>OX346253.1:5925579-8888369 GCA_947049275.1 Epinotia bilunana
TATAAATTAATGTTTTTCTAAACCATATTTCTCCTGGAGTAATATTTAAGTCTCATTGTTGTATCTTCTCTCTACTAGTTTAAAGTAAACATGTATTTGTCAGCCTGCGCGATCCACAGTAAATTCTATTTCAGGCGGAGCGCCAAATTCCATTTTCACTCTCTCTCTCTCTCTCTTAATTCAGTAGTGGGTGGAAATGTTACCGTAGCCCGACCTTGTGCCCTTCGAACATGAATATTGAAGCATCCGGAGAACTCGCTAACAGGTAAAGGTCATTTATCAAGTTGAACACGAGTCACTTACGTCTTTCTATTTCACTGGGATGCCGTAAATCTACCGGACGGACTCGCCTGAGGCCAATAAGCTATAAACATAATAATCCTATACTGATATTACGATACACACAAACAACACAACTACACAGAAACACAACTGGGGTCTATTCGGGACAGTAATTATATTGTGATTGGTTTTCGATTTAGACTTTAATTTTTAAATAGATTATTGAATCAGCCTTTACTTTGCGGAAGTCCATGATAAGTTACGAGATCAATACCAATCCTTTAAGGGGACGGGTAGACCGAGACATTCTCCATACAAACGTTGTGCAAGTTTATTTCATCAGTTTTGGCACTAGAGAATATTTGTATTTTTTTGCTTGTTCATATTGAATTTACGCAAGACGTTATGTAAAAATTTTGTTAGATTTTAAAAGAACAAAAAATTAAAAAGTATAAGACAATACAAATAAAAAATAATATTAACAGTAAATAGCTATCAGAAAAATAAGTATACTGACAAAAATTCATATTTATGGCGCAAACACAAATGAAGAAAAACTTGCACAAACTTTGTATGGAGAAGGCTTGCCCTACCCGTCCCCTTAATATATTTATTTTGCGAAAGGGAATATTGTTCTCGTAACGCCAACATGCCCGTCCGACCGAGCGACCTTGGTCCGCACCGACCGTGTAGACAGTAGTTTGCAACAAAATTTCATAATACAGCGGTCGGTGCCGACCAAGGTCGCTCGGTCGGACGGGAGTGTTGGCAACCGTGTAGCAGACACTTTAATTTTTCAATTTCTTCCATTCCATACGCGCTAAGCCTTTGGCCGTGTTTTAGTTAAAGCAATGACGCGTAGTTTCAGTGTCCGAGAGGCAACCGGATGGCTCGCGGTATTTGAGCTCCCGAAGCGTTGAGGAACCGCCGTGCCGTGTGCAACCCAAACTGACTCAGTTTAACTGAGCCAACTTGGACTGGGGCGGAAATTGGAGGACGGGGTGAAAAAAATAATTTCGCCAGGTATTCGATTGAATTTATGTCGCAGAAGGAGGCCGCAGAGCGGGCACGCGAGAATGATCCCCTCGCGGATCCGCTCCGCCGGCGACGGACGGGAGGCAGAGCCAGGCGCTACGCGCACTTACTGCCTCCTCCACCGTAGTGGGACGGTGTGGGGTTCGGGGGATACCCTGCCAAAATTGGTCCCACTGGACTCAATGCGCTTTAATTTGGCGCTTAATGTCTGCGGCCCGCTACCCTGTAGGCCGCCCGTCGGGGCGCACGCGGTCGAATGCGTAAAGCGATCCCGCGGCGTCCCTCCCTTAAGACGGAGCTGGCACTCGTTGGGTTTGTAGACGGTAGTCCAAGGCTTCCGCCGCGGTTAGTCCGTCATACCCGCCCTGCCTCATGGCGGGCGGGATGCGCAAAGGCATTTCCCCAACGTTAAAAAAAAAAAGGTATTCGATTGAAACAGCATTTCATTATATAAACAGCGTACACACTTTCAGGCAACCGCTGCTCAATCGGCTGCCTCGCGACAAAAAAAAAAAAAATTCATATTTTTTTCTATTTTTGCCCCGGGTTTGGGTTGCACACGGCGGTTCCATTACAATTCGGGAGCTCTTGGACACTGCAACTACGCGTCGTTGCTCTGAATATTTATGGATAAGCTGAATTAAAATAATAAAAACAGATATCCAAAATATACCTAGCGCAATATCGTATTCCGTAATAAAGCGAGACTAGTGGTATTATGTTTTGACGTTTACTCAACAATTTAATACTTATATCATACAGAGTAGAGTATCCACCATTGAAGGCAAAATTCAGGATAATGCAATCAATTTAGTGAAACGCGACCGTTTCAATTATGTATTATTAACTTGATTGAACAGGGGTTCGTCAGCTCATTCAACGTTGCAGCAGCAAATACTTTTAAATAATGTAGGTATTTAGGCTAATTCAAAGAAGAAATACACGCTTTTCATGTATTTGAAAACCAAGAACGAAAATGTTGTATGCGAGGCGCGGCGGTCATTATTTACTGTTTATATAGTATACGGCAGAGTACTCGAACAAATTGTCGTATATGTGGACACGCTGGACATAAGCACCAATATTCTTTCAGGCACTTGTTAGGTCCATAGCTTTAAGTTTTTGATAGGAACCAACTCCTCCGTCGGTCATATTTAATTTTATAGCGGTCATTTTGAATTATAGTTAATTATTAATATCTCGAGTTCTAAGTCACTTAGAATCACAAACTTGGTGTCTAAATATACATATTTGGGGTCAGGGAATTCAACTACATACGTATTTTACCGATATCTCAGTTACTAAATGACTTGATATTACTTGGATTACTACTAACGAAAATCATGAATAAACCTTATTAAACATAAAATGTCAAGCGAGTCGTGTCCCTGGAATTTTTGCTAATTTTGGTAAGTATGCACAGTGTATAGCCTGAATTAACATATATAATACTTTTTATTCTAAGGGGGCGAAATGGCGTGATAAAGTTTGTAAGGAGCTACGATTTAAGCGAGTTCCACGCGGACGAAGTCGCAGGCAGAAGCTAGTCATATTATAAAAGCAGGCATAATAAAAAAAAGGTTATGATATAACGTTGATATCCATTTTAGGCACCATAGTTCTTTGGAAGGTATTGGTCCCTATCCTTCTTGAAAGTACAATATACAAAAAAATCTAGTTCATGTTCGAGCGTTTGTTCAAGTGAAACCACAACACTGGGCGCTCGCTGGACTAAAATCTCACGTCCGAAACAGAAAAGACAATTGCGCTTTTTTCTGCAAAGAACAAATAAAATTAAACACTTGTCCGAGCAAAAGAGAGAATAATGGGGACCGCCGCAGCCTGCAGTCACGTACTTACCCCACAGTATTGCAGTCGGCTGACATCTAGCCTCGGTACAGTTCGGAATAGTTCGGCATAGTTCGGAGTCCGGGTTGACGTGCCAGCGCCATGCGCCCAACTTATATAGTTTGTGTACTGAGAAAATTGGGTACAGTCAAGTGTAAACATTTGGGCGCATACAACTTACTCATAAATATGTCCCATACATAGCTCTTATGTCAACGGATTAAGATTTTGGTACATATTTATGGGAAGATGAAATCGATACATATTTTTGCACTTAACTGTACATATGAAGTTTCACAAACAACGACATTGAGCTTATGTATTGTATCAATGTGTTCATGAGTAGTGTTCATTGATGTCGCTGAAACTAGTTAAAACTTGAAAGTACTGCGCGCTCGATCGTTTTTAACTTAACTTGTTATACGGTATTTTTTCCATAAAAATATACTCGCCCATATCACCTCAAATAATTTCATAGAAAACACATATATCGCTCCCACGTCCTCAATTCTCGTCAAAGCTAAAGCTCCTAAATAAGTTATCTAACTAGAACCGCTTTAACGTGATTTGTAATGCTAGTTTCGGATCCGTGTTTTTGGTGCACCGGTGGTTTTGGTGGTCAGAGGGTGACCAGA
Source organism: Epinotia bilunana (assembly GCA_947049275.1). Classification (NCBI taxonomy): domain Eukaryota; kingdom Metazoa; phylum Arthropoda; class Insecta; order Lepidoptera; family Tortricidae; genus Epinotia; species Epinotia bilunana. The sequence continues at coordinate 5,929,380 of OX346253.1, forward strand.
GCATATTAGCGGATATTCGCGGAAATGGCGGGAAATTCGGAAATATGATGTTTACCGCTATACAAGCCGGACGAACCCCACTAACTAGTAAACAGGCATTAAGCTGGTTTTCCACCAGAGGGGCGAGACGAGACGAGAATTGAAATTCGTATGGGACTTGCTACCTACTTGCACTGAGCGCGCGCGCGCGCGGTGGAAATAAAATCACGTACGTTATTTATTATTTATTTATTTATTTTATTTTATTTTATTTATTTATTTATTTATTTATTACCATTAATATTAGCACTAACAGTTATACCTTACATACTAATTGGCAAATTAATACTTATCATGCTAATTTTGAATGTAACATGTCAAATAATTTAATAATGAGTACAACACAAAAAAAAGAAAATGAATGATTGTTAGTCAAATTGCCGATTATCATTCCACATTAATACATAGGCAAGAAATACATAGTCAATAAAATTTATTAAGCTAAAATAGGTAGTAAGTCCCATACGATTTCAATTCTCGCATCGTCTCGTCTCTTCTCGCCCCTCCGAGCTCCGGTGGAAAACCAGCTTTAGTCTAGCGTCAAACATGTCCTTGGGGCTTATTCAAAAACGAATTGAAATTGTATCGGTTTTGTATATGTCACTCGCGCTTGTTTTTCCTGGTCCTGATAATTATAACTTCTTACAGACCAGCTTAAGGCTACTTCAACTACCGCCTTAAAGGGTGGGTTCTCAATTCGAGTAAGTAAATAACTATTTTCTATTAGGTACTACACAACTAACTTAAAAATATAGACTCTCCGGCAATATCAATCGGAAAAACAAGTGTGTTGGTTATGCATAATTATTTGAAGAGCACGTGGATCTTCATATTTGTGAGAAAGAGGCAAATTATCGTTCTTATTTTAAACTTTTTACCTAAGTTTGACTTACGTAAAATTATGACAAGCGGTGTCGGAGGAACCACATCGTCACTTGCCATATCATGATATATGATTGTGGTGAAACACTCGCTTTAAAAAATTCAAACAGCTTACTGCAACCGCCGTAAAAGTAACAGCGAAACAAAAAAGCCACCACTAAGCAATTACTGATACGGCTAGAGTCCACGGCATCCACAACAAAACGGAAGAATTTGCATAGCTATCCGAAAAAGAGATTAACGCCGCCAGAGTCGCAGATATATCATACCTTTATGGTTCCGCGCGGATCACAGCCACCTTTGACGCCGCTCGCGAAAATGGAATAACGAACTCGTCAGCTTTATTTGACAGAATGCAAAAATGTGTACTGAAATCACATTGCCGAGAGTCCGATCTCAGCACAGCGCGATAATTGAATAGTAGGTAGTTGTACAAAAGCAAACACAAAAATCCCAAGTTTATTCTGCAAATCACACGGGCACTCGTGAAAGTTTAACTCTTGTAGTGTTTTTCCTAAAGGCTGGGAGTGATAAATGGAAAGTCCTACTCTTCGACGTGCTTAACTTGCTATTGTGAAGTAAATAGAACCTGCGCCAACTTTCTGTTGTATGTCGTCCACATTACTGATTTCAACAGTTGCTCCATGACATTACGAAAGTAAATACGTCGAATGTCGATATCTATCGACAGACATTGTTTTTGCGACATATTTGTGTTAATAATGTAGTCGCAGTAAATTAAATTAGTTGTGGATAAGTCTATGTAATCTATGTAGCCGAATGTAGGTATATAAGAGGTGAACTCAAAACCAGCGCTGTGTGCAGCTAGTCTGTGCCGCAGCAAATGCTGAGTTCACTGCTATTGTCGCACAAATATACTAGATTTTTTTTCTGTTTAGTATGTTTTTATGTTTTGTCTCTGTATCTGGTATGTTGTGTGGCAATAAACTACTATTCTAATCTATTCTATTCTATAATATCGTACATTATCGTTTTATATGATAATATTGACATTGTATTTATACTCGATGTTGTATGCCTCCTATAATCTCAGGAATCAGGAGTCGGTTACATTTACATTACCGGATGGATACCTGACGTGGCTGGTCACTTGATCGGCTAGATTTACTAGACAGATGCTGATTGCTAATAAGCAATTGTTTGCTAAAGTCCATGTTGTTATTGGCACATCCGCTTGCTTTCCAGAGGGACACACAGAAACCATAAATGATCAATTTCCACAAAAAGACTGATAAGGACTGGCCACAATTAACAAATTTTATATTTTCTTCTACTTATAACTTCAAAATTACTTAGATTTTCACATACATTTTTTTTAATAATGCTTAAACTATTCAGCTATCGTGTACTTGGTAAAAAATTGACAAGAAGTAGATACCTTTTTCAACAAAACAGTTTTTCTGGGAAAAGTCGGAAATTAATACTTACCCCGTGAACGGGTTTAGAATGAACGTGTCTGAGGTAGTAAGTATTAACAAAAAGGAGCAAGAATTAACATCTTTGTTTTTTTATTATTATATTTATTTTATTTTATTTAGACTTCAAAACTTGAAAGAATTTATTACACAACAATGTCTAATCATACTAAATGTCAAGAAATAAAAAAACTCAAAACAAAACCTTAATAAAAAAAAATTACGTATGTTTAAATAACTGCTTTCAGTGTCCAACTTCCTCATCAGTCTTGATACTAACATATTAGCCAATATATCTAGCTAGAACGAGATATTATATGTTTCATTAACATACGAAAATCAGTTACAGATAATATCACAAAGAATCGTCAGAATCGCAGTTAAGGCAAGTGTATGATGTAGTCGTCAAACTTTACAGCATTTATGGATTTTTGCATACCTCAAACTATGTAGTAACTATTGTGTGATGTGAATGCCTGAGACTTGGTACTACGAAATATCTATCAACTTTTTAGGGTGGAGGAGTTTCGAGACTTGACCTCTTTTTTACATGGAATGTTTTTTATGGGATCTCACTTCTCTCGTCTTTGTGTAGTGTAATTTTTTGTCCCATTCATTGCAAATATAACTTTGTAATCAAATATGTTTATATGAGTTTACAGAGTTATTTATGCAGTTGGTGTATCTAGAAAACTGGACTTAAATTGCAATTTTTTTTTGTGTTCCGTTGATTTATACACTAAACACTAATTGTATTCTAAATTTGAAGCTTCTATGTCTGCTAGAAGTGCCTTAGACTTTTGATGATCGGTGATTCAGTCAGTTAGTGACAAAATTAAGAAACTTTGACTACTTAGTTATAAATCTTAAACCACTCGTTCAAATTGAATGACATCTAAAATATATCGTGCTTATACAATGCGTGCTTGGTTAATGAAAATGCAGGCTTCTAGTTTTATCCACAACGAAGTTATAGGGGGGTCGAAAATGGCCTGAACTGCTTCGAGAAAAGGATGGTACGGCCGTGCCGCTGTTTTGCTCGACTTGGCGAGGGCATTGCCGTGCCCCCAGATTTCCGACTCGTGTCGAATTATACATTCGCTCGCTTCACTCGCTTATGTATAAAAATTACACTCGTCGGAAATCACCTACTTTCCACACTTGTAGCATAAATAACTATTAGATAGTGGATAATATAGACCGTGTGTAGCTACGAGGCCTATGGGTTCTTTAGAAATAGATCTTATAAAGTTAATTAGAAATGTTTAGAAACAATTACAGCATGCGATAATTCTTGAAAAGACCTGACTCCATTGTAAGTTACTCACAAATCAAAACAAAATCTCTACCCATGTTTTTACAAGGAAATGCTACAAGTTTATCGTGTTGAGTAATTTCATAGTACACTTGCGATATTGGAGCCGTATTCTCGGAAACATTTCGAATTATCCCGGTGCAGCATACGTATAATTATGAATCGTATCTGGTATTATATATATGTAGGTACGTAACGTGGGAATCGTCTCGCGGATCAGCGCAAACAAAATAAAAGTTTACGCCCGCGTCTTAAATTCTTTACGTGCTCAGTATATTGTTATCATCGGCCGAGTTTTATGTTTCACCTTTATTTCGGATGCTTCCTTCATATTTTACGATGCTGCAAACGAGTGCGTGAACTAAGTGAGATAGCGCTTCCTTCACAAGTTTACTGTCGACGTAAAAACGTTTAAATGTTGTATGATATCCACCTACGGAATACAAAGTGCGGGAACAAGTGCGTAAAGCAGCGGTTTAGTGCGGACGTTAAAAGTTGTGTTGTTGGCGTCGTAATCGTTTTGTCGAGATTGGCTTTGTCGCGCGTTTATCCACCTGGATAGTGTCTTTACGGCCGGCTGCGAGCTCGTTATACCTAAGTTTTTAATATTTAAAGATACTGTTTGAACTCCATGTACAATACAGGGGACGGTGCGGTGCAACCGTTCCAAAAATGTATTTTAAGTGATATGCATGCATGTTTGGTTATGATATATATATACTTTGAAACGTAAGTCTTGCAGTTTTAGTGTACAAACAGTCGTTATACTCATAATTTTTTAATAAACAAATAATTTGTCTGCAAAGTTAGGAATTTGCGAATGTCATTGACCCCGTTATTTGATTATTAAACTGTTGACTGTGGGGGGGATACATTTTTAACAAACTTTATTTATTTATTTACGAAAATGTACCACAAAAGGTCACTTTTACTGGTAAATCCCTTGATGCAACATGACGCAATACGACCACTTAATGTATTAACTCTGTTCATAAGTAAGTACCTAGGTATTTGTTACAAAATATGCAGACTTCTGAAATATAAATAACGAGCTTCGCAACATTCTCAATCTAAAAATAACTCGAGTCAGATTCAAATTGCAACACACGCCGCGCAAGTAAAAACACTGTTAATCCAACACAATTTAATTTCATGTTTGCTCCAGATAGTTGAGAACTTTTTAACATTTTATTCAGTTTCAGTGCAATTACACTGTAGTGTTGGCGGAAGTTGTTTTACACTTTCTTTTGCCACCGAGTGTAATAACAGAGTGGAGTTAACGAAGTTAGGGGCTCCAGTTTCAGCCTGTATCGGGGGGTAATTCTGTTGGCCAGTGCAGTCGCTTTACGTGTGAAACAAAAAAAGGTGGAACTATGACAAAGACAACATATGATATATCCGTGACACTTATTGAGTATACGACCATCTCGCTCGGTAGTAATATTATTATTACGATGATCTGTCTCCGTCTGGTCAGTCTGAGCATCAAGAGGACAGTTCAAAAGCAAATCTTCATAAACCTTTCTAAGTACTCGTCATCGTGCTCAGAACTTCCTGAATTTCAATTCATTTCCAAACCGTACAAAATGGTCCGTTCCTAGCATCTGGCCTCGTAATACTGGGAATGGAGGAGTTAGTTCATAAAATACGTCTATGAAAATGATTTGTAGGATCGGAACAACAGCCGCCGAACGGTCCCGTAAACCAGATGGAGTTCTCTATTCACAGCATTTTAAAGTTATTGGATAGCTTACCAATCACAGAGCTACTAGCTTTCATTGACGAGACGTATTGGTGTAACGTCTCGGTGAACGCATGCGTAAAACCGTCTGGTGTTAAACACGGACAAATTAAAAACAAAAAGACGACCGCTTTAGCCTAGTTTGTGACCCTGCCTACGAAGCAAGACGTCCCGGTTTCGAATTCCGGTAAGGGCATTTATTTTATGTGATGAGCACGACTATTTGTTTGAGTCATGGATGTTTTATATGTATTTAAGTATTTATTTATCTATATAAGTATGTTTATCGTCGTCTAGTACCCATAGTACAAGCTTTGCTTAGTTTGGGACTAGGTCGATTTGTGTAAAATTGTCCCTTAATATATATATTTTTTTACTTTTTGTAAATGTCTGAGCACGTGGCACAATGGATGGAAATGGATAGTTTCCTCGTGTCAAAAATAACATCGTGACGGGCTGTAAACCTAGTCTAATCCCCATAAGGTCTAGTTGAAAGGTCAGAAGGCAGTCGCTTTGGTAAAACTAGTGCCTACGCCAAATCTTGAGACCCCGGGTTCGTTTGAGCACTACCGGGAAAAAACTCTAGGAGGGTGATGATGGACAGTAAACCATCAAATCATCACTAAAAATGGTAAAGATTCTAAAGACGTGAATATAAAATAATGTTTTAATCGTCAAAAAAAAAATTGGCACAATACTATTCAACAACCTCACCTGGCAAAAAACAGCACAGTTACATAGCTGAGATAATCATTCAAAATACGAAGTGCTGAAGACTTAAGAGCCTGCTTTACTTCACTTACTTAGTAATCTCTAGCGATGAAGCCCTAAGGACTGAATGTAACAGTTTCTGTAAAAATGTGCACCGAAATGAAATGAGAAATGGAGAAAAGCATATTCACACATAATCTACTGGCTGAAAGTGCGAGTATAATTTCTCTAAAAAGAACTGTTTCCATGAGGTTGAGAGTCCACGGGAAGAAGCATCAGAGCATTTGTATCCGATGACTGAGCGGAAATCCTCTGAAGATCAGTTTGCCATTGTCGCATGTCCACTACTACCGCCACCACCTGAACCAGGCTAAGATGGGTACTACCCTTTAAGATTACAAGCCTGAATCTAATTTTGTTCACTCGTAAGTTTTATAATTGATTTTAGTTGTAGTTGCCACACACAGGCGTTTGCTCCTCTCTAAAAACAGGTTCAAATCTAATTGGAATGCGATATAAGTCGTCAGATCGTTACTAGGTAGTTAGTATACTAGTTTATGTCTATTGTCCATAGCGTGTTGGAGACTGATGCTGCCCATCCCACAATTCATTATATTTAAACGAATCAACAACACACAGTCTACGCTACATAGCGTAGCTGTAATAATGAGGATAGATGAAAGTAACATAAACTGTTTGTTTAGGCATAATTATAACTCCCCGAGCTAAACACCTAACACGGCGCCAAGTTTGACTCACTATTCTGAACCTATCGAATATCGGAACACACGACGAAATTACAATAAAGTGCGGCAACTTAGCGCTGGAACACCGCGGGACGGGCCCGTAACTCACGACTTCGCGGATTAACTAACTTCGCGTCTAACTATCGCCTAAGTATTCTAAATCTGGAATCAATAGTTGATTTTAGAGCTCTCGGGGATGGTGACACGCTCGATTAAATTTAAATATGAAATACAGACTACTGGTCTACTGCCCGTTTCTTCTCATCCATGAGAGGAGGCCTGTGCCTGTGGCCAGCAGTAGGATGTGTATAGGCTTATTATGATATTTATGATGATGATGGTGATGAAATTTAATACAGAAACGACACATTTCAATACAGAGCCGACGCAGTTTTTAGTCGGCACTTGGCAGTTTACTAGCCCTGTCTGCGAAGTTAGTTAGTTCCTAGTTTATAATCTCGGTTGCTTCTTCTACCGGGCTTCTTCCCACTTTTTATTTGAGTCGAGTACCCTAATCATTTTTCTCCAGAGTTGGTGGTTCTGGGTCGTCACCTATCTTGAGGTCGTTATCTACGGTCTTTATCCATGTGAGTCGCTAATTGTAATCTCGGTTACTGATTTGCCAAAGCAATGAACAAGCCAATTCTAAGTTAGTCTCGAGAACACGAGACCACCGACACCACGATTGGCACAAGCGTACATTTAGTTCGGTAAGTAGTAAGTTAGTAGATATACCTTTTTATTGTAATAATTGAAAGTATAATAATAAATAAGTCCCACAGCTAGGCAACACCCAGTGCGGTTTGAGGACTTCATATACACCTTTGTATGCAGGTTTCCTCACGTTGTTTTTCCTTCAACGAAAAGCTAACGGTAAATATCAAATCCTATTCCGTTCAATCCAACTAACTAAGCTACGGAGATAGATTTCATTTGTCTGGGGCGGCAACTGAAAGGGTGGCGAAGAACGCTAGCCCGCCCCTGACTATGAATACCTCTATTAATGATACTTACCGACACAATCCCATCATCCCAGTGAAAGATTACAAGACCTATATCCAAGACTAACGAGTGACCTCCGTCCGTCTTCGCCAGACAAGTCAGACTAAATGCCTCATAGCAAAAATGGCAATTCATTGGACGTCATTGAATTATGATTAATTGACCGGAAGCAAGCGGGACACATCACCGGCCTGGCTCGCTGCCAGCCGCCGAAATATGACTCTGAAGACACAATAATATGACTTAATCATGTCCACCAAACGGGGCGGAAATATGAGTAGTGTGTTATGTATTTCGTCCCCTTAGTGAGGGAAATGAATATCATCAGTCGTTTTGAGTAGCGGCTCCTTAAGGCTCGCTCGCACCGTCAATTGAGCTACGTCAAAATCACAGCAAGTAGTCTACATGTAAATATTAAATTTGCGATTTTGACGCAGATCAGTTGATGACGCCTTATCGTACGCGATAATATCGGTACATGTACATGTAGGTATCTAAGCGTCACCTCGTAAACGGCGAAATGTTTGCGATTGCTCTCTGCCTCCATGGAAGAATTCAATTAAAATCGAATTAGGATATCTCTGCGCCTCGCTTAAGCAAGGCTATGCCAATAACTCAAGAGAGAGCGTATGGATCAACACGACTAACATAATTATAACTTCAATATGTCAAAAGCGCGATCCGGTACCATCATGATATCAGCCGAAAGACGTTATGCCTCCCCCAAAGAGTGCCAAAGTGACCGGTCCTGCGCCACCGGCATCCGGCGGAGTCCCGATCCCGTATACATACCACCAAATTTAGTAGCATTATGTGCGTTCCCTGCAATGTGGGTCAGTGTGAGAGAGACAAATGCTTTATGTCGGACATAAACGCAATCGCCAACCAAGACCAAGTCCAAGTCGCACTGAAGAAACGTTTAATCAGAATTCAGAATATATATAATTCGGGAACGAAGTACCTACCGAAATACGGAAAGAACACATCGCGACGTTTTATATTTGCCTCAAACGTGCTTAAGTAGGTTTTTGCAGGAAGACGTTACGTTATTTTCCTATTTTGGCTCGAGTCGTTTGACGGATAATGGCTTGAAAGATCGTTGTTGTCCATAAACTGTTTTATAGAGCTCTAATGTATTAGTTCTCGTTGTTTAGCTTTAGTGGTTGCTGTCGTACTGAGTAATACTTACGGTTATTGCTGGTGTTTCTATTTGAATACGTGGTAGTCGATGTAACGAAACCAAATTTTGACTATGTCAGAAAATAAATTTAAGGGAATTGTAAAGCAAACGCTGGAAAAAAGAGCCTATTATAAACTCAGCGAATATTTACATGATAAAAACATGTAGTGAAAAGCCATCGCTATACCTAAGCAGACTGAAAATTAAGGTATGATAATGTTTAACCACTGACCTTCAAAAAGTGTTCTCTAAGAATTTATTTTGAATAAATGATTTTGACTTTGAAGACATAGACAGTCAAGCATGATGAACTGTTAACTTTCATCAAATCTAGGTACCGTACGTGGAAGAATGTTCGGTCGCTCCTTTGCGATTGATCTAAACCAATAAGTATATCATAAGAGAAATGAGTTTTCGAATTATGATTCATCTTCCCAGCGGTTTCCCGGTCGTGTCCAAAAGGGGCCCGGGATCTACTTTGGCACCTTATTCCTAGATTTAGGGTAATGAAATGAAATGAAATCTGATTTATTTGCGTTAAGTGCGGTTATATAAAGCTCACATGAGATGTCAATATGTGAAGTTGTCCAACACACTTATGTAGCTTGTTTCAGCATGCAAAAATTACGGCGTCACAAACTTATTACATTCAATTTAAACCTACAATACATTAGATATCAATTCAAAGTCAACACGTCAAATTACTATTTCATTCAATTTTTATTAATTACATTCAAAAAATTCATTGGTAGACACTATAGTTAAACGAAAGCGACTGCCATCTGACCTTCCCACGCAGAGGGATTTTAGACCTTGTTGGGACTAAACCGGTTGCCTCCCGGTATTAGGTATATTATTATCCTTCCCTAGAAACTGTTAAAATATCAAATGATATTTCGTACATTATTAAGTTAGTTATTTCGAAAAAAAGATAAAAGTTATGTAAAAGCTTGAAGAGAATCGAAATTTACATATGAATTAGCTAGGAAACCGCTCAACAAAACAACCAGCACTAATAGCCGCCGATTCAGATTCCAGCAATTTAGCCGACAATTTGAATATTTGTGATTCACTGGTACAGAGACCGACGTGCCTCCACTTCTGAACGTCCTAGTCGGAGAGCCGAGATTTTTTTTATTCTGGTCGCCACAGATCACGGCTTTTCACTTTTATTTTTATACAATTTCAAATACCAATACCTACCATCTGATCATCGATCGTCTGATGCATCGCGCTCGTTTTTATACATCCAACCTTATCTTAGTCGGTGGCTAACTATTCCCAAATTAGATAATAGGCTCTACTTTTTCTTCGCTACTACTTTCACGAAGTATTCTAAAATAGACGACGATAAATATACAATATGACAACAACATATAGGTACATGCACATGAACCAACATTCAAAATATAAACAACATTGCCACGAAACGGTTCTATCTCAGCGCACAGAAAGACAATACGTGCCTTGCCAATAGGTATTAAAACTTTTAAGTGCTCATAATACATGTATTACATGCTTTTGGCGCCTGTTATCATCGAAGGATACAACGGGTAAACCAGTATTTACTGTCGGATCACGGACAACGAACGCCACTTTAACGTTCGCAATTGTATTGGGTATTTAAATAAGAATGTTTTTTTTACAAAATACTTACTAACCCTGAGAGGTTCTGTGTCGAGGGACTTCGAAGACCATGCAGCGGTATTAGGTACGCTTCGGTATTTTTAACTATCAGAATCGGAATATAGTTTACGTCACACCTGGCCATAATCTGAGTTTTACTGCACTCTGCGCGTACGGTAAAACTCGCATTGTGGCCAGATGAAGACGTAAAATTGTGTACCACGGGCGGTAATTCGTAAAGCCCCAGTTCGCATATTTATGGCCCTCACCTATAATTCGGTTCGGCAAACACCTGCGATCTGGGCCATATACGAATTCACCGCCCTAGGTACGTAATGTACTATTATGTCATACCTGGCCATCAAGCAGGAATTACCGCACGCTCTGCGTGCGGAAAATCCCACTTCCTGGCCAGGGAGAGACGTAAAATGTTAAACTCACCACGGGCGGTAATAGAAAAAGTCTAAGATCGCACATTATTTATCGCCCTTGCCTTCGACTCGGGCGTCAAATACCTGCGATCTGAGACATTCTTTGTTTTACCGCCCTAGGTAAGTAATGTAACTATTCTGTCCTTCAATCTGTGTATGTCAAAAATATCGGTTCAATTCGGCTTAGATACACGTATTGCGTAGTTAATTTCAACCCGAAAGGTGTTTATCGATAGCTTATTATTAATTCTCTCGTTCTCTGTAATCAAATTTACACTCACTTACTAATTAGACAACGTACCTACCTATCTGTGAAATTACTTAACTTCAAGCCATTATAATTATATAGCTACAATCTACGTGGTACACAACCCAAATAAGTAAAATCGTAGAAAACCCTAAACAATTTAAACATTATATTACATGAGGAACAACCGGAAACAGGGATAAACTCCCTAATACTTAGAACAAAAACAAATATTTGCTTTTACCGCTGTTTGTTTCCGAACTTGGCTCAAACCACCGAAAATAATGGCCCGGCTAAATGTGAATTAAATATATAGGTAAAATTACAGTAGTACAATCTGCTGTGTTGTGTAGCTGAGGATAAAACTTGCCAACCGAGGGACAATTTCAGAGATCCTAAAGGACTAAATATATACCTAAGTATATATTCCTTTTCACTGACGCTTAGATTAATATTTAGTGATACCTACAAAGATGTATTATGTCAGGGGTATTAATATAATTATGTACCTACATAAATAAGGACGTTAATGGACCCGATTCTACAGTGGCCTCTAAACTTCCTAATTTTATTTAGGTGTCGCTAAAACACTTTGCTATTCTATGAGCAGCTGTTATAATCAAATGACAGCGCTAATTTGAATCTGACGTTACTTATTTTAGGCGGTCTATACAACTTACTTAGCCGCCTAAATGCTATTCTAAATATGTCGTTTTTAATCTGCCGCTCAATTATATGTCTAAAAATTAGACAATTTCGTTTTAGGCTAGTTAGTTAAGCCATGTGCACGTAGAATCGGGTCCAATTATCTGCACAACACTATATTGTCAATGTTATAAAGGCGTGTACAGATATTTATGTGCGTTTTTATGAACGAGCCGCTCTGTCAGCTAGTACGGAAAAACCTTTTAGATACGTCAACTAGTTCGGCAGACCGTGCTCGCCGCCTTGCGACTGCGGAGTGGTAGTCGGTTCTGTGGCTACAGGTGATACCCTCTCCAAACGTAGGTCCTTTTCTAGATAACACCACCTTCCTGGCAGCTAGCTTGCGTTTGGGGGCATCAACAAATCAGCCATATCGCTGTCAATGTCGCGCCATGGTAGACATACTGGACCACCAATGGCCTCTCTTGTGTCCGGAACGCTGGTAGGATCTCCCGCCACGCCAGTATTAACGATGTCATCCGTCGGGCTCTTGTCAGTACGAGAGTGCCGGCAGTCCTCGAGCCCAGCGGGCTGGCCAGGGACGACGGCAAGAGGCCTGACGGAATGACGCTGGTGCCTTGGAGCATGGGTCAGCCGCTTGTTTGGGATGCTACTTGCGTTGATACCCCAAGCCTATGTCTTCAAAGTCAAACCCCAGCGGCGCCGCTGGCGCTGCGTCATCCTCGGCCGAAAGCCTCAAGCGCCGCAAATATGCCGTCCTAGGAAACAGCTACAATGTTAGCGGCGTTTACAGCGAGGAAATACGGCCAGCCTTCTGGGCACCTTGCCCGTTGACGGCGATTTATACCAAATTTTTTACCTATAGTTTAAGTTTTATTTATTGTCTTTAATAGAATTAAATATTTTTGAACATAATTATATTAATACCTGACTGTTCCTGTGTTATACGTAACCATGTCTTATGTCTACGTGCAGAAGGTTCTCTGTTAACAAATCCCCTGCCTAGCCGGTATACATACAAGTATACAAACGACAACACTGTTAACTGAGCATCCTGTGTTTATAAAGAACCTTATTACAATGCACTTAAGGTCCACCGATGGTCAGTTAGCTGTGTTGTCGATAGTACTTGTAGCGGTGCGACCAAATCACGGGGTGAGCCGCCGCTGGTAGCGTCTTGAATAAATATTTTCTTTCTTATAGTTACAGTGATGAATCGAAATGGGTCACTAGACGGAGGTTAAAAACTAACTGGAGATAGATAAAGTTAGTATAGAAATGGACCTTTAGAGCTGATTTCAGAATGTAAATCTTAAAGATTTTAAAAATAAATAGGGTTCCGCAGCCAACAAACAAGGAACCCTCATATTTTGGCCATGTCCGTCTGTTCGTCCGTCCGTCCGTCTGCGGCTTAGCTGAGTGACCCTTACTACTAGAAAACTATAATTCGGCATGGTTTTCATTCACGTTTTCCAAAAAAAAACATGTTTTAGGGTAGGAATGAGGGTAATATGTAGTATTTTCACTCAATACACAACGGAGAATCGAAGCCGCTGAAATCTGAAAAAATACTGATAGTGTAGGTATACTCCTCGATGCCTGTTTAAGGATTATATGGAGGACATTAAATATAAGAAAAAATAACTCTCCTTAACACTCCATATTGCCAGCTTTTCTCAGAATTTCCATATACATTTTTCATTTTATCTAAACTCGAATAAATGACTGAACTTTTCGTGACAGACGGACGGACGCCGTCCTAGCAACTAAGAAAAGCTAGAAGTATACAATCTTGTTAGAACTCTTAGCTTATTACTCTGCTGCAGTGTAGCCATACAATCAAATTAGCCTATGTGTCTTAAACCAACGGAGACTCGCACGGATAGTGTCGACTCGATTGCCAGCTCTTGATTTTTCGGAAGATTGATTTTATTCAAGTCGGTATATAGTGTCTTCATGATGTGAGTAAATGGCTGATATATGTGTATGCTTATCCCTTATCCAGGAAGTTTTAAGGAAATAAAGAAAAGAATTTAGTCCACGCATAAATCAAATAGGAGCATCATATAGAAATGTCATAACATTCCAGCAGCGTCTGACAAAGATTCAGCTGATAGTCATCTCTAGTTTTTAGTAGCGCTTCGGAAACATGGACCCTGAAAGCACCCTGGAAAACTCATCGTTGTGGGACACGTGGAAGGAAAAAGTTGTCGTGGAAGGTCAGGAAAGGAAATCTGCAAAGGAAAATGGCAGACATCTATTCGGATGGCCGAAAACCGATTGGCCTGGAGAGAATTAGTGCGCAAAGCAACTACCTAAGTACCTCGTGTAACGAAGAAAAAGTTGAATACATAAGACATCGGTAGCCTAGACATCGGAGGCTAAGGGATACAGACGGCAGCCATAGAGACATCGACTCTATGCCCCGGGGTCGAGTCCAGCGACCGACATGCACTTCTTGTGTGTTTTAAATTCTTTGTAAGTACATTTTCAAAACGCGGAGTGGCATGGAATGTTCTACAGAAAGTAAACGAATAGAACATTCTATGTATATGGATATTTATAGACAAATGTCAGGCCTTGGAATATCCGAGAAACATGGACGAAGGACGATTATCTGGAAAAGCCCATGCTACTTACTCAAAACAAATGAAGATCGGAAAGAAGATCGAAATTACGGTCTAGAACCTCCGGAAAAGGGTATATATAAAGGGACCACGTTCGCGGTGCAAGTCAAGTCTTAAGTGGAGTTCTCGGAGTGAAATACTAAGTGAGTAGTATAGGAGTGAGAACTGGAAGGATAAGAACAGTGGAAACAAGTAGGTAATGAAAAGTGGAGCAGTCTAGTGCAAAGTATCAGTGAAGTGTACCTGTGTCAGCAACCCAACCGTAACTGGGTCTCGTCGTTGGCCTTCTCTGTTATTGCCACGAGTGGTGGTCGGCCCGTAGTCATACGGTTTTTAGTATCGTTGTTAGCGTTTTGTAGGACCTAGTGCTGGCAACCCCAGCGTTACCGGATTAGCAGGGTGTCACGCGCTGCGTCAAGCCTCGTCGCGAGCCGCATTAGCACACAATCACTGGAGTGCTTAACTGCTGGCATTAGATTTGCCGCGACTAACGGTCACTTGCAACACGAATTAAAATCAAGTTACTCGCGTCTACGTGAGTTTTTTTTACTTGCTAGTTAGTGAGAAAAAACAATTGTATTGGACGGTGGTATTAAGCCTGCGCCGTATGCTTGTTGATCACTATCGTGGTATAAAATAAACCATTCAGTCAGTCCAGTGACTAAATGCCAATTTGTCACAACAGCTTGCTAAACAAATTAAAAGAAATAAACTGCTAGCCGGATTCGAATCGAACCGGTGACCACATGTATAGGCATCGATGACCCGACATCCGAGGATGCAAGTTGTGTGTTGGTTGCGTCTCCGCACTAGCAAGAATGACGGCACTCAAAACTCTTTATCTAACTGATCCTGGTGATAATATGGAACTGCAAGCAGCTCTGTCAGTGCCGGAAGAGGGAAAACCCTAATCTCTTAATAAATGCTGTTGCAGATTGAAAAAAAATGTATATTAGGATAGTATTGAGTAATTAGTGATATTATATTTTTGTTAAATAAAAATTTAATTATCCACCGTCTAAGTGTTGAATCTACTGTTTAACCTTTTCTTTTAGCCCTTCCAGAGACCCGTAAAATAAGACCCTGCTAACGCAAAATGAAGTATATTGACATATGATTTTGATTTGACAATTCAATGTAATCACCCCGCGCGATTGTATTCGCCGGGTCTGAAAGGGTTATGAGTACACTTTTGACCTTGTTCGTAAACATTCATGAAACATATTTTATCTAAAATGCTGTTGAAATAAGTTTGTCTTTATCGGTAATTTTGACATTTAGTTATGTATGGTAATTACCTAGCAAGCATGTTAAGTAAACAGGATTCTTAGTAGTCCTACTGAAAAAACGCGTGTAGGCTCTTGGAATTTTCCAATTGCAGTCTGACCTGGCTCAAGTAGTGTCAGATCTGGAAAGGAACGAAGCAAAATTGTACCTTCAGTTTTCCATTTCTGATGAGAACCTGTCGGAAATACATCTCCCATGGGCACAGATTATATAACACTTCTAACGACCAATGTCTCTTAAACAGACTTGTTGATATATAATTGGATTGGGATAAACATTATTGGAGTGAAATAATAGTACATTATGATACAAGTGTGGTATGTTGGTCATTACACTCGAGTCGGTTTTTAAGCCTGAGCCGATGAGCGAAGGCTTAATGGAGACGAGAAGACGTTTTTCAACACACTTGCGAGGAAAAGTAAATAAAAGTTCACATTTATTTAAAAACTTTAATTATTGAAACAGTTATTAAAAGTACAATTATTGAAATGATATGCTACCGCCTTATGAGGCATTTGTACTGTATGTTTATGTTTAATTGTATTATTAATTATTTCACTGCTTTGTTCTTGGGTAACTGTAAATGTCGGTGATAATGTAACATTCTGAAAGGAGGTAGAAGAACATTGCGTTTCATCATTAGCAAACGTATGAAATCCCAAATCATCATTGGCATATGAGGTGGAAGGACGCGGTTCAGGGCAGAACTTCTTGGATTGTGGCTCCAAATGGATTGCTTGTGTTATTTTGCCACTTATGTCGGCTTTATTTTGGATGGAGTCCTCAATATATGACTCGGCGACGTTATTAGATCGCCATCCCCTATGGCGTTTTAAAGTCAATATATCGGCTCCTGAATTAGCCAGCAATGTAGCTGAAGTCCGCCTAAAACTGTGTCCGGTGTAAGCGTCAGCCTGTGGTAAGCCTAAAAACTTGGCAATTTCTCTAGGCATCGATCCAAATTTGTTCACTCCGATAGGCTGACTCGTGCATTTGCCGTTTTGAAAATTTTGGAAGAACCGGTCAGATTTTCCTTTTGTTGAACGTAAAGTTTCATATTTTTTCACTATTTCATAAAATGGTCCGTGAATAGTAAATGACCGAGGAATTTTATTTTTAGTGTTCGGAATTTTGACAAGTAGCATCTCTCCGTGATTCTCTATATCTTTTGTCGTAGTGTTGTTTAAATCCTGACGCCTACAGGCACCAGTAATTCCGAATATTAATGCGACCTGAAAATAAATAAAATCATAATTAAGTTATAATAATCGTACTTAGTTCCTATTATATCAACACTCACAATACCGCCTACAAATATTATAATAATGAATACAAAACTAAATAGTGGAACTGACCTTTGTCGCTAGATATTGATTATCCGGTTCTTCTTTAATGAACTTCTCCACTTCATTAGGTGTTAAAACCTTGGATTTTCGACTGTAAAAGCCGTCTGAACGTCTTTTCAAGAATGCAGTTAGATTGGTGTACGCTTTGATGTCAATTGCATTTTTATTCTGCACGGTACTCTTCAACATAGAATATATACACCAAAGCGAACTAGGTTTATACCTCTTCGCCAGTTCACTAAAGTAAGCCATGAACACGTTCTCTGAGAAAGAGCTTGCATTTTTGCTATTTTTCCATTGAATGATATTTGCGTAGGCTTGCATGTATTTATCTTTTGATTTTGAGGGCAAAAGACTATCACTCGCATTTTGCGCTTCAACTATGATATCTGGCGCCGTACACTCGATAAGTAATTCTTCGTTATCTAAATTCGACATTTTACAAAACAACACTAACGAAATGCAATACTGTGAATAAACTTAACAAACAGAAACCCATTTAAAAGATGGCGGCCGTAATTTTATTTTTTCGCGCGCTCAGCGCTGCATGCGCGCGTAAGTCAGCCACATATTTATAAATTTTGAAATTGGGTATTTATAGGTAAAAATACACCATCAAAATATAAATACCAACAAGCTAACAAGCAGTTTCATGAAATTCTTTAATTATTTATCACATTTTGAATTAAGTAGTTATTTGCGTAAATATAAAATTCAGCTGTTTTCGAAACATTAATACTTCTTGCTAATAATTAAAAAGATATGTAATGAAAAGGCACTAGTGCGATAATGTAATGTAAAAGGCACGGCATGGGTAATATTCTGCATTATCAGTGTAAATACGCTGTAATAAGACCTACTTTACGAGCAGGTGTGTTGAAAAATACAATAATGTTTTCGTGGTTTTTATGTTTTAACATAAGTTCGTACAATGATCCAATATGCTTGAACAAACTGTCCATCGCAGGTAGCTCCAGTTTCTAGAAGAGTTTGTCTTAGTTCATACATTATAGAGTCTAAGTTAAAGGTGTCATTGGTCCTTAAGTTGGATTTAAAAACTCCCACACAAAAGATTACGGATTCAGATATTAGCTATTATGATTTGTTTGTCTAATTAAATCTAATCGACATTAAATTGAACACTTAAATCTAAATAAAACTTCTAAACATTATATTTACAGTTACATTTTGACTAAACAATTAGACTAATGCCTTATGTAGAAGAAATAAATAACGAATATGAAATGCTTCCATTCAAAATGTCGGTTCGCAGTAATTCTTAAAATATAACATCGAAAATGTTTAGCAACATATGTAAGTCAGTCTAATAAAAAAATCTGCGTATTACATTGTTTATCGACTGACATAACCTAGAGGCGAGAAATAAAACGAAACAAGCAGGTTCCCGAACAACACCCACAGTCAACAATAAGACAAATTACACTAAGTTTTGACAGTCAAAAGGCACTACTAATATACGCAGACTACCCAATGTTCATTCATCATTAATTGTTATAATAACACGCGAAACTCACAGCAAACTCGAAAGTAACCGAAAACTATTATCGTTAAATTTAAACTCGTGGACAGTATTAAAACTTATTACAATGCACTTATGGTGCACCGATGGTCAGTTAGCTGTATTGTCGATAGTACCTACTCGTACCTAAGAAACATTAAACTATTGTGAATTCTTTCGAAACAAATGTGAAAATTTAAAAAGCTTTGTGTTGCCAGCGGAATAATTAAATATACCAAATGAAGAACATTCGGAATGAATAGGGGAAATTATGTTTCCAGTTTTTGCTGCTATTGTTTTGAACGCAATATGAGTAGGGTAGTGTTGTTTCCTAAGCATCCATTTCTGTTTCGTATTTAAATGTAGGTGCCTACCTAACGCTAAAATAGTAATTCGTTTTTCGTCTATTTTGTGCTTGTAGAATAGTCAAATTCAAAAATCTCCCTCGCTACTGCACTTATAAATATCTCTCGACCGATAGAAATGGAGATATATGCACTTCAAATTTTTTTTCGTGATAGCGCCTCGTTTAGTTAGAACCAATGTAGCCATTACATATAGTCAGAACCATCATAAGCGGGCCGGATAAACTTCTTGATTGATAAGTTATGTATATGTTGAATAGAGCCTGGCCAGGGAAAGATAACCTCGAAAATATGGACAGTTTTTAAAAAAATACAGCCTGTTGCAACACCGTATACCTATAACGCGATAAAATAATAATGATATACTTCAGCAACTATTATTTTTCTTCAATTTACACGAAGAAACTCGATCACGCAGAATAGTAGATTGTTTGTATGACAAGGGTCTAAGGCAAGCCATCGCCACGAGATGGTTATTTACTTTACCTGAGCGAAGTGAGGGAAAATTGATCGAGTGGTAATATGGCTTTTAGACCTGAGTTATACACTACTTCTCACTTCTTCTTAGTCGCTTGATTCTTAGCAGTGATCGTGATCGTCATGTCGGCTTAGTGCCAAGCTTGACAATCCGTCGTAAATACCCAATGTTCCCGGGAATATTCCCAATGTTTCTGGGAATGTTCCCAGTAACATTGGGAATATTCCCTTATAGTTAAAATAAAACAAATTTTAGAAAAGTTCTTCCTTAATTAACAAAAACGATACAAATCCTCACAGTTTCATTAAAAATCACAGTAATTTCTTTTTTGAACGGTGCGCATATACCTAAATGTGATAGGGCGAATCTGAATATTTTTTATTCATTTGTACTGCACCATTAAAAAAGAATTTACATGTGGAATATTTATAAAGATTTACCCCCTTATTCATAAAACTTAAAATGCCTCTGCTAAATAAAATGTGCTTTGTCCCTTTCTTACGAACACAAATGTCAAAGTAACAGATAAGGACAAACGAATTTTAACGGCATTTTAGTTAAAACAGGCTTGTAGGACGTTTATGAATACGGCCGTAAGTCACAATGAGTACAAATAATTTGTACAAAGAAATTACAAAAGCCTTATAAGAAAAAAAACCGTTGTTCCCGGGAAACTCCGTAAAATAGGAAATAAGGTACAGAGGCAAGAGCAGACGTAAATTTCTTAGGAAAATTACACCTTATCTCTAAGCGATAAGGTCCTAGAACCACCAAAAGTGTATCCATGTTTATTATGCTGCCTGTACAATAATAACACCGTCATATATATATTTTGTGATCAATACAAAAGCTTAAATTTTGTTGTATAAAACTATAGACGTACTTGTAAAACATGTACACCTAGCACAAAAACGTAGTTTTTAACAAGTCATTTTATTCTTCGGAGTACTATTTGCGCAATCTGTATTGCAATATTCCCCTGGGGAATATTTTCGCTCCCAGGAATATTCCCACGGCACATCACTAACCGTACCATATATAGTCCGCCACGGACGGATGTTTGGACGCGCCTATTGTCGCGACGAACGCGATCCTCACACAAAACAGGTAAATGCTTGACTCAAACAGCCTTGATTTACTCAACTGGCAACATTGAGCACAGAAGGGAGAATAACGGGTATCTATAAAAAATACAGAGAGTGAGGCGAAAGCACCGTGACAAAAAAGGTACGAAGGAGAAGATGGGAGGATACTGCAGGGACGGAGTAAGTACGAGAATAGAATCGAGGAGAAGACAGCTGGGGATCCCGGTGAGTGTCTTATGTTTATTAGTAGAAAGATGAGGTGAGAGATGAAGAGATATTCCAGTAAGTGGAACATACAGAACATAAATAGCCAAGAATATGCCAAATGGTTATGAGAGGATAGGGGCGGGTTATAAGGGGAGTTGTGGAGACCCGCGGCGGGAAAAGAATTCCCGCCAATACGTTAGAGTAGAAAGAAATCAGAATAGAACAAGAATAGAACCAGTATCGTGATTAGAATGAGAATATAGATAAATCACTTCGCCTCTCACCCGTGTATCGTATATATTGCATGTACACTCTACAATGTAAAGTATACATCATAGAACTCTTGTCGTTATGTCTGGCATATGTGCTCGGGCATGATATGGTGTTCATGTAGTGTGACCTGAACCAATAATCTCGTCAACAGAACTATGTTAGAAATACAGACGTGGCGACACCTATAGACAATTATACTTTACAATTTGTTTGGAAGTTAAAATCGAATGAATTTAAGTATTCTTGTCTCGTTCCAAATAAATGTGCGTATCTGTCAGCACGGCTATCATGCAACGGCGCGCGAGCTCTCTCGATTTTTCTTGCACCATCTGTCTCTTTCTTATTAGAACACTTAGAACAAGAGATATAGTGCGAGAAAAATCGAGAGTATGTCGCGGCCGTCGCATGATAGACGTGATGTTGTTGTGATACTAATGGCGGGATTCCACCGGTGTGCGGCACTGTGCGGCACAAGCATTTTTGTACTGAATATGCTTGTGCCGCACACCGGTGGAATCCCGCCTTTATAATAAATCATATTCTTGTCGTAGTAACATGAGCGAACCACGACTGAAGGATTAATTGCATAGTGTATAGTGTGTAGTGCGCTTATCCAAACTGACAGTGACAGAAGTGACAGACGACAGTGACAATGACAATTGAATTGAGTGACAGTGACAGCGACAGTTCTCCTGCTATGAAACTTAGTGTGTAATGAGCGCATTTTAATTAAAGAAAAAATAAGCGATATCACCACATAATGACTAAAAATAATATCTGATTGCATTAAGAATCATACTATATCATGTCACTTAACATAAAACCTTATCGACTTAGTCGGTTATTTTTTATAACCTCTCGAAAATATTGTCAAGATAAGTCGATTTATCAGCGTGATGAAGAAGGCCCACAGCCTCGATTGGTACACGGCAAACCCTACCCTGACTGGAGAAAGCCCTGGATACAACGCGACGGAGAATGGTCCAGCAAGTTGTCGGTTTTCGTCGAAAAAAATCCCAATTCAAATATAGTAAATGCACTCTCCAAACTACCTAATTTAACTGTACAAGATGTGAAAGAATGGTGGGGCAGCATGAAGGTGCTGCAAGAGATTAAAAACCAGGAGTTCCTGCCGAAAAGAGTTGCTACACTTGGATCTAACCTAGCAGCGATGCATTTCTTTACATACAGAGCTTGTGCTGTTAGGTAATAACTACTTGTTGTTCTCTAAACCCTTATGGTTACTACGCCTGCTTCATGCCCAGTTGGGACAATTTGGTAACATTTATTTTTGATTCAATTTGTGTCACAGCTGAATGTGTGTGATCATGACATGACAGTGCTGGGAGGAGTTAGCCGCAAAAAGGCCATCTTCACTGCCTACCATCTCTCAGAGAGTTCAATTATTTGAGGGAAACCGCCTAATAATGTTAGATGTAAAATGCCAAGCACGAAAAGAGGCCTAAACCCTCCTACCTGTATACATATAATGCGGCTGACCAACTGTATTGTCATCCTTGCAATATAGTATTTAAGAGCAAGTTTGGCCAGTCATAGCTGAACTCATAAAGGGGTAATGCATATTTGTTAGGGTCAACATCATCAAAATCTATGAGGACTATATGGTCCTGTCTCTTCTCGCTGTCTGCCAAGACTTTACTATCTTCTGAATATGAGTACTACTCATTTCTACCAATCTTTATGATTAAAGTATTTCCAATATATTCAAGTACTCTCATTTTACTTGATACTAAAATTGAAAAGAATTATTGCCTTTATAGGTACTTCAGAATTCACATCTTATTTCTGTTTTCAGATTGAAAGGTTCAAAGGAATGGATCACTGGGGATGCAACTAACCTAAACCTTCCCAGTCAATATGAAGAGGGTTACTTCGTAGAAGCCGTAGATTGCACCAACTTTTTATATAACGGTATGCGGTATGAGGGCATACATAATCTTTCCGGTCTCAACTTCCTCAAATGGTTGTCTTTGAGGAACAATAAGCTTATTGACGTGTGGTGTCTGGACAGAGTGGCTGGCCAGAACGGGAAGAGCTTGGAATACTTGGACATCCGAGGATGCAAGTTGTGTGTTGGTTGCGTCTCCGCACTAGCAAGAATGACGGCACTCAAAACTCTTTATCTAACTGATCCTGGTGATAATATGGAACTGCAAGCAGCTCTGTCAGTGCTGGAAGAGGAAAACCCTAATCTCTTAATAAATGCTGTTGCAGATTGAAAAAAAAATGTATATTAGGATAGTATTGTGTAATTAGTGATATTATATTTTTGTTAAATAAAAATTAAATTATCTACCGTCTAAGTGTTGAATCTACTGTTTAACCTTTTCTTTTATGAGTACACTTTTGACCTTGTTCGTAAACATTCATGAAACATATTTTATCTAAAATGCTGTTGAAATAAGTTTGTATTTATCGGTAATTTTGACATTTAGTTATGTATGGTAATTACTTAGCAAGCATGTTAAGTAAACAGGATTCTTAGTAGTCCTACTGAAAAAACGCGTGTAGGCTCTTGGAATTTTCCAATTGCAGTCTGACCTGGCTCAAGTAGTGTCAGATCTGGAAAGGAACGAAGCAAAATTGTACCTTCAGTTTTCCATTTCTGATGAGAACCTGTCGGAAATACATCTCCCATGGGCACAGATTATATAACACTTCTAACGACCAATGTCTCTTAAACAGACTTGTTGATATATAATTGGATTGGGATAAACATTATTGGAGTGAAATAAAATACAATAATGTTTTCGTGGTTTTTATGTTTTAACATAAGTTCGTACAATGATCCAATATGCTTGAACAAACTGTCCATCGCAGGTAGCTCCAGTTTCTAGAAGAGTTTGTCTTGGTTCATACATTATAGAGTCTAAGTTAAAGGTGTCATTGGTCCTTAAGTTGGATTTAAAAACTCCCACACAAAAGATTACGGATTCAGATATTAGCTATTATGATTTGTTTGTCTAATTCAATCTAATCGACATTAAATTGAACACTTAAATCTAAATAAAACTTCTAAACATGATATTTACAGTTACATTTTGACTAAACAATTAGACTAATGCCTTATGTAGAAGAAATAAATAACGAATATGAAATGCTTCCATTCAAAATGTCGGTTCGCAGTAATTCTTAAAATATAACATTGAAAATGTTTAGCAACATATGTAAGTCAGTCTAATAAAAAAATCTGCGTATTACATTGTTTATCGACTGACATAACCTAGAGGCGAGAAATAAAACGAAACAAGCAGGTTCCCGAACAACACCCACAGTCAACAATAAGACAAATTACACTAAGTTTTGACAGTCAAAAGGCACTACTAATATACGCAGACTACCCAATGTTCATTCATCATTAATTGTTATAATAACACGCGAAACTCACAGCAAACTCGAAAGTAACCGAAAACTATTATCGTTAAACTTAAACTCGTGGACAGTATTAAAACAAATTGAAACAAGTACAAACATCACAAGCTTACACCATTAAACAATGTTAATTGTACGTTACATAAACGATATTGCAACACAATCTAAAGGTATAAATATAATTATAATTGCATATTAGTCAACGCATGTTGTTGAGCTATTTCAAAGTATAAATATATAATTTAGGCACTGGAGTATGTTTTTAATCTCATTCAAATTATGAGTTGGCTTTTCGGCTAGTTTGGGCAGTCGCGGAAGTTTCTGGCTTTGGGAAGGGGATGCCGTTCTCTATGCTCTGCGTACAACAGCATCACTTAAGGTAGTTTTCCACCGGCGAGGCGAGGCGGGGCGTGGATGGGCGAGAATTGAAATTAGTATGGGACTTACTACCTATTTCCACCGCGCGCGCGCGCGCTCAGTGCAAATATAGTAAGTCCCATACGAATTTCAATTCTCGCCCATCCACGCCCCGCCTCGCCTCGCCGGTGGAAAACCACCTTTAGACGTTGGTCTCCCGATACGCCGTACGCTGCGCTCGACTCCACGTCGCATGGAGATGTCAGATATCCGAACAGCGTGAAGCTGTGAGCAGTGTAGTGGCTCAGCGGCAGACCAAAACCTTAGTCCAGGTGCAAATGTATCATTAACCCATCCACTGCGCAGAACTATGCTACGCGGAGTTGCTACTCGCTACGAGGAGTTTTCTCTTAACTCCTGAATAATCACGACCGCCTTCGTTGTAGCACTGCGCAGTGAAAGAGTTAAAACGCTTATTAGTTACTAAACTGTAAATCATGATACGACTATAATGAACTATTGTGTTGTGATAGAAAATATTAGTGAATGAGGAATAACTATTATATAAAAATATTGAGAGATACTCAGTTGTTCGAGCACTAATGTAATAATAATTAGACCTACCTGCACGAACAGCTGACTATCTCGGAACATTATTTTGGGTTATGTTCTGAACTATTGGGCAAAGCAGACCCATCGTGGATCAGATGAAAGCGACGTATTCAGAGAAACACTTTCTGAAACAATGTTCTTACTCAATCGTTGGTGTTTATATTGTTTATAAACACTGTTTCAGAAGCGAAATGTTTCTCAATGAATACATAAACTTAATCTGTATCCGCGTGAGCGGCGACATGTTATATTTATGGCTAAAGACATCTGTTTAAAGAGGTGAGGTTGGCGACTTATCCATATGGCTACAGCGTGTATAAAAGTATGTGTGTTATGTTATTCTAATTGGTAACAGCGGTACTACTTCTGCATCTGTATGGTATGATTATGACAACAATTACTATTTAAAGATCAATTGACTACGCGACTATTAAGATTTAACAGTGCGAAAATATTTCTTACGTTAATATTTTTAATAAATTCTTTTCACTTCCGGACTCCTAAAGCAATTACCTATCACTATAACGCCAAAGAGATCATTTAAAAAATACAATTTTGATATACATAACATTTGTATTGGCCGAAAATTCTCAAGTATAAATTTTATATTATTTTTGTCTATATCATTAGCATTCTCTAAATAAAAACTTAATTACTTTGAGAGCCGGGAACACTTAGCACTAGATTAACATAAATCTAATATTTACAATGAGATTATAATATAAATATTGATTTATCTAGTGTCGTTATCGTTTGAGCTGTTTTTGTAAACCGTATTGGTTATTTTAAAATGACAGAATCCGTATGCGCTGTCTTAATGATACAAAATGTATGAGGCCGCACTTTGCATGGCCATATTTGCCGGAAAGGTAGGTACATCTTTTTCTTCAACGTGTTAAACAAAAGAGATAGCAGAGGGACATTGGGGAAAATAAGGCCGAGGAAAGTGCCGGCCTATATGTATGCTAACACTAGGTCATGCTCGACGATCAAACATGGCATCGAAAAATAATTCAAATTCACTCCACTTACAGCTTAAAGTAAGTGTACACTGTACATAAAGAAATAATTAAATAGATAATCATCTAAATAAACGAGAAGGTTTCAAACTCGTGGAAGACCAAGATCACAACATAAATATAAAACGATAAAAATAAACGTGTACCTAAATAATAATTAATTGGTACGCACCAGTTTGGTTAAAACACATTCACCTCTCACTCTTACACGGACAGCTATCTCTTTCACACATGATAAGCTGGCCTTGATACAATCAACTTAGTACATAACGCGTGATCATGAGCGATAATAAATGCAACAACGAAGGAGATGAATGGCAAAGATCTTCATAAAATCTCTCTAGATATAACATATTGGGTCATAACATAAGCTAGGACGACTGAGTAAAAGACAAACGGCTGCCTCGTTGGTATCCCAACAAATACACGAAATAAAGTCCTTCTTAAATAGATGCCGATATAAGAACGCTTCCCAAAGTTTCAGTTAAACCTTCTATGATTTGGCAAGTCATCGTTTAGGGTCGTACTTCACTTGTCCAAGATCTTTGACCAATGTGCATGGCGTCTCACTCACTCTTTAAGCAAAATATGAGACGCAAATGCCTACACATTGGACAAGTGAAATACCACTCTTACATCGTAGAAGCTGCAATAATAACAATTGAACGTATAAAACAGCAGAAAGCGTTCTTTAATAAATAGATATAGTTTAGGGAAAATAATCGATATCACATAAAGTATTTCTTGAAATTGGAACCTTATGTTCATAACATAAGTTTGTAATTCAAACCTTCAAGTTGATGAAATCCGCCGAACCATGTCTCGTAATGGATAATGATAATGAGAAAACAATAAACAAACACAACTTTGATGAAGTAACACATGACTTATATACAGTTACATATGTATTGAGATCGCCCCACAGAGTAGATGTACTGATGATGCAAATGGGCATGTGGTCAGCTCTGACCCTGTAAGGCCTGAATCACACTGGCGCGGCCTGCGGTGGCGGTCAATAGTAAATTTGACGGCTAATGACAAGTTTACTTATTGACCGCCGCGGAGCAGCGCAGGTAGTTAGGCTTATAGCCTCTCACAGACTGGCGATGGCGCGACCTGGCCGCAGAGGTCAATAGTAAACTTGTCATTAGCTGTCAAATCCACTATTGACCGCCACCGCAGGCCGCGCTAGTGTGTTGCAGGCTTAAGGCGTTGGTCTCTCGCTAACACCGTACTCTGTACGGACATTCCGTACATTTCTACACAGCGAGACGCTGCCAACGGCACATCAATATGTCCAATATATGCGCTCTTGGAAGAGTAGAAAAGTAGTCGAAATAGATTGA
Source organism: Epinotia bilunana (assembly GCA_947049275.1). Lineage (NCBI taxonomy): Eukaryota > Metazoa > Arthropoda > Insecta > Lepidoptera > Tortricidae > Epinotia > Epinotia bilunana. The sequence continues at coordinate 5,957,316 of OX346253.1, forward strand.
TTTCTATTATCCCAAGATACTTCACGAGCTCACGTGTGTGTGTGCCCGTGAGCATTTGAAATAGGATTCGGATTTATATTTCTCTTGCTTGCTCTTATGAATTCTTATTCCACAACGATTTCACCCGAACCCGAATACTGTTCTAAGAGCTCAGACTGTAAACATATTTGAGTAGACGAATTCCAGAGGTTTACTCCAGCGAACAAAAAACCATAGAATCGCTCCTTATTCTACCGAAACACATGCCTAAAACCCGGTGTGCGCATGTTCGAACTAAACGGCTGCCTGGCCTCGTTTGACACCCCGCATATTCTATCCTGTGGGGCCATTTTGCAGCGCTAGTTAGACTTCTATGGTTTTTACGTTTGCTAGTTTACTCCAAGATTAGTCCATACAATTTTGGTGTTTGGTCAAATCGGGTCTAATAGTTAAGTTAGTACATAAATAGAGAAAAAAATCTACTTTAATCACTTTAAGCCTGATTTGTTATAATGAACGCTATATAAAAAAAGAATTGCTAGAATTTTCCTTCTTTCAAACATTTTCAATCAGTCGCCTTGGCATTGGCGTTAGGACATACAATAGGTATGTATGTATGTCCGTTTGTAGCAAGATCAGAGCTGACGTAAATGAGTTTTAGGTAGACGAAATGTTAAATGACACTAACATTCCCCAGTAACACGCAACGTCGATTCTCACACAGATTACCAAATATTTTTGATTATTTTTTTGTAGTTTTATATTTGATTTATTAATATGAAATATGAAGTTAGTCTGTAATATAGTAAATTCCTTTAAATGCAATCTAAGGTAATTGCAAACACTTGAAGTCGCTACAACTTTCCGTCCCCATTGTTTGGCGATTAGCACTTCAATATTGCTTTTTCTACTATAACACTAATAACTCACAGATTTTACACATAATTAACTGTTGTTGAAACTACAAGGACTTAAGTAAGTAAAATAAAACTTTTGACTGTACCTAAAATACTGACATAGACCTTTCGCAGAATTGTCCCAAATATTGCCATGAAATAACGTTGAACGCGCCAATACAAAGTTGAGCCAGCAATGGGTAGGTTCACCCTAAAATAGCGTCAATGAGTTCAAAGCAGCCAGCGGTTCTCGATTCTTCTTCATAGTCCCATTCAAACAACAATTAACCAAATGTCTACTGCTAACGGCTCGGACACGACATCGAGCGATGACGGAAGCGCTGAGCATATGTAAGAGCGAGAGAGTAGTAGCAGATCGCTCTTTCTCACGTATTATCTACGCTCGAAGTCGTGGCCCAGCCCTAAGATTGGATGGGGGATTCACAGTGCTATGTCTACTGTAGGAGTGCTAACCGCGCGCTATTCCTGCACCACGATGGAGACGGTGAACCCGCATCGCTAACTGGCCGTGGATGTCGGCTGCAACGCGGCGGACATCGGCGAGTTCACGTCTGTGGAAACACGGATCTATTCAATTGGCAATTGGTAATTTTTTTAAATAAAATATAGACCAGTGATTGACTCTAGTTTCACGTGATGGTAAGCGACAATCTGGCCTAAGATGGCTTATTCACTCTTGCCAGGAAAATCGGCCAGGATAGTGAAGATTCACTCTCGCAGAATTGTCAGAAAATACAGATAACGGGAGCGAATTTCATTCCTTAGCAGTTCGCATGAAGAAAGATGAAGCAAATCGCTCCGTGCGAATAAATAGTATATTGACAATCGACGTCTGGCCCCTAATTCACCAACTTGACAATTGTCATCTGATACTGACAATTCGCCATACATTGCTTGTTCTAGAAGTTAAGGTGGTCGCTAGAGTACTTGTGGATCCAGCAATGTATCGACAATTGTCGTTGTCAGCTGACAATTGTCGAGTTGGTGAAATAGGGGCCAGGTCGTTGTCTTGGGCATGGTCAGGGGGCCTAGACAAGGTTACAATCGATAAGCGCTAACGCCAATAGAAAACGAATAAAATGTATGGGAATGACAGATGTTAACAAAAAGTGTTTCGTCGGCATCTGTCATTTCCCTACATTTTATTATTTTCTATTGGCGTTAGCGCTTGTCGATTGTAATCTTGTTTACGGCCCCAGGCCTGTTCCTCTTGTCGCTTCGGTTGAACTCGGCTCTCACCTTCCTTTCGTAGTGTCGATGCACTCAATCACTCTAGGAACGAAAGAGCAGGGCAGTTAAGAATAATACTCACTTGTGGGCGTGTTGATGTCTGAGTGAGGCGTGAGGTTGGACTGGGCCATGAGCTTCTGCCGCACCTCGCGGATCTTGAGCTGCAGCGACATCTTGTTGGGGAATATGTCCATGTGTGTCGCCTGAGGAATAATAGTAATAATCATCAGTTTATATACGTCGCTGCTGGACATCGGCCTCTCAGGGATGGGAGGGAATGAGCTTAGTGCGGGGCGTCAATTGTTACGAGCCGGGATTCGAACCCAAATGAGCCTGTTTTCAACTTAAAATTGGCTACTCCTTCTAAACCACAAATTCTATTTTCACGGTTGCATACAAAGCTAAGATTAGCGAGCGAGCCAGACAAAAGTTTGGCGGCTACATTCACCACCGACTACCGTAGCTTTTTGATAACACATGTGATCATAGAATAAATTATTACTGTTGACTCTCTCGAAGTGTCCCTAGCGCAGGATCCATAATAAATAGAGCATTGTTGTCTGTGTTAGTGCGCGGTACCTGGAAGTGCGTGGTGGCCTGCGTGGTGGGGAACATGCCGTGCTCCTGGAACAGCTTGAGCACGAGGTGGCGGCGCTGCTCCAGCACGCGCCGGTGCCCCGCCTCGCCGCGCGCGCCGCCCGGCGTGCACGGCGTGCGCGGGGACATCTCCTCCATGCTCTCCGACACTGCGGACCACAACAAATACACGTCCAGTTAATGTACCACCCAATCATTTGCGTCCGCTAATAACCCTGTCTCTATTTAACCCATGCATAAAGAGAGAGAACACGATAAGTGGATGCAGATTATCAGGCTGTCTGACATCAACCGGACCCGCCTATGACAAATGAAGTGAGCGACCGGCTGCTCAAAATACGCTGACCCACTGGTAAAATGTATGAAGAACACGTGCCGCGTAAAACACGCGCGTATACGCTGCGTTACGGCCCGGCCACGACATCGCGCGACTAGCTACGCCAACCGCGGTGAGCGGCGAGCATGCGAAACAAATGCACAGGACTGTCAGGCATGCCACGAGCCGCCGCGACCGGCGACTACGTTTGCGAATTTACTCGAGCGACCAGCAGCAGCACAGCGACAGCGCCGCGCGACCAGCCGTGGGAACAAATGTACGGGCTAGTAGGTGGGGGTGCCACGAAACAGCGGCGCGAACGGTCTTAAGGTGGTTTTGGTGGTGGTGGGTGGGCGAGAATTGAAATTAGTATGGGACTTACTACCTATTTGCACTGAGCGCGCGCGCGCGCGGTGGAAATAGGTAGTAAGTCCCATACTAATTTCAATTCTCGCCCATCCACGCCCCGCCTCGCCTCGCCGGTGGAAAACCACCTTTATTAGCACCGTATTGGGCGGAAAATCGAGGTATAAAATTTATTAGACGATTCGCGCGCAAATATGGATTAAAGGAAGCATGGAGATGGCGCAACCCGTTGGCTCTCTGGGGAGCCGCTGGGTAACGAAAGTTTTAGGTACAGGAAAGTTGGCCAAAAGCAGAGAGGAAGAGCATTCCGCGTTTCTTTTTAATCCCCCATAATGTCCTAATAGAGGCAGGGCTAGATTACCGAGAAGAATAATACATGTACTATACGAGGAACAGGAAAAAAGATAGAGTTAGGAAATTAACGGGGCCAACGAAAGCACAAGAGGGGTCAAAATAAATTGAGAAAGAGTTAAGTTTATAAAGTTTGCAGACGATATAGCGGCAGTTTTTGAAACTGGAAGAGAACTTCAAGCAATGCAGGATGAAATGGATGCTAGTTTTTCAGAATCTGGTCTTAAGACGACGAATTGGACATTTTGGTGGCAGGGATCTAGATTTTTCTCAGCAATTATAAAACATATCAAAGCGACATTTGAAAACCTGATTCCTCATTTCAATGACTTCATTTTGTCAGTTGCCGAAACACGATTCGTAAAATTTAATAGCATCGAAAAAAATATCAAAGATACCTCTTGTAAAACAGGGATTTGCATTTTACAGGCAACCCAGATCAATTTATGATTCCAAATTTTCATATTAAATTGTTTCAACCCATACTTCAATATGCCAGTTGGATTTTTTAAAATTAACTGTAATTTGTAATTGAAACGAAAAAACTGTTTTGTCGCATACGACCTTTTAATATAAGCTAGCGCGCGCTCGTATTTTGTATGCAATAAGTCTCCCCTCAGCGCAGGCCTCAGACCGCTGCCGGCGTTGTCAGCGACGGACCTGTGCTAGTCGATTTGCCGCGCGCCATCGATCGCATACGAAATAATGCTCAGCATAAAATGGGAAAAAGTGGCGGATTTTCCAAAAGGAAAAGGAAAGCTTGTTTAATTGAGCAATGTAATATTATGACTAAGAAAAGGTGAGAAACCATTATATTTCTACAGTTCACTAGCACAAATCGTAAACAAATCGCCATGACAACCGTCGGTTGTTTTTATAGTTTCTCGCTATGACGGATGACGCTAGGACAGATATGCAATTCAGTGTTTGTACAAAAAACCATTGACTATACTTACAAAAATATTCCCATTTCAATAAGTAGACACAAATAATAAAATATATTTCAGGAAGCAATCGTTAGAACAAAGTTCTGAGAACAAATTCATGGAGCCGTCTCCGGATTTGGGTGGAAATTAAACAATGTCTATCGATTTTGTAGAAAATGTAACAAAATGCATATTTAGATACCACTGCTGCCATCTGTTAGCATCTTAATGACAACTCATGTCATGCATAACGGTAGATTCAAAAGGAATTAAATTAGTGTGTTTGCAACTGTCACACGAGTTTTATTAGATTTTATGGAAGGGTATGTATCCATATTCATGTTAAAGTTCTACTTACTTTAAATATCAACTCTTTATTGAAGTTAACATGTTTTCATTTTAATTTTTGTATTTTTAGAAACGAGACAATTCGCCAATTTATGCAGTTACAGAATGTGTTACTCACGTAAGATAGTACCTACCTAGTTAAGGTATAATTAATAATCATTTAAAGTTATTAATAAAGAATATTTATTTTACGGCTGCAGATATTAAGAATAATAAGATTCTTCCGAAAGAAAGCATGTCTACGACTACAGTAAGTATTTCGTTTATTGTTAATTTTAACGTGAGCTGAAAAATAAAGTTCATATTTTATTGATTTAAACATGTAAAAACTTTTTGTTTTTAATTGCAGATAGAAAAAGAAAGCGAGAAAAATAGCGCATCTGTCGACATAGTTTTAGAATATTTAGAATGCGCATCTGAGACCGAAAATCAAGATTTGGGGCACCGAATAAATTATTTTAATAATTTTACAACGGAACTTGTAAAACTTTCTCAGCATAAGTCTGTGTTCGATTGCGGATTAGCTACAATGAAATTAGTTTCAGAAAATCAAGTAGGCTTGCAATCCGAATTTACATATGCTATTTCTATTCTACTACTACTGTTATTTCCTCTGATATTATTTTTCCTGAAGTTTTCGGTGTTGGTGAGGTAGCTAACGTAGACAACTTTATGCCATTTTCCGAATATTAACGGCTATAAATGCTTGTGTTTTCTGTCAATGATTTATGTGTAAATAATATTATTTTTAACTGTAAAGAAGTGAAATCTTAAATATAGATATGTACATTTGTAAATAACTGTGTAAACTTCAAATAAGTAAAAAATAAATATTAAAAAAGATAAATATAAAAATGTACCTGTAAAAACTGTATGTTTGTATTATTTATTTTTTGCTCTGCAGTACCTGCCTACATTTACGGCCCTGATATTTCTTATGTCTAATGGGTACCAACCTACTTCCGATCAGGTAGACAATATATGGTGGCAGGTGAAATCTATGAACTATGGTTTTTTTTGGCGACTGTGCTTTTTGTTGATTGTACTTGTATTGTCATCCATCCCACATAAGTACCTATGCCAAATTTCACGTCAATCTGACCACTAGAAGTGGGTCAAAATTCACTTGCAAGATTTTACACGAACATACATACAAACATTGCAAGTTAATAAATCCTTGTAAAAAAGGTCTATAAGATAAAATACTCGTTATTGCATTACCTACTACAATTTGCAAAAAAAAGTTGTAAGAGCACCTCCTAAGACGTCTCTGTTCTAGCGCACTGACACTGACAATGCGCTGACAGTCTGAAAGTGTAACGCATGGTCGACTGAGGCTCGCAAACCGCGAAAAAAGTAGAGGGGTGTGAGCGGGTTGCGGGGCACAAACGCTCTGTTTTCGATTAATTGTGTAGCGATGCGTCACCTTAAAATTAACGCAACCAAAAAGAAAACTCTAGTTGTGTCAAAGAGAATAGTTGTTGGTTATTTTTATTTTATTTAGGCACTATTGTTACGGATAATACCAGATGTAGGTACACCTGATATAATTTCCAGGATAGCCATGGCAAAGGTTCTTAATTCGAAAAGGCATTTACCCACTACCAGAATAGCAAGTCGCACAAGGAAGAAACTGGTTAAAGTGTACACCAGGCTTAGAGCATACATACAATTGGATTGTTATACCATCTTTTTCTAAGCTTGAAGTGGTTGAACGTTTATTACACGTGCTTACAGCACATGCGGGTATTTTTATGATACGTGTTTTCTCTTGTGAGGCGATTGTTTGAATGACCATTAATCGATTGTGAAACTGACTTTACATGATTTTTTGCACATTGTGCCAGGTTTTCAAGAGGAGTACTTACTCCTGACCATACATACCTGGAGTAGCCTTTCAGTAACTTTACTGAAAGGCTACTCCAGGTATGTATGGTCTAAGACACCAGAGGCTCTAGTATAAGCTTTACCGAAACAGAACGTTACGACCGCGTTTGCGTTTAGCTGTCAAATCCCATACAAATTGAGGGTAAAACGCAAACGCGATCGTAACGTTTTGTTTCGGTAAAACTTATACTAGAGCCTCTGGAGCATAGCACTATAGGTACGGCGGCGAAACGTGGATCATGACGCAACGGGACGGAAAGAGACTCGCGGCGTTTGAAATGTGGTGTTGGAGGAGGTTAGAAGGACCAGTTGAACTGAAAACTAATGAGGTTTTGGAAATATTCAATGAAAATGGAAATCTGATAGAAATCGTTGAAAACAGGAGAGGTCAAATGATATGAGATATCTTACGCCACGATGACTGGATAAAAACAATAATAGAGGGAAAAATAGAAGGGAAAAGGAAAAGGGGTCGTCCAATATATATTAGTGATATCTTTGTACATAAGTAATAATATGTAATTATATATATGTAGGATTATTTTTTAATAAGTCTGTACTACACTCTAAACATTGATCATTTACTCTGCACCAATTTTAAGTATCTCTGTTTGGCCTTATGGTTGACTGGTAGAGAATGCCATGTCCGCCATTTGTACATTATTTTGGTTTTCTGCAATAAAGTTTAAATAAATAAATAAAAGGGGAAGGCCGAGGATAATAAAAGAAAAAATAATCGCTTCATCTTATATTTAAATAAAAAGAAAGGCGTTATGTCTAGGACGTGTGTGAAAAAAAAGCTCGTGTATATGACACTCCAACAAGATTCATACTTCTTACTACAGCTAGCGAGAAAGAGATCTGGTGTTTCCCAAATGATCCTTCTGACCCTGAATACGCACGGCAGCGTATTTGCGATTACTATTCCTATGCACAGATTATATAATAGTTCTACGAACAGATACTCAGGTCTGAATAAAAATGCCAATACCTACTGCTTTAAGTGCCTACGAAATTTAACAATGGAGCGACCTTAAACGCGCGGGTCGTTGCCCGCACGCGCCGGACAATCGACGCTAGGGTTGACACCGCTTAGAAATGTTTTTTTTTTTATATATATATATAGGAGGCAAACGAGCAGTCGAATCACCTGATGGTAAGCGATAATCGACGCCCATGGACACTTACAACACCAGAAGAGTTGAGTGATTAATAGTTGAGTGTTTAAGTTGTATAAGTGTGAAAAAACATAATCCCGCGTAAGTAGGTACCGAAAGTCTACACGCGAGCAATGTTCGTGTTGAAGAAAACAGGCATATTTTACGAAGTCATGTCATTCGAATCAGTTTTTGGACAGGAACAAATGTTTGTATGGGAGCAGAGCTACGCAAAACACGAATAAGTTATATAACCACAAATCTAGCTTCAACAGGCAGGGAGACTCCAGACATTTTGCAACTTACCCCTGAAAGTGTCCAGGTTGAAGTCCGGTCCAAAGAAGGTGTTCCCGACGAGCTTGGTTGTCGTGTGCGGGGTTCCGTATGAATGCGGGGTCGGCATAGCGCCGCTCGCTAGCGGCTCGGGTTCCAGGGCTGGCGTCATCACAGGCACGTCCTCTTCTGTAGACACATTGATAACAATTAAAATACAATTACATTCGGATAAAAGGGTCAATCAACTAGTTCTTGTTATACTCTACCATTGGCCAGGAAACACCATGATAGTTTCTTAGAAATAATGTTACAACATGCACTGGACTCCTTCGGAAAATAGCCCTTAAGGGCTTGATAATGACAAGAAACCCCAACTTGGAAACTAGTGGCAGAAAAGTACTAACGTAATATAATAAGGCTGGTTTTGCAAGCTGGCTCAACCAGCTACTAAAACCTCATTGAATTCATCTTTGAATTCAAGAGTCGATAGCGTCATACTAGAAGCATAGCGCCATTGTGTCACCAGAGTTGAGGATGCACTTGTGTGTGACAACGACTCCTCAAATCAGTAAAAGGTTGGTTTCGCGCTAGTGATTCTTCTGGAGATGCAGGCGGCCTGTCTGATGGTAAGCAGACCGTATGCCTGCTGCCGTCGTAAAATTAGAAAACTTTATTTCGACTTAACACGCTCTGAGACAATTTAAAGAAAGTATTCACAAGTGTCGTATCCATACTCTCTCTCGCATCCCTAACAGAAAATCGTCAATAACGACGTAAACTCCAACCTAAGACAAATATTGACACAACGTACCTAATCTGCTGTTATGCTTCTTCCTCAGATAGAGCTGCGGGGAGCTCGGCACCACGACGCTGGGACTGCAGGCCTCGGGCTTGAACTGTGGCAGGGTGCTGAACTTCTGCTCGAAGTTCACCGTCTCCAGGACCCTGGGGAAACCGGCTTTGTTACTATTGGGACAGGGTTCCAATTTAACAGTTGTTGCATTTGGCGATGGCGAGTGCTCGCGTTCCTATTACTATGACGTTAAATAGTACATTACTACAATGGCCGGGAAGGAAGGGATTGCCTGCCAAATGTGATATAGACGAATGTGTATAGTGCTTCTCTCAAAAAAATGCTCAGAAATTAGTAAACTATAAGACAAACAAACAAGTAAAATTCTCAAATTCAGTGACAAAACTGCAGGTGATCACCGGGGGCACTGCGCGGGGGGCAACTATTAATATTACAACCAGTCATTTTTAATCGGTTGGTTCGAAAACAAACAAAGTATCTATGAAGTTCTTATTGATTTTGATTATTTTCGATTTGATAAATTCAATTATTACGAGTTACGAGCAACAGTCAAGTTTTTGGCGGTAACAAGTTGCTATTTAAAATGAATATTCTGGGGGTAATTTAAACAGGGGTTGAAATTAGTTTCACCGGTCGCGGGGGAAACAATATTGAAAAGGTTAGGAACCACCGAGACGGAACTCGGGGTATCACGCGACTTGTCGAGCGTTCTCGCACGAGCGGAAAAAGCTCCCGAGTGGAAACTGGTGGCCAATACCTAGACAAAGTTAGTATTCGTCTCCGGGTACCGGGTACGTACTTGTCGCGGCCGTCCTCGTTGCCCTTCTTGAAGAGGCTCTTCTTGCCGGGCTCGGGCTCGCGCGGCGACGCGGGCGCCGAGCCCGCCGACCCGCTGCCCGCCGAGCCCGTCGACGTGCCTGCCACACACACACTCACGCACATTACATACAGTCACACACATTACCATTAATACAGTCAACTGCTAAAATATGTATCGATAACATAACATCCTCTCATAAATAACTACCAAAACCTTAAGGGTCGGTTTCGGCAATCGAGGGTTAGCCAATAGCCGTGTCTACACCGAACGAGCGGCTCGCCCGAACACCGTTCGCCCAAACGTGCTCGCCCGGTGTGGACGTGATTCGGGCAAACGGTGGTTCGCCCGAGCCGTTCGGGCGAGCCCCCGAATGCTTGCCCGAACGGTTTGCCCGAGCCGCGAGCGGCTCAGCCTATGTGGACGGTGGTTTTGTTCGGCCGAACGACAGAAGGCGAGGGCGATTTTTGCCCTACGTATTATTATTCTAATTTGTACTTTATTGTTAACAGTATAAGGTCGTAAGACATTTTTCGTAAATGCAAATTCCATTTTGTTTTCACATCACACTTTTATATTTTGCTGTTAGCCGATTCGACTTCATTCAAAACTGAACGCTATTCGTAAGAGTATAAAGCCGTTAAACACTTTTTGCAATTGCATAGAATATGCAATAAAGTAATTATGTCCACGCGTCCTTTACCGTTTTGCTATTGAGCAAATTCGAATAGTTCGAATTTGGACGTTATTCCTAAAGAGATAAAGCTTTGAAAAATATTTGGCAATGGCAAAAACAAATTGGTATTTTATTTCTTTGTCTCCTTCATCAATTTTGCTGAGTTAGGTTGAACTATAGCGTACTACTAATAAGGTTGTTATTAGATATATTGGCACTCAGGGGGAGAGGGGGGAGGAAGGGATTTTTTTGCAAAATTAAAATTAATCAAGTTTTCACTTCTGTCGGCACTCCCGGAGTGCAACCCGGTCTTTTTTTATCAAGGTAACTTATTAAAGTTCATTCGAAGTCGCTGCGTTGGAAAAGGTCAAAACTAGCTTGACCCCTGAATACCTACATTACATATTGATATTGGGAAATTAGGGATCAAGTTATACCTACTGGCGGTTGGTAACTTGGTGTGAGACGAGTTGTGGCGGATTTGGGAATTGCGTAACTGAGTTCGACACGCATGGGTTTGTTTGTCAGCTGGAAGGATTGGTAGATTGATTAGTACCTACCTAGTAGGAATTTCAATAGGTAGGCGTCTTCGCTCTGATCATAACACAATTGATCAAATAATTTTATCCCGGCCTCTTTTCGGTTCTCAAAAATTTTGCGCATCCACATTTTGCGGCTTTTTTTTAAATACATTTCTTCCGATTTCGAATTCGAACAAGCAAAAACAAAATTAACGTTGTCGCAGCGACAGCTGTGCGCACGTGCGGCTTCATCGTGATCGTGAGCTCAACTATCGGTAGGTAAATTCGCCCGAGCCGCGCGCGTTTGCCCGAACGCCCGTCCACACCGACCGAGCGCTTGCGGCCGACCCTTTTGACGGCTCGCCCGAGCCTTCTGACGGCTCGCCCGAACCGTTCGGGCGAGCGTTTTTGATGGCTCGGGCGAGCCGTTCGGGCGAACCGTTCGGCCGGTGTGGACACGGCTATTGAATGTTACTTCTTCTTGAAACATTCGAATTTAAGGTAATGTGGATAAGCGTAAAAAAAAAAACACTGAAAACGTGTAAATCGCACTCCCGTATTGTAACAACTGAGTCGTTAGTATCATGAATTATTAAATTAATTTTATCAAATAATTAAGTTATAACTATAAACAAGTTCCTGGAATCTCCAGTTCTTAATAAATAAAATACTTATTTTGTGTAAAAAAAATCACAATGTTGCCCAATTTTTACGCTCAAAATCTTCATACAAATTAGTATGGAGCGGCCGGCGCACTACGGACCGCTCGCGGCGGCGGCGTTCAGTCGGCCACGTGCCCCCGAAGCAAGAGCACGTCGTTTTGCGCCGCATTGACAGATCGCGATCGAACCGTGTACTTACACTAAATCAGTGCACAGTGGTTCAATAGAAAATATTCTTTATGTTCATTGATTAACATATTTAAATAACGTAGAACTAAACAACATGCTTATATTTTCCTCGTTTTGTACATGTATTTCTGTTTCTTATGTTTGGTTTGATCATAAAAAAGGCTTTTTTATGTCCAGCTGTCCGGCTGTCCCCTCTATAGGTTCCATTTCTCAACAGATTCTCGTGAAATTATGTGAGCGAGTTCGATATTTAACTAAAGGGCAAAAATGCTTTCGTATGTCCGGTTGTTCGGCTGTCCCCTCTATAGGTTCCATCTATCAACAGATTCTCGTGAAATTTTGTTAGTGAGTTCTATATTTAACCACAGGGCAAAATAGCTTTCGTATGTCCGGTTGTCCGGCTGTCTGGCTGTCTCTTCTACCTATAGGTCGCATCTCTCAACAGACTCTCGTGAAATTTGTTAGTGAGTTCGATATTTAACTATAGGGCAAAAATACTTTCGTATGTCCGGTTGTCCCCTCTATAGGTCGCATCTCTCAACAGATTCTCGTGAAATTTTGTTAGTGAGTTCCATATTTAACTAAAGGGCAACAATGCTTTCGTATGTCCGGTTGTCCGGCTGTCCCTTCTATAGGTCGCATCTCTCAATAGATTCTCGTAAAATTTTGAGAGCGAGTTCTATATAAGAGGGCAAAAATGCTTTCGTATGTACGGCTGTCCGGCTGTCCCCTCTATAGGTTGCATCTCTAAACAGATTCTCGTGAAATTTTGTGAGCGAGTTCGATATTTATAGGGCAAAAATCGCCCTCGCCTAAGCCGTTCGGCCGAACAAAACAACCGTTCATAGGCTGCCGCGCGCTCGGTTCGGGCGAACATTGGTAGGTATTGTTATTAAGAGTCCGCAGTAAGCTCGGCCGAATTTCACCTTCCCATTCAAATGTAGTTACGCTCTCATTTTAAAACTACGTGTTGGATTGTGACGAAACTTTGCATATACAATGACATGAGGTATATCTATGTCTGTAATTAGTTTAAATAGTTCCAGTTTATAATACAAACGAAATAAAGCAAAAATAAGTTTTGTATGAAAAACTTAAATTCACTGTATTTTTTTACTATGGTATCTGAAGCTACATAAACTAATTACAATCATAAATATACCTCCTGTCATTGTACATGCAAAGTTTCGTTACAATCCAACAAGTAGTTTTAAAATGAGAGCGTAACTACGTTTGTATGTAGAATCGAGCTTACTGCGGACTCTTAAGATTAAATACATTTGACATAACCATTTTTAAATTTGGTAACAAAATCAAAAATTACAATTTTGTTGGCGAGTCAAAGTCCGACGACCCACAGTGCATACGTGCATGTGTGCGTGTGCGATGCGCGAGCCTCGATCGTTGTGAGAGTAGCGCTAAAAACCTAAACTTCGCGCAGCGCGACTCCGAAACCGTCCCTTAATCCGCTGACATAACAGTTATGGGACATATTTATGAGTATAAGTTGTATGCACCCATATTTCTAAACTTGACTGTACCATTACACACAAACCAAGTACAAAAACAAAATGTTTTCTTTGTAAAACACAGGTGTGTACATAGGTGTTATTATTATGTTTACCCACAAGGCATACAAATACCTACAATTAGCATGCAGCATGCAATCTTCATATATTTAATGTCAAAATTATTATACATTACTGGACTAATCTGTCCAATTTATTCTACAATTATTTCGTGACAAAAATTTCATTGTTGGTACAAGTTTTACAGTATGTTTTTGCAGTCATCAACTATTAACATTGAGTGAATTATAGTGAACCTAAGAACGAATAGGCAACGACGGTTGCGTCTTATGTAGTTTAGAAGCTCTGGCCAAATTCTGCGTCCATCGTCAGGCCGGTTTTATGATACCGTAATATTGCATTTGCGTCTGACTGACAACGCAAGTTAAATACAAGCTTCATCATATCAGCCGAAAGACGTCCACTGCCGGACATAGGCCTCCCCCAAAGAGTGCCAAAGTGACCGGTCCTGCCGGGCTGCTTATAAAAATATAAAATTTCAAAACAAATATCGAGACAATCAAACAGACGATGTTGCCTATTTGTTCTAATAAACATCGACAGCTATGCTTGCAGGCCATACACGTTTCGGTCTGCCGATGCCGGAGAGGTCGACCTGTGCAGGTGTACGTCAAGGGCACCAATATATTGTTGCAGAAATAAGGTCTGTGTACATATTTTGGAAACTTTGTGGTGTATACCTATTGGTGCCATTTACTGTAGCTGCACAGGTCGACCGGAGCGTGTATTGCAACAGACCTGGGTAATACAATGCGACTAATAAAATGTATGGGTATGACGCAAAGTGTTTCGCCGGCATCTGTCATTCCCATTCATTGGCGTTAGCGCTTGTCGATTGTAACCTTGTCTACGGCCCCTGTGCAGGCGACCGGAGCAAAATCGATAACCGATTGTTTCTAGTGTCACCGTACGGTACATATACACGCTACCAACTTGCAGTGGACCTGTGCAGGCGAGCCTCTCCGGTAGACCGTAACGTGTATGGCCAACTTTATATCATCGTAAAAAATGTGGATTAAAAAAAAATGTTACCTCGACTGAGTCGCTTTTGCAATGGCGCCCGACCCAGCTGCGCGGGCGTGGGCGCCAGGGCGAATGGACGGGTTTCTTCTGCCGGGCTCTCCCATATACTATCGACAATGTCATCACTATATATCAACTCTGTCACAACAAACAGCTAAAACCATTTCGACATACAAGACTTTCGATTAATATTAACAGAGGTTAAGGGAGGCTACGGGTGACCCTCGGGCAGGCAGCTTTCTCGCCCAAAGAATAGCGATTGCTATTCAGCGCGGGAATGCTGCCTGTGTGATGGGCACCCTGCCTAAAGGGCAAAATTTTGACACATTTTTCTAATTGTAATTTATTATAATTAGTTTAATATCATTTTGTATATGTATACTTTAGTAAATAAAGTTTTATATCTTAACAGAAGATGAACTTACGCATTGGGTTTCTGCGCGGGCTGGTTGTTGCTCTGAGAGACTATCACAGATTGGCCACCTTGTAAGGTTTGGGGTTGGCTCTTGGGCGGTTCAGCTTCTGTAAAAAAAAAGTTAAGTTTATAGAGTGCTTTATTTATTTACTCGTCAATATGAACGAGTGTACAATTATTTTGATAAATATGCATAAAATTACGATGAAGACTATTACTAACGCATGGGGATGGCTGATTTACATTAGGTCGTCAGGAGAAATCGATGCTTTGATTTGCTGATAAGCCAATCAAAACTAGTCTTCATTCTTTATTAAAAATTATCAGTATTAAGAGGCTTATTCCACTCGCATTTTGGCATGAAATTTCACTTATATATGGTATCCCAAACTTGTGTGATCTTTTCTACATTTCTAATTTTCAGGTCGCCTGCGTCACCGACAGTCAGCGGGGAAGGTTAGCACTGGCCACAGTCTGTCCACAGACAACCAATAGGCCTGGTGGATTCTGTGTAGAAGGCGCGTCGCCGGCCGGGCTCGTATTCAGCAGGTTGCTTAAGTGTAAGGCCTGAGTGGACGCCCGGTTCTGAGCGGCGTCCATATAAAACAAATGTAATTTACATGAACGCTCGACGCCCCGCTGCCAGCGGGGCGTCCACTCAGGCCTTACACTAGGTCACCGACAGTCAGCGGGTCCGAAGGTAGTGTCCGAGTCCACAGAGCGACTGGCCTGGCGTGGCGAGCGTACCTGTGTTGAAGGGCACGTAGAGCCTCTGCAGTTGCACGTAGTGCAGCTGCGGCTCGGCGGGCGTGTCGCCGGCCTGGCTCGCCTTCAGCAGCAGGTTGCCCGATGCGTCAACCGATAGCGTCAGTGGACCTGATAATAAATACTAGATTGTGTAACAAACAATAGTATCGGGAGCGTAGCGAGGAATTCTAAAGTAGAATCTTGAGCGTAAGCACAAATTCAAATGTTTGTAACCGAAACGAAAATAATCTTGATACCGAGTGGCACATACTACTTTTCACACCTTCCGTACATCGTATCGCATTTAATATACTATTGCCTTTACAGTCGAATATGACATTCATAACCTAGAATTCTAGGTCCTAGATTATCGACTTATTATATTTAATCGCTCGGCTTCTATAAATGGACCTGAATCAATACTTGAGTATGCTGGTTAACTCAAATTAACGTTGTCTATATGCACCAGTTTCACGAAGAACTTAAAGCAGTATATTTGTATGTGTTCTAATGCAGTAAGCGTATTGTAAGCGTTTGTATCAGCACAGTATTGTGTGGCATTACACAACAACGACCATTTTACAATAGCATTTGTGAATACTCACCACCGTTATCGCCAGCGCTGCGTTTCACCAGCGTGACGCTCTTGAGCAACGCGTTGCTCAGATTCGTTTGCGACTGACAAATGGGCTGCACATTCGACACTCCGCTCGATATCACCTGTTCAAAGATAATATATTTTTTATACTCGTCGACCTTAATGTTTGAATTAAGACTTCGTACACCAAACTTAAATCACATACTTTTTACTATGAAGCTCCCAACTCAACATTTCATAACTATTGAGACAACTAAAATGAGATGGACCAATCATGTGGCGCCTTTACTGAACTATAATGTATTTGACCAATAGGACGCCGTCATGAGAAAGTCAAAAGGTAAATAGACATCAACGCACAAAAAATAAAAAGGCGTTGGTTGCACTTCGTTTTCAATAGATACCAAGTTTGTTTAATTAGTTCAGTTGACACGTAGAAAAAGTATTGTATACAATAGTTATATAATTAGCTGTTTAAGTCTCGTAACCTTAATTAGTGGTACTCGACTGAAAAAGCATACATTATACAATGATTGCATAAAATACTATAAGATGATTGTAATACATTATTAAACCGAAAACACTATTTAGGTGCTGGATTAAAAAAAAATCTCTAGTTCCCGGAATGAGAATTTATGTATTTAGCACACAAAGTCAGAAAATTCATTCGATCAATGTGCGAATTAATTCAACATCTAATGTGCTAATATGTGTTCCTCGTGCGGCTATCTTCAAAGGTTTGGAATGTGCGGTGTTCGTCACCATTCCGTCGGTGCGGAAACTGTTTTATTTGTACGGCTAGCACAAAGATAAAGTATCCATCTCTTTCAAAATGTTCTAATAAGAAAGAGAAGAATAATTTTTCTCGCGCGCAGTCTTGTGTTGTGCGGTTTCGTCGATTCTCCAGTAAATAGCTAAGAAAGCGACCGGGATTTTCAGCAGAACGGTAAATTGGTTAGGAGACCATCCTATATATCTTTTGCCTTCCAGCGCTGGATCACTAGCTGCTCCATGAAACCCTCATTTCCGAAGACATTGTACATCCATTCTTAATATATAAGCGAAAATAACTCTGCATGTCTGTTCGTTTTCACGCTTAAACCACCGAACCGATTGAGATAAAATTTGATATGGAAATAGTTTGAATACCGGGAAAGGACATCATAGTACATTACGTACCTAGGGCGGTGAATTCGTGAATGGCCCAGGTCGCAGGTGTTTGTGGCCCGAACCGAAGGTGAGGGCCATTGATATGCGATCTGAGGCTTTACGAATTACCGCCTCGCGAGTTTTACCGTACGCGCAGCGTGCAGTGAAACTCGCATTATGGCCAGGTGTGACGTAAAATACTTTTTGTCCCGGAAGTCATCCCCTGAGGGGGTGTAAGAGTGGCGAAAGTTTGTATGGAGCTACGATATAAAGCGAGTCGTGTGTAATAGGAAGTTACCTATAAATAAACTGACCTGCACTCCGGGCTGCGTGGGCGACATGAGCGACGCTATGGCGCTGTCGAGCGCCGCTTGAGTGGTCATGTTGGGCGCGGACAGCGATATCCCCTGGACGCTGTTGGTGATGCCCTGCGTGCTCGAGGAGCCGGGCACGTGGTTGGCGAGGCTGGGCTTGTTGTGGGCGTACGCGTTCCATTGCCGATGGGTTTCTGGAGGTGATTCGGTGTCAAAACACGGTATTAGCGACACGTTAAAGACGTATATTCGCGCGGTAACAGTTTTTTCTCAAACATGCAATGAAATATTAACGTTGTGTTCTTCATAATGGGCTTCGAAGTGTCACGTTTCGGGCGCAGCGAGACGAGAGACCCGTAATGGCATTTCATACAAAATTGGAGGCCTAGGCCTGCAAGATGGTCTTTTTTAATTTCCATTCCACAATTTCTGGCACAGGATCACCGCGTGCAGCCATGAAAATTAAAATTTGATTTCTTGGAGTTTTTAATTTATTTCATTGCATGTTTGGGAAAAGCACTATAGATACCTCGGCGTGAAAAGGGGTTGCCGGCCTCATAACTATCCGACCTCGCTACGCTCGGCCGTCTATATTAACTTGGCCGGCAACCCCTTACTTCCCGGCCTTTGTAGTAATGTACTAATAAACACAGAGATAATAATGAAAATCATCATTTATCGCATCCATGGTACATATAGGTGGTACATATAGGTCTTACATGATTTTTGGATTCACATGGACCCTGATAGGGCACAGCAAAAGGTAGTCTTAAATCTATTTGAATTAATAATAAATAAATGTTAGCGCGGGTTACCAGTACAATTAATTAATTAATTAGAAATTCGTTAGATATTTTATGTCACACATGTAATAGTTAGGGAGCTGGCGAGCAAAATTTCGATATGATCAGCACACAAGGCAGACGTTATTAATAGTGATATTTATGCCCTATGAAATATCAAGGACCTTGTCTGCCACCATGGTGGCGCTGCGTTGTAAATTTACAGCGATTCAAAAATGTAAAAAAAAAGGTGTGCTATATTATGCGCACACGTCTGCTTCTGGGGCTGATGATCACAGTCATCCTGGAAACACAAAGAATCGAAAAGGCAGACATCCAGGGCTCTAACTTTTGTAGTATTCAATTTTTTAATTTATTTTTACGATTTAAAAAACTGTATATGAAGTGCACATTTGGCAGATTTGAATTGTTCGATCAAAAACAATGAGAAGAACCACGGAAAAATAGTCTGCTAACATGTTGCCTCTGCGTTGTCCATTGAGAGTGCTCCAAAAATGAAAAAAAAAGGTGTGCTATATATGCGCACACGTCTGCCTCTTGGACTGATGTTTGAATTCCTTATGAAAACCAAGAAAATCGATGAGGCAGACGTTCAGGCCTCCGATATTCCAAAGGCAGACCATTTGTTTTTTTTTAACCCGACGCTCGCGCCAAACCAAGTAGGTATAAATTGAATTGATCAAAATGCTACAGACAAGACCACATCCCGCCTTCGTCCTTGTTTTTTTTTAAAACGTTCCGAAACGCACTACCGGAGTATGTCATTGACAAGTTCGAGCACTTAAAATCAGTGAGCAAAGTGTCTGCCACATTTTTTTTCGAATCCACGTAGTCATAGTGAATCAAATGGGCGCAATGAGAACCGCGTGCAAATGACTTAGTAGAGCTTTTTTTTTAAACATTTTTACAACTCCGTCCCATGATAATGCAGAGTCCTGAATGTCTGCCTCTTCGATTTTCTTCTTTTCCAAGATGATTGTGACCATGAACTCCAGAGGCATACATGTGCAAATGATTTAATACCTCGATTTTTTTAAGCAACTTCAATTCGCTGTAACGCGAAAACGGACCTTAATTGATTGGACCAAATCAATTCGTAATGATGTAAACTGACTAAATCCACCTCGACGTGAAACGTGTGCAATTCATATACCGAAATGCTCGCCAGCTCCCTAACTATAAGAGAGCAGCTTGTAAGTAAAATCGAGAAAATAAAATAATGAAGCACATCGATAATTGTATCATATCAATAGATATTATAATTACTTATTCGTTTACATTGTATCGTCATAAAAATGTTTCAGGCTATAGAGTAACACGACAATAATACGCTAAACATCTCAAAGTAAGACGTAATTTTCCTTGCTACGAGACGAGAATAACACTCACCAGCATTAAAATCTGCCACACCAAAGCGCGAATAAATATTTTACAGTACATATGGTGCTACTTTCCCACACTAGTGCGGAAAAGAGCACTTTTCGTGCATATGCCGAAACTTTAGAGCCATATGTACAGTAAAACGTTGTACGATACACGTGCGAATAGGTAATTCGCAACTCGTGTCGATTTAAAACACTCCCTTTGGTCGTGTTTTAATTTATACTCGTTGCGAATTTCCTATTTTTGCCACTTGTATCGTAAATAACTATTAAACGACTCTATTATATTTTTAGGGCCATTAGGAGAAACCAGATATTTTTTGCTCGTTGTAATGCTTGCTGTATGACTTAACAATATAGGCAGCCTATGGTATGACCTGGTAAAGGTCGCGGGATTCCGCTGGATGCGGGTGGCGTTGGAACGGTCGTTGTGGCACTCTTTGGGGGAGGCCTGTGTCCAGCAGTGGACGTGATTTGGCTGATACGATGATGATGATGGTATGAACAGGACACCATCATGTCTCCTCATCTATACAATTGGTTGTATGTATTAATGGATCTTTGGGTCACTGAGACAGTGTATAGTCAGTTGCTTATTGGTATAAGGGATTTGGGTACCTGAGTCGGCGTGTGTGGATTTGAAGGCACCACCAGTGGGTTGGAACACTTTAGACCCGCCAGGACTCGACGCGGTGATGCTGCCGAGAAGATTGTCGGACGAGCCGGCTCTGTAAATGATGAAAACTTCATTAATACTGGCTCGAGATACTTAACTTATGCCTCCTGAGATAATTATAACTGGAATCGTGCTGAGAACAAAAGCAACGCAGAATGTAGCCCAGTCATTATATTAAAAAAACCGACCCTACCCGTGAATAATTAGTTCTTAGATTATTTTTTCGTAGGTCCCTCGGGGGGGTAATTGGGAGTGTAAATTAAAGAAGTAGACCGAATCAGGCTCCTGCGTATATTATCATTATCTCCTAAGTTCCACGTTTTACGGCATGAATGAAGAGAAACAAAGTTGTAGAGAATCAAATTCTGATCAATTTTGGTTCCCCCCCTTTTTTTTAGGTTTAATTTCAAAAATATCGATCCTAGAAGAAAAATTGTAAGGACCAAACCTGTAGATAATCAAATTTCCTACAAATTTTGTTCTTACGATTTTAATGTAGTCAAAAATGGCCGAGTTATTTAAGAAAAACCGTTTTTCGAATATACGCAGCAGCCCGATTCAGTCTACTTTTTAAATTTACACTCCCAATGACCCCTCCGAGGGACCTACGAAAAAATAATCCAAGAACTAATTATTCACGGGTCAAAATCTATAATGACTGTACTAATGAGGCGCGACACCAGTAACGTTTAGAATAATCGAACGTGTAGGGGAGGTCATAGAGACTACGGAGGTGCTTTATACAAATTCGAATGTTACCTTACTACCAAGTACGAACCGTATGGCTCTTCGCTAGGACATTCCAGTTTTGAACACGACGCCGCACTTGAGATCGAGGGATGGAATCGATGAACCATGTGGTGACGACACGTACCTAGCTTTGATGGGCTTGGGGCGGCGCGTGTGGTCGCGCTGCTTCAGGTAGTCGCGCGGTTCGTGCTCCGAGTCTGAGTCTGTCACTTTCTCGCCGCACTTGAGATCGAGGGGTGGAATCGATGAACTATGTGGTGACGTCACGTACCTAGCTTTGATGGGCTTGGGGCGGCGCGTGTGGTCGCGCTGCTTCAGGTAGTCGCGCGGTTCGTGCTCCGAGTCTGAGTCTGTCACTTTCTCGCCGCACTTGAGATCGAGGGGTGGAATCGATGAACTATGTGGTGACGTCACGTACCTAGCTTTGATGGGCTTGGGGCGGCGCGTGTGGTCGCGCTGCTTCAGGTAGTCGCGCGGTTCGTGCTCCGAGTCTGAGTCTGTCACTTTCTCGCCGCACTTGAGATCGAGGGGTGGAATCGATGAACTATGTGGTGACGTCACGTACCTAGCTTTGATGGGCTTGGGGCGGCGCGTGTGGTCGCGCTGCTTCAGGTAGTCGCGCGGTTCGTGCTCCGAGTCTGAGTCTGTCACTTTCTCGCCGCACTTGAGATCGAGGGGTGGAATCGATGAACTATGTGGTGACGTCACGTACCTAGCTTTGATGGGCTTGGGGCGGCGCGTGTGGTCGCGCTGCTTCAGGTAGTCGCGCGGTTCGTGCTCCGAGTCTGAGTCTGTCACTTTCTCGCCGCACTTGAGATCGAGGGGTGGAATCGATGAACTATGTGGTGACGTCACGTACCTAGCTTTGATGGGCTTGGGGCGGCGCGTGTGGTCGCGCTGCTTCAGGTAGTCGCGCGGTTCGTGCTCCGAGTCTGAGTCTGTCACTTTCTCGCCGCACTAGAGATCGAGGGGTGGAATCGATGAACCATGTGGTGGCGTCACGTACCTAGCTTTGATGGGCTTGGGGCGGCGCGTGTGGTCGCGCTGCTTCAGGTAGTCGCGCGGTTCGTGCTCCGAGTCTGAGTCTGTCACTTTCTCGCCGCACTAGAGATCGAGGGGTGGAATCGATGAACCATGTGGTGGCGTCACGTACCTAGCTTTGATGGGCTTGGGGCGGCGCGTGTGGTCGCGCTGCTTCAGGTAGTCGCGCGGTTCGTGCTCCGAGTCTGAGTCTGTCACTTTCTCGCCGCACTTGAGATCGAGGGGTGGAATCAATGAACTATGTGGTGACGTCACGTACCTAGCTTTGATGGGCTTGGGGCGGCGCGTGTGGTCGCGCTGCTTCAGGTAGTCGCGCGGTTCGTGCTCCGAGTCTGAGTCTGTCACTTTCTCGCCGCACTTGAGATCGAGGGGTGGAATCGATGAACTATGTGGTGACGTCACGTACCTAGCTTTGATGGGCTTGGGGCGGCGCGTGTGGTCGCGCTGCTTCAGGTAGTCGCGCGGTTCGTGCTCCGAGTCTGAGTCTGTCACTTTCTCGCCGCACTTGAGATCGAGGGGTGGAATCAATAAACCATGTGGTGGCGTCACGTACCTAGCTTTGATGGGCTTGGGGCGGCGCGTGTGGTCGCGCTGCTTCAGGTAGTCGCGCGGTTCGTGCTCCGAGTCTGAGTCTGTCACTTTCTCGCCGCACTTGAGACCGAGGGGTGGAATCGATGAACTATGTGGTGACGTCACGTACCTAGCTTTGATGGGCTTGGGGCGGCGCGTGTGGTCGCGCTGCTTCAGGTAGTCGCGCGGTTCGTGCTCCGAGTCTGAGTCTGTCACTTTCTCGCCGCACTAGAGATCGAGGGGTGGAATCGATGAACCATGTGGTGGCGTCACGTACCTAGCTTTGATGGGCTTGGGGCGGCGCGTGTGGTCGCGCTGCTTCAGGTAGTCGCGCGGTTCGTGCTCCGAGTCTGAGTCTGTCACTTTCTCGCCGCACTTGAGATCGAGGGGTGGAATCGATGAACTATGTGGTGACGTCACGTACCTAGCTTTGATGGGCTTGGGGCGGCGCGTGTGGTCGCGCTGCTTCAGGTAGTCGCGCGGTTCGTGCTCCGAGTCTGAGTCTGTCACTTTCTCGCCGCACTTGAGATCGAGGGGTGGAATCAATAAACCATGTGGTGGCGTCACGTACCTAGCTTTGATGGGCTTGGGGCGGCGCGTGTGGTCGCGCTGCTTCAGGTAGTCGCGCGGTTCGTGCTCCGAGTCTGAGTCTGTCACTTTCTCGCCGCACTTGAGACCGAGGGGTGGAATCGATGAACTATGTGGTGACGTCACGTACCTAGCTTTGATGGGCTTGGGGCGGCGCGTGTGGTCGCGCTGCTTCAGGTAGTCGCGCGGTTCGTGCTCCGAGTCTGAGTCTGTCACTTTCTCGCCGCACTAGAGATCGAGGGGTGGAATCGATGAACCATGTGGTGGCGTCACGTACCTAGCTTTGATGGGCTTGGGGCGGCGCGTGTGGTCGCGCTGCTTCAGGTAGTCGCGCGGTTCGTGCTCCGAGTCTGAAACTGTCACTTTCTCGCCGCACTAGAGATCGAGGGGTGGAATCGATGAACCATGTGGTGGCGTCACGTACCTAGCTTTGATGGGCTTGGGGCGGCGCGTGTGGTCGCGCTGCTTCAGGTAGTCGCGCGGCTCGTGCTCCGAGTCTGAGTCTGTCACTTTCTCGCCGCACTTGAGATCGAGGGGTGGAATCGATGAACTATGTGGTGACGTCACGTACCTAGCTTTGATGGGCTTGGGGCGGCGCGTGTGGTCGCGCTGCTTCAGCTAGTCGCGCGGTTCGTGCTCCGAGTCTGAGTCTGTCACTTTCTCGCCGCACTAGAGATCGAGGGGTGGAATCGATGAACCATGTGGTGGCGTCACGTACCTAGCTTTGATGGGCTTGGGGCGGCGCGTGTGGTCGCGCTGCTTCAGCTAGTCGCGCGGTTCGTGCTCCGAGTCTGAGTCTGTCACTTTCTCGCCGCACTAGAGATCGAGGGGTGGAATCGATGAACCATGTGGTGGCGTCACGTACCTAGCTTTGATGGGCTTGGGGCGGCGCGTGTGGTCGCGCTGCTTCAGGTAGTCGCGCGGTTCGTGCTCCGAGTCTGAGTCTGTCACTTTCTCGCCGCACTAGAGATCGAGGGGTGGAATCGATGAACCATGTGGTGGCGTCACGTACCTAGCTTTGATGGGCTTGGGGCGGCGCGTGTGGTCGCGCTGCTTCAGGTAGTCGCGCGGCTCGTGCTCCGAGTCTGAGTCTGTCACTTTCTCGCCGCACTTGAGATCGAGCTCGGCGCTGTGGGCCGCGGCGGCCGCTTCCTCGCAGAGGGATTGGGTTATCTGGGGAGGCAGGAAATGAGAATAAATCTACCTATAGAAACGTTTACGACCATAGAGCCAAATACATGACGATGCATCCTGACATGGCATCCTGGCCGATTTCGACCTCAGCGACTGTAACTGGACTGGGTATCTTGTTATAATCATGAATTGCTGGAGTGTTGCTGCTCTACTCTCTAGTGCGCTCTCAAGTGGCTTGCGTACCCGATCTTTCTTATAAAATACCGGGGGTGAATCAACTTTTTAGTGTCCTCCCCGTTTCTACTATTTGCTGTTTAAAAGGAGATAACAAGAAAATACGATGTCTGCTGTGGTTAAGTGTTGTTGGATTCCTTACTCAATAAATTAAAGCGTGAAATCATATGACAACTGTATTAAAAATATTCATTTGCTCTTAATTTCACCGGTTGCCCAGCGGACGTAAAATGTCCCCCGATTTGTATGAAAATTGTGGTTTGTCACCTGGACAACCATGTAGGTATTCCGCTGGAATACATTTTTTGTGTGATGCAAATGATATATGTTCAAATAGACTGTTTATCTAGCTATAAGAACTTATAGATCTTATCGAATAAATATGTTGTGGTAAATGATAATGAAGAATAAACTAAGGGTCAAGAAACAGTTGATTGACCCACGGGCACTTTGAGCAGTTTAACAACCCGCCGACATAATTGTAACGGACGGCAGCTGGTGCCGGCGGCCGGCGCACTTTCTCTTCTCAGTCAAAGGGCTCCAAATTGCATCTTTTAGCCAACTACATATACATTCTATCAATGTGCTTCACGGTATATACATAGAAATTGTACAGACATAAAAAGATGTATACATTTTTCAGCTTATTGCTTTATTAAAAAGTGAAACTACGAGGGTCATGCCAAAAGAAGTTAGATACTCCATGGTCATTTGATTGATACTGGCAAGTTGTACACCATTGTAAAGGCTGGTACAGTACGATTACTGTTAGTTAAGACCTGACAGATGGATTGCCTTCATTTAATTTTCAACTTTAATTTCATATAGATAAAGCATTTTTTAGAATACTGTTACCCACATCTACCGATTTAGTAATAACTATTTTATTTGTATAAGATTAAAGTTGAAAATTAAATGAAGGCAATCCATCTGTCAGGTCTTAACTAACAGTAATCGATTTGAGAACAAAGAAAATGCCCTGGCTGCGTATAATTATGAAATTTCTGAGGTGTCTAAAGAAGAGTGGCCATCAGTATTTTCCAAGTGGTTTAGACGGATGGAAAAGTGTATACGTGTTCACGGTGAATACTTCAAAAAATGTATAACTGTAATAAAGAATAAACTCTGTAACTTTTGAGTATCTAATTTCTTTTGGCATGACCCTAGTACCTCCTATCCAAACAGTTCAGGCATGGAATAGATACAGACAAAAACATATTAATTGTGTATAGTTACGTTACAGTCGTGCATACCGAAAAAGACATTTCGGAATGTAAAAATCCAGAAATCAGGCATGATTTTGTGGTCAGTACACATACCATTTTGTCGTCGTCGCTGAGCTGCGGAGAGCTGGCGAGGTTGAAGGAGGCCACCGTCACGGGCAGGTCGGCGGCGCTCGCCGCGCTCGGCCCTTCGGACGGGGTCCGCGGGCTCTGGAAGGGACACCACTTATAACACATCTCACCTGGCTTAACAACTGCTATCTTACTACGGGATTCATTCATGAAGTGGCTCCAAAGCACAGAAATGCTCAGTCAACCACCACACATCGGTCGCCCATCTAGGAATTACTAAAGTGTAATACATTTTCATGAATAAATGTTGCCTATCCACCAGTTTTACGAAGAACTTAAAGCAGTGCCACGAGAAAATAAGAACAAATGGCCAAGGTTCTCGAGTGGCGACCACGTACCGGAAGGCGCAGCGTTGGAAGACCTCCCATTAGGTGGACTCATGACCTGGTAAAGATCGCGGGAGTCCGCTGGATGCGGGTGGCGCAGGACCGGTCATCGTGGCACTCTTTGGGGAGGCCTATGTATAGCAATGAACGTCTTTTGGCTGTTATGTTGATAGAACAAAGTAATAAGCGGTCACCTGTGGCATAGATCCAGTGGGCTCTCTGCTGCTGGAGGACTTTCTCCTGTCCTTGTTGCACCACTTCCACTCCGGGTGGGCCTTGAAATGCGCCTCCTTGACCTATGTGAGAGAATGAATATCCATTACATCTGCCATCCTCCAGGGCAATCCAAGTCCAAAACCATGCAGCATGCGGCTTCGGACGTGATTATTTAAGGTATGGCTGTTTCAAACAGCGTCTAATCGAAAGTTATGACAGCTCTTAGCGTCATTGCTAACAGAAATTGGCCCGTTAATTTTGTTCGTGTTACTTTCATAGGCCACGCATGAGGCAGGAGCCTATGCAGGAGTCTGATCAGCAAGAATAGGACATGATGCCATGAGCTTAGCGTTGAGGGAGTAACTGACGATGATGAACTTACAGTCAGTTAAAGAAATGAGTGTTGTTATGTAATGTATTATATATATTGTTATGTGCCATTGAGTTATACATATAGTACAGAGGCTCTAGTATAAGTTTTACCGAAACAAAACTTTACGATCGCGTTTGCGTTTTACCCTCAATTTGTATGGGATTTGACAGCTCAACGCGAAAGCGGTCGTAACGATTTGTTTCGGTAAAACTTATACTAGAGCCTCAGAGCAGGCATCCCCTACCCTTCCGCTATTTGCGCGTATAAACCTACTCTAGTATGTAGTAATAGTAGTTGAATGTGTGCCACTAACTTCGCTAGCCAGCTCGTGGTATTTCTGCTTCTCCTCAGGCTTGAGCGCGTACCACCACTCGCCGAGGATCTTGCTGACGGTCCGGTTGTCCTGGTTGGGGTGCCGCTGGTGCACCATTTGCCGGTGCCGCTTCGAGAATATCATGAAGGCGTTCATCGGACGACGGATGCGGTTGTGCTCTTTCTGCAATTGGAAAATTAAGGTAAAACTTCACCGTGATCAGCTGGTCAATTGCATAATGTTTCGACGCAGTTGTCTGTTAGAGTGTGAGATGTCCCTTTTTAGGGGAATTGAAAAAGTAAGGATGCTGCCGTAGTAGTTACCATCGTATAACGGCAGCAAGTACAAACGCCAACACTCTGACCACCTGTATTTATACAGGGTGGTCCAAACACCGACGGTAATATTTATTTTTTGGGATTCCTTCCACCCATGGGTACCCGAAAATACCCCATGGATGTTCCGCGATTTTTTGTAGTTTTCAAGTTATGCTTTTTTTATGATTTCATAGGAAATTTCGGTAGTATGGCCTTTAAAAATAAAAAAAGACCGGGTTGCACTCCGGGAGTGCCGGCAGAAGTGAAAACTTGCATTTTTGATATTTGATGATGATGAACTGACATCATCAACTATCGATAAAGTGTAAAGTGAAAGTGAATCGAATCATTTGTAAAGTGAACGTGAATCGAATCATTGAATCGATTCAAATAAAAACGGTAACAACCAATATGTCTCGCATCTAGAAAGACGTCTAACCGCCCAAATTGTCTTACTTTGTCTTGTCCAGCGGAGGCCGGCAGCGACGATAGACTGTGTGAGCGCCGCTTGCTGCCGTCCTCGCCTCCGCTCGGCTCGTCGCCGACGTCGAACACTTCGTCGTCGTCCTCGGTACACATGGAAGTTACGCCATCTACTGAAATTTATTTAAAAAATAAGGTGGTTCGATCACCATACAAAATGTCTTTTGACATTCGTAGGCTAACGGCGTGATATTTTAAGAAACTTATGTAACAATCTTTCATAAATTGGCTTCCCATTTGCGCGAAATTCCCCCTTTCCTAGAATAAAATTGTACAAACTAGAATAATTTGAGAAATTAGTTTGTCACGTGATACTTTGCGAAAACGATTATTCTCAAATTATTCTGGTTTATACAAGTTTATTCTAAGAAATAGGGAATTCCGTGCAAATGGAAAGCCAACTTATGAAAGATTGTTACATAAGTTTCTTAAAATATCACGCCGTTAGCCTGCGAATGTGAAAAGACGTTTTGTTTGGTGATCGAACCACCTTAATAAGAAGTCCCTTAACTAAGCAAAGCTTGTACTATGGGCACTAGACGACGATAAACATACTTATATAGATAAAATACATAAAAAACATCCATGACTCAGGAAGACATATTCGTGCTCATCACACAAATGCCCTTACCGGGGTTCGAACCCATGGACCTCTTGCTTCGTAGGCAGTGTTACTGCCAACTAGGTTAAAGCCGTCGACAAATTAATGTTTTGGGGATTGCATTAATATTGCTTGGGTTGGTTAAAGCGCCAGTAACTTTGAATCGGCCGGTTATTAGATTAGAAATACAACACGGGCACCTGTAGGCAGTTATATTATACATTGTCGGAAACATTGTAATTTTGCGTTCATGTCTGCATGCATAAGCCGATCTTTTATGAAATCGTTCACAAACTTATCATTACTGGTAATTGGTTTATTTCGGGAATGTAAGAAAAGTTAGTTAAGTCGTGCTTAGTTCTGCTGACATAATATACAGGGCACGGGGTTGACAATGGCCTACAAGATAAACGTATACCAAACGTAGCCTTTCAAGCGTAGAGCCTGGTAAACGAAAGTTGAATCCACTAGATTCAATCACGCGGCAACACTTTCGGTCAACATGTTTGCGTATGACGTTTAGTGTTGTCGCGTAATTGAATCTAGTGGGTTCAACTTTAGTTTGCCAGACTCTAGTAGTGCGTTATTTTAGCTGTCCACCGTGTGAAATGGAATTTTATCTGCTTCGACGCACCAGCAGAGACCCGTTCAGTGACCGTGAGAAAATACCATGGAAACTATAACTGGCTAAGGTCTCTTCCACACTGCTAGTTAGAATAGGGGTGTAGACTCGAAAAATATTATTACTCCAAAAGAATTATTCAGATATCTCAAAGAATTAAGAAGCTACAACCGTTTTAATATTGCTTGTTAAAGAGAGAAAACGCAAACAGCACGTCTAGCACACGACAGCCGCGACATACGCTCGATTTTTATCGCACTATGCCTCTTCTTCTAAGTGTTCTAATAAGAGAGAGACGGATAGTGCGAGAAAAATCGAGAGAGCTCGCGCGCCGTCGCGTTCTAGCCGTGCAGTGTGTGACGTCACATTACAGGAAGCTGCCGGGGGGCCGCGTCTACGGCGGCGCCGCACACGACGGGGCGCGGCACATTGCCGTCTTCTAGTGACGTCACAATCTTCCAGCGTCATCGTTTCATATGAAGTTGCGTTTTGCGAAAAAGGGACAGAACAACCCCCTTCTTAAAACTTTAGACACTTATAACTTCGTGATTATTTAACATTTTGCGTTGATTTTTTCTCCATTTGACTACATTTTTAATCCCTTTTCGAGAAAATATGACATTATTGATTATTTTATTTAGTGTCTACACCCCTATTAGAAGGAGGAGCGTAGAACTGTCGGTACTAACCTCCCTCCGACTTGATCTCCTCCTGCTTGATATGCGGCGTGTGCGGCGTGTGCGGCGTGTGCGGGGTGTGCGGCGTGCGCGGCGTGTGCGGCGTGTGCGGCGTGCGCGGGCTGGGCGGCGCGGGCGGCGGCGAGGCGGCGGCCAGCAGCGGCACCAGCGACTGCCACGGGAACACGCCGCCGCCGACGCCGACGCCGACGCCGCTCGTCGACACTGGAGACGATACCCAATGAAGCTGGTACCTACGACACCGGTATACCTCTCCACACACACAGTGTATCACTTTTTAGAATTATTTTGTAATCCTCAGGGGGGACTGAAAACCAGCGCTGTGTGTGACATCAGATCGGTGCCACAGCAAACGCTGAGTCCATCCCTATTGGCACATTGTGTTGTTTTTTTTTTCCTGCTCTATTTCGACATGTGTATTAATAGTACATTGTGATACAAGTGAGGTGTGTTGACAATGACATCAGAGGCGGAATTATCACGCGAGCCGCAGGTGAGCATGATAAGAAGGCCGAGGCTGTAATTAACAAAGCTCACGCGTTTCATACGACGTTTTTCAACACATTTTGCGAGGAAAAAATCCTTTTCTTAAGATGAAAATTTTATAGGCCTGCCAACTTATTTTCTTTACTTATTCATGGCAACAGCTTTTTACTCACATTTTGTATACATCGCCAAGAATTTTCTAGTCGCCACGAGACGAGTCAATATTTTTGTTAATTAATAACCAAACACGCATTAGCAACGTTTACAAATATCTGTGAAACGTGCTGTGAAATTACCTATAATGGCGAGCAACAGTTTTTTTTCGTGAAGTTTGCGCAGTGGGCGCTCATGTGTTCAGCCAGACTTAGATGAAATCTCTAAACAGCCAATACAAAATAAAATAAATATTTTCGTTTTAAAATGTTATCTTTATTAATTAATGTAAAATGTTATCAGAAGTGAATAGTTTGACTAAATTAAACGTTTCTATATCATATCCAAAAAGAAATAGCCAATTAATTAACAAAAAGGATTTAATTTGTTTAGTCGAGTAAGAATCCATTTGCTAGGAATTAAAAAAAAGCTGTACATTCTGTACAACCCGGTTAATTTAAGAATGCACCGTGTGCATGCATACATCTTGCTGCAAGGTGCCAACGTGACTTAATCAGGATATAACCATAACACACAAGTGTCGTAATGTTATAAAACACGCGTGTTTAATATCCAGGATTATGAGCCTAAAAGCGACACAATAAGAGGTACGTTACAAGCAATTGTGTTTTACCGCACGCAGCGCGTACGGTAAAACTCGCATTATGGCCAAGTGAAGACGTAAAATTGTGTACTCACCACGGGCAGTAAAAAAACTGTAATGTACAGTCAAGGAATTTAATTTAGGACCCACTTAAGGTTGACAACCCTGTCGATTTGTATTGGACTACAAAGAATATTTTTGCGAAAAGGGTCGTAAATTAAATTCCTTGACTGTACTTATGTGGTAATTCATGTGTATGTGTATATGTGTTTTTATGTGTGGCAATAACTCTCTTTTCTTTCTTTCTTCATACTCAGAAACCGAGGCTGCTCTCCGGCACTTACTGACACGAATAACGTATCGCCCAAAAGGCTTATAATAGCTGATCGAAACTATCACATAATTACTTTTCATCCTACCCAATCAGTTTTAGAGTTCCGGAAAAACTATTACTTTAAAAAAATTACTACCACTTAGAAAAGTTGAAAAACCAACATTTTCATTTCAAAGTCCAATATCTCAAAAACCTCTGAACAGATTTTCATGAAACATGGCTAAGAATTGACATCAGCTTTCGAATGAAAAAAACCGCATTCAAATCAGTCCATCCGTTTGGGAACTACGATACCACGGACACGTTAAACTTATAACTTATAACACCCCTCTCTTTGCGTCGGGGGTTAAAAATGGTGGAGTTTGTATGGAGTATGTATGTCTTCTTGTTTGGGATACTTTGCAGCTTAAACAGCTCGATGGATATTAAAATGCGAGCCTGCGAGGTGTCGTTTGATTCCACTACGTGGTGGAAGCGACATAGGCTAGTTAATGCCTATAAAATTTGTAGAAAAGCAACGAGTTTTTTATATCAATTACACTTGTACATTCGCCAGCGTCGATATCTGCCATAACAAAGCCTGCATAAATACATTCGCGGTCAAATATTTCGGGTCACCCTAAATTAAATAACTGCAATAGGTTTTTTTAAATATTTAATACTTGTTTTATTTACATAATATGCTATTCTTTACAACACCCAACTCTATTAGCAATTTCCTGGATCCTATCATAAAAATATCAACATCCAAAAATCACGATTTTTGCGATATCTCGCTCCGTTAACGTTGTTTTTTTTTCATGGGTTTTTACGAGTCAGATTTAAACCTGGTAACGTTATATTTTTTACTGTTATTAGCAGTTTATATGTAAAATTAAATAAAGATCATGACAGGATTAACTGTACAACCTCTTACGCACTATTTTAGGAAATAAGACGGTATTAAACCAACCCGTATTCTTTGTCCGCGAGTGTATCTGACACGTCCTTACGGACCAAGAAACAGGGTCGTGTCAGATAATTATGCGCGCTTTGTTATCACTGTACCGTAGATACTCTTCTAATACTTATTTCCTTACATGCATCAGTTTCTTTCTACATTCACGCATTGTAATGGACTCAATAAATGCATACCTATGCGATAAAATAATCTATCATCTTCACTTTTACGATTACACGTTTGCGTACGCCAATTTTTATCTGCCATGATATCTTGTTATCAGCATCTATATGCAGATATAGATGCTGATAACAAGATACAATTCATAAGATTAACATTACTTTCAAAACAACTGACGTCGATTTCAAAACACTGAAAACCAGTATTCTTTCGCAATCCTTTCTTCATTTTTAGAGTTCAGAATTACAAGTTAAATTTTAAAGTGACTTCGTGCGTGAATCGCCCGTTCAAAAACTGATTTAGAAAAGTATTAAAAAAACTACTTTATAGAAACGAGCTCCCCTTTTTTCCGCCAAAAAAAAGGGGAGGCTTTTGCCCAGCAGTGGGACACAATGTAGGCTAATAAAAAAAAAGAAGAAACGAGCTCGAAAACACCGACACGGACCCGTAGTTAAAGTCGTAACTTTGCAGTTTAATGCTGCTTTTTAATCACTCAGTTAAACTAGGATCCTATACAAACGAGACACAGCCTACCTTAGTTTGACCGGCTTGTATGAAAACATATATTAGCCGACATAGATTTGATCCTAATATTTCTTGGCCCTATCCCACAAAACTTTACAAGTGTACAAGCTAACCAAATTGTTGAATTGTAGGCAAGATATCGTATACAGGGTGTACCAAAAATGGGGTGTGAACCGATCAAGGCAAGGGCACATTCAGTAGCGCATTGCGATTCAAATTAATTCAGATTCCAAATATGCATTTGTTTATGTTTTTAATTTGTTGTTAATTTTTGATCGATTGATGTATATATATTGATACTTTGTATTTTTTTACATTACAGTTTTTGTTTTGGTATGGCAACATTCCCGCGAGGGTAAAGGGTGGGAGGGTTTATTTAACTTATCGCGCTACCGAACTTGACCTCGATCGGTTCACACCCCATTTTCGTTACAAGCTGTTGCTAGTGTTACATTCCATGGTAAAACTCATAAATATGTACATTGTAATTGTAAGTTGTGTGTATGGTATTAGTGAGATGAGTTTCTAACGTTACCTATGATAGTGTGTGACGTGGGCGGAGGCAGGACGGGCAGCAGGTGGCTGGGGCGCACGATCACGGCGCTGTTGTTTACGCTGTTCACCTAGAGCAAACGATACAAATACAGTGATGTTAAGGTGCTTGTTCACCGACGTGAATAATTGAATATCGAATTGACGCGATGTTGCGAAAAAAATATGCACGAATTTATTAACATTTTCACCTAGTCTCACCAGTTGACAATTACTTCCAAATCACTTGTACGTGTTAGTTACGTCAAAGAAAGTTAATATTCATCCCTCAATCCCATAACGCACCTCAACTCACTTGCGAGTGTGTAAATAAAACTTACGATGGGTGGCTACGTTAAGTTCAAAATTGAAGAACATTTTCGTTCCGCGACCGTAAATTGAAAGATGTACGCGTCACATAAAGCAGACGCATAAGGGTGAATATCCACTAAAGCTCCGCGAGGTAGCGGAACAGTGTGCGAGGAAAAATCCACTTATAATGATTCTAGCCTCGCTCACGCGTCGCTTTCTACCGCTCCGCTATCTCGCACGGATCCGGCAGCATCTAAGCGACACACAGTTACATCGGGCAGTCCCAAAAGGCCGTCTAAATAATAATTAACAAACGGAAAGTCACACGTAAATATGAGTCAGTGAAGACCACCCATATTCGTATTTCATATTCATTCGCTTAACTGCACGATCCCAAACATACGTTTACACTTTTACGTCACACCTGGCCATAATGCGAGTTTTACTGCACGCTGCGGCTACGGTAAAACTCGCATTGTGGCCAGGTGAAGACGTAAAGTTGTGTACTCACCACGGGCGGTAATTCGTAAAGCCCCAGATCGCAGCCATAAATATGCGATCTGGGCCATTCACGAATTCACCGCCCTAGGTACGTAATGTACTATGGCACCTTACCTTATTCCATTGTAATAAGGCGAAAGCTGAATAAGGCCTTTCGATATTTCTTAGAAGTGATTAATAATAATAACTACCTGATGTTTATCGACGACTACTACGTCTAAATATAATACTCATAATCTAAAAGGTCTGATCACAAGTAAAATTGGACTTTATAAATTATTAGAGAGAGTCCGAAGTCAAAAGCCAGTGCGCTGTATAGCAGATATTTCTATATAAGCCTGTCGAACGTTTTTCATTCATTAGGGAAACCGTTAATCATAATTATCTGGCCTAAAAGAGCCGTTGGTTGAAGATGAGTTAATTGAGCGTTTCTCAAAAAAAATGCCACTATTATTAATTGTACTTCTAGGAATTTTATGTTAACTATTTCCACTCAGAATCATGAGCTCTTTCGCCCCTGGTAGGACAAAAAACTTTCCCAAAGATATTTTTCCTATTGTGTTACCATTTACCTTATACTTTGTATGGTGGTAACACAATAGGAAAGTTCAAAAATGTATGGACATTTTGGGACACTTTTTTTCTCCTATTGGGATGGAAAGACATCGTGATTTTGAGTAGAAATAACATAAAAGTTGCAGAAAATCTCCAAAAAAATGTAGTGGCATTTTTTTTGAGAAACGGTGGGTTGCACCGACTAATGATTACAGATCGATCAACGTCAAATATGGTGCCGGCAGTGCTACTCACATGGTCACCGTTATCCAAGACCCTATGCTGGTCGTGGTCGGAGTCGTTGTTGTTGATGTTAATGTTCATCTGCTGGGCTAATTGGTGCGTTTTCTGGTCGATCTGAAAACGATATACAAACCGTTAATTTCTGTGAATTAAACCATTATTGCTAACATGACCCGACTATAGGCTCTATAATTTAGGCTTAATAACTATCAGAGAAGTTAACCAGCCAAATTAGCCAGGCAGTGAATTGTATAGGGTTATATTATATTCTATATAACATACGACCATACTATTTAGCCTTCTGAGATAAGATGAAAAAATTAGGTTCCCTCGGCTTGGCTAAGGTTTGCACATGGTTCCAAGAACGACTAAGTGTTACGGCGTACGCTGTCAAAGTAAACTTTAGCAGTAACATTAATAATCGCTCTCTTGAAGGTTTTGGCGTGGAAGTGTCATTTTTGTCGGTCATGAATAGCGTTATGTGAACTAATTAATGTGTTCATGGATTAAATACTAGTTCTCCGAGAAACACGAACTCACTTGAACAGTTTCAGCAGGTTCGTTTTTTATAAAAACAAACTTCTTCTCATTGGACGCCTGCGGTATCACATACAGCCTCGCCTGCAGCGGCGCGGGTTTGACCACCCTGCGGTCCTCACGCGGCTCGGCCGCCTCAGTCTCCCTCCGCGCCTCCAACCTCAAGTGCTCCCTCTGTTCTTCCTCTTCGTAACTCCTCATAAAATTAACATGGTTGTTCATGGTCGGCGACTCTTGTCTGTAGTCGTGTATGCCGTTTCGCATGGGTAAAGACTGAGCGCGGTATATGTGGTCTAAGTCAATGCCGTTGGAGGTGGGGATGGTTCTGTGCATAACGAGGTTATGCGGTATTTCGTCCAGCTTCGCGGTTCGAAGTGAGTTCGCGATGCTGGTTTGCAGGGTCTGCCCGTTGAGGCTGCTGAGGTTGAGAGATATAGTTGACGGCAGGCTGAGGCTGGTCTGCAGGGTTGTGGGCGGGGTGAGAGGGTTGTGCGCGGCGGCCTGCAGGTTGAGGCCCGAGGTTTGGACGCCGACGACGTTGGGTTGGCTGATGCTGGTTTGTTGTAGCGTCGCGGCGGTTCCATTGCGGTTCTCGATCTGTAAATACAAAATAGCAATTATCTCGCTGCCAAAAGTGTTCTTTGACACGACATAATATCAAGTGAATCATGTTTTATTCTTCAAAGTAACACACCACATGCTTTTTAGACTCTGGAAGTTTTTCAGTTCAAGTGGGTCACGTAAATTATGATCAAAAATTGTGAACGCACGCCTAGAAAACCTAGACAAAGAGGCCTCCGAAGTAATTGGTACGTACCTGGTAGTGGTAAGTAGGTGCCGGTGAGACTCTTATGACGCTGGTCGCCACGCTGTTGACCGCAGGACTCACCCTGCCCGGGCGGACCAGCTCAGGCCTGACAATGGAAAGAGCAATTGTTTTATTCTTGTTTTGTACATAGATGTTGGGCTACACTAATTGGTACGTAAGTATTGAATGTGTCAGGTATCGAAATAAATATGGTCACAATGCAGGATGCATACTCGACCACTCCAAAATTATGCTCAATGGCGAACCCTCAAACTAATAAAGGGACGGCGATGCGCACGCGACTTCTCCGGAGTGGCAGGTGTTCATAGGCTAAGGCTTACGATCATTTGCACACTAAGCTTCTTTGTCACCATAATGGCATAAAAACTTACGTCAAATAATTTTGCCATTTCAAGTGCCAACGTGTGAAAACATGTAGATTTTTATTTATTTATTTATTTATTGATACATGGAGAACCAACAGCGCAACATTTTTATAGACAAAATAATAAATCCATATAGCCAATTACAGGTTCTCACTTATAGAAATAAACTAACAAAGAAATCTATAGCCAAACTTAAACTTAGCGTACAATAGATATCGAAATTATTCCTGAAATGAAACCAGGCGATCATAATGCCAAGCCTCCCCGAGTCGAGCCTTCCGAGAAGGCGCGACGAAGAGGAATCGGCTGGCAAGGCGCACAACGGCAACCATGTCAAATCGGCGCCTTATTTTCACGTGCGATTTATCGGCATACGAGTATTAACAGCGGCCGCACATTGACCTACTAGTGGCCGCCTCAAGTTGCAGACGACTTATTTCACGCATTCTGTAGCACCCACGCACACCAAACTTTTGAGTGGCTGCGTCGGAGCCACAAGCTGCGGGTGTGGCCCGTGGTCGTTACTAGTGATCACATTTAGAGGCGGCCAGTGACTTATGTGTCGGCGCTCTTAAGGTGCTGATAAACGGCGCGACGGATCGGCTGGCAAGTCGCGCAGGGCCAACCATATTACAGGGCTGTGTCCTCGCTGCCCGAGCGCGAGCTGCCCAGCGACACTGTTCATGGTTACCTGATGAGGTGCGGGTGGTAGACGGCGGGCTGGCGCGGCGGCTGCGGCGAGGAGATGGGCACGAACACGTTGCTGCGCAGCGCCGTGCCCGCCGGCGAGCCCGCCGGCGACGCGCCCGGGCTGCCCGAGCGCGAGCTGCCCAGCGACACTGTTCATGGTTACCTGATGAGGTGCGGGTGGTAGACGGCGGGCTGGCGCGGCGGCTGCGGCGAGGAGATGGGCACGAACACGTTGCTGCGCAGCGCCGTGCCCGCCGGCGAGCCCGCCGGCGACGCGCCCGGGCTGCCCGAGCGCGAGCTGCCCAGCGACACTGTTCATGGTTACCTGATGAGGTGCGGGTGGTAGACGGCGGGCTGGCGCGGCGGCTGCGGCGAGGAGATGGGCACGAACACGTTGCTGCGCAGCGCCGTGCCCGCCGGCGAGCCCGCCGGCGACGCGCCCGGGCTGCCCGAGCGCGAGCTGCCCAGCGACACTGTTCATGGTTACCTGATGAGGTGCGGGTGGTAGACGGCGGGCTGGCGCGGCGGCTGCGGCGAGGAGATGGGCACGAACACGTTGCTGCGCAGCGCCGTGCCCGCCGGCGAGCCCGCCGGCGACGCGCCCGGGCTGCCCGAGCGCGAGCTGCCCAGCGACACTGTTCATGGTTACCTGATGAGGTGCGGGTGGTAGACGGCGGGCTGGCGCGGCGGCTGCGGCGAGGAGATGGGCACGAACACGTTGCTGCGCAGCGCCGTGCCCGCCGGCGAGCCCGCCGGCGACGCGCCCGGGCTGCCCGAGCGCGAGCTGCCCAGCGACACTGTTCATGGTTACCTGATGAGGTGCGGGTGGTAGACGGCGGGCTGGCGCGGCGGCTGCGGCGAGGAGATGGGCACGAACACGTTGCTGCGCAGCGCCGTGCCCGCCGGCGAGCCCGCCGGCGACGCGCCCGGGCTGCCCGAGCGCGAGCTGCCCAGCGACACTGTTCATGGTTACCTGATGAGGTGCGGGTGGTAGACGGCGGGCTGGCGCGGCGGCTGCGGCGAGGAGATGGGCACGAACACGTTGCTGCGCAGCGCCGTGCCCGCCGGCGAGCCCGCCGGCGACGCGCCCGGGCTGCCCGAGCGCGAGCTGCCCAGCGACACTGTTCATGGTTACCTGATGAGGTGCGGGTGGTAGACGGCGGGCTGGCGCGGCGGCTGCGGCGAGGAGATGGGCACGAACACGTTGCTGCGCAGCGCCGTGCCCGCCGGCGAGCCCGCCGGCGACGCGCCCGGGCTGCCCGAGCGCGAGCTGCCCAGCGACACTGTTCATGGTTACCTGATGAGGTGCGGGTGGTAGACGGCGGGCTGGCGCGGCGGCTGCGGCGAGGAGATGGGCACGAACACGTTGCTGCGCAGCGCCGTGCCCGCCGGCGAGCCCGCCGGCGACGCGCCCGGGCTGCCCGAGCGCGAGCTGCCCAGCGACACTGTTATAAAAACGTGCGAGATGTATTAATACCGTGTGAGTTGATCAATAAATAACTAACGTATAGACAGTACTTGCGAGTCTCTCTCCCTCCATCCGGGGTCAAGTCCACGTTCACCCTCTCTACTCCCCCATCGACATCGTGATGATTGACAGGCAGTGGACACGATCTTCAACCACCTACCACTGCCTGCTAAAGTGGTGACCCCGACTGAGAAAACAAGCCGCGCGCCGACGACTGAACGCGCAACTATCTAGCAAACCCCACTCAAAAACAAAACTAGCTTGCCTTGTCGTACAAGCTAAAAAGTACACAATACTTTTTCACACAGACTATTCACACCCCTTGGCGCGTAATCTGCTGTTGATTAATAGAATAAAATGTACAGTCTTCCAAACTTCAGCAGGAAAAGACATGAACTAGCCTTGGCTAAAAAGAGCCCAAAGCAAAATGTAGATTCATTTATTACACAATACAATACTTATTTAAATTCTATATATTGATATAGATTTGTGCGTAGCAGATCACTATTGCCATCTGCATACCTAGCATGTTGGCAGCCTCGGTCTCGTCCGGATCGAAGCGGCCGGTGACGTGACGGTAACTCGGCGGGGTCGTGTCGGACTCGCGAGACGTCTCGTCGCCTTCCACCCCCGTGCCGCTGGACGACAAGGATTTACTGCTGCTCCTGTAACAGTACCGGCCAGTTAAGTGCAAAGCAAAAAAATAAGGTTGACTGATAGTTGAGTAGTGCTGTGCCGTTCCCAGGAATATTCCCCAGGTGTTCAATGTTCCCGGGAATATTCCCATACAAGGGAACATAAGGGAATATTGAAATTGTGTATGTTTATATATCTTGCTATTAGGGATTCCATGATAACTTGGGCCCTTGATTTTTTTACCAAGACATTAACCAGTGTAATTTACCCGCAAAAGTAAATTCCCAATGTTCCCGGGAATATTTTCCGGAACAATGGGAATATTCCCGGGAACAATGGGAATATTCCCAGTTATTGGGAATATTCCCAGTTATTGGGAATATTCCCCCATCAGAAAAAAAAACAAATTTTACAAAAGTACTTCTGAAAGTAACAAAAACGATACAAAGTTAATAAAAAAACCACAATCAAATATGATACGAATATAAAATATGAAAATGTTTACATATTAAATGGTAATTGAGATAAAAAGTCTGAATTAGTACAATAATGCAGCTTTTGGCGAATGGCACTTTATTTGTAAATAAAAAAATAAAAAAAATATTAGGGGACAATCTTACACAAATCGACCTAGTCCCAAACTAAGCAAAGCTTGTACTATGGGTACTAGACGACGATAAACATACTTATATAGATAAATAAATACTTAAATACATAGAAAACATCCATGACTCAGGAACAAATATTCGTGCTCATCACACAAATAAATGCCCTTACCGGGATTCGAACCCAGGACCTCTTGCTTCGTAGGCAGGGTCACTACCAACTAGGCTAAAGCGGTCGTCGTAAATGTGTCGTGGCACTATTCATTTTATTTACTTTTATTACAACTTTAATTTTCCTAATTTGTATTTCAATATTCCCGTTTGGGGAATATTCCCGGGAACAAGGGAATATTCCTCGGCACATCACTATAGTCGAGTCAGCAAATTTT
This sequence comes from Epinotia bilunana, assembly GCA_947049275.1. Taxonomy (NCBI): domain Eukaryota; kingdom Metazoa; phylum Arthropoda; class Insecta; order Lepidoptera; family Tortricidae; genus Epinotia; species Epinotia bilunana. The sequence goes on from OX346253.1 coordinate 5,998,545, forward strand.
TGTCAAACACCAATAACGCTCTGTTTAGTAGTTTGTAGGGAAATATGAACGATTTTCTACTCGTATGGTCAAAACAAATAACTGATTTGTGATCCAAAGTAAATAACTAAAAACTGTCAAATACCCAATTATGTGCGCGCAGCAGTGAGAGAAAATGTCTCGTCACTATTCAGCAGTTAGCACCTCCCTCCGAATCTTACTTCTGCTTTGGTAAACTAAGCGCATCTACGCTTACCTCTGTTGCCGTGAGCCCTAAGCAAGCGGCGTATTCAAGGACTGCGTCACGCCACACAGCAACAGAGGTCGCGAGCAATATCCGCACCATTCTTTAGCGCACACCACAAAGCACGCTTTCACCTCGCATCTACGCTTACCTCTGAAGCTAAGAACCCTAAGCAAGTAGCGTACTCGAGGGCTGCATCACGCCACGTAAAAAATCCGCACCACTATTCAGCTCACTGGACGCTTCCACCTCGCCTCTTCGCTTACCTCTGCTGCGCTGAGCCCTGCGCAAGCGGCGTATTCGAGGACCGCGCCACGCCACGCAATGACAAATGACGCGAGCAAAATCCCCGCCGCTGACTCTCCTTCGAGCAGCCATCTTTGGAGCAGAGCCGCCGCCATTGCTTGCCGTTGAACTTCTTCCGTATGCCAGTAGGCGTCGATACTACGTCGCCTTTCTTATATTTGTGCGGGGTTGCCGCTTGAGATCTGATAGAATATGATGCATAATTATATATGGGAATAAATTACACCCCCAAGAGCATAAGGTAGTGTTGAGATAAAGTGTCGAGGACAATATTCAATATTTTTTTGGCAAAAGCAGAAATGAGAAATTCAAACATCTTTAAGGCAATAGGCTATTTTCGTCTAGCACAATTAAATTATGAAAGTATGTTATTTCTGTAGTTTTGACTAGGAAATACGAATACAATACTATTTTGTTATAATAACATAAGATTTTTTTTAATTTCAAAATTAAAATCGTATATTTATGATCTGTATGTCACGTGACCAAAAACGCTGACTGCCATTTTGTCTTCTGTGAGTGACGTCAGAACAGCAAATACAAAAACAAGTTTTCGGTGTAAACAACAACAAAAAGTTAAAAAATATTTATATTGTGGACTCAAATTGTATTTATTTAGAATTTGATACGCTATTTTACGCCATCTACGATGGAGGTTGGATTTGTTAAAGCTGACAATACAAATCTACCGAAAATAGACGCAGTAATGATTGCAAAGTTCTTTGCGTATAATACAGATTTCTTTTCTGCTGAATGCAGAAATATCAAAACAGTTTTGTAAGTATTCTGATTCATTTTCTGAAACTATATTAGAACAATAAAATATTGTATATTTCCGGTGATAAGTTTACATGTTTTGAGGAGTCTTCAACGTTGAACTATTACAAGTTGGCGCAACACACCAAGGATAACGAGTATGAAAGCTCATTTTTAGTTGGAAAATCCATGAAAAATCAGAACTATCAGAAGGCATAGATTAGAAAAGTAATAGAAGTACATGCACATTTGACGTGTATAGTCTTAGTAGTCTGTGGTTTGTTATTGCAGTTATGACGTCACGATAATGGCGGCTGCCTTTTTGGCCCGAATATATAATGTTAAAATTTCAACCATTATTTATTTGCTTAAAGCGATATTATTTTGAGGAAATACAAATACCAGTTGACTATAGAATCTATACGAACATTTTAAAATATATTTAAAAAAATCGTAGAATAGCCTATTACGATTGAATAACCGCTCCGCCAGTGAACTGAAAATTCTTTTAACACCTAGTTCTTTCACACTCATTTATCAAATTGATAAAAAGATTTTACCAGGACTTTACCACCCAAACAAGGTTTTATATACACGAGAGGGAATTAAAATAAGAAAGAAAAATACAGTTCGTTTAATTTCGTACCTGGGAGTGGGGGGTTGAGATCGTGGTGTGATGCTTCGCTCGAGCAGACTGGAAGTACTGCCGCGGCTTTGCAGGCTACTTCGCTTACTATTGCTGCAGTCTGCAAAAAAAACTTATCTCATGAGGCCATTCACAGATAAAAGCCCTTAACAATAATAAAATTATTTCACACGATAATGGTGACCATCACAGGGTCACTGGTAAGGTTTTAATAGCTGGAAATAATTTTAAATGGGTCGCAGCATCAAACGGAATGACTTACAACCGTTCTCTTGCCCACTATATTCTGCCCTTAAAAACCATTGTGCTACATAGTGACTGACACAATGTCTACTCGGAGTACACCTACTCATACTGTGAGTAGTATTAAAAGTATGAAATTTTCACCCATCCTTCCATGACCGTGAAGGTGGTTTTCTACCGGCGAGGCGAGGCGGAGCGTGGAGGGGCGAGAATTAATGACTAGTATGGGACTTACTACCTATTTCCACCGCGCGCGCGCGCTCTCAGTGCAAATAGGTAGTAAGTCCCATACGAATTTCAATTCTCGTCTCGCCTCGTCTCGTCTCGCCCCTCTGGTGGAGAACCAGCTTTATAGGTACCTAAACTGACAATCATAATAAACTGATAGCTTACACAGCATAGTTAGCACCCAGACTCAAACTATAACTTTACTCTAATCCTGTCCACGGGACAATTAGTTTGCCTAAAGTTGGCGAAACAGTGACGTCACAGCTGTGTCACCATTTCACCAACACGAGCGCAGCGATGCGGCTAGACGACTTTACTCAATGGTTGGTTGCATATCAGTTAATCTGGAATAATTATTGCATTGATCTCCCAACAATGTTGCGTAGCCTTCGCTTTTTAAATCCTTTTGTTATTTAAATTCAAATGTTGCATGCTCCTTTAAAATGAGTACCATTGTCAGTGTGTGAGTTTACGAGTCTTTTAAAAATATTGATATACTTTATCTGCAAAAAACTGCAAACGGTCATGTGATTAAAACACTGTCTTCCGTTGATTTGTTGTTTGATGTAGACTTTATTAATATTCAGTTAAATCTGCTTATCGAAATAGATGCGATCTTGGCAAAGTGAGCTGTCGATAATAAAACATTTACCTACTGATAAAGTAACATAACATCTTTGTATTTATAGGTCAGTCTGATATGCAAATTCAAAGCATAAAACGATAAACAAACAATACATCATAACAATATATAGTTGTTATTGTCAAGTTAAACGTTTTTCGAGACATGCCGCTTACATAACTAAAGTTCGGGTAACTTTATGTTCGATATAATACGGTGAAACTATGTATATTGTAATTTTTTCGAGTTCTATGAATAAATAAAATGTAAGCACCCTAAACCTTTTACCATTCTCTGTATATTTGGTAGACTAATAAAAATAAACGATTTTACATTAAACTATTTGATAAATATTTACTAAGGGAGCATGATTTAAAAGTATTATTTCATGGAGCTAATGTTTATTTTTTGAAGGTAGAAAAGTACTGTAGTGTCCAAAATAAAGTACATAACCTTTAAATACCTAACTAAAGAAATAGAGAATGTGAAATACCTATATCTACTATTCAGAGTAGGATTATGTCACAGATTGAATGTTCTTTACGAACAACAAAACCACAAGGTCTTCAATCATTCATATTTTTTTAATGATAAACTAATCGAAGCGGACTTTGAATGCCACTGGTTTTGTCTTCGTTCGTTCCTAGTTATCAAAGAGCACATTGAAATATTAATATAGTGTCTAACGTGGTAAGTTCACAGGTGGTTATTCCAATTTTATAGCGTAATTATTTTATTAAATATTTTTAGAAGAGTGGTTACCGGCAATACAGATGGCACAGGTTCGAGTCCTGTCTTGGGCTTCGGAAGGTGATGCATGGTTTATATTTCCATTATATTTGTTCTCTGTATCAATCGTTCCATAATTTGTATGTTAAGATGTTATGATAGGTAACCTTCCGAATAGACTGATAAACTATTAGGTTTTCAGGCAAAATAATTGCGGGGGTCGATCAATAACAGTTACGACCGAACTCATAATCCGGCTAGAAGGACCAATTGGTAAAGTTTCGTCAGTTCACCCCAAAAAAGTTTCATAACTGTCCACTGCTTTCTCGCAAAAGTTTTTCGGACTACCTACATTACCTGAAAAGTTGACGCTGTCGTTCCCCCTTACGCTTTTGAAAATAGATTATCTGGGGTATCCTACAAGATATAATGCCAGGCAAGTCATTTGTGCCCAAGTGACACCGATGATTTTGTCTCTCACTAAACTCACCCATGTGCGCCTCAGCGGGGAACATAATGTCCTCGCGTCGCAACTCGTCGTCGCTTTCGCAGTAGTCGTGGAAGGGCCTCTTGCGAAGCTCGTCCATCGAGCCGTTGGAGAGCGCACCGATTGTCACCACGGGGCCCGTGCCGAGCGGCGACGATGTGCAGAAGTGGCACAGATGATATTGTCTCTCACTAAACTCACCCATGTGCGCCTCAGCGGGGAACATAATGTCCTCGCGTCGCAACTCGTCGTCGCTTTCGCAGTAGTCGTCGAAGGGCCTCTTGCGAAGCTCGTCCATCGAGCCGTTGGAGAGCGCGCCGATTGTCACCACGGGGCCCGTGCCGAGCGGCGACGATGTGCAGAAGTGGCACAGATGATATTGTCTCTCACTAAACTCACCCATGTGCGCCTCAGCGGGGAACATAATGTCCTCGCGTCGCAACTCGTCGTCGCTTTCGCAGTAGTCGTCGAAGGGCCTCTTGCGAAGCTCGTCCATCGAGCCGTTGGAGAGCGCGCCGATCGTAACAACGGGGCCCGTGCCGAGCGGCGACGATGTGTAGAAGTTATCGCTCATCTGAGAAACATATAGATTTTGATATTACTCTTACTTTTGAGAAGAGAAAGCCTAATGGAATAGAAGGTTACCACATTCAGTTTCAAGATTTCATAGCGCTACGCTCGTAGCCGATAACATGCGAAAAACAGAGCAGAACAGGTGTCTCTAACATGGAAAGGGTTAATCATACTCTTGAGCCGAGAAAATAATGATCCCATAAAAAACATTCCATGTAAAAAAGAGGCCAAGTCTCGAAACTCTTCCACCGTAAAAAGTTGTGAAATATTTCGTAGTACCAAGTCTCAGGCATTCTTATTCATCTTTATTTGCTAGCTAAATAAAATTCTGCAACTTGGCAATCACACAACTTTACTGCATTTATGGATTTTTGCATAGGTACCTAAAACTATGTAGTAAACTGTGTAGTAAATTGGATGAAATTAGAAATATATCGTGGTTATACAATGCGTGCTTGGTTACTAAAAATTCAGGCTTCTAGTTTTATCCACAACGAAGTTATAGGGGGGTCGAAAATGGCCTGAACTGCTTCGAGAAAAGGATGGTACGGCCGTGCCGCTCGCTGTTTTGCTCGACTTGGCGGGGGCACTGCCGTGCCCCCAGATAATAATAATAGGAGGCTAAGATTAAAAGTGCCTACGCGATGCATAGAACCAGAAAAGGGTGCATTTCTATTTCCAAATCCTACGAGAATCATTATTGCAGTTATCGCATTCTTTAAGCGACGGTCGATACAACCACTAAATAATAGGCTTGTGACCTAAGATTTACTTACGATGGCATTCGAACCAGTTTTTGGAGAGGATCAAAGGTTTGTATGGGAACAACTACAATTAGAGAACATAAATACCCAAAAAAAAATACTTAAAGGCGAACCTCGCTGGCAGCAGCCGAAACGCTTCATACTAATCGACGTAAAAGTATGACGTCACACTTTGCAATTTGTACTAATAAAATGTATGCATGTATGTATGTATGTCTGTAAAATTTACTCTTGGACAATAAAGAAAAGAATATTTTTCTAAACTTTCAAGGTCCATATTTTGATATGATATTAATTATATTTTGTAATTTATACCTTATTACAATAATTTGATGGTTTACTATCCATTTAGCAACACTACGTTATCTATTTTAACATGGCACAACTGCCCTATTGTATCCATAACAAATGGAGATCCTAAATAGTATATCGATAGACCTACACTCCACAGTAAGTCAAGTTGTATGGAAGTTCGAAAATTGCTCCCGGATTCTCGATTTTAGGACAAGAACCGGCGTAAGAAACTCGGTTAGGTATTAAGCGTCACAAATCACCAAGTTAGCATATTTTTACCAGTATATAGTTCGCATCTGCTAGTATTTCAGCCGGCTGTTAAAATGAACACTTCGGAATCAAGGTACTGCTCGCGATTACCGTGGACAGCCGCGTAACACAAAAAGGTCACATCTGATTACCAGGCTCGTAGTGAGATACGTCGTTTTGGCTTTACAAGCTGGGTGCTGGGTGGAACTGATACGGAGCAACTACACGTGCCTCCACAAGGCCGTGACGATTCACTAAACGGCTTTATTAAAATGCGTTAGACTGCACATTAAAATATTTAAAAAAAACTACGGAGATTTCAATTTAGTACTCCGCCAAGCCACGAAAACATTTCTTTTCCAATTTACCTCATGAACTGGTTTCCGAGAGCAAATGCGTTGATTATTATAGAAAAAACCCAATCGCTGTATGTGACCCGATAATATTTGAGGACTTCCGTCAATTCCACAAGGATCACCCTTGGCACTTCATTAGTTGCTATTTCAACGGAATGTTATCAGAATCTGTGATATACTTTTGTACTTTTAAGTACATAATTGAGGAATTCCATAAGTCATCTGTGGTCTTCATCATCAATTCCACTCCACCAATTTATGATTTCCGGATGTAAATACACGAGTTATAATAGAAAATACCAAAATCACTACACGCGTGCCTAATATAATTGAGGAGTTCCCTCAATTCCTCATGGATCCCATCATCCAAATAAATTTTCAAAAAAATGGGACCCACCTGGAAGCATATACTTACCAACAAAAAAAAAATTATGAATCGGCTCATCAATGACGGAGTTCTGAGGTAACAAACATTTAAAAAAAAAATACAACCGAATTGAGAACCTCCTCCTTTTTTTTGAAGTCGGTTAATGAGTACAAGTAACTATAGTATTATATAACTAGTAGTAACTATAGTTCTTGATTTTTTTAGCAACTGTGTTTTCCCCGCTAGTGGTTCAGGCATGCGGCGGTCGTGGCTTCGAATCCCGGCTTATACCAATGAGTTTTTCGGAACTTATGTACGGAATATTTACCGATAGCTTTTCGTTGAAGGGAAACATCGTGAGGAAACCAGTCTAATCCCAATAAAGTCTAGTTTTCCCTCTGGTTTGGAAGGTCAGATGGTAGTCGCCTTCGTAAAACTAGTACCTATTCCAAATCTTGGGATTAGGTGTCAAAGGCCCCGTGTGCACATCAAAGTTCATTAACAGAATGATCTCCGGAGCTCATTTGATAAAAATATCACCAGTTTCTTAGTATGAACCTTCAGGATTCCTGGGTTCTCTATAATACGCTCGTAAAAGCTAGCTCAATATAAACTCATAATACACGAAGCCCTTTTAAAAGACTATCCATACCAGTCCAGTTTATTACAACCAACATTTTAATCTTTGCAACATACACTATCAATTTCCATAATAACATGACTTCCGGTCTTGGCAGGACTGTATCGGGTTCGATACCGTCGTGTATGAAGGTTTTGTGATTAGTTTCTCTTTTCCGTGTTATTGACTGTACATGCGTAGTTCAACTGCACCAGGATACAAGGACTTCGATATCCGGCATGGCCGGGAAAACAACACTCCAATTTTATTATTACTCCAAAAGAAAGAAGGCAAAAAAATATGGCTAAAGGCGATAATCCCATTCAAATATCTCAAAAAAATACGAAGCTACAAACGTTTTAATGTTGCTTGTTAGAGAGAAAACGCTAGCAGATCGTGAATTACGATCCGCGAGCGTCATCGTAAATGACAATCGTTTCATATGAACGTGCGTTTTGCGGGAAAGGGACAGAACGGGGTATGTTCGCCCCCTCTTAAAACTTTGTGATTATTTAACCTCTTGCGTTGCTTCTCCATTTGACTACATTCTTAAGCCGTTTTCAAGAAAATACATCATTATTGATCGTTTTATTTAGTGTCTACACCCCTATTCATGCGAATTACCGATGCCGTTGCGCCGCAAGGCTCTTAAGGCGATGCCTTGATTTGAGTCGAACACGCCCCCTAGACAGAGACACGCTGATGCCTTCCGCGCACGAGGAAAAGAGATGTAACACTCTACGTGAATGGCTTTTTTGGTCAAATTTCGATAAATACCTAACTTAGAGAAGTATTCTTTAAATTTCATAAAGTGAGATTTTAGATGAGATAAAATACTATATTATTAAATTGATTGTGTGGTAAAATAATGTATCGTTTGAGTAGGCTGAGTAAAAAAAGGAAAATACAGACCCAACTTTGGAATTTTTTTCTATCGAGGAAATAACCAATCATGTATCGATAAAATCATATAGTCAATAATCATATACCTGAAAATCAGACCTTATTGTTTCTAAATCAAGTCGGAACGGCGTTTCAAAGCACGCGATAATTTCCAATGCACAGCCTTAAGGTGAGAGTGAGAGAAGCACAGCGCAATGTCGCCCCGCCCCTTTTGGTTTACTTAGAACGTATTTGTAGTTTATTATTACCCTAAAGTCAAGCGGTATGCACGCGGGTGTGCGTATGCGACGGCGGCGATACGGCCGCACTGCGAATTACAGTACAAATTAGGCGATTTAATGTATGAAAACCGCCGTAGCGTCGCTAATCGCTCTACCAGTGCGGCCCCGGCCTAACATTTTAGCCAAGAGCTTTAGGGTAAGGCCGTGGGATTAGAAGGCTTGGCGCTACTGGCGATCTGATAACTTTTTAAAACTGAAAGTAGCATAAACTAGGGAGTCTACCTATACCTACTTATTGTTGTATACATTGTGATATTAATTATGGACACAGCGGCGCTACCACGAAAATCGAATTACGCTAGGTGCGTTAGAGACGGAGACATCCGGTGTTTCATGGTACTCGAACGACAGCACGTCTAGCACACGACAGCCGCGACATTATCTCGATTTTTATCGCACTATACCTCTTCTTCTAAGTGTTCTAATAAGAGAGAGACGGATAGTGCGAGAAAAATCGAGAGAGCTCGCGCGCCGTCGCGTGCTAGCCGTGCAGAGGTAGAGATATACGAACTTCGAGATTCGACTTTCGTGGTAGCGCCGCAGGATACTTTATTCATCCCAGAAATCATTCTCAAAAGGGGGTACATTGGCTGGTATGGTCGTTGTGTTACCCCCTTTTTGAGAATTATTTCTGGGATGACTGTACAATAGTGATAGTGTCACCAAATAAAATAAACAATAAAGATGATTTTTCACGAAAAATGTAACACAAGACTATAAATAATCACAAAATTATGTAATTATACATAAGTGTCCAAAGTTTTAAGAGGGGGTATTTATTTATTTAATTATTTGGAGAACCAACAGCTATAAAACCTATTATTAACATGAATATTAACAAGCCAATTACAGGATCTCACAGATATACAGTATACTATGTCCGTTTTCCGCAAAACGTGAAGGTGCATTGAAACAATTGTCATTTACTGTGACGCTCGAGACCATTGTATCTTCGTAATATTTTGAGATATTTGAATAGGATTTTCGTCGTTAGGCATATTTTTTGCGTTCTTTCTTTTGGAGTATTATTAAATTAGAGTCCACAACCCTATTAACGAGTTTCTACGCTCTGCCGCGGGAATTGCTACTGATATTATAAACGAAACAAAAGAAGTGTAACAGCCATAAAATCCGGCAGACAGTCAAGCCATGAGTCATGGATAGGAACGCCCGCTGTCACAGCGTGACGTCATCTGTTACGGCTTGCTGAGATCTGGAGTTCAGATGAGCTCTAGATTTTTTGCTAAAAAAAATTGAGTTGTTGGATGTTTAATTATTGAGGCTCTTCGTGAACAAATGGCATTACTCTTATGGATTGTATATGTATTGTATTTGAATCAAAACAGCGTGGAGGATACAGATAAATGAGAATATTAGGCGCCTTAAATACTTTGTCATAATAAACTTCTAAATTAATGTTATTCGGACTGCTGCGTCCGAATGACACAATTAATTTTAAAATGACGGGGTTCTAAATATGTTCAACAATGTCATGAGTCGACCACAACTGCTGAACTTTTAGCATTGTTGACTAATACCATGACTATGACACCTTACGAGGACGCATTAAGAGTCAATATTGTACGCATCAGTCACTTGTTTACAATATAGTAGAAATATTTCATCATATCAATGGCATCTTGCGTGATCTTGAGCGTAGCGAACTCATTCGTGGAATTACGCATAAATGCAAATAGGTATATAATAATGAATACTTACCTATAGTGATTGGGGAATAAATAGAGCACTCTTCTATGAAAGAGATTGATGATATCACGGATAATTTAAACCTAAGTTTAGATCTTTTATCCTCTTGCCATAACAAAGTTTTATTTAGACGAGCAGAGCCACGACGTATATAATTCGCGGATAATGAGTATGTGATTCGACTTGCTCAAAGCACATTATTAAAAAGCGAAAATAGGATAAAGTAATAGAGAATAACTCATGCACTTTCCCGTCCGCTGCGGTAGAACAGTAATAATAATATTTAACTTTTTTGCGCTAGTCAGTAACGAGGAACTTCACGTACTATTTTTGCAGTGCGGCGAACATTTCCGAGCATATTGGAGAATAGTACATTACGTACCTAATAGGGCGGTGAATTCGTGAACGGCCTAGAACGCAGGTGTTTGTGGCCCGAACCGAAGGTGAGATGGAGAGACGAGATCCGCAGCACAATAGTACACAATTTTACGTCTTCACCTGGCCACAATGCGAGTTTTACCGTACGCGCAGCGTACGGTAAAACTCGCATTGTGGCCAGGCAGGTGTAATTTACTATTTTGCTGTGGATCTCGTCTCTCCATTCATCGGAATACTGCAACTGAACGATTTCTGTCCGATTCGTTGGCCTCAGTAAAACTCAGTAGAAAGATAGACCGGCCTAACCCATGGCCATAGACAGGTAGATACATTTGTTTTTCCGCATCCTCATCTCATCAACCCGCGCCGAATTAAACATGATGTACCTAACTGAAATCCTATGTCTAAACTCCAACTTGAATCCACTTGCTAAATGCAAATCGAACAGTGAGAGCATTTTGCTATGTTTAAAGGTACAACCCCCCCTTTAAAGGAACCCCTACCGCAGACAGCAGTAGCAGTAGGTCGCGGCGACACGACTGGCTTCTATGTATTTCTATTACGGCGACATGTCGAAAGGTGTTTCATAGTAATATGTCGCCGCGACACGTCGTCTGCTGCTGCTGTCTGCCGCGCCTTATTGCTCCTTTACCACTGTAGCGCACGCGAGCAAACGGAAAAAACTTATAAATTCTGTTCTTTCACGAAAGTGAATTGTACCGACCTGCATGGGTACTAATACACGCTGAGTGTGCATAGCCGCGGCGTGTGAACCCGCGTCCTCCACCTCATCGGCCCACGGCGGCTGGAGTAGTCTGATGTCCGCCCGTTTCACCTCCACCGCGTCCTTGCAGATGCCGTCGACCTGCTGGGGAAACATCATCGTCAAAAAGTGCTGAATCCAGTTTCGGGCGTATGCTTGCGTTTTGCGTGACAATGGCAAGATAGCATTCGGTTGTTTCTGACACCGCTTGATAGGTAGAATAGAAAGTGGCGGATGCTTTGACTTGTCGTTTATCATACGCTTTCCGCACTAAAAGGTTGTCAATATTATGCCGAAGTACGTCTAATGCAGGACACAAAGTTATGTGTTTGTCGTCTTAGCTTAATTCAGCAGCAATACTTGTCTAAGAATAGTCAAACACGGCACAAAACAAAAATTCAGATGCTCACCTTCACTCTTATCCTAATCGGCGAACTAAGCACTTCAACAACAAGTCCTTCCACAAAAACGTTTTGCACACTCTCCCGGGTAGGGTCCGTGGTCCTGACAACACAGTGCGACCCTATCAGTAAATGATTAAGCAGAGGGCTCGCGTCACTAATCACATCATATTTGTTAACCCCGAATATATCGTTGTACACTATCGGGTTTTGTTCCTGCCCATCAAGCTCTACGACCACTTTGCAGCCTTCTGCCTGTCTTATGACGCCTGGGATGTATAACCGGCATTGCTTAGCGAGGACTCTATGGTCACGCCATTCGGAGAGGTCTATGTTTGGGTAGAGAGAGAACTTCATGTCTTGAGGCGGCGATGGGACGATAGGGGAAGGCTGCATGGGCGGCGGGTATAACTGCGGGTGGTATTCTGGCTGTGGAGCAGAGACAACGTTGGTGCAGTTGCGCTCCATCTCTTCGAGTTCTGAAGGGTCAAATTTCCGCTTCTTCGGGAGACGGGCTGGAGCCTGGGTTGGTTGGGCTTGGGAGCCACTGCTGGCGGTGCCCGGGTTGGTCGGGTTGGCCATGGTTATGTTGGAGTTAGGGTGCGACGAAGCCTGCGACAGGCTCACTGTGCCCACGCTACTTATGACTGAAGCTGGTATCTGGAACAAGGGGAGTTTTGATTACTTCGATATACCTACAGGTACAAACTGCAACATTGTTTTGTTTTTCTCGATTTTTAATTTGGCGAAGAGTTCAATTGCCGTCAACCGCGTTTAGATTTACTGGAGCATAGCTCTGGGTGAGTGGGTAACGCATCCCGTAGACCACCAGAGGCTCTAGTATAAGTTTTACCGAAACAAAACTTTACGATCGCGTTTGCGTTTTACCCTCAATTTTTGTATGGGATTTGACAGCTAACAGTCACTTATACAAATCACAACGAAAATACAATGAAGTTTGTAACAACTTCCGTGCCTATTATCTAATTGCAATTACAATCAAATCATTAAAATTGCTGTGTGACAATTTGCACCAACGTTATTGCCTACGTAGGGCATTGAAGGTATTTAATCAACTATACTAACTATGTAACGAAGATCTAGTCCGCCTAATCGAACCGATCGTCATTATCAAGGTTTTTAGCTCGATAATATATTAGGGCAGTGGCATCCAAACAGCAAATATCTCGCTTAATCAACATGCGTCATGCATACATACGCCGGATTTCCCCAAATTCCTTGTACATTTTCCTCACGTACTCTTTACTTGTAAACTATATCGGGTTTAACGATGTTAACTTTTTAAGTTAGAATAGAAGGAGTAGAATGAGTAGAGTTTTCCAATCTATTTGTTACTAACAACTAAGTTCAACCAACATAGAGTGCAGGGTCATAATCATAAAATGTTTGTAACGCAGCGCCCTTCAAAGTGATCCATCAAGCGCAAATGTTATTCTATGATTATTGTCACGTTGTCCTTATACATATTTTTATAGACACCAGCATTAAAATCTGCCATAACAAAGCCAGCAAAAATATGTCATCATATTTATTCGCGCTTTGTTGTGGTATATGTAAAATTGATTAATGCCGGTGACTGTTACTAAATATTAGCCTTCTCAGATATCCCGATCGCCTTTATGTCCCACATAAAGCATTTGTCCCTCTCGCACTTAGTTATATACTTGCTAATAAGAGAATAATGATTAAGCGTGGTTATGCTAGCTATAGCCTGAAAGCTTCCTCACACACATAACATTGATTATAATTTTAATTTGATTCCCAGTCCGAGGTTGTTGGTTTGATATAGCCAGCTGCTGACGAGCTGTAAACACATCAAGACAAGCCTACCAATGCGCTTAAAAATCTCGCCGTATCTATATAACTTTTTAAAGAAACAAGGTAATTGTATTTAACGCTCGTCAGTGATCCATTAGTTTAATCGTAATCGTAATCATAATTATTAAGTTGCAAACAGGGTGGCTATTATTGGGGTGCCAGTCATATAGAGATGTTTACCTTACCCAAAATAATACTGTTATGTACGAGTAAGTAGGTACGTAAATTCCAAATTTTCATTGCACATAACTGGTTCACAAAAGGTGTGATTAAATTATGAAAGGGCAGGTAATAAACATATCTACTACATATCATCGGCGAAGTACCATGGTACCTAGTTGTGCATTTTGTTAAACACGTTAAAGTAGCGTATTCCATAAATACAATATCTACATTAATATTTTATGGTCATATATCGTGCGTGCAATGGCAAGAACAGGCCGGCTATCGCTAGAGATAAATAGATTCTAAATCATACTTGTACCGAGTACATGTATGTTAACTATAACTTTGTAATTTTACTATAACTTTCCTCCACCGGGACGAACATTATTTTAGTAAAATTATCATGTCACATAGCTACGAAAATAAGCCTAATAAATGCAACCAGGACTAAGCGCAAATTGGATCCATAAAACCATTTTACATTATATAATAAGCAATTCCATTTCATTATAATAAATACTAAATGCCGCGATATCATAACAGGCGGAAATTAATGTTTAATAATGTATCCGACCGAACAATATCGTTCATAATACCTCTTAATAGCTGTATAACAATTGCGTTTGTGGTTTTGCAAAGCCGGTGTTTTTAACAAGGAAAGGTAAATTATTAAGCGCGATAAATAATAATAATAATAAAAATACTCTTTATTGCACCACGACAGGTGAGACACATCTTACAAAAAAAATTGCTTAATAAATAATGGAAACAACAGGCGGTCTTATCGCTTTAAAGCGAATTCTTCCAGACAACCTACGCGATATTACGTGTATTATGAAAAATGTGATTGTCATCATTCCTCCACGTGAGCATAGGCACTTTTTGTGTAATTGGAATTGTATTCTTAACCTGTACCTATTATATACCTACATGATGTTGTCATTGGTTTCTGTTTACTGTAGGTATACTTGAGATTATTTGAGTTGGCCGAATTGCATCAAAGTAGTCTATTTTAAAAACAACTCTATCTTCTAAGGTAGAAGATTCCAATTCCAATGTAAGTTTTATAAATCGGCCATATTATATAATCTCAAGCACTAATACTCGTAAGGGTACGTAGCTCGCTCGCTTTCCACGAGAGCAGGTAAAGTAGTTTAGGCTCTGCCCACATCAGTAGATTAGTCCAGTCCAGGGTAATCACCCTGGACCTAATTAGGTACGCAACTTTTCAAACGAGCGCTACTGCAATTCAACAAAAAAAAATTTAGATCTGCGTTACGCAATCGACCAGCTGGTCAAGGATGTCATCAGGGTCGCATATGTTCTCCGCGTCCACATCACTTAAGTAAAGAACCTAAGAAAGTGCCTTCATTTGGAGATCCTAGAGTGATCCGGCTGGTTTCAATTTTTTTGTAGATAGATAGATATACCTCATAGCTCAGTCATCCTCCAACGCGGATACCTTTGATATCCATAATTTAATTTGCCATAACGTAAACCGAAACATTTTCAGAAAAAAAAAACTATATGTAGGTTAGGTTTGTTTTATAATATCCTGAAAACTGACATTTCTGAGAAAAACTAATTAGGGTAAATGATGATTTAGTATGTCAAACGTTACATTTAAGGCCAATTAAATTATGGATTTCATTATGTGAACTCCTCTAACGGCTAGGTTACTCTACTGATATCGCAGGCTTTGTTGGGCCCTCGCAGCAGGTTTTCAGGTGTCCCACGAAAAAAAGGTAACTGAACGGACCTGATCGTCAATGTCTGGGTACAACGCGTGCAGACGACGGGGGTGCGCGGGGGCGGCGGCGAAGGCTTGCGGCTGCTGAGCGCCGCCCGCGTGACCTCGCTGCATGCCCGCCTACTGCCCAGTCATTGCGCCCGAGACCCTGTTGGGATAATCGACGTTAATTACATATGCATAGAAACCAGAGTCCCGTGTGATTCGGGTATTTGAACCGCTCTATTCCCTTAGTGGACGTACTCGAGACCCTGTTGGGATAATCGACGTAAATAACATTTATATAGAGACGAGAGTCCTGTGCGATTCGGGTATTTGAACAACTCTATTCTCTCTCTATTCTCTATTGCCTTGGTGAATGTGCTCGAGACCCTGTTGGGATAAACGACGTTAATAACATATGCATAGAGACCAGCGTCCCGTGTGATTCGGGTATTTGAACGGCTCTATTCCCTTAGTGAATGTGCTCGAGAGTCTTGAGACCCTGTGGGGATAAGCGACGTTAATAACATTTATATAGAGACGAGAGTCCCGTGCGATTCGGGTATTTGAACCTCTCTATTCCCTTAGTGACTGTGCTCGAGTCTTGAAACCCTGTGGGGATAATCGACGTTAATAACATTTATATAGAGACGAGAGTCCAGTGCGATTCGGGTATTTGAACAACTCTATTCTCTCTCTATTCTCTATTCTCTTGGTGAATGTGCTCGAGACCCTGTTGGGATAATCGACGTTAATAACATATATGCATAGAGACCAGAGTCCCGAGTGACTCAGGCATTCGAACAGCTCTAGAAGATTGGAAGCCTATCTGATGCTTTTACTTTTAAACCTACATCATAGCCAATGTGCTCGAGACCCTGTTGGGATAGAGGCGAGAGTCCCGTGTGATTCCGGCTTTTGAATAGGTCAAGAATATTGCGCAACAAAATTTGGAGTATCCTAATCTTTCAGGACAGGTTCTACAGGGATAAAAAAAATCTGAGCGGTCAGTTTTACTTTCACATAATTGTAATTTTATAGTGGCCTTTACATATATTTGACTATTTTGTATATTAGATGCAGCATAATAACAAGGTGCTCATAAACATCTGAACGCGACTGTATTGTTTTTAGTTAGAGCATATCGAGAATCGTGAGCATCCTCGCCTGTGAGCTGTGGTACCATATAACCAGTGTACGTATATACAATTTATTTTAACCAAAAATGTGCAAAATCACAGTGCTGAACCAAAGTCCTCGCACATTTAACATTTACAGCATATCATGGTGGGTTCAGAAAATACGAAAGCACGGCTCTCCTTGGTCTGCAGCTCACACTACATGCATCCAAATCCTTACCCTTCCGAGCCCCGTCCTGAAAAACTGAGCTGAAGGGGCAGTGTGGGCAGGGCATTTTGGTTGCATGCAGTCTTAGACTTACGCCATGAGAATCTCAGCACAAGCAAGCGGCTTGCCATATTTCATGCAAGTTTAGTAATCTTTAGCTATCATTTGGCGCAAAAACTTTCAACATCTTTATATACCATACTATTTTAATAATATACCAAGTTATTATCAAAGCTTTTCTACTATAAGACAACTAAGTAACTCGAGTCGTATAGTGTTATCCTTGTCACACTGACTACAAATCTTGGGTATGAAAGAAACTAATAGTTGTTGAACGAGCACTTGTATACAATCAAATGGACGCGTGGGCTTGGGCCAGGAAATTTATAAAGCTTATAGACAATGCGCCTGACAAAACCAGGATGAGTCTGATCCCTGCTTACCTATAGTTGTAATGATCTTTAAGGTCAAGTGATACTAGGAACGAGTGGCGAACATGGGCTTTTATCGCTTCTAGGAAACTTACTTAGATGAGTTTTTCGAAGGACATACGTGATGTATCGAAACGTAAGAGTGCTGGAAACATGTCGTATATGTCCTTGGACAAATATCGCAAGTTAGGGAATTTAACAAATGTGCAAGCTTAGTACTAGATCTAGAATTTATCGAGGTATCAACGATTTACGATTAAATACTTTGGAGCAACCTGTAGATCGGGTATTGAGAGTAGTACGAGTGTCACTAATGTCACCATTCGTGTTGATATTGTTAACACAGATACAGTCATCATCATCATCATATCAGCCGAAAGACGTCCACTGCTGGACATAGGCCTCCCCCAAACATAGGCCTCCCCCAAGCCACCCGGGTATGTCCTAAAACTACGACCAGGACCACCGGGGGATGGGCAGCAGCATCCCTGGAGTTCGGTGGAAACACTGCGATCGCCAACCCGCTTGCCAAGCGTGGCGATTATGGCATATACCCCCCATGCAGAACACAACAGATACAGTATGTTACTATTTTCTGACGATTAGGTAGTTGGGACTAAAGAGAAAGCATAAAATTGTAATTGGTTATGTTTTTTTTATTTTTTTATCCCTGTAAACTACTTAGTTTGACCGATTTTCTTGATTGTTTCTCAAGCTGAATATACCCGGTATTATGAGTTATGTTATCAACTATGAGATAATCATCAGATAATCATACTTTTTATTTCATTAAGAATTACCCTCGATACTTTTAGTAGATACACGAAGCATGAAAAGCAAGCCTATTCCACCAACTCGACAATTCTCACGTGACGTCATTTAAAATTCGCTATACATTACCGAGTCCACAAGTAACCATGGTCTCCATTGTCGACGCAGAAATGTGTAATAAAATGACACTCGTGAAAATTGCCTTCCCAGGCAATCCCTGTACCTGCGTATGGTATAGGGACGAAGCCCTTCAGAGCGCGCTTTCTACGCGAGCCCAAGGGCGAAACTCCCGAAGGGCGAGCCCACGCAGATACTTACACCCTCCGCATTCCAATTTAATACGATTGATTCAATAGACCCGCTTGGTTGTACAACGTCGTATGACTAATAAACTAATTATGTGTGTCATTACTATAACTCACTATCAGTCTAATTATAAACCTGACTACAAAAGCCTACTGTATATAAACCAACAACTGACAATTCATTTAAAAATGTTGCATGTACTGACGTCATGAACCAAAAGAGCTGCCTATTGCAATAAGCAATGAGTCAGCGCGTTTTTGTTCACGCGAACACTACGAGTAGGTACGGTCAATATTAACAAACAATATTATGTACATATGATTGTAAATCTTATTGTAGATAAATTTAAGATACGAAATGTTAGTGTGGTATTTAAACGTGAAGGTACAGTCGGCAGCAAAAGTAGCTACGCGGGTCAAGTGTTCAAAATCTACACATGACTCTGATGTCAAGAAGGATTGTCTAGATAATTAGGAGCGTGTTATTTTGCGTACCTTCGTCTGCTGCTAACTGTACAACTGAATTCATGGTAATTATGATTTTATTCTTTTCTCGAGTTGATACAGTAAATTATCGATTTAATGGCCGTGGAAGGTAAATCGCTTAACATTGTCGCGGCGCCCACACATGTGAAAGCAAAGTTGAATGAGGCTGGTCCAGGGATACGTGACCACTTTGACCGGATATAACTAAAAAAATGTTTGTGTTGACCGAGTCGCATCATGGTAATCCGTCGAAAAGGCGACTCTACCATGCAAGCTATTAGATTCATATTCCAATGAGAGTTTTATACAATGTAGGTTCGGTTACCTTGAATTATTTCAACAATACTAAGCATCCCCCCTTCACTAGCAATTCGCTGAATATTGCTGGGATTACAAGTAGAAATAGCCACTGGATACTATCGTTCCTTTATCATCATATCAGCCGAAATACGTCCACCGCTGGACATAGGTCTCCCCCAAAGAGTGCCACAATGACCGGTCTTGCGCCACACGCATCCAGCGGACTCCCGCGACCTTTACCAGGTCATCAGTCCACCTTGTGAGGGGCCTACCCCCACTGCGCCTTCCGGTACGCGGTCGCCACTCGAGAATCTTTCCGCCCCAACGGAGATCGGTTCTGCGTGCAATAGGCCCCGCCCACTGCCACTTAAGTTTAGCGAATGGCAGGGCTAATATCGGTTACCTTGGTTCTGCTGCGGATAGACACATTTCTGATGCGATCATTGCGATCGCGCAGAGAAACTCCCAACATAGCTCTCTCCGAATCGTTCCTTGCCGACCCCGAAATTTACAGCGAGTTGTTATTGCCATACAAAAATTGGAAATTGATTGTAATGAGAAAAAACAACAACCAATTGTTTGGAAGAGATCGCTGCGCTGTTTAGCAATAAGACCACCTGTTGTTAACCTCTAGAACAGACACTTTTAAGTTTTATGTCCTGTATTTGATTTATGGTTTTGAGGTGTGCAATAAAGAGTAGGTATTTATATAGTATTGTTTACACCGTATTTACCACCCCCTTTCTTCCCGTGGGTGTCATAAAAGTCGACTAAGGGAGCAGGGTTGAAGTGTGTTGTGGGCGATGGGCTAACAACCTATCACTGCGATATCACATTTTGACGATCATTTATACCTACATTTATGCTAAGTAGCGTTGGAACATGTGTTTAATGTGCTCTGCCTACCCCTTTTGGAAATAAAGGCGTGAATGTATGTATGAATGTTGCTTACCCCTAACCCGGTAGCAGTCATGATAATTGAGATCCCACAAAGCTCCAGTCATTATAAACCTAATGATATCACACCCAACTGCATATATACAGGCAACCAACCTGTTCTAACGTCACGGTAACGTGTGATGTCTAATGATAAATGTACATTACAAAAAAAACTCGCTTAATGACTTGCGTGCAGCGTTATCGTATTAATTCGCGAGCACTGTTGCTATGCCAGCTGTAAAGCAGGGTATAGACGAGTGCAGTAAGTCATTATAAGTGACACAATAAAGGGTTTGGGTGGTCATAACTCTGTCATGACGTGTTTATCACGTCGATTAGAGGCATACACGTCTTAATTAGCCAGTGGTTGTGACGGCGACGTTATGACAAGGCCATATCACAGTAGAATAAAGCACAGTAACTCATTCCCGTCGTGATAGAAAGTGACGTCAGTATATCTTGCCTACCAGTGTTGGGTTAATCTTAATCACTCGTGAGGCATCTCATTTGTCATACTCATTTCATTAAATTGTCACATCACTTCACGCTTGAAAAATGTACTACTTCATTCTCACGAGGCACCGCCTCGTTCCTCACTCGCTCGGCCATCACCTCGCGCTTCATTTATCCCTCATACCTCAAAGCCTCGCCTCTCGAGCTCCAGACTCGCCACTCGCGCCTAAGTTTCCCCCATCTACAATACAATATTGTAGTAGTGGAGGAAGGTAAGTAAGAATATTGAACATGAAAGTAATTAGTGGTCTATGTACACTACACTTGAAAAAAACCTTGTTTTTACTTCCGATTATGATCTCATTTCAAGTAGGACATTGTACCACCTCATTTTTGGACATGAGGTGCTCATACAAAATCATTTTAATTTCATGTCCTACCCAACACTATTGCCTACGTCATCAGCATCTTAAAAATCGCGCATTATCACAGTGTGCCACTGTTTGATTGTAAATTATCCGAGTACATTGCATTACTTCACTTACGTGTCGTTCGTGCATTAACAACTCCTTGCTTGTATGGAAGATGTCAATCAATGCCAACAATCGTGTAACTTAGGGAAAATAATCGCCGGGAATTACTTACCTTAATTGTGCAATAGTTATTTGTGTCACAAGGGAGCAAAATAGTATATTTACGGCGAGGGCGGTGTGTTGAATCCTGAACGTAGCGAGGGATCCTACAATTGAATCCTGAGCGTAGCGAGGGATTCTAACGTAGGATCCCGAGCGTATTGAGGGATACAAGTGTTAACGCCCGAGACGAAGATAGTTTTGCTACCGAGTGACACATACTTTTTTTCACACCGACTATGAAGAAATTAAAAAAAGAAGCTGTTAAAATTACTTAACAAGTTTTAACAAATTTTCTTAATTTTTATTACAAATTTTTAAATATTACAAAAAATACATAAATTTTCAAATAACGTTGTTAAACTTAAAACTTGAAACATGATCGTTTTTAACCGATTACGATACAATTACAGTCGATTATTTCATTATGATCTGTGTTCTATTGGCACATTGCGTAAATTCTACATACCAATGAATAAATTAAAAAAGTAGCTTGAACAGAAAAGTAGCATTTTGACCCCTCTCGTCGTGGAGCAAAACTTACTTTTCCGAATGAAAGGTGTGAAAATTATGGCGCGTTAACAAAGAGTGTATGAGGGTAAAGTGGATGGTACAGTTAGAAGGGGATGACCTCGTCGAACTTTTCCGACCAAATCGGAGATATACTGAATAAAGGTCAGGTCAAGAGCACCCTCAGCCGACGAGCATGTGTAAAGAATGTAATGGAAGTGAATGAAACAAGAAAGATTTGTCCAGATCGTAGCAAGTGGAAATCCGTGGTCTTTGCCTACCCCTCCGGGAAATAGGCGTAATTAGGTATATGTATGTTTCTATTATAGCGCATATTTTGCATGTCCTTGAAATGAAAGAGGAGTCCCAACAGTCGCATTTCAGAGTGGTTTTCGAATTAAAATATAACTACAGTTTTAAAATCTGTAATACATGGTTGCCAATCAATGCAGTTATGTAGAATAGAGTATTGTTGGATCGTACATATTTACAGAGAATAACAACTTAGAGTCCGCAGTAAGCTCGATTCTCCATACAAACGTAGTTACGCTCTTATTTTAAAACTACGTGTCGGATTGTAACGAAACTTTGCATGTACAATGACATGAGGTATATTTATGTCTCTAATTAGTTTATGTAGCTTCAGTAAAAAAATACAGCGAATTTAAGTTTTTCATACAAAACTTGTTTTTGCTGTATTTCGTTCGTTTTATAAACTGGAACCATATAAACTAATTACAGACATAGATATACCTCATGTCATTGTATATGCAAAGTTTCGTTACAATCCGACACGTAGTTTTAAAATAAGAGCGTAACTACGTTTGTATGGGAAGGTGAAATTCGGCCAAGCTTACTGTGGACTCTTAAAACCAATTGAACCGATTTTGTTAAAACAAAGCTGAGAACCATCACGATCACGTCAGCTTTCGGACAAAAAACATCATGACATCTTTATTGGAATGTACCATGACATAACTTATACAATTGAATAAATAATAATTTACTTTAAAAACAAAGTTTTAACCGACTTCAATTTAGTACTCCGCCAAGCCACGAGAACATTTATTTTCCAATTTACCTCATGAACTGATTTCCGAGAGCAAATGCGTTGATTATTATAGAAAAAAAACCAATCGCTGTATGTAACCCGATAATATTTGAGGACTTCCGTCAATTCCACAAGGATCACCCTTGGCACTTCATTAGTTGCTATTTCAACGGAATCTTATCAGAATCTGTGATATACTTTTGTACTTTTAAGTACATAATTGAGGAATTCCATAAGTCATCTGTGGTCTTCATCATCAATTCCACTCCACCAATTTATGATTTCCGGATGTAAATAGTTTCGGCCTGTGTCAATATTGTGGAAAACGATTTGGAAAGTTACTTAACAAAATGTAAACTGTATTATTGTTATGTTATTTTTACTCCTTTTTTTATCATTGTTTACTTTCATACCATGTTTTTCATCATGTTTTGACGACTGCTTTAGCCTAGTTGGTCGTGACCCTGCCTACGAAGCAAGAGGTCCCGGGTTCGAATTTAAGTATGTTTATCGTCGTCTAGTCCCCATAGTACAAGCTTTGCTTAGTTTGGGACTAGGTCGATTTGTCTAAAATTGTCCCGTAATATTTATTTATACTTTTATGCATGTGGTGTTTACCTGTAAATGATTGTGACAACTATCCTAACATTGTATTCGTTTGTAAGTTTTGAGTGTATCGTTGGCAACAATTTTTGGAAGACCTTAAATAAAAAAAATTGTTACTATACTAGCAACATAACATAATGCATTCGTACATAGATACCTCTTGTTGGTGCTGGGTACACCAAACTGAGAACCAACCAAATTGAGAACCTAATGCTTTTTTGGAAATTGGTTAAAAACCGGCTTGTTCCAAGCTTTGAGTGTCCCTCGGCTGGGAGAAAGCCTCTAAAATACTCGTGGAGGTACCTAATAGGGTTGTAGACAAAGCTAATTATTACTCTAAAAGAAAGAAGGCAAAAAATATGCCTAGTGACGAAAATCCCATTCAAATATCTCAAAAATAAACGAAGCCACACATTTTAATATTGCATGATAGAGAAAACGTTGTTCGTGACGTCACGACACTCGAGCGTCATAGTAATTGTGAAAATCGTTTCATATGAAGGTGCGTTTTGCGGAAAAGAGAAAGAATGTACCCCCTCTTTGAACTTAGGCCTTTTATAATTTGGTAATTATTTGATAAAAATAAAATAAAAACCATTTAATTTGGATATCATAGAATATATATTTTAATCCCCTGCTTTGTTTTTCTCTCCCTTTGACAATAATTTTAATCCTTTTTCGAGAAAATTCAACATTATTGATTAAGGTCTGTCCACGATAAAAAGTGGTCAGCATTTAATAAAAAAATAAATAAAAAATAAAAGACAACTGACATCTGTCACTGATTGTTAGATAGCGGGAAGAATAAACTATCGTTTAGGGCTATTTGGAGTTTATAAATTCGTAAAATTTATAAAATGTCGTCTAGCCAACTGGACATCCGAAAAAAGATCATGTACACCTACAACCAAAATATCGGTATATCGCAAGGAAAGTTAGCCAAATTATTAAAAGTTCCGAAGTCAACCGTGCAAAAGGTATTGGCTAATTATCAGTCCAGATTGTCTGTTTCAAGAAAAGGTGGTTCGGGTAGAAAACGCGGTCCTGCTGATAAAACTAAGGCAAAAAAGTAATCGAGCATTTAAAGAAGAATCCAACTCTCTCTGTCCGTGACGTCGCCAGAAAATGTAAGGTATCGAAATCGTATGTCCAAAAAATCAAGCAGCGTGCAGGTTTACGATCGTACAAGGCAACTACAGTTCCTAATCGCGATGCTATAAAGGATACATTATGTAAAACCCGGGCTCGAAAGTTGTATACAAAATATTTGACGAAGTTTGGTTGTATTTTGATGGACGACGAAACATATGTGAAAGCAGATTTTAAGCAATTACCAGGTTTGCAGTTCTATGTGGCAAATCGAAGAGGGAATGCCGATAAAAAATTTACAACAAAAAAACGATAAATTTGCAAAAAAAATCCTTGTCTGGCAAGCCATCTGTACATGTGGTCAAAAAAGCAAGTCTTTTGTTACTACGCGTACGATTAACCAATCCATTTACACGAAAGAGTGTTTGAAAAATCGCTTATTGCCGTTTATGAGAAACCACACAGAGTCTGTCATATTCTGGCCTGATTTAGCGTCCTCACATTATGCCAAATCTGTTTTGGAATGGTACACTGAAAATAATATCTCCTTTGTACCGAAATTAGCAAATCCACCGAACTGCCCAGAACTCCGGCCGGTAGAGCGTTATTGGGCAATAATGAAAAGAAAATTGAAAAATAGTGGTAAAATTGCTACAAATGAGCAACAATTCAAAAGCATGTGGGATATGACATGTAAAAAGGTGACTGAAAGTGATGTACAGAGATTGATGGAAGGAGTCCGAAGCAAAGTCAGGGCATTTTACCAGTGTTAATTTGTTAAACAGGAGGTTGATTAATTTTAAAGAACACTAATAAAACTTTAATTTAAATAGCCCATGAAATTGTTTTTCTTAGTTTTTTTCCTAATTTGTCGTTATAAAACCGACCACTTTTTTTCGTGGACAGGCTTTATTTTATTTGGTGGCAACATCAACACCCCCATTAGTGCTTTGCTTATCCCGGTCAACTGTTTTAACCCTCGACACACACAAGGGGTGTTATAGGTTTAAGTTTGACATGTGTATCTGTGTGTCTGTCTATGCCTCTATGGCACCGTGGCAGCCGCGGAAGAACCGATATTTGAGGGCGGTTTTTATTTAAATCAAATGATTGTCTTAGCTATGTTTGTTTCTTGTGTCCCAGGCGTTAATGCAAAACTATGTATCGATTTAATCCTCTCATAAATATGGACCTTTATCCGCTGACAGAGCAATGGGATCAATTTATGAGTAAGTTGTATGCACTCATATTTTTAGACACTGTTCGACTGTGCGGAAATTTCGTACACTCATAATGAGATGATATTGTCACAGCACTGATGATGAAAGGAAGGCCTGAAGTTGGTCATAGGAACTCTTAAACGAAAAGACGCAACTATATCTATATTTGTAACCCTAAATTTTGCAAAGTAAGACAAAAATCGTGCGTTCAAGTCTAGTTTGCGCTGTATAAAGCACAAAAAATTGTTCTAGAAAAACATGCAAAAAGCTGACTAAAAAATGTGTGCATTATTAGATATTCAGTCAATTTTAGGGTCCAAAAACGTCTGGACTGTACTTACAAAGAGAAAAGTACAGCCAGCAATGAACATTTTTATAATTGTTTTTTTTGTCAGGGATTGGGTTTCACTTTTCACTTTTTTTGGGTTCAGCTTGGGCAAAAATTATTTCGTATGACAGGGGTATGTGCAGGAGAACAGCAGGGCAGACGCTGGCGTCTGCCCGGCTGTTCTCCTGCACAGCCCCCTATTCTGTAACTTGTTTCAAGCTCACCTCAACGCTCACCCACAAATATATCTTGTCTTCAAGATATATTTGTGGGTGAGCGTTGAGGTGAGCTTAAAACAAGTTACAGGGCTGTTATAATTCGCTAAGCGTTAAAGCGGCTCACCCCGCCGGTCGCCCGTCACGAAACTACGAGGGCTGTTTGATAAGTCCTTTTAAAAACTATTTATAAAACCTTTTTTCTGGTAAATGGCATTAACACTGGCAGGCACAATCTTTCAAATGAAGACTGTCAAAAATTCAGTAAAAAAGAACAAGTTTTTGTCAGTTTAAAAATTGTTTGACTCTGATCACTCGCAAATTTTCGAACAAAAACGCGAACGAAAGCGAATTTCAAAACTATGTTTGGATAAGATGAAGCGTAATCCTCGGAATTTTTTGAGTCGATTTGTCACTGTGGACGAAACTTGGGTCCATCATTATACACCTGAATCAAAACAGCAATCAAAACAATGGATGGCGACTGGTGAACGTGCCCCAAAGAAGGCCACGACAGTCTTCTGGGATGGCGAAGGAATCATTATGATTGATTACTTGGAAAAGGGAAAGAACTGAGAGGGAGGGAACTGGCCGTTATTACGCAGAGTTATTGGACCGTTTTTATGCCGAATTGTTGGAAAAACGACCGAAATTGTCCCCCAAGAAAGTCCTCTTTCATCAAGAAAATGCCCCAGTGCACACATCAGCTATTGCAATGTTTTAGGAGGGAATCAAAAAATTTGAATCTCGCTGGAACAAACTGCCCTCGTAGACCTCTACCTACGCTTGGTTACGGTGTCAAGATATATTTGTGGGTGAGCGTTGAGGCGAGCATAAAACAAGTTACAGAATAGGGGGGCAGGTCGCATTTCTCAACCGATTCTCGTGAATTTTTATAAGCAATTTCAATAATTAAACAGACTTTGTTTGTCGATAATATTTTTTTTAAAACAGCCTTGCGAGTTATACAGCTCACAGAGCCTGAAGTTTCATTATTTGTTACGTAATTAGATCGAGCGAGCCGATTGCAGCCTCAACATAGCTTAATGCAGGCAGCAACTGAAAGCATTACTAATTAGTTAGAGCGGTGAAAATTTTTCACAAATGAATATGTACAGTTTGAGGCCGAGCTATTTCAAGTTAATTCTAGGCAGATTCAGCCCGGATCAATAACCTGGACGGTTCCTATTGTTTCATTTTTTACCCGGCCCAGGTCCAGACGGCAACCTCACAGTTTTTTGCCGCAAGCGTTTATAGCCACAGTTTGCTATATCTTGATTAATGACGCTGAGAAAAATACCCATTTTTATTTGCCGGTTTCGATGTTTTTCGCGAGCTCTCTCGCTCTATCAGTCTCTCTCTTATATTATAAGAAAACTTAGAAACAGACGGATACTGCGAGAGAGCTCGCGCGCCATCTTCTGCTAACCGTGCTGAGCGAGTTAACAACTTTGAGACAGATTCTATCAAATAGTCTTTTCATCTTTTGGATTTAGCATACTGTTGGAATTCATGCGAATGTGAATTTGAGCATATGGAGCAGCTTAGGGGAACAGAGGGCCTACCGCCAACGGCATTAGAAGTTTTCCCTCTCTGTCCCGGTAGGCCCTCAGGCCTGTATCTCTTGTCACTGCGGCTAAACTCGGCTCCCTCACACCTCCCGAGGTGAAAATTAACCAGGAGGCGTCTGACACCGCCGGTCAGTATGTCTCTGACAGACTGGTGCGGCCTGCTGTGGCGGTCAATAGTGAATTTGACATTAACTGTCCGCCACCGCAGGACGCGTCAAGGTGAATCAGGCCTAACACTAAGGGCACCTCTACATAATCAGCCATCATGGCCCATCATTCATACAGGACGCAACTATGCGTAAGACGGAGAAAGACCTACTTACAACCCATTCCAACGCACAACTGCGTCCCTGTGCTGCGCCATGATGGCCCATTGTGTGGAGGAGCCTTAACACGTTCGCAACGAAGAACCCGCCTAGCGGGCACTCGTAACTCTTGTTTAAATGCCGGCTGAGCCCGCTAGGCGGGCAGTAGTATGAACTTACTGGTTGAGATGAGTTTCTGGTGAATTGTTCCATTTTTAGTCCGGTTGCGAAAGTGTTAAGGTTCGCACGATCGCGTGGCCGGCGTTGTCGCAGTCAGTGTCACAAAACGCGACAACCCTAACTAGGCGAAAAAGCAATTGCTATGCGGTAGAGCGGGATGGCAAGTCACGAGTCTTCTAGCTGTCAAACATCGATTTTGTTAGATAGATGACCTTCTGTACATTAGTGCTATTATTTATTCTGTGTGTAAAACCGTTCTGTACCTGGCTAGGCAATGAATTATAAATCCTATCGTATTAATCCTTATCATTGCTATTCAGGTGGCCAGTTGGTTTGCCTACTCCGTGCCATAAAAATGTAACAGGAACGCCTAGTTTGTTGTTTTGTCGGGGATGTAATAAGGATCTATAAGATACGTATATTCTATAATGCGTCGTGTTGTTTAGACATGAAATAAATTAGCCGAGTAGGTACATAATTAGGAGGTACGTATTATTTTCTTTACCCGACTACGGCAGAACCGAAACGAAGGGATATGATTGCAGTCGATGTTTGTATTTACGTGTGTTCCTCCATAGCCTTCAAGATACTGAACTCATTTTGATGAGGTATCAATCCATTCGAAATTATGTTACTAATGAGTAATGACGTAGGCTACCTTCTGTGTGAAAAATACAACCAAATTGAGAACCTAATGCTTTTTTGGAAATTGGTTAAAAACCGGCTTGTTCCAAGCTTTGAGTGTCCCTCGGCTGGGAGAAAGCCTCTAAAATACTCGTGGAGGTACCTAATAGGGTTGTAGACAAAGCTAATTATTACTCTAAAAGAAAGAAGGCAAAAAATATGCCTAGTGACGAAAATCCCATTCAAATATCTCAAAAATAAACGAAGCCACACATTTTAATATTGCATGATAGAGAAAACGTTGTTCGTGACGTCACGACACTCGAGCGTCATAGTAATTGTGAAAATCGTTTCATATGAAGGTGCGTTTTGCGGAAAAGAGAAAGAATGTACCCCCTCTTTGAACTTAGGCCTTTTATAATTTGGTAATTATTTGATAAAAATAAAATAAAAACCATTTAATTTGGATATCATAGAATATATATTTTAATCCCCTGCTTTGTTTTTCTCTCCCTTTGACAATAATTTTAATCCTTTTTCGAGAAAATTCAACATTATTGATTAAGGTCTGTCCACGATAAAAAGTGGTCAGCATTTAATAAAAAAATAAATAAAAAATAAAAGACAACTGACATCTGTCACTGATTGTTAGATAGCGGGAAGAATAAACTATCGTTTAGGGCTATTTGGAGTTTATAAATTCGTAAAATTTATAAAATGTCGTCTAGCCAACTGGACATCCGAAAAAAGATCATGTACACCTACAACCAAAATATCGGTATATCGCAAGGAAAGTTAGCCAAATTATTAAAAGTTCCGAAGTCAACCGTGCAAAAGGTATTGGCTAATTATCAGTCCAGATTGTCTGTTTCAAGAAAAGGTGGTTCGGGTAGAAAACGCGGTCCTGCTGATAAAACTAAGGCAAAAAAGTAATCGAGCATTTTAAGAAGAATCCAACTCTCTCTGTCCGTGACGTCGCCAGAAAATGTAAGGTATCGAAATCGTATGTCCAAAAAATCAAGCAGCGTGCAGGTTTACGATCGTACAAGGCAACTACAGTTCCTAATCGCGATGCTATAAAGGATACATTATGTAAAACCCGGGCTCGAAAGTTGTATGCAAAATATTTGACGAAGTTTGGTTGTATTTTGATGGACGACGAAACATATGTGAAAGCAGATTTTAAGCAATTACCAGGTTTGCAGTTCTATGTGGCAAATCGAAGAGGGAATGCCGATAAAAAATTTACAACAAAAAAACGATAAATTTGCAAAAAAAATCCTTGTCTGGCAAGCCATCTGTACATGTGGTCAAAAAAGCAAGTCTTTTGTTACTACGCGTACGATTAACCAATCCATTTACACGAAAGAGTGTTTGAAAAATCGCTTATTGCCGTTTATGAGAAACCACACAGAGTCTGTCATATTCTGGCCTGATTTAGCGTCCTCACATTATGCCAAATCTGTTTTGGAATGGTACACTGAAAATAATATCTCCTTTGTACCGAAATTAGCAAATCCACCGAACTGCCCAGAACTCCGGCCGGTAGAGCGTTATTGGGCAATAATGAAAAGAAAATTGAAAAATAGTGGTAAAATTGCTACAAATGAGCAACAATTCAAAAGCATGTGGGATATGACATGTAAAAAGGTGACTGAAAGTGATGTACAGAGATTGATGGAAGGAGTCCGAAGCAAAGTCAGGGCATTTTACCAGTGTTAATTTGTTAAACAGGAGGTTGATTAATTTTAAAGAACACTAATAAAACTTTAATTTAAATAGCCCATGAAATTGTTTTTCTTAGTTTTTTTCCTAATTTGTCGTTATAAAACCGACCACTTTTTTTCGTGGACAGGCTTTATTTTATTTGGTGGCAACATCAACACCCCCATTAGTGCTTTGCTTATCCCGGTCAACTGTTTTAACCCTCGACACACACAAGGGGTGTTATAGGTTTAAGTTTGACATGTGTATCTGTGTGTCTGTCTATGCCTCTATGGCACCGTGGCAGCCGCGGAAGAACCGATATTTGAGGGCGGTTTTTATTTAAATCAAATGATTGTCTTAGCTATGTTTGTTTCTTGTGTCCCAGGCGTTAATGCAAAACTATGTATCGATTTAATCCTCTCATAAATATGGACCTTTATCCGCTGACAGAGCAATGGGATCAATTTATGAGTAAGTTGTATGCACTCATATTTTTAGACACTGTTCGACTGTGCGGAAATTTCGTACACTCATAATGAGATGATATTGTCACAGCACTGATGATGAAAGGAAGGCCTGAAGTTGGTCATAGGAACTCTTAAACGAAAAGACGCAACTATATCTATATTTGTAACCCTAAATTTTGCAAAGTAAGACAAAAATCGTGCGTTCAAGTCTAGTTTGCGCTGTATAAAGCACAAAAAATTGTTCTAGAAAAACATGCAAAAAGCTGACTAAAAAATGTGTGCATTATTAGATATTCAGTCAATTTTAGGGTCCAAAAACGTCTGGACTGTACTTACAAAGAGAAAAGTACAGCCAGCAATGAACATTTTTATAATTGTTTTTTTTGTCAGGGATTGGGTTTCACTTTTCACTTTTTTTGGGTTCAGCTTGGGCAAAAATTATTTCGTATGACAGGGGTATGTGCAGGAGAACAGCAGGGCAGACGCTGGCGTCTGCCCGGCTGTTCTCCTGCACAGCCCCCTATTCTGTAACTTGTTTCAAGCTCACCTCAACGCTCACCCACAAATATATCTTGTCTTCAAGATATATTTGTGGGTGAGCGTTGAGGTGAGCTTAAAACAAGTTACAGGGCTGTTATAATTCGCTAAGCGTTAAAGCGGCTCACCCCGCCGGTCGCCCGTCACGAAACTACGAGGGCTGT
Source organism: Epinotia bilunana (assembly GCA_947049275.1). Taxonomy (NCBI): domain Eukaryota; kingdom Metazoa; phylum Arthropoda; class Insecta; order Lepidoptera; family Tortricidae; genus Epinotia; species Epinotia bilunana. The sequence goes on from OX346253.1 coordinate 6,030,414, forward strand.
TTGATAAGTCCTTTTAAAAACTATTTATAAAACCTTTTTTCTGGTAAATGGCATTAACACTGGCAGGCACAATCTTTCAAATGAAGACTGTCAAAAATTCAGTAAAAAAGAACAAGTTTTTGTCAGTTTAAAAATTGTTTGACTCTGATCACTCGCAAATTTTCGAACAAAAACGCGAACGAAAGCGAATTTCAAAACTATGTTTGGATAAGATGAAGCGTAATCCTCGGAATTTTTTGAGTCGATTTGTCACTGTGGACGAAACTTGGGTCCATCATTATACACCTGAATCAAAACAGCAATCAAAACAATGGATGGCGACTGGTGAACGTGCCCCAAAGAAGGCCACGACAGTCTTCTGGGATGGCGAAGGAATCATTATGATTGATTACTTGGAAAAGGGAAAGAACTGAGAGGGAGGGAACTGGCCGTTATTACGCAGAGTTATTGGACCGTTTTTATGCCGAATTGTTGGAAAAACGACCGAAATTGTCCCCCAAGAAAGTCCTCTTTCATCAAGAAAATGCCCCAGTGCACACATCAGCTATTGCAATGTTTTAGGAGGGAATCAAAAAAATTGAATCTCGCTGGAACAAACTGCCCTCGTAGACCTCTACCTACGCTTGGTTACGGTGTCAAGATATATTTGTGGGTGAGCGTTGAGGCGAGCATAAAACAAGTTACAGAATAGGGGGGCAGGTCGCATTTCTCAACCGATTCTCGTGAATTTTTATAAGCAATTTCAATAATTAAACAGACTTTGTTTGTCGATAATATTTTTTTTAAAACAGCCTTGCGAGTTATACAGCTCACAGAGCCTGAAGTTTCATTATTTGTTACGTAATTAGATCGAGCGAGCCGATTGCAGCCTCAACATAGCTTAATGCAGGCAGCAACTGAAAGCATTACTAATTAGTTAGAGCGGTGAAAATTTTTCACAAATGAATATGTACAGTTTGAGGCCGAGCTATTTCAAGTTAATTCTAGGCAGATTCAGCCCGGATCAATAACCTGGACGGTTCCTATTGTTTCATTTTTTACCCGGCCCAGGTCCAGACGGCAACCTCACAGTTTTTTGCCGCAAGCGTTTATAGCCACAGTTTGCTATATCTTGATTAATGACGCTGAGAAAAATACCCATTTTTATTTGCCGGTTTCGATGTTTTTCGTCAAATGATTCCATGAATTCCCTTAGAAGTTATTTTTGCACGACTGCGGCAGAGCCGGAAGGAAGGGATATGATTTTTGCAGTCTTAAGTTTGTATTTATATAACTACTATAAAAACAGAATAAAATTATATTCAAGGTTTGTTGTATGGGAGCCCCCATACAATAAACGTGATTTTTTTGCCGTTTTTATAGATATTAGATCTATTATAGCGGCAACAATACATCATTTGTGTAATTTCAACAGTCTATCACGGTTCATGAGATGCAGCCTGGTGACAGACGGGCAGACAGACGGATGAACGGACAGCGGAGTCTTAGTAATAGCGTCCCGTTTTACCCTAAAAAGGGGTAAATACGTTGTCTAATACGAAATTCCATGTTTAAAACCGGCCAAGTGCGAGTCGGACTCGCGCAAACAGGGTTCCGTACCATTATCCGTTGAATGAAGGGTAAATTGCGGTTTACGATTTATGACGTATTAAAAAAAAAACTACTTACTAGAACTCGTTCAAACCAATTTTCGGTAGAAGTTTGCATGGTAATGTACTATCGAACCAACTGAATCATGACCCACCATAGAACCTTGTTACAATTAACGATTATACGTACGATCATATGACGTTAATGTGTCAGTTAATTGTAACAAGGTTCCATGGTAGGTCAGGATTCAATTTTGTCGATAGTACGTTATATATTTTTTAGTTTTATCATTCTCTTATTTTAGAAGTTACAGGGGGGGACACAGTTTAGAAAAAAAAATATATTAGAAACTTCAATATCATTTTTGAAGACCTATCCATAGGTAACGCACACGTATGGGTTTGATGAAAAAAAAATATGAGTTTCAGTTCTATGTATGGGGAACCCCCAAAATTTATTGTTTAATGCGGTTCACAGAATACATCTACTTATCAAGTTTCAACAGTATAGTTCTTATAGTTTCGGAAAAAAGTGGCTGTGACATTCGGACGGACAGACAGACAGACATGACGAATCCATAAGGGTTCCGTTTTTTGCCATTGGCTACGGAACCCTAAAAATAGCCACCAAATCTGACAGCTGAGACACGGTTATACGTTTCCATTGACGACGCAACACTGAGACAAGTTGGTGCAATTGACTCAGTTTAGGTGCCACTTTTGAAGCGCTTATAACCTATCTACCTCTTTTTAGGGTTCCGTAGCCAAATGGCAAGAAACGGAACCCTTATGGATTCGTCATGTCCATGACTGTCTGATGTCTGTCTGTCCGTCCGTATGTCACAGGCATTTTACTCGAAAACTATAAAGTGTATTTAAATAAAATTTTGAGGATAGGTGTATTTTGTTAGCCGCTACAAAGTTTTGTAGTTAAATTTCTTAAAACAATTTTTTTTAGGGGTGCACTCCATACATAAAACTGAAAATCATTTCTTTTTTCATTGCAAGCCCACGTGTGGCACGTTTTAATAGGCACGGAACCCTTCGTTGTGCGTGGTCCGACACGCACTTGGCCGCTTTTTTATACATATTACATCATTGGAGCAAGTAGTGGAGCTGTTATGGCTGTATTGGCTGTTATCTTCTGTAAGGTTCACTTTCCTCAATCTTGTTAAATGGTCTGCATTTGTCTTATAACACGGTTATTCCAGGTTGCGGGTTAAAGGAGCCCGGGGTTCACTTTGACAACTAATCCAATATTTGGCATAGGCACTAGTTTTACGAAAGCGACTGCCATCTAACCTTCCAACCCAGTGGGAAAACTAAACCTTATTGGGATTAGACCCTTACGATGTTTTCCTTCACGGAAAAGCTAAAGGTAAATATTCCGTACATAAGTTCCGAAAAATTCATTGGTCTCGTACCGGGATTCGAACCTACAATGCCTGGATCAATAGGCTACCGTAACACGGTTGGCAGTATTACAAAATAATTGCATGTTTTATGACATTGGGTAAATAAACAAGCGCCCGGGCCACGTGAGTATATGAAAATCTGCCACCTGGCCCCTATTTCACCAAGTTGACAATTGTCACCCGACAATGACAATTCGCCATAGATTGCTTGTTCTAGAAGTTAAGGTGGTCGCTAGGTTAGGTACTTGTGGAACCAGCAATATACGGAGAATTGTCGTTGTCAGGTGACAATTGTCAAGTTGGTGAAATAGGAGCCTGATAGCTGATATATCCAGCCGTATCGTCTATTAGCCTAGAATTTCGGTCCTAGATCTTAGTGGCCCTGCCTAATACTCCTGGAGGTTTAGCACAACATGCTGCCAAGTCAAGTCGCGCGCGACTCAGCGTCTCATGTCTCGCTCGCACTGTGTAAATTAGAAAGAGGAGGGTAGTTTTCTCTCGTCGTGGCGTTAGTTCGGCTAGCCCGGCTTGGTTCGAATTCCGGTACGAGGCAATACCTATTCGTTTGCTCCACAATTTAAAATGTTTTTTTTTTATGGAGGTATTTTATTTATCTCCTTCAATTGTTTATCGTTGTCTAGTAGACCCATACTAGGTACAATCCCAGTGTGGTACAGTCCACATCAAAAGTAACTGCGCAAACGAAGACGTCAAGTCGTTATTAGAAGGGAATAAGAGCTTTTGACGTCTTCGACTGCGCAGTTACTTTTGATGCGGACTGTACTACATGGATAGGACCTTAAATCAAAGTCCTCCCCCAAAAAATCATCCATACTAATATTATAAAAGCAAAAGTGTGTATGTCTGTCTGTTAACTCTTCACGCTTAAACCGCTGAACCGATTTAGATGAAATTTGGTATAGATATAGTTTTAGTCCCTGGAAGGACATATGTTAGTTATAACCCGAAAACCATCCCCGAAGGGGTTGAAATGGGGGGTGAAAGTTTGTATGGAGCTGCGATATAAACAAGTACCGCGCGGACGGAGTCGCGGGCAGAAGCTAGTGCTGTTATAATTCTGATAGAAGTAATTCATTATTAATCGCAGATAATTATTGCGTTTCCGTTAATTAGGTACCCGTCCAGCAAATCTGTTTGTTATCTATGATGTGATCTTTTAACTCGAGCCCCTCTAGCCACAGTCCATTAATATCACACATGGGCAACATCTGTTAGCCATCTGAATCTAATTGCATATTCTATGCAAATACACAAAGAAACGAACTATCAGATCAAGTCGGTGACTAATTCTACTACAACATAATACAGGGAAGAAAAAAGGTAAAAGCACCAATGAACACACACGAATATAAACTTAATCGCACTCAGAATAAGGTCTACATGGTTACGTATGGCCTTGTCTTGAATCCCACAGGCGTATAGGTCGTTTTTTGTACCACAGATATGTATACAACATGTTGAGACTTGTCCAGTTTGAATCTACAGCCTTCATTCAATATCTCTAGCTATTTGGATCATCAGGAATGTGGGAATGTCATAATATACCCATGTTATTGCTTATTCAGAAATAAATCCTAATGTATTAGGTTGTCAGGTCTTATTTAAGTTATTTGGACTAAACAATAGTTCTTGGGGTTGTTTCTTAAAATAACTAACACCTACGTAAATAGGTAGTAATTTAGCAAACATGTAATTCCAGTTGTTAGTTTACTTTTAGTCCATTCATCTTCCCGAAAAAAATATTTTAGTATTCATACTTGTACATCTGTGTTGACACAGTGTTTACATATTGGTACCTAGTTATACCTTACTTACCTACCTTGGTACCTATCTACATGTGTATGATAGGACGACCAAATATTATCTTTACGTCACACCTGAGGCCCTACCGCGAAACGAAAACGAATTTCGTTCGTGTATCTCCCTCTTTTTGGCACTTGCTAATTCGAGCGACAGAGAGGGAGATACTCGAACGAAGTTCGTTTTCACTTCGCGGTAGCCCCTCTGGCCATAATGCATTACTCGCATTGTGGCCAGGTGAAGACGTAAAATTATGTACTCACCACGGGCAGTAAAAAAGAAAGCCCTCTGTCGCATATTTACAACCCTCGCCTGCGGCTCGGGTCACAAATACCTGCGATTTCGGGCTTTCTTTCTTTTACAGCCCTTGGTAAATAATGTACTAAATTCAAATCATAGTTATTGAAAAGGAAACCAGTGTGTAAGCTATTGTGTTAACACTTAACTGTTATATAAAACATATTGAAATTTTTGAACACGAACTACGATTAGGCATAAGCATATTTAGGCATATTGTTTCAAAACAGGAAACCTGATAACTTCTGAATGATGGGAATTCCATTACATTATAGCCTAACTAGCTTCCGCCCGCGACTTCGGCCGCGTGGAGCCGGGATAAAAACTAACCTATATTTTAATCCAGGCTATAAACTATCTTCGTGCAAAATTTCATTCAAATCGGTTCAGCCGTTTAAGCGTGATTGAGTAACAAACATCTAAACTTTCGCATTTATAATATTAGTAGGATAATATCCTACTCCCCTTTCATTCTAACATATTGCTGCATACCTCTGGTACATGTATCTAGAAAGATTAAAAAAATTACTCATTAAGAGTGGTATTTAACATTGACCAGTCTGTAATCGTTAGTTGGTGCAGCCTACCCAAATGTGTTATTATAAAAGAAATTGCATCTTCAAGGGCCTTTGCCAGTCAGTAAAGAAATAAATAAACCACATAATAATGAATTACCTAAACAATTTAACAAAAATAAATAGACATGGATGACCCTATTTAAGATGGCGATGGGAGAGGGGGTTTTGAAAAACATGTTTGCTTTGAAATAATGTCACATATACATGTCATAACCACGTCATAACTATGCATGTTGGCATAAAGTTCAATGATTAGTTTGATGTATAGATGATAAAATGTTTATTTTTATGTTTGATTTACATTAAATTTGAAATCCAGTTATGTTCAATCAAGTGTAATTTGACGGACTGCTGTTTAAAAGTGTTTGTCTCAAAAATGTATTTAAATAATGGGGGTCGAAGTTTCACCACGTCCGTAGGAATTACCCACCGCTACCCTAAGTGCAACAACCTTTTCCAAGATCTCACGGTTCTAAATACTGATTTGCCATACGATAAATAAATAAATGTATTTTAATTGCCAACTGTACTTCTCTTTCACACTTGTGAACAATTCAAGTCAAGATGTTTCTGTACAGCCCTGACACAATGGTTTGTCATGAGTAATTTATATGTTTCTATGGCCTTCCTCCAACTCCACCCAGACTAGCTCAATGCTGCCGTAATTCTTAAAAAGGCAGTCATCTACAAGTAAAATGTATGAAGAAGACTGCCTTTTAAAAAAGTACGGCAGAATGGTACCAGAATATTGCATGACTTCAATGTGTGTACAAAATTCCTTGATTGGACTCCAGGAACTTGGTCAAATTAGGCTTGCAAGATTTGATTACAAACAGACAGGTACTTGGATCGCTTGGAGGAACATTATGTATTGATGCTATGTTGAGGACAGCCCACTCACTTGATGTAGCACCCAAAGAAATGTCTCCCCAAGGCCATGCATATGATGTGTAAAAAGAAGGAAATGGTGTAATTTAGTCAGCGAGAATACTCAATTATACAATCTCCGGTGATGAGGGAACACCTACAAGAAGGGTTGTGTGGTAGATTCAAGTGAACATCTCTTTTTATTCATTGGAAAAAAGGCTAGCAAGTTTTCTTAATCTGTCATAAATATTGACATTGGCAGGTTTAACAAAAACAAGAAAAATACCGGAATTTCATTTGAAAAAGTTTTTTAGTAGCCAGTATTCTCATGGAATGGTAATGAATGTTTGTAGTGAACTTACAATAAAACAAATGAATTTCTGAGAGCATTAGTAAATGTCTTTACCTAGCTAGTCTATTCAGGCACAACTAAGCATTTAGGTTTAAATATGCACTCTTGTCTTAACATTTACATAAGGTAATTATGAAGATTTCAAATATAGTATGGTTTCCATCTGGGCACTAAACTACTTGGTAACAAAACTGTTATGGTAATTATAACACTGGCAATTAAAATCAGCCTTGAACCAGAATTGTTACCTAGAAATCTAAATGGTAGATTAGTTTCATGTACTGTAACATACCTCTGAATCCATTCATCCGGTTTTTAATATCACTATTTCACTGCAAATGCACAATCACCTCCAGCTTAAAAACAGTGCATTGCGAGCTGGTGCAACGCGATGTATACAGTATAGGTAATCAGCTGATAAGGCGAGGGGAGCCCTGCCTGCCCCGAGCGGCCGCGCATGCTTAGATTCAACTCGAATCAATTAGCTCGAACTTGTGCAATGCGTGCCGCCAGCCCTTATGCACCTTCCGTGCCTTCCGTCTCCGTCACTAGCCGCGCGACACCAGCCCAATGCCCCTCGCTGCGCCACAACGATGCACAAAATCGAATCCCATTACTTATTCACTACTTGTTTATTGTCATGTGCGGCCTACATGCGCAGAGATCATTTTATTTTCGTGCTCCCACTGGTTAGGTACTCACCGTCTCTTTCCATTATGTACGCACCGAGTAAACAACGAAACCTCATAATAAAACAAAATGGAAGTCCGCCTCGCCCGCACCGAGACGAGAAATTTTTATGGGCGCTCCGAACACCTCTCGCGAGTTGTAAAACGTTGTTACTATCCTATTGTAGTATTTTAGCAGCCCCCCTCCAGAGATTATCCGCCGTCACTGAACCGAATCGTTCGCGATCACAAAGAAATAAATATTGTCCACTAACACTTTAAACACCACGGGATGACGATATACACAAATATCAAAACGTCCACTTGAAAATAGTAATCATTGAATCGCTGCGCTCGACTTGACATCCTGAGACACAACACCCACATCAAAAAATTCTACATGGCGACTGGCCTAGGCGGCCGCTTTCAATAATTTCCACTCGAACGTATCCCTGTTTCACTCGTTCACCATTCATTTAATTATTTCTCAATACGCGTGAGAGGGACAGAAATATATAAATATCTCCTAGTTTAGGTGCCACTTTTGAAGCGCTTATAACCTATCTACCTCTTTTTAGGGTTCCGTAGCCAAATGGCAAGAAACGGAACCCTTATGGATTCGTCATGTCCATGACTGTCTGATGTCTGTCTGTCCGTCCGTATGTCACAGGCATTTTACTCGAAAACTATAAAGTGTATTTAAATAAAATTTTGAGGATAGGTGTATTTTGTTAGCCGCTACAAAGTTTTGTAGTTAAATTTCTTAAAACAATTTTTTTTAGGGGTGCACTCCATACATAAAACTGAAAATCATTTCTTTTTTCATTGCAAGCCCACGTGTGGCACGTTTTAATAGGCACGGAACCCTTCGTTGTGCGTGGTCCGACACGCACTTGGCCGCTTTTTTATACATATTACATCATTGGAGCAAGTAGTGGAGCTGTTATGGCTGTATTGGCTGTTATCTTCTGTAAGGTTCACTTTCCTCAATCTTGTTAAATGGTCTGCATTTGTCTTATAACACGGTTATTCCAGGTTGCGGGTTAAAGGAGCCCGGGGTTCACTTTGACAACTAATCCAATATTTGGCATAGGCACTAGTTTTACGAAAGCGACTGCCATCTAACCTTCCAACCCAGTGGGAAAACTAAACCTTATTGGGATTAGACCCTTACGATGTTTTCCTTCACGGAAAAGCTAAAGGTAAATATTCCGTACATAAGTTCCGAAAAATTCATTGGTCTCGTACCGGGATTCGAACCTACAATGCCTGGATCAATAGGCTACCGTAACACGGTTGGCAGTATTACAAAATAATTGCATGTTTTATGACATTGGGTAAATAAACAAGCGCCCGGGCCACGTGAGTATATGAAAATCTGCCACCTGGCCCCTATTTCACCAAGTTGACAATTGTCACCCGACAATGACAATTCGCCATAGATTGCTTGTTCTAGAAGTTAAGGTGGTCGCTAGGTTAGGTACTTGTGGAACCAGCAATATACGGAGAATTGTCGTTGTCAGGTGACAATTGTCAAGTTGGTGAAATAGGAGCCTGATAGCTGATATATCCAGCCGTATCGTCTATTAGCCTAGAATTTCGGTCCTAGATCTTAGTGGCCCTGCCTAATACTCCTGGAGGTTTAGCACAACATGCTGCCAAGTCAAGTCGCGCGCGACTCAGCGTCTCATGTCTCGCTCGCACTGTGTAAATTAGAAAGAGGAGGGTAGTTTTCTCTCGTCGTGGCGTTAGTTCGGCTAGCCCGGCTTGGTTCGAATTCCGGTACGAGGCAATACCTATTCGTTTGCTCCACAATTTAAAATGTTTTTTTTTTATGGAGGTATTTTATTTATCTCCTTCAATTGTTTATCGTTGTCTAGTAGACCCATACTAGGTACAATCCCAGTGTGGTACAGTCCACATCAAAAGTAACTGCGCAAACGAAGACGTCAAGTCGTTATTAGAAGGGAATAAGAGCTTTTGACGTCTTCGACTGCGCAGTTACTTTTGATGCGGACTGTACTACATGGATAGGACCTTAAATCAAAGTCCTCCCCCAAAAAATCATCCATACTAATATTATAAAAGCAAAAGTGTGTATGTCTGTCTGTTAACTCTTCACGCTTAAACCGCTGAACCGATTTAGATGAAATTTGGTATAGATATAGTTTTAGTCCCTGGAAGGACATATGTTAGTTATAACCCGAAAACCATCCCCGAAGGGGTTGAAATGGGGGGTGAAAGTTTGTATGGAGCTGCGATATAAACAAGTACCGCGCGGACGGAGTCGCGGGCAGAAGCTAGTGCTGTTATAATTCTGATAGAAGTAATTCATTATTAATCGCAGATAATTATTGCGTTTCCGTTAATTAGGTACCCGTCCAGCAAATCTGTTTGTTATCTATGATGTGATCTTTTAACTCGAGCCCCTCTAGCCACAGTCCATTAATATCACACATGGGCAACATCTGTTAGCCATCTGAATCTAATTGCATATTCTATGCAAATACACAAAGAAACGAACTATCAGATCAAGTCGGTGACTAATTCTACTACAACATAATACAGGGAAGAAAAAAGGTAAAAGCACCAATGAACACACACGAATATAAACTTAATCGCACTCAGAATAAGGTCTACATGGTTACGTATGGCCTTGTCTTGAATCCCACAGGCGTATAGGTCGTTTTTTGTACCACAGATATGTATACAACATGTTGAGACTTGTCCAGTTTGAATCTACAGCCTTCATTCAATATCTCTAGCTATTTGGATCATCAGGAATGTGGGAATGTCATAATATACCCATGTTATTGCTTATTCAGAAATAAATCCTAATGTATTAGGTTGTCAGGTCTTATTTAAGTTATTTGGACTAAACAATAGTTCTTGGGGTTGTTTCTTAAAATAACTAACACCTACGTAAATAGGTAGTAATTTAGCAAACATGTAATTCCAGTTGTTAGTTTACTTTTAGTCCATTCATCTTCCCGAAAAAAATATTTTAGTATTCATACTTGTACATCTGTGTTGACACAGTGTTTACATATTGGTACCTAGTTATACCTTACTTACCTACCTTGGTACCTATCTACATGTGTATGATAGGACGACCAAATATTATCTTTACGTCACACCTGAGGCCCTACCGCGAAACGAAAACGAATTTCGTTCGTGTATCTCCCTCTTTTTGGCACTTGCTAATTCGAGCGACAGAGAGGGAGATACTCGAACGAAGTTCGTTTTCACTTCGCGGTAGCCCCTCTGGCCATAATGCATTACTCGCATTGTGGCCAGGTGAAGACGTAAAATTATGTACTCACCACGGGCAGTAAAAAAGAAAGCCCTCTGTCGCATATTTACAACCCTCGCCTGCGGCTCGGGTCACAAATACCTGCGATTTCGGGCTTTCTTTCTTTTACAGCCCTTGGTAAATAATGTACTAAATTCAAATCATAGTTATTGAAAAGGAAACCAGTGTGTAAGCTATTGTGTTAACACTTAACTGTTATATAAAACATATTGAAATTTTTGAACACGAACTACGATTAGGCATAAGCATATTTAGGCATATTGTTTCAAAACAGGAAACCTGATAACTTCTGAATGATGGGAATTCCATTACATTATAGCCTAACTAGCTTCCGCCCGCGACTTCGGCCGCGTGGAGCCGGGATAAAAACTAACCTATATTTTAATCCAGGCTATAAACTATCTTCGTGCAAAATTTCATTCAAATCGGTTCAGCCGTTTAAGCGTGATTGAGTAACAAACATCTAAACTTTCGCATTTATAATATTAGTAGGATAATATCCTACTCCCCTTTCATTCTAACATATTGCTGCATACCTCTGGTACATGTATCTAGAAAGATTAAAAAAATTACTCATTAAGAGTGGTATTTAACATTGACCAGTCTGTAATCGTTAGTTGGTGCAGCCTACCCAAATGTGTTATTATAAAAGAAATTGCATCTTCAAGGGCCTTTGCCAGTCAGTAAAGAAATAAATAAACCACATAATAATGAATTACCTAAACAATTTAACAAAAATAAATAGACATGGATGACCCTATTTAAGATGGCGATGGGAGAGGGGGTTTTGAAAAACATGTTTGCTTTGAAATAATGTCACATATACATGTCATAACCACGTCATAACTATGCATGTTGGCATAAAGTTCAATGATTAGTTTGATGTATAGATGATAAAATGTTTATTTTTATGTTTGATTTACATTAAATTTGAAATCCAGTTATGTTCAATCAAGTGTAATTTGACGGACTGCTGTTTAAAAGTGTTTGTCTCAAAAATGTATTTAAATAATGGGGGTCGAAGTTTCACCACGTCCGTAGGAATTACCCACCGCTACCCTAAGTGCAACAACCTTTTCCAAGATCTCACGGTTCTAAATACTGATTTGCCATACGATAAATAAATAAATGTATTTTAATTGCCAACTGTACTTCTCTTTCACACTTGTGAACAATTCAAGTCAAGATGTTTCTGTACAGCCCTGACACAATGGTTTGTCATGAGTAATTTATATGTTTCTATGGCCTTCCTCCAACTCCACCCAGACTAGCTCAATGCTGCCGTAATTCTTAAAAAGGCAGTCATCTACAAGTAAAATGTATGAAGAAGACTGCCTTTTAAAAAAGTACGGCAGAATGGTACCAGAATATTGCATGACTTCAATGTGTGTACAAAATTCCTTGATTGGACTCCAGGAACTTGGTCAAATTAGGCTTGCAAGATTTGATTACAAACAGACAGGTACTTGGATCGCTTGGAGGAACATTATGTATTGATGCTATGTTGAGGACAGCCCACTCACTTGATGTAGCACCCAAAGAAATGTCTCCCCAAGGCCATGCATATGATGTGTAAAAAGAAGGAAATGGTGTAATTTAGTCAGCGAGAATACTCAATTATACAATCTCCGGTGATGAGGGAACACCTACAAGAAGGGTTGTGTGGTAGATTCAAGTGAACATCTCTTTTTATTCATTGGAAAAAAGGCTAGCAAGTTTTCTTAATCTGTCATAAATATTGACATTGGCAGGTTTAACAAAAACAAGAAAAATACCGGAATTTCATTTGAAAAAGTTTTTTAGTAGCCAGTATTCTCATGGAATGGTAATGAATGTTTGTAGTGAACTTACAATAAAACAAATGAATTTCTGAGAGCATTAGTAAATGTCTTTACCTAGCTAGTCTATTCAGGCACAACTAAGCATTTAGGTTTAAATATGCACTCTTGTCTTAACATTTACATAAGGTAATTATGAAGATTTCAAATATAGTATGGTTTCCATCTGGGCACTAAACTACTTGGTAACAAAACTGTTATGGTAATTATAACACTGGCAATTAAAATCAGCCTTGAACCAGAATTGTTACCTAGAAATCTAAATGGTAGATTAGTTTCATGTACTGTAACATACCTCTGAATCCATTCATCCGGTTTTTAATATCACTATTTCACTGCAAATGCACAATCACCTCCAGCTTAAAAACAGTGCATTGCGAGCTGGTGCAACGCGATGTATACAGTATAGGTAATCAGCTGATAAGGCGAGGGGAGCCCTGCCTGCCCCGAGCGGCCGCGCATGCTTAGATTCAACTCGAATCAATTAGCTCGAACTTGTGCAATGCGTGCCGCCAGCCCTTATGCACCTTCCGTGCCTTCCGTCTCCGTCACTAGCCGCGCGACACCAGCCCAATGCCCCTCGCTGCGCCACAACGATGCACAAAATCGAATCCCATTACTTATTCACTACTTGTTTATTGTCATGTGCGGCCTACATGCGCAGAGATCATTTTATTTTCGTGCTCCCACTGGTTAGGTACTCACCGTCTCTTTCCATTATGTACGCACCGAGTAAACAACGAAACCTCATAATAAAACAAAATGGAAGTCCGCCTCGCCCGCACCGAGACGAGAAATTTTTATGGGCGCTCCGAACACCTCTCGCGAGTTGTAAAACGTTGTTACTATCCTATTGTAGTATTTTAGCAGCCCCCCTCCAGAGATTATCCGCCGTCACTGAACCGAATCGTTCGCGATCACAAAGAAATAAATATTGTCCACTAACACTTTAAACACCACGGGATGACGATATACACAAATATCAAAACGTCCACTTGAAAATAGTAATCATTGAATCGCTGCGCTCGACTTGACATCCTGAGACACAACACCCACATCAAAAAATTCTACATGGCGACTGGCCTAGGCGGCCGCTTTCAATAATTTCCACTCGAACGTATCCCTGTTTCACTCGTTCACCATTCATTTAATTATTTCTCAATACGCGTGAGAGGGACAGAAATATATAAATATCTCCTACGTATGAATAGAAGGTGTTGTGAAGTGTCCCTCCCTGTCTCTGTCGAGACCGAGTTGAATGGACCCGAGACGCGCTCAACCATTGGATCGATGATGGTCACGTGACGCAAATATGTCGCTACTATCTCAAGCCCGCGAATATTGAATAAATACATGTGTTGTAAAATCTTAAATACACTAAGTTCACTCGCTCAGTCACATTTGATCTCGTCTTGACTAGTCATTAATGATCTGAATTTTATAGCATAATTATTTATTCTATAAATAATTACCTGTATAGGTTTATAAATATCATAAACGGTTATCAGAAAGTTCCTTTGTATTAATCTTGGCATCTAAATTCGAGATTCGGATGTTTCGTCGACATTCATTGGATATTGGATGGGAAGATGACGAAAAGGAGCTGGCAGCTAGGGAATAATTAATAAAGCTGATAATTATGTCCTTTTATTATGTACCTATATGTAGAAATCTATACTTAAATAATAAAGATGAAAGTCAATGAGATAGTAGAATTTTAACTTTTTGGTTTGTATCCGTCTCCAGAATCATTTGAGCATTTCTCAAAAAAAATGCCACTATTATTAATTGTACTTCTAGGATTTTTTGTTAACTATTTCCACTCAGAATCAGGAGCTGTTTCGACCCAGGTAGGATAAAAATTTGTCCCAAAGATATTTTTCCTATTGTGTTACCATTTACCTTATACTTTGTATGGTGGTAACACAATAGGAAAGTTCAAAAATGTATGGACATTTTGGGAGACTTTTTTTCTCCTATTGGGATGGAAAGACATCGTGATTTTGAGTAGAAATAACAAAAAAGTTGCAGAAAATCTCCGAAAAAATGTAGTGTCATTTTTTTAAAGAAACGCTCATTAACCTGATTTCATAAATTCTGTGTATATTATGGACTTTCTAGACCTAGATGCGTTACGTTTTATGCCGCGGGTTTGCCTGCGTTTTTTGCAATATGCGGGCGACGTCGCCGCCGGCCGCTAGTCAGGTCAGAAGTAAAGGGTGGAGTCACGGAAGTGAATAAATAAAATACCTAATTTAGTATTTTGAATGCAAGTGTCGCCAAAAATTATCGCATGCTACCACAGAACAAGTAAAAAAATATCCGTTATATTTTTTATAGAAGTACAGTAACAATGCAATGCTACAGTACCATAAAGTCTCCAGTTGGAAAACCAATAATGTGACCCACCCATTTGTTTTTATTTACAAAACGGAACAGTATATAATTGTCCCAATTAATGTGTTAAATACAGTTGGCAATAAAAGTTTTGTCAGAACATTATTATATTTTGACAAAACACATGAGAATGCTACACCTATCTAATCCATTTCACAGATATTTGCAATAAAATAGAATACTTTTTGGCACATTATTTCTACTCTCTGCCGTAACCTAGCTAAGCAAGTGATGTTTTTTCTCAAGTTAGATGAAAATGATATTAATTATGAAAAAAAGCGAAACCACTACAGATGATTTTAATGTATTTATTGCATACGAAAATAATATAAATCCAAGATGCTTACTTGCTTATAGTATGTTTTATATATAATTATTACTAAGAAAAGAGTAGTAGGTAAAGTAGCCAATAATATGGTTTTAGTGCATTTATTTATTTCATGAGCAATACTAGTTGTTACATAGCTGTTAATAATTTGACCATAAATACTTTGTTACAAAGTAAAATCTATATTTCAAAACAAAAACTTGATTCTAGTACATTTTAGGATAACTTAAAAATAATTTTTAGATCTTCTAAACCTAAACAAGTTCAAATCTACATAGCTTGAGCTAGACTTTATTTATTATTCAATCGTCTAAAACCAAAATGGTGAGAGTGAACTCAGTAGGTCTAAAGTTACAAGAAATTTTAAAATGGGATGTGTATCTTTAGATGCCTAGTCCGAAGACGGAGACAATGCAATACATCGTTTTGTTCTCCCAACGCACTGTGCAGGAGCCGTCAGTGTTGTTGTCCCAGAAACAGGAAGACGCTGTGTGCAATCCCGCACCATTCTTCTGCATGATTGTGCAAGTCACTGGAACAGTAAAACAAATGTGAATTGATACAGAGATGACCTAGCAAAGTTACTGTCAAGAGATTTCAAGGTTTTGAATAATAACAGTATGTAAGCAGAACAATATGGTATGTTTTGACTAGGAGTGGCAATAGGCACTCAAACGGAACAATAGCAAACAAGGTACGCCGGTGTAACCGGCTATCCATACAAACCTATATATTTATAAGGCTTTTGTAGCTTTGTCAGTTGACCCAAACATGATTCAACTACCGCAGACGTCCACTGATTGACTTTGTTGTGCTGATAGGCAGTACCGCCGATAGAATTCTCGATGGCTTCTTTTATGATTTTGCTCACATCGTCCACGATGAATTGATTCTGAAATACGTCATGACGGTAAATACGAATCAATATCCACTTTCTCTAAGACAGAATGACCGGTAACCGATTCTACTTACTTCTTCGGTCAAATCACTGCATTCTTTAACTTCCATGATTTTAAATAACTATTGTTCTAAAGAATCCGGATAACTATTGTTTTGGTACAAAAACAACGAAAATTACAATGCTATGAATTGTCTCACACTGACATAATTTTTTTGTGACACGAATTACACGACGGTAAGTTGGTATTTTAAATTTTTCTTTTGCAGTCACATCGTTTAGCCAATAGTTAGCCGAAACTTATCATCAAAAACGCTTCATACTGTGTGTTAGAGCCAATGGGTGAATTGAATGTTATTTGTATGTAGCGTTGCGAGTAGCGTTGTCTACATTTTAAAAAACGCTTCAAGGTTTTGGCTAGTTTACCGTATTATTCTACTGGCAGCATTTAAGCAACGCTGCCAACAGAAAAATACGGTAAAGTTTGTATAATGAGGTATACAGATTATGTGATTTTACCCCAATTTGTCAGTACAACATGTCGAAGTCATAATTGAGTGGGTGTAGCGTACAGACGTAACAATCCGACCACATGTGCATACATTTTCTCAGTAAAACTCG
Source organism: Epinotia bilunana (assembly GCA_947049275.1). NCBI lineage: Eukaryota > Metazoa > Arthropoda > Insecta > Lepidoptera > Tortricidae > Epinotia > Epinotia bilunana. Next base: position 6,047,396 of record OX346253.1, read on the forward strand.
TGTAGCAGTTGGATCAGCAGCGCAACATGCCTGATGATAGCAATTAGTTAGGCTTCTGATAAATTGGGGCTGACAAATCACGACATGTATACACCCCATAAACCAATCAATTTGTCACAGTAACCGCCTTCAAAGAAGAATTAATTGAATGTTTGTTGCACAGAACACGATGGTTTGTTGCCTCTTTCCACCTTATAGCGGCTTCTCTAGGTTGATATGACAAATTGCTAGGTGTATATTGGCCTTTCCAAAAAGGGCGCTCTAAAGCGCTTATGCCGATTTCACACGAGGGCAGAACAGTGAGGCAGATCAGTGGGCAGCACAGTTAGTACTGTTTGAATGCACAGAACAGTACTGTCTTGACAGTAATGCCCGTTTCAGACGAGGGCAGAACAGTTAATAGCCCGCCGGTCTATTTTTCGGGGCAGTTTGCTTCCCCCACCACCTTTCTCGCTCGTCTGTCTTGTGGTTGGACTCGTGTGAACGCAAGGGCAGTGCAGTCTAAAGAGTAGGACAGTGGGTTACTGTTCTACCTCACTGTTCTGCCCCGTGTGAAATAGGCTTCACTTGGACTGTCCCGACTATCCTATAATCCTATATTTAAACGATATTGTCTTTCCAAACCAGAGGTCGTATTGAGGCATTATCAAACTTGAGGCCCTTGTTTTTGATTAAAAAAAACCCAAAAATGGCCACCACACTAATGCCGATTTCACACGGGAGCAGAACAGTGAGGCAGAACAGTAGGACAGAACAGTTTGGAAGGACAGTATCGTTTAAATATAGGATTATAGGATAGTCGGGGTCGGGACAGTCCAAGTGAAGCCTATTTCACACGGCACATTAAACAATGCAGAAAAATCAAAAGCAATCAAGCTGTGGAAGTTCGCCAAAGAACAAAATTAGGCTGACGCCTTCAGAGTTCAATTATAAACTATCTAAAGAGCTATTACAACTCAAAAAGTACGAACCCTGCGCAGTGACGAGAACCCTGACAGGACATTACAATTTGAACAAAACACCTGTTTCAAATGGGTATGAAACAGGACGCAACTGGCAGGTTCTGCCAGGAGACAGAGGAAACAGCAATGCACATTCTCTGCTCCTGCCGACTCATGCTCAAAAGAAATACCTACCTAGGGCGGCACATCGTGCACCCAGAAGAGGTACAAAGCGAGAGCCAAAACGTAGTTTTACGTGTGAATTTTTATAGGGTCAAGATCTTATTTAACACATATTATTTAGACGAAATGGTATCCCTAAATTTTTACAATTCGGTTCAAATTGCATTCGACAAATCACAAGTGATTATTGATTTGCTTGTAGAACCCTTAAGAGTCCTACAGAGGGCCTACCGCGAAACGATAACGAACTTCATTCGTGTATCTCTCTTTCTGTCGCACTTGCTGGTACGAGCGGCAGAGAGGAAAATACACGAACGAAGTTAGTTTTCGTTTCGCGGTAGCCCCTAAGATTAAGCCTGTCACAGACTTGGCTATAATAAATGAAAATACCGTAAGATTCCGAAATATCGCACCACACACTAGTGGTTATATTCTCTTTGCCACACACTACAAAGATATTAAAATGCGGGCTTAGATATTGACCGTCAAGGGGCGTAACAGTGTGATTCAGTCCTTAATCTCAGTGTTTGGATTGGATCCTTACATTTTATGATCATGATAATAGTTTTTTAAATTTTTATTTAATTTGTTTTGCAATTTGTCACACTAATTTGCTTTGGTTAGAATGAGACGGAATTACAGGGGCATTTCTATCTACCGTTGTACCCCGGTGGCATTGGAGAGTGCCAATATATTCTAGTTTACTAACAATTAAAGAGATTCGCTATATTTATAGGATAAAGACGTTAAAACAATTATTTAATAGGACGAGGGAGGTTTTTGATGGTCCGTTTGGTTATAAATTATTTTGCATGTAGTTAATAAGAGACGTACCTAAACTAAATGTTTTACCCTTTATTGAATAGAATTATAATCAAATAAACTAGAAATAATAAAAAAATACTCAATTTCGAGCCAACTTTTCACATAAAATGGAATCTCAGGCAGTTTGGTTACGGTTTAGGTTCAAACCGTACCTTTGAATTATTTATAATTATTTAAATAATCATTGGCATTATTGTTGTGATAAATAACAAAAGGTAGACCTACAACTCACATTTAGTTATTATCCAAAATAATAAATAAAGAAGCTTCCCAACTCTGTAAAATCGCGAAAATCTGTTATAAAATCAAGGGGACATTCTCCAAATGGACACCTATGTAACTCAATGGACAAAGTAAATATGAGATCACAATAGTCATAAACTTGCGCAAAATACTCAATAAATAACAAGGTGCTTTGATTAATCAAAATTAATTAAAGTACTGTCATTCTAGTGTAACATCACAACATAGCATATTTAAAATATTAAAAAACATGGTATTAACATGGTAAGGTATTTTGCTACCAATACAGGTACGGTACAGGTAGGTGGTAGGTATCATGAGATTATGCGAGAGCTACCTTTGGTATACCACATTTATAAATTATAAAACATAAAGAAACTAAAATGTATGTACTTAACATGCACATTAAGATATATATTTATGTATCACATTGCCTTTATATATTCAAAATCGCAGTTGGCGATACAATCTAATACAAAATATCTACCTCTTTATTATATAAAATACCAGCTTATTACATATTTTTTATAATGCAAACCTTACTGAAATTTTGTCTAATGTGACCCAATGAAAATTAAAAATGAAAAGGAAATAATTTGTTGTTATTTTTTTAAACCGGTTGGCTGAACTGAAAATAAGTTTTGATGAGTCTACAGTTTAGAGTACCTTAAAAACTTACGAAATAAATCGTACAGACAAAATCACAGAAAAAACTATCTATACTCAATGTGCATGCAACTTTACCATGTCCGCTTGGTTGCTTTGCAAGTCCGGTCATAGGTTACGCGACAAATAGTTACCAAATGGACGTAACGACTTCTGTGAATCAGCACGTCTAGCACACGACGGCCGCGACATACTCTCGATTTTTATCGCTCTATACCTCTTCTTCTAAGTGTTCTAATAAGAGAGAGACGGATAGTGCGAGAAAAATCGAGAGAGCTCGCGCGCCGTCGCGTGCTAGCCGTGCAGAATTAAATCTATTCAAAACAATACAAAACTAACCGCAATTTTCAACCTATGTAATGAACAAATAAATGCTTTAAACACGCTTTTACTTAACGTTTAAACTGGCATAAACAGTGAAACCAACCGGACAAAAAATTGGATAAACTTACCTGTTACACACTCCAGCACGCCACGAAGGTCGCGAGTCGAGTTGATTGTTTAAAATCAAAATTGATGTGACAAGCTCTGTCTATGGTCAAGCGTTGCCATGATTAAGAATCACCTAAATTATTGGTAAAAATATTTCGCTAAGACTGCGAAAATTGCGTAAACAACCTGAGGCCCTACCGCGAAACGAAAACGAATTTCGTTCGTGTATCTCCCTCTCTGTTGCACTTGCTAGTTAGAGCGACAGAGGTGGAGATACTCGAACAAAGTTCGTTTTCACTTCGCGGTAGCCCCTCTGGACTATGTCCAAATGGCGATTTCGTGGGGACAACGTTTTAATCTAAATTCAACCCTAATAATGATGTTTTAAAAGCTATTATTCAACAAAAACGCATTGCCTAAAGCATAAACTTACCAGAAATGTATTACTTGGTGTTACCGCCTTAGAAAAATATGCGTAAAATGCCTTTCAAAAATGGAACTTCGTGAGGGGACGGTATGGCGGGACGATTTTACCATATTTAAAAACTAGATTTTAGCCAGGAAACAAGTGTTTTATTTTAAATTTAGCTTAATAAACTATACGCTACGATTTAATATATTTTACTCAAAAGCAACATTTAACTGGATAAAATCAACATCTTATGAGTAAATCGCAAAAAAATACAAGGGGACATTCAAAAAAGTGGAGGGTACAACGGTAGATAGAAATGCCCACAGACCTTTCATTCTAACTATATCAAATTAATGTGATAAATTGCATCGTTTGCAATGAGCTTAAGTTGAGTTGACATACAGATAGGTTTTTCGAGTTTCTACACTGGCAACCTAGACTTTCATGTGTCATTTTATTTTAGAAATAGGAATTTACGAGTTGAACATGGATGATCTCAATTCTATGAAAAAATACGAATAATGGCTTCGTCTGTCCAAAATAACAGAGCGTCGCCCTCGGGCTTTTGTATGTGTTGTAGAGTGTGTAATAATGTGTGCTGGCGAGCATTTAAATGGATCCCTGTGCTCCTGATTGTGTCTATCATAACTTGGTCATATTATGCCTACGTTATTCAGTTGTGCATTTGTTAGTAGTCAAATTAATAATTAATGATTTGAGCGAATGTATTTTCCTATCTTTGGATGTGTTATTTGTGAGTCTCTTTTCATTTCAGTTACAATTGAGAGTACGGTGCAGAAAGTGTTGTACCTTATTTTATACCACATCTTGTTGTTCATGTTCGCCTGGTCGTACTGTCGCACGATTTTCGCCCAGATAAAGCCAATACCAGACAAGGTGAGTAGCATTTATCACTGCTAATGGCTGCAAGTTGTGCAAATGATATTTTTTCTAACATAATTATAGTTTTAAACTATCTTAATACTCGTGTTTCTGGTTTGTTGTGAGACTTACTCATTAGCAATCCTGTTGAGGATTTTCATTTCTTGTCGTTTCATAGTTTTAATAATCTTTCTACAACTTAATGATTTAATGAAGTCTTTAAACATACACAAAATGCATGCACTACATTCAAGTTATTTGAGTTTCTCTTTTATCTAGGACAAGGCAGCCCCTAAATGGCTTGGTCAAATTAGTTTCTCTAATAGATGTTTGCGTTTAGCTTGTTGATCTTCTTCAAATCATATGTTATTAACTGCCTTATTTATGAATGGAATAATAACCATCTGTCTGACAGCACCACAATATTAAGTTGGGACAACAACACACGACAATGAGATTCAAGCAGAAAAGACATTGCCATGCTTTATCACCTACAGATTCATAATTTGTCTGCAATCAATGTGGCAAGAGATGCCGCACTGCTATAGGACTATACTGTTTTCTATGTATTTAAGTATTTATATCTATTCAATATATCGTCGTCTAGTACCCGTAACACAAGCCTTATTGAGCTTACTATGGGGCTAGCTCGATTTGTGTAAGATTGTCCCCTAATATTTATTTATTTATTTATTTACTAATACAGCCACCAACTTACACATGGCAATCCATACGCCCCTAAGAGATCATTTGTCATAGATGGTGTGGCCAGTGATGGTGTCTGACTATCTGTAAAATGGGAAACTGCTTTATACCAAGCTGTGTGATTACAACAGTTTTAACATCTTGCTGCCAAATGCTTATTAAAATCCAAGAGCAGGATGCCTTTTAAGCCATTTGGCCGATGGAATTTATACTATTCTAAATTGGAACAGATTTGATCTGTTTGGTTTCATTCGATAAAAAAAAACGATGTCTTTAGATGATTCAAATTTAATAGTCAATGGTTCTTGTATGGTTGTTAGCTGTAGATCCATAGTTTTAGTTTGGGGGTTTCATACCTTAGTGACTTTCCTGAATATAGAAACTAGTTTATTAAATTAGCACAATTGACCCATATGACTCACCCAATTCATCCCATTGCTATATAAAGTACCCAATTAGCCTGTTGTTGCTATGACAGGTCATGGTAATCTAGTTTGGTGTCAAGTGACTTTCACTTCAACAAAACTACTTAAAAAAAGATATACCTATCTTAACTACAAATTGTTGAAGTTTGATATAAGGTAGTAACGCAAGGCGGTTCCAGCTGTAGCATAGGTATATTAAAAGTATTTATTTTAAAAAAATAAGTGTAATTCTATAAATCCTACTAATATTATAAATGCGAAAGTTTAGATGTTTGGATGTTTGGATGTCTGTATGTTTGGATGTTTGTTACTCAATCACGCTTAAACGGCAGAACCGATTTGAATGAAATTTTGCACGAAGATAGTTTATAGCCTGGATTAAAATATAGGATAGTTTTTATCCTGGGTCCACGCGGACGAAGTCGCGGGCGGAAGCTAGTGTATTATAATTGTAAGCAGACACTTGGGACGTGGCACTTCACCAGCACCATCCACTGGTATACAAATGATTATCTGTACTTCTACACCTATGTGAGATTGTACGAGAAGTCCGTGTGATAGTAGCTCTGCAAGTTTGTATGTAGGGGGGTAATCTCCAGAACTAGTCACCCAAATTTGAATTAAGGTGGAAAATTGAAAAGTTATGCACCACAAGCGGGATTCAATTAGAAGAGGACGGGATTGAAAGATTGGTCACCACTAGCGGACCTACAGTAACTCAGTTGGCAGGAGCGATGGACGGATTCCAGAGATCGCGGGTTCAAATCCCTCTTGTGGCGAATATTTTTTCAAGTTCCCACTGATCCAAATTTGGAATTTCGTTAGCGGATGTTTCTGATTAGTAATGACGATGTGATGATGTTCTGAAGGGACGCCCGGCCGGTAACAGGCGGGCGGTTGATCGCTTGTCGCGTTCATTCAGCCCCATTCCCTAAGTTTGGAGCCTCAGGTTACTGTCCCGGCGACGTTCCCATATCAAATGCATCCTCTTCCATTCTTCTCGTTTTCCTGCAGAACAGAAGGACATCTTTAAGACTGACATCCCTCAGTTCCCTCTCCTCTAACATCTTTACCGAATGTATTAAACCGCAGTGCTGCGTACATAATACATTCCGCTATTACATGCTTCCTTGTTTCTTCCTCCCGACAGTGGGCAGGAGCCATCGTTACTAATACCTATTACCTTCAAGTGTCTATTTAGAGTATTGTAACCAGAGTCAACAGTCTCAGATTGCTCTTACCCAGTTTCAGCAGATACCTGGTTTTTCTGTGATCCATACCTTCTATCATCATCTTTATCTGTCTGCATCCAGACGCCTCTCTTCATTCTCTCTCGCCTTCTTGTTCTTTTAGCCTTTCTATGACCCCCTTTGTGACTTGAGCTGAGAAGGGAAGGGCAGGTTCTGGGCCTATAAATTCCCTACCCGCTCCCTCCCTTGCCAGCTCATCCGCACTCTCGTTACCTGCTATCCCCTGATGTCCCGGCACCCATGCCACCGTGACACCCGGGTGTGCTCCTATCTTGTTTAGCTCCTCCTTACATTCTCTTACCAAGGTGGATGTTACCGATACCTTTCGTAAACATTTACTACTCGTCCGATTTTAAAAGATCTTTCAACAGTGTTTAGAATAGACTTTCACAATTTAATTAGGCTATATTTTATCCCGCGGCTGGGCTGGGTTCTCTGTAATATGCGGGCCATCCGGGTAGCTAGTATGTAATAAAACTGACCCATAGAAAATATTTATGTATACGCGAGATTATTTGAGTTGGCCAAGTAGCATCAAAATTGTCCATCCAAAAAGCAACTCTACTGTCCAAGACAGAAGATTCCAATTCCAATGACAGTTTTGTAAGTCGGCCACATAAAATAATCTTAACCATAAAGGGTAGGTTATATTTAACAGTATAAGTTACTTAACTAAATTACTAGGTTTTTTACAGTATAAGTTACCAGAGGATGAAATAGAGCGCTTACTCAGTGCGGAATCCGAGGAAGCACAGAGGCAAATATTGGATAACTTTGCCAAGGATCTTCCCATAGTCACAAGGTACAGTTGGTATCATTAATTTTTTTTGATTCGTTTACAGGTCTATATCATTAAGAGTCCGCAGTAAGCTCGGCCGAATTTCACCTTCCCATACAAACGTGGTTACGCTCTCATTTTAAAACTACTTGTTGGATTGTGACGAAACTGCATATAAAATGGCATGAGGTATATCTATGTCTGTAATTAGTTTATATGGTTCCAGTTTATAAAACAAATGAAATACAGCAAAAACAAGTTTTGTATGAAAAACTTAATAAGCTGTATTTTTTTTACTATGGTATCTGAAGCTATATAAACTAATTACAGACATAGATATACCTCATGTCATTGTATATGCAAAGTTTCGTTACAATCCAACACGTACGTAGTTTTAAAATGAGAGCGTAACTACGTTTGTATGGAGAATCGAGCTTACTGCGGACTCTTAATTGTTTAATTTAGCCAGTAGCATCATCTACAGATGACGCGAGTAAGTTTTCCCTTTGACATAAGCTGGAATTTCACCCTTACACTATTTGACAGAATTCATAAACTAGTCATGAATCTTCCGTGTGAAACGACCTAATTACAAATCGCAATATCATGGCAAAAAGCTGTCGCTAAACGTGCATGTATTTTTCTGAAAATCAGAGAACATGATGGACTAAATGTAAAAACAATAATATGAATAAGTTTTGTAACTCATTGCTTAGTTACAAAACTTGTATATGGAAAGGTTCATAAAACATTCCTTCTTAAAATTATTTTGCCCATCAAATCTTTCTTATCCCCGAGTGGTTTTTTACAATGACGTAATACAGGTCAGTTTCCGGTTTATAAGTAATAAAAACCAAATGGTTTAATATTCTTATATTTCCTATACAATATTTAATAATTAAAACTTTGATAGTTTCATCATATAAATCTATAGCGCAGTTATTTTCTCAATTCTAGACTCAAGCTTGCATTAAGAAAGTATTGCCGAAAAAAAACAAAAACTACAAAACAGATTTTAAACCGTTTTGGAGAGGGCATCCCCGTATTGACGAGGTTCGTAACTCCGTGTTGAATTTATGGCTAAAATTGAGGAAATGATTCATATTCACCAGTTATTTTGCGTTTGACCGGGAAAACCACGCAGTCTTGGTCTTCCTGTTAGTCAACGCATAAAAAAAAATAGTAACCATTAAGATTTCTTTTATTAAGCCGCAATCTGGCTTGATGCGTTGCGCTTTGCTATATGAAATTTGAGATGCGAACGCTTGAGATGTAAATTCGTCGTCATATGTTTCAATATTGGTGATGTACGGTTGTACAGTGAGCGGCATATAGTTAGTAGCAGCCAGAGTAGCCAAATATTTCGTAACACACCCTTATTCTTACAGTAATAAAGGTGTGTACCGAATTATTTGGCTACCTTGGCTGCTACTAACTATATGACGCTGACTGTACACCTGTGTGGGTGTCACGTAGGCCTAATCATTTATTTCAGTATTGTAGTGTTTTACACTCGAAGTTGTAGACGATTATGTATACCTAGGACAAACTATCCAGTTAGGTAGGTCCAAGTTCGAGAAAGAGGTCAATCGTCGAATCCGACTCGGCTGGGCAGCGTTCGGGAAGCTACTGCACATCTTTTCGTCCAATATTCCGCAGTGTCTCAAGACGAGAGTCTTTGACCAGTGTGTGTAGCCAGTGATGACATATGGCACTGAAACGTGGTCGCTTACTATGGGCCTCATAAGAAGGCTCAAAGTCACCCAAAGGGCTATGGCGAGGGCTATGTTGGGGGTGTCTCTGCGCGATCGCATCAGAAATGAGGCTATCCGCAGCAGAACCAAGGTAACCGATATAGCCCTCCGAATCGCTAAACTTAAGTGGCAGTGGGCGGGGCACATAGCACGTAGAACCGATGGCCGTTGGGGCGGAAAGGTTCTCGAGTGGCGACCACGAACCGGAGGGCGCGGTGTGGGTAGGCCCCCCGCAAGGTGGACTGATGACCTGGTAAAGGTTGCTGGAGTCCGCTGGATGCGGTGGCGCAGGACCGGTCACTTTGGCACTCTTTGGGGGAGGCCTATGTCCAGCAGTGGACGTCTTTCGGCTGATATGATGATGAGTGTTTTAAAATGATATCACAATAAGTGAATGCGTTCCTTGGAGTTCAGTTTGTGTTATGCTGTATTGTAATTATTATATTATTTGCCTTATACGCCTTTATCTGCGTTCTGCAGATAACCTTTGTAGACAAATAGATCAACATTGCATAGGATCCTACATGATTCAGGGGTAGAGTATTAACAGAGGCTAGAGTATAAGTTTTGCCGAAACAAAACTTTACGATCGCGTTTGCGTTTTACCCTCAATTTGTATGGGATTTGACAGCTAAACGCGAACGCGGTCGTAACGTTTTGTTTCGGTAAAACTTATACTAGAGCCTCTCAACACAATTACTCTTGGTAGGACGCAAAATGTTACATTTCAAAAACGTGCCTGCCTAGATAAGACCTAGATAGTCTAGAAAAACTGTGTAAAATGTATAGTGGGCATAGGGCTGCCAACCTTACTATATTGTATAGTATTGTACTATATTTTGACTCTTTGTACTATATACTGTTGAAGAAATATATAGTACACGAAAATACTATATTTTGAGGGACCTTACGAAGTGCTTCAAATTGTCGAGATTTTTTACTAAATAGCAACAATGCCCAGCCAAGTACTATATTTTTTTACAGTGTAGGTACTATATTTTTGTCGTTTTTTATGGAAAATACTATATCTCCCCCAAAAATAGTTGGCAACCCTAAGTGGGCATCAAGGACTAGTATTAATTTTCGTCAAACTTAACAATAAGTGCAAACGTATTTATCTTTGTCGTGACCTGCCCCGCTAGCACGATAGGTTTTATGGTCACGTTTTACGGCCTAAATGTACCGTAAAACGTATCTTGCTACTAGCCCTGTGGCACACTTATAATTATAACACTATTAAATATTATCATAAAATCCTTACTAATATTATAAATGCGAAAGTGTGTATGTTCGTCCTTTTTTCACGTCGCAACGGAGCGTCGTATTGATGTGATTGTTTGTATGGAGGTAGTTTAGAAGCTGGAGAGTGACATAGGCTACTTTTTCCAGCGGTAAAACATCTAATTCCCACGGGAAAATTCAATATGTTACATTTCCCTATAACCACGCGGGCGAAGCCGCGGGCATCAGCTAGTATTATAGATTTCCCGAAATAACCAACAGATATAAAAGAAAGAGAGAGAAATTAATTTAGCATAAGAAAATATTATATCCAATTCGCTACGCGTCACAGGCGCGCAAAACCGGTTCCAATTTAAACTCAATACGTCAGTGAGGACGTTTTGAATTTGGGTCGCCGCACCGTCCATCTGTGATCTTTATCCAAAGCCAATAATTTCAGAACGATGTCGGGCTCAGTGCGTTACTGCAACCGGTGTGTCCTGATCAAACCGGACCGAGCGCACCACTGCAGCCTCTGCGGCCGGTGCGTGCTCAAGATGGACCACCACTGCCCGTGGGTCAACAACTGCGTGTGCTTTCACAACTACAAGTTCTTCATGCTCTTCCTGGGATACGCGTTGGTGTATTGCACCTTCGTTATGTCCACGTGCCTGCCTTATTTCATTAAGTTTTGGAAGGTCAGTGATTCTTTGCTATCTCAATTAGGTCTAGTTTCCCCTTTGAGCTCGCGTCATTCACAAAATGCTTGCGTGAAATGATCGTATAAGAAGTGACAGAGAGTATCCTGCTTTGTATTTGAAAATGGCGCACACGCAATGATATATGTAGTTCGTTTCGTTCATTCCATTCGCGTCAGCCTTGGTGCATTCAGTGAAAGAGTCAAATGTGGGAGGATCGCGGTCAGTTGTTCTAGCCATGCTGGATTAAGGTGGTCGGATGAACGGAGACGAGAGAAGGAACAATCCTTAGTATTAGGCAGCAAGACTACTAGGTCCCGAAGCATTATACCCTATTCCATATAAGATTAAAAAATGTATTGTTATGTTTGAAAAGCAATTAATGATCAAAATAAGTAATTTTTTTACAATATTTCCCTTTGATATCCTGTCCGTTAACAATCTAATGTTGCGACGTTGACGCGCGTTTGTGTCAAATCACTTCAAAAACGCAGTCCGCATAGGGCCTTATGGAATGAGGTATAGTTGAGGATTATATTGGAATATACAGGGCGTCCCAAACTTATGGGACATGAAGGGGAAGTACCTTAAATATCGTAGATAGTGAATTTTGCTCAAAGAAGACTTTATGTTATTTTTAAAAGTTAGTAATTCTGCATTCATAGATTTTTTTTTTTTTTTCTATTTTTTTTTCTTTTTCACCATAAAATGATTAGAAAATCAACAGGCAGCGGGCTTATTAAAAGATTGGCGATTTGCGTAAGACAAGAGGGATCACATTTTGAGAATTTAATTAATTAATTTACAAAAAAATACCTACTTAATTGACTACGGCAGTTTCATGTATGTTTTTTATTTGATTAAAATGATTAATTTCACGTTGTTCCTTTATTTTAAAATACTATGTTACTTAAGCTGAGTTATTATTTTTTAGCTGTTCTTTCGATTGGCATCATAAAAAAGGGTGATTTTTTTTTCACATTTTAGTCGGTTCGATTCCCAGACGAAGCAAGTAATTTTTAGAAAATCTATGAATGCAGAATTACTAACTTTTAAAAATAACATAAAGTCTTCTTTGAGCAAAATTCACTATCTACGATATTTAAGGTACTTCCCCTTCATGTCCCATAAGTTTGGGACGCCCTGTATAGGAACATGCTAAACATACAAGAGAAGATACTATTTAAGATGAGCAGTGACTTTTGCTTATTTTCTTTTTTTATCAACCTGGATGTTGTGTAAGTTTGATAAGTGTAGCAATGTTTTTTTTAAGCCAGCATGACGTGTTTTGTATCTGTATGTTTATAACGGTTATCGGTTATTATACTTTTCTTGAGTATTTTGTTGCTATAGTGATTTGACCTGAGGGGCTACCGCGAAACGAAAACGAACTTCGTTCGAGTATCGTCCTCTCTGTCGCTCGAACTAGCAAGTGCAACAGAGGGGGGATACACTTACTTGCTTATACTTTTCCTGAGATGAAGCATGCTGTCTTGGAATTTACTGGCATGACAAAGAGTATGGAATATTGGCCATAGTAATGCTAGTGCTTGTTGAATATTAACCTTTTCACTGACATTCTTTGCCAATAAAATTGACACTGAAACTCCAATGTCATTGCCTCAAGAGCTAATATTTTAATATTAGTTTAAGCAACTGATCCATAATGAGAGGCCTTAAAACACGAGTGTGGTTTTATGAAACGAGCGTTACCGAGTGTTTTAAGGACTAATTATGTACAGTTGCATACACTACTTTTTTTTTATCTACACATATCATAAGTACTCTAAGATGGTTTCACAATTCTACTTTCGTAACAGTAAAAAACCAAAAAAAAATGACGACAGCATTGGCGGCAATTCGATCCTCACCAATGAGGATCGAATTCTTGATCATGATCAAGAGGAATGTTTTTTTTAAATCATAGACAAACGAATGAAGTCCCTATACTCATGTCACTTGAGATTAAATGTCGTGCGGTTTATATTAAAAAAACACTGAATTGACGTTTCGTATCGTAAACTGTTTTAATATCTATGGATACTAGAATAGAGACCTGCTTGAGTTTTGACAGCTGAGCTGTTCCAAATTTAAACTTATGATATAACGTTACAAAAATCTATACTGTTATAACATTAACGTACAGATTTTACCTACTACCACAGACAAGAAAGTTCTCATAGTAAAATCGATTCTAATAATGCTGGTCATTTCCTACGGTCTCTGAACGCATTTTAGAGCACTAATGATATGTGCGTAAAGATTTTTAGAAAGCATGACGACATAATTATCTTAAAGTAAGATTATAGTCGTTCTTGGCCCTGCAGGCACACCACACCATACCTTTAGGTGTCTTGGCGATCATAGGGTTAACTGTATGATAATGGAGTCAAATTTTTCGCTTTCATTTCATTATTTTACACGGGTCTAACGCGATATTTATTGACCTTTATCGTCATCTGCGATCATGACCGGAGCAACCCGTGTCGTAACGTCAGAAATAAAGGCAAATGAATAGAGCGTTAGACCTGTCTAAAATAAAAAAACCGGCCAACTGCGAGTCGGACTTGCGCACGAAGGGTTCCGTACCATTATCTAGAAAAACGGCAAAAAATCACGTTTGTTGTATGGGAGCGCCCTTGAATAGGTATATATTTTATTATTTTTTAGTATATGTTGTTATAGCGGCAGAACACAGAAATACATCACCTGTGAAAATGTGAACTGTCTAACTATCACGGTTCATGAGTGAGATACAGCCTGGTGACAGACGGACAGACAGACAGATGGACGGACAGCGGAGTCTTAGTAATAGGCTCCCATTTCACGCTTTGGGTACGGAACCCTAAAAAATTAATATGTTTATAGCCCTTTACTTTGGGAATGGAAGAGACGCGAACCTAGCTATCTCTGTCCCAGCTGCATGGTAGGTTAGTAATTAATTTGTCCGAAAGCATATTTTTCCACAATACCGAAAACCATGTACAGCCAAGTGTAAAAATATAGGTGCAAACAGCTTACTCATAAATATGTCCAATCGCTCATAAGTCAGCGGATTAAGGTGTATGTGAGCTGAGAGGATTCAATCTTTGAAATATCAGAATATAATACTAACCTATTTATACATTCCATTAAATCATCCGCGTCCAAATATTCGTTTGGAATTTCGATATACTTAATGATGTTTTGTGACAAATAACTCTTCGGAGTTCTTCTGTGTTCCAGTTTCTGATACGTGTTGTTCACGTTTATTCTTGCTCATATATCGCGGCCAATGCGGTTATATCGCATTATCCGGTTTACTCATAGACCTTGTGCATTAACGACATATGATTCATTAGAGGTCGAGTCTTAACACTGTATTGGACTATGAATCGTATTATATCGGCATATGGTTAAAATTTGTCTGTATTGTTTGAATTTATTCTAACGTTGACAGTGATACGAGTTCAATCAGCTTTCCTATAGTCGAGAGCTAGAATTGCCTGCCCTCTTAATGCACGTTAAAAAATAACGTACTTGGCGGTTCGCTATAGTTGGAATGAGACAACAATACATACCTTTCGTTCTAACAATGGCAAGTTGGTATGACAAATTGCATCGCTTGTACTTTAGTTGTGTACAGTCAAGTGCAAAAATATGTATCGATTTAATCCTCTAATAAATATGTACCACCGAAACTTTAATCCGCTGACATAAGAGCGATGGAATATATTTGTGAATAAGTTGTATACACCCATACTTGTACACTTGACTGTACTTAAAGCTATCTGTAGGTCGCCCATGTTGTCGGTCCAACGCGGATCTGTGCGAGGCCCATATTGAGCAATACCGATTGACTTTCGTTTGTTCACGTAGCGCAGTATACTTGATAAGCGCAGTATACTTTATTAATAAAATATTTCATTTCATTTTCATTTCATTTAGGAAAATTTACCCATACTTTATGGTGTCTTATCACATGTCAACACGGATGCACTTCGACCAAAGACCGGAGATAAGTGAACAACTGATTAGTCAGGTTTTGTAACGAGATAGATTAGCACAATATGCCTAGACCGTATTCTCACGTACTTTGGACACCCCTCACAACGTTCTTCTGATAGCCTGGAGAGAATTATTATGACGGGCAAAGTTGAGGGCTAGAGGTCTCGGGGCGGACCATCCGCTAGATGGCAGCACACTAATCACACCTCACCAATCAACTTTTAACTACATCTGACCCCGTATCATGGTCGGCCTTATCACGTGATAAGAGACAAGATAGAGCGTCCGTCTCTTCTATTAAACGGTGTCAGCCAGTGACGGACGCTCTATCTATATATGTCCATCCTACGGAGTCTGCACGACATACTTAAATCGGGTCATAGGAGCCTATGGAGAAGTCTGGTCTTCAAGAATAGGGCATGTTGTCACGATCCCTCAGCATTGCTTCGTGTTGACATCACGATTTTTTATTTTCATTTTAATGTCGTTTAGACGACTGGTAACGTTTGGGTATTTCCTGTCCAACTATGCGATAGTGATATTAGTGATATCCTTTGGCTAACATTTGCGTCTAACTTTTATACTGGTCGTTTTTATAGTGGAACTTTAAATGATTTATTCAATGTGGTGACATAATACATTCTGGAAACCCTCATTATCACACACATTCCTTATCTATGTATATCATAGAGGCCCCTAAAACTGAGAACAATGATCCATAATTGGTACATTGCCTAATATTAGCATTAAACATACTCGTAGATATTGAATACAATCCATGTTGATCCGAAGTTCCCATTTTTGTCCCACAAAAATGTTAGAACGCTCAATTGCTCGACTATGGCAGAGCGGAAATGAAGCGATAAAATATTAGCAGTCTATGTGTGTTGTCAGTATTGAACTGATCTTGATAAATGAGATTTCAATTGATTGGAAATTATGCTCCTGGTGATATTTTGTATGAAAAAAATCCGTAGTCGGGGTTTCAGTGTACTTATTATGCTTGTATTATATAATATTATCTGTGTTTTTTGTAGATTGTGTGCATTTTCAGATGTATCAGCAATACAAGCAAGCCCACTGCGACCGGTTGATAGCGAAAGGCACTTTTACTAAACTATGCACGGATCTGATAGTAAACCAACCTTGATTTACCTGTACTAACGTATTTACGCTTGTATCTCGTTTTATAGACGGTACGAAGCTAGTGAAATTAAACTTCCGTTCTCTAAATACTGAAATAACGTTTGTATATAACCGCTAATTGAAATTGTATAGTATGAATTCTAGCTGAAATGTATATGTACGTTTTTGTTGTGATAAAGCACCTGTCGCTTTCTGTTACTGTTTGAAACAAAGTGATAAACAAATGTGGCCATGTTAACGAGCACGCTGGCCGCGTTTTTTTCTTTTATTGCTGTGGAGAAATACCTGTTACCAGCAAACACCTCAGACCAAGAAAAAAAAGATAGACGGAGCATGACGAACATCCTAATGAAGCCGGTTTTCAACCAAGCCAAATAAGTTTCGCACACGCTCACGCACACATAAACAAATTAAATTACACCAAATTCGAAATAGGTGATTTTGACAGCATTGCGACACGCCCTGAAGAGTTTGGTGCAATTTGGTTTGTATATTATGTGTCCGTGAGCGTGTGATAAACTTATTTGGCTTGGTTGAAAACCGGCTTCACTAGGTTGTCCATAATGCTCGGTCTATCTTTTTTTCTTGGTCTGAGCCAAACACGTGCCTAAACCCGGTATGCGCATGTACGAACTAAACGGCTGCCTGGCAAAGTTTTGACACCCGCCCCCATCCCCGTGGGGCCATTTTGCGGCGCTACTTAGACTTCTATGGTTTTTTTCGTTCTCTGCCTGTTACTTAGTGACAAGTTGGTATTTAAAAGTAATTGACAACGGTTTCAATTTGATGATGAAAACCCGGATCAATACAATACTTATCTCTCTGATGCGCCCTGACGCCTGACACAGAAGCAGCCCTCACATCTGCACAGTTATCACAAGACGACGCGAGAGCTGCGTCGCGGAAAGATAGACTATCCGTTTCTCTCCGATTAGAACACATAGAAAGAGACGGATAGTCTATCTCTCCGCGACACAGCACGCTTCAGCCCAGCTAGCACGATACGTATTATCGTTACGTTTTACGTGACGTTCCAGTACACTTCGCCGTATAACGTGACGATAAAACCTATCGTGCTAGGGCCTCAGATGTGAATCTAAACATACTAAATGTATGAGACCGATTTTGTTCTGTCGTCACGTCATATAGCCAACTTATTTATATTGTAATTTTTATCGTGTAATAAATAAATCTAATCTAATCTAATCTATAGAGATTAACCCTGCTTAACATGCAATTTAATTGACATTTATATCTTCGAACTAGCCAAGCATTAACCGAATTTAAACTTTCGTGGTCATTTTTACAATAGTACCAATAATTACTCTTTAAACTCGCGTATTAAATGTCACTGCGGGCGTGTCCTGCATAACACTCATCCCGAAGAGTTCGTAACATGTGGCCACATGACCGATTTCCATGTGGAGCAGTGACATTTAATACGTTAGTTTAACAGTGTAATTATTAGCCAAACATTTACTAGTGTTTAGGGGACGGAAGGATTAGCTGTTAGCACATTGCCTCATTCGGATCATTTAATCGCTTGGTGACTCAGATATTGAACGGCTTGCGTCCGTATCTGATAAGACCTGTTATCAGTAACACGATACTCACACGCGTAAATTTGAACTTTCATGGCGTAAAGCATTTGTAGGTTCTTTTAGCGTTCCACATTGTTTGAATTCCTTTTGCAACTTGAGGATGATTCCCGTCGCCGAACCTGACATTGTCAGCCGGTTATCGGTCAGCTAGGTAACTTCGTTTTTGGCGTAAACAATTTCCTATTATGCACCCTTTTCTCAAACGATTTATTGATAAATGTATAATTTCATTCCGTATCTGAAAATGTTAACTTTCCAGCCTAGCTAGCATGATCGCAAAATCGATCGAAAGCATTCGTCCCTCTCGCACTTGACAAGCTTGCTAGTATGTAAGTCACTAATGCTTTATGGCCGATATAAACGCAATCATGCTAGGCAGGATCTGTTATAAGTTATAGAACCTTTGTGTGGGGGTTTATTTTTATAAAAAAACTCAGAATGAAATATGCCGCCCTCGCCGTTGATTTATTTTGCTCGCTTGAGACACTATCTATCGCTCTTCTTGCACATTGTCTCAAGTAACGAGCCATTTCTTCAGTGGCAAGTAATATTTTACTCATTGACTGCGTTGAGTTCGCGCGTTACACAAGGGACACAAAGGCATCCGTCAAAATAATGTAGGCGATGATGTCAGAAATCAAGTTACGACTGTGACTTACTTTTTATTTATTCGTATTATATTTAACAGTCGGGCTCGGCTCGGCGAGTCATCCTTTATACGGTATCGCAGTGGGAATGTTTGTGTGTCAATATTGTTCAAACAGTGTGGAACATGTATATAGTCTTCACTGTTATTTATTAACCGCAAGCTTTAGTAATTTGTTCAGGTCACGCCATGTGTAGGTGGCCCAGTGACGGTAGCGTAGCGTTTGTGGCCTACTTAAAGCGTCCGTTTCTGTCGCACTTAACCCGCTAGAAAGGGACGATTGCTTTACGTAGGGCGTAAGCGTTATCTTGCTAGCTGTAGTTATAACAACGTAATTTCGTTTGTTGTTGACTCGTGACAAGAAAAGTGATACATAGAATGGACGCCACTGGAAATTCTTGGCGATGTATAATATGTGAGTAAAAACCTGTTGCCATAATTTAGTAAAGAAAATAACTTGGCAGGCGTAAAAAAAATCATCTTATGAAAAGTATCATTTCCTTGCAAAATGTGTTGAAAAACGTCATATGAAAAGCGTGAGCATTGATAATTACACCCTCGGCTCTCTTATCACGCTCACGGAATTGTTGCTGCGGCTCGCGTGAACAATTCCGCCTCTGATGTAATCATCAACATACCTCACTTGTATCACAATGCACTATTAAATAGCTGCTTTACCATTCGTGCTGGATGGTTCAAATTGCCATAAGCTGTCGGACACCTAAATAAAAACGTAGACGTACGTATTGGTATATTTGAATATTATCCATCTGAGGCTCTAGTATAAGTTTTACCGAAACAAAACTTTACGATCGCGTTTGCGTTTTACCCTCAATTTGTATGGGATTTGACAGCTAAACGCGAACGCGGTAGTAACGTTTGGTTTCAGTAAAACTTATAGTAGAGCCTCTTTTCTTTTTATATACATACATGCTTAATTCGCCAACTGCGGAAAGAGAGGCCTAAGCTATCCTACGTACAACGCGACTGTAACTGGTACTTTAGTGTCCAGAGTATTTAATATCAAGGTTGGCCTAGCCAGCCCTATTAATAAACATCAATTCTAAAATTCGGTTCGTCGTCATCGAAATCAACGAGGATAAACAATGTTATTATGATAAGACATATACAGGGGTATATATGGGTATTTCCCGATCGCATAATTCCAGCTTGAAACAAGAAAATTGGCGGAGCATATGCCATCCTTGTTCGAATAGCTTATCTTCTTTTCATTTTAAAGACCTCCAATGATGTATTCGTTTTAATTACATTTTACAACTAGGGCTCAAATTAAAGCAAAGGGGCACGAGATTTTTTTCCATTACAATTTCTAAACTATGGTTGTGGGGCGCCGATGAGTTGCTTACCTAGGGCGCTCTCGACATTTAATCCGCTTCTGCTTACTAATAAAGTTTAATCAATTCAATAGTTGATTGTTGTGTTTTCCAGGGAGGTGATTTCGGCAACGCGGAAAACGCGGGCCGGTACCACATTGTGTTCGCGTTCTTTGTGGCGCTCATGTTCGGGATATCGCTCGGATCGTTGTTCGGGTACCACTGCTACCTCGTCGCCACAAATAGGACGACTTTAGGTACGCATCCCAGCCTATGAGCCGTTTGACGCGTAATGCCGAAACCGCAAGACGATATTTGGAATGTCAGTCTCGGCATCATGCTCCTTACGTCTGTCCTGTCTTTGGATGTTCGAGTTACTCGTATTAATCGTGATGCCAATTAAGGAACATTTATACAGTGCAACAAATCGCATGCGAGTTTTAGTACATTGCAGGGTTTGATTGAATTCGTCGTATTTCGGTAGCCGCAGCCCCGCAATGCAATTGAAACTGCATTCGAGTTGTTGCAGCATGTACGAGACATTTTGCGTTTTTGATATCACTCACGATGGCGTTTAGCGTTTTTGGCACTTCAAGTAGAATTGCTGCGTACAAGTACGTCCAGCACAACTTGCCGTCAAGTCATGTCTCACTTGCACTGTGCAAATTAGAAAGAGAAGGGTAGATTTTCTCGTCACGCGGCGCGTGGCGGCGTCATTTGTTCTAGCCCCGCTGGAAATGTCAATTTCTTTGACTAGACCGATTAATTATGTGAGAAAAGGACTTGGACTACAGTCACTTCTAGGGACTGTGGTCCATGGTCCAAGTCCCTAGGAGTGACTGCAACTTGCCGCCAAACCGCGCTATTGCGATCTCTATTCCGTTTGCGTTAAAGTTCACATTTATTTACAGATGTGCTCATAGCCTACCGCCGTTACGGTAGTCCGACTAGACAGATTGTTGGCAATATATTTAAGAGATTGGTCAATGGTAAATGCAGACACTTCTACTGACAGTCGACAGTCGAATGTAATTTTAGTATCAAAAATGCGTTTTTATTAATATAAATTACCAGATTAGACCTCACTTTTTGGGGTCGTTAGCAACTTAAGAAATAATCTGATTTATGAATTTTAAACGTGATGTCGTTAAGGAAAATAAAACGCATTAGTGATTTAAGAAATATGTAGATCTATTCATTTCATCTATGATGATGGCTGATATAGTAGTACACATTAAAAAAAAACCCATCGCTGTCATACACAACTTTTAGATTGTAATTATTGGGATTAGGTAGAGTATGCATTGTTATTATGATATACATATTTAGAAAGCAAATATAGGTGCTACAAGTATATATGTAACTCGTACTTTGCCCTCGTATTG
Organism: Epinotia bilunana; assembly: GCA_947049275.1. Lineage (NCBI taxonomy): Eukaryota > Metazoa > Arthropoda > Insecta > Lepidoptera > Tortricidae > Epinotia > Epinotia bilunana. The sequence goes on from OX346253.1 coordinate 6,068,910, forward strand.
ACAAGTCATTGACAACGTAGGTAGTTTTCATATCCATTCATAGTGATCAAAATGTACTTATCTCTAAATGTAAACGTCATACATGGCTCAATGATTCGATAATACAGTTGCCTACGCCGGGGATTCGCTTTTTGCTGTACGAGGCAGCAGAAGTTGCTAAGCAGCTCTAGTGCTCAAAATGATCTACACACGAACTCTTATGTCAAGGGAATAAGGATATGTGTAGGTCATTTTGAGCGTGTTATTTTGCTTAGCTACTTCTGATGCTGACTGTGAACATCCTTGAATTTGATACATGAGGGTTTTTATAGCGACATTTTCGGCGAATATCCTATAGGTTGTGCATAGCAACACATGCGGTTTTTTTTTTTTTTGATGTAATGATCAGTTTTTATCTAGAAAGCGCAAAGATAAAATTACCTCGTTTGATTGCAAAAATCTAGCCTGCGTCTTTGCTTTGCCAATTTGGGGCAAAGATCAATTTATAATAATTGTATCGACGTCGATTCATACGTATGAATTAATATTACACCTGTCAAATTAATGGCTAGAATTAATACCTTAAATGCCAAGGGATTCAAATTTGTGTAAATGTGAAAGGTCGAGTCCTGTGCGTGGGCCAAGAGGCATATTATTGGTTGCATCTATATAAGTGTGACAGAGACAGCGAGTGGGATAGAGAGAGGCCTGACTTCATGATTTATAGCATGATGATTTTAGTGCTACGACAGAGAGACGGACATTCGTCTAACATTTATCTTTATAAAATACTAGCTTTTGCCTTTATCCGCGTGAAGTCCCTTTATCATTTATAATAATAGTAGGAGATACAGTTGGAAGCCATCATCATGCTGAGTTGGGCCCATTTCGTGACAGCATAGATTTAATCTTCTTATGTCTTTGTAGTCTTTTTGTTAGTGTGTCACGAATGTATGATTAGGATTATGATATTAATTAAAATAATATGTTCCAATTGCAGAAGCGTTCCGCGCGCCAATGTTCCGCGGTGGCGTTGACCAGAACGGGTTCTCGATCGGCGCGTTCAGCAACTTCAAGGAGGTTTTCGGTAACCAGCCCTGTCTGTGGCCGATGCCAGTGTTCTCCAGGTACATGCTTGTTTAAATATGGAAGGGGCGGGGTTGGTGTCATCGTCGGTTTCTGTATTATTTGTTCTGTTTTCGTCACTGCCTCTAGATTCTGTCTTACTTGTACAAGCTTTAATTCGCACTGTTGGTACGTAAGTTGTCCATCAAAAATAATGCATTTTCAGCCACTTGTTGGTATCCGATTGAGGTGAAATTTAGCATACTTTTGTAAGATTGGTGACGAAGCTATGGCATCACCGACTTGGGGGCCTAGACAAGGTTACAATCGACAAGCGCTAACGCCAATAGAAAACTAATAAAATGTATGGGAGTGACATGTTAACAAAAAGTGTTTCGTCGGCATCTGTCATTCCCCTACATTTTATTATGTTCTATTGGCGTTAGCGTTTGTCGATTGTAACCTTGTCTACGGCCCGTGATCTGATTATGCAGACGGAAGGCGGCTATAGCAACTCCTAACTAAAAAGACAAACTTATTCTGTTGGGCTTATTGGAACCCTCTCAACGAGTAGCTGATGATGACTGCAAAAACGTTAAGTCAGCATAATAAAAGCATGTACTTAAAAATATCTACTTTCTAGACCTAGACCCATTACTCGTGGAGCTTTCTTGCCCGCATTTTTCCTTAAGCAACTAAATGAGCCCCTTCTAGTTCATTTTCGGCAACAAGGTGGCGGGGGATCTTCACAATTTCAACTTCCTCCCATATGTTATCCTCTGGTGCCAAATTCATTACTTGTCTCTCGACTTACTTAAAACGAGAAAGACAAACTCCGATTGTGACGTTCTTCTGAAAGTGAAGCGACGAAGGTATAAGCAGTGACGAATACAGAATATGACGAAAATCTAATAGGACAGGAAAAGATGATATGGGGTTGTTGAGTGGTAAATAGTGTTGTGCCGTTTCGCCGAATGTGTTTCGGTTTGTATAGGAAGGACCCAATAGATAATGATTTTACCATAGGTACGCGACGGAGAAAGCAACCGAGAAAGGAATGATGCTAGGGGTGGGGGTAGGATTCGAAGGCCGAGACGTTGCACAAATTTGAATTAAAATCACGCTGTCTTATCATCTTGCCTTCAAACACGAATATTAGCGTGCTATTCGAGCGATAGCAGGCTAATATTCGTGTTTGAAGACAAGATTAGAGCATTTGTGCAACTAACTGCAAAAGGACTTGATGAACTGGCAATCTCGCATTTGTTGTTATTACCTCCTGACTAATTTCACTGGATCGGAGACAGACTTCGAGGACATATCTTCGATACTGTGTCTTCCATGCATATAGGTACTTCGCACATGTGTATTGTATAATATTCGAAACACACAACTAGCCTGAAAAATAAATTTGCGGTCTCGGTTATATATTTTTTTTTAGTTAGTTGTAAACATTATCTGTTTGGACTAGACTAGTCATTACTGTGAAATGAAAAATGACAAAAAAAAACTGAACAAAACAAAGAAAACTCGAACAAAACTATCTTAATTTTAATATCTGGGGATGTTCGTAATTTAAAACAGAACATGCATGGAATAAATATCGATTTGCTAGAAGAGTCAAAGTGTATGACTTTGCCTGTGTGGTGAGAATATTAACACAACAACAAAAAAAAAAAGTCCAAGCCTGATTTAAAGGTCGCGCTACATTAAATTTATTTCTATACAATAACTGAGACACAAAATGTATATGGACTGAGTGGTTGACGTTTTAGAGATATTAGCTTCCTTCATTGTCGTGCTCCGTAGTTTGTGGGTTAGACATGTGTGTGCATGTAAATGTGTGCAAAAAGAAGTGAATGACATATCTAACACGTGACCAATGGTTTTTACATATCGCAATCAAATAACAGTGAGTTTTGAGAACCACATTCACATTTTAATAATAATTATCGTATAATTTTTTTTCGCTGTAAATGCATTATTTATTTTATTATAATTTTAGCTTTAATATTTTTTAATAAACTTATTCATTATTTATCATACTTTTATTTTTGCTTACAATAATGGAACGTGTGTGGCACTGAATAATATATTTTTCATAATATATAAGTGGGTTGGCATACTTATCATTCTCAGTTGTATGTTTCATCAACATAGAACTGAGAATATAGAATGATAGTCAAAAATCCTCTTCTACTTCATTGCTAACATACTTCATTTTCATATTACAGGTCAACATCATTATATGTCATTAAGGCTCACGCGTAATATTTGTATAAATATTGGATAAGTAACTAACATTGAAGTTAACATGGTTGCACGCTAGCTTTTACTTACTTTTAATTATATAAATAATGCGGTTATATCTTATACTGATATATTATATTTATCGATGCTATTCTATGAAATACTTATATATTGTATTATTCTTATGTTAACTCATTGCATCCTGTACTGGATGAAAAATCCTGAACGATTCCGACGGCGACAATATTTCTATATAGGGTTAGTTGGGATTATTTTATTCTATCTTACCGCGATATCTGTGCATGCACTGACTTACTATTCCTGTATTCTTGTGACATTTAAAATTAATATAAATAGGTAGTTAGTCTACAAATCAAAGGCTTGCTTCAAAGTGCAGTTATTTTCTTGTCGTTAAAAATAGCACGTCTAAATTAGCCCTTGACATGGCAATCTTTACCTAACAAATATGATGATTGGCCAGCGATTGACTAGTTTGTCCAAACGCAAAAGCACCGTAATATGTTAATAATCAACAATGATCTCCATTCTCTCCCTCTCAGATCTAAAATTGAGGTCTATTTTTATGCATCACTTCCAATTCCAATCACATTTCAATTAGCTTCGTCGAGTCAACGTGACAGAAGCGCGCGCGTGAAACATTAAAATGTCTATAGCCGTGTCTACACCGGACGCATGCCTCGGCCGAACACGCCTCGCCCGAGCGTGCGCGCTCAGTGTAGACGTGCCTCGGCGAGCCACGCCTCGCCCGAGGCATGCGTCCGTAGACAAGGCTACTGGTATGTGAAAGAGACGAGCATGAAGGCCCTTCGTAACTTGTCGACACGATTTTGTCAGTTTGGGTGACGGGTGCGATTTCCCTGTGCGGCGAGAGCACCAGCTGCAGACGTTCACAACGCCGCAGGAGAGCTACGATTCTATGGGCACGACGCGCTCAAGGTCAGATAAAACCCCACAGTTCACCTCAGACGACTCGCACATACCTTGAGAACGCGTTACATGCTCGTACCTTGCTTATGTATGCATCAGGGTTAGGCCGAAATCGCGTACCGTTAGATGCTGCACCATTCTCGAAATATACGAAGGATAGATGACTTCAGTAAATGACCAAGACTATTCAGTCTGCTGTAGAGATCCCGAATCGAGGACTAACCGTAAAGTAAACATTTAGTTTTGATAATGGACATATCGCCGGGAAATTACAGTGTTTCGACAAAAATAATATTATTTACAGCCTATTCTTTTTGAACGGGCTAAGCATATAAATCACAATATAACCTATGGAACGAATCAGAAGCCAAAAAGGGCTTTTAACGTTTGCACGGTGGATGTAATTGTATAATCTCGCGAATGGTGATAAGTTTTATCCCATTCTTGTGGAGTTAACTTTCTTGTAGGGGTCGGATTGTCTGATATTTACTGCCGTGAATTAGATATAATGATTTCTTGTCTTAGAATACTTTTTAAGAACCTTACAAGTGTAATATTTTTCTCGTCGCCGCCACATGTAAGGCAAGTCACACTAGCGTATTTTTGATGGACAATATGTATCTACTTTACATCGGAAACCATTATATTTGACAGTCGATTGACACCATGTTATAATCTTGTCTTTATAAGTAATTTCTATGTTTATGAAGTCTGAATTTACGCATCGTTTTTAGAGTTTTGTATTAATGGTGTAGAAATTATTAGTCTTAATTAACGTTATTTTTTTAATATGTTAAAGGAAACATGGTTGTCTACAGGTGCTTTTAGGGGTCATTAGTATAAAATCCTGTCAGTCAATTAAATTTTATATGTAATCGAGTTAGAATGAAGTTTGAACCGTAAAGGTTAGTGAAGTTTTTATAAACGTATATTAATATTGTTATAATTATTATATAGGTGCGTATTATTTTAAAATCGTGCATATTGTTGTATGCATTGCTCTAAGTAACTAGTTATATGTTACTTTCTTAGTCGACAAAAATACTGAATAAAATAAAAACTAGGTATATGTTCGGTATTACGTGTTTTCCAGTGCCTTTATAGCACAATGTGTATGATATTTTCTAGTTCTTTGTTATCTTTAACGATCTTTCTATTTCTTTCTAAAGTAAGTACTATAGGCACTCTTGTATGTACCTGATACATAACGTTATTTCCATAAATCGTTCTCAAGTTACGTGGGGTTCGCGCTGACATACCTTTATTAAAATTACAGATAATAATAATAATACAATACGACTTTCCAGCAATAATTGTTAATGTATGCGAATTGCTTGATATTGCATTTATTATTTTTGAGCTATATACAACACACAAGACTGATAAAGTTAGAATCCTATAAATTTGTATGTTTTGTGCACAATAAATTAATTTGTCTTATTTTGTTTTTTATTTTATTTACACTAACGCTATGGACCGCTTCGTGACAATTCACGTGGCCTGTATTCCAAAACAGCTTATTTAGAAGTACAAAGAGCTTATATGCAGTTTAGAAGCTTATTTAGCAAGCAAATGGATACTTTCAACACAAAAACTTTATCGAAACCCTTTCAACTAGCATTTTCTTAGATGAGTTAACCTTTTCGCCGACATTAATCATGTACGTATAGAAATGCACTTGCAAATAATTGCTTCGATGTTTCATATGGGGAATTCGAATATTACAAGCTTACTTAGACGCCTTCTTTGAAGAGAGCCAGCGCACATTATGAAGTTGATGATTCATTCTTGGTGTTGTGAAAACAATTTGAGAGATATTTATTGGAGTTTCGTGGCGGTGAAAGGGTTAGGAAACCTAATTTTCTGAGTAAATTTGTGCATCTTATTATGATAACATGACGCACATAATGAAAATGCAATAGACGCAATTTAAATAAATTATATCCAAGTTTAATAACGACACTTCAAGTTCTGGACACGTACTGTCTGTGTGATGTATATCCAAATTTACTTCTCTACTCTTCTAAATTCTTGTCTTCCTCTCAGTCTATTCTACCTTTGATTGCTGCAGATGCCACTCTTGTAATAATTAATTAATTAAATGACGTAAACGCGACCAACATAATATAACCCGCAGGGCTTTCACTAACTTGACAATTGTCACCCGACGATGCCAATTTTATGTATATTGCTGGGTCGCCATGTAAAGGTGGTTGCTGGACAATATCGTCACAATGTACGTCGGATTGTCATTGTCAGATGACAATTGTCACGTTGGTGCTATAGCCTTAGTGTGTACTTCTAACTCGGCTGCTTTTCGCCTATAGCTTAGCTATGTTACCGTACAAGTAGTACAGCGTTGTAGCTATACTTGAGATTAATTGTGTTAAACACTGTCCAAGGTAGAAGATTCCAATTCCAATGACAGTTTTGTAAAAAGTCTGCCACATTAAATGATCTCAACCATACGCTTCGTCGATTTGTGTGAAGGCATAGTGTAGCTTTGCTCTGGCTCATAAGCGCCTGAATAGGCCTTTGAAGGGCGTTTTCTTTTACTCATCTGCAGCATTCATGTACAAATTCAGCCTATGCTTTATAAATGTTGGTATATAATATATAACGGGGCAGCTTAGTCATTTTGTTGGTATTTTAGCGTGGCGAACGGACACGAGACTGAGAGATGGAGACTTTGCCCCCAGAAGGGGCCAGGATCCCCGGCCATAGTATAAGGATACATTTACTCTAATCCACTTCCATTCAGCAATATTTCTATTATATTTTAAATAAATCTATTCTTTTTCATAACATGCTTTTCATTCATTGGCGAGATCCCTTCTTTATATCGGTGAAAATTAAAGTCATTCACTTCTTTTTGGTGTAGTTTCTTTAAATCGTTATTTACAGTGTCCTTTTGCATGCTAATTATGTTAGCTTTAGTAAACCAAAAATGCTTTTAGATAGTAGGCCGAGATAATAGCAAATTCATTTGGTAGAACTACAAATCACACAGTTTTTGTCGTTCGCGTGTTTGCACTTTATAATTTATTTAGTACTAGTTAGATACATTGGAAACACCATACATATCATTATATTCATATTGTATTTAATACTCATCAAATATTCCGTTAGTAAGATTTTCAAAGTTGAATGTTAGAGTGAATCGTTCAAAGAGTATTTTCCTCTATATTACTCTTCCGATACAAAATATACCCACACCAACGTTAACAGAAGTAAACACGGCCATAATATACTAGGTTGCATTTATTTCAGAGTGCGCTACTCACGTGTTGAGATTATCGCGATCGATCATACAAGCAATCATTGAAATGAAATTTCAATCATCAACGTTATATGTAATAAGAAATAAATTTAATTTTGTTTTGGGAGGAATGAAAACAAATGCAATTCAGTTCCAATTTAGAATGATATAAATTCCATTATAGAGGAGGGTTCCTTTTAAAAGGCCTTGCTTTGCTGGCTAGAGGACACGATTGTTCTTATTAGTAGTTAGGCTGCGCTAGAGTGTAGCAAAATGTGTGAGAATGAGAGCGCGCTAACCTATAGGATTCCAATTTAATATCAATCTGTTAGTTCGCAGGCACATTCTTTAAGTACAGTTTATATACAGGGTGTCCCGGAACTCAACGATAACCTGGTACCGGGTGAGAGGCCAAGGTATACCAGTTATGAAAAAGAAATAATTGACATGGATTTTTCTTAATTTTTTCATAACGTATACCTTGGCCTCTCACCCGGTACCAGGTTATCGTTGAGTTCCGGGACACCCTGCATATAACTTTTTTTTAAATAGCCATATGGAAAATAATAACTGTTTTATGTTCGTGACCTTTAATAAGGGGAAAAAATTACCTATGCAAAGACAAAAGTGTAATAATCAACTATTGAATATCATTATTGAATACGGTAATTAAAACTAAATTTATATGATTAGTAATGCTATTATCAGTAACTTTCTTACCTTAAAATGCATATTGGCTTGGCTATAAGTAACACATGACCTAGTATACCTACCAAGTCGGAACTTTGACACTGTTACATAGATAAAGATATGTCCCAGACTTCGTGTAGGTGCATAGGCTATAGTTATTTTCCCTTTTACCAAGTAATTTTAAGGTGAGAATGTCACATAAAGGGCACGGAGATTTTCTACTGACGATGTGAGCCGACTTGGCGAGAAATTTCATAATATCGGTGATAAATGTCATGTTTTATCGCTGGTTCTATGCCATTTCAGTAAAATTTTCGGCTCTGGTCGCCAGTGGGAATATTTCTGAGAAGTAGGCAAATAAGAGTTAACGTTTACCTAAGATTTGTTTACTATATCTTCTAACAACTTGGAAAACCAGTTTTGGAGATGGCATCGCATTCCCGCTGCCCATACCAGAGGAAGACACCGAGTCTCTGCTGAGTTCCGAGCGATGGGACCGCTGGGGCGAGCGAGCGAGGCCTTTCGACGAGCGGGAGAGCTCTTCCTTCGACGAGCTATGAGTGTAAGCTGTGGCCACTAAGACGAGTGGCTTTGTGATAAGTTCTTAAAATCGAACCTTTAGGATGCTTCGAACCCTCGGAATGAAACCTACCTACGATTTATTTAGTGTTCTAGTCTAGGTTGGTTTCACTCTAATGCTGCGTCTTCTATACATGTTTTTTTGCTGTAAAATTCAAGGATATCTTTCCGTGCATAAGTAGTCAGTTGTACGAAGCACGGTGGTGGTCGTTCCGTTGCGCCGCGTACCCGTATCATCCGCAGGGGTTCTTATGTTGGGTTCAGTTCTGTGAAGAGTAATGTATCTAATTAATATAAATGCATATTCCAAGCGATCGAGTCACCGCCAAGCTGATCGTTAAGGTGCCTTTCAACAGGCAAACCGAAGTTTTAATTGAAATAGCAATTGGCGAATAAACAACGTGATCGCCAATGAAAAACAAAAAATTACACGTATTGCCCGTAGTGCCCCCCATAAGTATATGTAAGTATAGAATTGGCGTTACATTACATGTGATCAAAGATGTTGAATGCCAGGAATAGCGTGTTGCAATTGTTTTTCGCAACTGTGAGACCGGTCACACAGAAATACGGCGATTTGCGAAATATTCGTGTTTCATTTCGTCTCTATCATTAAGAAAAACAAAAGAGATACTGGTTCATATACGTGCGAATGCGAGTGACCGGCATAATCTGTTTTTGAAGAGGATTGATGTTAGAATTGGTGCACACTCCGATACCAACTTAGTAGGTACCGCCTCAATCCGAAATTGATAGTTTGTTACTACATGGCGACACGTGAATTTTACGACGCCGGCTTGTATGCGTCCGATAACCTGCTTAGTTGAATGACTCATCATCGTGTGTGAGATCTTGACAGTGACCTAGACACTGACAGCATTTCACTAAGCCCCTAAGTAATTCAAAAACTTGACAGTTGTCACTTGACAATAACAATTCGAAGTACATAGCTGGTCCGATTATTAATGATGCTGTCAAGTGACCACCTATAGGCACTTGTCGCAGCAATTTACTTCAGATTGTCAGGTAACAATTGTCAAGTTGGCAATTCATCGTATATTCCATAGAAGTGACGATAGAATCTAGTTTCCGTACCTCGTTTCTTGTCGATCCATCACAATACGGTGAATTGTCATTGGCACATGAGTCATGACAATTGTCATCTTAGTGAAATAAGGTTATTTTCTTGTTTTTATTAAACGTGTTAAACATTTCGTGTTAACATTCAGTATCAACCAAGTTAAAAATATAAAGATGAATCGGTAAAACGGGCACAAATCAAACAGAAACACGGACCAAGAACTGATTTTGGCAGCAGCAGTTGGTATGCAAACGATAACGCCATACTCCCTGGCAACCCCACTCTCTGTTTAGGTAGTTTTGACTATGTGAAAAAGAATTACCTACCCAAATAGTACTGTTCTTCAATAAGTACTAATCTTACTTAAAAAAAATGTACCTCAATAGTTTAAGAGAGTACAATTATTTGGGGTTGCTGGAGAGCATCTCCCCAGCCATACCGAACTAAAATAGAAGGAATTTCGCGTATAAGGGCATTTTTAAAAATTCGTGTACCCAATTAGCGTGAGTTGTTAAATAAAATTTTACCCGGTGTCAGTTTTGTGACAACAATTAAGGATTCCAATTATGTGAAATTTAACTTGTTTCACATGTAAATAACGTGTATATGCATAGCATTTATAAATTAAAAAGAAAAAGTTAATTTGTATACAAACTGTATACTTAATTGTCGTCACAAAACTGAAACTGACTTAATTTTTATTTAACAACTCACGCTAATTGCGAACGAATTTTTAAAAATGCCCATAAACTTACTCGCAGTTTTATTTATTATTTTATAATTCCAAGCGCCTGATGAAAAGTAATAGCAAAATATGGAAAACAAGTGTTTTCCGTATTGCCTTATCATGCAGGCGCTCGCTGTCTGGTGCAGGTAATTTTACTAACCCAGGCACAGAATAGATAATAGTACAAGTACAGAAGAGACACTCCCTTGATCTTTACAAAAGGAGCTTTTTTCTCAGTCAAAACATTAATATTTATGGCCCTCTGACGTCGTCGACGACGACGTGGACGTTCATCGCTACAAGTACATGCCGTTTCCCCAACGTTGGGGCACCGGCATGTACATGTAGCGACGAACGTAAATCGCGGAGTGTCCCGCGCCTGACTCAGGTAACTCTTCAACGGTAGAAACGAGAGTAGGTACAATTTTTTTGAGGCTTCTTTTACCCAAAAAAGTATGAACACGCGAAACTTCTTTTAATATATAACAATAAACATGCTTGACATAAATGATGTTGTCCGATAAAATGTGATTCCAAAGTTAAAGTTAAGTATGTAGTTACAGTGATAGTGAACGTCAAAGATATACTTACAGTTATCACATCATCACTTTAAGAATAAGGTGCAAAATTGTAAAAATATTTTTAGCGCTAACCTGTGTACTATAAAATTTACAAGAAAGTACATGTTATATATGTAGGTAGTAGGGTAAATCTCCAATAACTGGACACCTCATGCTAGAAATGAACTCTATTCACCTAGAATAAGGTGTTAATTACTGGCCACCCTTCAATAACTGGCCACGTTATACTAAATTGAATTATGTTTGTAGGGGAACAGAGTTAATTTTTGTAGTATGAGCGGGCCAGTTATTGAAGGGTGGCCAGTTATTGGCGATTTAACCTACGTACAAAAATAATGCAACCAGTATTTAAAATTCTCAATTTGTATGAATGTTGCAAAAATGGTGCTGTTAGAGAATGAATGCTAGATGAGATATCCTGAGTTCTTACCGGATATTTTATAAAACGAATTTATTTATTGCATTTATTTAGGTTGCTATGTTCTGTTTGTTACTTCATTCCAAGTTTGTTTGTAGTTGGCTTGTCAATCACGGCGTTCAAAAATTACTAGCCAGACTAGACACATTAAGTACCTACATATTATGTCAATGCACTACCTAATCAATCTAATCATAAAACAGAACTGTTTCCATGTGCCGAGAATAGTCCAGCCGACTTATCTAATAAAATATTATATACTTGATAATTTGGCTCGACTAGGCTGTGGGTGGCATGGCACGCTTCACAAAATATATGCCTTTGTTCGGTTAAGGGCAGATTCTGGTTACGGCAGATTATTATTATGGCAGAATCATGTCAGAGCACAAGTACCATCATTGAAAAAACCGCAATTGTTATTTATTTAGTACGAACTTACAGTGGCGCTTATTTTTGTCCTAAAAGCCATATATACCATCCATTATGGTCATCAACGTATGCTTTCCCAACGTTCACACTGTCACATTTTCAAAGGAGGTTGGTCGGCCGGGGTCAGTTTCGACGGAGCCCCCCAGGACTCCTATTTCTGGGCGTTTTGCACTTCGGGCATCTGAAGCTGCCTAACGAACCTAACCTACCTACTTTTGGCTATCACAAGGAATAATGTACTTTACATACTTGGTCGCACCTCGTAGTTTTAGGTAGTGACTTTTAACACCAATTCCGACCTATTCATTCACCGTTGAAGTAGTCCAACATCTGCCGTTATAAGAGTCCGCAGTAAGCTCGATTCTCCATACAAACGTAGTTACGCTCTCATTTTAAAACTACTTGTTGGATTGTAACGAAGCTTTGCATGTACAATGACATGAGGTATATTCAGGTTTGTAATTAGTTTATGTAGCGTCAGATACCATAGTAAAAAAATACAGCGAATTTAAGTTTTTCATACAAAACTTGTTTTTGCTGTATTTCGTTTGTTTTATAAACTGGAATCATATAAACTAATTACAGACATAGATATACCTCATGTCATTGTATATGCAAAGTTTCGTTACAATCCAACACATAGTTTTAGAATGAGAATGAAACTCCGTTTGTATGGGAAGGTGAAATTCGGCCGAGCTTACTGCGGACTCTTAAGAATCCGCCATTGCCAGAATCTGCCGTTTAAATAATCTGCCATTTCCAGAATCTGCCGTTTAAATAATCTGCCATTTCCAGAATCTGCCATTCACCGAAAACGGGAAATACATGTATCTACTATATTATTATGTAAGTAGGTAAAAAGCATAAGAGAGGCCCCTTGTGTAGAGTACATAGTTGACCCGTTCGAATACCTAGACATTAAGTTTAAAATTTGCAACACATACTTACATAAGAAATGCCTATTCGAACTATCTACATGTAGGGGCCTTACTTAAGTGGTTCATCTGTACAAAAGGCCAAAAACAAATTAGGTACACTTGTTTTTAATTAGTTAAATGTTAGTTTTGTTTATGTAAAATAAGTTTGTGTAATGGAGTTGTAGGATAAATGAATTATATAATGGTCTCCGGCAGATAGGTTAATCCTGCCTGACATCAGAGAATTCAGTAATTTTTATAACTTAGGTACCGGTACTACTTTTACTTATTGTTGGTACAGTCAAGTGTAAAAATATGGGTGGATACAACTTACTCATAAATATGTCCCATAGATCTTATGTCAGCGGATTAAGTTTTTGGTACTTATTTATGAAAGGATGTTATCGATACGTATTTTTGCACTTGACTGTACTGAAACTTCTTATCTACTGGAAACCATATAGCAAGCTTCGTCATCAACTTGTTCTTATATCGCTAGAATAGTCATGGTAATAGATGTGATGAAATGCAATGTAAATTAGTGCTTTTAATAATATAAGACTGCTGTGATCCTTCAATTGTGTATATACGAATACCCGCTAGTATACAAGCACTGATTTAGTAAATAGTTTATTTGACTAGGTACCAGGCATCTATTTTACCGACTCCAAACAGTTGGTTATAAAATAATTGACTTGAAAAACTAAGTTTTAACCGACTTCAATTCAGTACTGGGCCTTATTTCATCCTCCAGGATCCCATGATGAAATCCTGACGTGAATACCATGGGACAACCTAGGAAGGATATCCTTTAAAAAAAAGAGAATATTCCAAATCGCTCCAGGCGTCTTCGAGTAATCGGGGAACGTACAATTCTGACAAACTTTTAAACTTTTTGAAGTCTGTTTAAAAAATGATAACGGGAAAATAGAAACACGGTATGTGCATGCATTTCAAAGCTGGAGTTGCGAAATGGGACAAAATGGTGGTTTTGTCGTTTGTCAACTTATTTTATCGTTTCAGTTGCCTCCTGTCTCATAAACTCACAATTCACGAACTTGACAAATTGCCATCTTTACATGTTTGCCATCAGCATTGTTTTCTGGCATTCGTACCTATATAATAATTCTTATCGTTATTTGACCGTCCAAAAATACATTAATAATTTTTATTACTAGGTGCCAATTTCTAGACAGAAGATTAACATTCAATAGTATCGATCATAATTATCTATGTAGGTACGTAAGTATACTTGGTCCCAGAAATGTACGGCGATTTGTCAGTAGGTACCTACAGTGTCTGGTGATAAAATATTGTCAACCCTGTGAATAGCCCAAGTCCCCTTAGGTCTATTGCATAAAAAACCGGTTATTATTAGTTACATAACTACTAATCCTACTTCTAAAATTAACCTAATACTTACTAGGTTGCCGGAGATGCCACCTAAAATGAGCCGGTGTTTTTTTTTTAAGTTGGCTGTTATGTTTTCTTATTTACTTGGTGGTTTATTTATTACTCGTATTATTTGTTTATTTTTCAATATTTTAATACGAAGCGCATTAACGTGGTTATAGGTGCCTGATTTAACTGTAAGTAATTTGAAAATTTCTATATTTTAAAATACGATCATATTAAAAGATTTAATTTACACTGTGTAATATATACCTAGTACTTCAATTTAATTGTTAAACTACACTGTAAATATATACCTAGTACTTAAATTTAATTGTTAAATCTGTGTAAATTGAGCCTTGATCATATTAGTAAGTATGTCAATAAAATAGGTACTGACATAGGTATGCAATGTTTTTTGTAATTAAGGAGGATAACGGTAATTTGGAATGAAATAAAGTGATAAAAATATTTTGTTGTTTTTATAAACAGTTGGGTATATATGTTTTCTAAGATCCCGGCAAAACGTTGCATTGTGTAAAAAAACATGGGATATGGATACGTCACCTTGTAAAGTATAGTAGAATATTTTTTATTGTTGTTGGATTTTGAATCTTCTACCGTAAAGTCGCTTTTTGGAAGACTTAGGTACCTACACTAATTTGAACTATACCTAGTCGATTTACTTTTTGTCAACTTAATGGATACTTAGGTGTTCTATGGGGAAAAGAATCACAACACTTATCGTCCATTTGTGTAATTGAATTGGTATGGTACCTATTATTCTTTCTAAGCTGGAAGTAAAGGGTAAGTACCTAATAACGATAATTTTTTTCATTTACGAAGAAAAAACAATAGAAACGTTTTATGTAGCTCGCAAAATACAATACGGATATCGAAATGTACCTACGCTCTCAACCCTCCACAGTAGTATGAAAGCCAAGTACTAAATACAATACGGATATCGAAATGTACTTACGCTCTCAACCCTCCACAGTAGTATGAAAGCCAAGTGCTACCAGTTACACCTTTAATTAATGAACACTTCTGATAGTAATATCCACATATTATCGTGCTATCGTGTTCGCAATATGCTACCAATCATATTATGCCATCTCATTTAACTTATGTTAATTAGGCAGTTTAATCGCAAATAATCTCAATGAAATAAGATAAGGTAGGTATACTAGTTTTCTGTATTCATTTTAAAAGTGCAAATACAGAGATGTTTAGTCATCAGTTTTATATATAATATATTCTCATTTGTTCCCGACTTTTTCTTACCTCTGGGAACAAAAGGGCATACATATTCCCATCTGTTACCATCCTGGGGACAACTGGGAAAGAATCATTCCCATTTGGCCCCAGTGGTCACAAATAGGAATGAACAATCCTATTTGTGACTACTTTTAAACATAATTCGCATTAGATACATTGCTTAGGTATATCACATAATATTGCCCTTCCAAAGTATATATCCAAAATTTAAATAATTTAAACGTTTTTTATGTTTAATCAGATGTCTTGGTCAAACCTGTGATAACTCGGGGCACATTCTAGGGATTTCATATCGATAAAAAAGATGTCGATATATAATAATACATGTGCTCATTGAAAATTCTCGATTACTATAAAAAGTTTCGATATCACTTCTTGATACGAGTATAAAGCCTCTTAAGATAATAAATGTATGCGGATGTCATTTCAAACAAAATTACAATTTACTGCTAGTGCCATTCATATGCTAGAGCAAGAATAATATATGAGGTAATATTCCACTACTATTGTTGCGAAGTCCAAAATAATCATACCGCCCAAGAAAAAGTCACGCCCAAGTGAATATTCTATATAACTCATGGTAATATTCTATTAACTCATGGTACTACTATACACCGTGCGCCCGAGAAACCCGAATGATTTTAACCACGCACGGTCATTAAGGGTAAACAATGTTATATGAACCCAAATTAAATACAGCAAAATATAATTCTTTTCTTGTTTTGTCGGTTTACGTCATTAAACTAGGATAACTATCGCTTATCTATGGAAATTATCCCTTTTAATAAAACAGTAACGATAGTTTTGTCGAAAAAGGATCAATTTAGTGAGTGGTAGCTGTCACTTTGGTATCTATCAATAGCGACGCGAAACTGGGCAACATCGGTAGCACCGTCGGAATCAAAATAACTTAATGCACTTAAGTAATCACAATAAATAGTTTACATGAAAATTGATAACATCTTCAAAACTAAGCCGGATTTGACTGGGGTTTATAAATATGTTTTTGCTCCTAATGACCTACGGAATGCGTGGTTAAAATCTTTCGGGTTTCTCGGGCCCACGGTGTATAGGTATGTACTTTTAACAATAAATGATGATGGGGTAATAATGTTTAAGAAATATGAAATAACGTTATAAAATGATTAGAATAAAACATTTAGTACCAATGTGGAAACACTGATCTGGTTTCAAAATAAAATAAATTCTTCGAAAAAACACCTTTTTAGAATTTTAGAAGCATTATACAAAGCGATTTTATATAAATATATTTATTTTGTAGAACATTTAGATGTTGACAGTTACATCGATATATTTAATTGTCGATGAAATATTTTGCTACGTCACTTTAGTATAAGTGCCCCGAGTTATCCCAGGTTTGGTCTTGGTCACAATAGGCCGTAACAACTGGGAATGATTATTTCCTAAGTTGGCCCCAGTGGTAAAAGAAGGGAATACGTATAGGCATACGTTTCCCAAGGGGTAACAAAAGGGTGGGAGCATATGGGAATGGCAATAAAAAAATATTTTGCAGTATCTCCGGTACCCAAAAGTTGTCTGGAAGAGATAGCTCTTTAGCGATGAGACCGCCTGTTGTCTACCTCTACTGTAATCTTTATTTCCTGTACCTACTGTTTTATTTTTTATGTAGTATTGTATGTAATGTTATATTTTAATGTAATAGCTCTTCAGCGTGATGCTAACTTTGTAGTCAGGTCTGGGACCTATTGGGTTATACACATACTATTTATCTACATACTATTAAACGAGCAAGATTTAAACTCGCGAGCTAAATATATGCACAATTATCCAAATGTTCATGTGCACCGAATATCCATGGGCGTAGGTATATAGAGGAGAGTGAGCCGGGTGGACTGAAGGCTCAGGTGCTCACCCCTGGGGGTAGCCATTTCATCACTTATCGTTGTGGATAAGACATCCGTCACTCTCGCACTCGTATACTTGTCAGAACGTGACGGACGGCTTATCCACCGCGATAAGTGATACAATGCAACCATGCCACGCCTGAGGATGCTGGTCACTAAAAAAACCTGCCCCCTCCCCCGGCAAATACGTCACTCCGGAAATTTTTGTGAATTTAAATTGTTTCTGAAATATTTTAATAAAATTATATTTGTTTAAATCTCGAATTGACCGAGAATTTTCAGATTATGAGCATTATCCTGGTCACCAAGTTCACCTCCCTTTGATAGCTCTAATTTAAAGGAGTAAAGGTTAAAATTCAGGTCAAATATCAGTAGTTTACTGGTACACATCTCTGCATATTTTCTCGAGAAGAAGACCGCGACAAATGGACACTGAAGCTGATGTCGCCGTAGTCGTCCGTTTGCTGCAAAGGGCCTTAGCCAAAGTTCAGTAGCTGCCGAGCTGAATTTAAGTCGGTCTACAGTTTCCTGGGGTTACAAGAGGCAGACTGGAGACTTTACTCCAAGAACAAGGACGGGTTGCAGAAGGTGCACTTCGGAGTGGGAGGATCGCTTAATTCACAGCAGGTCTCCGAGATCGTCACCAGATAGATCTAGTCCGACCGTTTCACTCAGTCCTCAATGTAATGAGTGAGGCGGTCGGACTATATCAGAGCCGGCGTGAGGTACGAGGAGGGCCTGTCAGCAAGTGGACGTAAGGAGAAGAGTTAAAAAAGCAAACCTGACACCTAAACGCCCCCCGCCAACTTTCGTACAAATTCGGCCAAGGATCAACTTTTTTTGCTATTTAAAGATTTTTTAATACTTAAATAACAATAAATTTAAGCTGTTTGACTATAGTATATTGTGTCATCAACTAATCATAGGTAGTAACATACTAACGGAGCGTTGTTGATGGTTCATAAAAAAGTCACGTCAATTTGTTTTGACTGTCGATCAAAATACCGTATTCTAGACACTTCGACACTTGGTTGAGCCGTTCTTTCTAACGTCGACCAATGATTAACATAACGATTACAAAGCACACGGCCAGCTTCCACTCTCTTATCTATAGGTACATCTACTTCGCCAAGCTATTTTTACAATTTCTCACAGCTAGCGATGCTACTGCAATCCTTAATCTGAATCCCGATTATCTTCTGCAACATAGTATCACAAGTACCTACTCTGTGACCTATACTGCCATACACATAAGAACTGTTTCGAAACCGTCGTAACTCAAGTAATCTGTTTCAATAAATCTACTAGTTAAGCCCGTTTCGTTCTGAGATAAGTCGTCAATTAGGTAGCTATTTTGCTGTAATTTGTAGTTACCAGGTCGTCTTACAGATGGGGACATGTGTTTTTCCCATTTTGTACTATCTCAGTACGTATACGGTAATCTAATCAGTATGTTGAGTCTTAGGGTTCGGTTTATAATGGGCGCTTTACGCTGTTTGCCAGAGAGGCTCATCTGCTGCTTGGCTCTGTCGTGTAATGTGTCTATGATAAATAGCCCCTCTTGACACCCAAGCCAATATTTAGCCCCACGCGTAAAGCATCCGTCCATAAAATTCCTTTCGAAAATAACATCTCATAATCCCTTTCACTAGGTACCTTAATAATAGGAGTGTAGACACTAAATGAAATGACCAATAACGATATATTTTATTGTAGTCAAATGGAGAAAAATGCAACGCAAGAGGTTAAATAATCATAAAGTTATAATAAGTGTCCAAAGTTTTAAAGTATGGTACCTACCTATGTTCTGTGTGTCTGTCCCATTTCCTCAAAACGCACCTTCATCTGAAGCGATTTCATTTACTGTCACGCTCGAGGACCGTGACGTCACGATCTGTTAGCGTTTTCTCTCTAACAAGCAACATTAAAACGGTTGTAGCTTCGTAATTGTTTGAGATATTTGAACGGGGTTTTCGTCATTTGGCATTTTTTTTGCCTTTTTTTTCTTTTGAAGTAGGAATAATACATTTTGTGTATACATCGTCTGATCAGCGCAAACCTAATCCTCTATTCGCAAAACATTCAGCGCTTATTGATCAGAAGTACTGGAAGAATACATAATTGACCAAGAGTGTAGGGTACTACGCAAATAAAATTTTGGCATATTTTCAGATTCCAGGTCCTTTAAATAATTTAGTTTCTGCACCAACCAGCCTTCGCGGCGAACTTCGAAGAGGAACTTCAAGGTACTGAATTATATTGCTTCTGTGTGTGATGCGTCGTGTAAAAAATAAGACGATGCTCCCTATAATGTTTATGGCCATTGATTAAATACTGGAAACGAAAGGCTTGTTATAAGAGAGATACTAAGACTTTTTGATAGTTTACAGAAGAGATACTCTTAGCTAGGTAGGTTCTTTAATTTGCAAAATTATTCTTTGGATTCCTATACAATATGACAGGACTGTCAACCTTGAGCGGGTCCAAAATTAAAGTTCGTGACAGTACCTACTTTAGGTACAATACTATTGTCATGGCAACTTTTGTCATTCGATCGAAAAAAAACTTAGAAGTCAAAGTAGCGCCGCAAAATGTCCGCACAGAATGAGTGCCATTGCCACTATTCGGGGTCGGGTGCGGCGTGTCAAACTATGCCAGGCAGCCGTTTTGTTCGAACATGCGCAATTGCGCATACCGGGTTTTAGGCACGTGTTTGGGTAGAAAGTATGGAGCTTGCATTCTATGGTTTTTTTCATTCACTGATGTTAACCATTATTTTAGATATCAACTAGGTATGGTTTAATCGTAATCGTGATAATTTATTGGTTTCCAGTGGAACATAGCTCATAAAAGGCCACACGCAACATCGTAGTACCTACTTACTTCGTCTATGCGGAAATTTTCCATATCCATATGATTTACTGCAAAATGCAACCGGTAAATAAATAAAAGTACCGGTATTAAGATTAGAAACGTAGACAAGATATAAGACGTCACATCATGCAAATATTACCTGCAACTGTTTACTACCGCCTGTCTTTAATCGATTTGGTAATGTTTTGGTTATAAATATTTCAGCACAGCTATCACGGGATGGACCGTGACGGCCGCGAGCGGTGTCTCGGCGACATAGACTCCGTATTTTTTTTCTATACTACGTAAAATATAGCTTGATCCCTATGACAGATTATGATTAATTTTACGTTTTAAGGTTATAAATTGTACTGAGATGACAGCTGTCGCAGGGCTCAAGCTATATTTTACGTAGTATAATAAGAATGCTTAGAATAAGACGAATAGTCTATGTCACAGCGACACAGCTCGCGGGCAAGTGATTGCCATTCAGCAGGTCTATCATGAGACGGCCGCGTCATACTCTCGATTTTTCTCGCACTATCCGTCTCTCTCTTATTAGAACACTTAGAACAAGAGGTGGGTCAATTTTTGAAGAGGCCGTTTTTCGACATTTGTATGGTTTTTTTTATTTTTTTGGAATATCAAATTCGTACCGACAACGTGAGGTAGGGCTTTTAAAAATAAAAAATATGGTGCACGAGGCACCTCTCTGCTTCTAATGGTTAGCTAGATATTGACGCTTTAAAAACACCGTGCCATACCAATGTCGTCAGCGCCATACAAATGTCGATAGCGGCATACAAATGTCGGTGAGTGCCATCAAAATGTCGATTTTGGCATACAATTGTTGAAAAACTTTAAATATTTGTACCATACTAAAAAACTCACTATTTCGATATAGTATCTCCGGTTTATGGTTTATGATGATCGTTATGTTTGTACTATTACTTATTCTGTGGTTATATTCCAAAATATTAAAAATCACTTAGAAAACAGATTATTTCATTCTGCCTAAGAGAAGGTAGCAAAATGACAGCAAAGAACCGGCCATGTGCGAGTCGGACTCGCGCACGAAGGGTTTCGTACCATTATCTACAAAAACGGCAAAAAATCACGTTTGTTGTATGGGAGCCCTTAAATATTTATTTTATTCTGTTTTTTTAGTATTTGTTGTTATAGCGGTAACAGAAATACATCATCTGTGACAATGTCAACAGTCTAACTATCACGGTTCATGAGATACAGCCTGGTGACAGACGGACAGACAGACAAACACA
This sequence comes from Epinotia bilunana, assembly GCA_947049275.1. Taxonomy (NCBI): domain Eukaryota; kingdom Metazoa; phylum Arthropoda; class Insecta; order Lepidoptera; family Tortricidae; genus Epinotia; species Epinotia bilunana. The sequence continues at coordinate 6,090,522 of OX346253.1, forward strand.
CGAACAGACGGACGGATAGCGGAATCTTAGTAATAGGGTCCCGTAGTTTTTACCCTTTGGGTACGGAACCCTAAAAAAGTAGTAAGTAGGTAAGGTAGCAAACAACAAATGTGTCACGGAACCAGTGCCTAAATCGAGGCCAGTTTAATCCTTTCCAATTTCCATTAATTTCGTGCTTTACTTACATTTTGTTTTAAATCGACATTTGTATGCCACGTTCGACATTTGTACGGCCAAAAAAGCCGTACAAATGTCGCCATACAAATGTCAACATGGATGTTTTTTTGCTGTCCTTCGTACACTATTAATTGAATTCACTAATTAGTTAAACACGAAACTCTTACCCCATATTGCTAACCTTTGTTATGAAAGACACATTTTTATTTCAATCGTATATTAATAAATAAACGCCCATACAAATGTCGTCATAGCCGTACCAAAATACTTCGTATAAAGAAAACCTGTTTCCTCCGTCAAAAATACTGGCGCTCCCTCCCCTCCCGTTGGTGGTTGAAGCCCAACTAACCTATCTATCGTATCGTAAAGTAACTGTAGGGGTGGGGCAATAGAAAACCAGATTTTAAGGGTTTTGAGCTTGAGTCCTAATAAATGGGTCGCGCGTGGGACAACTACTAAAACACTTCACTGGTTTTCATTATTCGCGCATTAATTTTGCAAGATACTTTAATGAATACGCTAATAAATCTTCTTTATAACAGTACAAGTTGCTTATTTACACGTTGCCGAAATCTATAGTTATGAATTTTTGTTTGAGCAAAACCGCAAGTGGGACACGCGAAAAAGCGGTAGATTTTGCCGTTTTACGATATCAACAATTTTTTTTTTCAGAATCTATTAATATTTAAGGTATTGTTATATATATTTTAAGTACAATATAATACACGGAATACAAATATATATGTATCAATACTCCATGTTAAACTGACTTGAAATTATAGCCGTGGGACAGCAAAAACAGCTCGTTTGAAAATTGACCCAGGTATAGCGCGAGAAAAATGGAGAATATGTCGCGGCCGTCTCATGATAGACGTGCTGGTAAGATCATAGCTTTTATCGGGTACAAATCTAAGTATTTCAAGTAATCAACTTTTACCACCTTAAGAGGAAACACTAAGGTCAAAATAATTGAGAAATAGGTATTTGTAAAATGTATTGCTGTCGCACCAACCACAAGCCAACCAACTGACCTATTTAACTATTTTTTTAATTAAAAACCAAAGAAAGGCTTTGGCCGTGTTCCTGTTGTAACAGTTTCCCCTACTTTCCACTGCCATTTTTCTATTTCTATGTACAACAAGGTCCTAAAACTTAGATTCATAATTTATTCAGTATAAGTTATTAGTTTATGATTTTAAATATATTTTGTTTTTGGTAGAAAATCTCCTACCCGGTTGAACAAGGAGTAGCTTATATAATTCATAAAATCAAGGTTATTTATTTAAACCTATAATGAGTTAAAAGACTGCCCTAAATACTTGTATTTTGGAACAAAGTTCGAAACGACGGGTCGTGCGGTAATCTTTTACTCACACTTGCTACTCTCTTGTTTGGAATGGAGTCTGCACATCCTATTCACGTTACTTACCTAGCTATTTTATGGGTTTATGACCCAGAGAATGAATCTACCAGTGTCTCAAACCTAGCGGTCAGTTTCGAGAAGATACACCGAGACAAACTCGACTGACATCTTTTAGTATTATTAGATGTTTATATAGCCAATAACCTAAGACCATCCTATACCGATAACCATGGTGAGTAATGCCGAGGTAATCCGTTCGCAACATGTGAAATATTCTACCTAAATCGTACCTCAAATGAAGAGTATCCACTCATGATAATAAATACCGTGAATGAAGTGTCCATTCATGATGACAAGATACTTTAAATGGATTTGATGAACTGCTCAGCCTGTCATCAATCCCAGAATTATTTCATATTTCTGAAACAATCCTGATATCCCAATGTCATGAATAGAACTGAAACCTTTTGATGATAATTACTAATTGTCACACCTTTATAATATTTCACATGTAACCCACGGAAACCTGACACCCCTTTTAACCATTTACTACTATTAACGTAAGTTCAGATATCCACACTATCTAACTTTCATGAAATCCTTTTGGAATAGTAACTAATTTTAACTAACCAAACAAAACAATACCTTAGAATATCTTTTGTTGCAGAAGACATAGTTATAAGCCTATCACCCCATAACGCGTGAATTTAGTCCTACATCTACCCCTAGTCCCTATTCGGCTTACTTCTAGAACCATAACTTAGTTCAGAAGCAAGAATGTATCCCTAGCTAAACTGTAAGTAGTATCTATGTATGTAAGCACTTTATTTTACACAATAACAGGTTAAAGAATATACATGTCACACAATAGATCAAAGTACAAAGGCGAACTTATCCCTATAAGGGATCTCTTCCAGCTAACCTTTGAGCAATTGAGAGGAAGGTAGGCAAACTTATACCGTGTACAAAAACACAGAGAAAATGAAAACAAAACCTAATAGGTAAAAACATGCCAATACATATATAAATATACAGTATAAAATATAATACACACTATATGTATCGCAAATATACAATAAATAAATAAATACTATATTCAACCAATTCACAAGTCATTGGAAAGCCACAACTTCTTCAAATTCATCTTAAGTGACGCAACAGACCGCGACTGTCTCAGCGACAAAGGCAACTCATTCCACAACTTAACAGCGTGCGCGGTAAGAGATCTGGAGTATGTTCGCGTCTTTCTAGACGGTACAGCAAGAGTAAGGTTAGCACTCGACCGCAAGCGGTGGCCACTGCCGTCTGTCATATAGTTAAACCGCTCAGAAAGATAAGGAGGGGAAGTAGGGCTGAACAGTGTGTTGAAAAGTAATGACAGGATATGCACGTCCCTGCGCCGGCGAATCGGTAACCATCGAAGCTTAGAGCGGAATTCAGAGATATGATCATACTTGCGTAGACCAAAAATATATCTGATATATACATTTTGCAGGCGCTCCAGCCTATCAAGCAGCTCCTCGTTAAGGTCCAGAAACGCAATATCACCATAGTCCAGAAGAGGAAGCAAAAGAGATTGGGTAAGGGTCAACTTGGTACGAAGAGGAAGGAAATTCTGGAGACGCCTTAGGGAGTGAAGGGATCTAAAGATCCTCTGACTCACCTCAGCTATATGGGGTGACCAAGAAAGCGTCTGATCCATGGTGATACCCAAATTCCTGACAGTAGAGGAAAAAGGAATAGAAATTCCATCAAAAAGGATGTCAGGCACCACCACCTCTGAGAGCTTATTTACATAGTAAGGACTACCAATAACAATCGCTTGCGATTTCTTTGCATTAATTTGTAAACCAAACTTACACGCCCAGCAGCGTATCGACTCAAGGTTTCGATTGACTTCCGAGATTAATGAGGAGATCTCATCCACAGTAGCCGCTGCATAAATCTGTAGGTCATCTGCGTAAAGGTGATATGATGTAGTTAGGGATTCGGTGATACTATTTATAAAAACAGAGAACAATAATGGAGAAAGCACACCTCCCTCGGGAACGCCAGCGGAGAGTTCGCACCACTCGGACATCCTGTCATCGAACATAACGCGCTGGCGCCTGCCAAAGAGGTAGCTGCGAAACCAGGATAAGGGAGTTTCAGAAATGTTAAGAGAGCGGAGAATACCTAGCAGAATATCAAAATCTACCGTATTAAAAGCACTGCTAAAATCAAGAAGAACAAGGGCAGTAAGCTTTTTGGATTCAATATTGAGACGAATGTCATCGGTGACGTTAACTAAAGCGGTGACCGTGCTATAATAGTATAGTATACTATAGTAGTTCAGTCGGCGAAACTGAGATAGCAACCCTAGCAGCCTGTGTATTTGCCCCCCCCACGCCGCGACCGAAGTCTAGATGGAATACAGCGTGTAGCGCGTCCTGTCTGGGAATATGACCAGTATATTTACATATATATAATGATGAACGACCCCTCAGGCAACTGATCGATTTCGACGAGCGGAGTAACCTCCTGTGCTCATCACATGAATGACAGAGCCACGTCTAGATCGCCAGCCGTTCTGAGAGACGTGAGGGCCCTGATTAAGGGGTTTCGTCTCCTATGTCGGTAAAAAGGTAGACGCCAGACCACACCTCAAATCTGGTAACTATGGACACGGATTCACCCCCATTTAGCACCGTTAGGCAGGAATGATCGCAGATATACTGATTCTTGACAGTGTTCCGGCTGATTAGGTAATTTAACCCCCACTAAGTTTCTAGAACAATCATCAAACATACCCAATCCCTGGCACATTAGCTATATTTGACTAATCATATGAACCTCCGGAAGGACTCCGTTACGGTAAATACATCTTTGACTGCGTTCCGAAACCACTTGTCAAACATGCCCAATTCCAGAGAGTAGCTCTGGCGAATAAGACATGTTTGATTCAGTCATATAAACCCTTCAGAATATTTCCGATAAAGTAGATATAACTTAGGCCCTAACACCACTTATGAATTTACAAATGACTATAAGATTAAGAACCGTAAATGACTCATAATTATGAAGAGAACTTCCTCACGACAAGCCATTCACCACAGATCAAAATAAACACCCACCAATAATTTCTTAGCCTACAACCACACTGCCAGTCCGAACGATGAGAATTGAATGATCCCGAATACTAAGCCGACATGCCCTTTTATACTCTGCACGAGGGTCACGAGGGTCAGGGCGCGAGGGTCAGCATCATGAGGGTCACGAGGGTCAGTAGATAAGGGTCACGAGGGTCACGAGGGTCAGTAGATGAAGGTCACGAGGGTCACGAGGGTCAGTAGACGAGGGTCACGAGGGTCAGTAGTATGAGGGTCACGAGGGTCAGTAGCACGAGGGTCACGAGGGTCAGTAGACGAGGGTCACGAGGGTCAGTAGTATGAGGGTCACGACGGTCAGTAGATGAGGGTCACGAGGGTCAGTAGATGAGGGTCACGAGGGTCACGAGGGTCAGTAGTATGAGGGTCACGAGGGACACGAGGGTCAGTAGACGAGGGTCGCGAGGGTCAGTGGTACGAGTGTCACGAGGGTCACGAGGGTCAGTGGTACGAGGGTCAGTAGTACGGGGGTCACGAGGGTCAGTAGCACGGGGGTCAGTAGTACGGGGGTCACGAGGGTCACGAGGGTCAGTAGTACGGGGGTCACGAGGGTCAGTGGTACGAGGGTCAGTGGTACGAGGGTCAGTGGTACGAGGGTCACGAGGGTCAGTAGTACGAGGGTCACGAGGGTCAGTAGTACGAGGCTCATGAGGGTCACAAGGGTCTGTGGTACGAGGGTCACGAGGGTCAGTAGTTCATGAGGGTCACGAGGGTCAGTGGTACGAGGGTCACGAGGGTCACGAGGGAAAGGCGTTGGTAATAAATCTCTTCAATCCACCTTAACTCTTTAACAATAGGGTTTAAATTTGATTGTATTATTAGCGCGCTAGCGTAAACACGTTATATCGTTTGCCTTACGACAGATGGTGGTATATTGTTCCTTTTCATATAGCTTCTAATGCTCTAACGATTAAGATTGGAATTCGTGGGTCGCCCTACGCTTCTAGCCATGATGGACTGCCAGAATATAAACATTATTTGGGTATTATTATCATTATTTCCATATTTTAAATGATTCATACAATATTCTTGAATGAAATAAGTTTCCGATACTGACTAATAACACTTTTGAATGCTAGTTATAGTAGTTATGCTTATTTCCTTGTTCCTTTATTTATTACGTCAATTTTCCAACTTTGGGTATGAAACAACAGTCTGTCTTTTTCTTTCTCTCTCTATATATCAATATCATCCGCTAGTGAGCATGCCCTCACTGTGTTTCACTGTGTTTTCCTTTTTTTTAATAATCTAGTCAAAATTGTTTTCTGGATGTTTGAACACAGCGGAAAATCTGGCATTTTTTTAGGTTTTTGGAGGTTTAATAATAAATTTATAAAAAAAAGGAATACATAGGAACATGTCAATAGTAGCCATAGATTGATGGAAAAAAAAATGATTGCTCTACTGCCATTATCCAGGGAGAAAACAAACACAACTACGTTTCTATGGAAAAACGGCCGTTTGTGTTTCCTCTTAAACCTCTCAGAGACTAGCGTGGCCTGCAGGTACCGCAGGCTGCGCCAGTGTTATTCAGGCCTTATCCTCTAGTTGTTAACGTTGATGCAGTTTTTGTCAATTGGCGATTGACGACTTATTCAGAGTATTTCAGAGAAAGTAGCTTTCTCAGAACAGCTAAAGGCCTCAAGCCGTTTTTGTTATAGATGCCGCCATCGCTACCATATATACTTATCTACGATTATAAAGAGGTAAAGTTAGTGATTTGTAATTTTGTATTGGTACTTATAGGGGTTTTCATTTAAAACGCTCGAACTTTGCAATAAAAGCGTCGGCCGCGACTCCGGTGTAGGATTCACTCATTCTCGCAGACTCATTTTCGCATAAATGCGGCTGAATTTCATGAAGAACGCGAGTTATGGTGGTATTCAGAGCGACAATTGTCTGTGGTTTGTCTACATATACCAGAGATTTCCGGAGCCCCACAGAAAATATTCGAGCGATCACACACGATCTCGGTAGCCAGTTGATGTCACCACCACGCGATAGGACTAAGCCCTCGACCTTCGCATCCAATCAATTTAATGTTTCCCGTGCAGAATGACTACTGGCGCCGTCCTGTTGGGTCCGTAACAGTGTTGGGCGTAATTAATTACTTTTTGTAATTTAATTACAAATTACACAATTATTAATTCAATTACGTTAATTAAATTGAATGTAATTAAAATTTCATGTAATTGAAATTACTTTGTAATTTGTAATTGTAATTACATTATTTGTAAATTAAATTACTAAATTACTTTGTCAACTTTTTTTATAAACAATGAGAAGCATACGTGTTTACTTGGTCTGATTGCAATGATGTACTAATCAAAACAATAAATGTGTGTACCTATATTTATATTTATCCGTGTAAACCGTATTCTTAGCACCGCCGGGCTTAAGAACACGTGTATACGTTTCGGCGTTTAACACGGATACCGGGAGCTCTAATTTGTATTGGTGCCACAAAACTAATACTGTTGTTAGGTTAGACCGGACAGATATAAAAATGTAAAATTAGTTACATACACGTATCATTTTTTTTTCATTTCAAGCTAAACCTTGCAAAGCTCTTCGAAAACAAAGTTATTACACTCATACACTCTTTACAACTTTGGGGCTCCGCTTACATATCAGCTAACATATTTCGGAAATGAATATAATAAGCTAAGCGTCATGCCTCATGAATGAAACAGATACCTAAAATTAACTGGGAAACTAGGAATGCTGACTGTCCAAAGAAATTGTGAATGTTACAAAATAGACTAAAACACCACACTTACACACACACACCACCTTGCCTATGACCGTCACATCTGTCCTAATTTTAATAAAATAAAACTTCTTTTTGCCTTTTACATAAAAAACACTTCACTCAAGCATGCCATGCCCCATACCTATCCGGCTTTCGTTTCACCGATCGTTTATTTTATTCAAAAAATAAGTGATCAAAAATATTCTATAAAACAAAAGTACTTTGTAATTTAATAAGTAATTAATTGCAAAATGTAATTAATAATTTAATTAATAATTACATTTTGTAATTGTAATTGAAACTTATAATTACAATTTCATTTTCCCTGTAATTGTAATTTGTAATTGCAATTACTTTTTGTAATTGTAATTATTAATTAGTAATTCAATTACGTTTTGCCCAACACTGGTCCGTAACTACGACATCCATACCATCTATCATAGGCCACAATTTTTTTTATCATCGTCCGATATCGCTCGCCATTGACAGCGAGCGCGGTGCGGCTATCCTTGCGCATCTTTGAAAAAATAAGACCCGATGATTCCGCTGGACCAAAATCTACACAAAACAGTAACTTTTTGGGAGTGTTAAGTCACAGGTCACGTGGATATTCGTCGCTCCGGTTGTCTCAAATTCTTCATTAAACAATGGTTTGTGTACTTTGCAGGATGGCCATGAATGCCATAAGTTGAACACAACGCACGGAACGTTTGTCGAAAAGAGTACTGGGGGCCTAGACAAGGTTACAATCGACAAGCGCTAACGCCAATAGAAAATTAACAAAATATATGGGAATGACAGATGTTCACGAAAAGTGTTTCGACGGCATCTGTCATTCCCCTACATTTTATTATTTTCTATTGGCGTTAGCGCTTGTCGATTGTAACCTTGTCTATACGGACCCTGATTTTGATGATGTTTCAACAATTTCTATGCATTGTTGAATCTATTTATTGTGTATTCCCAAATTTGACAGCTACAGGGCATTTGCTAAGGTGGCCGAGCGAACCTATTGAAAACCCTTTATAAGTGGCAATCTTCAGCACTCCCACAGCCCTCTATAGTGTACTTTTACTCAAGGGCCAAGCATATATTAGCTGCAAGGGCATAGCCAAGTTTTAATATCGGGGGGGTTTAAAAAAATGGAACAACAAAAATATGCATAAAATGAACTACCCTCCTCTGGCTACGTTCCACTACCCACCAGGCACCCTATGAGGTCTTCCCCTCGCGCCTCCGTCCTGCCGCACGCAGCGTTTCAGTTAAAAACTCGCCTAAGAGTAATAAGGACACAATGTTAACAAAATTCTTATTATACTGTGTGATAATAGAGTTTCTCAGTCTTTGGTTTAGTACTATAAGTTACTAACTTTCACGATTTCAATTACCCTTCGCTGTATTAAATCCAATACACGAATCGTCTAAACATCACAAAAGCAATCAGCGCCATCCGTTACCCAACTCGTAAAACCCTGAGAATTGATACCATAAATGATATCATATTTATTTCGATTCGTTTGTCTCGCATGCTTGTTTATCAGCCATTTATTTACAGCAAAATATGACAGTATATTGACTTCGTTATAATAATAATAATAATAAAACCTTTTATTTCCTGTAAAAAAATAGTAAATTACATGTAGTTTTTCCTTAGAGACTAACCCCCTTATTCATAAAACTTAAAATGCCTCTGCTAAATAAAATGTGCTTTGTCCCTTACTTACGAAAACAAATGTCAAAGTGACAGATAAGGACAAACTAATTTGAACGCCGTTGTAGTTAAAACAGGCTTATAGGACGTTTATGAATCAATTATCTTATCCGTTAATAATCTAGTAGTTTTTTCTTTCTTTTTTTGTATACGACTTTTCCCTAGGTATATATTTTTGAGTTATATCCTCTCTCTTGGTTTAATTTTTATTGGGATCCCTTTGGCAGGGTATAGGTCTCCTCCAATTTCTGCCACTTGTCTCTGTTGTGTGCCACTTTAAGCCAATTGTTGCCTGCTACTGTTTTTATTTCGTCCTCCCAGCGCTGCTGAGGTCGTCCCACGTTTCGTTTTCCATAAGGACTTCGTTATTAACAGCAAAATTGTACGGTACACCCCATTCATAACTAGGCCTAAGCATAACTGTGGAGCGGAACGTGTCCAGAATAGCTGCAGTTAAAAATTCCTTCAACAGTAAACAATCTTCGAATACCGATTAAAATAACAGATGCACTTCTTTCTTATGGCTGGTACGCTACATATATAACGGAGGTAATATTGAAATTATGATATGAATAAAGTAATACCACAAGATCTGGAAAGCTTATCAAAGATAATTAGATTATTTGTAGGGCGGCGATTGCATCGTTTTCTTTACATGGGACGGCAAGCAAAAATGTTAGTATTTGGCCACGACTTTCAGCTGCAGCGGCAGCGGTAGCGGTGCGCCATACCATTCATGGGGGAGCGAAAGGCCGCATTCCGATCTCTCGCTCTCACGTATGGCTTGGCGGCCGAGCCGATAGGCAGTATTCTCACTGATGTTCCAATATAACGATTCATCGGCCACTAGGTGGCTGAATGTATATGGATCTCATTGTATTAGGTACTGTTAATACCGGCATGTAATTGCATTTTAGTATAAATTTTATTAAATTTCATCTCAACGGTTCAATAACCTATGTCAAATTTATGTTATGATAGATTAAAGAAACAAGATGTTGTTCTTATATATAAAGTTTTATTTGGACGCTCTTAGCACGTATAAGTTAATATACTGGTTACCGTCTATCTATTGCGGTTTATAGTTTTATCCGCCGTCAGAATGACAGTCGCAAGCGCAACGGGGAGTCGCGGGAAATTCATGTCACACGTCAAAAACAAAATAGTATTAAAACATCATACAAATTGTTTCGAATTTAGACTCAATGCGCGCGTCATAAGGTTCATGTTGAAATGTATTAGGTTGGTCTCACGGTATGCTTTCTGAATAGTTGTGGTTTATTGATATATCGGAGATTGTGCGTCGCTCAAACAATGCATGTTAATACCAACAAAGGAAGAACGATCATAGTGAAAGGATATAAAATTTAAAATATAGGTCCGTGAAGCAAGCATCTGTTTATATATATATAGGTAATTGCCATTCCCTTGGGTATCGCAAGTTAAAATCATAAAATTATGGGAGTTGAAAGTTCCATAAAAACATGTCTTTTTATCGGCCTAGAGAAAAATTCAAGATGTTAAAAGAATCCTTACACCATAATAAAAAAATATACGTACCTACCAAGTTACCAACTATGTAGGTCCTTAAACGCTTACTTTCACGATCAAAACGGCGATTTACGTGTTTTGCCATACAACGGTTAAGTAGTACCTAGTACAAAGATAATGCTGTGACGTCATAATACTATGTCAATTTTATTTGTACGAGCCGTTTCGGCTGCCTCCTTTGGCCTTTTTTTGTCATTTTACGCGCACTAGTTAGTCCCATATAACCATTTGATCCACTCAGAAAATTGGTTCGAATGGCACCGTGAAAAATTCGTCAAGTAACCAATTGCTAGAAGTGCATTGATAAAATGATAATGTAATTTCATGTCTGCCTACCCCTTTTGGAAATACAGGCGTGAGTATAAAGCGTATAATTGATGAGATTGTTGGAATATAGATATTTTATGGCTCATGAAAGAAAAGCATCGCAATAAGTATCTACCTAATAACCGTGATTCTCGCAGTCGTGTCGGTTGAGGTCGTAAAGTTATTTCATAACGCTATATTTTCCTGTTATTAAACAAGGTAGCTGATAATTAACCCTTTTTAAGTATCTACTTAATTTTATGAAGCTAAAGGAAATTCGTAGGTACTCAAGGTTATAAAATCTGTATTCTTTAATTGGAAGGTGTAAGAGATAGAAAGTTATGTAATATTGGGTAGGTAAAATAGCATACAAAGTTCTGTTTCATTATAAAGGATGCGCTTAGTTTTTATTAAATAATAAATAAATATTTACGGACAATCTTCTTAGCTGTCGCTACACGCCTCCATAAGGCGCTGTTAGAGGGAACTGATTGAAAAATTTGGTGACCGAGACGGAATGTTCCGATAGTTCCTTTGGTGGAGAGTAGGCTCGAATCATTAAATTTTTCATGACGTTACTCCGTAATAATCATAAAGTTATTATAATACAAAATAATCCTGGCACAGCACAAATCAAACTATTAAATTTTAATATGATTGCTGCAGTTAAATACTAATTAGTTGTTAAAGACAGCACGAGTCATATTTTCCAGTTTTAATACGGGCGCGGGGCGTCTTAAAAATCACATGACAGAAAACGCAACTGTTTCAAAACATTGATATGTAAATAAAAAAATATTTTTATATATATGTGAAAGAAACGAAGTATAGACATTGTATCGACGTTAGAATTATTTATGTTTATAATAAACAAAATCATAGCTATAATTTATTGCATAAGCTATAATTTCGAATAATCAAATCCATTACCTAACATTCTATAAAACTGTCGTGCATCGCTAGCTAGGAACGAGTTTGAAGGCCTCGGGTGTAGTGAAATTTATTCATTACAGAATGGATGAATGCTTGCAATTATTCAAATAGTAGGATTTAATTAAAAAGTGAAGATACCCATATTACCGAAGATTGACTCGCGTCGAAGACAATGATTTATGCAAGAGCTGACCGAGGCGGTTTGAGTTTTTGCATGCTTCTTTGAACCCGCTTTATCACACAAATATTTTAGGAACACGGCTAGAAGACGGTTTATATTTTTGAATAAAACATTATTCAAATATTCGTGGAGTGAATTAGTGTCTAGCAGGTCGATCACGCAACGAATTGTACGTACGTGAAACAGATCTAAATAAAGGTTCATTTTTATATGAAAAAAAGTACAGTTGGACTGTCGTAACGCGCGTTCGAAACGTTACATGATTACCCCTCTGATGTATATATTTCTAGATGTCGATATTAAGACTAACTTCTTATTATTATCAGCATATATTCACAGCTCTTGTTGGTACGTCGGTAGCGTTAAGTTCCACTTATTCTGCATCAACATCCTTATATTTTTTCTGGTTGGTCTAAAGGAGCTTGAGGTCCGCTTTGGTACCTACTCCTATGTTTTCGCGTTAATAATAGTTTAACAAACTCCGTCCAACTTATTCTACAGTATTCTATAAAAATTGGAGTAATAGAATACTCTAAAGTTAGTATGACGGTTATCTTCCGATTATTAATTTCGTGGTGTATTTTTTTATAACATGGCGATGGTGGTTGGTCTATCTATTCCAATCTTCTTCATTCCACTCCAATCAATATGCCAGTAAGGTTATACAGAAAAGCACCACTCTTCAATAATAACATGATTTAAGGGCATATTCGCGAGAGAGAAGAGATGCATCGTTCGTGACGTCACCGAGTATAAGTCAAAAGTGATCCATTTTGTAACTTTTATTTGTCATACAAATTGTATTGTTAATTTTGGTTACAAAATGGAGCATTTTTAACTTATACTCGGTGACGTCACTAACGATGCATCTCTTCTCGCGAAAATGCCTAATATATTTAGCAGAGGTAGCAGAGGTTGTCTTGGAAGCAGACAGCGCTTGGGTAGATATTTTTCACAGCGCGAGCTCGAATTTCGACAGCCGCCACGACGCCATATACTCGTAGGGATGTGACACGTCGCTAGTGTTGTCCACCGTACTACGCTAACAGTTGCGAATTGGGGCCTATGAAGTATTTAAAGCTTAGTATAGGTACAGGCCTTGGCATTGCTTTTGTGTGGCTGCCGCTGTTGGGCGGTTGTTACTTGCTGTGAAATAATGTGCTAGCTTTAGACCTTTGCCATCCTAGACTAACGAAGGAATCTTTCATATTTTTACTAGACTCAACCGAGTTAATCTCTATTTATGGGCTCGCTATTTTCTAATTTTCCAAGAAGATATAAATTAATCTAAAGGAAAGAGGTTGTGACAGGCATGTCGTTTCAAACAAAATTTAAATAACTATGCAATATCACTATTAATATTACCTACAAATGAAAAAAATATTTTGAAGTACCTATAATTAAGCCGTTAGATAGGAAGGGGACTTGCAAAATATTCTTGGGTACTAAAAGCCATTTTACACGATTGCAGAAGCCATTCACTTTTCGGTAGAAATAAATCAAAGGTAGGTACGAATTTACATATACCCGCGGACTTTCAACACGCAAAGGCTTTTGAAATAGTAGTGCAGTGCAATCTTTAGCCTAGAAACACGAATTTAAAAACTAATAGTGCTATAAGCGAGCCCTCTCTTCTACTTAGTTGATCCATCATTACGCAATTCGAGATTAAATAGATATATAAGTCCTGCGTACCCTTTGCTAAAATATACATTTGTAGATAAATAAATAATACTTAGAACACATCTATGACTCCAGGAACAAATTCGTACTCATCACACAAATAAACTAATGAATCCTTTAAGAGTCCGCAGTAAGCTCAGCCAAATTTCACCTTCCCATACAAACGTAGTTACGCTCTCATTTTAAAACTACGTGTTGGATTGGGACGAAACTTTGCATATACAATGAAATGAGGTATATCTATGTCTGTAATTAGTTTATATGGTTCCAGTTTAGAAGACAAACGAAATGCAGCAAAAATAAATTTTGTATGAAAAACTTAAATTCGCTGTTTTTTTTTACTATGGTATCTGAAGCTACATAAACTAATTACAGACATAGATATCATTGTGTATGCAAAGTTTCGTTACAATCCAACAAGTCGTTTTAGACTGAGAGCGTAACTACGTTTGTATGGAGAATCGAGCTTACTGCGGACTCTTAAGTATTAATAATAAATAATAGTTTTGTGTAACATATTGAATTTTTCTTCCGAACGCGACCCGAGTTTATAAAGGAATTTTGAAAAAAAGATATATTGAACATTATTACTTAATTCAAAAATTAGAACACCTAACTCTAACAAACGGCTATAGGAATTTCAAACATTCAGTATTCAGTATTCATTATTTATTGCGTTAAAGTACACGTCCATGCAGTAATACATAATAAACAAAATAAACAACAAACAACAACAATAATAGAATTAACAATTCGACAGTAAAACACAACAGAATAATAGGCTTTAACTTAGACAAATATACGAAATTATCTTAAATGTAATCCACATTTAAGATAATTGTGAATGTCAGGTAAATAATACTATAATAAAGTCCGTTTAAATATACATTACAATTGCATTAAATCGGTATAAACATGTCAAAGAAGAGAAATAATAAGATATAATAACAAGGAAATTACAATAGTTGAGAGATAAGATGGAACAAGTGATAGATGATTATTGGTAACAAAAATTAAATTGAGTACAAGTATCAATCAAATATCTTACCAAAGTATGCGTCCAAGTTATAGAAAGGTCTACGTATTAGGTATGATTTTAACTTCCCACTAAATTCCCTTATGCTGCTAGAGTTCTTTATGTCAATTTCGAGATGATTATAAATTTTTATGGCTATAAAGTTGAAGCTTTTCTTAAAATGAGCAAAATTAGACTGAGGCAGTAAGAGGTCTAAGTTATTAGCACATTAGAAAACGACTTTCTTTAGAATTTCTCTACGTAAAAATTGAAAATTTAGGCTTTATTAAGCATACTCACCTACCCACTTAGATAACCTAAACCTCTATCGTTGTTCTTGGGGTTGCGGGCATGATAACTCACTTCAGAATGATGTGTTTTTGTGAATTCTATTTACTGACACCATTTCAAGAAAACGATATTGGTGTTTTCTGGACCGGTACGAGTAAGTATTTATTTGATTCGCAAGTTATGATATATCACGTGTCTACACATTCATGTCTTTGAAAGTGGATATGAAGGGAGCCATGTTCCGGCGTTTTCGCGGTCGGTTTACCGCGAAGTTGCGACACCATGAAATTGCGTGACACATCGCAGTAATAGTCTGTTATTGTTAGTCTTTAAGGCACTTGTATTATGGTCCTTTTTCGCCTGGTTTATTTAAATAAATATTCCCTTGTGTCAAATGTCGTGGAAGGAATACCGGCTCTCTCTGGATAAAAATAATTGCCAACGTGCTTTTCGAAATCAGTTTAAACGTCGGTAATGTCTTCTTGATCTTTGATCATTAATTAGTGATAATATCTCTGTCATCATTAAGCGTTTACCGTGTTATTATACGCATCAATATTTACGCAAAAACTGATCGTTTAGTGGTGCGGTATGCCGACACCGCCGTGTGGTCTTCACTCATTACGCAGGAGACATGTTTCATACAGTATGTACCTACAGTAGAATCCTCCCCATCTTTATCCTGGTGTCATCTTAAAGGAGAGAGTCTGCTGTCTCGGGCACGACTTAGAGCAGCGACAGCATCGGCGCGGCGCTGCGATATATGTGGAAGCGAGAAGTCGCGCTCCGATCTCTCTCTCTCTCCTACATATGTAGCGAAAGGCAACGGTGCACCATATGGTGCACCGTTGCCGCTTTCGTTCCAAGTCGAGGCCGAGCAGTTGATTTGACTGCCATCTGACCTTTTAAACCAGAGGTTAAAGTAGACCTAGTTGGGATTAAGCTTTGTAAAGTGAGCATGACTTTATGAACGGCTAGATAGATGGGCGAAAGCTTTGAATGGTTACTAAATGAACGCTTCCTAGTTTGCTTGGGAAGGAATGCTAAGCCGTTGATCTCGGACGTTGTCTACGACAAGTTGTGAAGCTAAGCACTGTCGGTTAAGTTGAACGCTACGCACACTCACTTGATAAAAAAAACTAACGTTAGAAGGAAGGTTAGATGACAGACGCTTCCGCAAATAACGAATGCCTTCACAAATTCCTGAACCATCGTGAGGTAACTGCCTCCCTGGACAGGATATATATGTGTAAGCCATGTTATGTCATCCAAATAATATAAAGGGGAATCTGTACATTTGTCGACACAGAACTACTGCTGAGAGATTCTATCGCATATATATCTTAATCGATCAAAAACCTTTTTGTTTTAAACCAAATCATATATAAATATTAGCAGGGTACGTATACTGAGTATTATCTGGTTACTCTGACGGGTCCTCAGTCACATAGTTACCGGTGCGGCGCCGTGCAACATTGTAGTCAAATGATCACTTCCATTGTAGACTTTAACAAGCTACTGTCACGGTTTAAATTGGACTGGATTATTGTTGATGGGAAATTGCTACCAAAATGGTCTGTCAGCTTTCTAAAAGAGTTCCGTACGTAAATGTGAGTTCTAATTAGGTGTTCCCTTGTCGTTTGAATGTTACGCCAGATTTGGCTTTAGTCGATAACTTTAGGCGAATGGTTTTACTTGGTAAGACTCGTTAAGTCTAATTTTCAAGAAGACTTTTACGAGACTTGAGCGAAAGTGCTGAAAAGCATTTCAGTTTTGTAAAACTCGTATCAACACTATTTGGGGAGAAGGGAGTGGTATGCCAGTGAAAATGTGGGATTTTTAACTAGCAAAACTATTAAATTGTTACACGATGTCATATATACAGTTTGCTCGAGAGATAGATAGAGGGATTGCAAGTACCATAGCTCTGTCTGGGTTCTCTATTTATAGCTATAGCGAATATTTTTTGTTTGAGAAGTGATGGAAACGATTCATAGTCGATTCATTATAGGTACGGTTCTTGATCGAGGCCAAAAAGAATAAAAGAAGACTGCTATCCCTTTCGATCGTTATCTCACAGTTTCCTAAATTCATTGGAGGCTACCAAACATGCCCCCAAACCGAGATGCTACAATACTCCGGTGCGCACAAAGACCTTATCTTGATCGGTATCAATAGACATATGTATGTATTTATTACATTAATACATCGAAAACTTTAAAAGAGATTCCACAGGAACCCCATACTGTGCCACGAGGTTGAGAATGCAGTTATAGTAGTCGTTAATGCAAGGGAGTAAGGTGGCTTCTATGTGGGTTGGATGCTACAGTGATTTGGTAATGTTCTGGGGAACCATCAATCATAAGTGACGCAGGACAGTTTCTAAACCCTTTCGTGGTTTTCGACTGGTCTTAATGGATATTGTACATTACGTGGTATGTTGTGCAACTCTTGCGCGTTTTTTAGTTTGGGCTTTTTATTTATCATTCATTAGTACTTACTTACGCACACTCCTTTCCGTTGAAATCAAAAGAATCACAGAATTTTAAAAAAATGGTTAAAACACGCAGCATTTCACAACTCGGTACATTTCGACATTGCCATGCAACTGCGTTACGTTTTTAACTTAGGCTCTGGCCTAGTTAAAAACGGGGCGGGGTCTGCCCCGTATCATGGTCGGCCTTAATACGCGATAACTTCACTGGAGTCTGGAAGGTGATTGTGCCGACCCACTTCTGTCTTATATCGTATCATATCTTATATTGTATTAGTTTATCATGGTTGTGTTGAATGTGTCCTACCTAATGCACAGTGTGCATAATTCACTTTGTAGGTACATACCATTCTGTTTGTTTATTATAATTATTTTTGTTTTTTTTTTTTTTTTTTGTAATATTGCTCTTTTTGGTATTTATTCTTTATTAAACGCGTGTGTGAGCTGTGGTCACCTGTAAGTGGCTAAGAATCTTACAGTGATTTTTGTACTAGGTTAGTTTTTTAGCATATTGATGTATTGTCTGTTGGTGATCCTTAAATAAGTAAATAGATGTGACGAGATAGAGCGTCCGTCACTGGCTGACACCGTTCGATGGAACGAGACGGACGCTCTATCTTGTCACTTATCGCGTGATAAGGCCGACCATGATACGGGGCCAGGGAAGTAGGAGGGCGGTACACATCTTCATTACTGTAAGAGTAAGGACGTGTTACGATATATTTGGCTACTCTGGCTGCTACTAACTATACGATGCTGACTGTACTAGCTGTGGTAAGGGTGTTATGATGCTATGGTCACATGTTACAGTCTAACAAGGCTGCACACATTGAATGTTGATATTTGGGATGCATAAAATTATTAAGCATCCTAAATATCAAGAGTTACATGTCTCAGTCTAACAAGGCTGCACGCATTAAATGTTGATATTTGGGATGCGTAAAATTATTAAGCATCCTAAATATCAAGAGTTACATGTCACAGTCTAACAAGGCTGCACACATTAATTGTTGATATTTGGGATGCATAAAATTATTAAGCATCCTAAATATCAAGAGTTACATGTCACAGTCTAACAAGGCTGCACGCATTAAATGTTGATATTTGGGTTGCGTAAAATTATTAAGCATCCTAAATATCAAGAGTTACATGTCTCAGTCTAACAAGGCTGCACGCATTAAATGTTGATATTTGGGATGCGTAAAATTGTTAAGCATCCTAAATATCAAGAGTTAATTAATTATTGCTCGTATATGTGATTTGGTGAAAAAATTAGATAAAGCACGTATTCCATGACCTATATTGCCTGCGAACACTTTACACACGATCGTGGAAACGATTACCCGCAAGGCTTTCTCAACCGACTTCTGAAAGTGGAGAGGTTCCACATTTCAATTATTACTAAATACCGAGATACCCTATAAGTATATATATATATGACGACCGCTTTAGCCTAGTTGGTAGTGGCCCTGCCTACGAAGCAAGAGGTCCTGGGTTCGAATCCCGGTAAGGGTATTTATTTGTGTGATGTGCACGAATATTTGTTCCCGAGTCATGGATGTTTTCTATGTATTTAAGTATTTATTTATCTATATAAGTATGTTTATTGTCGTCTAGTACCCATAGTACAAGTTTTGCTTCGTTTGGGACTAGGTCGATTTGTGTAAGATTTTGTCCCCTAATATTTTCCATTAATTTGATATACACACACACACAAATATATATATATATCAGACACTTAGCAACAAAAACGTTGATGGAGAGAGCCAGCAAAGTTTTTACAATATATAATAATAATAATTGGCTTCAAAAGT
The DNA here is from genome assembly GCA_947049275.1 of Epinotia bilunana. Taxonomy (NCBI): domain Eukaryota; kingdom Metazoa; phylum Arthropoda; class Insecta; order Lepidoptera; family Tortricidae; genus Epinotia; species Epinotia bilunana. The sequence goes on from OX346253.1 coordinate 6,109,939, forward strand.
CCAGGACCCCATGGTCCAGAGATATGGAAAAAACATACAAATAATAATATTAATAATAAATACTCTTTATTGCACCACGACAAGAGAGGAACATCTTACAAAAAATTTGCTTAATAAATAACGGTAACAACAGGCGGTCTATGAATATATTTATATTGAGAAGGTAATATTTAAACCTTACGAAAGAATATTGTTTATGGTATTCTTGATTCAAGGTCATATTCTTGCTTCTCTACCTAATCCCTAATGGGTTGGAAGTACTTGGAAGGTCAGGTGGAGGCAGTTCATAGTTAGCAAGCGGACTTTGGGTTCCTTTAGGATGCAACCGTAATAACACACTAAGATGAGGAGAAGGAATCTTGGCATACTTCAAAGTACTTTATAGTCCTCAATTTGGTTAGGTCAATAGTCCTTCGTATTCAGCCAGCAATGGCCATCGACCACTTACGTCCTGTCGTGGTCTTTACATCGTAAGCCACACGCAGCGCCGCGCCGCGACTAATTTACCGACTAATTGTGACGACAATTACACGCTTTTCGAAGGAAACGTTTGTCCTCAGCAATTCGACCGTCTAATTATTAAAATATACTCAGAACGCCGAGCATTCGGGTATCTTATGTGTTTCGGTGAAAAGCTTGAAAGTTAAGGTTTTGGGTATGAATATTTTAAGTATACCTATATTCAATGTTGATTGAAATGCCGCGCTAATGAATGGCCTGCGAACAAGGTCTTAAGCTCGGTTGTTTCAAACCGCCGGTAATAGTAAGTTACGTTAGATCCGTTAAAATCTGTTTATAAGGTTGACAGATTTCTAAGGCTCAAAGTCACCCAAAGGGCAATGGAGAGGGCTATGTTGGGAGTTTCTCTGCGCGATCGCATCAGAAATGAGGCTATCCGCAGCAGAACCAAGGTAACCGATATAGCCCTCCGAATCGCTAAACTTAGTGGCAGTGGGCGGGGCACATTGCACGTAGAACCGATGGCCGTTGGGGCGGAAAGGTTCTCGAGTGGCGACCACGTACCGGAAGGCGCAGCGTGGGTAGGCCCCCCACAAGGTGGACTGATGACCTGGTAAAGGTCGCGGGAGTCCGCTGGATGCGGGTGGCGCATGACCGGTCATTGTGGCACTCTTTGGGGGAGGCCTATGTCCAGCAGTGGACGTCTTTCGGCTGATATGATGATGATGATGATGATGATGAGATTTCTACGGGATGACAGATGCAACCCGCCCCTAGTATTTTGCGTGCACTCGGTAGTGTTACCAGATGGTGGGCGAGACGCACGATTCGCATTTCAATTTGTTATCAATATGTTCCCGCGCTCGCTTCTACGCACGTCCAGCTATCGTGTGAAAAGATGCATTTATTATTAATATAATTTGCTTCAGAAGTTTATTTTAGAGATGAAACGCAGTCAGCGTCAGCCTCATCACGTGGAAATGTATGAGACGCGTTGACTTGGGAATGTTTTTGCACATTTATTGGCAGTTTCTTCAAAATGTTTTCATTCATCATATCATCATCATATCAGCCGAAAGACGTATCCAGCGGACTTCCGCAACCTTTAGGTCATCAGTCCACCTTGTGGCGGGCCTACGCACGCCGCGCCTTCCGGTACGTGGTCACCACTCGAGAACCTTTCCACCCCAACGGCCATCGGTTCTACGTGCTATGTGCCCCGCCCACTGCCACTTAATTTTAGCAATTCGGAGGGCTATATCGGTTACCTTGGTTCTGCAGCAGAAACAAGGTTTTCATTACCAAAAAAATATTATGAATATAAAAAGGATATTCCGTATATACCTACCTACTTTCCGTTTCGGCCGTTCAAGCTTCTTCTCAACCACTGGTCCATGGTACTTGGGTGGGAAGCCACCACAGCCAGCCACAGGAGAAGTCCTGTCTGGCGCTGCTGGAGCAGTGATGCCTACGCTATGGCGGGACGGGCCGCGGGCCGTCATTTTGAGGACGGCGATAGATAGGTAATCCAATAAACTCATTGGGAGTTAAGATTATTTGAGTTGGCCGGATTGCATCAAAGTAGTCCATTCAAAAAGCAGCTCTACAGTCCAAGGTAGAAGATTCAAATTCTACGTTGCCACGTTACGGTTAATCTGAACCCGTATGGCCAAAAGTTAGGATTAAAATCTACGGCAGCCGTTTGAAAGGTTATACCTGTGACCATTGATGTAATATACTTAATAACTAAAATTAGAAAAGTTGAAAAAACCCCGACATTTTCATTTCAAAGGCCAATATCTCAAAAACGGCTGAACAGATTTTCATGAAACATAGACTAAGAACACTCGGGATAAAATTATCTATGACACAAAAACCCGCATTCAAATCGGTTCATCCGTTTGGGAGCTACGAATGCTACGATACCACAGACAGATACACAGATACACAGACAGACACGTTAAACTTATAACACCCCTCTCTTTGCGTCGGGGGTTAAAAACGAAGAATCATGTTGTCTACATGAAATTCCGTGTTTAAAAATGGCCACCAAATCTGACAGCAGAGACACGTTTATAAATACGTGTCCATTGACGACGCGACACTGAGGCAAGGTACATACAATTGTCTGTGAGTTTTAGTGTGCCACTTTTGGAGCACTTATAACCTATCTACCTCCTTTTTAAAATAGGGGTGTAGACTCGAAAATTAATATTATTCCAAATGAAAAAAGGCAAAAAAAAATGCCTAGTGACGAAAATCCCATTCAGATATCTCAAAGAATAACGAAGCTACAACCGTTTTAATATTGCTTGTTAGAGAGAGAAAACGCAAACAGTGTGTGACGTCACATTACAGAATGCTGCCGGGGGGCCGCGTCGAACACGATGGGGCGCGGCACGTTGCCGTCTATTAGTGTGACGTCTCAATCTTCCAGCGTCATCGTTTCATATGAAGTTGCGTTTTCCGAATAAGGGACAGAACATAACCCTTTTTAAAACTTTGGACACATAACTTCGTTATTATTTAACCTTTTTCATTGATTTTTCTCTTCTCCATTTGACTAAATTTTTAATCCTTTTTCGAGAAAATATGGCATTATTGATTGTTTTATTTCGTGTCTACACCCCTATTACATCATTGCCTGTATGACGGTCCCCTGTTACATGTTTCTGTCATTCTCATTTTGAAAGACAGAGATGAAGGTGGCGATATCTCTATGACGTTATCCCTGTCACATTTAATTAGTAATAATAACACAAAAAGTTCAGCATCTGGCTAGTTACCCAGGTAGAAATAAAAATTTCGCAATAATTACGACAACGCCACGTTTACATAAACATCTGGTCGATTTGCGCAGCCGCTTTCACTCAGGTTTATAACAAATGGTTGGTTTTAAATTACATCTATATAATACGTCTAGTATTATAATCCTATCGTTTGATTGGAGCTGTAAACTGTATGAGATACATATCTCTCAGTTATTTATCGTGGACGTAAATCTTAATTTATTGGCTCTAAATTTAGTAATACGTATCAAAATGTAGTATAATTGATTTAAGAATCCTACTAATTAATAGGATTGTGTAACTGTGCGGCGGCCAGGCAATAGCAATTTCATTTGAATTTCGATCGTGATGCTATCATCACACACACAAAAAAATATGAATCAAAAAACGCATTAAGTAGATGCTATATTATTAATTTTGATTCAAGCAGTAGTTTCTGGTCTGCTAACGAAATTACTAATTTTAAATTAAAAGGAAAATTTTAAACACGGTCACTCAGGAAAAATACCAGTAAAATGAATGATTATGCACTCAAACTCAAACTTTATTTATCTAAGTATGTAAATCGTCGTCTAGTACCCATAGTACAAGCTTTGCTTAGTTTGGGACTAGATTGATTTGTGTAAGATTGTCCCGAAATATTTATTTATTTATATTTATTTATTTAAACCTTTGCAGTTCTATATTACTCTTACTCGAACAGTTATGTTGTGTTTAATCCTACTTTCTACTAAAAGTATAACATGCGATAGTTTGGATGTTTGGATGTGTTAAAACGATTATGAATATGTTTATTACTAAATCACCCTTAAACGGCTCAACCGATTTGTATAAAATTTTGCACCAAGATGGTTTATAGCCCGGATTAAAATATAGGATATTTTTAATTCAGACGAAGTCGCGGGTGGAAGCTAGTAATTAATATGTGAAGGTGTAATTACATGCAATATACTGCACATGTGGCTATGATAAACCCTCGCACATCACAATATTGGGTTAACAAACAGCATGGGACCGCGCCCGCCGCGCCGCGCCCGCATTGTCGCCGCCACGTGGTCATTTCACGACAACTTGTTGCACAATTCGCTATTGCGCTTTCATAATAATAGAAAACGCTCGTAAATGCTCGCTTAAATGCGGTTTAAGCTTTTATTAATTGTAGTACAATTGCGATTGTTGTTTGAAATACGTTGTTATGATGGCGTGTACAGACTATCCCGGGGTGCTATTCGAATTAGTTTCGCCATGTCTGGAATCGAGATATCTCGGCAACATCACTAAAATATGTATATTGTGCTTCTTTCTCTGAAGTCTCAACATTGGATGACTTTAATGATGCCTTCTCAACTTTTTATGACCTAATATGTTTGCTTTTTGAATTATGTTTTCCAATAGTTAAGGTAAAACTTAATAACAAACGCAAAAATATGAAATGGTTAACAAAGGGGATAAAAAGGTCATGCCATGTGAAACGTGCAATATATCTAACCTATAGGAATTCTGGTATAAACAAAAACACGAACAAAAACTACCTTAAGAACTACAATAAAATCTTAAGGAATTGTGTAAGCACATCTAGGAAAATTAATAATAACAAGTACATAGTTACGAATAAGAACAAATGTAAAGCTACATGGAATGTTATATCATCGTCCACTGGCAATGAAGTCCACAAAAACGACATCCAATCTATAAAATTCAATGACATGACTTATGAAAATCCACAAGACATTTGTAATACATTGAATAATTTTTTCATTGACATTATTAATTACAATATCCCTCCTAAAACTAATACTAATTCCAAGATTAAATTATGTAACCACCCTAATACGATTTTCTTAAAACCAGTATCTGAAATTGAAGTATACAAATTAATTATGTCATTAAATAATAGTAAAACATGTGGTTATGATAATTTATCGACGGATATCTTAAAGCTAAATGCCTTGAACTTAAGTCGACCTTTGACCCATGTGATTAACCTGTCACTTAGTCAAGGTATTTTTCCAGAGCAACTGAAACTCTCAATAGTAAAGCCCTTGCATAAGAAAGGTGACCGTGATGATCCTAATTGCTACAGACCAATAACGATTGTACCAATTCTGTCAAAAGTTATCGAAAAGGCTATGTGTGTCAGATTAACCGACTACTTAACGAAAAATAATTTGTTAAATTCTGATCAGTATGGCTTCCGAAAAGGTCTTTCGACAGAACTAGCTAGCTTTAACTTCGTTAAATTCATCACAGATGCAATAAATCACAAATTGCCTGTTATGTCCATCTTCCTAGATATGAGTAAAGCTTTCGATTTCGTTGACCACACTATACTCCTTTCCAAACTTGAATCATATGGAATCCGAGGAAAAGCTTTGGAATGGTTTACAAGTTATTTAGGAAATAGGAAGCAATGCACGGAAATAACAAGAGTGGTCCCCGAAAATAATCGTTTTGTTAAGAAAACCTACAGATCTGAGTTCCGTTCAAATAACTCTGGAGTACCTCAGGGGAGCAATTTGGGCCCATTGCTATTCCTACTCTATATAAATGATTTACCACAAGCAACAAATGAAAAGTGCATTCTGTTTGCTGATGATACGACGCTCATGGTAAAAGGTGATAGCGTCAATGAATACGAGACCAATATAAACAAAGCCTTAAGAGATATTTATACATGGACATGCAATAATAATCTTAACATCAATTTGACTAAAACCAAATACATGCAATTTCGTTCTTACAAATCTAATCCTAAACAGCTAAATATTAGGTATGGCAACACCTTAATAGAGGAAACCAGTAGCATAAAATTTTTAGGTTTAACCATTGACAGCCACCTGAATTGGAAAGACCATATTGATTCCGTTTGCTCCCGATTGGATAGATTTGTTTTTGCACTAAGAAAACTCAGTAGAACAGTTTCTACTGAAGCTGCAATAACAGCGTACTATGGATTCGTTTCGTCTACTTTAGATTATGGTCTCTTATTGTGGGGTAACACGGTTCAGGTTGAGAGGGCATTTAAAGTACAAAAAAAGTGCATACGTGCCATCAGCAACACATGGCTAATGGACAGTTGCAAACCTTTCTTTAAAAGATACAATATACTAACATTAGCATGTATGTACATCAGGAAGGCTTGTTTGTTTGTCAAGGCTCATGGGGACTATTTTCAACTACGTTCCGATGTGTCTTTCGGGATACTAAGGGCACAGTACAGAAATCTTTTGTACCAACCTCGATGCTGCGCTGATATATATAGACGCAATGCCTACTATTCTTGCATAACAACATATAATAACCTACCAGACGAAATTAAACTTTTGCGCAATTTAGAATTTAGGACAAAATTGACGAGATGGCTCCATGAACGTTGTTTTTATTCTGTAAAGGAATATTTGGACATTGCACGAAAATAATTTATTAGAACCTTAAATTGTAATTATTAATCTATTTTGAATGTAAATTGTGAATTTATTGACATTACTGTATTTTTTTTTTCTTCTATTATTATTAATTGTGTTATTTGAAATTATTTATAATTGGCTACTAGGCTAATATTTGCATGCCGTTGAAGGCTGAATACTGAGACTCATCATATAATGTTAACATCTAATGTACATATTCTTGCAAATAAACGATACTTTACTTTACTTTACTTTACTTGAACACTGATACTGCGTCGAAGACCAGCATTCATATTTTTTCTTTTAAGCTTTTATTATACCTCTAGCTTCGTAGGCAGGGTAACTAACTACCAACTAGGCTAAACCCGTTGTCAAAATTAAACGAAAATCAATATATGTTCCTACTTAAGATCCTACTTATAATATTATAAATGCGAAAGTTTAGATGTTTGGATGTTTGTTACTCAATCACGCTTAAACGGCTGAACGATTTGAATGAAATTTTGCACGAAGATAGTTTATAGCTTGGATTAAAATATAGGATAGTTTTTATCCCGGGTCCACGCTGACGAAGTCGCGGGCGGAAGCTAGTCTAAAATAAATCCAACGAAAAAATAAAGGCACTAATAGTGATTTACTTATAATATTTTGTGTCTGATGCGGTAGCCCTAAATTAGGTAGTTGAATTATTTTCAAACCCATTAATTTTCAGTCCAATCCCACATTTCACTTCCTCAAAATCCTACTACGGGTTTTGGCCCATGATTAAAGTTGATTTTGTCTGGTTAAAAAGTTAAGTTAAACTAAGTAATCCAATAGTTGCCTACCCATGTCGTCGGAGCGCATTGTAGGCCGGGTGCTTATGCAACAGTTGCATAAGACAATGCCAGCGCCGGCGCACCGAAACTCGCGGCTATTGCACTATCTCGCGCGAGCTTACCGACCCTTGACTATCGGAGCGATGTTAAGAGTAGATTTTTAGGGTTCCGTAGCCAAATGGCAAAAATCAGAACCCTTATGGATTCGTCATGTCTGTCCGTCCGTATGTCACAGCAACTTTTTTCCGAAACTATAAGAACTATACTGTTGAAACTTGGTAAGTAGATGTATTCTGTGAACCGCATTAAGATTTTCACACTAAAATAGAAAAAAAAACAAAAAAATTTTGGGGTTCCTCATACTTAGAACTAAAACTCAAAAATGTTTTTTTCATCAAACCCATACGTGTGGGGTATCTATGGATAGGTCTTCAAAAATGATATTGACGTTTCTATATATCTCATCAATATCATTTTTTTCTAAACTGAATAGTTTGCGCGAGAGACACTTCCAAAGTGGTAAAATGTGTCCCCCCCTCCCCCTGTAACTTCTAAAATAAGAGAATGATAAAACTAAAAAAATATATATGATGTACATTACCATGCAATCTTCCACTGAAAATTGGTTTAAACGAGATCTAGTAAGTACTTTTTTTAATACGTCATAAATCGTAAACCGCAATTTACCTTTCATTCAACGGATAATGGTACGGAACCCTTTGTGCGCGAGTCCGACTCGCACTTGGCCGGTTTTTTCCCAACTCATATCGAGATGAATCGGCTGCTAGTTCGAATCTTGAGTTGACTCAACTACGACCAACTGGCTGGCGTCGGCAAGTAGACTCGGATTGTTGATTCGAACGAGGGGCTAATTATCGCGCGACCTAAACAAACGGTGACATAGCGACCGGTCCCGGCTTTCCAGCATCCCTCGTGCATTCTCCAAAAACTAGTCGAATGTGAGTCCGTTGCCAGTGTAATTTGACCTCTAGTTTTAATTATTATTATTTATGTTTTTCAAGTTTTTTTTTCTCTCCAAGTGGAGTACGGAATGGTAGAGCCTACGTGCAAAGTAAATGTTGTCTAATTTAAGGTGATTGATTTGAAAAATGTATATGCCCGTACTAGTTGTTGCCCGCGACTTCGTCCGCGTAGAACTTGTTACCGTCTATAATGCAACCCTTACTAAGTATGGGTGATTAGGTGGGGCATTACTATAACATATGGTTGAGTGAGTACCTCAGGAAGTGGTAAGTACGTTATTGCATCGTATTACGTTAATGTTTCGGAGGCCGGCAGCGCCGCCGACGCGGGGCGCAGTCGGTTCTTAAGCTAGAAATTTACGCACTAATCGACATGTGATCATGGTCACGGATTTTTGTAGAAGGATATATAATAGAGTGAATATCGAGGGTTTCAAGCTGGTGTGCAAATTGCGAGGGATAGATGGATTATTATTATTATTTCAGCTATAACATTAATATCAATTCATTTATTATTAACTCAGATAACAAGATCCATTATTTGTTAGTAACTATTATACTTAAAAAGACTATGCTAGTAGCTAGAATATCAAATTAAAAAGAATATTAGACATTTGGCTTCATTGAGTAGGTACGGCGCATGTAACCGATTACAATGAAGCAATTGGTGGCAGTCCAGTCTGTCCCCTATCATCCTTAAGAGGCTAACAATACCTAAATTTGTTGAAATTGATGTTATTTGAGCTGTTTTTTAAGAAAAATTATTTGTTCTAGCACATCAAAAAAAAAGGTAACATTCACCATATTTCAAAAACCGTGGACGGACTCGATACATAATTTTTTTGACGAATGGGTCTGCAATTAAAAACATGAAGTCAACATATTCATACCTAAAACGAAATAACGAGTCATATTTCACAAATAATCCACACTTTTTTTCGTTTCTATATTTATTAATTATTATCTTCCAAAACCGGGCCGCCTAGTAACACTCGCTCTCGTTTACTCCGATATAAATAGACAGTGTGCGCGCTATCCCAAATCCTCAAGAGCATTTAGGTGTTGACAGCGTCTTGATGGTGGTGGGGCCGGCGCGCACCCGACGCACCAGGGGCCGTAGACAAGGTTACAATCGACAAGCGCTAACGCCAATAGAAAATAATAAAATGTAGGGGAATGACAGATGCCGACGAAACACTTTTCGTTAACATCTGTCATTCCCATACATTTTATTAGTTTTCTATTGGCGTTAGCGCTTGTCGATTGTAACCTTGTCTAGGCCCCCAGGGATGCAGCTCTCTTGCGCATGGTGGCATAAAAGCAATCCACCCTAGCTTCTGCAAACATCCCTGATGCATGCATTTAATAATAACTGTGCTTAGGAAATCAGACGTATACCGGTTGGTCTGTGGTCATGCGGTGAGTATGGTCGAAGTTATTTATATGTGTCCGACTTTTTATAATACTGACATTGGAATTGGAATCTCCTTCCTTCCCGGTAGAGTTGCTTTTCGAATGGACCGGTTTGATGTAATTCGGCCAACTCGAATCTCAAGTATCTTCGAGCAGAGGGCCGGTTACACAAACAGAAGTTTGAATATTTACTGCATAGGGAACATCTTTGTTAATAACTACGGCAGTAGTTTAAGGGGTAATATCCACTTGAGCGAAGCTATATTCTCGCCAGTTAATTGACTTTAAAACCTAGATCTTCATTGTCCTAGCGTTTTCCTAGTAGCGTCTAAGTGGTTCGCTTTCCATAAAAAACTATATTTGACATTCCCAGGCTAGCGGCGTGATATTTTAAGAAACTTATGTAACAAACTTTCGTAAATTGGTTTTCCATTTGCACGAAATTCCCCCTATCTAAGAATAAACTTGTATAAGTAAACTAGATTAATTTGAGAATTTAGTTTGGGACGTGATACTTTGGGAAAACTATTTTTATCAATTTATTCTAGTTTATACCACCTTAAACGAGCCCGCGGTCTACTTTGGCGCCTAATTCCAAGATTTGGCGTAGGCACTAGTTTTTCACTTTAAAACTTAGATATCGAGATAATTATGCTCACTTTTTAATAAGTGCATGGTTATAATAATATTAATACTCATTTATTTTCTGACCGTGAATAACATTTGACGATCAATTGGTTCAGTTCTCTAGATACCTAATTGAACAACGATCATTAAAATTAACAAGATACTCGACAATTCCATGTAGCAATTAAACTAAATTACTTTATTTATTTGTACAGAAATACTTTTTTTATACATAAGCTGGGTCCGGGAGCAACCATAATCAGTCGTTGCGTCTGCGCCCACACTAAGCAGAATGAAAATGTCAAATGCATGCACCATCAACAACACGGTTAACCCATTTAAAACCTTCTGGCAACGAAATAAGGTCTACCAATGGTCAGCTACATACATCAAAGATATGTATACACTTTTCGCCGTATTACAATGGGATAAGGTGCAACAGTGTTGGCATTTGTTTGTTCTTTGGAACAAGGGGAACATTAGACGCGAGAAACAATTTGGACGCGCTCAATATAAAAGACATAAACGCGCGTGCGCACTTAATCTACCCAAATGTATTTTAATCAACATAATTTGTTTGTAATGAAACGCTGTAGATTAAATTGATGACTTGATTAGTGTGAGGGTATGGCATAGGAATGTCTCCACTTTCATGTCTCTCAGCTGGAACACAGAAAAAAATAATACTAATAATTACACGGTTCAACTCACGTATTTAATGTCACTACGGGCGACATGTTTCGAACTCTTCGGGAGTTCTTCTTCAGGATGAATGTTTTCGCGACGGTGTCGATTGAATCACGTGACACCGCCGCGAAAACACACCCTGAAGAAGAACTCCCGAAGAGTTCGAAACATGTCGCCCGTAGTGACATTGAGTGGAACCATGTAATTATTAGTATTATTTCAACATGTCTCACGAAAGTTTAAACAGAAAAAAATGTCCGAAACCGTCACTATTCTGAAATTTCGAAATTCCTAACCTCGTTTTCCGCTAAACGAAAAGTTGGACGCAGATGATGTTATCGAATTATTGTATAAATAGGGTAGGTTTTAGCTTTATATCCTGCAAAATCAAAAAATCCTTCAATGGAACATGGTTTTCGAAACTAAGAAATTCGGAATAAATATACTTTTGGACGAATGACTCATGAATTCATTCACGATGATGATTTCGGAATTATGAAGTGTATACTGTAAGCTGTCGCTCAAAATAAGGGTGCAATTAGACTTTCGACATAAGGATAATACCTTCATCTTTCTTTCAAAATGAACATGTCAGATATGAAACAAAAGCGATATCCTGGGGATATCTCATTTTATTAATGAAAACTAAAAAAACTGAATGCACTGCAATTAATTTGTGTCTAATATAGAAGTGCATTAAGAGCATTTACTTTGGTAGTTTTTCAAATTTTTGGGTGCCGAATGTTGTATTTTCGTTATAGTTAACATACTGCGCTCTATCTCTCTTTCGCATGTGATTATTCGTTTTTTTTAAATATTACTCATAACTGAATTTTCATGCTTGACATCCATATATTAGGCATGGCAGAAGGCAAGAATTGAAGACTTTAGTTTTGATATTGGTACTCTACGGTTTATTTCGAGGTCGTTGTAATTTCGGTTAGACGCTATTTGTTTCGAAATCACCTTCGAACAATATTGGCACCTGGGCATTTTTTTAAGTCATTAACATAGTTTTAGAAAAGTATAATTTCTACTACATACTACTGTATTGGATAAATCTAAAAACATTTCAAAATATGCAAAAAATATTTAAGATACACACAAGTGTCACACATTATGGACCTTCCTAGCTTTTTCGCAATTATACCCAGTGCAAGCTATTTATTGCAATAAAATGTTTAGTTCTATCGCTTTTTATTAGTTGAATAACTTTTAATTGGCTTATTACTATTTATTGTATTATTACTTGATCTGAGGGCAATTGCATTGCTCGTCATTTGTTTAATTCGAATAACCAATAGACCCTGTAGTAAAATACATTGCTCTCCCGCAGCGTGGATTTGCTTCTGACTTTATTATTAGATTGCGTCACTGGAAGTTCGTTTGCACATAGACATAGGTTTACATTAGAAGTGTCTCATATATCAAGGATAAGCTTTACAATTTAAGTATTATTAGTATTTAAGTTAAGCTTTACAATTTGTTCTCTCAAAGGTAGTGCTGTCATTTAACAGGCCTGGAACTCCTGGAACTATTGGCATATCACGTGTGATGTTGGCAGATATTTTTTTAGTTGCTGTTTTACTTCTATACACAAGATTAGAGAAGACATTAGGTAATAGAAATTAAAAAAAAAAGGTTGTTACAATGGTTATGTTAAATGAGCGCGTCTCGCCATTAAACTTAATAGTTTGGCGAGTATATATTTACCTCATTATTCATAAAACTTAAAATGCGTCTGATAAATAAAATTTGTTTTGTCCATTTCTTACGAACACAAATGCCAACTGTCAGATAAAAACCAGTGATTTTTAACGGCATTTTAGCTAAAATAGGTTTGTGGAGCGTTTCTGAATACGGCCATCATGTAACTACTTAGTGTAGATTACTGTTTTAGGTTTTATGGATAGACCTTTTTCTCAAAAGTAAACATCATGAACCTCATGAATATGGGAGCCTTATGAATAGGCAGAATATGAATTAGGTATAAGGCGATTTAGAGGAAAATTATATGCCATTTGAATTGGCATAATAATAATAATAATAATAAGAGACTCTCGCTAGATGGCTGGATCAAGGGTCAGATACAGAAGGCGGTACTCCTGGATACTGCGCGGATAGTCAGGAGGTTCCTGTCTGGCGCTCTGACCGCCGGTGGCTTAGGCCCTGCCTCGCTGCCGGCTGCACCCTAGGTTAGGTTTTTATAATGATTTTGTTTTGTATGTATAGTTTTATATTTTACTTTTTATATAATTATTGCAAAAACCTACCCTAAGAGAAAACGTAAATAAAGTGTGCGGATTGGTAATTCGTGTCGATCAAAAACACTCCCTGACGGTTGTGTTTTTGGCCATCGTCACTCGTTGGGAATTACCTACTTTCCGCACTTGTATCATAAATAACTATTATTGCACCACGACAGGAGAGAAACATCTTACAAAAAAAATCTTAATAAATAATGGTAACAAGAGGCGGTCCTATCGCTTTCAAGCGCATATTGGCATATTGGTTACAATTCAGTTTTTTTCATCGAAATTGCTTGAACTATTCGGGTGAGTCAACTTCTTGCTGTCGCTAGTTTACATGGTCTCTTTTTAAAACTGTGCGTTTATGGATTTAAATCAGCGAACGAAAAAACCATATAATGCGAGGCCCTTACAATTTTTTACCCAAACGTGCCTAAAACCCGCACGCGCATGTTCAAGCTGAATTATTTTGTGACCTGCTGGAACTAGATACTCGTATGCCAGCAGCTTCAGAGAGAGGTAGTGAGTAGCAGAACACTCAATTTAAATGTTATGTGATGGGTTTAAAAAAGAAACTCGAAAGAGAACGTGTGTCGAAATCACTTTTATGAATAACAAAGGCCTTTTTAGGGTTCCGTACCCAAAGGGTAAAAACGGGACCCTATTAGACTTCGCTGTCCGTCCGTCTGTCTGTCACCAGGCTGTACCTCAAGAACCGCGACAGCCAGACAGTTGAAATTTTCACAGATGATGTATTTCTGTTGCCGCGATAACAACAAATACGAAAAACGAAATAAAATAAATATTTAAGGGGGGCTCCTATACAACAAACGTGATTTTTTTGCCGTTTTTATAGATAATCGTAAGGAACCCTCCGTGCGCGAGTCCCACTCGCACTTGGTCGGTTTTTTACTTTTAGGTTACGTTTGTTTTATCTAATGTTAATGACAAAAGCAGTGCTTTGATCGCCAACAAGATCACGAAACAACTTGAAAATGGCGGCAGAGGCTCGATACAGATGTAAAATCAAAAATATGCAACGTGAATAAGCTGTAGTTAGTTATAACTATATGTTTGCACATCAGTTGGAACTACATGTATATGACGCTATGAACTTGTTCCACTTATAACAGCGTGAGCATGTCACTGCAAATAAAAATAACAGCTCCAATACTTTCAACCAAATTTACACCTTATGCCCCATATTATAAAATCGTGATCTTATAATCCAAGGAACCACTGCCGTGTCATTATTTACTGTAATACAAAACTAAACTGTAATAGTATGGTATCTAGAGTGTCTTTTTAATTGCGGCTTACACCACGGATTCAGTTGACAGTCTTCCTTATTCGACGCACGTGAATTTGCGCTGTATAGCTGCAACATTAAGGAAAATTTTTGGTTGCAGTGATCATAATCGGTTAGAGTTAAGGGAATGTTTTAATTAGGTTAACGACGGCAATGCGCCCGCGCAGCGTGACGTCACGTCAAAGCTTACTTTGTACTGAGAAGGGGTAATAAAAATTGTTGGAATGCTTGAGCACAGAGGGTCAGTCTTAGACATGCACTTGGCGTTACAATTTCATTTCAATGTTCGATCGCTCGCTTCCACGCACGTTAGAACGAGCGCGAAACACAAAACAAAGCAGAATGCAAAAATTATGTCTCAGATTGACCCCCTGGGCCTTCGTTTTGCATCCAGCAATTCAATTGAAATCCGAATATAATCTGATTGTCATTGTGTTGCGCTCGCACACATTTGGCTGTGAGCTAACGCAAGAGAGCGCATGAACTAAGGCGATTCGCGTATAACCTAAATACGTAATAAGCATGTTCTGGAATTGGGATCCAGAGAAGTAGACAAGGCGGAATTTTCTGCTATGATGCGTGCGGTGCCTTGCCATTGTAAGTCAAATTTTACTATACATACTTTGGTCTTAGCGACCTGCGGCAGCGTTTTATCTGTTCATTGAGCGGTCGAGACGCACTGTGGTTAGTTGGGATCACGCGCAATGAATTAGAAAAACCGCTGCCGCAGGTCGCTTAAGACCAAAGTCGTGGCCAAGGCGTAAGCGTTCTAATTAGAAACAGACGTGTAGTCCATCTTGCCGCGACGCAGCTCGCGGGCTGTCCTTTGATAACCGTGCTGGGAGGTAGCTGGCGTTGCCCAGGTTATATTTTGAAGGAGTCCCGCAGGTCGATCACGTATAACGTGTACGAACGTTAGGTAGGTAGATCTAAATGTATTTTTTATATGGAAAAATTACGGTTGAATTGTCTTAAGGGGGTGCCTTGATACGAGTCGAACACGCCCCCTAGACAAAGACACGCTGATTCCTTCCGCGCACGAGAAAAAGAGATGTAACACTCTTCGGGAATGGCTTTTTTGGACATATTTCGATAAATACCTAACTTAGAGAAGTTTTATTTAAACATAAAGTGAGATTGTAGATGAGATGAAATACTATAGTATTAACTTGATTGTGTCGTAAAATAATGTATCGTTTGAGTATGCTGAAAAAAAAGGAAAATACAGACCCGTTTGGTTTTTTTTTCTATCGAGGAAATTTTAAGCAATCATGTATCTGATAGTAGTCAAGAATCATATATCTGAAAATCAGACCTTATTGTTTCTTAATCTACCGAAGAATGGCCAGATGCACTACATTTTACGGAAGTAACCTGTCAAGTGACAAAAATATCTATTGTTACGCCTTTCTACATATATGTATATATCTTATAATTATTCTATCAAGTTATCTTTCTATCTATCTCTTTCTATCTTCTTTCTTCTATCAAGGTTTTCTTCCTATTGTGTCATGGAGATTTTCCACCCGTGAGGCGAGGCGGACTGGGAATTTTCGTACCACCTATCAGCATCAGCAACAAAATAATCGTATAGCAGGAACTGGTGCCGGATGCGCGTGGCGCGTGACCGGTCATCGTGGCACTCTTTGGGGGAGGCCAAAGAGTTTGCCTGACACGGTAAGAAATACATCATTCGTCCAAAGCTTCAACACCAAATTGAAAAAATGCCTCCCTCCCTACCTACCTAACCTACCTCTTGTACTGTAATGAGAATATTACCTATAATATATATTGTTATTTGATAATGATTTTTTTATGTACATACATTTAAATTGCTACTTTTAGACTTATAACAGTATGTTACGAAATTAATGTTTATTTCGTTTCATTTATGTCCAGCAGTGGTCGGCTCATATGATGATGCTGATAATTAATGATTATAATAACTGGTTACATCATCATCATCATCATCATCATATCAGCCGAAAGACGTCCACTGCTGGACATAGGCCTCCCCTAAAGAGTGCCAAAGTGACCCGTCCTGCGCCACCCGCATCCAGCGGACTCCAGCAACCTTTACCTTTTCTGTTGAACTGGTTACATACAATTTCTAAACACTGTTCTTCTTACACCATGGTTTCACACAACTACATAGTCAATGATGGAACACCGAATGTAACCAATTATTATGGTGGACGTACTTCAAGCTATTTAGTGCCAAGACTATTTAATTTACTCCCTGTAGATCTGTTTCAGGTAGAAATGTCGAAAATCGGATTCAGAAAAGCTGTAGAAAGAATACTCTGTGAATAATATTCTGAGAATGTATCCCTACAAGGTCATTAATTTTTAATCATTGTACCTACCTGATAGTTAACGTATTAAATCTACATTTAAGTATTTATAACACAATCTGCATGTACCTAATACTAAAATCAATTTAAACTAACATAAACATTAAATAAAATAAGGTCCATTACTAGCTAACATTAAAAAAGTTCCATTCCTTGCCGGATCAGCCAAGCACGACACTGGACAACTAAACACTAAAGTGTGCTATAACCATGTACAGTCAGCGTCATATAGTTAGTAGCAGCCAAGGTAGCCAAATATTTCGGTACACGTCTTTATTACTGTAAGAATAAGGGTGTGTTATGAAATATTTGGCTACTCTCGCTGCTACTAACTATATGACGCTGACTGTACCTACAGCTCTTTTTAGGGGCGGGCTTGGCTTGTCCTCTGGGATGTGTGATCTCGTGATTGGAATGAAACGAGAGTGATAATACCGCCAACAAACTGTTA
This sequence comes from Epinotia bilunana, assembly GCA_947049275.1. Lineage (NCBI taxonomy): Eukaryota > Metazoa > Arthropoda > Insecta > Lepidoptera > Tortricidae > Epinotia > Epinotia bilunana. The sequence continues at coordinate 6,127,485 of OX346253.1, forward strand.
TGCAGTTTAGCGGTGCCTTAAATTGTTTAAAAAAAGAATTGTATAATTGTGGAACAATAAATAATATGTATAGTTTCTGTCAAAAATTTCATTTTTGGTACAAGCTTTTATTGCCGACTGTACTTTTCTGTATACCGTCATCAACTACTAATTGAGACGATTCTAACGAGTATGGACTCGATGGGGTTATGTGGTTTTACTACGAGGTTCCTATGGCCACCTTCCAGCACCATCATCAGATCAGCTCCACGTCATCATAATATTGCATTGTCACACAATTTATACATGTATGCAAAATTTCAGCTCAATCGGAAACCGGGAAGTGGATTAAATTTAACTTGCAACATTTGATTACAGACAGACAGACCGACAGACAGACAGGCAACGGGACAGGTGAAACTAAATAAAAGCTTGTAAAAAGAGGTGGTCTATACCAAATTCCGTGTTTATTAATGGCCACCAAATCTGACAGATACGTTTCCACTGAGGACGCGAAACTTAGGCAAGTTGGTGCAATTGACTCAGTTTGTGTGCCAATTTTGGAGCGCTTATAACCTATCTACCTCTTTTTTATATTACATCATTGTATATAGGTATATGATTTAGAGAAGCTTGTTCAGTCGAGGTCAAAGATATGTTTACACTGTTGGACCTTATTCCATTGTATTACGGCGAAAACTTTATACATATCTTGGCTATACAGTTTTATGTAAGATATCATTAGGTTGAATAAAAGTAAACGCATATCCACGTATTACCACCTACATTATAAATCCTTACATAAATAAACAAATCTAACCTAACATAATTTTGCATTCCACGCGCGTCTATCTCTCTCTAATCTATGGGAAAGTTATTCCTGGAATGGACGATAAGGGACTTCCTTCGACATCGCTGTCTCCGTCGACTCGAGACTTTTCGTAGGTGTGAGAGGGACGCTGTTATTAAAGAATGTCCCATACTACATTTACATTATTTATCGAAAGTTACCGATGAATCGCTCGATGTGGGATGACTTTTTAAAATATTGTCTGTGGTTTTGCTTGTTTAAGCGCGGGATAAAGGCGGTATACCATACAACGGAAACGTAACACTTCGGTTACAGAATTAAAAATGTTCATAATGGTTACCACCTTTAAGGTTCATTATCGTGTTATATAGCATATTTATTGCCCTTGCCTTCGACTCGGGCGTCAAATACTTACCTGCGATCTGTGATTTACTTAGTTTTGCCGATCCTGCGGGGCTAGCACAACTGACATCTCGCAAAACGTAAATAATCTACCCTCCCCTTCTAATTTGCACAGTGTAAATGAGACAGGCGTCGTAGAGTCGCGCGCGACTTGACTTGGCAGCAAGTTGTACTAGATGTAGATAATGAGTAATGTTATATGTGTATTTTATGCGGTTCGGTTTATCGCACCATTTAACAGAGTCGGTCTTGCGGTACCGGCGCGGTCCAGAACCAGAAGACATGTTTTTGTGTAACATTAGAGGTCATTTTAGTGCCCATTTCGCTGGCGCTGTCACCTCTCTCCCACAGCGGGACTACTTAAGATTAGTAAGATTACGATTCCGCCACATTATCTTTCGGTAAGGTAATGTTTGTATGGCAGCCGGCATCGCGCAGTGTTCGCTAAGGGCCTCTGATTTAAAGCGTAGGCGGCCCGGGCGTAATTTAATTTCTGACGTTTCTGTATAATTGTTAAGTGGCGTTGTAAAAACATTTACTTTACAGCCGGCGTCAATAAAATGTGGTTAAAGAGCCCTCGCGCATCTAATGCGCTACTTACAAATAAAATTGTAAAAATACCAACTTATGTCGCTGTTCTGTGCCTGGACATGTCCAACAAATGTACCTATACCCATCTTGTTCCTAGCAATAACCGAAGATCTACACATTTTTTTTAAATTACTTTTGTTTGTCACATGTTTGTTTGTCAGATTCACGGCCGTAACTGCCGATCCGCCGCCGATCACGATAGCAATAAAGCCTAATTTTTGGTTGGACTTTGAATCTGCATAAAGGGCCTCTTCTATTATTTTATGCGATGAAAACATCCAACTTTGGAATCATATTGATTTTTGCGCTTTCTGAATTTAGCACCACGCAAATAACGGTTACATTCAAACAGGCGGAATACTAAAACGATCGCAAACGTAAGCGTAATCCAACAACCTGGGACTGTCCCGGCTCTTGACAAAAAGGTTGTCACCGTCCTATTGGAAAACAAACAGTAACAGTTGCCATTCGCAGAGTAGGGTGACAAAGCCGCGCTTACGTTAAAGTAGACTATTGTCCCATACAAACATACAAATAATGTTTTATTCATGGACCTCTTTCGCTGAATGGATGTTTGTTAGAAGAATTTGTTCTTCGCTTTGAAGGATGGGCGAGAAATGCTTTGTTCACGGTTTTCGCCACTTTGTTAAGTTTGTACAGTGAACGACAAACGCGCAGTTTACAATATGGCACGTGATTCCTTTGTGACAAACCGAAAAATGTATGCTTATACAGGATGTCCCGGAAATCAACGATAACCTGGTGCCGGGTGAGAGGCCAAGGTATACCAGTTATGAAAAAATTAAGAAAAAAAATCCATTTCATTTTTTTTCATAACTGGTATACCTTTGCCTCTCATCCGGTACCAGGTTATCGTTGAGTTCCGGGACACCCTGTATATGCCGTCGACTGTACTTGGTTTAAGAGTTACGCACTAGGTATGCAAATTGTAGGACATATGTCATTTGGATAGTATAAAAACAATGTACTTGGAAAACACCGCTGGCTGAGTTGATTTTTGACATTAAGTGTGAATTGTGGACCAACGTGATTTCACTGGTCCCACAATAAAGACCAGCGCAGATTAGGTACCTCCAGAAATCAGATACCGTTCCCTAAGATAACTCCATCACAGCACGACATTCACATATAATTTTCAGATACCGTTCCCTAAGATAACCACGGATTTGTCCAGACAATTACAGTCCAAATCAATAAGTAGAAAGCTTCATGACAGCTATATTTATTTAAACTTGCACGATATTCACACAGGAAACACATTTGTCCTTCTTTCACGTCGCAACGGAGCGTCGTATTAATGTGATTTTTTGTACGGAGATAGTTTAGAGGCTGGAGAGGCTACTTTTTCCAGCGGGAAAACATATAATTCCCACGGGAAAATTCAATAATGTTACATTTTCCTATAACCACGCGGGCGAAGCCGCGGACATCAGCTAGTAATATATATATTATTATAAGTCTTAACTATTGTCGACAGAAAATACGATTTTTTTTGACTGACTGACCCACTTTTCAATACTAATTTATTTTTATAAATACATAAATTTTAGTAGCAACTAAGAACATACATATTACATAATAAATAAAATGTAAGTACCTACCTATGCAAAGCAAGGTAGATATAGAAGAGTTTTATAAAATAATCCAAATTTTTTGTAAACAAGTCAGTAAAATCAGGAACCAAACGTAGTGTGTTTTTTGCTTTTGCAACCGGACAAAGACTAATACTTTTTTTTTATAACACCTCAAATGTAGTAACATCACAGTCATAACAGCGAGCGTGAAAGGTCGCAACGGTGTTTTCATCTTCATGTTCATACGCCCCTTTGGAATGGTGACGGAAGTATAATAAAGCTGTGGTCTTGGCGGTTCCATGCGGGCGTTATGAGGGTTGTAACAGTCGCAAACTGTACAGTTCCCGGCATATCTAAGACAATGACAACTACATTGTTGGGTGTCAAACAGGGACAGTATCCTCGAACCAGGCTTCGCAAGGTAATCGGGTGTATAAGATAATTTGATTATTTTTTTGATTTTTGATTATTGTCAAGTGTTTAATAAAAGCCCGTTTAAGTAAAATTATCTCTCTCTGTGAGCTGTAGAACTTGCGAGCACGTCTTTTTTCTTTTGGTTAAATCAATTTTGAGAAACTGAATTGGCAAAAAATAACTATGTAATGATTGAAGCTGCTCGCCAATTTTGGCTGAGAAAAGCGACCTGTAGAGGACAGCCGGACATGGACAGCGAGAAATCTGAACAGCCAGCCATACGAAAGAATTTTGGACCAAGATGAAACGAAGAACTTCGTTCGCTTCACTCGCTCGTTCAACCGTCTGCTAGGAATGCTTTATGTCATGCGAGGATGTTTATGTCGGACATAAAGCATTCACCCCTTACTAGCAAGTGTGAGATGGACGGACCCTTTAAGTCCGATGTAAGACTAGTGATATACGAAAAATTTTTTTTTGTTAACTTTATCTTATACCTTGTACGAAAGAGCGAATACCTCCTAATACAAGTGTCAAACTTAAAAGGAGGGTTCGACACATTTTATGTAATAACCTAAGTTACAAATAAAATAATTTTGAATTTTTGAATATAAACGCGATCGCGCTACCCAGGTAAGCTGTTTTTAAAACACAATATATATAAGTGTGTTCATGTCTTGAACACAACGATCGTGGGCTCTCGTTCGAATCAGATTCAGATTCATTTATTCACAATATAAGATTACATTATAAATTAAATGTCAATTTACAAGAATTCCTCTAACTCACATTTCAGATACATTTCTTACGAAAGTATCACGTAAATGTCTAATACGACAGTACGGAGCTGTATAAACGGCGACAGCGACTTCTAACTTTTAAGACGAATAATAGATAGTAGATTGTAACCAATTATGAAATCACAAATTTACTCAAGAGTATTAAGTTCTATTTATGATAAAGATAAATTACATCGGCTTGATATTGTCGCTGACTGTACCCATCAAAGTACAGGTTGACGGTAAACAGCTGGGAACTATATTCGAATAAGATGTCGCATAAAAACCTAACATGATAAAGTTTGGTTCAGTACAATAACATTCTTGTCGGGTTCCCTTTGATATTGACAATACAATCAATGCCTGACAGCTGTGGCGCGTCGGCACACTTCATTGACATTTCGACACGCTACTCTTTGCTGTATTTGGTATGCGTAGGTACCTATTATCTATGTTGCCTGAAACACAGGGTATCCTAACTCAGGCACGTGTTAGTTGCCTCTATTAGTAAGCTCCTAGTCTACGTATAGTAAAATTGGTGTAAGTACATTATGTTTTGTCAATAAATTATATAAAAATCTACCTATATCGCTTTTGTTCCGTCTCTGCCATTCTGATTTTGAAAGATGGAGACATGAAATGGGATATTCCTATGATATGCCGGAGAATTGACATATTTTGATTCTCGACCGGTTCAATATATATAATCAATATATATAATGTACCCCCATGCTACAGAAACCCGTCTATTAAGGCAAAAAATCGTCAAGTTCATCATCTATTTATTATTGACTAGCTTCTGCCCGCGACTCCATCTGCGTGGAACTCGTTTATATGGTAGCTCCATATAAACTTTCACCCCCACTTCATCCCCTTGGGGGATGATTTCCGGGATAAAAACTATCCTATGTCCTTCCCCAGGATTCAAACTATCTCTATACCAAATTTCATCCAAATCGGTTCAGACACGGACAGACACACTTTCGCATTTATAATATTAGTAGGTAAGTATGGATTTCCCTTCCACCTCTTGATTCCGATTAGGAAAACCCAAATGAAAACTTCCAAATATTTGATCCTACTAACATAATAATTGCGAAAGTTGGGATGTTTGTTACTCAATCACATTAAAAGGCTCGACCGATTTGGATGAAATTTTGCACGAAGATAGTTTATAGCCTGGATTACAATAAAGGATAGCTTTTATCCCGGGTCCACGCAGAAAAGTTGCGGGCGCAGGCTAGTAAAAAAATAATGAAAATCATAAAAATAGTTACCTGGCAGACAATTGTAGAACCTAAATCACAGCGACTATATAATGCTATGACAGTTCTGCATGTGTCACAATTATGACCAATTAACTATATACACAGTAGATGCTGGCTATGCCTTAGGGTTTTTTTTAATACCCGGGTATGATTGTTAGTAAGTGGTGTAAAAGGTCTAGTTAACCGTATGATGTAACTTAAGTGTTTTTATTTAAATCACCAGTTAACAAATTACAGCTTTTCTCTGGGACAACCTCATATTGGGTTGATGGCTACTATTATATAAGTTGGCCACCTCAATATTGTCGCTTAAAGTGGTGACTCATTGAGACTCGATTCGACCAATTGGAATTTAACGTGATTTTGTTGGGACAAATCTTGCAATTATCATTGGTATCGTTTGGTGGAATTGACAAAGAGCAACCAATCACTTGACAATATGATCCCTGTTGCAATCTTATTTTAACTGGATTCGACAAAACAAGAATAAAGAATGGATCTAGTCTTGGAATAAACGCTATTCTCGTATGATGGAATTGACACTTTGCTAAGTCCCTGGACGATCGAGCTCTGCTCGGGTGTAAATAGAGAAAATATGGAGGAAACGATTTTTCCGACACATGTGTCCTATAGAGATCGATTTTCCCCCGTAAACCCCTATTCCAAATTTCATTGAAATCGTTAGAGCGGTTTTCGAGATCGTGACTAGAGTACAAATATATTTATATAAGTATAATAAACACAGTAATAAATACAAGTATTGCTCGTTTAAAAGGGTTGGATCAGAGATTACTTTGTATTTATATCGATTATCTCTACTGTTTAAAAGCTCTCGCAGGCAATTCATCTATTAGAATAGCAACATTTCACAATACGCTAATGACATCAACAGTATATCTTAATCTGCACGTAATGGCTGGCATTCACGTAACACTTTGTCAATCTGTTTATTGTGACAACATGTGACATCTGACTTTAAAAATCAGAATGCAATAAAAACGATGTCACGGAGAGGTCCCCTTCTCTCAATCAAGACACATGGAATCGGTGCCCTGATAATATTTACGCAACATGATTTTACCAGAGCTTCTATTGTTTTGACATCTCAGCTGACAAACTTAACTGTGTCTAGTTACACGGCGACCAATCAGCCCACTATCCCTGTAACAAACGATACCCAGCCGTCGCCAACCCGACCGCGTCAAAAACACATTTTTTCCCACCACACTACACCTCCGAAACCAATATTCAAACCCACCGGCTATTACTTAAACGACCGTATTTCTTATCGTTAATAATTCCTCAGTAAAACCACTTCAAGTTCTGCAAATCTGAACTAAAGCCGAGGAAATCCTGTGGTCTCGCTCGTTTGTACGGTCGTTGGATGGTGTGAGCGAGAGGGGATTCAGCTTGAGTCTTGCTAGCGGGACATCGACCAGCAGCTTTCAGAAAAACTTAGATGAGATGCAGTACGTTGCAACTTGGAAAACATTTCTAAAAGTTTGCTGGGGACTATCAATTACACATAAGATGCTGACGCTAATTTTAGTTAGATTTATTTATTTTTTATTTTATATCACTATTAAGTAACATTACCTATTTTAAATGAAGGTACCTGCATGTTATTGTATTGTTTTTCTTTTTAACTGCTTTGTTTGTGTGAGGTGTACAATAAAGAGTATTTGTATTGTATTGTTGTATTGTACCTATATTCATTGTTTTATTCGCTACACGTTTTTAATCTGAATATCACTATATGTTGTAAAAAAGCCAAATGTGTCGCATTGTATGAAAATATGTAAATGAAACAAAAAAATACTTTTCAGGTTTTAAATGCATGTATTTTTTTTAAAGAATCACACTGGTTTTTCTGGTATTCGAATATAATAAAAAAATTAAACCAACCATAAACAAATGATTGAGTTAATATTATAAGAACATTATTAAAATAATCACCAGCCCAGTATCACGAGTTCACGACCCAAAAACCAAACCGAGTTACAACGCCACACAACTGCCGCTACTTGCCCCGTGGACATCGACAAAAACCGTGCAGCCTACGTTCGTGTGTGTGCGTGCATACCAACGCGCACACACACACACACTAGCGCCGCATACCGAACGCGCGGGCGCAGGGATCGTTGCGTTTTGCATCGAAGCCTCAGTTCTAAAGCTACTTTTAGGGTCATCAAACGCTTTATAGATCTACGAAGCACGTTAAATCATTTTCTACCGTCAGATAACCCTATTTTTGGCTTGATAATAAGAATACAGTGCGCGTGAGTGAGGCAAGTGTGTTCTTTATAAGGTTCTCGTTTCGTCGAAAGTTATAGTTATGGATTGTGACACTTTTTCAACGTGTTAAGTTAAAAGTTCTAAAGGCTGTTATAGGTGGTTGTGTGGAAAGTGGATAATTAGTGATATCACGGTGACATCAGTGATATGGCACGGTTTCTGTGTGGTTAAAAAATGTGGTGTGACTTTTTCTACGTGACATCTGTTCGGAAAAAGGAGACCAGTAAATAGGTGAGTTTACGTTTACATTTTGTGAGAAATTCTTTGATTATTTAGGTTTATCTTGAAATTACACTACGTACTTAGGTACTTTAAAAGCAACTTTTATACCTAGTCGGGTATGTACACTTTTTACTGGGTTTAATCTTATTACCTATACCTAAGTACATTTCATTAACTAATAAATATATGAAATAAACATCCAATATTATCATCCTAATCATGTACTAAGATAACATAATTTGAAATGTAGTTGGCTTAAGCTTTAAAATCGAAAGGTAAATGAAAATAATACTTACGTTTTTTTCGTATAGAAAAGCGTTACCTTAATATACGTGCAGGCAGCATAAAACAGGCCTCATTGAAGACGTTTAAGTGTCACAGGAGATCTGTCAAATGTTGTTAATCGGCCAAAATCTTTACGCTAATAAATTATTTTCTTTCTTTTTTCTTTCTTTCAAAAATCACAGACAGAAAGAATCGTTAAATCAAGTCGGCGATATCTCGAGCTCTCATTATTACGCGTAGAATAGGGCCCAGTAGGCACACCTTAAAGAAACTAGTCAGTGCACGTCAACTTTTCCCATCATATCGTACAAACGCGAACACAGATAACTGACCATAGTACCTATTTATATTGAACCATATCAAAATGCTGTTGGAGTTGGATTCTATAGGTGTCCTCTCCTTATAATAAATCCATCATCATCATCATCATGTCAGCCGAAAGACGTCCACTGCTGGACATAGGCCTCCCCCAAAGATTGCCAAAGTGACCGGTCCTGCGCCACCCGCATCCAGCGGTTCTCGAGTGGCGACCACGTACCGGAACGCGCGGCGTGGGTATTAGGCCCCCCGAGGTGGACTGATGTCCTGGTAAATAAATCCATACTTCCTTAATAATATTATAAATACGAAAGTATGTCTGCCAGTCTGTTACCTCTTCACCTTAAACCGCTGAACCGATTTAGTTTAAAGGCCATGGCAGGGTAAGGGAACATCTTGTGCCTTAATAGCATTTCCGATTGATTTTTTTTCTGATGATAGGTCACGTCGTTAGTAAGTGCTATACTAAATTTCAGCATTCTCCTCTTCTTATTTTTGGAAAAAAAAAAAAAGATTTTTCATGAATATCTCCGCTTTAATGGAACGAATAATTTCGTGCTTCATACATATAATACACTTAGCTAAGACACATAATATGTCACTATAAGCCGAATGGCATTCCATATAAAAAAAGAAAAATATTTAAAATAAATATATAAATAAAATTATAATTTCATTGAGTAAGATGTGTTGACATTTGCACATGCACCAATGCTAGAAACTTGAATGAAATATATGTTATAGTTAATTAAAATTGCTATCATAAGTAAAAAAATTGGAGGTGTCTCTATCTTATGTGATAAAAAAATTTAGGATAGTTTTTATCCCGGAAATCATCCCCTAAGGGGCTGAAATGGGGTGTGTAAATGTGTATGGAGCTACGATATAAACGAGTTTCACGCGGACGGGGTCGCGGGCAGAAGCTAGTAAATAATAAATCGGCTCATATACGTCCCACTGCTGGGCAGAGACCTCCTCTCATGAATGAGGGGGAACGGGCACTCGTCCCCACGCTGTTGGGACAGCGTGGGGACGACTGGCACTGGGCACTGGGGTGCGGCTTTGGAACTTGAAATACACAGTTGGATTTTTTTGGAGATTTGATTTGATTTGATTCTTGAAACCTGCCCTGCATACAGGTTTCAAAAATCAAATCAAATCAAATCAAAACATTTATTCGTGATAAACACAACACAGAAAATAAAAAAGATAGCACTTTTTTGCCACTAAATGTTTCCTCACGTTGTTTTTCCAAACAGTAAATATCAAATGATATTCCGTACATATAAGTTCCAAAAACTCATTGGTAGGCACGATTAGTTTCGATTGATACGGCCGGGATTCGAACCCACGACCGCCGTTTGACAGCCGCATGCCTGAACCACTAGGCTGCCGTAACTAACTCTCTTATCAGTTACAAAGATGGGGAGGATTGTGCTGTAGGTTCCCAAGACTCTGCACCGCAGTTTGAGAGCCAGTGGCCTCTTACATACATACATTCATTCACGCCTTTATCCCTAAAATGGGTAGGCAGAGCACATGAAACTTGTGTTCCAGTGCCACTTTTAGCATCAATGTGGGTATAAAAGATCGACAAAATGTGATATCGTAGTGACAGGTTGCTAGCCCATCGCCCACAACCCACTTCAACCCTGTTCCCTTAGTCGACTCTTACGACACCCACAGGAAGAAAGGGGGGTGGTGCTATTCTAAAAGCTCTAACAGAAGTCTCTTTATCGACCTTTTGCTCATACTTATTGAGTTATACTGTTCACTACAGCACGGTCATCACGCGACGGCGCGCGAGCTTTCTCGATTTTTCTCGCACTATCCGTCTCTCTCTTTTCAGAACACTTAGAACAAGAGGTATAGTGCGAGAAAAATCGAGAGTATGTCGCGGCCATCCCATGATAGACGTGCTGTGCGACACAAAAGAGTAGACATTTAATAAAATGGAACTAAAAAAATCATAGTAAATTGTTGCCATGTTTAAGCATTTTACGTCAAATAATGTGAGAGTTGCGTAGAAAGTGGCGCCCTCATTTAATTTATACTCTTTTGTGTCGCACTGTAGCATGATGAAATTGATGAGGCTTAAATAGAAGGACGTAAAAATCGTTCTTTGCTGGTTCTTTTTTAAATTTGCTGTTCTTTTCTAGAGTCATCTTTCACTAGCTAGACTACCTAGCATCCGGGGAATGCTTATTCAACTGGCGGCATTTATTCGCAATGTCACAGGTTCTTCGGATCTACGTAGCTTTTTATAGAAATTTTTGTTCCGCAAAACTTTTCTCCACATCCTGCACGGCTATCACAAGAAGTCTCTTTCTAAGTTTTATAATAAGAGGGAGACGGATAGTGCGAGAAAAATCGAGAGAGCTCGCGCGCCGTCTTGTGATAGCCGTGCTGGTAAACATGTCGCTGCTTGGTGGGATCCATTTTCGACTTATTAAAAGGTAGGCATCATATCTTTTACTAATCACAAGTACCTATGTACCCTACTAGTAGCCTACAGGCTCAAGCTACAGGCTCAGCCAGATAAAAAGAAAATACCTGGTAAAATTCTTGATTTGTGAATATTATTCCTGACGCTCAAGAACGAGGGGAAAAGGGGTCAATTGACACACTTGTATTTTTTTAAAATTGTGAACTGTTTTATGGTTGACGATACAAGGATAATGTTAATTGTTAATTACAACACAAACAAAGTCGTTTATGGTCTACAGACGTTTGCAAGTGTTACAAAAGAAGTGCACAACAAGGGGTTGGATTTGATTTGTATTAAATTACAAACGGTACATTAAAAAAAAACCTTAAAAAATCCTGACCTTTGCGTATTCCGGCCGCATTCCTGACATGACATGACAGGAAAATTCCTGACGTCTGGTAACCCTAGGAATTGTCGACTAGCCCTAGGGCTAGTCGACATTTCCTAGGTGCAAAGTAATGCACAATAAATAAGTACGCAGGTGTTATAGTTCGCAAAAGGGGTTAACATCCCAGCAGATACAGAACCCAGCCCTGTAAAGTCAAGTGTTAGTTGATTCCTACGTCATTACGTGTTAAAACACGTAACACCTTTTTACACATTGTGGATACTACCGGGCCTCGTAGCATGATACTTTTTTTTTAATATGTTTTACGTGACGTTCCAGTACACTTAGGCCGTAAAACGACCATAAAAGGTATCATGCTAGACAGGCTGGTATAGTGGACATCGTGGTATATCATATTTTTGTGATTCACCATAAATTGTACTCAAAATTCTATGGTGACTTCAAGCTATGGCTCGATACCTACGGGAAACAACCCTATGATTGAGTGATGACGCATAAACCTAAACTCAGGATAAGTAACAGTAAAAACTTCATTTTGCAAAGTAACTGTTCTAAGTATAGCCTTTTCCCTGATGTCAATGATAGGCCCGAGGCAGTGAGACGAATATTGCTAATAGTTTCGCCGGCAAATAGTGTAAATGCTGTCCGGAAAGTCACGCTAGACTTGAATTATAAAAAAAATCACATGTATTATTTATTTTGTTATTGATGAGGTCTAGTTTTCCCTATGGGTTGGAAGGTCAGATGGCAGTCACGTGTCCCCTTGTGGTGGGCTTCGCCCCCCGCGTCCCCCCTTTCTTTGGGATTTTTAAAAACTCGTGCAGCACTCTAGTGGGTGTTATGAGATTTTATGACGGTAAAATGATATTAGGGAAAATGAGATTTAGATCTTACGTAGCATCGTAATTATGAAAAGAATCAAAAAAATTATGAAATCATTTGCTTCATAATTAGTTGACATTATGTTGCCTTAGCAAATCATTAACTACACAATTATTTACCACACAAAATTTGACAATATGTTATTTGCCTTAGTAAAACATTTGCTACATAATTATTTAAGTACCACGTAAAATTTGACGTAGGTAGTAAAATTTTGCAATATAAAAATGTAGCGAAATAAAGAAAATACGAAGAAAAATTATGCCAAGGATTGGTTTGCCAAATAAAACTGGCGAAAAGTTGGTTGCCAAATGAAATTTGACGAAACATAATTCGGCAAAAAGGCAGTACACCGTATGTTTCATACGTTTTAAGTATTGGATGCCCTTATTTATTTCTGAAATCATTGTCTCCGGAAAGAACCGTGAAGAGCTGGTACTTATCTCAATAGTTGTAAAAGGGAGTGGTAGTACCATGTCTGAAACGTGATGGGTATATGCATACTTTGCCAATAGGGAAGATGCAGCTTATTTAACATTATTTTGTGACCAAAATGTTTAAAAAACACAAAATAATAATAATAATTATTATTATTAATAAAACATAATAATAACAATTTGCATTAAAAGTCTTACATCTACATGGTGCATACATAATACTTGAGCCTGAACTAGGAAATTCCTGTATCTCAGGCTTTGAAGGAGTTCATGTAATTGCCTAAATACTTAGTTAACAAATCATAGAATCAGAGGAATAGATAAAAACGTGCACAAATTATATATTCTAAGTTACAAAGTAAATGTTTACAACTAATAGACTGCTACGAATTACCATTACAATAATAAAATAATACTATTACTATAAAACAATTTTTTCCTTGATATTACAACGCATAAGTATTTGATATGTCCAACTATGCACGATATTGCATTGTGAGCGTCAGCACAATTGGAAACTCGGTCATAGTCAGTATTGCATAAATCATCACTTAGTTTAATATATTTATATCAACAATCAGAACAATGTTTGTAAGCTACGAGGTTATGAAATAAAAGATTTAATAGGTCGATAAAACTAACTAATTTCGTAAAGCTAGGCGATCTAAGTACTATAGTATGGCTATAATTTGAATAAGTAGGTTCAATCCGGTAGGTTAGGTTCTTCTAAAAAACTTAATATAACTTCCAAATAGATTAAAACACCCGCCAATTAATGGCGTCCTTAGACGCCTTCATAGTCAATCGAATTTATATATCTTTGCTCGGCGATTTTCTTAGCAGGGCATTCAGCGTCACCTGTTTGGTGATTATTTGGCTTTTTGAAAAGCCTGCATGTCGCACATTTCGGAGACTCCGTCTTCTTTCCGCACTCTTTGATCGAGTGACCTACATCACCGCAATAACCGCACGTGTAGTCTGCCTGCTTGCATGATTTAGCGGCGTGACCATACTGTTGGCATTTGTAGCACCTGGTAACGATCGTGAAATCTCTCACTGGGCATGAGGACCAATTTACGTATACGCGATTTTGGCATATTAAAGCTTTTCGTATAACAGCAGGCACTTCTAGGATGAAATTACAGGTCTCGGCTTCTTTTCTGCCTGATTTATGGCTGAGTTTAATAGAGTAAAATAATAGCTACTGAATCATTTTCACTTTAGTTTATACTAATATCAAACAATAATTACGATTTGAAGTACTGTGAAACGGAACGTGTTTTAATCCCACAATCAGCGTCTGCTGACGTCACTCCTGTCGAAAGTCAAAACTTGGGCAACTCTATGACATCTAGTGACCAACCCCGGACAAAAAAATATGGCGAGTGACACACATGAGTGACGTCACAGGAACTGTAGATCCGGTTAGGCGCGAAAGTTTGAATTGCCAGTTTGTAACAGGAATTGTTGACTGTATTTAAATTTTTTAATACTTTCTTGGTCTATTCTACATGCGATTCTTTCAAATGAAAGCAAAAATGAAAATATTACATCTTCCCTATTGCGATGCAGTAAATGTGCACGAATCGTTGAGAAATGCCAAAAAAGTTAATGTGAGCTAAGCCTCTTACCAAGCATTCATTCCAAAAATCAATAAATGTAAAAAAGTATTTAGTGACCTCTTCCCGCCACGTGCGTCATCTTACAGTTTGCAATCCACTGCTGCTTTCGTGTAACTTGCTAAAACTTAGAGGGTAATTTTGGAATGTTTCTAGGCATATATTTACTATTTTCCAATTCAGAATTAGGGCCGGAATGGTTTCAGTTTTCGGTAATGTTTATTCTATCCTGTATTTTATGAATAAACCGTTTTAACAGTAGATAGAGGAACACACAAACTGCAAATGCAAAAATAAACTACGGGTTACTACTAATTACTACGGCACTTGAGCTCGTCTTGACTGGGACTCCTCTACGAGTGAAAAGGATAGACAGGCGGTTGAGGTGTCGGTGTCCCGTCCAATAATGAAACCTGACTCAGCTGTCTGTCTTCAAATTAAATCCGATTGCTTATGAAGCAGCTATGCTCTAATAGCTATTGTAGAAATATATATATTAAAAGTCGTTTTTCCTAGGTTCAAAGTTTGATTGATCAAAGTAAATACAGCTACAGTGCAAAATGTAGGGATATATCACTTAACTATTGATTTTTATAACATATCAACTTTATTTTATCTACGTCTCCATGAATAATAAGCGCGGCAAGACTGAACGTTTAAAAGCAACGCTTTATTGACGTATCAAAGCAACTCCATATTTGGCTCATAAAGTTAAAGAACGAGAATAATAGAACGGACAATGGAATTGAGGATAGGAAACTTGCGGGGTAAGATGGGAAGTACTTAGCCATTTCAATATTGCTCCTCGGTCTTACTCTTTAGACTTTAAGACAACGCAATAAGAACGGCGATGCCAGCAAGAAAGTTATGGCTACCTGTAGCCTGCAAGTGATAAATATTTATCGAAACCCTTTTACATATCCTGGAGGGATTTAGGGCGATTTAATCCGTGAGTGATTTTGTCGAACATGTTTCTGAAGATATTCTTGCCACCCTTTTTTATATATCGGGGTCAAATATAATAAATGGACAACTTAATGCCAAAACTGTGTTCCGCCGTGAGCTAAGATCTACGAAGTGATTGCTTTATTACACACCTAATTAGAACACTTAGAAAGAAAGAAGAAAGTAGTCGCTGCGTCGCACACGAAGCAAATTGCCAACAAACAAGTTGACTAGACGTACTTTGACGTCACAAGATTGGCCGTTTCGTAAAAGATGTCGATAAACTCATAACTCACCTTTTTGTCGTCCTCGGCTGGAACAGGATTAAAATCAACTCGCTTTCACATTGAACACTTTAAGGAACATCCGCAAAAATGGGGTCAATGCTATTTACCGTCCGTAACTTTTTGTACAGTTTATACAGACAAGAATACATTATCATTATCACATACGGATGTACGTCATTGATGAGTGAACTACTTTGTTAAAAAACATTGAGTAAAAAATATCAAGAAAAAATTATTGCGCATCAGTTAATAAAACAAAGGCGTAAATGGATATGAAAGGGAAGATGCAATATTTTCATTTTAGCTTTCATTTGAAAATTTTCAACATTTTGATCACAAAATAATAGTAAATATTATAGCTGCATCTTCCCTATTATTTAGGTTGTTTTTAGGATTCCGTAGTCAAATGGCAAAAAACGGAACCCTTATGGATTCGTCATGTCTGTGTCTGTCTGTCTGTCCGTCCGTATGTCACAGGCATTTTACTCGAAAGCTATAAGGTGTATTTGAATTAAATTTTGAGGATAGGTATATTTTGTTAGCCGCTACATAGGTTTGTAATTAAATTACTAAAAAACTTTTTTAGGGGTAGCCATACATAAAACGGAAAGCCAAATTTTTTTTTTCATTGCAAGCCCACGAGTGGCACATCAATCGATAGGCCTTTCAAAATAAATATAAGGTTTCTCAGCAATTTTTTTGATTAAGTGAACTGAGTCGGATATAATCGCCCCGAAAGTCACTAAAATTGTTCCCCCCCCCCTCAAATTTTTGAACCGTTTATTTTAAAAATATGGATAAATCTATGTCCATGATTTATTCATATTAATAAATTCTTTCAGCGAAAATTGTTTTGAACAAGATCGGTTCAAAGGTTTTCGAGATATTTCTAATAAACCGCCTTCCTTAAAGAAAATGACGTAATACGTGCCATAAGATTTCAGTAATGGTACGACCTCTTTAATAGGCACGGAACCCTTCGTTGTGCGTGGTCCGACACGCACTTGGCCCCTTTTTTATTGATTCTGTTGTCTGTTTGTCAAAAGGTTCACAGTGATGGCCATCTGTGAAACCCATAATTAATGCGTGGGTACAAATCAAACTATTTTGCGGATTGTACATATGTATTTAATTCGAATAAGATGCAAAAAAACATGTTTGTTCCCGCCTTGATCATGGCATTATCAAACGGTGACTATAAACATATCAAATGATTGTGTTATGAACTTCCTGTGCTTGTATTTTTAGAAATTCAAGTGTGAAATGATAGGCTGAAAATTTTAAGCTCTTGGCGAAGGACTTTATTTGTAAATCTTCAAAACCTCGACTGTCGTGGAAACATTTTCTCTCCTGAGACTACTGCATAGTTTATGCACACTTATGACTCTAAATAGCCTGATTAGTCTAAACAACACACTGTATGTGTCTCGCCAAATAAATAAATCGCGTCAGAATCACTTGATACACCGGACATCTGGCTGAGTTCTCATCATTGTATTCAAATAGGTTTTTGCTTCCAATAAACATGTATTGTCTACCTACACTGACAGTTGAGACTGCTCGTAAAAATGTATAGAAAAAACGCTACTAAACAACTGCCCCCTGGTTTCTCGGATCTTCATTTTATTACACAAAAGTGATTGACAACATTTCAACATTGTACTTTTTGACTGTTGACATTGATTAAATTCAGAATAAGCCTTTTAAAATGGAATAACAGCGTCTTTTTTCATTATTCAATAAAAAAGCGTAACTAGGGTTACAAAGGCGTTTCTGACCCCTATTGATTTGAGGATTCGTTGTGTTGACACATTGATACTGATACTCTAGCGACCTCACTCACCACCAGGAACACAACAACACACACCTACTACCGGGCTGATCCTGATGTTCTTTACGCGCTAATGTGCCTCACCCTACCCGTGCCGCTTAACGAAACTAAACCTCTACCTACGCTTGGTTACTACGAATCGCGGCGTCAAGATATTGTGCCTGAACGTTGAGGTGAGCTTAAAACAAGTTACAGAATAGCGGGGCAGACTAAGTACCTCCGCAGCAGGCGTGTCTCAATTAGAATTTTGCGTCTGTGAAGAATTGAGAGTTGGGAGAAATGGTACCCGAATCGATGCAGTGCGGTTTGAAATATTAAAACAAGCAGATTTGCCATTAGACAAATTAATACATATTGCAAAAACAGTCGAGACTGCATACAATTTGGCATATAAAAAAGACGAAGAGATATTCGACCGCAAATGTATAAATTTGAAAAACAAATAAACCGAAAATGGAAACTCTGGAATAAAGTGTCATGTGAAAAATATCGTCGTATTAATTAATTACGGAGCAACTACCACGATATAACAGCTTTTGTGTAAAGCCTAGAATAATTCCTAAAAGTCTATTCCGCACATAGAGTAAATAGCTGTAGCCATTACAACGGGTATAATCTACGCGGAAGTGAATAAAACTGAATTGGTTTCTCTGTAAAGTCAATAGAGACAGCTAATGAAAATCGTATTCAGCCAGCATCAATTAGCAAAATGTAATCTCGACTAAATTACATTTTGATAACATAGTGTGCATATGATAAATTGTAACAACATTCTCACAAATATGTAGGTGAGAATAACTGAGCCAATGATATACTTAATTGAACCATCAAGCCAATGAATGTGTGTTAATATTTAGAAAACATGCAAAAACCAAATCACTTCATTCATAAAGATAATCCTTTACGATTCGAATATCCATCAAAATTATTATTTAATGTGTTTCATTTAATCAAGTGGAGAGACTCTATTCAGGAAATGACGCTGAGAAAGTGATGTTATCGCATTGCGTCACTTTATAAAGCGTAACTTCCTTTTGGATGGAGGTTTTTGTGGCCGAATATATTAATTTTTACTTGGCAGGGAATGTAGGCTTTTTAAGCTTTTATATAATTTGCAATGTATGTAGCTGTTTGTTCGGGTGGAATCTTGCAACTCAATTTTGAAGCCGATATCTTCAACCGGTTGAGCTGAAATTTTGGGTTTAAGTATAGTTTGGATGTCAATTCAATATTCTGGTAACATCGAGCTGATCTGATGGTAGAGACAGAAGGTGGCCGTGTGAATTCAGGAATTAACAGACGTAACCCCGTTGAGTTTGGGCTCGTTAGAATCTTCTCAGCTAGCAATTGATGACGGTATACAGAAAAGTACAGTTAGCAATAAAAGCTTGTACCAAAAATGTTTTTTTTCGACTCATTTATTTGAATACCAAGACAACAACTTAAGGTTAGCCTGACGGTAAACGGACACTGCTTGGCTTGGCACTCCAGCAACAAAAGCGCGTTGACGACCCTTTTAAATTTGAAGAGTTAGCTACTATATGTACCCCGAAGATATTACTCCCTTAAAGTCTGAAACTTATGTCATAGGTGAACTTTTGGTTTCTTGTACCTTTATCTATACATTATCAGTAGTTCTCCAAATTCTATACAGACCTTTCAAAAATATCTAATAATAAGAATAAGAATAAGAAAAAAATATTCACTTAAACAACCCCTGTTTAACAACATTTTCTTCTGCCAAACTGCAGGACAGTTTGTTGGCAGAGGGACTCCCTTACAAAAAAATAGATGTGTAGGCTTAGCTATTAGAAAAAAAAGTGTGTTCTTTAAATTGTCTTTATTGTCACTGACATATGACGCATGTGTAGATATTTTTGAAAGCTTATCTGTATAGATATTGGAGCAGGTAGGTATTCTATTAGGTACAGGTACTCGAATGTAAGTATTGAGTATCGTCAAGCTACCATAAATATATACAGTAAATGCCTAGTTAATTTTAAGTTATCCATTGTCATGTAGATATTGGACATTTTAATTTAAAAGACTGTTTAACTTTCCCTTCTTATAATCGCAAATGCTTTAAGGCATAATGCAGTTCTCAGGATTCTTTGTACCACTTTTTCTGCACAAACACTTTTTTAGATCTGACCATAGCAGGATAGAATATAAATGGATTATTGAAAAGCAGCCGCCTGGTATTAAAGGTGACGGTAGCTGCCAATCAAAATGGAGTTTATTTCAGTTCGAATTGGTCGAATGTCACGTCTATACGTACAGAAATTCAGACCTTTTGCACATTGCACAGAAGACGCGTTTAATAGCAGGAAGTAAGAGGTAAAGCCAGGCGGTCTAGACACCATAACCACCATGCCAAGAAAGGCGTAAGGCTATAAGGATTTCAAACACACGCTGGCCTTTTTGGATTAGGAAACTAACACCCAGTATTACGAAAGCTGAATTGTAAAATGACGTAAGCGTGCACAAAATCAGATCGCATAAGTCATTTCGGAGTGAATAGGAGTTATTATCTGGCTCGATCGACAGATAAAGTGACAGAGTGATAAAAACACGTTTTACTTCATAAATAGAGCTAGAAAGAGATAAAATGCGCTAATAACTGAACTAACGAAGTCGTTTTATATGAATGCGTTGAAAGTGAATAATGTAGTTCTAGTGTTTTTTACACACTACTACTGTACATAAATACCTTATCTGGTGATCTTAATACGAATATAAATAGTCAATGCATTTCTTTAATTACCGAGCAAAGTGGCTTATTATCGAGCCATAATAATTAATCTTCAGTGTCAGGTACCTAATTTTCTTTTTATATTTCACCCTTGCAAGAACCCTATAAAAGACATCTTACGACAGCTCGCGATATATCTATAGGCTGATCTCAATATGCGATGGATGAGAATGAATAGGTAATAGGTAGCCTATTCATTCTCATCCGCCCAAAGTTTCTACACGAACTGCATCAAATCCTAGACAGGAGCAGTGGGCATATTTATTATAAGTATATGTATGACCTATGATTTTCACAAAAAGGTTAGAAAGCCGGCGATATCATGAGCTGTCTTGATTACGTCTTGAATAGGGTTGTTGCAAATTCTGTACAAATTATAAAGTAGTATTTAACCAGATATCCGATTAGAGATCCACCTATTAATTATGTTCGACATGTTTGAGATAAACCGCAACATTTTCAGTACCATTTATCGATTCAGATAACTAATATAATAAAATAATATAATATAAGTAAAATATACTTAATAGTAAAGTAAAACACTAATTTGCATATCTTATACGGACACGTGGCTAATTCCTCTTTAAATCGAAACCTAAGCGTAATACTAAGCTTCAATTTATTCGCTACCGCCGCTAATGAAATTGCTTATTTAACTGTATTAATCTAGAAATCGACATTTCACTTCAGGTTTCTCGTCATACAGTACGTGACGAGAATTATAGGCCGAGAGCTTACAGTTAATTTAAGTGCTTCATCTACTTTCATACATGTATATCAGTATTATATTGGCCAGTAGGGCTAGCATTTCAGCAACTTGTCCTGAAAGTGACAATTCGATATACATCAATTTCTAGATCGATAAGTAAGCCACAATAAAAAATTGACGTTATTAGGCCAATTTATTTACATCTATTATGACTAGGGCATTACTGTAAGTGTATATGTGACGTGTCTAGTAATATTTTGAAAGATGTTTCTCCTAATTGTGCTAAAAAGCATCATACAAAAACCTCGCTGTTTTAGGTTAAATCTAGTTGAATTTAGGTATCTATAACAGTAAAAAAAAAGTTAAATGACATGTAATATTAAATATCTTAATAAAGAGCAGAAGATATGAGCACTTGTCAATTTAGCAGCTGGCCGCTACTGGATCAGCCGGGAGGGAAAGTTCTCACAACCTTCAATTAGAAATTGGCTATGCCTGTGAAGCGAATGAACACTAATCCGCTTTTAATTGTAAAACACCTTCATTAAACGATTGGCCTCTTTTACTATTAGGGCCAGAATACACCTCGAATTGAACAAAACCGTTTGGTACAAAATTATTATTTATTGAGCGATTATGTAAATTCAACAATATATTGCAGGTTGGATTAAGATTTTTCAAAATAATGGAAAATTGTGAGTGCAAACACTAAAACGAATAGCTATGTTTCAAAGATAAATTAACTTAAATATTTAGGTATATTTTGTATCAAAAAAGAAATAGATTCAGATTGTGTACGAGTTCCAGCATAGCATAATCACTGGGCGCGGAGAAAAATACAGGTACAGAGTACAGCCCCCCTATTCGGTAACTTGTTTTAAACTCACGTCAACGTTCACCCACAAATATATCTTGACACCGCAATGCGTAGTAACTAAGCGTAGGTAGAGGTCTAGTTTCGTGACGGGTGACCGGCAGGGTGAGCCGCTTTAGTGCTTAGCGAATAACAGCCCTGGTGTGTGTGAACCTGGAATATCAAGTTCCAGCATCTCACTAAAGTATAACAGTTCTAGTAGCATCCCAAATTGTTCTAAAGTTCTACAGCTAAAACATTTTTTTTGAAAACTGATTGGCGGTTCCGGTGTCTATCCCGACATATAAACTTACAAAGCAATAATTTTACAGAAGTTTCCTCTTTATAATATAAGTAGCTATGAACAAAGATAGGTACGTGATAATGGTACTAAGTGAAAATCCGCTGCCAAGATCCGACCCACGTAATGCGAGGTTAATTAAAAGCTTATGAAGTACTGCTGTCGACCGCAGTCATGTACACGCCTTTAGCGTACAACTGGGTGCATAAACAAACGCGTCAGATGTGAGATAAATGGCTCGGGACAAGTTTAGATCAATTGGAGTGTATATTCGCCTAATGAATGTGGGGAACCGTCGCTAGCTGTTTAATATGCGGTTTTCCGCTTTCCCCAGGCCCCAGGTTTGGTGGGTTTTAGTAAAAAGGTTGTGCCTTGGTTAAACGTACTATTAGCTGTACGCTTACCATGAGCTTGACAATGACGGCTTACGCTAACGAGTATCGAGTTTTCTATCTGTGCATCCCGCTCGTACTGTCAAAGTGCAATAGAGATGCACAGATAGAAAACTCGATTCTCGTTAACGAAAAATGACAATGTCAAACTCATGGTAGCCGTACTGGTCACAATATCTGTGCTCTTTCCCTCGTGACGTCATGTCTGGGTACGGTAAAAACGTGGAACAGAAGAATGCTGTGGTAGTTTGGGCATGTTGAAAAGATGTGTGAAAGTAGACGGATTAAGAGGATCGACTCGAAGGAAGCGAAAGAAGTATGTTAGGACCGTAGTATTTCGCGTTCTTTGGTCTCGGCCTACTCCAATGGGATGAGAAATAAGTATATGTATGTATCTTATAGATAACGTCTTTTCTCTAGTAATCTCACTTTTGCTATGCTCTTTCACTTCATAATACGTAGATATAACTAAAGTAGTACGTATCCGCGAAAGTACGTGTTGAATAAAATCACTCAATTTTCGCTTAAAGATAACACCCCATAAGCCTGTAACGTGACTTGCCCAATTCCCAAACTAAATCACCAAATGAAATACCTACCACGGACAATCGGGATCGCGTGTCTTCACCCATCATTTCGCAACACACGCCATCTCGTGGGAACTGAGGAATCGATTCACAGAGCTTGTTATGATCAGTATCTTGACTTGTATTCCAGCTATGCCCTGCAGCAGCTATAGATTCATGAAAGAGAGAGAGAGAGGTCTCTTTACTATTAATATCGTTTGCACCGGCCACCAGAGAAGAGGCAGGCCAAAAAGTGAGATGGCGGGACGATTCGGACGCATTCTGCTTAGAGCCGAATGGAGGAAAAGGGGGGAAGCCTTTGCCCAGCAGTGAGACACCTAAACAGGCTAGAAAAAAATGCCACTCTCTATAATGGAACGGCCTGGAACTAGCAGCAGGCTCATTATTGTAAACAAATGCTTTTAGACTTCGGCAGTCTAATTAACTAGTCTCTGAATCAGTTATAAAACCGGGTGATGGTGTCGAAGGTGAGATTTTCCGCAGGCTACTAAACGACTGCATTCCGATCGTAATTCTAGGTACGGCCCACGAGACCATAGTTAGGTTTAAAAACAAAAGCAGAGTAACCAGCTGCTGCCGACTTGAGTGTGTTAATAAACGAGACGTAGGTACTACTTGTACATTGAGATTACCGGCAGAAAGTAGTAGTGTCATTACACAATTCAATTGTAGTCCTTAGATTGGCTCAAGAATTAAGTGACTTACTTCGTGGCGCCAACTCAAAATACTGTTTCTGACTCAACTGTAATCGATATCTAAGAACCGATTAGCTAACGTGATTTATATATTTAGCTTCAGATCTGATATGCTGATTCGGTTCAGTCACGATCGGGATTCGATGTATAAACAATGGAAGAAAGCGCGGTTTTATATTTATTGTGAGGCGAGTGTTATTTTATTTGACTTGACCTTTGGATGCCTTTGGTTTGCTCTGTGCACCTATATCAATCAGCAGGTTTGTTTAAGGTCTGTTTAGAATTATTTTTCGAGCATGTATTAGTTAGTGCACCTAAACTAGAGCGTTTGGCGGTTGGCATCGCCATAAGAGAACCTGCTGTGAACCGTTGTTTTTAAAATGAATATTTATGAAAAGTTTTTATGAAATGATTGGATGGGCGTATTTCAAAAGTGTACAAAACTTTTTTTTTCAGATTTCGTTTTTTTTCGGTTTTGCTTACTCAGAATCGTTGACACTATCGATCCTCATACAAGAAAACAAGTGTGAAAAATTACCATTCCAGATCGTCACATTTTTGCATGCAGTCTATTTTTATTCATATGGTCGTGACGCACTGGAAGAACAAACTTACATAGTAAAATGTGGGACACTTTTTTTCTTGTATGACGATCGATTCTGAGTAAGAAAAAAAAAAACCTAAATCTGGAAAAAAAAAAGTTTTGTAATTTTTTTTTGAAAAACGCCCGGATACCATTTAACACACATTAAAATGACTAGAATAGAATAGAATAACAATTTACTGCCAAAAAAATCAAGCACAGACGTATACAACCAGTTATAATACAGAAAAATAATATGCTATGAAAATAAATAATTAAATGTGAACCAATCACTAGGTATCTTAATTAAATGTGAACCAATCAGTAGGTATCTTAATTAAATGTGAACCAATCAGTAGGTATCTTAATTAAATGTGAACTAGGTATCTTAATTAAATGTGAACTAGGTATCTTCATTCAATGTGAACTAGGTATCTTAATTAAATGTGAACTAGGTATTTTAATTAAATGTGAACCAATCAGTAGGTATCTTAATTAAATGTGAACTAGGTATCTTAATTAAATGTGAACCAATCAGTAGGTATCTTAATTAAACATGTCGAGTGCGTTTATGTGGCTAGCTAAAATTTAACAAAAATTTTACTTACAAAAAATGTGTCAACGTCGCAAATAAAAATCCTGAATCTAGTTTGTAGCGGTATTTGGTCATAAGAACAGCTACATATTGTATAAACGTTAAATACAGCCAATGTTTGCTGCAGAAACAAAAGACGACAGGTGACCATAATTTACGTTATAAGAGGGCAATAAACGTTCAAAATATTCAGCCACCCACCGCATATCTTCGTGCTTAAAAGTTAAGGTTCAAAATCGAACTATTTTAGCAACAATGACGCCGTATAATTAAACATCACATAGACTTCTCGTTAAAAATGTCAGCAAAAATGTTGCAAATCACTTTGACGCTAAAACTGTCCGATAAATGGAGGTAAATGTCTTGAGATATCCAGTTTCGCGGTTACTCGAGCTTTTAGAGCCGCGATTACAAGCCGGCCACGGTGATAAATATGTATGGTGCTGGCACAGAGAACATGATGGTGTAGAAATTTAACTTCGTTTCTAAAAGTATAATTAAAAGTAGTATTTCTAGTTTTATTATAAAAGCGAAACATTGGATGTTTAGATGTTTGTTACTCAACCACACTAAAACGGCTCAACTGATTTGGATGAAATTTTGCACAAAGATAATAGTTTATAGCCTGAATTGACGATAATTATATTGGATAGTTTTTATCCCGGGTCGACGCAGACGAAGTCGCGGGCGGAAGCTAGTCCTACATAAAATCTATACTTGCACTGCCTGCTTGTGAAGGCTATAGCAAGACAACCTGTGTTTGCAATATTCTAAGGTTGACTTGACGACCAGTTTAGCCTGGTTGGTCACTACCAACCAGGCTAAACTGGTCGTCAAGGGCCCTGCCTACGAAAGTTAGAGGTTCTGGGTTCGAATCCCGGTCAGGGCATTTATTTGTGTGATGAGCACGAATATTTCTTCCTGTTGTGATGTTTTCTATATACATGTAAGTATTTATTTATCTATATATTCAACTTTGCATATCGTCGCTTAGTACCCATAGTACAAGCTTTGCATATTTTCAAAAAGGTAAATATGTAAATTAACTATACGCGATTGAGTCCCGTTTAGTATGAATAAAGCTTTCCTTAGTTTGGGACTAGGTCGATAGGCGTGAGATTGTCCCCAAAACATTTATTTAATAATTAAATGAAGGTCGACTTGTTAGGTATCCACCATTGTTAGGAGAGCCTGTAAGTACAAAACATGTAAAAATGTGTTGTCAACAACTTTGCTTCGTAAAAATACTTTTTCAACAGTAGTCTTAACTGTCGCTAAACTGGCCATATCTCTTAAATAAAATTATGTCAACGTCATGCTTTAACTTCTTGACCGTTCTGATGCGAGTGGCTACTCGGAGTTCTGTTGTATTACGTTCTCTGTCGTGCCAGAGTTTATGTCCATCGTGAACGGGATTGGACGATTAGAAGAGTAAAACGCGACTGCAAAATGATTTTACTGTTTTGTTTCCGCCATGTTGGCTTCAATGTAGACTTCATGAATTCCTTCTGCAGTTGTTTTTGATGTAGACTTAATGAATTATTTCTGTAGTTCTTCCTAAGAATGAGGGATCATACTTCTGTGTGACGGCAAATATTCATACGCTGCCTGTGTGAGTATACTAGAAAACGTTAAGTTACAGAAAAACATAATATAAATGTATGTTTAATGTACATTTTTCCGCACAAGCCAGTTTGACTCGTTTTTGTACAATTTTTACTTACATACCTAATATGTACAATATTTCATTTGTTGGTGTGTAGTCGTATTTACAATCACGGGAGCACGGAATCGATCTAGTCAGGTGGTCAGATCTTGGCATTGCTTGTGTTTTTCAGTGTGTTTCTCGCGCTTACTTCCATGCCTGCCGGGTTAACCAGCCAGAACGAGGGCACGAAACATATTTAAATGCAGATGCATTTCGAAATGAATAGCTAATACAACAATAATTTTAGATGATATAGTTTGATAGTGTACAGTCAGGGGTAATATACATACGTACATATATAATGACAAATATCTGTACAAGACTCTATTGTCAATGTCATTGAAATATTTATGTCCATACTAGCTTCCGCCCGCGACTTCGTCCGCGTGGACCCGGGATAAAAACTATCCTATATTTTAATCCAGGCTATAAACTATCTTCGTGCAAAATTTCATTCAAATCGGTTCAGCCGTTTAAGCGTGATTGAGTAACAAACATCCAAACATCTAAACTTTCTCATTTATAATATTAGTAGGATTTATGTACGTATATTAATACTCCTGGCTGAAGGTATTGTTAGAGTTGGCAATTTTGATATCTCATATGTTTAAAATTGATGCCGTTAATCGCGGTTGCGTCTGCTGATGCTTCGGAGCCTGGAGTCCTGTTCCCGCCGAGTCTTCTCCAATTCGCACGATCTCCCAGCACTCTAGTCAGACCGTACCGCTCATGTCCTATTACATCAATTGATAGTCCCCACCAGTCTTTTATCTAAACCGATGCAATTTGTAATAAAATGAAGTGAGCGCTGCAAGTACAAGCGGCTCTCGTAATGGGTTACATTCTTGTTTGACTGTTAACACATGGTTTACCACTTGAATTAGACGTTAAATTTAAGCTGATTACGATACGGCTAACCTTTGTCGACTTGCGACACTTTAAACAGTACAGTAAAACGTTTTAAGCGTTTTGGTGAAATACTGTGAGCTTATATTGTGTGTCTTTATATATATAAATAAATAAAAAGCCTAGAGTACAATTAATAATAACATTTTGCGACTTAAATTGAATGTTCGTCAGGTCATAATCGTACCACTTAGGTTTTCGAAACTTATTTACGGAATATCATTTGATATTTAACCATTAGCTTTTCTGTGAAAGAAAACATTGTGGGGAATTCGAAAGTTTGGATATTTGCACGTTTGGATTGGATGTTCGTTACGTCTAAACGGTTTATCCCGGGTCTACACAACGCATCCTCGGGAGCTCGTCATTGTGAAGTCCTTGACCTGCACTGGGTCAGCGTGGGGACTACTACTGCCCATTCCCTCTCATCCACGAGGAGGCCTGTAGCCAGCAGGAGGACGTATGAGCCTGATGATGAAACACTCATCATCATCATACGCATCATATCAGCCGAAAGCCGTCCACTGCTGGACATAGGCCTCCCCCAAAGTGTGCCACAATGACAGGTCCTGCGCCACCCGCATCCAGCGGACTTTTACCAGGTCATCAGTTCACCTTGTGTGGGCTACCCACGCTGCGCCTTCGTGGTCGCTACTCGAGAACCTTTCCGCCCCAACGGCCATGGGTTCTACGTGCAATGATGAAACACTAATATTGTGTATATCGCGATAGAAATCCCAAGTAGGTACTGTCTTGTGATGTCAGATAAAGCCGTTTTTAATTTAACGAGCTGATTGTAACTATCGAACGCCCCTATAAATGTCGTTGATCATAAAATTTTATCTGTTTAATACTTCCGCGGTGAAAATTTTATTACAACATACTAATAAAGTTATAAAGTATGTCTGTATGTAGATTTAAATCGTATAAACAAAGAAAATCGGTTCAAATGAAGGTGTCTTAGGTTTATAGTTGCTTATGGCTTGATCATCGTTTTTGGTTGTGTTATACCTTATTAATGCCACTTTACACACTCGCATGTTTCAAAGTGGGTTTGTTTTGTGTTGTGCCGATCAAATAGGCAGACTGGCAGGCCTTGTGCTTGTTCTGACATGGGTGTCTATTTTTCGTCCGATTCATATAAAATCTCAATTGAAACAACGGGATACCTTACTAGGGGTTAGTGATGTACTGTTCCATTTTGGGAATGTTCTTGATTTCCATGGGAAATATTCCTGAGCTGGGAGTTTGAGCTGAGTTTTTTTTATTATTCCCGGAAACAGCACGCCACTGGCTAGGACGATGATGACTAGTTGGGTTCCAAGTAAAGCCACGCTGACAAGCTAGTGCTAATCCGCAGAGTAGGTAAAGTGTATGTTGAGAAAGTGGATCAATTAAGGTCAGCTTTAAGTCAATTGCGGTGTCACATCATTATGCCGGATGCACGGTGTAACTTTACGACCAGTTCTCTAACTGTTCATTATTATAATCGAACCGTGATCCTATTACCTGTAGGTAGTTATGAATTATGATGCCCGGCGAAGAAGTATAGTTCTTTGTCTTCTGTAGATTTTAAATTATAATCCAAAACACCGTCACAGCAAATGAATTAAGGTTCGATTCCCATAAAAAACGTTATTTTACATTCACAGGCTAACGGCGTGATTTTTAAAGAAACTTATGTAACTAACTTTCATAAATTGGCTTTCCAATTGCGTGAAATTCCCCTTTTTCTTGAATAAACTTGTATAAAATAAACTAGAATAATTTGAGATATTAGTTTGTGACGTCATACTTTGGGAAAACCATTTTTCTCAAATTATTCTAGTTTATACAAGTTTATTCAAGGAAAGGGGGAATTTCGTGCAAATGAAAAGCCAATTTGTGAAAGTTACTTACATAGGTTTTTTAAAAAATCACGCCGTTAGCCTGTAAATGTCAAATAACGTTTTGTATGTTTACAAATAAATATTTTGTCTTTGTCTTTGTATGGAAATCGAACCATCTTAATACCACACATATACACAAAAAGACAAAAATATACGGCCTAGGCCGTGTCACGAAATGGGCCGATGACGATGACAGCTTGTACAATTAGGTTATAAAATGTATAAAAAGCACTTTAAACTCTCGCGCTTTGTACACATATTTATAATATTATTTTACACGCTTAACGCTTTAACGCGATATTAATTTACCTTTATTTCGGACGTTTCCGGTCATGGTCGCAGAATGACTGTCGTCCCAGAAGTTGTCAACGGAAATATGGGTGCAGAATATTTCACTACCCTACAAAAGTCGATAAAAATTTGGAGGGTATACCTGAAAGTCCACTACCCGCCTTTATTTTCGTAATTGTCTAGGGCACGGCATACAACAGTCACAGTATCCGCGCACATATCTAAAGATATCTCCCGAGATTTAAGTTCGCGAATCACTGGTCCCCAAGTCGCCGATAAATTGAAACCATCTTCCCTATTGAAATTCTTCGGGTGTTTCTTGATTTCAATTGCTTCTCGTACCATCTGCGGATAATAGTGTCTCGTGTCGAAACGTCAGAAATAAAGATAAATTAATATCGCTTTAGACCCGTGTATAATGATATTATAAATAAGGTATAAGAAGACAGTCATATGACTTATTTTGAGGCTTAGACGCGGTATTACTCTTTATCATCTAAAATATTGTATGTCCATTAGAGGTCGACTCGCTCAGATTTGATCAACATAATATACCTATGAATGGAGCAAGAACGACAGGTAGTGTTGTAAAATTATGCTTTGAGTGCTTCGTTCTCCTTGGTGATCTCGCCCGTGGGTTACTTTGTTCTGGATGACCGATATTAAAGCGCTTATGCTTTGGTTTTAAAACTGTGGTAGAGTTAAAATACTGTCATGTATGTTTTAGCTGCGTCGGACGCGGCTGTAATTAGCGTAGTATTTTATGTAATTGTTCATAAACAGCTTAATTTATATTAAAACTTTTATGACTCATTCCAAACGAATTAATGTGGAGAATTTGAGTTTAAAGAGCACTGGAGTGACACATTATTTTTACGATTTATCTTTTTAGTCTTTGGATCTAAGGCACTGGTCCCACCGCTGGCTAGTAAGCTAGAAAAGTTGGGCGAGTAGCATTACATTGCGGATCTGTAAAGGTCGATTGATCACACTGTGCCTGGTCAGCACGCAATGAAACGTTACTCGCTCAACTTTTCTAGCTTACTAGCCGGCGGTGGGACCAGTGCCTAAAAGGCAGATCATTATCTGTGCCTGAAATTAAATTGTATCAGCGTTAAATGTACAGTCAAGTGTAAATATATGGGTGTAACTTACTGATAAATAGGTCCCATCGCTCTTATTTCGGCGGATTAAGGTTTCGGTACATATGTATGAGAGGATTAAATCTTATCTTTTTAAACAAACAAATGCATATTTGGAATCGCAATGCGCTACCGAATATGCCCTTACTCGGTTCACACCCCATTTTTGATACACCCTGTAGAAGTAAAAACAGAGAGACACAGCCTAAATTCTTCTTCTGCCCTGATTTAAAAAAAGGAACATGTAACTTTACCCGCCTAGTGTCCGTCTCCGCTAGTCCATAACCGTTAATTCCCCAGGCTGACGTATTGTTCGCCATTAGTACCGCGGCCATTTTGTCGGGAATGTGACCCGCAGGTCACACCTTTCTAACTACAAAGTTACCGTGCTTGAGTTTTTCACTATCGCAATAATTTATCTTCGACTATTCATTAATGTTATCTGTGTATTATTAAGGGAAGGTGAGGTTGTTTGCGTAGCTATGCAACAGTCAGATATTATGCAGTATCCGCATTTACTATTTATATATATTTATATCGAAATTGATCTATAAGGTGATAATGCAATCCTATTTTATGGATTATCATCAGATTGTTTTGCGAACCCTGTATGGCACACATGGCGAATTCTACACCGGACTTGACGACGCAACGGAGCCACACTGTTTCGTCCCCTTAATAATACCTAATTAGTGTTTTAATCGCGCGCTCAGTGCAAATAGGTAGGAAGTCCCAAATTAATTTCAATTCTCGCCCATCCACGCCCCGCCTCGCCTCGCCGGTGGAAAACCTCCTTAAGGCTTGTGGTATATCATTTATATCATTGTATTATGTTAGTCTGTAAATGGTTATTATTATAGCAAAATTATCTAATGAAATACACAAGTAATCATCATATAGACCTAGGTTTTTTTATCATCGTATAGGATAACTAGAGATGTAACGACTAGTCGATCACCTCAGCGCCGATTAGTTGGCTAGTCGGCAAAATCCATAGTCGACACATATCTAAGACATACCCTTCCATATCAAGCGCCCCAGTCCAAGTTGGCTCAGTTCGGGTAGCACAGGGCGGTTCCACAACACTTCGGGAACTCAAATACCGCGAGCCATCCGGTTGCCTCTCGGACACTGCAACTACGCGTCATTGCTTTAACTAAAACAGAACGGTTTTAATACTCAACACGTCTATCATGAGACGGCCGCGACATACTCTCGATTTTTCTCGCACTATACCTCTTGGAGAGTATGTCGCGGCCGTCTCGTGATAGACGTGCAGATCTGTACTTTCTACTTGGACAAAAAATGATTGTGAATCATGAAACATTATGGAACCTATTACATGTAGGAACATTGTACGGTACACGTACTTTAACCCGTGACGCGTCCTAGACACACACCTGTGCGCCTAACGGACAATAGTAAAGGGCTTATGACACTTACCTGAATTTAGCACCCTAATTAGGGAGCGGAATTGAGTCAAAAGCCCTTTACACATTGTTCTACAGACGACGCGCGTTCGTCGGGTTAAATACGTCCACGTCATAGCATCCTCCTAGCGTTATTCCCGGTTGTGCCCTAATCGAGCCCGGGGTCCGCTTTGACACCTAATCCCAAGATTTGGCATAGGCACTAGTTTTACGAAAGCTACTGCCATCAGACCTTCCAACTAGACCTCATCGGTTTCCCCTCGATGTTTTCCTTCACCGTAAAGCCAACGGTAAATATTCCGTGCATAAGTTACGAAAAACACGTAATGTAAAATACGTCCACGCATTGTACAATATTACCACACACAGTTGTACAACAACTTAGTACACGATAATGATAATATTCGTACAACAGTCATAATAAATAGCGCGGTATCCGTTGTTGCAAAAAAGGAGATTCGTGATCGCCCTTAATCGGTCCCCGGCTTTATCTACATCCCGCGGGGGGGCTAAAATGTTGCACTACCAGACCTAGATACGGTTCACTTGATGGTAAGGCTGCGTTCGTACTGAGAATTGAACTTATTCACTGGCTACATTTGTAGTACTAACTACACTTACGCGATCTATACAATACATCAGTGGCGGAGCCTCCATACAAGCCGATTCCCATCAAGGCTAGTCCATACCACAAAGTATGCAGCGGCTGTGGCTAGTAATCGCATTAGTAAAAAAAAACCGGCCAAGTGCGAGTCGGACTCGCGCACCGAGGGTTCCGTAAAATGTACGGTTTTCGCAATTTTTCCTTTATCTGTGCTATAAGACGTTGCTTCGTACCAAATTTCAAGATTATGAGTTCACGGGAAGTACCCTGTAGGTTTTGATTCCCTTGCGAGCTTCGAAAATTTGCGGAAATTTGCGGCTGTATCTTTTGATTGCGTTGGCTTAGAAGTCTGATTTTTTCACAGCTCCGAGGGACAGTTGACCTGAGTATTTGGTATACATTTTAGCTTGATACCTCCACGCGTTCCTGAGAAAAAGGGTCTTGACAGACGGACGGACGGACAACAAAGTGATCCTATAAGGGTTCCGTTTTTTCCTTTTGAGGTACGGAACCCTAAAAAAACGATCGACTATAAATTATAAAAACTGTGAATATGCTCAGAAAATGCAAAAATAAATATAAACAGAAAAAAAACTTAAAATATATAAGTTATACATTATTTGAGGTGGACTGATGACCTGGTAGAGGTCGCGGGAGTCCGCTGGATGCCGGTGGCGCAGGACCGGTCATTGTGGCACTCTTTGGGGGAGGCCTATGTCCAGCAGTGGACGTCTTTCGGCTGATATGATGATGATGATGATGATAATGATTATTTGTGTGGTCCAAAGCTTAAAATTAGCAACATTGTTTTCCTAAAAGATGTATAAACGATCACAAGCACCGTACAGTACGATTACTGTTAGTTAAGACCTGACAGATGGATTGCCTTCATTTAATTTTCAACTTTAATCTTATACAAATAAAATAGTTATTACTAAATCGGTAGATGTGGGTAACAGTATTCTGAAAAATGCTTTATTTGTATGAAATTAAAGTTGAAAATTAAATGAAGGCAATCCATCTGTCAGGTCTTAACTAACAGTAATCGTACTGTATAGTTATGAAGTGCATGACTAGCTTTATGCAGCAGCAGTATAGGCGCACGGCTCGACACCACGATTTTCCTGCGGCTAAACTGTAACAAAACGCTTAGATATTTTTTAATCGTAATGCGTTTTATAGTTGCCAGGAGCACCGAGCATGTCCGATGGGACCAAATTAATGTGGTAAACTCGAAGATACCGTGTGGCCCTGTAGTCCAGTCAATGAATTGACAGCTTGTATGGAAAAAATGTCAATTTTGGAAATAATTTATAATAGCTTATTTTTATGTGTAACGGATATATTATCAATTAAATAGTTACCCAGCGACAAAATCCGACAAAATTTCAGACATCAATAAAATGATAAATGAACTAGCTTCTGAAACGTCAGAAAAAATATTAATAAGTATTTTTGGCTTTACTTTGGTTCATTTACATCTTCTGACAGAGACAGACAGACATGTTGAATCCATAAGGGTTCCGTTTTTTGCCATTTGACTACGGAACCCTAAAAATCCACCTTCATCTGTAAAATGGTGTACACTTTACACGACTTTATTTTTACGTGTATGAAAAGTGGCCACATTCGACTTTAGTCCGTAATAATACATAATTATAAAAAGTCACAAATAGCGCAAATTTGCGACTTCACATCCACACCTATGAAAAATCTGTAAACCCTTAGACCAGGCTTTTTTTTTTCGTAAACAACGTAAACAGATCTATGTATTCGTTTGCTTGAAAACTAATCGTACCGGGGCTTGTTGCAAGAGATATTATAAAAAAAATCTTGTTCAGTCTAGAATTCAATTACTGAAGGACAAACAAGATAGTGGCTATCTTGTCGACAAGTCTAGTCTAACATGTGTTGAATATGCAAAATAGTTGTCTAGGAATATCTTTCTTATTTTAGCTTCACCGGTCTAATTGATATCTAGCCGATAGATAGCATTTATCTGATATTTTTCCGAGCCGGGTCAGCTGTTGCTAATGCGTATAAAAGTCAGAATAAAAAGAATAAATGTACAGTTATAGTTATGTGGTTCGGCAGCATTATGGTGGCTATTGACAAACTAAGTATAAACACTGATTGAAAGATTTGTTAATCGAGCAATTAGTTTCGATAGCTCAGTGGGTGACAGCGACTGGCCGCGTATTTCAATAGGACGCACGTCGCACGACGCATTCTGCTAGGAGAAAACAAACTCCATTCAATTTGAAATTTATGAATTATTATCGCACGCAAAAATATTGGGCACATTTCTGAATTAGAATTCCATTATTCCCGATGCAAACAATGTCGCCTGGTTTTATTTATTTACAATCAAAATGGTTGCAACAAACGTTACCCCTTCGTTTTACTAGACATGTTATTTGCATAGAAATTGATTGAAACCGCGCCGATATGAATAACAGATAATCGTTAAGAATATTGGAGCGGACGTATCTATATTTTAGACATTTTGACATTTACAGCTGGTATTAAGACTGGCGGTGACCTAGTTTTCTTAGTACAAGTGGTTACTTGATAGTTAATGTTGCTTAGAATAATGTGACAATACCTATATAAATGAAATCTTGAGCGCTGAGACCGAAGCATGGACACATCCACAATTGGATGGTAACTGTCTATAGTCGCGAGTGTGTTGAGAGAGATTGCTCTCTAGAGCTGTCAATATAACGAATCCCCAAATCGAATAGGGTTGGCAATGCACTTATGTATCTGCTTATCATCAGGGAGGCTGTATGCTTGCGTTTGCCACAGTCGTGGTATAAAAAAACATACTTATTTTTTGTTTTGTCAGGCTGGCCTTTTTCTTATTTATTTTCTTAAAACTGAATCGTCAAAATGGTTATGTATAAGTATTGAATCTGCTGACAAAATTTCACGAGCATCGGTTAAGAAATACAACCCGTAGAGGAGAACAGCCGGACATCCAGACATCCGGACATTCGAAAGACCTTTGGCCTAAGCTGAAACGGAAGAGTTCGTTCTCTTCGCTCGCTCGTTCAATAATAAAAAATGACATTGACTGGGCCGGTGTTCCATCTACGACATTTGGCGGAAGAGATGGCCCGACTTTCATGACTTGGTTTTCAAAATAAGAACTGTCATTCTAATCTAGTCAAGTAAATGTCAAAGTCAAGACATCAACCTGTGGATATATCCCCTTCTCAAACATCGCGGATGGACTCTGGCCTCACTCCCCTCCCCCTCCGCCGCTTCAGGGCCAGTGAGTAAGGTTACTATAGAACTAATACCATATCTGTGACACAGCGTACTAAAGAAGTACTATGTACCTTGTTAATGGCGCCAACAGTCGCCCACGCCTGCTAACTCGAATCTACATCTCAAGCCTTTAAAGTCTTTAAACACCATAACGTACCAAGTCCATTACCGCAACCGTTACAATGTCAACCCTAACCTAGATATTTTAAGCTTTAAATTACCTTAATACGTTTCTATTTTGTGCTAAAACTTGAGTAGCTCCCTTAAAAATAAATGGTTTTAGTCGATTACAGAGACCGTTGCAATATAAACCTTTATAATTAGTTTATAAAGTGTTTAATTAAATAAGATAGCATTTAACTTGCTGTCTTCCGTGCTTCTGGCCAGTACACTGCGGCGCGGCGCCGGCGCGGGCGCACTGATTAGTCTGCGTAAGTAATTAAGTTCTAGTATTCGTAGGCTTGCTGCAATGTGAAGTGGCGCGCCGCACCGATAGATTATGCTTCATTCTAAACAAATTTACACACCTACAAAGTATTTACTATGTATAGGGGAAAAGGAGATTTTCTAAGAAACAGTGTTTTTAATGTTGCATAAGAGACTCATTATTTTTTATTTGTTTCAGGTACGAATTTATCAAATGTAGTCGAAATGATTCATTAATTTCATCGACCAATCGGAGAGGTACATAAGCAGCTACTCACGTACAATAAGTAGATACTAACTTTGCCATTTGAACTACACATATCGATTGAATAATGAATATGCTTTAGTAATGGTATTAGTGACGACCGACATCCCCTATAGCCTCCATTTAATTATGACTTGCGCCTAGAGTTAAGTATTAGCCTACGCTTTTTTAAACTTACAAAATGCATGAAACACTTTTTCAAATTTATGCTCTAACCCAAAGCGACAAGAGCTTTGAAATGCGCTCCCGAAATACAACACCTATACAATCATTAGTACTTACTTCACACGCACGACTTTGATTTTCAAATGGTATTTAAGTGCGAAAGAGCAACACAGAATTAATTTGTCACGTCGAAAACAAGTCTAAATAAGGTGCGAAATTGAATTGGCAGTTGATGTTGTACAATCTCAATTGCACGCGTCTAGAATCAGGCATTGCAAAACTTTAACCCTTTATTTGATGATAACGTTCTCTCAGGTGAACATATATTTGATACTAGCTTCCGCCCGCGAGTTCGTCTGCGTGGACCCGGGATAAAAACTGTCCTATATTTTAATAATATAAACTATCTTCGTGCAAAATTTCATCCAAATTTGTTGAGCCGTTTAAGCGTGATTGAGCAACAAACATCCAAACATCTAAATATAAAAACCTCCAAACTTTCGCATTTATAATATTTGTAGGATTTGGAATATTAGGACGGTTTTGGCGAGGGTAGGAATCAGAAGAAAGATCATAAAAAGTCCAGTAATACAATCCTTAGGCAGAATGTCAATGGGTGCATTAGATAGAATACGATTAGTTAGGTACTTTTATGCTCAGTTCTTGATAAATAATTGCATACGTTATATCAGTAAAATATTTATAAAACAATACATTTTACATCGTCAAAACCGAACCGCCGTAAGTTCTAACGGACCTTTATAAAACACGACTTTAGTTGGATGTCAAGTTTTTGAAGTGAGAGTAAGGGTTGGAAAATTAATTTATAATAAATTCTTAATTGCTTTATTGTACTCTTCATGACATGTTTGATTAACAGGACATCATAAGTAGTCCTAGTAGGCTTGAGTAAATTACGTCATTTGCACAAACTAACCACCAGATTCTAATGTCACGAAACAAATGACCATATCCTCTAACGGAAAGTGTTTCGCAGGGCCGTTTCCCATAAATGGAGACGTATAAAGTGTCCAAGATTTATTTAAATAAATAAGCCGCCATCAACGTATCCACTTAGAGAACACAAGTTTTATCGTGCGTCTGAGTTTGATGTATGGGACAGGTTGACTGACATTGAGGAAACCGGGGTTTAGAAGATGGCGGAGGCGCAACGTTCATGTAGTTTAAGTGTATTTATCTAATAAAAGGTTTTCGTTGAAAATTTTGGCAATGCACTTGGTTTTACGACGTGTCACAACTATTTGCGGAAGAAGAACTGCGTGGCGATACTTGAATTCATGTATATAATTAGTTGCCCGCGCGGCTTCGTCCGCGTACTGCAAAGAACGCAAGCAAACCCGCGTGATAAAATATAGCCTATAACTATCCAGAAAGTCCATTCTACACGCAGTTGAAATCGGATAGGCGGTTCCGGAGATTACCCAAAACATACAAACTTACAAACCTTCAATCTCAAAGACTTTTCCTCTTCATTATATTACTAGCTGCCCACGCGGCTTCGCCCACATTTTGCAAAGAACTCGAGCAAACCCGCGGGATGTCTCTTCCGAAGCATCACCCTGTGTCTCATCGTTGTCGGAGATTACGCCCTCCTTTCCTTACAAAGCTCCAAACGAACATTTCCCAGACACTACATTTTTATATTAGTAAAGAAAATTAGCTATTTTTTAGGAATAACTTAGTAAACTTCACAGTATTAAAGGTAAATTTTTTTTTTATATTCAAGCCACCAAACATCCCCTCCATAAAGATCTTTGTCGACGTGTGACAGTTTGTAACTATATGAGCTCGGAGTCGCGATAACATCGAAGTAACTAATTTAAACTACACGATACAAGCGTAGATATCGATAGCGGTCTAATTATTAAAAAGCCAGTAGCGATGGCGATTAAAAGTGAAGATGGATCGTTAAGGCGACGTTTTTTCTGTGATATTAAATCTCAATTCGAAAATACTCCTGTATTGAGAAGAATATAATAAAGTCTTATCACAAAATTACGTAAAGACACTTTATTGGATTTTCTTTTAATTCTGGTCCATAATATACATGCGTCACTGTCGCTCTCGTATTGGCCTGACAAGCCACGTACGTAAGTGCCGCACTTGAATGGACGCTGCTTAAATCATCTTTTATAGATGCTAAAGGCCAATGATGATGATGATGATGATGATGATGACAATTGATGATGATAACCTTACCAAAAAAGAAGCTCACCAGAGCTTACCAGAAAAGCGTCCGTCAATTGAAAGCCTTTTGACATCAGAGGGTTTCAGAAGGCGCGTTTATTGCCGTCAACAAAAATTCATTTCTCTTGCACTCACTTGGTATAAACATTTTGTTTTTATATTAATAAATGTCACTTTAGAAGAGCTGGTGTAAATAAGAACAACATTAAAGAAAATTTGCTGGTAGAAAATCGCCTTAAGCCGGCGGCGCACCTGTCGCCCGCGACATATTTCGGCGCCCCGCATCTGCCTCCACATCCGCTGCCCTGTAATTTATCAATTAATTAATTCAAGTAAAATTATGGCCGTTTAAGAATTGTGCTCTGTGAGATGCACATGCTGGGAAACTGGTATAAAACGTATAATTTCATTGTTGTTTTAGATTGCGTATTCATTACTTTCGGCGTTTAAGATTTGAATCTCTATTGTTTAGTTAGACATTGGAGAAACAAATCCGATATAAAATATATTGAATCACAATCACGCTTTTATTTTATTGTAATGTCATGGTCGCTTTATGACTTATGAGGTTGGGTCGGCCTTAAGTGGCGTGGCATTCGTTATTATACTGTCTCATTTTCTATGATTTTAGTTTATAAACAGGCACTGTTAAGTGAATGGTAGTTATTCACTCGTGTCGCTTAGCCAATTAGTTTACTTAATTACTAACACAGTTTGAGCGAAAACCGGCTTTAAGTATTACTTGCAGATGAAGGGAGAATCTACGGTATCATTCACCTCCGCCATTTACCATTACCTTTCTACGGTACTCGCACTATCAACCACCCACGCGGTATTTTGAAGACTCGGCGTGTCTCTATAAATATTAAAATTATTCCCGATAATTACCGGTAAGCTTAAATTCAAATTAGTGTACCATTTATTTACGAACGATAGTATGAATGTCAGTAGACGAGATATTAATAGGTACATGTAATAAGTTGTACACTTGTTTTGAAAGGAAGTGTACGATATTATTTTGAAACATGATTGTGTTATGATATTTTAGGTTACAAATAGCTTCCTCGTTTAGATTATGTATTAATTAAATTGTGGCCCTTGATATAGGCGAGAGATGTTTATATTAGGTAAGGATGGGTTTTTCCCCTCCCTTTTATGTACATATTGAACTTGTGTCGGTTTCATATTGTCATCGGTCATCAATCTATATTCATCATAAATATGTTTGACGTCATCTGGCACTTTATTTTTGTAAGAAAGAAACAACCTATTTTAAACAACAGTACCCTGATTATAAATAAGAAGATAACAGTATAATCGCGGTCGGTCAAACGACTTTGACATACGACTCCGCAAATTATTACCACACCTTTCACATATACAGGTAATAAAAATCTTTTTAGCAGTTCTTTTACGACTCACACGCGTAATATTATTATATTAAACAAACACTTGTAAATCCAACTGTCACTTGTTAAAATTAACGGTACGGCCACTAAATCTGTGGAGTCGTTTTGTTATAAACAGGTTTGTATATTTTCAACTAATACTCTGCTACCGCTTACTAGCGTTCATTACAAGCGAACGGAGTTGTTAAGGTGATTTAAGCTTTCTTAATAAGAATAGTATACTAAATGCCTATTTTTATACTAATATAATAAAGAGGAATGTCTGTGAGATATATAGCTTTGTAAGTTTGTATGTAGGGGGTATTCTCCGGAACTTCTCATCCGATTTCGAAATTTTCTTTCATCTGTGTATAGAATGGACTTTCTGGAAGGAGTCGTTTGGTTTTAAACAGGTTTGTAAATTTCCAACTAATACTCTGCTACCACTTACTAGCGTCCATTAGCGTTAAGTAGGCTATATTTCACAAACTTTACCTCTTTATAATATTAGTATTACATATTTTGACATATTTAGGAAAAATATGCGCTTATTATCCAATTCTACGTAGTGCACATAGATAATGTACATATTAAAATATAATAAAAACATTAATTATCAAGTTAAATATACGGTATTTTATCACATCTAATTTAGAAGCAAACCTTGATATTAATCGACGTTTATCCAAAAAACCATGACCAAAGAGTGTACCATCTTTTCCAGATCGTTACTAAGTTGTACACGGTCGGTAGGTGCAAACCCTTCAAACTTTACCGTTGGTAGATACATACAATACATATTTCGTCGGGATTGAGTTGCATAACTTATCTAAAAGGGGTTGTTACTCTTGTCGCGGTTGAGATAGCAACTGTCGCAGATTCAATCGAAGCAATATATGTATTGTAGTAAGCATTGTTGAGTACATTTGACGACTGTTTTCTACATTCACGGTGTTGTTGCGCTGGATGTAGGAACCACCACCAACTACCACAACCACCGACTACCACAACCACCAACTACCACAACCACCAACTACCACAACCAACAACTACAACCACAACAACAACCCACTTCAACTTTTTTCAGCGACACAAACGCGCGTTTCAAGAACGCGTGACTGTATTGCGATAAGCCATACTCGGCATAGATTTCACGTTTGTAAAATGTTGGCTGCCAAAACTCGATGTATTTATGTTGGTTCCATTTCGTAGTACCTACGTAGCACAAATACTTAAATCTGAATTCCTACGTAAGAATCCCTGAAAGAATTAAGGTTACTAATTTATGAATTTTCTTAGTTCAGTAGCCCAAACTTCAAAATTAATAAAGTACAAACAGCTGTTGCAAGAAAATCCTAAAGATACATTTTGCATTTAGAAGAAAAGGTAAAATTTCTAAAATGCTAAGGTGCTAAGATTATGATATTCCAAGGTATATTTACTAAAATTTATACTAGAAGTAAGGTCGTGTAGGTATTTTTTGAGAAGTAATAGATAATAGAATTGAATTTAACTCGCATAGGAATGATGATTTTTAAAATAGAAGCGTCTACGTCTGGCACAAGACGTGCATGAATAATAAGAATAAGAAGAATAAAAAAAAATTATTCACTTAAACAACCCTTGCTTTACAGTATTTTCTTCTGCCAAACTGCAGGACAGTTTGTTGGCAGAGAGACTCCCTTACAAAAAATTGATGTGTAGGCTTAGCTATTAGCTAGTTACTTAAGTTACATAATTTTGTTTTCTAATGTAATGGTACAGCTCACGTGATAACTTTACTTAGACTACATTTCCAGTTTAGATTTTGTCTTTTCTAAGAAAAACTCCTTCACTTTAACTTTAAACATTCTAAATATGTTACATTCCCTTATATCATACGGTATATCATTATATATTTTAGGGACCAAGTACTTCCTACTTCTCTTCCCATAATAATTATTACCACACGCCGGCACCTCTAACATTTTTTACTAATTTTTCTTGTTAATTTAGAGTGACTTATTTTGATTTTAAATTCGTTTTTATTGAACTGCTCTAAAGCCATCAACAGCAATACCCCCTCATGAACCGGCAACATACGGCATTCCACGAATAATTCCTCAGTACTTTTTTTACAGCGTGTTTTAGTTTTATTGTCCACTAATAGTTTCATAAACCGTATTTGTAATGATTTGACCCTGTCTAGATAAGTTTTAAATGTCCTACCATAGCATGCCAGTCCATAAGAAAGCAGAGAGTCTGCCAGCGCATAGTATAACGTAAACATCGTGCTCCTATCCAGTACAGATTTTAAGTGGTAAAGTTTTACAAGTACCGTCCTTAATTTGTCACATAACTAATATTATTGATATGATTTTTCCAAGAAAAATTGTAATCTATTAATAAGCCCAGGTACCTGTACTCTGATACCACCTCGATACTCTCACACTGACAGTTCTGAAGCGCATTGTGCAGGCACCCATACGTGTGGCCAATTACGTGTGGCGGCCGATTAACCTGTCTACTGTACGGAGATCGCACATGCATACATTTGGTTTTATTTATGTTGATAACAATTCCATTGTCGTGCGCCCATTTAATGATATTAGTAAGATCCTCTTGTATTTTGTTTTCTACTACACACAAGTCTTTATCCGCGTACAGTAGACACGTGTCGTCCGCGTACATATACATTTTACAATTTTGAACCACATTGCACATACTATTCACATGCATGATGTAGCCGACGGGACCAAACACGAAGTCGGTTGGCACGCCGCACGTGACGTGCGCAGGCGCGCCGCTGACGCCGTCAACGACCGTCTGGAGGGTTCTGTCCGTGAGGTATGCGCGCAGCCACCTGCTCAGCGGACCCGCGACTCCACACTCCTCCATAGCCTGAAGCAGCTGGTGGTGCCCCGTTTGGAGGGCGCGCCGTTTTAGAAAATTCGCAGGTACATTTAAAAATATGTTTTTCAAAGCTCGTAATCCATCACACAGATTATTCCAACTCGAAATTTCCAAAAATATCACATCATTTTATAATTTCGTTGTCCGAATGTGCCGTTTGTATAATGATATGGTGGCTGAACATCCTTCTTAGGACATCTTTATACACACCCTACCCTCGTTTAAAAATAAAGTTAAAGATGCATTCAAATTAGGCATTTAAGATTTAAGTTAGTTATTAACGCAATATTCTGGTAAATGTCATTTTAATTTTAAATGTAAATAAAATGTTATGCACATTGCCTATCCTTGTAAGTTAAGCAATACTCATATGTAATTCCATGTAGTGAATAGTTTGTCTAAGTTATTAATCTTTCTGTGCACACACTGTTTAGAATTGTAGTCCAGATCTACGGTCTTATTCATAAAAAGTTAAAACAGTGCTATGGCGAGCCTATAGCACTGTTTCGCAAAAATGTGATTCATAAACGTCTGTTAACGCAGTTCGGTCTGTCAAGCCCATTTTACGACGCGCTAACTTAACGAACGGTGGACCCTCCTTTAAACCTATTTTATCTCCATTTTAAGGAGAAAAATGGCCGCCAAATTGAAAACAGCTGATGTTGACGGCTAGTATTCGAGGAAGTTCGCAATACGATTTTGAATGTTTTTATGTTGGCAAAGCTGATTTTGTCAATTGATAATGATGTAACCAGATAAATAAATGAGATTTTACATGTAAAAAGTTATAGATTCGATTAAAATAGTAATTCCTGCACGAACAATGGCGGGAACACCATGCGCGCCCATTTCAAGTTAAAAAGTTATCAGTGACAGTGGGGGAATAAACTTATCTGTTTCGTAGTGTTGTATTTAACTAGTTACGTATATAAAGAAATTAATTGTGCACCTATTAAGAGCGGACCTACGTAAAGACCAGGGACGTGGTGCCTGACACCAAACGAATGGCAGCGATGCAGTCCAGTACTACATCAAC
The DNA here is from genome assembly GCA_947049275.1 of Epinotia bilunana. Classification (NCBI taxonomy): domain Eukaryota; kingdom Metazoa; phylum Arthropoda; class Insecta; order Lepidoptera; family Tortricidae; genus Epinotia; species Epinotia bilunana. The sequence goes on from OX346253.1 coordinate 6,172,372, forward strand.
CGAAACGGATTTTATTCCTATTCCCAGGAGGTAGGTAAATACATAAAACTGCTACTTAATCCGCAGGCAGAGGTCAAGCGGAGCGGTGCAACGCGGGTCGGTGGCGTTACCTATCCCTCGTAACGTTCGAACTTGTATGAAAGAGTAACATGCCGTCCTCCGCTCTGCCACTGCAGCTGTTCATAGTAGTTTACGTATCACCACGAGGACGCACCCCAGCATCTCAAACTAGTTTGTCTTTTGTCCTTAGCGTAGTAGTCATAGATGGAAGTGGGGCGCGTCCTCGTGGATTCAACGATCTATAGATACATAGATAGGTACCTACTCGGTTTTACACTGTGGGTTCTGTTCTTACCATCAGATGGGCCTTATGCTTGCTTATATGCCACTGTCGTAGTATCTTTTTTAGGGTGAGTATCCACCAGAGCTGTGCGCTACATCTCTAGTGGATATCCACCCTTAACTATATGACAGTGGTAAGCCCACCCTTTAGGCGAGTTCCTGGCAGTGCAAGTTTTTAATAACCTTAGTACAATTAAATTGTCAAAAGATTAATTATTACAAATTAAACACAATTTGCTTATTGCTAATTTATTTAATACAAACTTATATTTAAAGCAGTACTCTTAAAACTGCTGGATGCAGATTGAAGACGAAATGAATCTCTTCCTTCATTCTCCACTTTAATCTTGTGTAGTTCTAATCTGCGCTAAACTTCAGCACTGCGCACCCTCAGGACAGGTCTACAATCTGAAATTAAAAACAAAACAATATTAGATATAAATAGCATAGGGAGGCTGTTTATTATTTTAAACTCAAATGTAATATTATATTATATTTTAATAAAGAAATACCTCTCTTCCTTCCCCTAGATGGCACTCGGCGGGCTCTCCGGGCTTGTGGCTCGGGCACTTCAGCCTCCAAAGCAGGAATTATTTCAATCTGAAAAATAAAACATGATGTTCCACTATATTTTTATTTTCATTCATTTTTGTTTTATTTTTAGCTGGTATATCTATATAACCAATCCCTGTGGATCCACCTGTATGTTTAATAGAGAAACTGAGCAGAGTTCTAATTTATAAGATGGGCCACTCTTGAATACATGAAGTGCTCCACTCACTTCAATGCAATATCTTAACTAAGCTTGCAATCCAAATGAAGAAATAATTTCCAAAAACACAACTTTCTACCAACCTATAGTGTTACTTACTGTCTCCAACTATACCATATACTATGGAGGAGACAAAAATCAGTAATTGTATTATATGCGTAGTCCATAGCTTATTGTATGACAGCATTCACGGCTAATTTGAACGTTTCCGAACCTGGGGATAATAACCCTTATTATGACTGTGAGGGTCATATGGCTCTTGGGGGTTAAGTAGTTTTGCGTAACACATCAATATTTGACTATTGTGTACCTATTATTGTTTACATAAACACATTACCTCATATTATAGCGTATTGTTTGGATTTGGACAGAATGTTGGCTTGTTGATGAAAACCGGGCTCCATGATTATTGTAGCACAGGTTCAACTTTTCAGTTAATAGGTAATAATAATAGCACTAAACAGTAAACATCACATCGTCGTGAAAAGTTTCTTTACAACAATCAATTCACATTTTAGAAATTAGCCGTGTCCACACCGGCCGAGCGGCTCGCCCGAACGGCTCGCCCGAGCCATCAAAAACGCTCGCCCAATATCAATATGTAATGTAGGTATCCAGGGGTCAAGCTAGTTTTGACCTTTTCCAACGCAGCGACTTCGAATGACCTTTAATAAGTTACCTTGATAAAAAAAAGACCGGGTTGCACTCCGGGAGTGCCGGCAGAAGTGAAAACTTGATTAACTTTAATTTTGCAAAAAAAAAATCCCTTCCTCCCCCCTCTCTCCCCCTGCGTGCCAATATATCTAATAACAACCTTATTAGTAGTACGCTATAGTTCAACCTAACTCAGCAAAATTGATGAAGGAGACGAAGAAATAAAATACCAATTTGTTTTTGCCATTGCCACATATTGTTCAAAGCTTATCTCTTTAGGAATAACGTCCAAATTCGAACTATTCGAATTTGCTCAATAGCAAAACGGTAAAGGACGCGTGGACAAAATTAATTTATTTGCAGAATATGCAATAGCAAAAAGTGTTTAACGGCTTTATACTCTTACGAATAGCGTTCAGTTTTGAATGAAGTCGAATCGGCTAACAGCAAAATATAAAAGTGTGATAAAACAAAATGGAATTTGCATTTACGAAAAATGTGTTACGACCTTATAGTGTTAACAATTAAGTAAGAATTAGAATAATAATACGTAGGGCAAAAATCGCCCTCGCCTTCTGTCGTTCGGCCGAACAAAACCACCGTCCACATAGGCTGAACCGCTCGCGGCTCGGGCAAACCGTTCGGGCAAGCATTCGGGGGCTCGCCCGAACGGCTCGGGCGAGCCATCGTTTGCCCGAATCACGTCCACACCGGGCGAGTACGTTTGGGCGAACGGTGTTCGGGCGAGCCGCTCGTTCGGTGTAGACACGGCTAATAATTGTAGTCACAGTTTTCGTTGACGTTAATGAAACATTTGAAAAAAAGCACAGACACCGCAGAGTGGGCGATTCCTTGATACGTTCGAATACTGCAACATTTGCACGTCGTCCATACAATTCATATAGGTATAACAAATAGTTATATTAGGTAATTACCTGGATAACCGTATCCTAATCGAGTTCGATGACGTTGACGGCCCACTTCTCCGACAACCAGGCACTCATATCGTTGGATTCAGTGGTGTCCTGGCGGGCCATCGTTTTACGGCCAGCTTCAAGGAGCTACTCCTACCGACTGTTTAACTGAGCAATAGTCCGGGGCGCGGCACTCCGCATAATATTATTCTTTAACTAACATCCGTTTCAAAATCTGAGGAAAAATGCATACATTGTAAAATAAGCATTAGGTAATTAACTTCATATTTAATGCCGAATTTGAGTAAACACGATTCCTTTCTTACCTGGTCTTCCAATGTCCAGTTTTCACATGGTTTTTATTAGTTTTCATGTTATTTACGTGCTTCGTTGAGTAAAATTACCTACATTTGCCGGTATTATAGCGGTCAAACTGTTTTTTAAATCGAAAAATCACATATTTTGGGTCTATGATTTCCCAGAACGGCAACATAACATCTCTAATCTGTCAAATAACGGCCCACTAGTTAGCGGAGGCTTAGTGGAGGTTTATGAATCACACTTTTTAACAAACGTCAATTAGGCTTAGCGAATGTTTTAACTAAAACGTTGATCAACGGTGTTTTAAGGTTTTTTTTGAATAAGACCGTAAATGTTTGAAGCTACGCCCCATTTGTAAAATAACAACCTACTATCCTCTGGATTTATTGAACTTTCGAAACAAGTAACTTGATGCAGTCCCCAACTAATTATGAAGTTCCGAGACAGGATAAACTCGCTTCACTGAATAGGTATTTCGCATTTTTAGACAAAATAGCTAATGATGATAGATAGTGATATAATGCCCTGGTGATAAGAACTGTTGGATCGGTGAATGAAAATACAATAATTCCGTCTACCTATAGACTAGAGACTAATTGGATCTGACACTAATGTTCAGGCAGTTAATAAGCAGCGCTTTTGATTAAGTACAATGACCTGGCGTCGTTTTAGGTCAATATGTGCTGCAAAACCGTTCAATTTGATAATAATTGAACTTAGGGCTTTTCGGTAACTATTGCGGTCATGAGTTCAAAACGAATCGAATAAAACATAATATCGTAAGCCGATCTGAACTCAGTGCCCGAGTTCAGAAACATAAAATTGATTTTATCGCGAAATTGTCAATAGATACAGTGATCATTGTTTGCACTGTGTTCCCTGGTTGTCGTTATTGGTAATAAGGACAGTGAACGGGATTTTCGAGTAACAGTAAGAGTAAGTGAAGGGTAAGTACATGGAAAGAGAATGATTAGTAATTTTTATTTAATGAGATTTTTATCACAAAATCAAGAAGTAAACTGCGTGGCATTAACATTTCATTGAAAAACAGTGACTTGACGTATTCCTTCGCTGTACTCTTAAGTAGTGCTGAAGCTAGGGCCGACACGACGTATCATTGTAAAAAAGCTAATGTATATTTTTTCTTGTTAGGATAACCGTTTCGTAACACGTGAGGCTCAAACGCCCTAAAGGCCTCCACCCACCGAACGCGTGTCGTGCGCGGCGCGTGTGCTGCGCGGGCCCGCGCAAGTTGTAAAGCATTGAAATTACACTTCAATCAAACACACATCTAACGCGGTCCAAACGCGGGCCCGCGGCGTTAAAGTTACAACTCGGCAGCGCGGCCGCGTATCGTGCGCGTCGCGTGTGAAGCGCGGGCCCGCGCGTGCCCGCGCTGCTGAGCGTGATAGAGATAGTGAGATACATATTAAATGTGTTGGTAGTGAAAGAGATATGACGCGCGGGCCCGCGCGGGCCCGCCGCGTACCCCCGCATTGCTACACGCCGCCCGCTTGCGGTGTGAATATACCGCTTCAACTGCGTCCGACACGCGCCGCGCACGACACGCGTTCGGTGGGTGGAGGCATTAATCCTCGACGTAGCACTATGACATGTGCACTTTTTGTCAAAGTATTGGCTTACATTCGATTTAAGAAAATTCCTCTTCGTTTCGAATGTAACCCATATTGCCTTGTCATAAAGCACCCATGTCATTCACTATTGCAAATTCGGGGACATACGTTGAGAGGTTACATAGTTTATCTATTATCAGTTTTATTCCGTTTATTTTAGTTTAGTTTTAGTGCATAATAGACCGTCATATTGATCGACTACTTTCTGAAGTGCAAGTTCCATTCTCTTACATCGAATGAATATTTTTTATGGTGATCGGTTCGAAACTGTTCCAAGTTAGTTCGAAGCAATTATCCATACAGACAGCTTGCTAGCCCTAACAATTCATGCAATCAAACGGAATAATGGTTCGCATAATTAACAAGCTGGCAAGACTTTTATCTTTAGAATTTCACACGCATTTTCACATAAATTACGTCACCTTTGTCTATAAGATACTGCCACAGTTAAATTGGAAATGGTTGTATCACTTCATCTCATAAAGGCAGTTGTCAGTAGATATGTTGGGCCATTGTTGTTAAGGCCAGACTTTGATATATAGCGCGCCTGTGATTTTAGTACCACTGCTAATGCACCGCTTTGCCGAGCTACAAAATGCTGTTACGTTCTATGCCGTGGCAACTTTCATTGGTGGGAACGAGGCGGATTGAGAGATGGACTAACCGCGGATTGAGACTCGATCTATTTATAGGAGTGTTGTTGTAAATTAGTCACTATTATCATTATTGTCGTTGATTAAAGTGCATTCTGATGCTTGGGCCATATATCAATGTGCATTTAATGATGAAAGGAATGTTGGGCGTCTATGGAGAGCTGTCAAGTGGAAGTCATTAGGAAGTTATTCATAGTTTCGCAGTAAGGAAAACTGATGACAATTCTGCACTGTTAATAAATGTAGTCTCTGGAATAAAGTCAAGAACTTATTTGTTTCTACGGCACATTCTATTAATATTATTTATTTATTTATTAATACATGGAAAACCAACAGCGCAACATATTTATAGACACAATAATAAAAGCCATATATATAGCCAATGACAGGTTCTCACTTATAGAAATAAACTAACACAAAGAAATCTATAGCCAAATTTAAACTTAGCGTACATTACGCACAGTAACCAATCGCGCACTAATAGCAAGCATGCCAATCGGCATATATAATTACAAGGTAGTTAATTAATTAGGATTATAAACTCTAGTAACCCGAGCGATTATAAATGCGAAAGTTTGGATGTTAAGATGTTTGTTACTCAATCACGCTTAAACGGCTCAAACCGATTTGGGTACATTTTTGCACGAAGATCGTTTGTTTGGATTAAAATATAGGGTAGTTTTTATCGCGGGTCCACGCAGGCGAAGTCGCGGGTGGAAGCAAAGGAGTAAATGAAGTGTATTAACCCTCTTCACAGGCCGGTAGATAACAATCGATCATATATAATAAGTTTGACAGGCAGGTAGTATGTGGACGATTTAAAGGCCTCAGCCAGAAAAAGGATTGAGGCTGCATACCGCCGGACGGAGGTGCGATGCAGTGTGCCGTACCATACGGAATTTATATACATACTGAGGTACTTGCATATAACGAGAAACGCACGTCCGTCCGAAATGCGGCGCAGTGTGACATCCACCTTAGCTAATCTAATAACACACTCCCTGGAGCTGGACTATACAAACTACCTATGGTGCAACGACCGAAAATTTAAAGACCAATTACTCTGCATCCGTGTATAGCGAGTGATTAGTCAAGCTACCACAAAGCCTACGTCAAGTTCAAAAACAATTGAGATACGAAAGGAATTTAGAGCGGTAACATTGAGGTTATTCTAGTTTTCTTGAGCCTACGAAGCACTCGGAATTTGGCCCACTTATGTAAAACTTGCATTGTATAGAACTAAATTCCATGCCTTTAAGTATACTTGATCGTAAGAAATGGCGCCAAAGTGTCGCAAGCTAACAATGGGTAAACGTTTAGTATGTTATAATAGTAAATAAATACGAACTTTATTTTAGGAGAGATAGCGGTGAGTTTGACTTGCTTTGGGTGAGCTTTGGATTTGTAAGCGTAATATTGATTAGTAGGATTAAATTTAGGAAACTGTCTAAAGCGATGTCTTGCTGTCGTGTCGGGTTGATATACGGTAAATTCTTTAAAAGAAAATGTAGTCAATCATACCTAATAGAAGTATTAAAAATAAATCTCTTTCCATTAAATTAATGAGCGTATCCTAATACTTTGTGCTTTATCTGCTATGATCAGTTGTTGTAATTATTAAAGTCTATTTATTCTTCGTCTTATTATTATTCTATCTATTTTATATTATGGAATTATTTGCTATGATTTTATCTTACAAGGAAAGGTACCCAACTGTCCGGCTCCGATTTGATTTGATTTATATATATATATATAGTTATAGAGTACGGCGCGCGAGCTCTCTCTATTGTTCTCGCACTATCCGTCTCTCTCCTCTTAGAACACTTGGAGGTATAGTGCGAGAAAAATCGAGAGTATGTCGTCTTACTGAAAAGTGACCAAACCCTCTAACTTCTGTAGAGAGATTTGTTCAAGCAAATTGATAATTAATTACTGGTTTTATTATACGTTGGAAAACATAAAAAATTATGGAGTCGGGTTTTAGTATTTCACCTCAAACTCATAACACTACCTACATAGCATAAAACAAAGTCGCTTCCCGCTGTCCGTCCCTATGTATGCTTAGATCTTTAAAACTACGCAACGGATTTTGATGCGTTTTTAAATAGATAAAGTGATTCAAGAGGGAGGTTTATATGTATAATATTGATATAGTACCCGTGCGAAGCCGGGCGGGTCACTAATTTTATATAAAACAAGTATAAAACAAAGTTTCATCGTTTGAACAAATCTCTACAGAAAGAGGGTTTGGTCACATTTCAGTAGGTACTTTGAAGGACAATTTCTTCAAACAAGTTGAGTTTGGGCAGCTAAAATAAGTGTCTGTTATTTTAGACTACCTACTCTATAACATTATATGCAAATAAATCAAATTGGAGCCGGACAGTTGGGTACCTACCTTTCCTTGTTAGCAAAATAACAAGTACCTACTTTAAACGCACTCAAAAAGAGGTGTTTCTGTATTTTATGCTATGCGATGTCTTGTAATTATGTGTAATATTTTAAGCGTGGATTTATAATAGTTATACATGATCATACGAGTAGAACAGTAAAATAAACCTATCACACATGTAATTCTTAGTATTTTACTAATTTTATTGGTCACATTATTCTGACTAAACCATTTTCCATCGTGGTTTTAGATAGGTACTAATTAGCTTCCGCCCGCGACTTTGTTATTTATATACCACGTTGGTGGCAAACAAGCTTACGACCCATCTGATAGTAAGTGGTTACCGTAGCCTATGGACACTTGCAACTCCAGGGGTGTTACATGTGCGTTGCTGACCCTCAAAGGGTGTTACTTCGTCTGCGTGGATCCGGGATAAAAACTATCCTATATTGTAATCCAGGGTATAAATAAAATACCTCCGTGTAAAATTTCATCCAAATCGGTTGTGCCGTTTTAGCGTGATCGAGTAACGAACATCTAAACATATTAAAATGAAAAACTCGGGCTCATAATACATTATTATGATGTTTTCATGATCTTACGTAATTTGTCTTGCATGTCAAAATATTGACGTTACTTTCCTTTCTAAATCGCCTTAATAAGGAGGTCATACAACATAGCCCCGAGTGATTAGGTGGGGCAACTGATATTGGCCACCAAACATGGTTACGTTGTAATACGGGGTCTTAGGTTACCTATTGTGTTTTATAGTCCGTTATACCAATAAGGAAGGATGCAAGACCACTTTATACGACCATCATACTGATGCTAAAGTGGTTTTGTTAAGTTTTAGTGGGTCTGTTTACAAATTGAATAGTGATTATAATTTGCAGAATTTATGATGACGTGGGTTTGACTAATTAGCCAGAGGGCGTGTGCTGTTGATGGTTGCGATTCTTATCTGAGAATGATAGGTCACGTTCTAACAAGTATGCGGGTGCGAGAGTGACGGTTATTTTATCCACAGCTATATGTAATTAAATAAAAACCATCATACGTCCAGTTTATTCGTTTTTTTTTTGCTCAGCGTAATAGAGACCGGTTGGAAGCGTTTGAAATGTGGTGCTGGAGGCAGATGGAGAGGACTAGTTGGACGGAAAAAATGAAGAACGTGGAAGGGCTTGAGAAGGTGAAAAAAAAAAGATGTCAAAAACCATGATGTCATCAACAACCGATGATAACGACGATCAAGAAGAGATTTTACGGACCAAATCATAGAAAAAGTAAACTGCGTGTCGTATTAGGATGTCAAGGAGAAAGCAGAGAGAGGAATGGAAATGGGTTTGAGTAAAAATGTTGTAATTTTTTTTTAGATGAGCGGCCACTCGTAGTATTGGTAGATTATGATAGATCTACTCAAAACAAACATATTTTGTTACGAAATGTAATACACTAAAATACATCGGAGCCGAGATATTAGCAATATATATTTTCACAGGTCATATTGTAAAGTTATAAACTAAACTTCAAACTTATAGATCTCGGCTCCGATATTGTTTAACGCGTTTAATTTTATGTATCTATGCATATTAAGAGGTCCTCTAAACGATTATTAAAAAAACATCTTTGGCCGCTGCAAAAAAACGACATTTTGTTCTCATACAAGGTTACCCAATGCCCTTTCTCCACCGACAAGAGCTTATATATATTTTGTCATGCCAGCTATGTTATATCACTGTTAAATCTCGAAAAATATCCCAGACTCAAGGGGCATTTTCATTGGTCGATAGAGCCCGCATGCGGGGTGCGGGAGATTCCCAAAATGCAAGCCATAGGGCCCGCATTCGAGCAACCGTTTTCGCTGGTCGGCGACTTCATACATTTGTTGCATTTACTCGCATTTGGGAGTAGCTGTTGTAGGTACTCGCACAAATGACATCATTGTGAACGGGTCATAAAAGTTATACAAACTTTCAGGGCCTTTTAAGGCCTAATTTTGCTGCTAGACCCAGATGCCTTTACGAATTAAGATTTGTATGATCGGCCTTTACGAATTAAGATTTGTATGATCGGAACATATTTATTTTATAGTTGCTTTTGCCCTCGATTTTGTCCGTATGGACTTCCGTTCATACTTTCAACCCAGATTTTCTTACCTTTATGAGATAATTTTCAGACTAAAAAGTATCCTATGTTTCGATCCTGTTTATAAACTATGTATGTGAAATTTGAATTTTATTCAAAACAGCCATATTTTTGATATTATGTAGATGTTTTTTTTACATTTATCAGTTAATCATAATCACACAATATACATGAATTCCGTGGATATACAAACTTTACACTTCACATACTCGGGACTTAGGACTAAAGTTATGTTAGTGGGATAGACGTAAATGATGATAAACATGAAAGATTATAATATTCCTGATTTTGATTCAAACAATATGAAAATATAATGATGAAAATATGAACTTTCGACGAGTCAATGCAGAACAGAGAATTGCGGATAAAAAGTTGTTTACAGTAAATATAAATAACCGTGTTTCTAAATAAAATGGCTTTTAGCAAAAAGTTATTCGTTAAGTACATATATAGCTGTGTACATATATGCACAAAGAGGAAGTACACTACCGCATTTTACGGCAGTCCCACGAGCTTACAGCATTGCTGGCTCCCACGTTTGGGGAACTTCAATAGGCTTACTTAAAAGACACCCACAGCCAGCTCAGTCTTATAAGAGTTTGTTAACTTCCAATAGGGTCATACGGAGGTTTAGGTTCGCGTCTCTTGTGTGGACATTGCCAAAGTTAAGGGCTGTACCTAAAGCCAATTTTTTTGTTGGACTCGTAATCCGCGTAAATAGCGTCTCCTCTTATATGATTTCATGTAATAAAAACGTTTTGTTCATACGTAAGGAAGCCCTTTACTATCGACCACAGGTATGTAATGCTATTACTTTTGTTTTACTACATCTGTATGACCCGGCACCGTCAATAATATCACAAACTATGTGTAAAACAGGCGTGGCATTAAGAAGTTAGTATGTAACTCCACCACTATAAGGGATAGTAATTAGAAGATAATTGTGGTAAGTGGTCATAAAAATTAAATTTCACATGAGTACCTTTTTTGCGAATAGGCATAGGCGTGAGTTTATGGCGTATTGCGTAAATTTACATGTACAGTAACAGGTATATTTTTGAGACAAGTTTTATTGCCAACTGTCGGTATGTCCACAATTTGCTATACTAACGAGCTCTAACACAACTGATTTGAGAGAGAGAGAGAGAGATCCAAGGTCGGGAAGTATAGCTGTCTCGGCGCCCAATACGATTTTGTCGCATTTGGCGTCGAGACACTCGGACCTTGGGGAAGAAACGCGCGTAAGCTCCACAAGGAGATCAGTAAGCGGTTAAGGGAGGCTACGGGTGACCCTCGGGCAGGCAGCTCTCTGGCCCAAAGAATAGCGATTGCTATTCAGCGCGGGAATGCTGCCTGTGTGATGGGCACCCTGCCTAAAGGGCAAAATTTTGATACATTTTTCTAATTGTAATTTATTATAATTAGTTTAATATCATTTTGTATATGTATACTTTAGTAAATAAAGTTTTATATATTTTACTGATTTCTCATGTGTTATTGAGGATTTTTCATGTCTCGCGTGTCCAGCATCGGCTAGAACCATCAAGTGATACTCGTAGCTAAGTAAATGCATTTGGTTCATTGTTGTGCTGCGTGTGTGTAAAGGTTTTGCTTGCTAAAAGTATTTTCAGAATGGCAATTATAATCTATAACAAATTGCCAAAAAAATTATACAAAGTAGAAGATTAGGTAATATTCAAAAAAGCATGTTTAATTTTTTGATAAAAAAAGCCAACTATGATTATTACACTGAATGATTATAATCGATTGACGATGATTGATTGGATTATTAACGGATTGTGAACTCTAACAATATTAGAACGCATTTTGTATTAACTACCTATTACTCTAAATTAGATGCATATGGAGCATGCATTGTCATAAAATATTGTATGCCTTACGGCAAAAATAGTGGTATAATATTTTAAGTTTTTTGACCATCCATATACCTATGTTTTCAAATAAAGCTTTTATTTTCGACTTTTGACTTTGATATTTGTCAACTCAATCGGATTCCAGCTAGAGGTTGAGCAATAGTAAAGTTTGAAAGGACAACTTTCGTATCTTATATAAGTTAATATAAAGTTTGTATAAATGTCTACGCAATGAAACTGAGTTCTTAGCTCCTAAAGTCTGAGAAATCTCAACTGATTATGGACATTAAAGTTAAATAAACAGGTGAAATCGAATAAGGTAAGCTAAAGGCCTCCACACACCGAACGCGGGTCGTGCGCGGCGGGCGCGGGTCGTGCGCGGCGCGGGTCTGGCGTGGCGCGGGTCGGGCGCGGCGTGGGTCGTGCGCGGCGTGGTCGGTAGGTATCTCTCTCACTTAATTACCATTACCAACGCATTTAATATATCTCACACTATCTCTACACACAGTGGCGTGGGCCCGGTGCGATAGAGACGCCGCGCTACTGTGCCAAAGAGATAGAGATACCGCCCGACCCGCGCTTCGCACGACCCGCGTTCGGTGTGTGGAGGCCTCTAAATGTTCCATTTTGGATCAAATTAGTACCTACCAATGTTTATAATCTGATTATGGTTTCAGATCTAAGTTTTCAACGAAAATCTCTCGGGACATTAAGAGAAATTTTAAATAGGTACCTCGGCATAATTAATGAAAACAAAGGACACTCTTAATCAAATCATCTTTCAAACAGTAAAAAAATAGATATTAAAATCGTTTAGCCCAGGACAGTAAGATTAAGTTTATGGTCCTGATATGTTTGGTTCGTTACGCTAATTCAAATATGTAAGGGTTGGTGCGGTCGACAAATTCCAATCCGATTCCAATTTAATTCGTATAGAGCCTAGATATAGTCATAACTTAAGGAAATGGCTGCATTTTCTAAATACCCAATAAATTGGATTGGACTTAGGACATCGTAGAAGGGCTCCAAAAGGAGATCGAGTTAGTCTGACTGAGGCATTAACAAACCAGTTTCGAAATCACGTTAAAGAAACGCTATTTATTTTTATTATTATCTTTAATTTATACTGGAATTAATTATTCCACATAAATGCAGTTCTGTTTTGAAAGATAGTCACAGTAAATTGGAGAGACTTGAAAGCTTTTGTAATCTAATAATCTTGTATTAGAAAAGGTTAAACGGAACATTTAAATCTAGAAACCTTTTACACACTGTTTTGAACGTAAAAGGGTGTTATAGCATGCTATAACACCCTTTTACGTTCATGCTACGTTCATGATTCGCATCAAATTAAGGACAAATAAAAAGGAAGACAAAACTTTAGAATTTTATTAAAGTTGAGAATATTACTCTAAATTAGGATTCCTAATTATTAGAAGGCAAGCTAATTAACATGGGAAGCTCACACAAATGGGACGGATGAACTCCTAAAAATGTGTGGATATACTCGGTGTAGCCTTTAAACAAGTTTTATTTACTTATTTGACATAAACAAAATAAGTTCTCTTTGCGATGATGTTTCACGCAACATCTATTAGTACCAAACGGACTTTTAAAAACGTTCGAAATCAAACGCAAGCGAAGTTGCAGACGTAAGCTAGTATAAGATGGGTTGGATATTGCCAAGTCATGTAAAAAAACAATATATAACAATGTCTCTCACAGACAGCCTCTTGGTTTAAATAAATAAATATTAGGAAACACTTACACAATTTGATAGAAAACATCCAAGACTCAGAAAATAATATTGATGTTCATCACACAAATATTTGCCTAGGACCGTCAGCTTCATAGGCAGGGTCACTACTTACTAGGCTAAATCGGGCTGTCGTGGGCTACGCGCTTCGCCTCGGACCACGTCAGCCCGATTGCCTGCCGGCCACGTTTCCTCTTTCCTTGTGGTGTCCATTCCAGGGCTTGCCTTGGGATGTGGTTGGGAGCTCTTCTTGGGGTATGACCGATCCAAGTCCACTTTCGGCGTTTAATTTGGTGACTGATTGGCGTTTCGGAACTCTGGGATATCTATCCCAGAGTTCTTCGTTGGGGTTCTTTTCGGGCCAGTAAATTGTTTTATATGAATACTAGGCCTAAGCTATTGACCATAGGGAAGATGACTTTCATTTTACTACCGGATAACTGTGTATAAAATGTAATAACAGTGTTATAATGAACCCCATTATCAAGGGCTCGGTCAAGTAGGTTAAGGAGTCAATTCTATCGCATCATCCATTAAAATAGACGTGATGCCTCATGTCCAAATTGATAACGTAGTGATGCTAAATGGATAGTCAACCATCAATTTATCGTAATAAAGTATAAATTATAAAATATAATTAAAATCATAAAAAGATATGAACCTTGAAAGTTTAGAAAAATAATGCATTTTTTTAATTGTCCAAGAGTAAATTTAAAGCTACCAATAGAATCCTTACGCGTATAAATAATAGTTATTTGTGTCACAAGGGAGCAAAATAGTATATTTACGGCGAGGGTGGTGTATTGAATCCTGAACGTAGCGAGGGATCCTACAATTGAATCCTGAGTGTAGCGAGGGATTTTAACGTAGGATCCTGAGCGTAGTGAGGGATACAAGAGTTAACGCCCGAGACGAAGATAATTTTGCTACCGAGTGACACATTCTATTTTTCACACCGTCTATGAAGAAATGTAAAAAAGATGCTGTTAAAATTACTTATCAAATTCAAATTTTCTTAATTTTTATTAGAAATTTTTAAATATTACGAAAAATTCATAATTCTTCAAATAACGTTGTTACAGTAAAAACTTGTCGTTTTTAACCGATTACGATAAAATTGCAGTCGATTATTTTATTAAGATCTGTGTTCTATTGGCACATTGCGTAAATGCTACATGCCAATGAATAAATTAAAAAAATAGCTTGAACAGAAAAGTAGCATTTTGATCCCTCTCGTCGTGGAGCAAAACTTACTTTTCCGAATGAAAGATGTGAAAACAAAATTGTATGACAACTATGTACTTAAACGCAGTATATCGCGACCGAAACAACAATTTACTTGATTTTCCATACAACGATTAGTACAAATGTCAGTTGTGACGTCATACCTGTCTGTCTATCAGTATGAAGCGTTTTGCGCGGTCCCTTTTGTAACTGTCACTTGTTTCCTTATGGATCTTTCATAGTTTGTAGACACGATGTAGATTAGCTTTTCGTAACTAGATCAAGAATGTGGCCAATCCCAACACCTAATGACAGGAGTATTCTATCGCAATAGATTTCATTGGCCATGTTAAAAACATGTCACGTCAAGTTTTGAGTGCTTTATTTATGGTTATGAATGTAGTGCACATATATCCGAATGATATATGTGGCAAATAGTTTTAAGTATTACATGAAACAGTGTCCATTCCGGGCTTTGCAGATATGTCGTGTGATATTTCTTTGACTATTACGTATTATAACGTTATGTTTAAGATTAAGATAAGATGCCTACATGCAAGAGTACGTTTAGAGAATAAGTTGGACACGAGATTAGACTATATTCGGATATTCAAACCCTCGAGAAACGGAGCACAATATGTACTGGACCTGTCAGACGAATTGTTACTTTTTTATACTAATAATAATGTTAATTTGACTTTAAAACTTAGCAAGTACAGTAAATACATGTACCTAATATTTTATTCACGTGACGCTGATACTTGTTATAGTAATACCTGTGCCACATAATATATGGTTTTTGTCATATTTGAAAAATCTACGTCTCTTTAGGGTTAACGTTTTCCGTGTATCTGGTAAAAAAAAACTACTTAGCTGTAATACCTACCTGGTACAGAATGTTCTTGTTGACTGGTAGAGAATGCCTTATGGCATCAAGTCCGCCATTTTAAAGTTTAAATCAATGAATAAATGTACTTACGCAAAATTCCTGTAATAAAAATAATTAGCAATAATTTTTAACTGACTTCAAAAAAAGGAGGAGGTTCTCAATTAGGTTGTATTTTTTTTTTATGTTTGTTACCTCAGAACTCCGTGATTTATGAACCGATTCGTACTTTTTTATGTTTGTATGTATATGCTTTCAGATTGGTCCCATTCTTTTAAAAAATACAGTTGGATCCTAATCATAATCATAATCATTTTTATTGCAATCATGGTGGACGATGGGGTCCATGAGGAATTGAGGGAACTCCTCAAATATATTAGGCACGCATTTAGGAATTTTGGTATTTTCTTTGGCAATACTCCCCAATGATTTACTTAAATCTATAAAAGTACGTCACACATTCTGATAAGATTCCTTTGAAATAGCAACTAAAGAAGTGCCAAAGGTCTCAGAATCACCTAAATCTTGATGAATCAACGAAACTCCTCAAATATTATCGGCCCAGATACAGCGATTTGGTTTTTTTCTGAAATTATCAATGTTCATGTTGTAAAGTGGAAAGGAAATGTGGAAAATTTCATCTGGCTTGGCAGCTTACTGAATTGAAGTCGGTTAAAACTTTGTTTTTAAAGTAAATTATATTCAGTTACGTTCCTCTATTTTGTGGAAGGTGGGTAGGGTTAAAAGCAATTGCAAAAAAGCAAAAACAGTCAAAACATTTTTACTAAAAGTGGAATATAAGCGTTTTGTCCTAAATATCTTTTAAAAAAACGTCATTGAGAGTCGAAACAAACTTGTGTCTGAAATTGAGTCTTCCCTAAAAGAAGTCTCAGAATGGGGCCGACTTAATCTAGTCCGTTTTAACCCCACGAAGACACAAGTTTGTGCATTTACCGCAAAAAAGTTAGGGTTTCCGGCATCTCCACGATTTGCTCACGACAGCACTCCCCTAGCAGCCACAGCCAGCATCGGTATCCTTGGCGTCGACATTTCGAAAGAAGTCCAGTTCCGCGGCCACTTGGAGGGTAAGGCCAAATTAGCCTCGATGAAGCTCGGTGTGCTCAACAGATCGAGACAGTATTTCACGCTGGCTCACCGCCTACAGCTCTATAAGGCGCAGGTCCGTCCACATATGGAATACTGTTGTCATCTGTGGGCAGGGGCTCCTCAGTTCCAACTCCTACCTCTAGACCGCATTCAACGGAGAGCGATTCGAATTGTCGGCTGCCAGCGTGTTTCCGATCGGCTTGATCCCTTAGCACTGCGTAGAGATGTAGCCTCGCTTTGCATTTTCTACCGCATGTACAATGGGGAGTGTTCCGAAGAATTGTTCGGATTAATCCCCGCCGCTTCCTTCCGCCATCGCCCTACGCGACAGCTTTTCCATTCTCACCACGTAGATGGTTGGCAGTCCTCAACTGTGCGTTTCTCCCGAAACTTTCTGCCTCGCACAGCCAAACTCTGGAATGAATTGTCGCCTGCGGTATTTCCGGACCGTTACAACCTTCAAGCCTTCAAGAAAAGAGCGTACTCCCATCTTAAAGGCCGGCAACGCACCTACAACTCTTCTGGTGTTGTAAGTGTCCATGGGCGTCGATTATCGCTTACCATCAGGTGATTCGACTGCTCGTTTGCCTCCTATATTATAAAAAAAAATAAAAAAAAATCAACCTAAATATGTTGTTAATAAATTACATAAAAGAACAGCCTGATGTGGTTTTAGTTTTTACTCGTAGCTACTTCTATTTTTTAGGTTGTACTGTCAAAAATTTAGTTTTCTTAATGGACGGCTTTTAACCGAGACCACTTCGCTGGATAGGCCATAACACTCTCACCTCTTTATGATAATGTACTCTCAGCCACTTTACCTTCGCTCTTGACCTCGTTCCAGTTTTATAACCCGTGTCCATAGGGCTGGAGGGTTTACGACTGTGCAGGAATTTTCATACGTATGAACGATCCAAGGGATCAATTCTTGGTCTTTGTTGAAGTCGATCCGACATTCCATAAAAGTGGCATTGACTTTATGTATGATATTAAGGACTGTCAGCTGTGAATAAGTCCTTCTAAATCTTTTGGGTTTTTAGATTTACATACTTTGGCATTCGATAGTTTTCCATGTCGAAATAAAAACTTATGTCGACCCGATTTAACCCAATTCCGGAGGACTTTATAACTTTCGTCTCAGAGATAATACCTATACCCAGTAAAAAGGAGCCATGCCACTGTCGTCTTATTATAGAAGTGTATATACTCGCGTTGCAGTCAATTATGGAAAAAAAGTAATTGTAAAGAACATGTCAATGAAAATACGTATAAAAAAATTTAAGAATTCAAAATTATGTATTATTATTATTATATTAGTTAGGATGTTTGTCACTCAATCACGCAATAACTGCTTAACGGAGTAGGATGAAATTCGTCACAAAAACAGTTTATAACCTTAAACGGGATACATTATTTATCTTGAAAAGATTTTCCCAAAGGGGTTAAATTGGGTATAGTAGTTAATTTGGGTGAGCACAATAACAAGTCAAAAACCAGTTACGACATAACATAGGTTTCAAGTTGTTGTTACAACTTATGCACCGTATTTGAAGTATTTTCAAATTGAACTCCTTTCTTAAATCATTCACTATTAGGCATTGTTGAAGTATAAAGTACCTGAAATTATAAGCTGTTGACAACAGTTCCTAGGACGGAAGACCGCAATGAAAGTAACCTATAATTTATAAAAATAACTATTAAAAGATCTAGTAAAACAGTAATTTAAGATTTCAAGCTAAGATATAAAGAACCGCTAGGATAGCTGCAGGGCGAACTAGTTGTGCGTAAACAATTTCCATGGAAAAATAATAGTGATCTTTTTGTGATTGCATTTCTCAAGGAACCTGTTCTTACGCGAATCTGTAAAAGGCGTAATTGCTCTTTGTGTCGATGGAAAATTATGTAATTTCCTATATAATTAGTTATGACACCTATAACATCTATAAGACACAAACATGTGTTCTTTGAGGCGTGAGGTTATAGGAATTAAATCATACCATTAGCAGTCAGTAGCTATGCAGATTCAACTCTACTACTATACTTAGGTAAGTAATTGTTGTCTGGGTAAGTTTGTATGTACCAGATCACTTTATACGTATATCAAATTGGGAGTAGTATCAAGCTAGGGCAAGATGGTTATTCACACTGCTTACCAAGTGCATCCTCAGAACAAATCAGTGTAAGTCCGATGGAGGTCAGAGTCTGTGGCCAAAATCGATGGTAAGATCTAAAGACGAGCCAGTAAATTTTGTCAACGCTAATAAATAGCCTTTGTGGTCTTACTCTCGTAATTTGATTTAAGAGTCCGCGTAAGCTCGATTCTCCATACAAACGTAGTTACGCTCTCATTTTAAAACTGCGTGTTGGATTGTAACGAAACTTTGCATATACAACATGAGGTATATCTGTGTCTGTAATTAGTTTATGTACTTTCAGATACCATAGTAAAAAAATACAGCGAATTTAAGATTTTCATACAAAACTAGTTTTTGCTGTATTTCGTTTGTTTTATAATCTGGAACCATATAAACTAATTACAGACATAGATATACCTCATGTCATTGTATATTCAAAGTTTCGTTACAATCAAACACGTAGTTTTAAAATGAGAGCGTAACTACGTTTGTATGGGAAGGTGAAATTCGGCCGAGTTCTGCTCGTTACTGCGGACTCTTAATTTATTGAATTAGAAATTTTCTGTTTTTGTCATTCCTCGTGCGCCCAGTCTAACCTCGTTCGTTGGGTCATAAGTCTTAACCTACCAATACTAGTGGCTATGATAACTGTAGACCACGCGAGTCTGTACTGTTTTTATAAAACAATCCAATTGAAAAGTTCCAACACCTGATTAGACAAAAAATCCATACATATCGAACCTGCTCACAAAATTTCACGAGGATCGGTTGAGAAATGCGACCTGACCGGCGGATACGGGTATCATGGTCGGCCTTATCACACGATAAGTGACAGGATAGAGCGTCCGTCACTGGCTGACACCGTTCGATACAACGAGACGACGCTCCTATCTTGTCACTCATGCTACGGGGTCTGTAGAGGAGAACAGCCGGACAGCGGGTCATACGAAGATTTTTTGCCTTGCTGAAACGGAGAACCTTTCCCAAAACGCCCTTGATTCCTGCCACGCACGAATCTGTTTATCGGCGTGCAGTATCAAGGTGCCGGCGTTTGCGTGGGAGGTGCACAATGGAATGTAGGTAGGTACAGTCAGCATCACATAGTTAGTAGCAGCAAAGAAGCCAAATATATCGTAACACGTACTCCTATAGTAATAGACGTGTTCCGATATATTCGGCTACTTTGGCTGCTTCTAACTATATGATGCTGATTGTACCTTCTTGATTTCACGCTGCATTTTAAATGCACGTTTACTTTGGGAATCATTTTGGTGTTGTATTTTTTAGGGTTCCGTAGCCAAAATGGCAGAAACGGAATGAGTGCACCCCATTTTTTTTGTTGTTAGATTACACAACTAGGCATGTAGTTGAACAGAACTGAACTACACTGAAGTCGCTCGAATGTATGAGTTGCCGCTCGTCGCCCCGCTGCCCGCTCTGCCGTAAGGTTTCGTCATGTCCGCCTGCCCGTCTGTCCGTACGTCACGTTTTACTGAAAAACTGTAAGATGTATTTCAATGAAATTTGGAGTATACAACTACATACTTAGTTGTGTAATTTAACGACAAAAAAAATGGGTTGCAATCCATACATGTAGCCTTTAACTTATTTATTAGTGTGGGCTAACTAAGAAAAGGCATGGAACCCTTTAGGTATTTTACGTGGTCCGCACACGCACTTAGTCAATTTTTTGATTTTGGTTGCTAATATCGAGATATTGAGTGCCAATAAGCCTGTCTTTACCCAATGGCCAAGGCCGCACGCAGGGTAAAGCGACTATGCAAAAAAAAACAATAAAAAAAAAATTGTCAGTTAAGAGCCCTATACGCTTCATGATTTTTTCGCCACATATCTAATCGCTGATGCACAGCCGCGATTTCTAATTCCTGTTATTCCGATTTTAAAAGACAGAATCATGATTTAAGATCTCTGGATATCTCCTTCTGTCAATTATCGCGGATGGAATCATGGCCTTGTGCAGAATTGCCAATGACATTATGTTAGAATAAACTATCTTGAACTGGGTTGCAATTCCATTCGTCTAAATGAGGGCTACCGGACTGGTTTGTGCTCACCAGCTGGCGCGACTGGCGAGTAAGGATTTCTAACGTTAGTGCTCAAAAGTAGGCATTATTACTGCGACCTCTGATTATTGTTTTAATAACTAACCCCATTATTCATAAAACTGATAATGCCTCTGCTAAATAAAATATGCTTTGTCCCTTTATGACGACCACAAATGTCAAAGGACAAACGAATTTAAAAGCCATTTCAGTTAATATTAGACTAGTAGAACGTTTATGAATACGGCCGTAAATATGTAAGGGGATAATCGATCTATTTATGAAGACTTGCCGACAAATTTATCCATTAACAACATTCCACGTAAAAAAGAGGCCAAGTCTCGAAACTCTTCCACCGTAAAAAGTTGTGAGATATTTCGTAGTACCAAGTATCAGGCATTCTTATTATTCTTTATTTGCTAACTAAATAAAATTATGCAACTTGGCAATCACACAACTTTACTGCATTTATGGATTTTTGCATACCTTAAACTATGTAGTAACTATTGTCTGATTTCCAAGTTACAAAATTTTATTTAGCTAGCAAATAAAGAATAATAAGAATGCCTGAGACTTGGTACTACGAAATATCTCACAACTTTTTACGGTGGAAGTTTCGAGACTTGGCCTCTTTTTTACGTGGAATGTTTTTCATGGATCTCACTTCTTTTTGTAGGTTATTGTGTTATCATTATCAATATCCCATTCACTTATACGGGACTACAAAGTTATTTATGCAGTAAATTTTTGCCCCATTCGCTGCAAATATAACTTTGTAATCCTATATGTTTATATGTGATTATGCAGTTATTTATTAAGTTATTTATGCAGTTGGTGTATCTAGAAAACTGGAGTGAAATTGCAATTTTTCTTTTGTCTTGATTTATTTATACACTAAACACTAATTGTATTCTAAATTTGAAGCTTCTATATCTGCTAGAAGTGCCTTAGACTTTCGATGATCGGTGAGTCAGTGAGTGACAAAATTAAGAAACTTTGACTAGTTATAATTCTTAAACCACTGGTTCAAATTGAATGAAATTTGAAATATATCGTGGTTATACAATGCGTGCTTGGTTACTGAAAATCCAGGCTTCTAGTTTTATCTACAACGAAGTTATAGGGGGGTCGAAAATGGCCTGAACTGCTTCGAGAAAAGGATGGTACGGCCGTGCCGCTCGCTGTTTTGCTCGACATGGCGGGGGCACTGCCGTGCCCCCAGATGCGTTTTATTCCATTTATTTTGTAATTTGCCAGTGTAGACGGAGTCCCGCTGTGCGGGGTTTCCTAGTTCTTGGTGGTTTGCCCTTCGGGCAACTGAAGCGACTAGACTAACCTTATCTACTAGTAGTCTTTGTGTATGTGTTCCATATCACTGTCAATTTGATCTCAGTTCACAATTTGACGTTCATAGTCAAATTTATGCGTATTATTCCGTTTATTTTGTAACTTGCCAGTGTAGACGGAGCCCCGCTGTGCGGGGTTTCCTAGTTCTGGGTGGTTTGCCCTAAGCGAACTAGAACTAATCTTACCAAAGACTACTAGTAAGTAGTCTGTGTATGCGTTCCATAGCACTGTCAATTTGATCTCAGTTCACAATTTGACGTTCATAAGTATTAAATTAACCAAAAATAATGCGTTAAATTGTAAACGGTTTTGGCAGGTCACGATTCTTCGACAGTTTATAATATCGCGATTAAGATTATAAACTGGCGGTGTTCACAATCTAACGGTGACGTATATAATACTTATGCTCATCACACAGATATTAGCCCTTACACTACTATGCCTAAAGGGTCAAAGTAGTCGTCGTCTTCGTGTTTTATTATGCATAATAATATAATTATGTTTCAGTGTTGCGTTGGTCTACGTATTCTGAAAAAAGAGGTACGGCCTTCTAAAAGTGACTAGTAATCCAATGATCCGTACCGTATGTCTGCCTTATCCAGTAGCTCTGTGAGCTGTAAAACTCGCGAGCCAATTTTTTTTTCATTTCGAAAAACCGAATCGGCAAATTATCAAAGCTCACGCGTTTCATACGATCATCTTATGAAAATCCTTTTCATAAGATGAAAATTGTATAGGCCTGCCAAGTTATTTTCTTTACTTATTGATGGCAACAAGTTTTTACTCACATGTATACATCGCTAAGAATTTCCAGTGGCGTCCATTCTTTTTATCACTTTTCTAGTCACCACGAGTCAACATTTTTGTTAATAACCCAACACGCATTAACAATGTTTACAAATATCTATGAAGTAACCTATAATGGCGCCCAACAGTTTTTGCATGTGCTGTGCGTGTTGGGCGCATGTGTTAAGCCAGACAGATGAAATCTCTAAACAAAATAAAATAGATATCGTTTTAAAATGTTATCTTTAGTAATTCAAGATTTTTTTTTATCAAAAGCTAACAGTTTTCCTAAATTAAATGTTCTATATCATATCCAAAAAGAAATAGTCAAGTAACTAACAAAAAGGATTTAATTTGTTTAGTCGAGTAAGTATCCATTTGCCGAGAATTAAAAAAAAAGCAGTACATTCTGTACAACCCGGTTAGTTTAAGAATGCACCGTGTGCATGCATACATCTTGCTGCAAGGTGCCAACGTGACTTAATCGGGACATAACACACAAGTGTCGTAATGTTATAAAACACGCGTGTTTAATATCTAGGATAAAAGAGATAATAGCCAGGATAAGTGCCTAAAAAGCGACACAATAAGCGGTACGTTACGAGCAATTGTGTTGAAAAAATATTTGAGGCCACTCAGAGATAATCCAGTCAACTTAACTATACAGCAGATAACACCCATTGATCCTTTATAGGGAACAAAACAATTCATACATATGAATTTTAATTTGAAAGAAATATTATCCTAGACACCATAAAATTAGTAGGCAAGCAAGCAATTTCGTCATTGACAGTCTTGTCATATAAAACGTGTATCTACACAAGCGGTGTGGCAAAAACCTTAGGAATCCAGTGAGACCAGCTGCAAATCTAAATACCTATTGGTTTCATGTATGTACATAAAAGTGAACCTTATTTTTAAAGCCTTTAAGAAGTTATTCACTTGTTGTCGTTGGCCAATATTCTACGTATCGGATGACTGAGACACAGTTAAAATGTAATCACCCGTATTTCAAGTTCATGATAGTGACAGAATCGGTATGAGCAGGCACCGTGCAGTTTTTAGTGGTTAGTGATCCACTTCTTACAATATAAGGTTTCCAATTGGCAATTGAAAGTCTTGCTTTTAAGGTCTTGGTTTTTTAAGGTCGTCGTATCGTACCTACTTTACGCGAAATGTTCATACATGCCCAATTGGAAATATTAAGTAATCAAAATAATACTATTTTGTGGCTTAACGTCGATACAAAGAGATCCCAAAATAGTCTGAAATGAGTCAGTGAGAACCATCGGATGGTTTCTAGACGTTGCGATAACTGTGATGTACACGCTGTTCTAGCGGTGAGCCAGGATTTTTCTGCCGATAAGAAAGGGGCTGCGTTAAAACTGCTGAGTTTCTACTAGTACTCCACAAATGTGCTCAAAAATATTGGACTGGCCATGGGGATAAAAACAATATCGTGGTATTTTTGACTAAGTACGTTGAAACGTACATATTTTTGCTATGGCCCCTATGGTAGTCTAGAAGGCAATTCTAAAGTAATTTCTAAGATCGAAAGCGTCTACCATAACCTAGAGTCACAAATGCGTTACCAGGAAGGACGACTCTTCTCGGTATCGTTCCTGTGACCTCAATTCAGTAAAATAATTGAATTTAGTATGTTGAGACATTGAGACAAATGCAGGTCTATCATCCTCCACTCATCGGGAGCTCAGGCGATCTGGCACACAAGATCACGTACCTACACAGCAAGTAAGTGCTGTTATTATGGCCGCGGTCACCTGTAAGGTAGGTACTTCCCAAACGTGAGCGAGGCGATAGTCCGCTGTGCTCTACCCGTTTTAAAGTTAAAATACTGGTTATTTTCTGCATCACCTCTGACGCGACATGTCGAATGACAAACTAGTTTGATTTATACGTCCATTGTAAGGTTTAATGGTGGAATAAGGTCAGCGATGCTATGGGACGCAATTACAGTGCTTTATAAACATGAGACTGTTGAAAAACTTGCGTAATGTACGTTTGCAAGCTAGTTCTTTCGGAAATTCGTTCAGTACTTCTTAATATCAATTTACGTTAAGGTTGCTGCAGTTTTTACTAAACTATCTTTGTACATCGGACAAAATCAACTTGATGGTACTAAATTATTGTTTTTTCGAATTGACATACCTAATGAAAGCGAGTAAGAAAGACACTACATTTAATTACATTTAAAGCCCTATGTCTTGTAGTAAAAAGACATAAGTAGGTATGGAACTATAGATATAGTAACGTGATAAATAAATGGTCTTCACCCTAACACTTAGTTTGTCGCATTTGTCAACCCGGTACCTACTGTAAAACTTAATTTGTTTTAAGAAACACAAAAAGGTTTATCTTCTGGGGTTATTCACACTGATTCAGGTGACTGAATTGAAACCTTAAATTCATTACAAAGTAGGTTAATTGTTACTATTCTCAAATTCAGGAATTGGAAAATTACTATAAAAGGGGTTTAATAACATGGTCTAAAACTGATTCGAATGACATCAATGAAAATAAAACGGGCCAAGTGCGAGTCGGACTCGCGCACGAAGGGTTCCGTACCATTATCTACAAAAACGGCAAAAAAATCACGTTTGTTGTATGGGAGCCCCTTAAATGTTTTAATTTGTTGTTATAGCGGCAATATGTTATAATACATCATCTGTGGAAATTTCAACTGTCTAACTATCACGGTTCATGAGATACAGCCTGGTGACAGACGGACGGACGGACAGCGGAGCCTTAGTAATAGGGTCCCGTTTTTACCCTTTGAAATGAAACTAGCCTATTGCAATTAAATAATTAAGTACAAAAATATAACGCACTTGCGTAAAATGAGTACTTATTGTAAATAATAGCCAATGCGGTTATTGTTGTGAAGATTTGCGTTGAGAGTCCCCAGTACGGTCGCCTCAAGTTGACTCTCTATTTAAAAAAAATATTATTTCTAGCATTTGAAACTAGTTTCGGACCTATATGGCGGATCTCGTAGTATATACAACGCTTCATGTAATTCAAGCATGTGGTTTTAAACTGAGAACCAAACTACGTTTGAATGGAGAGTCAAGCGTCCTGGCGACTTTTAATTCTGCCTTTCTAGCTTCGTTAACTTAAATTATTCACGCCTATCACTCTAATCTAAGGATTGTCTGGAATTTATACTGCTAATCAAGCTATGGCGTGTGCGGTGATAGACAGGCTGTAGGTACTTTCTAGAATTGCGCTCGCTCCGGGTTTTCACCGCTTTCCTTTGGCTGAAGGTCCGGATGTGCTGTGTGGTCGTTAAAGCAGACATAGCGCCTAAACCATGTCCAATAAAATTAACTAAGGTACTACTGGAATGGTAATTGAAAATGTTTATGACTGAAGTAACGAGGCGCTGGTTAAGTTTAATGTACTCCTCATTTTTTTTGTCTCGCTCGCTCGCTAATGTTAGGTCGATATGCTGTGTTCTTCGCTCGCGGACCGAAACTTGAGG
Organism: Epinotia bilunana; assembly: GCA_947049275.1. NCBI lineage: Eukaryota > Metazoa > Arthropoda > Insecta > Lepidoptera > Tortricidae > Epinotia > Epinotia bilunana. The sequence goes on from OX346253.1 coordinate 6,198,879, forward strand.
AAATTGCTATTAAAATGGGTATATTTGAGTTGAAAAATAATCAAAATGTTGATTCTTCTCCGAAAACACTGTCAAAATATCACCTATAGTTTAAAAGCAGTAGCCATTTAATTAAATGTTATTCAGAACAAACTTCTTTCTTTCCAGGGTCTCACCATGTCCAGTTGCTCTGGGCCCGGGGTGTGCGGCGGGGCGCGCCGGCGGCCCCCGCCGCCGCCTGAGCCGGCCCTGTCCCTTGCTGCTGACCTGAGCGAGCTGAGCTTAGACCAAGGCTACCATACGTTGGCAGACTGTGGACCCCCAAGGAGAAGACGGGACAACACACTCGGTGATGCTATTTGGCTGAAGATACTGTCGTATTTGGAGGTGAGTTTGGATTATTAGTTTCCTGTCGCCCGAACTGGAGCTGAGCGAGTTGAGCTTAAGGGTCAGTAGCTTAGTTCAGTCATACATGAATAAGTTTTTGTTAAATAATAGTTTTGGACAAATTATTTTGCTGACTGTATTTTTATTTGCACATTATTCATCGAAGTGGTTCTACAAATAACGAACTTAAACTCATCGATTGCATTAAGGGGCTCCCATACGCCAATGATCTTCGATCTGAATCCCTTAGTTTTCTAATGTTTTTTTGTAGCTTATTATATTAACAACAACGGCTTTAAGCAACATAGTATCCCATATTTACTTCAAAGTTCATTGTTTTCGAAATATTTGGCATCAAAGTTGAACTATTTTAGGCCAAATAACTGGTTTTCTCGCAATAACTTTTGTGTTAATTAGTTTAAAATGAAAATCCTAGACAAGTTTTTAGAGACGTTATAGACGAACCCAAATATGTAGATTTCGTATATGTTAGATCTTTCACGTCAAAAGAGATACGAAACATATGTTTTTTTAGCCAGTATTTTAAAAAAACATACAAAATGAAGTATTCATTTCTTTCAAAATCCGGTAGACAAAAATGGTGATAATAGATTGAAGAACCAATAGCCGTTTGACTTATAATTCTTTCTGTAGTGTAAAAGTAGGAGATACGATTCAAAACTCGTCAAAAATCGATGAAAACCTCGTGTCTGAGCTCAGTAGCTTAGTTCAGTCAGACATAATAAGTTTTTGTTAAATAATAATTTTGGACAAATTATTTGCTGACTATATTTTTATTTGCACATTATTCATCGAAGTGGTTCTACAAGTAACGAACTTAAACTCATCGATTGCATTAATTAAACAATTTCAATCCGATTTGTACTCGGGTACTTTGTTTTTGCACTAAAAATTGGTTAACGAGAAAGTATGTTGTTACTAAAACAAAAATATATTCGTCGACCCCAAGTCTAACCGTCACCATTCAAATTACAGGTGTCGGACCTCTGCCGCATGTCTCGTGTGTGCCGGCGCTGGGCGCGTCTCATCTCACGCCTCACCGCCAGGCCTGAGGTGTGGAAGAAGATCCGAGCCGCCGGCCCGTTGGAGGTGGCTGCCCGGTGTGCTGGCGCGAGAGCAGGACCTTGTGTCAATGGGGTCAGAGAGTGGCGGGCGAAGAATTCTGTGGTAAGGAAATTCCTAGCCTTATTAAAAATTCAGAAAGGTCCAAGTTTCCTAGTTGTTGGAAGTAGAAGAGCCCGCGTGAGAGTAGTAGCGATTCAAAACCTAACTCGACTCAGTGAGGTAGCGAGGAGTTTTTTGGTAAAATACGATTTAATTCATCTCAATTACCCCGTGCACGGTAAAATGTATGTGGAGACAGCGCAGGAAAACTACAAATACTCGATCGCTCCCTATTCATCACCAAACCTCCAACTCCATACAAGCTATAAAGAAGTACACATCTCACGAGTATAACAAAATTGATACACCAGCCTACCGATAAAAGTAAATGAAAATGTTGACCTCACTGCTATCAGGTTGTAATTGCTCCACCAGTCAAAGGCCTCTTCTCTCTTCTGCTTTCTCATCAACTTGACACGAACTTAGTGCTTTGTTATAAGAAGTAAAACTTGTAATTTTTTCTAGTTGGGTAATTTTCCTAACTAATATGCTTAAAACAAATGGTTGAACATCGTACTCCATGTTCTATTTCAAGGTAACTTAAACATTTGTTGAATGTTACAGGTGACAGCAGCAGGGGCCCAGCTCCTGGCCGCCACGTTCAGGTACCTGACGCATTTAGCCGTCACCGGCTCGAGCAGTATGGACGCGCGGGCGATGGCCCCGCTCATCACTGACCTGGTGGACTTGCGGCATATCGACCTTACCGGTAAACATTAGTTGTTCTTTGAGATAGTGGGCTTGGCTGGTTTTTATAGTTAGTGTCGTCGGGGTTTGTTAGGGGCAGTGAGGCGCTCCAGGTGTTCATGTCACGGGGACCTCGTGTTGATAAATCGGGGAAAAAGAAGAAAGTTAAATGCTGTAAATAGTGTGTGCTTTGCACAATATGGATATTTATTTGTTTGAACAGGGTGGCCACTTTCTGGAAAACCGGGAAAACCGGGAAAAGTCAGGGAATTTCGTTGGTCATGGAAAAGTCAGGGAATTGTCAGGGAAATTTAAAAATTTTAAAAAAAAAACCTCCAAACATTATTATGTCTACTATAATAGGTTAATAATAGGTAAATGCGACCGCGCGGCACTGTACTACTCGGAAATCGCCGTCGGTTTTATTTACGTTCTACCTTCTTCTATACTACCTATTCTGCTATAGCCCCGCGTGACGTGAAAATGCAATGTTTTCAGGCTCGAGTTCCATTAAATTTTGTGCAGTACTTACGTTGGCTCGAGAACTTTAGCGTTGATGATCGCGCCACTAAAATTATACCCAACGTTGAAAAATATGTGCAGGGAATTAAAAACGAAAACAAAGCACCTGACAGCGCAAGCTTTAGTAAATGCTGCATTGGAAGACAAATTATTAAAGGCTAAATTGGCCTTTTTTCAATCGGTGGCGGTGCAAGTGGAGCCATTTTTAACATTATTTCAATCCGACGCACAACTTGCTCCACTTTTGTACGAATCACTTTTGGCCACACTGAAAAAAAAACATGCAAAGAGTTGTTAAAGCGGATGTATTGGATTCTGCCACTAATATTGACTTGAAAAGGGAGTCTAATCTGATAAACGCGAAAGAAATCGACTTGGGCTTCACTGTCCGTAAAGAATGCTCTTCGAAATAGCCGCGATATCAATGATATCGATATCTTGCGTTTTCGTCAAGACTGTCGAAAGAATCTGATAGAATTTTGCGTGTCATTGTGCCAAACATCCCCACTTTCGTATGCTTTGACTAAGGGAATATCTTGTTTCGATCCCGCAATCGCAGTCAATGCAGAATTCCGACGACGAGAGAGGCTCGATAAAGTGTTGGACATATTTGTCAAAATAACCGGGTTTCAGGATATGAGCAGATAACGTCAAAAGTGCCTTCAATGATATTTGTGAACGAACCTGAATTTATAAAATTAATGAAACAATTTTCCACAACACAATTTTTTACAACGGATGGTCACCGATTGGATGATCTTTGGCTCGGTTTGATAAAATAAAGGAAAATAAAGACTTGCAAACTTTAATAAAAATGGTCATGGTGTTTATAGTGAGGGTGGCTTTTCCATCAATAAGGAGATATTAGTGGAAAATCTTTCGCAAGTCTATAATTGCGCAAAGACGCGTTTACGACGCTATATCCTACTACGGCGGTATAGACAAAATAAATATTGAAAAAAAAGATCCACGCGGCTCGTAATGCTCACTACTTGTACACGGAGGAGCTACACAAAAAAAGGAAAATTTAAATTCAGAGGCGAAAATCAGAGCAGAAATAAGAAAAACTGCGGAAATGGTCAGAGAACTAGAAGCAAAAAGGCAAAAAATTCTCGAAGGAGCTGCCAAGAAGCTGCGTTATTGAAAAAACGGATTACCAAGTTGCAATAGATTTTGTTATTCGTTTTTCAAATAAACATATAATAAACATGATAACTGATGACTAGGTAGTTCTGTGTCAGTTATACCCAAGATTTTTAACCGACTTGAAAAATGAGGTCTCTCAATTCATCGCTTTAATTTGTACCATAATACGCAAAACGTTGAAGTATATAGTACTTAATAATACGGTTAAGGTCCGTATAAAGTGTTCCCTTTAGTATTTCTCGCTGGTTTATATTATATGATATATTTAACGTATCCAATATGCCTGCATGGAGGCGGAGGAAACGACCAAACATATTCTACTGGACTGCAAGCAGGTAGAAGTATACAGGAAAAAGCACCTAGGGTCTCCAGACACACCACGGAACGCAGTCAGGAACACAAAGGCACTCACCAACTTTGTAGAGGAGCTGGGGTGGTTAGAGTAGCGCTACCCCACCATTTCACGCAAAATAGGCACAATGGATGTCGACTTGCGGAAAAAGCCCAGTATAACTAACTAACTAACTAACGTATCCAATAAATTGAGTAGTCAGAGGTACTGTTTTAATTGGTTTTTCTTGTACAGCTTTTAACAAAAATGGTCAAAAATTCAATGAATTATTGGGTAATTGTGGAACTGTCTGATAGCAAATTACAATTTATAAATACAATGAAACAATACAATAACGTCACCTGACGTAAGATGTGAACCCACGACTTCCGTCTAACGATGCTTTCGCTCTTAACTACCAACTGAGCTATTCAGATACTACTTCTTATTATTTCCGTTTTTATAATTTGCTAGCAGATAATTCTGCAAAACTCAAAAATGTATCCCAATTATATATTTTATATAATATTATTTTATTATATATAATTTAAGATTATGGTCAGGGAAAACTTGAAAAAACGACTGGAAAACCGGGAAAAGTCAGGGAATTTTAGTTGTAGTAAATAGTGGTCACCCTGTTGAAAAATGTATAGATCTGTAGTTCAAAGTTCTAAACATCAATGGCTTGATCGACTACAACACCACCCAACTTGCTGCATACGCCTATGATATTGTTATCACCAGTAGGTCGAGAAACAGAATGGCCGATCACTGCCTAAAGCTGCAGACAGAAGCCGCTACGTTTGGATTGCGTGTAAACGTATCCAAGACTGAGTACCTTGCGACATCAGGCAGCCTGAACCACCACAGAGCGTCTTGTCGATAATCACAGTATCGAAGGTGTTAGCAGCTCTAAGTATCAAGGATCGACAATTACCTCTCAAAATAGAACCAATGAGGAGATAAGAGCGCGAATAGCTACTGGGCGCAAATATTTTTACGCGTGTGGCAAACTTTTGGGATCTAAACTGCTTAGCTTAAGAGTTCGCAGTAAGCTCGGCCAAATTTCACCTTCCCATAAAAACGTAGTTACGCTCTCATTTCAAAACTGAAAACTATATGGTTCCAGTTTATAAAACATACAAAATACAGGAAAAACAAGTTTAGTATGCAAAAATTTAATTCGCTGTATTTTTTCTACTATGGTATCTGAAGCTACATAAACTAATTACAGACATAGATATATCTCATGTTATTGTATATGCAAAGTTTTGTTACAGTCCAACACGTAGTTTTAAAATGAGAGCGTAACTACGTTTGTATGGAGAATCGAGCTTACTGCGGACTCTTAAGATCAAAATTAATTATTTATCGCACCATCATCAGACCAGTCGTGACACGCCTGCGGAACCTGGACTCTAACCCAGAGAGATGAACTTAAACTAGCAGTGTTCGGAAGAAAAGTGCTCAGAAAGATCTATGGCCCCATAAAAGAGAGTGATGGTATCTATCGTCAACGCATGAACCACGAGTAAGATGTACTCATCAAACACGAGAACATCGTCAGGTTTTGTAAGTCGCAGCGGCTCAGATGGGCGGGACACCTTGAAAGGATGCCAGATTATAGGGCAGCTAAAATAATGAAAAGGTGGACGCCGCAACAAAAAAGATTGAATGGCAGGCCTAAGAAACGTTGGATGGATTGTGTGGAAGATCTCAGGAAGATGGGGAAATTTACTAACTGGAAGAAGTTCGCCAGGCACCGTGACATCTGGAGGAAGACTGTGGAGGAGGCCAAGAGCCACAAAGGGTTGTAGCGCCAACGGAAGTAAGTAAGTTCAAAATTCAGAAAGCACTTCATATCCGGAAAACGAAGGCTTCAACATTTCTTACTGTTTATTATGTTTTTAGATTGGCCTCCGTAACATTGAGATAGTTCGACTAGATAATAATTACTCCCAAATTATATTGGAATTATCTACCTACTTACCAGTTCTTTGGTAACCAAAATGAGGCAATATAAGAAGTAGGTATCCACTTACAATTTACGGTTGTACGTATTTCTGATACAATACGCTGCTTTAAAAAAAATATTTACAACTAGTCAAATTATTACACTTAAATTACATAAAAACCCATATCTCCGCTGCACTCGCTGACAATAGCAAAAAAATACGTAATACTTCATATTATTTATTGCACAAAATACACGAATGCACAAATAGCGAGCTTAATGCGAAAAGTCATTCTCTATCAGCCAACCACACAGCTAACTTTAAAGACGGCACGCCATAAGGTCAATTTTGTGTAGATTCATTTGTTGAATTGAATAGGATCCCTGATTTACTTAAATGCTTGGTGCATTCAATTAACAGCGAAAGGATACTTGAAAAATATTTGCACGCCCGTGTCTCAGTGTGTAGGCAAGGTAATTGCGTGCACTTTAATTGTGTACTTAAGTAAAATACCCAGTCATTACAAAACAGGACACTAGCGGGAGCCTCCCTTCATATTTATTCTGCTGACCATAATTGCAACTTCGTCGGTATCCTAGTATGAACCCCGGTCACCGCTTGAATAGACGTGACATGCATATTAGAGGATGATACTTATGTAATTTCATCCAGTTTGCCACAGGTCAAATATTTGTACCAATATATTAAGTCTAGAGTACGCACGCGAAGTAAACGCTCTACCTTATTTAGATACTTACCTAAGTGCCATTCGCCCTTACAGTTCATAACTGTCGGTTGTGTGACGTCTGACATACCTTTGCCCGGATAAGCCTGTTTTCTCACCAGGACTAACTCCTTTAGGATGTAACCGAGATAACGCTTTTATGCTATCTAAGATGGAACTGCCCAACTCTTACTTCAAACGTCGGTTAAGGGTTCGTATGATTTTGCTAAAGTTGCTGAGTTAAAACAATTTCGAATAATAATCTAGTTTAATATAACAACTGTGATCTAAATTTTCGCTGAAATGTCGACATTTTGCGATGAAAAATATACACTCGCGGACAAAGAATACGGGTTGTTAAAATACCGTCATATTTCCTAAAATAGTGCAAGGTTGTACTTTTGTTTAATCCTGTCATGATCTTTATTTAATTTTACATCTAAACTGCTAAAATAACAGTAAAAAATATAACGTTACCAGGTTTAAATCGGACACGTAAAAACTCATGAAAAAAAACAACGTTAACGGAGCGAGATATCGCAAAAATCGTGATTTTTGGATATTGATATTTTTATGATAGGATCCAGGAAATTGCTAATACAGTTGGGTATTGTAAAGAATAGCATATTATGTAATAAAACAAGTGTTAAATATTTTAAAAAACCTATTGCAGTTATTTAATTTAGGGTGACCCGAAATATTTGACCGCGACTGTAGTTCTACACTGAAATAATATTTTATATTCAACAGACAGTTGAAAAAACATTTAATGAAGTTCAGTTTAATACCATAATGAACCCGATTCTACAGTGGCTTCTAAACTTCCTAATTTAATTTAGGTGTCGCTACAACACTTTGCTATTCTATGTGCAGCTGTCATAATCCAATGACAGCGCTAGTTTGAAACTGACGTTTCTTATTTTAGGCGGTCTATTCAACTTACTTAGCTGCCTAAATGCTATTCTAAATATGTCGTTTTTAATCTGCCTCCTAAATTATGTCTAAAAATTAGACAATTTAGTTTTAGGTTAGTTAAGCCATGTGCACGTAGAATCGGGTCCAATACTTAAGGCCTCCACCCACCGAACGCGTGTCATGCGCGGCGCGTGTGTTGAGCGGGCCCGCGCAAGTTGTAAGGCATTGAAACTACACTTCAAACACACATCGAACGCGGTCCGAATGCCGCCGAACGCCGCGGTATAGAGATAGTGAGATACATATTAAACGTGTTGGTAGTGAGAGAGATATGACGCGCGGGCCCGCGCGTGCTCGCGCAGCTGCCGCGCTGCTAAGTGTGATAGAGACAGTGATACATATTAAATGTGTTGGTAGTGAGAGAGACATGACGCGGCGGACCCGCGCGGGCCCGCGCGGGTCCGCGCGTGCTCGCGCAGCTGCTGCGTAGCTGCGTTGCTAAAGCGTCGCTGACGCGGCGGGCCCGCGTTGCTACACGCCGCCCGCTTGCGGTGTGAATATACCGCTTCAACCGCGCCCGACACGCGCCGCGCACGACATGCGTTCGGAGGGCTTTGGAGGCCTTTAGATAAGAAAATTGAGGTTTCTGGTTACTCAAAGGAACATACTTTCCGTCTCTGTTTAAACGTTAGTTACGTAATGAAGACTAATACCACTTTCATCCGACTTCTTTAAAACTTAAATTACTTGAGAGTTGTCCTAAGTGGTGTAGGTAATGGTCCAGTGTCTGTTGAAAATTGGTTGATGAAAATAAATTATCCCATTTCAGCTCGCTAAGAGCTTTACCCATTATTTAAATGGCATGGAGGCATTTTTATTTTATTATGCGATATTTTACTGTGCTGTGAAGTGGGGAATAATAATTATGGTGATGATAATTTCCGTACATAATTGTCATGTCTCCTCAAAATTGCTGAATACAGGTTCATGACAGTTTTTCTTTCTTTTCATATCTAGGGTTGTTGACGACTGAGTAGATACCTACTCTTTCGTATTATCCTCAAAGTAACTGCGAGAACTATTTGTTTCAAGTTATCTAGATAAAGTTAAGTCGAGTGGCGACCACGTACCGGAAGGCGCGGCGTGGGTAGGCCCCCCACAAGGTGACTGGTGACCTGGTAAAGGTTGCTGGAGCCCGCTGTATGCGGGTGGCGCAGGACCGGTCACTTTGGCACTCTTTGGGGGAGGCCTATGTCCAGCAGTGGACGTCTTTCGGCTGATACGATGATGATGATGATGAGATAGTTATACGTGAGGCACAAGGAGACTATAATGTAGATGAAACGGGGTTTTTCTCTATGAGATAACCTCAAAGAAAATATTATCCAAACTAGCTAGAATCTTTCAAAAGACTACACCTCAAATCTTTTGGTATTGAAAATTAATAGGGAAGCAATATTACGCGTTACGCTAGCTTGCTAGGGAAAGTTGCAAAATATGTATACACCAATGAAATGGGATAGAATCCATTGGTCTTATCATCCGCTTGTTCGGCCAGAATACTTACGACCTTTCCATACTTTCAGGCAGATCTTATACTTTTAAACGAGTATAAGATATTATTAGGTAAACGTCCGAGTGGTCGACGCTGTACTAGTATACGGTATGGGCACTCTATGTCAAAGTGACATGGCTTAAATTCGAATGAAGAAAAATTCTCTTAGTTCAAATTTAACCCATATTGCTTTCACATTTTAGAGAAAAACAAGAGTAAGTAAAGCCCGACCAGGAAAACAAAAAACTTCGCCATATTGCGGAAAACTATTGGAACTAATTTCCTCAACTGGCAACAGTAACTTTGAAGACGTCATTAATGCCATCTGTCAATTGCCGTCAAAGTGAGTTGTCGTTGGTACGTGTTGTATTGCGTTAAAATGCCGAAAACTATTAAATGTGACTTAAAAAAAGTGATATACAATATGACGAAGTATTTGTCGGAAAGAAAGTCTGGAGGATTAGACTATTTCTCTTAATACGACCTTGTTGTCAACATGACAGAGTGGAAATTAATTAGTGTTGCCATAACTATTGCTAATTTAGCGCCCCCAGACCAGGTTTTTTTATTTTCCAGGGGGGCTAGCACAACTGACGCCCCGCCGCGACGCGAGTCGAGTAAGATATATCCTCCTTTTTCTAATTTGCACGGTGCGAGTGAGACAGGAGATGCACAGTCGCGCGCGAAGCGACTTTTCAGCAAGTTGTGCTAGACGTACTGGTCGGGCTTTACCTACTACTTATTACTATACTATAAAGTAATACTGAGAACTGTAGGTTTTTTTTTAAATGAGGAGTAGTTAATTCATAATTGGGCATTGTGTCGCTGTATGGCTAGTAAACTACCAAATTATCATAAACAAGTGTAGCTTACAAAATAAAATCGAAGTCTAAAAGAGGGTGAAGAAGTCTATGAGTTCCATAGTATATTGTGTTTTTTTATAGTCCAAAAGGAGAGCTGGGAAGTTCGAATAAGGGATTTGACTTAAGTCAAATCAGCTTATTTTTATGACACGTCAAAAACGCTCCGTTATTGTGGAATTGGTAGAGATTACTTGTTTGTGACGTCACAATTTTACAACGTCCTTATTGTTAGTGTTTAGAATTAAAAATAGATTCTTTCCGACAGCGAACGAAATTATTTTTGTGTCTTGTTAGACATCAAATTCTCTCTGATTATTGCGTGAAATCTCTTGATCATTGCAGACTTTAAAAACAAACAGATGTTTATTAAAAATTAAACAAATTTTCATAATTATTTGAATGCCAATATGGTTTCAAAAGTCCAATGATAACGTCATAAAAGAAGATTTTCAGGTAACCAAGTCCTAAGTTATCAGTTATAAATGTGTCCTCCTTTTATATGCATACGTTTACAGCGCCATGAATCCTTTTTATGACTCCTTTCTTTATTGCTTTGCTCCGAATGCCAAGTGTCGACTCAAGGAATAATATGTTCCTGCTGCTAAGAGAAACGTCGATCTTTCCTTTAAATATCACTCAGACCCCGTAGCATGGACACACGATAAGTGACAAGATAGAGCGTCCGTCGCTGGCTGACACCGTTCAATAGAGACGGGCGCTTTGTCTTGTCACTTATCGCGTGATAAGGCCGGCCATGATACGGGGTCTGGTTTATTTTATCGACATGTAACGCGAATGCGAAGGCACGCAATATAATTTCATTAACTTAATTAAATATCTCTAGCTATAGTCATTTTAGTCGCTGCTACATTATTGTACGATCATTGCGTGACTTATGTTATTCCTTTGTAATAAGGCGAAAAGAATTATCAATTATTCTTGTCTCCTTGAAGTAATCTATCTCCATTCGTCATTCTCCTAGCTTCCCGGTTGTGCCCTAAAGGAGCCCGGGGTCAACACCTAATCCCAAGATTTGGCATAGGCACTAGTTTACGAAAGCGACTGCCATCTGACCTCCAACCCAGAGGGAAAACTAGACCTTATTGGGATCAGACCGGTTTCCTCACGATGTTTTCCTTCACCGAAAAGCCAACGGTAAAATTCCGTACACAAGTTCTGAAAAACTCATTGGTACGTGCCGGGATTCGACCCACGACCGCCGCTTGACAGCCGCATGCCTAAAACACCCGGTACCGTAGCTTATTTTTATATTTGTGTATTTTTCTAACGCTGCAGACATTTGACAGTTTATAAATCGGGAAACTACTTGTCTAGACAAATACCCAACTAAAGTTTTTAACTTTATGATTTATGATGCCATCGTATATTATGTATTGACAGTCTGACGTGTACATACATAAGCAATGTAACATGAAAGAGAACCGAGTCTTACTTGCAGAATATATATATTTATATGTATCTTCGGTTTACAGGCTGCCCAACCGTGGACTGGCCGGAGTGGGCGTGGCTGGAGGGCCGGCTGGCGGCTCGCCGACCGCCGGTGGAGTACATAGACCTCACCGACTGCGGCGCCGTCACCGACGCAGGGCTTTGCGCTCTGCTGCATACCTGCCCTTCGCTCCAGTACCTCTACCTACGGAGATGTACCCTTGTCACAGGTACGCTCGCCCTGCGGACTGTGGGCAGTGCCATCTGTGAGGTCTATATCTCACAGACAGCGGTGGCATGACCGACGCGCGATGAAACGTGCCCTTCGCTCCAGTACCACCTATGGACCTACCTAAGGGTACACTTGTCATAGGTATGTTGGACTGGTTGGTGGAATATCTACCTAGACCTCACAGACTTCTATGCCGTCATTAACGCGGGGCTCTTCGCTGTGGTATCTTTATCCGCGGAGATGCACCCTAGTCACATTTTGGAACCGTGGACTGGCCCCGTGAGTATGTACTGGAAGGTATAAGTATACCTCACGTATGCGCGGGGTTCTGCGCGCTCTGCTGCACACCTGCGCTTCGCTGCTGCAGCGAGGCGCAGGTGCAGTACGGAGATGCATCCTTCCCAGGGGTACGTTGGAATCGTGCACTGGTTGGACTGGTCGTGCCTAGAGGCCCGGCCAGTGGCACCACACCAGACCGTCGTTGCAATATTTCTATGTGTTGTACAAAGGTGCACCCGATTGATGAAATTTAATACAATTTACTTGTGACACAAGTATTCATAAATTGTGTAGATACGAGCAGATGATTGATGAAAGAAGAGTATCAAAAATGGTGTAAGTGAAAATTAAATCAAAAACATGAAAGGGGAAAGTTCAAAATGGAAAGTTGGAAAGGAGAAACCTCGAACAAAGTTTTCCGACTTAATCAAATAATTTCTAAATAAAGGTCAGGTCAAGCGTACCAATTACCCTGAACGGATGATTGAATGTTGTGAAAGTGAATGAAGTGAATGAAGCGAAAAAGGTGTGTCAGTATATATTATAAAACATATAAGGTTGGAAGCCGTAGCCGTGCTCACGCGGAAGAATATCCGTCAACCTCTCCGGCAAATAGGCATGATTCGCAGATAAGCCTTCCGTCTACAATCTGATTGATGAAAAGATTGAAAAGATTCTGATGAAAAGATGATTTAAACAGCGTCCATATTAGAGGAGCGGCACTTACGTACGTGGCTTGTAAGGCCGACACGGGAGCGACAGCCACGACCGCATAATTGGCAAGTAAATGTGCTGCCCGGAGATGAAAGCGGAAGAACAGCGCGTTGGTATCTAATTCGCGCCTAAAGGATAAGAGATCGAACCAAGCTTTATCGTGTTCCACCACTCCATTGCGTAGGGTCTCCCTCCATCCTCCGTCTACAATCGTCTACCAGATATCATTAGAAATGCACCTTCCACCGCAGGATTTAAATCCTGATTAAATAAATGGCTTTAAAAAAACTTTTATCAATATCATGAATTTTTCGACATACTATTGGCCATATGACATTTAAATAATATATTACGATAAAACAATGTATAATAACAGACAATAACCCACAGACGAATTATTAGATTACTACTATGTCTGGTGAGCAATAAAGAATATTTGTATTGTATTGTAATAACTATAGGTATATCATTATGAATGATTAACTTATGTAGGTACCTAAACCCAATTATGTGTAACTCTAGCTTACTGCAAAATGGCCTATAACAATTGTTATCAATACAATTTCAATTTCAATTAATTACGCAGCCTATCAAATACCTAGATAAAAATAAACAAAACTGAACCTTAATTCAACGAGAAATATGCGTCGCCCACATCTCACATTTATGTCGCCATTATAGCAAGTTAACATTATGTTATTTTCATTTACCATGACAACACATAACAATCACGCCCCAATAAATAAGACCTGTAAGTGTGAATGAATTAATGAGTTTGGCTATACAATATATGTATCATTATTACTACGTGATACAATCAAATGAGTACCTATTTCACAGGTTGTTGCTGTGCTTCTTTATAGAATCTAGCATCGTTGTTGTTTAGATACTTTTTTTATGATTAAATAAAAAAGGCTCAGTCAATTCAGTATTATTTTTATAATTCAGGCGCGGTGCTCGCTGACTTGTTGGGTTGGTAGTTGGTACGAACAAGACTAATAGTTTCAATTTTGTCTTCACTTTTTTATTCAGAATTAGCAGCTCGCGCGGCTCCAGCCGCGTATCATAGAGAACCCAGACGAAGCCGCGGTATACAATATAGCCTTTGTCCACCCTGAGTAGTTCCAGAGGGAATCACCCCTTACATACAAACTAACAATCTCGCAGACGTTACTTCTGTATAATAATACTTAAAATAGCTTTTACATTCACATTGTATTAATTATTGTAACTACCAAACCAAGTTCCATTTTAATTTGTTCACCGTCGCAGCGGCCTGTCAATATTTCCTCGTAAAACTGTGTGATGCAATTTTCATAGAAACATTCTCGTGCGATTTAATGTTCAGAGGAAAGTTTTTCAGTTAGTTTACCCTTTGTCCGATAACTGGCCAATTTTAAACTAGATGCATAACTATGCAGGACAGGGAATATGAACTATGTTAATATTGTTAGGGTAAATTGCACCAAACCGTTTGTGATCGTAAGCGGTGTTCGTTCAAATCTAACATCGAAAGTTTGACAAGTTTCCATGGAATGAAAGTTGCCGGCGCCATATTGAACGTTACTCGGTGTGTAATCTTAAGTTGGTGCAACTCGCCCTTAATAAATTTTAAACTTTATTACACGGAATCGCTAAATTGTCCATGGCAAGTTTGAATGACTACGTTCTTACTTTAATGAAGATTTTTTCATTTGCTAGCCGCAGTGGTTACGTGTCCCAGGTCACGATTTTAAAACTGTACATGTTTGTGGATTAACATTTAGTTGGGCAGTTTCAGGTGATAATGCGGACACGCTGGACAAAAGCGCCAATTTTTTTTCAGGTACTTTTTTAGGTCCGTAGCTTTAAATTTTTGATAGGAACCAACTCCTCCGTCAGCCATCTTTAATTTTATGGCGGTCATTTTGAATTTTACGTATATCATTAATATCTCGAGTTCTAAATAACGTAGAATCACAAACTTAGTGTCTAAATATACATATTTGGGGTCAAGGAATTCAACTAGATATTTTTAGAGCCGAGTTCCCAAAGGATATCAAACGGAACCCTGTTTCTAAGCTTCCGCTGTCCATCCGGCTGACTGCGTATTAGCAATAGCTAGACTGTTAAAATTTTCACAGCCGTTGTTTTTCAATTGCTGTTTTAACATACATTCATAAAAATAAAATAAAATAAATAATTAAACAGTGCTCTCATACATGAAACGTAATTTTATGGCGTTTTTTTGCCCGCCCATAACAAATAGGTGCTGTTGTCCAGCGTGTCCACATTTACGACAATTTGTGTACGACACTCTGCCCCACTGTGTACCAAACGTGGAATTTTGTTGATGATTACTTATTCGAAGTGTTTTTGAGAAGTTCATGTTGTGACATTCTTTCTAAGAAAATCTGTCATCAAAAGGGACATAATAACAGCAAGAAATAGTTGACTGACCCACCAAAGAGGAGATTATAGAGAGTTATTGGCAATAATTTTCGGTTTTTAAATTCATCTGCCGCGTTACGAAAATAGAGACTAAAGTTAGAAGTAACATGTGGGGTCTAATGCTATAAGCGACGAATTATCTTTGTTAATGACAATTCGCAGAATGCCTAATATAATTACATTATGATATATATTTATTTAATTATGAAACAAACGGTCATACAAAAAATATTGATACAATTTCTTCTCTTAATCTAGACCTTTTTTTTCCTACCTATCTTTCCAAGAATAATCTAGACCTATAGTTTCCATTTTTATTAAACATCTTTATATAAGCACGAGAAAGTACCTATCCTGGATCAGGTTAAGCTAATTAGTAAGAGGTTACACATAATTTTTAGAAACAGTTTCACAGAAAACTTAGTGTACGGAAACATGATATCATGATATTACCATAATATTACTGACTTCACCGTGGCATTCCATTGAAACGTCAAGGTTCCAAGCCGACACTCTAATCATAGGATAACATCGATGATTCGAACTAACTAAATGTTATTTCAGACGGAGGCGTCCGGTGGATTCCGTCGTACTGCGCGCTCAAAGAGCTCAGTGTGTCCGACTGTACCGGCGTCACGGACTTCGGGTTGTACGAACTAGCGAAGCTCGGCCCGGCGCTGCGGTATCTTTCCGTGGCTAAGTGTACTCAGGCAAGTATTACTCCTACCTAACTTCCGAAACGTGACTGAATAAGTTGTTTGTACTAGTAGTGGGCTGTACCTAATTAAAATAAATTTACGTTTACGTTTTTGATAAAAAACAAAACCTACCCAATACGACAGATTCTGACAAGTGACTAATCGAACATGAAAAAAATATAGTTGCAGATTGGGGGTAAATGGTTATTTGTTATGCAACGCTGCAAAGTTGTTGTTTGGTTGTTGGTTGTGACATGATGTTTGGTTGTTGGTTGTGACATGCGGAGTCTCAGGATACGATGGGGTGGTTTGAAGGATACACTTACTAGAAATCGAACATAGTTTACTTAACTTATTCTATATATATAATTAATCTACGTGTTTTGGTAGGAAAACCCTTATCTAGTGGACGGCAATTATCTCTCTTAATATTGTACTCGCGTGATCTACACCTACGTGTAGATAAGCACGTTTGCTCACCACATGCTGTATTGAAAGCCGAGCTAGCGAAGGCTTGTAAGATTGTTCAAAAGTACAATCCTGAGCATAGCGAGGCTGTCAAAGCACGAGATGCCGAATAACTTTGTTGCCAAGCGAAACACACAACTTATTACCTCACCACCGCGAGGAAAATTGTAAAAATGACTTTCATTTGGACCTTATACTCGTTTTCAAAAAAGGTTTGTTTACATCTCATCAAAATCATTCATTTGCTACTCATTTTATATTTATTAAACGAAGCATAAACATTTTTGCATCTTTAAAAAAGTTTGTCTCCACGCTTACATAAGTAAGCTTAGCTAAGTATTGTTGGGTAGGTACTCAAGGGTAAACTAAGTCTAAGAAATACGCATATTTTAGTTTTCCGCTGACTTAGCAGGCATTCAAATTCGTACAATTGTATAAATTACTTCAATTATTTTGATTTTACTGCGTCTTTAGAAAAAACAAATCAAGATTATATGTACAATATGAGCTTCTTCTTATAAAAAGATAACATATCATCGTCAAGAATATTTACCCCTAATCAAGTGTTTTTTTTCTGAGAAGCTGCGCGCGTCACGACTTTTTTTCAGAATGCCTCCTTTTCACCTTCTCGACAATCGTTTCCCTCTTCAAGAGTGCAGATACATTCTAACCCATGTCCTTTCTCCAGGTGTCGGACTCCGGAGTGCGGACTCTAGCCCGCAGGTGTTACAAGCTGCGATATCTGAACGCTCGAGGCTGCGGCGCCCTTGGCGATGATGGCGTCGAGGCGGTGGCTAGGGGCTGCTCCAGGCTAAGAGCCTTGGACCTGGGAGCCACTGATGTGTCAGAGGCCGGTCTGCAGGTAGTAAACATAGTTAGATTAACTCATCACATGCTCAAGTCAATAGTACCTACTAAAATGATGGCCGTGGTAATGACAACAATAGACACAATGCTTCGCTCGGGTGCCTAATCTTAAAGTGTTATTTAAATAAACGTAACCTAATAGGGCATCACCAATTAAACCTAGAGAACAACTGGTCGTATGTTATGATCTGGCAAAGATATCTAATCAATGCACTGAACAGTAGGCTTATTCATGCATAGGTACAAATTTGTAAACAAATAGGGAGTTTAATCAATTCTAAACTTGTAACCGTTGCTAGCAGCTAACCATGACGCCATTGGGCAGATACGACAGTCACGTCATTTAACTTTGATAAGCCCAGTGTTATAGATAAAGGATATAATAAAAGCTCACTTCAACATACAGCATATCCACTCATGGCATTATTGAATTGTCTCATGTTAAGTACAGTCAGAAAAGTAGTCAGCTGCAAGTGCGCAGCTAAACTACTTCACTGACTGCACCTACAGAGTCAAAAATGTTGATGGGTATGTTGAGGAAATTTGAAGCTGTCACAGATAGACAACTTTGTTTTAAGGAAAAAGCATGTCGATATTAGACGGAAAACTACATTCAAAGATTAAGAAAAGACAATAAAACTCTTTCGCACATAATCGGAAGAAGAATAATAACATAACCGGAAGTTTTCTTGCGGCAACTGAAGGAGTAGGTTAGTAGACGTGGCTATGGGACGGTCTTTACAATCACGTGAAAATACAGCATTTAGCTTTTCATTTATCGAAAAGAAGCCGGAGAAAATCCGCGCCGAACAATGACTGCAAAATTTGACACAAGGACTGCTCCTTGTGTCAAATTTTGCAAATTATGTAAATACATACGATTTTTTTGGACTTACGAGGGGTGATCCAAAAGTAATGATAACTGAATACTTATTGAATCGGATTAAAATAAATAGGTATGCCGTTACTGGCCATAAAGACTCCTTAGTAAATAAAAAAATAAAAAATAAAAAAATATGTATCTGTCAGAGAGTTGCAGCTGTTTTTTCACGAGCAGTCGGAACAATAACGCAAAAATGGAGAAAACTAAGGTGAGAGCGAGAGAAAAAAAATGTGTACTAAAGATATATACGCTGAATTAGTGGGAACACTGGGCGAGTCCGCTCCGCCGTATTCCACAGTGGCACGGTGGTCAAAGGAGTTTAACTTGGGAAGAACATCCACTCAAGATGAACGTCGCGAAGGCCGTCCATCTGTCGCCATTACTGGAGAAAACGTCAAATAAAATCATGATCTCGTTTTAACAGATAGAAGGATGACTATTAGGCATCTAGTTGAGCTCACAGGCATCTCGTATGGCAGCATTCAAAGAATCTTAACTGATGAACTACACATGAAAAAAGTCTCCGCTCGTTGGGTGCCTAGAATGTTAACGGCTGAACAAAAGAAGATACTCGTACGATGTGAGATTTCGAAGTCTAATCTTGACAAATATCAAACTGATCCCGAAACATTTTTGCGTCGGTTTGTAACCATGGACGAGTCTTGGATCCACCATTTCGATCCTGAGACCAAACAGCAATCCATGACCTGGAAGCAAGCGTCTTCCCCTACATCGAAGAAATTCAAGGTAGCAAGCTCCGCTGGTAAGGTCATGGCTTCAGTGTTTTGGGATGCTGAGGGAGTCATAATGATCGAATACCTGGAAAAGGGAACCACTATTACGGGCTCCTACTACGCTGACCAAATACGCAGATTGAGAGAGGCAATCAAAGAAAAGCGGCGGTGTAAACTTCGAGCTGGCATCCTGTTCCACCAGGACAACGCACCACCCCACAAGGCCGGCGTTGCGATGGCTGCCATCCGTGATTCAGGGTTCGAATTGCTGGAACACCCCCCATATTCGCCAGACCTAGCCCCCAGCGACTTTTATCTCTTTCCACGGCTGAAGGAAGATCTTAGAGGCAACAAATTTTTGAATGATGGCGAGGTAATGGCCGCTGTGGAGGCATTTTTGGAGGGTCAAGAAAAAGATTTTTTTTAAAATGGAATTCGTGGTCTGGAGAAACGATGGTCTAAGTGTGTAGACTTGGAAGGAGATTACGTAGAAAAATAAATTATTTTATTTAACATTTTATGTGTCTTTCATACTGATTATCATTACTTTTGGATCACCCCTCGTAGATTATTCAAGCATAAATCATAAGGTATAAATATACCTTAAGATTTTTATGTAGCGTAGGATAATAGTACTAGCAAAATTATGCTGTCATAGTTTAATAACTGTTTGAAATATATTCTTACCTACATGCTAAAGTACTTTCGCTTAAAGCAGCCACTTCACATGATCGACTGCCGTGTACTCCACACATTTACTTATAAGCAAACAGCGAATCAAAATGTATACATGTCACACAGAACTCATGGTTTCACCGTGCGTGTTTCGCTTCTTTTTCTTCTAGCGGCCAGTACGTGTGATTTAAAAAATAAAAGGTTGTTTATGTTGTGAACATTTTTAACAGTACTTCTTTGACGTTGAAAACCTCTATACAGCGGTTTATTACCCAAATTATGTGCCAAGTTAAATGTCACCCTGATTAAAATCTCGATTGAACATAAAATTCCTTTACGAAAGTTACCAAACATTTCAGGAAGTTTGCATTGACAGTCTTAATTATAAATGTACCGTAAAATGGGGTGAGTAAGGTGAAAACTGACATTCAAACCTCGATAGGTAACATTTTATTTTTACTTATACAAACTGAATGGTGTATATAATAAGTGTTCCGGACGTTTGTATTTTAGTTTTTATTTTATTTTGGGTAGTTCCATTTCATAACTTTGACGATAAACAGGAAAACCCACCTCACCACGTAGTCCCTCGTAATTGGAGTAAGATGGGTTTTCATACAAAGGTGATTTTGGAAGATTGTTGGAGGTTTTTTTTTATTATGAGTATTACTATAGCTCCATTTTAAATTGGAATACATTATTTTTGTAGCAGTAGCCTTAAAAAACCATCTCACCCCCCTTTCATACCTTCTCTCCCCATTCATAACCCAACTCTCCCCGCGAACCCTACTCACCCCATTTTACAGTACTTAAATAACTGCGCACATGGGTATAACCTTTGTTGTTTTTGTTGATGAAAAAGCCGTTTGAAGTAACGTCTCTTTGATATTGTTGTATTCTCATGAATCATAATTAATTTCAATTTTGTAAATTATGCAACGTTGCTTTTACTTGAACAGCGGTGGGATATTGTTTAATATGAACTTATTTTTTCTAAAGTATACGCAAGATGGTAACTAACACTAACTAAATTAAATTAAAACTAATATTTGTTCTATCGAGGTATTACAAAATGCGGAATAACTTACGTAATGTTATGTTACATTTGTCTAAGAGTGAAATGATTCCTTTTTACCCTACCTACTTGCTAAGCTGTTAGTCCTGGGTGTAAATCCCGATAGCCATACTAAGCGTCATTAAAGTAAAAGTAAATCCATTCTCATCCTTGATATTTGCACAAAAAGGGACAAATAGTATACAATGCAACACAAGGACAAATCATATACAGATGTCCCTCAAACATGCCACTGAAATCTATTTACCGTTTGTCACGTATTGATAATGCACATAATTAGGAGGCTATGTTTTGTATTGGCTGTGGTTGACTTGGCTTACCCATTTCGAATACATGTACACCCTGAATCAAATCCCTGTGCGGGGTTTGAACAATGAAGCCCGTCAGTCGTTATATGCAAATATACTCGTGTCGGGGCCGGCGCTACATATGTGGAGAAATAAATATGTATAGAGTACAGACGCGATCGCGCAGAGTAACTCCCAACATAGCCCTCTCCATTGCCCTTTGGGTGACTTTGAGCCTTCTTATCGCTGGATGCGGGTGGCGCAGGACCGGTCATTGTGGCACTCTTTGGGGGAGGCCTATGTCCAGCAGTGGACGTCTTTCGGCTGATATGATGATGATGATGATGATGATAGTACAGACACTACTGGTATCAAGTGAATGATTCATTATTTCTGGCAGAATGTTTATTTAATTAAAATTGATACAATGAAATATTTGAATACTTTGTTTTAATGTTTTTTAGTGAATGTATATCTACTTGCATACTCCATAGGGACTTCGGGCCGTTCACTCTCATCCAATAGAGGAGCCCTGTCCCCAGCAGTGACACGTATTATAACGTGTCTCTACCCTCTGGAGATATTTTTTTATGTTCATCTAATCAAATAATGCACCATATTAGAATATTCCCGAGAAGGAACTCTACTCGGGATCTCGTTCAATGTCCAGAGAGTAGAGACACGTTGTATATAGGCTGATTTATTTATTTTTTATTATTAGGTAATACAGTCGATATACGACATCTTGATGGTTCACTTTTTGAGACATCGTGTTTTTTAAAGTAGTCATGTACATATAAATTATATGCGGACGTGTTTTTGTATAAAAAACATGAGGAGGAATTTTATTTAGAATTTCTAACTAAAATACTCTCTAGTTTGTTTCATAATCGGATCAGTGCCAACAAAGCCGTATTCCTCTAGGTAATTACCTACTTGTCACACTATTCTTCAATTTATTTTGGTGGTTGAAACAACTTAGTCTATTCCGATTCTTTTATTAGTTGTCTTTGTGTAATTCTCTTGCTTTACAAAGTTTAACATTGTTATATAGGATAAACGTATAAACTCACGTAAAATATTATACTTAAACAATAAAAGTTTAGACGAGGTTATTATTATTATTTTACTTTTGATGCCAAGCAAATAAATGTTATAAAGCATTTCGTTTTTTCCCCTAACGAAGAATATAAATGTTTCTAAAACTAAGTATGTAAAGCCTTAATACCATTCCCGATGCTATTTCTAGACGAGATACATCATAGCCGATGCTGACAATAGGAAAAAAAACCTCACTTACTTTCCCAAATGGTATACATCCATCATAGAAAGCACCATCAATCACGCAATCGTCCTAAAATTGAACTGCTTCGTCGACAGCAAATATAGCACGCACTGTGTTTAACATTAGGACCATATCGTGCATATTTAAAATAGATTTGGAGCGAGATAATATGGTATTTCAGACTTTGCGTGCAGCTCCAATCGTATGTGAGAAAGTGATTTAACTATATATATCAGTTAAAATACTCGCGATACTTCGATAAATGGGAACTGGATTGGATAATCATTCTGAATATTTTCAAAAGGGTATTGGTTTGCGAATACCGGCAACGCTTTCTCATATTTTTGTTCGATGTTTTTAGACTTAAAATTGTTTGGGCTTTAAAAAAAAATTGTAATTTCAATTTGCAACCCTTTCGACTCACAAGCGATTTCTACTTGAAAAATTATGCCATGCGCTAATGGCGTTTATAATGTGTCAGCATTTATTAAAATAACGTAACCTTGATCGGCGTCCTGGCAGGTTGGCTGCCGGCGATTGCTAAATTTGTTTTTTATTATTATTTAATTCTTATTATAAGAAGGTTTGAAATCATTACATAGCTTCCAGGATGATCTGAAGATCTTTCGAGTAACTATTAGCTCAACCTAGTTAGTTTTTACGATTTATAAGGTCCATGTTTTCTGCCAACAAACTGTCATGCAGTTTGGCAGATAAGTTTAACTTTATACTATGTAACCTGTTTTTGTAATAAAATAAATAAATAATAATGTTTCGACGACAAGGCCTTGTGAGTAGTAACCCTGCCTGCGAGCAGAGAGGGTACTGGTTTAAAATCCCAAACCCCGGTAGTAGCACGATTCCTTTTGTGAGTCTTGGATGTTTTCTAAGTATTTAAGTATCAATTAAATACATCATCGTCTAGTATCCGTACTACGGGACTAAGTAGATCGATTTTTGTAAGTGTTTGTGTGATATGAATTAATTTAAATTTGATGTTCAATTTATGCTTTTTTTCAGATCCTCGCCCGCTGCTGCCCCAACCTCAAGAAGCTGGCTCTCCGCGGCTGCGAGCTGGTTGGAGACGACGGCCTCGAAGCGGTCGCCTACTACTGCCGGGGCCTCACCCAGCTCAACATCCAGGACACCCCTGTCACGTTGAGGGGATACCGGGCTGTCAAAAAGTACTGCAAGCGTTGCGTCATTGAACATACTAATCCTGGTTTCTGTTGAGTTCTGGTGTCAGACAGAACTCACTGCGTGTTGTTTTTTCTAGTGCTAGTAGTGTGTTAAATTCGGATGTTTTGAGAACATTTAGCCATGTTAACAAATTTAAAGGTTTAATATTTTGAATAGTCCTAACACCAGTCATGTGGTTGCTATACTACCCGGTTACAATATATTTGCACCTCACCGCGTGACGCTGATGTCATACTGGCGCTCTGGGGCCTCTGGGCACAGCGCGCATGAATATATAAGGGCGGTAAACAGGCAAGCGGGAAGGGCGCAAGGTGGTGCGCAGATATTGCGATCGGTTAGTATGAAAGAATGAGTAGAATTAAGTTCATAAAAACTTTGAAATAGCCAAGATATGAACATTTCGAATTCCAATTATAACTCCACAATCAAGTGCCCTTGGATCCTACGTATTGTATGATGATTAACTATTAATAGCCTGATTATGGATGTTTAAAACCATTTTCAGTGAGATACTGTGTTAAAAAAGTACTTACATTTTACCTAGTCTTAGAACTGACCTGACTATAACAGATGATGTTCCTGTGGCTTGTTTCAGTTAAAATGATGAAAATGCACTCAACATGGGATTTTACAATTTCTCTTTGTTGCTAAATATGGATAACAAAGAGACGTAGAACTGACCGAAATGTGGCTCGTGTACGTGTTGCCACTGTATGTTGTGTTTATTCGTAATTGTTTAACAACCCTACTAGAAGATAACAGTCTCGGTAAGGGTAGGTTTTAAGTACTTTTCGTCATTTTATATGGAACAGACTATAATTTATGTTGAACACAAGCTTGGCAGATCTATTCTATACTGCGCTACTGACTATTTATAATAGATTGGAATCGTATGGGTAGTGTTCTCTCTTGCACTAGCACGTAAGCATATGTGTGAGAACGAGAGCTCATTCGACCAATACGATTTCAAGTTTTATAAACTAGCTCAGGATTTTTAGACCATTTGTGAGACCAAAGATGGAAAATATTTGGTAATCCACTTTTTTGCAATTTTGGGATTAAAACAAGCTAGGCGATATGTAAAAAAAAAGAGAGCTGCTTTCTGTGTGAACGTTTCAGAATGACTGTTGTGGCGAGCGAGACAAGACAACACACGTCAGAGACTAAGGTCACTTAAACGATACTTACTCAGTTTCTTACTGAACCTTAAACTCCCCGATCGTCCGCTTGCCTGGCCCTTGAGGGGTGAGGGAGAGGCTATATCTCAAGACGCTAGCGTAGGAGGAGTGGGAAGTTTTAGAATATTATCTAAGTCACTATTCTGAAGAACTATGCAATCTTTTACCTACTTACCAACATTTCCCGTCTTAAATCTAGAAATTCTGAGCTCTCAACACGTCAATTTTGCATTCTATAATTGAGTTATCGGAAATAATAACGCAATATTGGTCATATCCACCGCACCGCCCGATTAGAAGCGAAATTGTGGTCCCCGTTGTATTTGGACTACCGTTTCCGCCAAATTCGGTGAATGCAAATTAGTCATCATGGTAGAGGCTAGTCTGCCAATGCCTTTTGAATTTAGGGTTCAAAATGGGTTCGCCTTGTTGATACAGTAAATAAAATTGCTTCTGCAATATGTACATTTTGACAAACGAGATTTAACTACGTATAGAAGAATTTATAGAAGAAAGAAAACTATCTGTAACTTTTTTAGGCACATTGATTAATATTCAAACTTCACCTAATTTATTATAGAATCACATTTTCATTCCGTAAACATCAAGTTTAACTTTAATGAATGAGAAAAAAGGTTCTACTTTTGATGGTGTAAATTGAACATTATGTTTAAAATAATCACGGTAATATTACAATTCATGCTCTTTGTAAATGCTTGATAGTTAATTATTAAGTTTCTATAGCTGTACATATTGTACAAGAAAGTGCCAATTTCGTTCTTACACCGCTTCGGACTCAAGATGACCTCTCCTCCAAAGGTACATTGGCTTCACTTATAGTTCGTAAATATAATATGAGAGAGCAGCAACATTAGGTATTAATACAGACAGCCAATTTGTTTGCGTTTGTTAATTGGGGCTACAATTAAAAACAAAGTATGTTAGCAGAAATATTTGATAACTTGATCTACCTAGATTTAACATGTGCCATAGTGAAAAAAAAACATAACACCTTTTTTGATAATAATCTCTTAACACACGTTTTTTAGCGGCCGCCCAAAAAACCTATAATAAAAATGTATATTTCTTATATTATTTGTAATTATGTAGCAAATTTCGTAAAAAGATTTATTTGTTTATTATTAGTGTGAACTGAATATTATTAACACAATTGCCATTGTTGTTTTAGTTGTATTTTTATTAAATTATATTTTTTAATGACATCGTTTTATTTTGTATAAAAACTCCTTTATTTATTTTATGAAGATTTCTTGCTGTTATGATTTAGGTATGAATATGAGTAGTATCTATTTAAATGCTTGTGTAACCGAATAGAGAATTGAAGTCTAGACGAGATAAACGCAAGAGACATCTGTATGAAATAAAAAGTTCTCGTCTTTATTGTTCTTAGAAAATTGTGTAGTTAAATGAAACTCGTTGTAAAATAGATATTTTTTTTTTCTAACATTCAAGAAACATGGGGCATCATATCGTTAAATGTGACACAAAAAATATCCAAATTATTTCAACATAACAGGTAAGTATATTTATTAATTCAGAAAGAGTTCTTGTGGCATTTTGCAATTCGTGCAATCATTACGATGCGTGTAAAACGTTACACACTAACTTTCTGTCTTCTTTTCTGGCAAATCTCTATTCAACATTTTAACAGACGCCAATAGTTCGTTTCGTCATGCGTTTATTTTTAGTTTTAATTATATCATAGTAGTTTTTAACCAGCTTTTATTGGCAGAGAGGAAGATCCTTAGGACCTATACCTACTTAAAACGAGGAGATGGTAGTCTGAGAGTAAGGAAGAATGAGGAAGAGAATGAGGGCTCGGCAACCAGTGCTTCCACTGGTTGCCGAGCCCAACATGTTCGGGGAGAGCATTTGCTCGGATTTCCGCTCGACTACGCTGGCTCGGCCACGTCGAGAGTATGGGGGAGGATCGTGCCGCCAAAGGAGTGTGCCTAGGGCGGTATCACTGTCAATCAATGGCAGAACTGTCGATTCTTCTAAAATGCTCCAAAACCTGCCGGCTCCATCAAGCGGCTGAGGGTTACCAAACTTTTCGACGGAGAACTAGACAGCATTACGTTTTCCATTATTTACCAAGTTTCACATCATTACGACTACTGGCATCGGGTGAACATCTATAATTTCGTTACATAGGTACGCAGTTCGTTAGTTTGATAGTTTCAAGTGAAGTAATATGAGGTTCGTAATAAAAAGAGCTATTCATATGCCTCATTAGGTTGAAAATGTAACCCCTGTTGAGCTTCATTGCTCATTACCACTTAATAGTTTCTATAACAGTAAACAGAAAATCAACAGTAGGTAGTCAAAGTAGTCACAAAGGAATATTTTTCATTAAAATTTGTTCAACTTGCCTGCTCGAGTCTCCTTGACGGATAGATTGAAACAAATTCGTTCCGATAAAAAATATATTCCGTTCAGTAAACTTGTTGAAAATAGTTGCAAATACATTTACTTTTCGAGAAAAAGTATTTTTTTATTCACTGCAGGTAAAAATGTTAAGGACATATTGACGTCATGTGACTATAGTACTTCCGGCCATTTCGGGACTGACAGGCTTAGGTTTACTCTCTCTACGATTAAGTCCTTACGAATAGACGAGCGTATTTTGCAAAATGCTTCGTTTTTCATTCAAGATTACGACGTAAGTAACTATTTGTATTTATCCAAAAACTGATAACGTACTTAAATAATCATTGCTTAAATAACCTAGGGGCTAAAAAAGAAAAATTTTCATTTTCTCTTTCTCTAAAATAAATGAGTTTTCTTGGGAGTCTCTTTCAAATTTTGCTGTGAATTGTCGTTTCGGTTCTCAATATTGCAGTAAACAAGAATAATTTGATACATGATTGATTACAATTTAATTTGTACCCTGGGGCTGACATGATTGAAAATCAGATTCATTTAAAAAAATAAGAAAAAAATGGAAGGTAGGTTTTTATTTTTTTAGGTGAAAACCGGATTAAGTAAATTTAATTTTTTTGCCTAAATTGTACATTTTTGCTTAAAATTTTATCTTATCCTTAAAATTAAAGGCGTAAATCAACGCCGCGTGCTAATCTCCGCCGAAATTTTCATTTAATTTCAGTTTAAGATGTTTATTTTAGTATGTTATCAGTTTTTGAATAAATACTCTTTAAGTACTCCCGTAGTAATCTTGAATGAAAAAGGAACCTTTTTGCAAAATATGCTCGCCTGTAAGAATAAGGACTCCTAAAGGGCTAAATGATGCCAATTGTGTCGTCCCGTTGTCACACGACGTAAATAAAATGTCCTT
Organism: Epinotia bilunana; assembly: GCA_947049275.1. Lineage (NCBI taxonomy): Eukaryota > Metazoa > Arthropoda > Insecta > Lepidoptera > Tortricidae > Epinotia > Epinotia bilunana. The sequence continues at coordinate 6,226,898 of OX346253.1, forward strand.
AACATTATTTTTTTATTTTATTTTTTTAAATAAAAAACTTTTCAAGGACTTCCGACCAGATTTGGCTTGGCAGACTAATTTATTCTCAAAGATATTATTATTCCACAACATTTTGAATAATTTTCCATCACATTTGGCACCGTCTGCCAAGTAGTTCCGGCCATTATTATTATTATTATAGCCTCTTTATTCCTTTATAAATACTATTCAAAATTATATTTTGTGTCATTTCATGCATGCATTATTACTTCACATTATATAATATATATTTATTTATAGTAATCATACAATAGATTTTTTTATTTTTATTATTTACTAAGGACCTCTCTACGAGTAAAGGCCTCCTCCATATCCTTCCATGTGTCTTTATCTTTTGCCTTTGCTAACCAATCCTTTCCAGTCGCTCTATCTAACTCGTCTGTCCACCTTTCTTTTGGTCTTCCCCTACTTCGTTTACCAACTGGTTCTGTCCACGTAGTTACTTTGTTTGTCCATTTTTGATTGCTCATACATGCCACATGGCCCGCCCATTTCCATTTAAGTTTTTACAGTGCTGTACCGCGTCTATTACATTCGTTGTTTTTCTTATATCGGTATTACGTTTCCGGTCACTCCGTTTTATATTTAAAATACTTCGTTCCATGGCTCTTTGACTTGTTTGTATTTGACTTGTTATGTAGTTGCTATATACCCATATTTGGCCTACTGCCGTATGAGAGACATGGTAGTATACAGAAATCTAGGACTTTTTCTTAAGTTTGACAGGAAGGTTAGATTTAAGTACTTCTTTATAGCTCCAGAATTTATTCCATGTTAAATTTATTCTTCTATTTATTTCGTCTGTTTGCCTAAATAAATGTATTCTTGCACATATTCTAGTTCAGTATTGTTCACATAAATGGGAGTTTTCGAAGCATTTGTCATGACCTTTGCTTTAGCAGTTCCGGCCTTATCGGGACGTTATTTTCGACTTAGGTTTACTCTCTCCACGATTAAAGGGCTAAATGATGCCTCATGTGTCGTACGGTCAGCATCAAAATTAGCTGCACAATCGAAGACGTCAAAAGCTCTTATTCCCTTTTAATAAAGACTTTTGGCGTTTTCGGTTGCGCAGTTAATTTCGATGCTGACTGTACTGTTGTCACATGACGTAAATAATATGTCCTTAACATTTTAATCTGCCGTGAATAAATCAAAACTTTTCAAGGACTTCCGGTCAGGTTTGGCATGGCAGACTTATTTATTCCTAAAGAAACTATTATTCCACAACGTTTTTAATGATTTTCGTTAATTTGTCACATGACGTAGGAAAAGGTATCCAGTGACCACCTTTGGCACCGTCTGCCAAGTAGGTACCTACTGCCGGCCATTTCAGGACTGACAAACTTAAGTTTACTCTCTCTACGATTAAAGGGCTAAATGATGCCACATGTGTCGTAATGTTATCACATGTTGTTATGAGACGTAGGTATTTTGGGAGTGGACTTACGGACTATAACATTTTCCGCCGTTTTTAGAAGACGCTTACGTCTGTAATTTGGCCACTGTAACATGCAAGATACTACTGTAATTGTATAGATATGAAAATACTAATCGTGTTCTAAGTAAAACGAACTATGAATCCATTGTGTCCAAATTATTAAGTAAATTCAAGCTACCAAAACTTGGAATACTGCATATAATCTGTGAGTTAAGTTGTAGCTTAGTACGACTATGACATTAGCATTTCAGACGTCTCGTGTGTAACGCCTTAATAAGAGAGCGTGCTTAGATTGTCAACAAGCCTTTATCATCGTTAGTTCTATCCCGTAATGTTACGTTAACGTTAGGTACAATAATGTGCTGTAGTGATACCTGCGCGGTGAGTACATTCGAAATAGTTTTTTTTCATCGCACGATCTTGAAATCAAGGTTCTCAATAGGTATCACTCCATCGATGCATCGATCAATGTTTTGTGTGGTGGACTGGTCGATCAGAAGTTTTTTGATACCAAGATACACGGGCACTGAATGTATATTAATTTTTATTATGTGTTTCTGTTAAGTTTTATGTACCGTTCAGATAATTCATAAGTTACAAATGCAAGTACATACCTCGTTGGATTTTTTTCTTTCCTGAATAACGCAAACTTCTTAAAGATGTCTGCCAACCACGAGCTTATATTTGCATGTTTACTGTTTGATACGATACACACTAAAACCACGACTTATTTCTATCAGATGCTCACTGGGTGCTCAAACAGTAACAGAGGTTCACGAGCGGTCATAATGCAGTTCCCCGGATTTAAAAGGGAACTTTCGGTATCGGGGCACCAAATGTTGGAATAACATGCGGCCACCAATTCGAGAAATAAAGAATCAGAATAAATTCAAACTAAAATATCAAATGCGTTTTAAAAAAACAAAAACAGAATCCTTCAACTTTGCTTTCTCCCATTCGCCCTGTGTAAATCTAATAAAAAATAAATAATAAGTATAACAAATAGGCCTTTCTAGAACACTAATAAGTCGCATACTTTAATTTTATTTAAGAAAAAAATGCATTAGGTTAAATTAAACTTTTGTCCAATGAAACATTTGGCCAAAAGTTGTTTGGTCTAACATTAGTGAACCACCCATGACATTTATTATATAAACACGCACACACACACGCAAATAGCATTGCACTGGTTGTGAATTTTAGGGAGGGTCCTGGCAGAATATCAGCGATGTGGCTCCTGCCGCATCATTATGCTGAGTCAGCGCCCATTCTTTGCCACGACACATGGCTCACTTATATATTGTACTTACTTGTAGTTTTAATTTGCTATTTTTAGTATGTTAGTTCATAAGTTGCATGTTCTCCAGTTCTTTTTTATGCCTTATATGTTGTGGGTACAAATAAAGTTTTATGTATCTATCTATCTATATCTTTTTAGTTTTTGGATTAAATAACTATGTATTGGGTACGAAACACCTTACAAGTTGAATTCGAAAGGTACTACATAAGGCACCGTCTATTGTTTTTAATTAGTTGTGCCATCGAAATGACGCTCATGACAGCGAAAGGGCAGTTTTATTATAAAAAGTATGAATTATTACTTTTAACTTTCTAAGTAACGTATAACCTCGTACTTTATGAAACGGTCTAATCGGGAACATCGTAGCGAAAAACGGGTATCATTAGTTACAACTTGTGTTTTCCTAAAAGGGAGGTTAGGTCGGTATGTTCAGTATTTTTTCTGGCTTTTACTTGTATTCTTTATTTAGGGACTCATCATTGAACGAAGCTGGGTCCTTTTATATTTATTTGACCCTTACGCTTCCAGCGGACCTCGAAAACGGTTTTTTTCCCCTATTAGCGGTGGGTAGCGTGACCGCACCACTGGTTTGATTACTAACAATATACCAGTAAACGAGGGTCGGCGGTATGTGTGTATTATTAGATTTGAAAACAAAATTATTACATTTGGTTTTTACGCTTTCAATACTTTCGTTATTTAGTACCTACAGAATAGTACCTAACGTGTTCCTAAACATTCGTTAGTCAGAGCAGAATAATTAAATTGCCAGTAGAAAGAATCGGTTATATTTCTTTATTGATTTAAGGATCACCAACTGATAATACATCAATATGCTAAAAAGCTGACCTAGTAGAAAAATCGGTCTGGTGACCGCAGCCATATATGTGTAAACCCTGGCATAATTCTTTAAAAATACCGGATTGAATGGCTGCGTGCCGTTTTTACTACATTATTGGAAACAGAAGTTCCTGTCGTCGTTATTTCTCTTCCGGATAAACTCGTGGAGGGAACGATACATTTGTTCTCCTTACAAAATATAATATTCGTACATTGACTCGTCTGTATTTTGAGGGAAAACTGTTGCAATGTAAGTTTATTGCCATATAGCTGGACTAGAGGGGATGGAAGAATCCATTGAAAATTGCTATTTTAGTTTGGATCAAAAGATCCGAGCATCTGCGTCTTACATAAGATAATATTTTTATGGAATCCCAATTTCAGAGTCAATTTTACAGTCTGTATGTGTGTAATGTTGCATAATAGAAGATTGTCAGTGTCTAGAAGTGAGATGTGCTTGTCAGGTAAAACACCTGCATTTGTCAACGTTCATCACGGTGCAATATTGCGGTTAAATACCTAAATACTGCAGACGTTCTCAGCAAGGTATTTAGTTTAGACACATGCTGTTGTGTCGCAAGCCAAGCTCGGAGGAAAGGCGCTGATGCTGAGCTGCTAAAATATTGCACGAAATTTATAAAAAAAACAATCGTTCCTGAATACAAATTTTAGGCGTTTATTAAGTGCGAAAATAACGAAATTAAGAAATTTCATTGACTTTGGTTTAGGACGTTCTGCTTTGTAATTATTATAAAAATTGCATAGAAAGTAGGTATGAAAGGATTTTATTGAAAGTCCAATGAATCCTACCTCTTTGATGGATCGAGAAATACACGTACCCTTATAGTAGGGTAGACAATGACAATCTTACACAAATCGATCTAGTCCCAAACTAAGCAAAGCTTGTACTATGGGTACTAGACGACGATAAACATACTTATATAGATAAACTAGCTGTTGCCCGCGACTTCGTCCGCGTAGAACTTGTTACCGTCTTAGAAAAATGATTGCTATTAAATGATTATAGGCGGAACCTTAATTATCGCTACCCTTGAAAAGTTCTACCATCTTAAGTGATGATTTCCGAGATAAAAACTATCCTATATCCTCAAATTAGGGTCTCAAATTATCTGTACGGAAAATGTCATCTAAATCCGTTCAGGGATTAAGCGTAAATGGTAACAGTGCGATGAGTTCATTAGTTTAAATTGAAAACTCTGTTTTACACATATAAATATCTTAAAAATCACCAACAGACGTTTCAGCTTAAATTGTATATTTTTCATAATGCATTAAAGAAACCTACATGACTGAAAATAGTTTTGAAAGCAAACGTAATCTAATGCTAAAAGACGTAGAACTTTTCATCTCCATCCGCCGTCCCCATTTAACGGTGTTAGAGAATAATATTATTCTGATTAACCAAAAAAATAATTAAATTAACTAAATAATCCGCACCTACTTACTACTACTACTTACCTACCTTTCGGTTCTGGGAGCATCCCAGTTCTAACCTACCCTAACCTACATTTCTGGTAGCTGTTCGGTTCTGTAAGGGTCGTGGTTCTAACTTAACCTAACCTACTTTTCTGCTAGCAGTCGGATTATGTATGACCTATACATACTTCCGCCACACAGTACAGTCCAGTACAGTACAGTACAGTCCGCCTTTTGTACGACAAGTTGTTCTTTTGTGCAATAAAGATTAAATAAATAAATAAATACTTCCAACCCTTTAAACCTCCGTGGAGGATACATTTTAAGAAACGCTGTAATTAGTTTCCTAGTTTTTAACCGAAGTTACAGATCCCTTACTTTAAAATTGTCTTGTTCCCCTTCCAAACATCCCACTTCCCCGTACAAAAATCCCCCCATTTAGGGGATGAATGTGTCCCCCTTATGGAATCAATTTAAAACAGTCTAAAGCAGAAGTTACAAATCCCTTACTTTAAAAACTTTTTGCTCTCCATAAAAACTTTGAACCCCCTTTAAGCCCATAGGGAATGAATTTCAAAAAACTCTGAAATCAGTTTTGTAGTCTTTTAACATACAGGCTAAGACCGAAGTTAAAAATCTCTTACAATAACATTTTCTTAGATTCTATATAATAGACCTTGAATCCCGTTTTAACCCCTTAGGGGTGGAATTTTTCCAAAACGCTGAAACAACTTTATTTATTCTGATAAGAAATCTTTATACAACGCTTTAAGTCTCCAGCTCAAAAATGAGTGTTTCTCATCCAAAGCTTGCACCCCTTTTAAACCCTCTTAGGGATAAAATATTCTAAAACGCTGAAATAATTGTTTATATTATAATAAGTAATCTTTCTACAAAGTCAAATCTCTAGCTCAAAAAAAAGTAATTCCCATACAAACCTTGCAACCCTTTTTAACCCCCTTGGGGGTGGATGTTTCCAAAACGATAAAAGTTCTTTCTTGTATTTAAATACGTAATCTGGCTACAAAGTTTCAAGTTTCTAGCTCAAACGGAAAAGTTTCCCTCATACTACTTTTGCACCCCTATTTTAACCCCCTTAGGGGTGGAATTTTCTAAAACGCAGGAAATACGATTCTAATAAGTAATCTCTCTACAAAGTTTCTAGTTCAAAAAATTATATTTCCCTCATACAAACATTGCGCCCCTATTTAGCGTTTTAGAAAATTCCACCCCTAACCCCTAAGTACTTTTTGTGTTTTTTAATAAGTAATCTTTCCACAACGTTTCAAGTCTCTAGCTAAGAAAATGAAGATTTCCCCATACAAACCTTGCACTCCTTTTTAACCCCCTTAGGGGTGGAATTTTCTAAAACGCTGAACTTTATTTGCATTCTAATAAGTAGTCTGTACAAAGTTTCAAGTCTTTAGCTAAAAATCCAGTGTTCCCCGTACAAATTTTCAACCTTTTTTAACCCCCGTAGGGATAGAATTTTCTTAAGCGCTGAAATTACTTTTTTGTATTTTAATAAGTAATCTTTCTACAAAGTTTCAAGTCTTAGCTCAAAAAATAAAGATCCCTCCATACAAATCTTGCACCCCTTTTTTAACTCCCTTAGGGGTGAAAATTGCTGAAATGCAGAAATTACTATTTTTGTACTCTAATAAGTAAGTTTCAAGTCTCGTTCTAAAAATAATGTTTTCCCCATACAAACATAGCACCCCTATTTAACCCCCTTAGGGGTGAAATTTTCTAAAACGCTGAAAGTACTTTTTGTGTTTTTTAATAAGTAATCTTTCTACAAAGTTTCAAGTCTCTAGCTCAAAAAAAAAGTTTCTCCGATACAAACTTTGCACCCCTATTTAACCCCTTAGGGGTGGAATTTCCAAAAATCCCGTCTTATCCCTTGCATACATTATAAAAGTAAGCTCTGGACCAAATTTGAAGTCTCTAGTTCCAGTAGTTTCGGCTGTGCGTTGATGGTAGATCAGGACTTCTTCTTTTATATATTTAGATAACGTCCATAGAATTTGGCAACGTTTTTAACCTTTCAATGCTTATACATAAACCAACGAAATGTTTACTCCATGACAACAGCACAAGGTTAACCAAGCTTGGCCTGTTTTTCACTTTTCAGTTTTAGTAGGATCTTAATACTGAGCTTGCTTGCATTTGTTTGTACTTGAGTCGGTATAAAATGTCTCTCTAGTCTCTGCTACGTGATAAAGTTGTAAGCTCACACGTTGTATATTTACTTTAAAGCTCAATCTTATAAATGGTAATATAGGCACATCGATTTTAATTACTGTTATTATTTATTGTTTCTTATAAAATTAAATAATTAACTATTACTTAAAAAGCGTATGAAATGAAATACCGTGCGTCGCGATGCAATTATAAAAGAATGCCGATCAATCAATAAATCTACACACTCACTATAGTCTAAACAGTGGGTTTACTTGGATGCTGTGCCGTGTTCAGGTTATAGTAAGTACAGTATTATTACCACGTAATTATTATGAAGTGAAAAAAAACTATGATATCTTTATATTTTAAATGATATATTTCACTTCCATAATATAAAAAGTAAAAGTACTTAAGTAAGTTTCTTTATTTATTTTCCAAACTTTCATTTATGACGATTGTCGTGGTACAAAGGGAACGAAGAAATAAATTGCTTTCTCCACCGTTTTACTAAGAATGTAAAACGATTTGGATTCTACCTGATGTACCTCTGTTTTGTTGAGTCGGGAGTTCATTGAACTGCTCAATTCGTTTTTGCTAAGAGTAAAAGCAAAAAATGATTCGATATGTATTGATTTAAACTTTCACGATTCTCACACATTATTTATACTAAAAAAAACCAAATGCGGGTAGTTCAGAAAACCCGCGCAGCAAGAAGATGTTGATACCCCCCGCTCAAGGCAGTTGTCTCGTGACCATGGATGTTGCAACACATCCGAAACGTCGGGAGACCTCAGTGAGCTAAATAAATAATTTAATTATACGCGATTAAGTCCCGTTCAGTATAAATAATGAGATTAGATATGTATCTAGCGTGGGTATTTTATCTCCAACAAAATAATTGTGTCCCTCGAATTAGAATGTTTTTAGTGAAACATCCTTCCCCTATTTCACCTGTTTTATAGTTCCTTATTTTTGAAATTACTATAGAGCTGATTCATCAACAGATGGCGCTAACGAAATGTCGACGTCCAATTATAACTACCGACTTATAAATTATTAATTGGTATATGTAGTATAGTTGGCTGCGTTCGATTCAAGCTCTTGAACTCCTTACAACCCTTAATCTTAGCATGAAGAACCACTCAGAGCTATAACCACGGACTTCGAAAGTTGAAGTTCGGGTATGTCCATCTCTATCGCACTCACAATACTCAAGTGACAGGGATGCATGTACGAACTTCGAGTTTCGATTTTCGTGGTAGCCGCAGATCGTAGAACGGTGTCGCAGTCGAAACGCCTTCCGTTCCCAGGGACAAAGTAATGGGCCAGAGCGGATCACATTTAGTTATTTTTTTTATATTTCATTTCATTTCATTTCATTTCATTTCATTTATTCAGTCACATAATAAACTTACAGTGCGGTCACCAAGACGTTTACATGCTATAAAACAGAAGCAATTGAGGCTTAATTTACGAACAAGATTAATTTACGAAAATGTCAAACATTGTACAAGTCACAAGTCAAATTATAAAATATTAGTGTTAAAAAAAATACAAGTAAAAATGTTCTAATTCATCAAATCAACAAAAAGGCAAAAAATTACAAATTCATCACATAAAGAGTATGTACTCGTATGTCACAAACTAAAATATAAAAACAAAAATTAAAATTAAAATGAAAACCATGAAAAAATAAAACAGAGCAATAAAGAGTCAGATTATAAAATATCAGTTTAAAATAATAAAAGTAAAATGTTCTAATTCATCCATAATATATGAGAACATTAGATTATGGTATTGCTAATAGTAATAACAATACACTGGCTATCACTATTATCAATTAGTTTTAATAAATGCCCGCGTGCCGGTATCACACTGTATATACCTATTCTAATACTCCCCGCATAAAATCACTGTTTTTACAATCACGGTAAAGTTAATTTGATTGATATGCACAACGAAATCTATAATTATGTGAACGAACAAGTGTTCGTGAAGAGCGTTGTTTACATATTTATGAAGTCATAAATATGTAAACAACGCTCTTATTCCTTATTAACATACTTTTAAAAATTCATCACATTTATGCTAACAGTGGCACTGGACACAAGTTTCATGTGCTCTGCCTACCCCTTTTAGGGATAAAGGCATGTATGTGTATGTCAGTCGGACTCCAGGATCAGAGTTCGAAGCCTATTCCGCTGCAGCGGGGTGTCAGACAAGGGGATGTTATTTCCCCAAAACTGTTCACCGCTGCACTGGAGGACGTGTTCAAGACTCTAGACTGGAGAAGGCTAGGCATCAACATCAACGGCGAGTACATCACTCACCTTCGGTTTGCTGACGATATAGTAGTCTTGGCTGAGACCATGGAGGACTTAAGCACGATGCTCGATGACCTCAGTAAAGCCTCCGAGCGAGTTGGTCTAAGGATGAACATGGATAAGACAAAGATCATGTCAAACCTCCATGTAGTACCAACCCCCATTTCAATCGGACACTTTACGCTCGAAGTTGTAGACGATTATATATACCTAGGACACTGTTCAGTTAGGTAGGTCCAACTTTGAGAAAGAGGTCAATCGTCGAATCGGACTCGGCTGGGCAGCATTCGGGAGGCTACGGCACATCTTTTCGTCCAATATTCCGCAGTGTCTCAAGACGAGAGTCTTTGACCAGTGTGTGTTGCCAGTGATGACGTATGGCACGGAAACGTGGTCGCTTACTACGGGCCTCATAAGAAGGCTCAAAGTCACCCAAAGGGCAATGGAGAGGGCTATGTTGGGGGTGTCTCTGCGCGATCGCATCAGAAATGAGGCTATCCGCAGCAGAACCAAGGTAACCGATATAGCCCTCCGAATCGCTAAACTTAAGTGGCAGTGGGCGGGGCACATTACACGTAGAACCGATGGCCGTTGGGGCGGAAAGGTTCTCGAGTGGCGACCACGTACCGGAAGGCGCAGCGTGGGTAGGCCCCCTACAAGGTGGACTGATGACCTGGTAAAGGTCGCGGGAGTCCGCTGGATGCGGGTGGCGCAGGACCGGTCATTGTGGCACTCTTTGGGGGAGGCCTATGTCCAGCAGTGGACGTCTTTCGGCTGATATGATGATGATGATGATGTATGTGTATGTATGTATGTAATAATTCATCGATTATATGAAATACGTTTTAAAATCTCAAATGCATCTGTTTTAATAACTCCCGTCATGTCAGTATTTTCAGCTTACTTTTATTGTGCAGCACAAACAACCAGCTTAGCCGAGTGGGTAGATATCCTGCCTGTAAAGCTGAAGGCCCTGGGTGGGATCAAATCCCGGTAAAGGTTCTGTAATAGGTAGCTACGTTCTCACACTCGAAAAATATGTAACATTGACGATCTTTTAGTGAGATGAGGCGATATCTATTCATGAAAGGAAAATGATAAGAGGATTGACTAAAGCGGATTTAGAGAAATCCATGCGGTGTATCAAGAGACCGCGTCATTGCTTCACGCATGTTCCTGTGACAAGGCCAAAACTGGGAGATTGCTTCCACGCATGGCTATGTAAGGTAACCCTGCAATCGCAGTATACGCGATACGCTGAGCGTGAAAGGTAATCGCGTAACTCTTTAAACCATCAACCGTATAAAAAAAGACAATTGATGCCCTGACCTGACATCCGATAAATTACACAATTAACCTGCAGGTACAATAGATCCAAGTGTATTGCTTACATGGATAAAACTGGGAGATTGCTTCCACACATAGCTAATGTATTGTATATTACTTGTTATTTATTCTCATTTGTTTGTTAATATTTGTTAGATTTGACATCATTGTTTTATATAGTTAGTTGATAGGTACTTCATGGGTACCACATTTTTATTTTTTTCTTTTATTTTTCATTATTACTTTGTGACATGTTATGATTGGTACCTGCACTCAGGTGCAACATTGTTGGTTTTAATTTTTCTGTTCTTTTTAATTCGTTGCGACTTTTTATTTCTGTATACACATGACATTGCAACATTTATTAATACTATTACATTATTTTAAATGCAGCTATATATTTTGTATATACGCTGCACATTGATTATTATTCCCCATCTTTAAGTTATTAAGACTGTATTTATAACGATCACTATACGACGAGTAGCATAAGAAAATGTTATGTGTTATGTGAAATTTGTATACTGAGATAGAATAAACTGAACTAAACTAAACTATGTAACCCCTGCAGCCGCAGCAGCATACACTACGCTGCGCGTGAAAGGTAAGCCCGTAACTTTTCGAACGCGTGCGTTAGGACAAAATAACTGTAATTTTGGAAGGTGTAAACGACAGTTGATATGTCCTGTCATCCGATAAGTTACACAATTACGTGTGTGGCGTGCACCGCACTGGATAAGTGTAGTGGTAAGTAGGTACTCGCTTTTGTTAACAACTGCACTTTTTCAGAGGAATTTTATGAGGACGGCATAAGTGTATTTAACGGGTACCTACGTGTAAATTAAAGTCTAAAATTTCTATGTATGCAATTCCTGATACTTAATACTTCGAACTATAATGGTAAAACAAAGTGTAGGTAGCGGGCGGGCGGTGAAATATACACACACGCTTGGATATTTACAGTCAATTTATAGCACAATATTATTTACAAACACGGAGAAAAAACAGAATATATGCACGAGTAACTACTTAGTTACAATTAACAAAAAATATGAAGGGTGGCCAGCCTGCCAGCACGCGTGCACCGCGCAGGTCGGTGAGCGCGTCGTCTACACAAGGTATGTCCCAGATCGCTGGGTTTTGACTCCCGAGATGAGGGCAAGGGTGACAAATGTCCAATCTGAGGAAATGGGATTTTCCGGACACGTAGCGAGCGATAATCGGCAATAGACGATGGATGTTATACGGATCATAAATCAAAAGTTGCAAAATTGAAGGCACATAATATTATACACTAAAGGCCTCCACCTACCGAACGCGTGTCGGGCGCGGTTGAAGCGGTATATTCACACCGCAAGCGGGCGGCATGTAGCAACGCGGGAGTACGCGGCGGGCCCGCCGCGTCAGCAACGCGTGTACAGCGCGGGCCCGCGTGGGCCCGCCACGTCATGCCTCTCTCACTACCAACACATTTAATATGTATCTCACTGTCTCTACCACACTCAGCAGCGCGGGCCCGCCGCGTCTGCGTCGCGTTAGCAACGCGTGTGCAGTGCGGGCCCGCGCGTCATATCTCTCTCACTACCAACACATCTAATACCCGTATGTATCTCACTATCTGTATCACACTCAGCAGCACGGGCTCACGCTTTCACACGCGACGCGCACGACACGCGGCTGCGCTGCTGCTGAGTTGTAACTTTAGCGCCACGGACCCGAGTGGGCCCGCGTTCGGACCGCGTTCGATGTGTGTTGGAAGTGTAGTTTCAATGCTTTACAACTTGCGCGGGCCCGCGCGGCACACGCGCCGCGCACGACACGCGTTCGGTGGGTGGACGCCTATATTAGGTTTGATTTTCAAAATATGAGCGTTTGACACAACAATTATAAGGACACACGCTTTCAGGCTGAGCCAGACCGCCTGCGTGCGCAGTACGTGTGCGTGTGCAGTACGTACACCACTGCGTTTTGTAATGTATGAATCCTCATACGACATGACACACCGGATTCGTCTGCGTAGACGTGCACGCACACGCAACGCGTGCGCATGCAACGCAACTCTAGGCAGACAAACAGGCTGCGTGCGGCGTGCATGCGTACAACGTCGCTTCGCTGCGGGCAGTGATGACGTTGTATTGGTCGAGTTTCCCTTGGAGACGACACACCGGACAGGTTCGGACACGCGCAGCTCGGTGCTGCGCGTGTGTACGCGCGGCTCTCTTGTATTTATTTACAAATTCGCTGGTGCGCGTGATGGTTTCTATCATGAATACAGATACCAAAGAAAAACTTGATGACTTGATGTTGATCGACAATATGAGTGTATTTATAACATTATGTAGGCACAAAGACTACATAAAAGTGCCATAAAAGTGCCATAAAAAATTGTATTTCTTATGTTAGTCCAAGGTTGTATGTTAAAGTATTGTCGTGTTTTTAAATAATTTTACTCAAGATTAAAATATGAGTCCAACTTCAAAAGAATCTCTTGACATGTGGATATACCAAAACAATCGATCTTCGTGTGATTCAAGTTCACGACATAAGGTGTGATATTCACTGTGTTCTGCTCTTAAACCCAAAACCTTTTGGATGTCGCAGGAGAATCTCTACATAACAGTAACAGTAAGAGCAGTGCTTCTTCTTTGTTAGACAAACTGCTATCGAAGATGATGCTAATATTATAAGTAATAGAATGCAAATGGCGGCTGCTACGCCGCGGAGCTGCAGTGTGCCCACGCATTGCGTGTGCAGCTCTCTGCATCAGCAGGTACGCCGTAGACAAGCGCGTAGACGCGCGCGTAACCCGGTGTGACAGGGGTGCTGTGCACGTCTACGCTTACGTCGCAGCATACGTGCTGCACACGCAGTCGGTGTGGCTCGGCCTTTCATTCGCTTTCATCGAAGTATTGTCTTTAGAAATTTCGAGCGTAGTAATTTTGATATAAATAACAAAGACGCTCTAAGTTGCAACAAAAACTGTGTCAGACATTCAGTGCTAATGATTGCAAGGAATAAATAGGTCGGATGTTATCACTTAAGATACATTTTATTTGTTAAACACTGTTCAAGAGTGTCTGATATCGGCAAGTCATAATAATTGATTATGACGTCATGTAGGAATTAAACCGTATCTCTTAATAAAATGATTCACGCGAATTGAACCACAGTCACCTCTATCTAAAAATCACGACATATTCCTATTTGCGAATTTAATATCCACTCCAATAATGATAAAAGGCAATAAAAGTCCTTTATCGCGCACTATATTAATTTATTTTGTTTTATTCAATTGTGACTATCTTATCATATCGGCAGAGATACCGGATGCCGTTTCAAATTTTCCTATTTCGGTTGTCAAACGTGTTGAGTGAGGCGTGTGGCATCCCACGTCCAGCGTTAGCCTCTGCGGAAAAAAGTTTTTGTGGAATTCGGGTGGTGATACTGTTTTTGTTTTCAGTTCGTCTCGATCCGCGGCAGGGGTGGACGCGAGCGTTGCGCGTATATTCGCATTTGCAAAAGTTCGGGACCGGTTTATAGCGTTGTAAATTTACTTTCAGTGTTGTGTGTGAGTGACGTTGTTTGACTGCGCCGGGATTTATAGGTATGTGAAGTGTAGATTTTTTTATTTTCGTTGATTTGTTATTTGTATAAATACCAATAAAAAAATAGGAGTCCTTCGACTTATTAGCAGCTCTGTTCTGTTTTCCATTATATTACACTTTGAGGAGTATTTCATATATGTATACACTAACGGCCGTATTCATAAACGTCCTACAAGCCTGTTTTAACTAAAATGCCGTTAAAATTCGTTTGTCCTTATCTGTCACTTTGACATTTGTGTTCGTAAGAAAGGGACAAAGGACATTTTATTTAGCAGAGGCATTTTAAGTTTTATGAATAAGGGCGTAAGTATTTATTTTAACACTATACCTACTAAAAAATAAGTCGCTAGATAACAAAAAAATATCCTGAACCCGACTGACAGTAGATGTTGACCATACCGTGCTCGTACTAAAAAAAGAGCCACAGAGAAAAGCGGAAAAAATAAACGTTTCTTTGATCCCAAAATGGCAATGTTGCTGTTTTTATTTTATTAGGTAACTTAAATAATGGGTAATTTAGAAGTAACCTAATCATTTACCTGGCTAATTAAATGTCTATGTGTTTTCAAGCATAAGCAGTGAGCGACGCTGAATACCTATAACGTTGTAACAGATACCAATATATGCCTTTAACTCAAAACACAGCACATCCTCGAGAGCCTAGGCCACCATACTCTCTACCGGAACACAATACCACATACCTACAGAGCAATTAAGTGGTGGTGTTATTCTCGCTGCGGTCTTCGAGGTACAGTCGAGAATATCTATACAGTACAGACAACCTTTCAAAAAATATCTACACATGCGTCTTATGTCAGTAACAATAAAGTCTATGTGTAGATATTTTTGAAAGGTTGTCTGTGTAGATATCGGAGAACTCGACTGTACTTTCGATGTTGGGCAGCCCCAATGAGAATGCCACAGCTCTCTTGAAATCTGAACTAATATTATAAAGAGGTCTAGCGAGGCTACGCGTGCTACGCTGCGGTATGTCAGCAGCTTGTAGCATGCAACAACCACCTTGCGGAGAATATGTTTCGTAGAGCCTCTACGGACACGTGTGCCTTAACACTTTCACTGCCAGAAACCCGCCAAGCGGGCGCCTACGCCGTAGTTGCTTTTCGCTACATACGGGGAAGCCACGGGATCGGCTACGAGCGTTCTTGGTATGAGGTAACATGTTTAGCGCCGATCACGACGCAACGTGCTGTTTTCGGTACATACATTGACACTACGTCGTACTAATATTTATTCGATGACTACGCTGGGACGAACTAAGACGTAGCGCTACGAGCGTAGCTTGGCGTTGAATGGGTTTTTAGTACTTTGGCATAATTATGTTAAACTCAATCAATCATCCTACTAGCGTTATTCTCGGTTGTGCACTTAAAGGAGCCCAATGTCCGCTTTGGTACCGAATCCCATGATTTGGGATAGGCACTTGTTTTACGAAAGCGACTGCCATCTGACCTTCCGACCCCGGGAGAACTAGACCTTATTGTGATTAGACCGGTTTCCTCACGATATTTCCCTTCACCGATAAGCTAACGGTAAATATTCCGTACTTACATTCTCAAAAAATCATTGGTACGAGCCGGGATTCAGACCCCCGACCGCCTCTTGAAAGCCTGAACCACTAGGCTACCGTAGCTCCATCATTAAATTGTATATTATTTATAGTAAAAAGTTCAAGAAATGCGTACTATTTTTGGTTTAGTTCCGAATAACTACTTATATTCATAGGCCTACTCGCATTCAAAACATTTCATCGAGTTTTCAAAAAAATAATGGCGGAGTGAGTTTAACGTACATATAAATATACATATATTATATATATATGTAAATTCATTTTTCTTTTAAATAAACTAAAATGGCGTTATAATTACACGGTAAGTATTTTTGTTTAGTTAGCTTTCTCTATTTATTTGAGATGTCGTTTTCACTATTAGGAATACTTTATGATATGTAGGCGTTCCTTATAAATATTTCACAAGAACAACTCAATTTGTAGCTATTTAATTAATGTCAAGACTTTGATGTCACTATCATTCTGTTTTTGAAATACCGCTAAATGAAAGTGGTGAGGTAACATGTCCTATTCTGTCAAATTTTGCGGACGTATATTGGCCCTCAGTTATTGACATCTTATTTCAAGCTAAAAAAAATTCGTCATGACTGTAATTTGGCACCAGAATTTAATAAAGGCTTTTCTAAATGATCCAATTAATTCTTGCCTTATTTCTTTTCTTTTAGCAAGGAAACAAGTTTCGGCCATTTGTACCCTTCACGGAGTACGTTTGTAGACTTTTAAATTCTCTTCTAAATAATAATTGAAAGACACCAGTCGATTAAGTATAATCTGTTTAGTATTCCGTGCCAAAATTTTAAAAAATGTATTTTTATTATTAAAAGTATTACTCAAACACTATTAAGTACGTTTTTTTTTTTAATTTATAAATAGTAGTAAACGACCCAATAATGGACACCTCCATTGCCATGAGAGCGTTTCTCAAAAAAAATGCCACTACATTTTTTCGGAGATTTTCTGCAACTTTTATGTTATTTCTACTCAAAATCACGATGTCTTTCCATCCCAATAGGAGAAAAAAAGTGTCCCAAAATGTCCATACATTTTTGCACTTTCCTATTGTGTTACCACCATACAAAGTATAAGGTAAATGGTAACACAATAGGAAAAATATCTTTGGGACAGTTTTTTTTCCTACCAGGGTCGAAAGTGCTCCTGATTCTGAGTGGAAATAGTTAACAAAAAATTCATAGAAGTACAATTAATAATAGTGGCATTTTTTTTGAGAAACGCTCATGAATGATTATTGAAATCGTCAACTTTTTGGGCAGTGTTGACCTATATACAACTTATATCATTTGACACTAATATTTAGTAAAGCCACTGTAGCTGAGCGGTAAGGCACGCGAATTTCTGTCCAGGGGTCGTGGGTTCAAACACCGGCTCGTACCACAGGCTTAAAAAGAAAACTTATGTAGGTAGGTATGGTATACGGAAGTAGCTAAATAATCTCCATCTCACTCGCACCTCACAAGTATCTCTCTCTCTGGCGTCTAAAATGGCCGAACCGTTTGTTCAGTATTTAATCGACAACATTTCATATTTGTGAGGTGAAAGAAAGAGGAACACGCGAATAGTTATACACGAATAGTTTTTTTATTTTATTTATTTTATTATTAATTTATAAAAAAAATGTTATTATAAAATGGCGTATCTTCAATTCAACGAGAGAATAGATCACTGTGATGAATTAATTATTCTGACGTTGTCATTGCCATGTCAATGTTTTAAACTGTGGTTTGTGGAGTACTTAAACAATTTTGTTCAAATATAAAATTTCCATGACGAATTTGGCTAGAATAACGCATACTGATACTGGATTGTACATAAATTCGACACTCAGCTTTCATACGGATACGACGGATGATTATAAAAACTAACGATACATGGAAGAAATGTTTGTCCAGTGTCTTCGTCGAATCATTCTTGCAGTTTCGTGCCGGAAACAATATTTGGTATACTTCGGAGGAGTATATACCTCTTCGATCCATACGGGCTTCTCCATTTTCAATACGGTAAATAGGTAGTATCGTAAGTTACAAATAAACATCGCTTTTTAAGGTAACATAACCTAACAAGTTGCTATTCCTGGAAAATAACGGTAAATAATCCCATACGTTTTAGTAAGACGAATCACAACTTATCTGGATCATCGTGATAAATGTCAAAATCTATAATCACACAGGGGTGGTAAATAATGGTTTCGTAGTTGCATTCAAAGAGAGGGTCTTCGGGAAAGACATACTGGGTCTTTCATCATCATCATCATCATATCAGCCGAAAGACGTCCATTGCTGGCCATAGGCCTCCCCCAAAGAGTGCCAAAGTGACCGGTCCTGCGCTCCAGCAACCTTTACCAGGTCATCAGTCCACCTTGTGGGGGGCCTACTCACGCCGCGCCTTCCGGTACGTGGCCGCCACTCGAGAACCTTTCCGCCCCAACGGCCATCGGTTCTACGTGCTATGTGCCCCGCCCATAAGAATTCCGAATCTCTAAACTTAAGTGGCAACTTAAGTTTAGCGATTCGGAAGGCTATATCCGACTCGGCTGGGCAGCGTTCGGGAAGCTACGGCACATCTTTTCGTCCAATATTCCGCAGTGTCTCAAGACGAGAGTCTTTGACCTGTGTGTGTTGCCAGTGATGACATATGGCACTGAAACGTGGTTACTTACTATGGGCCTAATAAGAAGGCTGAAAGTCACCCAAAGGGCTATGGAGAGGGCTATGTTGGGAGTTTCTCTGCGTGAGCGCATCAGAAATGCGGCTATCCGCAGCAGAACTAAGATAACCGATATAGCCTTCCGAATCGCTAAACTGGGTCTTTGATAGATTGGAATTTCACTACTGTTGACAATACACGGAAGGCCCTTGCTACTCTACCAAAAAGTATCTTTTAAATGACTGTGACGACCGCTTTAGCCTAGTTGGTAGTGACCCTGCCTACGAAGCAAGAGGTCCTGGGTTCGAATCCCGGTAAGGGCATTTATTTGTGTGATGAACACGAATATTTATTCCCGAGTCATGGATGTTTCTATGTATTTAAGTATTTATTTATATATATAAGTATGTGTATCGTCGTCTAGTACCCATAGTACAAGCTTTGCTTAGTTTGGGACTAGGTCGATTTGTGTAAGATTGTCCACTAATATTTATTAAATAGGACGGTAAGATCGAAGGTTCTTTGGGTCTTTCGAAGGTTTTAAAATTGGCATAGTCAGTTGGGCTTTCCAAGAAGCCGGGGGTGGCCAGAGAGATGTATGCAGTTTAATAAGTCAAGATTATTTTAAGGAAGGGTTCACTCGCCTTAGATATGAAAGAATATGTAATTCCGTCATATCCCGGGGCAGAGTCCTTAACAGATCCCAGTACATTCCTAAGCTCCGTGAATGTGAAGTTGATCTAGAGGATCCTTTGAATTATTATTAAGTAGGCCTATAGGGAATCAAGTACATTCGGGACATACGAGGGAGCTATAATATCTAGAAAGGACTCTGCACAGAGGAGGACATTGGGAAATGGGAGCTGCGGGGGTTATACGACCTTCTAAATCTACGTATGTTATTTCATACTATTGTATCCAGATACAATAGTATGAAATAACATACCAACTCCACTCCAGAGTGGATGGACTCAATGAGGTGCAAAAAGATTTCCAACCTTCTGATTTTTTATTATTACTTAAGTACAGATTTCGTTTCACCACTAACGGGATTAGGATATTTTGTATAACCTCCTCAGTGTCCATTCAACTGGCACTCCACGTACCAGACCCAGTCTAGTGACATTAAAGGACGGGATGAATGTCTTTTAGTTATTGTGCGGGAGAGTGGGAGATTCTAAAAACGTATTGGCGTTTTCCGCTGAATGGAAACTAACTACTACTCTATTACGACCTAACCTTTATATGCTTCCGTCCACTACATTTGGGAATTCTCATCCCATTTTCTGTAAGAATTGTCCGAAAGAGACGGGATGTAGTATGATTCCTGAATTCGGGGTCGCTTCTAATCTCTGAACATGGACCACAAAAGGCTCTGAACCGTTGCGGTTGTAACTATTCCGCCCAATGAGTGTAAATGGAGACTCAGGGGTCTGAGTTTGTGTCTGGGTTGCGCGAGGCGCGTCGGTAACCAGGTGGGCCTCGTTAAGGTCTCGTTCACGAGCCCATCTATTTTCTTCGTCCCTTTTTAGGTTTTTAAATCCCCCATTGTAAAGATGGGAACTTTTTTTGCCTGCGTATTTTCAAACTCCTCGTACTGGACCAAGCTTACATTTTTTAATAATGGGTAGAAGTTCCCATCCCCGGGGTCATCCAAGCCAATTAGGACGCTGGCATAGATCTACCCTCTTAAGACTAAAAACACTATGATCTACTTCTATATACACAATCACAAACAAAAACACGCCAAACCTGGCACAACCAAATAATAAGGAATAGAAACTGTCTTTGAAAATCAAACCGTTCTAAAAACACGAAAAACAGAAATCAAGAAAGTCAACCGAACGCGATCGACGCTCTCCAATCAAAAATGTACTTAACTGACAATGTCAAACACTAAATTGTGACAGCTTATTTTTTTTTTTTCTCGTGAAAAAGGCAACGGCATTCCATCTATTATGTCGTAGTATTGGTAAAAGTACCATACTCTTTTTATTCGTTGGTATTTTTTCTATAACCGATATTAAGTTTATTTATAGTTATTTACGATACAAGTGCGAAAAATAGGAAATTCGGAACGAGTGGTGATAAATTAATTATAAATAAATTAAGGGAGTGTTTTAAATCGACACGACGTGCGAATTACCTATTCGCACGTGTATCTTACAACGTTTTACTGTACATATGGCTCTTTAAAGTTTCGACATATGCACGAAAAGTGCTCTTTTCCGCACTAGTGCGGGAAAGTAGCACCATATGTACTGTAAAATATATTGCAGTGTTCGAGAGGCAAAAAGCTTTCGAATCATATATACATTTTCAATGTAATGTGTTATAGAAATGAAATGTTTTCAATTGAAGATATGGTGTAAGTACGGTGAGCTCTAAGTATATGTAATTTTCGACAGTATGCCAGATAATAAAGAAAAGCTGAGCAATAATTAATAATTGTACTGTATTGTAACCTAACACAAATATATTTATAACCTTGTTAAACGAGAGTTCAATTATTACACCAATACATAAATTTATTTGAAGCGAGAAATGATGGCAAATTGAGTTGTTTTCCATCATACTCGTTTTTAGCATTCAAGTAATCCTTTTCGTGTTAAGTGAAATACCATTGGCTATTTGTTGCCATTTGCAACATTTCCCACGAGAGTTAGGGCATTGAATATCTGGATATAATGACAGTATCTAAATACTGTAAACTTATTATTTTATTTCGTGTTTCAGGCGTTTGTGCCGAGGGTGATCTGTGGTTCGATTTTCTTGCTTTGCTAGTTCGGAAGTCCGGCGAGCCACATTACCAAATAATTACACATAATTCACTCGATTGAAAATTAAATCGTTATCATCAAAAACGACCTGGATATATAACATATTCATATTCATTTGACGACCTCTTTAGCCTAGTCAGTAGTGACTCTGCCTGCGAAGCCGGAGGTCCCGGGTTCGAATCCCGGTAAGGGCATTTATTTGTGTGATGAGCATGAATATTTGTTCCCGAGTCATGGATGTTTTCTATTATGTTATTAAGTATTTATTTATCTATATAAGTATGTATATCATCGTCTAGTACCCATAGCTTTGCTTAGTTTGGGACTAGGTCGATTTGTGTAAGACATACATACATACATACATATAATCACGCCTCTTTCCCAGAGGGGTAGGCAGAGATCACGGATCTCCATTTGCTACGATCCTGGCAAACCACTTTCGCTTCACTCACTTTCATAAAATTTCTCATACATGCTCGTCGGTTTAGGGTACTTTTGACCTGGCCTTTTAGGAAGATTATTTGTGTAAGAATGTCCCTAAATATATATTTTTTATTATTTTATATTGTAGGCGTTATTCCCGGTTGTGCCCTAAAGGAGCCCGGGGTCCGCTTTGACACCTAATCACAAGTGGGATTAGACCGGTTTCTTCACAATGTTTTCCTTTTCCGAAAGGTAACGGTAAATATTCCGTACATAAGTTCCGAAAAACGCATTGGTACGAGCCGGGATTCGAACCCACGACCGCCGTTTGACAGCCGCATGCCTGAAACAGTAGGCTACCGTAGCTTAAAAAAACGTTTTTGGTAAAACTGTTTTTATGTACTCATTCTAGTCAGTATATTTAAGGCCTTCACCCACCGAACGCGTGTCATGCGCGGCGCGTGTCGGGCGCGGTTGAAGCGGTATATTCACACCGCAAGCGGGCGGCGTGCCCGCCGCGTCAGCGACGCGTTAGCAACGCGTGTGCAGCTCGTGTGCTGCGCGTGTGCAGCGCAGGCCCGCGCTGGCCCGCCGCGTCATGCCTCTCTCACTTCCAACCCATTTAATATGTATCTCACTGTCTCTATCACACTTAGCAGCGCGGCAGCAGCGCAGCAGCAGCGCGGGCACGCGCGGGCCCGCGCGTCATATCTCTCTCACTACTAACACATAATATGTATCTCACTATCTCTATCACACTCAGCAGCGCGGCAGCTGCGCGTGCATGCGCGGGCCCGCGCTTCACACGCGCCGCGCACGACACGCGTTCGGTGGGTGGAGGTCTTTATAACGCGCCTTATTTCGAGGGGAGGGGTTGTGATATTTTTCAAACACCTACTTTGCGAGCGATAGCTAATAGTTAAAGTAGTTCAGAGAAAATTGCACGCTGCGTTGCCTTTTAAAGAGTATTTGCTGTTCATCACGTGTGTGTGTGTGTGTGTGTGTGTGTGTGTGTGTGTGTGTGTGAGAGAGAGAGAGAGAGTGAGTGTGTGTGTGTTTGTGTGTGCGCGCGCACGTGTGTGCATGCGTTTGTGTGTGTGTGTGTGTGTGTGTTGTATTGTCGTGTAAAAAACCTCATGGTGAATGAGCTTTAGACCTGTCATTGCGTGTAGACCTCTCAGTCTGCATTTCTGCTAAAGCTCGTTCATCGTGAGGTTTGTGTAATACCTTATTTGCATGTAAGTAGTAATTAAGTTAGTAATTAACTAAAGTAAGCCACAAAAAATTGAAAAATAAAAACTAACAAAAAAATTAAACCGCCGAAAAAAAACTGAAAAGGAAAAAATTATAAACCTTTTTATTTAGTTTAATAACTAAGTTCTTAAACTATTGTAAGTATACTTAAGTATATATTTTTGTAATTGTTTTGAGTTTTTAATTAACCTTAATAACCAAGTTCTTAAATTAATCTAAGTGTACCTAAGTAATTTTGAGTCGGCGCCAAACAATCAATGAACAAAGATTACTCCAAACAAGTACAAGTTACACCAAATCAAATTAAGGAGCGACCACACTTGATTGTTTGGCGCCGACTCAAAGTTACTTAGGTACACGTAGATTAATTTAAGAACTTGGTTATTAAGGTTAATTAAAAACTCAAAATAATTACAAAAATGTATAAGTATATATTTTTGTGTTGTAAGTATACCTAAGTAGGTATACTTACAATAGTTTAAGAACTTAGTTATTAAACTAAATAAAAAAGGTTTATTATTTTTTGCTTTTCAGTTTTTTTTCGGCGGTTTAATTTTTTGTTTAAAAGTTTTTTAACTTATATTATATAACAATATAAAGAATGTTGGCATTAGTAAACGTACTAACTCGTAATGTAACAGTGTAATAATTAAAAACAAATAAGTAGGTAAGTCGATTATGGATGGACTAACTAGTTATGGCAGAACTTACCACACATACATTAATAACATTTACAAATTACAGTTAAGCCTATTGAAAGCAATAGTACCAAAGTCAGTTAGAAAAAAGTTTAGCCAAGAAGAAAAGGAATTATTGAGGTACTGTAATGTAATTAGTATATATAATAGAATCAAAATGTTAACTATTGCTGGAGAAATTGATAATTTAGCAAAATTATCAAAAACTAGTAGACCACAAAAGCTTAGAAAATTAGTATACTTGCCACTACATGGTTTACCAAAATTTACCAATATCTATGGGAAACGAAGGTGGGAATACTTGTTACCCAGTATCCTTAATGATCTACCATCTGATGTACTAACAAATATATGTGATAAACCGCAACATTTTAAACGTATAATGAAATCTGCTTGTATATCCCAAAACTGATAATGCTAACCTAAACAAAGTAGTCGTAGATGTGCATCCAGTTTTTGGACCTTAAGCCGCGGCAATAGGATAAGAAACAATTATGATGATGAAAAGCAATCGTTGTGTGCGCTTTATCTTCCTCAAAACTGCACGTACACAGCCGCTGTCTCCATAATCGCACGCAACGCATAGTTATCCTATTTATACATATATATTGTTGCGCCGGTGGTATAAACTTCAAACTTGATTTTCCATGCTTTAGAGGCGTTTTCAGCGGGCTGAAAAGTGATTTCAGGCCGTTTCAGAGGTGGCTCTTCCACATGCTAGAAGATTGAAAATAACCCTAGTTGACGTTGTTTTCAGGCGCCTGAAACATGTTTTCAGTCCGTTTCAGGACAGCCTCTATCAGATGGCGCAATAACCTGAAAACCCGTTTTCAGGCGTTTCCAGGACCCCTTATGGGCCTTTGAAGTACACTTCGTATATGGCGAAATTTCTCGAAGGAATGAAGGAGACAGCACTATTAGAGAGAGACATCTAGATTGAGAAGGTTCGAGAAGTGTGTGAAAGAAACAACTAGAAAGGGACAGTATATTCGGGAATGTTCCAGTCATCGGGTCGAACGAGCATCGAACAATCTAGACGCTCTGGAACATTCATGATCCGAGGGGTCGCCGTTCCTAGAATTGGACCTTGGACTGATTATTCAAGATTTCTCCGGAATGTTCTAGTGCGAAGGGCTCCACGCAACGCGCACGACACGCGGCCGCGCTGCCGAGTTGTAACATTAGCGCCGCAGGCCCGCGCGGGCCCGCGTTCGGGCCGCGTTCGATGTGTGTTTGAAGACTTTGAAGTGTAGTTTCAATGCTTTACAACTTGCTCAAGCCCGCGCAGCACACGCGCCGCGCACGACACGCGTTCGGTTGGCGGAGGCCTTTATAAGGCCTTTATATATGTATACCAATTGAGTCAATGTAGTGGCAGTTAACGCTGCCTGGCCGTGTATTGTGTAATAATGGTAGCTATAAATATAAAAAAAATGAAAAAAGTACACACACACAGATACACACTTTACGCATTTGTAGAATTAATTATGAGTGGTAATAATATGTTCTGCTAACTGTTTTTTAAATGAGTGAAATGAGATTACATTTTTGATACGTGAGGGTATTTTCTTATAGTCGTGCTCCTTCATTAGTAAGCATCGATTTGCCGTACTTCGTTCTATGTTTTATTGAGATAAGAAAGCTGGCTCGCCGAATTCGGCGGTCGTCAACGTTTTTTCGTTTAGTGAATGACAAATCGGTACGGATTCGTTTTTTCTAGTCTTTCGAACAAAACAGATATATAATAGAACTGCAGAATATCAAAAAGAAAACCGTCCACACGTAAAATCACCCAATTCAATACATACATTATAATCGTAAATATACATATTCAATGGTGATTCCATAAGGCAGTTATGAAATGGGTAAACCTCCTAGTCCTCAGTATACTTTATGTGAAAGCAATATGGGTTAAATTCCAACTAAGAGGATTTTTCTTCATTCGAATTTAAGCCGTGTCACGTGGCCTACCGATATAACTGTAGGCAATAAAGTTGAACAATCCTTGAAACTCTCTGTAACCTGCTCTCTAACTTTAACTAACTCTAACTGTAACTTTGTGCATAACCCCTTTAAAAGTCTGTAAACCTTTTGACCAAAAAGTTTCCATATTCGAGTAGGCGTCACGTCACGCCCGTTCTGCGTTAGACACACTAGAGTAGCTGACATGAGTTCGACATAGAACAAAACATATGAAGAGAACATAACCTATGGCATAAGAAAACGCAATGATATTGAATAGGTACTATGTACAGTACGATTACTGTTAGTTAAGACCTGACAGATGGGTTGCCTTTATTTAATTTTCAACTTTAATCTTATACAAATAAAATAGTTATTACTAAATCGGTAGATGTGGGTAACAGTATTCTGAAAAATGCTTTATCTATATGAAATTAAAGTTGAAAATTAAATGAAGGCAATCCATCTGTCAGGTCTTAACTAACAGTAATCGTACTGTACATAAGCATGCTATATTTCAGCTCATTCAGATACCGGCAAGTGGAATGTTTTTCTTACTGGCATACATATGAACAGTGCAAGTTAAATAAAAGCTTGGAAAAATGAGCCATTTTGTATTTGAAGCTTTCTAAGTCAATGGCGTTGTTGTCCTAATCTCGTGCGCATACGTCACGATGACCGGAGTGGGGATCAGTAGTGGTCCGATTGTTGCCGGGAGTGGTGGTGTGTTGTCGAGCTAAAGGCTGTCGCACACGTAACCGCTCGGCACCGGACCGGCGCCGCCCCGACTCGGATTGTCCAGTATTCTTTGTAAGAAATTCCTTACTGTAAGGGCGATTGTGCACTACAATGAATTTTATTGGCCGGCAGTCCGATTTTTTGCCGGTCCGATATGGCACGCCATTAAATGTCTATAGTAGTTTGTGCACTACAATGAATTTTACCGTCTGGCATTTACATACATTTATCCGCCGTCGGTCCGGTGCTGAGCGGTTACGTGTGCGACAACCCGCCTAGCGGGCGCCTACGCCGTAGTCGCTACGTACGAGGAAAACCACGGGATCGGCTACGAGCGTAGCGCTTAGCGATTCTTGGCACTTATACTGCGTGGAACGGAACGATGGACTTTCCCGCAATAACTAATTTTTTTGACGCGATTTTTTTTTTACCTTTGTATGGAGCGTTGGCCGACTGGAGCGACGAGCTCCATACAAATGTAAAAAAAAAAACGCGTCATAAAAAATAGTTTATCTGGAAAATGTGACGTACTAGCGCTCAATAATCCCCCTCTTGCGGTAAAGTATATCGTTCCGTTCCACGCAGTATATAAGTACGTGGGCGTCATGTGTACAGCAACAGTCGAGAGTGAGCTGCGAGCAGCTGGGCTGGACTGAGCTGGAGCGGGGCCAGGGACGTCGCTCGGGACAGGAAGGCGTGGCGCGAGCTCATGAAGGCCCTATGCACCTCTGGAATGCCCTAGGACAACGACAACAACAACATACCTAATACTGACGCAGAATAATGATTGAACATTTGATAAAGCTTCTCTTGAACATTGTGGTGTGACGACAGGGCTCGCTTACTTGCCACTTATTCCTTTCACTTCGTATTACTAACACTTTTAAAATTGAGGAAATATTTTTAAGAAATTAATGAAAGGACTATATTATTTCTAGTAATACCACCTGCAGGTTTAACAGGAAATACGGTCCATATGGACTATAGCTATATACAATTGTAAGTTCCGAGAAAATCATTGATGCGCGTTCCGGTATGGTTCCGAAAATACGAGGCAACGATATATACTGTCGCATCCACTCGTTATATTACTGTTTTTTGATTAATAGCTTAAATGTACAGTTAGTAAGTACCCAATTATCATAAAAGTCGAACAACTAAGTCAAACAATTTCATCTCTGATTAATGAGCCCGAATCCTCTTTGACGCAAGTATGCCAAAAATTAAAGAATGTGCCAGCTATTTGCAAACGAGCTGATAACGTACAATCCTGATAGCGTATGTTTAGCTGGCACGATCAAGGAGCGGGCAGTGACACATTGAAACTAAAGATTATTTACAGCGCGCCTACATTTAAATGAGTGCTGCATCATTGGCGCGGGATGTGCGGTACCAGGGCGGTGAGAATAAAGTACCGCATGCATACGGCACCGCTTCTGCGCAATGTTAAGAGTCCGCAGTAAGCTCGATTCTCCATACAAACGTAGTTACGCTCTCATTTTAAAACTACGTGTTGGATTGTAACGAAACTTTGGATATACAATGACATGAGGTATATCTGTGTCTGTAATTAGTTTATGTAGCTTCAGATACCATAGTAAAAAAATACAGCGTATTTAAGTTTTTCATACAAAACTTGTTTTTGCTGTATGTAGTTTGTTTTATAAACTGGAACCATATAAAGTAATTACAGACATAGATATACCTCATGTCATTTTATATGCAAAGTTTCGTCACAATCCAACAGGTAGTTTTAGAATGAGGGCATAACTACGTTTGTATGGGAAGGTGAAATTCGGCCGAGCTTACTGCGGACTCTTAAGCCGGATTCATAGGTACTTATCTATCATGACGCTCTCTGATGCGCTACCGCCTGACACAACAGGAGCCGTCAAGTCAGAGCGCATCAGATGAGTGCGAATCTTACTAAACGTATGAAACCCATATCGTCGTGTTGCGTCACGGCACGACGCGACAGATAAGCGGGTCAGGAATTATGATGGCGTTTTTGAGCTGGCATAGTGACTTCTTATTCATCGTAAAGAAATCTTTATAATTTTATAGTGTTAAGTTAGTGATCCTTCATTTTGCCAGTGCCGAACGGTGCGGACCCCGTGCTTCTTTCGGATGCAATCGTGAAAAACGTTGGGAAGATGGTGAATGATTCCTCAATTAATTGTAATGGAAGGTAAATACAATTTATTACCTACCATTACATAGCACAATAAGTTGCTCAATATCTATTGAATGCTACGAAAATTCCGGTCTCTGCAGTTAAGTATGAATCCGGTTTTTTACTACTGCGCCAAATGCAAATATCCCAGTGCGCGAAACAAACTTCATGCCAATATTATCTCCATATACTGCGTGGATAGTAGTACGTCACATTTTCCAGATAAACTATTTTTTTTGACGCGATTTTTTTTACATTTGTATGGAGCTCGTCGTTCCAGTCGGCCAACGCTCCATTCAAAGGTTAAAAAAAAATCGCTTAAAAAATAGTTTATCTGGAAAATGAGACGTACTAGCGCTCAATAATCCCCCTCTTGCGGGAAAGTCCATCGTTCCGTTCCACCTTGTATACGTCAAGCTCAAGAGACCTAAACTGTCATTTTTATGGAATTTGCTAACTATGTACACAAACAATGTATTGAAATTGACATTTAATGACAATTTCAGTATGACCGTGATTTTATATGAATGGGGTTTTTAAAGGCAGGCTCAATTCACTTGTAAGTGTAAGTATGTATGAGCTCCACTTACACTTGTAAGTGTAAGTGGAGCTCATACATACGAAAACGTACGCGCGTAAGGTAAAATCTCGCATTTTTTTCCGAGATCGTTTGCAGAGGAATATATTAAAGAAGTAATTAAAGCTTATGCACCTAATAAGGCCAAAATGCTTGGAGATAATGAAAAAGAAAATTGCTTCTCTAAGTATTCCCATTAATTAGTCTTTCCATTCAGTTTACTTGTGTAAACGAAACCTATTTTGTTAATACAACAGGGGTAAATATCCACCAAAGATGTGCAATGCTAGCTATGTTTATATAACATCACATCTAGCTGTTAACAAATTTTCAATAAATTAACAAAAACAGAAGATCCATCTACGAGTAAATAAAACGTTAACCTGAAGGAAACTTGCATACGTACGATTGAAATGAGGTATACCTTAATATATATTTGACTATTTTACACTTCAGAACAAAACTATACGGCGAACACCCTGACCTGACATTATGATATCGCAAAGGGCTTGTTGAAGTTTTAATCGATTAGGGCTGTCACCGCTCAAACAGTTGCTGTCATCCTCTTCGTGTTTCATTTGTATGCTTATCAAATCGGTTAACATAGTCCACTTAGTCTTATCCGACAGAAGCGCTTACCATCTCGTAGAATTACTCTTGAATTATTCAACATCTCTTCATACTTACAAGGTACTACGTAAAAACAGACTTATATTCATGTCGACAAATTGCAGTGCGTAGTTTAGCAATGATGTGGCATATGTGGCCTACTTAACGTTTTGATAATTATATGCACTCTCTTTTGCGTATAGTGTATGTGTGTAGTGCGCATTAATATTGAAATTGAATGTGAAACGTCATTGTAATTAGTTGTAGGTAATATTTATTATCTATTTCTGCATTCTGCATTCTGCGTTTATTTCGAAACCAGACTATGGCTTTCTACCTACGGTTTTTTCATTCAATTTCTACCTTCTGAATATTATATATACCGCAATAATTATATTCCCTAATGAAATCAAACATTTTGTTCGTATAATAAATAGGATTGTACCTATGGTTAGGCCATGACTTGGAGCGGCGGCGGCATCGGTACGATCTCACTGTCACGTATGGCGTACGCCGCTGCCGCTGCTCCAAGTAATGTCCGAGCCGTATGTATTGAGTGATACGTCCGTCTGAGAAGTATCGAAGACTCTTTTACAGCATTTATTTTATCTGATTACCCGATGGATTGTTTTGTGTGGTAACTGTTTCTAGTGAGGAAAATGCATTCTTAGTAACGACGATGGTGTTAACAATCTTACATCTTTGTTTGATGGCAAACGAATATGAAACATGTGGACGCTTATGGTTTAATTGCCGACCCTTTCAGGATTTTTTCCGGATGGCATACAATCAATGTTTCATTGTGGCCTAGGTACTCGTTTGGAGTATCAAATGCATGCAGAATGGTATTGTATCAGGATGAAAGCAAGATTGAAAGGGCTGTTCATCCATTTTGTGATGTACAATCGTACAATCTGTACACTCCTGGCTATAATAACAGCGTTTACCCTGTCACACGCCTGAGTTGGTACGTCGGATTAATTTGACCCAAATAATAATATTCATTCATGAATCAACGCTTTCTGTAGCGACGAGGACATCAACAGATAAACTTGAAAATGAATTTTGAATATCTTTGTAACAATATTTAAAGGTTTCCGAAGATTCTCGGTAAATAAAAGATTGGAATTTAAGTAGACAGTAAACGCATGCGAAGTGAACAAAGATTTTAACGGCACTATCAGAATATTTATTAATGTTACAAGTTCGGAAAGTAGGTGATTTCCGACGAGTGTCATTACATGAGCGAGTGAAGCGAGCGAATGTATAATTCGACACGAGTCAGAAATCATCTTTATGCGCGTTTATCATACAACGTTTTACTATCCCATGTGTGAGGAAACGAAATTAATATTGAAATGTCAGTTTAAAATAGATAGGTTACAAAAATTGAATTTACGTAGGTTGTCAGGTACTTAATACCTGGAGCGGCATTTAACTACTTCTCCGCATCGTTTGCTGTCAAGTTTATACACTTAAAACCATTCTATTGTGATTTTAGAACGCAATTAATTTTAAGTAACTCATTACCTTCCACAACATAAAGACACTGTAGGTACCGTCGTAGTTCTGGGAAACAAACTGACACTAATCAATAATAATAAATTATTATTATGGCAAATCGCCATTCTGTCGTATCGCAAAAGATATAAGAAAGATATGCGTTCAGCCAAACCCATTAAGTGAATATTTAAAATGATAGAATTAATTTATTGATCAAATTCAATATTTAAAGATATTAAAGCATTTTATAAATTATTAGTATTAATGCAACTTTAACATGAAAGAAAAAGTGGAATTGAAATATTTATAAAACTTCTCAAGTAATAAAAACTCTTTACGGCTGACGACGGACGTCAAAATAAAATAAAAATTGAAAAGTAAAAAATGGCACTTTTCGCATGACTTGGCTGCTTGGATAACGCTCTTTTCAAGCAAATGCATGGTAAAGTCTATTTTATAATTGGATGCGTAACTTGCGTTTCACTTAATTAGCCTTATGCGAGTGAGTGGACACGGGAGGTATATACAGAGATGGGCAAAATGTAATCGACTAACGATTAACGATTAAGATTAACAGAATTAATTGCGACGGACGATTGAAAACGACGATTGATTGTTGCAATTAAATTAGTTGCCGATTGATTTCGGACAACTAAATGATGTAATCGACTAATTAGTTAGACTACTTTTCCGCGACTAATGTTAGAAGCAAATTGAACGGAATGGCTATGTTAACAGACTGAATAGAACATCTTAACGGATGTATAAATATAAAATAGTCATGTATTACTTACGATATTTTGACCATTTTTATGGAGTGAGATCTCTGTGCTAACTATTATTCTCTTTGATAATACCAACCGAATGCGCTAAAATTGTGTATTACACGTTTAGTTTAGATGGCAATGCTATAATCCATCTCTGGGTACGTATATTTGCTGTTCAAAATAAGGCATTAACTTGAATCGCCACATATTGAAAATTAAATCCTTTGTTTACGATCCCTTTAATTATGTAGTACTTAAAGTTCTATTATTCCTCAATATCTCTCTATACTCTCTATAACCGCTCCAAACACACAGTGCAATTATTATCAAGCATAATTATACGCATGAAGTCTCGCTCATCTGTTCTGGCAACTCCTTCTCTATGAGGTACAAAGTTTGAAATACAAAAATATAGTGTGATGACATTATTGTCACATTTTATTGTGTACATTATTGTCCAAGCAAGGGAAGTAAGCAATACCTATATTGAAAAACAGAATAACTTTTGCAATGCCGCCTTTTAATTTTTTTTAAATAATAAGTTGGAAGTGTTGGAACAAGCTTGGGCCTAGTGGTTCACGCATGTGGCTGTCAAGCGGCGGTCGTAGGTTCGAATCCCGGCTCGTACCAATGAGTTTTTCGGAACTTATGTTCGGAATATGTGCCGTTAGCTTTTCAGTGGAGGAAAACACCGTGAGGAAACCGGTCTAATCCCAATAAGGTCTAGTTTTCCCTCTGGGTTGAAAGGTCAGATGGCAGTCGCTTTCGTAAAACTAGTGCCTATGTCAAATCTTGTCAAAGCGGACCTCGGGCTCCTTTAGGGCACAACCGGGAATTACGCTAGGAGGGGGATATATAATAAGTTGGAAGTGTATTTTTCTTCCGAAAACGCCAAAAATTATTTGAGACGACTAACAAGTCACGATAAGTAACAGCTACTGATCATCCGTTTTGGCTGTTTAGGACCAATAAAGTCAACTTTGCCGAACATTTTTGAGAAAAAGTATATAAGTAGTCTGCAAGAGTATTTTGTCTAGGTAGGATATTGGTAAGTTTTTCTTGTATGAATAAGGGAACATCGTATAGATGCTAGGTTTTCTTGAATGTTGATTACGTTATCTGTATAGATATTTCCATAGGTGCGTCTGTAAGTTTGTAATTATGAGTTCTGAATTGAGAGATGATTTCAGAGCATTCTTGACGAACAAATGATTTATTGTCTATCTATATATTATTTTTGTGGCCACGTATGAGTATTTGATGAAAGATAGTTTTTACGTAACACAGTAATTAGTCTTATCCAACTTACCCGTCCAAAAAGAACAATACCTAAGTTTTACCGCATCGTAAAGTCAGCTTTGGTAAAATAAACAAACGAACACGGAGTAACTTTCGTTTTATGAAGTGGACATACACATAATATACTGTCTTGGAACAAATGTTCCCTGGGAAATAATCCAAAGACTGTGTTATTGACGTCTCAACTTAGAAGATTATATATTTGCGCTTAATATTTTTGCCTAAAGCTTAGTGTTTAGTGCCTTTTTAGTGTTTATTTATTTTTTAACCATCTTATATTATTATGGGATTTTTTAAACCATTTTTCAACTCAGTTATGCGTTTGCGAGATATTGGCCTGCCGGCTAAATGGCCAGGTACTACCGGTGTTGTGAAAAAAAAAACGTGGCAGTAGTAGGTACATATAATGAATTTAAAAGGAAAACTATCAGGGCTAAGAAGGCAACTTAAAATGTACTTAGAAATGCTAACTTTTGTACAAATGCGACCGACGCAACCGGACTGTTTAGTTGGCGCGCGCGCGTCGATGTAAGGAGGCAAGGGAACTACGGAACCCTAGACTGCGCGTGACCCGACACCTTGGCCGTTTTTTTTATAATGAGTACATATATTGTCAAAATAGTAATTTTTACAATATATATCGAACTAACATAAGTGAGGGAGCGAGACAAATTTTTGAGGACTACCTACATAATTCGCCTACTAGGTACTGAAAATTAATATTCCAAGGAAAAAGACTGTTTACGGAATATGGGACTGTATATTCATTCATTTCATGTCGATAACATTTGGCGAATGAGCTGTTTCCGTAGTTTACATACATTGTTTGTTGCTGTATCTACATAGTGTCTATGTACATCCTAGTTTGCAATTACGCAGCTACATTTGATATAGGTACATTTTGTTGGTGCATGTTACATTCATTACGATTGAGTCCGCTTTTTGCTTAATTGGGACAGATCAGTTTTACGAAATAAATGAAATTGATGGATCTACAAATTCAATTATTTCGTAAAACCGAATATTTTAATTGAACAAGAACGAAACAATTTCATCCATCCATCCATCCAACAACCATGCTGTACTCCAGGGTATACCTTTGTAATATCTTGTAATACCTACCATGGTTTGCAAATATTAAATGAATTATGAATGATTATGAATTTACTTATTGTTTTTAACGCTTATTGAATGAATGAAAGAATGAAATCTTTTATTTCAGGTCTTCATCGACCCATATAAGACGTGATACTACTTATTATTTTCGTGTCGTGCATAACAACATTAAACGGGTAAGACAAAAAAAAACACACACGTTTCATATACCTTACGTATTTAGGTATTTATAACTTAACACGAGAAAAACGAGACGATAATAGATACATTTTAATACGCAAATGCCGAGAGAGTATAGGGATGCAGATTTACAATCCCAGCATCGGCATTTCGGACGGCTGACGTTTTACCGACACCCAACTAATTGGTAGATTACGTTACCGACCGACGGAGCACTTACGTTGACGTGACACGAGAAACTGATGTACACTATCAGATGCATTTAGGGACACAATAATGCTTTTGAAATGTGTAAGGCCCTATGTTTATCAATAAAACTAAGTTAAAAACTCCCCGTGTGGCGTCGGATTATGATAGAACCACCCGTTCTTCCCGTGGGTATTTTAAGAGTCGAATATTGGAATAGGTTTGAAGTGTGTCACGGGCGATATGTTAGCCAGCTATCACAGCAATGTCATGTTTTCTCCATCTTTAAACCTACAGCATCATCATAAACTTAAGAGCCGGGCTCTTGCCGGTGGAGTAATCGCCATTCTGTTTTTTCTCTCTGGTACTGTTTTGTGTTTCTCCTTGTTTGATCCATATGCTCTTGGTCATCTCTTGTCTCTCCTTCCTTTAACTTTCCTCCAATTATAGTTTTTAAGTAATTGTCGTAGTCATAGTGTGTAACAAACAGTATTAGAACATTATTGCAGTTTACGAGTATCATAATTTCTAATAGGTACCTATGTAGATCAGCAGCAGCAGCAAAGTTGCTTCAACTTCATATTTATATATATTGTACTGCTTAGAATTTGCAGTTTTCTCACTTTTATTTAAATTCACTTTTGTCCACTGAAGAGAAAACCAGCATACGGTCCATCTGCAGGCCTATGGACGGTCGCAACTCTAGAATAGGTAACACGCACGTTGGTTTGAGGTTTTGTTGTGTTGATAAATAAAAACAAATGCGGATCTCCTCAACTCATGCCCTCAACACAGCGCACCCTCGGACACTTAACAAGCCGTGCTAAGCCTCGTGATGTTCACACTCGACAGACCTTTTACGGCGGTTCAAAGGTATTAATGATGTGCTCTTGTTGTTTGTAGCTTACAAGAACCTAGGTCAAAGTCTATTTACGTACTTATACATAGATTTATATAGGATTTTGTTATAACAGACGCATTACTAATAAATCCACGGTTAAACTCGCGTAATATTAAATATCACTAGGGCGACATTTTTCTTTCTGGCGACACTTTTCGGGAGTTCTTCTTCAGGATGAGTGTTTTTTTTTATTATAAAGATCACCAACAGATAATACATCAATATGCTAAACAACTAACCTAGTAAAAAAATCATTGTAAGATGCTTAGCCACTTACAAGTGACCACAGCTCACACACGCGTTTAATAAAGAATAAATACCAAAAAGAGCAATATTACAAAAAAAAACAAATAATGACATAAAATAACAAAAATACACTAGCAGAATGGTATGTACCTACATAGTAGGTAGAACACGTTACACGTTACACGGTAGGACATTTTCGCGGCGGTGTCGCTTGAAGCACTGCCCCGTCGCAATTTTTTTTTTTTTTTACAATAACTAGGGATGTGGGCGCGCGACTGGGAAAATCCTGCATTGGACGACTGGGAAGGGAGGACCCAGACAGTGCCGGACTCCTACCGGCTAAAAACCCAGTCGCGCGTCTATACCTCTTTTTTGTCCCCCTGACGTGGAGAGAGAGAGACTTTTGTTGACAAATATACAATATTTTATCTTCTTTTTTACAACGTTTTATCTTATTTCTATTCTACTACAGGCATTATTTTATATATTTCTACTTATACATTGTTATATCTGCGACAGTCTTGCGCTGGAGTT
Organism: Epinotia bilunana; assembly: GCA_947049275.1. Lineage (NCBI taxonomy): Eukaryota > Metazoa > Arthropoda > Insecta > Lepidoptera > Tortricidae > Epinotia > Epinotia bilunana. The sequence continues at coordinate 6,263,589 of OX346253.1, forward strand.
GCTGTGTGAGGTTGCGGCAGGAGATCGCCTCGTTCGACATCAACTCGGCCCGCAGCGCCGCCGGAGGCCAGGCAGGCGGCGAAGGGCCTTCGCAGGCCGTATGCAGCCGCCATAACGGGGACCTCGGTCGGAAGTTTAATTACCCACCTAGAAACGGTCCCGAGCAGGAAGGCCACCATGGTGTTCTGGGTTGCCAACAGATGAGTGGGTAGGGCACCATACCCTGCCACCTAAGTGGGCCCGCCAGGGCAACACTGGCAGAGTTCCGGGTGGGTGCATTAGCGTTCTCGGGGCACTGTCTAAAAGCGAGCGGTGGAACACCCCAGGGGTTATAGTCCGTGAGATTCGGACATACCCACTCGTCTTCTCCCGAGCCGGGTGGGATCCATAAGGCATGTCTCCTGGAAAAACTAAAAAAAAAGGAGATCGTCTCCCTCCTCCGATAGACGATACGCACACCGGACTCACCCGGACCACGGTATTGTGCTCACTGTCCATTTCAATTCAGGAATAATAGGTTTCCGTGCTGCTGGTAACGTCCAGCCGCCGTCACTACCCATCTAACAAGGATCTTGAGATGTTGGACGAGACTCTTTGCTATTAGACCGAATCGACTAAGTATATTATTATTATCGTTACGAGTTTGGTATTACGTGGCTGTGTACGTCCGTGAACACCTTATGTACTTCAAAACGAATGCCATGGTACACGCGTACAATACGCGAAACGCAAACAAGCTTGTGAGTATAAGCCGCAAGCTCGCCAAGTCGTCCAAGCTCACTCATGTGATGGGCCCCACGGTCTACAACAAATTGCCTAAAAATGTAACCGAAGCCCCAAATTTGCAGATTTTCAAGCGCCGTTTAAAAAACTGGCTTACTGAGCGCCCGTTCTACAATTTCGATGAGTACATGATGTACAAATAATTAATATAAATGAGTTATTTATGACTTATGTTAGTAACACTTGGATTATTTTGTATTTACTATTATTAATATTTGTTATAATTATTATGATGCGACTAATTTCTTGATGTATAATTGGAATTCTAAATGATATCTTTTTGACATGTAAATTGGCTTTATAAAATAAATGACTATGACTATGACTATTATTATTTATTATAGAATTTACCAAAGTTCTGTCATTAATGTATTAAATCAATCATTTTTAGGGTTCCGTAGTCAACAAGGAACCCTTATAGTTTCGCCATGTCCGTCCGTCTGTCTGTCCGTCTTCGGCTTAGCTCAGTAACCCTTACCACTAGAAAACTGCAATTCGGCGTGTGTATATAAACCAATCACGCCGACAAAACAGTAGAACAAAATCCTTAAAAAAAATATTCTTAGGGTACCTCCCCTACATGTAAATTGGTGGTGTATTTTTTTTTGTTAAACCTGTAGTGTGGGGTATAGCTTGTTCAAAAATATTATGGGTATTCGAAAACTATTTTTCAACTCAGTTATGAGTTTGCGAGATAATGGGATTTACAGCCCTAATTTTTGCCCCCCCCCCCCCTCCCTGCCGGCTAAATGGCTACTACTGGGGACGTGAAAATATTCGTGGTAGTAGTACATATAATGAATTTAAAACGAAAACTATCACAGTTAAGTAGACATAACTAGTTATTTTATTTTACTCAATTTCGGGTGCATATACATTGTCATTGGACATTGAACCTTTTACCGTGGACGGTAGAGTTGCTTTTTCACGGCACGGTGCTTCTTGCGCAAAAGACCTGTCCTGCGACATGCCCCCCACCCGTGGCAATGCTAAAACTTAGGCGGACTTACGGCACGGTGCTTCTTGCGCGCGCGGCTAGTTGTGACGTGCGGCTTGATGCTGTTCGGAGATTTTTTTAAGTCCGCATTCTGTGACAGACGGGCAACTACGGAACCCTACCCTGCGCGTGGCCCGACACGCACTTGGCCGCTTTTTTAAAATATACACGGTGTGTAGAGATTATAAAGCTTGTAACTTCACAAGTTACATAATAAAACTAATTCAAGGACCGCTGAAAGTTAGATAAGTACTTATAATGAAACCCTAAATTGGGGAGGTAGAGAGAAAGTTTTCCAAAAACTCACAATATACCTATACTGGGTGCCTCTGAGCTTGGGGCTTAAATGAAAATATCTATTAGGTATGCTCCTAAAACGGGACGGCGTTTGTTCTACAACTTTTCAGAAATAAGTTCTTTTACATTTTCATTATTTCATACAAATTACGTATTATATAATAAGGTAGAATGTTCAATAGTGAGGCCGTGTTTGCAATACATTAATGGTACAGTAAAAGTTCAAACACTATAATAAATGATAGAAATAATAGTTATTTTACAAAGTTGCAGAACAAAAGTGGTTCAGTTTGACGAGCAGAATCGAATCTTGAATTTAAAGCCCCGAGGTCATAATCACGCCATAATTGCGCCTATTTTGCGTATACTCTACTCACAATATATATCATATGTACATATATTTATTATTTTGAAACAAACAGTCATACAAATATATCCTTGCAGGCTATCTTAGTACTAAACAGTACCTACCTACTTATGTATAAATATAAATATTTAAGGCAAAAACCCCTATGCTCTAATACCTTATAGTGCTCAATAGTGGGCACATATTATTCACCTCCATTGTTACTCCGATCTGAAAGTGTCAATTAATTTAGCCAGTGTCGAGCACTGGGATGCTCGGCCCATACAAAGTTGCTGTACTTGCTGTATTCGTTGTCTACATGTTACAAAGTTCTATTTAATAAAAAGTTCTATAAATCGCTAAAATAAGAAACACTAATATTTGCCTGGATGCTCATACAGTATATTATATGCTTGAAACTACAGTAAGTATTTGCTAACTCTCTACAGATTTATTATATTTTCAAATTATAAAGTTGCTTTAATTATGACATTCCAAAGACAAAATATGTACGACTCGCAAAATTATACGACCTAAAGACAATTTTTAATGACCCTACGTCAGTTAAAATGTCTATATCCATTAATTTTGATAGATATAGACATATTTAACTGTACCGTACCCCGAATGACTCTAATAATAATAAAAATAAATCAGCCTAAATACGTCCCACTGCTGGGCACATGCCTCCTCTCATGGATGAGAGAGAACGGGCAGTAGTCCCCACGTTTCCATATTTATTTGCTGTATTAGAACAGAAAGGTCCTAAAGGTTTTGTAAGGCGGCTTTCTTGAGGCTCCGTCTTTTGAGCACATTTGTATTACAGCGAAGGGAAAACTGTAATAATACAAATAGCCTTTTTTTCAAAAATGTTAGGCAAAGTTGACTTTATTGGTTGCTGGCTGCCCGGCCCGGCTTCGCACGGTTAGTGCGTAGGAATGCCGGCCAATTTCTAATGGTAAAATATTTTTTCAAATCGGTCCGGTAGTTTCGGAGCCTATTCAATACAAACAAACAAACAATCAAATATTTCCTCTTAATAATATTATTGTAGATAGTGTAGAAAAATCAGGACGTGAAGTGCATAGTTTATGGTTAATAAGAGAATTAAAAATAAAACACCTTGTCGGCTCGATTTTGCTCGATAACAATGTTGAATACAAAGTCCATTAAGTGACGAGGTGAAAGCTTTAAAAAAATTAAAACCGCCATATAAAAAAGGCATAGTTCCTAAACGGGATCCTGTTGTTTTACCAAATTTATTTTGGTCAAATTTCATTTCCCAAACAAAGTTTAGCAACTATTTTGTTTGCCAATGCAAACTTTGGCACAATTTTAATACGAATATTTTCATTACGTCAAATTTTCATACAGCAAAATATTACTACGAAAAATTACATTATGACATTTGGTCTTTTAGCAAATGCTTTAATAAGGCATAAAACATTAGACAATAAACTTTTAGTCAAGTTACTGATATGGCAAACTATAAATAGACAAAAATTCACATTTAATTGGGTTATGGAATTTTACCAAAATACTATTAATAAAACGGCACGGTCCCTTAAATTAAAAATGCACGGTTAGGTAGGTCGGTAGGCAAGGGCATTAAATTAGGTTAGGGCAGCCAAAGAAGGGGGACGGGGGGGGCGGAGCCCCCCACGGAGGAGGGCTCGGGGGGCCAAGCCCTAAAAAAACAAACGATCGTAACAATAGTATCATTTGGTAGGTTAGGTTAGGGTTAGCTTGTGGCCCTTAGACCGGAAATAGGCACCCCGCGAAGCGGGGTGACGTCTACACGCTGGCGGTTAGGTTAGAATGGCGACCTCTACATAAATTCATTTATACTTCCGACCCACATAACAAAGAAAATTTGTTATTTTATTTATATTTTATCAAATGATTTGTCATTGAAGAGTTCCTCTGCTGATTAACCGACGGAATAGAAATGGTAAATTAAATATTGACGATACAAATCATTTGTCTTATTTTGTTTTGGTTAAAACATATTATGGCAACTATCATATTTGACTGAATGAAATTTGATCTAAGTAGTAGTTGGTAAACGAGATATTGCTTAAACATGAACATGCCAAAGAATTATTTGTCAAGTGTTAATTTGGCAAACGATTATTTGGCAAATGAAATTCTACGATTTTTTTTTTGGGAGATGATAATTTGTCAATTTTTTTTTGGTAAAACAAAGGTAACCCTTCCTAAACAGCCTGTGACTTATAGTGACTTTTTGACCTATGGTGTTTTTCGGAAGAACAGCACTTCCAACTTATTATTAAAGAAAATTAAAAGGCGGCAATGCAAAAATTATTCTGTTTTTACATATAGTGTAGTTGTTTTTTCAAAAAATATTGAAAAATTACGTGAAAGTGATTCTATATTTAAAAGAGGCTGCAGCTCAGTTATTGATAGATTGTTCCCTGCAAAGCCAAAAGCCAAATATCTAAAGGCGTACGACAATTTCATGAAAGGGCGAGAAGAAAAGCATGCCTCGTCATTTTTAGAAAGTATACTTTTATTTTCTTGCACAATTTTTTAGAAAAACACTATATATGACTGCTATACATGACTCCGCCAGCAATTGCCTACTTCCCTTGCTTCGAATATAATGTACTATCACTGCACAACTCAAAAAATAACACAATTTAGTATTGTAATAGTGTAAGTAAGTGGGATAGAAAAATAATCGGATTACTATGCGGGATACTAAACTAGGAAGTAATTAATTGAATAAGGATGTTTCCCTATAATATCAAAAAAGAAGGAATGTAGGTATATCGGTATGATAGATCTATTACCGTCTTTATTGTATCCTTCTTGGAAACCTGCATTTTGTAGTTCTATCAAATGAATTATGTTGCACCTGTATTATTCACATATTAATGTCGTCGTGCGTTAATAAAGAACGTCAAGCGAGCTAATCTTTTCTCATAAGAAAATCCCGCATCATTGTACCGTGAACGACTCGCAAAATTACTCGCACGCCCAGGGGGAAATTTAGGTGCGGCGTATATAATCTTTGGTGCTCTGAACAATTATACTAAAACCTCTTTAATTACTTCCTTGCGCGTAAGTCGTTAAAGCTCAAAATTGTATAGCGTTTGACGCGATTTAGACGCCCATGTAAAAGTATATAAACATAGGAGACTCAGATTTTCAAAGAGGCGGTGGGCTAGAATAGAAATGTATCGAATAGACAGGATTTTACAATTACTTCCAGTGAAATATTAAACATATAGTTATTGTAAGTAAATCGACCAAAGTGAAGTATATTTCAAGCACCGATCAGCCTTATACTCACTAAATTTAAAAACAAATAAGTCCTCTTACTATAAGGTACATATTATATACGTATACTTACTGTCAATTATTGTAAATAAAAAATGGAATGAATTACAGATATCAGTATTGGTATATACCTAAGTAGTCCTACATGTTTTAAGCTTCGGTAGCCTAGTGGTTCATGGTCGTGGGTTCGAATCCCGGCTCGTACCAATGAGTTTTTCGGAACTTATGTACGGAATATTTACCGTTAGCTTTTGGGAAAACATCATGAGGAAACCGGTCTAATCCCAATAAGGTCTAGTTTTCCCTCTGGGTTGGAGGGTCAGATGGCAGTCGCTTTCGTAAAACTAGTGCCTATGCCAAATCTTGCCATTAGGTGTTAAAGCGGACCTCGGGCTCCTTTAGGGCACAACCGGGATTAACGCTAGGAGGATCGTGATTCCTCCATGTATTACCCGACGAAGGCGACCCATACAGATTTCTCTGATGCATGTATGGCTCGCAGGGCCGAACTTTACTAAACATGTAAAGTGCCATAACAGTTTCAAATGCCTATGTGCATTTGAAACTCGACCTAGCTAAAAGCAACCAACTCTAATGGAACACTTAAACTCTCGCGGTTTGTAGACACATTTTATAAATAGTTACTGGCGGGTCTTGGCCGACGGGTTTGGATTTTATTTTAGATGTTTTGATCCGAGATTGCTTTTATCGAAGACGTTTCAATGCATCGGTCACGGTCGCCTTTTAATACCCTAGTTCACAGTCGTACTAATTACATTTTTTTGTCACTGAAATTGTAATTTTATGATTTGAGCACTATCATACTAATTACAACACATTTTCCCCGTAATTAGTACGATTGTGAACTATGGTATCGATACTCAGTATACTCGTTATGTTATTACGTTATGTGTTAAGTACTGAGCAGTGAGAAAGTTACGTTTATCTCTCACTAGCTTCTGCCCGCGACTCCGTCCGCGTGGAACTCGTTTATATCGTAGCTCGATACAAACTTTTATCCCCCATTTCACCCCCTCAGGTGATGATTTCCGGAATAAAAACTATCCTATTTATGTCCTTCCCTGGGGTTCAAACTATCTCCATACCAAATTTCATCTCAATCGGTTCAGCGGTTTAAGCGTGGAGAGGTAACAGACATACAGATAGACAGACAGACAGACACACTTTTGCATTTATAATATTAGTATGGATTATATCTGTCATCACACCGAATCCTCAAATCAATAAAGGGTGAACAACGCGCATGACATGTGTCAATAGGCAACGGTGCCTGCTTACGATCAGGCAGTTCGAATGAATTATTTGTGCGTCGTAGTAGAAAAAAACTAAAACATATTGCTGATACACTGACACAATGCGTGCTACCTTCAATGTTTATAATTCGTAGCAATAGAGGTGAACGTCAATTAGAAGACCTTAATGTTACCTATAGGTTATATGTGAAAAATTGATATCATATAAAATTTAAATCTAAATCTGAATCTTAATCATAGATATACCCTGTCACTGTATAAATCATAAAAGGAATCGCATTGATAAAGGAAGTTGATACGGAAGTTCATGCGAACGAAGTCGAAGGTCAGATAGTAAAAAATAAGAATAATTAATAAAAGCGAACAATGAACTTAATATTATATCAATTTCTAGATGTAACAAACTATTTAGGAATGTATATAGTAAAATCAGGTAAGTATTCCATTTTGATACAATTTTTAACCGACGTAAAACACGGAGGAGGTTCTCAAGTCAACGCGAATATATATATTTTTAATGTATGACCACGCATAATTACTTTGTCCGCTCAAATACAACTAAATGTCAAAGCAATACGCTCTAAACATCACTGGAACTGCCAGTGACCTGTTAGTTGATCACATATTATTTCGATCTTTGCTTTGTGCTCGTATTTGTAACAACAAACGTATTAGAAATCAAGGAATTTGAAGTACCGAGTCTCGCGGCTGTCAATGTTATCAATAGTCATGCGGTGGCTATCCACTTGAGCTTGACATGATAAGGACACGATAGTTACAAAGCTTAAAGCAGTAAATCAAATCGATACAAACGCCCGATTTTACACATTCACACATAGACGCGTCGCTAAAAGAAACTCGTCTCCGAAGACGAGTCCAGGATGCCGCGTTGAACTGTAAATTAAATATTTGAAATAAAATGGTCGTCCGCGTGAAGGTGTGCAGTGCAGTTTACGGATTTTGAATGTTTCTATATCAAATCCGGAAAAAGGACCCGGGTATGTCCTAAAATTACGACCAGGACCACCGGGGGATGTTCTAAAACCTACTTCACCATTGTCATGGGGGACTACAACGCTAAACTGGGCAAGAGAGATGGTGAGGAGCTGATAGTAGGGCAATTCGGAGTCGGAAGTCGGAACCACCGGGGCCAACTACTGGCTGGTTTTTTGGAGAAGGAGGGACTCTACATGATGAATTCCTTCTTCAAAAAACGCGAGCACAGAAAATGGACCTGGATGAGTCCCGATGGTGTGACTAAAAACGAGATTGACTTCATCATGTCGACGAGGAAGCATATATTAAATTATGTCTCTGTGATCAATACGTTTAAAACCGGGAGTGATCACCGCTTGGTAAGAGGCATATTGAATATATGTGTCAAGCGAGAGCGCTCTCGCCTGATGAAGTCTACGCTCCGTCCAGTATCTGCCCAAATCCAAACCCCCGAGAGCTTTCAGCTGGAACTCCAAAACCGTTTCGATTGCCTAGGTGGCGATGTGGACGAACTCAACGACGGGTTTGTGGAAGCTGTCCGTGCCACTGGGTCTAAGTTCTTCAAGGCCCAGCGGCCCAACAGAACTAAAAGGGTCTCTAGCTCCACTTAGAAGCTCATGAAGGAAAGGAGTGAAATGATTCTGCAGTCTTCTGCCGATGCGACTTTATACCGGCGGCTCAATAAACGGATCTCCATCTCTCTGCGCCAATTCAATACGAACCGTATCGAAGAGGCCATCGAGCGAAATAAGGGCTCAAAAGTATTCGCACGAGATCTGTCTATTGGGCAGAGCCAGCTCGCAAGGTTGAAAACTGAGGACGGCAGAGTAGTTTCTTCCAAACCTGAGGTTTTGAGTGAGATATAGCGTTTTTACGGACATCTATACACGTCAACTCGCAAACCCGAAGTTGGTCCGGCAGAAGACCCTAGAGCTAGACTTACCCGACACTACACCGACGACATCCCGGACATCAGCCTGTACGAGATTAGAATGGCTCTGAAACAGCTTAAGAATAGCAAGGGTGAAGACAGAATTACAGCCGAACTCCTGAAGGCGGGTGGAAAACCGATCCTTACGGCCCTTCAGAAGTTATTCAACACCGTCCTACTGGAAGGGAGAACGCCAGAGCGTGGAACAGAGGTGAGGTGGTGCTGTTCTTCAAAAAGGGTGACAACACTCTGCTGAAGAACTACCGACCCATCTTACTTCTGAGCCATGTCTATAAGCTGTTTTCAAGGGTCATTACGAATCGTCTCGCACGCAGGCTTGATGACTTCCAGCCTCCCGAACAAGCCGGTTTCCGAAGAGGTTTTACCGTAGACCACATTCATACGCTACGCCAGGTTATATAGAAGACTGAGGAGTATAACCAGCCTCTCTGCTTAGCGTTCGTGGACTACGAGAAAGCCTTCGATTCGATCGAAACCTGGGCTGTACTACAGTCTCTCCAACGGTGCCAAGTAGACTGCCGCTACATCAAAGTTTGTACAAGAACGCCACTATGTCAGTCCGACTCCAGGATCAGAGTTCGAAGCCTATTCCGCTGCAGCGGGGTGTCAGACAAGGGGATGTTATTTCCCCAAAACTGTTCACCGCTGCACTGGAGGACGTGTTCAAGACTCTAGACTGGAGAAGGCTAGGCATCAACATCAACGGCGAGTACATCACTCACCTTCGGTTTGCTGACGATATAGTAGTCTTGGCTGAGACCATGGAGGACTTAAGCATGATGCTCGATGACCTCAGTAAAGCCTCCGAGCGAGTTGGTCTAAGGATGAACATGGATAAGACAAAGATCATGTCAAACCTCCATGTAGTACCAACCCCCATTTCAATCGGACACTTTACGCTCGAAGTTGTAGACGATTATATATGCCTAGGACAGACTGTTCAGTTAGGTAGGTCCAAATTTGAGAATGAGGTCAATCGTCGAGTCCGACTCGACTGGGTAGCATTCGGGAGGCTACGGCACATCTTTTCGTCCAATATTCCGCAGTGTCTCAAGACGAGAGTCTTTGGCCAGTGTGTGTTGCCAGTGATGACGTATGGCACGGAAACGTGGTCGCTTACTATGGGCCTCATAAGAAGGCTCAAAGTCACCCAAAGGGCAATGGAGAGGGCTATGTTGGGAGTTTCTCTGCGCGATCGCATCAGAAATGAGGCTATCCGCAGCAGAACCAAGGTAACCGATATAGCCCTCCGAATCGCTAAACTTAAGTGGCAGTGGGCGGGGCACATTACACGTAGAACCGATGGCCGTTGGGGCGGAAAGGTTCTCGAGTGGCGACCACGTACCGGAAGGCGCAGCGTGGGTCATCAGTCCACCTTGTAGGGGGCCTACAAGGTGGACTGATGACCTGGTAAAGGTCGCGGGAGTCCGCTGGATGCGGGTGGCGCAGGACAGGTCATTTGGCACTCTTTGGGGGAGGCCTATATCCAGCAGTGGACGTCTTTCGGCTGATGTGATGATGATGATGATATCAAATCCAGTTTTTTTTATTAATGAGCCTCTTGAGTCAGTGGCAAAGGCCTCTTTCCCCGTGATCTCCATGGGTCCCTAATAGGTTAAATAATCACGAAGTTATAAGTGTCCAAAATTTTAAGAAGGGGTATGTTCTGTCCCTTTTTTGCAAAAGGCAACTTCATATGAAACGATGACGCTCGATGAATGTGACGTCACTAGAAGACGGCAATGTGCCGTTCCCATCTTGTTGCGTTTTCTCTTTCTAACAAGCAATATTAAAACGGTTGTAGCTTCGTAATTCTTTGAGATATCTGAATGGGATTTTCATCACGAGTCATATTTTTTTGCCTTCTTTCTTTTGGAGTAATAATAATTTTCGAGTCTACACACCCGTATTCGTTCCGCCATCTCCGGCTAGGTCATCCCCATCTGCGTCGCCCGTCATGTGGAACTTGGTAGCTATATTAGCCCACCTGTCTGGATGCATGCAACAGACGTGGCCGGCCTAGTACCACCTGAGCCTGGCAGTTTTTGCTCTCACTTCAGCTATGCGTGTTTTGGAGCGCAGTGTATTGTTTCGGACAGTTGATTTCCATTTTATGTATTTTTTAAATATAAAAAACTTATTCAGTTTTACAAAAAAATATTTCGTTGTTTGTGCCTAGTCTAGTTACTGCTTTGGCTAGTATATTTACAGTGATAAGAGCCCAGCGCTAAATATAGCTTATCTGCACTAACGCGACACGGGTACACCATCACTTTCATTGATATGATTCATTGAAATGATAATTTTACTGCACCTTCAATATCATTGTCGATTTTGTTTTTCAAGACGGAGTTTTGTATAGATACGGTACTTTGAGGTGATGACGTCTCATCTTGAGATGTCATATCTAAGAGCATATTCGAAAAATTACCTTAAAATTAAAAATTGTTTATTAGAAACAAAACCTTAATAACACAAATTATCAATATCCTGTGGCTCCACACTAGGCTAATTCGGCCTGATTCGGTTTAAAAAGAGATTAATTACTAAAAGATACAACTTACGACTACATATGGGTGTACCTTCACTTAGAAACAATGCAAACACATTTATTAGAAGATAGAGGAAAAACTAATTAACTTAGTATGCACACAGAGGATTATGAGTGTGTGTGTGTTGTGAGACGTGCGAGTATGTGTGTTGCGTGCGTAAAGCCCGCTCCACATTCTCGACCAAACTACACGAGACTGGTTTCGCCGAAATATTTGCCGAGACAGGGCGAAACCGAGAGCGTCCATCTACATTCTCACCTTGCGCAGTTGTAATTGGACCTTCATAAAAGATGGACGCTTCCTACGATTGCCGTCAGTTGACTGACGGAAGCGCAGCGAGAATATGGAGGAGAAGATTCAGGCAAACACGAAACTTCACGAGAGCTCCTTGATGTTTGGCCATTTTACCGACACGAAACGGAGACTACACGAATATACGCAAAACAATACGAACATAGACGAATACTCACTCCACACTCTCGTATTCGGCAAATCTCGTGTCGCTCGAGAATGTGGAGCGTGCTTAAGTGTGTATATGTACATACTGTGTGTGCGATTGTGTTTTTCTATGAGAATAGGTGGTGTGTAAGTAAGGCTAAACGTACAAAACATTAAGTTAAAACCTTCAGTGGGCGTAGCATGGTTGCCATTTTATCACTTATCGTTGTGGTAAAGACGCCCATCACGCTCTGACAAGTATGCGAGTGCGAGAGTGACGGATGCCTTATCCACAAGGATAAGTGATAAAATGGCAACCGTGCTACGCCCGCAGCAGTATCTTGGTTTGGCTGTAGCTAAGACCTTTCAACCAGTTTTGAATTTTAGTTTTTGCTTCGCGAGTGGAGTTTTTAGATATATTGCATTGCAGGCCTCCTTGTTGAAAATGAACGGGTGCAAGAAATTGGGAAAGCGCCTTTCAAATGCGGTTTCCGTGTGGAGGGAGGGAATTTTAAAGATAAGAGCCGGATATTCTTCGGAATGAATAGTTATTTGGTGCACCCGAAGTGTAACTCGCAAAATCATTAGTTGCCTTACACTAAGGACGTCCGCAACTTTGTAAAGGGCGACAGTCGGAAACAACCGAGACTTACCAAGCATGACCTTGAGCACAAACCGTTGGGCCCTTTCGAGAGGCAGAAGTGCAGAGCTAGTGGAGACCTTAATCCTTTACTTTTGCATGTACCAGTAGAAGAGTTTATATCGTTTTTCCACGTTGCACCATGGCTTACTTTCGGCGCAAAGAAGTCGGTTTTTCGTGGAGTACGTACCTAACATTGTTTGCATGGCAATTTCTAAGGCTGCGGAGTGGACGCCAGCGGGAAGCAGGGCGACGAGCGGTAGTTCATATGGGCAGCCGATCGTCGCTCCACTGGCGTCCAGTCCGCAGCCTAAAGTGCGCTTTCTCTTCGATATTTGACATATAACTTTTCACTTATATTTAATTCAGCATATAAACTCATTAAGAGATAAAGCGTACTCTCACGCTTTAGTATTTTTTTTGTCAATAGTATGCGATAATCATTTGTACGTCACACCTGGCCATAATGCGAGTTTTACTGCACACTGCGCGTACGGTAAAACTCGCATAGACGTAAAATTGTGTACTTACTACGGGCGGTAATTCGTAAAGCCCCAGATCGCATATTTATGGCCCTCACCTTCGGTTCGGGCCACAAACACCTGCGGTCTGGGCCATTCACGAATTCATCGCCCTAGGTACGTAATGTAGTATTATAACTTTTATCCTATTCGAAGTAACAGCCGGTTTCGTCTCTGAGAGGTCTACAATTACAAATCTTTTGCTTTTATTTGTTACATTTCTAACGCTTTTATATTAAAACACAAATCGATTCGATTTATTCGGATTGATCAAAAGCCTTTGATGGTGTCAATCATGACCTTTTAATCAGTAAGCTTAGATCCATAGGCGATCATGGCAGTTTGCTTCAATACATGCATGCTCGAATGCAATTCTTCGACATGGAACCCTATATACTGCATCCACGACCAGAAACTTGACGCTGTCCAAGCTTGTGCACTTGGTTTTGTTCCATGAAAATAGGTAAACGCAAATCTCCTCCCAGTTCTGAAGCTAGTTTATCAAATTTAATACCTTAAAAATTTCACACACTCCTATTCAAAATTGTAAATTTCTTAGTAGATGCCGATATTATTAATGAATTAAATTTTAAATGTAGTAATAGACCTGTCCGCCATTCGCGATTATATGCCTGTCCTCTTGCCAATAATAACGTCTCTGCAAATTGTCCCACTATCCGTACGTGTCGCATATTTAATGATATTTACTCAAAATGTCTTATTTGCAGTGTCTCTACATATTTAAAGCCAATGCAAATTCAGGTTTTAATAATCCAATACCTTTAAAGATATTAGCAGTAGTGTGTAGTATTACAGTATTATATCATCTAACATTGCATATCTGAGTACGTTAAATAGATATTCTTGTAAGTGAATTGGACAGTTTTTTTAACTTACAAAAAATAATTTTGTGGAAACGAATGTGATGATTAGATATCGTTTCGTTTGTAAGTTGTTACTGTCCCTAAAATAAATAAAATAAAATAAAGTAAATAAAATTTAACTCACCCAAATATTTCCAAAGTTGAGAAAAACACATTTCAAAAATGCTGATAATATGAGAAGTAACGCCGTGGCCCACGAGAGAAGATAAATATTATCACAAGGAAGTTTGTATAGGCTCCTCTTTGGTATAGGAAAACATTCATTAAGCTAAACTTTTATTTTCGTAGTTTTCTTTAGTCAAAATTGGTTATGGGTTTATTATCGTTGCGAATAATGAAAAAATAACCTACTTAGTTACTTATTTTATTTATCTTCAGCTTCCAATAATATTTTTAAAATAATTGCAAATGAGCTCGCATAGCAAAAAATACATTTCTGAGGGCAGCACAGCCTTGACACTAACCCTTGGCACTAACCTACTCTATGCATTATTTTACGTGACGCTATTCTTGTAAACTACGCCCCCCCTGCAAGAGACATGTTTAAGTCTACCGCGTACCTACCAGAAAGCGAGATAAAACCTTTTTAGAAATGCTTTTTGGACACCTGATGATCAATATCTTGTGAAGTTTTATTCATGTTGGCTTCTATGATATGAGATTTAAATGTGAATACTGTCATGTGAAATAAATAATAAATACATATTTGTCGTGAGTCTTACACAAATCGACTTAGTCCCAATCTAAGCAAGGTTTGTACTATAGGTAGATACTAGACGACAATACTTAAAAACATAGAAAATATCCATGAGCCAGGAACAAATATTCGCGCTCACACAAATTAATGCCCTTACCGGGATTCGAACCTCAATAGCTTCCTAGCCAGGGTCACTACCAATTACCTAAGCTAAACCGGTCGCCAATTTATAATGTATCGTTTACGTTGTGTCAGGAAAAAAAATAAAGACGAGAATCTTTTTCCATCATGAAATTTAAAATATATCGTTTCTAATTTTTGACTAACATCAATATATATGATAAAAATAAAAAAGAGCATCCAAAAATGTTTAATTAAGGCAGTTTAATTAAGCCTTTGAAACCTTAAAATTTCCAATGAATGCCCTTAAAGTGTTTAAATGTGAACACAAAATTGAGTTTCGCCTCAGTGGTAAGACCAGTTTTAATTGAGTTTGTAAAATATTTGTGATCGTTTGATTGACCCCGTACTGATGATTTGAGTGAGTTGCCTCGTTTAACATTGGCGTGAATTGAGTTTTAGGCCGGATTTTCTTTATACTCTTCTATAAGCTATTATCTGTTGTGTTCCAAAATCATTGGTATAAATAATTTGTTTTTTATAAGTGATTATTAGATACAACTGTAGTGTAGTAACTGTAGGGGGTAGAGTGATAAAGTGAATAATATATACGAGACTTTTTTTTATAACATCAATATTTATTCATTTCAACCTTCTCAAGACATTGAGTTAAATAGGAATATAGGCAGTTGTCCCACTCGAAAATCTTCAAGTTTTCCGTGTAGGATAATATATCGCTATGAAGTTTTCTAAAGGAATACACGGAGACAGGTAGAAAGTGTCATACTTGGATAGCTTGTATCAAACTTCTACATGATCTAAGTATATTCCTTGGTTAGATACGAGTCTCGTAAATTATGCGAAGTTGCAGAAGAATACTTTGTTGACGACATTGATTACTTACAATAACCTTTGGAATGTGACATACAAAATTATTTAATAAAATACTACAAAACTGATCTCAGTAATTATTACTTCTTAAGTTATGTTACGGATAATTAATGAAAAGGATTAATTGTTCTTGTAGGTATCGTTTAGCCAAAAACAGTTAATTTAACATGTTTACAGGTTAGTTATCAGAATTTCATATTTACTTTGCCCATAGTATTTCCAGATAGGGAATACTCGACGCACGTTCACTTACCTTTACACAATCAAAATAGTACGTACTAACAATTATTTTAAGATTAAGTCTGCTAAGCCTTTTGGGCTGCACAGTATGCCGCAGAAATAGACTTCTTCACCCATCAGATAAATTTAATCCGTATACTGTACACTCCTTCCTGGTTTATTCGGGTACAAAATATTGATAGTCAAAAAGTTTAAAAATGTTCATTGTATGTAAATACATAACATCCTTTGATTAAATAAGCAAAGGATGCCTGGGCATCACTGGTGAAAGTGGTGAACAATATCTTATTATCAGAAATGTTAAAAAGCTCTTTTAAAACTCGTTTATAATCTAAGCTCTATTACGTTTGAAACATCAGACGTCGCTTTCAGTGCCTAATGAGAACTATTAATTAAAGAAAGTTTCACATTATTCGCGTCCACGAACCGTATTTTCTTTGTAATTACTTTTTCTAAATTCAAGTCTTTAAAGTTTCCATTCTAATCACTACATAGTATAAAACAAAGTCGCTTCCCGCTGTCTGCCCCTGTGTATAGGCAAAGGCAAACGACGTTAATTTGGATTCTAAGAACGGTCCACCCCTCGACAAACCCTCGACAATATGAAAATCTTATTTATTTTGATTGTACTGGCTTTGACTTGCATTTGAACAAGGTTTATTCTAGCCAATTTAAATTTTGTATCGCAACAGTGCAGATTTTGTAAATCACTTTTGTATTTTTTATAGCAAGGAGTAGACAAACTGGTATTATAAGTTATTTAATCATAAACTATTTGAACCTAGTATATTAGAGTTGCTGCAAAGCAATATAAGTACCTAATAACAACTTTTACACCTTATTTTTGTTATCAGGCAAAACATGTACCTATGCATAACCCTGAACGCTCTAGCTAGAGCATTTTCTTTTGACATCAATATTTTATAATAATGTTGTGAAGTCTAAAGTTAATATGTAAATTATGTTTAGTCTTGTTTGACGATCTGCTTTGGATAGTAACCTAACTAAGCTAACCTGCACAAGGACTCAAGAAAATATAATACAGGGTGGCCAAGTAAGAGGTATACAACTTTGAATCGATGCCAAACATTCTTGTATAAAAAATGTATTCTATCTATATTTTGCGGATATTTAATGCCATACATATTAAGTCAGACTTAACTGACTTAATATGTATGGCATTAAATATCCGCAAAATATCCATCTGGCCACGTGGAAAAACGCGAGCATTTTTCATGAAATTTCGCATTTCCGAGTGTGTATTTCTTACACTGACTTCAATTTTATACTATACGTTTTGGGTCAAGACGCATTTTTGAAAGGTTGTCTGTATAGATATTGGAAAACTCGACTGTACGTGCTAGCCGTACTTTTACGTCATAATTCGATTTCGGGATTGTTATAGCGTTGTAATTATTTCTACAACAAAGTACTAACGCAACTTTGACCTTCGACCAGACCGCCGCCTCATACTTCGTCGGTATAATTAAAGGTAACTACTGACTTATCTCCGAGCACAGCATAATTTACTTTACGGACAATAAGTAAAGTCGCGTCTGTATTCCCAAAAGACCCATTCACAGTACAAATTGCTAAATATAAAGGCTTCAGCGAAGAAATGTAATTTAATTGTAATAAAAACTTCGTTTATATTTATTTCAAACCCATGTGATTAACTCACCCAAATACTAGCAGAAATGTAATTAATTCTTTCCCGAAAATGACCCCACGGCCCTACTACTAAAAGTACTCTTAACTAAACTAAGATGGATGACCTTTTGTCAAGTCCCTATTGAACGTCGGAGGGAAAAAAGTAAAGCTTCCGTACCCTTCACTACATAGTATAAAACAAAGTCGCTTCCCGCTGTCTGTCCCTATGTAAATATGCTTAGATCTTTAAAACTACTTTAATAGATAGAGTTATTTAAGAGGAAGGTTTATATGTACAATATAGTACCTGTGCGAAGCCGGGGCGGGTCGCTAGTTTGTAATATAAGGTTATTTGAAACCTGAATCTTTAATATTACAATTTCATATATTAAGCAGTGTTTTTCAACCTGAGCGTCCAGTAGCCTCTTGAAGGGGGTCGCAGTTAGGTAGGTACTTGTATTTTTAAAGTCCTTACACTAGATTCCGCCCGCGACTTCGTTTGCGTGGACCCGGGATAAAAAATATCCTATATTTTAATCCAGGCTATAAAATTCGTTTGTATCGATCGGTTGAGCCGTTTAAGCGTGATTTGGCGTGATTCCCTAGCAAACATCCGAACTGTCGGTTTTATAATATTAGTAGGGTTAGATTTATTTTTATAAGTTTGATAAAAACTGTGTTTTGGAAAAAAAAAGTTTCAATCGCGAAATATTTTTTATAGGTCGATATTGAATAATGGCAGTAATGTAACGGAGGGTGATGACGCCATGAAAAAGCTAGGAATATGGCCAGCCGTCGAGTAATGTAAAACAAGCATGTCATATAGCAAAGTAATACCTTTAGCACCGCTGATGTTGCTATATGTCTAAATATATAAATGATAGACGAACATAAGTAGTATGAATACTTATAATGCGGTACAGGTCGATTCCCAAGAGCTGACGCGTAATGTCTATCTATGACTTCACGTAATAAGCACAAGGGCAAGCTTGTAACAACCCGGTGCAAATTAACCAAATCTACCCAAACGACCTATGTTATTGGTCCTAAAATATATAATGCCATTCCTGATCGCATTAAAAACCTTAAAAATGGCAGTTCGTTCTACAGCGAACTGAAAAAATGGCTGGTTAATAACGCCTTTTGTGACATTTCTGAACTCTGTGACTACTAAGATTTTAATATATAATTCTAAATATGACTTTATTACCAATTTTATTTCATTTGACATGTGTATACATTTTTGAAATAATTTAACTCTAACAAGATAAATAAATTAGAATTAATAAAATTTAATCTAATATTAACCTTTTGACGTTTAATGTATTTGTGCATTATAAATAAATGAGTATGAGTATGAGTATGAAATTAATGACAGTTTCAAATATTTGCCGCGCCAGCTCTCGTGAATCGACCTGTACCTATTTTAAATACGTACAGTCGCCATCAGATATATCGGAGCGGCCAAAGTGCTCACAAATATCTGAACACGTCTCTATTTTCCAGGCATTAGAGACGTGCATAGATATTTGTGAGCACTTTGGCCGCTCCGATATATCTGATGGCGACTGTACAATTAATAAAGTAGTTGATCGAAAGAAATCCGTCCATATGGAATTAATTAGGTACACTCCAAAATTATGACCAGTAAGAAATTATACAAAATAGTAGATTTTTATATACAATTTTGATATATTAATTTAAATGAGACAACATGCAATGTTGCACGTAATTAAAACTATTTCATAGTGGACAAAATTCCATTTGGGCAAGATTTATATCGAACAAGAAACAAACTGGTCATAATAAAGCAAAGAAACAATTACATTTTCACCAAATTCACTTTTGATGGTATTCCTTTCGGCCCAATTTCATAATGGTCATTTCGTGTTGACGATTTTCCATTTGTAACGAATGACTCGTAAATGTGTAAAGTAGAACATTTTCGGTTCCGTTTTATCTGCACCCCTGATAGCAGAATAACTAAGCTATTTTATATTCTTAGCTAAAAACAACTGACATAAAACTGGTGTAAATTTGAAAACTCAAAAACTGCAACCCTGCGAGCTACCAAGTGAGTATTACCCAGAGTAACTTCAAAACAAGTTAATTTCTCTTTCCATTTCCAAGAAGATTTAATCTAATTGCATAGGGAGCTGCTCTGCCAGTGGCAGCCCTCGCCGTCATTACTAGACGCGAAGTTATTAGCGTCTAGTTGGCTTGCACAGTTCCATAGTGAAAACAGAATTTCCGGTAAAACTGTGGCAGCAGTAAAATGTCAGTGAACCTACTCGTATTAGATATACTGGCAACTTCACAAAACAACATCTTAGCTAAAGCTTGAACCAAAGAAAAAAGAATGAAAACACTAGATCCATTTGACGACCGCTTAGCCTAGTACTCCAGGAAAAATACGGTCTTGAAAAACATTAATTCATAATGGCGTTTTTTTTTGTTGATTTCATTTTAAAATGTTATTCTAAGATGCTCTATTCAAGAATCCGACAAACTTTCCAGCCGGTAGTAATTATGTAGATTTAAATGAAGCATGCATTTTCTTTTTTTTTTGTATGATTTATCTTGAATATTATAGAGCAAATGTAAATGAACCAAAATAAAGACAAAAACATTGATTAATATTTTTTTCTGACTTTTTAGAACCTAGTTACTTTATCATTTTATTGATGCCTGTCGGATTCTGTCGCTGAGTAACTATTTAATTGATAATATATCCGTTACACAGAAAATATAAGCTATTATAAATTATTTCCAAAATTGACAGTTTCTCCATACAAGTTGTCAGTTCATTGACTGGACTATAGTGGATAGTGGCGCTGCCCACGAAGCTGAAGGTCCTGGGTTCGAATCCTAGTAAGGGCAAATGTTTGTGTGATGAGCACGAATGCCTGTTTCTGGGTCTTGGGTGTTTTGTATGTATTTATGTAACGATATCTATTAAATATATCGTCGTCTAGCACCCGTAACACAAGCCTTATTGAGCTTGCTGTAGGTAGGGCTTTTTTTTATTTACGACTATATCTAGATAATATACTTATAATAAAGAGGTAATAATAATCTATGAAATGCAAGTCTGTAACTTTGTTAGTTTAAACAAACTTAATCTAAAAAAAATCTCATTACAGTTTTAAAATTCTTGCACTATTATATATGTATAGAATAAATCATCGGGATGGACATAAGTTATATTTTATCCCGTGACTCTGCCTGGGTTCTTTGCAATAAGTGGGAAGAGCCGCGCGGGCAGCTAGTTTATAATAAAGTGAACAATGTACTAATGGTATTATTTATAAACGTTTGTTCAACCCATTTTAACTGTATTGGGAGTTTATTTACACAGCTAAATAATTTCAAACTTCCTATTATATAGTTAACTAGCTTTTTCCCGCGGCTTCGCCCGCGTAGTAAGTGTAATTTTGCAATAACTGTTGAATTGTTACTTACTTCCCCTATATGAATTTAACCCTTCGTCAAAACCCGTTATGGTAAATTATTTTTTATTTCCTATTATTTGTATGCCCGTGTAGTGTCGGGTTAGAATTTCACACAAAGGACAGATTCGCCAATATGAGTTAAGTGTAAAGTTTTGCTCTGAATTTTCCGCCCTTTCGATTGGTGTATATAAAACAGATATTACATTTCCATTAGAACATAAAAAGGAGCAGAACCTAATGGACAAATTAATTGTCTATGCGAATGAATAGATATTACCCTGGGTTTAAGGACTTACTTACAATATAATTATACTCAAACTATTTCTTTTTTTTGCAAGCTTTTATTTACTTTCACCTGTCCCGTTGTCTGCCTGTCTGTCTGTCTGTAATCAAATCTTGAAAGTTAAATTTGACCCACTTCCCGGTGACCGATTGAGCTGAAATTTTGGGTATAAGTATAGTTTGGATGACAATTCAATATTATGGTACCATCGAGCTGATCTGATGATGAAGACAGAAGGTGGCCATGGAAATTCAGTACTTAACCGACGTAACCTAGTTGAGTTTGGGCTCGTTAGAATCGTCTCAATGAGTAGTTAATGATGGATACAGAAAAGTACAGTCGGCAATAAAATCTTGTACCAAAAATTAAATTTTCGACAGGAACTTTTTACAAGCTTTTATTTACTTTCACCTGACCCGTTGTCTGTCTGTCTGTCTGTAATAAATCTTGCAAGTTAAATTTGATCCACTTCCCGGTTTCCGATTGAGTTGAAGTTTTGCACGAATATGCAAATTGCGTGACAATGCAATTTATTTTCCCCAATATATAGGTATATTACTAATTACACATGATAAAGGCGCTTTCAAAGAAAAAATCCCCGGGTTACTGGGCCTACTTATTTCGAGCACCTACCCGCCGATATAAGAAACGAACCTTGTGACGAAACATTTGGGCGTAGACAGATAAATCTTTTGTTGGATAACCCTCTGTACTCTGTTCACGAGTTCATGAAAATAATGTTTTAAGTAATTATTTGATTTATTGATACCTAATCTGATACTATTTCTTGTGTAACATTTGTATTGTATTTTTACTGTGCCACCGTAATACGTAAATTGACATTGTTTATTTTTGTTTAAAATGAATTATCCACTAGTTGTTAAATGACAATCCGTAATCGGAGATACTATTTCCACTTTCTGTATTGTCATTTTGAATATTATTTCATTTTTATTTCCTATTATTGACGATCGTGATAAGGATTCTTATAATTTTGACATTGTATGCGAATCTATATTGTAATCTTTATCTCGAAATAAATAAATCTAAATCTAAAATGTTGTCCTCAGCCGCAATTTGCTATGTGCAACAAGCGGGCCAGAACTAGTTATTAGGCTGTGCACACATGTAACGTAACGTCATACTCATTAAGGGGACCCATCGGAGGCTCATGTAGCTATTTTATTGTGACGTGCTTCTGAATTTATATAACGGATTCATCAAATTCTAACGCCTACATTCGTAGTAAAGTGTTGGATTGTAGGTTTTTTAATTACTGTTTTTTTAATGAATAAAGTTCTGTTAAATCGGTGATAACAACCGATAAAATTTCCATCTTAAATAAAGTTCCTAAAAAGTTTTTTTTTTAAATTAGAACACGATGAATAAAATCACCTCTGGTAACTAGAAGTTGACACTAATTTTAACCTGCGTACTTTTATATCAAATATAATTAAACGTCACAGTGTACACAACGAAAGAAGCACTTTCAAGCTTTCATGTTATATGGTTATGAATATTAAGTTAAGGTAAGGGTTAAGTATTAGATATTAAACCAATTTAGATAACCTCTTCACAATAAATAACATTTTCTTTAAAATGGCATGTGTATTTTGATAACGGTGATGAAATATTATAAAATCATATCTTTTATAATAAATTATATACTATTCAGGTACATAAAATAAACACGAAAATAGCTCATTAGTAAATTCAACAAGCTACTGCATAATAAAATAACACAAATAAAAATAGTCTCAGTCTTAAAAATATCACCCATCATCATTTGCATCTCAATGGTCAGATACTAAGAAATAATATTAAATGTACATTACATTTAATATTATTTCTTAGTATGCCTCAGCTGCCTTTTGAAGTATAAATAACACTCGCTTTACGATTTACGAGAAAAGCTCTCAATTTGAATATGAATATGATTTTCCGTTCCAATAAATAAATTCATTCGGAAATAGCTACACGGAATACCGTGAAATATGCACCTTACCACCGGATACAATTTATATTGTATAATTATTCTTCAGCTGGTGTGAAAGGAGTCCTATAGTCTAGCAATACCTGCATGATAAGCACTTTGAAATATTAGAGTTAGAGTCCCTTCGGGCGGGTTCTAGCACTCAAGTTACCCACTCACTTGACGAAACTTAATGCAAAGAAGATTTTGTTCCGGCATTAGGTTGGAAGGACAAATGGTAGTTCTTTCTGCAAAAAGTAATACCTACGCTAATGATGGAGCGAGCTTGGGATAAGGCATAAAGGAGAGGGCCAATGCGCAAAAGATCCCATCGGGTCGAAGTGTATCCTAAAAAGCCCTCATAAGATAATATAAGATAATGCTTGGAATTGAGTAGCAAGCGGACCTAGGGCACCTTATGCAAGCGACTGCGATAACACAAGGTCAATGGGTTCTACAACTAGTGTTAAATAATTTAAATCAGTTGCCCTAACGGCTAGCCTCCGTCGAAGTATAAAAACTGGCCAAGTGCGAGTCGGACTCGCGCACGGAGGTTACGTACCATTATCTATGAAAACGGCAAAAAAAAATTACGTTTTTTGTATGGGAGCCCCCCTTAAATATTTATTTTATTTTGTTTTCAGTATTTGTTGTTATAGCGGCAACAGAAATACACCATCTGTTAAAATTTCAAGTGTGTAGCTATCGCGGTTCTTGAGATACAGCCTGGTGACAGACAGACGGACGGACAGCGAAGTCTTAGTAATAGGGTCCCGTTTTTACCCTTTGGGTAAGGAACCCTAAAAAAGTGGTTACGGAGTTGTGTACATACCCGTAACAGGCGTTTATCACAATAAATTAAAAGTTCAAAAACTGTAACTTCTCGCCGCAACTCATAATATATACCCACTAGGCGAACCGCCCCTTCGGTCGGAGCTGCTATGGCCTCATTATTCCGATGTCTACGACATCTTGACTCGACTCCGATAGTCTCCGTATTTGTTCGACAAGAAGTTGTTTCAGATAACAACTTCTAGCGCTGACTGAGTTTCCTGCGGAAGAGTGGAGTGTCGGTGCCAATGCTGTTCCCAAGTTTGTGGCTAACTAGCAGAATAACCCGTTTCTGAAGTATATTACGACGCGTTCCTCAAAATATATTCATTTGTCATCAGAGGGTCATTAGGTAGCGAGATATTTACACCGACAAAACATAAAACGTGATTTTTCCTTAAATCAAAATAAGAGTTAAGCACTTGAAAGTCTTACAGGCTGGCGACGAGCTGCTGTGGCTGTAATATTTATTCAAATCAAACAATAGGGACATCGTAGACAACGTAGTATATAGCGCACCAACATCATACACTTAAAGAAGTTTGTTTGAATAGGATGTCTAAAGTGGTGTGATATTATACTGGGGACCCCGGGGTCCCGTAAACCACATATCATAAAGGTAAACACGGGTTCTACGGTAAAAAGTTATCATTATTATCTGTCATTTACATGTTGTACGAGTTTCAGTATAAAACTGAATATTTGAATTATGTCAACGGACGTCATCATGTTATTAATCTTTGCCGCTAGGTAGCGTGGTCACGCTTAGTTCTTTCGGCGTTTCTCGCTTTGGCTTCAACAGTACGGATTATGAAGGATTAGGTAATTATGCCTTTTGCAGCGTCGACTCTAATATCCAGTGTATAATTAATGTTAGCAATTATAATACACGGCAACAACAGATCGATGGTGAGATGACCGGCAGGTCGATCACGCAACGCATTGTACGTACAAACGACAACACTGTTAACTGACCATCCTGTGTTTATATAGAACCTTATTACAATGCACTTAAGGTGCACCGATGGTCAGTTAGCTGTGTTGTCGATAGTACGTCTGCACGGCTATTACAAGAAGACCCGCGAGCTGTGTCGCGGCGAGTTAAACTATCCGTATCTTTCTAATTAGAATGCGTAGTGAATCTAAATATCCCGTATTACATGGGAAAATGACAGTTGAGTTGCCCTAACGCACGTTTAAAAAATTACGTTCATCCCTTAGGTTGTATATTGAGATTTTCAATACAATTCTTGTAATTTTCCAAATCTGCAAGGTATTTGAGAATGTTTACAGTTTTGCACATTATTAAATACATATCTCTGACTTCAGTTTCAAGCGATCATACGCTATTTTGATACCAAGATGGTAAACAAACAAGGGACATTCTCGTGTGCAATCACAAAGTGATGAATACTCATTTAAATTTTGCCGGAGAGCTTTTGTGCTGACACGTAGGTTAATAAATGGCGTGGGTGGGAAAAACGTACGCAATGTGTAAGTACACAAATGTAAAACTTAAAAATATATTGCTAGCCTTAACTATTTTACCAACAACATGTCCTACCACTTTTTAATACCTACTATACAGTAATTATTCCTAGAATACCTACTGCAACCGTCGAAAATGTTATCTCAAGAACAACGGAGCACTTTAGGTGACGATGGAATATGTTATCCCGTATTCTGAGATTCTGACTAAAGCCGTTTTTTTTCTGAAACCAGCATCCAAGTTAACTAATCGATATAATTCAACACAGATTGATACGGATAGCTGTTTTCAAAGCTTTGAGCAAACAATTGAATACAGTGATGTTTATTCATTAAAATAACGAACAACAAATAAGTTTTACGGCCTAGAGCGTATCGAGCATGTTCCATAGTCCTACAATAATGTGCGAGACACACTTATCAAATAAATCGGATTAATTTCCACTCGCATTAGACGATAACCTTTGTCGCCAGTTTTTACGATGTTTACTCGTATAAGAATCGTAAATCGAATGTGCCAGGAATGTACACGCGGTCACAAAACTTATGATTGCAAGTCTAGGCTCTATTTGACATATACGGTTATCAATCCAATGAAGTTGTAATGTGTTTCGCTCGCTCTCTTTAACGCTATAAAAGAGCGCGTGGAATAATGTGTGCGAACCACGTTGAAATCAGACTGTAATGTGAAGCAATATCTTAGATAGACCTCCGTACTCTTTATATAGATTTTACTTCGAGCATCAATAAGAGTCTGCAAACGGTTTGAGTAGCGAACTAGTTAGGGGATTCTACTGTAGTAACGTCAAAAATATGTAGGTATACATTTTTTGACTTCATATTCATCAGCCTATATACGTCGCACTGCTGGGCAGCGGCCTCCTCTCATGAATGAGAGGGAATGGGCAGTAGGCCCCACGCTGGCCCAGTGCGGATTGGGGACGTCTTTGAATTTCTTCTCGTACCATGTTTTTTTTTCCTCCTCACGATGTTTTCCTTCACCGAAAAGCTAATGGCATATATCAAAAATTATTTTCCTTACGTAAGTTCCGAAAAACCCATTGGTACGAGCCGGGATTCGAACCTACGACCGCCGTTTGGCAGCCGCATGCTTGAACCTACTGGTTCTAGCATGCGGCTGCCAAAGCTACGGGTAAGCGCTGTAGGTGTCTGACACCTCAGCATAATGCTGAGCCAGTGTCCGGTTCACTACCGCAGAGACACAGTTGTTTTATGTTTTATGTGCTTTTCTTGTTTATTTTATTATTTAATTTGTGTGTCCTGTGTGTTTGTGAATAAATGTATTTTTCTTTCTATTCTTTCTTTCTACATAATTTTATAACATATTAGAAAAAATATAAAAAAATAATTAAATTCGATACCTACTAATTGTTTTTTTCTTGTTAGACTTTAATTCAAAATGTTATAAAATATTAAAGACCTCTAATTGAGTACAGGCCTCCTCCAGCTCCTTCCACTTGCTGTTTTTAGCCCATCTTTCTAGTGGTCGTCCTTTATTTCGCTTTTCAGGTGGACCAGTCCTTGTCGTTACTGTTTTTGTCAATTTTTTGCTGCTCTTGCGTGCTATGTGTCCGGCCCATCTCCATTTTATTTTTGGCAATGTGTTAATGTGTCTATAACCTTAGTTTTTCCTCTTATATGTACGTTTCTTTTCTTGTCTTTACGTTTTAGGTTTAGAATACTGCGATCCATACTTCTTAGACGGGAGTTTATCTTGTTTTTGGTAAAAGTGTTGTAAATCCATGTGCGCATACACTTCGCTCGTTCGTTAAATAAAGGAACGAGCGAACGTGATCAATTAAAAGCTGTCCATTACCATCCCCACAGGAACACGTAAAGCGCATCCATAATGTGTGCAATACCCAAGAGAAGAGCCCTGCTAATAGCTCGCTGCAGTTTTGAATAATAGAGTGAAAGACACGAATAGGAGGGCAGCTATTTTTATACGTCGCTTCCGATCCCTATACTATATAGTCGTTCGGTTTGAGTTGTGTCCCATCTACTTAAAGGAACAATGCCTTTGTTGACTGGAACCGCAAAACACCAAAATTACCATATTGTATAAAGGTCGTTACAGCCACCTAGAAAGTTCAATTGAATATCGACTCTATGTCCCAAGTCCAGCGGTCCAGGTACCTTTGTACTTGTTCGATTCTCAGTGCTCAGGTAAACGCCAGGGATGTATTAAAGCAATTTAAACTTTTGGCAAAGGCCCTAGAATCAAAAATCCAGTAAAATGTTAATGCATGCAGTTTTATCTACGAAGTGTGCTTATCTTTTATGACAGGCCATAATGAGGTAGCAAACCCGCACAATGAGACAATGGATTGGACACAACTCAAACTGAGCGACTATAACACTTTAGTTAGTTTCGCGAGATCGCTTGCACGCGCGTCTAGTTAACGGATTAGATTGAGTGCAAAAAACATTAAAACGCGATTGAGATGAACTAATTTGAGTCCCTTTAGCTATGCACTAACGAGCGCTAATTTACTATGATCCGACAGGAGAATGGTATATGCATGCCGTGTTACGTTTATTAATTAGTTTAGGCGCTAGCTTTTTACCGAACGTGAATGCATCGCACATCAACAGACTAGGATTTAATGAGAATAGCTATAGAGAAACGGGGATTGAAATAATTCACACTACTACTAAACTATCCTATACATTTAATCCAGGCTGTAAACTATTTTCCTGCAGAATTTCATTAAAATAGGTGAAGCCGTTTAAGCGTGGTTGAGTAACAAGCATCCAAACTTCCAAACTTTCGCTTTTTAATTTATAATATTAGTAGAATGTAGATAAGGTGGTTCGATTTCCATGCATAACGCCTTTTGACATTCGCATGCTAACGGCGTGGTATTTTAACTTATGTAACAAACTTCCATCAATGAAAGTTCCCCCTTTCCTAGAATAATCTTATATAAACTAGAATAATTTGAGAATAATAGTTTTCCCAAAGTTATCACGTTCCAAATAAATTTTACGTTAGCCCGCGAATGTCAAAAGATATTTTGTATGGAAATCGAACCACCATAAGTAATAATAATGTCGAAAGTGCTTGAGAAGAATTAAAAATCCAGATCAAAAAACTTTATAGCAAATTCACTTAGTCACAACTCGTAAAGTATGAAAGATTGTGTTCGTGTACAAGACTGACTACGTTGACGCGACGAAGATTAAACGATTTTCCGGATTTTCCCTTATTACTTCAAATAAAATGGCGAAGGAAATAAATACCTTCTAGCATTGAAGAAATCAATAACCCATTAGCGATGGTTTTCTCCCATATTTCAATGCTCATTAATCGAACTCGTTCCAATATTACAGGATGAATTAGGGCTTCCTTTAGTACTCCCGAATGAGGAATGCATATGGACTATGTTTACGGCGACACTTTCGACATCCACAAGTTGATTCTATTTCTAATTAACTTTACTATATTACAGTTGTAGTTTCAGACCATTGTCGTGAATTTAAATCCAGTGGAAGGAAACTCCAGGAAATTCAATAAAAAAATTGTTACTTTTACCGAAACAAAACGTTACGACCGCGTTCGCGTTTAGCTTTCAAATCCCATACAAATTGAGGGTAAAACGCAAACGCGAGCGTGAAGTTTTGTTTCGGTAAAACTTATACTAGAGCCTCTGTTCCCGCCTCGTGCATTTGCGAAAAGTTTTACACATTTCGCAAACCATTGTTATTGCTTTCGGATGATTCACGCGACAACGGGACGAGTCTGCACCGAGCCGTAAACGTACCGAGCTTATTGGCATGATGGTAGGCTATACGTAAAAATAAACAGAAATTTTCAGGAACAAATCGAATAGTAAATACATGGAACAAATTACCCTCGGAAGTAGTGAACGCTAAAAGTGTTAACCAGTTTAAAAACAGACTCGACAAACTATCTAAAGCAGTGGAAACCTGTGCCAAGTGAACTATGATTTAGACGTATCAGCGTCAGCTGCCTGTCTATAGGTATATATATATTGGTTGTATGTGCTGCAACAAAAAAGGCTGACTAGTTCTGCTTAGCCTTCATAATTTTTCCTCTTTCTGGACTTGCCGAAGAAAGCAAAGCCGAGTTCCAATTCTTATCTGAGTCTGAATTGCAAAAAAGTACCATTTAATTCCTATCTTAATTGTGTGTGTTAAATATATAATACTAGCTTCTGCCCGCGACTCCGTCCGCGTGGAACTCGTTTATATCGTAGCACCATACAAACTTTCATCCCCAGTTTCCGGGATAAAAACTATCCTATGTCCTTCCCCGGGATCCAAACTATCTTCATACCAAATTTCATCTCAATCGGTTCAGCGGTTTAAGCGTGAAGAGGTAACAGACAGACAGACAGATAGACACACTTTCACATTTATAATATTAGTATGGAAGTATGGATGTAAATCACTTCTATTTCATCGGTAAATCATGACGTATAAGGCTAAACACAATTATGTTAGGCTTCGATTTAGTCGCCCAAAAAAAACCTAAATGGAATGAACGTCAACATATACAATTAGGTAACTCGTAAGTTCCATACTTAATTTTCTGCTTAAGGGGAATAAATGTCGATAGATTCTTAAGATTTTTTGCTCTCGTGAAACGATGTTGATAAGATACATATAAGTACCTATCTAAATACGCACAAAAGTGTGATTGTATTTTTACATTATTTATTGTACTTAACTATTCATTTAAAATCAAATAATTTGCACGCCTGCATACGTGCTCGATACAATGAACTGAAAAAAATTGTACTTATTGGCTATCCTTTAACTTTATTCAGCAAATAAAAGATTGGTATTTTTATTAATACGTCACTATTTTTAAAGTATCATGAGAACTTTGAAAAGTAGGTACGTGCTTTATGGTGTAGAATACGATTATAGCATAACATTAGCCTTGAAACGAACAACGATATGTGATAGTGTTAGTACCTAAACATAAAGTTTGTTTAAAAAAAGACGCATTACGTTTGAAATAGATGATAATTGTAAACAAACCGGTAAGTAATGGACGGAACGACAGTTACAATCTTGGCTCTGATTCTAGTTTTGATCCTTAATTTGCTGAAGAAAATAGTAGTTGTTGTGTTTTTGATACTTGATTGTGAAGATTACTTTGCTGGCAGATCCGAGTAGACTAAAATATTTGAAATTTCGCTTGTAAGTATGCATGCAGTTATATATTTATGTATATATCTATTTGTGTATGTAAGTATGTATATGTATTTGTGTAGATATGTTGTATATTATAGGAATACCGTCATGTTATTATTCTTTTTAGTTGTTATTTGCACTGCCCACAATCTTTTCCGCTTTGCCTTAAGGTTTGACTGGGTGCGTAATGTCTCATATAATGTCAGAAAAATAACATACACTTGATATACATTAAATTGGCATAAAGTTATTTAGTATAATGTAACGTTTGATAAAACTGTTTTATGCTATATTTTGCTTTACTCTAATTATCGTTTGATATAATAGGCAAAATGACATAGTTTGCAAGGGGCATAATTCTATTCCCGTATAACGCATTTATGACATAAATTAGTTTAACATACTTACATGTTATTTAAACTAATTGCGTTTTCTTATTAACGCATTTATGACATAACTATGTTTAACATACATATTATTTAAAATAATTGCGCTTTCGTTACGAAAGCGCAATTATTTTAAATAATATGTATGTTAAACATAGTTATTTCGTATAACAATGTCTGCCAAGAAGTTGACGGAGCCCCACTTTCGTTTCTAGGACTCAATCTCCCGCCCTTCGTCGTAGACTTTTGTAGATACTTACATAATATGTAATGTAACTATTACTAAAAACGTTCGGTTCTGGCACTTCGCCGGCCGCTAGCGCGGCACGCTTGCTTCGCTCGCTCGGCTCGCGCACTGTATAGTCGCAGTTCTATCTAACACTCCTCCTCGCTTCGCTCGTCGTCGTACCTACCTGAGACCTGCCTTAAGGTGGATTATGCTATATGTATGTTGAAAGTGAAGAAAAGAAAAGACATCAAAGCCGAGTGAATGCAGTACAAATGAGAGCGTTGAGAAATATGTATGGAGTGAAATTGAGTGATAGAGTCAGAAACAGTGTTATAAGAGATAAATGTGGAATTGATGGAGATATAGTCACGAAAATTGAGAAGGAAATTGTAGTTTGGGCATGTAGAGAAGATGGATGAAAGAAGATTATCGAATAGAGTGTATATAAAAAGAGTGGAAGGGCAAGTTGGAAGGGGAAGACCTAGGCGAACTTTCCCCGATCAAATTGGAGAAATCTTACTAAAAGGCCAGGTCAAAAGTACCCTAAACCGACGAGCATGTATGAGAAATGTTATGAAAGTGAGTGAAGCGAAAGTGGTTTGTCAGGATCGTAGCAAATGGAGATCCGTGATCTCTGCCTACCGCCTCTTACGTATGTATGTTGAAAGTGCAAAGGGACTTAGAAAATTTCGATATCGTGAAATTGTTGTCAGTATAAAATGGCAATTAACTTTTCTCTGTAACCATCCGTTTTGGATATAAGGGGAATGAAAGGTGAAGATTACAACGCAGTGACTGATAGGCATTCCGACGGGGCTTCGTCGGGTCTCGCTTATTTATTTTATTATTCATTATATCATTATTTTTAATGTTTTTTTATATCTCAAGTTATTTATTGTAAAATCAACTTATATCTTCTGAAATTTATGTTTTGGATATAAGGGGAATGAAAAGTGAAGATTACAACGCAGTGACTGATAGGCATTCCGACGGAGCTTCGTCGGGTCTCGCTTATTTTTATTATTATTCATTATATCATTATTTTTAATGTTTTTTTTATATCTCAAGTTATTTATTGTAAAATCAACTTTTATCTTCTGAAATTTATAGCATTGACGAATTATGTTAAGTAAGCCGTTATGATAAACACGTTTTATACCAAGTGAAATATATAGTAAATGTCTTTTATAGTAATTGTAATTATAGCCTTAAGTCATTATATCACTTTTTCCATTCGATCATTTAAAAATTATCTGAAACAATATTTTATCATCCGTTACATTATAATAAGCAATGGTATATCAAACCAAAATAGATTAAGTGAAATTATATAAAACGTCGTGCACCCGGTTTGACTGGTAGAGAATGCCATTTGGCATTAAGTTCGCTTTTTGTACTATAAGTTTCGTTTTGTGCAATAAAGTTTAAATAAATAAATACAAATAAATAAGAACGCTCCTCAAGAATAAGGGCACCAATATGATGTTATGATATAGGTATCTGAATTATGAGGGGTAATCACGTAACGTTTTTAACGCGCGTTAGGACAGTCCAACTGTAATTTTAAGGTTACATGATCAACGTGCTGGATTTGTCAATTGAAATGATTGATTCACCATCATCATCATATCAGCCGAAAGACGTCCACCGCTGGACATAGGCCTCCCCGAAAGAGTGCCACAATGACCGGCTCTGCGCCACCCACATCCAGTGGACTCCCGCGACCTTTACCAGGTCATCAGTCTGGTGTGCGTGGATGCCAGAGCGAGCGAGAAATTATTAAAAAATATGTTCAAATACTATTTAAAAAAAAATACGATAGTAGTCTTGCATTTCATTAAATTGTCGAAAAAGTAGAGGCGGTTGACTGTGTGGTATCTACTTGTTTGGTACTTGGGGTCTACGCATGCATCTTAAAGGTCCGAGGACCATTCTCCCGTGGATGGGAAAGACATACAGATAAAGATGGAAAAAAGTACTAGATTCGTGTTTATTTCCTACCCTTACATACGAAAGCCAGTCTTGGAAGTACACTTATAAGGCTTATCGAAAAATCGTTTCTTGTCAAAGAGCCGTAATTACAAAACATGTAAATATATTAAACATAAAATTATACCAAAAAACGTTCATCAAAAAACAAAATACATTGATGCTCTAGAGTATGCGTTAAAATCTAAATTGAAGTAGGCTGGGCATGTAGCAAGAATGCACGCAGAAAAATGGATAAAGATCGTTACGTTATGGACCGGACCAAAAGGAAAGAGACGTCTTGGCAGACCAAATGCACGGTGGACGGATGACATACAAAAAAAAGCAAGAAACTGGCCACAAACTGCACAGGATAGGGAAAAATGTCATAAACTGGAGGACGCCTTTACCCGAGAGGGTCCAAACCTATAAAGTTAAATATATTACTACTTTATTTGCTTTTTATTTTACTTAAGTTGGTTATGGAAAAATGGGCTTTTTATTTATTTATTTATATATATGTCAGTGCTTCAGTGACAAGCTGAAGTACAATGATGCCATATCGGTTATTACCTAAATAGGGGTGGTGCTGATTTGTGGTTCCTACATTCGCTGCACAAATCGGACACCCGATCTATCGATGCGGTCAGTTATCAGACCGCATCAGCGACGCTCTGAGCAAACACGGCTTGGAGAACGTTGTGTGACCCTTCGCACTTTGTTCCTAACAGTAAAAGCCGAGGAAAGAAAATGCGGTGCTTCTAATATAGTATAACAATTGCTTTAGATAAATGTCCTGAAGGATCAATTACGTAACAAACTTTTCAAAGTACTGTCATTACTGTAACGTAACATTTGCCATTTAAGTTACCAAAACAGCTAAACTTGGCACATACTGAAATCCCAACAATGCGAAGCAGGGGGTTTAATTAGAAAGAACCTAGGATACTGAACATCGTGTCTTGGTTTAAAAAAGGCCTTAAAAATGAGAAGGCATTTAAATTAACCTGCACTTGTAAAGCTGTGTACATAACGACGGAAACAAAAATAAAATGCTAATAAAAAAAAACTAGGTATATAGTGGTATTTGTCCAGTCTGGTGTAGAGTGTTCTGGGGTCCAACCGACCAACCAATGGTTTAGTGTCAAGCTTATTCACTCTAAAGCACACAATTTAGTATATTAAGCGCGAGTTTTACCCCGCACTGTTCAAATCCCTGAACCGTCTATAAAATCCATTCACTTCTGTTTTTTATTAATTCACAAACTAGTTATATTAGTTGTCTTTGCCCAATCTGATGAACAGTGTTTACGGGACCAAAAATGGTTTAATATCAGCTTATTCACTCTAAAGCGCACAATTCAGTTTATTACCTAAGCGTGAGTTTCACCCCGCGCTGTACAAATCCGTGAACCGTCAACAAAGTTCATTCGCTTCTGTACGTTAGCTCGGGGTAGCTCTAAACGTATACTTTGGCATGGCACCGGTGCTTTCAAAGCAAAAACAATCGCCATCGCTGGCATGTCCCGTGAGCGTATTCAATAGGAATTTTCAGGCACTGCGAGAGCTCGGCTCACGGCTCGAGTGTGAATTGTGGGCTTTCTCTTGAAGAGATAGAAAAAATCAAACAAGGTTTTAGCCCACATCATTCTACAGCAGTGAATTCCATTTCCTAATGGTTCATATTAAACTTTTCTAAGCAATAGCGTGAATCAACCACAAATGATCAGTAAATTACTAAGAAAGTGTTTAATCGTGTGAGTGTAATAATTAGGTATTCCGTCGGCTTTAGATAACATCATCTGAATATTCGCGTAGTATATCGTTTAGCATGATTGAATAGAGTAGATTCTGCATAAATAATTCACTCCATGAGGAGGTACATGAATACACAAAATATTTTTTTGTTATTATTTGTCTATGCGCTAGTCCGCAGAACGAGGCTTAAACAAAGGTCGGACATGAAATTGTTCGCCTACAGAGCGGAGCGGTCGGCAAGCTTTGCATATTGCCCCATCCAGCCTGTACTAGGCTTTAGTGTTTAATATGTCTGTAATGTATATGTATGTAATGGGTCGATAGTATAATCCTTGGACATATCGATATTGACACTCCTAAGAACATTAACCGTTATTACAAACATAGTCAACAATTCAATAGAAACGTATATTTTTCCCTAACTATGAAAAATAGCGACAGTTAAACCCATCCCTAAAACACCCCATCCAGCAGATTATAAAGATATGAGGTCAATAAGCATACTACCTCTTCTGTCGAAAATACGATAATACAAAGGTTGTATGCATGCAACTAACCGATTTTCTTGAAAGTAACAAAATATTGCTGTTAAGACAATCTGACTTTAGAAAAGGGCACAGTACACTGCTCTCCTGGATGTGGTAGATGAAATTTTATCCGCGCAAGACGCTGGCAAGGGAACAATATTAGCCCTTCTGGATTTTTCCCGTGCGTTTGACTGCATTAATACATCTACTCTATTATCCAAACAAGCATATTATGGTTTCAGCGACAGCTCTATAAAGTGGTTTGCAAGCTGTATGACTAACCGATCCCAATTTGTTCAAGTGCAAGGCGCTGACGGCTTAACCGCAGCATCGGGATTACTCCCAATATCGAGAGAATAGCCACAAGGCTCTATTTTGGGCCCCGTATTTTATAGTCTCTACAGTGCAGATGTTGTATATAATATTAAGCATTGCAAATTTCATAATACCTATGCCGATGATATACAGCTGTTCATATCATTCAACCCTGATGACACACAGCAGGCGGTCAATAGGCTGAATGAAGACCTGCGCTGTATTGACAGCTGGTCTGGAAAAAACAGTCTAGTACTCAATCCCTCGAAATCTAAGTTTCTCGTCTTAGGTTCAAAAAAACAAGTCAGCCGTATTACGGCTGGAAATCCGCATGCAAATATATCAGGAAAACATGCGGAGATGGTCTCGGAAGCCCGCAACCCCTGGGACTACTTATAGGAAGTTGATATTCTACCGGTGGCGAGCCAGGCGTATTCCACAACTGGTTTGCCCAAGGCACGATATATATATATAGGTATATTATATATTTCGCTGCAGCTTTCGTTATGCTGCCTCGAAATGCTGGAATAACCTTCCACCACCTATCAAGGAGAGCATTACTATTAGTGAGTTCAAATCTAAACTGAAAAAACACTAAATGGCTCAACAAGGTATTGCTCTAAGGGTAGAATATCCAATATATATATATATATATATAGTACACAGTACGCTGTCCCGCACACCCCGCAGGCTCCACAGAAAACCAGCGCCGTTGATCACGCTAGCCATGCCAACTGAATTGCTGAGCGGAGGCCATTACAGGTCCACATCCCGATCTACTTCTTCGATGCATTTGTTAATGTGTTTTTGTTTATTACGTATGATGTTGTTGCCTGAATATATTCTATTCTAAAAAAACATTCGAGATCACTCTTTTCCTCGAAATGAAAATGCTCTGATGGTTTATTTGCACACGTATGTAATTTAGGCCTATTTTGCCGCCTAAATATACATTTAGTGTCACACCGGAGTAGTATTTTGGTCATTTTTCTGTGTGTATGAGGGTTAATAGACCTGAGGGGTAGTCACGTAACGTTTTGAACGCGCGTTAGGTAGATTCAAATGTCATTTTTCCATATAAAAAGTGGCCAAGTGCGTGTCGGGCCACGCGCAGGGTAGGGTTCCGTGGTTGCCCGTCTGTCACAGAATGGTATAGTAACTACTAAAAAAAAAACGAACCTAATACGAACGACCTACTTAAAACAAACGAACAGATGCCAACTGCGAGGTTAGCCCAGCCTAGCAGCATTGATGCTGAGGCGCGACGCGAGACGAGAAAATATACTATTACTAATTTACTTTAAAATTCGAATTACTTAAGTAACTCTTTTATGAAACAACTTCTCAATTGAAATAACGAGATCAATAAGTACATTAAGTTTTTTCAAACGATATGTAGGTAGGTAATAAGGTACACAACTTTAAAACTAATCGAACCGCACACAACAAACTTTTAGCAGCGACAGGTTATTGACGTAAAATAATTACGAAAATCTCCGAACAGCATCAAGCAACTCTTGTGTATATGCATGTAATGTATATGCACCCGAAATTAAGTGCATTTCTTACCAGTTAACTAGTTATGTCTACTACTCGTTAACTAGTACATTATATGTAACTGCCACGAATTTTTCAGGTCGCCAGTAGTAGCCATTCAGCCGGCAGGGGGGGGGGGGGGACGACGACACATGACTCGAACAAAAATTAGGGCTTTAAATCCCATTATCTCGCAAACGCATAACTGAGTTGAAAAATAGCTTTAGAAAACCCATAATATTTTTGAACAAGCTATCCAACGATAGGGTTAATGAGAAAAAAAATACATCACCAATTTACATGTACGGGAGGTACACAAAAAAAAATGTTTTTACGGGTTTTTATTCTACTGTTTTGTCGGCGTGATTGGTTTATATATCCACGCCGAATTGCAGTTTTCTAGTTGTAGGGGTTACTGAGTTAAGCCGAAGATGGACAGACAGACGGACGGACGTGGCGAAACTATAAGGGTTCCTTGTTGACTACGGAACCCTAAAAATTACATCTACCTACCGTTCGTACCATGCGTTACGTGATCGACCTGCTGGACTACTAAAGTTAAACAGAATTTGCAATTGTCCAGACTAGACCAGTTTCCTGATATAATTGTGGAGTAATAATAGTGGGCCTTGATACTTATATTAGGTAATTAATATCTAAAACGGTTTCGAATTGTTTAGAGTACCTATGATTCAAAATTATATGCATACTATGGAGTTAATTATGTCATCCGTGCATGAGCCAAATCGTTTTGTCAAAAAAGAATATTATTTTACAAGACCTACTTCATACAGACTTCAGTTATAGCTAAGTATTTTCAATCAGGGATACGAAATAAGGACAAATTGTATATCTGTACACGCTTTTATAATATTGACAGTAGACTCCTGTAGAGATATTTATGTCCTTATATTCATCATCATCATCATATCAGCCGAAAGACGTCCACTGCTGGACATAGGCCTCCCCCAAAGAGTGCCACAATGACCGGTCCTGCGCCACCCGCATCCAGCGGACTCCCGCGACCTTTACCAGGTCATCAGTCCACCTTGTGGGCCTACCCACGCTGCGCCTTCCGGTACGTGGTCGCCACTCGAGAACCTTTCCGCCCCAACGGCCATCGGTTCTACGTGCAATGTGCCCCGCCCACTGCCACTTAAGTTTAGCGATTCGGAGGGCTATATCGGTTACCTTGGTTCTGCTGCGGATAGCTTCATTTCTGATGCGATCGCGCAGAGAAACTCCCAACATAGCCCTCTCCATTGCCCTTTGGGTGACTTTGAGCCTTCTTATGAGGCCCATAGTAAGCGACCACGTTTCCGTGCCATACGTCATCACTGGCAACACACACTGGTCAAAGACTCTCGTCTTGAGACACTGCGGAATATTGGACGAAAAGATGTGCCGTAGCCTCCCGAATGCTGCCCAGCCGAGTCGGATTCGACGATTGTCCTTATATTATTGTACATATATTATTGCCCCTGACTGTACTTAGGTTTGCAAGTGAATTTTTACTCGCTTCCATTAGTCGTATGATCTGAAGGCACGGAAGTGCCCCCGCCAAGACGAGCCAAGCGAAGCGCAAGGGCACTACCTACCTTTTCTCGAAGCGGTTCGTCGTTTTATTGAACCCTTTTTATTGATATCTAAAAAACGCCGATTTCATCACTGTTTTTTTAAATATACGACGACGGTGGCAAACAAGCTTATGGCCCACCTGCTGGTAAGCGGACACCGCAGCCTATAGACGCATCCACCAACCAACCAATAGACCAAAAGAATAACATAGAAAAATAGACCAAAGGAGTAACATGGGCGTTGCCGACCCTCGATTTTTTTTATTTTTTTTATTTAGGCAACAAATAGTCAAATACAAAAATAAAGTTTTACATTATGTTAAATAAAAGACCTTGAGTGCCATGTCCTAAAATTACTTAAACATTTGAACTTAATCTTGCTTTGGAGCGGTAAGAAGCGAAAACCATTCGCAAATCGAGTGCATTTTTATAATATATTTTATATTTAAATATTTGTCGCAGAGGGAAAAGTTTAATACTTATTATGATGGTGCATTTGTACACACGTATACGCACATGTTGTTGATATGTTTGAGGATTCGCCGTGTTGACAGCTGGAGGAACAAATTCCCTCGCACTCAACACACCGCATCCTCGAGAGCTCTGGCGACCTTGCTCACCTCCAGGAACACAACACTACTACATAGCAAGTAGTAGTGTTATTATGGCTGTGGTCTTCTGCAAGGCGGAGGTACTTCCCCAGTTGGGCTGCTCCCCATTCGAGCGGGATGACATTTCGCTGTGCCGTAGCTCACCAAACCATTGACTGACTCACTCACTCACGTTGATCATCAAAACCTTTAGGGTACTTCCTGGAGTCCTACAAAGCTGAAATTTGGTATGTACTTAAGCTAGTATTATTACACAATCAACAAGAAAATCAAAAAAAAAGAACTTCTACCCCCAAACCCCTTTAACTTGAATTTGTAGAGCGTGGCTGGTAGAGTTAAGCCGTGTGGAGTGGGAAGCTTAGCGCTGATTGTGATCTGATATCTTTTTCACGCTGAAAGCTATATGAGCTACAGAGTCTTGGCAATCACTTTACATGTAATGCTTTTAGTGGTTAGAATCTTCTGCGTTCATGACGATGACTTTACAGTAATTGTTACCTACAACATTTTAAAGCCAGAGGTGGAACGCTTCAATGGCTAAGTCAGGCTTGTATATATTTAATAAATTCTTATTTATTAGGATGATCTTAAAATATATCGTGAAAAATAACCAACCCCCGTTTGGTGTCGGGTTAGTGCCCCGTGTGGTGTCGGGTTAGAATATCACCACCCCCTTTCTTCCCGTGGGTGTCGTAAAAGTTGACTGAAGAAAGCAGGGTTGAAGTGTGATGTGGGCGGTGGGCTAGCAAGCTATCACTGCAATATCACATTTTGTCGATCTTTTATACCCATATTTATGCTAAAAGTGGCGCTGGAACATAAGTTTCGTGTGCTCTGCCTACCCCTTTTGGAAATAAAGGCGTGAATGTATATATCTATGTAAATAAGCAAACCAGAAAATACAGTTTTAATTGTTTATTGAAAGTGATAATTTGCTAGGTAGCTGACCTTAATCGATTTGTAACACACCGTTCAGTTTGGTAATATAGTTCTACCCATCTTCTTATCCCGCTAATGCAGATCTAATTACAATAAATCTGCATTCCACCAATTAAGTATAGTGTACGATCTTCAAACCAACACCATTTAAATCTGAAAGGTAGTAAGGGAGTTGGAGTTGTATATATTCTTACAACATTAGGTATTCAATAAAGCGGGCTTTGTATTCTTACATAATTATACAATAAAGCGGGCTAGAGTAATACATTAATATTTAACCTACATCAGATTCCGTCGTCTATCATTCACAGGTTGTTTCTGCAATTTTAAATGTTAATTTTTATCAGACTGCTAACATAAAACAGCGACTAAATACGCCAATCCTGACATTTAAGAACACAATTCGTTTCATTTTTCTTTTCATGAATGTACTGAGGCTTCTCTTCTTTTAGGAGAACCCAGCTTCGTATTCTGTGGCAGTCTTTATCATTTACTCTTCTCTTAATGCAATACTAACGTACATCACCACACAATGTCTATCTATCAACAAATCCGATGTTTGACAGGACAAATAACCCTAATAATGCTTTTCTCTTCGCCGCATAACACGTCCTCATTTGAAGAGCTATCGAGCGCGTCAAACGCAGCTCTATAACACGAGTGGCTATCGAAGACACAAATTACGATACTATTCTCGACAGCGAATAAACGCGCTTCGAATAAATTTCCATTGTCACAAATTCAAGTCGTCTATCTCATGGTACTGATGTTCTTCGGCAACAACTACAAAACGTTAGTTTTCGATGCGTAATTTAACGTTGGCCTCGTACTACAGCATCGGTTACATGTGTCACAAATTAGACAGACGAGTCGAGAAATACCGTATCGATTGCAGTAAACTATTTCACTTGCAAATTAACGCGTGATAACTTATTATTGTCAAGAGTAGATACGATCGAGACCTATCTCAAATTAAAGAGCGTATAAGAGTAATATAAGAGTTTTGAATTGACTACATAAATGCGCAAAATTCGGATTTTCACGAAATTTGTATTTAAAAATGCAAATGAAGCCACAAATTCCGCCATATTGAGTTCCAAAAACCGGCGCTTACTAAGTTATACTTAATGTCCTTAAGCTTAAAGTGTAGATTCCTTTACATTTTTCCACCTACGTGATTCGTGTATTATGTAATGTCATAGCCGACATACGCTAGCATTGAAACTAAAACGATAAATGCTTGTAAGGCTGAATATTGAAAAACATAAAATGGTACTAATTGCATTAGTTTTTGTTTATATCTAGGACCGCACTTTGCAACGTAGCATTATCCGTGTGGCTAAGACATCCGTCACGTTCTGACTAGTATGCGTATACGCGTCTATCGAGTTAACTATACGAACTATCGAGTTAACGATTGCGATATAAGTGACTCATAGTACAAATTATTTTTTTAGTTTTATGAGACCGCCAGGGGCGGTGTATAGATTCTCAATTCTAATAATTAACGCAATCGCTAGCGACTAAAGTAAACGCGACTCACTGCAAACTCATACTAATGCTACAAGTACTCGTATTAGCGCCATACGGCGCTTGATCGGGTAAATTGTCTGCTCGGAGAAATATAAAAGCCGAGTCCACCCGAAAAGGTAATTGGAACCAATTATCTTATGGTCTACACAAACGGTCACACACCAAAAAGACCAAAATTACAAAGGGCTTGGGACTCGTTAGCTTCCGCCGCTACCATAAAGTCGTTGATCGACTCTTCGTCTGGCCGGGTTCGAGCCAGGCTGTTGGCAGCAGCCAGACCAGAGTCGGGGCAATGGCTTCACGCCTACCCCTCACCTAACGTAGGTAGCTTCATTGACCCAGGCACACTCCGAATTGCAGTTGCTCTCCGCGTCGGAGTTGATGTGTGCGTGGACCACAACTGCATCTCCTGTGGAGCCGCGGTAGATCGCTTCGGTCACCATGGACTCGCCTGCTCCTCGGGCGCCGGCCGCTTGTCCCGTCACGCTGCGCTCAATGACATCCTGAGAAGGGCGCTTGCCAGCGCCTGCGTCCCCTGCGCTCTTGAGCCTCGCATTGTACGAGATGATGCCAAGCGTCCGGACGGGATGTCTTTAATCCCCTGGCGGATGGGCCGTGCACTGGTGTGGGATGCTACCTGTGCTGATACGCTGGCAGCGTCCTACTTGCCGGGCACGTCCAAGCAAGCCGGGGCAGCGGCGGATGCCCGAGAGAGATCCAAGGTCGGGAAGTATAGCTGTCTCGGCGCCCAATACGATTTTGTCGCATTTGGCGTCGAGACACTCGGACCTTGGGGAAGAAACGCGCGTAAGCTCCACAAGGAGATCAGTAAGCGGTTAAGGGAGGCTACGGGTGACCCTCGGGCAGGCAGCTTTCTCGCCCAAAGAATAGCGATTGCTATTCAGCGCGGGAATGCTGCCTGTGTGATGGGCACCCTGCCTAAAGGGCAAAATTTTGATACATTTTTCTAATT
This sequence comes from Epinotia bilunana, assembly GCA_947049275.1. Classification (NCBI taxonomy): domain Eukaryota; kingdom Metazoa; phylum Arthropoda; class Insecta; order Lepidoptera; family Tortricidae; genus Epinotia; species Epinotia bilunana. Next base: position 6,306,735 of record OX346253.1, read on the forward strand.
GTAATGTATTATAATTAGTTTAATATCATTTTGTATATGTATACTTTAGTAAATAAAGTTCTATGTCACACACCTGCAATTGCAGTTGACGAAACATTAAACTGTACTTTATATTCGCCTCGACTTCTAATCTGTGTACTTCTGTCTGTGTAAAGTTAACCTTGAAACTTATTTATCTCTAGAAGGTTTTTTGGAGGTATGATTTTATTGGCTTCAACGTATATTACGTTGGATTTTAATGTACCTAGTTTAGCCATAAGTTCTGTTACAAATGAAATGAAACATATTTTTAAAAGGATGTAATTAATTTACCATAAGTAAATGTTTATTTATAGGTAAGTTAATAAGGTTTCTAAACAATATATTTTTTATTCAAAATGCCCGCCTTTAGCTTTAATACACGCCCTCAAACGATCCGGCCACACGTCTATAGATTCACGCACTGTATCCATTGGGAAATTTGCCACTGCTACCTTCAAAGATTTTTTTAGAGAATCGATATTGGCATGGCGTTTAGAGCAGACCATGTCCTCTAACACTGACCACAATTTATAGTCCAGGGGATTTAAGTCGGGACTGGAAGAGGGCCAATCATCTGCCTTGATGAAGTCCGGAACATTCCTTTGCAGCCAAATCTGGGTGGTGCGAGCTTTATGACCCGGGGCTGAGTCCTGCTGAAAGGTCCAGTGTACATTTTTGAACATTGTGTCGTTTAGTGGTTTAACTACTGTTTCTAAAATCGTGTCCTGATACACTTTAGCTGAAATTTTCACTCCTTTTTCGCAAAAATGGATCTCAGAGACGCCTTGATACGACACACCCCACCAAACCATGACGTAAGCGGGATGATGACCTCGCTGAATCCTTCCAACTATCTCTTTAGCTTCTCGAGAGTTGTGTGCGTACACTTTATCATTTTGTTTGTTGTAGTGCTGCTCGATAGTAAAAATTTTTTCATCCGTGAAAAGAATATTTTTATATTTCCCATGTGCGTATCGAGATAAAAGGCTTTTTGATCTTTCAACTCTCTTGTCCTTTAGTGACTGATTTAACATATGTCCTGTATATCGTCGGTAAGCTGCAAGACTCAAGTCATCTTTGATTATACGCGAAAGTGTCCTAGGTGGTATTTTCATTTCCTTAGAAAGGATCTTCTGTTTTCTTATGGGATTTCGGCGAATTCTGGCCCTTACAGCATTAACGGCTTGTTTTGTTCTAACAGTACGTGGTCGGCCAGATCTTTTACTGTCATCGACAGAGGACGTTTTGGTGTATCTTTGAATGGTACGATACACAAACATTCGACTGATCTCTAACTTTTTTAGTGTCTCAAAAATGTGGGACGGCTCCATTCCTACCTTATGCAGAGCAATCACAGCAATTCTATTTTCTTTGACACCCCACTCCATTATTAATTTACTTATTTTAATATTATATTGTATATAAATGGTGGCAAAAACATCCAAGTACTTACGTCAAAACACAACATTCGAAATTCGAATAATTATTTTTCTTAAAATCATTGTTAACTGCCAGTAACAGAACTTATGGCTAGACTAGGTATTACGTATTCACCCGAAATGTAACTAAATATTCCATGTAAGTACCTTCATAAAGGTAAGTATTAAGTTTCGTGAAATTCTGTATTTTTTAAACGCAATATTACTTTAAAATTTAAGCGAACAATGTACACTCGAGTGAAAATTTCGGGTATCTGCATATACTCGTATTTCAATATCTTGAATACGAACACAGCTAGTGTATTCAACTATATTGAACTTTATATACAATATAATGTTACCTTGAATGAATGAATGAATATTTATTTTATTATATTTAACTCTCTTTACAAACATGGACTTAACTCCCTTTTACAAAATTTGGTTCCACCAGATCTTTTGGTAAAAATTGTAAAAAAGTTGCTAACGACTTCGTATAATGACCGTTTGCAGTTTGTTTAGTCTTGCATATATTTGAATTATGAATGTTTTTTTCTACGCTCCACACCGTATTTCAATGGCTGCAAATTCAAATGTCGGTAATGGAACTTCGCACTACATCGAGTGCTATAATTCGGAAATGTGCTCAAAGTCCCACCGGCGTGATCAAATATTTAATAATTTGTGTGTGACATTTCCTTAAAATTCGTATAAAACAAGGTAGGAGTTTTGGTGCCCGTTATATGTAACAATAAAGATTATTTTCTTACAATACAATGTATACTTTTTTTAAATAAATTCTTTAAGATTTTACGCGTCTTGTATTCCTTTCGGCGAGCTGGAATAAATCCATCGTTTACTCATCACTTTTCCCGTGGAGATAAACAGATGTGTCTATTAGGCGTTGACGTGTATTTCGTTACTTTTCTCCGTCCCGTTGTTATTGGGGTTACTTCCAGTTCCAACGTTAATAGTTTATCTTTTCCTCATACCGACGTTTTCAATTTATGTGATTCTACTTATTATGATGGAATGATTTTCCATGAGGAAAAATTTCCCTTCCTTGATAACCGTGTGACCTAAACAGTAATCGTTTGGGGGAAAAGTATTTACTTAGCTACTTTGACTTTTCGAACGAGTGTTAGGACAATTCGAACGTCACTTTCCCATACAAAAAGTGACTTTTAGATGTATACCTGAAGCATGTACAATTCGTTACGTAATCAACCAGCAAGAGGGAGTCTCTTTTCAACTCCTTTTATAAGAAAGAGACTTCCCCTGGTATTACAAGTTACAAGCTTTTGATAAACGGGAGATCTACCTGGGGCCCGTTATCAAAAGCTTGTAACTTGTAATGCAACTCAACTGTCATTTCCCATGGGAAATGACAGTTGAGTTGTCCTAACGTTGTAGCGTTTACCCGTTTTTCTGATGGTTGCAGTTGCTGCCAAATACTATATCTGCGCGTGCAACACCTCCCTCTTGCTCGTATGCCGTTTTCCTAGGCGTTCTTGCAATATTAATCAAGCTGCGGTCCCTTGGTTCCTTCTGTAACGCCAAGTTTGAACAATACATTTCTGCGCGCTGGTTATGTTGACGTGCGGTTTAGGCACACCTTCCTTACTTGTTTTCTGTTATTTTGGGCTGTATTTAATCATTATTTTTACAATTATTTCGGTTTCCTGAAAATAATTAAAATTGTTTGTTTACTCTTCGACAACCTGTCATACAACGATAGATACTCGTACGTCGATTTTGTCAATCGCGCTGCCATGAAGTTAAGGTTGTATACGAGGATAATTTTTGGCTGAGGTTGTAATAATTTTATGTAAATTTTAAGTCCTGGTACCTCGTACATTGGATTTTGCGAATTTAGAATCTGAAATTTTGGAATGAGAGTTCTAGTTGAGATCAAAATTACTTTTAACACAACGGCTTAATGGTAAAACTTTAAAATCTAACAATAAGTATCTAATTCCATCGACGTGGCTACTCTTCAAAGTATTCTCTCAGTAGAACTTCTACCGCCTACGTTCGATCTTTCCGCCAACTAATCTAAACCTAATAACACGTGTGTTATGTCCGTCTGTCCGTCAACGAGGTGATGGACGCAGTTTATCCCTTGGAATGTATCGGTGCCAAAAATATACTAAATCAACATTGTCTGTGTGCAACACCACGATCCGTGTGCCCGCTGGGTAAACCGATTCGTTTGCTATGATGGAAAGGCGTAGCCTTAGAAAATTAATGAGTCCCTACTACGAGTACAAGAGGCTCCGTGAAATCGGCTGGAAATGTTGTGAATAGATAATTCATTCAGTCTGTAAGGCGTGTATGACTCATTTTTACTCATGTTTGGACAGATAAATTATCTTTATCTTTACCTTGGAGCGGGTCATGGGCGCATACTCAGCACTGTGTTGGCGAGGGAGCAGCATTTGTCTCTTGTCAACATAGTGAATTGTAATCTAATAGTCGGGCATTTTAAAGCGTTGGTTTTTGTAAGCAGAGCTGGGCACAAAACCGTTAATCGTTAATAATAATAGAAAGCCGGTTCTTTACCTTCATTGACTTTGCAAAAACCTACAATAAAATTACTTAGTCTTTATTACACACGTCATGACATAAATAGTATATGCAGTGCGAGCGGCATTCCATAAATAAGAGTGTAATACAATTTTTTGTTTTTAATTGTGAGTTTATCTCATGTAAGTGAATTGTACAATTCTTTATGAGATTAAATGATCACCTTTATACAGAAGCTTATGTTACTTATGTTTATGGATTATCAGATATTTTTACTCCGTCTGATCCGATACTTATGCCGTTACAGGCAAATACATCTTCTCCTATCTATACATATAAATGCCTATGTCCTGACTGACTCACTCACTGATCAACGCACAGCCGAAACTACTGGGGCGAGAAAATTGAAATGTACACCAGAACTTCCTTTTATGACGTAGGCAAGGGATAAGACGGGACTTTGGAAATTCCATCCCTAAGGGGGTTAAAAAGGGGTGCAAGGTTTGTATGAAAAACACTTGTTTTGAGCTAGAGACTTGAAGCGTTGTAGAAAGATTACTGTCTTATCCTGTATGTTATACGACTACATAGCTGATATCAGAGTTATTTGAAATTCATCTCCTATAGGGGTTGAAGGGGGTTCAAAGTTTGTATGGAGAGGAAAGTAATTTTTAAAGTTAGAGATTTTTAACTTTGATCTTATACTGTTTATTAAAAGACTACAAAACAGATTTCAGCATTATAAATATTTTTCATTTATCCCCTAAGAGTGTTAAAAGGGGGTTCGAAGTCCGTATAGAGAGAAGACGAAGACGAACGCTAAGACATTTTTAAAGTAACCTTAAGTAAACTAGAAAACATATTTCAACGTTTTTTGATATTCATCCCCTCAAGGGGCTAAAAGGAGAAGGAAGATTGTACATGCAACAAGACAATTTTAAAGTAAGGAAACTGTAACTTCGGTTAAAGGCCAGAAAACGAATTACAGCGTTTCTTGAAAATCATCCTCTAAGGAGGTTAAAAGGGGTTGGAAGTATGTATGAGGAACAAGTAATTTTTCGAAGTACGGGAATTCTTCGGTCATAAATTTATTAGTCTAAATACACTAATTCAACTGCTAGCAGAAAAGTAGGTTAGGTTAGGTTAGAACCACGACCCTTACAGAGCCGAACAGCTACCAGAAATGAAGGTTAGGTTAAGATATAATTGCAATGTTTCAGAACCGAAAAGAAGGTAACGATCGATTAAACCTGCGGATTATTTTGTTAATTTAAAAAGTTTATTTAGGATAATAAAATAAATTAAATCTCTAACACCGTTAAATGTAGACTGGAGATGGAGATAGAAATTTCTACGTCTGTTGATGATTCTTAAGATATGTATATTTGTAGAATTTCAATGTAGATATAGCAATTTAAACTAACGAACTCATCGCACTGTTAACTTAAACGCTTCATCCCTGAACGGATTTAGATGAAATTTTACGAACAGAAAACTTGAGACCTTTGGAACGATAAAGGGTTGATATCCTTTATCGTTCCAAGCAAAACAATCAATACCCTTTTACTATCTTTAGGGATGATTCCCTAAAGATAGTAAAAGGGTATTGATTTAAACTTTCACGATTCTCACGCATTATTTATACTAAACGGGACTTAATCGCGTATATTTCGGAAAACCCGCGCAGAAAAAAGATGTTGATACCCGCTCAAGCCAGTTGTCCCGTGACCATGGATGTTGCGACACATCCGAAACGTCGGGAGACCTCAGTGAGGTAAATAAATAAGTTAATTATACCCGATTAAGTCCCGTTTAGTATACCTAAATAATAGTAAAAGTGTATAACTAATTAAGCTTGCGCCTAACATAATTTAATAGCAATCATTTTTCTAAGACGATAACAAGTTCTACGAGGACGAAGTCGCAGGCAACAGCTAGTCATCACATATTTTGGCTAATATTTATCGTCATATAATTATACCTTCTATTAATGATAATTATTTATGCTGGTGACTGTAAAGCAGATAATCCATACACGTAAATATATTTAATAGTTAAAAAATACAAACAGACAAAAATACTGTCTTTAAAACCTACCTACTTTACCTAGGCATACTTAAATGGCTTTAATTGGCTTTGTATTACTATGCAAGACTTATATCATGTTTTTGCAGCTGTTGGTACTTAAGTATAAATAATAAAGCAAAAGTTGCACGACAGACAAAAGTGCGTGAGACGTAGTGTACGGGTGTGCCGCCATGATGATAATAATAAGATTTATTGGTGCGTTAATGGATTATTCATGTAAAGGGCGACAAAATCCATTAAAATAATTAAGGGACTCTATATTTACTGCACCTTATTGATTTTTGGCATTTATTTTATTTCAGGAACCTAGGGGAATCGACATTCCCCTAGAAGTATTAGTGTATACGTTTCGAGTTTAAAAAACCGACGTTTTTTAAACTCGAAACGTATACACTAATACTTCTACCTCCATAACTGAAATAAGAACGAATTGTAATCAATCGCAATTTTATTATTGTTTAAATGCTAAAATTTGTTTCCTTGTTTCAGATGACGACGTGAAAACAGTGGTTAGAAATGTGATTCAAAATGTGAAGCAAAATGCTTGAGTGATTATCCAAGTTATACAACAGTGGCGTAAAATGGGGTGGCGTATAGTGCTGGTGTTGTTGTGTGTGTCCTGTGGTGTTGGAGCCAGTAATTGTAGAGGGGAGGAGCCTAAGCCCAGGTCATGTGAGAACTTGTGTGATGAGAACGGGAACTGTGCGGTTAGGGCCGCGTTGCTGTTGCCGCGGAACACCTCGTATGATGCATCTTTGACAATGGTAAGCATTGACCTGAAGTTTAACTGTTGGTATGTAGGAACTATGCCTTGAAGCTATTGCCTAGTCCCAAGCTAAGCAATGCTTATACTATGGGTGGTGAAGATAAACGTCCTTGTATATTAAACATTCAAACGTCAGCTGAGATTTTTTTTTATTAGAACATCCATTGTATTCTGTATGTGAGTAAGTATATGGACATATAATATATTTGACATGGTTAATTTAATTTAAATTGTTTTATAAATTGATAATGTTCTAGTTTTTATTTGACGATCATTAAGCGATATCAATATCAATATTTATGTTCCTTATTTTGACTTTTTTTATATATGTCCATAATAATGTTTTATTATACCTGTGACATTTCATTCAATTAATACTCATTATTTGACGATCATTAAATAAATTCGTGTAAATTAGCCTGGCTGCCGTAGGTACTTCGCTTCACTTTAACTGTGTGATGTACCTACTTATGACGATCGCTTTAGCCTAGTTGGTAGTGACCCTGCTGCGTACGAAGCAAGAGGTCCTGGGTTCAAATCCCGGTAAGGGCATTTATTTGTGTGATAAGCACGAATATCTCTTCCTGAGTAAATACATAAACAACATCCATGGATGTTGTTTATGTATTTAAGTATTTATTAATATATATGAGTATGATTATCGTCGTCTAGTACCCATATTACAAGCTTTGCTTAGGTTGGGACTGGGTTGATTTGTGTAAGATTGTTCCCTAATATTTATTTACTTGGTATGTATTTATGATAAAATGGCACATAAATAGCGATAATTTACTTTAATCGCTTTCTAGTCCATTATCTCGCATTAGTCTTATGTAACTCACATTAAATAAAATGAGTGTCCGACGCCACGGGAAGTGCCGTAAAACTGCACTCAGCAGTTTTAGATGCCCTGGTAACCTGACACTGCTTTAATCTTTGACGAGAACCTTTTGAATTCGCAGGGCAAAAAATTAGGAAAAAAGGCATTCAAAGTTTTTGCTGCCCTTTTTATGGACCAAACCTGTGGATGGTTAGCCATCCCTCAGGAAAAGTATAGCCATAAAAACTTGCCTTGAAACAGGCATGCACACAATTTTGTATGTAAGCCTAGAGCACTAAAAAACGCTGCTAGAATTTACCTGCCACGTTTCTCAAGAAATATATACTCTTTCTTAAGACCACATATACCTTTTATAGGTAGTCAACAAAACACAAAAAAGATATTTCGAGGCCCTTCTCCCTGGGCCGGTATTCCATCCGCGATCTTTGTCTGAAAAGGACATGTCCTCTTTTTGATGTACTTTCTTTCAAAATCAGACAAAAAAGTTGGGACATGTCGCTTTCTGACAAATATAGCGGATAGAGTAGTGGCTCTGTACAGTCAAGTGCAAACATATGTACCAATTTGATCATCTCACAAATATGTACCTACAGAAACCTTAAGAGTCCGCAGTAAGCTCGGCTGAATTTCACCTTCCCATACAAACGGAGTTTCGTTCTCATTTTAAAATTACGTGTTGAATTGTGACGAAACTTTGCATATACAATGAAATGAGGTATATCTATGCCCGTAATTAGTTTATAATGGCTCCAGTTTATAACACTAACGATACAGCAAAAACAAGTTTTGTACGAAAAACTTAAATTCGCTGTATTTTTTTTACTACATAAACTAATTACAGACCTGGATATACCTCATGTCATTGTACATGCAAAGTTTCGTTACAATCCAACACGTAGTTTTAAAATGAGAGCGTAACTTAATCCGCTGATATAAGAGCGATATGGGACATATTTTATGAGTAAGTTGCATGCACCCATATTGTTACTCTTGGCTGTACTACATAGATTACAACATATGCTTACGCCACTTTTTAGGTGGAGTCAGCTCTCGAGCTGGCTTTGCAGCAAGATGCGATCAAGCAAGCCTTTCCTGACTGGGTGCAGTTCGAATGGATGAGCTACGATGTGGAAGACTGTGACGCCGCGTACGCCGTCATCGGAGCTATCGACGCCTACAACGATTGCGCGCACGTCTTCTTTGGGCCTTCCTGCGACTTTGCATTAGGTACGTTTTGGAAATACATCGGCTGGTTGATTGCTTAACGCTTTCTACTTACGACAATTTTACTTTTTGTATGGCAAAATGACGGCTGAGTTGTTTTAATGTACGTTTGAAAAGTTACGAAATCAACCCGCAGGACGTCTGTTATATGCTTAATATACTCGTGGATAATATGTGACAGTGCATGCCATAGACCAAATGAAACAAAAGACGACTCGAATGCTATAGAACCCGAGTACGCAAGTGAAGGAGGTCAGTTGAGTTCATCATATCTGACATGTTACAGACTATTCTAAGCTAAGATGCGATATAAAAATATCCAATAAACTGGTCCATAATACTTATTTTATAACCACGGGTCGTCTTATAATAAAAGCAAACCAAAACATTTATATTTCTCGGAACATATTGATTTCCACAAAAAACACGACGTGATTGCTTTTGTGAAATCTCAAGACGTTTCCGAGTAGATGGAAAGTAATAAAACCGTCGGTTATCTAATAAAATGTATTTAGACCACGATATAGCGGTTCGTTTGTTTATTTAAGGGACATACACAAGCCGAAACACAAAAGTTGTCTGTCCTGTTGGGCATCAGCTCCCGACAACGTTTTAGCCTGAAAAAAAAACTAAATATGCACCGAAAATCGGACTGACTGTTAAAAATTGACAATTATAGTAGACGTTAAAGGTAAATTTTATAGGCATTTTAACCCTATAACCGCCTCTTAAAATAAAATAAAAATACCAATAAATATGTACAACTGTAACAATTGGATGTGTGTTAGATTTCTCAAACCAAGTGAATTAGATTACCGCATTACATTTATTTTACAGAACGGTATCGAGATCTGATTAAAAGGTATAAAGTAAATTTTCCATGTCACCGATCAAAAGCCCGCAATCGTATTTATTATAGCGCTTCCCCGGCGGACTCGAAAATGGTTTAAATTCAAGTTGTAAAATGGATTTGGTTGGGAACGCTCTCCGATTTCGCCACTCTTTATAAACCTTAGGGCTCGTCCTTTGTTGTTTTGACGAAGCTGCGATTCAGTGGCGACTGAGGCCTACAAATGGCTTTAGGATGTCGCAAAAGCGCTCGCTCTGGGAACGCTTATTAGACGTAATCTAGTTTGATTATTTTTAAAATTAATTAACTTGAATAAAGAAAGTCTTTTTATATTTATATGATTATTTCATGTTGATTTCGTGTGCATTGCGAGTAATACGCGGTTTGAGAATAAGTACATATTTTCCTATATATTACCTATAGCTTCATCAGTTTAAATCCTTCTGTCCGAGTTCGGAGTGAATTAAATATAATCCCCAACCAACACTTCGATTATTCGTAGATATTTTGTTCCAAATCTAGTATAGACAAAGCATTAGGGTTGCTCTTTCTTTAAAAACAGAATTTTTAAAACCCGAGAAGCGACGTTGCCTGCAAATGGGCGGTCTATTTTCGCTTATAATAATACGGGGCCTATTTGGCTACCTTATTGGTAGCTAAATGGGCATTCGAAATTACCTAGTTGTAAAATCTGATCATAATTTTGAGTACTAAACCAACGATGGTATTTTATTACCATGGAGGCTTGTAAGATGGTTTTAAATTATGCTATGAAAATATTAAATGAAAACTTGCTTGCCTTTGCTAGGAATTATTTAAAACTAAAGTAATTTCGGAAACCAAATCTGGCGTAGAAATTTAACCCATTCAAGGTCCTTGGTCGTTTCAGCTCCAATCATGACACACATGCGTCAGAGCGCTACGAGCTACGAGCGATTTTCGCTACATATGATCATTAACACATTCACACGCTAAACTTGTCATCAATGGACTTTGGCAAGTATGTAAACAAAGGACATAACTTTGTTTTGTTACTGTTTCTCCTTGAACTTTAACATCACCTCATCAAATACCACTGAAACTATACACTATTGAACCGGTCGTTACCGTAAAATACAAAAACATATTAACATATTTCAATGAATCTAGAAATTTCATTAAAAGTTTAAAATTGTTTCATAAGTTAGGTTACTATGACATGATGGAATGTCATTTTTGTTTCTTTTAAATTCTACATTGTCTCTTGTCTATGATGGATAGTGTTGTGACTAAAGTTGGTGATATTGTAAAGCCGCTACTCACTACCCAACTCACGCTATGTACCTGCCATCGCGGTTGTGTACACTACGCGGTAGTTTTATCGGTGGGTAAAGAATCGTAGTGTTTTATCAGTAAGTGTTTTTTACTTTCGATATTTGAATATTCGATATGTTTCGAAATTAAAGAGTACAGTAAGAGTCTACCCCATCACTGGTAAATTCATCATTCAGAGACAATTTCAATATGGCGGTTTGTTTACATACTTAGCAAAGTCCATTAATGACAAGTTTACGTTTGGAGCCGATCCCGTGGTATCCCCGCTGAGTAGCGGAAAGCGTCCACGCCGTAGCATACTTAACGGGAAAACCACGGGATCGGCTATGAGCGTAGCGCGTAGCGTAGCGATTATTATCAGAAAAAATTGCTACGAGCTACGCCATAATTCAAGGGTCATAAGGGTTTGACGGACGGACCTATAAGTCCGTCCGCCTCGAATGATTACCTAACGATACGGTAGCTGCGTTACAGCCTGTAGCATATTATTTCCGCTATGTAGCAAAAAATAAATAAGGCGCACCAATTGTGTCATGCTCAGTGAACGGGTTAACTAGTTCAACGGTCGGCCATAGCAGTTCGTCCCTACTTATGCCAAAGTGCAGCGAATATAAAGGCAAGGTCATCTGACAATTTACCTAATTTGATTTATATAGTTGGCCGTGATCAGGAAAAAAAGACGCGTTGACCCATTTAACCCGTTTTTCTCTATCAACTTTAGTTTTCGAGATATTTTTTTCTATGAAAAACGGGCAAGTGGTTTTTACCAGCGGCAAATTCATTAAAACACAATCGATATTCACCGCAGATAATTTAAATCTTATAAGAAACAAACCAACAAGATGAAAAGACTTTTCCATATGTTCCATTAAAAACCCGGAGCACCAAATCAGGTCGATTTGTCCAAAAGTGCTTCTTTCAGGACCCAACATTTGTGCATAAGTAAAAGGGTTGTGTGGCATCGAAATAAAATGTGGTCGCTTGTTCTGTCCTGACTAGGGTTTGCAAGATCCGCCAATATTTCGGATCCGGATATTTCGGATATTTAAATCGAACGGATCCGGATATCCGGATTTTTCGGATAAAACGGATCCACAAGGTTTTTTTGGTATAAAGTAGCAATTGTAAGGCCAAACTAAGAAAAAACTAAAAACGGCTATACCACCGTATTTATATACATGAAAGATTTTAAGTAGATACGCATTCCCGAGGTCATAAGGGGTATAAAACTTTATTTTGTTTCAACTTTTAACTTATGACTATGAACTAACTAGCAAAGTTAGTTTAGTCACTGAAAGCTGTCACTTGAATAACTACAACCAGGTCGCGTTAACTCCGTACCTGGTGCTCGTACATAGATTTCAATGAGCTCTATGTATACAGTTAATTCGATAGGGTTGTAAACGAAATTGACATGATGACTCAGACGCCTTACTCAGTAATCGATTGGAAGAAGACCCAACACGCAAAATCGTGAAAATCAAGGGAAGAGGTGTTTGTTTAGGCATTTCATTAGGCTAATAAGACTAGGTATGTCTAGATATGGCAAAAACGGTGAACTATATATAGCGCACTATTCTTATTTTACACGATCATAAGTCAAGACAGTACTAAAAAAATATTACAATTATAAAACGTAGGTATTGTTGCTGCATTTACTTTTTACTTCCTGTGTCAAATCAGACAATGTGTCAAATATACTTCATAAATATTTCTTTAGGTACATCTAAACTAAGTCTTTAGTAAGTAGGTAGGTACATATAGTCTAAGTTATATTGAATTTATATAATTACTTAGCGCCTACGGTGGATTATTGCATCTAAACGAACGCCAACTTTCGACATCAAATTCCGCAATGTTGTGACTAATAAATTAAAAACTAAAATAATCTGGTCTGGGATGAAGAAGTGGCGAATAAAACAGAGATTGAGAATGATTTACATTATATCATTCCGTCTTTAGCATGGACTCGGTACAAACTTCTTTTTGTAGCGGTATTTTCGGTTTTCATGGTTGTATTTTAAGGATCCGTAATATACAAAAATCCGGATCCAGGATCCTGTCAGATCCGGATCTGGAATTTGGCGGATATCCGGATATTTCGGATATCCGGATTGCAAACCCTAGGAGTCCTGACATTTCTAATTCTGATATCATTAATAGTACATTGTGATACAAGTGAGGTATATTGATAATACATCAGAGACGGAATTGTTCAAGCGAGCCGCAGATGAGAGGGATGAGAGAGCCGAGGATGTAAATATCAAAGCACACGCGTTTCATACGACCTTTTTCTTACATTTGCGAGGAAAAAAATCCTTTTCATAAAATGAACATGTTAAGTATAGGCTCCTCAGTTATTTCCTTTAGTTATTGAGCAACCGGTTTTTACTCACATTTTATACATTGACAAGATTTTCCAGTGGCGCCAATTCTATTTATCAGTATCACTTTTCTTTTAACCAAAATGTCATATTTTTAATAATACCAAACACGCATCAACAATGTTTACAAATATGTGTGAAATTACCTACAACATAATGGCGCGCAACTGTTCTCTTTCATGAAGTTCTCGCAGTGCGCTATAAAGCGAGACTTAGATGAAATCTTTAAACAGCCAATACAAAATGAAATAAATATTTTCGTATTCAATACAAATTCATGTAAAATATTATTATAAGTAAATAATTTTAATGAATGGAACGTTTCAATATCGTTTTTCATATCCAAGAAGAAATAAATAAATAATTCACAAAAAGCATTTAATTTGTTTTATCGAGTTAGAATTAAAAAAATCCTGTACAACCCGGTTAATTTAAGAATGCGCACTGTCCATACATACACCTTGCTGCAAGGTGCCAACGTTTCTTAATCGGGATATAACCATAAAACACGAGTGCTGTAATGTTATAAAACACGCGTGTTTAATACCCAGCATTAAAAAAAAAAACGACGTTATAAGAGGCACCTTATGAGCAAATGTGTTGAAACAAGAGTATGTTTCATATTAAATTGCATTAATTTTATTCGTAAATATTGATATTATGTTTTAACAATACACCATTAATATATATTTTTTTGCTCTTTTTCATTGATTTTTATATACGTCTTTTGTATATTATCGCTCACACGTAAGTATCAAGAAGGAATTGAAAGGGTTAGAAATTGATCTTCCTAGCTAATAACTTTAGAACAATGAAGATTTATTATTATTATTCTCTTTACTCAATTTCAATCTTAGGCTAGGTTATTATTATTATTAATCCACGCCAAAAAGCTACTTCCATATAACAAAAACATAATTTTGAACTATTGGATTTCAATTCCTAACAATGTCAGGCGCCCGCTCCTTCTGCTCAAAAATCATTTTATGGTTAAAGGTCGCGAGAGTGATGGTCGGATAGATCTTTGAGGAACCTGTGTCCAGCAATGGATGTCCTGAATATGATGATGATGAGAACGTTTATGGATTGCTTGTGTAAGTATGGATTGCTTAGATCACGTTTCTCCCAGGTGTGGTGCCTGAATATTTCTGATTTAATTTGAATTATGGCCTATGTGGCGTCAATAATAAAATAAATAAAATACTAAATATCTAATGAGCGCATGATATCCTTAGGAGCAGAGGAAGTGTTCAAATATCATAAACCAACTTAAGGCAAAAATGGGGCTACGTTGAACATTCAAAATATAATATAAAAGCAATATAATATTCACGAGACGCAAGATAATATTCACTACTACGATCAAGGAGAAAGGCTGTATCATAAATAGTCCCTCGAATTGAAATAATCTCGGTTTACGCATTATACTCATGATCAGCCTAGGTAAAGTCCCAAGAAAGTGGCCTACCACTTTTGAACCCCTTACCCACAAATAATACAGTCGAAAAGTGTTAGATTCTCATAGCTGAGTGTACAAGTGTACGTGTAAGCTATGTATGTATAACCGGTATGAAATGAAAGTGCTTATCATCCGCTCGAATAGCCTTTCCTGCTCTTTACAAACACTTATCGCCGCAATTGGTCCTGTTTTATACGTGAAGAATACGCTGAATAGGCGATTCTTGATGCATTTGCTTTTATCGGATTTTCTTTGTTTTATCCGGAGCGCCAGGTTTTTCCGGAAATATAACCTGTTAACTGCTTTACTGTTGGAAGAATTTTGAATTTCGTTATTCGATGCTTTAAGACTTCCTTTACAATGTAGAACGTGTAAGTAAAAAAAACCGTGACAACACAACAGATTGTATTATTAATTTCAATCGACTTCCAAAAATAATACCTATTTTACAAGCTTTGATTTAGATTCACCTGTCCCGTTGTCTGTCTGTAATAAAATTTTGCAAGTTAAATTTGATCCACTTACCGGTGACCGATTGAGCTGAAATTTTGGGTATAAGTTTGGAGGACAATTCAATATTATGGTACCATCGAGCTGATCTGATGATGGAGACAGGTGGCCATGGGAATTCAGTAGTTAACCGACGTAACCCCGTTGAGTTTGGGCTCGTTAGAATCGTCTCAATGGGTAGTTGATGATGGTATACAGAAAAGTACAGTCGGCAATACAAGCTTGTTCCAAAAATGAAATTTTTGACAGAAACTTGGTAATATTTGTTAGCCACCGCCAAGATGGCATTGTCGTGCCCCAGGAATGTTATGTTTTTTTTTTCAAGTCGTTTTTTAAAGCATGAACTAAGTTAGAACGTTGATGATTGGTTCCAGGAAAAATAGACATGTTGTATGCATATTATTACCTATGTTGCATGTTGCACTCTCTCTCTTCAGTCTTTCCCTCATTCCTGAGGATCGTGATCTCTATTGGATTTTGCAGCCCTGATGAATCTATCAGGCCAACCATGGATCGAGACCTATGGAGACGATTGTCTCCATAGGTCTCGATCCATGGTTGGTGGCACGAGGAGAATTTCGATAAAAAATATTTTATGATTTATTCAAACATGGTCTAAAAAAGCTATGTTTACGAAATGAGTATATACTTAACTTTTATAAATGAAATCTACATATAATTGTTCCTTATTGATGTCTCTAACAACGCACGAGATATTTGGAAAAATTTACTACTTTTCCCAAAACTAAATAAAAAAATATTTGAAAAAAAATTCTACTTTTCCCATCCATTTTTTTTTGCTTAAAATTGCAAGTTTGCAAAGTTTGGCGCCATATATATATTTCGAAAACTGTGAGTTTTGAAGTAAATATGGGAGACTAATCCGGTAAACCTTGTTGTTGTTAATACACAGTTCTTAACACGTTGATGGACACTACTACCATACTTTATGTTCGTGCTGTGTCACTAAAATATTTCATACATTGCCTATAGGCGTACTGTCATATTGTATATTAAATATATATATATTATGCGTCAGTACGTCCATAGGCGTTTTACGTCGTACGACTTATTAAAGTTTATTATTAAAGTAAATTATCTAAATCTTTATCTGATCCAAATTCCCCGTCATCAGAAAAAGGTTCTTGGCTGGAATCAGGTGAAGAAGCCTCATCAAATAGGGTTTGTAGTCTTTTTTGTTGCTCCTCGTAAGACTCACGATTCGCCATCTAAAAAAAAGTGATGCTTTGGTGAAAACATTGTTTTTACGCTTCAAATACATATTTGCACAACTTTACTTACTTTATGTAAAAATACTTCTATTGATTTCATAATATTTACCAAATACACAACTAAAATACGTAAATTTTACATTTACTGACCTTTTACATTTCGTCTGTCCACCAAAACACGCACGAACACGCTCGGCCGTTGCTAGCCGCACACTACTCGGTAGATTGTATGCAGTGTTTACGCCTACAGGCGTAGTGTGCGTAATGGCGGCGACAAAATTCTGTCGATGTGTGCGTAAACGACATTTTTATTATCAAGTTTTTGAACGTTATGTTATGACAGAACGAAAGTATAAATTGCTTCTGCCGTGACACTACTACAGGCGGCTCCCAATGATCTTCGATCTGTAACTGTCCATGTCCTATTAAAATGGTGTAAAAAAAAATCATTTAAATCTTTAAATGATTTTTTTTTACACATCTGTGTATGATAAGGGTATATAATGTTCGAATATTGTATGTTCTCAAAATAAAGTTTCTTTCATTATTTGGATTTAGAAAATACATTATACCGTCCTCGTCCAATATTTGTTTAGGAGTCTGTTTACACGGAAGGCAACGCGACGCGCAGCCAGCGCCTGTTGATATTTAAAATTATTGAACTCCTCGTTGCAGAAGCAAAGTTACTTCCTTAATGGTCTATTAATATAGGCAAATGTGGCGTTAAAACAGACAAATATTATGCCACTATAGCACGTGATTTTTGATATCCCAGTTTTTCTTTTACCTGTCCATTTCCATTTCACTGAACGTAATATTACTTCTGTAAGTTTATTTAACGAGAGAGTGAAGCGAACGAGCTTGGGCCAAGATTCTTTCGTATGCCCGGATGTCCAGCTATTCTCCTCTACAGGTACATTTCTCAACCGATACTCGTGAAATTTTGTGACCAAGTTCGATCGTTATATGTATATATTTTTTGCCGATTCAGTATTTGGAAGGTTTTGCTTAACCGTTTTTTAAAGAAAAAATAAAATAGAAATTAGTCCTAGCGGTACACGCCGAAATTCAGTAAAAAGCTGCAAATTGTGCTAAAAGCATGAAAATCGGTACGATTGATCTTAGGCCATACGAATCAATTTGACCCATATAGCACGAAAGAAAAACCAAAAAGGAGAAGAGTTATAACGTCGTCTTTTTAGTATAGGAAAAAAATAATATTTGTTCTGAAACCTCTCGTGTGTGGTACTACTGAAAGGGCTTACTAAGCCGATTCTATGAATATAATTATCACATCATTATATTTCAGTAACTTGATTTAAATTAAAATAAAAATCATTTTCAGGTATATTTTACAAATAATTATTCAACCATATCATATTTGGAGGGGCCCAAACTTGGTATGGTTTGAAAATGATTTTCATTTAAATTTGTAACAAGTGACTGAAATATAATGATGTGATATATTTTTAAAATCGGCTTAGTAACTTTTTGATTTTTACGTGCTACGGGTCAAATTGATTCGTATGGCCTAAAGATCAATCGTTCCGATTTTCATGCTTTTAACACCATTAGCAGCTTAATTTGGCGTACCGCTAGGACTAAATGCGAGTTCTACAGCTCACAGAGCCACTAGTCTTATATTATTCCCGTAGTGTCTATAGAGAAACAGTTTATCAATTCTTTGCGTACAGTAGAAGTAAATTGATAAAACAATTTCGTCCGTTCGCGTTCCAAGCTTCATTTGGAAATATGTGCTTGTTTTTTGAATTCCCTCCCCGTATCTCCTTCACCGGACCTTGAACTATATTTACGGCAAATTACACCAAATTGGTTCAATGGTGTTAAGATCAGACGGGCGAGATTGATATTGGTATTGATGAACAAGTTATAAGCAAATAAATACATTTCATGAGTTCGTTAATAATTAATTATATTCGTACGTACGTTCGTACGAAAAACCATCCTCAGTTCAGTACTTCGACTTATTTGAAGAGTTTCCTCGATTTCTCAAGGATCCCATCATCATATCTTGACCATGGAATGACCATCTGGGAAGGATACCCTTTCAAACAAAAAAAAGGAATTTTCCAAATCAGTCCAGGTGTCTTCGACTAATCGGGGAACATACGCATTTCGAACCTTCTCCTTTTTTGAAGTCCGTTAAAAATTGCTCACTGAAGCGAATAATGCAAGCAGATTCCAACTGAGAAAGGACTATTTGAATCTAGACCTCAACTCATTTAAATTTCTCTGTCGGTAAGCTTCGAATTATCATTTTCTTACGAGACCTAAATAATATTATGAGTTACTATAAAGATAACATGAAATATTGAATAAGAAAATATAAATTCGCCGTACGAATGTAATAATATTGCCTGTAGCACTTTTACGACAAAACCATTCCCCCATAGTTTAATAATATTTTATTACAACCGTAATATCACCATTATAGGACATAAAACTGAAATTATCTTCTTCTCTGATGCGGATATTATTTTAGTGAAATTGTTTTAGTAACCCAGCCCATAAAAAAAAAACTTATTGGTTGCGATACTCTGTGTAATAGTATTTTCCTAACATTTTACATAGCGGTCGAGTTACATTTCACCATTAACATTAGCGCCAGATATATTATGTAGTTTGGCTACGATGCTGGCGCTTATCTACACAAGGCATCCATCGGCGTTAGCAGCATTATGTTAAAGACAAAAAAGACGCCGATGGGCGTCCACGGCATTCAAGAAGAAATCTTAGTAATAAAGTTATATTAATTAATTTTACAACCAATAATGGCCATTCTACGGGCTAGACACAAAATGGCTTGCGTTTACCACAGGACGTTTCATTATTAAAGTAAACCGTGAAATTCTGAGTTTGTTGTGGTCAAAAAAGATAAACAAACAGTACTGAACAGAATAAGTCTTCGAGTAGGTATAGTATATTCCCTCTTATAATGAGAAGAGGCTCAAAACAGCACAAATGGTAGATCTCCGACGAAGTTAAGGGACTATTGTCCTGCTATGCGGTACAGTCAAGTGTAAAAATATAGGTGCATACAACTTACTCATAAATACTCGTATGTCCCATTACTCTTGTCAGCGGATTAAGGTTTTGGTACTTATATATGTGAGGATGTTATCGATACATATTTTTGCACATGACTGTACCACATCATAGATATTATAGGATGGCCATTTAGTAGTAGCTATCTCTTAGCTGCTAGAAATGAGTAGTGCTATCAAAACGTCGTCAGATGATCACGATACTCAGTCACGAAGGTATAACTACACAGAGAGAGAGAGAGAGGTACTATCGAACCAACTGAATCATGACCCACCATAGAACCTTGTTACAATGAACGAACATACGTAAGATCATATGACGTTAATATGTCAGTTAATTGTAACAAGGTTCCATGGTGGGTCAGGATTCAATTTTGTCGATAGTACCTACTTAATACCACTTTCATAATAATATTTCTTTCTAAGTTACTAATGAATCTAAGTCTGAGTGTCGAATAACCATATGATACTTTTAATCCCACAAATACAATACAATACAATACAAATACTCTTTATTGCACACCTCACACAAACAAAGCAAAATAGTAAGTATTGTTCCAGAACGGAGAGTAAGCAATTAAAGTTGGCGTTTTATTAGTAACAAACTTAGGCTTAGGGAAATTACATAAAGCATGAAGACAAAAGCGGCATTTGCATATTCTACAACAAATTAACTGTCATTCGTCTGAGCAAGGCCACAAATCTCCATCGAGAGCCCGTTGTTTACTTGTACAGCACTTTCGGTTAGTAAACAAGTAAAAGTACCTATTTGGGCCAAGAGATAGGGTTGTGTTTCCTTTAGGTACATTGTGCCACAAGTACGGTAAGAACTGTGTTCGGGCTCGTGTGAAAGGCCCGAGTAATATTCACATGGCAACGATTAGTACCTATTCAATTTCCATTTCGGTACCACGGCCGCAGAAAAAAAAATAGCCACCGACGGCGCCGCGTCATTTAGGTATATCGTATATCAGGTACCCAAATTGTGTTTCGTCGTTTTATATTTTACAGAAAACTATGTCATACATAACCTAATGTTGACAGTTATGATGGCAAAACTTAATGGTAAATTACATAGCTTTTGTGTAGTGTGTCTTAATTAAACAAAAGGCTATTCGTTATACTGCAAATAATTTAATAGGTGGCTTTCCATAGCGTTGCATTGCATGCGATAGAAAGGGATGGCCACGTTAAGGCACGTTCGGTATACCTAAATTGGGGGTTTGTTAACAGAGAAACTTTTGTACGTAGTACTATTATTTATCCTGTGAAGAGACTATTAGAAGTCCCACGCCGAAGGAACTCGTGTTTGTAAAATGATTACCGTACATGTCGTACAGAATGTGTTTCATCACGTTTGCAAGGAAAGAAATACATTTAAAACAAAACTAATACTAATCACAATAAAAAAATACAATCGTCCATTTTGTTAAATTTGACATAAGCGTCTAGAGCCACGATTTAAAATCATAGTTAAAAATATTATACACAGACACTAAATTACTTAATTTTAATGTTTTAATCTATAATAATTTAGTTACACATGTTTTTTTAACTTTATTGCACAGATAAAAAGTACAAATGGCGAACTTAATGCTATAAGAGTGTTTTTATGTTTAGATTTATTTATGAATACAATAAAAAAAACCTTTACGCCGTTGGGCGGAATATGTATATATGATGTTACCTTCAGATTCGGAGACGCCGCCGTCCGTTTACTTATTTATTTATTTAAACTTTATTGCACAAAAGAAAACTTATCGTACAAAAGGCGGACTTAATGCCAAATGGCATTCTCTACCAGTCAAACCTTAAGGCAAAGCGGAAAAGATTGTGGGCAGTGCAAATAACAACTAAAAAGAATAATAACATTACGGTATGCCTATATCCTTACTAATATTATAAATGCGAAAGTGTGTGTCTGTGTTTGTCCTTCTTTCACGTCGCAACGGAACGTCGCATTAATGTAATTATTTGTATGGAGATAGTTCAGAGGCTGGAGAGTTACATAGGGTACTTTTTCCAGCGGGAAAACATCTAATTCCCAAGGGAAAATTCAATACCTATGTTACATTTTCCTATAACCACGCGGGCGAAGCCGTGGGCATCAGCTAGTACAACATATTTACACAAATACATATACATAAATACTTACATACACAAATAAATATATACATAAATATATACTACATGCATACTTACAAGCGAAATCCTACTCGCTATAGGCTGTCGAGAAATTGTGAACTGTCAAAATCGTTCACAATTTAACGCAATCTTTTTCGTTACTAGTCTTTAATCTTAATCTATCAACGTCAAATCGTTAAATTGTGAACTGAAATAAAATTGGCATGCTTAAAAATGCACCCCTACGCGCTAATTGGTTGAACGAATTATTCCACTCACGTCAGCTCCCACTTACATCAGAATAAGATTGATGTTTTTTAGCTGAACATCTTATTAAATTTATTTTGTCACTTGCCAGTGTCGATGGGGCTCCTATTTCTGGGCCCGAAGGGCAACTGAAGCTGTCTAATTAGCCTAACCTACCTAGTCTTTAACATGCGTTCCGTAGCATGTTCATTTTATATCAGTTCACAAATTGACGATTAGACATTGACAGATTATAAACTAACGAAAAATAATGCATTAAATTAGAAACAGTTTTGGGAGTTCACAATGTTTCGACAGTTTCTAATATCACGAGTGAGATTATAAACTGACGGTGTTCACAATCTTACGGTGACATATATTCAACGTAACTACGTTTGTCAACCTGCTGATGTGATGGTCAATCAAATGGCTGTAACGGTGGCCTTTATCCTGTGATACATAACAAGTATCTATATATTCATTACTCCCTGACACTATTCGAAAGTGACGAATGCCTGACCTTGTCTTGCGGCCATAATATATCTTAATTAATAACTGCCACAGGAGGGTTATATTCTTATTTTCTCACGTGTCACTCGATATCGTAATATAATTTTCTCCGGTTCGTCATACAAGTTGTTCAAATACTAACCGACTTGTCAGCTTTACTAATTTTAACATTGGCTCTTTGCCTATTCAAATACCGAAACAACGGCTAAAGTGGTGTTTCTGTAAGGCTTATTGACTCCTTCCCATTGTGCCGTAAATTGTGTCTCCGCGTGATTCGCTGGATTCGACAAAACATCGGTAAAACGCAATAAATATTTATCAAATGCTACGAGTTTTGAAGTAAGTAATTTTGGTTACTTTATTCGTCAAAACCTGCGACGTTGTCGATTTAAACCGGTCGGTATTTCCTGTTTGTGTTAATGAATGAAATTTAAAATAATTCTTCCTTGTTTCTAAGACAGTTTGGTATTTAACTTTTTAAACCTGATTGTTTAAGACTTTTTGTACCCGGCACTATAAAACTTGCATCAGGTTGGCACCATAATCCGACGATCGGCTTAGCCTGGTAGATAGTGACCCTGCCTATGACGCTGACGGTTTTGGATCCAAAATCCCGTTAAAGGTCAATCGGCATCGCGGCCGAATACAGCCGCGCGTAGGGTTTGCAAGATCCGCCAATATTTCGGATCCGGATATTTCGGATATTTAAATCGAACGGATCCGGATATCCGGATTTTTTGGATAAAACGTATCCACAAGGTTTTTTTTGGTATAAAGTAGGAATTGTAAGGCCAAACTAAGAAATAACGAAAAACGGCTATATACCTGAAAGATTTTAAATAGATACGCATTCCCGAGGTCATAAGGGGTATAAAACTTTATTTTGTTTCAATTTTTAACTTACGACTACAAACTAACTAGCAAAGTTAGTTTAGTCACTGAAAGCTGTCACTTGAATAACTACAACCAGCGGGCGTAGCACGGTTGCCATTTTATCACTTATCGTTGTGGATAAGGCATCCATCACTCTCGCACTCGCATACTTGTCAGAGCGTGATGGACGTCTTTACCACAACGATAAGTGATAAAATGGCAACCATGACGCCCACAGGTCGCGTTAACTCCGTACCTGTTGCTCGTACATACATTTCAATGAGCTCTATGTATACAGTTAATTCGATAGGGTTGTAAACGAAATTGACATGATGACTCGGACGCCTTACTCAGTAATCGATTGGAAGAAGAGCCAAGAGAAATCAAGGGAGAAGGTGTTTGTTTAGCAAGGGACATTTCATTAGGCTAATAAGACTAGGTATGTCTAGATATGGCAAAAACGGTGAACCATATATAGCGCACTATTCTTATTTTACATGATCATATTGTAAGTCAAGTCAAGACCATAATAAGTACTAAAAATGTATTAGGTACAATTGTAAAACGTAGGTACTGTTGCTGCATTTACTTTTTACTTCCTGTGTCAAATCAAAGACTACAATGTGTCAAATATACATACATACATACGTTCACGCCTTTATTCCCAAAAGGGGTAGGCAGAGCACATGAAACTTATGTTCCAGCGCCACTTTTAGCTTAACTGTGGGTATAAAAGATCGACAAAATGTGGTATTGCAGTGATAGGTTGCTAGCCCATCGCCCACAACACACTTCAACCCTTGTCCCTTAGTCGACTTTTACGACACCCACGAGAAGAAAGGGGGTGGTGAAATTCTAACACGACACCACACGGGGGCATAGGTAGGTACATATAGTCTAAGTAATACGGTGGATTAGTGCATTTAAACCAACGCCAACTTTCGACATCAAATTCCGCAATGTTGTGACAAATAAATAAAAAAAAAAAAACTGGTCTGGGATGAAGAAGTGGCGAATAAAAACAGAGATTAAGAATGATCTACATTATATCATTCCGTTTTTAGCGTGGACGCGGTACAAACTACAAATTTTGTAGCGGTATTTTCGGTTTTCATGGTTGTATTTTAAGGATCCGTAATATCCGAAAAATCCGGATCCAGGAGCCTGTCAGATCCGGATCTGAAATTTGGCGGATATCCGGATATTTCGGATATCCGGATATCCGGATTGCAAACCCTAGTCGCGCGCGATTGATTGCGTGCGAATGACGCGCGCGTCATGCGACACTAGTCAGTGTTTGAAAATGAAAACGCATCTGTCGCAGACTTTGGAAACGGTGCCTTACATTTTCATACACTGACTGCCTATTGTCACATCAGCCGCGCGCGATCGGCCGTGATGCACGGAATTACATGCACCTTAAAAGCAAATATTTGTGTGATGAGGATGAGCATGAATATTTGTTTATAAGTTTTTAATCTTTTATATCTAATGTATCTTGGTCTAGTACCCATAACAGAAGCTTTATTGAGATTACTGCTAGTTAGTCGATTTGTTAAGATTGTCCTCTAATATTATTTATCTATTTAAAAACAATCAAATCTGTAAAATACCGGCCCATTAGCCGTTTACAATTTATTTATACCTTCTTTAAAAATCCGTTTTTTTTAAATCAATGATTGTGCTACTATGCATTGGAGATTGCATCGTTCACTCTGAAAGTATTGTTACCATAACACCGCATACCGTCACTACACGCAGTGTGCCCATGACGATGCTATCTAGTTAACAATTTATTATTCAATTGAATTCTTATGCCACTAAAATATGGACAAATATCAGTCCCTTGGAGGCTTTACCAAACTTTCCGCCATATTCGGTTGACCCACCTAATGTTAGCGCCCAGGGAGGGACCTTATTGAGAAACTGTTTATTCTAAGTTGTGGTACCATTTGGGCAACAAATATTCATGTTTGCCATAAGTAATCACCATTTCCCATAAAAGCGATTTTCTACGAAACAGTAAAAAAATCATGACAAATTATATTATTATAAAATTTGTAGGTATAGAACCCTTGTATGTTAGGTTAGGCTAGGTTTGTGTTATAAAAATCCTGAAAAGTTGACAGTTTATGATTATAGCGAACGTTACATTTATAGCAAATGAAATTATAATTTAATCAGTTTATTACCAATCGCTTTGCTTCTAGTTTTCTCGCGACGTCAGCTAAAGAGTGGAAATCACTTCCAGCAAACCTTTTCCCAGCTACTTGTAACTTGGGTCTTTTCAAGGCGAGAGTGAATAGGCCCTTTTTTTATGATATAGGAGGCAAACGAGCAGTCGAATCACCTGATGGTAAGCGATAATCGACGCCCATGGACACTTACAACACCAGAAGAGTTGCCGGCCTTTAAGATGGGAGTACGCTCTTTACCCTCATTATCACTTACCATCAGGTGATATAGTGGTCAAATGGGTACCTATATGTAATTAAAAAAATGGATTTCATTAGTAACCCAATAAAATATTATATATTCGATTAGTTTTTCCGAAGAAACTTTTGTAATATCAGTACCGTCAATCGTATGTTGGTAGGTAGGGGGTCGTAGGGGGTATTAGGGATGGCGTGGGGAATAGGCACGAAAACCGGGAATGACATTTACCCGATAATTTCTCAAAAACTACCAATTAGAAATTTTATCGGGTTATTTAAAATAATAGTAGAATTGTTGTATTGAGTAAGGGCAACACTGGAAGGGCATGAAGTTAGTGCTAGATTGTCAAATTAACCGTTTGAAGTTGGGTCTCGGTGACGGCAGTTTTTTTGCTCTGCAAAACTTTCTTAATAACTAATGGTTTTACTGAAAGAAGGTGCAAAAGGTGTTCAGAATTTAATGCAGAACCTGTTTTAGACACGGTAAGTCAACATTATCTTTGTTTTGTAAGTAAAAATGCAAAAATAGTGATGCATGGAAAATTTTGAAAAAATCCGAGGTTTATCGGGACGCAACGAGGGTTATTAGGGACGAGCGTAGGGTAAAAAGGCACGCCGTTGGAAGTTAATAGGGGCGTAATAAGTTGAAATCGGGACGCTAAGGAGTGTACAGGGACGGGGCTGCCAAAACCTAGTCTCGTTTTGGTACAATTAGGTACATTCAGAGCTAGTAAGTACCTACATAAGCACCACTACCTACTTATTTGCCAGCTTATTATATTTGTGACAGCGCTAGCCATGTTTCCCTATTGGTACCCTTATTCGCCTCTATTGACCCCATATCCAGTATGAATAGGGCGGCCTGTTTTTTTTTTTAAAAGAGGGTTTCAATTTATCTTTTTGTGAAAAATATTATAATGAGTGGGTTCTGAATCACAAGATAAAAGTTTTAAAATCTTAACTTTGTAAGCGCTTATAGAAATATTCCGCTATAATCACGTTCAAAGTTCAAAATTGTACCAATTCACCCCGGTTGACGGTATCGATTGTCTAAAAGCTGTTGAATAAGAATGCTAATAATAGGCCTGTCCGACCACGTAAAAAAACCATTACTACCTTTTGACTATCTCCTTCAGATTATATTTTTATTCAATATATAGGTACAATTAATAGTTGTACATACTCATACAAATTACCCATTAAGTACCAACGCCACGAAGACAAACACGAAAAACAAAGATGCCACGAGAATTTAATCGTATCTCCAGTATTCCCGCTTATATAAAAATCAGGAAACCAATTATATTACATTTTCCATTCCTTTTGTAATATTTCTGGCTTCATATTGTAGCAGTTGCTAACTTGAGTGGCTTATATTTTAATTAATGGTTGCAATGATATTACATACATTAAAAGAAAGTCACTTTTATGAAATAAAATTACTAAATTCAAACAAAAAATGTAGTCAGAATTGTAATGACTAATGTTGACAGTAATTAAAGAATCAAAACATCTAAAAGAATAAAACAAATACGTACGAAAAATCACTACGTGCTTTGTGTTCTAATTGCAACGACAAATTAAGATTATTATTTTCAAAAGTACATGGGGAGAGGTGCTTTGCCTTTGTTCCTACCTACTGATTTGTCTTAACGTTCGTTCGAAAAGTTACGCAATGACCGCTCTGAGGCTCTAGTATAAGTTTTACCGAAACAAAACGTTACGACCGCGTTTGCGCTTAGCTGTCAAATCCCATACAAATTGAGGGTAAAACGCAAACGCGATCGTAACGTTTTGTTTCGGTAAAACTTATACTAGAGCCTCTGAAGAACACGGCACTGAACTAGTCTCGAAAAGGTAACACCAGAGATGACTGATTGGTCAAGTTTGCCACCAGTACCGGTACGGCGTGATATGTGGCGTAGCTCACGAGAAGCGAAGCAAAATACCTATATGAAACTGCGACCTTGTTTATGCAACGCCATCTAGTGAAACTGTTGACATGGTAGTATTTGTAATTTACTTTAGTTACCTGGAATCTCTTTCTCGAAACATCGAGAAAGAGGTCAATCGTAGAAACCGACTCGGCTGGGCAGCTTTCGGGAAGCTATGTCACATCTTTTCGTCCAATATTCCGCAGTGTCTGAAGACGAGGGTCTTTGACCAGTGTGTGTTGCCAGTGATGACATAATATGGCACTGAAACGTGGCCGCTTACTATGGGCCTCATAAGAAGGCTCAAAGTCACCCAAAAGGCTATGGAGAGGGCTACGTTGGGAGTTTCTCTGCGTGATCACATCAGAAATGAGGCTATCCGCAGCAGAACCAAGGTAACCGATATAGCCTTCCGAATTGCTAAACTTAAATGGCAGTGGGCGGGGCACATAGCACGTAGAACCGATGGCCGTTAGGGCGGAAAGTTTCTCGAGTGGCGACCACGTACCGGAAGGCGCGGCAAGGTGGACTGATGACCTGGTAAAGGTTGCTGGAGTCCGCTGGATGCGGGTGGCGCAGGACCGGTCACTTTGGCACACTTTAGGGTAGGCCTATGTCCAGCAGTGGACGTCTTTCGGCTGATATGATGATGATGACCTAGAATCATCTTGAAAATTTCTCCTCACAAGCCTAAATACCTAGTAGCTTCAAAGTGGCTTAGCATCTTTGAAACTGACATTGAATAAATAGGAGATTGTTCTGAGCGAAGAGGGATCACTGGTAATCCTTATGATACATTACGATCTCCAAGATGTACGGTTACGGAGTAGCGATCATTTATCCCATAAACCACAGGCTGTATCAATAAAAGATATCGTCATCGCTGTTATACTATTATACAGGGTACTGGTTTCAAGGTCATTGAATTGGTTGATCCCTGACAATATATAGTAGGCGACGATAAGGAAAATAAACATTAACTCGATAATGTATAGGTACATAGCTAACCCAGCCACCGTTATGTAGCGTTTCACCTTATTCCTTCCGTAGCAGCGTGATGACCGCTATGGCCTTGTTGGCAGTGACTCTAGGTTCGAGTCCCGGTAAGGGCACTTTGGCACTCTTTGTGGGAGGCGGGAGATTTGTGTGATGACCATGAATATTTGTTCCTGAGTCATGGATGTTTTTCATGTATATAAGTAAGTATTTATTTATGTATGTAAGTAGATTTATTTTATCTTCCCCTAGTGGGTACTAAGTACCAAAACTATGCTTCAAAGGGCTTAACTGAGTTAATCTGAATTTTAAATATTGAGTAGAAGAGTAAACACTAAAGATTGATAAAAAAATATTATTTTGTGACAGTTCGTTCGTTTTTCAGTTCGTTCACTTTGTTATTTGCAAACCCCTAGGTTTATTAAGCTACTTCCAGAAACAACATACATACTTAATTTTCTTTTTAAAATGTATGTAAAAGCGGTCTTTGCAATGTTTACTTACTAACAAACAAGTGAGGGTATTTTATTCGACTTCAGAAATCAACATACGAAATAAACGCCTGTCTGAGAAATCACTATAATGATGTCGTTAGGAAACGACTATTGATAAAACATAAAGATCGCGGGTAGTTTCAAAAACAAGTAAGATGCCACTGACTTATTTTGAATGTATAAATCAAGTGTTCATCAAAGGGATTACCGGTTATATAGGTATGTTGTTGACGAACAGCCTGCTGCTCGTGCTCGTTTGCCCGCATCTAGGATTATCCGGAGCTACACATGGTGGTTCACACGTTAGTTTAGGGGTCTATCTGACTAAATGTATTGCATTGGATTCAAATTGATATTGGCCGAAAAAAATACAAATTTAATTTTAATACAATACGGCGTACTAATACTGATAGGAGAGGGATATAAACATGAAGGATGTTAAGAACGAGATGACGCGTAATAAAATTCCATTGATGAAAAAGCCATGCTGTGCCGACCCCTTGTATATGGGATTAGGGCAAACAAATTATGATATAAAGACATTTTAGGCAGATTGACCTAACCCGACCAAAACGTATCATTCAAAATTAGGCGCAGGACTAGTCACTTATAACAAAGTGACTAGTCCTGCGCCACCCGCATCCCGCGGAGTCCCGCGACCTTTACCAGGTATCAGTCCACCTTGTCAGATAACTTGTTTTAAGCTCTCCTCAACACCCACAAATATAGCTTGACACCGCAATGCGTAGTAACTAAGCGTAGGTAGAGGTCTAGTTTCGTGACGGGTGACCGGCGGGGTGAACAGCATTAGCGCGTAGCGAATAACAGCCCAGGGGTCTACTTACACGCTGCGTCTTCCGGTATGTGGTCGCCACTCGGGAACTTTTACGCCCTAGTGGACATCGGTGCTACGTGCAATCTGCCCCGCTGACTTCCACTTAAGTTCAGCGATTCAGAAGGTTATATATCGGTTACCTTAGTTCTGCTGCGGATAGCCTCATTTCTGATGCGATCACGCAGATAAACTTCCAGCATAGCCCTCTCCATCGCCCTTTTGGTGACTTTGAGCATTTTTATGAGTCCCAAAGGAAGCGACCACGTTTCAGTGCTATATGTCATCACACCCTCCTACAAATACAAAACCCTACGCCATTTTCCAAAACAGTGAATAGGTTTAATTTTTTTAACAATCCTACCATTGGTTTTAAAATGTTCAGTAAAGCTGAATAGAAAATTATCATTTCTATAAATATTCAAAATAAGCAGGAAAATAATAATGATTTCTGAATGTAACTTGAATTGACGTATTGGTATGGTCTCCGCGTTTGCTGCCTCGTAGTTACTTCAACGAGTCAAAAAGAGTGCTTGCAATAAATGTCCGTTCAATTATGATATCATATAGTTTTCACGTTAAGTCGAATAACCTTACTTTATTTATAGCAATCTTATCTAGAATTAGAAAAAACTCCGATTACAACAATTATTTTTGTCAACAGCGGCCGTGGCTCGCATCGGAAAGTTCCTAGGGAGTACCGGTACGCCCATGGTGACGACGGGTGGCTTCTCCTACGACTTTGTGGAACCTAAACAGAACTGCAGCGCGGAATTCTATATGCTGGTGCGCGCAGGCCCCGTCGGCTTTAAGGACTTGGCCTTCTTTCTGATCGATATCATGAAACAGTGAGTACAAATTCTTCACTCTTAACCTTGAACTTTTTGGAACACAAACAGAATGGCAGTGCGAAATTATAATGCAGATGCTTACGGAGTCTGTTGGATTTAAGGACCGGGCCTTCCTTCTGATTGACATCATGAAACAGTGAGTACACACAGAATCGCAGTAGGAAATTCTATATGCTGATGCGTCCAGAGCCTGTCGGATTTAAGAGCTGTCCTACTTTTGTCAAACTATGACCCTGCACCGCAATCTAAGTGCAGTGCACGAACTCTGTTGGTTTCAAAGATTTTCGGCTTCCTGTTTCATGGACAAATTTTTAAGAGGTATGTGATTGTTGACTTTAATCTTTTCTTTCCGAAGTTCAACAGGGAGGAGTGTATCCAGGTCAATGTTCTATTTTTGACTGACATAACGTGGACATAAATTTGCAGTGAGTATACTTTTTATGTTTGTTCGCGTTCAACATTTGTCTTCTTAAAAAGTAACAGATGAAACAAATATCACAAACACATTAGCATCACATCCATCACACAGTGTTTTAAAAACCAAGTTTTTGTCTCAAGTCGTTTTTCTTTTAAACCGATAGATATTAGTATTGAAAATATCAGGGTAAAACTCCCACATTGACAGGTCATGTAGTTTTTTATTTATTAATCATTAAAGATTTTTTATATCCGGGTCATGATATTCACAGTGGGTTCCACTGTTTACAGAAAGGTTAAGAGTATTCTTCATTAATAAGTTGAGCAGCAATATTGTGGAAGGGCCTTTGGTGGGTAAACAAACGAGCTTAAATAAGCCCTCAGTTTATAAACATGAACCAAGGAGCTTAAGGTTTAAACAATCTGTCGTCTGGAGTCGTGGATTATGGCCGGTTCCAATAGTCAATCCACCGATAGTTTTCCTTACCAACAGTTACATTTTGACACATTTTCTACGGGTAATCTGTCAAAATGTAACTGCCGGTAAAGAAAACTATCGGTGGATTGATTATTGGAACCGGCCATTAAACAGTCTTGACAACCAATGGTTGAATAAACCGTTGATTATCAGAGGTACATTTCATCAATATTAAATGTAATTTATAAAAAAATACGCTAGATATTTGTATTGCGCAACTATTACATAGCTTAGTAATTAGGTAGTCAATGTTATGTTAAACTAATTTCATTCTCAACAAATGTTATAGGATCACATCGAGCAAAGATAATGGCAAATTCTTGCTGCTTGGTGTCATAATTTCCAAATTGTGTAAATAGTTCAATAATTATTAATAAGTGAACATCTATATGTCATATCTATTCTGGAACAGTTTTGACTTCCTATAAATTCGCCAGGTCGATATTTTATTCGTCCTTTTATCTTTTATGGAATAATAACAGAGTTTAAAAATTATGATAGTATAACATCAAAAATTTCGTAAATAATGATTCATTGATAAAAACCGGTTTAGTAGCTTAGACGCTACGGTGGGACTCATGTTATAAATACAAACACAGACTGCTCAAATCATGTGATAGTCGGTCGAAATCAAATCATGCTGTAGTTCAAACCAAACACGTGACAATCATTTTGTTGCCTCATTTGTGAGTTCTTAAATGTTATCTTTACTTTCAACGATTCCTAGTTATGGTGCTTTTGTTGTTAAATTACAATGTGAATTGTTATTAAACTTCAACTTATTCATAACTTGTGAGTAAGCCCTAACGCAACTACCAACTTCACAGTCGGCTGTATAAAAAGTGAAAAAGTTACAGATATTTCACTTTGGGTTTATTTTAGTATTCAAGACATAAGGAATAGTTATTCCAAATTTGCCCAACATCAGAGAAAACATGTGCTCATTTAGTTTCTTTGATATTTTACACCCATGCGGAGTTACATATATTCAATACGAAACATTTCTTTCTATCAATAAAATATTTACGACGGCAATGAGGCATCAAATTTGAAATTACTATAAAAAAAAATTAACAAATGTAATTTCAATTATCAGCGAGTCTCTAGTAACTATAATCAATAGAAATACTTATGTCGGTATTTTTACTAAGTATTTATGTAAGTACATAAACAGTGTCCACTCGGCGTAATGTCGATCTACAGAATGTGAAACGAAGTTGTTATTATGTAGATGCACAATGTATGCGCTACATAACTGCACGTTCTTTAATCGCAATTACGATATACTTCATGTAAGCGTTACTATTTTTTTCTTTACAAAAAATGATCCTCACAGTTCGTTTGTAGCATCCCTAATGATTTTCCTAATCAAAGCCTACCCTAAAATTCAGGTTAATACCTCTGGGATCTTGGGAATGACCAATCAGTGATAGGTATCTAAAGTAAAGTCTATAAAATCAAAAGACCTCGGATATCAGCTCCGTGTCTTTGTTAAATTGTCCAGAATTTAAAGTCTAACTAGCTAGGCGGCTAGCATGAACGTGTTTAGGTATGTAGGACGAAAAGCATTCGTCCTCCAAAAGCGGTTATGTAACGAATGCTAAATGTCGGACTACCGCACATTATTGAAGTTCATTTGCATTTAAATAACGGGAGGTACATTACATAGAGTCGCTTCGCATTGAAATTTAATTTTAATGTGTTTTACGCGCATTGTGTTCCACGTAGCGTTTCAGAACGACAGCAGTAAGACATTGAAATCATTTTTAAATTGAACCTGATGAATCAAATAAAATTGATCTACTGAGAAACTTATAACATCGTCACAGTTTGGTTTATATTGGCGTAATTTCTCGAGGGAGGATCATCATATTTTACGTGAAACAATTTGTTTGAAAGTTACTTTTTAGATTGTATGTAGGTTAGTTAACAAATATTTTTGCCAACTATGAGAGTACCTAACATAAAAAACAAATACAAGGCCCCTACTCTTGTTTAAAAAAGTTATCCCCACTTCCTTGTATGACATTTTCATTTTGAAATCCAATACTACAGATGGAATCGCTGCCCGGGTTTTCATTGTTTACGATAGGTGCTCGATCAGGGACTTAAGGTTCTGAGGCTCTAGTATAAGTTTTACCGAAACAAAACGTTACGACCGCGTTTGCCTTTAGCTGTCAAATCCTATACAAATTGAGGGTAAAACGCAAACGCGATCGTAACGTTTTGTTTCGGTAAAACTTATACTAGAGCCTCTGAGAGACTTGGGCATTCACTTGCGCTCTAGTTTTTGTACGCTTGGAGGGACGGCGGCGGACCAATAATAAAATT
Organism: Epinotia bilunana; assembly: GCA_947049275.1. Classification (NCBI taxonomy): domain Eukaryota; kingdom Metazoa; phylum Arthropoda; class Insecta; order Lepidoptera; family Tortricidae; genus Epinotia; species Epinotia bilunana. Next base: position 6,340,954 of record OX346253.1, read on the forward strand.
GCTCGACTTGGTAAAAAGTTTGAAGGAAATTTACTAATTGTACTGACTGTGGGGTTGTAGAAGACGTATAACACATTTTGATGGAATGTGTACGAGGGGAGCCTCTTCGTGCAGCTTTTAACACCGGATTATGTAATGTTGTGCTTGCTGACCCTGAGTGAGAGCAAGCAAAACTGCTTTATAAGTGTTACAAGACCGTTTCTCAAAAAAATGCCACTATTATTAATTGTACTTCTACAAATTTTATGTTAACTATTTCCACTCAGAATCAGTAGCTCTTTCGACCCTGGTAGGACAAAAAACTGTCCCATACATATTTTTCCTATTGTGTTACCATTTACCTTATACTTTGTATGGTGGTAACACAATAGGAAAGTTCAAAAATGTATGGACATTTTGGGACACTTTTTTTCTCCTATTGGGATGGAAAGACATCGTGATTTTGAGTAGAAATAACAAAAAAGTTGAAGAAAATCTCCGAAAAAATGTAGTGGCATTTTTTTAAAGAAACGCTCACAAAATGTGTTTAGGTACATAAATGTAAAACGTACGCTTTAGAGTACGTATGGAGCGACATAATCGTTAAACGACAGCTCCTTAAAATGTGATTTAAAAAAAAAATATATATTTACTGTCGTTGCGCTCGCTAGATATAATGCTTGCTAGAAAGCTCACTGGAATGCTTGTTGAAAACTCTCCTGTTTATTTTGTGAACCTCCTGCTTATACCTGCTTACTCCTGTAATGTAACCTTTACCTAGCGCATTCCAATTTTTTATCAATACTTATACGAATTTAAACTTTCATGAACCATGTTTAAAGTCATACTAATAATTGCACACATTGAATACGTCGTCAGCTTAACCGTATTAATTATTAGTATAAATGTTTATCAATCTGTTAAAGGCGCACACTTTAAAAAATCGTAGCAGCCACTACGCCGCGCCGTAGATATCGCCAGCCATGACGAAGCGAAACTTTTGTCAGGGCCTACATTCTGTGACAAACATTACATACGTGTTTCTTAGTATTGAATTCGTTTACGTAAGGGATTAGGAAGCATTGTCATGCATACTTGTAATATACACGTATATATTCTTAGTCTCGAAATGTAGGCCTTTGACCAAATCGCAACGTCATCCGCGAATAACAGTACGTATACATATCAAATAGATATATTATTAACGGCATTAACGCCGAAACGTGACCGCCGCTTTATTAACTATGGTAAGGTTTAAGTGTCCGCTTATTCTGCAATAGTTTTTTTTTTTGTGTAGTTTCATAGATTTTAACATTTATGCTGACAATGACAACCTTTCACTAGTTACTTTAAAAGTGATAATAAGTGGCAAATATTCTATCCTCATTCCGTCATCTGAAATATTAACATTAAAAAAAATATTGATATTAGGTACTGCTGTCTCACGCCTCAAGTTTCGATACCGCAAACCGAAACCAAATAATAGTCGTCGGGTCTTCAATTTGTTCAAGTACATATCTCTACCTTACCTGGGTCTTTGATTCTTCCTGTTCAAATACTAAAAAAACAAGGGAACAAAGTAACGAAAAATATGTAACGGTCCCATTACTTCACATACATCAAACAATCACTGCTATTATATTACATAAATAATTTATAAAATATTGTAAGGTCGTCGTTTGATGAAATGTCAAAACAAGTGTTTCTTTGTACAGGTAGGGTATGAATATTATATTGCTTGTTGATTCTGAAATCTAAATATAGAACCTTCTTTTCTAAAATATGAACATGCTCAGCTCGCATGTACAATTCGCCTTTGGGCGAAGGTCATTTTGCTCATGTTATTTTCCGAGAATTGTTTTTAATATCCAACCAGTAAGAGAAGGTAATAATGTTCAAATTAAATATCTACTTAGATTTTGCGTCTAAATAATCTATTTTTACCTGATATCAATCCCAAATTACTGTTCACGTACACTTGGCTAAACTAAGGTTAATTCAGATTTGATTTCCTATTCATATTAGAAATGTGAATATTTGTTACTTAATCATGGTCATGCATCTATGCATATAATACAGCTGAACGGAATTAAATAAACATTTGCGTACAAATTGCCTGGATTTATATATTTACCGTATAGCAAATCAGCCTGGATTAAAACATGATAATATTTTTTATTCCGAAAACCATCCCTCGAAGACATGACAAGTTGGTACTGGAATTCAGGCAAGCGGCAGATAAACCCCAAGCAAGGCTGCGGCATTTTTCATGTTGACAGGACCGAATTTCGGAATGCGTTATGAAATCTTGAAATAAGAATACTGAGCTTTAAGCTTTTTCCTGCGGTTCACTGTTGGATCGCATAAAACTATTTGTCATAATAGTGTTACGCATATTGTTTTTTAGCCGAATTAGCGTTTAGCATAATCATCTTAAGGCATACAATTTTAGGCATAAAATTAAAAAGCATAAACATAGAAAGCATAATCATCAAAAAGACTACCATCAGATAGCATAAATATAAAAAGTCATAATAATTACTTGACATCATTATAATAGGCATAAAAGTGTTGTCCCAAAAAGTGGTCATGTACAAAATGGCAGGAACAAAGGCGAGGTCGACCTCCTATTCTGCGTTGTTTAGGCGCTTCGCGCCTGGATATCATACTAACCTAATCTAACGTAACCTACCCTAACTTACCTGCATGGTAACAACGAAACTGTTTCATTAGTGCCAGATATAACCAATAATTATTTGCCCATACAATAATATGCATAATGTCTATCAGGCTAATACAAATTATGCCAAATCAATTATGCGAAACTATAATAGTCTAAAAAAAATATGCCGACGAAGGGGATCCCGCTCCGGCAACATTACCTCAGAGCGCGTGGGAGCGATCTCGCGAAACAAATTATCCAATTGTGATTCGGAACTATTTTTTTTATCGGCCCCAAGGTAAGAACTAAGCTTTGCGTTTATTACGTTTCGCCGGCAACACTGTCTTTAGCGTCTCCCTCGGCGCACGTACGTAGTGAAACGATAACAAATTCATTTTTAATTTCTTCGGGCTTGAATGTTGCCACAGTAAACTGGCACGGCAATGGAGCTAACACATGCGCCAGCGGGCTTCTCCCAAATTAATAGAATAATGGAGTATGTTACGCCATATAATTATCTACTATTACGTGTAATATATTCAGCGACAGCTATATCACGTGATTTCACGCACATGCCCAGAGCTATTTTGCGGTGAATAATGTGAAAGATTTAATAATTCGACTGACTTAATGATGATGCCACTTCAACTGCCCCGTGCCCATATAACAAAGAAAGGCACACAATTCATGATGATAAAAATAAAAGAAATCAAACCCACACTAGTCTAGACCCCTAGAAAGGAGAAAATAAGTAGAAATAAGGTAGTAGGAGAATAAAAAGAAAATAGTCAAAACAATGTAGACAATTAATCTCTGAAAAAGTCCTTATTTCTGTTTGGTCAAATTCAGCATTATCATTTACTAAACACCAAAAGAAAAACCACAATTTCAAAATGTTTGAATAAATTAGCTTGAATATAATTTGGTCAGTTTGTAAGTATTGTATTGTTCAGTACGTACAAATGTACCTAATAGTTAAAGTAGTTAGACTAATATTTAGTATGGTTCGTACTAAAGAATCCTAATCTTCCCTTTTAGATACTAGCCCGTACGCTGAAAATCGTCGCGTTTTTATTAGTCACTTAGATCCCTTTTTCTGTGACATTGACATATAAAAATGACCACCGAAAAGTTTTAATTAAGGGCGCGCTTAATATTCAGCACCCTACTGGTTGGTAGTAAATTGTATCTATTTACATTTACCTAAGCGATAAGCCCGAAGAGTTGGATACTTAGCATACTAAAATATATAGCGTTGAACCGTAGTCATATTTTATTAACATTACTGAAAGTTCAGTAATAGCGGTGACCGCTGAACTCCGTTAAACTTTTTTTATCTCTATTCTCCCAGTTTTTATAAGTTTGCTTCAAGTTCAATAACAGTACGTCTTGCTTACCTATACATACGAAGCGTATTTCACGATATCATATCATTACATGTAAAACGCGGTTTGAAATATGTTGGATAAACTCTAGATTTGTATTTTTTTTTCTAACAAAAACGCCATTGACTTATAAAAATAATATTTTTACTTTAGTTTAGTTTACACCCTAAACTGCGTTATCTAATCTTGCTTATTTCCGCGGCCATGGCAGTGAAATGGCTATTACGTGGGATTTGGGAATGAAAAATCGTTTTATAAAAATAGCAGCATTTAAGAATAAGAATAGAAGAATAAGAATATTTATTTGCGTTAAACATTACCAAACAGGTGTTACAAACAAAATTACAGGTAGGTTTCCATGCTTAACCAGGACTGATATGCAAAATAAAAATTATAAATTAATTATACAAAATTACAGATTTAAAATATTTACACAACTATAAAATCATTAAATAAAAGAAACTAAATGAATACATTCCAGTACATACATTATTACATTGTATCATGTCAGAATTAAAATTTACGTCATTTCATGTAAAAGAACAAAAAATCATTTAAAGAATAAAAATTATTATTATTTAGCCATTGGCGCAATTTTTGTTTAAACAATCTAATATTCAATTTCTTAATTTCTGTTGGTATTTTATTATAGATCTTAATTTACATTGTTATGCAACTTTTTCTATATTTTGACAAAGTAGGGTGCACGTCAGGTACTAGTCTATCCGGGTTTCGACATGTTCGTGGATGACTATCACATGCTTTTTCAAAAATACTTTTATTTTTATTAACAAACATGCATATCTCATAAATATACAAGGCAGGAAGTGGTAATATATTACGCTCTTTAAAAATTGGTCTGCATGATTCATCTGGTCGCATACCATGCATTGCTCAGATGCATTTTTTTAACGAACACGCGATTTATGTCAGTGCTGTTCCCCCATATTATCAAGCCCTAGCGTAGGACAGATTCCACATATGCATGATAGCAGGAGAGCGCGGTTTTTATATCTGTAACCCTACTTATTTGTTTAAGAGCATAAACATATTTATTTATTTTATTTGTAACATACATAATCTAAATGCGGCTTCCAGTCAAGCTTCTCATCCACAATTATTCCTAGAAATTTTATCTGCGGGATCTTGTCTAGAGTGGGTATATTAAGATCGATATTTGTCTTGACATGAACAGCCTTATTAAATTGTACATACTTCGATTTGTCAAGATTTAAGACTAAATTATTTGAAAATAGCCAATCTTTCACTATGCTAAGTGTATTATTTATGTCTTTTTCATGGTCATTACTTGTATTCTTATTTTTACTAGATGTCACAATAATAGAAATGTCGTCGGCAAATAAAATGCATCTGTGACGCATAATGTCAGTAATGTCATTGATATATAATAGAAATAATATCGGGACTAGAACGCTACCCTGTGGTACACCGAACTTATTATATCTGAATCCCGATGAATAGGTAGTCATTTCGCTGTTTTCGTTCATTTTTGTGATTCTCACAAATTGTTTTCTGTCATTTAGGTAGGAAGACATCCATTTGAGTGCGGGCCCTCTGATTCCGAGTGCCTCTAGTTTGCATAATAGTGTATCATGGGAAACAATGCAAACGCTTTGGACATATCAAAAAATAGCCCTGTAGTGAAGCTATTATTGTTAAGACCAGCTAAAACTAATTTAAGAAGTGAGTAAATGGCTAACGTAGTATATTTATTTTTTGGAATCCAAATTAACTAATAAACTTTTGATTATATTGAATTTCGTGCAAAAATCAAGCAACCGTTTAAACATACATTTCTCAAAAAATTTGGAAATAATGGGTATCAATGTAATTGGCCGGTAATTACTGACGTCATCTTTTTACCCTTTTTAAACAATGGCATGATAACTGACGTTTTTAGAGTATCAGGAAAAGTGCCCGTTATAAAAGAGATAAAAGTACTTATTCCATCGTAGCCTTCTGATTTTGTGTTATTTAATGACAACACTTCACCCTGAACTTCGTTTTCTGACATAAGTTTAAGAAAAATAGAGTTGGCTCATGAACTATATTTGATATTTATTTTGGGAGGGGCAATTGATGACTTGTGCGTGGATTCTATATAGTGATCATTGAAGGTGGTAGCGATTTTTACTGGGTCCGATATTAAAGAGTTGTGTACAGATAAATATTCGAACGCTTCTCGTGGTTTTGTAGAGCCTAACTGGTTCTTAATTACTTGCCATGAAGCTTTACATTTATTAAAGCTTTTATTCATGAATTGTATATTTGCATTTCTTTTCGATTTGTAAATGCACTGCTTTAGTATTTAGTGTACAAAGCCTTGTCTTTTGCTGCTTTTCCTTTGTAATACTTATACCTTATCTGACGTTTGGTCTTGCACCTGACCTTTAGTCCTTTGCTAATCCAATTTTGATTATTTATGTTTTTACTATTTACTAATTTACGTATTATAGGAAAACAGAGATTATTAAAAAGACATAGTAGGTCATGGAATTTACTGAAAGCAGAGTTGAGATCAGTCTCCTCATAAACGTCAGACCAAGAAAGGCTCTGTAAACACTGTTTGAACTTGCGCACGTTATCTACGCTATAGTCTCTTTGATAGTAAAAGTACTTGGTAGGCTTCCGCGGTACTTCGTTTACAGGAAAACTTAACAGTTGTGCTGTGTCGTGGTCAGAGAGATAGAGTGGCAGCACGGCAGCTGTGGCGCTTGGAATATTACTCAGAATGTGGTCAATACACGAGAGCTTTCATGTGGGTACGTTAATATGTACGGTCAAATTATGGCTTTTTGATAGGTCTAGCAAATCCGTTACAGTAGAGCCTTTTTTCAGTGTGTTTATGTTAAAGTCACCGGCTATTACTATGTGAGGTTTTGATTTAAATCTCTCTTGCAATTTGTGTAATAAGATATCTAATTTTTTTAGGAATATTTTGTGATTTGACGACGGAGTTCTCTAGAGTAGTGGGAATTCTATACCACATAACTCAAATACGTGATTGGTAGCCAAGTCCTTAATAAATGACAGTTCCTTACAATATTGACCCTTTTTAGCTAATATACATGTTCCACCTCGTTGTTTTTCTCTGGCAAAACAGCTACCATGTCATACTTAATTGTAGAGTTGAACGTAAGAATCACTGCCTGCCTTCAGGAATGTCTCCGTAAGACATAACATTCGGGATATAATTCTTTGCTCTAAGTTCTTGTAATTTTAGTTCTACTAGATCCTGTTTTGCTAAAATACTGGCTATATTCTGGTGAAGAATAGAAAAAATGCAAATTGATGTTTTATTTACGAAAAAAGTCACGTTTTGTTAGCACTGAAAAATAATCAGTTATAGTCCCTTTCTTCGAATTATTAATTTCCATACAGTGCATGGAAGTCGCATTTACAGTTTCAGCAGGTTTAGGTTTTACGCGCGCAAAATAATATGGGATAGTGCCTTTTATATACACTGATAAATTAGTTTTGTGTTTACTCTGTCCTATACTGCATTTAAATTTATTTCCCCGTTTACTTATATTTAAGTGATTGTTTTCGTAATTTCGACATGCTATGAAGTTTTTTATACGAGCAATCTATAAAGAGACTGTTTTTATATTCAGCACATATCTCTTCAATTTCGAAGTTGAGCTTGACTGTATCTACATGTATGTTATTTTTTACACTTAATATTAGCACCGTATGTTTAGCAAATTTATCAAGTATAATTCGCAACTGAGATAAAGTGTTTTGTATACTACCATCATTTTCAACCAAACATAATCGTATGACTAGTTTGTCCTCCGGCTTCAACAGCGCAGCCAGACAATTCTTCGTTATTTCAGCGCTTGATGAGTGTGGTTTAGTAATCGCAGTAGCTTCATACTTCACATAGTTGTCTGTCCTCCTAGAACTGACCAATGATGAGGCGAGGCCGACGCATTCCTGAGTACCGTAGATCAGTATGTTGCCCTGGGGTGGGATGGGATGGTAATTGTTACAAAGTGGAATATTTGGAGAAGGAAGAAACTGAATATTGTACTATTAATAAAATTGGTAAACAAAACTTGTACCTATGTAAATTACTAGCACTTGTCCCCTAAAACATTCGTTTGTGAGTTTGTATGTCTATACCAATATGTATTTGATTGTAATTCTTCTAAATTAAGATCCAAATAAAAATAAATGTCCTAGTAAACAGAGAAGTATCAAAATCTCTAGGTCGTAGGTACTATTCGTGCCAATATTAGCAATAGTGGCGCCCCTATTATTTTCTAGACTTTTTTGACAGACTATAGTATGCTTAGTTTTACAGAAAGCAAATAAATAAAATACTTGAGTAAAATTCACATGGTGGCACTTAGTTAATAATAATATTGACCAATTTGTGAAGTCACTAATGCAATCGCCGTTCGCCGTTACTTATTAGTGCTAGTAAGTTCAACAACCAATAAGATCAGCCCTAACCGGCAGGTAGCGACGTCGCGATCGTGCAATCGTGCTACCTGCGACGCGCGAATATTTCACCGCGTCCGATCAGTTGCCTGGTTGAGACGGCTATTGTGCGGTAGATAAGTGCCATGTGTGGATGTTTGACCCGTGCTTTAAATATGGATTTTGTTTTGTTTTGTTTATGGTAAAAGCTCACGTTATTGAATTTTATATGGATTGGCGGTACAAAAAATAATATATGATACTTACCTACAACTTTTATTTTTCCATCCCAAAGGCCTGTATAGAGTCTTTCGCTGTTTCTCAAAGACTGATACTTAATCTTTTGGGTTTCGTTAGATGGCGCTAGCTTCGCTATAGGTGAAGTTGGTGCAGCAGGTGCAGGTGCGGGAGTACGAAGGCTTTCCGTCAAGGACTTCATCTGTTTGTCAAGTTCCGTGAGCTGGTTTCCCATCTGGAAGTTTTACATCACATTTCGGAAGTAAAATTGGACGGTGTTATGGAATAGCGAACTAAGCGCCAAAATCCGAAAAAAAGTTATGAATGCAGTTCGGATATAATTGTGATAATCTATAGTATTGACTATTTCTTTGTTGAAAAATCATGCTTACAGCCTTATTTTAAGGGGTAGAATCAAGCGACACATTAAAATTTGTATGGCCCTATGCACTAAGTCGTTACGTAAAAACGAATTGAACGCCAAATTTACTTTTACAAATTATAATAAGCGTATATTCTAAATCGCAAAATCGAGTTAAACGCCATAAAAATGTTGTTAATTCGTTTTGGTTTAAAGTTTTCATGATTTATAAACGCAATATCGATTTAACCGCCCTATGGTGTCGATTAATTCGTTGTTACATATTTGAAATTGCAGGATATTTCGCTTAATGAGAACTAAGTACCATTTTGAAATGAAATGAATGAAAAGTATCAAGCGGTTTTGTTATATCATCATATCTTCTGTGTGTAATCCTGGCTAGTACTAATGAATTATTATTAGTTACAACGCCAATTCTGCCATTTATGCTGATTTTTTTGACATTTATTTAAAAAAGTTGATTGCAGAACAAAACTAAATTGTTAGACGTCCTAATCATTGTGGAGGAAAACATTGTTGTTGATTTATTTACAATATAACAACTATTTACTCAAATATATGGAATTTTATTTTATTCCAGTATTCACTTTACCTCTAACAATTTGCATTAAAGAATCAAGCGACAAAATATGTCTCATAGTACGCTAAGACGAAATAAATTAACCTCATCGCAGTTTTAGTGCAATAAAGAATCAAGCGGAAAAACGTTAATAACTTCGAAACTTAAATAGGTATGGTGATATTTTTTTTATTTATTTAAATTATGAACACTTTTATAGGTTCAATGTCAAAATTAACTTTTTTGCTTTATAAATGAACTTACAATAACTGATTCAAATTTCAAATTATTTTAGCTCATTTTCTCGATATAAACTAACTGTCGCTTGATCGCTTATTCCATAAAACTGTCCAATTATCCAAAGCAATATTTAGTCAAGAAACATGGGCCGCGCTTTCATGTTCTTAAAAGGGTTCTCAAGGTTCGAAGCAAAGTCGATCAGAAAGTTTGTCACCCCAAATTTGATATTCTTGATGAACCATGAAAATGAGGTCGCATGAAATTGAAAAGCAATAGGTATGCGTATGGTATTAGGAAGGGAAAGTTTTTAGTAATGCCTTATTTATTTTACAATATTCATAAAAGCAGTTGCTACTTTGAGCGAGGGTCAATATGAGACACATTTCGTGTTCTAATTTCATTCACTATGAGCTTTCGTCGCGTTCTAATTTGATACACTATGTCGTCGATGCCTTATTCTAGAAGACCTGTATGGAGGCTTGCCACTCCAGGGGACTCGCATGCGCGTTGCCGACCCTAAAGTCCTAAAAGGATTGCAAAAACATATTTTTTTGTGTAATTACTTCTTTTATGTTACTTGAAATAGTAACACCACTTTATTTCATATTTTACCAGTTTACGTTGTACCTGAACCGATTTTTCTATCGAAGTTGTTTTTTTTTGTCAGTATTGGATAAACTTGCTAGGTTAGAAGAACTGGTGATTTTGTACAATATCTGCAGGATTTCCTAGGCTCTTTGCCTGTGATTCTGTGCAATAGAGGTCTTATATCCCAATACCTATAAACCCTAAATTGTTGTGCTAAAAATCCCACCGTCACACCATCACAAACGTTTTTTCACTCAAGGCGGGAACGCGCTGACAGCGGTGGCGGAGCGGCGTGGCGCGGCGCGGAGGCGGTACCAATTGTAATGTTCGAGCTAAATAATATGAAAGGTTCGGCACGGAGCGGCGCGGTATTCTGTGCAAAGCCTTTTTAGAGTTCCGTAGCCAACAAGGAACCCTTATAGTTTCTCCCTTTAGCGTCCGTCTGTCCGTCCGTCATCGGCTTAGCTCAGTAACCATTACTACTAGCAAAACTGAGATTCGGCGTGGGTATATAAATCAATCACGCCGACAAAACAGTACAATAAAATGTTGAAAAAAAACCTAAAGCAGGGATGAAATTTGGTGGTGTGGGCCGGGTATCGTTGTAATTTTTCAAATCGGTGATTATCAATTTATCACAGACAAGTAGGTATAAGTTGTTACCGAGTAATAGTCGATCAACTTAATGTGTAATTGGAAAGGCCAATTTTCGTACAAATTCGGCCGACACAACCGCACTGCACGTTGATGTAACTAAGACAGACAGGCAACTACGGAACCCTACACTGCGCGTGGTCCGACACGCTCTTGGCTGGTTTTTTTAGTATTTATTTCTCTGAACTCCCTGAATGCTCCAGTTTTACCAGAATTGAGATCAGCTGCTCTATGGCGTAACGTTTTGTGTGTACGTTAGGTAAATCTTAATGTATTTTTTTAATGGGATAATGGGCATGATACCTCATGTTGAAATTGATAATGTAATGATGCTCGATGGACAGTAAACCATCAAATTATCGTGATAAATTATAAAATATAATTACAATCATAAAAAGATATGAACCTTGAAAGTTTAGAAAAAATATGCATTATTATTTATTCTCCAAGAGTAAATTTAAAGCTACCAACAGAATCCTTACGCTTTTATAGAAATAAAATTATATGACAACTATGTACTTAAACGCAGTATTTCGCGACCGAAACAACAATTTACCTGATTTTCCATACAACTATTAGTGCAAATGTCAGTTGTACGTCACAACTGACATTTACCTGTGTTACCATACCTGTGTGTCTATTAGTATGAAGCGTTTTGCGCTGCCGCCAGCGAAGTCAATCTTTGTCTCAAATTTTTGGGTATTTATGTTCATTAATTGTAGTTGCTCCCATACAAACATTTGTTCCTCTCCAAAAACTAGTTCGAATGACATCATAAAAAAATCTTAGTCATCATCCCTATTACCATTGAATTCTCCTTACGCTCGTTCGAAAACTTACGCAATTACCCCTTTGACATTGGGCACGGAGAATGTGACTGTTTTATATTCCTACTAGCATTTACGACCGCTTTAGCCTAGTAGGTAGTGACCCTGCCTACGAAGCAAGAGGTCCTGGGTTCGAATCCCGGTAAGGGCATTTATTTGTGTGATGAGCACGAATATTTGTTCCTGAGTCATGGATGTTTTCTATGTATTTAAGTATTTATTTATCTATATAAGTATGTTTATCGTCGTCTAGTACCCATAGTACAAGCTTTGCTTAGTTTGGGACTAGGTCGATTTGTGTAAGATTGTCCCCTAATATTTATTTATTTGCGTGAACTCCCGTATCAACTGCCATCGTCAATTGTATTCCTTTAGTCTTTAATCTCTGTTATAAACTCAACATCTCCATGCCAAAGTTCATCTCAATCCGTTCACCCGTTTTTGCGTAATTGGTTAACATACCTCCAAACATCAAACTTTCGCATTATAATATTTAATAGTAGGATTATTAGGATATAGTTTCATGAAAGTATAATATTTATCTGGATCTAATCGGGTCGGGTTGGTCAGTAGAAGTCATACATTTTATTCTGGTACCAATACGTAAAATGCTTCTCACGCTGAAATAGTCCTGTTTGTTTTATAATATTCAAAAAAAGATTCCACATTAACGAGACTTAGGTATTTGGTTTCTCTTACATAGATTTTGTCCCTTTTATTCTCAGATTGGGTGTTACGTGACGACTTTTAGGGTTTATCTTGGCATTACGGTTTTATGACTTCAATCTTTTGCGGATTCAGTAGGGTGCGGTGTTAGAGTTTTAGTGAACAAATTCGTTGCTTTCATTATCATGACAACATGACATGAGGTTTCTTCAAAACCATCCTTAGAATTGTATAAACCTATGATAAAAATTTGGCAGTGCACTTTCAGGTTTCTTTAATTTGTGAAAATAAATCGAATTGCTTTCAAATAAATATTCAGTCTGATTACAACGGGAAGCTTCGCGGTCGTTCCACAAGGCCTTCGGGACTTTAAAACTATTAAGACACATAGTCAGTACATTTTTGCAAAATAATATAAACAATGGCCTAATTAATCTACAAAAAATCCGAACATCTATAAAAAATATTAAACAAAGTCCGGTTGAAGTTATCAAGTATGTAATTGCGTCCACGGTATTTTATCACGAATTTTAAGCCTCTCGATTAATCTCCCTGAATAGGTACAGATGCAAAAACTCTCGCTTCAGTCATTTAAGTAGAATCCTTATGGTGTACTATTTTAGGTATCATTTGGCGTTTTATGTGTAGATAAATGATGTACATACCATAACTTAACACTAAAATTTAATTTACCTTGACATTCTAAAAGCAATAAAAAATGATATACTTACGCGCACAACATTTCAAATTATTTTTTACATAAGCAACAAATATATAAACATAGAAACATCATATCATATGTGAAGTATCGTCAGCGTATGCTAATGTGTTACAGTTGATAGGGTCTAGTAAGTCGTGAATGAATATAAGTAAGAGAAGTGGACCCAAATTTGATCCCCGAGGAACACCAGAGGTGGCTTGAGACGGAAGAGAATAAAAACCACGAACATTGACTAGCTGTGAACGGTTTTGAAGATAACATCTTAACCACCGGAGTAAAGATCCATGTATTCCGATGTGTTCGGCTTTGATACAGAGAACATTATGGTCAACCTTGTCGAAGCACAGTCTGTATCTGTATAAAAGGAGTCAATTTGTGATCGAGTATTTAAAACGGAGCAAAGATATTCAGAGTAGCTTAGAAGATTACTGTAAGTGGAACGATGTTGCATAAACCCATGTTGCTTGGGTCTGGCTATATGTTTAAAGTGAGCATAAATATGTTTGCATACAATACTTTCGAATATTTTAGACAGAGAACAGAGGACGCTGATTAGTCTATAATTCATGATATTTTTCTTATCCGGCTTTGTGGATGGGAACTATTTTGGCTATTTTCCATTGATCGGGAAATATTCCATCTGAAAGAGATTTATTAAACAAAATGTGTAATGGTAGGCAGTTTTTAAAAAAAGTTGGTGGTATACCGTCGTCGCCTGGTCCTTTGTTAACATCTAAATTTACTCGTTCTGATTTTATTTCTGATTCTTGGATGACTGTTTACCTACTAACCCGAGTGCTGATAGCAAAAGTTTCGTTGATTCGAGCGCAACTGGCATATAATTAACCGTGTTAGAAGAGGGTCAGAGATAATCAGTGTTAGAAGTTTTTACCCTAGTTTCTGGAGATCCTGAAGATATCGATCATAATAAGGGATATAAGGATGAATAGTTAAAGATAGTTGTTTTGCGCTGTTGTTAGCGTCGTTTACTCAGGTAGCAGTAGTACCGCAGTTAACCAAAAATATTTGATATAGGCCGTTTTTTTCGTCTGAAGTAAATCTTACGCAGGTTTACTTACAGACTAACCGTTGAGTACCTAGGAGAAATTCGCAATTTAAATATTTAGATTAAACCAACAAGTAACTTCAAGTGTATTTAAATTTAGGTTACCGTGACTTTCCCTGAATAATAACCCGAAACTTGTGGCTGGCTTATTTGAATTCATGCATAGTCGAAAACATTTCTCTTTCTTTTCAACTTTGTATAGACCTTGAGTTGCACATAGGCAATTTTTTACCCTGCGGCTTTGCCTACTTTCTTTGTACCACGCAGCAAGTCGCGTATTATTACATTTATTATTATTAAATCATTTGAGGTTACTCGACGTTTCGGATGTGTCACATTTTGAACATGTCATCAACTTTGGTTACGAGCAGACTGGCGTAAAAAAATGTAATTCTACCTACGCATAACGTTTTTTAACCGACTTCAAAAAAAGGAGGACGTTCTCAATTCGGTTGTAATTTTTTGATTATGTTTTTTTTTTCAATGTTTGTTACCTCAGAACTCCGTCATTGATGAGCAGATTCGTAATTTTTTTTCTTAATAAAGATATGCTTCGGTTGGTCCCATTTTTTTCAAAAATCCAGTTGAATGATGGGATCCATGAGGAATTGAGGGAACTCCTCAATTATCTTAGGCACGCGTGTAGTGATTTTGGTATTTTCTATCATAACTCGTGTATTTACACCCGGAAATCATAGGATGACCACACATTACTAACCTACTATGGAATTCCTCTATTATGTACTTAAAAGTACAAAAGACCGTCACAGATCCTCATAAGATTCCGTTGAAATAGCAACTAATGAAGTGCCAAAGGCGATCCTTGTGGAATGGACGGAAGTCCTCAAATATTATCAGGCCACATACAGCGATTGGGTTTTTTTTCTCTAATAATCAACGCATTTGCTCTCGGAATCAGGAATCAGTTAATATGGTAAATTGGGCAAGAAATGTGTTGTGTGTGTAGACTTTGTTTTTAAAGTAAATTATATAATACTAGGAAGAAATCTATCACAGAGGCACTAAAATCCTTTTCAGATTACTCAGTAAATAAATAAATGAATTTTATTCTGCAAGTAGGCCGTAATGGCACTTTTACAAGTCACAATTCTACCAGCGTTCTGAAAAAGAAGACCACTTTTAAGAAGAAACGCCGAAACTGAATACTTCTACAAGAAAACATGCCCGATACTGTGTTACATAATACAAGGCAGAGATCCCGAGGATGCGTTGTGTTGAGAGCAAGGGAATTTGTTCCTTCAGCTGTCAACACTTCGAATCCTCAAACATATCAAGGGTCGGCAACGCCCATGTTACTTCTTTGGAGTTGCATGCGTCTATTGGCTGCGGTGTCCACTTACCATCCACTTACCATGGCCGTACGCTTGTTTGCCATCGTCGTTGTATAAAAAAAAGATGCAAAAACGAAAAGAATGGAAATGCGACTATTAACTAAATCCTTGGGTATGCGTTCTTGTAGGAACTGTGTGATCTACGTAGCTCTCTAGGCCTGATACAATGCGTACAGTTAACCAGTTTACCAGTTAGTCGGTAACCTTTATTACAAACAGTAAACAAGGTACGTACCTAACTGTCACCTTAATCCGCTAAGCTTAATAAAAGGAGCCCAAAATGTATACTGACGCCCAAAGCCAAACTTAACTTTCGGCTCCACATACCATTCTCCGACGCTTGCTTTTAATTTAAGCTTTATTCACTTGTGACAAGGTCGTGTTTGAAAATCTTACTCTGAAGAGATACGAGCCAGCGTAAGATATCACCAGAAAAGCTTATCGTTTTAAATGATTGAATGTTATTGGATTTTCTTCGACACCTGTCTGTCGTTCAAAGAGTGAATTGGTGGAATTTAAGACTTAAAAAAACTTTGTGATAGAGCTAATTGTGTATAAATTTTTGACGTTATTGTTGAAATGTAGCTCTCATTAGCCGTATACTTTGTAATATACGATATATGTGAGATGAGAAGGCATCCGTAAGTATATATAGGTATCTACTATAAGGTCTATTCACGTTTGCGTTGAATGCCAAATACATATACCCACGTACGTAATCAATACGTTATATATTTGTTTTAAGAGTCCGCAGTAAGCTCGATTCTCCATACAAACGTAGTTACGCTCAAATTTTAAAACTACGTGTTGGATTGTAACGAAACTTTGCATGTACAATGACATGAGGTATATCTATGCCTGTAATTAGTTTATGTAGCTTCAGAAACCATAGTAAAAAAAATACAGCGAATTTAAGTTTTTCATACAAAACGTGTTGTTGCTGTATTTCGTTTGTTTTATAAACTGGAACCATATAAGCTAATTACAGACATAGGGTCCATAATCCAACAGGTAGTTTTAAAATGAGAGCGTAACTACGTTTGTATGGGAAGGTGAAATTCGGCCGAGCTTAATATAATACATTTATATATAAAATAGACAACATCTAAATCGGATACAGTTTATTCAGTGAAGTGAACCGTATAAAAGATAAAAATAAGTCAAGCAAATACATTTTTGTTCGCGTTGAAATAAGGAACAATATACCAGTTTGATCCGACCCTGTATGAAGGGTTTCGTACCTACTGTGAATGACACATGTCATATTGAAAAGGTCGTATATTCTCAGATAAGTACCTACTCACTTTAGGGAAGGCAGTTTGTCAACAAAAACTCGAAAACCTTTGATCAAAATAATTTTCATTGTAAATACCTATTTAATAAGCATGTCCATGTTTTTTGTCATATTCATCGATTTCACGGCTCGAAACCTAAAGGGCCACAATTTGTTTTTTCAATTTAGGAGATTAATTAAGCGATTGATACAATACAATACAAATACTCTTTATTACACACCTCACACAAACAAAAAAGTTTGAAAGAGAAACAATAGAATAACATGTAGGTAGAGGTAGACAACAGGCGGTCTCCGAATAGTAGGTATTCAATTTATCCGAAATATTGCTACAAATGTTTATATTTATTAACTTTAAAGACCTGATATTGATATATCGAACTCCAATAGATACGTCCACTCCACTTTTTATCTATCTAAAGGATGATCTTCAGGATAAAACCTGCGTCCTTCCCAAGGTCCCAAATTTTGTCCATACAAATTTTCATATAAATCGGTTCAGAGGTAAAAGGTAAAGCCGTGAGACTATCAGATATGAGTTACTTATAACAGATATGACTTAGTTATTTATAATATTAGTATGGATGTATCTCTGGGACACATTATACTAGAGACGAGTCGAGACGCGAGTCGTCTAATTGTGAATCATGCATGTATAAACTCATTATTTAATTAGTCACCATTCAACACAATCATCACAATAATCTCATAGGATGCCAAATAAAACCTGCGTCCTTCCCAAGGTCGCAAATTTTGTCCATACAAATTTTCATATAAATCGGTTCAGAGGCAAAAGGTAAAGCCGTGAGACTATCAGATATGAGTTACTTATAACAGATATGACTTAGTTATTTATAATATTAGTATGGATGTATCTCTGGGACACATTATACTAGAGACGAGTCGAGACGCGAGTCGTCTAATTGTGAATCATGCATGTATAAACTCATTATTTAATTAGTCACCATTCATCACAATCATCACAATAATCTCATAGGATGCCAAATAAAACCTGCGTCCTTCCCAAGGTCCCAAATTTTGTCCATACAAATTTTCATATAAATCGGTTCAGAGGTAAAAGGTAAAGGCGTGAGACTATCAGATATGAGTTACTTATAACAGATATGAGTTAGTTATTTATAATATTAGTATGGATGTATCTCTGGGACACATTATACTAGAGACGAGTCGAGACGCGTTTCGTCTAATTGTGAATCATGCATGTATAAACTCATTATTTAATTAGTCACCATTCATCACAATCATCACAATAATCTCATAGGATGCCAAATAAAACCTGCGTCCTTCCCAAGGTCCCAAATTTTGTCCATACAAATTTTCATATAAATCGGTTCAGAGGTAAAAGGTAAAGGCGTGAGACTATCAGATATGAGTTACTTATAACAGATATGAGTTAGTTATTTATAATATTAGTATGGATGTATCTCTGGGACACATTATACTAGAGACGAGTCGAGACGCGAGTCGTCTAATTGTGAAACATGCATGTATAAACTCATTATTTAATTAGTCACCATTCATCACAATCATCACAATAATCTCATAGGATGCCAAATACGTTTTTTTCCTTGACCGGTCTCTCACCATCACAGTCTATATGACAGCCCCCGTTTTCGCTATTCCGGTGCCTTCGTCTTTTTTTTTTAACTCATCAGTGCTGCCAACGTGCCAACCTGATGCGCGTTAGTTCGAGCTTAACAGATAATATGATAATATAGAGCTAATGAGTACTGCCAACAATACAAAACATTTCTAATAAATAATTAGTGTAACAGCTCGGCCATCATGTTCATAAACGAGCCTCATCGTTTTAATTTAAATTATTTGTTGTCATGTTAAACCATGCATTGACATACAATATAGCACCACATACGAAAAGAATACGAACCACCATGTCCTGCCATATACTTCCATCGGGTCCACAGCAGTTCTCTAGTGCGCGCGGTTCGCAGCGTCCTGAGTTTCTGTGCCGCCCAGGCTGGCCACCATGATAT
Organism: Epinotia bilunana; assembly: GCA_947049275.1. Taxonomy (NCBI): domain Eukaryota; kingdom Metazoa; phylum Arthropoda; class Insecta; order Lepidoptera; family Tortricidae; genus Epinotia; species Epinotia bilunana. Next base: position 6,360,027 of record OX346253.1, read on the forward strand.
ACATTTTCGTTGACTAACCAAATGATATAACTTAAGGTTTGGAGGATAACTGCTAGTAAAACTCAAACATTACTTACCATTATATATTGTCAGGTAAACACAAACAGAATTATTTTCAAATCAGAAGCTAATTAAGTATATCTGGTATCATTTTCTTACACATCTGTTAATCTTGTATAACAGTTATTGCGCGTGACAAAAATTTGCCATGTGACCTGATAATATGTATTTAAATCGTTAATCAAATTATGGAAATTAACAAGAACATTTATAAAATCTAACCCCTTTCCTTGTTCTCTCCAATTACACTATTCAGTAATAACAATAAAATTAGGTACAATCAACCTTTTGTATCAAAATTGCAACACGTCGGTTTTTTTTAATATTTCACTTTTTCTTTTATACGAAAAAAAAACTTAAATATAAAACTGAATTCTTATCAGCGCTAATGAGGTTATTTGAGACAGTGTCTGCCTATTTGTAACAATAATAATTAACATTTGTAGTTAGAGATCAATTAACTTTTTGTACTAAAATAACAGTAAAGAAAAATAGCTTTTAAGTAAGTTCCATAAGCACAGTCATTATGTCAACGAGATCACCATTCTTACATAAACTTTGAAATATATGAACTTAAAACATGAAAACTGAATTTACTCTAGGCACAACTCGGCCATCCTATCTAAGCGAGACCCATCGCTTTGTAAACAATAACAAACATAACTTGCTATTTAGTAAAAATTAATCTCATAAACTTTAACTTTTCTTTTCAACTCTTCTACCATAATGAATAGAGAAAACAATAAGTAACGCATTATTAAAATTACTGGCAAAGCTATGAAGTTATTGCGTTATGAACCAGTGTACGTTTTAATGAAATATAGTCACACTCTAATCAATATAAAAATACTCGAATATATAATTTTCTAATCATCACATTCACTTGAGCTTTCATTGGATATGTCCGATTCTATGTATCTATTAAAACTTAACCATGGTTTCATTTTATCAATTGCAACAATTGCTTCGTATCTTTTCCCATTTTTACGGGTCATAGGAGTATCTTCAATCAGAAATCTGTCATTAGGGAGCACTTTTATTATACGATAAGGGCCTTGGTAGTTCACAACAAGCTTTTGAGACTTCCCGTCATGTGGTATTTTCCTTTCCAAGCGTATCAGGTCACCTATTTTGTCTTGAGTGGACGGCTTTCTGTGTTTATTGTACTGTGCTGCATCTTTAATTTGCTTTTGTTTTATCTTCTCCCCAGCCTCTTCCCTCAAATTTCTTAATTCTTCGAGTGGAGTCCTATTCAGTGTGTCTTCTATTACGGAGGTCAATATTCCATCCGCTCTGCTAGTTATATTAAATCCGAAAAGTAGTTCTGATGGGCTCCGTTGAGTGGTTTGGTGTTAATTTGTGTTAATGCCTATTTGTATATCAATGACATATTCGTCCCAAGATTTGTCACATTCGTCATGAGTTGATGTTGCCAGGGCTTCAAGTGTCGTTCTATTATACCTTTCGACTTGGCCATTTGCCCTAGGTGTTGCAACTGCGTTTGTCACATGTTTTAATTTGTAACGTTTTACGAAATCACGAAATGCCTTACTCGTAAAGCTTAGAGCCTTTGTCTGTAATCACCCGTTTTGGAACGCCAAAATACCGACAGTATTCTCCTATCACACGAACAGATGTAGACGATTTCGTATTTTTCACGGGATGAATACTTACATATTTTGTGAAACCATCTACTATAACCAATAAATAACAATTTCCCTTTTTGCTCTTCACAAACGGTCCCAAGTGGTCCGCATGTACCGTGTGAAAAGGTTCTGTGACTTTTTCAATGGGGTGTAGTTCTCCTTTGCGTTTTCCGCCAGGTGACTTGTGGTGCGCGCATTGTAGACACGAGGACACGTATTTTTGTACAAACCGACGCATTTTAGCGAACCAGTAACTGTTTCGTATTCGCTGCAGTGTCTTCTCAAAACCACAGTGCCCAACGTCATCGTGATTCATTTTTAAGATTTGCCAACGTACACCCTTTGGGACAACCCATTTTAATTGGTCATCCACTACTCGATACAAACGTCGATTCTTAAGTTTAAAGCTTTGGTACGTCTTTACAGCTTCTGTGGTGCCGGCATTTGTAAGTATTTCTTTGATTCTTCTCACATCGTCGTCTGCCGACTGTACTGTAGTTATCCAGTCTTCTTCAGATTGGTTTATTTCCAGAACATCTAACACGTGCTTCTCTTCGGTTGGCCAATCCACTGGATTCCGGCTCAATGCATCTGCGTGAGCCATTCGAACACCTGGTCGATATTCAACTTCACACGTATACTCCATCAGGTGCATCCACCAGCGTGCGATCCGAGGTATCAAATCTCGCTTAACAAAGGTGGATTTGAGAGCATTGCAGTCAGTCACAATTTTAAATGGTATTCCTAACAGATAAACTCTGAATCTGTTCAGAGATTCTACAACCGCCAGTTTCAAGTTCGTATGTATGTAAATTACGTTCTTCTTTTGCGGTTTTTCGACTAAAATATGAGACTGATTGCAATACCCCTTCTATATTGCGTTGCATCAGAATTCCGGCTAACCCTTCTTTGCTTGCGTCCGTATGTAATTCAGTCTTTGCTTTAGGATCATATAAAGCTAGGACTGGACGTTCTGTTAACCTTTTCTGGATTTCTACAAAAGCTTGTTGTTGTTTGTCGGTCCAATTCCAAGCAGTTTCTTTCTGTAGCAGATCTGTCAATGGGGCTGTTATTGCACCGTATCCTTTAATGAATCGTCTAAAAAAACCCGATAAACCCAGGAATTGACGCAGTTCGTGTTGGTTGCTTGGCATCGGAAACTTGGAAACTGCTTCAGTCTTCCTACTACCTGGACGAATTCCGCTTGCACTCACTTCGAATCCTAAGTATTCGATAGTATCCATGAAAAAGTTACACTTGCTCAACTTTAGTGTGAGTCCGCCTTTCTTAAGTAGTTGTAACACTTCTTGTAGTCTCTGTAATCCCTCTGTAAAGTTTTTGGACGGGATCAAAATATCGTCCATGTAAACTATGGCGTATTTTATCTTGGCCTCTTCGAGGATTGTGTTAATGGTACGTTGAAAGACAGACGGGGCATTTACCAGCCCAAACGGCATTCGATTATATTCGTATTGCCCATTTGCTGCGAGAGTCCTCAGAAATACCTATCTGGTAATACCCCGAAGCCAGGTCTAATGAAGTAAACAGCGTATTAACCGCTAACGAGTCTAATTGGTCCTCTATTCGCGGTAATGGATAGTGATCTTTTTTGTTTTCCTATTAAATGCCCGATAGTCGATGCACAATCGTTTCTCTCCCGTTTTCTTTTTAACTAATACGATTGGACTCGCGTACGGCGATGATGATTCCCTGATAATGCCACTTTCCAGCATTTCGTCGACCATGTTCCTTACTAACTGTCGTTCCGTGTGTGCTAATCGGTACGGACGATATACTACTGGTTCCTTATCTTCCAGTTCAATTGACATTTCAGCCACGTTCGTAAATCCGAGATCATCGAGTCCACTAGAAAAACGATCGTTATACTGCATCAACAACTGCCGTAATTGAGTTTGCTCCTCTGAGGATATTGGCAACCCTGAATTTATTTTGTGCTGTTCTTCGTCTGTAAATGAAACACTAAATGAATCTAATATTGGTGTTTCGGGCATTGTTTTTGTTACCGCTCTCGTTAAAAGAAAATCCTTTTTTATTAAAATGTTATTCGGGTTAGGGTTATATACTAACACAACTCCTTGACCGTTCTTGATATCGTAAATCCCAGGAAAAAGGTAATACTCCTTGCCTTCAGCACCTCTTAATGAGCCGTGAATATATATAAAATAGTCGCCTTGTTGATCTCCTTTAACATGAATTGTTTTCAAACTGTTTCCCGGTATTTCATAATCTGCCTCCGTTACAATCAATATTTTTTAGGAGTTATCCTTTCCAAAATTATTTCCGTGGGGGTTTTTGTCATGATAATGTCAGGTTTTTCAGTAAATGAATGACCCATCAACGCGGGGCTACTTAAAACGTGATCTTCTACTACATATATGTCAATGACCTCCTTTAAATTCTGGACCTCGACAGTAACTATAGAGATACCTATGGGTCTAGTTAGTGTACCCCCTATGCCTCTGAGTAACGGTAAACCGGTAACTGGTGATTGTATGGGAAGTCCTATAGATTTTGCTTCGCTAAGTCTAATCAGAGAACATTGACTGCCCAAATCAATGTGACAATTGACAGTCGAACCATTTATTTTTATGTCGTATGTATTTATCCATATCGTTTTGACCTCGTGTTACTTCTGAAACCTGTAGGACCTTTTTAGTTTTATGATCATTTTCGTTACCAGGTTTTTTCATCTGTGAATTCCTACATTCCTCCGCCAAATGTCCATATCGGCAACATAGAGTACACTTTTTTGGCGTTTTGTCGCACTTATAGACAGGGTGCCCTAACTCATGACAATTGAAGCATCGTATTTTACTGTTGCTACTGTTGCTGGGTTCAGATTTAGAAAACCCTGGTCGACTATATGTAGTTGTGATACGCCGTTCATTGTATTTTGTCAAATGCAAATGATCTCGAGGTTGTCCTACCTTTACATTTCTAAAATATTCCAATAATTGTTCCGGTTCTCTAAAGCTAGCCGCTTAAGCACCTATTTTTACAGTCCGTTCCTCAACACCATGCAGAAGGCAGTCCACCGCTTGTTTACCCGAAATCTTGCATCGATTCAGTAAATTCACCTTTGCATAATAATAGTGCTCCAATGAATCTCCATATTTACATCGTTTAGTCAGCATTTCAGTTAGGAGCTCGGCATAGTCTTCATTACAAGGAAATGATTCCAATTTTTTTTTTTTCCATTCTGACCAAGTATATAGTAGTGTACCTAAACCTTGATACCATGTCTTGACCACCCCACTTAACTTAGGTAATGAATAGTGGATAGTCTCCCTTTCATCCCATCCATAAATTGCAGCGCACTCATCAACTTTTGTTAACCAGATTGAAGCCGACTGGTCTTTCAACATGGGATCAAACTCAGGTATCACATTAGTATTACAATTAAGTTTTGGCTTGTCCGAGCTCCTTACCTGTTTTATTATTGATAAGAACTTATCTAGCATTCTATCAGTGTCCTTATTACTATCACATACCTTTTTGTCACTAAATTTTCGTTTTTTAACATATTGTGTCTGACTTGTTCCCGCCTCAGACTCTGGTCTCCTCCTCTTCCGACTGCGTTGAGGCTCCTCATCCTCAGTGTCAATGTCAGTAGATGAGTAGTTCACTCTCCAAGTGGGTCTCCCTGTTGTCCTCCCTGTGCTCCGTCTGTTACCACCATCACGGTCCTTATCATTACCGTGGCGTCCTTTCAGTTTCTCCCTATTGGACATAGCAATGCTACACCGTTCCATCACACTATTTCCATCTTGAGTAAGCCTTCGACCATGCATCTCTCCTCGAGATTCAGGTACGCCCTGGCTAGATCCTCTTTCAACATTCCTCCAACTAGTTTCATCATTGGAATCCATCCCCCTGATCCTTGGTATTTCAAAGGAATCTCCTTGGATGGATTCCATCCTCAATCTCTCCATGTGACTGGTCCCGTCACTGATTTCGCTTCCATCAGATTCCATTTCCGATAGATAATGTTCATCGTGGTCATTGGTGTCATCCATTCCAAATCCATTCATCTGAAACTGATCATATTAGCAGCTGTTTTATCTACATATAATATGTTGTCTACTATAGTCCCATCCAATATGAAATTCACCCATATCCAACTTTAGCCGGTTAGTCATATTCAGTACTAGCTCTCTCAATTGTTTACATCACCGGTCAGTGTAAATGTCACTCAATGTAACTCAAATCTATTCTGCACACATGTGCATAAATTATGCCAGTAAAGTAATGTACTGAACATTCTTATTCATCTACCCAGTAGTACAAAATTGTAACTAAATACTTCTTTAACCAAATAACCCATTTTGTGTCTTATCATCATGCTAGATTGTTGTTTTCACAAACAGCAAAATCAAATTATACATTACATTAGTATTAAATACTGACTAATGCCATTCAGTCAATTAAATTAATATGAAAATATCATTAGATGTGGCGCTGGAACATAAGTTTCATGTGTTTTGCCTACCCCTTTTGGGAATAAAGGTGTGAATGTATGTATGTATGTATCATTAGATTCTTGCATCTTGCATAGGAAGCAAAAGATTTCTAGCACTTTCTGGTTCATCTAACTGTTATTCCTTTATATGTACTTACATTTTTTCATTACTTGCATGCTCCATAAACATAAACTAGTATAATTATATTCATACTGTCAAAGTATTTATATGAAAGTAAGTAAAAAAAAAATCATTTACAAAATACTACACTTCCCATAAATAGGAGTAAATGGCATACCTACCGTAGATTAAATTGCATATTACTCCACCGTCAAGAGCTTAGCTCTTATAAATAGATGATGATGAACAAATACTTTAGTACAGTTCTAGGTGTCTAGTTTAAGTAAATCCTTTTTTTTTTAAACAATATATTCCAACAGATTGTTTCATATAACTGTTATAGTGTTCCAGTAATTGTTACGATGATATCGTAAGACTGAAGATGGGATTTTTTGATTGTTATGTCCGTACAAACAAAATGGCGTATGATATAAACAAATACACCAAGACAAACACCATCAATAGTTGTCAATACACAACACAATATTAAACCTATTTCTAACCAGATATTTCTTAGTAGGGGAGGACGGGGCTGCAAGTTCCCGGGGTAAGTTGTTCCGATGGCAATAACTTTGTAAAGAAAAGAGATAGCAATACGTGTGAAGTGTGCCGTTTGAGCATCAGGTGACGCGCCGCGCCGGCGGCCATCTTAGTTACTCCAGCGCCGGCGGCTGAGTGGCGGTGTGCACGGAGCTTGTAAAACACCACGTGATTAAATTTTTTCGTGTTTAAACTTTTTGGTCTATTTTAGTTAATTATGGCCCGATTTACATGTAGCTTTCCTATTTTGTAGTGACATTGGTAAGGTGTCTTGCAGTTCAAGTGTTTTTTGAATTCATTCTATTGAATTGGTGGTTTGGCAGTATTTGTAAAAAATGAAATTTGGGGTTGGATGTTCCCTCCCGGAGGGGCTGCTTGTTCCGCGGAACAACTTACCCCAACGAACCTTCAATGTTACCTATAATTTTTAAGACCATTTTTTTTTAGGATGCGTACCTACAAAAGAAAGTCAGATAGAGGGAAAACCTCCGAAACATTACTGCGTCGAGCTGCAAATGCTGTCATTAATGAGGGAAAAAAAGTAAAAACAGTTGCCAGAGAACTGGATATTTGTCACATGACACTACGTCGATTTGTTAATAAATTGAAAGCCGGTGAAGATCCTACTACAGGATATAAATGCAGGACAGTATTTACTGTGGAACAGGAGAAACAGCTAGTGGACTACATTTTTAGGTGTTCCTCAATATACTTCGGCTTGCTGCCAGGAGATGTGCGAAAACTCGCATATGAATGTGCTGTAAAATTTAATTTGAACAATATTCCTCCTTCGTGGCACAAGAATCGTGAAGCTGGTGCTGACTGGTTCACTGGATTTATAAAGAGGAACCCATTATTATCGATAAGAACCCCAGAAGCGACCAGTCTTGGACGTGCATCGGCATTCAATAAACATAACGTGAATGAATTTTTCACTAAGCTGGGTGATATTCTACTTAAACACAGGTTGACTCCGTCCAGAATCTGGAACCTTGACGAGACTGGAGTCACGACGGTATTGAAGCCAAAGAAGATAGTAGCTCAAAAAGGCGCAAAGCAGGTCGGTGCTATAGTGTCTGCCGAGCGATGAACTTTAGTAACTGTGGAGCTAGCAGCTATTGGCGCGGGAAATACGATTCCGCCAATGTTTGTGTCTCCCCTCATCACACATTGACATCAGAGTAGTTGAGAAAGCCAAATCAAACTCAATAATAATGCTGTCTTTTCCACCTCACTGCACCCACAGGCTACAACCTCTCGATGTGGGCATCAATGGGCCTTTTAAATCTTACTGTGCTAAAGCTCAAGACCACTGGCTCCGGAACAACACCGGAAAAACAATGTCAATATATGAAATTCCCGGGCTTGTCAAATCAGCATGGCCTTTAGCAGCAAACCCTGTAACTATAATGAAAGCATTTAAAAAGGCTGGAATATGTCCTTACAACCCTGAGTATTTACAGACGAAGATTATGCTCCATCTTTCGTGACAGATCGGCCTTTGTCAGAAGCTGCTTCATCTCAAACTGTATCAAATGTAGAACCTGCTCAGCCTTCTAGCACTTCAATTCGGCACCAAGTGATGACCAGCCAGAACCATCCAACATTCAAATATTATTTCAAAATGATGTGCAGCCGGGACCTTCTACATCAGGGCAGTATGGTGGACAACTTCAGCATTCGACAACAAGTGATGTGCCTCAGACTTCCGCTTCGACTATTAATATTCACCAAGAACTTCAATCAACACCAGTAAAGATAAATGCTACTGCTGTGTTTAACCCTGAACTAGTAAAACCTTTACCAAAGGCACCACCAAGAGTGCAGACGTCAACAAAACGACGTATACGAAAGACAGCTGTTTTAACTGACACGCCCGAAAAAAATGCATTAGCCGAAGACCAGTCAAAGAAGGCAAAGAAGAATGAAAACGTAGCAAAGAAAGGAAAAGGGAAAGCCAAAAGTAACAGTAAAGAAAAAGGCAAAGGCAAGGCGAAAGGAAAGGGTAAAGCTCAAGAAAACGCTAAACGAAGAGTATTACAAGATAGTGAAAATGATAGTGATAAGGATCTGGAATGGTACTGCATAATTTGTTGTGATTCATATTCAAATTCGCGTCCAAGAGAACAGTGGATAGAATGTACCATGTGTAAGAATTGGGCGCATGTTAAATGTTTAAATAAAGGCAACATAGTTGCTTATGTATGTCCCAATTGTGAATCAGGTGAAGAAATGAGTGATGAATGAGAATGAAAGTGACCAAAGTTAATTAATAATTATCATTACCAATGACTGATTAAAAAACAATAAGATTACAAGACTGATGATTGATCTTCATAAGTTGATTATACCTATTTGTAAGTTGATAAATCTCAATTGTTAGTTAATATGATAAAAAGTTTATCTGCAGATTACCAGTTATGTTATTTTTTTAAAGTTTTGTATTTTATAAGATTTCAAACTTGATGAATGTCAAATATGACTTAAAAGTTAAAAGAAATGGTTATTTAGAGGTTTCCTGTGGTTTTTTGTTGTTTTTAAAGTTCAGTTATAAATCTGACAGTAATTATAATACATAACATATCATAAATCTGTCCCTGTAAGTTGATAGATCTCAATTGTTGGTTAATTTGATAAAAAGTTTATTAGAAGATTACCAGTTATGTTATTTTTTTAAAGTTAGTTATGTATCTTACAAGATTTATAACCTGATGAATGTCAAATATGACTTAAAATTTATCAGAAATGGTTATTTGGAGGTTTTCAGGTTTTTTTGTTATTTTTGAAGTTCAGTTATGCATCTGAGAGAAATTATAATATAAACATATTATAAATCTATTTAATGATTGTTTTATTTACAAAAATCCATTTTATTCACACATTTTATTTTCATAATCTAAGCGGAACAATTTACCTCACGGGTGGAACAACTCACCCCAAAGCGGGGCTGAAAGTTCCACTCCGAGATTTGTCAAAAATAAATCTGTAAAAAAATAACTACTGAGATATTGGCCCAAATCACTATAATATTACAAAAACCCATAGACAACTCTTTGATATTTCCACATATCAAAAATTCATCTTATCATTTTCATAATGAAATTCCATGTTATTGGAAAATCGGCCCTTGCAGCCCCCACCTCCCCTATCTGAAATCTGAAATTTAATTAGTCACCATTCATCACAATCATCACAATAATCTCATAGGATGCCAAATACGTTTTTTGCCTTGACCGGTCTCTCACCATCACAGTCTATATGACAGCCCCCCTTTTCGCTATTCCGGTGCCTTCGTCTTTTTTTTTAAACGCATCAGTGATGCCAACGTGCCAACCTGATGCGCGTTAGTTCGAGCTTAACAGATAATATGATAATATAGAGCTAATGAGTACTGCCAACAATACAAAACATTTCTAATAAATAATTTGTGTAACATGTCATGGCTGCGGCTGTTAGTGGAGTGTGAAATTACAGTATGCCCTTTCAAACACAATAGTATACCATTAACGACAAAAATATTCGTCGCAAGCGCTTTGTCAATTTATACATTGTGTTCGGTGTTCAATATATAAATTGACTGACTGACAAGCTTTATCGTGCTCTTATTACTCATGCGACATAAATTTCCTTAAACAATTATTAAGAGCATCATAAGAGGGTAACAGTGGTTATTCTAAATAGCTCTTTTATTAATTAGTCTTAAACTAAGCAAAGGTTGTAACTTCTATGGGTATTAGACGATGATGTACATACTTATATAGACAAATGCATACAGTACATAGAAAACATCCATTACTCAGGAAAAAATGTTCGTACTAATCACACAAATAAATGCGCTTACCGGGATTCAAACCTGGGACCTTCGGCTTCGTAGGCAGGGTCACTATCAACTACCAACTTGCCCAGAGTGGCTGTTAATAATGCTACGTCTGTCTTTTTTTCTTGGTCTGATTATTCAAATGGTCTAGCATTCACGAGTGCGACACGTCGGTCGTTAGCGAAGTTACTTTTTTGCCACATGGCATTCTGGTCTGGCAAAAAGCAAAAATATTGTCTTGTCGTTTCGTTTTTTACTAAAGGAAAACTAAATATTGTTTACTTTAACAACCTGTAGCTCCCAAAGTATTGATCGTAAAGTAAAAATAATTATGACCAATTTTGTAGGAACTTTTATGTAGAATCTTTTGTCTGAAGTTATTATAACGCCATTCGTACAGATATTCGAGATATGTACGAAAATACAAGGTACCTTCAAACCCCACAAGGTATAACTGTACCTTTACAAAACTACACGAATTATTTCCCCTGATTGCCCATATTCGGCTTAATTTTCTTAGATTATTCGCAGATTTTTCTTTCATAGAAAACATATTTTTTCTTTTGAAGGTTGTTACATAATAAACCTAATCTAATGGTTCTACACAATGACCTTTTAGCTGTACCTAAAAATATACTAAATGAAAATTCTGCTACCATAATTATATAGGTAAATGACATAACCTCAATAACTCCAAAACACGTTTCTTGTACAGGGACCCCTTTTTATTTTATTTCTGTAAATTGGTGTTAAAGAGGTAACACACTCAAGTGTCTATTAATCACAGTTCAAAAAATACCAGGCAGATCAAAAATAAACGGGCGCACAGGCGGACCGGCAGACAGACAGACATAGGCAGCCTTTGGCAATTCTAAAAAGATTTAAAATAAACAGAACATTTCGTTATCACCCAACCGTGGCCTTTAATTCAAGTTTAAATAATTTCAATCAAATCTCAACCCGGAAACAAAGAAAAGAAAAGAAAACTTAGAAGCTTAATTTCGAATAAAAGTATTTCCCTGACAGAATATTGAAGAACTCAATGTTTTGAAAGGATGAAAACTTTTTATGCAGTCGAGTCACCTGGAGGCCAGAGATAACATAACCATTAAAAGTTAGCAGTAATTATACACGTCTGGTGATCTTCACTTTTTCTTTTATTTTTATTCCGGCAGTCCCAGGAAAAAGGACCGGGCACTTCTGCTTCTATAAAATCTTTTCTAAGTTTTTGTCAGCCAATCTCAATAGCACCGTGCAAATTCATAAAAGGAGGGTAGGTTTTCTCGTCTCGCGTCACGTTCGCTGCGTCAGTTGTGCTAGCCCCGCTGTTGTCATTCATCATATCATCATATCAGCCGAAAGACGTCCATTGCTGGACATAGGCCTCCCCCAAAGAGTGCCAAAGTGACCGGTCCTGCGCCACCCGCATCCAGCGGACTCCAGCAACATTTACCAGGTCATCAGTCCATCTTGCGGGGGGCCTACCCACGCCGTGCCTTCCGGTTCGTGGTCGCCACTCGAGAACCTTTCCGCCCCAATGGCCATCGGTTCTACGTGCTATGTGCCCCGCCCACTGCCACTTAAGTCTAGCTATTCGGAAGGCTATATCGGCTACCTTGGTTCTGCTGCGGATAGCCTCATTTCTGATGCGATCACGCAGAGAAACTCCCAACATAGCCCTCTCCATAGCCCTTTGGGTGACTGAGCCTTCTTATGAGGCCCATAGTAAGCGACCACATTTCAGTACCATATGTCATCACTGGCAACACACACTGGTCAAAGACTCTCGTCTTGAGAGACTGCGGAATATTGGACGAAAAGATGTGCCGTAGCTTCCCAAACGCTGCCCAGCCGAGTCGGATTCGACGATTGTCCTATTTCTCGAAGTTGGACCTACCTAACTGGGTAGTCTGTCCTAGATATATATAATCGATTATGTATACCTGTTGTCATTGACACTGTAGAATTCCACCCTCAAACTGTGGTTTCATGAGCTAATTTGTTAACACTATGGCATCTTATTGCATTGTAATGTAACGGCAAAAAATACATATCTATGCGTATCTTTAACGTCGACTGTAAAATCTGTAAGGTGTTTTGAAGAAGTCTTCTTTCTCTCAGAAGTCGCTTTTATATTAGTTTGTTACCATATTGTGCATTGTTAGTCAAGGGTCTGAGAAACAGTCCGATATCTAAACCGTACGAAACCGGGTTAAATTAAAACTTCAAAATTACGGGCGTATTACCGACCCTTACCGAATTCATACTACTACTTCGTCCACTTCACTGGTTTTATTAAAGCAAGACTTTATGCACTGATATCCAAATTGTTTGTCGAAATGCGATCGTAATATAAATGATGGCCCAAATTTAAACACTTTTGAAGTTAAGTTTATATGGAAAACTCCTGTGAGAATTTAACGTATTAAAATATAATGAAAACGGGTCACTCACGTTTTAAATGTCGAAAACAACGACCACAACAACGCAACGCAACAACAACGCAACGCGCAACCGCGAATCGGTTCGAAACATGTCGAGCGATTTGCGACTTTAAAAATGAGAGTGATCCGTTTTTAAATTTAGATTAGGCAATCGTCAAAGTTTAATCTTAGCATAAACTCAATTCTCGATTGTTTTGACGGCTGTCAGTCACGATACTCAGGGTTATTTATAAGGTAAGGTCAGTGATTTACTTCTACAAAGTAGCATAAGTATATCAAACGCTACTTATCTTATTACGGCATATACACATGAATTCGGTTTTACCTTCGTAATGCCAGCTTTTAGCTTATCACACTTATCAGACTGGAGTGGCAAACATTCTGTTAAAGTGGCTCCTGCTGGCAAATATAAATCCCTAATTTAGCATTCACGAATGCTGACGGATTCCCAAATTTAATGTGTCCAAGGGTCGTAGGTAATTAGTGTACCGGTAGGGTACAACGTAATTGAGAAAAGCGTAAGCGGCTTTAGCATAGTGCGGCTGTACCTGACACTTTTTTAACAATCCATATTGCTCGCTCACACCAACGAGGCATACATTTTTTTTAATTTTGTGTTGGTATTATAGCCTGTAAAGTAAAGAAATGTACCTACTATATCTAATACTAAGTATAGACCAACCGACTCTCTCGATCTCTCTAGGGAATAAATAGAACAGGTAAAAATCGGTCTCGGGAAAAGTGATCACTTTTTAAATTATTGATGAATCAAGGGTGAAAGTCGAAAAACATTTATTAACATTTTTGTTGAGAATGAATATCTTAGCATAATAAAAATAGCAATGTTTGCAAAATAAGTAAATCAATCTAAATTGCATGGTCCTAATTTTTAACACAGAGACCTCTTTGGTGTTTGTTCGATACGTTGATGATTATTAGGTACGGAAAGTATGTCATTACGAAATGACATTTCCGCATGTGTATCGAACTTTTTTTAATACAGTTGCGAAAAAATAAGAAACACAACAAGTAAGGAATTCGAAACTTATATAATTATTAATTCTGTAACATCATTGCAATACAGTTGAAAAATAATGAAGTTGTTGAAACAATTTTTTTTCATACAGTTCTATTTTATTAATTTTTTATTGAAATAATAATTAATAATACAATTTGTACAATTATTGAGTGGGAAAAGTGAATAGCACTAGTTCGCGAAAACCAACTTTCCGCACGCTAAACAGCTACGTAAAGTAGCACTTTTTTAACAACTGTATTAAAAATAATATCCGTAACTTATCGGCAGCGGCACTCCCTCACAGTTTTTCGCACTTGTGTGGCTCGGCACTGACACATTTTATTTGCACGCCATCTAGCTTCAAGTGGGGGCAACTGCTGCTCATCACCGAGCCCGAGGCGCAAGTCAACGTCGCCGGCAAGTCCTCATGCCTCCTCATGATGAAAAGTTTTGCAAACTATCTGAAGAAAGAAGACATCATCTACACGCCTTGGGACACCACATCGGACGCCGGTCTAAATTACACGCAGAATCTGAAAATGAACCTCAACTTCAAGTATACAAGTAAGTCTAGTTTTATGCACATTTTTCTATTTTTCGGTCGTTGGGTTCGACTGTTAAATAAGGTACGTTTTCTTTAAACTAATTTATTACTTATTTTTATTAACAGGAGACATACATAATTTACTACGTGTGTATTTAGCGACGGACGTTAGTGTAAACGTTAAGTTCGTCAGTCGTGGGGTGAAGTTGGTTTGTAGTGTCGCTACCCGGCACAAGATGGCGTTGTTTTCAACTGACCGAAAAATGCGAGCCTCTGTATACTCGCCAACAGATAACGCTGCCATCCTCAAATGAAGGTTTATCTTTCAACAGATTCGAATGGACCCGTGTGATACTCCTGTACGATACACCAGCGTACAGATCGCAAGCTGGGGATCAAGGGGGCTTTTTATTAGCGAACAATATTCACTTGTTCATGTCGATGGCGGGTATTGCCGTGTTCGGGCGAGAAATGCAGCCCTCTCAGAGCCACGAGGACTTGTTACTGCAGAGCGTAGGAAACGACTTTGCGAGTGAGTTTCAGTGTGGGACACTCCTTTGACGAGGGCACCGTTTGGCACGTTTGGTTTTATGCACTTGGCACGTGTGCTTGGGAAGCGCCTTGATTAAATAAGGAGCGATTCGAGATGTTCTAAGTATTTTTTGGTAGTATGAATATTTCCTAAACGAGCTTTATTTTCCTTATGGTTCAATGGTGAAGTGGTGGCGTATTTTCTAAAGCAATATCTATGCATTTGAAGAGGAGTAAGTATACGTAAAAAAGTAATCTTAAGGAGATTTGGTATGACATATTCAATAATATTTTGTGTCATTATGCTAATCATTACACGGTTCAACTCAAGTATTAAATGTCACTACGGGTGACATGTTTCAAACTCTTCGGGATGAGTGTTTTCGCGGCGGTGACGCTTGAATCAAGCGACACCGCCGTGATTTCAACATGTCTCACGAAAGATTAAATTCGAATATTTTCTGTACATTTCAACTCGAACATTTTAATCACTTTTTTCTTCTGTTACATAGTATGTCGCAGGATGCTATGACGAATAATAACTAAGTATCTCCAGAGGCAAGATATTTAATTATAAAATTATAAAAATAATTACTTGTTGCTACATAGGAGCTACCTACTTTAATAAAATTACTTGTGAAAAAAATTACTTCAATTGGTTGGCACGCGAATAAGTTCATCAACTAACTATTCCTAATCACTCAAGAAACAATTAAATTTTTGCTTCATTTTTGGTTATAGTCAAATTTGTTTTTTTATTGTTTATGATTATAAAAAAAAAATCTTCTACTGCCAGGGAGAAAACGGGGAACTACGTTTCTATGGATAAACGGCCGTTGTGTTTCCTCTTAAGCTAGCTTTAATTTATATTTTAATTATTATTTAAAAGGTTTATACGTAAGAAACAATAAAATTAACCATATTGGTGCTCCAGATCTCGTAAAAGTTTCGTTTTTAAGATAATTTAACATTAGATTGAATTAATTTATGAACTGAACATTAACTACACGCCGATGAAGCTACAATATAAACGAGTTCCACGCGCACGGAGTCGCGGGCAGAAGCTAGTTAATAATAGAATCTAACCTCTTTACACCGTTTTATCACTATCACCCTAACTGTAGAATCTCATTTCCTGAGTACAGTATTTGCGAGCGGCTACCAGCCATCCCAGAGGGGACAAAATAAACCTTATTGGGATTAATCTTCGTCAAGTAAGTGCGCATCCGTAAAGTTCGAGTTTCTGAACCATTCCGAGGGCGTGGATAATTTACCTCGGGTCATTTCCTAAACCGAAATTGGCCAAAGCTGTCAGGATTGGTAGCGATCTACACTAGACTCCCGCCATTCTCGAAAAAGAAGCGTGGTTAGCCTCTCGTGGTTGACATTGTTCTTGCGCGCATTGCTCTGTTTCAGATAAATCTGCTCTACTTAGTACATTTTTAATCTGTTCATATAGGGATTATTTCACACCGTTGTATGCTGTTACTACACATTTATATACAAACGTATATAGCCAAGGTAGAGACCCTTTTTTGGATTAATGTCAGTCGTTTTATACCTTCATCTTATGGATTAACTGTACCAAGGGGACTGACAACACCTTGCGTGTCCAATTCAATAACGGGTAAAGGATGTCGCTGGGGTTGCCGCCTTTGAAAGTAGATGTTTGCGGAGGCTCGCATGGATGATTTTCATGCTATAGTGCGCAAACCAGTAGCCTCTTGGAGAGAGGTTTCAATATCGCGCCATCTGGCAGGATTGCATGTTCTCAAATATAGGTTTTTTTTTTTTTAACTGTATTAGGATTAGGCTAACATAGACATTGTAAACAGCTCTGGACCATGTGTCTGAAATAAAGAAATTGAATTGAAACATACGAGTACTATTTGCTATTACTCATAACTGATCCAGATTTGTATCGAATTCAATTGAAACTGTATAATCTGTATAATACAGTTTAACGAATCGTGGGTCATGTGAACATATATTTTTGTCATAAAAGAATAACATCGCACATCTTAATAACCCAAAAGTTTAAGTGGCACGATATTCGACTTAATTTCGTTTTACTCCTTGGAATTCTGTGAAAGCGGCTGGAATTTCAAGTTAAGCGTTAAATTGTAACACGTGTGACATAAATTCAAAGTTACCAAGTTTTACTGGCGTAAACAAGACATTGAGAAGGTTATAGTCACGTAGTGAAATTTTCAAATTCAGTACATTGACTTCGTATGTATAGGTAACAAACTATAACGTCGGGATGACGTTCAAGACGTTCTGTCACATTGTTTGCGATATAGATCCCTTGCGACACACATTAAGCCCGCAACACACCGACGCGGCCTGGCCGTGGCGGACAATACTAAAATTGTCATTAGCTGTCAAATTGACTATTGACCGCCACCGCAGGCCGCTCCAGTCTGTGAGAGGCTTTATACCAAAATGTTTCTTCGTCACGCTATTTCTCGTGTTGCACTCCTTTTGTGCATATAATTTTATGATCTGCTGGTGGATCACGTAACGCATTGTACGCGCGTCAGGTAGATCTAAATGTCACTATTATGGAAAAATTACAGTTAAATGTTACGCGTGTTCGAAACGTTACGTGATTGCCCCTCTGGTATTCATTGCGGTCACTCTTTCTAACACGTTAGACTTGGTGAAAAACTAACTTGGTATGAATACACCATTATCAAATCAAAATGTTGAATCAAATATCTCCCTGAACGAGTATTATTTCGATGATAGCGTGAACACTTTAGCCAGTAATGTCGTGCGTTGGTATGAAGTTAATAAACTGGTCAGATTGTATCAACTGTGCTGAATCCATTATAAAGGAGTACTAAATGTTTTCAAAGGTTGGGTTTTTCGGGTTGAAACCGTGTTTCTAGTTGAACAGGGGACATTTAAGACACGTCTTTTTGTGTCAAGTGGCCGCCTAGCTGCTGTGTGCTGTAGCTTACCTTGCCTTGACTTGAGACAAAACATTTTTTTCCGTTCCGCAAACATTTATTCTAATTAACTACCGTATGGAAAATATTTGTGCCACTATATTTTTGTAATTCTAAATTAACTGTTTTGATTAGAGTATTTTAGTGTCTTTTATTTTTTTGATTCATTGATTTTGTTAAGTTATTAGCTTAAGCCTCTTACGCATCTGCTGCTACGGAGTCGTTTTGGTATCAGTAAGCTGTAAGTCGAGGCAGATGCGCGGAACCAGGTGGGTTAGCACAGCTGACGCCGCGCCGCAACGCGAGTCGAGAAAGATCTACCCTCCTTTTTCTAATTTGCACGGTGCAAGTGAGACAGGAGACGCTCAATTGCGCGCGAAGCGACTGAGCAGCGAGTTGTGCTAGACGCACAGGGCTGTACGAATGCCACCCTCCTTCCGCGCAGCATATTACCTAACTGAAAAAATTAAAATATTGACAGTATAGCGACAAGTCAGGAAATCTGTGAAACATTAATAAACTCTCGGCGGAGTACAAAATACCGCATACCGATTCCACCCCGCCAAATGCAGATGTTGCCTAAAAGAGATGTTTAAACGTATTAGAAATCTGACATACTCGTACTTAGTTTTATGCTGGCGGCATACCTATTCCGATTTTTTAAACTGTATGACTGGCTATCAATTTTCAAATAAATTTCGACCCTGAGCTACGTAATTGTCCTGTCGAGCTTCAATGGTGAATGACTTATGAGGAAAAATCCGAAAGCAAGTGAGTGGATATTGTTAAAAATAAGAAAAAACAAATGTTTCTTTATTAAATCAAAAAGGTCACTGAACTTTTTCTCGTTATACTTTCTCGTGACAGTGTGTCCAAAGACAGCAGTGACAAAGTTTCTTGGAAATATTATCTATAAGGATTCCTGATAAGATAAAAAGTTTGGGGAATTCACCAATAAGTACCTACTTATAAAAGGTAGGAGAGTATACATATAAAGTGGTAAAAGTCTGTGATACAGTTTTATAAGTTCGTTTATAGGGGGTAATCTCCGGAACTGCTTATCCGATTTCAGAAATAATTGCACCTGTTTATATGTTGTACTTTCTGGATAAATACCGCGGGCAGAGCTGCGCGGGCAAAAATCACAGTTATAAGAGTCTTTGTCTTCTGTGGCTTAAGAGAAGAGACGACTTTACAGTTGATAAAATAAGCCATCAGCAACTTCCCCTTTATTGCTGGAATGCTATGACATTCGTATGAGTTCTGTGGCAAACTTCTACTTTATTAGATTGGCACAGGTTGACTATCAATTTAGTTGTTTGCACTGAAACTTTGTAATGTCCTGGTTTATCTGTAAAATACAAAATGAAATGAATCCGTATAATAACGGGAATAATATTTATTAAATAAATGGTGCGCATCTACCTATAGGTAGAAATCGCTTTTGAACTTGATGGCTGTCATCATTGGCGGGACGATGGCGTGGCGAAGTCAGGCATTGTGTTACCAACAGGCGGACATTAACGCAATTTGTCTAGTGCACATTTTCCCATCCAAAATTTAATTGATTAATGCTTTGAACGCCTGAAATTGTCGAGAGCTGCCGTGTCTACAACCTGACTCGTCATACATTTTGCAAATCGAAGTAGAAAATAAATTACTTGTACTCGAATCATAGGCAGTACCCTCCGTTTAGAGACACTATTACTTATACAAAATTGCGCACCATTATCTACCACTACCTTCCGCCCCCGACCCGGGATAAGAACTATCCTAAGCATACTTTAATCCAGGTTATAAACTATCTTTCTGCTAAATTTCATCCAAATCGGTTAAGCGTGATTGAGTAACAAACATCGAAACATCTAAACATCGAAGCATCCAAACTTTCGCATTTATAATATTAGTAGGATTCTCGTACGAAATCAATCGGGAAGCTTTGACATAGTTGTATTGGTTTTGGCACGCACAGGTACACATTTTAATAGTCATAGTTTTTATAGATATCTCTTTTACAACATGTTTTTATGTCTCTTTTAAGACCGCATTCGAGTGACAGAGCAGGCGCAATAATAAAACGAAGCTAGTTCACGAGTTAATGTGTTTCAGTACATTAGTTCTGCCCGTTTCGGTGGCGGCCAAACGACTGGTGGTAACGACAAATTTGGAAGTTCTACACGTACCTACAGAAAAACGATTAACGTGATTTTAATTGCGCAACAGGGGGGGGGGACCCATTTCACCACTTTGGAAGTGTCTCTCGCGCAAACTATTCAGTTTAGAAAAAAATGATATTAAAAACCACAATATCATTTTTGAAGACCTATCCATAGATACACCACACGTATGGGTTTCATGAAAAAAAAATTTCGAGTCAGTTCTAAGTATGGAGAACCCCAAAAAATTTTTTTTCTATTTTTGTGTGAAAATCTTAATGTGGTTCACAGAATACACCTACTTCTCGTCCGTATCAAACGGGAATGATTTCCACGATGAAAATTAGCCCGTGCTACGTTAATATTTACTATCTTCGTGACAAATATCAAGTTAGACTACATTTTCACAAAGGTGGAGCGGAGCGCAGGAGATGCAGAATTCTCTCTCTGCTCGTGAACTGCTCGTCTCCGCTTCTATTTAATGGATTAATTTGATTGTTCAATTCTACACTTCTCCACTCTGCTCTGGGTGGAAAGGCACACATACTTTCCTATCTAGTATGGGATTATGACGTGTATCAATAACGCATATAAAGTACACTGAAAGTGCTGTAATGACATACATACATACATACATATACTCAAGCCCGTATCCCATTGGGGTAGGCAGAGACTAAGGAACGCCAAATACTACGGTCCTTACATACTTCTTTCGCTTCGATCACATCCATACATCTTCTCATACAGGCTCGTCGGTTGCGGGAACTCCTGACCTGGCCTTTTAACAGTATCGCTGAAATTTGGTCATGATACCAAGGAAGTTGTTGAATTACGGATTATGTACAAATTACAGACTAACTCGCGGCGGCTGCCATTATTACCGCCGTGGATTTGATAACGTTACATTGAACATTAAAGCGTTGACGTAGGTAATAATAACGCGCAAAAAAATACTCAAAGCGTGCCATCTCAGTACACCTAGTCATATTTTGACATGAGGTTATCGTTCCAGCGAGCTTGAATTATCGCGTATGATTTAGCCGTGCCTCGTTATTCGGATATACCCAGTCACATTAGATTACGTCTTTTCAAGTTACCTTTTGTTTTACTCCATAACCGTGTTCGGGGATTATTGGTATATTTATTATCCAACCCAAAAATAAATATTGCGAGCGGGGCGTGTAAAGAATGCGTGCTTTTACCTATATCTAAGGTGGGATACGAAATTTAAGTAATTGAGAGGTAATTTGTCCTCGGCAAAATGCTGCGTGAATAAAACCCAGTGAGTTTTAATGTTATATTCAACCATCTATATTAGAATTTTACAAACAAGGTTTTGTAATTATTGTTATAGATTATTTCGTTTGCGGTTTTGCTAGTCTTTTTACATGAAAAGGGACGTTTTTAGTTCGGACACATAAGTAGATAATGCTAAAGTTTAACTATTCATACTCGTACAATTACTTTAGTACATCCTGCGATATGCTAGAATACCGTCCGTAGCCTACGGCTACCACTTCCAAACACGCCGTATGCGTGTTTGCCACCATCATGGTGTTAAAAAAATACCGGCGTTATATAGCCAGTAGCTACTGGTTTTCAATTCACGGACGTGATCAAAGCGTAATGTTAATTAGGAAATTCTCAAAAATGGGTAAACATTAAAAAAATACCGCTTAGATCCGCTTTTAGTAAAATTACTTATTTGACCGCCAATACCGCGATTCTCTGATGAAACGTATTACGAGGATCAGTAATAAGAAAATATTGATAAATGGAACGCTTTGTAGTTCAAATATCAAAGGACATCAGCAAAAAGTAATGAAGGGCGAAATTACGGTTCCAAGCCCGGCCCGTGGCTGAGGTTGTTTCAATCTGCTATTTTTATATTTGTGTTCCAATTTATTAGAAATACGTTGTGGGTCATACGGAGATTTAGGTTCGCGTCTGTTATTATTATGACTGAATGCAATCAAGACATTTTTTTAAGCCCGAAAGCCCTTAACTATTGACACGGGAAAGGCGACTTTTGTCTTACTCAATCTGTATGACCAATGGTCATACACAGAGCACTTTTGACATTATGCATTCAATTTATAAATGAACCTAGATCTGTACTCAAATATTTAATAACTAAATTGCGGCGAGATATTGTTTTATTTGCAGTTCCAAAGTTTTCTCCAAAGGGCATTTCAAATATATTCCAATGTATGTAGCTAAGAAAGAGTAACTCAACATTATTGCTGTTTTTTTTTCTTTTTATTTGTGTAACTAACCCTTGTGCAAATAATAAAAACTTATAATTCATATCCACTTTGACGTAATTATGCTTCGCTGCTCAATTCTCGCGATTAATGTTTACATGTAGTACTGTTTTCCAATTCACGGCCAGTATCACGAATGATTTAAAGAATAAATGATAATCTGCAAAAAAAATACATGAAATGTACCTATTTTGACTACCTACCTCAGCGAATAGAAGGGACTGCCCTCCGTCCGCCATATTAACCTCATTATCTGTTTTCGTGCAACGGCCGTGTAACGACACGTCAGATAAAAAAAAATGATATTGCTTAGTTATAGTTTTTTCAAGTCGAAATTGTGTTTTTTAAAGAAGGAAGCGTGAACACCATAGTAGGGAGAGAGACGAACAAATCTTTAAAAAGTTGCGTCGATTAGAGAAAGAAATATGCATTCGTCGTGGCCGCGATAGTTCCTGAACCCAGATCAGGTGAGTTAATTTACTTTTGTTTAGGAAGATATCAGCGGTGTTGGTTGAAACCTAGATATATATTAAATATCTAATAATTGTAAGCCGATTTATTATTATATTTCTTAAACGAGCCCGCGTCCGCTTTGGCACCTATTCCCAAGAATTTGGTTTTACTACAGCAACTGCCATCCGAACTTCCAACCCAGAGGGAAAACTAGACGTTATTGGGAATTTAGACCCGGTTTACTCAGATGTTTTCCTTCAACGAAACGCCAATGTTAAATAACAAATGACATACCGTACGTATACGTTTTTTGAAAAAAATTAAAATGTGGTAGGTACGTACAGTCGGCGTCATATAGTTAGTAGCAGCCAAGGTAGCCAAATATTTCGGTACACGTCTTTATTACTGTATGAATAAGGGTGTGTTACGAAATATTTGGCTACTCTGACTGCTGCTAACTATATGACGCTGACGGTACAAGTCGGGTTTTGAACCAACGAGCTCCAGCACTCCTATTCTGTAACTTGTTTTAAGCTCACCTCAACGCTCACCCACAAATATAGCTTGACACCGCAGTGCGTAGTAACTTAGCGTAGGTTAGAGGCCTAGTTTCGTGACCAGATTGACATTGAAAATAATATTATCTTGGGTCTTCTATTTTTATGCGTCTGCTAAGTTTGTGTTAAGTCAGCAAGAAAACGCTGATTAACCTAACCGTGATCAAATTACCTGTAGGTAAGAAAATAAATATTTTAAAGCTATAAAAATATATGTCCAAACTTAGTTCGTAATCGCAAAAAATACTTTATCGCACATAAAATAGATTCTTGAACAAATTCACTGGCGAGAAAAATACGCAGAAAATACTTTGATCTTGAAAATAGCTCGTCAAAAGATAAGGTATACAGAAATCAGCCTTACAGTGAACTATCTAAAGACTACGGCAATCTTTTCACGGACTTGTAGGGCTTTATTGGCGACGTAACTCGTACGAAATGAAATCCGTAAAAGATACGTTTCCTTTTGAAATCCCTTTTATAGGGGTGTAACGACATTGCTTTATTACCGACACCGAGAGAAAAATAAAAGACTATCAATACCGCTTGCGCCCGAGAAATAATGTGAGCTATTTGACTTGAGCGACATTAAATGATATGAAGTTTTATTTCATGGCATAAACCGGATGTAGGGTATTTGATAAATTGTCTACAGTAATAATAATGTCCCATCACTATCAAGTATTTAAGAGCTAGACGGTACGGTGGAATGGGGGGGTTACTTTGATTCGGGGCACGCTTTGATCAAATAGGTTTTTCTCCGAAATCATTGTTTTTACTTGTGGGTGAACTGTGCCAGTGAATATATTAGTATGCTATCTTGCTGTTTACTCGATTAAATCTTCTCAATTTAAAATATTTCTGCTTTTATACTACACTAGACGTGCCCGCGGCTCCACCCGCGTGATTGAATTATATGAATGTATTTTTCACAATTGTATTATGTTCATGAACCCTGATTAGCAACGTAACGATATGGAAATAAAAAAGAGTATATTTTTATATATTCATTTATTAAAATGTCAACATGAAACTCAGTAATTAAAACCTCTTGTACTCTGCGGCCATCGTTCCACAACTGGCCACCTCACACTAACAATGAACTCTAACCTTATACTTACAGCTCCGTATTGCACTTGTGCGAAAGAGACGGAACACCCCTTTAATCCATTTCTTTAATCACAAATCGTAATTTTACACTCTAAACAGGGCTTAAGGTATTATTAGAGACCAAATGCGTCTACTTAAACATAAAGGTATTAAGCGAGACCGATCCGAAACATTTCCGAACAATGGTCGACGGTTCAAATTGTCAATGTTATCGAGATTTCATTACGTGAATATAAAAAAAATACGCAACAGCGCCGGAAGCCTTTATGCTCTTATTCTAATCCAGAAAATTGATTCTAAAATTTATTTCTCGTGTTACTTGCGTTGTTTTAGAGAAACGTGACGTCGGAGATCGGCGCTCTCTCGCTCGTTCCTTCGTGTTTTATCCCGTTCTGGTTTTTGGATTTTATATGATAGATTCTAAATGATCAAAGTAGCCCTATTTTTTCCTCAAGTAACCCCATTCCACGGTACTTGCCAAATTATTCTACAGTATTCCATTACTCTAATTTAGGCAAGTGTAGTGTAGAGATTTCTCCCTTGCCTTCCACACCGCAGTGCACCACTGCTGCCTGACACCAGGCCCTTATTTCACCAAATCGACAATTGTCGCCTGACAATGACAATTCGCTTTACATGGCTGCGTCGACAGGTTAAGTTGGTTGCTGGACAGCTTATTGCTCCAGCAATGTACGTGGAATTGTCATTGTCAGGTGACAATTCGACAAACATTGCTTGTTCTAGAAATTAAGGTGGTCGCTAGGGTACTTGTGGATCCAGCAATGTACGGAGAATTGTCGTTGTCAGGTGACAACTGTCAAAGAATTGTCACCGGATAGTTGCAGTTTTTTTATAGAGAAGCCCCTCCTACAATTAAGACTTTCCACTCCTAACCTAACCTTACCCTTCCGCTGCTGTGTGGTCGGTGACCGCTTATTGATTATATTCACAGCTAACCATCATATGTGATGGCCATTACGCTATCCAGCAGTAGCCCAAGAGCCTGGCTCTAAAATATAGTCGATGATGATTTAATATGGAGAGCTTGAGTACAAAATTTCGACTGAAACCTACTGTAACCGACGCAAGAATCGACTTGTGACTGTTTTTCTGGGTTAGTGTTACATGCCAACCCTAATTAAAATGTGTTAATTTGAGTGTTATCGAATGAGGATAAAACTTTGAATCAAGCAGCGTACTACATGTCGAAAAACAGTCTTGTATATGATTTTTTATTGGTTTTAGAATGATTATTCATTATCATTGCATAAAGACCATCTAGATCAATCAATTAGTAAAACATGGATTATATCAGGCATGCGTTGAGAATAAAGCAGTCAAGTAATAGGTATAGGGTTGTAACCACACCCGATTCGCAGGTGCGTGCGGATACGCCCCCGTTATACCCCCCGCGCGCAATAGGTTAAATAATCACAAAGTTATAGTTGTCCAAAGTTTAAAGAAGGGGTATGTTCTATCCCTTTTCCACAACATGCAACTTCATATGTAGTAAACTCAGATCAATTTTGTCTAAACTATTTATACTTAAAAATAAACTGCCTTATAGTACACTGAGGCTGCTGTGTTTGTCCATGGCGGACTCTGTCATAAGTTATGTCTAGTCCAGTTACGGCAGAACATATAAAACATACTTAAATAACATTCATAATATGCAAATAAGATTACTGTAAAATATTGTACCCTTGAAAATAAGTTATACTTATGTATAAAATAATTATGAAAGTCTATTTAAATACTGCAGGGTATTGCCAGTTCATGACCCAATATAGTGGGAAAATCCCTGAATTAACTGTCAAACATAGACCATAAAAATTGGGTAAGCTGACATATCCCTCACCATTCGTAACTCCATCTACTAACAATGAATATGGCAAAAGAGTGGACAAACGCATTGTCACGCGCTTTAAATAGATTTCCACATGACTTGATACCCAAAAAGTCTGATAAACTTATAGTAAAAATTTATAAGAAAATCTTAATACCTAGATAACTTACACTTTTAAACTAAACTGTTCTTATTATGTAATAAAATACTAAGTCTAAGTTTAAATTTCAGCAGCGACTGATTATGTCATTTACTGCCATTATTTAATATCTTTGTAGTACCAACTGAAACTCTTCTAATGTCTGTGTAGGTGATATTGATAAAAACCTAAATAGAGGAAACAAATTTAACGCCGGCTAGTGGAATACCCTGAAGCTGGCATCTGTGAACAACACACAAGGACTAACGAACTAAAGGGCCAGATCCCCAAGACAACGGCTATTATTTACGATCCGAGCTCTGGCACCAAACAATAAACACGTGACAACAACCCATCGACAGATGGCCGGCTAAGTTACAAGTCTTGTTACAAAGAACCCTTACAGGGTTTCATGTACAAAATATAGAACCCTAAGGTTTCCAAAGTGGGCGGATGACGCACTTAATATCCGCAATCGGTCAAAGTCTCTGAAATGGAGTAGCTCATTGACTCTGACAGATTTTGTACTGATTAAGAACATTACAGGGATTTTTCTCTGTTCTGAAAAACCGTTGAGCGATTTATCATTTTATAGCGGACAATATGTAGCATTATTTTTCCAAAAATGTACAAGAAAGTTATACATAGATATGGTGAATCCTATCTTCTTCATTCAAATGAACAACGATACTCCTCAATCCTTTAAAGCTGCAGTCATATGTGATTACCTCACTGCACTCAGTGGTCTTGGATTTGCAACCCGCTAACAAACAGATACTAGCCCGTTGTGGTGATGGAGAAAAGCTGACCAGCTATGTCAGCGTCCCTGGAGCTGACTATGGGATTATGACGACATCCGTTTTGTCCTACGTAGAGTTATTCACCTATGACTATTTTATTATATAGGTCTCAAGTCCGTTCCCACATGGAGTATTGCTGTCATCTCTGGGCGGGAGCACGTGGATACCAACTTAGGCCTTTCGACTCGCTTCAAAGACGCGCTGTGCGAATCGCGGACGATCCCAAACTTACAAGCGGGATCGAACCTACGGTATGATGTCTACGGCTGCTTTTTACCACCGCACCGCTCGCCGTCGGCAGGGCATTCATTCTCACACCCTGGAACCTACATGGTCGCGTCGCGTACCGATTTTAGAGAAACTTTCTCCCTCGGACGCTCCGATTGTGGAAAGAGCTGCCTGCCCAGGTTTTCCCGAGGGACTACAAGTATGGGGTTCTTCAAAAAAGGAGTTTATGAATTCTTAAAGGGTCGGCAACGCGCTTCTAACACCACTGGAGTTGCGAGCGTCCATAGGCTACGGTAACCGCTTACCATCAGGGCCGTATGCTTGTTTGCCACCGACGTGGTATAAAAAATAAAATAAACTGATTTTTGCCTGTTTTACGCGTAGTAACGCGTGGAACCAAATCGTAGGACAAAACGAACTATCCCTACCACCCGACATGGATGTTCTTGAACCGCCTATATCCTTGATGTCTCATCTATATTTATTTATACACCAATGGGGCACCGCTCAACTGGCCCATCTTATATTGGAAGTTTGAACTGTTTTTACTATAGGATTATCGCTTTCCTTTCTTTCGAAGCTGGAAACACACTGTATAGTCAAATTTTAAATTTATTTCTTTTAGAAAGCGGAGGAATGTTCTCTTGTAATTAGTAATTATAACGAGAAAATAAAATTGGAGTGTGTTTAATTTGAAAAGTGGATTTTCGGTAAATTGATTTTTTCCTCCTAATTATTTTCACGGCTCAGTCTTAATTATTGTTTCTCAGGGTTCCGTATTTTAATTATTTAAGTTTTCGGAAACTATTCATACTACGTAGTACGTTAGTTTTAATTCACGGTATCATAATTGTTTTTTCCATACTTGGTTTTATTATTTACCTGAAACCACGAAGTGGCAAACAACGTCACGGTAATATAGTGTTTTTATTTTATGTATGTTTTACATTGACATGTACGTTAGTCTGTAAGGTTAAAGTACTTATCTTAAAATATGAGGCAAGTTGCCGAATCAAATTAACGAATAAATTAAATTCATTAAATAACATAATATGCCATTTGTACCCAAATCGCGAAAAAAAACCAGCTATTCCATACATTTTGGCGGCTGAGCTCACACTGTTTGCATGGAACAGCTGGTGTTTTTTCGCGATTTGGATACAACTTATTTGGTCAATTTTGATCGAGGTGACCCACCGAATCACCTCCCAAAATTTGAACGGTGAATTTAATATTTCACCCTGTATACAAATTGTAATATTGCCCTATAAATTACTATTCCTTAACTTTACCATTTGATTACTAGTAATTTACTAAATAAGGAACAATGTCTGAAAATACTTTGGACATTTTGACAATTTACTGATTTAAACTTTCACGATTCTCACACATTATTTATACTAAACGGGACTTAATCGCGTATAATTTACTTATTTATTTACCTCACTGAGGTCTCCCGGCGTTTCGGATGTGTCTGCAGTTGTCCCGTGACCATGGATGTTGCGACACATCCGAAACGTCGGGAGACCTCAGTAAGTATAAATAATTTTGACAATTGTTAGTGAAGTCGAGGAAGCTTTAGACGTAATGTTGTCTCGTAAAGTAAATTAAAGGCGATGGAAACAGACTAGAAGGGAAAGTCTTTATGATAAAAGACACAGGTTTAATTTGGCAAGGGCCCTTGACTGCAGGTATTATATTATGTTCTACAATTATACTGCTTAAATGTAAAATTAAAACTACAATAAATTGACTTAGTTTGCGTAAGTATAATGATACAGAATTGTAATTAATATGTACAATAGTTCTTAACCACATATTCAATGTTATTCTTTTACACGATATGATACAGAGAGAAAGAATATAATGGAAAAATAAACCATTCGTTAAATATTCGTCTGTTGCCCCCGACACGAATGATCGGGATAACTTCCTTGTTAAAATAACACGAAACAAAATATTTAATTTAATAATTTGTTTCGTTATATATAAAAATATTATTCTTTTACATTCAAAACACACTCAAAGAGAAATGCAGAAGTATTATAAATCTGAAGTACTTCAGAAAAACATACAAATAATTATTTTGGTTGTATAAATTCATGTAACATCTTCCTTATATAGGTAAATGCTCGCTGACTAGAAGGTCCCAACGTTACCTACGTGTTATAAACCTGAAAGGTTAAAATCAAATAAATATTTTTCATTTTCAATTATAATTATCTAGATGCTCCATTTGTAACTTTATTATGGAAAGTCATATTTTCATGGAAGATTTGAGTTATCACTCTTATGAAGCTTGTGATTATAAACATATTGATCGATGAGGGAAACAACAATAGAACACATAGATATTTCCAAATGACCGACTCGCCGCATCATAGTTTCTGGTAAGTGAAACGAATCCAACTACGTTGTTTTCATTCATATTTATGTATGTAGTAAACTAGTTATCATTACAAGAATATCAATATTTATATTGCTTATAGATTAAGAAAAATTACATCAAAAAAAGACCTTATTGTCTAGGTTACAGAGATCAAAATCGATTGACGAGGAATTAATGGATTTTGCAATTATTCGGAAGTTTACTGACTATATTACTAGAGGATTGGAGTGTTACTGAGTGTATGTTTTTTAAAGGAAAGATTTAATAGATTAAGTTTGTTTTATTTATTAGAGACCTCATATACATAAAATTATGTATACAAAACTGTGCTAAAGACTTTATTCCAATATAAAAATAATAAACTTAATTGAAAAAGAGTTGATATCATGAAACTGTTCTATTATTTGAGCGAATATCTTTTTCTTTGTCACGCATGCTTGGAGCGAGGGAGCTAGAGGATTCGGAGGATGGAGGCGCCCGGAGCGTGCAGACGAGAAGGGGTCAAGCACCCTAATGAACACAATAAACAGCATAAAGATATTGCTTGGATTGAAGATGTTCTTTTTTCAAAAAAGGCGGAAATTTTGGGCGTCTATAAAAGGGGACGACATCGGAAGGTGGGCAGTCAGTTCGCTTTGGATTTTCAGAGTAAATAGGTCGAATCACTGTCGGTTGGGGGTCATTCATTTTCAGAATTTTATTGAGTTAGGTTGAATCGCTGTCGGTCGGGGATGCGGTTTGGCTTTCTGGTTTTGATTAATTTCCTTGAATATCTATTAGAGCTACATTAGAGATAGAAGCAGTGCGTTCAATTGGAAGTGGAGTGGGGTGACGGGTGTGTGTGTGGAACTGAGGAGAGTAGGCGCTATAACTTCGGATGCCGGTGTGCTAGGCCTGGTGTGGAGGCTTGAGCGAGGCTGTAGCTGGAGTCCAGACGTGGAGGAGGCGGTGTAGGCGACGACTATAACTAGGTGAGTCCTTTGCTTTAACTTAAGCCCTGGAAGTTTAGTTGGTGTTCAGTTAATGGATAACTGTGTTTTGAATATTAGTGAGAGAATAATTTCCTTTTTAATTGAAAGCTTTGGATAAATAGTGTTGAATTTTAAACAGAGAATGTATGGTTCGAATCCTGATTCTTAGATACCAGGCAAATTAGCAATAAATTAAGCCAAAAGCTTATTCATTGAATGTTATTAACTGTTAAATAATAATTGAACACATAGAATAGAAATAGAATCATTATTTTATTAATACTAATCATATTTCTATGTATACACTTCTTGCCAGTAGCAAAGGAAGCTCCTTAGAACGAATTAATTGTAGATTTCAGAAATTTGTGTCCTAGTTTCGAGTAAATATAGTTCTTCGGAAGTTACCTTTGCGTAAGTTAACACTGCCAACAAAGCAGGGAGTGTATTTCAGGAGTGTTATTTGTGTTGAAGTGATTTTCAGTCAGATTGACATAGGTATCTAGACGTATATCTAGATCTAGGGCAGTTTAGTATACTAATTTAAGTCAGATTGACATAGTATCTTTCAAATACGTACGCGGAAGCTGGTAGCGGCAGGGTAAGTGATTTTCAAATTACGCGTTAACGGACAGCTGTTAGTTGAAATTTAGATTAGAGTTTATCTCTCTTTCTAGAGTAATAAAACTGTAACTGATGTCCTTTAAAGCATACATAAACTCGTTTTGCTATGAGCTAGGGGAAACATATTAAGATATATTTAGGCAAATGGCAAAGTTGGTTGTGTAAATAGTTTCTTGCATTTATATATATGTGTTGTGTTCCTTTAGAGACTGGTATTTCGATTTATAGTGATTTATGTTGTGTTTTTCCCAAGGAAAAGATGGTTTATTTACGGATGACGGATATTGTGTTTTCCCGCGTATTTAGATGATAAGCGTATATCTTTGTGACGGAGTTTCAGGAACGGATTATCGAATAAATTAATATAAGTACAAAAATCGCGGACGATACGGAACATTACAAACCTTAGTGCATGTAGGCTTTGTGCCTGATCTCCGGGATTATTATTGTCTTTATCTAAGCTTTATGTGTCATTTTATTACAGGAAATTTTAACTTATAACTTTTCCTGTATCCTACTTCTTACATTTTTTCATTCCCATATAATTTGACGTACTTATTGATTTTACTAGTTGGAATTGAATTATGCTTTTAAGATCCCATTCTTGTTTTGACTCTTTTACTTACAAACTAATGGAGTTACACCCTGCTGTATAGGTCAATGTTTTGACCTAGTTACCTACATAATCTATATCTATACCTAATTTATAATTTTATGTATTTAATGTACTAATATTTCGAATGCATAATAGTGATGGGAATTCTTTGTGGGCTAAAGTTCAATCTAAAAGGAAAACTTAAGCCAATCTTGTTTGAATTAGACAAGCTTCTTAGCTGGTTTTGTAGTGATTGAAAGTTCAATGCCTATGGTTATCAAATTATATCTGCATTTAGGGGTGGGTTTCAATATTGCAGTGTTTCAGATCTCTATTGCAGTATAATTTTTAAGAAAAAGTTCAAAGTTAAATTATATCAGTTGGAAGTACCTTTAAAGAGCATAGGCGATCAATCAGGTCGTAGGATTGTGATCTGCCAGGTGGATTGTTATAGTAGAACAAAATCCTTTAAGATAAATTAAACTTTAGAGTTATATCTTTATCATTCGAGTCAAGTCTTGCATTAAATTTATATTGTTAATTAAGGGAATTATTATATCGACATTTTTGCCTAAGGGTTCAATATTTTAGCTAGCGAAACGCGATGCTAAGAGATAAATCTGTTATACTTGGAATACAGATTATTTCACATAATCGAACGCTTGAGTAAGAGTCTTATAACAGACATCGACATTCTTATGGCTCTTTATGAAGAGTGATGAGTAATGATTATGAGGCAAATCTCTGATGATGAGTAAAAGAACTCTAAAGTAAAGTGCATTTATTATATTGTCAAAATGACCATTTAAAAGGTCCATATTAAATAAAAGAAGGCCACAGAACGGTCCATTTACCATCAGTTGATCACAATTAGGTCTGTTCCTACCCCATCCTGCCCGATAGAGAAACATGGAGTCATAAAGAGTTGCTCTACATTCCATTTAACAAGAGCGGATCTCTTTATATAATGTCATTAAAAGGCATTATAGACTTAACCATTAATTCAAGTGTAAAATTAAGATTAAGCAACTTCACTATTTACTGTATATGAATACGGCTAAAAATCTCCCTAGTTAATATAATTTATAGTAAATAAGGAATGGTATATAGAGAAACCATGTCTCTCTTGAGGTGAATGAACAAGTGGAGTTAGTATTTGGACAGTGTACCATTACTAAGCCCATGGGTCGGGGCTTTTATAAAACCAAAATATTTATAATTTATTCTTATCCATTTTAAAAGTCCATTCATACTACATAAGCCATATTCAATACAGCGGGTTCCACTTTAAATCTTTTTATAAACTTATATCCTTTGTAGGCATTCTTACATAGCATATATTATCCTTAGCTTAGTTTAAACTCCAGTTGAATTCATAATCTAAAAAGAATCTGGTTTATTATGGGCAGCGTGGGTTTCTAGCCATCTTCTAGACGATCACAAACACATTCTTCGAGGCCATTTAGAAATAACTTGATAGATCATGTTAGGGTTCTTTGGGACAATGGGGACTAGGGTTCTGTTATAGCATTCCGTTGTGGGGTTAAGTCAAGTTTAGCTTCATGTTGGGGTGTTAGAGTAGAGCGATGGGAGGTGCTTTTCTGAGGAGGGGTAAAAAGGTAATTCTGGGGGGGTTCGTTTCATAAGGCAGATATAATGAATAGAAGTTGATGAGGGAACGGTCGTAGATGAAGCAAAGTTCGTTGGAAAAATGCCAAATGTTTTGTTAACACGCCCCGTCGCGTATTACCGCGATGGATCGTAAATCTTACTCACGCTGCGTTTATAAATGGACCTTTTTTGTGTACCATCTGTATAAGTGATAAAGGTAAAGGCTCCTCCAAATTTCGGAAGTAGATTTTACGGGTATATCGCATCTTTCATACGTGGGTTTGATATATGAATACGAAACCGATCCATGTCATTATAATTAATAAGTCCAACGTAACGTTATGTGAGGCAGTTTTGTACTCATTTGGATTTTTTTATAATACAAGTATATTTCTCTATCTATATAGAATAGCATAGTTTTTAGGGTTCCATAGTGTTCTTGTCGCACAACAACTTTTCCTCTACAAACGTTTGGCCTAATAATTGCAATTTGTTCGCCGAAATCGTTACGCATATATTATCCTCTGAGTATCGAGTGTCCTAATTATAATCGTTAACATGGGTGGCCAAGTGCAAAACTCGATATATGATATTCACCCAAGTAAGGTTATGTGAAAGAAAACTCTTTAACCACTCTCCAAATCAAATTTTTGACGACACATAATGATTGAACTTTTTATGATGTTCTTCAATGTGAATAATATTAGCAGTGCAGAGAAAAGGATTTATACGTCACTTTCGTATTGTACTGTATTTTTGTTCTAATGTAAGAAAACTCCTGGGTTGCGGAGCAAATAACTAAGAATGCAACCGGGATAAATGCTCAGTTGAACGAGAAAAATAGAGAGAACGTTGATGATTTACGGGGTAGCAATCCTACTAATATTATAAATGCGAAAGTTTAGATGTTTGGATGTTTGTTACAATCACGCTTCAACGGCTGAACCGATTTGAATGAAATTTTGCACGAAGATAGTTTATAGCCTGGATTAAAATATCGGATAGTTTTTATCCCGAGTCCACGCAGACGAAGTCGCAGGCGGAAGCTAGTATAAAATATGGTAACCTATACCTACATATTCAGCATGTTTTACGTCCCATACCTGTCTGCTGATATCGTGTTACCATTTACATTATCATTTAGCGTCATAACAAGTATGGAAAGGTGACCTCAAATCTGGACTTTTCATCAGCTGTTTACGAATTTCGCTGAGTGGCGGCTTTATTACTCACTCTTTTATCTACTTTGAGGATCATGTTGACAAAGCGTCTGGGGTGTTTCTACATTTTTAATGGAGTTTCTTGAACGTTGAGTTGATCCTATTGTTTACGACGTAAGTAATAGTTTTCAGCTTTATAATGCTGAGTAGTCTAGTTTGGGGAAAAGTACAGTTTTAAAGGTTTTTAGTATTTGAAGCTCACTTTTTACTTGAAAGATGAACCCAACTTTAAGAGATAGAGATAGGAATAGAGATGAGGTTTTAACCCTTTAGGCTATCAAGCTTCAGTGTTTTACTTCACCATTCGCGACGTATTCCTTTTAGTTTGACCCTCATCGGCTGAATATGAGAGGCTTAAGATTTGGCAGCCATGGCTTAAGTTCTGTTTTCCCAACTTACTGTTCCTATTAAGCTCACAATGCTCTACCGCCCGATTAAACACGTCCAGTGCAATAAACCGTTTAAATCCGCCTGTAATTGTTTTCAAACTCGGAATTGTGTTGCAAGTTTAGGGCCGTGGAAGAAAAGATTATTAATCTGAATTGAATAATAACATTTTAATTTAACTACACTTGGAAGCAAGTATACGTCCGTTCTAAATCTAAAAGGGTAGCGGGAGAATTGCCATAACAGAAATATCATAGTGTTGCTACATTATAATTAGCATTCGATTTAATATTATATCGATTCACATAAACGATTATTTGTTATTGATTTTTGTATAGAAAATTATTACAAAACCAACACGCTCCCTCTAAAATTAATCTCCTTTTTACAAAATTGAAATAATTATCTTAGTTAGACAATATATTACTTCCAAGTGCACCCTGGGGAAAAATAAAATGTGATCCAACATTCGTTGCGAGGATTAGGGAAACCCAGGAAAACCTAATCAGATTATGATTTTAAGAGAGATTTATATAATCATAATTATGTAAAATATAATCATAACCTACAATCATTAAACATTTCAATAATCTCAAAAACTTATTCAAGACCCAATTCACTTCTCATCTTTTGAAAAATTATTGCAGGTAACGGCTTCGTCAACATATCAGCCAACTGGTCACCTGTAGGAACATTGTTTAATTTAACAACATTTTTCTGAACTTGTTCCCTTGAAAAATGGTATTTGATGTCAATATACTTTGACCTCTTATGACAAGTGTAGAAAGACTAAACTAGCCTCCTTTAAATAAAATACTATTTAATAAGTTAACTAAAATACTGGCCATAAATAAAATACTTGTGATCGTCTAGTTCATGAAGTACGAATAGGACCCTCTACGTTGTGTTAAAATCTCGTCGTAAAACGCATCATATAAAATAATAATGTAAAATTATGTTTCAAATGAAACCGCAACAAACGCAACAAAAAAATGTGAATAAATAACATTCGTAATAAATAAAATGAATGTAAATAAAGTTTGGAAATAAACCAAAACGCGAATGTAGTTTATGCGACGCATTAAATAATGCGTTAAAATAAAATAAACGTCAAAAAGTCATCCGTAAATATATGATCAAAAGCCGCAACAACCGAATTAAACACGTGAAACGTAATTTCAGTAATCGTTAACATTACTGTAAAATTATAAGCCGTCAATAAATTATATCGTCCGCAAATCAAATCAAACGGTAAAACAAGCCGTAAAAATCCGCAATAATTAATAAAATCCGCAATAAAATGAACATTTAAATTCAAATCAAGAATAATAGTACACAAGTGAACATGCAACTTACCCCATCAGCAACAGCTCGAACAAAGATAATTGATTTAATTAGTTAATTACAATATATGAATTATGATTATCTTATACTAATTACATACATCTATTTCTAACTTACATAACTAACTAAAATTACTTATACTATAAAAATGCTCCATCACGATGAATGACGACGATGACCTGTAAAAAAAACAGACTACAAGGGGACCTTGGGATTTTAGACCTTAGGTCTTGAAAATGGGGCCTATACCTATTGTTATATCTTGAAACTTTTGGGGGCTCCCTTCACTCCTACACCCCCGCCAACCAACAAAACCGTCATGGAGCAACCTATTAACCCTTACTATCTATTTGATTCAAACCATCTCTCCTACGCATTCCTCATCTTACACGAATTTTAAGTACTTAAGTACTTTTAAATTGTACTTTACGCAGATTGCCAAGTAACTAGTTTCAAAAATAAAATTAATATATTACGCAAAAGCATAACGCGCAGCAGAAATTACGCATACCCTAAACGTTCGTGCAGCCGCGGTATTTGTAACAGAAATAGTGATTGTTGTCGATTATGTACAAGGTGCTCTGAATACCATTTATATGCTATAACATACACTGTACTGTCTGTCCCTTAAATTGGACTGGAGTGTCACTCTACTTCCACTAATTGAAGCAGATGTCAAAGGTCCGTATAATCGAATGAGTTGCATCCCAGAACAAACAGAGCGTATTGTTACAGAACATATAAATAACTCAGGCCTTGGTTGAATTCCTATTATGTGGTGTAAAGTTCACAGCTTCTAAGGAATTGACACGTCAGATCCCTTAGGTGCAAACTCGAGTCGACTCCAGCAATCCAGGATCTAGTATCAGCCAAAAAGCCTTGCATCGAATGTACCTAAGTGCGTGTATATCAAATGAAATCTAAGCTCGTGGTGTGTCAGCTAATGTATGTTGTGTAAGTGTGATATGTATATGAGTGTGTGTCCATTGTAATCAGGCTAAAGCCACGAAACACAATGGGTGTGTATAAGAGTTTTTTATTGTAAGTTCACTATCTTGTCACAAATAATAGAATCAAAAGCCAATAAATGCGTAACACTGCAATGCCTTAGAAATATTAAAAAAAGAGCTAGTTAGTTATAAAATTGTGACGTGTGTGCTCTCTCAAAGTTTCAATCACATTGCAATGCAATCATTTATTATATTCATGCATCCTTATTTAAATTAGAGTTGTATTTCAAAACAATAGAAGTAATCTTTAAATCCACTCTCCTACCAGAAATAGTAAATACATAATATTAAACTTTAGAATAATATCTGGCCCTAATGGCCCCCTAAAGAATCTTTAATTAAGCATCTCAGCGGACCCGTTGATTTGCAGAAAAGAACTAACTATACCTATAATTTATGAAGCCTTGAAATGACTACCACAGCAATTAGCACGCAGAACCATATATCCAGCTAATCTCCCGTAGTGACGACCTAGATAAACCAAAGATAAACACTTAACCCTTAAATTACATAGGTACATTACTAAAGATACTTCATGTGAACACTGACTCTATAATGATTAATTGCAGTTACACACTATTCATATAAAAACAAATCAAACACTCAATGTTTTACACTCACAGTATTGTCAATTGTCTTAAAAATACGTGCCTACGCTAAATTCACTTATTCGTCTCTAAAATGTCTTAAATATCTGTTTAATATATCACATAAAATCTCTAGTAATGAAACACTGTTTTCAGACTAATAAAACACGGAACGCGCGCGCGAAATCAAATATCAAATCAATTGATAATTAATTATAAAGGAATCCGAATGGGATAATTTCA
Organism: Epinotia bilunana; assembly: GCA_947049275.1. Classification (NCBI taxonomy): domain Eukaryota; kingdom Metazoa; phylum Arthropoda; class Insecta; order Lepidoptera; family Tortricidae; genus Epinotia; species Epinotia bilunana. The sequence continues at coordinate 6,398,713 of OX346253.1, forward strand.
ACCTTTCGTTACGAAGTCAAATCCCCGACTCCTATAATTTTTAATAGAGAAATCTTACATGGATTCTTGTGCCATATTCAAAAGGTGTAATTCTTTTACATGCCATATTAACATACGTCATTTTGGTTTACAATAATTATATAGGTTAGTCAAAAGACATATGTGTTATAATATTCCAACTGATATAGGTTCTGTCGGATACATGCCCATGAATTGTTTTTGCAGTTCCACCACTTGAAATCATGAAGTGGTAATAATTTAGACGAAATGTGAGACCAGCTCTTTAGATACAAAAGTTAAAACCAATAAATTAGTGGTTTATTACCCCCGTGTTGACATAATTTCGATTTAAAGGAACGCTTGGCGTGAGAAAGGTTTTTATAGAATTTGTCTAAACTAGGTACCTATTTTTACCCGACTGCCGAAGGAGAGGAGGGTTATGTTTTTTTTTTAAAAGATAATCTTCGAGTAATGTAACCTTGCAGTTACACAAGTTGGGTTGTTGGCTATGCTTATGCAACCGTTATTGTCTTCATAAATAACAATTGGGTCAGTAATTATCAAATTAATGCTATTTGCTAGAGACTTAAGCCACAGGGCTTCTTTAACTGCTTCATACAAAGCCATATATTCAGCCTCAGTGGACGACGCGGCCACTGAAGCCTGTCTGTTTGTACACCAAGTAATTGTGCACCGCCCAAATAATTTAAATACATAACCAGTAGTACTTTTCCTGTCACTACTATCACTGCCTCCCCAATCAGAGTCAGCATACCCACTTAAAAGGTTATCATAGCTCCCTCTTTTGTAAGTTAATTTTAAATCCATGGTACCTTTTAAATACCTAAGAACTCTTTTTAGACATTGCCACAATTCTTGGTTATTGTTATTTGTGTACCGACTCAGAATATTTACTGAGGCACTCAAATCAGGCCGAGTACACAGCATAAGATACATTAAACATCCGATAAGGTTACGACATGGGGCATCATGGTTAGTTTTTGAGTTTAATGCCTCAAAATTTAGTTTGGCTTCAGTGGGGGTAGACACGGGATTGCATTCACTCATATTAAATTTACTAAGTATTGTCTGAATGTAAATACTTTGATCTAACGTAATCGTATCCCTCTCTCTGGTCAGTTTTATACCGAGAAAAAATTGGATATCATTCAGATCTGTCATTTCAAACTTGGTCTTTAAATATTTTTTAAAATTATTCATTGTTTGAATGTCAGCACATGCTATTACCAAATCGTCAAAATATAGCACTATGTATATATTCTTGCTAATATGCCCTTTATCTAAAATATATTATACATCTGTCAACTGCCGAATTTTGAAAACATTTTTCTTTGAGTGATTGTTCGAAAACTTCAAACCAACACCTGGCAGCCTGTTTTAGCCCATACAAAGCTTTGTTATGTTTGCATACATAATCTTTATTATTCAAAATACCATCTGGAACTTTCATAAATATTTCTTCTTTTAAGACACCATTTAAAAATGCTGTCTTAAGACAGCATACGTTAACGTCCATGTGGTGAATCATCAAATTATACTGGTTGGCAAAGCTAATTATAAATCGAAAACTAGCTATTCTAGCAACTGGCGCAAACGTCTCATTATAATCAGTAAGATACTCTTGGCTAAAACCTCTGGCTACAAGAAGTGCCTTGTATCGTAAAGGTTTTCCAAATCCGTCACTTTTAATTGTAAAAATCCACTTACAATCAACTATATTTTTATTTTTCGGTCTTGGTACTAAAGTCCATGTGTTTTTTATTTTAAGTGAGTTTAATTCATCCCTAACTGCCTTCTCATACTGCGGCCTATCATCAAGAGTTTTAATATCATTAAATGATTGAGGTACTTTACTAGTACTAGTGATTGACAGTACACTATACAAATAATCGTCATCATTTTCTTTATATGATACGGGAGTACGGCCCTTAAGTCTGTCACTCCTCCTAGGTGCGCCTAGGTTTGATTCGTCATTATTTACAGGTAACGTATCAGAGTAAATCTCAGGTTCAAGTGGCTCATTGCAATCTAATCTGCGATTTTTAATTGGACTGCCTTCTTCATCAACTTTTGTGTTCGTTGATTTAGGGTCGTTTGAAACTTGAGACTTTGAGGACACTGATTTTGGCACAGGGGCACGATCAGTTTTGTCCTGGGAATATTCCATTTTACTCCCTTCAGGCTTCGATGACGGCCTGGACATAAGAAAATTCGTCTCATCAACAACAACATCCCTGACAGTTATACATTTTTCGCAATCTGTGTTCCATACCTTATAACCGTTTGGCTCGTAGCCTACTAATATACCCTTCCACAATTTGTCATCAAATTTCGTTTTACAGGTTTTATTATGTACGTACACAGTTGAGCCAAATACTTTAAGAGTTTTAATGCTAGGTTTTTTATTATGCCACATTTCATACGGTGTTTTAACCAGTTTTAAAGCCCTTGTTGGTGTTATATTGATTAAGTGAACTGCAGTTTGCACTGCTTCACCCCACAAGCATTTATTCAAGTTAGCACCAGTCAACATAGTACGAGCCTTTTCGGTTACCGTTCTTACCATCCGTTCTGATACACCATTTAATTGTGGAGTCCTCGGTACTGTTAAATGATAAGTTATACCCTTTTCTACACAGTAATTTTTCATGTCGGTAGATAAATATTCTCCACCGTTGTCACAGTATAAATTGACTAATTTAAGATTAAATTTTGCTTCGCTTTCTGCAACAAAATCCTTGAATGCTGAGAACACATCTGATTTATACGTTAGTGTATATACAACACAATAATGTGTAAACTGATCAAAAAATAATACAAAATAATTTTTGTTGTCAGCCGTGGGAGGCGTAATTGGGCCACAGACATCGCTATGCACAATATACAATGACCGTTTAACATAAGTTTTTCTTTGGATTTATTAAATGGTACACGCGTCTGTTTTCCATTGATGCAAGCCTCGCACAAGTTATCAATCGGAATAACCTTTTGAATTTGTTGTATGTGTTCAATCATGTTATTCGCTTTTAATTCAAGGAATTTACTCTTGCTGATATGGCCTAAACGTTCGTGCCATAATTTATAAGTATCGCTGCTGCTTTGACATACTTGGGAAACAGACTGATTTAATTTAGCTGGTAAATTAAAATCTAGAACAATCAAATTGCGTAAAGATTTACCTGTCATGATGACTTGACCTTCATTTGTGATGCGCGCCCCTTGCTGATCAAATATAACGGTCAGCCCAGCCTGCTGCATCTTGAAGACTGACAGCAGATTATATGGCACCTCGCGGCTGAAGAGTACATTCTCCAAGACACCAGGGACGCCGGCATTGCTGATGACATTGATATGACCTCGTTTTGTGGCTGAAATAAATTCACCATTTTTAGCAATACAAATTTTAACAGGTGTGTTTAGATTCTCATTAGCAATAAAAATATCATCCCTGTTTATTATGTGATCTGATGCTCCCGAATCCAACAGAAATGACACTTTGTTAGCGTCATTTTCTTGCTGGTAATCGCCGGTCATAAATGCAAATCCTGAAAAATCGTCTGAAGTCGATCCTTGATTTATTTCAACTGTTTGAATTGTTCTCGTCCTGTCCGGTGTATATTTCTGGGTGTTTGTCCTCTTGAAATAATAACAATCCCTCTTAGTATGTCCCTTGTGACCACAGTGATGGCATTTTATAAAATTTGATTTGGATTTTCCTTCGTATTTTTTATTGTTTTGCTGTAGGTAATTATAAGCTGGTTTTTCATCACAAAATTTTCGTTTTCTACTAGTTTCGCCTTTGTGTTCAACATGTAGCACTTTTACGCTCGTATCACAGCCCTCATTTTTCAATTTAACAGCAATTTAACAGCCTTGTTTTGACAAAAACCAAAGTTAAATTATCTTCTGATAAAGTTTCTATGGGCGTGATGACACCGTCATAAGTTACTGGTAGTGTAAGTAACAAGTGGGCAACTTTATCCGTCTCGTCCAATCTTGCCCCAGCTGCCGCCAACTCCGTTATTAAATCATCGAATATAGTGAAATGTTTTACAAGCGACATATCACCTTGTAGCTTTAAACCTAACAGTTTTTTTCTTAAAGCCAATTGAGTTGCAAGGCTTTTTCGTTCGTATAACAAATCAAGATTTCTTTCGCGGTAATTGTGTCATTTACAAATCCAATATAAGAATCTGACAAATACTCAACCAACATGTTCTTCGCGACTCGATTATTATAATCCCATTCCTCACTTCGATTCTCTGGAATTTCTTCGTCAATGACATGAATCACATCCAATTCGCTGAGTAACGATCGTATTCGAAATTTCCAAATACTATACTTTTCACCATCAAAAGGTCTAATGTTCCGTTTTTGTTTAAACTTGTCCATTGTACCAGATTTCAAAATGTATTTTTACAACGGTACTTTTTACTGTTACTATACTTACAATGTTTACAAATTTAACAAATTTATATTTACAGTTTTACTATAACTAAATAACACTGGGCACCATAACCTGTTGCAAGTTTAGGGCCGTGGAAGAAAAGATTATTAATTTGAATTGAATAATAACATTTTAATTTAACTACACTTGGAAGCAAGTATACGTCCATTCTAAATCTAAAAGGGTAGCGGGAGAATTGCCATAACAAAAATATGATAGTGTTGCTACTGATTTAATATTATATCGATTCACATAAACGATTATTTGTTATTGATTTTTGTATAGAAAATGATTACAAAACCAACAAATTGTACAAATCCTGCACTGCGTAAAAGGTGGTCATTCACCTTAGCGCCACGCCGTATGTCTCTGGACCAAATCAATGCATCCAGATGGATGAACGTAATATTCTGACTACATTAATGGGCACGCCATGTAGCTGCTGCTACTTAATTTATTTGTAAAAATGTAGTGCAGTAATTGTTGGAGTATCGAGATATGTGCGTACATTTTGCTTAAATAAGCATGCAGATTGTATTTATTTACTACAAGGCTATTATCTAAGTACATGTCGTGGTCGTGGTCGTGTGTGTTGTTTCGAAATTCACAAGCGATGTATCCAAATCCCTGGACTTGGATGCATCTGCGCCCTGGCGTTGATGTTGGAACGTTAAATGTTGACATTTACGACCGTTCCATCCGGATGGCGCGATGGCGCGTCGCGCTCCGTTTGAGTATCAAGCGGCGCTCGTTCATCTTCTGAATTTGGCGCGGCGCTAGGATCTTCATTCAGCTTGTTGGGGCAGTCGTTAATGGCCAACTTTATGAACTTTGCAATTGCCTGCCTTAGTCGGTTAACAGCCACTCCTTACATATATTGAGTATCTTTATTATTTCCATGCTGGCAATAGAAAACGTTTGTATTGTCATTTTTACCTCCCAATAGTCGTTTTTTTAGAGTTGAGGTGGTGCAAGATTACCCTCGGGAAAAGGGGAAACCTCCGGCACAACAACGCGGGTTAGACATAGTAATAGTAACCCATTATCCAATCTAACCTAACTGTACGGCACGACTTCATGTGATAGCTCCGCAGCTCCGTCACCGAGTTTGATGTGTCATGTTTGAAATTAGTTTCTTGTTTTACGCAGTCATGCATTTCGCGCCGTCCCACGACCGCATTAATTTTGGTTAAGGTTTCTGTAGATGAAACGCTTCTCTTATTGTTATGCCACGTCAAACATTGCTTAACATCAGAAACCATCATCACACGGTACAGATATTGAGTATTGAGTAGTTTCTCTATCTGGAATACTTTCCCATAGTAAGTAATTAGGTACTAACTCGTTCTCTGAGAATATCATTCCCTAAAAATGTCATTGAAAACTCAATTCAATTTCTTTATTGGTAAATATAAATGTACGTGCTTCTAAAGTTACAACAAAGTCCACAATTTACAATACTAAATGATTTGCAATTATCCTTCACTATGTTTATGTAAAAATAATACCAAATATGCAACACGTTTCTACAGTGAATATAAATTTATTTAAGTATTTATTTATTTGAAATAATTACACAGCATTACAGTTTAAACTAAGTCAATGTGAATTACAAATGATATATACACTGCATTTTAATATATGACAGAAGAATTACATCTATCCATCATCTAACAGTACCTTAAGCATTCACGATACACAACTCCCCAACTACTTCCAAAGACGTCCACATCCGGTGCTGATGCAAGAAGCGCATTAAGGCTGAGAGCATTAGAGCTCTGACGAAAGGAGAGTTTTGCGCGCCATGGTGCGCGCCTCTGGAGGAGCTAACAGTAGCCGGTTACGCGGACGAAAATTGATCCTCGACAGTGAGGGGACTAGCAGAGGCACCGCCTGATCCACCAGCTTAGGGCAATCTGAAACACCTCGCAAGATTTTGCAAGCGCTCGTTAGTAACACACAGTTACGCCTCACCTCAAGTGAATAAACCAATGAAATAGTCACTGCATTAAACCCTGCAAAAACTCAACCACGCTGTAACAGACAAGTTTTATAACCAAGGATCTCAGTGTCTTGCAAAATATAGCATCGCATTCGGATGATTTTGTTACTTGAAATCTTATTGCATACTCACCTTGGTCCCGAATCACAATAATTTTGCAAGTAACGTGTATCAGTGAAACAAATTCCAGGCAGGGGACACCTCCCCTGACTGAAATTTACATCAATCATCAATTTACATCATATATTTTCATCAGTGTCAATTAGAGCTAGGGTATAGGATTCACCCAAAGCGTCCGTATTGACAGCCCTTCAATACGTATTTACACGGGTCCAATATCGGACTTTTTCCGATACTTAAACTGAACAAGGAAACTGTCTACCCCTAATCAACTGTCCATGTTGGCTTCGGACGGTATTTTGTTTAGTTCGTTCAAATATTTACTTAGTTCCGCCAATAAACAGTTGACTTCTAAGATACCCAGTTTGTGGGGAAAAATTACCGAAAATCTTGAGTGGATTTAGTGGCGATTACTTATTTCTACAACCGCAGTAAAACACCAGTAATCAATTTTTTGAATGAAACAAATCAAAAATGTCTTAGGTATACGAATTTCCAATAAACTTACAATGTGAATGAGAAATGTCATGTCGCATGCATTTCGTAATAACGTCCTCAAGTTTTATTTGAGAAAGCTCTCCCACTTCGACTCGGTTCATTCGTTTCATTTATAGTACGAAAAATGAATGTCGAAATAGACTGGAGCTGTTCTTCAAGAAACAAAGTTTCCATCTCCCTAGCCCTCTCACACTTACGTAATAGAAGAAACACGTAGTAGAGACGGCACGATGGAAGTTCACAATTCTTTGCACATAGTAAATGTCATACTAGTTCAATAGCTTTGCCAAAGTATGAAGTATGGTGCGTTAAAAGACCAAATATTTTAGAATTTTCGAAGAGGTTTTCGATAGATTGTGACTTTAATGTGCTTTGCTTCAGTAGGTTTGAATTGGATGGAATAGTTATCGCATTAATATTTAAATAACGATACGTTTTTTATGAGAAAAAAATAAGTATTAGAGCAACACAATATTGAAGAAGATGTATGACCAATATCGTTGTCAATTCAGCCAAGCTATTAGAGAAAGTATGGGTTATTAAAGGATACATTTCTGGAGGCTAGAGGATACTTCGTAAAATTATATTCGCCTCAAGTAAGGTTAAGTAAACCAGTAAATTCATCTTTCTATTTATCTAATTATACATAAACACGGAGCATTCTTCTCATTTTGCAGTCAAATTCCATATTCAGTTTGTTACAAAATGCCTATAAACAACATATAGATTGCCGCGCACCGAGATTTTTATTCCCCCTGGCTGGTAATTCGAAACGTGACCCGCCTCGCAAATATGACTTAAGTGGTATCTTCGATAAATATCATCTTTATTAAGTTTTTATTGCACATAAAGATAGACACGTTTCTCGTTTTAAATTCCTGCTCTTTGTCCCTTCGTTTTACCGCCTACGATGTCGTGTTTCCGTGTCGAGGTAATGTCTTATTTTTCTATTTTATTCGTTAGTTTTTATTTTAGCATCATCAAAATATAATTCAAGTTGACTCGCTCACTCATATCATAGCAAATTGTGTAACAGGAGCGAGGTAACAATTCGAGTCACTTTCAGTTTACAATCTTAAATATAAATTATAGATGTTAGGGTGTTCCTTACAAATCGAAAAGTTGAAATTTCATTGTTGTAATACGTGAAAAAGTAACGTATGTTTTTTATTTTTAACTTTGATAATATTTAGGGGTCGCTGTAGATGTATTAGGTACCTACATATTAAAATTATGTGATCTGGACAATGTATCACACAATTTTAATATTTAATGTAATTTTAATCATGACTAACAAGTTATTTTTTTTGCTTATTACTTGCATTCAACAGCGGAAGTAGTTTCATAGAAAAGGTTTTCTACATGATCGTATCCCCAAAGACGTACGTATACGCTGTGCACTAGCCACAATTTCTTTTTACAGATTTTCTATTGTTACGTATTCATGAAAACTAAAATATGAACAACAGCATAACATCGAACATTTCATAAATTAAAGTCTTCAAAAGTCTTTTTCCCCTCACTGCCTCGGAAAGCCATCTTATATCCTTTAAAACCAGTGGGCAAAAACGCATTTTATCCACTAGTGGGGAAAGTAATTTGACCTTGGAGTGTTTAAGTAGCTTTTGATAGATAACAAAACGTAAAACGGTTATAATACAAAAAAACACACATGATGTATTTCTGTTGCCGCTATAACAACAAATACTAAAAAACAGAATAAACTAAATATTTAAGAATTTTAAAAACTTGCTTGTTGCCTTCATCAGGCGCTGGGTCTCAAAATGTATGGGAAAACTAAAATCCGACTCGCACTTGACCAAAATTCTACCTGATATTAATTAACGTTAATATTACTGTTAAAAAAATAAAAAATATTATTATTTAAATTAAATATAGTTCTTTAGCGTGTTGCACTTTCCTCGCAACAGTGAGGTGAAATAGTTATTTACGATACAAGTGCCAAAAATAGGAAATTCGCAACGAGTGGTGATAAATTAAAACACGACCGAAGGGAGTGTTTTAAATCGACATGAGTTGCGAATTACCTATTCGCACGTGTATCGTACAACGTTTTACTGTACATATGGCTCATTAAAGTTTCGACATATGCACGAAAAGTGCTCTTTTCCGCACTAGTGCGGGAAAGTAGCACCATATATACTGTAAAGTCTTTTTCAACTCGCCGTCGCTCTGTTCGGATACAATATCATAGTTATTGTGGTTAGTCGGTGAAGCGTGCAAAGAGTGCAGGTTTGAGGATTGCCTCGAGGTCGCTATTTCATTTTACATTGTTGTTACGAATAGCGCATTCTAAAATATTTACGTCGAAATGCTATTTATATAATTTATTGGGACTTTGGGCTAGAAGCCACGGTCGACTCATGCTGAATGGACTTTTATTTTGAAGCAACACTAGATTCCTTCTTTACATCCTTCCTGTTGTTGTTCCAAAATAAAACTGTATTATTGTTTATTCTACACGCCACTTATTTGATATTAATATTTTTTTAGTTTCGTATCTCAGTAGAAAGCTATAGCAGCCTAGTGGTTCAGGCATGCGGCTGTCAAGCGGCGGTCGTGGGTTCAAATCCCGGCTCGTACCAATGAGTTTTTCGGAACTTATGGTATATTTACCGTTACCTTTTCGGTGAAGGAAAACATGCATCGTGAGGAAACGGGTCTTACCCCAATAAGGTCTAGTGTTCACTCAGGGTTGGAAGGTTAGGTGGCAGTCGCTTTCATCAAACTAGTGCCTATGCCAAATCTTGGGATTAGGTGTCAAAGCGGACTCCGTGCTCCTTTAGGCCACAACAAAACATTAGGACTTTCAATACGTTTTTACTCTTTACGTATGTTGTTATATTCCCATTTAGATGGATATACGACAGCGAGGTTTATCACTGATTTGTAAAACTGTATATTATGTGGCTGTTAGACGTGGTTAATTAGACAGACAATATATCAACCACTACATGACAGGGGTTTGCTTATGTCACAGTGTCTCAGAGTCAAGTGACTTGCAATCTGTCTAAGATTCATGAATCGTTCGCTCGCAAATTTTACAAGGTCATGTTCAATGTACATAAATTTATTATTTTATTTAACGTTCACAAAGATTCAAAAATATCTTAGTAACCTTATGCCATTAACAAAAAAGTCGTGTTCACATATTTTCAGTCTCGTATATATATTTTCGAACTCGACTGTACACAGCTAATGAGATGCGTAATCGATGTCACCAATAATACCCAGGGTATAGTCAAGGGTTAATACCCTAATGACATAAATATATGTACACGCCTTAATGACATTGACTATACTGGTATAGTCTTGTACATAATATATATGTACGTACCTATAAATACCCCTGACTGTACTTAAGTATAATAATTCCAAAAGACTCAGAAAAGCGTTAGTAACTTAGCTCGCCGCGTCTGGAAAAACAAACAGGGCAAGGAAATTCCAATCAGGAAAAACAACCAGCGCTATTTGTGTCACACGAAAAATATTACGTTTCTTTCTATTATAGAGATTCTATTCAGTCAATATGAGTGGGTCAACAAGCAGAGGGCAACAAGCGGGTTGTTGTGATATCAGTGATATCGGATATCCGCGAAATTTCAGATCCGGATCTGACAGGCTCCTGGATCCGGATTTTTCGGATATTACGGATCCTTAAAATACAACCATGAAAACCGAAAATACGGCTACAAAATGAAGTCTGTACCGAGTCCACGCTAAAACCAGAATGGTATAATGTAGATAATTTTCAATCTCTGTTTTTATTCGCCAAATCTTCATTCCAGACCAGATTATTTTTGTTTTTAATTTATTAGTCACTACTAGTAAAACTGCCGGAGTTTATACGAAAATTGGCACAATTGGCAAATGGGCACACACATGACTCGAACAAAAATTAGGGCTTTAAAGCCCAATATCTCGCAAACGAATTACTGATTTGAAAAATGGTTTTAGGAAACCCATAATATTTTTGACTATCAAACGATACCCCACACCATGGGTTTAGCGAGAAAAAAAAAACATCCCTGCTTTAGGTGTAGAGGTTTGTGGCTACCCTAAAAAAAATTTTTACAAGATATTATTATACTATTTTGTCGGCGTGATTGATTTATATACCCATGCCGAATCACAGTTTTCTAGTAGTAATGGTTACTAAGCTAAGCCGAAGACGGGCGGACAGGCAGACATGGCGAAACTATAAGGGTTCCTTGTTGACTACGGAACCCTAAAAAGGACTCATGTTCCCCATTGAACTTTTGTCCTCGGTCTCCGTTCTTGCCGGCAACCTTAATTTAATTTGACGACATATGCTCGGGACAGGAAAGCTGAAAGGTGCTAAAGTGGTAGCTACATAATCGCATTATAATTGGGTGTCACATAATTTGATACCTACTTAATTAAGTTGATTTTTAATTAACTCTTTGAAAACAATATGTTTAAAATAAACAAACTGTGCCACAATAGACCAAAAGAGATTATCTTTTTTATTATATTGCAATACAGTACAATAGAATACAGAGTCCATTACAGGTTATCACTTATAGAACTTAAGAGTCCGCAGTATGCTCGATTCTCCATACAAACGTAGTTACGCTCTCCTTTTTAAACTACGCGTTGGATTGTAACGAAACTTTGCAAGTACAATGACATGAGATATATCTATGTCTGTAATTAGTTTATGTAGCTTCAGATACCATAATAAAAAAATAGAGCTAATTTAAGTTTTTCATTCAAAACTTGTTTTTGCTGTATTTCGTTTGTTTTATAAACTGGAACCATTAGTTTATATTACAGACATAGATAGACCTCATGTAATTGTTTATGCAAAGTTTCGTCATAATTCAACAGGTAGTTTTAAAATGAGAGCGTAACTACTTTTGTATGGGAAGGTGAAATTCGGCCGAGCTTACTGCGGACTGAACTATGTTACAAAGAAGAAAGTTAGCCCAATTAAATTACGCACACACGTAGAGTACCTACAGCATAAGGATATGCTGTACAAGACATTTACCCAACATTTTTTAGTTCAAAAACAGATCAAAAATATAGTAAGTACCTTATTTATTTATTTATTTATTCACAATAATACAATGCAAGCTTACAGTATAAACACCAAATCGCTTACATGCTAAAATAACAAAAAAAGATAAACAAACAAATGAATTTTAAACATTTTTGGGGGAGAAATGAGAAAATTAAAAAATAAAGTTTTGCATATACTATCGTGTTACATGTCAAATGAAAGAGCTCATTGTGTGCATCTAAAATATATATTTTTTGTAATTTTAAAATAATTAGTTTAGAAATTATTTAAGAAAATAGCCAAAAAATGACCATTTCCCCCCTTCATCTCCGAAACTATTGAGTCTAAAATTTTGAAAAAAATACATGAAATAGTTCTTTACCTACAGATGACAGGAAAATCTATTAGAAATGTGCAGTCAAGCGTGAGTCGGACTTAATACTAACTACTACTAATACTACTAAAATCAAATCAGCTTATTTTTATGAAACGTCAAAAACGCTCCGTTAGTAAAAAAAATTGTTTAAAATCTTGTGATGTACGGAACCCTTGCAACGCGAGTCCGACTCGCACTTGGCCGGTTTCTTTGTATTTGTTGTTATAGCGGCAACAACACAAATACATCATCTGTGAAAATTTTGTATTATGAGCGTTTTACGTTTTGTTATCTGTCAAAAGCTACTTAAACACGCTCCAAGGTCAAATTACTTTCCCCGCTAGTGGATAAAATGCGTTTTTGCGACTTTCCGAGACAGTGAAGGCAAATTATCTTTTCTTTGTGTTTGTCTATTAGATACACAGAATTTAATGAAACATCTGAAAGTACGATGTGTATTAGCGACGATTAAATGACTGGTGGTATACGGGTGTATCAAAAATCGGGTGTAAACCGAGCAAAGGCATATTCCGTAGCGCATTGTGATTCCAAATATGCATATGTTTATGTTTTTTTTATACTTATATGTTTACATTGATATTTTTGTTTCTGTTGACAATGCTTGTGTATGACAACATTCCCCCACGGGGTGAAGGGTGGGAGGGTTTGTTTCATTTTTAACCGCTTTGAAAACCAATGTTTTTTGTATGTTTTTTGACACGCAGGTGACCACTTTTAAGTTTTCGATGTCATACACAAACAATATCAACAAAAACAAAAAAAATGCATTTTTTTGGAATCGCAATACGCTTCCGATCATGGCCTTTTTTTGCTTACACCCTGTGTGTTTAGTGACAATATGGCCTACGTTGTGGCATGGCAATGATGTTACCACGATATATTTGATGTGCCATAATTTTAGACGATATTGATGTGTCACTCAATAATAATACTCGTAACTAGAAACTGTGTAGGTTTTAAGTGTTGGGCTTAAAAGCGATCCTTCTACCTAATCTAAAATCCATACCGATAATATTGTTTCCGTGAACTGTGCATAATAGTAACGTACTTCTGAATTAATGTAGGTACTCACAGCACTGGAAGCTTATAGCGCCATTAATGTTAGTACCAGTCCATAGGCCACCGCTTAAATGTAACGAGTCCTGCGAGATCAATTCGGTGGAAACACAGTTCTCATTGTTCCAGGACAATTCATAACACTTGAATTCACTGTAACCCGAACCAGTGTAAGTAAGACCTCCGATTACGCGTTGTTACTACGAATCTCGCGTCAAGATATGTTGGATTTGAACGGGGTAACAAGTTGTGAACGGCATAACAGAACCCTTTCATTGTAGCTACGTCAGGCGTCGACGTTCTAGCGAGCATGATAACTGGCAAGCATTTTAGAAGTGCAACTGTTAGTAGCATACTTGTTTTTTTATGTTGTAATACTTATATCGAATCTCTAGAATCGATTAAAGTTAAACTGGCCTGTAGAGATTTGCTTTAAAATTAATTAGTGTCAATACTCGATCACGAAATGTCCTTTACTGTAAAAAAGAGATGCTAATACCTCAAAATATCAGGAAGTTATAGGTAAACGATGCAATCTTACTGGTGAGACACATATCACTGCAGAATTTAGTCCGATGAACGCCATAGGGGCCATTCATAAATTACGTCATTTCAAAATAGGGGGGGGTCTGGCCATTGGATGACGATAGTAATTTTATAAGATCCCCTATCATCAGGGGGGTGTCAAAAATCGTCAAAAAACGATGACGTAATTTATGAATGGCCCCATACGCTACAAATTGAGAAGTAACGTTGGTTAGTTTTGTAGAAAAGGGAATAATCTTAAAACTCATAAAACGGAATACCCTGATATTAAAGTCTGTTATTCATTTATCGTTTCAATTTAATCATAATAATTTCGGTTTTAAATAAATCCTTTCGCGATATTATTTAAAAGTAACATTTAACTCGGTCTTTGTAAGGAATTTTTAAACTTGAAACCAATGCCATCTTATCCTACAGGCCTTGATGAAAACATGAAGCAAATAAGCTGCGTTTTTCGCAACGATAATATTTGACGCTACTGAAACACCCTTCATGTTCTCGGAAGAATTACGTTTTTAGTGTTCCGTAGTCAACAAGGAACCCTCATATTTTTTATATTTTTCTCCTTGTTTGATCTGCAGCGCGGCTGGCAACAAAAGTCGGAAGTATTACCGACGGGTTTGTGTAACCAATTGATTGGGGTATAAGCTAGGGTCATTGACACCCAAATTACAATAGTATCTACATACGAGTATAGCTTCTATTCAATGACGTCACCAAGTTCAAGGGTGGTTTAACTGGCTCGGATTTCCCGCCGGGCAACGACACTAACCTCAGACATATAACATAAGTATGAGAAGTATGTAGGTAACAATGAAAGTAAAATATTGTAAACCGTTAAAGTATGTGCCAAAAATTATATAATGGCACGAGTTCGGTTCATAAATATGCCAGCTTCAAAATGTGTATTTATGATCCTTTGAATCGGATTATATTAGTGGAATAATATGGCACAAAAAAAAATTTATGCATATTCCTATCTTCCCTCACTTTAACGGGTTAGAATTTTTCGTGTTACATATATCTCGACTCTCAAGATTGACAGTCGCTTGAACCTTTACATGAATTTTGACATCGATGACTCACGAATGATACAGACAAACTAACTGAGGAAATGCCAACAGAAAGATTCTTAAAGAGGTGTTTAAAAATAACTATCAATCTATACATTCAGAGTCGGAAAAGATTTGATTTGAACTATATCACAAATGTATTATCTACATTTGTTCGTGGCGACCATAGCACGCAAATTGCACTTGCGTGATCCACCTCGATATTATGTCTGCCGCTCCACCAGTTTCATTATTCATTGGTTTCGGACGATATGCTTTGCCTACCCTGTCAATATCATAACTTATCCTTTTTCAAGTGTGCCCCTATTTTCTACACAGCAAAATTTATTTACGGTTGGGTAACATAAAAGGTTGCAAAGGTTGATGATTGAGGTTTTATTTAGATGCGGCTTCAAGTCAATATATTATTCATTCAGCACATCACGGAAGCGACCTTTGCGCAATTGTTTAGGAGCATCCAGTCTGAAAGGCTTAATCCATATTTACGTCTTTGTAGATAGGGCAAAACTTGGCTAATCGGTTAAACGTACTTATATGTGATATTTTATTTATACTCTGTATTGCAAAGTTACTCTATAATCTACAGTCACACTCTTCATGGCATTATTAACCCTTTACCTACGGGGCCTTAAATCGCTCCGGCACCTCTCAATACGGGCATGTTTTGGCGAGAGTCAGCGGTTAGGCATAATTTCACTTACTTGTAACTTTTGAAGTATTACAGCTACACATTTGAAATTTCACACGCACAATAAATGTGTTTTATCAATAAATAATCACTTGGAGTAGTAATATTCACAATTTTTTCAGATATCAACCAATATATTCGTCACTAAGAAATTGAAGTTTTTTAAGTTACTACTCGTGGATTTTACTAGTATATGTTTAAAAACATTAGTTTATAGTATATTTAACACAAATAAACACTTAAAGAACGATAATTATACAAATAATGCAAAATATCAATCACTTGAAACGTTGCATCAAAACAATTTACGAGTTATGGAAAATAGTGATGTGCACCTATGGAGACAGTTGTCGATATATCGATAACCTAGTACATCATCGACCAAGGGAAAAAATCGAGCAGTAATTTACTACGAATAGTTTTTCACAATACTAGTGCAGAAAATAGGAAATTACCTGTTCGCACGTGTATTGTACAACGTTTTACAGTTCATATAAAGAAAGAAAGAAAGAAGATATTTATTCACTACACAAAAGACACACAGAGACAAAGGGAGCAGAAATACAAAAAACAAATGGCATTTTCAAGTTCCGACGTATGCACGGAAAGTGCTCATTCCCGCACGCGTGCTGGAAACTGGCACCATATGTACTGTAAATACCTTTATTAGATTCTGTAGTGAGTACGAGTGTGCACTAAGGTATAATTTATGAACCAAAAATTGTAAAAAACACTAATAATAACACTGCAAACACTTCCGCACCGTACTCTCACAACAAGTCGATGAAATTGAAAACAACACTATTGTCCGCCATATTGATTTCCATGATTTGCACTCCTGCAGTACGGGTGTCAACCCCAGTTGACAGCAAAAATGCGGTAATTTTAAAAATATGTTTATGTCAGAGCCATCTACCGAAACATAACGATATTTTTTTCTTTGCATCTATACTAATCCCAATGCATAATGTGACCGCTATTAGCAAGACATAAGGTCTCTTTTGACTTAAAAAAATATTGAACATGACCATTACTTCGATCAACTATAGTTGACACCCGTACTGCAGCGGTGTTGCCTTACTGGCAACTCTGGTTGACACCCGTAGGTAAAGGGTTAACTTTGATAGTACCGCTACTTATCGTAAATATTCTACAAATGTAGATTATATAGTATCTTCGCAATCAGGGTATAAATAATCTATCACAGAATGACTGCATATCACCGACCAGCCAAGTTTTCCCCTTCTTATGCGATGCGCACCTAAGTATTTACTTTGCTGACTTTACATAAAACCATATGGCAATTTTTGGCAAAGTGGCGTACGATTTACTTGATGTTGTACGACCATGCTGTTTACTAAAGTTGTATAAAGTTCATTCATATTGTTTTACATCATATAAGGTTCATATGTTTGACAGGGAGACATTTACTAAAGTTGTGGTGTGCCAAATGCTTTTCTTTGCTAACGAAAGGCTAACGACGTCGTAGCAAATAACGATATATTTCGAATATATATAATGTTCAACCACTTATGTCAATTATTAAAGTGACCTTTAACGCCATAGCTATCATATAGGCCCCGTGTCGTAATTGGTACCCCGCCGTTAGCCATATTCTAGTCAACAAATTGGGCTGGTGGGGTGAATATTGTGTCATTTGGAAATAGACGTGACGGTTAAGGCGTGCATTACTGCCCATATAAATCTTTTATTTGAGGAACTTCGAGAAGAAAGAAGAAAACTGTTTCAATATTAAGATAAACGCGTGCGTTTGTTTGCCCTCTTATGAATAAACGTACCTAATTATACGTCTACACATGTGGATATCTATACGCCGAGTCGCCGACTAATGAAAATGTTGAGTGTGATGTTGAACTTTGTTATATCAAAAGGAAAAACTTTATTAATATCGTTTCATGTTTATTATAGTATTTATAATAATTACATTTTGTCGATCTTTAAGGCTTTAAAGGCTCCACACGCTTTTTGGCTAGTTTTGACGAGTTTCGAGTTGATATTCCTCCGTCAAAACTAAAGATATATTTATGTCCCAAACACTTATCGGTTCTTCAATTCCTTATCTACATTTATTTGCACGAGAGTTTTTATGAAAATAATTAATATTTTTTTATTATTTATGCAAACATGGTCCAAAAAAGCTCTGTTTTTGATATTAGTATGTTAATGCACTTCTATATATGAAATCTACACATAACTGTTCCATAATTGACGTCCCTAACAACCCAGGAGAGATTTTAGTTTTAACTCATTTTGACAAAAGTTACGTCCAAAAAACTGGTTTATTGGCTTGAAATGGACAAAGTTTGGTGCCGTATATCCCAAAAACTGTGAGTTTGAAGTAAATATGGAATACTATTCCGGTAAACCTCGTTTTTGTTATTAAGGATAAGCCATCAAAAACAGGAAAAACCCGACAGTTACAGATCGAAGGTCCTTGGGAGCTAGGAGCCACTTAAGGTGGTTCGACGACCATACAAAACGTTTTTTGACATTCGCAGATTAACGGCGTGATATTGAAACTTATGTAACAATATTTCATAAATTGGCTTTCTATTTGCGCGTAATTCCCCATTTCCTGGACAGCCAATATATGAAAGTGTGTTACATACGTTTCTTAAAATATCACGCCGTTAATCTGCGAATGTCAAAAAACGTTTTGTATGGTCGGTGAACCACTTTCAGGCTATACTGCCACCAAAATGAAGTCTCACTCGCTCGTTATTGTTTGCTTGATATGCTGTGTAAGAACACAGCATATAATAAACTTGGGAAAACTGCATAAAAAAGGTTTTAGTTAAAACAGATCATAATTTCAAAAAAGTAAGAAAAGCAAGTAATTGTTTTTTTTTTAATAGAGACTAATTAAAGTTCAAGTTCAAGTTGTTTATTGCATCATGTTGTTTACAAGGTCTTAGATTCTAATACATAATTGAATTAAAGTTTCAAACTTGAACCCTGCTAGGGCGTTGCATTCTTACGGATATACATACAATACAACACAATACAATATATCTCTTAAAATTAAAATTAAAAAAATACTTACATTCCTTATCTATTAGGTACTCTTCGGTTGAATAGTTAATTAACTTAATTTCTTAATTAAGTACGTCTTTAGCTGTGTCTTAAAGTTAATTACATTATTTTCGTTTTTAAATGCGGTCGGTAAGTTATTTATGTAGTTTTACATAATATTCGTTTAAATGATCATGTCCAACACAATATAAATAAAGTTTTGAAAAAAGCGACCACTAAACCCAGATCATATAAAATTTCACCAAAAAGTTTTCGCACTTTTGTAACATTTCGATCCTGTAAAAAAAATGTATTATTGACACTGATTTTGTAATACTTTACATAAAACTATTTTTTTCATATTTTTGGTTTTACAATATATCTTATTAGGTACTATGGCTTACTGAGGGTTTTTCAGAGCACCCAGTCCCGCCAAACTACTGCTACTGCCAGCTAGCTGCACTTTGGGGAGAAGTCCCTTTAATATAAAATTAAACAGCTCGGCCGAGTTATCCTCATTTTTTGCCAATGGCGACACATCATGCTACACTATGCCACTCCATAAAACTAGTCAAAATTCGATCGTGCAGTTTCTAAATATCTAACGAATTATTTGCAGAATCATCTAGACTTTTGAATCACATTTTTCTTCAACAGCATTAGCTGTAGGTTAGCGTAAGTAAGTAGTCATACCAAAGCACGTTCCGTTTATCACTCAAGCCCAAGCACGCAGCTCTGACGCAATTTACACCGCCAAAGATTAAAAAAAAGACATTACGCCTAATCTCTTCGAGCTGCCTATTAATGGACCCAATTGTCGTGAAAATGTCTTTCAGTAACTTTTTCCATTATGCTCAGAAATGTTCACCTAGCTGTTGCAATAATAGTAAGTAATAGATCCTTGTTATTGATTAGTGCCAGTTTAAAAAGTAAATAAAATACTACCACAGCGGACGGAAAAGTGTATGCTATTCCATTACTGTTTCTTTTTTTACCTTTTCAATAACATGTTTTGACAAGTAAAAGTAAACAACCAGTAGGTAATCATCCTTACATTTATTCCCACTTTTTTATTGCTATATTTGTTCCCCCTCATATCGGTATTTTTAAATAGAAATAAAAAAATACATTTTATTTATGGTTTCTAATATAAAACCGCTGTACCTTGCCTTTCTACGTGTGAGCGAGGCGACTAGGAGCGCAAGTACTCACACTTGGTAGCATCCCAAAGCCCATGAAACCAGTGTAAGACCGTCCCGCCTGTACGGCTCAGGCCTTGGGGTTCCATAAGACATGGCACGTTCGCCGAGACTAAAACGCGTCTTATTATCTCATTTATAGCACAGTGCCTGGGTATCCTGTCGAAACATCGCACGCAGATTAGGCCGTGGTGTTAATCTGCCTCGACCATCACCTACAACCCACACCGGCGTGGCTCGCAAACCTTGCCTCCGATACTTAGGACCACCGCCACCCGCAACATGTTTTTATCCAGTACGGTCTCTACATAAATGTGGCGACGGCAAAGCATTTAACCATGCACCCGCCTCAGGGTCCCCGACAGCCTCCAGACGGGATTGTGTCTCGTATAGGGAAGTTAGAAGGAGGAAAAACTTGTAGACTTGTCGCTTTTTTATTTAAATGCAGAAACTAGCTCCGTTAGTTCCAAAATCTCAGGCCAGTAGCTATAGGAATACTTCCTATATATATAGTAGTTCGTAGAAATGACATAGTAGTTTCGTGGCGCGAGACGGAAGACAGTGCCAGCGAAATGGCCAAAAGAATGAACTCCAGCGTCACACGAGCAGAACTCTCCCGCATCGCGTAGGTACCTATAGGGTTTGAGAATAGAATATAGCGTCAACTCATACACACTTTGACGTTATTGTATGACAAATCTGTCACATCCATTCCCAATCTTAACTCAGTTTTTAGGTATGCCTTTAGTAAATATAATTCAAACTGAACTGTAGAGACATATTTGAAGGGTGTTGCCTGAGAGGTAAATTATAAGTCAACTTGCCTCAAGTTTAAAGCAATATAAATAGGTTATTAGTATGTTAATTCCGACACCGTTTCTCTGAAATAAGGCCTGAAGGGATCGAGTCTGTCCACCGTAATGTAACGGGCCAATTCATCTTGTTTCTCGCGTGGGAATAAAACATGACCGTCGTTTCGGGCGCTTTACTCGTTTGTTATTTGATACATTTTAACTTTTGTTTCCCGACATTTTTATTTACTACTAGCTGCTGCCTGCGACTTCGTACGCGTAAATTTTATAGCCTGTGTTCTATTCCGATATCTATGACACGTTACTGGAAAGTTTCTTAAAAATATATTCTGTTGTTTTTGCGTGATTGAGTAACAACCATCTAAACATACACCCTTTCACATTTATAATATAGATAGTAGAATAATTATAGTATATTAGTAGGATATAGGTCGTGAAATCCTCTAGGAAGCACCGCACTCCTTCTTATTGCGTTCATGTTTTGTTTAATTTAGTCGGAATGAGAAAATAATGCCGTAAAAACAAGTGCCTATATGCCAACTCTTTAGATTAGGCAAATGCCGGACCTCTAGCATACTTTAACATGCTCCCGATATATAGCGAAAATTAGGAGGAGGGAGAACATCGTGTCAATAATTGGCATTAGTAAGCAATTTGTGCATCTTACAAACGAACATCACGTCCCTCAAGTGACTCATTTGGCCGATTATCTACAGTCGCGTGTAATCTGATGAAAATGTGACGTTTATGTGTTCTGAAGTGAAGCTAAAGTACATCGGGATACCTCATACAGACATCATGCTACGATCAGCAAAAACTGCCAGATATAAACAGGTCAAGATTATGACGCCAACTTTATTAGTTTAGATATTTTTTCTTTATCATTTGGTCAATACCGCAGCGCTCTGCGTAGCCTGATCTACACCGAATAGTTTAATAACTCCTGATTGTAGTGCATGAATTAGAAACAATTAAGTTAATTAATAACCTTTATTTGTATAACTAAAGTCTAAACATGGCTAATGTAGCATTTCATAATATTTATAATATGAAACAACTTATATAACTTCGAAATAGGCATGCCGGTATACTTACCCACTCTGTTTCGACACATGTAAAATACTTTTTGCCTGTACCTATATTTAATGGAACTATAGGTTTAATCATCTCATAAGCTAATATAATCCTGTAAACAACCGTTTGTTTCCTAAATAATTTTTAAAAAAACCTTGGAGACTTCTGGAATTAATATAATAAAAATATAATGAATAATAAGCGCTGGGAGAAGTTTGGAGCGCCTGACTACGATTCTACGTATGACTACGATTTGACTTGCCTAATTGCAATTTTTCATTCAGATTTTACGAGTAGCATTCAGACAACTTAGCCACTGAGAGCTGTCAGAGATAATAGCTTTCATGAAAGTTAGCTTTTTTAATTTTATATAGATCGACTCCATGGAGTGTTATTGAGTAAAGGTATAATAATACGTCTTGCTGTAGAGACTCCCCCCGTATCGCTAACTTTTCAGACGCAGTTTATGAAATTGCTCGTCTATCAAGCATTTTATCTCAGGAAGAAGGCCTTTTGTAGTGGAAAATTACAGGGACCTTTACCCCACTTACGAAACTGGTACGAATAGGTCGAATGAGTGAACGGAAGTGTCTACATATATCTATATGGAAATGGTTATTTATAGATTTACACGATTGGAAGACAGTGCTGTTATACATACTTGTACATTGTGGAGGAATGTGGATAGGCTAGTTTTTATCTTAAAATTGCCCTTAAATGGGGTTAAAACGGGAGTGGAAAGTTCTATGGGATGGCGATTAGGTATTCATGCTACGACGCCCGCGGGAAGTCTTATAGCATATTTTCTAATACATTTTGGAAAGGTATAGTATTACTCCCGTAAGGCGATACATATATACATATGTACCTATACGAAGGGTAGTAGATATTTGCGACTTATAATAAAATTAAAGATACTTAAACAATAAGCGGATTTACTCTTAACGAAATTCTTTGTCCGATTAAAGGCTGTCATTTTTATCAAAGGAATTTATTTACCGCAGATTTCCACATTTTAAATACCTTTTTCGATTATTCAACCTTCACCTTCGGTGGCTATTGTTTTTCTCGAGCGTTCTCTAGCCTTTGTTTGGCTCTGTGGGGTTTTAAAAAAAGATTCACTACGACCCTCGCTTCTCATAACGCTGCAATCTTGATCCCATGGGCTTGTTTACGTAATACTTTAAGTTTCTTTTTACGATCGTTCGTAACTTCTAAAGTAGTATTTATTAGTCAGAACACTAAAGAGTCGTTTTTCATACAATCAAGAGCATTATACGGTAGCTGCGGCATAAGCAATTTCGAATATTTAAAATTTATTGAAGCGCTTTCCACTACCACTTGCTCTGCAGGTATACAGTGATGTGTTCCTGGTGGCGAGTAAGGTTCCCGATGATGCGGTGCGGTGAGAGCGAGGCACGAACACAGCGAATCCACAAATCAAGAAAGGGGCGGCATCGCACATATGACTCAACTGGAATCTAAAAGCGTCCATAAGCTTAGGTTTTCTATCAGGCAGGCCGCATGCTTGTTTGGCGCCGTCTTGATTTAGAAACATAACAGATTGTAAAGGGTGTCCCAAAAAGAACGCAAGATTTTTTACACATTATGTATGGAAAATCTTGCGTTCGTTTTGGTACAGCCTATATTAAGTATTGTAATTTGTATTTTTTCACCATATTAGCATGAGTTAAAGTATGCGTCTGAATTAAATATTACTACTGGGCGCATTCGCAACTAATTGTAGACATAACTAGCTGTTAACTGTCTGACGGAGCAGGTAGTTAGTTCATTGCAACGAGCGAATTTCACCCCGAGGGACCACGAGCAATGTTGGTTATCAGTACATTTAGTCACTTTGCACAATTATAACTTATAGACTGAGTTAGAGTACTTTTAGACCTTTAAAAATATGTAAAACTTATAATTAGCTTTTATTAACAGCCGATATTTGACAGCCGCCATCCCGGTGCAATAAACGTCAATGATGACATATGATGACTTAAATTGTACTGGGATGACATCTGTCAAATATTGGATGTAAGGGCATTTTCACTATAGTCTTATCATTATATCTTTATTCTTATTTCATCTTAAGTTAGGTTTGTACAATAAATTTATAAAAAGTAAAATATAGAACTAGACATACAAAACATAAAATCATTATAAAAACCTAACCTAGGGTGCAGCCGGCAGCAAGACGGGGCCTAAGTTACCAGCGGTCTGGGCGACAGAGACAGGAACCTCCTGACTATCCGCGCGGTATCCAGGAGTACCGCCTTC
Organism: Epinotia bilunana; assembly: GCA_947049275.1. NCBI lineage: Eukaryota > Metazoa > Arthropoda > Insecta > Lepidoptera > Tortricidae > Epinotia > Epinotia bilunana. The sequence goes on from OX346253.1 coordinate 6,423,009, forward strand.
TGTATCTGACCCTTGATCCAACCATCTAGCGAGTCTCTTGAGGTGATGGTCGAGACTCATCGCTATTGAACCGTTCGCTGAAACGACTATCGGGACGATGATCGTCGAATCAACATCCCACATGGCGGTTACCTCGTGAGCCAGGTCTAGGTACTTGCTGGCTTTGTCCTTCTCGGCCTTCAAGTGGTTCTCGTCATGGGGGATGGTGATGTCGACGAGCACTGCTTGGCGTTTCGATCGATCTTTCAGCACGATATCAGGCCTATTGGCAAGAATAGTCCTGTCCGTGATGACAGATCGATCCCAATAGAGCGTGGCACGACCATTTTCGGGAACTGGCGCAGGTGTTTACTTATAGTAAGGCACTTCGGAGACCACAAGACCGTATAGCAGAGCAAGTTGCTGGTGAACAATTCTGGCTACAAGGTTATGTCTGTGCAAGTACTCGCCGTTAGCAAGATGACCACAACCGGAGATAATATGCCTGAGTGACTCCCCGGGACGGCGGTTTCGGTTCTAATTGCACAGACAAAACCTTCGGTTTCCCCGAAGAGATCCCCGAAACGTAGCCAGTTCACCGACGCGAGCAGATCTACATCGGGCCCTGTGAGAGCCCTGTAGAACCGCCCGTGTAGCTCCTTGCTCCTCCACACCGCCCTGCGGTCCTCGGCGCTCATTACTTTAAGTCTGCGCCAGTTCTCGTTTGCCAAGGAGAGCGGGGTGAAGTTTCCGTCTACTGCTACTACATCACGATGCATCCCACACTCGTTGTTTAGGAAATAATCCCTGAGACTGCACACCTCGCGGTTGTGGAGGTCTTTGGCATTTAGAAAGCCGCGACCTCCACACTTCCGCGAGATGTACAGTCTCATAACAGACGAGCGTGGGTGTAGCATGCGATGCAGTAAGCAGTACTCGGACTCTTCGATCCAGGGCATCCAGCTCAGTCTGAGTCCACCTTAGAACGCCAAAGGAGTAAGTAAGCAAGGGCATCACCCAAGAGTTGAAGGCACGCACCTTGTTGCCGCCCACCAAAAGACTATTAAGTACTTTGGTCAGGCGACAAAAGAAACGCTCCTTCACCGCCCGCTTTACGCCCTCACCCTCAATACCCAATGACTGTGACATACCAAGATACTTATATGTTTCCGCTTCGGAGATAGATTTGAGGGACATTGTCTCAGAAAGTTGCAAATTTGTTGAATTTACAACTTTCCCCCGCTGTACATGCATGACCGCACACTTATCGACACCAAATTCCATTTTGATGGCACTACTGAAGACTTCTGTTGTTTTCAGTAGTTCCAACAGGTTATGTCCATTCGGTGCAAATAGCTTAAGTTCATCCATATAGAGCAGATGAGAAATGACCTCACCCTCCCTCCGAAGCCGGCAACCTAGTCCCGAATCCTTCAGCAGGGTGCTAAGCGGATTCAGTGCTAGGCAGAACCACAAAGGACTCAGACTGTCACCCTGGAAGATCCCACGTTCAATCCTTATAGAGTCCTGCGGACCAGAAGGGCAATCTCCTCCCCCCGGTTGACGAAGGACTGTGGTCCACTGCCCCACGCAAGCACTTAAGAAGGATCTTAGAACTGCATCAACTTTATACAACTCTAAGATCCTCCTGAGCCATGAATGAGGCACCGAATCATAGGCCTTCTTGTAGTCAATCCAGGCGGCCGAAAGGGCCCCCCTATTCCGCCGGACTCGTTGGCAAATGGTCATGTCTATGAAGAGGAGCTCTTTAGTACCACGAGATCCAACCCTACATCCATTTTGAGCAGGGGCCAAAACGTTGTTTGCAACGATGTGTGCGTTAATTTTTGCTCTCAAAGTAGATGTAAGGAGCTTGTACAGCGTAGGCAAGCATGTGATGGGTCTGTAGTTTTTCGCTTCCGTGGTACTACCGGACTTATAGAGCAGGGAGGTGATACCAGTTGTCAAGAAAGATGGTAGGGAACCGAGCTCAAGGGCTTGCTGGAACTGCGTTGCCAAACGCAGGTGTGAGCATCGAAACCATTTCAGCCAGAAGTTATGTAATCCATCCGGTCCAGGACTTTTCCAGTTCGGGGCCAAACGGATGGCACAACTAACGTCCTCGGGGCTGATGGTAACAGTCCCCATGGGCTCGATGAACGCACACTCACGTTCGACAACACTCATCCACTCGCCTTCGGTGTGTTCGACTGGCACTAACCAGATACTACGCCAGAAGTCAACCATGGCAGTAGCATCCGGCTGCTGTCCGTCGGAAACACGAAGGTCGGCTCCCTCCCACTTTCGGTATACCTTCCTTTGATCGCTTTGGAAAAGGCAATTCTGCTGGTATCGATCCACTCGCTCTCTGTAGCGGCGAATACGGCCTGCCCATGCATAGACTTTCTGCTTCAGAAAGTCAATGCGCTCTGTGACACAGGCCATGTAGTCGCGGGGCCTGATACCAGTTCCCGCGAAGGCCTGGTTCACAAAGCGCATGACTCTGGGGCGGTTGTTGCCCCCCCTGAAGCAGATCAGCTTTGCAATGAGAGTCCTAAACGTATTGATACGACGCTCAATCCGCACTTGCCATGCAGGGACACCCCCGGCGGTCCTAGGTACACGGTCAGCGTCCGGAAACTTGACGCGAGCAACATGGCACGCCGCGATGGCCCCGCAGTACATGATTGAGTGTGTATCAAGTAAGTCTTTACTAGCCTGTATATACGGGTCTAGCAGACCGTTTAGAGCTCCCATTAACGCTAGATTGCGTCTATTTACGGGCAGGCGTGGTAGTTATTATTATTATTATTATTAGTATTATTTTATAACTCAGTATGTAGCAGAAATCAAAGCATTGTAAATATTCTACATTTATGTGGTTTGTTGTGGTATTTATGTGGTTATAATTTATTAAGAAGCTTAGTCTTTCAAGGAAAAATAATACTTACCTTAAAATGCAAAATTGAAAACACACGACGGATGTATAATTGAAAATAATTCAATAATGTTTGAAAAAACCCTCGACTATGTAATAAATAAATTTCCCCAAATCGCTTACTGTTTAATTTTAATTATTTCCTGCATTTGAAGATAAATATACGAAATATCACTTGATATTAAACAGTAGGTAAGCTTTTGGTGAAGGAAAACATCGTGCGGACCGGTCTGATTCCAATAAGGTCTCGTTGTTCCTCTGGCTTGGAAGGCCAGATCAGCGCAGTCGCTTTCGTAAAACTAGTGCCTACGCCAAATCTTGGGATTAGGCGCCAAAGCGGACCCCACCTCCATTAGGGCATAACCTGGATAAGAGTTAGGAGGATGATGTGTGATGATGATTTGAACATAAATTCAAGAAAGTTGAAGGATTTATATACACGAAACTTACGTTGTGTTTTGTGTTGCACTGATGAGTTTTAATAGGGGTGTGAACTCAAAATTTATTATTATTTCAAAGGATAGAAGGCAAAAAATATGCCTAATGACGAAAATCCTATTTGAACATCTCAAAAAATTACGAAGCTACAACCGTTTTAATGTTGATTGTTAGAGAGAGAGAGAGAGAAAACGCTAGCAGATCGTGACGTCACGATCCTCGAGCGTCTTAGTAAATGAAAATCGTTTCATATGAAGGTGCGTTTTGTAGAAAACGGACAGAATATACCCTCTCTTAAAACTTTGGACACTTATAACTTTGTGATTATTTATTTTACCTATTGCGTTAGTTTTTCCTCCATTTGACTACATTCTTAGTCTTTTCTCAAGAAAATATATCATTATTGATTATTTTATTTATTGTCTACACTCCTATTGTTTCATGTTAGTATGTGACGATGAACAATTATTTCAAGCTAGTAGTATGTTTTTTTTTATAATTATAAATAAATTAAAACTAGCTTAATGAATGATTTAATTTAATAATTTTTCTCAACACATTAAGTAATAAAAGAAATAAATAACGATTTTTACCTCCATTATCAAGACTAACATACCAGCGTAGGAAATTTTCAATATTTCTTTTGTTAAAAGTTCCAGGAATTTCAACTGTAGTCGCGGTTAAAAATATGGATATTAAAACTTGATGAACCAGCCCCTGCATTTAGATTTCCGCACTTTACTTCGTTCAGAATTTGCGGCGTTTTCGAGTTCTGCTGAGAAAAAAAGGGTTCGTGAACCGTTAGTAACTCTCACATGCATATAAACTTCTTCCTTCGGAAGTATTTGAGGAATTCAGAAGTTATGCGAGGGTGGAGCGATAAAGAATATTGTGTTCTTGAACAAATTTTCGGCGAGAGCACGTCGGTATTTCCAACATGTTTTAAACGGAAAGTTTACAAGTCAACGAGCGCAAGTTTACGTATTTTTCCTCCGTATTTGTGGTGTTTGTGGTATATGAAGCCAAGCTACGACTTGCTAATAGAATTTTGCTGGTTTTTTTCTTTTTCTACAAATATCTTAGTAGACTAACTAACATCACATGCTTATAAAATCCTTTATTTAGACGACATAGCCACTGGACTCCGTAATGTCTTCATAACTTATAGTGCCAATATCCAATTATCCATTACCCAACGAATAAGTTACTCAAAGCTGCTACTCACAACACAAACAAAGCAAGTTACTCTTAAGCCGCATCCTCACTGTTTATGTTAATCTTGTTTTTGTTAAAGATAGAGAGGGGCAGTAAAAAACACACTATCTATGTTTGAAGTCAGTAAACTCTACGAGACTGTGGGATGCCGCTGGATGCGGGTGGCGCAGGACCCGTCAATTTGGCAGTCTTTGGGGGACGCTAATATGACAATTATGATAAAACTCGAAATAGCATTTTCAATCTTGTTAAGTTTTAGGCACATTCGGCAGAAGAAATCATGCTAACGATCGATTAATATGAATAAAAAGTTTTATTGACACTAATTCATTAAAGGGACTACCCTAATTAAATGTATTATTTTTATATACATATATATTGGTAAACACATGAAAACTATTTATATTTATCAATTTATTGTCATTGTCAACAAACTAAGTAGCCGATCCCATGGTTTTCCTGTATGTAGTGGAAAGCGACTACTGCTTAGGCGCCCGCTAGCTGGTTCCTGGCAGTGAAAGTGTTAAAAATACTTACAAAATAAAATATGGTTTTAAGATAGGTAGGCAGGTATTTTTACAGTTAAAAAATCCATCTTGATTCGTATGTGCTCCTGATCTTAATATTTACTAAGCTATGTATACTCGTCACTCAGATATTTTTATCAATTTAATTAAAATCTAGTGAAAGCCCGTAGTTCCAATTCTTGCAACAATTTTTCTCTTTCAAAAATGTCTGTTTGGTTTCAAAATGTAAAAATTTGCCACGTTTAAAATAACTTATACGGAACGGCCTTATACTAGGCATTTGCATAAGTATATATATGCAATTTATATTTAGAATATTTACGGAAGTGAACCAGTTCTGTAATTTCCTTGTTCTAGCTGTTACACAATCGATAACACAATATATTAATGACATAAGTTATGTAATCGATTTGAAAAGCATGTTATCTACGTGTCGAGTCTAGACTAGGGGTCTATAGTGGCCATGGCCTGTACAAAAGATTAGTATAAACGCGACTAAACTTAATAACGCATAAATTAGGAAGACTTTTTAAGAAAGAAAGCAAAAATACAATATCTATACAATATAAATAAATGTAGGTACGTACATATGCTTTTCGTCACCATACTGATACCACCGGAGGCATCAGTAGCGTTCGGATCGCCTGTGCGGACACGTAACCTCTATAAAAATGCTCTAAATGCTCTCTAAGCGGGCGGAGGAACACTCATTTTAGCGATATCTGTAAACTTTTAGCTAAGAATTCACCTATGGACAAAATATGACAGCGTGCGAATGCCATGCGATGTCCTGGACTGTTATTCGGAATACGCAAATGCTCCTCACCTCACCCCTCATGCCTATCGGAACTAGACCTCTACCTACGCTTAGTTAATACGAATCGCGGCGTCAATATATATTTGTGAGTGAGCGGTGAGGTGAGCTTAAAGCAAGTTACAGAATAGAGGGGCAGGGCTGTTATTCGGAATGCGCTCATGCGCCTCACCAAACACGTCACGCATAACGACTTAGATAACTTACTAAGGCACGAATCGCGGCGTCAAGATATATATTTGTGGGTAAAGGTGAGGTGAGGTTAAAACAAGTTACAGAATATAGGGGAGCAACTTTAGCTTCTTCAACTACGTCGCTGGTGACACATGTCGCGGGACATTAGTCCCCTAGTGAATCCTGAACATTTGAGAAATATCTTTCATAACTTTCATAAGCCCAAATAATCTTGTTCGTTTGGAGTAAACCCGTGGCGATGTGGCAGACTGCATGTAGTTAATTCCAACAATGTTCCACGACGATGCAAATTAATCGCTTCAATGCTATCAAATCTAAATTTAGACGTTTTTATTTTGACGCTTTGTGAAAACCGGTTGAGGAGACGTTGTGTAGTAAAAACTGCTGGCATAATTTTTTTACACACTTATGTATACGATGTGGTGTGTTTGCAATAAATGTGAATTTTAAAGTGGACGCTAGAGACTATACAGCCTTGAGTTTTGTTATTTAAAGGTTTTTTTTCAAAACAAGATGGTGAAATGTCAAACAGGACATATCGATTTATGTGTGATACTGACGATCATAAACAAACACGTTTTAACGAAAATAAATACGTAACAGACAATAACTTTCTAAATCTGTCTTTATTCGCAGGGGTGTGGACACTAAATAAAATAATCAATAAGTAATGGTCAGTTTTAAGAAGGCGTATTTTCTGTCCCTTTGCCGCCAAACGCAACTTCATACGAAACGATTGTCAGTTACTATGACGCTCGCGGTTAGTGACGTCCCTAACTGCGAGCGTTTTCTCTCTCTAACAAGCAATATTGAAACGGTTGTATTAGCTTCGTAATTCTTTGAGATATCTAAATGGGATTTCGTCACTAGGCATATTTTTTTGCCTTCTTTCTTTTGGAATAATAATAATTAAATCTACACCCGTATTGGAATGCATATTTCGGAGATATGTAAATACTTCAAAAACACTTTTACGTCTAGGCCTAGTAGCAACTAAATTCGTAGAATAACTGTAATAAATCACTAACACAAGTTAAAGAAGTCAATACGAAAACCTGTCCATAAATAACTGCATTTCATGGAAACACAATATATGTATGTCTTAAAATAATAATATGTGTAGGTATAAACAATGGGTGAGTCTACAAGTCATATCATGAATCATAACATAACAACAGAGTACGAAGTCTGATAAGTATAGAGTTAGTTGAAGACGTATGTAATAGCTTCGAATTACAGTCATAATGTTTGCAGTGATACAATTAAAGGGATTAAGATTTTTTTATTTTTTTTTTAATAATATACTTTGACGGCGGCAAACAAGCTTACGGTCGCCTAGCCTGTGGACACTTCCGACTCCAGCAGAATAACGAGCGCGTTGCCAACCCTATATTTATTTGAGGACTCGTTGCGTTAACAGATAGATACAAATGCAGGCCTCTCGCTCTCGACACAGCGCACCACACACCACTTAAATTAGATTTAAATAATAGTTTATAAACAGACTTACTATAATGGATTATATGTAACGGTAGCCTGTTATATCAGGCTTCTGAAATAATCTCTTACCATGAAAAAAAATCACGGGCGGGAAAAAAAAGTAAGACACACTACCAATTATTAGGAGTAATAGTTTATATGTATTTAATTATTCATTCAAACTACCCGAATTGTAACAAATAATATCCTACTTAAAAGACAAATTCTGTACGATATCGGTTTTAGTAGTAGCGAGTTCAGGGTTACCATTTTCTCGGCCGCCAGTCTCCTCTGCGCTTCTGGTGGGGGCATACGCATCGGTTGCCATTTTGCGCGGGAAATATTATACGATAATCAAAGTGACATGAAACAAAGTATATCTCAACCATAATATAAGAATAAAAAGTCGATAATAACTAATTAAATTCAGTGATTTTTCAAGTGGAAAGAAGTGAGAGTGATATACAAAAGTGAAGAGGAAACAAGTGAATAATCGTGCGAAGTTTGGTTTGTTGATTAGTTAGAATGTAATGTAATTGGACGTTTCGAAAAATATGATACGAATGCGATGTTATGTTTACGGACCATTTGTAGTGTACAGTTGTGCTAACATGGCTGGGGTGCTGTGACGCCGCACATGCAAATTACGAGTTGCAAAAGAGATTTCAAGTATAACTTGGAAACGAAAATCGTTGAATACATTTGTGACTTACCTATTGTTGAAACTTGTTTTTCGTACGATAACAATGTCAAATGTGAACAAAACATTCGGTATGTTTGGAAATCTTATATAGATTGTAGAGACTTATTAACTAGCGTCTGATTAGACACTGGTCGTAGAAAAACTGGATATAAATAAATAAATAAATATTAGGGGACAATCTTACACAAATCGACCTAGTCCCAAACTAAGCAAAGCTTGTACTATGGGTACTAGACGACAATAAACATACTTATATAGATAAATAAATACTTAAATACATAGAAAACATCCATGACTCAGGAACAAATATTTGTGCTCATCACACAAATAAATGCCCTTACCGGGATTCGAACCCGGGACCTCTTGCTTCGTAGGCAGGGCATATCGGCATAGACTTTATTGAGCAAAAAACTAGCTATTTGAGTTTATTTGATTCTACCTAGAATTAGGCAAACAGAAATGAATAAATAAAACTAGAAACTTAATTATTAAAACACGTTTTTGACGACCACAAAGTAAAAATCGAAAATCTTCGTACGAGTATAATGACTCCGTGATTCATCAAAATTAATGATTAACTACTAAAACATAGCTTACCTGAATTACTAATCCACTCTACGAATTGGCGCCTTAAGTCAAGTAGCTATTAAGAAAAAAAATGAAAAGGTCCTATCATCGGTTTTCAACAACAACAACATTATATATCTAAATAGATGTGTGCAATATAACAAGACTTTTATGAAAAAAGACTGCGCTTGAGTACGTACATTTCGGCGCATCGCATAAAAGTTTCTATGATGCCCGATGAATATGTATTGACAGGTACAGTACAGGCTCATTAGCAGTGGATCTAATCTGTTTTCAGGGAGCTGTAGAAAATCATAAATCGGAACACCGCTCGATATGTTATCATATTCGAATTCATTTAAAAGGAACTTTACGATTTTGGCAACTTATAGTCCTCCTCACAGATTTCAATGGCGGCGACAGTAGCAAATTAAGGATTCTGTCTATTGCGAGCTCTGCCTAGCTACCATGATCGCGTTTGTATGTTGATCATTCAATCATCATTTCATTCACCACGGAACTTTTTCGACTTGGCTAACTACTGGCCAAGAATTTGGTCCCCACCAGTTATTCTTATTTTGTAGTTGTTCTATTTCATGTACAATAAAGAATTAAATTAATTCATAAAACTGTATTATACATGTATGACAGCAGAGCAGAGCTGGCTAGTCATGTTGTACGTGTGCACGAATGAGCGCTTAGGCCTTCCGGCTTCTGTCATAGCGTTAAATCCCTTGAAGAAAACCGCCTGATAATCGTTATTTTCATAAATAGGATGTGAATTTATGTACTACTTCAATAACGGACCGCACGACATTTACCTAATTAATTAGGTGCAGTTTTTACATCTAATGATTGATATTTTATTATTTAAACACGTACATTTTATAATAAATATCATAATCACAAAAGGTGCATAAGATAATACAATGTTGTTCGTGACATGCCAGGGTAGGTACGTAAGTATTTAGGTACTTTAATCATAAATGTACTAAGCATTTTTATCATCATTTAGCCGCGTGGTTGTGACAAAAATAAACGAATGAAAACAACCATTGTTCTCATGGTAATTGGCTACCAGTAAAATAATTCACTGGCGTGAGTTGAATAACGTATGTGTGTTTGTTTATTTGATACCATAACAATAAATAAGAAAAAAAAACTGCAAACTTTCTTTCTTCTACAAATTTTGTTAGTATTATCCATCAGCCAAACGAAGTGATACTACAAATAACACAAATATTACATCGGCAATTAACAAATCAACCAAGCCGCACAAAAAACACAATTTTAAAATAATTTTCCTACACTTTTTGTATTAGTTCCAACCAATTTCAAATGTATGTACGTGTAGGTATAGTTGCGAAAGACTATTAAATAATAATAGTGTAATGATTGGCATCAGCTCATTTGGCTACGCGTTAGTGTCTAGGTCAGGATTACATGTACATAAAGAATTACACCCCTTGATGTATTAAAGCCGTCGTGAACATTATAATTTGTTAACTCTTACCACGTTTCAGCCACGTTATATTAGTGGATGCAACGGTGTATATTTTTGTTCTGTTTCTATAGTACGTACCTAAATCTCAAAATTGTGCAAACTTCTGCATGGATTTCGGGAAGAAAACATATTCTAACTAAAATATTTAAACTCAAACTCAAAAATGTATTAGTGATACATGATTGATAATAAAATAAATAAATATAAACACATAAAGTTTTAGTTTACTGCAAACTATCTTATTTCATTCAATGTGTAGTTCTAAATTAAGTTAGCAGTACATCCCAAGGTTTGAATTAATTAAAACAGGTCCCCCATCATAACTCTAAATCCTAAATTATTTCAGTTTCTCACCTTACAACGGTATGATTTAATTACTCCGCTGTAAAGGGTGTCTCAAAACTTTGTGTCAGGTGTTCTTTGCTATTATCGTAACTAAAAAATTTACCATTGAAGCATTTAGATTATAATATATGCTCTTCTAAAATTGTAAATGATATAACGCGGCCCTAATAAGCCAATTGGCGGTACCTGAAATGAAATCTCATTAGATCATGTAGTTTAAGTGCTACATCAAATGGTATAACTGACTATAACATAATATATACCTATAGTTTTGAAATAAATACCATTCTTATAGTATAACTACTAAGAACAATGTAATCATAAATCTCGTACCTAGTTCCTGTCAAAACGACTCATACAAATAAACGTATCATTTCAATTTGCTACTTATAAACTTACTAGCTTCCGCCCGCGACTTCGTCCGCGTGAACCCGGAATAAAAACTATCCTATATTTTAATCCAGGCTATAAATTATCTTCGTGCAAAATTTCATTCAAATCGGTTCAGCTGTTTAAGCGTGATTGAGTAACAAACATCCAAACATCTAAACTTTCGCATTTATAATATTAGTAGGATAATGAAGAGGCAAATGTGAACAACCTTACATGCAGGGAGTAATCTCCGGTATCATCCGAATATTAAAAAAAATGTTATTATTACGAAAATACGTTCTTCTCGTAATGGACAGGGGGCAATATTTTATCCCGTGGCTCCGCCTGGGGTGGGAAAAATACGAAGTCATTTCGAAGTTTCAAAATTCCGAAAGTCATTTTCCGCTCGATGAAAATTTGGACGCAGGCGATTTAATGGGATACATATAGGTTACATGAGTATTTTTTCTGATAAATCATACATTCCGGTTTTCGGAATTATAAGTTCGGATAAAATATGCTGACGGACAAACGGCTCTTCGGAATTATGTAGGGTAACCATCAAAAAAATTATATACCCCTATTATTTGGTCACACCATGTACATGGGGTATAACGATTAATATGAAGGTTAACAGGGCAAGAACCCTCCCGGATAATTTCGTCTGTGTTGTTAGGTGCCAACTTCAAAGTTCCTTATTACCTGTCTTACCGCTAAAATGTCGTTTACACTAACTAGATGTCAAATGATGAATGGTATTCAAATATATTCATCACAACGCGACTTCATATCTGAGAACCATACAAGGGGTTTTATTACTTTTTTATTATTTTTATTGTATGGCATTTTTAACAAGTTTTTATAAGCAAGTAGAAAAAATTAGTAGATTGTAAAATATGGATATACATCAATGGACTCTATTTAGTGTGAGATACTCCTATAATTTCATTTTTAAATAAAGATAAAAACTTTGCATTTGCTGGAGTAGTTATATTTCAATGCAGCTAAAATTAACACGCTTAGCAAGCTAGTCATAACAGGCTTATTTATAATCATTATCAATTATACTTATTATCTACTTGCCCACACTAACTGTGTGGGCGACTAAAAGGCGATATATATATTTACAAAATCAATACACTCAGCAAGGAGACGCCCGCGGCAGCACACAATGGTATTCTTTGGTCTTAGCGTTATTTCAGTTGTTTTCTTATCCCGCTTGTTATAGTATCCACAGTATTGGCGTAGGCACTATATTTGGCGAAAGCAACTGCCGTTTTACTTTACAACCCAAATGGGAAACCGTTTTACTGGAAGATCTTAAGTCACCTTCGAGCCTCAATCGTGGATTAAAGACTAATGCGGTATACCTATAACTACCAACAACTCGACGGCAATGTCAGGGTTTTAGCATACGAAAGGTTGACTCAATAATAATGCATAAAACGGTAAAATATAAAAGTAACTCGACATCAACACGACCAATATCACTTGCAATTTGCACGGTCGGACAGTAAACATAACGATACTAATATGTTTGAATAAAATTGGGTATGTGGATTTGCGACGTACAGTTTTTCAAACTGTTTTTTTTAAAATACGGAGACGAGAGATTATTGCTTATGCACGTTGGTGTCGTTGGTACTTCATGCATTTTTAATAAAGTTTGAAGTACGCTATCATTATAAACTGATACTTAGCTGCACAGAAGCGATTGCATGAACTTGATTATTATTAGATATATAGTATATATATAGTATATAGTATTAAAAACTTGTATTAACCAGCATGAATATTATGATACCAATGTGAGTGACGGGTATCATTTACAATAAACGAAATAAGTAAACGGGATCGTCTGGGGCCAAAGTAGTATAACTACATAAGCGTAAGCAGCATGGCTATTATGAAACGAATAAACGATATTTCGTTATCTATTTATTATTAAACGCGATCGTCTAGTGTCAGGACGTAATTTGTAAGTCAACTAAAAAAACATAACCAAGACTATGACCTTATATTAATAATAGTACCTATGCTATTTTCACAGCATTAAACCGGTGTTTAAGTGTCTTTTGAAATATTATCTGTACTACGCTTGATTATCCACTAATAGACCATATTCCGTTGCAATAAGGTTTATGAATGGATAGTTAATAGTATTGCCTTTACTCTTACGCTAATTTTAGTGTTTACGCACGGCAGGGACACTACGGTGGAAAATAATCAACTACGTACATATGGTTTTATGAGCCTAGTCACGCAAACAATAGTTTTGCGGCTCCTAAAATTGAATTCTGCAAATAGTTGACGCAAAACACTTATTTTTGGTACTATACAAATAGATTCAAGTCAGTACAAGTACTAAAAATGAATCATTCATGAAGGTTTGTGTACCGTCGTCTCGTTGTGTGTCTGTCGTCTGGATCTTTGTATACATGTCGCGTATCATTTGCACTGCGAAATCTAAATTTGTATTTATCAATACATGTGCATCAACGATATTTGATGATAAGGACATGGCACTTAGATAAAAGTGTCTGGTTTAAAACAGACATAAAAAGGTGGACATGTAGGTTCTATCAAATAAACGAATGTGGATTGAATCCTGCCCTGTCCTACTCTGATTAGTCCTAGTCCTATTATAATCTAGGATATGTCCTTGTAATGTGTTGAACTGAAACAGTAGCACATTTCAATATACTGTATAGTTGGCAGTGTTGGCACCGAGATTTAAAACGCCGTAGTTCTTCGCAAATAAATTAGGCCATTTAAATTTCACTCGCAATTTAGAGAAAAGGCTCGAAACCTTTTTCTTTAGAATTTCTAAATGCTGCATAGTGTATTCTGTTTAAACCGTTTGCACTACATCCCGTAAACATTAAGAGCACGCTATCAATCTTCTAATCTATTTCGCTTTCCCACATAACACTTTATCGGAGTCCTTGGAACGTTATCGAGAGTTGCATACTCGTAATACCGTTTGCATACTATCATTCATAAGTTGAGGGTTTACATGAAAAATAACAAAAATACGCTACTTCTTCACTTAGATATATTTTTGTTTTTGACTTTATTTACCCTGCAAATGCAAGTAGTTCAACGAAGTAATTTATCCAAAAATTTGGTAATATATTAATTACTACATACTTTTGTTATTATTTGTAACCTATTGTTTAAACTTGACATTTTGGTTTTATTAGATCGAGAACTAAAATTTTAACTGACATTTCAGTCAGAATATAACACGCATAATGGTAGTAAACACATTTTTTTTTCAGATCGTTTATTTTGTATGTTATTCGTTGACGCGAAATGTTCATGGAATAAAATAAGTATGACGATTTCACTAGCAGAGTTAATACCTAATACTACGATATAAAAACGATTTCCATTAAAATTGTTTCAGCAACTCCATTAACATCACAATGCTTCCATAAAAAACATCATAGAATGAACGATATCTGGTTATATTTAATGTTTTATAAATTTTCTATAAAACTCAACGAGGAAGTATGCGTTTGCCTTGCACTTGGCGATACTATATCATAATGGGCACGTTAAATCACCGATAACCTACCATTATGGTAATACGATACCACTGACACAGTGACATTGGATTTACGTAGTCGCGACTGTAATAAGACGTTGAAGATATTATATCTAGTCAATGAAAACTGAAGAAGTTACCGATATACTTTATTGTATAGGTATAAACTCCATGAAATTCACTAAAATATAACAGTGTTATTACAATGTAGATTCTACTTCATCGGACTTTACGCTATACCTTGGAAACTAAACGTTATTAGTATCTATGATGCAATCGTCCTAGGATTATTTATTGTTCTAACCTTATACTATACAGGTTTGAAGTTTAATTTCCGAGTTAGTCCTTATATTTTATATAAAAAGTTTGGTTGTTTAAGCTGTTTTGAATATATTGCGGTCGAAAGTAACAAATTTGTTAATAAAGATAAAAACTTTGCATTTGACTTGCACTTTGCTTTGTGAACGCACAATTGTCACCATATAGTCTAACACCTATACTCAAACAACATAGTAGAAACCTACCTTTGTACCAAATAGACGAGGCAGCTTGACCCATAGTCAAGCTGCCTCGTGGTAAGCCAGTACTGTCTAGCTGGTCTAAATAGACAGACATTCAGATGTACTCTTTGAGTAATTGATTCCATGGATTAAAACATACCAAATAGTTAAATCATTAACATGAATGTATATGAACGAAATAAACGCCAAAAGTATCCGTCTCTCTTATTCGTCGTTCCCTCACTGCTGAGGATCGTTACGGTCAGTGTCTTGGTGCAATGCAACGTTGACAGATACATCCAGCTGTTCGGATATGGTCGGACCATCCCTTGGGACTACGGCCTGTCGGTCTTTACCCTCAACTTTCCCCGTCACCATCAAAAATCTCTGAACGACGATTTTCATCGCTCCTGCGAACAATATGGCAGAAATATCTCAATGTTGTCCAGACAAACTTGAGGTAGTCGCTGCGCTCCCTCATTCTTGAGTTAATTTAAGACGGAAACGTTTGTGCGGTGAGCTGTCCAGGGCATCCTCCGCAAACGGCGTCAACACCACATTTCAAACGCGTCTATCCTTTCTGTCCGCTACTTTCAATGCCAACATTCTGCGCCCCATAGAGAAAAATGGAAAATAAGAGAGTACGGACCTAAGTGTATAACTTTGTCCGAGTAGTTATGTTCCGTCTTTCCCTTTCCATATCTTATTGAGTTGAGTAATCGCCATTTTTAGAAGCTTTTTTTTTCACCTGTCCCGTTGTCTGTCGGTCTGTTTGTAATCAAATTTTGCAAGTTAAATTTGACCCACTTCCCGGTGACCGATTGAGCTGAAATTTTGGGTATAAGTAAAGTTTGGATGACAATTCAATATTATGGTACTGATCTGATGATGGAGATGCAAGGTGGCCATGGGAATTCAGTAGTTAACCGACGTAACCCCGTTGAGTTTGGGCTCGTTAGAATCGTCTCAATAAGTAGTTAATGATGGTATACAGAAAAGTACATTCGGCAATAAAAGCTTGTACCAAAAATTTAATTTTTGTCAGAAACTTGTTATTAGTGCAACAGTATCTGTACAGGACTCTATTATCTCTACAGAAGATGTGACGTTTTCCATTTCAAATAAAAACGAAAAGAGTAATACTTACCTGAAGTTATTAGCGCAAACACCCATTAAGTACCTACGTAAATTTTAAGTAGATAGTAAAATTTAAATAACAAGTGACAGGACTTCTGCCCGGCACCGTAGGTAATATATAGGTATTCAATGACGTAACTAGAATATGTTAAGTAGCTACGGATAGATTACGTAAAGGTTAATATTGTCGTATAACAAATTAAATAATTAACGTCCTTTATGTGTAACACTAAGTTTACGAACTAGCAAAGGAATTACTGAGAAATTAAAAAAAATTGTAAAGCAAGGTTTTCTGATATCGTCCATTAAAACAGTTACGGTATTACTGGTTAGAGTAAACGAGCATATACATATATTTAGGTACTAAATGTATAGCACTTGGTATATACAAATTCAAACCTATTCAACTGCAAGGCGTTTATAGAAAAACACGGGAATACAACTTAGAGATGAGATAATATCACACAAAGCGCTGAATTAGATTAACGCAAGTTTAATCAATGATAAAGGTACTAAAAACTACGCACACGCGGTGTCGCGCAAAACCAAAAAACCGGCCAAGTGCGACTCAGACTCGCGCACAAAGGGGTAACTAGTTCTCGTTTAAACAAATTTTCGGTGGAAGTTTGCATGGTCAATGTACATCATATATTTTTTTTAGTTTTATCATTCTCTTATTTTAGAAGTTACAGGGGTAGGGGGGGGGACACATTTTACCACTTTGGAAGTGTCTCTCACGCAAACTATTCAGTTTAGAAAAAAAATGATAATAGAAACCTCAATATCATTTTTGAAGACCTATCCATAGATAACCCACACGTATGGGTTTGATGAAAATAAAAATTGAGTTTCAGTTCTAAGAATGGGGAACCCCCAAAATTTATTGTTTTTTTTTTCTATTTTTGTGTGAAAATCTTAATGCGGTTCACTGAATACATCTACTTACCAAGTTTCAACAGTATAGTTTTTATAGTTTCGGAAAAAAGTGGCTGTGACATATGTACGGACAGACAGACAGACATACATGACGAATCCATAAGGGTTCCGTTTTTTGCCATTTGGCCATGGAACCCTAAAAACATGAATTAGTACGTAAACAGCGTGCCGCGGTCCTTGTTGTCGCTCATGATATAACCGGCATAGTAACCTAAAGCCCGGAAACCATCGTAATAATAGTTCGACGGCCAAAGTAATTTCCTCTCGCCGTACTACGTACTCGGTTAGCTGTTCCCGGGTTATCGCATATCTGAGTTAAAATGAGCATTAGCAAGGTTAGTTAGCAAGTTATGAGTAGCCGTCTGTTCTTAATCAAAGTCTTTGCAAGTTAACGATGTGTCGTCGTGGAAACGTTATACTTTGATATAGAACGCTGTACACAGTATTTGTTTTTGAGTTTAGTAAACAAGCGAATAATTTATAGAAATGCGACATTTATGGGATGTGATGAAAATCAGTTTGTCGTGGAAAATTAATGCATGTGGATCAATATGATTGAGCACTAATTGACTCGCTAACATTAATATTGGGTACAATTTGATTCCGATTGTGCACAAAATGTTTCGAATAATTATTAATAGCAGTACATTCCACGTTTCGTTGTTGCCAGTTATTTACATAGGTATATTTTTCAATAAATACAAACTTCTTATCAAAATATGTAGAACGTGTTAAGGAGCAGTAAATTGCCATCTGTTAGAGTCAATGGCACATATCGAAATCACCAACATTTTTTAAAGTACTGACATCTTTTATACTCTTACAATTTTATTTTTATCGTATGGCAAATTATGAAAGGACACTTTCGTAGGTACTATGTTTTTTGGACCAAATAATGAACAAAATCCGTTCCCGTTTTTTTAGCTCTTGACCATAATACCACGGCGATGGAAAACAATCACACGAACTGCCTGACGGTAGGCAGACACTGTAGCTTATGGACGCAGGTCATGTGAAAACTTTTCTACGTTAGCGCCTCAAGTAATTAGACGACACGAAATTCAAAAGTAAAGCAAAGAAAAATATATATAATCACCTCGTACATTATTAGCGATTCATGCAACATTCATGAGATACGAACTAAGTATGTATAATAATACCTACCAAATACACAAGTGGATCATGTTATCGGAGCACAAAAGTAATAGGTTAATAAAGCGAGGCGTCGCGCCACTTACCAACACCAAAAACTCGTTCTCCATCCTTAAAAAATATGTATATTGCTCAACATTCAATAATCACACATCAAATGTTCCTCAATCAGTTTGCGGCACCCTCCCAACTTTTTGATGCCTTTGAGCGCATCAAAGGTTTACAGGCTCATACATTCGTTTGCAAATTAGGCTTCTTTTGGAACTACCCCCCTCCGTTAATATTGACGTGTGGGCTCTTTAAGTACCTACGCAAAATCGTGTGTACCGTTGCCTTGAAAAACAGACTGTTAAAAAATCCTTTTAGAGTTCCGATTTTCAACAAAAGCCCACAGCTATACAGTAGACATAATGTTGCTTTGTTGCATTAATTTACGTTGTTTTTGCATATCTATGCAATGCCTATTACTTCAAACCTTTTAGTATTTATGCAGGTCGCCGGGAAGTAAACAAAAGTAAATATTTGGTTTAAAAGCTAAAAAGAAATCATTTCACACTATTTCCACGTCTGTTATGGCTATTTACGACGATCATCAATATCATTCTACTATTGTACCCTAAAGGAACCCGTGGTCCGTTTTAGAAATAATAAATAAATAATAAATATTTGCGAACAATCTTACAAAAAATGATCTAGTCCCAAACTAAGCAAAGCTGCTTGTACTATGGGTGCCCAAGTAATACAGAAGCGCTGTATATTATCTAAATAACTGTCCACAATATAATCCTAAACTGTACAAGCCTGCTGAATAAGAGCGTTAGAGACACCTCTAAAGCTAATATAACTCTGATTTGGGCACAAATTAAACAGCTGTTAGCTGAATAACTGTAACTCATGGCGTTATATCAGCATTATTTGAGCATTATTAGAGGCAACACCCCAAGAGCTGAGCATTGACTGATTATTGGAGTATGTACAGCACAATGTCCGATAAACAGAGTGTGTTACCCATTTATCAGCACAAACTACCGGGCAGGATCTTTTTAACGCTTCTATGGAGTTGAGGAATCACAAGTGGCAACGTTGTGAATATTTTTCACTCCTACAATCCATTATTTTCATTCATCGTAAATGTTTGCGTGAACCTCATTTCGTGTCGTGACAGTGTTTGTGTTATGCAATAGGTCAAAAATAATGTTTTCGGTAAGGAGAACTACTTGATTCTTTCTCCATGTGTGTAAAATTCGAATGGGAAAGGGAGTTTATTGTCAAATACTCATACTATATGAATATAGAAGAAGATTTCGCGCTCTCAAAATATTACTGTTTACTTAAAAATGTTGATGATATGATAAAAATATGAATATTTTTAATTTGTAGTTGTAATTTGTTAATAAGCTGTTTACTTTTAAAATCATTCGATTTTCTATTCAAATCCAGTTGTTAGTTTCGTTGACTAAACAAATATAAATTGTTAATATTATATTACGGTTAAATTAGACCCTACAAAATGGCCGAAGTTCAATGTGCACTGTATTAAACACAATTAAATGCTATAAGCTGTTTAAGAATCCACTTGTGGTACATAAACCAGTAACGAGCTGACACGAGTAGTTTTTGTGTGAAACAAGTCAGCCACAGATTCATTTAAGGCTTAATAGCGGGTAACATGTACGCAAATACGAGTATTTTAATCAGTGAATCGAAAGTTTTCGGCATATTCCGCCAGTTCGCCGTTTATTTTTCCACATGGCACATGAATATCGCAATGCTGGCGGCGATTATAACTGTAGATAGTAACTACGAGGCGCTGAAAAAATGAGTCTTCATATTTAGATCTTATTAAACTGTATCAGCAGATTAATTGCCGACGCTAGTACAAGTATTAAGCTCTAACCGAGATCATGGGTAACATGTGACCCAATTTATAGCAGTTTGCTGTAAGTTGGCATCATATA
The DNA here is from genome assembly GCA_947049275.1 of Epinotia bilunana. Classification (NCBI taxonomy): domain Eukaryota; kingdom Metazoa; phylum Arthropoda; class Insecta; order Lepidoptera; family Tortricidae; genus Epinotia; species Epinotia bilunana. Next base: position 6,443,318 of record OX346253.1, read on the forward strand.
TATTCACTCATAGTGAGCATGTGGTCTTTATAAGTGCTATTATAAGATTGCGTGTAACAAGCTGATTAGCAGTTTTCAAGTTTAACTATACGCAGCAAGACGCATTATATAATTGTTAATTGAAGTCACAGAATAACTTATTGCATTATAGTAGTTCACATGTTCTTTTAAAATGCAGGCGTTGTAAGGGTTCACTTTTGGGCTTCAACTCAGAATATAGCTTAGTTTAAGTCCACAAAAATGCTTATTTGCTGCTGACAGTACTATTGATTGCTAAGAGCTGTATAATACTGAACTGTACATACCTATATTAACGCTTGCAACATTACAGTGTTGTCTCCGTGGCGCTTAATAGCATTACTATACAGGCAAAAGCGTAATTTTCAACTATTTAATTGTAGTTGGAGTGTACTCTAATAAGTCTTCATAAATGCTAAAGTTACCGATGTATAGGACTAGACCCGGCTGAATTGAAGTTTGTTTGTATGACTGTTCATTGAAAATTAAAATGGCTCTTATATGTCATTGTAATGCGAAACGTTCGTCTCTAATCGACCCCCAGGCTGGCATTACAGTCAACATTATCTTGAAGATGGATGCGAAATGGTTGTTTTCATACGAATTTGATTGTTCTCGAAGTGGAGTGCTTTGAGTGTATAATGCATTGTCATTATCACTTGTGATGAAAAATGGGTACGTGAGTTTATTCACCCAACAAAGCTTAGACGTTATTTGCTTATCTGGCAACCTACTATTGATTATTATGCTAACGTTGATAAGTTTGCGTAGTTTGTAACTTTTCATATATGTAAGTGTATTAAAAATATATATATATCAAAAATAGATCGTATAATTTATATGTATAATTGATAACTGCAACTCTTTTATTTTCCTAAAGAGACACCTACTTTACTCATTTTACTATTGGTAGGTAATACCTGTTATGATTTTTTATGTGCCTATTCTTTTCAGTAGTCCAATATGTATCTGTGTACATACCTAATTTACACTTAAATTAATTTAATAAAAATATATATTTGCAAGTAAAACTAAGATAAAGATAACAATTAAACTAAAAGATATTTGAAACATTGGGCCCTCTCGGCATTGTCCCTCAGATGCTGGCAGCGTTTCCTCGCTGAATCGCAATGCTAATGCGTTGAACGAGGAAGCTGCCAGCTTTTCGGTCCCCTGTGGACTCTATTGTTTTATTTGAAAGGTCATTAAAAAGTTGGCTAGCACTAGCATACCTATACTATACCTATATTAGATTGTAAACACAAATATATAGTTGGGTAAAGCCGCGGAGCGTTTCAACCGCCGCACTTTTATGTAACGATCTGTGGAGGGTCTAGCGTGACAAAATCACCAAGTTTGAATTAAAACAAATATCGGCATTGTCCCTCAGATGCTGGCAGCGTTTCCTCGCTGAATCGCAATGCTAATGCGTTGAACGAGGAAGCTGCCAGCTTTTCGGTCCCCTTCTACTTGCAATATATATTGAAACTAAATGCCACCATGAGGTTTTATTCGGCAATAAATCGTTACATAAAAGTGAAGCGTTTGAAACGCTCCGCGGCCTTACACAGTTATACCCAAACCTAAATGTTCAATATTCTCCGGGCCAAAAGCTAAATTTGTTATTTTTCTAATAGTCCAAAAAATCGTATGCTAAAAAATTAATTACGAGCCAACAACCCTCATTTTGTTCAAACATGACCTGGCCAAACGAGCATATAATACAACACAATCAAATTGTCAACGTATAAAATTTACAACCAACTTTTTTTGCGCAGTATGCATTAAGGTTGGGGTCTTTGTAAACTTACCATATACTAATACCTACTTGCACTTTAGCTATCTCTAGCTATCTTATCATCAAATCAATAAAGGGCCAGCAACAACGCGTTTGTGATGTTATTGTGATAAAGGTGGTAAACTAGCATATTACACCGCAAAAAAACTATAAACATGAGCATCAGTAGGGACGTAAGTAATGCAATGTTCGTCGAGGTAAAAAGTAAGGGGGCGTGTGAATAGCTTTCCTACGTAAATGCAAGTTTTCTGAGACAGGCTGCGACCTCTTAACCTATTCGTACCTAGGATTATATATGACGCGAACAGGCAAGAGGCGGCCCCCTACTGTCAGCGCCTCTCGATAAATCTCCCACAGTAGCGTGAACGAAAAATAACTGAAAATATAACCTGTTTCCTTTTTTATCCGATTACTGATAGTGCTTAGTTGTTGAACTTTTTACTGGCTTATGTGGAGCGAATGTGACATTTTATACTTTCGTCCAACTAGCAATAAAAGAAAGGCACGTCTTTGCTTCAAGGCGACCTCTCCCAAGCAATTACTTTTCTCAACTGTTGAAAGGATCAGATTCACAATTGTACACATTTGACGATAGTGTCTCTGGCATCGTCGATTTTGTGACAATTCAGTGATATCATAAATTTTATCATACGAGTCCGAGACCAGATCAAAAAGTAATACTTTTTAGTTTTAACAAAGATTTACGTACGGTCGCCATGAGCTGTCATTTCCAAAATAGCCCCTCGACTACTTTTGTGGTCAGCGCAGCGGTAATGCTTAGCAGATTTTAAATTAACAGCGGCATGGTGAAACAGCGATTTTTCAGAGAAATTGGAATCAGATTTATTTAAAAAATAGAGTTGAATTTATTTTGTTCTCAAATTGAATAAAAGAAATGAATGTGTTATGAAAAGTCTAAATTCCATTGAGATGTAATGTGCACATAGGGTGGCACGAATGTAGAAAATTGTCTTCTTAACGAAATATTATTCTATAGTGGTGCGGGATGACTATAATATTGTATCAAGAGTGCTACGATCCTGTGGATCTTGTGCTCTACTCGCAAGAATCTCAAGTACCAAAGTAGACCTTCGTGGACAACGATTATTCATTTTTTATAGTAATCGGTGACACATTAATACGAATTTATAATATTAAAGTAAGCACCAGTTGAAAACGAATTATTAGATGCACGAACGACATTGTTAAATGTCAAATTCAATACATTGTTTGTTTACATTTTTTCGTTTTCAACTGGTGCTTACTTTAGGGATATGATTTTGGCGCATATTGAATAATTTACGACTCATTCTTACACATTCTTGACCTCTACGAATTGTTGTTACAAAAAAGCTCATATTCAAAATATTCAAATTAGCATATAATGTCTTTCATTAATAATGCAGGGTGACCCGGACACGTAATTTAGATACACTTTTGCAGACTTTATTATTCACAATGCCTTAAGTAAGTAATTATTTAGAGAAAGAACAATATTTTCCTTTCAAAATTTTAGCAATTATTACTTTTGACCCGTGTTGAAATGGGAATAAAATATTCGCGTGCGGAGTAGGGTAACCAAATTATGTGAATTATTAGTTCTGATTGAAATTTATGACAACATAATATTATTGTAGAATTATATATTCCTAACTTTCAATCCTTCTTCTACTTAGTCTTGTCACAACAACAATGTTTTTATATCAACATTTTAGCAAAAACAACAACTTAATTTTGACCTAACTTAGGGTATGAAAATAGCCTCGTGCGGTGTAGGGTGACTAAATTATGTAAATACTTAATCTATGATTGAATTTTTAAACTAGAGGTAGGTATACCATTTACGATTCCGACGTTGTGGAACGATCCCACAGACTAATCTTTTATGGCATAGTCAGACTGCACGCAGCACGACACCTTTCTGTTCATACGTTTCCTTTTAGAAGTTTGTTACGAGGATTGAACAAGCGACCGAAGCGAACTAGGTTTTAGTTATGCTACAGCTTCGGCCGAAAATCGATCGTGTCCGCTGTCCGATGTCCCGCTATTCCACTCTCCGGCTCTCCTCCACGGATAGCATTTCTCAACCGATTCTCGTGAAGTTCTGTGAGCAGGTTCGATTACTATATATATTTTTTGTAGATTCCATTTTTTCCAAATTTTTCAATAAATTTGTATTTTTATTTTATAGTTGTTAGCTGGGCGAATGATCATTTGGGACTTGGATGAAATTACCGAATGTTGATCAAAACTAAATATTTGGTAGTCGTTAAGTTAATTAAAGCAGACTTTTGGGGCCATCTGGATAACATACTAAAAGTTGGGGGAATCAAGGCGAAACCCAATCATCTGGCATCCAGCTTCAGCAGTATGAATTAAAAAAACTCTCCAAACGATACCCATTACGTATTTATAATTCACAGTCAACCACGTTATTCTGTTGTTAGTCGGATTGGGGTAAACAACAGAATAACGTGGTTGACTGTGAATTATACATACGTAATGGTACCGTATGGAGAGTTTTTTTTAATCTCCATGAAACATGAGCACACGTAATTTGTTTAAATAATGATAAGGATAAGCTTATCGCTTGGTTCTAAATATAGACGGCTTATTTCATTCTAAAAAAAGGAATCGCTTTTCGATAATTAGTGCTGATGAGTTTTAATTTTGAAACACATACGTAGATACTCCAAACCTCATACGTCTACGTAAATAATACGTGGTTTCGGACAGATATAGGCATATAATCAGATTATGTTTGATTGATTGATAATAGCAATCATTTTGCACTTGACATTAAAATCTTCAAAAGATTTTCGTTGCTTTCATTGTCTCGACAAGGCAACCTTTCTTGCAGCAGTCTTAGTTTGTACTGCTGTCGAGAATGTCCCAAAGGAGTTTAGTTTAATAATATCGTTGGGAAATGTTCATGACACTATGACAAATGCAGCTACGTTTCAGTTTGAAACACTTTTAAACTGTAATTCGAAGGAGATTAAAGTGGGTTTTCGTCGACCATGCATAATTTAAAAGAATATTTAGTAAGTATTTATCATTGTTCCCATGTTTTCCTAGACAGTACCTAGACAATTATTTTCCTGTGCAGTTGAATGCTTTTGTCTTCTATATCTGCTGTTAGCATTTTATTGGATGCATTTTGCGTATGAAAAGTGAATTGAAACTTGAAACGCACCAACACAAAACGTAAAAGCATGTACGATTCTTGTAAAAAAGTCTATTGGTGTAAAGTGGCGCACTAACAATTTGGACTTTACGATGTATTTCTACATCATTAAGCGCTTTTATAGCCGGCTTACTGTGAAAAATAAACAAGAAAAACAGACCCATAAATCAGACAAAGTCTATTGATTATAAGGTGATAAACAATTTTTTATACTTAGATAACTTATTTGTTAAAAACAGTTTTTTAGAAGACTGTGAAAGTGTCCGTCTATTGAGATTAGAGTAAGTATGGTCCAAATGATGTCCAATTGAATTAGAATCTGGAATCCTTATTCCAATAATATTAAAAGTTTACTTCGAATATTTCAATAGTTATTATTATACTATACGTACTAATGTGCAAACATAACCTACGATTTATATGGATAGCCGTTAACACAACCTTGATACCTGCTGTTATCAGTGATGTTGGTACCTTGTCTGGTTGTTTGTTGATGATATTTTCGCTTAGAAATAGATGCGCTAAGTAAAGCCAGATTCTTTAGATTTTTGATTGTCAGCCTTATGAGTTAATTGTTAGCATAAGAATTTCATCTTTTACATCATACTTTTACTACACACAATCAGATTATTTAACTACTTTTGTAATTGCACCAATTTCATGCCGCCTTGACTTCTCAACCGGTTTTGGTAATGAAATAACAGTAAGTAGGTATAATTATATTGTTCATAATTTGAACACATACAAACTCAGTTTATGCCAATGTGAATATTTCTATGTATATTTGCTGCGTTACTACCTAATTGTATGCGTACAGGGCATTCCACCTTTTAAACAATTTCAAAGATTCCTATTTTATAATCTTGTCATTATTGGAAGAAAAGTGCGCGATCCATTATATTAAATTTACTAATTATTATCGTTACGGAGGAGCCTACGTTTCTTTTTTATAAAAATGGGACTGCGTCCCTTGTTCCGTGTGGGTAACCGGGATAGGGTAACCAATGATCTGTGAAGATTGTTTTTCCTCCCAGGCCACTGGTTACCTGCAAGGATTAAATTTTCCTTGTAGTAAACTGATATTTGCGACAGTTGGCTGTAAAGAAAAACAGTTCCTCCCAGGCCACTGGATTTAGTTTTCCTAATACAATTTTCCTAACGCTTCACGTTGAATTGTTTTTACTATTTTTCTGTCATGGTATAATGTAATACTTCCAATACACTGCTTTCTCTGGCAGGCTCAAAATTGGTTTCCATTTCGCTAATCCTTTTCTTTTTGTTGAATTGACGACCACCCAAGAGTAAAACTTGGCTTGCAATTTTACAATAATTATTATAATTACTTTTATAGTGAATACTCTATGGTTATATTTGGGTTAGTTTTCGGCTGATTACGATGAAAAATTGTGTTGTTAATCAACTATATCAACAAATACAATTTATAAAACAAATGACGTAACTATCAAATATACTTTTCTACAAGGAAAATGTAATCCTTGCAGATAACCAGTGGCCTGGGAGGGACTGTTTTTCTCTACAGACAACTTACCTAATCCCGGTTACCTACACAGAACAAGGGCTCGGTCACCAGTCGACCGAGCCCTTGTTCTGTTCGCTTTTGCTTGCAATCATTATATGTATAAATATATATTTTATTATTATTTGGGACCATTGAAATACAAGGCGTAGTGTGGAATACTGTGGAAGTTTACCTAAACATTGAACACGTTTACGTAGTGATATTTATCTTGACGCGTCACAATTTTGACGCATACTTAATTATAAAACACGGAGTTTGGAACTGAAGCGCAAAATACCGCGCCGTACTGTGTAGTGCGTTGTGCGTTGAATTACGAAAAGTATGTTCTACTAAATAATTCATTGTCAAGTCCCAGATCAAGTCAGCCAAGATCCCAAACCTACATGCGTTATTTTGACATTGTTTATTACTACTTCGTAGATCGGGTTCCTCGCAACAACAGGTGTTGTGTGGGCATTATCACTATTTGCTATAGCCAACAGGTATTTAAAAATTAATAAATAATACATAAATAATAAATGGCGACACTGTGGCACTTTTAAGGTAGGCTTGTCGTTAGGTAATCTTCTATACCATATACATAAATGCCTGTCCTGACTGACTCACACTAGTCACCACACTTATGAATTCATCAACGCACAGCCGCAACTACTGGGAATAGAAAATTGAAATTCACACCAGGACTTCCTTATATGACGTAGGCAAGGGATAAGATGGGATCTTTGGAAATTCCACCCCTAAGGGGGTTAAATAAGGGTGCAATGTTTGTATGGGGGAATCATTATTTTTTGAACTAGAGACTTGATGCTTGTAGAAAAATTACTTATTAAGATACAAAAAAGTGCTTTCAGCGTTTTAGAAAGTTCACCCCTAAGGGGGTTGAATAGGGGTGCAAAGTTTGTATGAGGGAAACTTTTCTTTTTGAGCTAGAAAATTGAAACTTTGTAGACAGATTACTTATTTGAATACAAAAAAGAACTTTTAAGCGTTTTGGAAAAATCTACCCCTAAGGATGTTAAAAAGGGTTGAAAAGTTTGTATGGAGAGCAAGAAAATTTTAAAGTAAGAGATTTCTAACTTATGTCTTAGCCTCTATGCTGAAAGACTGCAAAACAAATTTCAGCGTTTTTTTATTTATCTCCTAAGAGGTTTAAAAGGGGGTTTGAAGTTTTTATAGAGAGCAAGACATTTTTAAAGTAAGAGATTTGCAACATCGGTTTTAGACTTTGTTTAAAAACTAGAAAACTGATATCAGTGTTTTTTTTTAATTAATCCCTTAAGGGTGTAAGTATAAGTCTGTATGATAAGCAAGACATATTTAAAGTAAGAGATTTGTAACTTCGGTTTTAGACGGTTTCTTTGAAGACTAGAAAAAAATATTGGGTGTTAAACGAGATTCACCCCTAAAGTGGCTAAAAGGAATTGGAAATGTATACGGAGAATAAGACAATTTTAAAATTAGGGAACTGTAACTTCGGTCAAGGACTAGAAAACAAATTACAGCGTTTTTTATATTCTTCCTCTAAGGTTGGAGGTTAAAAGGGGTTAAAAGTATGGGGAACAAGTATTTTTTGAAGTAAGGGAATTCTTCGGTCAGACATATATACTATTTGGTAAGCCATTCATTCAGAATACATAGTCCTACTGCTCGCAGAAAAGTGGTTTAGGTTAAGTTAGAACTGGCTTCTTGACAAGTGTTTTATAGCATAATAAAGCAATATTTAGAATTTAAATAAATAAAAAAAACAATGTTTTATGATTATGTTAAATTCCTGTATGTATTTGTTTTTAATTTTATTTTTGATGATTATTTTTACCTATTTATTTTGATGTTGACTTGTGTATTAAATTCATATTACTGATAATATTTGCACGCTTGCTTGCAAGCGAAATGCATAGAACTTATGCAATTGTAATAACCTACCACTGTATTTTTGCAAATAAATATATTTGATTTGATTTGATTGAACTGCGATCCTTACAGAACCGAACAGATACCAAAAAAGTAGGTTAGGTTAGAACTGCGATGCCCTCAAACCGAAAAGAAGGTAATGTTAGATTAAAACTGCGGTTCATCTTGGTAATTTAAGAAACACCGTTCGTTGTTTTTTTTTAATGGGGACTGGGGATGGAAATGGAAAGTTTTACGTCTTTTGGCACATGATGCATATGGCATTGATGGATGATGGCAGTTACAGAACATTATTTTAACTATAATCTGGCATGTTTAATCTGACAATATTTAATACGATATAGGTACAATAGAAATGCACAAATCTTAATTCCGATATGCACAGATTGGTGATTGCTTGTTGCCGTTCCGTTTGCCTAATTTTCCGTAGATTTTTTTTACGTTTTAGTACATGTACGTAAATGAACGCTGTCGAATATCGTTCGTTAACGGAATTACCTTGTTTGCAGCTGCTATACTGCAGTGGCGTGCATAGGGTTTTTAGTTAGGGTAGGCAGATTTTTTTGAGAAGACCCATGTCACCTATGTGGGGATGAACAAGTTGTGTTTAGCATTAGCATCTACCTTTATTAACTACCTTTAACTTATTGGCGAACGATAACTTGCTGAATTCACTGAACGTTAACTTCCGCAAACACACAAGGTCAATATACCGGTCACAGCTAAAACACATATTTAATGTTCAATACACCAAAAAATACGCCAATAACCCAAACCACACGGAAAATTCTATAGACAAAGTAAGAAATCTCTCCGAATCGAACTATGTAATTTTAACTGCAACTACTTATACAAGAATATTTGATCAACAACAACTGGGTCATTACAAAAAAACCATTATGGCCTCCCGAATAAGAAATTCCAAACAGATTTTCGTAAACAAACAACCCTGACAAAGTAGAACGCCCCACATTACGTGTAATAATCACAGCAAAAGGACTTCTTTCATTTGCCGCATGATACTTTGTGCCGCCCGATACGCCGATTGGCTGAAATTCGGCGGTAGCGCAAGCGTGATCACAATACGAGTATTTGCGGCCAATCACGCACAGCGCTGCCGCTGACCGACGAGGTTCGGCGGCCGGATTTGGAAGCATGTGTGGGTGTGATTGGCGTAAACGTGTGCGCACTGAGCAAATCCGTACATAGTTCACGGACGATATTTACACAAGCGCACTGTGACAAAGTGTGCCGTGGGTTAGGCTCCGTTCGCGGTGCCTAACCGGAGTAACCGGCGGTGAGCGAGTCTGGTTCGCGCGCAAATTTAAATTGCAGTACGTCCCGTAATGTAAGTAAAGAAGTAGATTGTTTTGAAAACTATTATAGTATCATCATAGAGAAGAAAAATATATATGGTGGAGTTATATTGCAAGGTAGGCACTGCCTATTTGCCTATATGGTACGCACGCCACTGCTATACTGCCCTCATAAGCCAAATAGCGGTATCTCAAAATGAAATGTCATTGGAACATGCAATTTAAAATGAAATATAATTTGGAGATAGCGCCATTTGGCTCAGCGCGGCAGTATATGAGTGGATCTAGTGGTACTGTTGTAACCACGTGAAATTTTAAAATCTATGATTTTCGTTACAAGGCGCTACTGCTTGACCTAAAAGTTATATAATATATTTACCTAACGACAAGCCTACCTTAAAAGTGCCACAGTGTCGCCATTTATTATTATTTATGTACTATTATGTTCTATCCCTTCTATTAACGTTGATCTTGTTTTGCGTTGCGATGTCCCGTTAAACAAAGCATTTGTCGAAGATCAGGGAGATCGCAAAAATCGTTCCATCTCTTTACCTATACCACGACTACGCAATCTCTTTCTCCTATTATTGTCATCTTACTTGTACAGTGAACAATTGCCTTTATTGAGCAATCTCTTTCCCACATCACCGCCTTTACGGGACACAATGCTCTTCTATCATGAGCACTTTCTTCGACACCCGATCCGTGGTATTGAGAACATTGTTCCCTTTGTGCCTAGATTGTAATGTGAGTTTCGGGTTGAATTTCAATGCAGGACTTTAATGGATTCAATTCTAAGCTAGACTGTTACGGAGCAGTCTTTGTGACTACTTGACTCAAATAGAATACGATGTTAGGCGTATGAAACGATGCATTATTTTACATCGTTCAATACTACATTGTTTTTAGTCAAAAAATTGTTGGAAATCAGTAGGTACACAAATAAGTACACTTATTTAATATGCAAGGTACGCGGGAGGAATCCAAATAATTTTACCAACCCATGGACCAAGGTTTATTTAACATTTTTTTATACTTCTACGACCTCATTAAATGATAATGCTAAAATTTATTGGATTCTTCCCGAGCACTTTGTAGGTATTGGGTATTATTGCAAAGAACGCATGCAAATCCAGAACCACACAGACTTTTTCTCTTTTACATAAATCAGCCTACTTACGTCCCACTGCTGGGCTCAGGCCTGCTCTCATGGATGAAACGGAACGGGCCGAGCTGGCTTTATTATATTAGTATTAGTATACTCCGTCCGCGTGGAACTCGTTTATATCGTAGCTCCATGGAATCTTTCACCCCCATTTAACCTTAAGGGATGATTTCCGGGATAAAAACTACCTCTATACTAAATTTCATCTAAATCGGTTCAACAGTTTAAGCGTGAAAAGGTAACAGACAGACAGACAGATAGACAGATAGACAGACAGACAGACAGACGGACAGACACACTTTCGGATTTATAATATTAGTATAGATTTCCTGTATTGTTTTCCGTATAAGTAGTCAATATAAAATCACTGGACCAAAAAAGTAAAATAGTGGACATAATAATATCAGCCTAAGGGTCACAGCTCACTAGACCCAGACACACGCACCGCACCGCCTCGCCATACTATACTAACGCGCTAGTCGCTAACGTAACGTAGTATTGAGTCGTTAACGTAACGTAGTATGGCGAGGTGGTGCGGTGCGTGTGCCGGGTGGGTCTAGTGAGCTGTGACCCTAATGGCTCACGGTTATTGACATGCGCTGTCACAGTCTTTCAAAAAAAAGGATTAGTAATATGTGTTTATTAAAAATAGCATTGTTTCAACCTTTTACCTTTTTAACCTACACTGCTAGGTATGCTTTCCTACGAATTAGGAAGTACATCTAGCGGCATTACATCTCTTTGGAAGTGATTTTCGGGTTAAAAAAATATATTTACATACTTTATTTTATCTAACGCTACGCTAAAAACTAAAACCTCACTCAGATCCGTTCAGCTTTTTATGCGTGATTAAGTAAAAACAATAAAAATATGAAGATAAGACAATGTATCAGGACTGAAATTAGGTTTTCCTAAGGATAAACTGACAATTCGTGACAATGGGGACCATATAGTTTTTGTAAAGAGTAACGATATCGCCAGAAAACTGTCAAGTTTTGTCACATGTCGTCAAAAACAGTGTTGACTTGTCCAAGGTCTATCTTAACTAAGTCTGAAAACGGCCAGTTATTAGATACATAGTTATTCAATTGGCTTAACGACCCACTTTTTCGATTTTCCAATCGTTTTACTGCTATTGTTTCCGCGGACAACCAAATGCATTTCTAGCTATCCCCTATCTTATTTCATAGTCCCAAGGATGCTTGGCAAAAGGTCAGACTATCTTTCGCTTTGCAAGTCATCAATTTTCATTGACATTGGCAGGCATTATCCCAACAAATAGAGAAGTCACGTAACTTTTACGGCTCAGTTGAGATGCTATTTCCCTTTAGATGGACTATAGGGTTGCTTTTTAGCATAGAAAAGATACCAAACAGAAGCAAGTCTTCATAAAAGAGGAAAATATTCAAGATTAAAACAATTTTTAAGTTACGTTGCAAAGTTAGTATCATAAAAATAATGAGGATTTATCAATAACAACTTTAGACCCTCAGCACGCTTTTTATTAATTTATATTTAATTTATTCAAAGAGAATTAGCGAGCACCTGCCTCTCCTGTGTTGTTTTAAAATTGTTAAAAAAGGGCAAGATAATCCAAAGAGCCAACCGCAATCGGGTTCGGCTCTTCCAATGACCGTGGGTTATAGTTATAGACTAAGCTTGGGGACTAGTCATTCATAGTTGTCATCTTATTAGTTTTAGCTTATCATTGCAATTAAAAAGAAATCACATCAGTTGTAAGTTCGACATAGTCAAGTTACTGTCCGTCGAGTCTCTTGTGGTGTAGCGATCTCTAAGTGGACTTTGAAAGAGTGCCTCCATGCGTACGGCGATTTCCGCCCCAACATCTCTGTTTATTGCTAACGAATTGTGCATTTTAGTAGCGAGCCACGAGAGGCTGCTAAGAGCCACTTATCGCTACACTGGAGATATCGCGTGTCTGAGGGCTCCGTATGAGTGGGCCAAATCTTAGTGCGTTTTTTAACAAGTATAGTCTCATGTATCATAGGTATTAGAGCCTCTGCAGAGATAAAAAAAACTATTCGCTATCTAAAAAGTTATATAATTTGCACACATTTTTTAGTCACATTTTTGAATTTTTTTGTGGAACGATTTTTCGCGCTCTATACAGTAAGACAGAGGCTTGAACGCACGATTTTTTTAATTTTTGACAAGTTTAGGGTCAGCTATTGTGTAGTTACATGGATATGTGTTATTATGATTTAAACAATACATGAATCTTTGATTGGTTGCACATTTTTATTAATTACCTAATTATATAATTTCTAACTACCAGGGAGAAACGAATTTATAATTTAAATACAAATTTTACCGTCTACCTAGATGACAAGTTAAGTTCCCCTTAAGTTTTCAGATAAAATCATAATGAACTTAAATTAACATATTAATCAACATTGACCATATAAACCACTACACTCCTAAAATGTCCAGCCACTCTTCTGGTAGTGGTATTCTAACGTAATTGTAATGATGATGATCATTACAGGTCCTACAATCACCAACGTCGATAGTTTTGGGCCACATCAGGTATTTCATTGGGGAGCTTTGTTCTTAACAGCCCACATTCACAACACCAACGATATCTACGCACACCATGTTCATGGATGTGTTCGTTGTTAAACGTGTGCCATGGTGTTTGTACAAACATTTCAATAGAATACAAACAATTTCTGATGGATGGCCAAATACCTCAGTATCATAATAAGTTCCCTATTCCAATAAAACACGTTTCGATCAATATTTCACACAACCTCACTCATAAAGTCCATTTGGCCCCGAGTGTATAAAATCAGTCTTATTTCTTAATTGATTGCCTTCCGAATCTGGCAATAGGTCCAACATTAAGTACAAATGCCGTCCTTGTTCTCCCATTTCACAGCACCTGTAGCGGCCTTTAGTTCACTCATTAACAGTACATTATTTTCTTCTCCAGTTTACTCCTTAATTTAACTTCTGTCTCTTTCACTAACGTGACCACGTTATCCGAAATTTCAGAGCACACTCGATTAATGGTACAATTCAGCAACCTCCATCACTAGACGATGGACAAGTGCTATAGATGTATTATTACGGAACATAATATCAACAAAAGTCTTTATTACAAACAATCATCATCATTATATCAGCCAAAAGACGTCCACTGATGGGCATAGGCCAAAGGGTGCCACAATGACCGGTCCTGCGCCACCCGCATTCAGCGGACTCCCGAGACCTCGCGATCAAATTACATTCCCAAATAATTATAATACTTACCTAGTAAAAGGAAAGAAAAAAACAATCTTTATTTTTATCAGTAGCCGTCAGCACACGTCAAAAAAAACATTCTCTAAGAAATCAGAAAATCCTCAGCAAAGAATTAGTCGAAAATAACCTAAACTGTCTTAAGGTGAGTAGTTACGAGCGGCGTAGTGAACTGTGTTAAAAATAAATATATCGTTAACGTACCTACTACTAATAATGATGTTACAGTACGATTACTGTTAGTTAAGACCTGACAGATGGATTGCCTTCATTTAATTTTCAACTTTAATCTTATACAAATAAAATAGTTATTACTAAATCGGTAGATGTGGGTAACAGTATTCTGAAAAATGCTTTACCTATATGAAATTAAAGTTGAAAATTAAATGAAGGCAATCCATCTGTCAGGTCTTAACTAACAGTAATCGTACTGTACTGCTCAATGTTGAATAGATAATCTGTGATTCTAATTTCAGTAATTGGCTCATACAGCGATAAAACTAGGTGGGTAGGTTTAAACCTAACGCGGGTCGTGCGCGCCGCGGCTCGGGCGGTATCTCTATCTCTGTCACACAGCAGCGCGGCGTCTCTATCGCACAGTAGCGCGGGCCCGCGGGCGCCACTGTGTGATAGAGATAGTGAGAGATATTAAATGCGTTGGTAGTGAGAGAGATACCTACCGAACCGCGCCGCGCACGACCCGCGTTCGGTGTGTAGAGGCCTTAACTCGCGCTACTAGCTCGCATGGTCTTCTCACGACCAAGGGTGTTGCTACACAACTGTAGCGTCGATGCCAATGTATAAAATTATACCCCGTTGAGCAAAAATTATTTTTAAAGGTAGTTCCCGAAAATATTCCCGATTTGCATCATAATATTCCTGATCACTCGCTCGGAGGCTTTAAAGCCTCCGAGCGAGTTGGTCTAAGGATGAACATGGATAAGACAAAGATCATGTCAAACCTCCATGTAGTACCAACCCCTATTTCAATCGGACACTTTACGCTCGAAGTTGTAGACGATTATATATACCTAGAACAGACTGTTCAGTTAGGTAGGTCCAACTTTGAGAAAGAGGTCAATCGTCGAATCCGACTCGGCTGGGCAGCATTCGGGAGGCTACGGCACATCTTTTCGTCCAATATTCCGCAGTGTCTCAAGACGAGAGTCTTTGACCAGTGTGTGTTGCCAGTGATGACGTATGGCACGGAAACGTGGTCGCTTACTATGGGCCTCATAAGAAGGCTCAAAGTCACCCAAAGGGCAATGGAGAGGGCTATGTTGGGAGTTTCTCTGCGCGATCGCATCAGAAATGAAGCTATCCGCAGCAGAACCAAGGTAACCGATATAGCCCTCCAAATCGCTAAACTTAAGTGGCAGTGGGCGGGGCACATTGCACGTAGAACCGATGGCCGTTGGGGCGGAAAGGTTCTCGAGTGGCGACCACGTACCGGAAGGCGCAGCGTGGGTAGGCCCCCCACAAGGTGGACTGATGACCTGGTAAAGGTCGCGGGAGTCCGCTGGATGCGGGTGGCGCAGGACCGGTCATTGTGGCACTCTTTGGGGGAGGCCTATGTCGAGAAGTGGACGTCTTTCGGCTGATATGATGATGATGATGATGATGATTCCTGATCAAGGACTTATCTATGGCTGACAATATAATCCTGGGGATGGTACTCTAATCAAAACTATCAATATGAATGCAATGAAATATGAAACAAACAAAGCAAAGCGTCAATAACAGAAAAGTAAATAAAAGAAAAAATATTTTCTAAAATTCTTAACTCGATTTGTTTCGCAATGCGTGTTCTCAAATGGGATATCACTTGTATTGTTCACACCAAGCGATCCAAATGGCCTGACGTGGGTGCCACTAATTACTTATGATACATGCTTTGTATTAATAATAATAGAAACATTCAATAAAATTAAATCCATTATCGCAAATTTCATTCTTGTTTAATTTCAATCAAAGTTTACATTTCAACCTCAACACAACGGCGCACCGAGACACGAGCTTGTAAAAGTAAACGAACTTAACAGATATGGTATGTATCGATAATGTTATGACTAAATATTATGAATCATTGTTTGCATAATGCCAACGAAATTGAATCTATGTATATAAACGTAAAAGTGACTGAGTGACTGAGTGACTTAAATCAACGCCCAGCCCAAACCGTTGAGACTAGAAAGTTGTTTTTCTCACAATAGGTAGTTTATATAACGTAAGTACCCACCAAGAATATATTTTTGAAAATTCCACTCACCCTCATGGGGGTAAAAAGGGGGTTGAAAGTTTGTATGGGGATGGAGTAAAATTTTAAGTGATAGACTTGAAACTTTGTGTATGGACTCCTTATTACAATACAAGAAAAGTAATTTTAGCCTAAGCAGGTAAAATAGGTCTGCAAATATTTATAACTCACTTGTAAAATCTCATCTAAACTATTTAATCGAAATATGGGGACATGTCCCAAAAACTACTTTGAAAGATATACAAGTTCTACAAAATAAGAATGTCAAAGTACTTTTCCATTATGACTTTCTTACACCAACTAAAACAGTATAAGTACTCAGAAACTAAAATCCTATCCGTTAACTAAATTTATAACTTTAATACATGTATCTTAATTCGAAAGATAATTAATAAACAGATACATTGCGAGACGAACTTTTTTACCAATAGAGAAAAAGGGCGGTGTAGACTTCGAAACGCTGACCACTTAGTCGTACCCTTCCCACGCACTAAAAATTATGGCACCAAAAACTTATACGAGTATCATGAACAACATTCCTTTGACTCGAACCTGAGTGCTGCCCTCGCGAGTTACTGCTAGCCGTTGTACCTCATTGTACGCGCGCTCAGTGCAAATAGGTAGTAAGTCCCATACGAATTTCAATTATCGCCCATCCACGCCCCGCCTCGCCTCGCCGGTGGAAAACTCGTAAGCATAGTTGTGTAGCTTAGCAGTGCGCGACTATGTTTTTGTAATTATTTCTACCCCCATGTCATATTTTATGTGCTTATTTTATTTTCAGTCTTCATAAACATTAGTAACTTATGTAAATTCAAATGTATAATGTTATTACCTAGTGTGAATTAGTGTCACTCACGGGCGAAATATACATAATTTAATTTTCACTTCTCATGCTCTAAAAGTTCGTCTTTATGCTGTGCATAGGCGAAATTAAGTCGCTTTTTATGCTCTAGAGCCTAAAGTAAAATCTTTTTTTTAATAAAATTAAATTCGATGTGAATAATCTCAGACCAAGAAAAAAATACAGACGGAGCGTTACGAACAGTCTAGTGAAGCCAACCGGTTTTCAACCAAGCCCCACAAGTTTAGCACACGCTAAACAAATGAAATCGCACAAAACTCGAAATAGATGATCTTGACAGCATTGCGTCACGTGCTGAAGAGTTTTGTGCAATTTTGTTTGTATATGTGTGCGTGAGTGCGTGCTGAACTTGGTGTAGCTTGGTTTTGTTTGGCTTTGATTTGGCTTCACTTGACTGTTCGTAACGCTCCGTCTGTATATTTTCTTGGTCTGAGGTGAATAAGATTATGTTTTATTTTCAAAGACCACACGTTAACATGTTAATGCTATTAAAAAAAATGCATTTTTCTAGCATCAGATATGATCTGGATATTTTTATGCGTGACGTACTCCTTTATAATATTCGTTTATAAAGATGAGACATGTTCTGAAAAGATGTGTAGAAATATTGCGATGAAAATCCCAAACATAACTTTTATGAAAAGAAAAAGGATATCTTTCGGGGCTGCTGTCAGTCCCGGATATTCAAAAAGTTTAAAAATATATTATTCGGACCGGGTAATCATTTAAAGTGTAACGTAATAATTTTTACAAGATATACAACACCGGAAGCAGTATTCATATCGTATATTCATGTAATTATTCATGTAAGTATCGTATATATATAGTAAGGCATCAAATATAATGACCACCAAAAAATGCTCTGATAGCTCTTTTACCAAAAAAAATATACTGAACACCAAATATAACAAATCTACCATTACAATAATAGTACTAGGCTGTTTTAGTAACGATTGCACGTTAAATTGTATTCGAAGACCAAATTTAGTAAATGATAACCAAATCTTAGCGAGCAAATTAATACAATATTTCCACCTAAATAACCCACTATGATTGCCATAAAGTGTATGCATGTTACCAAATAAAGTATAATGATACCAAATCAGCGCACCCCACTTCCACGTGGTCTCGTCTGTCCTACCCCTAGAGTGTATATAAAAGCCCGCGGAGACAGAAGCTCGCGAAGGAGGTCCTGAATTGGCACGAGGCCGAAGCGAAGCGAGTGAGGGGAGGTGGCGAGCGCAGCGAGCCGGCGACCTCCCGAGCAGATCGTAGGTCGAATGCGCACGTGAAACGAAGGGCCGACGAAGCGAGTTTCTGGCGGGAGCCCGGGCGGGAGACTGAGTCCCAGAAACGAAAGCGGGGCTCCGTCGAATTTAGGAAATTATTTTACAATTTTTGGGTTAGCAATGATTTATTAGGATAGCATTTTCTTTAATAGGATAGTAAGATGTTATAATTTGGGTTATTATTTCACATTAATAGGAGATAAAAATTTGGTGATCATTTACTATTTTTGGGTTAGCAATGATTTATTAGGATAGCATTTTCTTTTGTAGGATAGTAAGATGTTATAATATGGGTTATTATTTCACATTAATAGGTGATACAATTTCGGTGATCATTTAACTATTTTTGGATTAACAATGATTTATTAGGATAGCATTTTCTTTAATAGGATAGTAAGATGTTATAATTTGGGTTACTATTTCACATTAAAATGGAGATAAAATTTTGGTGATCATTTATCATATTTTTGGCAGTAAAAAGTATTTTTTTGGCGTTATATTTTACTATATCTGGTGGTCCGTTAAACATATGCCTTATAGTAATTTAACACTATTTTGTTAAAATAATATTTTATTTCGTACTTGCCTCAATCCGTGCACGAGGTGTTCTCATTTAGCGTTTTTTTTTTACTTCTACAATCCAAGAAATCAACTCAATGTGTGATATTTCACTGACATGTTAGTCGATATCGATATATAAATAAGTTTTCTCGTTTTCAGCATGGTGTAATTTAAAAGCTGATCGAATTATCCAGCCAGTAGACTGTGCTCGCTAATTTTAGAGACATCACACCCTATTCATAAAAGATTTCACACTATTGTAAGGTCACCTCTAATTTGAACTGAACCCTAAATTCGTAAGAACTACGCGAACTCAGAGGTCAGACTTACATTGCTTCGCTTGAAGCGATGTGTTTGGTAAGCGATGCGATTGCGAGTAGATATATTATTATGTATGTACAGCAGCGTAGACAATGCTTTGGCGCCGTTCACACTCTGGCGATCAACGAAATTAGTAAACTCGCACTTAAATATGTTACTGATATTGTTTGAGACATGTAGATCTGCTTTTAAATAAATTACTTTAATAATTAAATTAATTTAATATCATTAAAACATATATTACTATCTTACTTTTACGTGGAATTTTATTTAATTTTTGGTACCAACACTTCCCTTGTCGACTGCCTTCTTAAAGTTAAATGAAAAGTGCGTAGAAATTTACAAATCATATGAACGCTACTTTTTAAAATGGTTATGGCAAGCGACTTTGATATGCACGTGCTCAGACGACGTTATTCCTCCATAAAACATACAAGAGTATTTTCTTAAACCCCGGAATTTTCCATTTGCATACATTTAAAAAATTAACTGTATTACCACATTGGATAAGGTCTAATTTAGAAGAGCACTTGCAAAAGAAATGTCGTTTCAAAATCGCTCTTCAACTGTCCTCAGAATAGAGAAGAAACGATTTTCCCGGGATCATTAATTACCTAGTCTTTCTAAGGAGCTGACGAAATGACAAATGACGGTCGTTGACTTCGTTAAGTCGACGACTAGTTTAATGTCGGAGTTCACGATCTGTGGCGTTTTGTTGTTTTTTTTATGTAGGTGTATATTTGAATGAAATATTAGCATAACTTTTATGGTTATGTCTGATGTTCATGTCGAGAGTAAGTAATAAAAAGATTAAATATACGCCGGCAGTACCTACTAAGCCGAAATGCCTTATAATTTGAAGTCAATACCTACTTACCTAAAACAATCCAAGACAATTGAATAGGTCGCCTGGATAGGGTGTTTGGGTGTCGAAGTACTTACTTATACAAATGCAATTATAGAAATACTCTAAAAGCAGTAGCGAACACAAAGTTGAAAACAATCAATTTGTTTTTATGTACAGTATGAAAAAATAGTCTTGATTTATAATTTGAAGTTGGTTAATTTTGGAGGCTTGGAACCTCAACTACTTCGCCAGATCCTAACGTGACATACTCTTTGAATCCCGTTTAGTACACATAACGATGAGTCGTTGATTGAGGCTTGCATCATCATTAGCGCTGAATCTTCACTCACATCACCATTACACCGAAGGCTAAATGCACCCGTGACCATGACTGAAGTGCTTATCCATGTAAGCACTTAATAGAATTAAGATCTGAGTTAATATGTAACCGTTGTTACTGAAAGAGTAATTATTGAATCATACACCGTATGATTCATAAAGTCACCCTTTAGTATCAATTGAGGTTACGTATTATTTAGGTTACGTACAGTCAAGGAAATTGAAACACGTACCTTTTTCGCTCTTATTACTATGGCAATAAAGCATAAAAGCGTACGTGTTTCAGTTTCCTTTACTGTACCAAGCCCAGGCCGATTCCATAACATAATGATCTGGTTAAAATTAAAGGTCGCCAGAACGCCCGACTCTCCATACAAACGTCCATCCATTCACGAAACATTAAACTTTATCTACTGTACCTAAGGTTGAATTTATTTAAGCGAATCTTCAAGATACGAGCGAGTAAATAAATCCGTGCTGCCGTAACAAGGTTCTCCCTATATTCATATAACGTTTTGCACTCGTCTACGAGCTGACTCCAGCATTAGTTGACCCCGACATCCTGAATATCTACCCGGTAAGGGCAAATATTTGTGTGATGAGCATGATTATTTTCTATGTATTATATTTTCTATGTATTTAAGTATTTATACCTATTAAATATATCGTCGTCTAGTACCCATAACACAAGCCTTATTGAGCTTACTATGGGGCTAGCTCGATTTGTGTAAGATTGTACCCTAATATTTATTTATTTATTTATTATTTATCTACGTGCCATCTGATGTGTTAGGTTTACTGGTTCACCTTTCGCGATGCGCTCGCATTGTGTTGTGAATACCAGTCGTACCGTCCCCGGTAGGAAGTTCCCGGGTTGGTAATATCCTTAATCCTTGCCCGTGACTGCATAGGAGCTGCATCGTAGATCAGAGCTTTGATAAATCCCATCATACCATTTTAATGAGGTATGTTCGATCAGAAGTTAGGTTAATCTGACTCAACGTGGTATTAAGATTACATGGTGCGTTCTCATGAGTCAGATACGTTATGCTTGTCGGGTGCAAAAGAGAGGGCGGCACGAAGAAATCAGATAAAATAAATACAATAAACACAGGTTTATCTTTAATAACCTTAATAAACTTTCTGTATAAAGAAAGTTCTTGAAATCAATTTTATGATATTACTGCTGGGCTAGGCCAGTTTGTCTGTTTGTTCCTGTTTATGCATTAATAGTTACGTACCAATTGTCGCACGTATTGTTATTAACACATTCATTGCCCAGAATCGCTACGCGCTACGCTCGTAGCCGATCCTGTGGTTTTCCTCGTATGTAGCGGAAAGCGACTACAGCGGTCTGACTGTCTGACGCATATGTGTCGTCATGGGCCCTGATTGGTACAAGAAATTAAATTAATATTTAACACCCAGATAAACGTACAAATTGGGAACTTCACAAAAAAAAAATGAGTCATAAAAATACAAAAAATACCACAGAGCGAAGTTTTCCTCCAAGTTTAATTACTGTTGTTACTTTAAATGACGGGACATAAAACGAATGAATTATATTATATAAAATAGTATGAAATGCATAGAAAAATTATCGTCACGGGTTCCGTGTATGTACTTATGTATAACTAATATTACGGCCTGCTTGGTAACGGAGACTGTAATAATTTCCTTTAACGTATACAATATATCATGTATCCAATATCATGTATACATGATAGATAACCCACCTAAACGTTCATTCATAAACTCACAATCGCAAAAGTGGTCCCTTAATTCATTTTCACTGACACATCTAGCAATTATTGGGAGGGGGAGATGGCGAATACCATTTTGTATATTCCAGTCGACGTCACTACTGGGCTAATCCCAAATAAGGTCTAGTTTTGTCTCTGGGTTGCAAGCTCCGACGGCAGTCGCTTTCGTAAAACTAGTGATTATCCCAAATCTTGGGCTTAGGTGTCAACGGTTTTCCACCGGCGAGGCGAGGCGGGGCGTGGATGGGTGAGAATTGAAATTAGTATGGGACTTATTTAATACCTATTTCCACCGAGCGCGCGCGCGCTCAGTGCACCTTAACGCTACGAGGATGATGATAAGTCGAAATCACAGAGATGTTTACATTTTCGCCTTATTACAATGGAATAAGGTGCGAAAGTGTAAACATATAATCGACTTCAACTGTACATTTGAAAATGATGATGTAGTTACACAGGTCGGTTCACCATGCCTAATTTCATATTTAATTAATCAATATTGCAATTAAAAAAGCGATGTATTATAAATGTGAAAGAGTGTCTGTCTGTCTGTCTGTCTGTCTGTCTGTCTGTCTGTTACCTCTTCACGGTTAAACCGCTGAACCGATTGAGATGAAATTTGACATGAAGATAGTTGGGATCCCGGGGAAGGACATAAGTTTTTATCCTGGAAACCATCCCAGGAGGGGGTGAAATTGGGGATGAAAGTTTGTATGGTGCTACGATATAAACGAGTTCCACGCGGACGGAGTCGCGGGCAGAAGCTAGTTTATTATATTTCGAATCATGACTGGGCAATGCCAACTTCAACTGATTGCTTACGGTTAGAAAATATCGAGATTTTCTCTACACCAAGTAAAATTCTTTTTTTATTGCTTGGAAAACAAATAAAATTGTCCACCTGTATGAAGTAACACTCGACACATCTGCCACTGATCATAAAACAAAACATTATCGATTACATTGGATATTGGAAATATTACTCGTAGGTACCAATTATTATTTCGCTATTTCCGCACGGGGGCACGTCACGAAGCCTCCGTTTAATTTGTCGTTATGTTAGTGATATTATTGTGACAAGATCATTTCGGGCGAAATTAGACTTGTTTGGTGGTCATGTGTTTTAGCGAAATACAAAGTTGAATATTGCCCCAGCCCGTTTAAATACCGGATTCATACTTATCTAATATGATGCTTTTTGATGCGCTCTGACTCAAAAGGAACCGTCAGGTCAGAGTGCATCAGATGTGTGTGAACCGAACCGTACTAAATGTATGAAACCGATATCGATTTATCCCGTCATGACATAAAAAAATTCATGGACCTCATGGTGGATAGGGATGGTCTGAAGGACGTGGCCACAAAGCTAAACCTTCGGTGGCCACTAATTGAAGTCATCTGATTTTCTTCAATAAGTCAGTCCAGCCAATTCAGACCAATATTGTATAAACTAATAGGTGTATTCAATGTTACATGTAGGGCACAACCGGGTAATAACACTAATAAGGGTATTATTATAGGAGCATGATTATTCAATGTTACATGGGTAAGGACCAAATTCTTGGCCAGCTGTTTTTAACTCACTCAATAAAAAATTCTGTAGTGACACGAAAATTAACCATACAATTCTATGGTAAATTTTTGTGTAACAACGGAACTCTTTTCACTTCTTCAGTTTGTATGTAACTTCATATTAACGTGATCATAGCAGCTGAACAGAATATTTTTATATACTTATATAAAATTGATGAGCTAAGAGCAATAATCTGCTCACATCCCACATGTTGAGCATCGTTAAAATATTATTAAGAGTTAACATTCATCATCTCGATCAAGGGGCAATGGCCGAGTGATTCGGTCCCAATAAAAAATCGCTGTTATAGTTTTAGATCCGGAATTATAATACACACAACATCGTATTCTTGTAATGTTTTAGATATTTTTTGACAAATGGATTAAGTATTATTAGAACTGCAATAGCTCTTTTGTAAGATTTAAACTTTTACTTGGAATTATAATTTTTTATACAGGGTGTAACGGAACGATGGACTTTCCCGCAAGAGGGGGATTATTGGGCGCTAGTACGTCACATTTTCCAGATAAACTATTTTTTTGACGCGATTTTTTTATTACATTTGTATGGAGCTCGTCGCTCCAGTCGGCCAACGCTCCATACAAAGGTAAAAAAAAAAATCGCGTCAAAAAAAATAGTTTATCTGGAAAATGTGACGTACTAGCGCCCAATAATCCCCCTCTTGCGGGAAAGTCCATCGTTCCGTTCCACCTTGTATACGATTTATTTAGTCAAACGTCAAATGTATGTATGGCAAAAAACAATTTGAATTTTTAGTCCAATTTTCGCAATCGTTTTCTTCGGAATTTGGTTGCAGGAAAGGTTTTTTTTGTCAAATTAATGGTTTGCTAGAGTTGTATGACGTAAATACTTACTAATGATAATTCGGCCGTAAGTAGGATTTTTTTATTGATATCTGGACTACAAATTCTTAGGCTAGCGACATGTTTTTTTGTAACAATTGTAACGACCTACACATGTTGAGTCACAGTATATTATTACAATTAGACACTAATTTTAGCAAACAAATGAGGCGGTAGTCTAATGAAATAATATTTTCAAGGTACGAAATGTAACAAAACAAGGCCTTTTATCTTTCCACCACTATCAAGAATTATTCACGAGGTTCTATATCTTGTTCTAGATGATACATATTACAAATTGCTTACCAGGAACACATTTCAGCCTATTTCTCTCAGTTGATTCTTGTGAGAGCCACGAGAAGAAATGGTATGGTGCTACTCTAACCCGAATCCACAAATTACTGCTTCTTTTACTTACTTCGAAACGCCCCCATTTCAGCAAACTAAGCTAAGAAAAATATCGTCGGACAAGACTTAATAAAAAATTAAAAGATAAAAAAAACCACACTCAAATGGGCCCATCCGCTTGGGAGCTACGATGTCAGAGACAGACACACAGATACAAAAAATTAAAAATATTAATTTGTAAGAATACAGTTACATATATGGTCTTAGTTTATGGTATAAGTCCTCGTATTCAGCATGCAAGCAAGCATACAAATATTATGTTTAAATAAGCTAAAATAACATGTCAATTAGGTAATAATTCAATATTGTAATAATTTCGTATGTCAAACATTCTTATAATTTAAATAGTCCTTGACGCTGTAAAAACATTTTTCTAATAACCATTTGGTCATTTTTAGCTTGAAATTTTGTCCTGACAGTGCTCGTAATTCATTTGGTAATTGATTATATAAAACTATGCTCATATTTGCAATATTCCTTTTGTACATGTCTTTGCGGCAGGGTGGTTTGTATAAAAGAGATGATATGTGGTGTCTGTCTTTGTATAGCTCGACCAGGAAAATAAAAAACTTCGCCATATTGCGGAAAACTATTAAAACTAATTTCGTCAACTGGCAACAGTAACTTTGAAGACGTCATTAATGCCATCTGTCAATTGCTGTCAAAGTGAGGTGTCGTTGGTACGTGTTGTATTGCGTTAAAATGCCGAAAACGATTAAATGTGACTTAAGAAAAGTGACTTGCAATATGACGAATTATTTCAAAGAGAGAAAGTCTGAAGGATTAGACTCTATTCCTCTAAATAACATCACCGACCATGTTGTCAACATGACTGATAAGTACATCAATACATCATACAGTAATTTTTTAGTGTTGCCATAATTATTGCTAATTTAGCGCCCCCAGAGCAGGTTTTTTATTTTCCTGGTCGGGCTTTATCACTACACTACGTTTGATAAAGATTCCCTGATGAAAATTGACAAAAACACATAAGTCAATAATATACAAACAAGGTAATCGCAGAATATTTAGCTTCCTAAAAAGCGGGACACAACTGTCATCCATCTTTGCGTTACTTATCGCCCTTATACAATTGTTAAACTTACATTATGTACCTTTCGTTTGCGTTATTAATAAACAACTCGATGACGAGTTAAAAATATATGTGTGGCGCTCAAGTTATGTTTGTATTTGATGAAAGAAAGAACATTAACATAATCGTGAGTTCATTAGCTACGCGGACGATATGGTTCTGCTGGGGCCGTCAATCGGTTCGATAAAGCATCTTCTGAGATTGTATGAGGGCTACGCGCAGAGCCATGGTCTTAAGTACAACTCGACCAAAAGCGAGGTGCTATTGTTCAAGGCACGTAAATTTAATACCAACACCGTGCCCATGATCATGCTGGGGGGTGTGGCCCTTAAAGTAGTCGATAAGTTCAAATATTTGGGTCATATGATTACGGCGGATCTCAGTGATGACTTAGATGTCGAAAGGGAAAGGAGAGCGCTGGCAGTCAGGGGCAATATGCTCGCCCGCAGGTTTGCACGGTGTAACGAAGAAGTAAAGGTAACGCTTTTCAAGGCTTACTGCCAGACGTTTTACACATGCAGCCTGTGGGTGAGGTTTACACAGAAGGCCTATAACACATTACGAGTGCAATACAACAACGTCCTCAGAATGCTGTTGAGGCGGCCGAAGCACTGCAGTGCGTCGGGAATGTTTGCCGAAGTACGGACAGACGACTTTTTTGCAATTAGGCGCAAAAGAATTGCTTCACTGCTAGGTCGAGTGCGCGGAAGCAGCAACAGCATGCTAAGGACGTGGGCAGAGCGCCTCGACTGCCCCCTCACAAAATACTGGGTAGACGTGGTTATCGGGAGGGCCAAATAGTTAACCTGTCTGGTTCTCAGATTTCTGTTTCTCTTTTGTTTTCTTTCTTTTATTTTTGTTTATTTTCTGTTTGTTTTATTTTTATATTATACCGTGTACCAAAACTAACATACCTAGCGTGTAAGCTTCCTAAATCTTAAGTTTATTATATAAGTACTAACTAAATATGGATCTCGGTCCGAAATAAACAATTTTTATTTTATTTATTATTTTATTTATTTATTATTAGACACAGGAGCCGTCTGGAAGGTTTTTTCATCAAGCGTCTGCCAGACAGGTTGTCTGCAGACTGACATTGACGTCGCAAATAGATACAAATCTCTATTTTGAGTTATTTCTTGGTTAGACAATGTAATCTATTTAAAGGCGGACAGGTTTGCTAACAAAGGCTGAATATATCTTTATATATAATTTGAAATTGCTCGTGCAAACAGTTGCTCGTGTAGGTAATTAGGGATCATTATTATCATCATCCACATTTTAGTCTATTACAGACTGTAAAAACAGTGTTAAGGGTAGAGACAAAGTCTCTTATGGCTATGCAAGCCGATACGGAAGTGACACGCACAACCGCAAGTTTTGCAAGTGAAATTGCTCACCGGGAACAGGGTGCTATGCTGGAGCCTCCTGCCTCGCTTGGGGATTTAATTTAGATAATATAATAATAAAGTATAGTTATGGGATAACCTTCAGGATGGACATAAACAATATAGTATCCCGCGGCAGCTAGTATATACCAATCAAGTGATTATTCAAGTACACACGATTGATTCTTTTAATTTCAATACTTTCAGGAGGTATGGACCCGTCCAGTAAAGTCTTCAGTATAATTAGAAAAGGACATTCACGTCACGTAGTTCCATCATTATGTAACTCCCACTTGACCCTGTCAGTCATTTGGGCATTTGCGGGGTGTAATGAACCAGACGTTTTCTTTGTCGCAATGGACAACTTTCACTTGGTTTGCATTAATTTGCATTTCGTTATTCTCATTAATGAATTAGTTACTTTTAATGACGACAAGGAAAACAGGCAAGACTGTGGGTGCGGTAGAAACATCGGTAATGTACAACACTAGTTAATAGTGTACGATTGCCTTTTTTCTGAAAATGTTTTAGGCGAATTAGAATCAATTGTAAATCATCTAGAATTTAGACTGAATAGATTCCAAACTATGTAAAATGTATATTGATGTTTTTGGTCCATTACGGTTCAGATATCTTTAACCAGCGTACCAAGTGTTTATATTTGTTGCACTACTTTTTATGTTTACTAGGGTGAAAAGTAAATATTTACTTTAGTTTATTCAGGATTTCGAATATCCCTTGCAGATAAAACACATATTTGAATAATAAGTGAACTCTTCTTTTGCTTTTTGTCATTTACAGATTTCGATAGGTAGGTCGAGGTCAAAGATATGTTTACACTTTTGCACCTTATTGCCTTGTAATAAGGTGCAAAAGTGTAAACGTATTTTTGACCTCGACCGTACAGGCTCAATACAAAACAAGTAAACAAACAAAACAACGGGTAACCAATTTTTTTTTTAATCATTGTTCATTTTCTAGGAAAATTTAAACACAGCTCTGTAGTTATAATTTTTAATAAGAGGAAAAAGTAGAAACTACCGTACCTATCCAAAACTTAGTACCTAAATTGATAATTTATTTATTTAGATATACAATTGATAATACAAAACCAATATATAGGATTAAGTACCTACCTCAAGTTTAATGAATACCTTTGCCGAAACTTGATATTTTACCCTCGCCCAATTTGAAGTTTCTTAGACGAGTGCATACGAAAAAAAACCATAACAGGTTTGAAATAAAGTTGAAAACGCTATATTTATGGCGTGTACTCACGTTCTGTCAGACGAAATGTCCGACTCTGACGGGCCAAGGTTACCCACCAAAAAGTCAAAAAAATATATCACGTTAACCATTGGTATTAATTTATTAATTCCATTGTTAGATGTAGCGATTTATAAATTATATGTCAGTAAAAATATTGAAATTAGGCTGTATTGAACATCAATTTATCTACGGCTTGCTGCTCCGTCGACTTGCTGACGGGTCTCTGTTTATACAACCAAATGTCTATCAACAAAACCAAACAATAAAATTATTTCCACCAAAGTAGTTTTATTTATACCCTATGTTCATCAGAGGGAAAAACTCGAGTCTTTGTTGGCTACCGACAATAAGATGTTCAATACTGACAACAATACATTATTGTAGTTAGCAATAACTACAATAATGTAGTTATTGCTAACTACAATCTTCTAACTAACTATCTAACAAACTTACGATTGGGTCAGGATTTAAGAATTAAGTTAATAAACAAATGTTATTATTTATTACAACATGTCATGTTATTTAAAGAAAAAACATTTCGTTATGTTAAAACACGAACACAGGATCGTTACATCGGTCGGATTAATGATATTGCGGATAGATCAGTAATTGCGAATGATTGATTTTTCAAACGATATCAAATCGAAGTGTTCTTTCGGATAAACGAAAAAAAAGTGAAACTAAGATTGTTGAATAGTTCAAGCTATAATGAAAAAAGGACAATCATGTTTTGTGTTTCAGATAGGTAACCACTGAAATTACATATTTTTAAAATCCTCCTCCATTTGCAGCAGTTGGGATAAAAATGGGATTTATGATTTAACTGATGATGACATTTCTAAAATTGATTAAGAATTCGCAGTAAGTTCGGAAGAATTTAACCTTCCCATACAAACGTAGTTACGCTCTCATTTTAAAACTACGTGTTGTATTGTGACGAAACTGTGCATATACAATGACATGAGGTATATCTATGTCTGTAATTAGTTTATATGGTTCCAGTTTATAAAACACAAAATACAGCAAAAACAAGTTTTGTATGAAAAACTTAAAATCGCTGTATTTTTTACTATGGTATCTGAAGCTACATAAACTAATTACAGACATACATATACCTCATGTCAATGTATATGCACAGTTTCGTCACAATACAAGACGTAGTTTTAAAATGAGAGCGTAACTACGTTTGTATGGAGAATCGGGCTCACTGCGGACTCTTAAGTGTAATAGTTTTAAGTGAAATTGTATATTGTGAGATAAATAAACCATATCATATCATTAAACAAGAAGCTCTACTCTGATTTTGTCTCTATAAACATTTATTCTTGGGAATGCTAAAAATTGTCTTTTTGTCGGCGTCCAAGAACAGGTTTGTTAAAAATAATTATTATAAGTCCGTCAGACATAATAAAGGATATTAAAATAAATATCACTGTTGACCTTGTCACAACGACACTAAGATTCAAAAAGTCTCCTAAATATATATCCTTGTCCGCTTGTTGTTCGTCATTAGCAGATCACAGATTTTTTTATTACGTGTTTTATGTCACGCTCATATTTATCATACTGCTGTTTTCATTTTAACATAAATATCCATACAGCCTTGTACTGTCTATTCACCCAATTCCAGTGCATTGAATTACTTCAGTGATGAGTGTTTCATTGGACTTTCAACATACATTATCTTGTGACATGCTTAGTCACCATAATATAAATACCTATTATCACAAGACCGTCAGTAGGTTGTAGTTATAAAATAACAATGTTCTTAATCAGGATTAAATTAAACGCCCTAGAGCTTGACAGTCTCGACACAGGCCCATTGCTCGACACTTTGAATCGTAATTCATAACAATAGGTTTGAACTTTTAGGAATTGTTAAAAGGAAGGAAAACATAATTCTTATCGTCATAAATTTACTTAATCAGTACTTTTCCACCGTTTTTAAATTACCCGCACCAAACATACGAAGCGCATCTGACATAGATGCAGGAAAAACAGCGGAGATATTCAAATCAAAACAACAGTGGACCAATAACCACGCCCGGGAGTTCGTTGACTTTTCTTCTCGCAGAATGCTATTTCATACTGAAATTCCACGTGATTATTTTCGAATAGCAAGTTTTTGAAATAATAATGGCATGTCGAAAAGCAGTATGTCAAAAATTATAGAGTATGTCGTGCCTGCAACGGATGTAGGTTGTCAAGGCGTAATTGGCGTATGCTGTTAGATGAATATCCTTCATGTTCTTCAATAAAGTATTTTGCTACCGATGTGTTATATATTTGTCTAAAGAGATTAAATGATGCATATTCAATAATCTTTCAAAAATGTCAAACAACATCTGTTTCAACTTCAAAATAACAGTTACATATAGTTACGCAGTTTATTTATATCAACTCTAACCCGGGAGAAATGAACTGTCACTAGGTTGCAAACTATTGGAATTGGAAATGTCTAGTTTATGAAAACTCGAGATTTGAGTGTGCCATCGCAAATTTACGGTTTCATCGAGTTAGTGTGAATGTAAGTTTCCCCGTTTCAAGACTTAAGCTGGACTGTGAAGCGAGTACGTCACAAGTATTCTCGTACATTCTGCTTAGCTCGCTTCACTTGACATAATGCGGCCCCGTTTGGGTACTCTTCTTTCTTAAGATTTAGGATTAGCTTACTTGAACAAAGTGAGTGGAGTTTTAAATCAATCTTTAATGATGACAGCAAATACTACTTTTTTAAAGATAACCTCTACGTATAATTGTTTTATATTTTTTAGTAAATCGATTACATTTTAAAAATAAGTTGAAAACATCAACGATCTCACGAACGATTTCTTTGAACGATTAAAACGATTTACTAAACATAGGTACAGTCAGCGTCATATAGTGAGTAGTAGCCAAAGTACTTAGTCAAATATATCGCAACATGTCTCTAATACTGGGTCTCTAATATGTGTTGATATATTTGGCTACTTTGGCTGCTACTGACTATATGATGCTGACTGTACTTACTTACATTTTTTCCTGAAAATTGATACTTTTATCCTATTAAACGAGCAATATTTGTATATACTCGTAAGTAGGTAAATTTGAAATCACGTTCTCGAAAACGGCTGTAACGATTTCAATGAGACTTGGAATATGGGGGTTTACGGGGGCGAAAAATCGATCTAGCTAGGTCACATATCTGGGAAAAATTGTTTTCACTATATTTTCTTTATTTTCGCCCGAGCAGAGCTCGATCGCCCAGGGACTAGAGATAATAACAAGAAGACTGTTCGAAACTAACCAACGGCGTCACTTCAACTTACGTTTCAGTGGGAGGCATGCGAGATCGCTATTTCTATTTTAAACTACGAATTTTGCAATCCTCGGTACAAGTTCCAATTTGTTCTACCTCGGTAAAGTTGTGAGGAGCATTTTATACTCGTGGAGGTTTCATGCACCGTGAACTAGCCGAAAACCAGTGTAATGCAAACTTGTACAGTTTATGGTACAGGTCACACAGTTGCAGCAAATTTTCCAGTGCGTTATGTACACGGTATAAATTAAGCGTTAGCTAAATTTACGAACATGTACGCACGAAAAACTAAATCACCTGAAGACTAAACTAACGATGTCTGCATATACGTTATAAAATAGGACCCCGCACTTGTTTACGTTATGCACACTGACATTTAAATTAAACAAACGGTTTGCTAGTTGTAATAGTAGCGGCCCGTTCCGTTGCTTAGGTATGTATTTTGGCATTTCATGTCCTGGTGAATATGGACATAACCGAGTGCCGACAAGTACAATAACAACACAAGAATGAAAAGGAAACTGAGCACATCTTCCAGTAACCGATTGTACAAACTAAGTTTAATCTTTCTTATTGGGTTGACCTATTATTTCTGTCTTAGCAGCATTAACTTCCAGGCTACCGGACTTAAAATCTAAAAGCGCTACGGAGAAGTAAATGCCAGCGAGTGGAAATAGTATTACTTTACTTAGCTGTTAGCATTGGTAAATTGCATTTGTTTCCATTGCTCCTACAGTTGCCGCCGAAGCAATATCGAATAGGTAAAATGATATTTGCTAGTTGGCTACGGATAAAATATTGACAATTGACGCGTTAAATGCAGAACGTTATGATCTATATAAAATAAAATCCTCATTACTACAAACATATGACCACCAAAAGATATCTTAGGTAATTATTGTACTTAATAAATACTTCATTAGCACCAAATTAAACGGATTAAGACCAGTAAACGTCAAGCGTTGTTAACCAGTACACAAGTGCGTATAGTATTTTGTTTATAAAGTTGAGAATGTACTAAAAATGTTTTACACGTATCGCCTGGTCTGACTGTGTCGATTTGAAACATCTGGGACCGAATTCTATATGTGGCAAAACATTCGTTTATCTGAATATACTTTAGGTTCTGTCGCTCACAGCAACCATCTTAGCCCGCTGAATTATTTAGAATAATTTGTCTTAAATTCATATAATCTTATAACACTGCCCTATTATACATAAAGTTTGGAGGAATATACCGACCATATTATATTAAGTAATATAGGTTACTTACATGTTGAATACCACGAAATACGTCATTGGTTTTTTTGCACACAAATCCATTTGTTTTATTTAATTTTATATGTTAAATTTTTCTCTGCTCAAAATTAAGTTATTCTTTTGAAAATTACTGTTCATCAAACGCTTCTCAAATTACAAACGGCTCCACGAGAAGGTAAATTACAATACAGCAATACCTTGTTGAGCCATTAAGTGTTTTTTCAGTTTGGACTTGAACCCACTAATAGTAATGCTCTCCTTGATAGGTGGTGGAAGGTTATTCCAACATTTCATGGCAGCATAAAGAAAGCTGCCACGAAATGCAGCGGTATCATGCCTTGGGCAAACCAGTCGTGGATTATGCCTGGCTCGCCACCGGTAGAATATAACCTTACTATGCAAATACGCGGGTTTCTTAGAGTGGAAAATATCAAATAATAACAGCATATTGGTGTATGCGAAGGGAAATAACCGTAGATTCCTCTTAAACCGTCCCTGTTTAGGGCTGATTAGATTCGCTGATTTCTGAACGGTAGATTATCTGTTTGGTGCGGTTTTTGTGGATGTTACGGTTTGTTGGTCGTAATTTTCCTGTTCCTTTTTAATCTTCTTTTCAATTTTAATTTCTGCACGGCTATCACAAGACGGCCCGCGACCGTCATAAGATGCATTACTTCAGTGACTGATACGATAGGTAGTTGTAACTTTTTAGAATTGAGAAAAGAGCTTGCGCCTATAGATATCGTCGGCTTCATCGAATCAAGATTTTTTATAGGAAGATAATTTCAAAATAAGCAAATATTTCATAATATTTATTTAGCTTCGACACCAAAAATGTGTTATTGCGCTGAAAACTGATGGATGGGAATCGATAAAAAACACTTTTATTCTTAACCAAGTGTGTTTGTTTATCCAACTGATGGGCGAAAATAAACCATATTGATGTTTGGATTCCGAAAGCTAGATAGTCTCAAACTATTTCATTCGAAATTCAGACTAAAAGAAATTATCATAAGATTCAGTACTTGAGTGACTGATACGATAGGTATTTGTAACTTTTTAAAATTGAGAAAGTAGCTTGCGTCTATCATCGGCTTCATCAAATCAAGATTTTTTATGGGAAGATAATTTCAAAATAAGCAATTATTTCATAATATTTATTTAGCTTCGACACCACAAATTTGTTATTGCGCTGAGAACTGACAGATGGGAATCGAAAAAAAAACCACTTTTATTCTTAACCAATTGTTTTTTTATCCAACTGATGGGCGAAAATAAACCATATTGATGTTTGGATTCCGAAAGCTAGATAGTCTCAAACTATTTCATTCGAAATGCAGACTAAAAGAAATCGTCATAAGATTCAGTATTCGAGTGACTGATACGATAGGTCTTTGTACCTTTTTGGAATCGAGATAGTAGCTTGCGTCTATCGTTGGCTTCATCGAATCAAGATTATGATTCTCGATAAAAGGGGATTTATTGGCTGATGTTGGATTTCAACTTTCGTTGATAGTTTATGAATAAGACACGTGACGACACCTGAAAGTAACAAAAGGTGATGAAGGCCAGTTCCGCGTGCGGTGTCATGATACTAATGAGGCACTGTGATGTTTCCCCTTGGCTCTCTGGGTAAGTGAATAAAACGACTCTTTAGCCTATTAGCTTAGGTGCGCAGTCGTGACCTCACTCCGCAGCAGCTCGATGACAAGTGGCAAGCTCTCCCAGCTCGGCCGATCACGAATGCTACCCTCACTTGTATTTATTTGTAGTGCGCATACACTACATCCACCATCACGTAACTTTTCGAACGCACGTTAGGACAACTCAACTGTAATTTTTCCATAGATAAAACGTGACATTTTGATCTACCTGCCGTACGTACAATGCGTTACGTGATCGACCTGCAGTAGTACAAGACAGTACACCGACATGTATACTGTAGAATGTGAGCGTACTAATGTCGCTCACATTCTACAGTATCAGCTTTCGGGAAGGTACAAAATTCCGTATACCGATTCCGCCCCGCCAAATGCGGAAGTAGCCTTGTAAATATTTATTTCGATATTAATGCAACAAAACCATTGAAGATGATGTCTTGACTTACCTACATACTGTTTTTTTTTGACCGGGATTTTTTTGTGTATTGACAATCATCTGTGTATTCGCAATCATTCCTAGGATTTCGAATAGCAACATACACAATACTCATGTTAGATGCTGCTATAACCGGTAAACATTATTCTTTAGATGATAAAAGTTTATTTAGAAAATGTAAGCTTGTTTTCCTGGTATTGCACATAAAAGCAGTATGAGTAAAATAAGCGCAAGATATTTTTATATATCTTACTCGAAAAATTGTACATTATATAATAAACATTTGGTTAAATAGGAAATTGTTAACCAAGGGTTGAAATTCCAATTCGGTTAGTTAGTTGGAAGCTGAAGCGAGTAGCTTTCCACGAGTTAAACACTAAGTACTTTTTATTTCGAATACGAGGAATCGGAACGAGTGCACACATTTTCTGAACAGTCAGTTACTATAGACCCCATTTTAACCCTTAAATGCATAATGTTGCCAAATGTCTACAAAGCATTAGACAACTCACAGATTTAAAAAAAGGCTTACGTTCTTAAACGCTCCTTTATACCAAACATTTTTTCTACTAAAAATAAAAAAATTAGATTAAATGCGTTAGTGTGCGGACCATTTGGACGGGAAGTGTAGATTGATTTCAAGTATTTATTTAAGTTTAATACGGCATTTAAATAATATTTCTGTGGACCATTTCCTGGACGCATTTATGCAGCAGTTATAGTGAAAAACAAATATTAAAGTTTTAGAGAAATTGGATGTTTTATGTACCTAGTCCCAGGGTGACCTAGCTCTGCTCAGGTGAAAGACACAAGACCTAGCTAGATGATTTTTCGTCCACATAAACCCCCACACTCCAAATATCATTGAAATCGTTAGAGCCGTTTTCGAGAACGTTATTGCAAATTCATATATTTATATACAAATATTGCTCGTTTAATAGTATAGAATTCACTTTGCCTTTATATTGTTAAACTGTTAGCGTTTCTTTAGAAATCGTTATCCAACAAAAGTGTACTTGTCCAATCGGTAATCATGTAACAAAATAGTATTTTATGCAATCATTATATAATGTATGCTTTTTCAGTCGAGTACCGCGTTTAGGCCACGAAGCCTGCTGAGTGGCCTAATTAAGGTATGAGACTTAAAAAGCTAATTATATAACTATTGTATACAATACTTTTTCTACGAGTCAACTGAACTAATTAAAAAAAACTTAGTATCTATTTTAAATCTAAGCCCTGCTGAAACGAAGCGCAGACAACGGCTTTTTCTCTATTGTCGTTGATGTCTTTTCTTTTCTTCTGTAGTCAAGAAAAGGTCCTATTGGTCAAATTCATTATAGTTCAGTAAAGGCGCCACGTGATTGGTCGAATTTATTTAGCTGTCTAAACAGTTGTAAAATGTTGAGTTGGGACCTCCATAGTAAAAAGTATGTGATTTTACTTTGGTGTACGAAGTCGACGAGTATAAAAACGTTATTTTCCGCCATTACAATCCGGAGGTTACCTACTAATTAAATGCACGCCAGAACGTTATGATAACGAGTCATGCCTATTTTCTTCCCTTTGTAGGTGTATTTCCAGTAGGCTCACCCACGCCTGTACCAACATAGTGCATTAGTGTAGGCAGTCACAGATGTAAGTACGTTATCCTTGTTTACCATCTCCGTAATATTACGAGATACACCAAGACCTTTATGAGATTATTGACGCGTGTTACGCTTCCGTTAAATATTGGGATTGGGGACGTCAACCACTATCAACTGTCTATTGTATAGGCTTTAGCATATTGTATGTGACATTGCTACTCGTATATCGAACGTAGGCGATGCTCGTTCTTAGCATAGAGTGTGTTTATTCTAGATTTTTGACCTATTGGTTGATTTCTCTTAGATATTTGTCTGTCTGCCCTCTCTTTATCTCTCTCTGTCATCTAAGCGTTAATTACGGTTGCTCAGTTGATGCTATGGAACCGAGGCGACTTCTGTAGCTATCCGGATTTTTCTTCTACACTTCGTACGATCTTCAGCATCCTTGTCAGACCGTTGGCTCACATGTCTTCAGTTAAGATTTTTAAAGACAGATTAATTAAACGATATGATACAGAGAACAAATATAATGGAAAAATATACCATCATCGCCTGAAGCCCAGGACAAGACTTGAACGTATGCCCTCTGTATTGCCGGTAGGTACAGCGCTCTCCCTTGTGAGCTACCCAGACATTAGTTTGGTGTAGCGTATCTCTCTATCACATTTGCCGCCGCTATAGTAGTGACCTCTCTGTATTTCCTTGCGAGTAAAAGGCTCACAGCCTTCCAAGAAAATAATATGTTCGTGATAACATCCACGTTAAATTGACACGAAAATAAAAAAAATGATTCGTTAAGAGGTTGACAGATTAATTCTTAATTACTGTATAATATACTAAAGCCTCACACTTCTTTTCCTTATATCATTCATTCTGGCTATGTGACTGGTTGACGCAGAAGGGGCTCAATTTGTTTTAACGTGCTTCACTACGTGGTAATACTTAGGACTGATTTTCCAGACGACAGCTAACTTAAAATTTGCTAGAAAGTAAAAAAAATATACATTTCTAGGTACGTAGACGTTATGTACAACCAAGGTAGTGATTTTATGTCCAATGGCCTTATGTAAGAGTATACGTATTAAAATTTTAATAAAACAACAGTTAGTTTATGTTCTTTTCTACAATAATTTAGATAACGAACACACCTGTCGGAAATGATATCTACCAATAAAAATAAGGTAATACAATTCGCAAATCCTGTGACAGTCCAGCTATTGAAGCTTTTTGTTTTGTGTCAAAACTTTTGTCTCGTCTCGGCAACAGCTGTCGACAAAGTTAGGCCAAGTTGGGATATTGTAGTGAAACTGTTAGGGAGGAAAATTGCTACGACGAGAAAAAAAGTTGTCGCTTGACTAAACCCTTTTATTATAGAAATCTATCTTAGACATAATTAACTCGGTAAATTGGGTGTATTAGTATATTTCTGGTTCTTTTTGAGGCTTGGTTTGAGAAAAAAATTGCAACACTTACCTGCGTCTTAATTACTTACTTGGTCTGCAAGCTTCAATGAGCAGAGTCACGGATTGTTTCTCGTTCGTTTTTAATTTAAGACATAAACGGGACGGAATAAATTTGCAGTCCAGTATCGTCATTTTTGTATGCATTATGACTCTTCAATCTTTGTTATTTATCTGGTTAGTCCGCGTTTTGGAAGGCACGCTAAGCAATTGACCCCGGCTGCTGTCTAATGACAGTAGTCGTTAAGCCGAGTTAGAGGTTTTCGAGCGGCTTAAGAACTTCTAACAGTCGAGTTGCCCACTCACTTGACAAAGGGGGGACAGGTGTTACGTGTCCGCATGAGCTACCTACCACAACCCTGCACTTGTCTCCTGTGGTACTAAAGAGTGACAAACTTTATAGGCCAAAATAATGTATGCCATACGATTAAATTATAAATAAAATCTGTATAGTTTTACTTGTACCTACAGTTACTTTTGACATAAGCAACTTAAGTAAGTAGAAATATGATAATAAACATATTCACATTAGAACAAACTAGTCCGGGATTGTATCCGCGAATTCCTAAAATAGTCAAGTAGGTTGGCCTATAAAAGCAGCATGGTTCGGGCCCAAAACAATTACAATAACGCGGCAGACGTGGGAACTCGTAATAAACTGTTTCAACATCTGGACTCGCACACAGCCTAATACACTCTGTCTCGTCTTTTAGATGTCACGAACAGTTTTATAGGAGTAACACTGTTCGCAACATCTAAAAGACGAGATAGACCAGTTATAGGGGGAAGCTTGGAAAGTTTAGAAGATAGAAAGGGTCGCACGGCAGTTAAACCCTCCATCTATAAGCCTGAAAAGTAGGCAACACAGACTGTCATCTCACATGTCGTGACGTGCAACAACAGCCGTTAAGGCAGGGAACTTAACGGCATAGTTCTTTATAGGTACCTTTGAGAAAATTAATTATTTCATAACAACAGGCTATTAATTGGACGTCGTTCAGGCAGAGAACTCGTTAATTGAAGAGTGTTTTTGCAATATGCAGAATTAAATTAAACTAGCAAGCACGAATTACCATTTTAGACATTTATAGTATGAAATTATTTAGGTAGGTACTTATAAAATGTATGCTAATTGAACTAACACAAATGATGACTCCTATCATAATATAGATGTATTATTATATATCAAAATATTGTTTATTGGTCATCATCATATCAGCCAAAAGACGTCCACTCCTATGTCCAATAGGCCTCCCCCAAAGAGTGCCAAAGTGATCGGTTCTGCGCCACCCTCATCCAGCGGACTCCCGCGAGCTTTACCAGGTCAGGTGTTTATTGGTACCTTATGTGAAGTAAAATAATTTATGTTACCTACTGTTGACAGCTACCGTATCATCAGGTCCACATCATTTTTCAATAAAATATCAATTCGAGATTCTAAATCTGACACTTCCCCAGCACGTCATAGGGATATCATCAGTATCATCACTCTCATCGTCTTTCAAAATCAGAATGACAGAGACACAAAACATAAGCCTTTTGATGCCCCTGCCTGTCAACGAATATGGTTAGATTTGCAGTCCTTTGTCTGGAGCTGTCAAAAAGATATTCACAAGAGACTTATCTAGCAATGTCCAACGTTGTCCCACTTCCATAGTGAACTTCTGGCTTAACCCTACGTATGATTCGGCACTTGCACTGCTATTGAAAATTTACCCTGTAGCAGAAATTTAAAATCCTTCATCACTGTCAGTGACAAAGCTCCCGAAGTGTGTTAAATCTTGCCAAATTAAGTGCCAGTGACTTGCGCTTTAGGCAGCAGAATGCCACTGGGAAGTTATTTTTGCACGTGTTAAGTATATATTCCTTAAGATCACGATAAAACTTGAAAAATGCTAAATCAAAGTAATTATGTGTCGTTTGTGGCATTGCATCAATAATGGAACTCATTTGCCGCATTACACATTAAACTTAATAGTCGAGAGGGAGATCGCATACCGCATGCGGAGATCACATGATATCTATTCCGTTTTGTGCCTAAAGAAGGTATTAAACCAGTCCTGATGACCATGAATAAGTAATTTATCGAGTTAAATATATTTTAATGATAATTAACAGATTTTAGAATACTTAAGTTTTACCTAAGCTGTAGGTATTTGGTAGAAGTCTATGACATAATAGCTATGTATGGCTCTGGGAGTGATCTCCGGAACAAATGACCAGTTAAAAAAATAGTATGTAAATGCATAAAGTTTATAATTTATTTCAAGACTCCACCTGGGTTTTTTGATACTCACGGGAGGACCCGCGCGGCCAGCTATTCAACTATACAATATAGGTATAGAGATATATCATAGATATTTTGTACTAAAAGACATCTATTTATGGTCGAATGTATACATACTAATGTTCCGACGTGCTAATCTACGCTAATATTGTAGAGAAAAGATTTGGTAGGCTCCGAAACTACTCCACCGATTTGAAAAATTCTTTTACCATTAGAAGCCGACATTATACCTGATGAACATAGGCTACTTTTTAGCGCGTGAAAATGCTTCATTCCTACGGGAAAACGGGTAATAGGACAACGGGTAGTAAGAATTATTCGTGCGTTACTAACCGTGCGAAGCCGGGCCGGGCAGCTAGTTATATTATATTTACAACTCCCGCATTTTATTTTTCATTTGTATTAGCTTGTCTACAAGGAAAACCATTAAAGCCGTCATTTTATTACTAAGATCTAAAGCGCTAGTGTTGAACTGAGAGGTCGCGACACGATATTGCTTCTGGCCAATATCCGCATTCTAGAATTCTTCCATACCATATTTACTCAGCTCTACAGTCTCTTTGTTTCTGAAAGTAAATGATAGTGGCTGAGACGTTCAACCTAAGGATCACATTCCTTTTATTATAGGGTTTTTCAATAGGTACGCTTGAACTTTGACAGCGTATAGCGGCCATCGTGGATAAGTAATAAAGGCCTCCACCCACCGAACGCGTGTCGTGCGTGGCGCATGTCGTGCGCGGCGCGTGTCGGACGCGGTTGAAGCGAATGAATATTCACACCGCAAGCGGGCGGCGTGTAGCAACGCGGGCCCGCCGCGTCAGCGACGCGTTAGCAACGCGTGTGCAGCGCGGCAGCTGCGCGTGCACGCGCGGGTTCGCCGCGTCATGCCTCTCTCACTACCAACACATTTAATATGTATCTCACTGTCTCTATCACACTTAGCAGCGTGGCAGCTGCGCGTGCACGCGCGGGTCCGCGCGTCATATCTCTCTCACTACCAACACATTTGATATGTATCTCGCTATCTCTATCACACTCAGCAGCGCGGCAGCAGCGCGGCAGCTGCGCGGCAACTCTGCGCAGCAGCTGCGCGTGAACGCGCGGGCCCGCGCTTCACACGCGACGCGCACGACACGCGGCCGCGCTGCCGAGTTGTAACTTTAGCGCCGCGGGCCCGCGTTCGGACCTCGTGTAGTTTCAATGCTTTACAACTTGCGCGGGCCCGCGCAGCACACGCGCCGCGCACGACACGCGTTCGGTGGGTGGAGGCCGTAAGTTCGAGGGTTTCGTCATATCGCTGGTCGTGCGACTTCAACTGGCCTGCGAGATCGTGTGACCTAACACCGCTCTCGACTACTTTATGTCGGGCTACGTCAAATCTCTTCTCTATGCAGCCAAACTACTGACAATTGCTGCTCAGAAGGCCAACATAACCGGCGTTCTTCACGAAATTGAATCCCATTTATGCAAAATGTCGCCCAAAATTGGTCCACCGGGATACGCCCTAGTGGCGGTGGTCGCTTACTATGTATGGACCTCATAAGAAAGCTCAAAGTCACCCAAAGCTCTATGGAGAAGGCTATGTTGGGAGTTTCCCTGTGTCAGAAATGAGAAATGAGGCTATCGGCAGCAGAACCAAGGTAACCGATATGGTCCTCCGAATTGCTAAAGTTAAGTGGCAGTGGGCGGGGCACATAGCACGTAGAACCAATGGCCGTTGGGGCGGAAAGGTTCTCGAGTGGCGACCACGTACCGGAAGGCGCGGTGTGGGTAGCCCCCCCCCCCCCCTCACAAGATGCACTGGTAAAGGTTGCGGGAGTCCGCTGGTGGCGCAGGACCGGTCACTTTTGCACTCTTTGGGGGAGGCCTATGTCCAGCAGTGGATGTCTTTCGGCTGATATGATGATGATGAGGATACACCCACCTATAGCAGAGTCGCGGCGGCCATTTGGTTTAGATTATATTTCATAAATAATGTCATCAAATTATAAGTAATGGAATGAAGTTTCTATACAATATTTCGCCGTAGCTCAAAGAGTGCGGATTTTCTTTGCGATCTACCTATAGAAAAGTCGACTTGCGTTAGATTCTTAGGCGTGGAACTGGACCCTTACCTGAGGTGGCACAATCAGATAGAGACGGTCTGCAAAAGACTGGCAAGTGCATGTTACTCTTTAAACAGTCTTTCTAAAATAGCAGACGTAGACGTTTTGAAAACCGTGTATTATTCTTACTTTGAAAGTATCATAAGATACTGTATCGAAGTATGGGGCAATGGTTCGAATATAAACTCTGTACTACTGTTACAAAAAAAGGCATTAAGACTCATTACCGGATCTAAATGCATACCAGTGACCCATCGAAATATGTTTGTAGATCACAAAATTCTTACTATTACCTCCTTGTATCTGTATCGAGTCTGTCTCCATGTTTATATAAATAAGAGTAACTATAAAACTGCTAAAGAGACTCATAGCTTCAATCTCCGAAATAAAAATAAACTGGTACAAAGTAAATCCACTTATGTTCACTTTAATAATAGCTACAACAATATTGCAATTAAAATTTTTAACAAATTAAGTGACGAAATAAAGCAATGTAATGACATAAGAATTTTTTACAAGAAATTAAAGAAATACTTTATAAATAGACCCTATTATACAATCAATGATTTTTTTGCAAATGCACTTGACTGATTTAATAGGGAATATGCATGTGATTCAGAAATGGCCAAAAAAAATCA
This sequence comes from Epinotia bilunana, assembly GCA_947049275.1. Taxonomy (NCBI): domain Eukaryota; kingdom Metazoa; phylum Arthropoda; class Insecta; order Lepidoptera; family Tortricidae; genus Epinotia; species Epinotia bilunana. Next base: position 6,487,084 of record OX346253.1, read on the forward strand.
TGAGTAATCTTTATTGCTTAATAAATATACTCACATGATTATTTTTACAAATGATCATGTTTCTATTACCAAAATTAATTATTTAAAAGTAGTATTTTTCAAATTCCCTCGCAAATTTTCAAAACGCAACGCTATTGGCCGAGCGAATCGTGACGTCACCGTGCACTCGGTGTCTACTGTTAACAGGTCGTTTGTATGATTATTGAAAGTTATTCGCATTGTTTTGCCGCTGTTTATGATAAACAATCAGTGTTTTTTGGGAATTATTAACTGAAAGCAGTGACTCCTTCTGAAAAAAGACTCGCCACAATGACTGGAAGCGGTTTTGTCAAGGCAAAGTCGGATAATCTTCCTGAAATTGATGTGTTCATGATGACTAAGTACGTACCGTACCTCGTAGGTGTCTTTCTTAAATAAGTGGAATAAAAAACTAGTACATATGTTCATTATATACCTAATCAAAGATATGTTGGTATTAGGAATATTACATGGTGAGAACATCTTTATAACATGTTGTTTTCGTCAAGGCTTATAAATAAAACAAATTTGTGTAGGACATTCAGTAGAAAGGATTAAAATCTTTCAACTTCGATCAACAGTGCAAACATAGAAACTTAGCTAAAACGTTTCGTGATCAAAATCAACACTCGTAGTCAGCTGTTGATCAACATAAATCATAATATTTTGTAACATTAATAACTAAAAAAATGGGAATCAGAATAGTTTTATGAATAAGTATATACATTTTTAGGTTAGGTTATTGTTTATATTGTTCGGGAGTCCTAATAAAAAAGATTTTAGGTACAAACATATTTAATAATCACTTTTTAACAATCGAAATGATGTTCATAACAATATAAACTACTCAAACACGATACATTATATCTCCTCATTGCCTTACACCCCTTTTTCCTTATATTTTGCATCTTTGGGCATATGAAAATATATAATGTCAGGTGCAGTTTTAGTGTTATTTTCACAAATAGGGGCAATACAATATTTATAATAAGCTTTTGTGTGCTCTTCCGTTACAATTAGTTGATCTTACAAGCTTTAATAACTCACTTTTACTAAAACTGTGAATCAAACACTTCGTTGTTTATTTATTCTAAGTGCACGGTGACGTCACACAATGAGCGCGCCAAAATGGCGGCGTTTTAATCGTTCGAAAATGATAGTAGTTTTAAATATTATTTTTTAGCTCATTCAATAACTAATATTGTGAAAGTGTTATATTGTTTTCCGTTTATATAATTACTTATAGATTAGTTTAATAAAATTTAAAAAATGCATGAATATACCCTATTGTGATGACTATTTACTTCTTAACTAATTGACATTTATGAATTGTGTGTGATTACTATTTACTTTGTAACTAATTGACATTTATGAACAATCTGGTTAATTTACATTTTACTTTATTTTAATGTTTCACTTATAATGTACTTATTTTACTCAATCAATATTGACATTTGTGAAGAATTAATTTTTTTTTTTATCAAGTATTATTTTTACTACTGAAACTTGTAACTGAACTCTATGTTCTTATATTCCTGTATTTGCATGTACGTTAAGCAAATAAACATCTGAATCTGAATCTGAATGCACGTTATAAGCATTACTTTATTTCAATATGTTTCGCGCGCTCGTCAAAATGTATTAGCTCATCGCATGACGCAGCGAGCGAGCGAAACAGAATGATTAGAACCAAAAACTATGAACAAAACTTTAAATATGCTTTGATACTTGTGGAGACATTTTTTTTTCATTTCTAATTATAATATACAGTGTGAAACCTGTCGTAATCCGAATTTTTTGTCTCTACCGCAGTATTTTAAGACAAATTCATTGCATTACCTAAAGCAAACAATTAAACTTTATTGATAATCATTTTAAACAGCAAAAACGCCAACCCTATTCGACAAGACTTGGTTTGTAGCTTAAAGTGACAGTTTAACGTAGCAATTAGGGTGACCATTACAATCAGTAAATTTAAAACAGTTTTTTTTAAATAACAAATTAACAAACAACTTTTACATATTTTGCCTGTTGCCACGTCCACATGTAAACTAAATTTAAACAGTAAGAAACCCATATTTCTGTTCACGACTTAGGATTCATCCTGTATACGCTGGCGTTTGATAATAGTTATTTGTGTCACAAGGGAGCAAAATAGTATATTTACGGCGAGGGCGGTGTATTGAATCCCGAACGTAGTGAGGGATTCTAACGTAGGATCCTGAGTGTAGTGAGGGATACAAGTGTTAACGCCCGAGACGAAGATAATTTTGCTACCGAGTGACACATACTATTTTTCACACCGACTATGAGGAAATTTAAAAAAGATGCTGTTAAAAGAACTTCCTTAACAAGTTTTAACAAATTTTCTTTTTTTTGCGTCAAAACGCTAATTTTTAAATATTACGAAAAATTCATATATTTTCATAAAACGTTGTTAAAGTTAAAATTTGTAAAATGTTCGTTTTTAATCGATTACGAAGAAATTACAATCGATTATTTTATTAAGATCTGTGTTCAATTGGCACATTGTGTAAATGCTGCATGATGCCAATGAATAAATTAAAAAAGTAGCTTGAACAGAAAAGTAGCATTTTGATCCCTCTTGTCGTGGAGCAAAACTTACTTTTCCGAATGAAAGATGTGAAAAATCAATTACTTATTCCCGGTTGTGCCCTAAAGAGCCCGAGGTCCGCTTTGGAACCTTATCCCAAGATTTGGCATACCTATACACTAGTATTACGAAAGCGACTGCCATCTGACCTTCCAACCCTGAGGGAAAACTAGATCTTATTGAGATTAGACCGGTTTCCTCACGTTGTTTTGTTTCACCGAAAAGCCACGGTTATAGTAGTTTATGCAACTGATCCATAATGAGAGGCCTTAAAACGAGTGTGGTTTTATGAATCGAGCATCATCGAGTTTCATAATAGGATCACGCGAGTGTTTTAAGGCCTAATTATGTACAGTTGCATACACTATTTTATCTAGACACATATCATAAGTAGTACTTCCGACTTCAATTTAGTACTCCCGCCACGCCACGAGAACATTTCCACATTTCTTTTCCAGTTTACCACATGAACTGATTTCCGAGAGCAAATGCGTTGATTATTAGAGAAAAAAACCGAATAGATGTATGTGACCCGATAATATTTGAGGACTTCCGTCGATTCCACAAGGATCACCTTTGGCACTTCATTAGTTGCTATTTTAACGGAATCTTATCAGAATCTGTGACGTACTTTTGTACTTTTAAGTACATACATAATTGAGGAATTCCATAAGTAATCTGTGGTCTTCGTCACCCTATGATTTCCGGGTGTAAATACACGAGTTATAATAGAAAATACCAAAATCACTACACGCGTGCCTAATATAATTGAGGAGTTCCCTCAATTCCTCATGGATCCCATCATCATAGTTGTTAATCACTACATTCATACAAATTACAAGCACACATTCGCGTTCAAAAGTTATTACGAAATTAAAACATCTATGTCTACGTTTTTAGAACCGGATGCTTTTATATAATGTACATTTGTACCTTCATTATTGTAACATATCTTTCCTCCGGGTACCTTCTAGGGACATGTCATTGAAACAATACACCAGATAACTTCACATTATTTATTTCCAAGAACAAATTACCTCGGCTAGATGGTAGAGTACTCATGGGGTTTGTGGGCTTACTGGCGAATCGACCAATTACTGTTTGCTTTTTGCTGTTTTTGTAAGTTTAAGGTTGGGCGCCGACAAAAAAAAGGGAGAAGGCAACCGACCTGCTGTCTGGTACCTTTACCAGGGAACCTCTCTAAGGCTCGACGTCTCCGGCTGTCCCGGGGTGATCAGCACGCTCCCACGGAGCGGCATACGACCGGCCCTCGCCCAACAACCGACCCCAGGAATAATGGTGGTCCCAGAAGACCCTGAAATTAACGTTTTTTTTTTTTTGGTTAGATCTCTTCGAGACCAGGTTACATTCGGTACGAGTACACCGGATGGAATCACTCTCTTACCTCAGGAGACAGTAGTCCTTGCCAAAGGCGCTTGGAAAAGCTTTCGATCCTGAGGGTCTCGCGCTGCGTCTACCAGGGTGGGCAAACCCGGTGACTCCACAGAACCCCTGAAAATTTAATTCGGATCCTTTAGAAGGAACACTAATATGTGATTTGAACACAAATTTGGGTGAAACTACTTACAGATTCCCACAGGGATGACGGGTTTAATTTGGGATACGTGGATCCCGGAAATCAAAATTCTGTCAAGTGACACTTGCTGTCAGACCCAGCTCTTGACAGCCCAGAAGACATTGCCACATACAAAATCCGAAGTGGGTATTTCAGCCCAGACGATCTTGCTAGGATTTAAACAGAATATTAAGAAATTGAACCAAGCTTCCAAACACCATCCTGAAACGAAATATTATCCAAACAGAATTTAAGGAGCGACAGAATGCCTCATAACAGAACCAAAAGTGAACGACCATTTGGGAAGAGGCAACACTGGCGACTTACCTTTTTAAAATAAAGCCCGTGACAGAACGACAGGGGCACTTGATGCATACAGCCAGTTACTCGATGATCATTCAAATCGATAATCGATAAAATTGAATAATAAATTGTATATAGCCCCGATGGGTTGGAAAATTATATGTAACAGTACTCCCTTCCTCGAGGAAAATTTTGCACCAGCAAAATTTCAAGCTGGCCTCCAGCTTTTAATACAAACCTAGCCATGCAAAGCTCAACAACACAAAGATTAGGGTGCCTACGGGGATTAAGTGCATTAAAGCACTGCTAACAAAGCCAAATCTGGAAAACAAACATCCACCAAACCGAACCCACGCATCAGGCCGTACGGCTGCAACGGGACGTCAACAGTCTTGACACTAGAATAAAAGAAAAGATTACTTAGTGTTCGCAAGTAGAGCTTTCAAAGCTAAGCTACTAGCAAGTACACTACTTCTCCGGAACACTGGCGGTGCAGCGAGATATACCTGGATTGTATACCGGGGTGCACGTCCAACCCTCACAGAGGCAAAGACAGCCACTGGCCAACAGAAAACTTAAATAACTAACGACTAACGTAGGTTAACCACAGTTCTATTCAAACTCTCCAACGAACGGCACATGCGTGACGGGCTGTGTCTTGAGCGACACAGACAGGGCACAATTGACAGAGGCATAAACTTGCAGCCGACAATAAAATAACACATCTAAAGCTAGAAATAAGTAGGAATAATTCCTCTATTAAACTTACTTGAAAACTATTTAAGTGGCAGAACTCTTAAGACTCTGAATATGCCACGAGCCTAAATTCTTACCACTAACAAAATCCTCTAGCTCATAAACTAGAGAGGAGTGTTTTTTAACCACTCGACACTTAAGAAACTTAGGGGCTAGTTTAGCCATGAAGAATTTACTAGCGTTACTCAACGGGAAGGTTTTCTTCCAAACCACATCGCCGATTTGAAACTCCTTCTCCTGCCTACCCCTATTGTAATAACGCGCACCTCTACTGTGAGCTTTACTCAGAGCGGACTGAACCTGATCGAAGACGTCACGCAGACCTCCGAGGTTGCTGGCGTATTCGTCACATGGAGCTATGGATAAATCTAGCTGGGAAGATTGTTGGTCGCGATACACCTTACCACAAGCAACCGCTTCTCGACCGTGAACTAAGAAAAAGGGAGTGAAGCGAGTTGACTCATTAACTGTGGTGTTTAAGGAAAACTGAACCTTAGGCAGCGTCGTGTCCCAGGCACGATGGTCTTCTTTCACCATGATAGAAACAGCGGACAGGACTGTCTTATGGTATCTTTCAACAGAATTTATCTGCGCGCAATAACGCGGCGTGTAATGTACTTGAGGGATGGAGTATTTCCGAAACAAGGTTTTAAGTTCACTACCAGTAAATTGCGTTCCATTATCCGCAAACACTGTGCGTGGCACACCGTATTTCAGAAAGACCTCATCCTCCAAACGCTGGACTATCGTTTTACCTACGGCACGTCGGAGGGGAAACAGTTGAACTAATATCGAGAAACAACAAACCACGGACAGAATGTATACGAAACCCGCCCGGGATCTCGGTAGAGGTCCAACCAGGTCAATACTGATCGTATCATGGGGTCGAGAACAAACCTTTGGGTTGCCCATCAAACCTATGGGGGGCTTCTGCGAGTGCTTATAGGCAGCGCAGACCTCACAACCTTGAACGAAGTTTACCACGTCCTGATACAGCGAAGGCCAAAAGTAATGCAACGCCAGCCGCTTGTACGTTTTGAAAACTCCTAAGTGAGAAACCTCCTCACAATGACACGCCTTTAATAAGTCCATGTGTTGGTCCGAGGGTATCACCTCTTTCCAGTCAAATTCAGAAGGTGAACGAAATTTGTTTTTAGAGTAACGCAAGAGCCTACCCTCCTTTATGGTGTAATTTGGACACGAGGCGGGAGAACGCTCACACTTTTGATACAGTTTATTATACCAATCACAAGTTCGAATCTCTAAGACTGGTACGGTACGAGACAGGGCATCAGGCACCACATGTTCCTTCCCCTTGCGGTGGACGATATCGAAACGGTAGGGAGATAGTCGACACCCCCAACGGGCTAGTCTACCGCTTGGGTTGGATAAGTTGAAGAACCACTTCAAACTAGAATGATCGGTGACCACCTTAAAGCGCGGACCGCCTTCTAAATAGGGGCGGAAGTGCTCCACAGAAAAAACTACCGAAAGCGCTTCGCGTTCAGTGGCTGAAAAGTTACGTTCAGCTTGGTTTAACGAGCGGCTTGCGAAGGCGATGGGATGTTCCATACCGTCCGAAGCGATTTGGGTCAACGTTCCACCCACCCCAAAACCCGAGGCATCGGAATGTACTATGAAAGGTTGACTAAAGTCCGGGCACGCTAAAACAGGAGCAGACACTAAGGCGGACTTAAGCTCATGGAAGGACTTATCTGCTTCCGTCGACCAAGAGAACGCAGGCGCATTCTTGCGCGTGCTTGTTAAAGCATTGAGGGGAGCAGCCATAGCACTAAAGTTTTTAATAAAACGGCGGTAATATGAAGCCGTTCCCAGAAACATTTTTACCTCCTTCCGACTAGTGGGGGTGGGATAGCCAACAATGGCCTGAATTTTGGACGGATCCGTATGTAAACCTCGCTCGTCTACCACATACCCTAAGTATTTTAATTCTCGGCGGAAGAATTGAGACTTATCGAAGTTTATAGTTAAATTAGCCGAAGCTAGCCGCTCCAAAACCCGAGTCAACAAGGAGATATGCTCGTCAAACGTACGGCTGACAATAATGATATCGTCTAGATACACGAAAACTCTGTTACCAAATTCTGGACCAAACAACCGGTCCATTAACCTCTGCTGGGTAGCAGGAGCCCCAGTAAGTCCATAACACATTACCTTAAATTGAAACAATCCCCGCGAAGGCACCGTGAATGCCGTGCGTTCGCGGGAGGCCTCATCCAATGGAATTTGCCAAAAGGCACTTTTCAAGTCCAGCGAAGACAAAAATTTAGCGTCCCGTAACTGATCCAGGATACTCGAAATAAATGGCAAAGGGTAAGCGTCATGCTTACTCACGGAATTCAATTTGCGACTATCAATACAAAATCTCAGCTCACCGTTCGCCTTCGGAGTGAACAAGGTGGGGTTATTCCACGCACTAGTGCTGGGTTCCACCACATCCTGTTCCAGCATCAGATCTAATTGCTTATTGAGTTCAACTAAGCGGTGAGGTGAGATAGGGTAATAACGCTGCTTGACCGGCGGGCAATCGCCCGTATTTATGGTGTGGGTAAGCAAGCTCGTACGGCCTAAGCCCCTCTTCCCAAAAGAAATATCCTCAAATCGCTGTATTATATCCTCGGCCGTTGACCGCTGCTCAGCCGTCAATGCCTCAAAAGAATGCAGACGGACCTCCGATACACTGTTCCCGGTGGCGGAGTCCGTGGGTGCACAAAAATCTCTAAACAAACTTGGAGCAATATCAAACAACTTCCAAAAATCTACCCCGAAAATCAGGGGTGTAGTCACATCCGGTATAATATAAAATTTTACCAACCGAGTCATGTTTTGCGCCATGACTGGTAGGACCAAACAACCGCAAACCTCAGCTTGGGAATCGTTGGCGGTGGCGATGTGTGTGAAGTCAGCGCAACCGTCCAACGCAGCACCCCAAGACAGAAACAAATTGGACAAGTCAGACCCTAAAATGCTGATCGACGAGCCCGAATCAAGCAAACCCCGAAACTGAGATCCAAAAATCTCGACAGAAATATGGGGGCGATCATCAATACGTTTCAATACATTCCGAACTACCGAAACAGAAGGAGAGACCAAGTTATTAACCTTGGAAAGATTCTTAATTGACGTAGAATCACCGCTAGGTAAGCTTAAGTTCTTATGTTCACAGACATAAGGACGCGGAATTCGGCAGTTCGGGTTAACTAGTTTTTTGGCCCGTTGCCACCAGTAGCAGAGTTGGTCGCGCCTGAACCGGAACCCGAAGCGCGAGGTGTGCACGAGGGACACGTGAGAACCGTGACATCGGGTGTCCCGCACTTGAAACACACGATACGCTTAGAGGGACACTCGCGCCAACCATGCGCGTCCGTTCGACAGCGCGGACAGAACCGCTGAGTCACATTCGCTTCCACCCGGGGTCTAGACACGGCCTTACAACATAAATCTACAGCCAGTGAATTAGACGAAGGCTTAGGAGGCTCCACAAAAGAATTCGCACGCTGCCAGCTATCTTCCAGCACGCGACACACCCTTTTCAATTCCTTCAAAGTAGAAACCGAGTACATAGCCAAAGGTACAGCATATTCCGGCCGGACGTTTATAGAAACAATATCGAACATCTCCGGCTCCGTTAAGGTTCTCGTTAATCGACTAAAATAATTGTACATGATACTAATGTAAGTCGAGATGTTTTCAGTCGGTCCCTGTGTTCGGTTCCGAATTTCTTTCAATAAGCGCCTATCGTAATCGAACGGCAAAAATTCTTCAATCAAAAAAGTCTTTAATTGTTCCCACGAAGTAGCCTCGTCCCGAATACCCCGATACCATAGTAACGCATCGCCTTCAAACAATTCCACGGCCGAGGCCAATAAACCAGTATCAGAGATCCGACGGGACGCCGACAGCTCCTCGACCCGCTGCAGAAAAGCCTTTACACAAGAGCGGCCATTAAATCGGAGATTGAGGGAAGCGACAGTTGGAGGCTTGCTGGCGCATGCCATGACAGTAGGAGTCGGTTCAGTAGCGACGGGCCGCACGGTTTCATTAGGCATATGTACTGTAGGCGCAACCTCCACACCGGCGGCTCCCGCTACCTCCTCCTCCTCAGCATCCTCGAACCCACGGGAAGCACGACTAGAATGAAACACCGAAAACAACTTGTCCAACTTCGACAAAATACGCATCAGCCGGTCGGTCAACTCAGCATGCACAGCGATGGTGCCCTCATCGTCCGGATGAATCCTCGTCAGGCGGTGGTATATGTGATGGCCTAACGCCTGTACCCGATTCAACGCCTTAAGTGTGATGGGCGGCTTAGCAGAAATAGTTGATCGCTCTAACTCCTCAATCTTACAACGCACTACTGCCAACTCCGATAAAAGGTCACCCTCATACTCTTCAATATCATCAGACGGAACCTCCCTACTTAACTTCCTGATCTGCTCCCTTAAACCTTTGACATCATCTTTAGGAACAGCATCCCTAATAGCTACTTCATAAGTAAGCTCATCCTTGTGTAACAAGTTAAATGTAATTGGTCGGTCCTCCATTACAAAGAAGGTCCCAAATAATAATCTTAAAAAACTATTATTCCGCAAAGGAAACAAAAATTTCAGCCCTTGGTACCAAGTACAGAAATAACAAGTCGGCTTGAGCAATAGTACTCAATAACCAATAGCTCTAAGAAGTTGCTTTAAGTAGCCAACCTCAGTAAATTATACTTAAGTTAAACACAATGTAACATCCAATACCCATATGGCCTCTTAATGCAGAAATAATTTCAAAATTTTAACCACTTAATTATTTGTCTGACTGTACCTACCAATGTAACAATAGTAGCCACCGAGAAGTATACAATTAAACACAAGCATCACTAATTCAAAAGAAATATAGATAGTATTGTGGCTGACTGTACTTCAGAATCAAAGGTATACCGTAGGATCACTAACGTGTAAATAGTCGATATTTAAATGCAGGAATCACTGTTTCAAAACTAATAGTATTGTGGCCAGCTGTACTTTTGAATAAAGTGTACTAAAGAGTCACTAAGGTGTCAATCGTCAATAATTAAACGCAATAATCACTGTTACAAAGTTAATAGTGTTAATATTAATAGTATTGTGGCTGAATGTACCATAGCCAGATATAAGATAGTTTAGATATTCAGTATGCACAAAAGTATAGTATAAGTATGTTCTTATTTTAAATAAACAAGGCTACAAAAGCTGTAACCAGCAATAACCAACAAGTTATCCTCAAAGTAGCACAAAATAACCAAACACTTTAAATTATTTAGTGAGAAAATGTTCCCTTAACTTCAAAATATAACAATACAAGGTTTAACCTTGCAAACACAGTCTAGAATGTTCACTTTTATTATCATAAAGTTCACCTTTTTTTTAAAAAAAAAATAGTCACCAATGTAGGTTTTACACACTCCTCAATATAGAACCACAAAAACAGCAAAGCAAGTAATGGCCTACTCGTTATACCAGGTTGTATAACAAGCTTCTAGCAAATTTGGCCCCACATTGGGCGATCACTGTAACATATCTTTCCTCCGGGTACCTTCTAGGGACATGTCATTGAAACAATACACCAGATAACTTCACATTATTTATTTCCAAGAACAAATTACCTCGGCTAGATGGTAGAGTACTCATGGGGTTTGTGGGCTTACTGGCGAATCGACCAATTACTGTTTGCTTTTTGCTGTTTTTGTAAGTTTAAGGTTGGGCGCCGACAAAAAAAAGGGAGAAGGCAACCGACCTGCTGTCTGGTACCTTTACCAGGGAACCTCTCTAAGGCTCGACGTCTCCGGCTGTCCCGGGGTGATCAGCACGCTCCCACGGAGCGGCATACGACCGGCCCTCGCCCAACAACCGACCCCAGGAATAATGGTGGTCCCAGAAGACCCTGAAATTAACGTTTTTTTTTTTTTGGTTAGATCTCTTCGAGACCAGGTTACATTCGGTACGAGTACACCGGATGGAATCACTCTCTTACCTCAGGAGACAGTAGTCCTTGCCAAAGGCGCTTGGAAAAGCTTTCGATCCTGAGGGTCTCGCGCTGCGTCTACCAGGGTGGGCAAACCCGGTGACTCCACAGAACCCCTGAAAATTTAATTCGGATCCTTTAGAAGGAACACTAATATGTGATTTGAACACAAATTTGGGTGAAACTACTTACAGATTCCCACAGGGATGACGGGTTTAATTTGGGATACGTGGATCCCGGAAATCAAAATTCTGTCAAGTGACACTTGCTGTCAGACCCAGCTCTTGACAGCCCAGAAGACATTGCCACATACAAAATCCGAAGTGGGTATTTCAGCCCAGACGATCTTGCTAGGATTTAAACAGAATATTAAGAAATTGAACCAAGCTTCCAAACACCATCCTGAAACGAAATATTATCCAAACAGAATTTAAGGAGCGACAGAATGCCTCATAACAGAACCAAAAGTGAACGACCATTTGGGAAGAGGCAACACTGGCGACTTACCTTTTTAAAATAAAGCCCGTGACAGAACGACAGGGGCACTTGATGCATACAGCCAGTTACTCGATGATCATTCAAATCGATAATCGATAAAATTGAATAATAAATTGTATATAGCCCCGATGGGTTGGAAAATTATATGTAACATTATATAAAAGCATCCAATGCAGTGTTCCATATTCTAAGAACGTCTAAGAAATCTTTTTTTTAAGTAGAAGCTGTTAATGGCCGAATTTGTGTCACTAAATAATGTTTTAGTTTTAAAGCTAAACTTCTTATTGCTTAAACAAAATCCTATTAAGTATTCTTTCAGCGTTGATTTTTTAATATTTTGATGCGTCAGTATATTCAAATAAAGAAACGGCAATGAACAACTCTCAGCTAAGTAAAAATAATAATTTAAAGCCTTTTAAACTTTCAAATTAATAACTCCATTACTGTTTTGCTACTTCAACTTTATGAAATTGCAAAATAATTCATTAGAAAGGTTTTTAAGAAGTGAACGAGTTTTACAAACTGAAACTTCTAAGATTCTTAGAGTTGATTCAAACTGGAAAGCAATTTCTGACGAATATAAAATGAACAGCACAATTCACAATATATTTAATTTTCTCTAGTTAATTTATTTATAAACCGATTATAATAGATGTTGTACCAAGCAAAATCCGTATCGTCTGCTCATTTAATTTCGTAATTAAAAGGAGAAAACGAAAATGGATTTCTTTGAGTATTCGGACCTGCGGAGCTACTACGAAAATCGAATCTCGCAGTTCGTATATATCTGTCTCTGTCGCTCGAGTACCATAAACCATAAGTGCGATAGAGACGGTGGTATACGAACTTCGAGATTAGATTTTCGTGGTTACAGCTCTGCAATTTTCCACCAGAACAGAGCACTCTTGTAAGCAACTACATTATTTACGGAAGAAAAATATATTTTATTATTATTATTACTACATTTATAATGGTTTCCTCCACTTTCACAAAGTTACTCCGTGACTACTAAAATAGAAAAAGAAATAAACCACGACTGATTCTGGAAAAAAGTACATTTCTTCAGTTGACAACCAAAACTAAGCAAATGCTAGATTTGATATGAGCTTTGTTTTAAGTGGGTATTAGTTATTAATTATGAGTTTCGGTTTTGAGCCAACGAGTAATTAAATCTTGTATTTTAGAACTTATGTGCGTCTTACGTTGAATATATTGTATCACCTATATATTTAAATACTAACATAACGCACCAGTCTCAATTTTGCAGTTAAAATATGCTTGGATAATGTTAGGAGATTTAACAATGATAAATCCTACTTACTGTGGCTGTCAGTCGATATAACGGTCACGTCAGAACAAAGTTCTCGTAACCTTTTGAACCTTGCGAAATACACGAGGGCCTCATACAATTACTGACACAAATTTCAGTTTCTTTACTGAAAACTCGATCGAGATAAGATAGAATAGGTGTAAGCATCAAATGCGACACTAAAATGGCCGCGGAAAATTTCCCGTTTTTTCTAGTGTTTCCAATAATATGACGCTGACGGCTATGAGGAGTACGGGACTATTTTCGATTTACGACTTGCAATCCATTTCCACTTTGTGATTTAATCCTGCAGCGGTTGGTAATTTGAAGGCGAATAAGACGAGGTGCCTCGCAAAACGTAGAACTAAATTATTAGTACATAAAAGTTTGAATTCAAGTTATGACTATGGTAATGACAATAATAGCTATACAAGTGTATTAAAAATCCAAAAATCTGAAATTAATTAAAGCAGTCAAAACGAAAATCCAAATAACGCATAATTTAACAATTAGTGGCAATTTAAGACCTCACATTACGTCTTTGACTAAATTTATGCACTCCGATATTAAGCCCACGGTCTTAGTGAATAGACGTTTTAGGAGCGGGCCTAGGCAAACCAAGCTGAGAGTGCGTTTACATTGATAGTTTACTTTAAATGTTTTTATGGCATAGCATGCGACAAAATGCTGAATATTTAATCAGAATATCCTTTCTTTCTTTATTTAAACGTTTTTAGGGTTCCGTAGCCAAAATAGCAAAAACTAAACCCTTATAGTTTCGCAAGTATTCTTAGCTTTTTTTATTAAGTGCATATATTCGGAGATAATTACTCTCAAGGCACAATATGTGACTAACATTCGAAACGTTTAATTTTAACTAAGATCAGTTCAAAGGTTTTTGGGTTATTGCTGAAAAACTGCCTTCCTCAAAAACCAACCAAATGTCTAAAAGGACGTAAGTGCCCTGAGTTTCCTAGCGAGATAAGACTTTTCATGTGGGTTAACTAGTAGAACACTTGGCCAATTTTTATTTCAACTTAAATAGTTGCATTTTTTGGCAAATTTCTAATAAAAGTAGGATACAAATAATCTGCTTCACACTTTAAAAATATTTGATTCATACATGCGCCCTAACAAATCCGTCCACACTAAGATATAACCCAACAGTCAAAACTTGTTATAAAAATACCCGAGGTTTGAAGGTAAGGCTATTTTTAGACGCGGAGGCGTATGAAGTCACGACCTGACTGACTCATGGCGTACGCGATCAAAACGATACGACAAAAAGTTACCTTTTTTGCGCGCTCGATTGTGTTGGAGCGACACGTAAGCACATACGTAGCTGATTACGATATCCATAGGCTCCATCGCGCTCCAACAATCATCTGTCATAGATGCTGAGGTCAATGATAATGAGCTGATATGACTAGTTAAAGTCTCCAAGACTAGGGAGATATTACTTTTTAACTAGTACTTTTTAGGGTTCCGTACCTCAAAAGGAAAAAACGGAACCCTTATAAGATCACTATGTTGTCCGTCAGTTTGTCTGTTGCCGCCACCAAGAGCCATTATCTCGGGAACGCGTGGAGGTATCGAGTTGAAATTAAAACCATATACTTAGGTCTACAGTCGTTTGAAGCTGTGAAAAAATTAAACTTCTAGGATAACGTAAATAAAGATACGGCCGTTTATGTCGTAAAAAACGTATATTTGAACACTCAAAGGATTCAAAATTCATAGGGTACTCACAGAAACCCAGGGTACAAAAGAAACAGATTAAAAAAAATGTTTGTGTGGATATAATAACACATGTTGCTGGTTTCCAAGCAAACCGCCACAATTATAACAACCGTAACGACAGTCAGTGCTGTTCCGCGGTCCAAATTATGTGCATATTTGTGACAAAAATAGATGTTACAGCGAACCGATTTTGTTATACGATGCTGGCATACTTTCATAGGCAGTACTTATATCGGCGTTTATTTATTGGTATTTTGGATAACGTTTATTGGTATCTCAGCTGGATGAGATCAAAAAATAATACATACATTTGTGGAAGCCTCGCAATGAGGGACATCGCAGAAAAACGTAAAAAAAAAACCCCAAGAAAAACGGCTTCGATGGTTTGGTCATATCAAAAGAACACCGTTGGAATACTTCTACAATAGAGCCTTTGCTGATTCACCGTTTTTGTAAGGATCTATATGCCTGTGGGTGAATCCATCAAATTATGTCTAGAGTTGAAGAAAGTCAAAGCAGAAGACAAAAAAGCGACCACTTGGTCGCACTTGCGTGTCGGACCACGCACAACGAAGGGTTCCGTGGCTATTAAAAAGGTCGTAACTTTACTGAAATATTATGGCACTTTACGTCCTTTTCTTTAAGGAAGGCAGTTTTTTAGAAATATTTCGAAAACCTTTGAACCGATCTTGTTCATCTTTATGCCTCGACATGTTGGTAAATAACATAACAGAAGGCTAACATTATAATATTGATCCATTTATTGAAACATTTCAGAACTATTCCAAACAAATGCCCGATGCAGTCAGAAAGAGAACAGTAAGAACATACCGAGACGGAAACCTTTCTCTAGTTTCACTTATTATGCTATAAAAGTATGCATTATAGTAGTTTATGCAACTGATACATTATCAGAAGCTAAAGCTTTATTAAAATATACGAGCGTGGTTTTATGAAACGAGCGTCAGCGAGTTTCATAATAGGATCACACGAGTATTTTAAGGCCAAATTATGTACAGTTTCATACACTACTTTTTCTACACACATATCATAAGTACTCTAAGATGGGTTCAGAAGTCGTAGGAAAATGACCTACATTGCTACTATACTACCTGTAAAATATCTTTGTTGCAATCGTGGCTGCATTTACGATATCCGGCGGTGTGCATATCGTTCTCGGAGTCACTAATACTCATATTTTCAACTAAAATGTGAGTTACAAACAACTTTTCACAATTCTACTTTCGTAACAACAAAAAACCAACAAATAAATGACTAACAGTAATAGCGGCAATTCGATCCTACGTCAAGATTGTTTTTCTTAATCATAGACAAACGAATGAAGTCCTTATTCTCATGTCACTCAGATCAAAATATCGTGCGGTTTATATTAAAGAAAACATACTGAATTGACGTTTCGCATCGATAACTGTTTTAATATCTATGAATACTAGAATAGAGACCCATATGAGTTTTGACAGCTGTTCCAAATTTAAACTCATAACCTTACAAAAATCTGTACTGTAATGACATTACAGTACAGATTTTACCTACTACCACAGACAAGAAAGTTCTCATAGTATATCGGTTGTATTAATGCTGGTTATTTCCCACGGTTTCTGAACGCATTTTGGAGCTCTAATGATATGTGCGTAGATAAAGATTCAAACGACGCCAATGCAATGATTACTTTGAAAACAAAAAAATATAGACACATTTTTCATCTCAGTTCCCATTTGTCCATGACTTTCTAGATGGATGGTGCCTCAAACGCATTTTTCATCGGTTCGACACTTTCTCTGTTCACATTTTGCCAAGGTCGCGTTTTTCCACATGCACATTTTATCGTTATCCGTAAAAAACAATGCCCTCCGCATTCAGTCATGATCGCATATTCTAATAATGCCTATTTTTCTAACTGTACCTTTGTCAGGATTGTCGAGCCAGCTTTAGCCAGATTTCGTTGCGGTTACCGTGGAGATGGCTGGACCCAGAGGTAGCGAGAAGGGAACGCTTTAAATAATTTGGAAAACGGCTGAGGGAACGGAGCAATGACCTGTTCTGGTTGCTATTAGCTGGTCCAGCAGGTGTGCAGGTAATGCCGCAAACATAGTTAGTATTGGACCAGGCATGTCGCAGACCCAGGTGTAGTTTTTAGTGTTCCGTACCCAAAGGGTAAAAACGGGACCCTATTACTAAGACTTCGCTGTCTGTCCGTCCGTCCGTCTGTCTGTCACCAGGCTGTATCTCAAGAACTGCGATAGCTAGACAGTTGACATTTTCACAGATGATGTATTTCTGTTACCGCTATAACAACAAATACTAAAAACAAAATAAAAGAAATATTTAAGGGGGGCTCCCATACAACAAACGTTTGTTTTTTAGGCTGTATCTCAAGAACCGCGATAGCTAGACAGTTGAAATTTTCACACATTATTTATTTCTGTTGCCGCTATAACAACAAATACTAAAAACAAAATAAAATAAATATTTAAGGGGGGCACCCATACAGCTACCGTGTTTTTTAATTTTTTTGCCGTTTTTATAGATAAGTAATGGTACGGAACGGCGAGTCCGACTCGCACTTGGCAGGTTTTTTTTTTTTAGTTCTAATCGGTTGACTAGAACTAAAAAAAAAACCTGCCATGGGCAGGTGCTTAGTTTTCTATTTGCATTTATTATCGTTTGTGTGTTTTTGTATATATGTTGTTGCTGTTAAAATTCTCTGAAGTTCCTTTTCTGTTTCTTGTTTTAAGCGTTTTATACGTAGGTATGATAAATTGATAATGTATCCTTGTTTTGATTCAATGAATAATTCCTTATAGGTAGGTACTTCTTACTGAAAACCTATAAATTATAATCCAACGTAACATTTAACAGTTTATTTTACGATTTTTAATGCTATAAAATTTCTAATCATATCACTTGCAACAAATTAATAACATATTTCTAACTAAACCATACACCCTTTTGTTTTATGAACTGTAACTACCCATGGAGCACATAGGCAGGTACAGTTCAAAAAACAAAAGGGTGTGGCATCCAACAAGAGTTGGAAGCGGAGTAGGGTCCTATTTACATCGCGGAAATAAAGATATGTCGTCCATAGGTATAGCGATGTCAAATAAGGTCGTAGAAGATTCAAAGAAATTTACAAATAAACAAACGTTATTTGAGAGAAGTGCGGAAATAGAAAATAAAATTGACTGACTTGAGAAAAGACATGTAGCGAGTTCTTTTTTATGCGCGAAGAATACTTATATAAACTACATCCTACAAGAAACAATGGTAAAAAAAAAACCTCAAAAAAGGCAACGAAAAGTTACAACTTGTTTCACGCCAAAAATAGACTACCAAATAAGGAACAGCAACATCGGTCTGACTACTTTATTGCACAAAAAACTTCACGATGAGAAAGAAGGAAAGAAAGAAAACACTTATTCGTAGCAAAAATAAAAAAAAAGAAATTGTGGACACATACGCACATACACATTTGCCACGAAATGGCCACAACTCTGCGTTATGCTGGCAGGGCCGGCGCTGGTGTTCCGTTGTGGCCATTTTGTGAGGTACGCAACAATGACGCCACGATCACACACAAGGACAAATTGCAAAATACAAAAACATTAAAAATAACTAAGAACACAAACTCATTAAAACCTATAAATTACAATAAAATGGACGTGTACCTAGTAGCCACTTAATTTTTAAAATGAAAAAGAAAATAGGCACTAAAACTATGGCTTATCTATGGTTAATTTGAAATTCGATTTGACATTACATAACTAACTAACTGACGCGTGTTGATGCAAAACATTATCTGTGAAAACAAGTAAACAAGTCGACCATTAAAACTAAACTTATACTATTAGACTTACTGCTAAACCTAGGTAAACTAATGTGGTTACAATTTAAAGAAATAATTTAATTGACCTTTTAACATTGATTAAAACGGAATCTCATTCAACAGTGAGAGCAAACGAAAGAAAGATTTATTCCAAGACTTTTAGTTTTGCTCCTTGTGGTGGTAAAATCATAGAAAATAGAAAATCGGAGCGGGAATCCTCTTTTTTGGTTTGCTACAATCGCCTATTAGTCAGTCAAGCAATCCACGTTCATTTCTACATATAGTTACAACTATTGTTGTGTTCACTTAATTGGCACGTTCTTATGCACTACAATACACTACAAGTACGGACTACAAGTATTTGGGTTACGCAAATATGACCACGTTTCTAGTTTCCGTTCCAAACTCAAGTGGCTCCCTATCCGTTATCGCCGTAACTCTCACATTATTTCGCTTCTGTTTAGTGTCCTTTTTAACCCTGCAACTCCCCGTTATCTTAAAGAGCGTTTTAGTTATTTGAATTCTGTTAGATCTTCTAACAATTTGCTATTAACTGTGCCTTTGTCATCTTCCAAATTTTACAGTAGTTCGTTCACCTTTAAGGCTATTCGACTGTGGAACTCTCTCCCTCTTCATATAAGACAAGCTAAATCTATCGGCAACTTCAAATCTCTTCTTAAAGAACATTATTTGTCTTTCCCCTAACCCTGACTGTCCTACTATTATTATTATTGGCTGACTGTTTGTTTTATATATTTTTATTTGTGTTATTTGTATATATGTATGATTGTGTATGTATGTTTATATATAGAGCTATTTATGTACGTGCATTAATATAATTATTTTGATTTTTGGCTTATTGTAATCTCTGCACCACCTACTACATAATCTAGTTTTATCTCTTTCTCCGATACCCAAAGGTTGTCTGGAAGAGATCGCTCTTCAGCGATAAGACCGCCTGTTGTCTACCTCTACCTACATGTTATTGTATTGTTTTTCTTTTTTAATGCTTTGTTTGTGTGAGGTGTGCAATAAAGAGTATTTGTATTGTATTGTATTGTATTGTACGGAATAGACTACTCAAGTAACTTTCCAACTCCTGTTTGTATTTGCTCATGCTTCGGCTATTTCATAAACATGAGTATAATTATAGATTCTATAAATTATCCCCATGAAAATAGAAATCCGACTGAGATACTGATGTTTCATATCCTACAAAGATGTTTTTGAGCCGTGTAAACATTCGTATACAATTTGTCATACGTGTACTTCGCTGAAAATCAATAAGATCTTCACCAATATTGAAACTATGTATAAAGTCACTATTCAGAAAAAAACAAATGAAATGGAGTATCGTTATTTTTCTCCAATTGCGAATAAAGCGATGGACACAGAACTTAAAATAAAAGTACGATATGTACTAAGTTTCTTATCGACAGCTTCCTATTTCATTCAACCAGCCTATTCCGTGATTTTCGAAACCGGAATTTATGTCTTTAGCATAGGGTACATTTTACTATCGATGGTGTAGAGTATCAGTAAACTTAACACTTACTTACTGTCGTATTTGTTGTTTACGTTCGCCTTCAAGTTTCCATTACTTTTTATTATTTCGATACAATTGGCAATGGCAACGTTGAGCATTATTATACGGGTGCAAACATTTACTTTTTTTCATTCACTTTAGGTGTAGGGGAGGTACCCCATTATATATTTTTCAAGATTTTATTATTTTGTTTTGTCGGCGTGATTGATTTATATACCCATGCTGAATTACAGTTATCCAGTAGTAATGGTTACTGAGCTAAGCCGAAGACGGACGATATTTATTTTTTGACTTGCAGCTACATGTATGGACCTAAAAAATATGTCATTTCATTATCGAACTTGTAGCGTAATAAATTACACGTATCCTCAAAATTTTATTGAAATACACCTTATAGTTTTCGAGAAAAATACCTGTGACATACGGACAGACCGACAGACGGACATGAAGAAACTATAACCTTCGTTTTTGCAATTTTGGCTACAGAACCCTAAAAATTGCATTCATATTTTAATCTAATTTTTAATGAAACTTTAATGTAATATCCGCTAGATAACAACGAGGTTGCATATTTTACATTACAAATACAGTGCTAGCTCGTAAAATACATAGTAACAAATTAAAACTAATTCTTCACATCCTGTTTGAGGTTGGCATTAAAATAACATGTGAAATTACTCTATGAGTAGGTACAGGTATATACCTGAAAGGTATAATCCTTAGTATTTTACGAGTTGACTGCGATCAAAGATCATACAATACACACAGGGCACGGGTAACCTCGTAAAATATGGTGCATACAGTACTTTAATTTACTTGTTATTAGGTATTCATCATTATCGAGTACAGTCAACAGCAAAAGAAACTGATGAAATAGGGTCCCAAAATAATATGTACAATAAATTAAGTCAGGTGTTACTGACTTGTAGTTTATCAGAAGTAAATTAACTTTAAATGAGTCACAAGTAAGTGACATGGCATTCAAACAGTTAGTCATTATTGAGTGTCAAATTAAATCGCTTATCTATAAATTACGGGTTTTTGGGATCAATCATCACCGGTTCGGTTAATCTCGGTTCAAGTCGAGCTACTTCAAAAGAAGCTACACCTTTTCTGACTTTATTACGCCATTCCGGTCTCATAGACGCCACCTCCTCCATTTACGGAAGGCTCGACCCAAACCATCCTATACTTATACTTACAATGACCAGGGCCAGTTATACTGCACACAATGTGACCGGACATTTAAAACTAAGTTCGGCTTTGCGAGCCGAGATACGTGCTCATCAGAGAAAATTGTAAGGGTCGCCGTCATCGGATACGACAAGGACTATATATACATATAATCTCGCTTATCTTCGTCAGATAAACACGCGAAACAACTATAACACCTCTCATGTCTGTCAAGGGTTGAAATGAGTTTTTATTCCTTCAATCCTTCTTGAATGTCGAGTTCTCCTTTCGACATTTTGAAATTATGACTTTCTTTTGTTCCGCTTTGACATATCGATTTGACATTTCGTTTCTGTGTCCCGGTGTTGTTATGATCAATTTCTTTTGGTATATTTTTTATAACTGGGGTGTCATGCTAGAACATGTTTTGAAATATTGATTTTGATCACTTACTTTTGACGTTGACTGTACATATTATTCTTTCATTTGTCACATCAGACACTCATTGCTGAAAACAGATCTGACGTAAGGTCTGCAAAATAAATGTCGATCGAATCAACTTTCATGTATAATTAAATGTAGGTAGGTAGGTACAAAGGATAGACGAACGGCGGAGCGATCCGTTTACTATCTTTTAAATAGACTTATTGCGAAAACTGTCACAGATTTGTGTTGGGTACGTATTTGAAGATCGAAAATGGAAATAAAACATCGAAGTACAATTAATGGACTAAAATACAAATGCCGAACGATTAAAATATAGAAAGTACAGAATATCAAAAATTATGCAGGCGATATATTAAAATTTCGAATGACAATATATCGACCATTGAAATGGCGACGCCCAAATAATCTAAAAGTAAAACGTCGAACCATCAAAATAACTAATATCATATGTTCTACTTGCATACCACTGGTAAAATTATTAAATTATTCAAATGGTAGACTAATAATATCTGGTTACCGTAAAATAGGGTGAGTAGGGTTCGCGGGGAGAGTTGGGTTATGAATGGGGAGAGGAGGTATGAAAGGGGGTGAGATGGTTTTTTAAGGCTACTGCTACAAAAAGAATGTATTCCAATTTAAAATGGAGCTATAGTAATACATAATAAAAACAAACGATCCAACAATCTTCCAAAATCACCTTTGTATGAAAACCCATCTCACCTCAATTACGAGGGACTACGGGGTGAGGTGGGTTTTCCTGTTTATCGTCAAATTATGAAATGGAACTACCCAAAATAAAATAAAAACTTAAATACAAACGTCCGGAACACTTATTATACCATTCAGTTTGTATAAGTAAAAATAAAATGTTATCGAGGTTTGAATGTCAGTTTTCACCCTACTCGCCCCATTTTACGGTACCTATACTTTATATATACTAGTTCACGACGACGAGCGAAGCGAGGAGTGTTAGGCGAAGGTTAGGTTCCACTTCCTCATATTAGATGATCCCCTGGACTTTTGTACTTACCTATGTAAAAATTACAAAAAAAAATTGGTTCTGGCGCTGTAGGGTCGCAGTACACCGAACACTCCTCCTCGCTTCGCTCGTCGTCGTACCTAACGGAGACTTGCCTTAGGGTAGAATAGGTAGGCTACACAGCCCGCAGCACCGGAGCTTGCGCATGAGTAAATTACGCTTAGAACATTACTATAATGGGACACGTAATTTTACATCATAGTACAGTAAAGGGTATTTAAGAGATTGTGCAATCGACATTCTTGTTGACTTTCGATATTTCTTATGTAGTTAATAAAATTTCGACAAGTAGGCAGTCGATCTTATATCATTCGGTAGCTAATACTTTCGACGTTTTAAACTGTGGCATTATGAACTTTTAATATTTTAAATTCGATATTCTTAGTTACGAAATTGTTATTTCGATATTTAATAGGTCGTTAAATTAAACTTTCGATATTTTGAATGTCGACCATTCAACCGTTCGATATTTAGATTTTCGATATTTTGTACTTACTTCGATGTTTTCACTGTCAACGTATCAATTTTCATTCAAACCTTTGTGTTACTGGTCGCAAACCAAAAAAGAGAGAATTAGTCAAATATCTGGGGAAAACTAATCTAGACACGCGGCAGTGTGCCAACTCAAGTTCATATATACAGTTCATGTATTTAATGCCACTCGTACCTTAATTAAATTTGTGTTTACCGTGAAATAGTTATCAGTCGCGTGTCTTTTCATATACTTAAATAAAACATATTTGTTGCCAAGATAATAATTGTCATAGCAACAAAGATATTTTTCAATATAATTGATACATAAATTTGTATGTTAAAATATTGTGTGACTGATATACCTTCCATAAAAATATAATCTCGAAATTTGATCATCAATAAACATCCACCATAAAATGATATACCAGAAAACCATTAGATTATTTGCATGAACCGACGACACCAAAGTAATCTAACGTGACTTGCTCAACAAGGCAAGCCCATTATTGTAATTTGAGATTTTTCGTCAGCATTTTGAATTCATTCAACTTAACAATTATCATACAATACCTGCCTTTCAAAACTTATTTCTTAACTAACAAAGTTGAATATCTTTGCTTACTTATTTTCAATATTGTCTATGCAGTATGCGTAAAGTCATTTGGGTACCTATATTAAAAGGAGTGAGCTGCGAGAAGAATCCTTGATGATTGGTAGTTAACACATTTGTTTGGAGTATTTAATTTAAGATGAGACATGTTATTATAGCATTTTCTCACATAAATAAACAATATACATTATATATTAAACCAACCAATAGACATTTTGTTTATTTTAAGCTAAAAACTATGTGTATGGTTCATATTATAATTATATTATATTCACTTTAAATGGATAAACGTACATAGTATTTATGATAGCGACCTTTTTTGTTCCACTATTGGGGACACAGCTGGCAGATTGTTTATGGTCACTAACAAGAATATCGGAAGCATCTAGTTCACAATTAGTATATTACATTATTATTAGTATATAATTAGTAGACTTATATCATGTTTTTGCAGCTGTTGGTACTCCTTAAGTATAAATAAATAAATAAATATTAGTTATCATATGATAATTAAATAGTAACAGGTAAAGTAACAGGAATAGCCAAGGCAATATACCGTATAATTCAAATATTCCGTTTTTGTTCTAATTTTCGCAAATCTATATTTTGCAACAGCGATGCAAGAAGAATAACTGTTTTTTATCTATAGTCGATATCCCTGTACCTACCTACGTCAAGTCAATCTGTTATAGGAATTCGTTGCAATTAAATGTAATCTTTATTAAGGTTCCAATGTTCCAAGTTCATACGATTATGATAATGGCATTCGTATCATATTTATGTAAACGACTTATTATAGATATGTGTTGGTAAAGTAAATAAAAAATGAGATAAATACATAATAAAATGTTAGAGGAGATCGTGAATGCGATACTCCCATTAAAGTGCGCAAAGACATTGAAGTGTAAACCACGAGGTGCAAATTGGACTAATTTCAAAAGAAGACAACAAAGTGAGCGAAACAGATCGAAAGATGATATTACAGAATCCAAACAGTGTATGGACGATGTTCAAACACACAAGATTAAAATACCAGTGAGAAATAAAGCCATAAGAATAGAAATACCAATATTATTATATCTTCTTTTTTTTTACGTGTGTATTACAAATGTTATTATTAAATGTGATGTAAGTGTTAATGAAAAAACATTAAACGATGAGCGAAAAATTTATGGAATGCATATGCATGGCAAAGGGTCATTAAAATATTGGCACGGGTTTAAACATGAGAACAAATTTTACAGTAAAAACCATCGCAAACGTGCATCGATCTCTGACGACGAAGATAAAGAGACGTACAACCCAGATGTATCTGAAGTCAGTAAACGTTATGAGCCCTATAGTCATAAACACGAAGATACAATCACTGGCAACGATTCTTACGTAATTGGATACCCACATGATTTAGTATCAAATCCCTTTTATGTCAAAGAAATAAACTTTAAGTTAAGGCCGGACATGAATCAGTTCAACGAGAAAATACTCAAGTTAGGGGTTCTCTTACCAACAAATCCCTTACTGGAATTCTCACTAGCCAAAGTGTTACCGATTCTGGAGATTGCCATACACGCCGTCACAAAACCTAACGGCCCTTTACCTGGATGGAAGATTCTAGTAGATTACCGAGACACACGATGCTCGTCAATTGAAGGACCACTAGCTGCTTTTGAATTTTATGTCAACGGATCTGCAGGTAAGTCAAACCGCAGCTTATTGGCGACAGGATCGCATGATATTATTAATTTTAATATTTAAATCTTTTGCTTTCATTGCAACACATTATCATGGCTAGATCCACTTTTTAAATGTTAGTTGAGACAGTTGTAAATATATTACAGATGCTTTCATCGGCCCGGGGTGTGAGTACGTAATAGCACCGGTGGCGAGGTACGCCGGGGCTTGGGGGATCCCAGTGCTGACCGCAGGGGCTATGGCTGATTCATTCATCCACAAGACTAGCTACTACATGACTCTCACCAGAATGATGGGCAGCTATACCCAGGCCAGTATCGCCATCAGCACAATTTTTGAGGTAAATCGACAATCTACTGGTGTTGTGTTATAGATTTTTGTTTGCCTCATAAGAAAGTGTTTTCTTTATTATCTGTTTTATTGGGGAACCTATCAAAACTGAATTGTTTTCTTTAAATGTACTGTTTTGACCAAATTGATTTGTCTGAGAGGCATTTCTCTCTGGAATCTATATACATATATTAAAAGAAAATTGTATATTACAAGCTGTGCTTAAGGGCGTGTTAGTTCCCACACTTTATGTATGATAGTGAGATTGGGTGTGATAAAAGAAACATTAGAGTCAAGTGAATGCTGTGGAAATGCGATCGTTGCGAAGTATGTGTGTGGTGAGTTTCAGGGATAGAATAAGAAATAGTGTGATATGAGATAGGTGTAGAGTGACTGAAGATGTAGTGGCGAAAATTGAGTGACATTCTCAATTTTCATCACTACTACTACATTCGTCACTGCTAAGATGGTTTGGGCATGTAGAGAGAATGGAAGAAAGAAGATTAATCGAAGAGAGTGTATGAGGGAAAAGTAGATAGTATGGTAGTTGGAAGGGGAGGACCTCGTCGATCTTTTTCCGACCAAGTCGGAGAAATTCAAAAGGAAGGTCAGGTCAAGAGTAAAAACCCTAACCCCTAAACCGACGAGCATGTTTGAAGTGTATAAGCGAATGAAGCAAGAAAGGTGTGTCAAGATCGTGGTTGTATGTATGTTTATTAGAAAGGTATCTTTTAGATAATAATAATTATATTGTTTAGTGCACCACAACATAAGAAAAACATAAATAATTAATAATTCATAATTATATTGGTATTATGTCATTAATCTTTTTAAATCAAAAATGCCTCTCAAACAAATGCATATTTTGCAAACTTGAGGAATCTTCAATCAGGTGGAATACTACTGTAATTTATTTGTTGCTTTGCTTATGTTAATGTTGTAAACCTTCATTTTTAGTTAAACTTAAAATAAAGTCACAAAATAGTAGGAATTATTTTATAACTCAATCATTCTACGTGACTTGGAATATAAATCTGCGGAGGACTGCTAAATTGTAAGATATTATTCGAACAGTTCCAAATCTAGGACAAAATTGGCTTCGACTTAACAAGTTCACTTCAATTAAATTCGTACTTCTTAAATTTTTCTTGTTTATTTTAGGCTTCTTTCGTTTTAATTGAACACGCTTTTTATTAGATTTCTTCAATGTTTTCTTTTTACGTTGTAAATAAAATACAATTGGATTGGCGAAAATGTGCTTTTGCGCAGATAAAAGTAGAAAGATTCCAGATAGATTCACAAGGGCACGAAACGGTTATGTTGACGAACTCTGTAGTCTAATTGGTAGTGACCCTGCCTTCGAAGCCGGAGGTCCCGGGTTCGAATCCTGGTAAGGGCATTAATTCGTGTGATGAGCATGAATATTTGTTCCTGAGTCATGGGTGTTTTCTATGTATTTAAGTATTTATATATGTATATATATCGTCAACTTGTACCCATAGTACATGCTTTGCTTAGTTTGGGACTAGGTCTATTTGTGTATGATTGTCCCCAAATATTTTTTGATTTATTTTTATTTGTTGATTTGTAAAACAACATTCTTACACGAATCAAAGTTATCGTATCAAATTACGACATCAGTATCAATCACATATATATATGAGTTTATAAAGGTTCAACTGACTTTTCAATGACATATTTAAAGAAGTGATATCGTTCATAATATATTGTGTGTTAACATGTTTCTGTTTATCCGTTTGGAGAACAGGACCAGAGATTGGACTTTTTAAACAATTTGGTAGCAAGCTGTTTTAGAATAAACTGTCACATACATCTACTTCTCCCCATCTTCCTTAACTAAACACGTATGCTTGTAAATCATTATATCCTTTACCCTGTCCGTTGTCATAGATAACGGATTGAAGGGCAAAGAATGACCATTTACTGACGACCGTCAGTAATAATACGTGATCCGACATGTTTTACGACGGTATCCATTTTAGGCTGAGCACATGTGAGCCGAGTCACTGAATGAAGAGATTGAAGTTAAATGGGATTGGTTCAGAAAAGAATACGTGGAAGATGAAAGAAAACGGTTTGTTATTATGAAATACTAACAAATATTTTTTTGACAAAACAATTCGATCCCAATATTTCGCAATTTCATGCTATTAAATCAAAACAAAAACTGAAATTTCGATTACAACATTACCTATTAGTTGAGCCTACAATGTTTATAACATTAAATTAAATTAAATTTTGGTGGAACTTACGGAAGCAATGCTGCAAAAAAATCATTACATTTGGCTGATATTTTGAATATATGGATAAGATAGGTGTATAATAAATAATACACAATGATAAGTTGGCAATCCCGAAGGGTACTTTGTTATACTATTAAAATTAAAAATTCATAAATTGTTTAATATGTCGGATACATTTTGGTCTATTTCTATGGTACTTACACTGTTCATACAATGTTCCTGAAATAAATCTCTTTAGATGGTTGTATTGTTGCAGTTAGTAAAATCTTAAGAAAATATGATTGTAAACTTTTATATAGGTACCTAAATTATACACACCGTGCAAAAATAGAGATAAAATTTAAAGCAAACGTAAAAACATACGTTCAATCATAATAAGCGAGTTTAATAATTACAGTCCAGTGTTGAAACAAATTTAAAGTAAGCAAATTCGTCCTCCACATTTAAGTGGGTTTGGGACAACTGCCATTGGCTGGATATCGCCATAACCTGGCCTGTTCTCCGATATTACTTGTACCACAAAATTTAGTTCCTCCTAATCATCAATTGTTCTTTTTTTCTCAAAAATTACAATGCTCATGCCTTCTGTTTTGCATGTTGTATCAAAATGTTTACCTTTATGACAGTGGACTATATTTCAGTAAAATTTATAAAACATTACTGACTGATTGCTTTTAAAAGCTTTGTTAACAAAATTTAAAATGATTCTAAACACCGAATTCATATAAGTACGAAGGTAAATATAACATAAAATCTCCTATTGTGCCTGATACCTACGAGTATATTTTACACAAATAAAAACTCCATAAAACATAAAACGTTATACAAGAGGTAGTGACGAACTTCCATTCGAAACGGTTCTAAGCAACACACGTCCCATTCATGAACTGCCTTATTAAAAAACTCCCCACCGAAATTATTCAAAATTTCAGTTGTTTATAGGTTTCGGGTTTACAGGTCTTCTTCACATTAATACACCGTAGCTGCGCACATGTCGACAGGTCACGTTGTAAATTGTTTTAATGACCTTGGCATTTTAAGACAAAATTACTCAGTTGACTATCTATATTGTATGGGAATATTCTATTCGTATAATATAGGTACCACAATTCAGAACCTTGAGACGGGTCTGTTTAAGTGCAAAAAAATGGCTCCCGAGGTGCACTGTTTGTGTAAATATAATCATGCCTAAAATTCATTTACGATATACTTTATCGTTTACTTAAAAATGTTAATTGTAATAGTTAGCCTTCATTGCAAAAAGAACGTACGAGTAAATGTCAAATCAAAGCCAATTGTTATACTCGCCCTCAACCCAAAAGACGACTGACCGGCTGAGGCCGAGTTTTCGAGGCAGGGGTGATAAAGCTCGGCGGTCGTAGTGATGGCAATATATCGATTACGAAGTGTTTTAAACGTCGATGTAATTTTATTTTAGTTTCACTGTAATTGCCCAATTATTTAATGATTTTTGTCTGTGTAAATAAGGTAACTATTAACTAATTTAATAAAGTAATGAGGTACCTACCTACATGGTATTTAACCATTTCATAGTGATGGGTATTTAAGAAATCACATATTTTATTATCATTTAACCGTAAGTAATTAGACTGCTTTTAATTATAATGTTACACCGTATTTCCACTTTTATTATAATAAAATTGAATTCATGCACAAGATAGATAGATATTCACTCGCTCAACTTATCGACAACATCGACATTGCTTTATGTGGGTTTACTACCTGCACTAATGGTCTCCGCTCGCTCCGTGCAATACAATGGGAAACTGATAACTCGAGCTCAAGGGTTTTATTGCCCTAGTCGTCTTTTGGGTTGAGGGCGAGTATAGGTTAATATTTACGAGCGTACCCAAAATACCAGAGAAATCATAAAAATACTATCAAATTTGCAAATTCACGTTCAATATAAATATAAATTTCAAATCTTAATTTTGCTGTAAATATTGCATAGCATAGTGAGCATGAGCTCACATTATTCCAAACTATAGAGCAATCAAGTAACAAAAATGCGTAGACACGCATTTTTGTTACTTAATTGCTGCTTGATAGTCGTCTTTAACTAATGTAAAACAGACGTTTTACATTAGTTAAAGACGACTATAATAATAATTTTACGCATTTTATGATCACAATTATGCAAAACGATTATATTCATAGTATAATTAAACTAAAATAAAATAACGCTACCACTGCTAAATCAGATACGTGAAATGAGTTCAATAACACCCCAACATTTTAGACAGCGTGTACGGTTTTGCTTAGGTATTTGTAGCACAGTTACAAAATTGTTCTATTTAAGAAGTAATAATTTCACCACAATTCGTTTTCATATTCTTGCTGATCGAAGTTTTTAACAGAAATATTAGAAGTTTATTAAATATTAGTTTCCTCCTCTCCCGTATGAGTTATTGTAACGTTATTATAATCATCCCTTTCTTACCGTGGGTGTAGTAAGAGTTGAGATGTGTTTTGAGCGAGAGGCTAGCAACCAGTCACTGCAATTCACCTTTTGAAACTGTGAATGAATAAATATATAAACTGACAAATAAATTGAATGTGCTCTGCCCCCCCCCCCGGCCCCTTCTGGGGGAATGTAAACATTGCACCTTGTTGTAAAAAGAACGCTGTGCGTTGTAAGTTTTATTTGCAAATTCGAGGTGAATGCATGTAACTGTTGGAACATACGCTAGTATTTTTAGATCGAATTTAATAGTTTTTACAAACATTCTGCAGACTATCTTCTATGACAGGTTTTAACTACTACCTTACTCTAAATAATGAAATAAAAAAAATACAATCGCGTTGCCGTAATTTTGTTTTCCTTGTAACACTCATCACGTCTCAAGACGTAAAAGTTTGGATCCATGTTAATCTGTTTCCTTGTTGAATCTTCCGTTTAGGTAAATGTTTTTTGTCGCTGCCGTTTGCTTGCTTTTAATTTTTCTTTTATTTTATTTCCTTAGTATAAACTGTTCCCAATTACATTAGTGCACTTAGTGTGTATTTTATGTTATGCTTCAAGTTTCTAATACTTCAATTATTTTTTTCGAGACTAAATAGATTTCAAAAAACACTTTTTGATTCCTAAGTGTTAATACCAGCGTAAATAAATAAGTGCTTTAATATCGTGAATGGCTACCAGGTACTAGCCAGCTATGCTCGCTAGATCGCTAGCAATATAATTTACAAAACTGTCATTGGTTAGTACTAACTAAAAAAAAAAAAAAACCCCGTAAAATGGGGTAAGTTGGGTCAAAATAGACAATGAAATCACGAGAAAAATGTATATTTTTACATGTGGCACGTTGGTTTTTATACATAAAAAATGTTTCGGCCGTATGAATTTTAGTTTTATAATGATTATCTGTCGTTTAAGTTCTTAATTTTAAATAAACACGCACAAAAATAGTGAAATCTCCCACCTCAGCCCTTACTGGAGAGGTAGAGGGGATAGCAATGGGGTGAGTTGGGAAAATGTATGGGGCAAAACTTTCGGATTAGCTTGCCTCGATCCGCGTTCCGGCCCACTCTCCGCTCATACATATATATGGCTCCTCTACCGCATAATCGCTCCCCACAACCCTGGTTCCACTCCGGGCCACATATCTTTCACCTCTCACTTCTTTTTACTTCTCTACTTTTTTAATGTTATAATTTGGCTAGTCCGTGTTACCGCAAGATAAGAAAATATGTCTAAAAGTATAATAAAATTAGTTTTAGAGCAACCTGAGCCTGGCAATTAAAGTAGCAGTTGAAAATATTCGTATATCCCATCTGCCCCCTCAATCCCTTAGTACCCCATTTTACGGTACTTCAAATTATATTTCCAGTTGTCAAGTTATGTAGATACATTATATGTGTCTATGTGATAATTGGGTCAGTAACAAAATTGTTATAATGTTTGAGTTTTTATCAATCTCAATCAGTCGTTCGTAGTGCCATTTTGCTTTAATTGGCCCTAAGAGTTCAGAGTTGATCAATCGCAATGAAAAACATATATTTTTTGTTCCAGGAGTTTAACTGGCACCGGGTGGGCATGTTATACCACAACAACAACCCCTCATCTGGCCACGGAAATAGCCAGTGCTTCCTGACGCTAAGCCCCGTGTTCGCAATCCTCCAGAAAAGGTCAGGCGCAGACATCCGGAACCTCCCGTTCGACGAAACCAACACGACTTCGACGAAAATGAAGCAACTTCTGCAGAAATTGTCTATGAGCACTCGAAGTAAGTAGAGAATTTTAATATACAGTTGATTAGAAATAAATGCTATTTGGAAATTATGAAAGTTTCACTTTGTGCCGTCGAATTTGTGTCGAACTATGAATCTGTATTTTTTTATTTTATAAATTATAAGACATTTTCGTTACCATTAAACGGGTTTTAGAAATCATCAGAAATACAAGACTGATTATTTTGGAAAGCAGCCAGTACTAATGCTTTTAATCAGCAACTGTGCCAACACGTTTAATTTAAAAGGCGCTGGCGTTACTAACGGAACGATTGCAAATGTTATTATTGGTTGGGGTTTCAGTGTTTGCGTGATTACACGTGTCATTTTAATTTATTACGTGTGTTGTTTGGATTTTATATGTAACTTACACCCATTTAATTCAATAAATTAGCAGAGTAAAGAAACGAAACAAATATGAATATAATGTATGCAGATTTAACTTATTCGTAAATTCGAAATGTCCACTCCCCGTTTAGCACGCTCTCGACCGCTATGTATACGATTATTGTTTCTTATATTGTGTTAAGTTCACTCAGTGTTCGTAAGTACCTACCTACATTGATTACACCACTTTAAATGTATTTTGTATAATAAACTTATGAAAAGACAAGATAAATCAAATATTTCGTATTTTCGTATCGTGCTTAAATAAAATATTGTTACAAGAATGTAACAATATTTTATTTAAGCACGATACGTCTTAAACAAAGCACGAATTCATGAACTTTAGCGTAATAATAAATCAATTAATATAAATAAATAATAGAGGACACTTACACAAATCGAATTAGCCCCATATTAAACGCAATGCATACTGTCTATCGTCTAGTGACGACGATATACATATTTAATCCTTAGTTGGATAGAAGGAATATATTTCCCAACAGCATTTTACGGTGTTCTAATCGCTCTGAAGGGGGCTGGATCCCACTTTGTGTCAAATATAAAATGTATATTAATTTGTCTATGCCCAAAACTAAAGACGTGAAACGAAATGCATTTTAGGGTTCCGTAGTCGACTAGGAACCCTTATAGTTTCGCTTTGTCTGTCCGTCTGTCCGCGGATAATCTCAGTAACCGTTAGCACTAGAAAGCTGAAATTTGGTACTAATATGTATATCAACCACGCCGACAAAGTGGTAAAATAAAAAGTGTTTTATTATTATTATTAGGGTAGCTCCCCTATACGTAACGTGGGGAGTGTTTTTTTTTAATTTGTACCCTAACGTGCGATATATTTTTGGATAGGTATTTAAAAATTAATAGGGGTTTGCTAAAATCATTTTTTGATAATGTTAATATTTTCGGAGATAATCGCTCCAGAAGTTAAAAAAAATGTGTCCCCCCCTCTAACTTTTGAACCATAAATTTTAAAATTCAAAAGGAGGTATGTGCTTAGTTCCTTCAGCTGTCAACGCGGCGAATCCTCAAACATATCAAGGTTCGGCAACGCCCTTGTTACAACTTTGTAGTTGCATGGATCTGGGGACACGGTAATGTCCCAGCCAAGACAAGCCAAACAGCACTACCTACTTTTTTCTCAAAGCAACAGCGTTTCATTCTATTTCCAAACGCTCACATAGTCAGTATGAATAATATTAGCAAGCTCATCACAGGATCCTATCCTGGAGCTCAGTAACCTTATTAATACACAGAGTACCTCTGTCCCCGTTTCGTTATACCCGTTTGATTTTATTGATACCCTTGATACATGGATTTCGTCACTTTTTACTCATCAACACCTCTTAGGTGAAATCTGACGTCCTGATCTCTTGATACACAAATTAAAATTTGTTAGTAAACATAAACTTGATTCTCCAACCCGTTGTAAAGAAGGGTTTCAGGATTTTCATTGGACGGATATGTATTTCCCTGACTGAACCTTACCTAATTGGCGAAATAAAGCCAAGCCTGTCCTTTTTCTGTGGGCGTTGCCCTGCGGCTTATGTTAATAAGTCTAAGTCCTTCATTTGAGAGACTTGGGTAAGGTACTTATTTAACATAATTATTTTTACGTCACACCTGGCCATAATGCGAGTTTTACTGCACGCTGCGCGTACGGTGAAACTCGCATTGTGGCCAGGTGAAGACGTAAAATTGTGTACTCACCACGGGCGGTAATTCGTAAAGCCCCAGATCGCATATTTATGGCCTTCACCTTCGGTTCGGGTCACAAACACCTGTGATCTGGGCCTTTCACGAATTCACCGCCCTTGGTACATAATGTACTATTATATGTCTCTAGTTTTCTATTTTCAGATATAGAAGTTACTATTACCGCAACGTTAAAAGCAATGTTGTTTTATAAGCCTTCTTGTTTTAATTCATCTGGTAAGGTAAATAGCCCAGTGCTCGACAGCTTAATGCCTGATAGTTGACACACCAATTGTTCACCTATTGTTTTAACATACGATTGAGTTAGGTCAGGGACAGGCTCTCTGAAGCCATTTGTAATTTTTTCCGCAAACCATGATCGGCTGAAGGCATATTTAATTTTCAGGATACATAATAAATATAGATTTAGATTTATTTATTTAATGAAAATAATTACACGATTCGCATACAATGTCAAAATTATAAATATCCTTATCACGATCGTCAATAATAAGAAGTAAAAAAATTATAATCTTCAATATGTCACTACAGAAAGTGGAAATAGTATCTCCGACTACGGCTTGCCATTTAACAACTAATTGACAATAACTATAAAATAAAATAAATAATATCAATTTACGTATAACAATTTCAAAGTACATACATATATATGATACACGCCTTTATCCCTAAAAGGGGTAGGCAGAGCACATGAAACTTGTGTCCAGTGCCACTTTTAGGATAAATGTGGGTATAAAAGATCGAGAAAATGTGATGTCGTGTGTATGTGATCTCAAAGTAGAATATACAATATAAATGTTACACAAGAAATAGTATCAGATTAGGTAAGTATCAATAAATCAAATAATTACTTAAAACATTATTTCCATGAACTCATGAACGGAGGGTTATCTAACAAAAGATTTCCCAGTCTACGCCTAAATGTTTCATCACAAGGATCGTTTCTTATATCGGCAGGTAGGTGCTCGAAATAAGTAGGCTCAATAACCCGGGGATTTTTCTTTGAAAGCGCCATGCGATGAGGAACTGTAATTATGCGCCCAGTTAAACAAAGCTGTTTACCTGTTACATTCACACGCGCCAACTGGGAGATATTTTTTTCTTACAAGTAAGAGAAGCTCGAACAAATGTTGTGAGTAGCGAGTCATTATGCGTTGCGTTGAGAATAACTCCCGACAGGGGTGCCGATTCTTGACTCCTACAAGTACCCGAATAGCACGTTTTTGCATGACTCTTTGCGCTTCCGTGGAGTTACCCCATAGGAGGGTACCGTAGGACATCAGGGAATGAAAATATGCGAAATAAACTTGTTTCAGTGAATCACCCGAGATTAGCGGTTATTAATATTACCCAACTTAACGTATTTATACATATTTTATTAATCGTTTAAGGTCAAAGCTTTATTTACTGTGAAATTTCGAAAATACAACCTTTAAAAACACTTTTGTTACCTTATTTTTGGAAGCGAACGCGGGTAATCTACACAATAGTACAATTCTATCCACACCTAACTAGAATTTACCTACTTAATATATAAAGAACGTAAACCTATTCCAAAGTTATATGTTTTCGCCTTCATAGGGCGGCCGCGCCAT
Organism: Epinotia bilunana; assembly: GCA_947049275.1. Taxonomy (NCBI): domain Eukaryota; kingdom Metazoa; phylum Arthropoda; class Insecta; order Lepidoptera; family Tortricidae; genus Epinotia; species Epinotia bilunana. The sequence continues at coordinate 6,523,299 of OX346253.1, forward strand.
AATCAGCTTAGTCCTTTTGGGATCCGCGTGTTTGCTCAGGCGCTGTTTAATTTAACAAAGTGCTCTTTAACGGGGATTACAGTTTAATGTTAACGTTTGTTACTGAAGCTGTGAAATGTCGATGAGAATTAAAGCGCCGCGTGTAATTAAGATGTTGATTTTTATTGCCGGCCAATTAATAGTGGTATTAATAATGTAATCGGGAATGATGGATCTATGACATTCTTTATTTAGTTTTTCTTAGATTTGTCCGCCACCCAAAGGTTACTTACTGTGTTTATGTAATCATTTATTTGGTTAAACTATTAGAAAATTTTACTGCACTAGGTTTGATCTTAACTTCCTTAGGTAGGTACATATACATGCTTTGTCCCTTTGTTTAAAGAGTAATGGTAAAGGCAGGAGTAGACGCCACTGTTAATAACAAGCATGTGTTTAATCTAAACTAAAAACTACGTAACAGGTTACTTAAAGGTATTCATTCATTTACTTGTTCTTTTCGTTATAAAACTTATTGAACCTCTTAAAAAGTTCTTAGTTATGAATTTCAATAAATAATCGTAATATGATATCAGCGTGGATAAATTTCGAACACGAACAAGCTCACACAACACATATTTCTTTTACAATCAATATTGATAACTAGATTAGAATTATACCTAGTATATTATAATAAGTAACTATCTACTTTTTTTGGTTTTCAATCTTAATTAATCCAAAGTACGAGGGGAGGCTGGAAAGTAATCTACCTAAGTATGAAGTAAAAAACTGTCGTGGCTAGTTTTTTTTTATTTTTCTATATAGTCTCCTGTAAGAGAAATGCACTTATTGCATTTGTCATAAAGTGACATTAGACCGTTAAAATAATATTCTTTTGTTTTGCTGTCAAAATGCTCGTTTACTGCAGACTTCATGTCTTCATCGGTCAGAAATCGCCGCCCTCTTAGGTCTTTTTTTAAAAGCCTGAACAAAAAGTAGTCGCAGGGGGCTAAACCTGGGCTATAAGGTGGGTGATCCAGCTGGTCGTAGCCGTTTGCTTTCATAGCTGCCTTCACAACTTGAGCGGTGTGCACGGGGGCGTTGTCGTGCAATATAAGAATTCCTTTGGCAAGTTTGCCTCGTCGTGTCTGTTTTATTTTTTCTCGGAGCTGATATAATAAGTTTGCATAATATGTACCATTCATCGTAGTATTTTTTGGTAGATAATCTATTAATAAAATCCCCTCGGCATCCCAAAAAATTGTCGCCATCAGTTTGCCTGCTGACGGACGGACTTTAAACTTGCGAGGAGGCTTCTCACCCTTAAATATCCATTGCATGGACTCCTGTTTCCTTTCAGGATCCCATTGGCGAATCCAGGTTTCGTCACAAGTCACTATTTTAGAAACAATTTCTTCATCTATACCTTTGCTCATTTCTAAAAACGCGTTGCAGCACTCGACACGTCGCACTTTATCAAACGGAGTCAGCATTCTGGGCACCCATCGAGCACTGACCTTGGACATTCCCAAATGTTCGTGAATAATTTGGTGCGCCCGATCTTTACTAATGCCAATATCCCGTGCAATCTCCCACTGCTTAATACGGCGGTCTTCCATAATGAGTTTTTTGACACCGGCCACATTTTCACCAGTAACCGCTGAAACAGGCCTTCCGCAGCGATGATCGTCTTCAAGGCTCTCGCGGCCATTTTTAAATTGTTTCGACCAAAACTTTACGACAAATTCGGAAGGACATGAGTTACCGAACACCGCCAACATGCGTTCTCGGATGTGCGATGGAGTATTACCCTCCCGAGTGAGGAACTTAATAACCGCACGTTGCTCAATTTTTACCATTTTACTTTTTTCTTCCGACATATTCACCAATTAATGCTGCCAATTCAAAGCAAAATGTAATAAACAAATGAATGGCGGCAAATTTAAAAAAGGAATAAACAGACATTTGGAAAACATAGTGGCCAGTGTGACTTTCTAATTGTAATAGACAAAGGAGAATACTTTCCAGCCACCCCTCGTACTTATATCAAGAGGAGACAAAGACAAACGAAGAGGTTTTAAGGATGGTAGATGAGAAAAGATGTTTGTTAGGATGTATTAGAAATAGGAGAGGCAAGATGGTGGGCCACCTGATACGGCACGACAGATCCAGATCCAGTCCAGTCCAGGGACAGTAAAATTGAATGCAAGAGAGGCAGAGGAAGGCCTAGGCTAACATATTTTAGCCAAATAAAATATAAAGCTGATGTCGCGTCATATGAGGAAGCCAAGAGGCTGGCAATGGACAGAGAAAAGTGGCTGTTACTCCACCGACATGAGCAAGGCTCTTAAGTAATGATGATGATGACTTATATCAACCAGTTAAAAAAAAAACTTGGTTACATCACAGATATAATTAATGGTCTTACAACTCAGACGTCTTTGTTTTGCGTCATAAAACCAGAACAGGTGTATAAAAATACGAGTAACGGGAAAAAAACAATCCACCCGCAGAATTTAGTGTCAAAACTTTTTATATGATCGGATAAAATTTACGTTTAAGCGGGACCACTCGCTTGCTATAATCGTTAATTTGGTGGTTTCGAACACTTTCAATAAAAGTATTTTGACTTCTTGAGATGTTTTTAAAATAATGCGTACCCACTTGTTAGGTATTATCTTATCTGGCCCTGTCTGAATCCTGTATACTTCAGAATAAATATGAAAGTTGTATATTTATTATTTATATTTGCGTTTATGCACAGCTTTCAGGTTTTTAATGGCCATTAAGTGTCTAAATTACACAGAAGTATAAGTATACAGAAGACTGAGGAGTATAACCTGCCTCTCTGCTTAGCGTTCGTGGACTACGAGAAAGCCTTCGATTCGATCGAAACCTGGGCTGTACTACAGTCTCTCCAACGGTGCCAAGTAGACTGCCGCTACATCGAAGTGCTGAAGTGTTTGTACGAGAACGCCCCTATGTCAGTCCGACTCCAGGATCAGAGTTCGAAGCCTATTCCGCTGCAGCGGGGTGTCAGACAAGGGGATGTTATTTCCCCAAAACTGTTCACCGCTGCACTGGAGGACGTGTTCAAGACTCTGAGGAGGGAGAGGGCTAGGCATCAACATCAATGGCGAGTACATCACTCACCTTCGGTTTGCTGACGATATAGTAGTCTTGGCTGCGACCATGGAGGACTTAAGCACGATGCTCGATGACCTCAGTAAAGCCTCCGAGCGAGTTGGTCTAAGGATGAACATGGATAAGACAAAGATCATGTCAAACCTCCATATAGTACCAACCCCCGTTTCAATCGGACACTTTACGCTCGAAGTTGTAGACGATTATATATACCTAGGACAGACTGTTCAGTTAGGTAGGTCCAACTTTGAGAAAGAGGTCAATCGTCGAATCCAACTCGGCTGGGGAGCATTCGGGAGGCTACGGCACATCTTTTCGTCCAATATTCCGCAGTGTCTCAAGACGAGAGTCTTTGACCAGTGTGTGTTGCCAGTGATGACGTATGGCACGGAAACGTGGTCGCTTACTATGGGCCTCATAAGAAGGCTCAAAGGGCAATGGAGAGGGCTATGTTGGGAGTTTCTCTGCGCGATCGCATCAGAAATGAGGCTATCCGCAGCAGAACCAAGGTAACCGATATAGCCCTCCGAATCGCTAAACTTAAGTGGCAGTGGGCGGGGCACATTGCACGTAGAACCGATGGCCGTTGGGGCGGAAAGGTTCTCGAGTGGTGACCACGTACCGGAAGGCGCAGCGTGGGTAGGCCCCCCACAAGGTGGACTGATGACCTGGTAAAGGTCGCGGGAGTCCGCTGGATGCGGGTGGCGCAGGACCTGTCATTGTGGCACTCTTTGGGGGAGGCCTATGTCCAGCAGTGGACGTCTTTCGGCTGATATGATGATGATGATGATGAAGTGTCTAAAAGATAGAGTAATAGGTAGTGTGTTTGTTCATAATGGATAGAATCTAAAATATAGAAAATAACTAATGGATAAAGTTGAGTATATGATGGACAATGTCGAGTGTTTATTGGTCAAAGTTAAGTGACGAATGGCTGAAGTCAAATAAAGAGAAAATTTTGTGTGTAATGGCAAAGTCTATTGCTTAAAAGATAATAATAAGTGATTAATGGAAGAAGTAGAATGTCTAATTAACAAAGTAAGTAAAGTAAAATGTTTAAAGGTCAAAGTCGAATAATAATGACATGTTGAGTGTCTCACAGGGTAGGTTTGAAAACAAGATCTTCTGTTCATAACGATATTAATGCATATATTATTACTTATTCCGATTTTCTGCCTGTAAATTAGGTGCCATGGACTAACTTATTCGATGTCAGTGTGATATCGAATTTAAATATGCAAATATGCGTGTGACGACCACAAACGCGCGTTTTTATGGGGTTGGTCCCTTGAGGTTATTTCGGCATATCCATAATTGAGACTGGCTCCTTTTTTATTTTAGGTGTTATAATAATGATCTACATTTAAGTAGGCATATAATGCGTAATTTATATATCACTGAAAATTGGCTAGAGTCTTCGTTATCAAAATGTTGGTTATTTAAGACTTGCATTCTAAATGTTTTACAGATATATATAAACTAAAAACGCATGCTTCGCGCTGCGCCGGCTAACGCGCACCGCCCCTGGCGGGGCGGGCCGCCGTGCGAGAGTTACTTCGCGACGGTCCACTCGGTGCTGACGTACGGCATGGAATTGTGGGGTCGGGCCGCCGACTGGTACCGCGTGTTCTGTGTCCATGCAGAAGAGGGCTGTCCGCGGCATAGCCGGCAAGCCGGCCGACGCTTCGGCACGGGAGTTATTTCTGGAGTTCCAAATTCTGCCCCTACCATGCATGCTAATTAATATACCGATTGGCAATCTTCACACACGAAAAAACCTCGGAAATTTCGAATGCAAGGGCACTCCAGATATCCCCTGCGGAGCAATAGGCATGGAGACAGGCTGGTGGTTGAGAAACAAAGACTTGCGAAGTCAGCTAAGTCGGTCTATAGCCTCGGACCACCAATTTATAACCGATTGCCTGATACCGTCAGAAATGCAGCTTCCATCGCAGGTTTCAAATCAAGACTGAAAAGTGGCTTCTGAACAAGTTGTTCTATGACTATGACGGATTCTACAGCATATACCACTGAAAATTTGAAAATAAATGATTATGATAATGATAATAATAAATAGATGTATAAAATTTAATGATGTATACTCGTAAACCTAATTTACACTTACGATACAAATGTACTTACAAATGACCTGTAACGATTGTTACTAATAAACTTTTCATTTCATTTCACTTAAACATAAAATTTCTGAAATGTTTACCGACCACGAAGCGTTCTAGCCTAGTGCACTAAATATGATTATTGGTCAAATATTGCATATTAGTCCAAACTATTATTTTGAACCATTGCTTCATTGACTACTACGATAAAATTACATTGCCACGGAAATCCACGTTATAGACATTACCATTATGATGCTCCGTCGTTCATTCGACGACCATAAAACGCGTCAAGTTCAAGTATGATCTTTATTGAGCCAAGTAAGCAGTTGTTCTGCAAATACGTAATATAAATTACATACATTTGGCGGCCAATTTGGAATAACGCCAATAATCTCAACATCAATTTATTTATGAATGAATGACTTGCTTCAACTTTTTTTCATGTTAGTTATAAAACGCAAAATAAAACAATACCGTCATCGTACCATACCATACAGATCAATATTGTAATGAAAAAATAATACTAACTATGTAGTAGGGTTGCCCTCTTACCAGATGGCGAGACGAGACGACCAACGTAAAGTTATATTTCCAACTGTGCTTAACTCAGCTCTTCTCTTCTCAGTTATTTTAGAAGTGACATAGAGTTTCTTCACTCGAGCGATTTTAAAAGTATTGCTTAGCATAGTTATGGCAGCCTGTGAGGAGATAAAGATTGAATAGATGATTACAAAGTATCGATTATAAGTATGAAATGTTCATTTCGATTCGCCTCGCCTAATGGGAATTTGCATAAGAGAGCGGAAAGCGACTGCGCATTAAATGGAGTTTCAGTCTAATCCTACCTCAGCCTGTGATGCTAATATAACACTGACTGACTTCCTGTTCTACATTGAGATACAGTTTGATCTAATTCTACAGCCTCGCGACTTGCATATTGATGCCGTGCATATTTCCGCAGCTATGCGTTTGATATGCAAAACACAGGTTTAGTCAGTGTTAGAGTTATGCGATTGGAGTTTTAATGTGGCTGGAATGTTGATGTGTCTTACTGTACTACCCATGATATCTACAATATGACGACCGCTTTAGTCTAGTTGGTAGTGACCCTGCCTACGAAGCAAGAGGTCCCGGGTTCGAATCCCGGTAAGGGCATTTATTTGTGTGATGAGCACGAATATTTGTTCCTGAGTCATGGGTGTTTTCTATGTATTTAAGTATTTATTTATCTATATAAGTATGTTTATCGTAATCTAGTACCCATAGTACAGGTCGATTCGTGTAAGATTGTCCCCTAATATAAAAAAAATGGTTTATGTTATTTAGCATAGTGCAACATTCTATTAGAGCTGGGTCGTTTTGACTTTTCCGTGAAACGAAACGTAACCGTTTTTTTAAATCACAAAACTGTTTTGATAAACAGTTTCAAGAATAACTAGTTTCTCGGTGCGTTGCCGCCGTCGCCGGTCGCCAAACGAAGTGAAACGAAACGGTTCGTTGCGTTTTCACGTTTTGCATTGCAACCGTTGCGTGTGACTGTCGCCTTCTGCTCGTAGCTCCTTGTCATCGTTATTATAAAAACGGTTTCTGTTTACAGCCACAAACTGTTTTTCCGTTACTGTACGAGAAACTGATTTTGAAAACGCTTACGGGTAAAAACGGCCAGCTCTACATTCTATTGCACTAGTATGAGTACGGGGATGAAGGACACATGCTTCATCCTCGTACGTTTGTCCATTTGATGTCCACAAATTCCTTCTCGAATTGCCCCCACGTGACACGTCTCTCTGGTTCCTGTTTTGCTGCAAAACCAGCTATGGAACTTGTCTAATTCAAACAAGATTGGCTTAAGTTTTCCTTTTAGGTTGAACTTTAGCCCACAAAGAATCCCCATCACTATTATGCATTCGAAATATTAGTACATTAAATACTACAGGTGCCTTCAGCAACTTTCTTTACAACAATACATCCTCTGAACGGTCAACCTCTTTTTCTCGTTATGTGTCTCGGATACCATCTCATTATCGTTTCTGACCATTTACCTTTTTTCCCCTGAGCGTGTGACCTGTCCATATAATGTACATTTAAATTTCATAGACAAATATACATTTCTAAAATATTTACCTACCAAATACAATAGGTACCAAGTAAAATTTTATTCTGCCGACGCGACGAATTTGAAGAGTGAGGTATCCGTTCGTAGAGATTATATAATTATAAATTATTTTTTAAACCGTTGTATTAATAATAATATTATTACCTATATATTTTGTCTGTTGTTGAATTACCGGCATTTTTCAGTTTGACCGACTTTTGTTCACTATGTATACTAGTATTCGTTTTTATATCCAGTCATTTGAATGGCGATCATTGGTATCTAAAACAAGTACCTACGTATGTAATTAATTAGCGTATTTTTCTAAATATAGGTTGCAATTTTAAATAAAGCAAATAATTACACGCACGGCAGTGAAATCTATGTCTGTGACAATATGCACAAAAATGTGATTTTCCCAAATACATGTTTTTGTCAAAAGTGGGCTTAAACGTAATTTGTATCAACAACATGATACAAAAAACATATACATAAAAAACCTACATATAATAGCTTAATTTTATTCGAACATTTAAGTAATGTTTACCAACAGAAACTAATTTCCCACCTAGATATGACAGATGCCATTGTGTATAAAAAGTTTCATGCTAAATATTCCAGTATGCCGTTGAATGAGAACCAAACTACGTTTGTATGGAGAGTTGACTTGAGCCGACCGTGCTGGGGACTCTTAAGAAGAAATAACAAAAACTGTTATTTTACGAAAAACGGCACCTAAGTTAGGAATTTAGGTTATTCCCAGATTTATTGATACCATTTTGACGGTTAATCTCTGATTTAAACTTTATTCCCCGTTTAGTCAGGCCTAAGAAAAACCAAACAATGGTAGAATATTGATATACCCTATTCTAGTAAAAATGTACGAGTTGACTGGCGAAAGATTAACTTTATGTCGTTTACAGGGGTCGCAAGTTCGAGTCTTGCTCTGGGTTTCAGACGATGATGGTCCATTATATTTGTTCTCTGTATCATATCGTTTATGTCGTTTGTTTGTTCATTTCGAATTACGTAACAAAACGAAACGATAACAAACACCTTCACAAAATTAGAAAAATAGTATCCCTTTTCAAAAAAAAGTAAGTAGTACAAGATGCAGCTGCATTGCAGTACGTGACACCAATTCCATGAAAAGTTTTGCTTTAGCTAAGACATTCTGTAACAACGAATACAACATGGAAAGGAAATTCCGAAACAGCACTTCTCCGCTCAGCATTGGCAGACACACGAAACACATGTAGGTACATGTTTGTACCTATAATAAGTGATATTTTTTTCTTGGTCTGAGTTTATCCTATCCTACTTATATTATAAATGCGAAAGTTTAGATGTTTGGATGTTTGTTACTCAATCACGCTTAAACGGCTGAACCGACTTGAATGAAATTTTGCACGAAGATAGTTTATAGCCTGGATTAAAATATAGGATAGTTTTTATCCCGGGTCCACGCGGACGAAGTCGCGGGCGGAAGCTAGTCATTCATAAAGCTTACATTTTTGAAAAAAGGTTTGCAATTATTTTATTGGCAGTTATGCAGCGAAATTGTAAATAAAGTTAGAAATAAAAAAAGTAAAATCCGCAGTTTTTTTAAGTCAATACCTATTATTTCTCAATAGAAATAATTGAATTAATCCATAACGACGTTATTAGAGCCATATATGCATGAACGATTTAAACTGTGTCCTAAACAGTCCTAAAAAGCATACTGTCTGTTCAAACTATCATCTTTCGCTTTTCTACCACAAAAATCGACAGGTAAACGGTAATTTTACAATAAAATCTAAGGAAATACGACCATATTTGAAAAGCTAACGTTTCGTTCAAGAAGAAGAAAAGAACCAGCGGCCCAATAGACCTGTCTTAAAGGACCGTTACCTATAATTAGGGGAAGTCCAGTAACATCAGAAAAACATACTTCGGTTACTTCCATTCAATATTAACATAAGGAATAGACCTTTGGGGTAACGCTGCTGATCGTGAAAGGTTCTTCAAGTTGCAAGCGCGCTATTCGCGTTGTATCCGGGATGCAATGGGACCATCCGGCCAAGGAACAAGGAAAAATGTATTTACTTAGTACACAAAACACGGTAAAAAGAAAGAAAACACAATAAAAAGGTTACGCATCATAAATAATGTGCTAAATGGGAGCCTAGTCACTCAGCATGTTGTGGGGGCCGTGACGCTGGACGCTTCAGTGAGAGCCCCTATAATAAATAAAACTAAAACTAAACTAGACAGTCAACTTTATAATTTTTAGGCACAAATTACATAATACTGAGATTAATTCTCTTATTATATAACATCTTATATAATCGTACCTTATAAGCGTAGTCGTACCTAATAAGCGTGGTTACCACCTTCCTTTGTCATTACCAATACCAAGTAATACCTATTGTTGGTGTTGCGGCGATCCTTAAAGACCTTTGTGGTCAATCTGACTTCGCTGTGCAACGAACGGATGTGGTATTATCGATTGATATAATATTGTGTAATATCGATAACTATACTGCGATTGTTGGTATCAAACAATTGAAGGCATCAAGCCTAGCACAGGAAGGTTACCTATTTCTTAAGTAAAAATAACGGTTGTTTCTGCTAAACTGCAGCTCTTTGGTGCTATGTATTAGTCGGTACTGACAATAAACAGTATCTAGACATCCAGTCGCGCGTCAAGCCAAGTTCAAGCTGGCAGAACTGGCGAGCAGCACCGTGTGTACACACGAACCATTTGGAGCCACTTTTGATCCATAACTCAAAAACTAATTAACATAAACATGTCAAATTTGGCTCATATATTGAAACTTGCGAGATACTTATGTGGTCCTTTCATAAACAACAAATCGTAATTTTTGTCACTGACCTGTAGGTCAAAACTCTAACCCAGTTCCAGATGACCTAGAAAGTTTGTTCAAATTTGGCTTCCAGATAGGTAGATAGGTAGTCGGGTCACCTTAGGATAGTGAGTGTCCTTTGGGCTCGCCCTAGGGTCTTCGGACCTGGGGCTCGCATAGGGAGCGCTCTCTAAAAGGATACTTTGGGCATCAATATAATATTATTGACGACCAAGTTTATGAGGGTGGGGATAGATTCGAAGAGAATTTGAACTGTTACACGCACAGTCTATGGAAATGAAATCTTTATTTTCAGTCAGAAGTATGATTAAACATAAGAATACCATGTAAACCATAATGTATGCGCGTACGAAGTCGCGGGCAGAAGCTATTATAAGGCTGGAAACAGTGCTCGACCGACAACGTGAGCGCTAACATCGGTTGGACGTAGCTATATCAATGGAAATGTATGACGAAATACAGTGCAGCGCTGATAAACTGCTACGCGCGTACAGCTACGTCGCGCGTACCGCGACCGTCGGTCGAGCTCGTCGGTCGCGCGTAGTCGGTCGACCGACGAGCTATGAGATTGTATGGATGCATTCAGTGCTTCGCTGACGGAGCGACTGACCGTACATACTGCACACACGCGTCGCAGTTCGCCGTCAGCGTTGCACTGAATGCATTTTCGCAACCGACGCTCAGCGCTGACGTTCAGGACGTACGGTCAGGACGTACCGTCGGTCGAGCACTGTTTCCAGCCTAAATATGCGAAAATTTGGACCTCAATCACGCAAAAACGGCTAAACGGATTAAAATGAATTTTGGTATTTATGTAGTGTATAGATAACCCGGATTAACATATATAATTCTTTTTATTCCGGGAATCATCCTCTAAGGGGGCGAAATGGGGGGCGACAGTTTGTAAGGAGCTACGATATAAAATAAACGAGTTCCACGCGGACGAAGTCGCGGGCAGAAGCTAGTTATTAATAAAGGTTAATATTAACGTTATTAACATTAAGTAGTATTTTTTTACTAATTCCGTTAACAACGCAACCCTACAACGAATGTGCTACACAATTTACGATGTCTGCTTATGTATTTATTTTTGACGCAGCAGTGACGTATACAGATTATCGGATGGGATAACAACGGAATCATCTTAGTGACGCAGCGGAGTGACGCATACAGAAGGCGTATGAGATTCCCTGCAGGTGCATAGCCTCTAGTGTAATTACTCGAAGTGCTTTCGATGCAATGCGGTGACGTCGTGAATTCGTTTGCGATACCGATCATTTGAATGAGAGCACTGCTTACCAAGCGCAATGCACAATTTTGTAGTTAGCCCGTTGACCAATCAAAATATTGCAAGGGTAAAAGTAAAAAATAAATTACAGGATTTCATGTCCTGCCTCAGTAGAATGATATTTTATAATTTATTTTATTTCATTTATTTCATTAATTTATTCATTATTAATTGATGATTAGCTATTTAATACTGTTATTACTACTATTCATGTAAAATAATAATAATAATAAGAGACTCTCGCTAGATGCCCTTGCTTACTTACTCCTTTGGCGTACTAAGGTGGACTCAGACTGAGCTGGATGCCCTGGAGCGAAGGGTCCGAGTACTGCTTACTGCGCATCGCATGCTACACCCACGCTCGTCTGTTACGAGACTGTACATCTCGCGGAAGCGTGGAAGGCGCGGCTTTTTAAATGCCAAAGACCTACACAACCGCGAGGTGTGCAGCCTCAGGGATTATTTCCTAAACAACGAGTGTGGGATGCATCGCGACGTAGTAGCAGTAGACGGAAACTTCACCCCGCTCTCCTTGGCAAACGAGAACTGGCGCAGACTTAAAGTCGAACGCCGAGGACCGCAGGGCGGTATGGAGGAGCAAGGAGCTACACGGGCAGTTCTAGAAGGCCCTCACAGGGCCCGATGTAGATCTGCTCGCGTCGGTGAACTGGCTACGTTTCGGGGATCTCTTCGGGGAAACCGAAGGTTTTGTCTGTGCAATTGCGGACGAAGTTATCATGACGAACAATTACCGGAGGTATATCCTGAAGGATGGTACGGTCGACATTTATCGGCCATGCCGCCGTCCCGGGGAGTCACTCAGGCATATTATCTCCGGTTGTGATCATCTTGCTAACGGCGAGTACTTGCACAGACATAACCTTGTAGCCAGAATTATTCACCAGCAACTTGCTCTGCTATACGGTCTTGTGGTCTCCGAAGTGCCTTACTATAAGTAAACACCTGCGCCAGTTCTCGAAAATGGTCGTGCCACGCTCTATTGGGATCGATCTGTCATCACGGACAGGACTATTCTTGCCAATAGGCCTGATATCGTGCTGAAAGATCGATCGAAACGCCAAGCAGTGCTCGTCGACATCACCATCCCCCATGACGAGAACCACTTGAAGGCCGAGAAGGACAAAGCCAGCAAGTAACTGGCTCCTGGCTCACGAGATAACCGCCATGTGGGATGTTGATTCGACGATCATCGTCCCGATAGTCGTTTCAGCGAACGGTTTAATAGCGATGAGTCTCGACCATCACCTCAAGAGACTCGCTAGATGGTTGGATCAAGGGTCAGATACAGAAGGCGGTACTCCTGGATACCGCGCGGATAGTCAGGAGGTCCCTGTCTCTGTCGCCCTGACCGCCGGCAGCTTAGGCCCCGCCTCGCTGCCGGCTGCACCCTAGGTTAAGTTTTTTATAATCATTTTATGAGCGTTTCTCAAAAAAATTGCCACTATTATTAATTGTACTTCTAGGAATTTTATGTTAACCATTTCCACTCAGGATCAGGAGCTCTTTCGACCCTGGTAGGACGAAAAACTGTCCCGAAGATTTTTTTCCTATTGTGTTACCATTTACCATACACTTTGTATGGTGGTAACAGAATAGGAAAGTTCAAAAATGTATGAACATTTTGGGACACTTTTTTTCTCCGAGTGGGATGGAAAGACATCGTGATTTTGAGTAGAAATAACATAAAAGTTGCAGAAAATCTCCGAAAAAATGTAGTGGCATTTTTTTTGAGACACGCTCTTATGTTTTGTATGTATAGTTTTATATTTTACTTTTTTATATAATTATTGTAAAAACCTACCCTGAGAGAAAACGTAAATAAAGAGATAATAAATAAAAATTTAATAGTTTCACAAAGTAGAATCGCAATTATTAATAATTTATAATTAAGTCTGCTACCGCTATGTACCTACTCCCTAATTAGTCAATGCCAAGTACGCCGTAATTGTCGCATATATCAGTAGTAAATACCTTTTAAGATTAATTTAAGTCAATGATGTAATATATGTGATGTGGATGTACCTAAATAAATAAATAAAAAGATATGAAAACGTAATTCTACGAAGAACTACAATTACAGTACAAACGACAACACTGTTAACTGACCATCCTGTGTTTATATAGAACCTTATTGCAATGCACTTAAGGTCCACCGATGGTCAGTTAGCTGTGTTGTCGATAGTACAAAGTACTTTTACAAAGAAAATAGACAAAATCCAGCGCACATAGGTATTAATCAGGGGTGTTATAAAAACATTGGTCGGCAATAAAGAAAAACTCTAATATCTAAACTTAAGAAAAAGTCGCCTTCACTATATTAAAGCTTTTCGTCACGTGAGCAGAAGCAAATCATTTATTACATTTTAGATTATAATATAATTTAAAATGTAATAAATGATTCTTGCAAAAATTATATTATAATTCATATTCTTGTCTGGTTATGACTACTTATTTATGCTAAAAGTGGCACTAGAACATCAGTTTCATGTACTCCGCCTACCCCATTTGGGAATAAAGGCGTGAATCTATGCATGTATGTTTGTAAAAAGAGACATAACTTATTTTTAATTATATTTGCTTGTTCATTTTAACGAATGAAAAGAAATTTACTTACTTGAAAGTTGATATCAAGGGTTGGTTTATTTTGTAAATATCTGGTTTTGAATTCGTCTAAGAAATGAAATACTGGCGTTTGTTACACATTCTTTTTGGGCTACACGTGCGACTTGTCGTTTTCAATCGGTTTGGTATTTTTCCATACAAACGTTCTCGACTATTTCTTCCCAGGTTTTGATCGAAGATTAATGATTTTTGAAAAAGGATCAATATCATTTATATCTGTGTCGGTATTGTTTTGATATTCTTGTTTTTATAAGTGCTAGGTTACTTCAAAAAAAGCTTAAAACAGACGAATTGCATAGGCCGTAAACCTAAAATCAAAGCAGTCCGATATTTAATATTTCCCTCTCGTTAATTTCCCAAAATACTGTTTCAATTGATTGAGTTTCAGAGGAGACAACAGTAGAGGAGGAAACAGTCGAAAACGAAACCTCGATTTTTATGATTTTTAGGGTTCCATAGTCAACAAGGAACCCTTATCTTATAGTTTCGCCATGTCCGTCTGTCCGTCCGTCCGTCCGTCTGTCCGTCCTTCGCTCAGTAATCATTACTACTAGAAAATACTACTATTAAATCAATCACGCCGACAAAACCGTACAATAAAATCTTAAGAGTTTTTTTAGGGTACATCCCCTACACCTAAAGCGGGGATTTTGCTCGTTAAACCCATGACGTGGGGCATCGTGGGATAGCTCGTTCAAAAATATTATGGGTTTCATAAAATCATTTTTCAAATCAGTGATTAGTTTGCGAAATATTGGGCTTAAAGCCATTATTTTTGCTTGAGTCATGTATACCGTAAAATACCCTGACAGATAGTTCACCGGCTGAGCAAATACCGAACAAGGGCAATATTTAGTTAACACGTTCACTGCCAGGAACCTTTCTAGCGGGCGCCTACGCCCGTTACACACGAGAAAAACGTAGCACGTAGCGATTCTTGGCAGTGAATGTGTTAATAAATTAACCTGTTAATATTGTAAAACAATATGTAGGGTAGTGTGTAGGGATAGAAGGACAACTTAGCGAATTTTATAAGTATTTTGTAAAAAAAAAATAAGTAAAATTATTACTTTCCTTAAAAATATAAATATATATCAGTCACCCAAATGGCAACAGAGAGGGCTATGTTGGGAGTATCTCTGCGTGATCCCATCACACATGAGGCTATGCAGCAGAACCATGGTACCTGATATAACCCTCCGAATCGTTAAACTTAAGGTGGTTCGATTTCCATACAAAACGTTATTTGACAATTCACAAGCTAACGGCGTGATTTTTTAAGAAACCTATGTAAGTAACTTTCACAAATTGGCTTTCCATTTGCGCGAAATTCTCCCTCACCTTGAATGAACTTGTATAAACTAGAATAATTTATGAAAAATGGTTTTGCTAACGTAACAGTTTATACAGGTTATTCAAGAAAAAGGGGTATTTCGCGCAAATGGAAAGCCAATTTATGAAAGTTAGTTACTTAAGATTCTTGAAAAATCACGCCGTTAGCCTCCGAATTTTAAATAGCGTTTTGTATGGAAATCGAACCACCTTAAGCGCCAGTGGGCGAGGCGCATTGCACGTAGAACCGATTGCCGTTGGGGCAACAAGTGGCGACCACGTACTGGAAGGCGCGATGTGGGTAGGCCCGGTGGACTGATGACCTGGTAAAGGTCGTGGGAGTCCGCTGGGTGCGGGTGGCGCAGGAACCGGTCACTTTGGCACTCTTTGGGGGAGGCCTATTTCCAGCAGTGGACGTCTTTCGGCTAATATGATGATGATGATGATTCGACTTATGACCATAAAAAAAACTCGCTCTCTGGGATTCGAACCCGAGACCTCTTACTCAGAGAGCAAACGTTTACTGATCACGCCACGACGTGACGTGCATTACTACTCCAAATTAAAAATACTTATTTTAGACCCGTAAGTTTGACAATGTGTCGTGAAAGTCATCATTTAATAGTCATCAGCGGTCTGTCAACAGTGTCAACGTTGCGGAACTGAGACTGCATGAATTTCATAATATGTGTGCGTGCATGCACACATGCTCGCGCATGGCCCCGCCTCCGTCAGAGCGACAGAAATATTGTTAAAGAATTCTCGAATCTGAAAAGTTAAACCCCTGGTGATACGTCAGCTGTCAACCAGGCGATTCTGAGCAACGCGACAGATTCAGGGCGAAGAGATAGCTTTGAGCGTTCACGTTCAGCAGAATATTTCGTTTTATTGTGGGTTATACATAAGAGTTAGATAAAGAGCCTAGTATCATAACCTTTTTACTTGCTAAGAGGAGTCACAGCGGCCAGTTGGTAAGGGTTAGTGTTCCCTTTTGCACTGTGATGGAAAGAGAGACCTGGATTTATCCTTTAAGCTGTCTTCACAACAAATTCACAGTAACGAGCATGTACAGTTTTCAGGCTGGAAGCATCCATGGCTATACGGGACAGTAAATATAATAGGAGTATCTTAACTAGAAGTCACCTTATTACAGCTGCTGAAGTACCAAGTCCCACACATTCTTATTATTCTTTATTTGCTTACTAAATAAATTTTGCAACTTGGCAATCACACAACTTTAGTGCATTTATGGATTTTTGCATACCTAAAACTATGTAGAGTCGTGTGATTGCCAAGTCACAAAATTTTATTTAGCTAGCCAATAATGAGTAATAGCCTCAGACTTGGTATACGAAATATCTCACAACTTTTTACGGTGGAAGAGTCTCGAAACTTGGCCTCTTTTTTACATGGAATGTTTTTTATGGCATCACTTCTTTTTTTAGGTTATTGTGTTATCAATACATATTTATTTGTTTTATTATTTATTTATTCAATACATACCTACAAATTATGAATGCAGTCCCATTATTGCTTTTAAATTTTTTGTCCCATTCGCTGCACATGTAAGTTCGTAATCCTATATATTTATATCGGATTATTTATGCAGTTGGTGTATCCAGAAAACTGGACCGAAATTGCAAAATCAAATCATTTAAAGTTAAGTACAAAAAATATGTTCTATTTTTACGAAAATCTGTTAAGTATTATGTACAAATTTTACCCATTCAAACGATTTTATTTCATCTCCGAAAATAAGTAGTACTCAGCTTGCAATAGCAGCTTAGGGGTTGACCACTTTAGTCCGCTGTTTATTTTTGTTTTTATAGACTAGTACCTAAGTAATACTATTGTTTTGTATAAAGTACGTGTATATTTAATAATATTTATATTTATACGCTGTATGTCATTTTACTATGTATCCTTTATCAATGTTACCGCAGATAGGAGCGCTCTCTTGTAAGGGTATCCACGGAAGATCAGCGTCAAGGTATTTATATGGTACCTTGTCATTGAGCTGAGTGGAGTCCCTTTCTCTAACGCTTTTGTTAGATTAACATTTCGCGATAGTTTTAAGCAAAAATGTTTATTTTCTATGTCTGTAGCGTCTTGAATAAATATTTTTTCTTTCTTTCTTTCTTCTTTCAAAATATTTTAGTTTTCCCTTGATTTATACACTATACACTATTTGTATCGTAGCTTTTGTCTGCTAGAAGTGCCTTAGAGTTTTGATGATCGGTCAGTCAGTGAGTCAGTCAGTGACAAAATTAAGAAACTTTGACTAGTTATCATTCTTAAACTACTGATTAAAATTGAATGATTTTTTAAATATACCGTGTTTATACATTGCCTGCTTGGTTACTGAAAATTTAGGCTTTTAGTTTTATCCACAACGAAGTTATTGGGGGGTCGAAAATAGCCTGAACTGCTTCGAGAAAAGGATGGTACGGCCGTGCCGCTGTTTTGCTCGACTTGGCGGGGGCACTGCCGTGCCCCCAGATTAGAATATCTGAATAGATCTATCCAACTCGAGCTTAATGTCAACAGTTAATATTACGTTGGATATCTGACAACCGTGTTTTTATGAAGGATTTTTTTGGTACAGTCATTAAACAGTAAAACTTTTTTTTTATTAAGTGCTAGAATTTCACTGTGGCTTATTATGTAAGGCTCTCAAATAGGATCTACAATAAAAACCTAATTTAAACTGTGTGGAAGAAACGTTTGGTATTGGCATTGATCTAATTTCATTTTAAGTATACATCCCCATACCTTTACCTTTGCCCTACCAGTGCGTTTGCAGCCTGCAAACGCACTGGTAGGGCGATCAGCGACGCGACGCCGATCTCAGTACATCAAGATGTACTGAGATCGGCGTCGCGTCGCTTGTGTGACATGTCACTCAATAGTAGTTTATGTAACTGTTCCATAATGAGAGGGCTTAAAATATGAGTGTGGTTTTTTGAAACGAGCGTCAGCGAGTTCCATATAATAGGATGACACGAGTGTTTTAAGACCTAATTATCTGCAGTTGCATACACCACTTTATCTACACACATTATCATAAGTACTCTAAGATGGGTTTACAATTCTACTTTCGTAACAGCAAAAACCAACAAACAAATGACAACAGCAATGGCGGCAATTCGATCCTCCGTCAAGACGAATGGTTTTTTTTAAAACCATAGACAAACGAATGAATTCCCTATACTCATGTCACTCGAAATCAAATGCCGTGCGTAAATATTAAAAAACGTATTGAATTGAAGTTTTGTATCGATAACTGTTTTAATATCTATGGATAGAGACCCACTTGAGTTTTGACAGCTGTTCCAAATTTAAACTCATAACGTTACAAAAATCTTTACTGTTATAACATTAAAGTACAGATTTTACCTACTAACACAGACAAGAAAGTTCTCCTGGTAAAATCGGTTCTAATAATGCTGGTCATTTCCTACGGTTTCTGAACGCATTTTAGAGCACTAATGATACGTGCGTAGATAAATCTATTACTTATTCTGTGCCCAAGTTGTACTGAACTGTACTGAAATCGCCGCCGCATCGCCAATCGCCCCACCAGTGCGGCCCCGGCCTATAAGATTGGCAAATTCATTTTAATACGTGCCTCCTTAATGCTTCGGCTTCCTCGTTAGGGAGAATCGTGTTCATTTCCTTGAAACATTTTCTCTTGAATGATGTGCCGCCATCTTATTTTACTTGATCACGGACACATGGCTTTTTATTGTTTTGCACAGGAATTCATTCCAACCTTTTCATGATTGATCTGGAATGAGCTTAGATGAATCTAGATCACAATTATTACCTCGGTCTAGTACCTACCTCAGAGGCTCTTGTATAAGTTTTACCGAAACAAGACTTTACGATCGCGTTTGCGTTTTACCCTCAATTTGTATGGGATTTGACAGCTAAACGCGAACGCGGTCGTAACGTTTTGTTTCGGTAAAACTTATACTAGAGCCTCAGGTGTACAAGCATTGACAGCAGAAGCTTTTATTTAGTTTCACCTGTCCCGGTACCCACTTTCCAGTGACCGATTGAGCTGAAATTTTGAGTATAAGTATAGTTGGGATGACAATTCAATATTATGGTACCATTGAGCTGGTCTGATGATGGAGACAGAAGCTGGCCATGGGAATCCAGTACTTAACCGACGTAACCCCGTTGAATTTGGGCTCGTTAGAATCGTCTCAATGACTAGTTGATGACGATATACAGAAATGGCATCAAAATGTTTTTTTTTTACAGAAACTTATCTTCCGGTAACAAGAGTTTATTTACTCTTAGTTTTCCATAGGAAAAAGGTTTTTTTAAATAAAATTACGAATTAATTTAAATCGAACCATTGCCTTACCAGGATACGGGCAGGTAATAAACAAATAACTTTTGGTTTCCTCTCTCCTTAACGTTAAATAAATATAAAAAAATCGAGATGGTTATTTCTAATGGGAATTTTAAAAAATCATCCTTAGGGATTGCATTTATCTAGGCTTTATGACTCTTTGGGGAGGCCTATGTCCAGCATTGGACGTCTTTCGGCTGATATGATATTGATAATGATTATGCTTGAAGATAATATACTCTTTGTTTCAGTCGTTGTGGTGTGTGCGAATCCTGGCACGGTGCGGGAGATCATGCTGGCGGCAGATGAGCTCAACATGGTATCGTCTGGGGAATACGTCTTCTTCAACATCGAGCTCTTCTCCAAGTATGTTATCCTACTAATACTATAAATGCGAAAGTTTTCATGATTGTTACTAAATCACGCAAGAACGGCTGAACGGGTTAAGATGAATTTTAGTATACAAATAGAGTACAGCAAGGATGAACATAAATAATACTTTTTATCCCAATAATATTCCAAAAAAGGAAGTCTACGCAAACGGCGTCGCGGGCAAAAGCTAGTTATAGATAGATACGCTTCGTAATAAATTATTGATGCTTTACTAGCTAAATAATACTCTTCATACTCACATAATATATCAGATGTAGAAAGGCATATCCGGTCGACTATACGACGTTCATTTTCAGCGCTGTTTTTTACTTGACCTTTATGTTGGTAAAATTTCAATTTCGGTAACCAATGGCATTGGCCAAATTAAATCATTCGATTCATAAGAAATAAATAACACGGTTCTAACTGTGCAAAATTGTTCATGGGTTGATCTGTACAGAAATAGCATTACAGATAATAAGTGCTTTCTAAATAACAACGGAGTCGGACGCAAGCTGTTTCGATGTTGATTGATGGTACATTTCTGTTCTTCGAAACTATTATCAATCAATCAGCCTATAGTCACCCACTACTCAGTAAACTTTTAGTTTTTCTACATACCACCCTTAGTGTATTTTTAGCTACGTAAGAACATACATTTTTCCAAATACAACTTCTAAAGGCCAAATTTGCGTAATGAACACAGCTATTTCAGTATTAAGTCTAAATAGATTTATATTTATAAGCTCACGGCTCGTGGTATTATTGTGGATAGCAAAGACCAACGACAATGACTACGTTCTTTCGAACGTTACTTTATAATAAAACATATTTATCGAGCTTTCCAACAATGTCTCTTTAGCGTTACTATACCCAAGGATTACAAACTACACATAACGAAGTTGTTAATACCATGTTCTTAACCTTCGGGCAACTATCTCAGATTTTTATAAAGCTTCATAATTAAAAGGGTCATAAAGAAATGTAGGTGCTATTTATCTTTTCTGTTCCCGACAATTGAGGCAAGGGTTCAAGACATGAGAGGATTATGCCCACCATTTTTGCCGACACACAGAAATTAAGTGTACATTTTCTTATCTTTTGGAACACGAGAGACTTAAGCCGTGCCTAATTTAGAGAATAGCGAGTAGTGCATTCACGATACACACTACTAAATTAAAGAACATGTAAAACTGCAAGTTAAAGCCACCACGAAATTCATATTCAATTATTTCGCGCGCAAACATCTCGCTGATGCTTCATTGATTTCCTCGGGGATGTGGCCCGTAATTCAACCACCTACGAGATTTACCTGCTTCGAAGACCCATTTGATTTTAACAGTTTTTAAGGTCATGAAAATATGTGCGTGCAATAGCTTATGTTATGTTATGACGTTTTTGATCACTTATTCATATTAAATAATCTACTTATTGGTATAAGTATTTATTTAAATCTCTATTCCATTAACTTCAAAGTAAAGTTTAAAGTCAAAAATCTGCAATATTTGTGAAGTTATCTGTAAGAAAATTACGCAGATAAAGCAATAAGTACGTAACAATTTATTTACATGAGAGAAAAATATATAACCGTAATTTTCTTATTGGTTTGTATTACTAACTAAAATTTGAGCTCTCAAAGTTTCGGAGCATCAATTTCTTGTACTCGTAAGACTAACTTAAGTTGATCTCATAATGTCGATCAAGTTATGTCAAATATAGCAATTTATCTCTGCAGGAAACATCAATAGTATTTTTGAAAAGACGACAAGTGAATCGCAAAGCATATCTTTTTGCTGATAGTTGTAATTTAGAGTATCCAGCACAAAAGATTTTTGTTGAACACGACTGGTGGCAGTTTTATACTAATTTTTGGAATGTTCCTATGACACTTGATTATTATTATGCGATTTTGTTGAAATTTGGATATAACAGTTATTGTGAATATAATTTTTAATTTTTAATATGACTAGGATGCTTTCGAAAGTTAATGAGTAAGAGAGATAAGTGATAAGGGGGATGTAAATCGTAACTTCACAGTTATTATATTGCAAAAATACATTTTATTGAGAAAGCTTATTAGACTATTCCTGGTAGCGAGACTCGAGTAAGGTAATAACAGAACCGATACAAACGTGGAACGAAATTCGATTTTCGCTCAAGTGCTCTTGAGTTATAGGACATGCGCATTAATCGAACCGCTCAGACTCTGCGCAAGGGCTCAATTCACCATGATTTAATGACATCCTGAGACATGGCGACTATAAGTAATAAAATGAAACTAATCTAGATATCTGACATTTTGGACGATAGAGTTTGGCGACCCATTCTTGGACTACTGGGTGCTAAACTCCAACCTAAACGGACAGCAATAGATACAGATATGTAGGAAACATAGGAATCGGTGTTTTTATATCAATTCTCACTAGATGTAGCAAAATCGTCCATAACACGAAATTATAAAAATATTCTCTAAATAGAACTAACCGTAACCGTCTTAGATTTGGCTTTCTACCTCAAGTTTTGGTATAGAAAATGTCAATTTTATATTATTTTTATTATAAATAGAAACTTATTTGTATGTTTTTTTATTTATTTGTCTATTGTTGTTATTTATTATAAATGTATGTTTAATGTGTGTTTATATCTGTAGTTGCACCCACCGCCCACAATTTGTCTGCTTTGCCCAAAGGTTGACTGGTAGAGAATGCTTACGGCATTAAGTCCGCCTTTTGTACGATAAGTTGTTCTTTTGTGCAATAAAGATTAAATAAATAAATAAACTTCATAACTTCTTCGTGCATTTGATACAGAAAACCATAATTTAAAAAACCAAGATCGAACGTACCTAAGGGCGGGAATCGAACATAAAACAATTATAAAATATTTCTCAAAATAAATTTATTCGTTATAACTCGTTTTAAGGCACGGCCTCATTTATAACGCGAAAAAGAGCGAATACATGGTTTTTAAGGCCGTCGGAGGTAAATCACCCGAGCATGTGCCCGTCATTAAACTAAACAACCAGGAGCTCTGACGCGTGCACAGGTTTAAATACCTCGGCCATTATGTCTCCGACGACCTTAAGGACCATATAGATATAGAAAGGGAGCGTAGGGCACTGGCGGTTCGTAGCAATATGCTTGTCCGAAGGTTTGCACGCTGTAGTGAACAGGTAAAAATCTCTCTTTTTAAAGCCTACTGTCAGGTATTCTACACGTGCAGCCTTTGGACCAGCTTCACGCAGAAGACCATCAGTGCCCTGCGAGTCCAATATAACAATGGCTTCAGGATGCTGTTGGGGCTGCCCCGATTCTGCAGTGCCTCAGGAATGTTTGCGCAGTTACGCACTGATGACTTTTATGCCATTGTACGAAAACTTTGTTGTCTGTTAATAAATGATAATAATTATTATTAACTATAATGATATAATTATATGTATATATTCATGCATTATTTATGGCAATTTTATATGTTTTTTTTTGTTACATCAAATAGACATATCATATATCAACTAGGACCAGATACGAACTTTAACGATTTCCGTATATTCCTATAGTTATAAAAAATATTGTCAAACTCCAACAGAAACGATTTTTTTAAACAGTTTAGCATCAGCATCGTCAAAGGAGCCCTGGAAGGTAGAAGGGGACACCGATGAGCGCAACGAGCGCGCACGACGTGCCTACAGCGCCGTGCTTACAGTCACCAGCCCCGCACCCGAGAAGAAGGAGTACCTGGACTTCTCAGATCAAGTAAGTTGACAAATACTGGTGTTTTCCCACCTATAGACAGACCACTTAACTCAGCCCTCGCCCGCACGGCACGCGGGAGCGGAGGAAGGACGATAACGGGGCGTAGGCGGCGTGCGGGCTTCGCCTCCCGCGCGTCGCCCACGCCCCGTCTACCTGTAGAAGTGCCTAAACTACGCAAACCTGTTAATAAATCAGCCTACACACGTCCCATGGATGAGAGGGAACGGGCAGTAGTCCCCACGCTGGCCCAGTGCGGGTTACACACTTCACATACCTACACATTTCAATTTCTTCGCAGATGTATAAAGGGAATTCACGATGTTTTTCCTTCACCGAAAAAACTGACGGTAAACACGGGTACATACGCTCCGAAAACTCACTGGTACAGTCACGAGCATAAATTGAAGGTATAATTATATGACGATACACAGGCGGTAAAACTATTTGATGATTTACAGCCGGCATAAAAATCATTTGTAAGTATGTATCCGCCTGTAAGTATCTATCCTATATCGAATCACATAAAGACAGCATAAATGTCTGATAAGATTTTCAGTAAACAATATCTCAAAATTCTGCAAATCTGAACTTTAAGCATACTCGTACGGTCGTAATTTGAACAAAGCTATTTGGCGCTTCTTGAAAAGAGTATTAACCTGTCATTGGATATCGCCGTCTCACGATTTAAAACGTGAATTTGACAGAATTGATTATAAGTCAAAATTGCCACATGGGCCTAACATTGCGTTTCTATGCCCTATATTCATAAGGAGCCGTTGAATTGATTGACATATAGTCCCTAATGTAATTTGACCCCTATCAGATATTTTGCAGCGTTAACCATAGTCATATATGCTGGTGACTGTACCACCGGGAAGCTTTAATAAGGTTACCCAAGACCGCCGCATGCCTGAATACCTACTCGATGTTATTTAAAGAGAATTTGTGCGCTTCAGCAAGTACTTAGGAGCACTAGCTGGAATGTTGGCTGGCTTATTACTTTTCCACCTTTTTCACGGATTTTTTTAATTTAGCAGCATAACATTTAGAACTATAATTAATATCTACCAAACTGCATAGCAGTTTGTCGGCAGAAAACCCAGTTTCCCTCCACCACGTAAGATTAATATAGTACAGTAAATAATAAGTACATGACGCTACATTTATTTCCACCTTCATCACAAAATAAGTAATGGTACTATCGACAACACTGTTAACTGGCCATCCTGTGTTTATATAGAACCTATAGAACCTTATTACAATGCACTTAAGGTGCACCGATGGCCAGTTAGCTGTGTTGTCGATAGTACCTACCTACCTATTTACTCGCTTCATCGGACAGGTGAAAGAACTAGCAGCAAAGAAGTACAACTACACGTTCGGCAAAGACGAGGTGGTGTCCACATTCGTCGCTGCGTTCTACGATGCAGTGTTGCTGTATGCTTTGGCACTGAACGACACATTGAAGCAGTCACCAGAGCCTAGAGGACGGCTGGACGGGAAGGTGGTCATAAACAATATGTGGAACAGAAGTTTTCAAGGTGAGCACTACGTATAATGAAGGCCTTGTTTATGGAGAAGACACGCGGGCTGTCAGGCGATTATAAAAACGCTTACGCCCACACTGAACACTCCTAGACATGTTAGTGATTGCGCGTGTTCCGTCGTGGTGCCACTGCTGATTGTTGCGATTGTCAATAAGCTTGGCCGAAGTAGCAAATGGGCTGTGGCCCAAGACTGTGGCCATTACTGATTAGATAAGATAAGATGATTCTTTATTATTAGATTAGAGGCCTCCGCCACAAGCCACGACTCAATGCTGAAACGCGATAAGCGTTGACAGTGATGGCGGGATAACATGCACTAATGTAAATAAGTGAAGTAGGTATAGGTCCTCTTGGTACACTCAGACTTTAAGTCTGGCGCAGGTGACGGAACATCATTATTTGTAATAATAATTAGATTTACACCAAATTTAACGAAACGGTTACAGATCCAAAATTGCGTGTGACCTCTTGCCCACAAAGCTGGGGGAAGAGAGCCGTTTTTTCATGAGACCTTTTCAAATCCTTCTTCTATTCTAGGTATTACTGGCGAGGTTATAATAGACTCCAATGGTGATCGTGTGGCCTCCTACTCTCTCCTGGACATGAATCCCGAAACCAGCAAATTTCAGGTTAGACACTTTTAATACGACAACATTAGTAATCGATAAACACCTTAATACTGAACACCAATTATCATATTTTAGTATCGGTGTTTTGTATCAAGAATTAGATTTTAATGATATAAGTTGGTAGACATTTGTTATTTTATTTAAGCACTAAATTGGTTACTTAACTAACAAACGTTTATTTGGTAGTTAATTCATATCTACTCCATTTTTAGGGTTCCGCAGTCAACAAGGAACCTTTATAGTTTAACCATGTCCGTCTGTCCGTTTGCGGCTTCGCTCAGCAGTAACCCTTACTACTAGAAAGCTGTAATTCGGCACGGTTATATGAATCAATCACGCCGACTAAACAGTGGAATAAAATCTCGAAAAAATATTTTTTTAGGGTGAAGTGGGGATGTTTTTTTTTGTCTTTAAACCCATGATGTTGGGTATCGTTGGATAGCTAGTTTAAATTTTTTAAAGTCAGTGATAATTTTGCGTGACATTGGGCTTTAAAGCCCTAATGTTTGTTTGATTCAAGTGTCTCCCCCCTGCCAACTAAATGGGTAGTACTAGGAATGTGAAAAAATTCAAAAAAAATCGGTAGTAGAACATATAATAAATGTAGAAGGAAAATCATCACGACTAAGTAGGCATAACTAGTTACCTAGTAATAGCCGACCAACTTAATGTGTACTTGGAAAGGCCAACTTTGGTAGAAACTCGGCCGATGCAACAGCACCGTTTAATTGGCGCGCGCGTGTCGATTTATTTGGTAGTTAATTCATATCTACTCCATTTTTAGGGTTCCGCAGTCAACAAGGAACCTTTATAGTTTAACCATGTCCGTCTGTCCGTTTGCGGCTTCGCTCAGCAGTAACCCTTACTACTAGAAAGCTGTAATTCGGCACGGTTATATGAATCAATCACGCCGACTAAACAGTGGAATAAAATCTCGAAAAAATATTTTTTTAGGATGAAGTGGGGATGTTTTTTTTTGTCTTTAAACCCATGTTGTTGGGTATCGTTGGATAGCTAGTTAATTTTTTTTAAAGTCAGTGATAATTTTGCGTGACATTGGGCTTTAAAGCCCTAATGTTTGTTTGATTCAAGTGTCTCCCCCCTGCCACCTAAATGGGTAGTACTAGGAATGTGAAAAAATTAAAAAAAAATCGGTAGTAGAACATATAATAAATGTAGAAGGAAAATCATCACGACTAAGTAGGCATAACTAGTTACCTAGTAATAGCCGACCAACTTAATGTGTACTTGGAAAGGCCAACTTTGGTAGAAACTCGGTCGATGCAACAGCACCGTTTAATTGGCGCGCGCGTGTCGATTTAAAAAAGACAGACAGGACAATAGCGGAAAACTACACTGCGCGTGGCCCGACATGCACTTGGCCAGTTTTTTCTGTTCATTTACTGTGTAATTCCGTTTCACAAGAAGAGTTTTTTTACTCCGTTTAAGTCGTAGTACTTTACACGTACTAAGCAAAGAAACATAAATATATCAAAACCTATAAGTATTCCAAAATAATTAAATAAAAAAAATATAACATTTTTTTTAATTATATTTAATTAAGTATAAAAATTAATTTAATTTAAAAAATTCTCTTAACCTTAGTTTTAATATAATTTACATTTGCATGGCTTTTTAAAGTCTAAAGGCCTCCACCCACCGAACGCGTCTCGTGCGCGGCGCGTGTCGGGCGCGTTTGAAGCGATATATTCACACCGCAAGCGGGCGGCGTGTCGCAACGCATGTGCAGCGCGTGTGCAGCGCAGCCCGTGCGTCATGCCTCTCTCACTACCAGCACATTTAATATGTATCTCACTGTCTCTATCACACTTAGCAGCGCGGCAGCAGCGGCGGGCCCGCGCGTCATATCTCTCTCACTACCAACACATTTAATATGTATCTCACTATCTCTATCACACTCAGCAGCGCGGCAGCAGCGCGGACCCGCGCGGGCCCGCGCGTCATATTTCTCTCACTACCAACACATTTAATATCTATCTCACTATCTCTATCACACTCAGCAGCGAGGCAGCAGCGCGGGCCCGCGCTTCACACGCGACGCGCACGATACGCGGCCGCGCTGCCGAGTTGTAACTTTAGCGCCGAGGGACCGCGTTCGATGTGTGTTTGAAGTGTAGTTTCAATGCTTTACTACTTGCGCGGGCCAGCGCAGCACACGCGCCGCGCACGACACGCGTTCGGTGGGTGGAGGCCTTTAATGTGTACGGCTCTATAATGTATCATGTAACACCATATGTATACCATATTTCATAGAAAATAAATATAGCAAAATCTTGCCTAAATTGCGATAGGTTTCTATATGACATGACTATTAATAACATTTCGGAATTATTGACTCGTGAACGAGAAGACTTTTAGTATACCTAACTTACTATCTCCTCTCGCACTATGTGGCTTCTCTTTTTTGGACCATTAATCTCGATATTGACTATGCTCAATTCGTTTCTTGTGAGCCTGACCTACGTCGTTTACTTCGCTAAGAAATCCCTTAGATTAGAAACTGTGAGAAATGAACGTAGGCAGTTTAGTCGCAGCTGCTCAGTTTATGATTAATATTTGTTACATTTTTATCTATCAAGTAAGGATTCACATGCACGCCGGTTCAGAATGTCAGTAATATTTTTTCAGATAACTTCAGCTAGGTACCCGTCTCGTGTTATATTATCTTTATTATTTTTAGACGCAGAACACACGAGACCATGCGGGCACCGCGCAACACGTCGCTGTGCGTTCGCGCGTTTCGTAATTTTACTATGACGATGTGGGCAAAACGCGCGACCTCTTCACATGGTCTCCAGTTTTACGTGGAGCTCGGTACTAAAATGCCTCGTGTGGTCTGCGTCTCAGTGGGCCGTATTTATGAAATTAATAAATTATAACCAATTTAACTATATACAATATAACTAGCTTTTGCCCGCGGCTTCGCCCGCGTAGTAAGTGTAATTTTGCAATAATTGTTGAATTGTTACGCCGGTAACGGCCTACTTACTATTTACTTCCCTTATGAATAACCCTTCGTCAAAACCCGCAAAAAAGCAAAGATTTGCAAAGATTTTGTCTGTCAATTTCATTATTTTCATTCCTTAGTTCTGATGTAAAGAAAAGGGTATCTACATGTCATACAAGATAACGTTTTTGCAAAGCTCATTTCATCACACCACGAAGGGTCTCATGCGGCTGTCGCGATCATTCACCCGGATAATGCACGGTCTGACTTTAAATGCCCTTCGGGACCCAGATATTCTTATCGGCCTCATAATGAGCTGATATTATCTCGACAGTTTTTCATACTTAAGCTCTATGCCCTGAATTGTATGGAAAGTGCCACAATTTAGGCGGGGGGGGGGGGGGGGGGGTTAATTAGTGCGTGATTTGCTTTTTGAAACGATTAATGAAGCAGCGAAATATCTCTGCTCCGTATTTGTATAGCAGTCTCTCTTTGCGTACCTATAGCATTCCTACTCGTATTTCTGGGAACAGACATGTAAATTGCCAGAATATTTTACTCAAAACCTATATTCAAATTAAAAATAAATTAGCCATAAAATATTTAAGGGGACTCCCTACAGTAAATGGGGGGTCAATTTGAACGAAAATTCGATATGAAGTGTACGAGTACCCGTTGTCATTGCTCTTTAAGTTATGGCAAAAAAAGCCTTGGTAGATTTTTATTTATTGTAGCGGTGAACTTTGTTTTAATACTTTTATCAAATTACAACGCAATCAAACTCGAAGGAAACCATAAGCACTAACACGAAAACATGAAGCTGCATACAATAAAACAGCCACGCAAGACTTAAACCTAAAGAAAATCACAATGAAGTCGAGATTGTTAAATCAACACAGAACCGTCTACTTAATATTGAGCAAGACAAGATAAACAAAACTGAGAAACTAACATAACGGCAAATATTGAACTAGAAGGAGTAATACCTAAATACATGCTAAGTACAATGAAGTGGTTCAAAGCTATGCAAAGTTCAGAATTTAATGAGATTCTCTAGAGAGTGGTAAAGAATAAAATATGGTGGAAGGAAATTGCTTGTTTTATGATGCAATGCATTCATAATTCAATTTATTACTCAAAGACGACAAATAAGACAGGTATGTCACATAGGATGTCTTCAATTTTTGCGAGATTATGCGGGATATGCGGAATTTTATCATTATTAATTGTAAAAGCAGTACCAATGTTGTGTTAAAGTCTTTGGGATTTTATTACTGTGAAATGTATTTATGTTAAGTTAAGGTAATATTATGAACTGTGTGTTTACAAACACCTACGGGTTTCTCTCAGGAAAGTCCAATAGATATATGCACCATTTTTGGTGAGGTGGGGCACAGCGAGATGTCATCCCGCTCGAATGTGGAGCAGCCCAACTGGGGAAGTCACCTTGCAGACGATCACAGCCAAACACTACTACTTGCTCTGTAGTAGTGTTGTGTTCCTGGAGGTGAACAAGGTCTACAGAGCTCCCGAGGATGCGTTGTGTTGAGAGCGAAGGACTTTGTTCCTTCAACTGTCAACACGGCGAATCCTCAAACATATCAAGGGTCGGCAACGTCCATGTTACTCCTTTGGAGTTGCATGCGTCTATAGGCTGCGGTGTCCGCTTACCATCAGGCGAGCCGTACGCTTGTTTGTCACCGTCGTTGTATAAAAAAATAAAAAATATGCACAATTGCTTATCTAAAGGTTTTCTAGTTTTTATTCTTCAATGTTTTGTCATTTCATACGTTTAATGTAATACATATTCACATACGCGGTATCAGTAAGCTGACGGCTGTCAGTCAAGTCAGTAATTCTTTGCTACGCTTACATTGAAATGAGTGCTTCCTGATTGGTACGGGATGAGCAGACGGACGCGGCGCGGTACTGCATGCGTACCGCGCCGCGTCCGCTCATTATAATCAGTTGTATTATTTGACAGGTAAGAAATGGGCAACTACACATCAGTAATAATTCCATATTACGTTTTGCATAAAATAAAACACACCAATGACAATAATAATATTAAGATTTTTTTTGTAACTTCAAATAGTTATTGGGCTGTGGGAATTAAATATACAATAAGCATTTGAGCATCAGCTTTTACTTTCTTAAAACCACATTACCACTAAATTAACGAATATAGGTATATAAAAGGCTTGGTTTATGATTTGAAATTAAAAGCCTTAATGCAAATTTAATGAACCACAATATCATTTTAGTTAAACATCAATTAAAACGTCAATACAAGCCTATATTATTCAATGTTGGTGTTTGTATTTCTAATACCGACGAATAATGAATTAATTGTTTTTATCACCAAATTGGTACCACAAATTTAATTTGGTGATAAAAAACTCTTTAGCTAGTATTTTTAATTGCATGCATTGATCCGTCCGTAACATCCCGAGAGCTTGGTTTTGCAAATAGGATGAAATTCGCAATCAATTGCCACGCGAGCGTTTGTTTCAATGTAACAAATGCCAACATAATACCATTGGACCTATAATACTCAGGACAAGCTATGGTAATAATACGAGTAGTACCCCGTGCGAGCAAGCTGGTAGTATTGAAATCTCGATAAGTGTGACAGAAAGGGATATATCATTCGCTGTCCAGTTTTTTTATTTGCCCCAACTGATTTAGTATGAAGTTGTGGCATATAAACCATGACCCGTCCAAATTAAGTAGGTTGTTTATGGTAAGTCTTCAGCAATTTTAAGACCACTTCTTAATTTAGCTGCATAGGAGCGCGCTGTGGCAACACGTATAGCTAGTCCTGAGTATTATATTATAGGTCCATGGTATGTAGTATGTCTATTGTTGTTTGAACCGCAAGTGCACCTAGAAGTCCCGCCAGATTACTAAGACTCGGGGGCACATTTCATACAAAATATGATGTATAAAGACTGCTGCAGCTGATAAATAAAGACGTTTATGGAAAAAGATTAAAAAAATTAAAGAACAATAGGGTAGTTGCGTCATGTTAAAATTGATAACATAGTGTTGCTAAATGGATAGCAAAACCATCAAAGTATTGTAATAAAGTATAAATGACAAAATATCATTAGTAACATAAAAAGATGGACCTTGAAAGTTTAGAAATTTAGAAATTGTCCAAGAGTAAATTTAAAGCTACATAGAGTCCTTACCTAAGCTTTTATATAAACATATTTGTACAACATTTATGGACCTAAACGCAGTATTTCGCGACCGAGACAGCAAATTACTTGATTTTCCACACAACGATTAGTACAAATTGCAAAGTGTGACGTCATACCTTTACGTCAATTAGTACTTATGAAGTGTTTCGGCTGCCAGCAAGGTCATTAAATTATTTTTTTGGGTATTTATGTTCTATAATTGTAGTTGCTGCCATAGAAACATTTGTTTCTCCCCAAAAACTGGTTCCAATGGCATCGTAAATAAATTATAGGTCAAGCCTATTATAAGAAGCACCCTTTTGCCGTCACAAAGCCCTAATATCTAAGAACCCTTAATGTGATTGCGCAGGTGGTGGCGACCTACGTGGCAGCGAACTCCTCTTTGCAATTCATCCCAGACAGGCCGATTCACTGGGCTGGCGGGCGGACGGCCCCTCCCCCCGACACCCCCGTCTGCGGCTTCGACGGCTCATTGTGCCCCGACAATTGTAAGTTTACTGCTTAAAAAGTTCGGCTTTAGAGCAACATGCACGTTCGACCTTTCTTGGAACTTGGAAAAGGAAAGGTGAGTTGGACGCTCCACATCTAACATTCTAGCTTTTTTATATTATTTAATATTCTAATTCTTATTTGGCATATTTTGTCTTAACTTATTCGTTTGATATTGATGGTAAAATTTGTTTTGTAGACTTGTATTAGAATTGTTTTTAGAGAAATATTCATTACCATGATGTATCTTAGTCAGATATTTGTCGAGAAGCAAATATTCAATTTTATAATTGGTATGTAACGTTCCTTGTTAACGACGGCCTTTTTACCGTATTGCTGGCATTTGTAATGTTACAGTTTTTTTAAATGTCAATGTGTTTTCTCTGTGTCACAAAAGTCGAAGACTTATTAAAGTCTGTGCCCACAAGACCGTAACCGTACGCCACATGCAAAAATATTATTTGTATGAATAACTATGACATGACGCCCACTAGACCGTTCCGGCACCGGACAACACCGTAGCGTGCCATCCACGGACCGTCCGGCTATTCTCGCCAGGAATATTTTGCAGGTGCTGGGATGCTCTGTGCATGACCCGCGACGGTGCTAATCCGTTGTGTGCCGGCGGCGCGCCGCGTTGATGCCGCGTATGGTCCGCGTTTGCTACGGGTTCTAACCGCGTATGCTCCGCTGTGAGGTCCAGATAGGTCAGTTCTTCCTTAGCAGTCGATGAATGCAACTGCGTCGATTATGTCTCTCATTACTCGTGGTGTTTAAATATACACGATGATTTTTAATCCGTGATCAGGAGTCGAAATATATTAATAAACAGCCAAAACGGATTTGAACGGATGAGGTCAACAATTAAATCACTGTTTAGTTAATTATATTTAATGATAATGTTTCTTGAAGTTAAGTAGATACGTCAAACACACATACGTTAAATTTTCGCAAACTACCGTTAGGGTAACAATAATTTTGAATTATAAAGTGATTCTTTATTCAGTTTTATTCAGAAAAAAAAGAACGTCTGTTTTGAAAGGTAAGGTAAAAGTTAAAGTAAAAGGTTTCGAGTTAATTGTGTTTGGTATCAATTTTACAGAATTAGAAAAACTTACTTCTGATCACGAATTAAAAATCATCGTGTATACCGATTGCACCTACGTAGAATATGGACGACGAAAATTTAATTAAAAGTTTAATAATTTCAAAATTTCTCCCTCCGTTTTACGCTTTCTTAGAAAGTCATGAACCCAGTAGTGTCGAGCCTTTTTATGGTTTTCTTGCTCTTCTTCCTCTTCCAGGATTATGGCTATTATTGCTTATTGTCTAAAAGATAGGTCACGGCGGTCGCTACACGAACACTACGGATCTGTGCATGCGAACATCCTAGCCTACGGTGTGTTTGATACGCGTTGCATATGTGTATGATACCCGTTGCACACGGGTATGATACGCGTTTGCATACTGGCACCACACGGGTATACAAAGGTGTTGGTCTGTTTGCCTGGCACGGTTCTGTTACGGTCATGATATGATACGGTCTATGGGCACAGGCCTTTAAATAGGTACGAAATTATTTTACAAAACTACGAGTGCGTCAACAGTATACTGACATTTGTTATTGAATAATTTCAAATAAAAATCGTCGGTAACGATGCGCTATCACATACTTAATTAATGTTCGTGTTAAGCAGTAACATCTAAACAAAAATATAAATTTCAAATAAAGGGAAACGTTGAAACGTCTGTTGCTACGAGAAGGATTGTAACCTGCAACCTTCTTACATACGCGGCGAATCACTTCTACCAACTGCTCTCCCTTTTACTTCTCATTTCCTTTAATTACGTTTAAGCTACTCTCTGTAAAAGAAAAAACAAAACATAATCCACTATCTATGGTTAATTCCGACAAGGAATCTTAAAACCCTCAAATAATTAAAGACTCAAGTCAAGTTACTACGGGTTCGCACCTTTTTGCATTTTTTTATGTAACGTTTCGGGCAAAGCTAAGCTAGGTACATTACTTTGGTATTTGGCGGTACGGTCGATGTCAACGATAGTTAATCACCTTTACGTCTTATTACGATGACAGCGACCCCAACAATTATGAATTAGTCCAATTATGAGCTCTGTTATGGCTGCCTGAAAAAATGGAAAACCGCCTAATAACTTTACATGTAAAACGCCAAGCATGAAAAGACCTCTATTACAATGTAAACAGGGAAATAATGCATACATATCTTTGACATCAACTGTACAACGAGTATTGAAGTCTCCGTCTATACTTATATCGCAAAAGAACGTATGGTTGCCGTGAACCCGTCTGTTTATTGGGAGATTATACTGATGCGCTTTGCTTCAAGTGAGAAAGTCATGCGAAGTGCCGAGTCGCCTTTTCCCGTTAATGTTTTCTTATAATTAAATTCCAAGATAACTGGACACAACTGCAATGTTTACCTTGCTCAAAGTAATGATAAAAATAAATCAGTTAAATTGGAAATTGTTCAGTAATTAAATGAGTTTTTGGGCGACAATCTCACAAATCGACCTAGTCCCAAACTAAGCTACCCCCAGTACCAGTAGCTGGTACTGGGGGTGCTAGGCGACGAAACGTATACTTATATAGATAAATAAATTCATCTTATTAATTATAAACAATCCATGACTCAGGAACCAATATTCATGCTCATAATACAAATGAATGCCATTACCGGGATTTGAAGCCAGGATTTGAAGCTTCGTAGGCAAAGCCGCTAACATCTAGGCTCAAGTGGTCGTCCAAATCTACACAGATTTTTGTATAGCGCTTTGAAAGAAAAAATAAAACTAATTAAAGAAATTGGCATGTTCAATTCGGTGATCCTTGGTCCAAAATTACGAGACAAATTCGTTTCTGCAAATCGTGAACTTTTGGGTCAATCCACATCCTTCATAAAATTAAACAGATTCGGTCAAGCGTGGTCGAGACGGTTGATGGTGGAAATCGAATTTGATTCTTGCTTCGTTACTGGAATCTTATTTTGCGCTTTCTTTTACGTACCTAAAGTCCAATGTCGTTCCTCGATATATGGGGCAAACATATATTTAGGTTATATAGACTCATAACCCGTATAAATGACCCCCTTTTATATCAATTTGAGTGATTAAAGCATACTTACAGTAAAATTACAAAAACTGTTAACTTTATTGCCTACAGGATAGGCGTCCCGAGCGGACCGTAGGTCGAGTGCGCACGTGAAACAAAGGGCCGACGAAGCGAGTTTCAGGGCGACTAAGCCCCAGAAATGAAAGCGGGGCTTCGTTGAATTTAGAAAATCATTTTACCATTTTTCGGTTAGCAATGATTTATATTACGATAGCATTTTCTTTAATAGGATAGTAAGCTGTTATAATTTGGGTTAATATTTCAGATTAAAATGGAGATTAAATGTTGGTGCATGGTCATTTATTATTTTTGGGTTAGCAATGATTTATTAGGATAGCATTTTCTTTAATAGGATAGTAAGATGTTATACATTCATCATTTACTATTTTCGGCAGTAAAAAGTGTTTTTTGGCGTTATATTTTACTATATCTGGTGATCCGCTAAACATATGCCTTTATTACATCACAAAATATCAGTGTAACTAACAAATGCACTGAGCAATGCTGTCACTTTTCTTTCATTATTTCTTTTGTTTCTTGTAAAACTACGACTTTTATTTAAATGTCTAATGTATTTGCAGTTCATGTTAACACGTTAATAATACCTACTTCTTACTACCTACATTATTTTATAATTTTAGTCAAAACTGAATGTGTACTTTTTTGTATGAGTGCTGAAATAAGTTTTGCCTTATTTTGTCTTCAAATTGACCTGTTTGTAAATTTTGTTCAATCTTTTTCTTGGCCTTGTTACGATATTAGTATTTTGACTTAAAGTGATATGTAAATATTAAAATGCAGGAACATGGCGCTTTTCTCTGTTAAACTCCTAGTTCTTTTCATATTTATAAGTTACCTTAAAGATGCGACGTCGCTTCTATAATTTTAGTCTACTTTAAACTATCGGAACACCCATAAATAAAACAATAACTATACCGACGTCATTCTTCTTGCTTCATTTATAAAACTATGATTTATTTTACCTACTTAATATCTCACAGGTAAAAGTCACGAATTACCTGATTCATTCACTAAATTGGCAGATAATCAATGACCGGTGATTTAACGAGTTCGGAATTGGTTTTCTCTTATCAAGTTTGTACATTATTAAGAAATACCTCTCAGGCACTGATTGGCCTTTTCAAATAATTGCGAATGTATCAGTGCGTTAGGAAAGATAGACGGGCACATCAAGTATTTGCGAGGCCATTTATTTTAATAAAAGCGAGACTCACACGGAGAGGTTCAAACTCATACCTAATATCTATGAACTTGAGCTTGCAGAATTACAGATTCATAAAACTTGGTCTATCAAATAATTCTATCACATAACTTGAAAACGAGTATCTCAGCAAGGTCTGAATGTAGGTCACAGACAGAACGCAAATGCCCCTGAAAGTGAGCTACACTGGAATCTAAACTTCGGCTTTGAAGTGTTAAGTTCTAAAGTAGTTTCTAGTTTGCATTAAATTGTAGGTATTCAATACTTCTAAGTCGTTTACAATCAGTCAAGAAAATTCGAATTAAAACCTAAAATGGTTGAAGCAGATACACCTACGACCCACCTTTTCAGTAAAATTTTCTCGACATTCACAAACTCAATGTGTTTCGAGAACAATGCCAACAATAATAAAAATATTTAAAAGTGTTGGTCACGCTCAAATAAAGTGTTTTGTTACAGCGCTACCCGTATACGCCATTCTCAGCATCGTCCTTAGTTCCGTCGTGGTGATACTTGCCATTCTATCAGTATTTATCTACAGGTATGTACACTAGTTAATATTTAAACCTAACTTGAAAAAAGTATGACATCAATGTATGTATGTATATCAAAGTACTTATAAGTAAAGTAAATACCTACTTATATCAATGTTATAATATAGTCAAGCTATACCTAGTTTGCGTCGGAAATTGTTTAAATCTACTAATATTACCTACACTACCTTGATGCAATTCGGCCTACTCAAACAATGTCAATTGTGAGGTTCAAGTTGTTTGTGCTTGATATTACTTAAGTAGGTATACAATGGGTTAAATAGTTTAGTGTTTTAAACCACTTTTCTTTTTTCTTGTATTACACAGTAGGTACAAAGTATGTTTAAAGTATAATATATGTGTATAAAGGGAGTGTAAAGGGTGAATTCGCCAACAAACTGCCTTGCAGTTCGGCGAAGATTTGTATATGTACAAAAGCTGTGTAATTATTTGGATTATAAAAAAACCTATTAATAAATAATTTATCAAATTCGACGTAACTTACTATCCATTCAGGGCCCATGAAGACACATATGCGTCAGACCGCCGTAGTCGCTTTCCGCTACATACAAGGAAAACCACGGAATCGGCTACGAGCGTAGCGCGTAGCGATTCTGGGCAATGAATGTTAAGTCAAACAGGAGAGTTATTGGAAAAGGTGTCCTTGATCTTTTTGCGAGTATTCAAAGGTATTTCTAGGCCCCTATCCACAAGGCAATTTTTTGACATATAACGTCTTATCGGTAAAACTTTGATCGGACTTTAACGGTATTTTGACGATAATTTAAGTTAGGGATCCTTCCATTTATGACTGTCTGCAAAACGTAGTTTCTATTGAGATACAATTCTATTTTTACTTTTATAATTATACCTACATAAATAGAATAATATGATATATTTGAATAGTTATATTTCTAGTAAGGCGTACTTAAAATGCAAAGTCTTGTTGCCTAAAATCTTTATATTTTCTACAGATGATGATATTATCAGTTATTTGACGAAATCGACCTTTCTTATGAGAAAAAGTTTCTCGTATCGAAGCAATCCAATTTATTTACTATCTGAGATATATTATAGCTCTTACATTATTATCCAAACTGTCGAAGATAAAACATGTAGCTACGAGCTAAACTATGTTTGCGCTATTTATTGATTGTCTATTCCAACAGCGCAGACTATACTGTGTGTCCTGATTTTTTATTACCGGGTTACATACATAGTATACGTACATATCCTGTCTTATGAGTATATGGTTCTAAATAGACCGATTTGCCATAGGATAAATAATAACAATGAGTATGATCTTTACAAGTATAGTACTATGCGAGACAAATAACATTAGGATTGACTACGCCGTTAATTTTAGAATTGCCAGCTACTGTTGAGTAATTTTCTGACTTGTTTTCAAAAGGTACGAAATATTACATAGATATGGCATAGATTAGGATAATTCTTTGTAACCAGAAATTTTTTTCCTCAATAAAATGTTATGAATAACAGCAGTAAATATCGTTTGTGTTCAATATTGAATTCAATAAATTAATCAATATTCAAATGTAAAAATAATTAAACAGACTGTAGAAACGCCATCTTGCCTCGCATTGCTCGCCAACTAACTACCAAATTACATTGGCATAGGTATAGACGACGTTGCGTACGACGTACTTATATTTCCACATCAAAATGTTGAAGCCACCATTTTTTGTGGAAGTACCTGAACAAAGAGTGAAAACTAGACCTCATTAGGTTTAGGCAAAATTTACAAAGCTTGTGGAAGCCTTTAGTAACGATTCAGAGCGGTCATGTATCTAGGACCTGTCTCAGTCAGGAGCATTTTACCGACGCAATCCATGCGAAGCCAGGGGCGCTTTTTCAACTGATTGAGAACGATTTTAAGTGCTTGAGCAAAACTTACTTATATTAATTAAAACAGACATTACAAACTGGAAGCCGAGATTGCCATGATGACGTGGCGCGTGAACTGGAGCGACGTACTGCAGCCGGGCTCGCGACTGCGCGGGAGCATGCACTCGCTGGCACGAAGGTATAGCAGTGGGGTGAGTCTTTACTTCATGGAGCATACAGAGATTCTAAAGCTTCTTTTGTAACCTAGGTAGCCAAGGTTGAAGGAATTAACTGGGACAACATAGACAAGAATGTATTGTGAGAAATGTAAACCGAAGCACTAGGGTTTGGGATCATCAGATGCTTAGGTACGTTTTGCAATCCAGTAGAAGATACTGTGACGGAAGATATCCCTTTAGGTCAAGGTGGCTTTTGGACAAGCCTCCAATGCAATATTTTTTTTTGTCTCATTTTTTACTGATTCCGGATTAGGTTAGAAAATACATATATGTTGAGCTTTACAAACGTTATATATTCTAATAAATGATTTGAAGTTACTTAACTATAAAAAAAAAGTTTTTCTAGTTGTGCATTCGTTTGTTTCCTTTAATGAATAAGTTTAGTAATTACTAGTTACCTTTTGTCTACTTTG
This sequence comes from Epinotia bilunana, assembly GCA_947049275.1. Lineage (NCBI taxonomy): Eukaryota > Metazoa > Arthropoda > Insecta > Lepidoptera > Tortricidae > Epinotia > Epinotia bilunana. Next base: position 6,563,496 of record OX346253.1, read on the forward strand.
GTTGTTGTTTTTTTTATTCATGTGAAGGAAAGGTTTCTCAGAATGAATAAAGTTCTCGGCATTCTTTATAAAAGCGGCATTGTTTAAAATATATTATTCTCTATATGTTGGTCCTTAGTTAGCATATCAGTCATCATCAACAAGAAATAGGCACCTTCAAGGGATTTAAATCCTCCTAACAGAGATTACAGCACACACAATAACGCTTTGAAATATTCTCTTAATAGACGGCGTACTCAGACGAGGCGACATCATTGGCTGGCGACCGCCAAATATACACTCCTTGTGGGTTGTACAAAAGTTGTCGGGTTGCGCTGAAAAAAATTGACAAACAACGTATCGACCTTACAAGACCGCTGCTACTAGAATTAAAGAAAATGAAAGACTTAGAACATGATCACTTAACAAGGTTCTACGGAGCGTGCGTGGACCCACCCCACTGTTGTCTGCTTACCGAATATTGCCCTAAAGGGTCTTTACAGGACATCCTGGAGAATGACACGATCAAATTGGATTGGATGTTCAAAGTCAGCTTAATGCATGACATCGTTCGGGTAAGACGTTCATTTTTATTAATATACTTTGTCAGATATTTAGCTTTATTGTAAAGACGAAATATTTATAGTCATTAAAAAGGCCATGACCATAACGAGTGCTCACTTTACCTTTCAACTTAATTTTAAATTTTGGAATGACATTTAAGGAATTTTAAATAATTACACAAAAAATGTTTTAACTAAGTGTAGCAAATATATTATTTAGCAGTTACTAACGATAATGCCAATTAATAAGAAAAATACTCAGGTAATTTAAAGCCGAGATTCGGTCATACATATACTCAGTCTCCGCTTCTTTTTTGGGATATAATACGAGATTGGATTTAGTAGTTCTTTGTTTGTTCAGTATTTGGCTATAGTCTGGTGCCTTTAATAAATCTTCTCGTTAGAATGTATTATCTCTATGAAACTACGTACAAATGTATGTTCAGTGAACAGCGGGCGATGGGATTCGATTTTAGTACCCGACTGATAGTGGACTAACCGCAACCCTAAGCATAATCTATTCGAAAATGAATGATGCATGAAAATTAATCACGTGGATGTTTAATTTACTTGACTGTTATTCACGATTGCCATACGTAAAATTACCAAATATAGAATTATAGATCATGCGTTCCCAAATTATCAAAATGTCATGATTTGCCGAAACAAAACGTTACGATCGCGTTTGCGTTTTACCATCAATTTGTATGGGATATGACAGCTAAACGCAAACGCGGTCGTAACGTTTTGTTTCGGTAAAACTTATACCGAGAGCCTCCGTATTAAAAATGGTCGCGGCGGCGTTTACATGTAATCGAGAAGATAGGTATAACATCCGTCACCTCCCTCGATGTGGTGTCCAACATCCCCCCACACAGTTTATTTCATTAACTTTTTAGAAACTTAGAAAACGAATTGTTACTGGTAATTTTGTCTTGCATGCTGACTACGCATTATTCAAAACGATATTATTCTAGTTTAGTGTACTCAATGTGGTAGGTATATTTTGGATTTGATGAAATGTAAATGTGATAGGATACCTGCGCAGTTTGAAGCAACCAAAGTTAATATTACGTTTAGTCTTTAAGGGTAACAATGGCTAACATTCCACAAATGTTAACTAATTAATTATATTCAGGGCATGCACTTTCTCCACGGCACGGACATCAGATCCCACGGCAACCTCAAGTCCAGTAACTGTGTTGTAGACTCCCGCTTCGTGCTGAAGATCACAGACTTTGGCTTGCATGCTCTGAGAACCACCGAGAAAGACACGTCAGCGCATAGCTATTGGACCCGTAAGGATAATTTTAGAAAATAGTTTTGCATACACCCAAACGTTGTTTTTGAATTTAGTATGCGTGAAAAATAGAAATGATATGTCTTCAAAATTTGATTGGGAAAATACTACTGGACGGTTGTACTAAGCTGTTGTTGTTAAAATTAAGCTAACAATACAGACTTCGATTGTCAATATGCTCCATTAAACACATATTTGCTTATGATTTGATATACGTAGATCCAGTGTTTAAAAGAGGGTTTACCCTCGTTTCATCGAATGAGTGTTTCGCCGAATTTTCATTTACTAGAAAACATTTTTTTTTAGAAACAATAAACTTTTTAGGTTTTTATAAAACAAACTTAACCTAACCTAACGGGTTCTACACAATTACCTTTTACCTGTACCCTTCTGAGAAAAAATGTTAGATGAAATGAAAATTCTGTGAAACAATGCATTCGATGGAACGTTTGTTGGTGTAATAAGGGACTCCCTTAAAAGAGATGTAAAAATGTAATAAGTGACGTCTTGTCATTGGTTTCTACTTTGTTGGATCTGGTGTTTCATTTCTGGTATTTCAGAGTAAGACTGAATATATATTTAAGTGTGCTACTTTTTAAGCTGAATAATGAAATGATTTTCTTCTTAGGTATGTTATGGACGGCCCCAGAGCTCCTTCGCATGGAAGACCCACCTCCCGAAGGCACTCAAAAGGGAGACATATACTCATTTGCAATCATCATGCACGAAATAGTTAACCGCCAGGGCGCCTTTTGGCTCGGACCGGGCATCGAAATGGGCCCAAAAGGTAAAAAATATTCAGTTTTCAAATACCAAAACCTGCTGAGGGAATTTGTTCCTTCAGCTGTCAACACGACGAATCCTCGAACGTATCAAGAGTCGGCAACGCCCATGTTATTGTGACTATTAAGTAAATAATTATTAATATAATATAGTTAGCCTGCCTACAAAGCTCAAATCAAATCAAATCAAATATATTTATTTGCAAAAATACAGTGGTAGCATGTTACAATTGCATAAGTTCTGTGTATTTTGCTTGCAAGCAAGCGTGCAAATATTATCAGTAATAAATTTAATACACATGTCAACATCAAGATAAATAGGTAAAAAAAGTCATCAAAAATAAAAATAAATAGAGGAATTTAACATTTAATCGTAAAACATTGTCATTCAATAAATATTAATTTTTAAATAGGGGTGTAGACACTAAATAAAATAATCAATAATGTCATATTTTCTCGAAAAAGAATTAAAAATGTAGTCAAATGCAGAACAAAAACAATGTAAAAGGTTAAATAATCACGAAGTTATAAGTGTCCAAAGTTTTTTGACATTGACCATTTTTCGCAAAACGCACTAATAGACGGCCACGTGTTCGACGCGGCCCCCCGGCAGCATCCTGTAATGTGACGTCACACACTGTTTGCGTTTCTCTCTATCTAACAAGCAATATTAAAACGGTTGTAGCTTCGTTATTCTTTGAGATATCTGAATGGGATTTTCGTCACTAGGCATTTTTTTTTTGCCTTCTTTCATTTGGAGTAATAATTTTCGAGTCTACACCCCTATTCTAAATATTGCTTTATGCTATAAAAACACTTGTCAAGAAGCCAGTCTACTAATTTTCGGCTCACAGTTATGGGTTCGAATCCCGGTAAGGACAAATATTTGTGTGATGAGATGAGCATGAATATTTAATTCTGAGTCTTGGGTGTTTTCTCTATATATGTAACTTTAAATATACAAGCGTCGTGGAACCACCCTGTGCAACCCGAACTGAGCCAACTTGGACTGGGGCGGAAATTGGAGGGGGGGTGAAAAAAAAATGGTGCCAGGTATTCAATTAAAACAGCATTTCATTATATAAACAGCGTATACACACTTTCAGGCAACCGCTGCCTGTTTAAATCGGCTGACTAGCGACCAAAACAATTTTTTTCATATTTTTTTTCTTTTTCCGGCCCAGTGAAAATTAGCTCAGTTCGGGTTGCACAGGGCGGTTCCACAATACTACGGGAGCTAAATACCGCGAACGAATATATATGACACTAGCTGTTGCTCGCGACTTCGTCCGCGTAGAACTTGTTTTCGTCTTAGAAAAATGATTGTTATTAAATTATTGTAGGCGGAATCTTAATTGTCGCTGTCCCAAACACACTTATACTATTACTAGGTGTTGCCCGCGACTTTGTCTGCGTAGAACTTGTTACCGTCTTAGAAAAATTATTGCTAGTAAATTATTGTAGTAGTACCTATATAAAGGTAATATTACCTATTAGAATACAAAAATTGCATTTTAGAAAATTTTACTCATAAGGGGGTTACATAGGGGTGCAATGTTTGTATGAGCGAAACTTTTCATTTTGAGCTAGATACTTGAAACTTTTAGAAAGATATCTTACTACAAAGTTTCAAGTCTCTAGTACAAAAACGTTTCCCCCATACAAAATTGCACCCCTATTTAACCCCCTTATGAGTAAAATTTTCTAAAATGCTGACAGTTAATTTTTTGTATTCTAATAGGTAATGTTACCCTTTAGGGGTGGACTTTTTAAAACGCAGAAAGTACTTTTTTGAATTAAATAAGTAATGTTTCTACAAAGTTTCAAATTTCAAGCTCAAAAAATAAAGTTCGCTCCATACAAACTATGTAACCCCCTAAGGGGTGGAATTTTCTAAAACGCAGAAAGTACTATTTTTGTATTCTAATAGGTTATCTTTCTAAAAATGTTCAAGTCTCTAGTTAAAAAAATTATGTTTTCCCCATACAAACATTGCACTCCAATTTAACCCGCTTAAGGGTAGTTATTTTCAAAACCCCTATGTTACTTTTCTTGTATTGTAATAAGTAGTCCATACACAAAGTTTCAAGTCTCTGACTTAAAATTTTACTCCATCCCCATACGAACTTTCAACCCCCTTTTTACCCCCTTGAGGGCGGAATTTTCAAAAATCCCTTCTTAGTGGGTACTTACGTTATATAACCTACCTAATGTGAAAAAAACAGCTTTCTAGGTTCAACGGTTTCGGCTGGGCGTTGATTTAAGTGAGTGAGTCAGTCAGTTAGTCAGTCAGTCAGGACTTTTACGTTTTTATATATATAGATGATAGGTATTGCAAGCCGAACTAATCGCGGTCGGGTTAGTACATGATTGACCACTAAGGTTCTTGAGCCGCTTTGTTCTACTGATAAAATGTAAATAATTGACGATACCAATGGAAAATCTCGTATTTTTACAAGAGCGAAGTATCTATAGTATTTGTAATAAAACCATTCTGATACTAATTAACATTGTGCAGAAATCATCGAAGCGGTGAAAGCCACAGGGCTGCGTCCGAACACGTCTCACTACCGCTCGTGCGACATCGACGACGCGCACGAGCTGATGCGACGCTGCTGGGCCGAGGACCCGGTGGAGCGACCTGTGTTTGCGCATCTGAAGGGCGCGATCCGCCGTCTCAACAAGTAATGTTTATGTACATGTAACTTCATCTAATGGGTGTGTGTCCGCTTTCTTTTCACTAATGGTCTTTTTCTAACTTTATTAACGTCTCATGTTATTTAGTAAAGAATTGCTTCGCTTTTTCATTATTAGCCTCAAGAGCGTTTAGCGACAGCGACACGAATTTCCAATAACATATCGCTTCTATGTTTGAAAAATCATGAAAATTCGCTAAAATTATGATTTTATGTGATTTGTGTGGTCTTCCATTGGTCTTATAAGAAGTCTAAATTCTTCACACAAAGTGAGGTAAAGAACTTATACTACTTAATTGTTAAAAAGTTACTAAAACAACATGAAGGTGAAATGGATTGGGTGTGCATTTGTTCACATCACTTATAAAGTGTTGGAGGTCTGCTGACTGTCTCTCATTGTTTTTCAAGTATTCCAAGCTTAATATTGTAATACGTATAAACACAAGGATGTTACAACAAGCTTGTTAATTACGTTTAGAGTTGTTGAACAGATATTGTTTACGTTTACAGTTGTTGAACAGAATAATTTGAATAGACATTAAGCTACTCAAAAGTTGAACGTTTCAAGCTTCACGAATTGAGCCATGTTTGCTGAAATCCAAGCAAACGTATTTGGAAGTCTTTCGTTATAATCCTCTTACCCAGAAATAGCGCTATTACATTAGACAAACACGATCCTGTGTAAACAGTCTTATGTTTATCGGTTCAAATCAATACATTTATGTAGGTAGGTGCTTAAGTTCTGGATAATTAAAGCTCGATTATCGAGTGACATTAGCTAAGAGTAGTTATTTATGCGTCTGTGGAAAGATCTAAATCGTTTAAGTCTTGAAGCTATGATTCTTTCTTCAACATCAATCAATACGTTGCACTCAACCCAATGCTACAACATGAATTAAGTCTAGTTCGAAAACATTACGAGAAATATTTATGTTAGGAACTGCGCATTCTGGCAAGATCATTAGAAGTTCTGTTTTCATTCTAGTAAGAGCTTAGTTGCACGTGCAATCAATTTTAGCAGTTGCTTTAAATTCCTCTGTTCCATCAACAACCATTTTCAAATTTCACTTCCTATTCATTGTAATTTTGATGTTAATTATGCTTTGTTACAGATCCCAAGAGAGTAGTAATATTTTGGACAATCTTCTATCTCGTATGGAGCAATACGCTAATAATTTAGAAACATTAGTTAGTGAAAGAACACAAGATTATTTGGAAGAAAAGAAGAAGTGCGAAGAACTGTTATATCAATTGTTACCAAAGTAAGTTTTGTTAGCAGGCTATAGTACAGATAATATGTGATCGAAACTACGAATTGGTCCGAGGGGTGCAAATTAAATTGTTGAGCTCAAACGATAATTTGCTGTAGTCTAACTTTGTTACTAACAGAAAATTAAATTCAGTTTATTATAGTTGAATTACCAAACGTTTCGCGCCGCGCATTGGAGTAAAACTACAGTAAAGTTTTTATTAATGAATTGGCTATAACAAGTTTAATTCATAATTTTATAAAACTTTTTTTTTCTCAGGTCTGTAGCCTCGCAACTAATCAATGGCCGTTCAGTAGTAGCCGAGACATTCGAGCAAGTCACCATCTACTTCTCTGACATCGTGGGCTTCACCGCGTTATCCGCTTCCTCCACGCCCATGCAAGTTGTGGACTTACTCAACGACTTGTACACCTGCTTCGACAGTATTGTGGAGAACTATGACGTTTATAAGGTAAGCTTTTTAAAGAAACAGTCGGGTTAATATGGCACTGTAAGGCAAACAGGAACAATTATTTATAAGTAGTTACACAACATGCAATAGGGCTAGTATTTTTTTTTTATTTGAATAAATTATAACATGCGCAGTCAAAGACGTGCTAAATGTTAAAGGCAGTAAGATTTTTTTTAACAATTGGAGACACTATTAAGTTACACCTAAATTTGTTTATGAACATACAAGAAATGACAAGACAACCAAAGTGACATCGCATAATCATAATCACGCAAATTCGTATAGGTAAATATTGTTTAATCCAAATTTTGGATACTCAACTCAGTAAGTACTTCCGGACCTTCATTAAGAACCACCGTCCCTGATGCCACACGACAGTAAGTCTGAAGTTTTACAAACCCCGGGTTCATTAAAGTAACTTGTTTTCTCTTTAATTAAAAAGTTTTACAACTTCCTGTGAAGAGTTCAGCTCTGGGTACAACTTACAGATATTATTAATTGGTTTGTAATTTTTCTTGGAGCAAAATTTTACTACGTCTGAAGTAAAAATCTTTCTAAGTAAGCCGGGAGTAAAAATATTACTAAGTAAGCCGGGAGTAAAAATATTACTAAGTAAGCGAGGAGTAAAAAAAAAAATTTGTCTGAGTGTCGTATAATTTATCAACCAATCATTTACATAGAAAATATTACTTAATGCTGAAATGTGTACATCGTATGCCAAATATGAAGAACCTTTCTCAAGCCCAAATGAGTTTAAGCATTAATTAAAAATGCGTCTTGGATACTGGCCATCCTCTGCGCTGCTGTAAAAAGGTACTGCAATGGATGCTGATGCACTGGTGGACCATTGCTGCGTTACAAGATCCGCGTGAGGCAGGACGTGCATGTATCCAATTACATCAGAGATGCGTAATCACGTAACGTTTTGAACGCGCGTTAGGACAGTTTAACTGTCATTTTTCGATATTAAGTGATATTTAAATATACCTGACGCGCGTACAATGCGTTGCGTGATGGACCTGCAGCCCTTGCAGTGATAATCTTGTCAAGAATGTCTCTCTTCACATAGCGTAGTTTATTCTAGACGTGGGCATACAATTCATGAGGGCACAGATAAATCGAGCTACCGGGCATCGACGTGACACCTGTTGGTGCCACATGCAAATAACGCCTGCCAGGCTTGCGTGGGATTTCTTGTCTTCTCTCAACGCTGTTTACGAAGACTGTAATAGACTAAAAGGCCACTGATTGAAATAATAGACACTATGTAACACCCTTCTATGCCAAAATTATACAGCAACAGTCGTAAAAGTAAGTGGAAATCGTATTCTTTAGTATTATTTTGATAGAGCACATCTTTCCTTTGGTGATGAAGAGCAGAGTCTAAACAGTCATTTAATTTATTTTGTCCTCAGTGCTCAATAACAACACAACTTTTGACGCTAAGCATATCTCTTTAGGTGTGGTCTTATGCCTTGATCACACGTACCGAGCAAACGGGCGAGACAGTGCTACTCGGCGTAAAAGCGGCGATTTATTAGGTACGTGTAATCAAGGCATACGACCACACCTAAAGAGATATGCTTAGCGTCAAACTATCCAAAAGTTGTGTTGTTATTGAGCACTGGGGACAAAATAAATTAAATGACCGTCATTAAAATTAAACCAATTAATGAACGGTTTATTTAAATTTATTGGTTTTATATTGCTAAGTAACATTCTCAGAACTCATGAAACATATAAAAAACAAAAAGTAATAGATGTCGAACCATATGGGCCACAAATTCAAATAGCATTTTTGACGTTAGATATTAAAAGATGTTCCTTGTTCGATGTTCCCTCTTTTGTTAAATTTGTCTAAGAATGGCTCACTGATATCAAGGGGGATTATAACGGTATACGAAGTTGCTAAATTGAGGACCTCGTGAATCGCTGACGGCTACGATTATCACTAAAGGCGTAGCTTGAAGCTTACGAGTTACGATTGAGGATTAAGTATTCATATTCAGTCGCCCGCCAAATTGAATATTTAGGCGGTGCCTATTCAAATAAAAGATGATTATTTTGCCCGTGGTTTCCCCCTGTATTTGCCTTATGATGGTGATTATGTTTCGAATTGGGACACTGTAATGTAACGATAACATAAGGCACCCCTCCCCCCCATTACAATGCCTTAAACGAAAGCTAAAAAAATTACTTCTCGAGCACACATTCTACAGCTACGCTCATCGTAGTTCTTGAAGCTAGAATACAAAAATGTATATAGTACGTAAGATTGATTTATTAATTAATTATTTTGACATGTAATATTTTATATTGTATCAATAAATAAGTATGAGTAAGTATGTCTTCGCAATGTCATGTCGGGATTGTTAAGATTTTTGTGGGAAAATATATTGTAAAAATATATAACACGATGATAATTGTATGTTTCTATTTATAAGTATGTTTAGATTATAAATATATAAGAAATAAATTAAACCACTCCGAATTTCAGTTCTATTTATTGCACAAAAATTGACGGATTATTTATTATTTGTAATTCTGATGCAATCAAACTCCGAGCTCCAAAGATCCTTTTAATTTCGTTGTATACAACTTACTCCATTATTTCTTAAACTTTATAATAGTAGCTACAGCAATAACATCGATCTCTTTCTACTCCGTAAACTAATTCACAAACATAAAGACAGTACTATTCACTTTGAAGTCTCACACTACAGTGATAATTATATTGCGAGACAAAATATAAAGCAAACATAATTGTATGTTTCTATTTATAAGTATGTTTAGATTATAAATATATAAGAAATAAATTAAAGCACTCCGAATTTCAGTTCTATTTATTGCACAAAATTGTCGGATTAATTATTATTTGTAATTCTGATGCAATCAAACTCCGAGCTCCAAAGATCCTTTTAATTTCGTGGTATACAACTTATCCCATTATATCTTAAACTTTATAATAGTAGCTACAGCAATAACATCGATCTCTTTCTACTCCGTAAACTAATTCACAAGCATAAAGACAGTACTATTCACTTTGAAATCTCACACACAAGTATTTATTGGCTGACCGGAAAAGGAAGCCGGGCAAAGCGAATTTTGCAACAAGAACTATTTTAAATTATATCAAAATATAAAAAACATGATAGAGGCCATGTTTATGTTCCATAACAATATTAAAGTAACGTTGCCAATATAGGTACTAGGTATTATTTATAAATTACTTGCAAGGTATTGCATCTTCCGTGAATTATCTTATCGATAGTAAACGAACACATACTATGGACATCACTAGTATGATAGATAAGGAAGGAGCGAATATTCCGTGCAGCGTGACAGAAAGAGACTTTCTTAAAAGACATCAACGTGTGCTCAAAGCACCGTCTACAATGAATTAATTTGTAATTTTATTAATATCTCTTAAAATCTGCTTACCTGTGAAATGAAATACCATCCTTTTTCACACCAGATTTAGTGTTCTTGCCACACAATTTCACGCAACAATAATATATTTTGCATAACTAAAACCACGTCTTAACTTGTTTGATCAGCGATGTTACTTGCGCGAACGCCGTGCTCAGACTGAAGTTAGCATTTTTTTTTTTTTTTTTGAACCTGACTGTTGCTATAATAGGACGAACCCAATATAGCGGAGAAGTTAGCAAAGGGGGCGTGTCTGAAATATAGTGTGAATTCACCGTATGTGTGGCAGCGGGGGTCGCTCGACTATGCGACGTCTTTAGGTTATATGGTCTGTGGGGCTAGCTAGCCTAAGAAGGGGCGTATTAAAAACAAAAGATTGAGTGTTTACAATACTATTATTGAAATCTCGCGAGATCGCCGAATTCGTAACATAAATAATCTATAATCAGGAAATCTGCTCATCGATTAGCCAAATTTGAGACTACAGACTGGCAGTGGCATTGCCGTCACAAGATAGTATACGGTTCCCAAATGGCTGTCCTAAAAAGTCGTAAAGATATAACCAAGCATCGTTCAACAGGTAGAGACGATAGGCGACGCTTACATGGTGGTATCTGGTCTGCCCGAACGCAACGGAACGCGGCACGCGTGCGAGGTGGCGCGCATGGCACTCGCGCTGTTGAATGCCGTCCGCCGTTTCCGGATCCGGCATCGGCCGCATGACCAGTTGAAGCTGAGGATTGGACTGCATTCTGGTGAGTTGCATAGACTCTTATCATCATTTGTCTTAACATTCCTGTGTGTACTTTTCTGTCAGATTGAAATTTATATACATATATAACAAAGGGACAAAACACATTTAAGTTAACAGTGGTTTATTAGTTTCATGAATGTGTGGGGTAGGGTTTATGATCGGCCACACCGAGGGTTGAAAGCACACTGCACAGCATAATTTCAAAATCGCCAAGCGGCGCTGCTCCGAGCTCCGATACCGATGCCATCAGCCCTTAGGTATTGGTAGCCATTCTGCCGTGTTACACGGACAAACGTACGATAGTCAACAACTTAGTTGGGTAAGAACCAGATTGTTGGCCAATAGTTAGCCTGGTTAGTCGGTAGTTAGCCATACAATCTGAAGAAGTGAAAAATGTTCCGTTGTGACACAAAAATTAATATAATAATATATAATAATAATAAATAGAATTGTATGGTTAATCTTCGTGTCACAACGGAAAACTTTCATAGAATATTTAATTGATTGAGTTAAGCTGGCCAACAAATTGGTCCTTACCCAGTTCGGGAGGGAACTAACATACTGGTGAGCATGATATGGTAGTATTGTCTTACTGTGTATCCACTAAGCTCTACTCATAGGCGCTTTTCTCTACAAACGACTTTTCCCATGTTATCGGCTACGACCGTAGCGATACAAAATCGTCGGCAGTGAATGTGTTACAAACAAAAACAATTATTCATTATTACTCACCAAAGTCGTACACACAAGCGAACAAAAATAAATTAAACACACACAATGATACCTGTCTATCGGTACATATAGGTACGTAATACTAGGTATTGAAAATACTAGGCTTCTGTTCGTAACAAGAACTGATTTTTATAATACTTTCTGTTTTTTTTTCGTCCATAAGGATTGATTGCTAATACTACGCCTGATAACATTTTATCGCAAACATGCTAGTTAGTAGACCTCCCACAGGCGCACTTTCAATTATTGCACTCACGGGAGTGTGTTCAGCCGCAGAAACTTCCACCATCCCTTTTCACTCCTTTGAAGGATGATCTTCGGGATAAAAACTGTCCTGTGTTCTTCCCAGAGTCTCATACTACCTTCATACCCATCTAAATGAAATGGGTAACAGGTTAATAATATAGTCACTCCTTTTCAGCCACTACAACAATGTATTAATGTATATTTTCATGACCTTTAACTGAAACATCCTACACAAATTACATTTAATGCACTTTGCAACCTCTCATGATATTTGCTGCTCACTGCACACTATAAACGTGCTACTGAAAATGTGTATCAATATCAATAATCCGTATCCTCGAAAACGGAAGGATTACTCGACAGTGCGGTATGAACGTCACGTTTCGTGCAATAAACCATGCCAGCAAATAACTAGGCGAATCCGAGAAATATGTCTCGCACAAAAGAGAACCTGTATTCGAGCGGCCTCATCCCTTATTTACATTCGCGGGGTATATTTCAGTGTGCCTCATTACCCGGCAAAGTGGGTGGTATGAATAAACATATATATTTTTGCCAGATGAAATGAGCCATGAAACAAATTCAGCTAGTCGTACCTTGTGATTCGAATGAAGAATTGTTGTCGGTGAATTACAAACAGACTTTCAAATTGTGGAACGGGTATCGAATATTGAAGAACAAGACCGTGCTATTCCGTCAGCATACGAAGAGGTCAAATTATCTAAATACCTGCACAAGTCTTCATTAAAAACAAGCTGCCCGCGCGGCTTCGCCCGTGTAATGTAAAGAATGCAGCCAAACCCGCGGGATTAACTATAGCCTATGTTCATTCAGTAAACCCATTCTATATCGTACTTTCATATTTACATTAAGGGATGATTTATTTTGCAAACTAGGTAGGTACATATATGTTGTTCTTCTTTACAGACACATTGCCACGAAATATAAAATGTGCTTAAATAAACGTACATGAATTTGTTAAAGCGTTTTCGAGCATTATAATATATTAAAGCCCGAGGCGTTGGCATCAAGCGTACTAAGAACGATCGTAATGGAATTTCAATAACAACGTAGGTACCTACGAATTTGTCTAAAACGAATATTAGCATGAAGAAATAATGGGAAATTTGATCTAAATATATTCATATTTACCATATTCTTGGTACATATTCCATAGACAGTTAGACTAGGTAGACTAACTTTTATTGCTTTTGTTTTTTTTGCATAATCTCCACCTAGGCGTTGGAAAGTTTCCAATAAGCAAAAACATGATAGGTTTATCTTATGTACTTTAAGAGTTTTTAAGGTCACGTTCTGTATCCATCTTCAGATCTTTTTACAACCCCATTGTGAGAATGTGTCGTCAGTACAATGACCTGGGCCCGATTTAATAAACATTACAAATTGTAAATAGTAAATTGTACCTTACAGGTTACAATTCTACAAGTTTCTATTTAATAAAAATTATAAGGTACAAATTTGACATGGCGGAAATTCTACAAAATTGTATAATTGTAGCTACAATTTTACATAATTCTGCTTAATAAACATTTTCACCTTACAGGTGATTTTTAACAATTTTGTATGAAAATGTACTTTATTAAACACATAATTGTAGTGACAAGTTTAAATATTTTGTAAATTGTAATATAATTCCGACAGGTGTTTAATACTGTGTCAAAACTTAATTTGAAGTGTGTTTTACGGTCAAACATGGTTCTAACAACGAGTAGCGACAGTAACAGTGAGGATAGTGATAACAAATATGTAATTCAACGGAATCGGCGAGTTTTTCGTAGAAGGATACATTTTACTTTTGATGTAACGGATTTTACGTTCAACGAGAAATTTCGGGTGAGCAAGTCTACCGTCGAATATTTACTTTTAAAAATAGGGCATGATCTTGAACATGATACAAAAAGAAATGCAGCCCTTACGCCAACTCAACAGTTTTTGTGTGCATTGCACTGGATGGGATGTGGCTCTCAGTACCATGCAGCAGCAGATGCACATGGAGTAAACAAAGCAACGGTACATAACTGCATAAAAAAGTGTCTGGGCTATTGGTCACTAAATTATTTGGAGAGGAAGTCCGCTGGCCTGCAAATTGTCTCGATATCCCCAGAATGTTTATGAAATATAATATTCCAAGAATAGCAGGCATTGTGGATGGTTCGCTTATTCCAATGGATGCTCCTCGTCAAAACGAAGCCGCGTTTGTGGACAGAAACGGAAATCATTCAATAAATCTCATGGTAGTATGTGGACCAAATTTGGAATTTTTTATGCAAGTGCAAGGTGGCCAGGCTCAGTTCATGATGCTAGCGTACTTAGGTGCTCTTCATTGGCACGTGAATGGAGAAATGGATGGAGACCATTTCCAAATGCCATAATATTAGGAGACAGCGGTTATGGATTAACAAAATGGCTAATGACTCCAAATATTCCAGTACAAATACCAAGAACTCCGGCTCCGCTTTAGGTATACTTAAAGAAAAATTTCCTTGTCTGAATCATTTACGAGTCCAGCCAATAACTGCAACTAAAATTATATTATCCAGCATAGTCTTGCATAATATTGAAAAATGTCTGGGATCGCAGCACTACACTCCCTACTTAGTAGAAAATAATGCGGATGATGACGAAGTCGCTAATAATAGTGAGGAGGAAGTAATTATGGAACAGGAAGCTATTGCAGTATTGCGATCTTTAATACAATTGTTTTAATAATACACTTTTGCATGAATGTAATAGGTGATATAATAATTAAACAACATATGACATAAATAAACCGAATGACATAAATTAATGTAAGTTGTTATTTATCGCTCTGCCAAAATATCTGCTCCGTTTGCTTGATCTGTCTCTAAAGTGCTGATAACAATTGGAGAAGTAGATTCAACAACTACATTTTGTAGATAAAATGGTAATGTGAAATTAGATGGCTGCTGTATGTTTAACTCCCTCTCCAATTTTAGTATTTCCAAATCTAACTTATGTCGTTCACGCTTTGCAACTTCTAGTTTTTCGTTAGCCAATTTTAGTTCTACTTCCATTTTTTTTGTCTTGAGATCATTGTATGCTTTGGACTCATTTGCATCGTTTATCGACATACTGTGATATCTTTTCCTAATAGGTGCACGAGGGAAGGGGGTTGGAGTTTGTTGAATAGGTGAATCACACACAGTTGTATTTGGCTCGGGTTCTTGAACTTGTGTTTCATTTGTACCGGATGATTCCGGCACACAAAGACCTTCTATGACAGGGGAATCTTTCCCAATTATTTTTAATACGAGTTCGTCAACATCGTCATATCTGCATTTTTTCCCTCCTCCCGATCCCGTCTGCTGACGATTGTCCCTTTTTTCCTTAAAACATATGAAAAGAAGGTACTTTAATTATAACAATAAAATTGTTGTTAGAAAACACAGAGTGCAAAGTTATTAAATTGTATTAAAAAAATATATATTAGTTCATACTTTTCCACTACTCAAAGGTTGACTGGTAGAGATCGCTTATAAGTGATAAGACCGCCTGTTGTTACCTAGTTTTAATGTTGATTTCATATTGTATTGTTTTCTCCTGTGGTGTACCGAATATTTAATTACTAATATTTACGCTATAGAATTTTCACTTTTGCTAAAACCTTAAATCGTTTAACAATTGTCAACATTTCAAAATTACGCAAATAACAATAAATACGGGTACCACTTATCAGTGTGTTCTTTTAAGCGATAAAATAAAAAATAGCACTTAAAATATGAAATGTTATCATTTGCGGTTTATGACTGTGAACATATTTGACTTTTAAATATACTTAAAATAACTTACTATGGTCCTTTTCCTAAAGTTTTGCCACGTTGCGTCGCGTAGGTACTTCCAGTCTTTGTTATAAATACTTAATGATTGGTAGTTCAGCAATACCTTTCCACTTTTTGATTTTCATTTCATGGGTTAAGGTCTCACTAAACCGTCCGAATAATATATCTTTACTCTCGTATATTTGAGATAAAATTGTAATTTTTTTGTTGTTATCCATTATGTCAATACGTAAACCAATTCAATAATTTTAATGAGTAACAAATAAGGACTACCCTCATCTCTTAAGAACTTGTAGAAAAAACTTACATTTTATGTAAATTGTAGCTCACAATTACAAATTTGTAAGTACAATATTGTCATTGCAGGCGACAGGCGTATTTTACATATGAAAACGTTTATTAAACAATGTTTACAATGTTAATAATTGTAAGTTATTTTCTTGTAAGGTTCTTACATATTTGTAGGATTTATTAAACAGCACTTGTAGATAAATTTAACAAATATGTCACTTATTTACAAAATTGTCGACTTGTAATGTTTATTAAATCGGGCCCAGGTATCGAAACACAGTGACATTGATATATTCAACTCACGACTTACGACATTTAGGAGACAGTTAGTCGGAGTTCTCTGTCATCCTGCCTCTTAACGTCCTAACCTCCTAACCTCTAAACATAAATTAAGATTGGTGAAATTAGTGTTCTATTTTATTTTATTTTACATTAATTCTTATTTATTTCTATTTGGTTTTCTTTTGTTTATTTTCTGCTCATATGTAAATGTAAAACATAAAGTAATAATACATACTTATGATCTAGTTCGCATGCTTAAGCATATTGTTATGTAAAATTTTAGTGTAGTTTTAGGATAGTTTTCGCTCGCTGTTACTTGTAATCATGCTGTGCATAAATGTTTTGGATGGCATTCCTAACCAGAACCCCTGATTAATCTTATACAGTATGCAATGAATGTTATCTGTTTTGTGTGCCTAATAAATAAATAAAGATCAGCACGGTGGTGCAATAATATAGCATTTTCACTAAACTTACATACCTACTCGTACGAATGTCAAAACGGTTTACAAATGCTGAGAGACAACTTATTTACCTGCGAACAGAGCAAGTTCAATAAAAAACGTGTGAAAATGTATGGCAGTGAATTTAACTACCTATCCTATGTTTTGATACCTATCTCCATTGTATCGATTGTCTTAAGCTTAAATTTAAAGTCAAAAACTTAATTTATTACATCATACATAAAAAATTATTAATTGTAATAAATGAAAAGTAGCAACAGAATGGTTAAAATAATACCACGGACGTAGTACCGTAAAGTGGGGTGAGTTTGGTCAAAATAGACAATCAAATCACGATAAAAATGTATTTTTACATGTGGCACGTCGATTTTTATACATAAAAAATGTTCTGGACGTATGCATTGTATTTTTATAATGATTATCTGTCATTTAATTTCATAATTTCAACGATAACCACGAAAATAGTGAGAAATCCCACCTCGGCCCACTCCACTAATCACTCCACTAAAGGAGTGAGAGGGGATAGCAATGGCGTAAGCTCTGAAAATGTATGGGGAAAAACTTTCGGATTTGGAATTTTGGATAAGCTTGCCTCGATCCGCGTTGCGTCCCACTCTGCGCTCATATTTATCGGTCCTCTTCCGCATAATCGCTCCCCACAACCCTGGATCCACTCCAGGCCACATATCTTTCACCTCTAACTTGTAAGAGACTCCACTTTTTTAATGTTATAATTTTTCTGGAGTAGCCATGTTGCCACAAGATAAGAAAATATGTCTAATAGTATAATAAAGTTACTTTTCGACCAACCTGAGCCAGGAAGTCAAAGTAGCAACTGAAAATATTCGCGTCCCATCTGCCCCCTCAATCCCTTAGTACCCCATT
Source organism: Epinotia bilunana (assembly GCA_947049275.1). Lineage (NCBI taxonomy): Eukaryota > Metazoa > Arthropoda > Insecta > Lepidoptera > Tortricidae > Epinotia > Epinotia bilunana. The sequence continues at coordinate 6,581,442 of OX346253.1, forward strand.
TGACGGTAAGAGATGTTTGGTACCTAATTAAAATTGTCGTTACAAAGAGGATACTTAACATCGAAAACCCCCATTTAACCGCCCTCTTAACTACATAACGACACTCATACAAATTTTGAGCTAAAAATGTATAAAACTCGAGTAATGTGAGGATGTAAACTTACTGCATAAAATTAACTTGTAATGACTACAGTACACTCAATTAATGCAATTAATTATTTCCCATGGTGTTTTTCGTCGTAAGGTACGAAAAGCTTGAATATAATTTTCTAAACCATAAATCTTTGCCTTAGTGTTTTTTGTCATATATCCTGTAAATAATTAAAACAGGCGTATTTTACGTTTAACAGGAAACTGGGCCGAGTAATTATATAATGGAGCCAACCTATTATTATTCTGAAGTAAAATTTCTGTTGTTTGAAATTTCTCACTGCACAAATAACTTAATTAATAAACCGACTACTTATTTTTCATGTACAATTTAAAAGAGAATATGAGGGACGACTCAGGTCCACGTTTTTAACGCATAACGCGTGGCAAAAGTACCTACTAAGAACAATTTTGACCAAAGGTTTAAACAATGAAACAAACAAAGAAAACAAACAGGTTACGAATAACGGGTACCTAATCAATAATCAATCATTTCAAACAAAATGTAAGCCCATTAAATTAACTTCACTACGCATATTTAAGTCCTTAGTTTCTGATTCATACTTTTTTTTCGTTTCAAAACAAAAAGAAAAATCGATAATATTGGAAAACCCTTAAGCTTATAAATTAAGTCTTTATTATAGAGAAATCTACGCTTTTAATCGAAAAGTATAGTCAATTCAAGCGATGAAAAAGCTAATCGATAGGTACAAAGATTTATTATATTATTATTCTATATCGACGACCGCTTTAGCCTAGTTGGTAGTGACTCTGCCTACGAAGCAAGAGGTCCTGGGTTCGAATCCCGGTAAGGGCATTTATTTGTGGGATGAGCACGAATATTTGATCCTGAGTCATGGATGTTTTCTATGTATTTAAGTATTTATTTATTTATATTAGTATGTATATCATCGTCTAGTACCCATAGTACAAGCTTTGCTTAGTTTGGGACTAGGTCGATTTGTGCAAGATTGTCCCCTAATATTTATTTATTTTATTTATTTATATGATTACTATATTATTAGGTAACCTTCCTTTTGCCCCCGGCTATAACTACATCAGCAATGCCGGTTTGTGTATGTCACAAAGAAGAGAAACTCATCAACATACAACTGACTTTTTCATGGTATAAGGACATTCAAAGCCACGCCTGTTCATCAGATTTTTCGGCTCAGTGAGTGCCATTGAAAGCGGGGAAGGTTCAATCCATAAGGAACCGTATCCCACGCAGTAATCAAATATTAAGAGGCACGTGCCAACCCGAATTATGACCTCTACATGACTGTCACATTACATCCGCGTGCAATGGAGCTTTATGACCCCATTTACTGATAAGACATTGTAACGAGTTCTGACTGTTATTACTCATTTTATCTGCATTGCTTTTGTAACTCAAGACGAACTCGAGAAACTTTCTTTCATTTTAACTTTTCACATGTTTAAGCTTTTCCGAGTTCCAAATCACTGCTATACAATATACCTAACTATTGCTATTTTCCTGATATTTTAAAGAGGTAATTGTTCGCGACATTGGACTTATACATAATAAGCTTGTATTTTACGTCTCCGGAACTTCATCAGATTTCATGTCTTTTTAGGGTTCCGTAGTCAACAAGGAACTCTTATAGTTTCGCCATGGCGGTCTGTCCGTCTTTCCGTCAGCTTAGCTCAGTAACACTACATGGGCATGGATATGTAAATCAATCACGCCGACAAAATAGTAGAATAATCTAGAAAAATAATTTTTTTTGGGGTACCTGCCCAACACCTAAAGTGGGGATGTAGTTTTTTTCTCGTTAAACCCATAGTGTGGGGTATCGTTGGATAGCTTGTTAAAAATATTATGGGTTTTTTGCAATAAGTTTTCAAATTAGTGATTTGTTTGCGAGATATTGGGCTTCAAAGCCCAACTTATTGTTCGAGTCATGTGTCCCCCACCCCTGCCGTCTAAATGGCTGCTATTGGGAATGTGAAAAAAATCGTGGCAGTGGTACTTATAATGAATATTAAAGGAGACCTATCACGGCTAAGTAAGCATAACTAGTTACCGAGTAATAGTCGACCAACGTGAAATGTTGGCGTGCGCGTGTCGATGCAATTAAGAAAGACATGCAACTACGGAACCCTACACTGCGCGTGGCCCGACACGCACTTGTTCGATTTTTTTATATTACGACGGTGGAAAACAAGCATACGATGTACCTGACGGTAAGCAGACACCGTAGCCGATAGATGCTTTTGCGATGCCAAAATCACAAGCGCGTTGCCAACCCTTTAATGATTTGAGGATTTGTTGTGTTGATAGTTAGAGACTAACGCAGGTCCCTCATTCTCAATATAACACAACCTCTGAATCTTTTCATCTTTCATTTAAATAAAACCATATTGTACTTTCGACATGGACACAGACTATATTTTATCCCGCTGCTCCGCCGGCATTTTTTTAATAAGCGAGCGGAGCAGCAGGAACACTTAATAGGTATAATATAAACGCACATCTTGTTATCTCACGGTGACACGTATATTAAATTTATCATCTTGTAGTAATTATTAATGCCCTTATTATTAAAGCATAGCAAAATATATTTTTTTTGGTTTTCTTACAAATAAATATACAAAATGAATATACTCGTAGCATAATTACATACAAGATTTAACAGAAGTTTAGCTAGTAGGTAGTACTAAGCAGTTTTAATTAACGTTCAGGAATAAATGTTGATATTTGCGCGCCTTCTAGGCAGATGTAATTATCATAATCAGACTAAATTAGCTTTTGCTGAATTTATCACCGTTATATGTAGAATTAGACTGGATAATTTAGAATACGCCTGGAAACTCAATTAACCTGCCACCTGTAGGCTCGCCACCTGCCTACTGATGATTAACTGCTATTTGCCAAATCTTGACATTTAGTCATTAAAAAACGGTATTGCGTTCAATAATAGTTCAATAGTGTCTCTGTCTCTAACATATTCCCTACTGAGAGATATATATATGTAGAAGGAAATGTACAACGCCAACTATAGCCTTGCTATGTCTCTATAACAAATTAGGTACCTACTGAATATATATTTATATATGTAGAAGGAAATGGACAAAGCAAACTGGCCTTGCTATTTCAAGAATCGTCTCGATTGCAGCTCCTAAGAGAATAGAAAGATACGCATACGCAAGGTACACAAGGTATACTTTACAGTACATTACTGCCTGTTCACGAACGGTATGCTACCGCAAGCACCGTTCCGCGTAATGTCACAATTATTTATAACATGTATCTCCCACGTAGTTGGACAAAGGGCCCTAAATATTTACACTTGTTCATTATAATGAAAGGTCGTTTTCCACCAGGCCCCTGTGTCGCCGGTGTGGTGGGTCTGAAGATGCCGCGATACTGCCTCTTCGGAGACACTGTGAACACGGCGTCTCGCATGGAGTCCAACGGGGAGGCCCTCCGCATCCACGTCTCGCCGACCACCAAGGCTCTACTGGACACTTTCGGGACGTTCCAGCTGGAGCTGAGAGGAGAGGTTGCTATGAAGGTGAGAAATTAAGACGGTTTTACATGAATGGCATAAGCTACTTTATTTCTTCTTTCAATTGAAGTGTACGAGTAGTTGGGTATGCTATTTCTGGCAACATCTAATTGGTATAATCCACCTACTTACCTACTTATTTATTACTGTTATGTTTGCGGTAAGTGATGAATATGTTAATGTTGTAAAAGTATTCAAGATTATCATATTTGAAGGATTAACTTTTTCAAATAGTTCAAGTTCAACTTTTTAGCTTTGTTTATTTTAGGAATTCATGAAGCTTATGTCATAAGAAGAAGTAAAATAAAGAAGATCGATACTATCCTTCAATTTGAAATTAAATAAGGAAATATTGTATGTCAATGATGAAATTAGACGCCCTTAATTAAATATTACACTCAATATCAAAATAAACCGTTCAGATAAAAAAAAAACTGTAATTATTCATCTGCTTGATTCAACGTTTGCTAGTACATGAGAGTGTCTGCGTTATAAATAAAGGAACATCAGAAAAGGAAGAAATGATGTTCATTAAAATATTAACTTCACAGTATCAATTTACGAATTATGCGGAAAGAGCATGAAATAGTACATTACGTACCTAGGGCGGTGAATTCGTGAATGGCCCAGATCGCAGGTGTTTGTGGCCCGAACCGAAGGTGAGGGCCATAAATATGCGATCTGGGGCTTTGCGAATTACCGCCCTTGGTGAGTACACAATTTTACGTCTTCACCTGGCCACAATGCAGTAAAACCCGCATTATGGCCAGGTGTGACGTAAAATATTTAACAATGTACAAAATTGGTTATCATAGCTACATTTACATACTGTTATTTATATAATTATTTAAAAGATTGGCACATTTAGCACAGCTTAATTTTAGCATACTTACAAATTTAATATACGAGTTAATAATAAATTTACGGTACGTTCTCTTGCGCTTGTAACCCCTGTCTCTAAAGACATGTTATCCTTCCTCGTCTGACTCGCTGGGCTAGCGAGAGATAAAATCATTAATTTAAACCTGCAAACACCCTGAAATTAACTCCAGAAATTCCACATTCGTTATTAAAAAGGTTTTTTTCGTTTTTGTCAGTTCATTAAAGAAGAACTGACTCGGCTGAAAGAGTAATGCTATTGAATCACTTACGAGTGGCGTGCCGTGGCGGAGTAGGAGTCCACAAATACAACAATAAACACTAATAAAGCACACACAATATATTTATAAGTTCATAACAAAACTATAAAACGTATCTATAGTTTGAAACTATGTTTCACACATGACAGTCAATAAATTAACACAACAGTCTTCGTTGCTAGGCATCAGACAGTAATGTTCTTAATAGAATCAGCGGGAGTCATTAAATTTCATACGGAGTGTGTGCCTACTTGTTTGAGCCCAAACGAACCGTCCTGATTTACATAATTAGGTATCCGTAATGATCTTGCGGCTTGTTTTCACAGCGCTAATTGTATAAAGATGAAGTGGCGGCTGGCAAGAATTTGCGGACTTAACTACTATTTTTAATTTTATTCACCAAGAAAGGGAAAGTTTCTGTTTTCATCTTTTCAGCGCCTGAACTCATAAATTACTTTACGCAAACTGTTTAAATTCTATTCAACTTCAAATTATTTCTGTTTACAGGGAAAAGGAACTGTAGTCACATACTGGCTGTTGGGAGAGATAGTCGATCCGAACGCGCCGCCCAAAGAAAAACCGTCACTACTAAAGCTTCAAACTCAATCCACTGAAAGTGGATCCATTTCACATCTGACTCCGTTCAGGCAACGATTAGATCATGGATCCAGGTCGTCCAGCAGACGTGGTTCTGGAATATTCCAGCAAAGAAACGCCGACTTCATCAAACTAGAAAAAGAAGCGCAGCCTCTACTTCAAAATCTCAAAATACAAAGACAGCAGTCGGACCCAACTGAGCCCGTAGCGAATGGTGTGACCAGTTCTGTCGAAGAAACAGACAAACTCAGTGTTTCCAACTCCATATCCCTTAACGTCAACTCTTTAAATCACAACTCCGTCAGTCAGAGTGGCCAACCCAAAGTCAAACTGAAGGACTGCCAAATGAACGCCATAGGAAATCACAATTCGAATAAAGTAGGTAATAATAACTGGATACCCAAGTTACCGCAGGCCAGCTCGTTTGACAACGGCTCTAGAAAAAGTAATGCTTGTCTTAAAGACTATAGCAGTGTACCTCTCCTGTCTAAAGCTGATACGCCAAACGATTCAATCGTATAAAGTAATCGTAAATTGTACTTAACAATTGAACTACTTACAGTGAAACCTGCTTGATACGATTCGTAAAAGACAGATCAATAATTTAATTTATTAAATGAAAAAGAGTTTTAACCTGAGAAAACATGATGAAATATATTAATGCATGAAACGTATTGAGCGGGTAGTACTGATTTTCTTAATGTATGACAATTTTAAGAGAGATTTTGAAAATTGTAGTGTGTCTATTCAATGTTTTAAATGTCGGTAGTCGTAGTATCTTCATTGTTAAGATGTGCTCAGAATTAGTCGTCTCTTACATTCCTTTATGAGCTTTGCAAGACTATCCTGCCAATAGGTGTGATACTTTAAATATCTTGAAAATGAACATCGAAATTACATTTGTTTTCATTGGCTGATACATTTTCAAGCTAACGTAGCTGTACTTAAATAATGTATTTATTATCAGTTGACACTAGGCTGTAAGTATACTTAAGTGTTTATTTATTGTAAATATTATAGTATTAAATGTAACGTCGTTGTGATCTTAGCAAAAGGTATTCTGAAAACAAGTAATTATTAATGGTAAATGTAGACAAAGTAAACATTAAACCTCAATGTTTTAAAAACGTTATAGCAAATATAAAGAGTGAGAATGACTTTGGTTTTGATTTCACCTCCCAAAACTTGATCGATTTACCAATGCAGAATATTATAAAAAGCAAAATTAAAATTTTTGAAAAACCCACGACCATAAAATAAATAAGCACAATAAGGTAAATATAAACAAAGGTTTTAAAAAACGGTTTATTGGTTTCCAGGTGTCATCACAAAACCACTAAAATCCGTCGGGGGGCTGCCGTTCCTATGTATGTTCCCGATTAGAAAGAGTTAGGCCTAAATTGCACTGGCACGGTCTGCGGTGCCGGTCAATAGTAAATTTGGCAATAGCTGTGAAAAATTACCATTGACCGCCACCGCAGGCTGCTCCAGTCTGTGAGAGGCTTAAAATAAAAAATAAAACATAAAAATAAAATCATTTATTTCAGACATTTGGAGTCCATAAAGTATTAGTGATTAATTGAGATTTACTTAAATGAGTATGTTAGTACCTAAGCTTAAATGTTGAGTGGTCCAGTGTCTGATTAGGGCACTGTCCCATCTCTCCGCCACCACGGCCAGGAGACTGTGGCGGCTGGCGCGCACCCTGCGCAGCGTCGCAGCACAGCGTTTGCGGAGCGTCGCATGCAAACCGTCTACGTGCGCGTCCGCAAACATGCAGGACGCACTGTAGTGTCGCGGAAGCCGCAACAGTATTCTGAACGCGTCGTTGTATTGTACACGCATGGCGTTCATGGCACGCTGCGTCTACCTCGTCCACAGGCTGCAGGTGTACAGCGATGTACAGTATGCTTGAAAGAGTGTTATTTTAACTTGTGCTGTACACCTGCTAAACCTGCGGGCAATCATGTTGGCCCTGACGGCCAGAGCCCTGCGCTCTCGTTCAATATCAGAATCGTCTTGAAAGTCATCGGTGACCAAGTGTCTGAGATATTTAAAAGAATAAACCCTTCTCAGTTCCTGTCCGTCCAAATGAATGGACGGGACATGTGACGGGCACTTGGTCCCCGCCTTGAAAATCATAAACTCGCTCTTCTTCACGTTATATTGCAAGTTATGTTTTGAGGCATAGGACTCGCACTTCTCAATTAGTATTCTTATACCGCCGATCGATGGGCTCACCAGTACCATGTCGTCAGCATAGCTTATGTTATTAAAACAAACCTTGTCTATGTGACAGCCGACACGTGTACTGCTGAGCTCACCGATCAGATCATTCATGTACAAATTGAACAGTTTGGGTGAAGTCAGGTGCGGTGTGAGGCAGGGGGGGCCCCTGCCTCACACCGCACTCTAAGCCGTATTCGTCCGACACCTCATCACCCCAGCGGACACTATTTCGCTGGCCAGCATACCAACACCCAAATATGCGTGTTAGTTCCCCAGGAATTGCACTTCGTCAAGCTTTTTCCATAGAAGATCGTAATTCACAAGATCGAAGGCTTTAGAAAGATCTAAAAAACACGCATATATAGGTGTTTTTCTACGAGTATAATATTCGACGGCCTGCTTCAAACAAACAATAGCACTTTCTGTAGATAAGCCAAAAGCCGGGTCCGTTGCGGCAATGTTATCGTGTTTTCCTAACATCAAACATGTTATCCGTCAGTCTTGACTCTTGCGGCAAATAAAATATTATTAGAAAAACATGACTGATATTTAATAACCACGAAAACATGGCAAGACGGGCAATTACAAGGCAATAAGGTGCAAAAGTGTAAACATATCTTTGACCTCGACTGTAGGTACCTACATACATTAATTTATATCAAGGTAGCAATTTCAATTAATCAGAAATGAATTAATCAGAATTATAATATTGCATAGTTTTAGTTCATTTCATGAGGCAAGGGCGGCCCCCGACGGATTTTAGTGGTTTTGTAATGACACCTGGAAAACAATAAACCGTTTTTTAAAACCTTTGTTTATATTTACCTTATTGTACTTATTTATTTTATGGTCGGGGGATTTTCAACATTTTATTTGATTATTTTACAATTAAATCCGTGGTGGGTTTATCATTTTTTTTAATTTTGCTTTTTATTTTATTCTTTTTAAAGAGCAGTCTGTAATAGATTGTACACAAGTTGTTCATCTAATACAATATAGATAACTAAGCTATTTGCTTTCGCAAGGTTTTCTACGATGTTGTTCTGCTCAATTTTCAGACCACCCACAGCTATTCTTGTACAGAAGATATTTAGATCAGTTAATACAATCAAAAGAGGTCAGACTAATTAATTAACGAATTATTTAATTTTCTAGATTCTGATTACGCTTGCCATTGACGTGACACGTCAATGGCAAGCGTAATTTCGTCGCTGTACCAACTCAACCTCGTATTTGCAACAATGATTTGATGGCAAAAACACCTGTATTCCGAGTGTACGAAAAGTGACATTTCTATCAAATCATTGTTGCAGATACCAGGTTGAGTTGGTATAGCGACGATTTCTTTTTTGCGTTCGGTCTCTTCGATATCATATTTGACACTTATGCGGACGTATACGCGTCACACTGATAAAATCTCTTGATAAATGTCAGCCCACATTGGTTTTATTCTGAAATCTTCTTCTACGTCTAACGCTATAGTCATCTTCGTCGTTGTGTTTACGTTCGTCTTAATTCTTCTTAAAATAGGTTTTTAAGTCTCCACCATTTCGGTTTTTATACCTATCTGAACGCAAAACCAAGTCCGACCGCCAGCACGAAAGTGTTAGGACCGTGATAGTTACCATAATCATAGTAAATAAAAATAACGTCATAGTCCCATAACGAGCATCTGCATTACGTGTTTATCTAGCGGTCCTGCGTATTCATTTTTAATTCGTCCTTTATAGGCAAATAAATAATGATTTGATCCGGTCACGCGGTAAGCTCGCGTAGGTTTGTCTAGCGGTCCTTCGTTTCCATTTTTGTTGAATACGTCCTGCGTTGTCCTTTATAGGCAATATAATATTTCTATAAAATTCTAAAGATTCACATAGGCAATAGTTTAGTTCTATTTTAGTTGAATGTTAATGCCAATAGGTATACTTAATATTCGTAAATGTGTGTGGCTATAATAATAAGTTATTTTTACTGAGCAGTTAGCTAATAATTACCTACATATATTGAGTCAGTTATAGTTGAAAGCAAAATGCCTTTATATACGTAATATAATTTCCTAGATAGACTATAATATTTTCACTGAGACATGTAGGTATAATGAAAGTTGCATTGTTTCAATCTTAAATGGTTTTGATGACTGTTTTATTGGTAGAAGTTACCGGGATGAAAATGGCTGGGTTGCTGTAGCTCCAATGAGTGTGACTTTTTAAGGCAATAAAGGTGCAGATAAAATAGAAAGAGTAATGGTTCCGCTCATATTAAGTTGGGCCGTTACTGTACATAAATTACAAGGCACAACAGTAGACAGGGCGGTCATATACTTGGGACCCAAAACATTCGCCAAAGGTCAAGCTTACATCGCACTGAGTAGAGTAAGATCGTTAGACGGGATCGTAATAACCATCTTGATCAACGAAAACTGTTTAACAACCCACACCATACTATGGCACTGACAGAATTAGAGCGGTTAAGAAAGTCGTTGCATGGGACTCGTATCGAGGAAACCGGAGAAAGGCCACAAGGTTCTCCTGATCCCATTAATTGTCCCATGCCGTTACCACAGTAAAACCCTAATTCCATGTAGGGTCGCAAATTGCATCCGACTCCTCTAAAGTTAACACGGTAAAATAAAAACCATGTGTCTTTTCCAAGTTTCCTACAATGTTGTTCTTCTCCATCATCAGACCCTCAACAGTGTATGTACCGAAGCTACTTGGCAAGTACTATCTATAGAACCCAAACACAGTAATATAAATATACGCCTTCTGAAAATTTACTACGATGCTGTTCTGCTCCATTTTCAGACCCTCAGCAGTACAAGTAAAGGACCTACAGAAACTACTTGGAAACCACTATCAGTAGAATCCAAACACAGTAGAATTGTTATGTTCCTTCTCAAAGTTCCCCACGAAGTTGTCCTGCTCCATCATCAGCTCAAGTTCACAAGCTACTCGGCAAACACTGACAAAAGAACCCAAACATGGCATAAATCGTTAAAGCCGTACTCGAGATAATTGGGATAATTCGTGTAAAATATTCACTACAACGCCCCCTGGTGAGCAAACATCATAACTTGGAACCAGCCCTAATATACCACAAACTCATCTCCGAAAATTGCATAGAAATCGGTCAAGCTGTTTTTGAGATAATTGAGAACATTCATTTAAAACGTTTACTAAAGCGCCCCTTGGTGACTAAACATCAAAACACCTATCTAAGAACCATCTATCTACGCATCTATTTCTGAAAACCGCATCTAAATCGGTCAAGCCGTTTTGGAAATAAATGTGAACATTGGTGTACACAAACAAACAGCCTCTCACCCTAAACGCATATACCTTCTCCGTTCCGTCATGGTTTTTACCCACCTACCTACTCATGAGATAAACATTAGACATTTAATCAATTCATGGTGTCGTCGCGATCGCGATGTTACAGATTTGATATCTAAATAGTTACTTATCCCATATAAAGTTTTTTTTATGTATTGTTGCCTCATGCACCCCCTGGAGGTCATTTGACATTCCAATATGATACCAAAATGTAGCGCGCACCCGTTCTGACATACTCAGCGCACGTGAAAGCTAGGGTGCGATTGAAATGTAGAGTTCTAGTTACTTAGATTCATTCCCAGTATTCCTTTGTCAAATGTGGTTACGTCCAAAGCATTATTAAAACCACCCTTTCCGAGGCAATTAAAAAAACCCTAAGTTCAAGCCTCGATGGCGACCAAAGGGGTAAAAACAAAATCGCAATATTATATCTTTATACAATGTCAAAAATGATTAGTCAATGTCATAGTTTGGTCAAATCCGGCCTTAAAAGCTTTGATAGACGAATTTGTTTGTGTCTATTGAATTTTATGTATATACGTACCTTTAATAATAGTTTCTACAATAACAACTATCTCAAAGTTAGATTGAAAGGGCTAAATTAAGGCAACCCAATAATTAAAACTGATTAAGTTTCAGAGGCTCTTCATAAAGTCATCACACCCTTACCCTATCAATTGAAATATTGCGTTCTATTTCACAAACAGAATATAAGTCATTCAAAATGACAGGATTTCTTTTATATAATTATCAATTAAACAAGATAATTACCTAGAATATTTGGTTTCAACATTACGACTAATATATTGAAATTCTGCAGATACAGACTTATAATTATTAAAATCCTACGGAAACAATCCTTGCCCGTTGCTGGGAAAGAGCACAAAAAAATGATTAATGAATGGACCGACCTTTTTCAACATATATGAGTATATAACTACTTCGAAAATTAAGCAGTAAAACATGTTATAAATATTTTCTGACCACGATTTTTACTTTTCTACCAATTGTACAAGGTAGGTATACAAAGAAGGGTCATTATATGATAATTATCGCCACAAAAACCTGTGTAAACCAAGCAGCTATAGCAAACTAGTGAAGTGTAGGTACGTACGTAAATTTCAGTATTAACGACAATAAAAGCACATACTTAGATAAAATATCAACCTGATATCCTATGGTTTGGTTTATATGAAATATTTGAAGTAAATAAACCAAAATCATTATCTACTGTGTGGCTAGTTTTCATCAAAATTAGTTTTTCGTTTAATTTGAAATGTAAAAAATCCCTTCAGATTCAATGTTTTATAAGCACTTAAATATTTTGCTCCTTTCAAAAACTGAACGTTGCTCCTGCTATTAGTAAAACAAACTTGTGAATTTAATGCCTGGCAAATTCACAATGAAAACTTTACGGCAGCTCCTTCTTTGATCATCTCTTAGAAATTACTTACCAATGCAATCAATCGCTAGAATATAAATGCATTTATTATATAAGCATGAACTTGAAATAATTAAAAAAAATATGTTTTTTACAAATTTATCATCCCTAGTTTAATATATTTAATCGTATGGTAAACAGAAAGACAATTATAATAGCTTTTAAAATAGCGCAGGGTGTGTACGAGTAATTGAATCACAAATACTTTCCAAATGGTGCGGTGTTACTTGAACACATTCATTGCCCAGAGTCGCTACGCGCTACGCTCGTAGCCGATTCCGTGGTTTTCCTCGTATGTAGCGGAAAGCGACTACGGCGGTCTGACGCATATGTGTCGTCATGGGCCCTGAATGGGTCAAGTGATGAAAGTGCCCGGGCTGCCGTAACTCTTTATCGAGAAAAAAGGGTCCCTTGGTTACAGAGACAAGGGCTTAGAACCATTTTATATAGAGAACATTTTCGCATCGAGACACCATCGTTCCCGAAAACCAACGATTACTGGACTTAGGCCAAGACACACAATCCACAATGACAAGACATTAATAGGCCGGGAAAGCTGCTGAGTCAATGCGTATAGGATGTTATACTCCAAAATTTCGAGATAAACTCGTGACAGCACAAATGACACAACCGTTACAGTATCTTCCTTTCATCACTTTCAAAACTGAAGTAAAATTATGTCTACCAAAAAACAGTGTACCGTTTGCCGTGTTTCGCCACCTTATAAGACGCGTTATTATTTATTTATTTGGTTTAGCCAACAAAAGCACATATTTACGTATATCTAGCAGACTAACATGGGTATCAATATATATACAATACAAGAAAGAATTGCGAATGCATACACTATTTCACCCCCTAAATCTCTGCGATGTGTAACGCAACTTAACCGATCCTGAAATCGCCTACATTATTGGAAATTTAAAATTGGCTACAAAATAGGAGTAACTAATAACAATAATAATTTATTGATAAAAATGTCCATCAGTTTATCAGTTCATTAGTTTTAACTAATAATAAATAGTTATTTCACAGGTTATTTCTCGACTTCCGTTAGCTAATGTTAGAATTTGGCAAGGGTCCAAAAATAACCTTTTCTTTGAATTTTCATGAGTTTCATGACCTTTGTATATACAGCAATTTTAAATGACACATCAGCGTTTAACTTTATTGACTGATCCCGATCACTGAGCTAATCATCTGAATAGGACGCTCTGGTAAATATTGCCGCCCAGTCGCTAAGTGCACTCTTTGCGTCTGACAGCTCCAATCAGTAGGATGGGCAGCTGATTACCCACATCTCACTGCCCCACAATCATAGCGTACGAATCACATAGGTACACAATACTATATGTATCAATGTTATATCTACCCATACTTACATCCGAAATTAGAAAATAAACGTGAAAATGTGGCTTTGCGTTTACAAATAGGTCATGCAAAAATAACAGTTTAGAACGGTTTAAGGTTAAAATTAACTTCAAACCACATAAAATGAATTGGGGGGGGTTAAAACCCCATAATTTTACATGCTTTTTTTAAAAAAAACATGTAAAATTAAGCGAACTCTATACTTCCAATATGCAAGACAAAAGTTAAATACCTAATAAAATTAAACTTACATAAAAATCAATTATACAGAAATGTTTACTTAATGCGCAAAAATGGTAATCAAATACTTGCGCAACAGCAAAAAAAAGGCAAAGCAACTTGGAACATGATATCTTCAACAGTTTCCAATAATATTACAGAAAATAATATAATGGACATTAACTCAATGCCAATACTTACAGTAATCCAGTTTTTGCAATATTTTAAATAACTTTTATGGCTCTGTAAGTTCGTACATCTTCAGCAAACCCTTCTCATAAATCCTTTCTACCTCCTGTCAATCCTCATACTATGTTTGCGGGTCCGTTGGATGAAGATTAATGTTTTAAACTGATTATGTAAAAAAATGCACGGACCGGTGACAGCTGCTGTGTTCCACTCTTTAGAAAACTAGGGATTCTACCTATGCCAAATGCGCGAAGAGACTATACTAAGATAGATGAGACTCAGAGGAAAAAACCTTATGTACGGCAGCAAAGCCATTCACAGTCGTAATATTTCAAATATGTGCATTGAAATTTTTCATCATTTACCAGAGGATATCAGGTCACTTCAGGGAACTACCTTTAAAATCAAACTCAGCAGATGGCTATTGCAGATGTGTTTTAACAGGTCAAACATTTTCTCGACCAATAAGAACCTACTCCTTAATTAATTAAGTAAAGTAAGTAAAGTACTTAATATAATATAATAAATAATTCGAATATAGCCTGTACCTTATGCTACGAGCGACATGGCAAGGGACATGAGCGACACAGCCAGGGACACGGGCACACGGGCGACACGATCGCTAGCGTTACGAGGGCTACGAGCGACATGATCGACATGACCAGGGACACAGGGACACGAGCGACACGATCGATAGCGTTACGAGGGCTACGAGCGACATGATCGACATGACCAGGGACACAGGGACACGAGCGACACGATTGCTAGCGTTACGAGGGCTACGAGCGACATGATCGACATGACCAGGGACACAGGGACACGAGCGACACGATCGATAGCGTTACGAGGGCTACGAGCGACATGATCGATATGACCAGGGACACGAGCGACACGATCGCTAGCGTTACGAGGGCTACGAGCGACATGATCGACATGACCAGGGACACAGGGACACGAGCGACACGATCGCTAGCGTTACGAGGGCTACGAGCGACATGATCGACATGACCAGGGACACAGGGACACGAGCGACACGATCGATAGCGTTACGAGGGCTACGAGCGACATGATCGACATGACCAGGGACACAAGGACACGAGCGACACGATCGATAGCGTTACGAGGGCTACGAGCGACATGACCAGGGACACGGGGACACAAGTGACATGACGAGGGACACTAGTGACATGCGTCACGTGGGACGCGAGGTTAAAGACGTAGGTAGTATCATCAATCTCTTCAACCCACCTTAACTCTTTAGCAATAAGGTTGAATTCTGATTGTAGTATTAGCGCGCTAGCGTAAACACGTGAACTCTATAAACCCTTGCTCCCATTATCATTGTATTGAAATATAACCTATACAATATTATTAAATGAAATAGGTTTACGATGTTGACTATAAATTTGCACTATTGAATGCCACCCCAATTGATTTCCCTCTCCCCTTTATTAATTTAGTAAAATTTTCCAACTTTGGGCATGTCATAAAAGTTTGTCTTCCTCTCTCTATATCAATAATTATATAATCTGCTACTTTAAGAAATCCACCAGCGAGCATGCCCATTCCAATACAACGGGATGGAACAAAATGCTGCCCAAGTAGGTATTCCACAGGAACTTTACAACAAAAGTTCCATCCAGGGCTGCATGGGCTGAAAGTCTAGCACCACCAGCATTTGTTATCAAAGTCAGCATTATGGTACACAGACAAAAATGGGATCCGGTACGGGAGCAGGCATTTATGCAAATTATTTACTATACTAGAAGTGTAGCATAAAAAAAAATCTTATATTTGTCTATATATCTACTTTTTTTCCCGACCTCTGCAGTAATGTACCGTACAAGGACTAAATTGTTAGTTTTACTCTTTCCTTATTTTCTGTCTTTATCGATTAATTAATACTTTTTATACAAGAAAAAAAATGAATATTCGTTTCACCGCGTGGGTGTTCTTAAAGACCCACATGTTTAATTTCGAAGTAAAAATGAAGCAAGATACTATGACAAGCCCCAAGACGAATTGTAACGTTGAAACCGTGGAAACTCGGTATATGTACTGTAAATATATGTAATGTTGCTATCTTGCTATATCTGCGTCCATGTTTTTAACAGATGTATAATCCGTGAACGTGGCGAAGGAAATCTACAGTCACGTCTCGAAAAAAGGAGAGTTCCAAGATCAACCAGATTACCAATCTGTACATTAAGCGGCATGAAAATGTTTCTATACTTTACACTGAGAAATAATGGATCTGGGACGGAACGTGCGTCGATACGTTCGCTCTATGCCACATACAATGACCCCGTTTTTTGGGCCCTATTACTTAATAAGCGCCGCAAGTACTCCTCTCGTATACAGAGCTACGAGTTTGCGGTGCTAGCAGTAGAAACCTTGGTCAGTGAAAGAAACTTAAAATCCTTGAACCTGGGAACTATAAATACAATACAGGGAAATAGGGATGTAGACTCAAAATGTATTATTAATTCAAAAAAATACGCTTAATGACCAAAAACTACGTTTAAACATTTCTCCATTTAACTACATTCTTCATTCTTCTTCAAGAGAATACATCTTTTTTGATTATTTTATTTAGTGTCCCCTATTAAACCCCTATTGAAATCAGGGGCTGACATAAAAATAATATTATATTTATCCTACTAATATTATAAATGCGAATGTTAGATGTTTGTTACTCAATCATGCTTAAACGGTTGAACCAATTTGGATAAAACTTTGCATGAAGATTGTTTATAGCCTGGATTAAAATATAGGGTAGTTTTTATCTCGGGTCCACGCAGACGAAGTCGCGGGCGGAAGCTAGTATTTTATAAAAACTCAGCATTAGACAATATGGTAAATACTTCGCAAGAGATAAACAACCGATATTGTCATGAGCACAAATTAAATATCTACCTAGTACAGCGCTTAGATGCGCGGCGACGTGGGGCGTACTAAAAGGAATTATATGGTTTTCTGGAAGTTCATAATAAACCATGAAGGAAAGTGGTCTTTAAAATACACGCTCGTTGATGAGCTAAAGAAGACATCTATATTTGTTGATTGTTTATAATATACCTACACAAATGCCCTCCTAATAAGGCTTTCCCTGATGAATGCAAATTATTGGTGTCCCTGCTGGGCAAAGCCCTCCCCCCACTTGGACCTGTGCTCCCGATACTGAGCAGTATCTGACCATTCTTTTAAAAAGGAGTCTAGCTCGTCTCTCTATCGCCGATGAGTCTGCCACGGCCACGTCTCCGTTTCGAGCTGACGGGCTGCCATTCAGTAGCGATCTTGGCCCACAGTTCACTTGGCATGCGGCAGACATAACCAGCCCAGTCCCACTTCAACTTGGCTGACTTCCGAGCTACATCGACTATCTGAGTTTTAGAGCGCAGCGTGTTGTTTCCGGATGCTTCCCATTAATTTGATCCCTAATATGCTACGCTCCATTATGACTCGTTGGTAAACCCTGAGGTTGGACTTTTGAGATGACGTCAGAGACCAAGTTTGTGCAGCACCTTAGGTGAGAATTGGAAGTTTGCACATGTCCATCAGCACCATGTGTGAGTCTCAGCTTAAGTGATAATGGAAGGTGACCTTTCATCAGATATTTCATGGACCAAGCTCTTCCAGGCGTTTACAGAAAAGCAAATATGTTTACAAATTTAAATTGTAGTGTATTCCCACGTCAGATCTCCAAGTCAAAATGTCTTGAATGTCAGTGACCAGCTACCGCATTCATCTGAGTTTGTTTGTGTGAATTTTCCATGTACCTACGTCAAATGTGGAAATTTCGAATCTGCCAAATTTTAGGAGTTTATCAAGAGGCAGAGGTCCAAGGCAGAGTTAATAAACTCAACGTTTTAGTTTCAAATTTTAATTACCTATTATAAAATGCAAAGATTTAATAGTTATTTGTGTCACAAGGGAGCAAAATAGTATATTTACGGCGAGGGAAGAATCCTGAACGTAGCGAGGGATCCTACAATAAAATCCTGAGCGTAGCGAGGGATTCTAACGTAGGATCCTGAGCGTAGTGAGGGATAAAAGTGTTAACGCCCGAGACGAAGATAATTTTGCTACCGAGTGACACATACAACTTTTCACACCGACTATGAGGAAAATTAAAATAAAATGCTCTAAAAATAATGAAATAAGTTTTAATTAATAACTTTTATTTAAGTCCTATTGAAGAAAGTGAATCCTGACCCACTATGGAACTGTAAAATTATCACCGTGCACTGAGGCAAACTGTTGAGATTCTACAATGCTCCATTGTGGGTCAGGATTCACTTTTATCGATAGTACAGTTAGCTAACTGTACTATCGATAAAACAGCAAGGGGCATGTTTCTCTGCTGCTGACTGTACCTGGGCACGGCAAAAGTAACGCGATTCACGCTGCCATTGCTAGTTTTTTCATTAATTTTATGATGTAAATTTTAATGTTATCTTAGCTTTAAATAAAATGTTACTCTTTATCCCTAGATCCTAGATATATACATTTGTGCCTTTAATGAAAAAAAAGCAATGAAATCGTGACTCGCGTTACTTTTACAAGTGGAATGACCCACCTACCTATGAAAGAACAATGGTTGCAGACTATTTGAAAAGCCACTTGTGCCAAGTGAAATAAAAAAGGATTTTCAGACTGGGAAAACACACACAACTACAGTATCCAAAATTAATTGTTAAATAAAAAATTGAAAATGTCTGTGACAATGAAAGCAGAACACTCGAGTTAATCAAAAATGAAGCATCAATCTAGTCGTTACAATATCAAGAAACAAGTATACATTTTTTTACCTTTACAATTATAATTGTATACATACCTAAGCACAGTGCACACTATATAACAGGCTTAAGGCTTTAAAAATTAAGTGTTACATTTGAACAATTATGAAAACTTAAATGTATGGTTTTATTAGGCACGGATATTGTTGTATTTTGAACTTGAGTATTTGTAGTTGAATGTTGACTGTGTTGTACATGTTGATTGCTGTTCGGAGAGGCTGTTTGATGGATTTTTGGTGTAGTACTAGATAAACCTGTCAAATTCTTGCTATGGGGATCCGAGGTGTCATCAAAGTGCGGTGTTGGTATTTCTGTAATTTCTGTCCATGTTGGAGATATTGAAGCTCCTTTTGAAGTGAATGGGTAGGCTTATCTGTTTTATTTTCAATCGATTCTTCAATATAGCCTTCTGCCACAGTACTCGATTGCCATCCTCCATGACGCTTGATTAAAGTTTGATCAGCCCCAGAATCTGCCAGTAAAGTGGCAGATGTGCGTCTAAAACAATGACCTGTATACATCTCTGGATTTGGCAAATTTAGAAAGCTTGCAATTTCTCGAGGTATTGAGCTAAACTTGTTTTTACCACTAACCTGTCTAGTACATTTTCCATTATGGTATTGAATAAAAAAGCGATTATTAGTCATGTCAGTGGGGCGCAGTTCTTGTTATTTATTGTCAATTTTCTTATATTCTTCACGGATGATGAATTTTTGGTCTCGCTTGTTTTTGGTATCGGGCAAAGTTACTAGCAATAGTTCATCAGAGTGTTCCTGGATGTTGTCAACAGTCAAAGTTAACAGTTCTTTGCCCGGACAGGCACCGCTAAGTCCAAAAACCAGAACTACCTAGAACAAAAAAGAACTATGCATTATTTGATAACCATTGTATGTCATTCATTACTATCATTACACTGATATTGGTTTTGGCTTCAAATATCCAATGTGATTTACTTACTTTCATCAGAAGAAAATGGTAGTCGGGTGCTTCGTTGAAAAATGTCTCAATATTTTGAGTAGTCAATACTTTTGACTTTTTTGAATTATGACCTTCAGCAAATCTTTTTAGAAATGTGGTAAGATTGGTGTACATGTTTATTTGCACGTTGTTTTTTGTGCTCATTGTTGCTTTTAACATTGAATACACACTCCAAAGTGTTGACGGCTGCAAAGTCTTAGACAATTCTTGAAAGTAAACCAGTAATACCGACTCTGAAAACGACAACACGTTTTGATGCCCTCCATTTAATAAAATTGACATATGTTTTTAAGTACTTGTTTCTGGATTTTTGAGGCAGTAGATACAACCGTTAATGCTTCATTTTTGATAAACTCCGCTGTTAATAATTCACTTTCATTGTCAGATTCAGACATTTTCACCAAACAATAATCAGTTTCATCAGCCGATTTATCTTATCCAGGATCATAAATGGCGGCAGAAGTTGTGTATGCTTTCATAGTCCGAAAATGCATTCTATTTCCACTTTTTTGAAACATTTTTTTTTATATACTTTCACTACTTGTAGAGTAATCGAACAGAACAACGAAAACAAAACTTGTGACATTTGATAATGTGATAGGGAAGGAAAGGTCACCACAGATAAAATATTCCTGTGCTACTTTTACCAATGTGTAAAAATAATCGAATCGAATCGAATAGAATATTACAATGTTATAGGATATCAATATTCATTATATCACAATAACAGTTTTGATTTCAGTAAAACGTATAATTTATTGATTTTTTTTTTAATATTACGAAAATTCATAAATTTTCATATAACGTTGTTAAGTAAAAACTTGAAATATGTTCGTTTTTAATCGATTATGATGAAATTACAATCGATTATTTTATTAACATCTGTGTTCAATTGGCACTGCGTAAATGCTATGCCAATGAATAAATTAAAAAAGTAGCTTGAACAGAAAAGTAGCATTTTGATCCCTCTCGTCGTGGAGCAAAACTTACTTTTCCGAATGAAAGGTGTGAAAAATGAATTATGAATTCTATTAACATCATCATCCCTCTAGCGTTATGCATAGTATTATGAAAATCATAATTTATCATTTTTCAGAGTTCAAGCACCAGCTGCGAATTGACGATTAACTTTGCGACGCCAGTAAAGTAGGATAAGACCAAAATATTCGTGCTATAGGAGGAAAATATTAAATTGTATGCAATTTTTTTATGATTTACATCTTTAAGCCTACTACAGTCCCCCGCGGCTATGAAGTCAATCCTGACACATTGCGCAACTATGAAGTTTCTGAATAATGACAATGTCAACCATAGGAAAAACATATATTTACTTATTGCGTGTGACAGAATAGTGAGTGACAATAATATCGCAGACAATATATACACGTTAAGAAGTTCGTATAGCCAAAAAACTAAACTAATTATTTGTCATGCTGGCAATGCCTGTGGTTTTATAGACAACTGCTTATTGGCCTTTGCGTCTAAAACCACAGGTGATTACCATGAAGAAATGGATGGTGACAAGTTTACCCAATGGTTCACTATATGCTGACTAGCCTTTCTGAGCCATCAGTTATTATTATGGATAATGCGCCTTATCACTCCATGTTACTTGATAAGCCACCTTCAAACTCTGATAAAAAAGCCCATCTCGTTGCATGGCTTCAAAAAAATGGCGTAGACGCAAGTATGCCTATGCTGAAAGGAGATTTGATTAGATTGATGAATTGATTGATTGATTGATAGACAGTAAAACGATACGATATTGATGAACTAGCACTGCAACATGGGCACCGAGTACTTCATTTACCGCCGTATCATTGCGAGTATAACGCTATTGAATTGATATGGGCACAGATCAAAGGACATGCGGCACGCCATAATACTGAGCCTCCATTTTCCACAGCGAAAATGATGAAATTATTAGAAGAAGCGTGCAATCACGTTACCAAAAATAACTGGAAAATGGTAGTGAATAAAACTAAAGCCAAAATATGGGACGATTGCAACAGAGACACAAGAAGAGACAAAAAGAGAGAGAGAGAGAGAGAAGTGGACAGTATTTTAGATAATGACTTTGAGTTAGTTATTAATACAAACGATTCCAGTAGTGATGATGGTGATGGTGCTTCGGAAAGTGATACATAATAAAGAAAAGAATATAAATATGTTCTCTACCTAGATGGTTTTTTTTCACGTTCCTTCATATACATCTGATAAAAAAAAAATTATTACTGTTAGTAGAGAACTACATTCGACTTAACTCACACTTGACTCGAATTTTATCGATACAATGATCGAACGTGTAACACCAACAACCCTAGAGGCATACTGTCTCAGGATTGCTTTCATAGCCGCGGGGGACTATAGGATTGTTTTATTTCTACTGTTAGATAGGCAGTTTATAAATTTAATTATTACAATTTCATAATAATTATAATGGTGTCTCTTCCTATTTCTATGTCAGCACGTAGCTCAATCTATAAATTTATTTCTATTATCGTATCTCTATTTCGAAGAAAAAGGCAGAAAAAGTACTGTTTTTAAATAGGTATCGGAAACAGAAGAGTACATGCAAAGAGCTTAAAGGTCGACATTCCATTAAAGTAATCGCGTTTGTTAGAAGATTTATAGAGGTATTAACTCTTTATAGTGACATCTTGAATTATTCCGTTCAAGACCTTTAATCAATTTGAGAGAGGTAGGGGGTAAGGGGGTTTTTTTTCAAATTTAAAATTATTCAATTTTTCACTTCTGCCGGCATTCTCGGAGTGCAACTGGGAAGCGGAGTGAAGCTGGGAGGTAGAGGACCTAGAGGGCTATCTGAATCACCCCCATGTATGTTCCGCGATTTTTCGTATTTTCAGTTTCACTTTTTTTTTAATTTTTCACCTATCGCCGAGTACGATGAGATTTTTATTGCGGTAGATGAAAGTCAAGTAAAAAAAGTCATAACTCCTAAAATACGAAAAATTGCGGAACATACATGGGGGTGACTCAGATAGCCCTCTAGTTCCTCTACCTCCCAGCTTCAGTATATCACTATTTCTTGGGACACCCTGTATATTTACAGTCAACCGCTTATATGTATGCAATTCATTGCCCCACAGGTTTTACTTTAATCTGATCTGTTATTTTTTTTTATTGACCTCAAAAAAGAATACTTAAAATGTAAGGTACAGATTTTACCTCGCCAAACTGTATTCACAGTTTCTTGGCGAGTGATGCGCTCTCTCGTTTATATACATTTTTGCAAGTTATGAGTATACCTACTTATTTATAACAATAAACTAAGGCATGCAAACTAACTAACTATAAATCCACGTAGCGTAAAACTAACTGTAACATTATTGAATTTTATCCAACTTATCCAACAGTTCCTTTTTTAATCTATTTTTAAATAATTGTTTCATTGTTCTATTACTGGACTTAACTGGTTAAGAATCTTAGGTACCATATGTTTGCGAGTTCTTTGGCCGTAGTAATTATTCACCCTGTGTTCTACATATCTTTTCTTGTTATTATCTCTCTCTATCTCAATATTTTAACATATAGGTTGATTTAGTGACCATCTTATATGGCAACGATATTACATAAGTTTTTATCTATCAACACTCTTGTTTCTATAAAGCAAGTATGTAAAATTCTATTCTGTGAGATTCAATACATTTCATCATTGCTGCAATATTTCACAAAGTTTATAAGAAAACTTTCGGCTTTTATCCGATATCGTAGTTTGACATAAATATATTTAAATAAATTAAACTATTAATAAAAAAATAAAAAATTATTGCATATGGAATTTACGGTAATTATTAAGTATTAATTATGGAGTTTGTACATGAACCTTTCACTGCTTTACAAGTTTTCTTATAAAAAACGAACTAATATTATATTATATAGATAGAGTACCTATCATAATATGTCTTCTTCAAAACCAACCACCTACACTCAATGCGGTGTTTGTTTACATAACATGGTATTGCCACCGGACTACCGACCGTGGCTACATCGCCACCTGTCTATCTACAGTGGCTATCTACCGTCCACATATTTCATATTGGACGGCGGACTCAATTGAGAATCCAATGATGGCTCCTCGGCTCGCAGCCGATATTGACGCCATGCTGGTTCAAAGGTGGGGCTTTTGGCGGTAAAACCAAAATTATCGTGGAACTTGGGAGTGTTGCCAGTCGAAACAGATCAGATGTTACCATCTCCAATTGTTTAGGCTTGGAATAAGGTAAGTAACTTAATATAAATTTAATTTTTAGGTAAAATTTGTCTATTGTTGTGATTGGCAAAACATTTTTGACGTTTAAAAACCACGAAAACATGTTAAGTGTCAGAAACTCTGTTGTAGGTTCAGTCGAGTTCTCCAATATCACAGACAACCTTTCAAAAATATCTGTACAGAGACTTTATTGTTACTGACAGAAGATACATGTGTACATATTTTTGAAAGGTTGTCTGTATAGATATTGGAGAACTCGACTGTACCTACTAGCACCCAGAGCCCGTTACCGAAAGTGTACTGCAGGCCAAGCTAAGATAAGTATATAAAATCTCTTTTATTGTAAACACAGGTCACTATAACATTTAATGTAAGTTTAAAAACCACCCTGACGTAAGTACGTCATTAGTTTAGTTTCAGTCGTGGCATAAATGGCCAAGCCGTGACAAACATTTTGTGTTGTGTTTTTATATAAAAGTAAAAAGTAAATTATAATATGTAGTCTTTTGATTTAAAAATAGCTTATCGTTAATACCTCGGAAGCACTTAGATAAAATAAACTAAGTTCTCTTTCTCCGATACCCAAAGGTTGTCTGGAAGAGATCGCTCTTCAGCGATAAGACCGCCTGTTGTCTACCTCTACCTACATGTTATTGTATTGTTTCTCTTTTTAACTGCTTTGTTTGTGTGAGGTGTGCAATAAAGAGTATTTGTATTGTATTGTATTGTAAGTTGAGACGTCAAATTACCACATTAACCACGTACCATGTTATGCAAAACGGTAACGGCTTTGATTTCACATATATCGCTGTCATAGTTGGATAACTCCATTTTGACACGTGCAACAATGTTATGAATCGGTAATTTGAGTGATTGAGTAGACAAATCACGTGACTTATCATTTATCATGCCGTGATAAGTGATAAAATGTAATCCATGCTGCGTCCGCTGCTGTTTAATTAACATACAGATTGTTGTGGTATTTTGTTAAATAATATATGTCACGGACATTACATACACAATATATGTACAACCCTAAGTAATCATATTTTAGCCGCGGTAAGTCCGACTACGTTAGTCGTCCTATATAGTGCGACGGTGGTCAATTAATGGCGGTTGGAGATTTGAACCAGTTACCCTATAAATTATAATGCTTTGCTTTCTTGCGTTATGGCATGTCATCCGCAATGGTATATTTTATTCGATAATGTCAATTTTGATACTTCAATATCACAGGCTACGGTGTAAACGGCATGATAGACTTGTTAAGTTGTTACAATAGAACTCTGTCGTTTATGTACCGATTCGTAGATACACTTCCAGATTAGTTTCATACTTAATTATCAAATTGTATCAGCTTGTATCAGGCAATGGATCCAGAAGGCGGATCAGAGCTCTTTTACATAAAACGCAAGGGCGGTGCGGTACTCCTATGCAATGGATATCAATTTCACAAGAACAAAACCTACAAAAGCGGATCTAGTGTCTGGGTGTGCAGCAAAAAGAAGACTGGAACATGTCGAGGCTCTATAACCGTACATGTCAGTGTTTTTGGGGCTTATTTTTCTATACATATATAAGTACAAGTGAACTGCTTTCACTTTCAGTGTTCCGTACATCTAAAAAATCAATCAGTAGCCTCATGTGTTCATTTTTATCCAAATTTACTTGTCACAAATAAATATTTGCAACTTGCTAATAGTAACAGAAACTAATAATAGGTATTCATAATTACAGGATTCACGCATATCAAATTCCAAGACTCACTCTTCTGTTGCTGATTTGCACAAAAATGAAATTCGCAAGCAATTTCATTTGATGAAGGAAGCTGCCCGTAAAACTTCCACACCCATAAAAGAGGTATACGAGGAACACGTTATACCCCTTAAGGATGCTGGATTGCTGGTGTCGAAATCATACAAGAAATACCAACGTACAGTTCTCAGTTAAAAGTGATTTATTCAAAAAAAGGAAAGAAGGTCTGCAGGTTGAAAAACTGAGGTATACAAACCCCATGGAGGTACAGGTACCGCCGGTTTTCAGCCTTTTGTTTTAGGAGATTTTGCTGGAGATAATACGCGTATCATCGCATTTTGTTCACAGCAAGCCAAGGAACTTATCCCGAAGCTAAAGTTTTTTTTAGGGGATGGAACCTTTCATAGCTGCCCACGACCATTTGAACAGCTATACACCATTCATGCTGATATTGGTTAATCTGCAGAGTTTATTAACATTGTACCATTAATTTACGTGTTAATGACTAACCCAACAACGGAGTCGTATGAAATAATGCTGAGCATCATTAAATCTTCTGAGATTCCGGATTACCCCGGTTCCGGTTCCCGGGTTCCGGGTTTCCGGGTGATACCGGGTTTTAATCCAGAGCAATTTATGACCGACTACGAGGCAGCGGCAATGGGCATTTTTTTTCAAAGTGTACCATTTATTTTGATGCTCTAGCACAATAATGGTAACAAATATGCGCTTATTCGATTATATTATCTATAAAAGATATCAGTTTGCTAATACTCGACAAGTTGGTTCTGTAGGAGTAGCCGGATTGCTTTTATTTAACAAATGTGTTGTATATTAGGAACCGAGTTCCTTCTACTCGGCTGTTTAGTTGAGTAATAGCGAACTTATTATCTCTATTCGGCTATTATGTGCTGTAAAAGATCTCTGGTGGCAGTTATGCGTGTTTTTGGATTAATTTATGCTGTTCATGGAAAAAAAATTAAAAGGGTAAAGTGTGAATATATTATCATTTATACTTTAAGGTTACATTTTTTCGCAAAGTCCTTAACATGATACAGAACATGTTCATAAGTACATATATTCAACATGCGATAATTAATTTACTGACTAAACCAGAGTCCCTGGGCATATATATTTATGCGGCCCCATGACACAGATTATATAATAGTTCTACGAACAGATACTCAAGTCTGAATAAAAATGTCAATACCTACTGCTTTAAATGCCTACGAAATTTATCAATGGAGCGACCTTGAACGCGCGGGTCATTGCCCGCACGCGCCGGCCGTTCGACGCTAGGGTTGACACCGCTTAGAAATTATTTTATAATGAATAGTTGAGTGAATTAAAAATCTTATTATTTTAATAAAACATTTCACATTTCACATTTCCTAGTAAGTACCTATAATAGTTGCTAAACTGGACTAGGTTGGTAGGTGTTTATACAATATATGTATAGTTACAAGCCTATTCGGCTCCTTTTGATATCGTGGCACTGGTGGCTCGCTGTCTTCATACCTATGAGGCGGCTTCCTTTGACGTAGCGAGTGAGAGCGAGCGAACACGACAAAAGCGCGGCCTTGAAGCCGTGTCCATCATTCCCGAAGGCTAACTTAACGCTACTAACGTATATAAGTAACGTAATGTTGTATAATAGTTTATAACTAGCATTACAAACTTGAAAGTAGTCACTAGGCATAAGTTGTTTTAATGTTTTGTTTTAAAATATTCTGATTACGCGTTTCATCCTCGCGAGTGCATTCCAGCCCTTCCAAAAAGTCATAAGTCCCTATAACAACGACGATGTTTATGCCCTTTCTTAGGCTGCCGTGCGAATCTTACTAAGTAAACTATTATACTAAGTATTTGCTGTTAGACAAAGATAAACATAAACATGAAATCTATGAAAACAACTAAATCATTCGGACAGCATGGCAGTGACGGCGTAAACTTGCCACAGGCTCGGTCGGGGTACAATATTACCGAAACTAAAGCAGGCCTTACAAATTAATTACGTATATTCATATACGTAATTAATTTGTAATGCCTACAGGTATTAAAGATTCAATGTTCCAAAATAAACATCATTACGTCCTTGTTTAAACTCACTACCTGTCATGGAAATAATTTGTACTTAGGCTTATAAATTAAGTAGGTAAGAAGAAAGAAAGAAAGAAAGAAATAAAACATTTATTCATGGCAAAAAGGCAAACTGTGGACACGTACGCACATACATATTTGCCACGAAATGGTCACAACTCAGCGTAATGCTGGCAACGCCAGCGCTGGTCTTCCGTTGTGGCCATTTGGTGAGGTGAGGACGGAACAATGACGCCACGATCACACACAAGGACAAATTGCAAATTACAAAAACAATACAAATAACGAAGAACACAAACTCATTAAAACAAAAATCAATAAATAAAAACAAAAAAGACACCTGCCTCTTAATTTTTTTTAAAGAAAAAGAAAAAAGGTACTAAAACTATGGCTTATCTATGGTAAATTTGAGTTGACAATTATTGACATTACATAACTACAGGTGACAACTAACGCGTGTTGATGCAAAACATTCTGTGAAAACAAGTAAACGTTGACCATTAAAACTAAAACTATACTATGAGACTTACTGAGGTAAATTACTAACCTTACATCGCCAGTCGGCAGCGAAAAAAAAGATAAATGTCTATTTGTTTTTCCGTTCTCACATCTTACAACACTGCAGTGAACTGAACTTCGTGCCGAAGTCATTTGTTTAATAGCGCGTTCCCACGGTGCAGTTAGGTAGCACTGCCCATGATACGTTCAATTTAAATTATAAATATTTAATAAATAAAATATTTTGTGTTATCAAAATTACTTTTGTAATCCAGTTTCCATTACATCTTATGTATACGATTTTAACTCTAGTAAAGGTGATTGCATTGCGTTTACCACACATGATGCAGCCATGTCTAATTAGCCGAATCAAAGCAATTAATTCGCTGTTACCCAACTGAAGTTCTGAGTAAAAGGAATTTGGTTGCTGGAATACAACTTATTTTCTGAGTAAAAGCAATCCGGCTACTCCTACAGAACCAAATTCTCGAGTAACAGCAAACTGACATCTTTTGTAGAAACCATAATCGAATGAACATATTAGCCGAATCAAAGCAATTAATTCGCTTAATGAACTAAAGAGCTGTGTAAAAGCAAGTCGATTGCTATTAAACAACATATTTCTCGAGTTGTCGTATAAGTGTGTAATAATAGCAAGGATGATAGTAAAAAGATTGCTTTTACTAAACTTTCATTTAATCAGATTAGAATGTCGAAAAGTGATCGTATAGAAGTGCCCAATTTAGCGGATCAGCTATTTTAGTAGCTGTTACAGAACTATTATAGGATTGATAGGATAAGAAAGCTGAATAAAAGTGATTTGGTTACTTGAACTCTGCTCAATAAGTCGTTATAATAGGCGTCCTATAGTGCGACATTTTCAATGGCAGCCGGTGATGTATATGCTTCTATAAAGCACGGTCATAGCCTGAGAGTATCGATAAATGATATCTATAAAATCATGCATTAAAAAGTTTTTCGCAATCCATATTCGTGAACATGAAAATTGTTGGAAAATGTATACGTCAACGGCGATCCGTCACGTGTCGAGGGTCAACTCAATTCAAAAAATAAACAAAGTTTTTCGATTAGAATAAGAATAAAAATAAGAATTTATTGATTTAGCACACAAAACACGGAAAAAATAAATGCAATCAAAAAGGTAACCTTATATTACAGTCTAAACGGGCGATTAAAAGCTATACGAAGCTGTCTGTTCACATTAAGCTATGGAGCCGGACATGAAGAAGCTGCGCTACTAGAGGCCAGTGTCAAACTTATCGAAAGCAGCTGCTTTCTTTCATCAACAACCAACTGAGATTTTCCTCAGCGACGATTCATTTGCTTCAAACTTGTAAAAAACTAAACTATTAAAATGCAAGCTTTATTTTTCTGAATACTTTTACTGCAATCAAGCGAGTTATTCTATACAATGCTAGTTCCAAATTTAAGATGGCTCCTATAGCAGACCGTCTTCATATTTTAAATATAGTAAAAAGCTATGTACTATTTATAAATATAAATTTAGTCATGCTTAGTATTGTATGCTTGTCTCAAGATTAAGATAGCACCTATAGAAACTGTCTTAGCATTGTATATAGAAATAAATGCTGTTTGTTTAAATAAAATAATTACAAGAAACAGTCCAGGCAAACAAGATACCTTCTGCCTGGCCACATTATCATAGGCACACCTACGTTAAAAAGGTTTCCTTAACAGCGTGATTAAAACACATTAAGCAACATTTTTATAAAGACAGGTCACACATCACGGGCCTAATGGAGTTAAATAAAACTGATTCTAACATGTTTAGTGGCTATACAACCGATCCCAAGACTAAGTCTGCCTTAGAGCTACCTATTTACTTGAACTTGTAGCATTTACCTTTATCTGCGTTGCACCTGTAGGTCACATCAGTTAATGCAAGACCTTGCAATTGCCATCTTACGTCTTTTTAGGCTTTCTTTACATCATTGATTCACTCTCTTGGTTCTTGTAACCCCAACTTCTAAGAAAGGGTATACTTCTGTACACTGCTTTTGATATCGTGATTACTTATATTATCGGTTTCTGTTCATTTGAACCGTATTTAATCCTATATTTTCCCTATTCCTGAAATTCTTAAAAATAATAAATACGTTTGTTATTTTCTGTTGACAATCTGTCAACAACGTTGTGTTCTTCTAAATAGTCATTTTCACTACCATAAAGGTTAGGTTTTATACTTTTCGGCTAAGTCTGTATACTTTTAGGTACTTATGAAACTCTGGTAGCTTGTAATTTTTGAAATATGAAATTATAATATGTAATTCTAGAACATGGGATCCCTTGGGTATAAAAGCCGATAAAGAGGGTTAAATAAAGAGGTTTTAGTGACGTATGTTGTCTGTAGTTTTTAAAATTTAGAAAAAAAATAAACTTGTCAAAAAATAAGGCCTCTTGCGTTGGGCGCCAAAACTATTCCTTGCGGCTCCATGTATTCACCATGCCAAAATCTTGAGGAAATAGTTTTTCTTCCTAGAGACATGTATGCTAATAACCTTGGCCTGCTATCATCTATTTACGATAAAGTTCAGGTTGCCTTGTACACAGCACATATAAAGAATAGCAATAGGTACGATCTTAGAAGGTCATTCAAAGAATTTAACATCGATGATATAGTTTGGAGGAAAAACTACGTCCTAAGTAACGCTGGCACTTACTTCAGTGCGAAACTGGCTCCAAAATACTTAAAATGCAGAGTTATTCAAAAACTCTCGCCCCTGGTGTATATGCTTGAAGATCCTAATGGTTCAAGAAACAAATGGCACATTAAGGATTTCAAAACATAGCATTTAGTTTAAGTTTATTTAATTTCACTTCATTACACATTATTTTACGTTCTTTTCTTTGCAGCTTTTCATTATGCTGACTTATTAGCGTGCGACTGTTCTGTAATGACTCGCTTCTGCTTTTCTTTCTTAGCTCTGTAAATAAATAAAAAATTGTAGTAGCCTAGGACTACTGCACCCTCTTTAGTTCTAAACTAACTCCCCTCTACTAGTTGGCTCTAAACCAACTAGTCTAGAATTTCCTCGAGCGGATGACTAACTCGTTAAATAAGCCCTTAGGTTCTTCACATTTTCCCCTAGTTGGCGCTAGACCAACTAGGCCTGTATATAGTATTTCCTCGAGCGGATCGCCAACTCGTAAAATAAGCCGTGGGTTCGTCATTTTTCCCGTGGAGCGGCTGACTACTCCCTCAAAAAAAAAAAAAGCCTTAGGTCATGGTAAGGAGTTCCTTAGGAGTGTGCGTCATTGAATGTGAACCACATCCCCTTATTTTATCTGGAGATGAATGTATGTGTGATTTTTGAAAGAGACGCAAGGAAGATCTGGAGCTTCTTAGTTGTATATAATTTTCTTCATGTTATTAGCACTTCATCTCATTTATGCACTAATCACCACGCATAGCATATCTATATAACAAAAAAAAACTTTTCATTAATTAGTACGAAAAAGTTTTTTTTTTCCTGGGTTTTTGGGGTAATGTAGCATTTACCTTTATCTGCGTTGCACCTGTAGGTCACATCAGTTAATGCAAGACCTTGCAATTGCCATCTTACGTCTTTTTAGGCTTTCTTTACATCATTGATTCACTCTCTTGGTTCTTGTAACCCCAACTTCTAAGAAAGGGTATACTTCTGTACACTGCTTTTGATATCGTGATTACTTATATTATCGGTTTCTGTTCATTTGAACCGTATTTAATCCTATATTTTCCCTATTCCTGAAATTCTTAAAAATAATAAATACGTTTGTTATTTTCTGTTGACAATCTGTCAACAACGTTGTGTTCTTCTAAATAGTCATTTTCACTACCATAAAGGTTAGGTTTTATACTTTTCGGCTAAGTCTGTATACTTTTAGGTACTTATGAAACTCTGGTAGCTTGTAATTTTTGAAATATGAAATTATAATATGTAATTCTAGAACATGGGATCCCTTGGGTATAAAAGCCGATACAGCCGCTGTATTAAATCAGTTTTACCTTCGACTTCCAAACTAGAAGTACAGAACAGATCCGTTGCGGGGTCACAGCCGGCCCCGCAACTCAAGAGGGTCCCTAAACCTACTCGTCGGTCGTCAGTTTTACTACGAATTGCGTCCCTGCTGGACGACTGCCTTTGCGGGGCTCCCCTACTGAGCACCTGCCTCCCGAAGCGCTACATCTGTACACCACCCTTCGGAACGGCCCAGCTGAGCTCCTCCCGAGCGTTTGGCTTGGAAGACTCCCTGCTGCACGCGTCCTACTACGCGCCGGCCACTGCTCACGCCCTACGGGACGTTCCTATCTGCTGCATGCGCCTTACTTCTCGCCTACCTACTGCTCACGCCCTACTACGCGCCTGGTTGTCGACTGCCGCGCTACACGCGCCCCTACCGAGCGCCTGGCGGAGGCTTATACCCTGACGGTACGTCCGTACGCTTACTCCTCGCACGCGCTGCTACGCACGCCTCCGGCCTGTCATTTCTACCTGCGGAACCCTCACATCCTACGGCGCGACTTCCTGGGGATCCCACTGGTTCCGTTTAACTCTTTCCTAATTTAACCACCACGTGTCCTGGTAACTAGGTACTACTGTTTGCTTGTCAAGAAACTCTCTTAATAAAGAACCTCGACCCCAACTTTTCTTTTGTAATTTGTATTTAGCTTTCATACTTGTTACGTGGGCTTCCAAAAAGGTTTGTAAGTCCACGTAACGTGACAAACTATGCTAAGCATGTATGAGTTGTAAAGTAGGTGTCAGCATTTTGTACGAATGGTTGTAATTCTGTTTGTTTTAATTTAGTTAACTTATTAAACATGAATGTTTTGGCCCTGGAATAGAACAGTTTAACAAATAGGTTGATTTACTGACCATCTTAATATGGTAACAATATTACATAAGTTTTTATCTATCAACATTCTATAAAGTGAGTACCTATGTAAAATTCTATTCTGTGAGATTCAATACATTTCATAATTATCGGCAGCTGGTGTTTTACTTAGCATGATCAATGTCATGTGTGAGGCATTAAGTCCGCCATTTGTACTTCTTATCTGTGCAATAAAGTTTAAATAAATTAATAAATAAATCTCCTAGATTGATGGGGAAAATGTTATGATAACTGATGCCTAGTATCTACCTATTATTTTTTAGCCTTCAGTATATTATATGCGTCATTATTATGTTTCTTTACAATAAAACTGATAAATAGTAATATTATTAGAAATAATTTAGTATTTTTTTTTTGTTTCATCTTACAACTCACTCATTAATCCAAATTTGCTTTTGCAAGTTAACTACTATTACACCCATATAAGTATGGATTTAGGATATGTTCTTAAAAGTTCCCAGGAAACACGACTCTCCATGCAAGTGTAGTTTGGTTCTCATTTTAAAACAGCGTGCTGGAATAACTCAAAACTTTGAGACGTAATATACATGAAACGTTGAATACCTACTGGCCCAAATGGGGGTGGCGGTGCATAGAATCGGTGTACCGTGTTCTAATCGATGCTTTTGAATCGTTTACGCGCGTGTGAAACCAACACAATTTAAATGGGTCTCTATTGTAAATTGTAATTCTGGCCAATGCCTACGGTATCTGGGCGCATATTAGAGGACTTATCTCGGCCAATGATTAAAGTGTAGCGTGCGTGAGCAGGAACGTAGGCAATCCCTTCAGAAATTTGTTCAGGATGCTTAGGGAGTGAACATACTAAAAGTCTCAACGAGTTATTTCCTTCTATACTGTAAAAAGCTAAGACCTTTATAAGACTATTTTTCATTTCCTCTAATTATCATTTCCTCTGTTAGTTCTTATCGATATTTGAATCGATACAAAATAAACCTACAAGTTATTGCAACTGCCGCATGCTAATCGATGTTGACGAATCGATGTCGCGCGGCTTAAGTTTCCCGTCACTAAATTACGCTCGTGACGTCAAAGTACCTACGCAAAATGTAACACGCTCGGTTCCCATACTAATCGACGAGCTATCTTGCTATCTTTCTATCTTGATATAGTTCTGTGAGGCTACCTATCCAGCAAGAGTACAAAAAAGTTATAACGGAGCAAACGACGCGAAAACACTACAGTGAACCAATAAAAGCATGAGGACGTATTAGAAAAGTATCTTTATTGGGTTTCACAGAACCCGTACAACCATATTTCATATTTATATGATAAGTTCAGTGATAAAACTAGGAGCACAATTCCATATCCCATTTTTGACCTTATGAAATGATACGTGAATCGTATTGGTTTCTGCGCTACCTTTTACGAAGCGCAAAAAACGCTGAAAACAGAGGGGACGGGACGGGAAGTTGTAAAATAGAGGCCTAGGCCTATAGAGGTCTTAATACCATCTCATACTCGCAGGGATATTTTCCGTGGTTTTGTCGTTTCAGCACTTTGGTGACTTCGATATCATGTAAGTAAATTCCTAGACTCACTCATTCGTTACCGAATACAAATGTCTTATCTACATGAAAAAAAAACCACCGTAAATTGGGGGCATAAAATGTTCATAATTATTTTTCGGAAACTGTTCTGCCATACAATCAAGAATTTTAGACGATGAAAATGTAATGGCAGTAAGTATATCATATAAATATTTATCAAAAATAAGTGTTGCGTGTTGTGGTAATTGTTGTTTTTACAAGTTTTATTTAACTTGCTTGGTTGGTTAGTTTGGCCCTCAGTTGAGCCCATCTTGGTTTTCTTGCTTAGCTCTGTTATCAACGCGGATGTCCTTTAAAGTCCTCACTCGACTTTACCTGATAAAATAATTGAACATTTTTTTGCGTAAAATTGGTTACCAAAATATTTAAATCATTTATAACGTCGCGCTTGTGCCAATTTTTTTTTTCACACAGTGAGGTTAAGCTCTGTATAAATTAAAAAAAAACAAAATTTGAATACCTACAACTTGTTAATTACACAGGATTTTATTAACAGTATCATTTTGTTCATAACACAGGCATTTTAAATTAAGTAGCGATAGTCATAAAAGCGGATTTTGTATTACGACCCAAAAGTCAGCCTCGGTTCTCAAGGGTACATGAATAATCATTTTGAAGTCCTTTGCTTTTAGGTTTACCATGAAAGCTCGACCAAATTGTATATTCATTTATGTCTTAAAATGATTATTTTATTATATCGTCTTAAATATGTTTTATTGATAAAGGCAACCGGTTTTTTTGCCAGGTTACCTTTTTCGTAAAATGCAAAATCAAAAAGTAATTTAGCTATGTTTCCTAGGCGACGTCCATTTCTATTCGACGGAAATGATTTTCTGCCACATTTCTTAAGAGGCGCTGAGGCGCACCTGTTTGCGTGGATTAATCTTTCCGTCTCCAATTTAGTTTCCAACATTTTACCTTAATTTGACGATCGTGTCCTTTTAACATATCTATCTGTCATTGAGTGAGTTCCGAGTGATTTTTTCACTAGAAAAAATTACTGTACTTACTAACTTTTTTTTCATTAAGTATCCTTATTACAAACAACGAATCAAACTAAAATAATTTCGAGAGTCAAGGTTCATCATCACGTACAGAGAAGGTTAATGATGATCAGAGGCCTGAATATCTACCAACCTCATTATTGTTCAGAAAGCAGCATTGTTGTTTAGTGCTAAGGAAGCAGAATTTTTTAGTGAATCTTGTGTGGGTCTCAGGAGATAAAATGAGTTCCCACGAAAAATATGTGTTAACCGAGACACCAGTGGTAGATTTGCACAAAGGAGAAAAACCTACATGTTTACAAAAGCAACCTTTTCCTGCAAGGAATAAGGTCCAATCTCCATATTGCTGACAAAAATAGATGCGCGTTACAGAAACCAAGTTTTATTTTACGAGGTCCGTAACATGAGTGACAGGGCGCCAAGATACACGCTTTTTTCCCCATTTCAGCCTAATAGGAGACTTAAAACCAAAAAGCAATCTTAAGTCTACTCGAACAAAGTTTAATTTAGTTTGATTATGATTAGGAGAGGCCTGATATACAAAGTGATGAACTGATGAACGTTATATAATCGACTAAGTTAAGGGAGCTGTAGGTAAATATAGCTGACACTAGTCGACGTTATTTTAGGAAACTTACTGTTTTCTTATTTATTTACATCAATAAGTGTTAAATTTAAACACTTGCTGTTAAATCACCTGTTTCCTTAAAACATGCGTTAGTATAACTGTTTGTACTATCGCTGCACTTGCTTTTTAACCGACTTCAAAAAAAAAGGAGGAGGTTCTCAATTCGGTTGTATATATATATATATTATTATTATTATGTATGTCTTTCCCGCTCACGGGACAATGACGTCCCGGACCTTTGGGAGGCGTGCGTGGAGCTAGGTACCTACAAAGTACCAACTGAGCCAACACGTAGAGGCCCTTTTG
Organism: Epinotia bilunana; assembly: GCA_947049275.1. Lineage (NCBI taxonomy): Eukaryota > Metazoa > Arthropoda > Insecta > Lepidoptera > Tortricidae > Epinotia > Epinotia bilunana. The sequence goes on from OX346253.1 coordinate 6,618,435, forward strand.
ACAATTTAATAAAATGCAAGGAGTACACCGAGCGGATGCTGTCCCTGCCCGTGTCATGGGACGCACACAGGGACAGCACCCGCTGAGGAGTATAGGGCCTATTGATGGTTGATGGAATCTAAATGAAACGGGTTATTGGGTGAAAATGATGGACTAGTGGCTGGGCTATTGGGTGAAACATCGGACGCCTGCCTAATAAAACTGTCTCACTTTTTATCTCTGGCAGACGGTGACTCGCCAACTGCTAGATGGGCCCCTATTAATAGCGACATTAAAAAATGGCCTAAGGGCAACACCGGTCAGAAAGCTGGGGGGAAGAGAGGTGGCACTGGACTTTAAACATATAGCCAACTCGCCACTTAGGTGTCCACATCAACCCTCGAGCAACAGCTCTTGCGACTCCACTCTGAACGGCCAGTAAAGGCAAGCCAGAGACAGGGGGCCTGTCCAACCATCCACCCGGTCGGCTCAACCTGACCACAGGACACCCCCAGGAGTACTCAGGTACGTAGGGTCGCTACGCCCTAACAGCCCGCCACAAGCTGCCTTACGTTGACTGATTGCACCAGAAATCTGGTGGGCGATGGGGCCGTCACATCCCTACGCCTATTATTATTATTTTTATTATTTTCAATGTTTGTTACCTCAGAACTCCGTTATTGATGAGCCGATTCGTATTTTTTTATTTTTTTGTAAGTAGGTAGTTCCAGGTGGGTCCCATTTTTTTCAAAAATTCAATTGGATAATGGGATTTATGAGGAATTGAGGGAACTCTTCAATTATATTAGGCACGCGTGTAGTGATTTTGGTATTCTCTATTTTAACTCGTGTATTTATACCCGGTAATCATAAATTTGGTGGAGTGGAATTGATGATGAAGACCACAGATGACTTATGGAATTCCTCAATTATGTACTTAAAAGTACAATTGTACGTCACAGATTCTGATAAGATTCCGTTGAAATAACAACTAAAGAAGTGCCAAAGGTGATCCTTGTGGAATCGACGGAATCCTCAAATATTATCGGGTCAAATACAGCGATTGGGTTTTTTTCTCTAATAATCAACGCATTTGCTCTCGGAAATCAGTTCATGTGGTAAATTGGAAAAGAAATGTGGAAATGTTCTCGTGGCTTGGCGGCGTACTAAATTGTAGTCGGTTAAAACTTTGTTTTTAAAGTAAATTATTGGAAGACAGATTGAGAAGATTGACCGTTAGGGTGAATATCCACCAGAGATCTGCGTACCTGTATTTTAATATATTGGACAGCTACATAGGTTTGCCTCATTTGGTATTTGCTTCAAATGTCCAATTCTTCGTATGTCCATTATATCATTATTGCTATTAATAAATACATTAAATATATTTATACAAGTTACTTATTAATCTACTAGATTCTACATTTTATCAATAAAATATAAGATTAATTAATTAGTGTATACATATACATACATATACAAAATAAATTAAAAACTAACCTAACCCAGTCATAGCAAAAAGACCCCATCCAGTAGTTCCGTCTGCGGCATGAAGCCCATAACGCTGGCAGCGTTACCTCTCTGTATTGCTAATGAAATACGTTGCTAGAGGTAAGCGCCAGCCCTATGGTCCCCTGAAGCGTCAATGAGTCGCTTAGTCATTGCCCTCAGCTGACCAGGGACCCAATGTTTCTACCGCAAGCGCCGCAAACTCGTAGTCTTTAATTAGAGACGAGTACTTGCGGCGCTTCAACACCTGGGCCTGGTCAGCTGCAGCGCCGGCTCGAGAGCGAGTCCCCTGGATGTGGGACACACCAAGGCTCTACTCAACCTCCACGGCACTAATGTGGCACCATCAGGTCGCCTGCCATCGTCTCTTGCCAAACCCGTAGGGTTCGAGTATAGCCGGCACAGAAGCGGTGGCAAGTGATGGACGGACCAAATCGTTTATAGTGCCGTGGCGGTATAAGCGGCCGGCGCTTTTTGTACACGAGAGGCCATGCCTACCCAACCCATCGGCGCTTTTGCCACAGACGCATGTATGTGAAACACATGCGTGTGGATGAGTGCGCGTGTGTGTGTGTGTGTGTGTGCGTGCGTGTTTATGAGTATTACGAAAGGAGACATTACTTATGAGACCCTGCAGGATCAACCCCGACCTAGAAGTTTTTCAGTCTCATCATAGCTCATATCACTCAACTAGGCCCATACTGTCTTTTTAAATAAGTGGTTAGAGAAGGATTTGATAGCTTTATAATCTAGTTTAATTTTATTGTATATAAAGGGGGCAGTGTAATTGAGATTTCGTCGCGCAAATATGGTTTTGCATTTAGGAATAGGACAACGATCAATACGTTTATTTGATTAAGGTAACGAGGGAATTACTTTACGGTGATACCTTTTTAGGCATTACATGATGTACAACTTGCGAACCGAGGTGACCGTAGATATGCGGTACAAGTCGAAGGTGGGATAACGAGTAACTTTCAAAAGTGTAACGGTTTTACTGGTGTGTAGAATAAAACGGAATTTACAATAAACTTCTATAATTAAAAAGAATAATTTAAAAACGTTGTTGACAAAATGTGGGTAGATCAAAGTCAAATCTCTCAGGGCGTGGGTGCTAGATTTTACATTTCTAGAAAATGAACCGCCTTCACTTGCACTGGTCGTTTAGAGTGCCACTTCCCTGCTGTATGTGCTGCGCCCGGCGTGATGGATAAAATCCGAGTTTGTTGTGACGTCACGGGTAGCCGGGAACGTTCTGGGATGGCAGAAGCTCACAACATCGTCGCAGCACTCCCAGCTCCTGCTCTCGATGGTGGTACCAAATCCCCCTGGAAATTTCCGTTTTGGTCGTTTAGCGGAAAGTCTGATTTTGTGTTACTGCCTGTAACATTCGGCGCCGCGAAGAGAAAGCGTAGATAGGAAGCGCTAATAGCAAGAAGGGCTAACCCAAAAGCATTAAATAGTGATCGTTGATGTGGAAGCAGCATACAAAATCAGCTTAATGTAGCAAGTAAGTACTGTGCGGTTAAAATGTAAAATTACTTATTTTCCGCCATTCGGAAATTATTACAAAAGGTGTAGAAACGTGTCTCAGAATAGCTCAGTATACTAATTTATGGTTAACTATAATATATTCTTTATTATAGCGAAATTACTAATCATGGTTTTACTTTTTAGGCAAGTGGGTAATTTTTAACAACGGACAAAGAAATTCTTATGTTTGCAGTACGCAGCTACAATAATGGATTATAACTAAAGGTAAACATTATTAGATGTTAGGCATGAAAAACTATCTACTGATTGACATTCATATTTGTTATACTTACATAAATTATGTGCAACACTCACCTAGTCGGGGAACACTCACTCACAATTTCTTTAGTAGAAATTACATTTAATTATTAATTATAGATATATTGTTCCAGGTACATGGCGATAAACGCTCTTGTCCGGGCAAAGTGTTGGATTTTATATCTGGCCAGTGGGATAGCGACCACTCAGTTACACGGCCGTATGTTCAAATGACAGGGCCGGCACTCTCCTCTGCGCTCCGCACTCCCCCGCATGTGACGTATACCAGTGACTCGCTGATTATTACCTAATAAGACTCCTATGTTTTTTTAATAGCAAGGAAACTACTTGACGCGTTTAGGTTGCATCAAGCGTTAAGGAACCTTAGTTTTTAATGATATTCCAATATAATTATAGGTTTGTAAATAGCTAAGTTAATATTAAGTTTTCTATATATTTAGGTATTTAAGGTGATAAGAATGTTTTCTCAAATAGCGGTATCGCTACACTTGTTGGGCTCGTTTTAGTTCTATTAAGTGTGTCTTAGCAGCCCCACCCCAGGAGGTAATGCAGTAATTGATAATGCATTCTCCAAGCGCTTTATAAGTTTGTATTAGAAGAGGTTTGGTTGCCACATCTCTTAGATTTCTGAAGCCATAAATGAGCTTCCGAATTCTCGATGAAACAACGGCAATGTGTTTATTCCAATTTAGATGTGCATCAATTAGAACACCCAGGTATTTAAGATGGTCGACACGCGTCAATGGGCCACAATTACCATCAACAACCCTGTTCCTGTTGCACGGAAATGTGTGTATTGCGACTTTAAAATCGCCTCCAGGTATAGTCGCCGCAGTCTTACTGAAGCAAATGTAATTTGTTTTAGAAACATTAAGAGAGAGTAGCGAATCCTCCAACCATGAGGTGACTAACCTAAGGACATTTTCAGCTACCAGGCGTACTCCATCCCAGCTCCTTTCCTGGAACAGCAAAACTGTGTCGTCTGCGAACATATAAGAGTTTCGCAGCCAGCTATGCTGTTTCCACAGAGATCGTTCACATATACCAGGAAAAGAGTTGGGGCCAGTGTACTGCCTTGGGGGACACCATACTCCACTGGAAGCCATTCACTATTGGTTTTGTTGATGCAAGTACACTGTACTCTTCCAGTTAAGTAATCAGTGAAGAAATCTAGCGCAATAACCCAATATTCTGCAAACGAGCCAACAAAATTGGTATTGAAAACGTGTCGAAGGCTTTTTGAAGGTCAAGAAACACTCCTAAACATTTCCTCCCAGCATCTAGATGTCCCGTAATAACTTTGGTTGTGCGTCTTCAGTTGAGATTTTTGTACGGAAACCGTATTGGTTACTGCCTAAAAGGTCGCGTGCCTACAAAAAGCCTTTGAGACTATTATTTACTATTTTTTTCCACTATTTTTGACAGAACAGATATAAGTGTAATGGGTCTGTAATTGCTTGGAATAACTTTACTACCGTTTTTAAAGACTGGCGTGACTTTCATCATCATCATCATCATCATATCAGCCGAAAGACGTCCACTGCTGGACATAGGTCTCCCCCAAAGAGTGCCAAAGTGACCGGTCCTGCGCCACCCGCATCCAGAGGACTCCAGCAACCTTTACCAGGTCATCAGTCCACCTCGTGGGGGGGCCTACCCACGCCGCGCCTTCCGGTACGTGGTCGCCACTCGAGAACCTTTCCGCCCCAACGGCCATCTGTTCTACGTGCTATGTGCCCAGCCCACTGCCACTTAAGTTTAGCGATTCGGAAGGCTATATCGGTTACCTTGGTTCTGCTGCGGATAGCCTCATTTCTGATGCGATCACGCAGAGTAACTCCCAACATAGCCCTCTCCATAGCCCTTTGGGTGACTTTGAGCCTTCTTATGAGGCCCATAGTAACGGCGTGATTTTAGCTCGTTTGAATATGTTTGGAAAAATACTCGAGGAGAAACACAGATTACATAAACATGCTTAATAATAATTAATAATGTGGCTCATTCATCACATAACCAGTTACTTCATTCTGAAATGAGCTCCCCCCGCACCGTTACCCGCGATACCGCGAAACGAGAACGAACTTCGTTCGTGTATCTCCGTCTTTGCCGCTCGAACTAGCAAGTGCGACAGAGGGAGATATACGAAAGAAGTTTGTTTTCGTTTCGCGGTAGGCCCTCTGCTCGTATATATGTAATAAATCATAGATACTCTAAACAAGCAGAATTTTAGCTATTGGACCGGACGAATTGGATATACGTGGACTGGGCGTTCGGGGAATCAGACATACTGAGACAGGACATTAATGGAATTCGACATTCGGGTAATCGTGCGTGTAGGATTCGGAAATTCGAAGAACAAGACATGCGGGGACTTGACGTTTGGGGAATTGGACATTCGAGGAGAGAATCGAAAATACATAGGTGTTGGCACAATTTTGGTGTATACGAGTATTCACACTTATTTGTATTTGTTCTGTAACTGTTTGTTTACTTGGATTACATTTAAAAAAAAAGCTTCATGCCATATAATTTCATCAAGGTTTTAAATAGAAGTTGCGTAATTAATTACCATGCTAACGACTTCAGGACCGTGCCATCAATGTTTATAGATCTATTTACTTCAATCTTGTCGGATATAGCAGCCCGTTTTTGCCGCCTGATCGGGTCTAATACGATCGACACGTTTCACTTGGAATGATACTAAATCCATGACGAAGGTAAGGAATCGCTGATAGCCAAATGAGGAACCTTCGTTCAGGAAAAACGTGCCGCGTTTTCGGTAGTCTGTCAATAAGACACCAATGGTTTTTGATCGTTATCGATAGGATAAACGTTAGTGTTTCATACAATCTTCTTTCGGAGTATTATCGAACCAACTGAATCATGACCCACCATAGAACCTTGTTACAATGAACGAACATACGTAAGATCATATGACGTTAATATGTCAGTTAATTGTAACAAGGCTCCATGGTGGGTCAGGATTCAATTTTGTCGATAGTACATTACTTATTTACAAAATAATTTCCTGGAGTTAACTTAATGCACCTAAGTTAATTCATCTGGGGATTTAAGAACACTAAATATATAATTAATTCACCTATCAAATTTGCAAAATGTTAAGTCAACTTCATGTCCCTGAGGTGAATTAGGTTCACTGAGAGTATACTTAATGCACTCGCGCCCAACCACGGGTGAATTAAGTATACGGACAGTACACCTTATGCACTCGTTTCCAACCACTGGTAATAACTGTATGTGTACCTTATTCACCCGTGACCTGCTAATTAGGTATACTTTTTTGACAACTTTATTTCCCGGATCGGTAAATTAGGTTATATTATCTGTGAGTGGATTGTGTGCCCTTGAATCCAGCCTTACGTGCATTAGGTTTAAATTTAGTCTACTTTATTTCCCTGATAGGTGCAGTAAGTTGACTGAAAGTTGACTGTGCCGTCGAATCCAGCCTCGGGTGCATTACGTGAGATACATTTAGCTTTTCGAGGGGGTTCACTATTGTCTTGCAGAAACTTTTTTGACATATATTTGATTTGCATAATGATACTTGGCAGAAGTAACGTTTGGCAGAAACACCTTATGCAGAGTATACTATGGCATAAATCATTTCGCAGATTTTTATAACCACTCACTTGCTTGTGGCAACCACAGTTGCCAATTTCGCGCACCCCTAAACTGATGGTGGCAACTGTGGTTGCCAAGTGAAGTATGGACTTCTTTGATACAGAAAAATTGAAAGCAATTTAGGCTACCTTTTTTGAAATCCGAAAGCAAGTGAGTGGATAACATCGAATCTTATATTGGCATAATTTATTTATTTTTTATTTATTTATTTATTTAATATGTTACATGACATTACAGGCATCCAATGCGTCACACAACTAAGATTAAATATGTTAACAATAGCACATTATAAAAAGAACAGTATACACAAAAGAGAATATTACATTACACTCGAGGGCCTGGCATCCATCACCTCACAGAACTTCAAACATTCTTTCCTCACACTTGCCCATCCCCATGCAGACAGATCGCACTCCGGTGCTGATGCCAAGAGCGCATTTAGTAGTGAAAGAGCGCGGGGCAGTGGGGAGTTCCTACGCGACACAGTCCGAGCTGGCGGGACAGCAAGAAGAACGCGTCGCCGAGGCCTAAGAGCTATTTTGGGGACGTCTGGCACAAACAGTCGCACTAAGCGGCATACTAGCTCAGGACAATCCGACTCGCCGCGAAGGACTCGACACGCAGTCAACAGCAAACTAAGGATCCGTCTTACCTCCAAGGAATTGTAGCCGAGGGTAACTAGCAGATACTTGGTTGGGTAGAGGAACGGGTAGTACCCATAAATCTTCTTGTAAAGAAACCTTAGGAAAGCTTTTTGCACTTTCTCCAGCATTAAGGCATACGTTGATTCATAAGGTAACCATACGATCGACGCTGCCTCCAACTTGCTTCTAACCAAGGCGTTGTAATGTTGATGAGCATAACTGTCTTCTACACGAATAGTACTTTCGTAGATGGTTTCTTTGCATAATGATTACACCAACACACGGGACGACAGACGGACATGGCGAAACTATAAGGGTTCCTTGTTGGCTACGGAACTCTAAAGATCGGTTCTGGCGCTTCGCCGGCCGCTGCCGCGGCACTCTCGCTCCGCTCGCTCGTCTCGCGCGCGTAGGGTCGCATTACACTTAACACTCCTCGCTTCGCTCGTCGTCGTACCTAACGGTGACTTTGGGACTGTATTTCCTTTTTGATAGCGAGTCGGGAATTATGCTATTGTAATAGTATGCTATAGGATTATCATAGTACATAAAATGATGCTAAACCAAAGTCGGCCAAAGTAATGTTCTACAAAACAATGTGCTGCAAAATGTGTCGTATGCTTGGTAGTACTCGTAGTAATGCAAAATTACCATTCGACCGAAAGTGTTTCTGCGAAACATGTAATGCAAAGTGTATTTCTGGCCAATATTATTCTGCCAGATGAGGGTAACCCTTTTGAGGGCATTAGAATCATTGTTTTCGCCACTCTTGCCAGCATCCAGAAAATGATTACTGATGGGACGGCACCTTCAAATCATGCGTTTTACCGTTCACGCAAAGTATCTTGCTGCGCATCCATATTACGTTTGTACGATACAAAACTTTTGTGTCACATCAAAACCTAGCGTATTTTAAGGACAATATACCAATTTTTTTTTTGAATTATACAGGGAATACGTAGATATTTGAAACACAATTTTACAAACAATTTTGACATGTCACAAATGATATTTACCAGCCTAAATTAGTTACAAATTAAAGTGACATTTCTGTCATAAGCCGGGCTCATATTAACTACGTTTACCGATAACTCACATAAAGACGAAACAAGTGAAAGTCTGACCTTCGAAGACACATAGTCGTTATGACTCTCGGAATCGTTATATATATTGGTTGAATGGTGAGGTGGGTTGGAAAAGGTTGTGAATGTTATGACTGTCAATTAAGTCAGATGAGTGTCAGAAAGATTAAAAATCGTTCGTGAGACGTTGTTTGCAACAACGCCGTAAGTTCTCATTGTAGTAAATTACATTTTTACTTGATCTCACAATTCCCTGTTCATATGTAAGTAGCTATAATAAAGACAGATTGGTTAAAAAAATAAAATCAAGTTTTATGACACTCGTTTGGTTTTGGCACAAATTAAACGTAATTACGGGATTCGGCAATGTCCTTTACTAGATTACTCGGTTTTTATGACGACAGTTATAAAAGAACAATCGAACCAAAATAAAAATGTGACGAAAAGCCATATTAGACATATAGTTAATGCCAATGGTAAAATTATAATAAATTATGAAGAAATAGCAAATACATTTATTATCTTTTTTTCCTCTGTAGCTAATAGAACGGCAGGGCACCTTAATTGCAATAAACGTAATTGTAAAGATTTATTAGATAATTTAAAATGTACAGACACTCAAATACAATTTGTCCCAATTGATATAAATGAATTAATTAAAACGATAAAACTATTAAAAGATAAACGCTTCAAGGATGTATACAATTTAGATTCTCAGTTTGTCAAAAAGATATTCTTAGAAAATCATTACCTATTAGAGTTACTCCTTAATGTCATGAATAGCTGCTAAACTCAGGGTATATTCGCACATTGTCTTAAAATAGGGAAGGTTATTCCACTTCACAAAAAAGATGCAAGGGAGGACCCTAACAATTATAGACCGATATGTATACTACCTACTATATCGAAGATATTGGAGTCTATAATTAAAAATAAGATTAGTGAGCATTTTACACGCAATGATTTATTCAGTTCCAACCAGTTTGGATTCCAGAAAGGTAAACAACTGGAATGGTTACGTACGGTTATTGAATTTGTCCTTAGATCATTAGATGGATCACAGAAATGCTCGAGTATTTTTTGTGATTTGTCAAAAGCGTTTGACTGTATCCGTCATGACATACTCATAACTAAATTGCAACACTGTGGATTTAAGGACAAAGCGCTAAAGTTAATAAAGAGCTATCTGGATAAGCAAAGCCAAAAAGTAAATGTTAACGGCAAATTTTTAGGCCCCGTTTTATTTTTAGTATATGTGACTGATCTTCTTGAATGCATACCATATTATGCCATGGTGACACTATTTGCAGATGACACTCATGTGGGTCTTAAAGAGAAAAACGATGTAAAATTAGAACACAAAATTGAACACGTTATGATGACGCTTAAGTAATGGTTTAATGCTAACGGCATAATCTTAAATACTAGCAAAACTTCTTCATTGACATACTGTAATCAAAATTAAATTTGTAGTTTTAATTATTCTAACTTAGGACTAAATGTTGTAACTGGCACAACTTTTTTAGGTTCTAACATTGACAATAAAATAAGCAACTCATTTCAAATTGACAAGAATTGTAATAAAATTGCTTCCGGTAATTACGCTCTCCTGAAACTGGACCTTTCATTAACAAGAAAACCCTAGTTATGGCTTACTACGCTCTTATACTCGCTCATCTTAACTATGCTTTAACCATCTGGGGCAATGCTGTTGGCATTCATAGAGTCCTTTAATCTCAAAAACGAGCCATTCGAATTCTGTTTAGTCTACACAAGGGCACTTCGGTTAGAGAGTACTTTGTAAAAAGTCGAATAATGACTGTAATACCGTTATTTATATTTATTAGTCTGTTGGAAATCCACAGTAAGACGGAAATCTTTAAAAGAAGGAAAGACATACATCCATATAATACACGCATTAAGATAAACTGTGCGTACCTCCAACGAAACTAGTAAAAACATTTAAACAATTACTTTATATAATTTGCTACCATCTCACATAACAAATATGCCGTTCATAGAATTTAAGAGCAGGCTTAAACGTTTCTTTCAATGTAACCCATTTTACACAATCAATGAATTTACAGAAAGATTTAAACAAGAGAGATCCATTTTTTAAATTGTTATATAGTATGACTTAACTGTAGGAGCACAAGTGAAGCAATGTCCACTACTTTTACCTTACCTTTACTTTACATAAAAACGGTAAGGGATTATTTTGATATTTAATTATTTTCTACTAGTATACTTTATAGAGATAGTCTGCCATTACGTAATTACAGATTGCAGTAATGCATTTTATCTATAAGGTGACATTAGTATTGAATCAATTTTGCAACGAGCTCTTTCGGTAGCAGGCCATTTGATTAATTGCACAAAAAAACAAAACTTATAACCGATGTGCATTTATTTTAATGATCTTTCATGTTATCATTCACGAATCTTCATGAATTGATTGACTCCACCATTATTTGAAAATAAAACATTAGCCATGAAACCATTTACAAAGCCTGTTCATGATTTTATTAAAAAATGTTGGAGGAAGGGCTGTCGACTAGAAAAATAGCCAAGAAATTAACTGTAAGCCAGTCGGCTGTGCAGAGAATGCGACAAAAATGTGCAAAACCTTTGAAGAATAACAGAGGAGGGCGAACAAAAAAGTTAATTCCGCAAGACTCGCGTAGGATTATACATTATATGGTCACTGGAGAAGCAAAATCCACATCGCATGCCGCCTCACTCTTACGAAAACAAACGGGAAAGGTCGTAATTAAATGGACAGTGAGAAGAAGTCTTCAGGGTGCGAAATTTCGAGCAGTCGAGAAGAAAAAGAAACCGCTTATTAGTAAGAAAAATGTAAAAGCTCGAAAAGCTTTTGTTAAGAAGTACCAAACGTGGACAGAGGAAGACTGGGCGAAGGTAATTTTCTCAGATGAAACTAAAATTAACAGATAATCAACGGATGGACGTCAATGGAATTGGAAATGAGAAGAAGGCATGAACGTGCGAGATTTCATACAAACCGTTAAACATGGAGGTGGTAACATCAAAATGTGGGGCTGAAGGACTTGTTTTGGACCTGGTTCTATTCGTAAAATTGATGGGATAATGAACAAAGAGATCTATCTTGATATATTAAAGAGGCAGTTAGGGGAAACACTGGAGAATATGCCATTCCCAATCAATGAAATAACGTTTCAACATGATAATGAATGACCTTAAACACACTGCAAAAGTTGTTAAAAGATGGTTGGCTGAACAGAGTTTTCATGTGTTGGAATGGCCAGCTCAAAGTCCCCATTTAAACCCTATCGAAAGCCTGTGGTCTATGTTAAAAAAAGCGTTAGTGAATAACTATGATTCACCGCCATCGTCATTACACGTTGTGGGCTCGGGTTCAAGAACAATGGGAGTTACTGTCGTACTGTGAAAAGGCGGTTAAGGGCATGGGAAAACGTTTGGCTGTAGTTAAAAAAGCCAAAGGATTATGGACGAAATACTAATATTAGTCAAAATTTTCTAATAAATATGTGGTGCAAAACTGATTCAATGTTTATGTTACTAAGATGATCAAATCTGATTTAATATTAATTTTAGTTTACAAGCTTATTACAATGATTTCAATCTTGTTGATTGCACTTAGCATTAAGTTCATGTTATAGATTTTCTAAAAATAAAAGTATTTAAGCAAGATTGTTTATCCCTTTAATTTTTACACGATAAATATATGAGAGTAATTGGCATTGGTTCACTTGTGCTCCTAACTGTAGATAACTGAATTATATTTGACTTGCTAACTTTTTATTATTGATATAATATCCTATTTTATAAGTGCATGATTTAATTGAAGAGAAAGTATTATGCATCAGGACGTGCTAGATGTAACGTTATTTTGTTACTTGGCCAAATAAAGAAACTTGAAACTAGGAATTTTAAAAATATTTTACAAAAAGTACTGCCAGGCGCTGGGATCAAATCTACGTACATTGTACTCTTCAGTTCGTCATTTATGATTTGTACAAAGACGATCAATTTTCAATTAATAATATGTTCTCTCTATGGCAACGAAATTGTTACACCCATAATTATTCAACAAATAAAGATAAAAAAATCAGATTATGTCGTTATATTTATTTATCAGATAGATTAGAATGGGGTAAAAGAGGTAGATCTGGAAGAAAAAAGCAACTATTTAAGATTGCTAAACGGAGAAAACCTCAAATTTGTGTCAAATGAAAACCACTTCGAATTACAAAACCGAAGAAGAATGCGACATCCTCAATACATTTCCTTCATCAATACAAGAAAACGCAAGCTCGGCATCAACTGTACAGTCAGGGGTATTGATACACGTACAGTCGGCATCCTAGGACCTTGTAAGCTAAGAGATAAGCTTGAAAAGTGCATACATGTTTATGATGCTAACGTCCATATACAAGGACAAAAATATCTGTACACGCATTTATGACATTGACAACATCTCTGTTGTACATGTACAGATGTTTATGTCCTTATTTATGTACGTATAATATTAAGACCGCCTTTTGTTAACCTCTATTTTTTTAAGTTTTTATGTCCAATACAGAGTATTTTTATTGTATTGTATCGTATATTAATACTACTGACTGTACCTACACTGTGAAATATCCAACTTCAAGTTATGAACATATCGGTTTCGGTTAATTGACCTGAACTGATTCACCTAGGGCCATTAAGTACACTTTTAGTAAACTTGAAACACCCGGGTGCATTAAAATTATTTTTAGTGTACTTTATTCACCTTCTTCACCTGGCTGCATTAAATAAACTTTTGAGTAAACTTTATTCGCCGATAAGAATAACTTTTTATCATTGGAACTCTTAACACTTTAAACTTTCAAGTGTTTATAATAATGTAATTTTCATTGTTCACACACAATTTTCTCGCAAATGAGTGGTAGTTGATGCCATTTAATTATTACACGGATCAAATAACTGACTAACTGCAGCATTAAAAATGCCAAACTTTATATATTATATACACAGAGGAAGAGGAGTAGTACTATTACACAACGGACGACAATATTTTAAAAAGAAAATCTACAAAAATGGTGCTTATTGGTGGCGATGTTGTAGAAACTTCTGCTATTAAATGCACCGACTCCGTAACAATATCAAAAGTAAGTATTTAGTATCTAGTTTTATCTCTTTCTCCCATACCGAAAAGTTGTCTGGAAGATATCGCTCTTCAGCGATAAGACCGCCTATTGTCTACCTCTACCTACATGTTATTGTATTGTTTCTCTTTTTAACTGCTTTGTTTGTGTGAGGTGTGCAATAAAGAGTATTTGAATTGTATTGTATTGTAAGTTTTTATTTTGTGCTTAAGTTTTGTGCCTCTGATTGTTATAATGTATCCATTTGAATAGTTGTATTTATATTCCTTTTGTTTATTTTCTAAATATGATGCTGAAGTATTAAAAGGAACTGCACATGTTACGGACTGTGTCATGGATGAAGCATGAAACGAATGGGCAGAACAGATGGAAACATGTAAGTAACAAGTGACGTCTACCGATGACCCAATTTCCAAAATATATGAAGAAGCTACGGATGCTTTTAAAAATACTGGATATGATGTTGTTCATGAAGTGCCGCCTTTTGAAGAAGTAAAAGTCGGATTGTACAAAAAACGGAATAAGGTCCTTAATGTTTATAAAGTTACATTTAACAGTGGTGTCGACATAGGCAACATTGTTTTCCCACAAGAGTTCAACGGCTTTCGTCTTGCCGATTATAATCCTGGAGATGGTATGAGAATCATCATATTCGCTACAAAAAAGGGCATTCAGTTCATTGGGCACCATTTTTTTTTTGTCAATGGCACTTTTAAGTTTTGTGTGCCTCCTTCTAAGCAGATATACACCATTCATGGAGACTGTGGCAGTACTTTGACGACTACCAATGAAAGACCACTCGTATAATGCATTAATGTCCTATAGACATATCTTACTAGATTTTATTTGAAATGTTAAAGTCCCAAATAAACGGCTGGAGTCCAGTTAAATACACGTGTGACTGAAAAAGTACCATAATAGAACTCCGTAGTGTTTTGCCAGGAATAACCATTAACGGTTGTTATTATCATTTTCAAGAGTAGTCAGAAAGGCCAAATCTCTGAAAATATTTAACGCCAAGCACAACAACTGCCGTTGTGTATAAATCTATTTTATTGCCACACGATAAAATTGTCGCAGGTGGGAATACATCGCAGAACAATTCAATACTCTCCAGCATCTGCAAGAACTTCTTCGATATAGTCACGAAAACATGGTATGGTCAGTTTATGGAGAAAGACACCGTACCAACAATTATGTGGAATTTTTTCATACGTCTGAGTAAAAGGATTAAAAAGTTCAACCGGAACCTCCTAGATCTGATCTCAGCATTTAAAAAGGAAGCGAACTCCAAACGCACACTGAAACAACGCAGATCAAACGTTCAAATAAATGATAAAATTATCATTGGCCATTTTCTGGAAATGATGCGTTAAGTTAGAATTATTATTTTTTTGTTTGGGTGAATAAAGTTAACTTATAATTATTGTCACTGTATCTTTTACATTTTATGAAAAGTGGTAAAGGTGTTTCAAGTTTACTAAAAGTGTACTTAATGAACCCAGGTGAATCAAGTTTACGAAGGGCTGTCCCCCCCGACCTTGAGTGTCGACAATTGCTAATCACTTTTTCGTCTGTGTACGTATTTACCAGATCATTACCGCCCCAAAAATCAGTGTGATAAGGACAACTGCAGCTCCGACTAAAAGTCCTAAGTAAAAAATTACAAGAATGGCGGTTTCTTTCTCGACTGTTTTTGCGCATATTTGTGTAATAGGCGTTTGCGGATTATGTAATTGGGCCGTTTTAAGCTTTATTTTACGTAACCTAGCACTTATAAAAATAAAAATATCTAATAAATCGAAACATAAATTGATGATATTGATCTTATTTCAAAAAATCATTAATCTGCGGTCAAAAACCTTGGAAAAAACAGTCAAGAACGTTTTCTATAGAAAAATTACCAATGGTCTTTCCTCTTAAGTCAAAAATACCAAATTGGAACCCAAAGAAATTTACCTGCGATTGTGAATCGGTGACGGTCCACGCCATTACCAAAGCATTTCCCATGATAATAGTAAAGGGCTTTTATTACCATTTTCAAGAGAGCCTGATACGAAAGGCAAAAAGTCTACAAATATTTAACAAAAAATCTTACCACCGCTGCGTTTTTTTGCGCAGGAGCATGGCTTTGCTGCCCAATGACAAAATTTTAGAAGGCTGGGTCTACATATATAGGCAATTTGCGTGTTGCGAGGACACTAGACAATTTTTAGCATATTGTAAAAAAAACTGGTTGCAAGAAAGTTTCCTTAATCAGTGGTGCTCGTTTGGCGAGCAACATCGCACAAATATTAAAATTATGCTGAGCAGGATCGTATGCCACCCATCCTGAGCAAACATAAAAAATATAACCGTGATTTAGTGGATGTCACTGCTGCCTTAAAAAAAGACGCAATGAAGAAACGAAAAACAAACCTACGAAAAAAAACAGGTAACGGCCCGTATAAGGGAAGCCCAGTTGTCATTAATATAAGACGACATATCAGTTGGACACTTTCTTGAAATGGTCCGGTGATCAAATCTAGGTGGGGGGTATTTCGCTTGTTTGAGGAAAATGTTCTTAGTGTTGTTCACTTGGCGGAAACAAAAAGGCGCGGCAAATCTAGACATAAAGACGTTCTGTACAAAGATGAATGATTGCTTAAGTGACAATCCGATATCAATGCACTTCCATATAACTTTGATTAAATTACTCAAGATATATGAGGCTAGGGCAAAGAGAATCAGGAAATTGTTGCCAAGAAGGTGAAAATATACATTTAATTGCCCTGCGTCAAAGTGCAACGACGAATAGGAATGAAAAGTAAGTTATAATTAAAACTTATCGACATAAGTACATTCCTTGTAAGCTCTCAATGCAATCTAACTGATATTTTAAATGCGAAAGTTTGGATCTTTAAGCATAATCTTCACCAAACGGCTCGCATCGCATCGGATCGGAAAGGATACTAACAGATGCGGCGACAGCCGATAGCTTTCCACCAAACGGCTTGCATCGCATCGGATCGAAAAGGATAGAAACGGATACAGCGACAGCCGATCGCGTCCGGTAGGATGTCGACGCAAACGATCGGTTCCGTACCGTTCGCTAGGATTTGCCTAGGCGCAGAAACGTAAATCATTTCATTGCTAACGTGTTAACGTGTTGTAATTTGTGAAAATGGCTGAACTTGACGTAGTATTGTTGGCTAGTGCATCAGAAGAAGAAGAAAATCATCATAAAACATTTCGAATAACAAACAGTTCTTTGTTCAAATATTTTACGGCAGTCATACTGCAACTGACACATTTCTCTTCCATATATTTAGACCGTAGCACGAAACGGTCCGTGAACTGTCACCAGCATCAAGCTATTTTGATACGTAGCTTCGCACGGATGGACGTGGAAGCACTAAAGCAGGACGCGCGCAATGTGGACTGGACGGCTGTTCTCGCAGCGCCGACAGTGGACGAGGCGGTCGCATCTCTTAATGCGACGATTCTGAAACTGTACGACGCTCACGCTCCGTTTCGATCTGTTAGACTAAAGCGGCCACCCGCGCCTTGGATTACGAGAGGGGTACGTATGGCCATGACAAGGCGGGATAGAGCTTTTAGAAGGTTTAAGCGTGACCGGTGCGATGAAAATTGGACCACTTTTAAATTTGCAAGAAACCGGTGTAATCAGATGGTGAGAGCAGCCAAGCGCAAATATATATACGAAAACGTTGTGTCCTCCTCTACTAAAGCGACTTGGAAGTTTTTAAACTCTTTGGGCGTTGGTAAACCCCCAAATAAACACACTTGTCTTGCTTCTTTTTCCTTAAACGAACTCAACTCTGACTTTCCCAAATCTTCCTCAGTTGACCCCCTCACCAAAGCCCAAACCACTTCTCTCATCAATGCTTTGCCCTGCCCTTCTGAAACACTATTTTCTCTCACCGTCGCCACCGAAGACGAGGTTAGTAAGGTGGTTAGATCTATCAAGTCGAATGCTGTTGGTCATGATGAGGTTAGTAGGCTGATGGTTGTAAGCATCTTAGAATGTATTCTCCCAGTTATCATCACTCATACCTATTGTTAACTTTTCATTGTCTACTGGGGTTTTCCCTTCTTTGTGGCGTAATGCCCATGTCATCCCTCTGCCAAAAGTGTATAACCCCAGCTTACTAAAAGATTTTCGTCCCATTTCTATTCTGCCTTTCCTCTCTAAGGTCTTAGAAGCAGTGGTTCACAAACAGCTGTCAGCCCACATTCACTCTAACCACGTCCTCTCTCAGTATCAATCGGGCTTTCGCCCTGGTCACAGTACAACAACGGCATTGCTCAATATCGTTGAAGATGTGAGGCAGGGTATGGAATCCTCTCAACTAACAGTAGGTTAACCACGACCTCTTATTGGCCTCACTTAACCTCTTAAATATTTCGTCATCGGCGGCCAAGTGGTTTACTTCCTACCTTCATGATCGCCGTCAGATGGTTCGTGTCGATCGTTCCGTCTCTGATTGGTTTGATCTTACTTCTGGTGTTCCACAGGGCGGTATTCTTTCTCGACTCCTTTTTTCCGCATTTATTAACTCAATCACGTCCCACATTGCATGCTCTCACCATCTGTACGCGGACGATCTACAACTATACAACACAACTAACCAGGGCAACTACCAGCGGACTAAATAGTGCTATTGACAGTATTAATGATGACCTGTGCCGCATTTCCGCTTGGTCGCGCAGTTTCGGTGTGGCTGTGAACCCGATCAAATGCCAGGCTATTGTGCTCGGGAGCCCCCGTTTACTTTCTTCAGTTGACCTGACACAGGCAACTCCAATTTTCTTTGAAGACGTCCCAATCCCGCTTTCATCACAAGTGAGAAACCTTGACTGTGGTCTGACGTGGGAACCGCAGGTGTCTGATGTCTGTCGCAAAGTGACCAACACATGAAGAGCCCTCAACCGATTTAAGAATTTCCTCCCAGTTAGCACCAAGACCCTCCTTGTTCAAGCTCTAGTCTTACCAACCATCGATTATGCTGACGTGTGTTACTCCAATATAACACAGGCTCTGCTAAACAAGCTGGATCGTCTTTTGAATAGCTGCATCCGATTTATTTTTGGACTTCGCAAGTATGACCATATATCCGCTTTTCGCCGTCGACTAAACTGGCTCCCCATTCGTGAACGCAGGTCATTACGAGTCCTTTGCACACTTTATTCCCTTCTATTCGACCCTGCCGCGCCAGAATATCTCTGGTACAAATTTATTTTTGTTGCTGCTCGACCCAGAGGAGTACTCCGCAGTTCCCGTAGGCTAAACCTGTCTGTTCTCTCTCACCGGTCCGGTTTTATGTCTGGTTCTTTTACCGTTCAGGCAATTCGACTCTGGAATGCTCTTCCGCTAACTATCCGTCAAGCACAAAGCAATTGACTTTCAAGCGCAAGTTACGCAAGTATATTTCTGATAAGCGCGTAGGATAGTTGTCAACATAGTATTTTTCACTGGGTACAAAAGGTATATATATTAGTGTATATTATTTTGTATATGTGTATTTTTTTTCCAGTATGTATTTGATAGAAGTTTATCTTGGATTAAGTTTTCATTTAAATTTAAATGCCTGCACCAAATGTCTCTGTTTTGCCCAATGATTGACTGATAGAGAATGCCTTATGGCATTAAGTCCGCCATTTGTACTTTATCTTGTATTGTGCAATAAAGTTTAAATAAATAAATAAACTTTGCAAGCATGAGAAGTGAAATAGTGCTTTTCTTCAAAAATGCGAGGAAATCAATAGATATGTTCAATACTACCAATAACCTCAAATCGGCAGAACAATAGTTCCCTTCCCTCCTCATTTATTTTGAAATAAATAAGTAGTTAAGAAGAACTTAAAATATTTTTATTGAAGGCAATCCACGACAAAAATATCCCTTTTTCAATTAGCTCATAAAACTCAAGTTTCCCTGAGGTGCCTGTGTTATTTATTACTTGGCGTTTGTTCTACACAAAGTTTTGCTTGTTATGCAAATCGCAATCGTATTTAAACTTTGTCAACCAAAAGCCGGTGTTTGAGGGGTAGCGTGAGTAAGTAATTCAGGAACAGCAGACGGGTCTCTTCAATGATTAACTTCTTCTTTTTGATTTTACAATTTGATTTATTGTTAGCTTGAAATATTTTGAAATTACAAGAGTTTGGTTCGTGGCGAATTTATATAATAATGTAGGCAAATCGCGTGTGTGCCTTAGCGCCTGTGGATGGTAAAGTGAGCAAGTCATCGCCGCGCCCCCGCGCGGCGCAAGTTGAAGGCTCCTCCTCTTCAGTTGGTGTCCGCTAGATGGCGTTCAGTACGCGAACATGCCCCCGGCCTTGAAAGCACTCGCTTTCAATGTGGTTGTGTTGATGTGGAAGTGGCTGGTGCCGCGTCACTTTCAGGCTGCGGCAGGAGTGGGCAGAGCTTGGAGAACGCCCTGCGTATAAGGCCGCCCGCTGTTTTGACGTCAGCCACCCGAGACACTCCGTCCTTTCCTGTGAACACAGCTACCACCCGACCCAAACGCCATTTGAGGGGTGGTAGATTATCTTCCTTGACCAGAACTAACGAGTGAAGAACGATATTCTGGCCATGTGTCTGCCACTTCGTTCTGATCTGCAGCTCAGAGATATACTCCTTCGACCATCGTTGCCAAAAGTGTTGCCTCATTTGCTCCAGCATCTCGTAGCGGGGGAGGCGGCCTGTCGCCGCAGTGAGGTCCTTGCAGGGCGGCGCTGTCAACGGTCGGCCAATAAGGAAATGAGCTGGACTAAGGGCAACGAGGTCATTTGGATCTGTGGACATAGGATGCATGGGTCGGGAGTTCAGGACGGCTTCGACTTGTGCTAATACCGTGCTGAACTCCTCGAAAGTTAAATGCGCGTTACCAACAACGCGCTTCAAGTGATATTTGCATGACTGTACAGCTCTCTCACACAATCCAGACATATGTGGAGCATAAGGCGGGTTGAAATGTAAATTTATACGATCGTTAGAGGCACAATCAACAATATCATCTGAGTGACTTTGTAGGAACGATGAAAGTTCTTTCATAGAACCAACAAAGTTTCGGCCATTGTCCGAATAAATAGCGTCTGGCTTACCACGTCGCGAAATAAAGCGCTTTAGCACGAGCATGTATCCTTCGGTACTAAGACTCGTGACAAGATCGAGATAAACCGCGCGCGTCGTGAAGCAAACTATCAAACATATGTAGGCTTTTTCGAGTTTAGCACCCCTACCCCTACGGTTAAGTACGTACATCGGGCCCGCATAATCAACACCGCAGCGAGCAAAAACAACCCCCGGTTCCAGACGCTGTGCAGGTAAGTTACCCATTATAGGCGTAAACGTTTTCCCCTTCATGCGGATGCAGGTAACACAGCTGCGCACGACCCGTTTTGCTAAGTTCGTACCACCGAGAGGCCACCAGCAATCTTTGATGGAAGAAAGCAGAAGCCGGGGCGGAGCATGCAGTAACCGTCTATGCTCACTCTGAAACAAAAGGTGTGTGAAACGGTGTTTCGAACAAAGCAAGATCGGATGTTTTTTGTCGTATGAGAAACCAGGTGAGTTGCTAATACGACCTCCAACCCTTATTAGTTTATGTGTGTCTAAAAATATGTTAAGTTTAGCTATCCCACGTGTGTATTTATTTGGTAAGTTTTTAGATAAGTTATCATATTCGTTAGGAAATGATTTAATTTGCGAAAGACGCGCCAAGTGCTGCACCGAAGCATCCAATTCGTCAACAGTCAGCGGGCCTATTTTACGATTCATTTTATTTATAATGCGTGTGTTGTTTATAAATCTTAAAACATAAGCACCCGCGCGCCGTAAGCGGTTAAAAGATGAAAACCTGTCGAATGGGAATAAGTCGGTGTCGACTTGGCATGTCATGTTAATTGTGTGTGTTTTTATTTCCGGTAAATCAGTATGTGTCATTTTTGAAGTGCGTGATGTAGTACTAGGCAACCAGTTCGACTCCGGTTCATGTAAAAATGACGGCCCATTAAACCATAGTCTGCTGTTGATAAGCGCGTCAAGTTCAAGGCCGCGACTGACCAGATCGGCAGGGTTTTGTTTACTACTCACATGCAGCCACCGCGCGCTCCCGGTCAATTCATTTATTTCCGCCACTCTGTTTTGGACGAATGTTTTAAGTGTGTGAGGTGCCATTCGTAACCAGCCCAAAACAATAGTGGAGTCCGTCCAGAATGTCACAGTATCAAAGTTCACCTTAAGTGATTGAATAACCTTTGAGTACAACCTAGCAGCTAACAAAGATCCTAATAACTCGAGTTTCGCAATAGTAACCGATTTAAGCGGCGCGACCTTACTCTTCGCGCATAGCAACTGTACTGTAATTGATTGGTTATCTCCTGAATGTGTGCGTACGTATGCGCAGGCCCCATAAGCAGCCTGGCTGGCATCAGAAAAAAAGTGCAACTGTGTGCATTGCGCATACGCACCCATTACATAACGAGGAATGCGAAGACTATGTATGTGTTGTATATGCGTGTTTATGTATCGACGCCAGGCTGATGCGACGTCATCAGGTACCTCTGAGTCCCAATCTAATCGGCACAACCATAGTTTTTGAAGTAAGATTTTGACAATAATTATGGCTGGCTGAAGTAACCCGAGCGGATCGTACATTTGTGAAATTACGGACAATATTTTGCGTTTTGTAATATGAGTCGTGTCATGTTCTATATTAGCGGTGTAATGAAACTCATCTGTGTTATTTGTCCATCCTAAACCGAGTGTTTTACTTTGACAGTTGTCACCCAAACACAATTCGCGTGACGTTATTTTGGATGATGTAAATTCTGACACGTCAAAGTTAAACACCCATTTTCGGAGTGGGAAACAGCCTGACTGAAGTACGTCGGTGACCTTTTCACAGATGTTAATTAATGCGTGTTTATCGTTATTTCCTGTAATTAGGTCATCCACGTAACAGTCTTCTAAAATAGTGCGAGAGACCTCTTCGTCCGGACATTCTTTGGCCAGCTGATTTAGGCAACGAATGGCCAGAAAAGGCCCGGACGCGGTTCCGAATGTAATGGTGTTGAGCTGGTAAACATTTAGTGGATCGGAAGGGTTCTCTCGCCACAAGATAAGTTGAAGGTTCCGCTGGTCTGGCTGTATAAGAACTTGCCTATACATCTTGGCCACATCGGCACATGCGACGTATTTGTTTTCGCGAAAACGTAATAATATCGAAAACACTTCGTTTTGTAATGTCGGTCCGAGTAATTGCAAGCAATTAAGTGATTTGCCTGTACTTGTGCGCATACTACAGTCAAAAACCACTCTAAGGCGTGTTGTAAGGCTGTGTTCTCGATAAACGCCAAAATGCGCCAAAAAGCAATAAGGCTTTGTGTAAGTGTGTATCGGTGACATATGTCCTAACTCGAGGTACTCGCGCATAAACTCGCAGTACATCTGTTTATATTCCGGGAGCCGCTCGAGTTTACGTTCTAGTGATAAGAACCTACTTTTAGCTAAATCAAATGTATCGCCGAGCGAATCAGCTGATTCCTTCAAAGGTAGGCGCACGAAAAAACGACCATCGTCACTGCGTGTGGTAGTCGCCGTGAACAGCTGTTCACAGGCGCGTTCTTCGTCAGTCAGTCCGTCTCCTATCTTATTAACCTCCTCGAGCTCCCAAAAACGTTTAAGTTGCGCGTCTAATGTCTGCGTGAAATGACAACTTGTTTTATTTAATGGCATGTACTTGCCATGAATAGGGCCTGAAATAACCCATCCAAGCTTTGTGTTTTGCAAATAAGGCCCTTCTGCGAGACGAATGCGACCTTCATTTAACAAATCCCAGAAAATATCCGCGCCTAACAATAAATCGATTTGTGACGGTTTACAGTAATTAGGGTCTGCGAGTTGAATACTGTCTGGAATTTTTATGGAATGCGTGTTTATTGCAGCTGACGGCAGCTGATCCGTTATGCAAGGAAGTACCATACAATTAATGCGTGCGTGGTAGTTACTTGTGATAGACTGTAGGTTAAGATTACACGAGTGTGTGCTTTGCGTGATTGATTGACCTACGCCTGTGATTTTGTATGTGGACTGTATCATAGGTGCGTTTAATTTGTTTACGAATGATTGTGTGACGTAACTATGCTGGCTCCCATTATCCAGAATCAGCCTAGCCCTATGGAATGTGTTGTTGCTATCGGAAATGTCTACTAGCGCTGTAGATAACAAGACCGGTTGCAGTGAAGATGAGCTTGTGTGCGAATTAAGACTCGTAAGTGTGTGATAGTTAGTCGAGGTGGCGGGGACGGCGCTCGCCGGTGGCTTATTGTTTGCGTTAACAGCCAAAGTCGATGCACCGTCGCCGTCACTGCTTAGGTTGTGAATTAAACTATTATGTTTTTTCTGGCAGATCCTACACGGACCATAAAAGCAATTGTCAACTGTGTGACCAGAGCGCAAACAGTTATGGCATAGTTTCTTATCGTCAAGCAACTTTACTCTGTCTGTGACAGTTAAATTAAGAAAGCTATTGCACGAATAAAGCGGATGATTAGCGCTGCACATTTGACAAATGCGAGGAGAAGCACGTTTGAAGCTGGATTTGTTTGTGTGTGTAACGGTGGAGCTAGAAACGTAGCTTTGAGTTGCGTGTGATTGCGATTGATTTGATAACTTTTTTGGTTCGTGAGAATGTGAGTGCGTCGTTTTCGAATGATTGGCTGCAATCGATTCTAACATATCTGCCCGATTTTGTAGAAAAGTTATCAAATCCGTTAATTTTATTTTAACTGACGAATCATGCTGGTTTAAGTTGATTGAACCCTTGTACTGCTCCCATTCGCGTTCTGTGGACGCGTCTAGTTTGATGACAATTAAATAAATTACCAAGGTGTCCCAAGAATCCGTTGGTTCTCCTAGCGTCTTCAGGGCACGAAGGGAACGTAGTACAGAGTCAATCAGCTTTCTAATTTGTGTTGCTGATTCTTTATTGATTGATTGCGTGTTAAAAAGCGACTTTACGTAGTTGTGTGTGAGTAACCTATTATTGTTATAACGGTTTTCGAGAAGCTCCCATGCTGTCATATAGTTCTCTGCGGAGAACTCCAAGGATTTGATAACCTGCAAGGCGTTACCCGTTAAGGCTGCGCGAAGGTAATGGAACTTCTGGATGGCACCAATATCCTTAGAATTATGTATGAGAGAAGTATACGTGTCCCTGAACCCTAACCATTGCTCGTAAGAGCCCTCGAAGGTCGGAAGTGCGATTGTAGGCAACTTTACTGGACAAGAACTCACAGGATCACTGCTGGCAGCGGCAGGGTTACTGCTGCTATCATCAGCGAACCTAGAAGCCAACGCCACAGCTTGATAATATTGCGATTCGAACTCTTCGCGGTACTCGACATGCTTTAGCATCTCACTTTCCTCGACTAATTCTTCGATCCGAGTCTGAACCCCATCGAAGTCTTTGTAAAGACACGTGGCATTTGCTATACGTAACTGTAATTCAACCTTTTGGATATTCGTTAAATTATCATTAAGCGTATCGACATATTTAGCGAACAACGTGAGTTTACTCTTGATTGTGCCTCGTCTTTTGGTCAAGTTGCGTAAGTCATTTAAGTCGATGGTTAAATAATTTGGGGACAATTGTAGTTTTGGAGTAACCATAATGTGTGTGAGAGTGTAGTAGAGCACTTACAGTTTTATCCCGAAACTCGTTGTTGGCACGTAATGGCGGCTGAACTGCACCGCGCGACACGTGCACGACACTGAAAGGTTATATATGGACACGATATTAGCACAATGCGATTTGCGGGAAGAAGATAAAGGATGGATGACCTGACCGTTGTGTGCTGATCCTGGCGCTGGTTGATGGCATCCGGTTCGAAGGACCAATGTTTGAGGGGTAGCGTGAGTAAGTAATTCAGGAACAGCAGACGGGTCTCTTCAATGATTAACTTCTTCTTTTTGATTTTACAATTTGATTTATTGTTAGCTTGAAATATTTTGAAATTACAAGAGTTTGGTTCGTGGCGAATTTATATAATAATGTAGGCAAATCGCGTGTGTGCCTTAGCGCCTGTGGATGGTAAAGTGAGCAAGTCATCGCCGCGCCCCCGCGCGGCGCAAGTTGAAGGCTCCTCCTCTTCAGTTGGTGTCCGCTAGATGGCGTTCAGTACGCGAACAGCCGGGTTTCTGCGCCAAAGGTTGGGAACTCAGACGGAATTATTGTTCATTCCGTACGTGTTCTTTATTTTGTAACATTATTGATAAGGGCCTGGAAAACTATAATAGGGGCCCAAAGAAAGTTAAAGTACAAACATCAACTCGTGTAAACTTAGGCTGCAATTTTGTAGCCCATTATTAGCAAATACCTAGTTTTAAATACTGACCTTATTTGAAAGCTTGGCTTGCGGGTTCACAATGCTCAGTATGCTACAATTGGACTGAAGCTAAGCATGGAAGATTAAGATAGCAATATGAATTAAGCGTTATCGTAGTAAAGTCTAAACTAACCAATGAATGTGGAAATCTAAAAAATAACCGCTCTCTTCCATTTAGGTATTTGTCAATGACATCAATCAAGCTAATTTGTAGCATTCGTTGTTTTTAAGTTATATACACTATCTTGAACAAAATATATTTAACCAGAATAGGTACACACTGGTCTGCAGTAATCCCTTCATTATCTATAAAATCCACGTCTTAAATATTAGCAGTGATAATTCGTTTTACAAAACAATTTTTACAAAATAATTATCTGTTGAAAATATTATTTTTATTTAATTTAATCGTATGGCATATATTATTTTGGCCTTTACAGTTTATCACTCTTCAGGGGACACGTGCAGGGTTGTGGTAGGTAGCTCCTGCGGACGCGAGTGACAGTTGTCCCCCCTTTGTCAAGTGAGTGGGCAGCTCGACTGTTAGAAGTTCTTAAGCCGCCTGAAGGCCTCTAACTCGGCTTAACGACTACTGTCATAGACAACAGCCGGGATCAACTGCTAAGCGTGCCTTCCAAAGCCCGGAAACACACATTTATATTAACAACTCAAACATCAGGCGGTCACCCATCCAAAGACTGACCGCTGCCATCTTTGCTTAACCTGCGTTATCGTTTCCGACTCGCAGGCCCCGCTAGGCTACGAGCGCATTCTAGACTAGTATTTACTTTTACATCAGACCTCTTTTCTAGGTATTTCGGG
Source organism: Epinotia bilunana (assembly GCA_947049275.1). Lineage (NCBI taxonomy): Eukaryota > Metazoa > Arthropoda > Insecta > Lepidoptera > Tortricidae > Epinotia > Epinotia bilunana. The sequence goes on from OX346253.1 coordinate 6,645,477, forward strand.
GCTTACCCATTGTAGTGTGATAAGTTGTCACTACTAACAAGTTTCTTGTTTAAACTCTCGAGTCTACTTCAACGTTGTTGATATTTACTTCGCTAATAGCTATCAAACTTTGCCAAATCTCATATTTGAATAGTTTAGTGCGGGTTGAGACCCTCTTCAAACCTTCTCATATATCCAGGGAAATGTCCTTGTTAATCAAACTCATATTGTGCCCTTGAGTGAATTGTTTAGCCGTTGGTCTCATTGTGGTGTTGATTTAGGTTGTAATTGGGCATTTGTGTTAGAATATTACATGTTAGCTTCCCCTCAACTCACTTCTCTAGTGCTTGGTGGTTTTTAATCCACAACTTAAACGAGGCGTCTAATAAGTTTAAAATTATATTAATTTTGTCGTTATCAATTAAGTACTGGCATGTAGTTTGGTTAATCTATTATTTTGAAATGATTATTATTGTTCTTCTTCTGCTTCTGCCCGCGACTCCTTCCGCGTGGAACTCGTTTATATCGTAGCTCGATACAAACTTTCATCCCCTCAGGGGATGATTTCCGGGATAAAAACTATCCTATGTACTTCCCCGGGATTCAAACTATATCCGTACCAAACTTCATCTCAATCGGTTTAGCGGTTTAAGCGTGAAGAGGGTTTCGCATTTATAATATTAGTATGGATTTATTTTATTGTAAATTACCGTTTAAGACGTAAGCCACGTGGTCTATATGCAGAATAAATTGTTAGATTTTGATTTTGAACAATACATCTACAGCTATACATCTCTGAGTCTGTCTATATGTGGCATAGCTGATGACATCCTTTAGGGAACAACGATGAGGTTTTTTCAGTCGAAAGTCTTGTTTGTCGAGATGGTTCTTAGTTATGTTGGTTGTTTGGGGGTATATTTAATTTTTAACGCTTGAGTTACATATCAACTTAGTCGAACTAAGCAAAGCTTGTACTATGAGTACTAGACGACGATAAACTAATATAGATAAATGAATACTTAAATACTTACTTACATAGAAAACATCTATGAAAAGCAAATATTCGTGATCGTCACACAAATAAATGCACTTACCGGGATTCGAAACCAGAACCTTTAGCTTCGTAGGCAGGGTCACTACCAACTAGATAATTTCAAACCGGTCTTTAATCATATAAACATATTTGTTAATTGATGAATGATTTCCTGTCCATTATAACTTTCATCGGAAATACCTCATTCTATTTATCTACCACAATTTAATGTCGCATGCAAATTTTTAACGCATTTAAAACGCCTTCATAAATATAATGACTTTCATGATGACTTTCACAGAGTCATCTTTAATGTAGGTAATTAAATAATGGTACGCATTAAATTCATGTTTTATTATTGAGTGATATAATAGTACATTACTGCAGAGGCCGTGAAGTAAGGGATTGCTGGACGAGATTGGGGTAGTGGGATACAACGAGTCCCGCAATCCCTGTTCCGGCCGAGGATTGTATAGTGCTTTTCTCAAACGATGTGAGGAAATATTAAAATAAAAATAATTACAATCGGAACGAAAGATCAGAATACAATTGTGTAATTTGCCGCCTTTTTTATTTTTTAAACATGCCATTTTAAGAAGCCGTTCGAGCATCATGTTTAACCGCACATAAGTATAGTATCTACCATAGATTTTTTTTTAAGTCGAAAGTTTGCTTACAGAGTCCAGTGGTGGTTGGCAGTATGTAATTCTTCCTTTGTCAATTTAATATTAGTAAGCACATTTAAAAAATTAGAGTAGCGGACAATAGTGGTTTTACTTAGGGTTTTCATACATTAAGAAATGTAGGGAGCCTTAAACAAGAAATTTCATGTCTTAATTTCGTGATATTATCGCATACATTTCCGAGCATGTTTGAGAAAATATATATAATATCCCTTCAAAGGCAAAGCTCCAGTTGAGTATCGTATGAATATTTTACTACCAATATGATGCATATTTATATGAGGTAAGAACTCGTAAATTTCATGGCTGCATACCTAAACAAATAAAAACCCGAAGATGGGATCTATATTTTGACGACCGGTTAGCCTAGTGGGTAGTGACGCTGCCTACGAAGCTGAAGGTCCTGGGTTCGAATCCCGGTAAGGGCAAATATTTGTGTGATGAGCATGAATATTTGTTTCTGAGTCTTGGATGTTTTCTATGTATTTAAGTATTTATATCTATTATATATATCGTCGTCTAGTACCCATAACACAAGCCTTACTGAGCTTATTATGGGACTAGGTCGATTTGTGTAAGATTGTCCCCTTATATTTATTATTTATGTATATGAATGCTTTTCTTGCCTCAAAAACATACGGTTACTTTATCATGCGTGATGGTAATAAAAAGTCATAGTGTTGGAGAGGTGAACCACAGGAAGCTTTTTACTGGAGTAAAAGTATTTCTGGCTGGATACATAAAATCCAATCAGCAGCCTAAACCGCCAGCAGATAAACTCGTACTCAATTTCACTATTAAACCTCCCAATCTCAATAAATAAATAGTGGCTCGTGTAGATTGTCTAGTTTTACAAATATTTACTTCAACCCTTAAAATTAGGCTTTCCCAAACCCTGAGGTCACCGAAGGTCGACCAATGCCAAAATGTATACATAGACAAAACGCCAACTATCATGTATTCGTCGTCACGTAATCGCGGCTGTGTGTGACGGTGCGTTCTTCTATACGCAGGATGTCACAAGCGACATAAACTAAAATATAGCCACACCTAACTTAATGTCACTGTACAATAAGTACCTTTATTTTAAATATCTACTTAGTTTTCCATCGTCAATAGAACTTATGACCATTTTGACAGTTTAGAAGTCACGGCAGAAATAAGATAAATCCGACGCAATCTAGCAAGGGCCGGATCAGGCGGGAAATCCGGATAAGATTGTGACTGGGCGACTTATCTTTGATGCAATTAAGATGGCCGTTTACGTGACAAGGACCATTTTTTATAGGCTCATCAGTTTCATTGCGTTTTTGTTTCTTATTTTGTATCCCAAACTCATGTTTGCTCTTATATACGAGGGGCATTCAAAATATTCTCGGTATGCGGATGAAAACAAACAAGTACGAAAAGTTTGATATTTTTATTTTTCAATATACTCCGCCCCTATCTTCATACACTTATAAGATCGATCAATTTTTTTTTTTAATCCCTCATAGAAATATTTTTTATCTTTGGTGTTAAAATGCTCCTCCACGGCCGTCTTCAACGCTTCATCGTCAGAAAATTTATTTCCACGCAGATCCTTTTTAAGATTGGGGAACAAAAAGAAGTCGCTTGAGGCTAAGTCCGGACTATAGGGTGGATGAGTAACAGTTTCAAACCCACATTCAACAATAGCTGCCTTGGCAATATGAGCAGTATGGACAGGGGCGTTGTCATGCAGAAGCAGAACACCTTTGGTTAACTTTCCTCGCCTCTTTTCTTTGATCGCATCTCTTAATTGACGTATAACGTTAGCGTAGTACTGCCCTGTGATATTTACACCTTTTTCTTTATAATTGATAAGCAAAACTCCTTCACAATCCCAAAATATTGTGGCCATGACCTTGCCAGCTGAAGGGATGACCTTGAACTTCTTGGGATGAGCTGAACCCTTAATGTGCCACTGCATGGACTCCTGTTTGCTCTCTGGGTCATAATGATGAACCCAGGTTTCATCTCCAGTAACTATTTTTTGCAGCACCTCATCGGGATTTTCACCACACAGGTCGATAAAATCTGAACAGCAAGCCACACGCATATCCTTTTGAAGCCGCGTCAGCATTCGCGGAACCCATCTTGCACTTACTTTTGACATATTAAGATGGTCATGTATAATGTCATGTACGGTACCAATAGAGAGATTGGTTACTTGAGCTATAGATTTTACCTTCACTCGACCGTCTTTCAATATAAGTTTTTCCACTTTATCAATATTTTCTTGTGAGGTAGCCACTACAGGCCGGCCAGGTCTAGGGTCATCTTCAATACTCTCCCTTCCACGCTTAAATTCGCTTGACCATTTTTGAATAGTAGATAAAGAAGGAGCAGACTCACGGTAAACACAATCCATTTCCTCTTTTATGGTGTTTTGATTTTTACCCTGTTTTGACAAGAATTTTATGACGGATCGGTGCTCTAATTTCGTTAACATTGTTAATTCGCTCATGGTGTTCCTGTTTGTTCGGCAATTGCAGAAAAACAAAAGAACATCTCGGTTCCAATTTTACTTTTTTGTAAATGTCAATGGATGAATCTTAGCGGCCAGTAACAAATATATATATAAAAGAGGTTGTAACGTATCAATACCGAGAATATTTTGAACGCCCCTCGTATATTAAACCAAAATAAAACAGCCTGTGTTCGGAGCGGGGCCAGGTGGAATCAAACCTACTTACTCAAATTGTGCGGTGAAATGAATATTCAAGTCGTAATGACTAGAATAATGCTGAGGTTCGTCTGGGAAGTGTGTACCTAGATTCAATTTATTTTTCCTTTAAATACTCTGTAGTAGGTTGCTATGCCCGTACATTTATTTGTTACAAACGCTTGTGAATACATCTGCCAATCTTGGCAATATATCTTAAGATATTATCGTAATAAATTAAGACTGCGAACGTCGTCTACAAACCTTTTATATTATTTAAGAGAGTTCTAACACGTTTTCAATGTCCACTGTAGGTACTTTTGTACGGCAACTACCTATCTAATCTCGCATAAATGCATAAATCGGCGATTCTAAGGTTTTCCCGCTATCTAAGTAATATAATATTTTATGAGTTTGGAATACAGTCGGCGTCGCATACAATCTACTATAACCAGAACTGGCGAGGAGGATTATCAACGTATTGAAAAACGCTTTAAGCCTATTATACGTGCTAATATAAATATCAACGTAGGTAACACTGGATTTGATTTTGACAACCAATGAATTAACAGTCGGCCTTGGCATTAATGATGCACCTAAAAACTTAGATTGCTACAAGACATCCGTAAAATCAAACCGTATACTAATTGAGAGTATCAAAAATGCTGAAAGCGTAGACCTAATAGCTCATCAAACTCATGCGGCTGATACCATAAGAGAGGAAAAACTAGCGAGACAAATAAGAGACATCGAAATAAGCAAAAACATAATATCTAAACTTCCAAATAAAATTAAAAGATGTGTTCAAAGAGTCGTTGAAACGAAGTCGTCACAATGGCTATCTATTACCCGCCCTACTACCGCTAATATTTAATACCGATCTCACGGCAACCCGGTTTAAGGACACCCTAGCCTTTCGTTATGCTCATGAACCTGCGAGCCTTCCTCAAACATGCGATGGTTGCGGAGAGAGAAACTTTAACCTAAACCAAGCACTAAACTGCAAAAAAGGTAGGCTAATAAAACAAGCTCATGATACTCATGGTCAACATAGAGACGACTGCTGTAAACACTGGGCAGAACTAGCCTGGAGTACTGGCACGACAGAACCCATAATGCGTGTCGCCAACACAATTCAACCCGCCCTTATAGGCGGACCTGTTATTAAACAGCGTATGGAGTATCTAACTTTTTTGGCATAACCCTCGTATCATAGTAATACGGTGCCAAGACATGAACAAGTAAGGGGAGGGAAGTCCGTTAACGCCGGACGGCACCTAGTGCCGGACACTCGTATTATAGTCCAGTCAATGAACTGACAGCTTGTATGGAAAAAATGTCAATTTTGGAAATAATTTATAATAGCGTATTTTTTACGTGTAACGGATATATTATCAATTAAATAGTTACCCAGCGACAAAATCCGACAAAATTTCAGACATCAATAAAATTATAAATCAACTAGCTTCTGAAAAGTCAGAAAAAATATTAATAAATATTTTTGGCTTTACTTTGGTTCATTTACATCTTCTCTATAATATTCAAGATAAATCGTACAAAAAAAGACAATGCATGATTCATTGAAATCTACATAACTACTTCCGGGTGGAAAGTTTGTCGGATTCTTTAATAAATCATCTTAGAATAACATTTTAAAATGAAATCAACAAAAAAAACGCTATTATAAATTAATGTTTTTCAAAACCGTATTTTGCCTGGAGTATTATCTCGATAACCAATAACGCGAGCGATTCATGGACAAGTAAAAGGGGCCCCCTTTTCCCCCCGCGCCCCTGTTTCACTTTGGCACTCTTTGGGGGATGACTATGTCCAGCAGTAGACGTCTTTCGGCTGATATGTTGATGATGATGATGATTTTACAAATTAAAAAATATATACACGTAGTAAAATAAATACAGACCTCGACGATGACTTTTGATATTAATGGAATATTAAAGTGAAAACAAGGGGTTTTTTCATAAATAGCCTTACTGGTTTTTTAACTTTGAGAAGCTAAACTTTTTCGAAGCGTACGCTCGTTGACATTGTTCGGGTTATATTTTTAACGTGTATTGCCAAGCAAGTTTAATGAGAGAGCTTTTAATGAGTCCGTCTAGAATATACACTTAGGTTTTGCTTTGATTTTATTAAGCTCACTTTACTGTGAGTTAATGAAGTTTAATGTAATAATTAACATTATAATATCGTCGTAATGTGTAATGTAATGTCTTCGTGTCGAATTTGACATAGGTTATTTACAGGGCGATGGAAGTTACCAAAGACAAAAATTCCTTTTTATGTACCTACCACGCGAAAATTATATGTAACGGTGTAAGTATACATATTCTAAAATAAAATGTTCTGTGAGAAAAATAGGGATATTCAGTACAGTCATCCAGTATTTAGGTTATTATATTAAAATATATTTAAAATATGCAAAACTAATCATAGATTATTTTTTTAACTAAGCTAAGACTTGAATTAACCAATAAAAAAATGATTTATAAATACAAATGTATCTCATTACGCACCTATCTAAGATGAATAACTAAACTGTAATTTTTATTTTAAAGCTATCTTTTTAATGTTCGGCATCAGCGACCATTTCTGTTTTAACGCTCGACTTGGAGCGAGATTAATTTTGCAGCGGCACTCGGAGCTATTAAGTCCTATTAAATTTGCGTTCACTTTAATTACATCCAACTTCGTTTCCATTTCCATGTCGTATAACATTTATTTATTAATGTGTTGACCATTCTGTATTTAAAATTTAAAAAAAAACATCGAGTATAATTTGTTAATAGAATAGAATAGAATAGAATTCATTTATTTCATAATTATAGGTGTTATAGTGAAGTTACATTATGTATTTTAGTAGAATCACCATAATGTGCCTGTCAGGCGTACAATATTAGTTTAGATTTAATAAATTAACTATTTACAATGTTTTGCATTAACTATTTACAATATTTGTATACACGACGAATTCTATGAGTAGGTATTAAATTGTCACGAAAGTGTTTCATTCAATAAGTGACGTAATGAGTAGAATAGAATAGAATAGATAAACTTTATTGAACATCACATGACAATTCAAGTTACATAGGAACCTTAAAAGTAGACAACATATAAATTTTAAAATGAATCCTACAGTTACCATTATGTGAAAAAAAGGGCTTGCCTCAGCATAATGTTACAAGTAAGGGCACTGCAACGCTGGTTTTCAGGCAAACCCTGGTAACAATATTAATCTATTTTACATAAAGGCGAAGAGAGAGTAAAGACGCCCTAAGCGATACACAAATATAATATCCGATTATTTATTTATTTTATCACAGTTTAAATAAAATAAGCTCTCTTTTTTCTTTACCTTTACTTTAAGATAAGATTAACAACACATCTGGAGCATAAACAATGTAAGCAGTGTCTTTTGACACAGGTAGGTATCCTGAATACTGTGAAGTTCTGGGTTTACGGGGACCGGAGATCAGATAAACAGCAGTTAGGGAGGATTCCTTTATTCTGACAAAGTCAATACTTGACAGGCGCGTAGCAGCGTACAAAGTAGTTAGCTGGCCAGAGGCCGCATACACTACACTCCTCCACTCTAATTACTGCAAAACACACACACACACACATACATACGATAATACAAAATAAATAATATTAATAATAGGAAACTAACATTCTACTCTTTGTAGTTAATTACTTTATCAAGCCTACACTGGCGAACAGGACGAGGCTGGGGCGGCACTGGGGTCGACGATGACGTGGCCGCTGGTGGCGCATCCGACTGTGGCGTGGCCGCCGATGGTGTGGCATTCACGTCGCGTCGCTCGTTCCTCGAATCAGGAGGAACAGGCGGGATCGCGCCCCCTTGTGTTACTGATTCAAGCGGTTGAAGATGTTGCCGTATAAGCTCGATCGCCTGTGTGTAAGTTAGCGTCGAAGGTTTCTCTGGGCTGGCTAAATTCACTAGCAGCTCGTATGCTTCATCTCCAATGGCAGCTATCAAGGTGGGAACCCGTAGAACTTCGGTAATTTCATTGACAAGGAAATACATTTCCATCCTGTCAACAAATGAAGCCCATTGTCCGTTTTTGACATCGAACTCCTTCAATTTTCCGACTGACATTATTGTGACCGAATTTTCACGCGTATTTCTAGTAATACGTACTTTTATACGATTAGCATCGTATTTTACTTAATTTACTCGTCGCCAATGTGAAGTTCTAGGTTTACGGGGACCGGAGATCAGATAAACAGCAGTTAGGGAGGATTCCTTTATTCTGACAAAGTCAATACTTGACAGGCGCGTAGCAGCGTACAAAGTAGTTTGCTGGCCAGAGGCCGCATACACTACAAATACTTGAAAAGAGAAATCAACTTGAAGCAAGTTAAGGATTTTTTTATTTAATTATTACATTATTTCACGACACCAATAACTACAAATAACAGACTTAATGGCTCAAATCACCATCTTGTCTTCATAGGAAACTTACGCCACTTGCGTTTTTTTCGTTACGTAAGGCCAGTTTTCAGCAATAACTCTAAAATCTTTAGACCGACATTGGAACCCTAAAGTCATCTACAACACAGCGCAAAAGTTGAGGTTTTAAGTCAGTAACTTCATCACAGCATCCATAAAAGCCGAGCGCCTTCGTTAGCGATTAAGTTAGCCGATGGCTTTCAAGAAAGCTTTTTAGACAAAATCCCGCACTAGTCTAATAGCTTCCCGAAGTTGCTTAGGTAATGGTTCACAAAACCTTTCAAAAATTTGAATCAAAATGATAAAGCACTCAAATCTACTATTCTCAAATCAAATAAAAGAAACTGTAACGGTAACGCGCAGTCTTGGTGGTAGTTTTCGAAACAGTACAAAATATCAAGTGTAACTGATGTGTATATTCTTTTCATAAAAAAACGGTAGGGGCAATAAAAAAAACATGTGTAGGTACGTTAAGTTTATTTTTCTAATCAACAACGGTAGTGGACAATAAAATAAATCATGTGTACTCGTAGCTAAATAGTAGGTACATTACTACCTACAGAGGCCGGGAAGTAAGGGGTTGCCGGCCGAGTACATATAGACGGCCGAGTGTAGCGAGGTCGGATAGTTATGAGACTGGCAACCCCTTTTCACGCCGAGGTATGTATAGTGATTTTCCCAAACAATATACAATTAAATACTTAATTTTAAAAAACTCCAAGAAATCAAACTTTAATTTTCATGGCTGAACGCCGTGATCCTGTGCCACAAATTGTGGAATGGAAATTAAAAAAGACTATTTTGCAGGCCTAGCCTCCAATTTTGTACGAAATTCCATTACGGATCTCTCATCTCGCTCCGCCCGAAATGTGACGCTTCGAAGCCCATTATGATTATGAAGAACACAACGTCAATATTTCATTGCATGATTGAGATTTTTTTATCTAACGTGCTTTTTTTACTAAGCTGCATAGATTCGCTAATCGTCGTTGTTGCTTAGCAACGTGTAGTAGCTGTAAGATCCTTTCAGAATCTGAAACCAAAAAATTATACTGAAAAAGTGGTCTGCTTCACGATACTTACACATACATCCCATTACAATTTGTTACAATTTTCGCCATTTTTCAAAATAATTTCAGAATCCATAAATTATGATTACTGACAGCAATGTTACTAATTAATGGAAATTTAATTGATTTTTCTTGCCTTAAACAGATGTGACGTAACATAATATATTACATGAGAAATCTCATACCGCAACAAAAGTAGATACAGTGAGTGTGGTAAAAGGGCCGGCGTCAAAAATTATGGTCTTCCGCAGCTGCCCGCCTAGCAATATGACGCAGCGACGCAATCTCTTCCCGTACTGCCACCACTCACTCTCATACACGCTTCTATCTACTCTCTCGCTCTGTAAAATGAGCAACATTTTGTAACGAATACCTAAGGACTTGATTACCTATTTTAGAGGTAGTTATGAATGTTTGAATGATTTTTGCTTATTTATTGTTTCACTTATTTAAGTTTAACTTGATAGACATTTAAAGAAATAAACAAAAATAGCTTAGGTATTAAAAGAAATTTAAAATCGATATGTAATCAAATCCTAATTTCAGAAAATTATATTTTCTGGTATACAACGCACGTGTGTGACGTATCAATCCAAAAACACTAGCCTTTTTATTACAAAATGATTTCATATTATTTATTATCTCGTTTAGTCAATCGCATTACCCCAAAATTAATAAAATTGGCACGAAAAATACTTTTTACGCTTTATAAACAACAGATTTTTTGTGAAATAAAACAATAATAATATAAACATAAAATCAGCGATGTAGTCTGCAAACGTTTGCATGAAAAGTAAAAAGAAAGCCTAAAGAATATACAAGGACACACGTATTATATCGAGAAACGTTTGACATGTTTCGAACCGCGAATCAGTTCGAGATACGTCGAGCGCTTCTCGATATAAAATATGTGAGTGACCCATTTTCATTATATTTTAATATGGGAGTTTAAAATATAGGACAAAATACAAGGAGATTAATTTTCATACGAAATATCTTGTATAATTTAGTTTATCGATTGTATTCAATCTTTAAGAGTATAACAGGATTATGAGTATTTATGAAGCACTAGCTTCCTTCCGGGACTTCCGTCTGCGTGGACCCGGGATAAAAGCTAACCCATATTTTAATCCAGGCTTTAAAACTATCTTCGTGCAAAATTTCATCCAAATCAACCGATTTGCGTGCGTGATTGAGTAACAAACATCTAAACATCCCAACTTTCGCATTTATAATATTAGTAGGAGTATTGTTTGTTTACTTCTATCGCCTATTTTATTTATTCGTCAAACATGTGTTTTAATTTTTTTGCTTCAATACATAGGAATAAAGTGCAAAACTGATTTATCTTGGTTGTCGATCAGACTTCTGGTGTCCTTCAATCTAATGAAATTCGGGATCCCATGCATAAACCGGCGTACCATGAAATACACTTCGTTGCCATGCCAGCAATATAAAAATAGTTGCGCGATAAGTGCCACAAGGTATTCCGCGATCCACAGCCGCTGCATTGGTGTCGTGCCTTCCTGGAAATGGTATGAGCTTATTAGGCCTAAATATTTCTGGAATGTGTTTTAAACATTATAATAATATAACTTTTTTTAAATATAGTATACGTCGAGAAATGTCAATGATTTTAATAACATTCTCAAAATTAAAAGTGGTATATTAATTAGTATCATTATGTTGCAACATCCTTGTAGTTATGGGGTAAAAACGTTCTAAATTCGAAGCAGAATAGGAATGAAAAGTTTCAGTAGGTATAATAAGTCGAAGTACTATTTCATTTAAATTCTGATATAAGCCCCGTAGATTATATCCTAATTTATATGAAATAGACGAAAAAAATATAAATTAAGGGTAATATTCCATAATTATTTAAAAACATTATAATTACGACTATTTCGGTTTTTTATTTAGGTAAAATATTAATGAATGTGTAAAAAAGAAATAATCATGGCTCTAGTATTTATTAATTTGTGAATATATCCAATAATAAAATCGGCCCGAAGTTTTGTCCTGTTTGTTTTTTTACGGTATAGGCACAATGATTGTAACCATTATATAAATAATCTTTACCACATATTTTTTGAACGTATTCTTATAATGAAGTTCAAATGTTAAAATTCGTAAAAAGCAGTGGTTGACTGCGCGCTTTTTGAGGTACCTATTTAGTTTTGCTATAATCAATAATAATTTTTCTGACACATGCTTTAAACTCCAAATTGGGTATATTTAACGGGTTAATAAGCCTTTTTGAAATGCCTCGTTTACGTGATCTAAAGGGGTCATAAAAAATGGTCTGATCATAAATAATAACCAAGATCAAGTATTTGGGTACCTACCAAATGGTGAAACTTAAAAAATTGATTAAAAAAATAATTAAGATGAAATATATTTTTGAATATCGGAAATTTGTAATATTAATCGGTCGGGCCGGGGCTAAAAGTACATGCCAAGATTTTTTAAACATTTTTTCCCGGATCTACATAAAATTACGCAACTTTTCATAACAATTACAAAACAAAACTCCAAAATTCGAGTATTCGCTCCACTTTAAAATTCAGTTGTATCAGATGTATGCATTGCTTATTATTTTCGCATTATACCCGGTAGGTGGTACTTTTAAACCTCATTTATGCGGACGATTCATAATAATAAATTAGGAGACAGAAAATTTAAAATACGAATTAATACAGAAAATATAGTATACTATATCATAAGCAATGGTTTTGGTATCGACTTTGAAAAACATACAATCATTCATTCAAATTTTAAGGTAACTTATAGTTCAGCCTGCTATTGACATTGAACTAATTTACCACTTATTTATAACATCAAATTATAATATACACAATGACTAAAACTAGAACAAATATGAACAATAAAACTAAAAATATTTTAACCCCCAGATGCCAAGATGCTGGCAGCATTATCTCGCTGGATCGCAATGCTAATGCGCTGGGCGATGAAGCTGTCAGATTTTCGGTCCCCTCTGGACAACTATTTTTTGAAATGTCCTTAAGAAGTAGGCGAATTGGGACCCTACGGGCCAAGAGTCTCGACACCGAACGGAATAAAAGTATATTCGGTGCCAAGACCCCTATATTTATGTTTTTTTGAGTTTTTCGGCCGCCGCACCAGGATGATTACTGGTCCCGTGGAGGTGGAAAGGAGCCGAAGAGTCTACACAAGTAGCGTCCCACACTAGTGCCTTACCCAAACTCCACGGGATCAGGGACATCCCGTACGGTATTTTGCCATCGTCCCTGGCTATGCCGGAAGGCTCCAGGAGAGAGGGCACATTGGCTGTTGCAAGAGACCGGCGGATGATATCGTTCAGGGCAGCGTGCCTGGAAAAGTAGCCAACGCTTTTCTGGCAAGAAAGCCCATGATGTCCCATAGAGTCTACAGTACTACCGCAGGGACATTTGTGTGGAGTACATATAGGAATCCCGAGCCGCAGACATGTTGATATGCGGAGCGTTTCAGGCTCCAAGAAAGTGCCAGTGTTTGGCGGCGGGTAAGAGTGGAGCCATTCACCGGATTCCCTATAGCACCTGACTCCAAAAGTCTGGCCCGCTCCGCACCTGTACTGAGGCTCAGGAGAGAATCATACGAAATTTTACAGCATACATCGTCCCAGCTCCTTTGGCAAGGAGAATATGGTCCGGGAAATCGTTTACCGGGCAAGCGGATGACCAGACGTTTTTAGCCTCCACCAAGCCAGCAGTCACATAGTTTGAGGGGAGACGCCCTAAGATTTTGCCTATGAGACTACCAGAACTTGGAAGTTGAATTTTGTTTATAATATTGAAACAGTCTTCGAAAATGGGGTATTAATTTTTTGTTGGTATCGATATACAGCCTGTTCACTTAATATTATTATTTTACTCACCTTTGTCAATAGAATAGCGCTGGCGCAAATCATAAGTGAACATATGATCACGTACAGAAACATTACAGGTGACAGCAAAGAATTTAAGATTTTCGAGTACCTAAAATTGTAACATGATTTTTTTTAAACACACGTACAGACCTAATTAAATAAATAAAGTTAAAATAATAAGATGGAAAATATTACTTAATCAATGACAAATGGTGTAAATGACATTGTTTTATCCTTTCCATTGCCTCTGAATTACTGACGAGTTCATTTTTATCGCCGAATAATCTCTTACAATTTGCAATTAACAGTTCAAGCTGTCCGCAGAAAAATGACATCAACGCCACCGTATTAGAATCGTAATTTGCAACGATTCCACCTCCATAGAAACAAATGATAGAATGTTCCATAATCTGAAACCAATAGCCAAAACCCTTCGTTTTGTCGAATGGTACCCATGAACTCATGATCTCTGGGTACGGGATAGTTCCATTTAACATCAACTCTCGTTGCTCCGCAGAGGACAGAAATACACCTAACGGTGCCAATATCACCGTAAAAACCGTGCCAATAACAAGACTCCAATAAAAAGTAGTGACATTCCTGGAGTATTTCGTGTAGTCTTCAACAATGGTATGAGTTGTTTCATCTTTTTTTTTCAGTTGGCCTTTTTCCAATGTTGACACAAATTGAATAAGGTCTCGCCAGTATTCCTGCCAAATAACAAATGTTCCCGCTTTGACAACGCATACTGAGCTGAGCATGGTGACCGAGAGGTTTCTCAAGGCTAATTCGAGGTTAGTTCTGATGAACCAAAGCTCGATGAACTGACTGAACACAAACAGTATGGCAGCAAGATGAATCAAATTGTAAATAATACGACTCGGGCCGCTGTTTGGCTGCCACATGCCCCAGCTCTGCAGACCCCAGAGGGTAGGCCCGAGTAACGGGTGATTAGGGTCTTCCAATCTGGACATATATTTTTTTAGCATTTCCCTCACGTCTCAGTGTGATTTAGCCGAACGTTTTTTTCGGAATGACTTCAATTTACTTGCCGAATAGAAAAAAAAACGATATTCATCAAATTTCCTTCTACTATTTCCCAACACTTCAAAAAGCACGTGACTTTGCTTTGAAAGGAAATTAAAGAATTCTTGTTTATTTCATCATATTTCATTGTGTCACCATTTTTATGGTACAAAGGACAGTTCATATTGCCGACATAATTTTGAAATAAAACAAGTTTTTATATAATTCGTAAAAAAGTTCTGTAAAAATCACAGCAAACAATTAACCAACAAACAATTTATTCACTTTTTTTTCGTAACGATCTCACCCTATCATTTACGTAACTTCGAGGGACGGGCATATGTCACTTAAAATGATACATTGCGTTACTTATTGAAAACAAATACGAAACATGTATTTGATTCAAACATGTAATTTCTTTCGTGTCACAATATCAATTTATCGCAAAATATTTTTCCTATGATGGATATCAAAGTATGTAATTATCCTAGGAGAATGGTATTTATCTGCTACTAGCTGTTACCCGCGACTTCGTCCGCGTAGAACTTGCTACCGTCTTAGAAAAAATATTGCTATTAAATTATTTTGGGTGGAAACTTAATTATCGCCGACCCAAAAAGTTCTACCATCTTAAGGGAGGATTTCCGACATAAAAACTATCCTATATCCTTCCAAGGGTCTCAAATTATCTGTACGGAAAATTTCATCTAAATCCGTTCAGGGATTAAGCATAAAAGGTAACACAGTGCGATTTCATTCGTTTAAATTGCTAAATTTAAAACGCCGTTTTTTACAAATATAAATATCTTAATAATCATCAACAGATGTTTTTGCTTACACTGTATATTTTTTCATAATGTATTGAAGAGAGCTACAATACTGGAATTTTTGGCCTAAATCCGTCCAGTAGTTTTGCTCATGTTAGTCCGGGCTACCTGTATAGTTTTGAAAGCAAACTTATCTAATGCTAATAGACGTAGAACAGTTAAACGATGACGGTGGATGGAGATGGACCATCCACAGTCCTCGTTTAACTGTTAGAGAATAAATTATTTTGATTATCCGAAATCAACTTTTTAAATTAACAAATAATCCGCAGGTTAAATGAAACATTACCTTTTTTCGATTCTGGGAGCATCGCAGTTCTAACCTAACCTAACCTAGATTTCTGGTAGCTGTTCGGTTCTGTATGGGTTCTGTGTGGTTCTAACTTAACCTAACCTTCTTTTCTGCTAGCAGTCAGATTATGTATTTTGACTAATGGCGTATGACTGATGAATTCTAAGAAACGCTGTAATCAGTTTCCTAGTCTTTAACCGAAGTTACAGATCCCTTACTTTAAAATTGTCTTTTTTCCCGTAGAATCATCCAATTCCTTTTAGCCCATTCAGGAGATGAATGTTTTTAACCCCCTTATGGAATCAATTTCAAACAGGCAAATATCAATTTTCAATTTAAAATAAGGCAGGTATTTTTCGTTGGTAAAAAAGAGTGTGTACCAATTTTTAGCTTCCTACCTTGAAAACTGCGAAAAGTTCCATATGAAATTTCACCTCCTCTATTAAGGGGTTGGGGTTAGGTTAGGTTAGATTTCCAAAAAAAAATGATGCACAATTTTTTTGTGAGTCACAAATAGTCCGCAATCCGCATACCAATTTTTAGCTTTCTACCTTGAAAATTGAGGAATGCTCCATACAAACTTCCACCCCCCATTTTAGGGAAGTGGGGGGGGGGTTAGAAAGAGACAAAAAGTAGCCTATCTCACTCTCCATCCCTTCAACTATTTCCACTTAAAAAATCACGTCAATTTGTCGCTCCGTTTTGCCGTGAAAGACGGACAAACAAACGTGTGTACACATACACTTTCCCATTTATAATATTAAGTATGGAGTATGGATGTAGATATTGAATTGTGGAATATACTAACATTTTTTTTCTGTATTCCTCGATCGACATTTATAATGGAAAATGAAAAAAAAACCCATTTATTGATAATTAATTCAGTGAACAGAGAAATAATACTTGTATTTCGGAGTACCTATCTCAGTTCTTCATCTTGCATTTGTGTTAGCAGTGTGAAAAAGCTGTACGATCCTTTTATTACCTGAAACATATTAAAAATCGTTAACGTAGGTTTTAACCGTTGTGTTAAAAACTTATGTTTTGTTCATTTAGAAGAGATTTTCGGTAAAAAATATGGGAACAATAAATAAATTATTTTCATTTCATTTCATTTATTGATTGAGGTCATCTAAATCCGCTCAATTGAACACAATTAATTAATTGTGAAATTATTTTATCATATAATGATTATATAAACAGTCAACCAGACACCAACACAGCTGACGGTGAGTTAATTTTAAACTAAATCTATTGTGTTACTTTGATCTATTGTGTGACATGTATATTATTTAACCTGTTATTGTGTACAATAAAGTGCTTACATATATACATACATACTAAAAAAACTTGTAAAATAAGAAATATTTAACGTACATCAATGAAAGTAGGTACGCAGAGCGTAGTAAAGGGTCCGGCGCTGAAAACGACGCTCTGCCTCAGTTTTTCACCGAGCATCGCTAGCTGCCTGCGCACGCGCGCGTCGACCCTCCACCACTCGCTCTCGTACACGCCGCCGTCCACGCACTGGCACTGTTGAACGAAAAATATGATTCGTTTTACTTAAGACAAGAAGGTATTGTAAAGCAAATCTGGAGTAAATCATTATACGGGATTTAGGTTCGTGTCTTTCCCGAGTCAATGAAGCGCTGTCAAGAGGTCATAATGCAAAAAAAACTGCGTCTCCTTTTATATACATATACGAGGGTCATGCCAAAAGAAGTTACATTACTCCATGGTCTTTGATTGATACTGGTAAGTTATACACCATTGTAAAGGTTGGTTATTTGCTTATAAATTCAGAAATGGAACACTCAGAAAATTTTAGTATTATATTTTTTAATATTTTTTTCTGGTTGAATTTGGGGGGAATTTGCCGCAACAATGGAGCTCACTCGACGTGGTTTTCGTGTTATGATTTATTATGACTTTAAAATAGGTTTAAAACCTCAAGTGTTTTGAACTTTTAGTCACGTCTTTTGGTGAGTCTGCGTGTTCACGTGCAACTGTTTTTAATTGGCTTGCTGAATTTAAAAGAGGACGGGAGAGCTTTGAAGATGAGGCGAAGACAGGACGAGAAAATGTGCAAGCTGTGAAAAAAAATATTCGTGCTAACCGACGAATTACATATATACGAGTAGAGCTCGAGCGTGAACTGGGCATTGGATCAGCAGCATTGCAAACTATAAGTCATGTTCAACTGTTCCTTCATAAACTTTGTTCAAGATGGGTGCCGCACAAACTCACCGATTTGCAGAAAGACCTTCGCGTGGATTGGTGCAAATTTATGATAAATAAATTCGAACTGACGAGAAAAAAAAGTTTATGATATACTGACAGGGACCAATCATGGCTATATAACTAAGATCCTTTAACAAAGCGACAGTCCACAGTATGGTGCTTTGAAGATGAGCCGAGCCCGAAGTACATAGAAACAAATAGTTGCCTCATTTTTCTGCAAGACGGGACATATTGCTACGATAGTGCTAGAAGATCAAAGGACAGTTAATTCAGAATAATATGTGACAGTTTGTGCCCCAAGAGTATTGTCAGCTTGGTGCGACAAGCGGCCAAAGTCAGGAACCCAGCGCACCTGCTCTGGCACCACGAAAACGCTGCCCCGCAGACTTCTGCTAGAACACTTGACTATTTCAGTTCAAAAAACGTTACTATTCTGCCCCACCCGCCATATTCCCCTGATTTATCACCCTGTGATTTTTACCTTTTCCAAAAATTATAAAGAAAAATTAAAAGGAAAGCGATTTGAGAACAAACCAGATGCCCCGGCTGCTTATAATTATGAAGTTTCTGAGGTGTGGTTTAGACGGTTTTTTTATTACCTATTTATTTATTTATTAAGCTAACTACAAAGTTACATTTAAACAAAAGCCCTGCAAAACTGTCTAATACGGTTTGTCTGCAGGAAGACTTTTAAAACAATTGCAATTTTACAATATATACCTAGGTTAGTTCGAGGTATACTAAGTCTAAGGTAGTGTATCCAATAAACTTTTTTTAAAATTTTCTTTTAAAAATACGTATATTAGGTTCAAGTCGGATATCCTAAGGAGGCTGTTAAGAATATATGGCAGGCATTTTTTTAAAGTTCTATCTCCAAAATAGTTTTTAATTCTTGGGACGTCAAGTTTACCCGCGGACACCGATCTCGTACCGTGGTCATGCGTAGTTCTATACAGGTTATGCTCCTGTTTGCCGTGGTTATTCATTTAGAGAAACGGGAAGAACATTACAAATTTTAAACAGTTTTCGGTAGTCATTATTATCGGCCATACAGATTTCCCACTAATGTGCTGTATCAACTATGTAATCAACTAACAATGCGGAAGCTGTATATCCTCTGCGCTATACTAAAACCACATAAAACATTAAATTATGACCCAGTACTACTTTCTAAAAGACGTAAAAACATTGTTGCCCTCCCGACAACTTGTAGATCTGCATTCGCTAGAAGACAGTATCTATCACAATCTGTTTACCTCTATAATAAGATAAATACTAAACTTCAGATATACCAGTTACAACATTATATATGCAAGAAAGTTGTAGCGGAATGGCTTTAGACGCTCACATATGAGGAAACGGAATATTTATTGTTTCGAATAACATAAAAGTATTTAAGCAAATTGTAAGAATAAGTTGTAGTTATTTAGGAAATAAAACTAAAATAGTCTATTGTATCAATATAGTTTGTGGTGCTCTTTATAGATAGTCATGTTATGAATTATGATTATGAAGAAACAAAATGTAAAATGTTATCCACGAATTTCAGGTATAACACACAAACACCCGCACACGTTCACCCATACACACACACACACACACACACATACACACGCGCGCGCGCACACACACACACACACATACACACACACACAGAGAGAGAGACGCATGCGCGCGCGCGCGCACGCACGCACACACACAGAAACACGTACACACGCGTACACCCACACACTCAGGCTGGTATTATCACATACGTGTATCCTTTTTCGTCTAAATAGAAAGTAAGAATGTACCTATAGTCCTAAGAATAGAAACTTAATTTGATCTAGCTTATGCATGTAATCATAAATAATTTACTTTATGATGGAGGAGCGGGACTTCCTGACACAGGTTTTTTATCTACTAGAAAGCCCCAACCTTGTTGTCATCTTGTGACTCGCTTTTATCTCAAATAAAATTTTATTTCATTTTCGTTTCATTTCATTTCATTTTTCATTTCATTTCATTTCATTATTACAGTTATTTTTAATCTTTTAAGGAACAAGAAGTTTAAAAATCTTAATTGCAAGGATTCTAGTTTATCTAAATAAGTTCATCATTATATCAGCCGAAAGACGTCCACTGCTGGACATAGGCCCACCCCAATGAGTGCCAAAGTGACCGATCCTGCGCCACCCGCATCCAGCGGGACTCCCGCGACCTTTACCAGGTCATCAGCCCACCTTGTGGGGGGCTACCCACGCTGCGCCTTTCTCCTCTTATATAAATGTTATAAAAATATAACTGAATGCACGTAATCTGTGTTTTTTAGCTCTGATTTATAACCCATCCAACTGATTTTATTTTTGTATATGACGTACCAATAGGGGAGAGCGGGTACAAACGTAACAGCGGGTCCATAGTAACAAATGCTTAGGCTTTTGGCTTAAGCTTTTTTCACACGGGGCAACCCAAAACAAACTAGTTGTCGACTGTGACGCGACCAAACACGTTGGCACATGTATTTAAATAGCGGTCTGCACACGAAGCAACTTATCGAAAAAATAATACGCTAAAGGAGTATGCAAGGATAGACGTTACAGAAAAGGCTTGGAATAATATGTATCTAGAATCCTCTCTTGTTACGGTTTCGTCTGTGATTGATGGAGAATAATGAATGTCTTCATGTACAAGGTAATTAAGCTTCCAATCCCCGTTAGGACCTCCTTCGCACCTATTAATTTGTATAACAAAGTAAATAGAATGTTGAATATCTACACAAAAAGTTATACAGAGTGTAAAATCGTTCTTACAACTTGGTTAAAGGAGAAAAGTTATAATGAAACTGAATTACTACTGCAATAATCTCTACTTGTATGTGAATGTATGTAAATGTGACTAACCGTGAATTTGAACTTATTCTAAGATAGATATACTAGAATAGGTTCAACTTTATGTCTACTAAAATCAGTACCCCCAGGGTGAAATAAGGCTTCACTTGCTATACCTCTGTTATGTAGTAAAATTTCTAATTAACAAACTAGTTATAACTACTTTGGTACTCTAATTTAAGTATTATCTTTTTAGTACATTGTTTATTTTTAGCTAGTATCACGATTGTAAGAAAGAGCGGATACCTCCTAACACAAGTTTATCTAACTTAAAAGGAGGATTCGACACCATGTAAAAAACAACGTTGGTTAAAAATAAATAGTTTTGTTTTTTTTTTCATCATCACTTGACTCCATTGCTTTGGCCTTGGACGTCTGCCTGGGGAACGTCCCGAGACTGATCGTCAAAAGTCGAGTCGCGCCGTGTGAGAGGTTGGATTGCATCGCAGTTGGCAACACTTATTGCCAACTAGTTTAAGTTGCGTTGCCGTCGCCCCGTATGAGAAAGGCCTTACGCTTTAGACAAAACCGGCCGCGCCCGCTCTCACTTGCATTTTTTTTGCTGCGGGCGCACTGCGCTGTATGGCTGTGCTATAGGACGCTACATGATTTTACGAACCAAAAGTATTTTGATGTTTTTTCATTTACTGTTACTTTACGTGGTATTCAAAATGTGATAGTAACTTCATCTTTGCATAGCAGTTATTGATTAAATTGAATTCATAGTGTTATAATTCGTTTTCGTCTAGTATACTTATTCCATTTTGAGGTTAGCGTTCGTGAATTATCAAAAACGTGGTTGGGACAAGAGTAACGTGTTTAAATTTGTAGTTTTGTTATTACTAATTATTACATAATTGTTGATTTAATGATGACAATCGGGTATGGGTGAAACAATTGCCAATCAGAATAGAAAACTATAATTAAATAGTTATAAGTATCTACAATTAGAAGCGGTTCTGGGACCTAAGCTCCGATCCAAACTTGATCTCAACTAATAATTTATAAGTAGGTACTGACGAAAAGTCATTAGTTTTGTTTTATTATTATCAGAAGATAATTTTTGTCAGTATTATATAGTTTTGTAATCAATAATTGTTGATTTAATAATTAAGTTGGTTTTATTACATAAGCCTTTAACCTGTTACTTTTGACCCACACTGTGTTACTTGTCCTCATGTTGTAACAAATGACAAAAAATGTAAGTGTTTGTGAATCACGCACAAAACACGCAATAATAAATTAAATTAACCCTTCAGCTGTGGTCATACCTCTGTGGGCTTCACATTTTTTCCTGCAGGTCGGTGGAGCCCCCCTCGGAGGGGCGCAATGGCTGTGCTTACTTTCTTAGAAATAAAAGCGCCATTCGTATATTGATATCGTTTTAATCCAATGAAACGTATAGCCAATGAAGCGAGACAGCTAACAAGCGACAATGTCAATGGCCATTGGAGGAAAATTATGAATTTGATCGGTAGTCTAAAACAGTCAGTGGCGCGTTGGACACGGTCGGTGTTCGCGAGTGAAAATTAGTGGGTTTAGTGCTGAATTTTAGTGCCAGAAGGACAGTTCTTGTAGACATGTAAGTAATCTATAGAATAACGTTAAAACAAGTGTTATTTTAACGGGTTAACTGTAATAAACCCGTGACTAACACAACATACCTATTCATGCTCAAAATTTGGCAACACTTTTTTTGCGCTTTTCTAATAATCTAATATTACTATCAGCTATTAACATTACCGCTATATATCATACATTTGTTTAAAATGAACCTAAATGGATTAACAATGGCTCGAAAGTAAATAAATCGATTGAAATTGGTAACGGTCATAACAAACCCCTCAGAGGGGTGGTTAACAGATCAGGAAAACCCCTCAGAGGGGTGCCCACATAGCACCTCATAACGTCACTATGATCCGCACTCTATACTAATCATGACCTTGATTTATATTGATTGTTTTTAGATCATGTTTTGATGTGATTTTTGTTTAGCTGATTATAATTTAATTTAAACTAAAAATACTTAATGGGAATATTAATAAACCTAATTCGTCTTGTTCAAAACATATGGTTGCTGTGATAATTGCAGTCGTTTGGAAGATTTTATTTTATATAAAAGTAGACATACTTTTTTCATTTTACTCTCACATAAAACCTGCTGCACCTACAATAAAAAAAAGCTTCGGTTATACCTAGTTGATGACCCAAATTTATTTTTTAGGCGTGAATTTGAAAAAACTTCAGATATAAACATGTAAATCGAAGCCCACACGAGCAACTTCTGAGTGTAGGCATTATTTTGGTAGAATATTTCAAATGGTCTAGTGTAAAAAAAATACTCATGAGCCTGCCATTTTATGTTTTTCGAATAAGTATAACACTAATTTCTTAAAATTAAGCCCATTAAACACTCCAAAAACCCAATTTATTATATTTAAAATAACGAAAATATGTAGTAAACTTCGGTGATCTGGTGACGAGGTCAGCTAGATAGCCTTAATACGACTACTGTAACAATGATATATCGTTGCAGTTAGATAATTTAATATAGATTGAGTTTCATCAAAAATCCTGGCTGTGATTATGTAAAAAACTAAAGAAAATTTAATTTTACCAAATCACTTCACCTCACAAACCTTGTCGGTGGAGCGTCCCTCGGAGGGTGCCACAGACGTGGATAAGCGGCCATGTTTTTTCGCCACAGCTGAAGGGTTAAGACATTAATTCGAAGAGCAGGAACGAAATTTTCATACTTATCATTAATTACCCGAAAATCATGACATTAACCAGAAACCAGAGTAAAAGTGCAAAATGTTACGTTTGTACCCGCTCTCCCCTATATTTGGGTACAGTCAAATGCAAAAATATGTATCGATTTAATCCTCTCATAAATATGTACCGAAATCATAATCCATCGACATAAGAGCGATGGGACATATTTATGAGTAAGATGTTTTATATGCACCCATATTTTAACACTTGATTATTTTTATTTTGAGACGGTGCATTTTGCTTTCTTCTGTATATATCGTATTAACTAGTCCAACTTATTCTGGCAACTTATATAAGTTGCATTTAATTTGATTGGCCCCGTGCACGTTGGAAACCGGGCCAGTCAAATTAAGGCCAGTAAAATTGGAATAGTTAATTACCTAACAAAATATTGTACTATATTGAAGACCCTGATGCCTTCAACGCGGGGATGGATTAACTTGGGAACTTCAAAGGAAAACTGAAATTATTTCTGGAGGCAGTGCCAAATAATGGGCAGCAAAATTTGAAGCAAGGTAACATAGTATTCCCGTTTTCAGCGAATATATTCTTCATTATTCGGTAATAATAACATTTTAAATC
This sequence comes from Epinotia bilunana, assembly GCA_947049275.1. NCBI lineage: Eukaryota > Metazoa > Arthropoda > Insecta > Lepidoptera > Tortricidae > Epinotia > Epinotia bilunana. Next base: position 6,669,919 of record OX346253.1, read on the forward strand.
GTAAAAAACATGGTTTTCGCGGTTATTACTAATGAAATAAAAGGATTTTTAAACGGGCTTCATGTAATAAGTCACAAATACATCCAATTACAAGTTTCTGACAAAAATAATATTTTTTATAAGTAGGTATAAGTACAAGCATTTGTTGACGACTGTTCTTTTTTTGAGCACAGCCATCTAATTAACAGTCCTGTTCATGTCACAATGTGTTCTGAAATATGGACAATGGGTCGAATTTGCAAATTGGTAAATAAATACCAAATCCAGACTTTAATCTCATAGTATTTTCAGAAATGAGAATACATTGAGTCGTGTAAGTATGTTTAATACATTTCATCATTATTTAAATAACTGAAAGGAATATACTAAATTTATTTGACTTCCCTCACTGCAGCAAGGGTTCACAGCAGATAAGACCGTAACCATAACTGTGACCTAAATTTTTCATTATTCATCCAGTCTTTTATTTTTCGCCTATTTATTTTCGGCGGCTGATTTGAAGCTGAATTTTAAATTTTATTTTCATTACACGAATTTTAATTAGTTCATCGTCATATTTGTACTTTTATCTCTCGTCTATACATTGACTAAAAAGGTAAAGTTTGTAACAACGTAAGTTCGTGTGTAGGTAATCTTCAGAACTACTTAACTGATTAAGAACAATATTTCACCAGTAGGTATATGGAATGGATCTTTGAATTGGATAATATATTATGGTTTATTTTATCCCGCAACTTTGCATGCGTTTTGTTTAACACTTAGTCGGAAACCTGTGAAGTGTATTTATAAAGTGTTCGATTATTGTGAAAACTAAATACCGTGAAACAGAAACTTGAACCGCAACAGCGATGTGTGAATTAAAACAATAACAAAAAATATACATTAGAATAAGTTAAGGCGAGTAAGTAATGCAGTCCGAGAAAAAAGCGTATGAATAGCGAATGGATGGTAAACAGTGCCAACCCCGATAAGAATAGGTACGCCAACCAACCCTTAAATCAATAAATTGCCAAACGCCTACATGTAAACTTTTACAAAATGGTGATAATGTAATGAGTTTTAGGCACCTTACCTCAACCAAAACCTCATTGCTGTGCCAGCAGTACAGAAACAATTGAGACACAAGAGCTGTGGTATACTGAAATACCCAGACCTTTTGCGCTGCAGTCGCTTCTTTCTGGAAATACACAATAATAATTTTCCGCTTAGTTATCGTGCACAAGCCACGCAATATGTTTTAATTTTGTTTTAATATTGTTATAATTCAAAAAGCATTACAATATTTTAGTAGAACTACCAACCGAAGTGAACTGTATGACGCTACAGCAAATCATGCCCGAGCAAACCAGAACGTACAGAAACATGACTGGAGTCAGCAAAGAATTAAATAACGAGCTATGTCTGAAACAAACCAAATCGTCTATATTAATTTATTTCATTTTGTCCGCGTAGAATCCTTAGTCACATAAAGGAATGTTTGCTATTAGATTCTCATGGGCGTAATATTTTTTTAACGTTGAGTTGAGACTGATGTGCCGTTGTTAATATTTCCATTTCCGGGAATGGCCACCACGGCAATACATTTTCTTGATTGTAATTGCTATATATTGTAAAGTCAATGTTTGCCTACATGTATACAAATTATGCACGCCGTGACGAAAATAATTAACAATTTCCGAAAATATATGCGGCTGTTATTCTGAAAGGCAATGCTGCCGGACTTTATAAAGAGACTGTAGCTGTCAAAGTTGTCAAAGCTTTGTCCCGCTCGCTATTTAGTGTTAGCTCGATATGCTGTGCTTGTCGCCCTTGCTCGGAGACTCGCAAAATCGGCATAAAAATTTGTTTTTCATTAAAACGGATCACTATTTCAAAAAAGTGAACTATAAAGTGGTAGATGCCCGAAAGAGCGGTCAAAATATCAGTTTAAAAGCAGTGGCACCTTTAGCCGCCGTATTTCATAGTTTTTATGTTCTCAAATATAATTTTTAATGTTCTAAATAAATATTGAACAATGAAATTATTGTGACATAGATACCAAAGTTTCAGATACAATATTAAACATTTTTGGTCACTCAGTTTCGGAGCCTAAGGCCCTCAAAAACCACCTTTTTACTAAATCTGTGTATGCAATTCGTACTTATTAACACGAACAGCTTAATTTCATTTCGTAATATTCAGCGAACTAAATATATTTATTTATATATACCGTGTATTATTGTGACATAGATACCAAAGTTACAGATACAATATTAAACATTTATGGTCACTCTTTTTCGGAGCCTAAGGCCCTCAAAAACCACCTTTTTTACTAAATCTGTGTATGCAATTCGTACTTATTAACACGAACAGCTTAATTTCATTTCGTAATGTTCAGCGAACTAAATATATTTATTTCTAAATACCGTGTAGGTACCTCAAAATAAAATTGTGATGCCTGTGGCATTCTTTAATCCTGTTCAATATTGTTTCTCGACTGACAATATCATGATCATCAAATAAAAGTTTGCATTTTTCCCTTAATATTGCCAGTTGGCCTTTGATGAATACCATAACAGCCACCGCATTTGAATCATAAAGCGCAATAACTCCCCCTCCGTGGATATTAATTAGTATGTGAATGAAGATTGCTGCAGAATAGCCGGGCATTGTTGTTTTGTCAAATGGAAACCAGGAACTGAAAATTTGCGGCAATGGCTCCGTTCCGTTGCTTATTTGTTCACGGTATTCTGGAGATGTAGCATATTTTACGAAGGGAGCGGAAACCATGGTTACGTTCGTAGAAACTACGACATTCCAATACAAATATGTGACTATCCTTGTATAGTCTGTATAGTTTTGCTTTAATATAGCACACGCATCATTTAACGTTCCCGCTTGCGAAATTTCTTCTTCAGAAATACCTGCAACCAACTTCTTCCAATCCGATTGCCACATCACGTAAGAAACCGCTTTAAAAATGCAAACCATGCCCAAGGCTGACAATGACAGGTTATGCAACGCTTCCAAATAATCATGCCTGATAATCCATAGTTCGACTAATTGACTAATTACAAATAAAAAAGCGAAAAAATGAACGATATTGTAACATCCATTGCGAAATTTGCTTCCACTTTGCCAAAGACCGTAAACATAAAGCCCTTTTAAATTCGGACCCAATGAAGGGTATTTCGGATCCTCGAGTCTTTTAGCAAATGAAATTATCTTCTGAACAATCCCCATTGTCCTTTACGAAACAATACTTTGATGAAAATGTGCTAGGTACACATTCAAACTACGTTTTATACCATTTTAAGGAAAATATTATTGGTGCAATTGTTGAAAAGTACCAATAGAGAAAATGAACGTTAAACACGTGCAAAATCGAAAGGTTGACTGAAACTCCATGATACTACGGTTCATTACATACCTACTGTTTGAACTAAAACCACGAGACGAATCAACGAGTTGCGTAGGTAATACTTTTATGAAAAGTACGTCATCTGTAATGTCAGGAGGCAGTGGACGTCTTTAGGCGGATATGACGATGATGATGAATGGGGATTTGATAGTATCGATTGTTATCTTTATTGACAAAGCTCATTGTAAAGTCAATAACAACACAATCCCTCTCAATCATAAAACTTAAAATGCCTCTGCTAAATAAAATGTGCTCTGGCCCTTTCTTACGAACACAAATGTCAAAGTGACAGATAAGGATAAACGAATTTTAATGCCATTTTAGTTAAAACAGGCTTGTAGTACTTTTATGAATATGGCCGAATAACTGCACTGCCGTGTCATGACAAATTGATGTAACTATAGATACATGAGTTGGTGGTAACACAGTTTTACGGTATTTATTTAGTAATATCTTACTCCCTATCGAAAAAAGTGCCCAAAACACGTAACTCAAACTTTTCTTTATAATGTTTTGACTAACTACTCTATCCCCAAATACCTGAGATGGTCTAACGATCAAGAGTGTAAAGTAACCTTAATGCTCATAAAATAAGTGTGCCAATATGCTGTATCTTGCAGTTACATGAGTTGTACGCTCTACCCCGCGGGGTCCAACTACAGTTATGTTGAGGTTAGCCACGTTCAAATTGCGTTAACTTCACTTACATTATATTGTTATCTCATGACATTCAGTTCACCTTCATCATAAGTGTGACTCGGTTGTCATGGCAAACTGCTATTACAGAAATAAAACAAGTAATATTATACACTGACCGGCAGAAAATTTGGCCCAAAAACTTTTCGTGATTTCAAACTATAAATTGAATAATGTTTTAAATAATTAAATGCATTTTTCTAATTTGAGCCAAATTTATTGCCGGTGAGTATATTCACCTTTAAAATGAAACAAGGACTTAAAAAAGAAACTGTTATTGCACGGTTTTAAAGGAAAATTACTTGTATTCTGTTTGGTATCGATACTATTTCGAAAAACCAATTTCAACTTCAATGTATATTTACCAAAAACATGGTTTATGGAGTTACATCGATTTAGTCATGGAACGGCAGTGCACCCTGTAAACCAGGAAAACTGACCATTCAACGTGGTAATGCTGTCGGTATTTTTGGCACGTTTGGTCCGGGTGAGTATCGGAGTAGGATATGAACTGGTGGTAATGTTAAATATAAGTGGCGCAAATGTATGATGGTTACTGTAGATACAATAGAACCACCTTTATATTAGACTAGCTGTCCGCGCGGTTTCGACCGTGTGTTGCAAAGGACAAAGTCAAAATATCCAGAAAGTTCATTTTACACGAAGATAAAAGAATTTTTGAAATCAGATAAGCGGCCCTGGAGATTACCCATGACGAACAAACTAACAAACTTACAAAGCTACAATACAATCTCACAGATTTTTCCTCTTTATAATATTATTATAGACTTACTATACTCTTACTATACTATATTTTCGTAAAAACGAATTGTCCCTGCGGCTCCGTCTGTGTATAAAAACGAACTCAGGGAGCCACAGGATAAAAAAACCCGTGAAGAGTAAAATAAAGACTCTCCATTCCAACGGCCCTTTCTTTTTATTAACTGGTGAAAGATTTTTTATAATCCAATCTAAAGTTTAAAAAAAAAAAAAAAAAATCTGTTTATTTCACTTATTTTTTTAAAAGTAGCATACATATTTCTTAACTACTAATCTTAAATTCTAAAGATTCCAGGGACCTGTTAGGTAGGTACATCAAATCAAACGTTCCCCGGTTCCCCTTTATGTATTGTAAATATTTGAGACCTCGGATGTACAAAGTCACAAACAACCACTAGTATAGATTAATATAGAAAAAATATGTCAAAACAAGAGTACCTACCGAAAAGTTATTTTCTTTGTATTTTCAAATTAGGTTTCTTTAGATGTTGAACCCTGAATGTTTCGCAAATTAACCGCCTTGCATTTAATATGAAAAGCACTTAAGGGGAGTTGTTTGAGAGGTTAATGAGTCATTAGAAATGCATGATACATGGTCCGGCATGGTCTGAACGTTTAAGGCGAGTTTAAAAGTAGGGAATATTGTACTTTGACAGTTAGGACTATAAATTATACGTACAGTCGGCCCATGAAAATGATGAGCACTTTAGGACTGTCAAATTAAATCACGACAAGGGAGTGACGCGCGTGACGGTTAGAGGTCAACCATTTAAGAACCCATTGTTATGACATTCATGCAAAAGAATACTCATTACAGACTTGTCATTGTATATCTCTGTCTCTATTATGCGATGTTGAACTTACATGCCACAAATAAGAAGGTTAATTTCGACAAATTAACCTTATAATAAAAAAATATTGTGCATTTTTATTTTAAGTTTAGTAATTGGTATGTTTGGTATAAGAAAAAGATGCAACACAATGTAGCCAATTCTACATGTTGTTGAATTGTTTTATTACATCGAATTAGTAGTTTCGGATGTTTAGAATTAACTTTCTGGATGAACAAAGGCTATATTTTATCCCGCGGATTTGCCTACGTTCTTTACAATACGCGAGCGGAGCCGCGCGGGCAGCTAGTAATATTCTATACTTGCAAATTTTCTAATCGATACGACCGATGGAAGTAGATGAAAATGCAAGATTTGATTACATTGTGACCTTAGGTACTTAGTTACAGGTGAAGTAATTATATGAGGCTTGTATCAATTCAGGTTATGTTTGGCGCGCTTAAAATATTATGTTAATATCTCGTTGTTGTTCTTACTTAGTTTCCTGTTGCCATCTCTACCCAGACAAAGGAAAAATTATGAAGAAGTTAGTTGAAGCGAAGAATCGTACGCCGTAGGCGCTTTCCGCTACTTAGCGGGAAAACCACGGGATCGGCTACGAGCGTAAGCGATTTTTGGCAGTGAATGTGTTAAACTGTGAAAGTAAAACTGTTAAAATGAAAAAAAATACATATACAGTAAGCAATAATTAATAATTAAGTTGGTTTACGCGTCCAAAATAGAATCTCAATGGACAAAGACAAAAACATCTTCTCAACCTTTAAAATATTTTTTTTTACAAAGAACTGAATAGAGATGGTAACACCAAATATAATAAGTAATAATCAATGTTAAATTTTCACCTTAAATGATTAAAAAGTAGCAAGACAAAGTAGACTTCAAAATAGACTTAAATTAAAACGTATACAATATCGTACGAGGAATTAACATTGTGTGATGCTAAAAAGGGGCTTGACTCAGCTGCAATGCTGGTTTTCAGTCAGACCCTTACATATAATAAGTTTTAATTCTAATATTACGTAAATAAAAATAAAAATAAATTTTAAACACTTCCCCAGGTTCTTCTACTGCCAATACCATTGCCGAGGCCAAGAATGCTTGGATCACAGCTTGCCCAAACGCAACATATCTTCAAACCCTATACTCCCAGCGTCAATGGGATGAGCCGCTCTGCAGGCTGGTACGGAAAAATCTGTACCAAACGTCTACCAGCCCTGCCGAGCGTGCCCGTCTCCTTGCGGTTCCCTCTAAAAACCTAGGCACATTAATGGACAATAATACTTTCAGGCTCTCCGCTTGTCTACGTCTGGGAGCGACGTGTGTCACCCCTCATCGCTGCCACTGCGGAGACGCTGTCGATCGTCTCGCCCACCACGGTCTCTCGTGCAGCAAGAGCGCGTGACGCATCCCTCGTCATGCCAGCCTTAACGACATCATCCGTCGGGCCTTCGTCAGCGCCGGTGTCTCTGCAGTCCTCGAACCTACTGGTTTGACACGGAACGATGGAAGAAGGCCCGATGGAATGACGCTCATTCCCTGGAAGATGGGTCAACCCCTGGTGTGGGACGCAACGTGCGTCGACACCCTGGCGTCGTCTCATCTTCCGGGGACTTCGTGTAGGGCTGGTTCCACTGCTGACTCAGCCGAGGGTCTCAAACGATGCAAGTATGGAGCCATCGACAGTGGCTTCATATTTGAGCCGTTCGGCGTAGAGACCCTCGGACCGTGGGGACCAAGCGCGCACCGAATCTTCAATGGATTGTGCAAGCGCTTGGTCGAGGCTTCACGTGACCAGAAGGCCGGCTTTTACCTCGCCCAGAGGATCAGCGTTGCCATTAAACGTGGCAATGCTGCCAGCCTTCTGGGCACACTACCGCCTGGCAGCGACCGGGGGCAAATTTTTTACCTTTAGTTTTAGTTTTATGTACCTAAGTAATTAATTATTTAAATAGTGATACCTATATCCGTTACACATTATGTATGTATGTATGTATGTAAGCACTTTATTGTACACAATAACAGGTTAAAGAATATACATGTCACACAATAGATCAAAGTACAAAGGCGAACTTATCCCTATAAGGGATCTCTTCCAGCTAACCTTTGAGCAATTGAGAGGAAGGTAGGTAGACCGAGATAGGCACACTTATACCGTTTACAAAAACACAGAGAAAATGAAAACAAAACCTAATAGGTATTAATTCTAGACAAATAAAAACATGCCAATACATATATAAATATACAGTATAAAATATAATACACACTATATTTATCGCAAATATACAATAAATAAATAAATACTATATTCAACCAATTAACAAGTCATTGGAAAGCCACAACTTCTTCAAATTCATCTTAAGTGACGCAACAGACCGCAACTGTCTCAGCGACAAAGGCAACTCATTCCACAACTTAACAGCGTGCGCGGTAAAAGATCTGGAGTATGTTCGCGTCTTTCTAGACGGTACAGCAAGAGTAAGGTTAGCACTCGACCGCAAGCGGTGGCCACTGCCGTCTGCCATATAGTTAAACCGCTCAGAAAGATAAGGAGGGGAAGTAGGGCTGAACAGTGTGTTGAAAAGTAATGACAGGATATGCACGTCCCTGCGCCGGCGAATCGGTAACCATCGAAGCTTAGAGCGGAATTCAGAGATATGATCATACTTGCGTAGACCAAAAATATATCTGATACATACATTTTGCAGGCGCTCCAGCCTATCAAGCAGCTTCTCGTTGAGGTCCAGAAACGCAATATCACCATAGTCAAGAGGAAGCAAAAGAGATTGAGTAAGGGTCAACTTGGTACGAAGGGGAAGGAAATTCTGGAGACGCCTTAGGGAGTGAAGGGATCTAAAGATCCTCTGACTCACCTCAGCTATATGGGGTGACCAAGAAAGCGTCTGATCCATGGTGATACCCAAATTCCTGACAGTAGAGGAAAAAGGAATAGAAATACCATCAAAAAGGATGTCAGGCACCACCACCTCTGAGAGCTTATTTATATAGTAAGGACTACCAATAACAATCGCTTGCGATTTCTTTGCATTAATTTGTAAACCAAACTTACACGCCCAGCAGCGTATCGACTCAAGGTTTCGATTGACTTCCGAGATTAATGAGGAGATCTCATCCACAGCAGCCGCTGCATAAATTTGTAGGTCATCTGCGTAAAGGTGATATGATGTAGTTAGGGATTCGGTGATACTATCTATGAAAACAGAGAACAATAATGGAGAAAGCACACCTCCCTGGGGAACGCCCCCATGTTATTACCTTTTCTTATAGAATAGTTTCCATATTAGATCCTCTCACAATTTAATATTACGTCGGAAAGGAATGAATATGTAATTGGAATGTGAGTAATGTGGGTATTTTAATTTCTATAGGTATAATGACTGTGGTTTTGTTGAACTTATTATAGGTATAAATATATGTTAGGTAACAAGTAAGTATATTGAAAATAGAAAGAAGAAATAACAAACAATTTGATATGACACGTCTATAGTAGGGTAGGCGTCAAAGATTCGAGGCCAGGACTCGACCGCCCGAGAGTAGAGTTTTTTGTATTTGGAAGAGGTGTCGCTTTAACTTTAATTTAAAACTGCTCGGACAATTAATATTTTTGAGGGGTAGAGGTATGTTATTCCAACACTTGGTTGCTTTATACTTAAAACTACCCCGAAAAGCGGTGGTGTGGTGATGGGGAATTATGAAATCTTGGCTGATTGACCTGAAGCCATACACTGTGGAACTGTTTTTACGCCAAGTGAGCTTTTTTTAAAAAAACTTAGGTACTGAAGTTTTTAAGAAACCGAACAACAAGAAAAACAAGTGAAGTTCTCTTCGAAATGCCATTTTGAGGATACCTGCCGAATTTAAGTAGGGAGTCACATGTGCTCGAGGAGGAATTCCGAAACAGAAACGTGCACATGCGTTTTTTACTCGTTGCACAATGCGATCTGTGCGAGCTAACAGTCATGAACCATATACTACATCGGCATAATTGAACCTAGAGAGAATCAAGGAATCGCATAGGTTGACGCGTAAATCCCCGCTGATGAAATCTCGTAATAAAATGAGGTTCTGGCAACTTCCGCTATGTAACTCTCAAAACGCAGAGCCTCATCCATTATGATGCCTAAATTACGCGACTCTGATACTCACTCCACGATCGCCCATTACGGAAACAACTGGATTATGATTATCTATCAATTTTATTTCATTTTTAGAGCCGAATAACATATATTTGGTTTTACTAGGATTTAATACCAGGCAATTCGACTCTGACCAAGCAGTTATATTTTCTAGATCATCATTTAAATTAGCAACAGCTTGACTAGTATCAGAGGGATAACATGAGATATAGACTTGTATATCGTCGGCATACAAGTGGAAATGACAATGTTTTATTACATCACGGACATCTGCAGTATACATGATAAAAAGGAGCGGACCCAGAATGGAGCCCTGCGGCACTCTTCTAGATACTGGTTAAGACTTTATATATAAACCATTGTCACCCTGCAGCTGGACAACTTAACTGCGGTCACTAAGATAGCTTGAAAACCACGCAATTGCACCTGTCTCAAAACCATAGTAACTCATTTTAGATAAAAGTAATTTTGTGATTATGGCATCAAAAGCACGAGAGAAATCAAGAAGTGCCATTAAGGTACCCTGACCCATGTCCTGAGCAGACAGTATGTTGTCAACTACAACGAGAAGGGCTGTCGTTGTGCTATGTGACTTGTGGAAACCGGATCAAGGCAGGAAGGACTTTATTTTCTTCAAGAAAAGCAGACAACTGTATGTGCACAACACGTTCGAGTATTTTTGATAGACAAGGGAGAATGCTTATAGGTCGTAAATCTTTAAAACCAGTGATATTGATTTTTAGGGAGTGGAATAACCATTGCCAGCTTCCAAGCATCAGGAAAGATTGAGGATGTAATTGACTGATTAATAATTGCAGTAATTGCGCCAAGAGAATGAGGAAGAGTAAGTAGAAGCATGTCTAAGGAGATACCTGTAACGATGCGTGTAACGGAACGTTACACACCAATTTACACACCAACCTACTGGTTACTTTTTGGACTCACAGCATTCAAATTTTCAAATTTAAAATCCCTATTCCAATCCACGGCCATTGCGCAGCTTTTTCTGACAGGGAGTTCGATCCAGATTCCTGATCGAGAAACTTCTCCTGGATTAAACATTTTAAATCCTACTAATATTATAAATGCGAAAGTTTGGATGTTTAGATGTTTGGATGTTTGTTACCACAGACCAGTAAACTCAATCACGCTTAAACGGCTCAACCGATTTAGATGAAATTTTGCACCAAGATAGTTTATAACCTGGATTTAAATATAGGATAGTTTTTATCCCGGGTCCACGCAGACGAAGTCGCGGGCGGAAGCTAGTATTAAATAATTTACAGTTCAAGTCAGTTTCCCAATATTTATTATTATTGTGATCTTTAATACGTAATACTACAAGTTTACCACAAGTGTGTTATCCAGCTCTTCAGTTCACCCCTATAAAGGCACGATAGCAACCTATTGTGCCTTATCTTTTAATTATAACTCCATACTGCCCTGGTCTCCGCTGTTTTCCTGTTCATCACCTTCTTCCATCACCTGCGGCCCTACAGGCTGACAATACCATCATCGCTCAAGAGTAGTTATTAAACGTATTGTCCATGTCATTGACAGTTGATAGTGATGCTATGTTTTCCCAATGGATAATTTCGGTAGATTGAATGAATTGGGTCATGTTAATATCTTTTAGTGGCCTAAATAATATGTTTTTCGATACTGGTTTACATCGTTTGATGTTTAACTCGCATGATAGTAATGCATGATGACCGAGAGTAGGTCTACTAGAGAAATTTGAATCACAATGTTACTACAAATCAAAACCAGTAGGGTACTACTGTGGTTCGTAAAGTGAGTGGGCTTTGTTTTAGATCAAAATATGTTAAAAAATAGTTGAATTTGATGGCATTGGTATAATATCAGTATGTAATAAGTTAATATTGAAATCCCCCATTCGCACAATATGGTCGTAATTAGAAAAGGAGGAAATGGTCTCGGTCATAGTATCTATAAAGGTATCAATATCTAGCCATGGCGGTCGATAGGCTGTTCCAAGTAGTAAAGTCACACCGCTATTGGAGAGCTTAAGCCACATTTGTTCTACTCTTAAATCGGGGGGGTGGAGCAGCGTCGCGCATTTACGCTGTTTCTCATGTAGAAGCCTTCTTTCTTTTGGAGTTATAATAAAATTAAAGTCCCCAACCCATTAGGTAATTTTTAAACTACTTTACCTGCATTTGGAGTGTCAAGGGCGGCCAAAGCAGCTGCTTATCATCTGTCTAACAGTGTACGCTGCGCGATCCTCTCAAACCAACCGAAGTTTTCGAGAAATTGGATATCAAGATTCCTTTTTCTTTCAAGAGTCCGTCGATAAAACAATGATACCTCGTTGTCCAATTAGAAAGTTATAAAGTACTTGCTTTTCAGGTACAATGAAAACTCTTAATTCGAGATATACAACCCAGTACAGATAGAAAACTTTGTAACAAGGTTATTAACTCCTCATAAAACTCAATTTGCGTGCTGCCTAGCTACTTAAGGGGCATCTCATCAAATGCTTCTCCGATTATTTTTGCAGATTGTTTGAAAATAAAACTTAACACCGTTATTTTTAGTGGGTTACGTTTGTGTTTCACATAATGTATATCATTAACTAGTTATATTTATAATGGTTAATGTGAGATCCGTGTAGTTTAAAGAGATCATAGTGGTTTCTTCAAGTTTCCATAACCTGATGAGGGGGAAAATCTGCTACCTATTTTTTATTTTCTACAGACAGAAAATCGATGCTAATAATATTTTATTTTTACTTGTTCGCTTCCCCGCACAGCGGTTTAGTAATGCTATTCAGTGAGGAAATGCTGCCAGCATTTTGGTACGATGACACGGGGCCTCTTTTTAGACATAGTTTTAAATATTATGTTAGTTTTAGTACTTACCAGTTTATTTGGTATTGTAAACAGATTTATTAGTTCACTGTTGTAAATTGGTATTTATATGATTATAAATATTTTTATTATAATATTTTTTTATTTTGATTTGAGATATTTGATTCGGGTGGTTCGGAGAGGGCCTTTGTTTTACAACACCCGTAGCTGATATTGTAAAATATTGGTTACCTAACCAAGGTTACTGTTTTACGGGAATTAATGACAAACTAAGTAACGAGTTTACAGTTGTCATCGCTGTTGTTGTATTTAGGAGAGTTTTTGCAGAAGTAAAGTCATTTGTTTCCAAGGGCCAGATTGTATAACCCGAAGGTGCCTTAATTGGTGATTTTGCGAACTTGACATGGGTTCGGCAAATTGCCTGTTAAAACTTTGTTAAGAGATAATGGAGCGGCTGCTTCGACTTTCCTGATACTGTTATCATTCTACTGAGAACTTGTGATGAGTGAGTGATTTTGTAAACAAGTGCTTTGTTGCACGTACGTCCGTATGTCTTTATTGTCTTTTCTTTTTGTTGCGCGTTAGCAATTAGGTAGATAGGAGCTTTTGAAATATAGCCGTTAAAACTATTTTCATCACACTTGCTCATAACAACAGTGCTTCATAAAGCGCTGCAATACAAAGCTACAATACCATACATATATTACGCCCATGAGTATAATGTTCTTCCTTCTTAAATTCTATCTCAATCATACGTCAGGTATTAAACTCAAATATAGTGTTTGAAAACCTATTTTCATATAAATCAAAATACATAAATATTATAACTGTTTAACGTATCGGTGTAAAAGTCGATCCGATAGGCACTCAGTGTTGTGCATTTGTTGGTACGAGTACTTAAAGGAAATAAGTTTTCATAAAATAATTATACAAAAGTGAAAAACCTAAAATACTTTTTCCACGAGAACGGAACTGGTGGGTAATATTTGCACAACAGTTATTTATTTGCGGGACAATGATATGAATATCTATTTTTCGATTTACTTACTCAAATTCACTCACATTTTATAATTATTAGATACGCAACGCATGTTTCGTCCAAAATACAAAGTAAGCATCCGCAACAACTTTCGACTGTAAATAGTAATTGTGGCGTACAGCCACCACAAATATATATGCGAGGGTAGTAGCTGTGTTGTGGCGAACCGACCGCTCGAGTCAGTCGCCGGCTAACTGTCGATGAGTCAACGTCTCTGCGCCCTGCGCCTGAGCTAATAGCACCCAATGGTTGTTTTATTTATACGAGTATACCCTGAGAGACCTAAGGTGAAACATCACATTGGCGACGAGTCATCGAGTAAGTGACAAACCATATTTTAAACATTCCTTGGTTTCTTAAAAACGCTAAAAAGAAAGGAAGAAGAAAATACGAACCCGTGTGTGCCAATAAAATAAAAGTTATCGAGGCATAACAACTATTCAGTGTACCTAATTTTCTAAAAAGGTCGTTGAAACTTGTAGCCTAGTTCTACATGATGAGAATGATAATATTGGTTGATTTACTATATCAAAATGGTCATTTACAAAGTGGCAGAAAACACAGAAATGAGAATACGAGGAGTACTTTAGCATTGGTACCAATAGATAGCAATTGTGCGTAGGTATATTGTGCACCTTGCAGGTGCAGTCTTTAACTTAATCTCGCAGTGAGATAGCAACATTGAACTACTATGTACTAGCGTACTAGAACCGACAACACGAACATTATCTGTGCGCCGGCCGGCAGCGCGGGGCACATGCGGGGGGAGGGTAACTTGTCATAGAATATGACTTGACCAACTAGACGCGACACTATCATACTTTGTGTTATCTTTAAAGAGACTAAGTGAAATAAAAATACATTGTAAAATTATTGTCATAAACTTTAATTACCTTTGAATAAAATTAGTTTAGTAAGTTTCTGGCGCTCAGACAAATAATCATTTGAAACTTTTGCTTCGTGATGTAAACGAAAAGTTGCGTTTTTTTTTTTATCGCTATAGTACTACGCTCCTGACCTTTTTCTTTTTACGGCTGCCGTCGGCACATGGAAAATTAAAAAGTTAGTTATTGATTTTTCAGTTTTGGTGTAAATTAATTTTGTTAAGATTATTATTCAAAGTAATGATAATTCAGAATAAATTAAATCATGCTTATTGTATTAAAACACATTTCTACATATTATAAATGTGTAATATTAGTAACTAGTACTGGAAATAAATATTTTTCTTCTATATATTGAAAACAGAATATATTCACAATTATAAGTACCTATAAGACACGTCTGCGCGGTTCATCTATGATTTCGGTTGACAAAATGGCGGTGAAATAAGCGCGTCCCTTCATTAAAATATTTACTCAAATAAAGTTAAAACAAAATGGGTTCTTTACTTATCGATGAAATGTAACACCTTCACTTTTTTTTGACTTCCTTAAATGATTAAACAATCTCTTAATACACAGAAAGGCATTTTCACGTTTTATTTATTCGCGGGTAGAAACAACCACATCACACCAAGCGCAGGGACTGACTGAGACGTTGCGGCCCACTGGACCGCAACGCGTAGCGCAAACTTCTTGTTCGCTGCGTCTTCTCTAGTACGTTAGTATATCATACCTCAATGGAGAGCAATAAAACCAAAAACTCAACTTATTTAGCGAGACTTCACGAAAATGTTTTCTCTAAGTACCTACTTGGATACCCGTAGTATTTTAACGACACAGCAGAAGGTATTTATTAAAGCATAGAGGTGAATCAACTTTTTAGTGTCCTCCCCGTCATATTTGCTGTCTAAAAGGGGATTACGAGAAATATGATGTTGCTGTTGCTAACTGTCGTTGTATTCCTTACTCAATTAATTAAAGCGTGAAACTAAATGATAACTGTGTTAACAGATATGCATTTGCCCTCGACTGGTGCAATTGCACCAGTTGCCAGGAACGTAGAATGTCCCCGATTTGTATGAAAATTGTATTTGTCCCCTAGATAACCATGTTTCTGCTAAAATACGTTTTGCGGGATGCAACATTACTTATATGTTCAAACAGACTGTTTATCTGGCTATAAGAAAATTTACCAAATACACATGCTGTGGTAACTGACCATGAAGAAAAGCAGGGACAAGAAGAGTTGATTGACCGATAAACATACAAGTACCTTCTTTCAAAAAATAAACAAATGGAATCGCGTTTAACTTATTCGAGCAGCGTATTGGATACGTAGACTGAATAGGTAAGCCCCTAAACAACAACAGTGGTACCACGGTGGAGGAAAGCGTTTAGATGTTCATGCAAAGTGCCTATGAGCACATGCACAGTGAAAAATATGCCATTGAGCATATAAAGTGCCAAGGAGCACGTGCAGAGGGGTAAAATATGCCATGGAGCATAAAACGTGCCGAGGAGCACACGCAGAGGTGTAAAATATTTCATGGTTCAAGTGAAAAAATATATGATTATAATAAAAATATATGGTTGAATAATTTCCTGTACCGTGTCTGTGGGGAAATGATCCAGGACAAAAATATGGAATATAGGTATTACATTAACGTTACTATCATACTATAAAGAAATCATCGGAACCTATGCAGTAGTTATTGTTATCTATAGTTTTGTGGATTTAAATTAAAGGCCAGAATAATAATTATCATAATTAGTATCGTGCCCATCAATGAGGCGTAGTACATGACCGTTTTAAATTATCATCACATTATACAAACGGCATTTCTTTAAAATAAATATAAACTGATAAAATCCTTATATCAATATTATTATTTGGCTATAAGTATCTACACGGTAAATTCTAGTCACGTCTAAAGAAAGCACAACCTTACCGGCTATCCATGGTAGTACATTAATAATAACATATATCTAGTTGTTACGAATATATTTCGTAACTATAGAACATAAATTATTCATGTATTCTGAATCAAAATCACCAAGGTTAAATCAAAAGCACCACACCCCCACCAAGCGCTAAGGAGTGAAATCTCCTCGAGAGGAACTATTGATATATATGATGTATATCTGTTTATGCTATTAACATGAAGTCAAAGTGCCAAGGAGCGAAATCTCTTCTAGTTCCTCATAACTAGTATATGATGTATATCTAGTTATGCTATTAACATAAAGTGAAATAAATAGACCAAAATGTGGTTATGGCATTGAATGCATGTTACATAAATAGCAAATAAATATACTAAAATGTGGTTATGACATGGAACGCAAGTCACATAAATAATAAATAAATAGACCAAAATGTGGTTATGACATGGAATGCATGTCACATAAATAGCAAATAAATAGACCAAAATGTGGTTATGACATGGAATACATGTCACATAAATAGTAAATGAATAGACCAAAATGTGGATGGAATGCATGTCACATAAATAGTAAATGAATAGACCAAAATGTGGTTATGACATGGAATGTATGTCACATAAATAATAAATGAATAGACCAAAATGTGGTTATGACATGGAATGCATGTTCACATAAATACCTAGTCGGCTCATAAGTTCTGACACTGGTCTTTAAAATTTAAATTTGGAACTCCTAAAACAAAAACCGTTGTGCATTTGAATTTCGAATCTTTTTCAAATATTTGAGTAGTATAATTTTGCAATTTTCTGTTTTCTTCAACATGGAGTGGACGCGTAAAGATAGCCGTACCGCAATAATTGCACTATATCGTTGTGGTCACTCACCGACTAAAATTTTTAAGCTACTTGAAAATTTAAAATTCTCTCTAAGATTTGTGTATCGTACCATAGAAAGATACAGTGAGGTCTCTAGTTTAAATGACAAGAAAAGAAGCGGTCGTCCGCGTACAAGACCTGAGAGTTCGTGCTTATAAACGAAAAACTGGCCATCTTCTCAATGGTCGGCTTAAAGCTTTAAGGCTTAAAAGATCTAAAGCTTTATTGAAGAAGTACGCTAAAAATAAGCACCGTTGTATACTGTTTTCGGACGAGAAAATTTTTGACATAGAAGAAAACTGTAATAAACAGAATGATACAGTGTACGCTCGCAATAGTAAAGAAGCGTCTAATAGCATTCCCCGTATTCAAAGAGGTCATCACCCTTCATCTGTGATGGTTTGGCTGGGAGTTTCTTATGCGGGCGTCACTAGTATGCATTTTTGAGAGAAAGGAGTAAAAACTAGTGCCAAAGTGTACCAAGACACGGTGTTGACTAATATTGTGAAACCACTATCCCATACGATGTTTCTAAACCAGCATTGGGTTTTCCAGCAGGACTCTGCTCCAGCCCATAAGGCAAAGTCTACACAAGCCTGGCTCGCCTCCAATAAAATCGACTTTATACGGCATGAAGATTGGCCCTCCTCTAGCCCAGATCTTAATCCGTTAGACTATAAAATATGGCATTATTTAGAGGAAAAGGTGTGCTCAAAACCTCATGCAAATCTAGACTCGCTGAAAAAATCCCTTGCTACGGCAGTGGCCAATATCGACATGAAAGTGGTGCGTGAATCCATTGACGACTGGCCACGAAGACTTCAAGCCTGTGTAGATAATTATGGCGGTCATTTTGAATAAATGTTATACATTTAGATTCTCTAATTTATAAACTTTCAAACGCTGTACAAATTATACGGAATAAACTTAAACTTTTGTTTTTATTTGATACTATGTATATGACAGAACTTATGAGTCGACTAGGTAGTAAATAAAAAGTTGATTTTGCTCATGATGTGAGTTAGTACACGATTATTACATAGAATGCATGTCATATAAATAGTCAAAGAAAATTAATAAATAATTGATTCTGCTCATGATGTGAGTTAGTACAAGCGTCGGTTGCTAACCCATAATGAGGGTAGACTTTTAGAAGTCGTATGGTAGTTTACAAGCAAGTCCATAATGTAGGCCAAAAATAAAATAAATAAATAACAAAATAATAATAAAAAATTAGAGCATGTGCAAATTTTATAAACGAAGTATATATAAGGTGGGTATAGTAACAAAAAAAAAGTAAAATAAAAATATCGAGATACCTTTTTATTGATAGTAAGATTGCCAAGGGCAATCTGAAAAATATGTGTTGGAGCATGGACGGTAAAATTGGCTTTAAATATTTTTTATAAAGATATTTATATACTAGCAGTCAACGTAATTAAATAATGCTTTGCAAATCAAATTAGAAATACAGATGATATTTTTTGGCTGTTTCTTAACAAAAGCAAATATGTAAAAGTTAACCATTATCTTCAAATTTTAGTTCTTTAACTGAAGACCTCATCTTAAGTCCGCCGGTAAGCTCGATTCTCCATACAAACGTAGTTACGCTCTCATTTTAAAACTACGTGTTGGATTGTAACGAAACTTTGCACGTACAATGACACGAGGTATATGTATGTCTGTAAATAGTTTATGTAGCTTCAGATACCATAGTAAAAAAATACAGCGAATGTTTTTCATACAAAACTTGTTTTTGCTGTATTTCGTTTATTTTATAAACTGGAAACATATAAACTAATTAAAGACATAGATATACCTCATGTCATTGTATATGCAAAGTTTCGTTATAATCCAACACGTAGTCTTAAAATGAGAGCGTAACTACGTTTGTATGGGAAGGTGAAATTCGGCCGAGCTTACTGCGGACCCTTAATACGTTCCGTTCATTTGCTAAGTAATGTCGGGAATAATTTAATGAGAATAAGTTAATGTTCTTATAATAAGTATTGCTTTTAAAATTTACATAAACCCAAAATTGAAAACTGAGAATAGACTGGCGTTTCTTCTCATCAAGTACTAGTACTACCTACATTTCAAAACGCTAAAAAGTGCATGTGTATGGCAAAAGGGTATTTAGTACGCCTCTGTGGAATAAATATCGATCTCTACAAGTGCATAACACGAAGTAATGGATACATCAAATAATAAAGGTTAAACGTGGCAGTGCAATAGGTACTGGAAAAAGGCCAACAAACTAATCATTTTAATAGAAGTTGTATACTTCCATACAAAATTTTGTGACGATGTATGGAACTGTGATTTAAAAAAATATGAAATAATTTCGAGTTTTTACGCTGGTTCTCCCCGTGGCTGAGGTTAACTTTCGGAACTGGTGGTAGTTACTGACATCTATAGGTGCACAAGCATTAATGGAAAAAGTGCTATAAAATTAGCCATGAAATTTTATTTTTCAAATTTTACCCAAGTATTAACTAACGTATTATTTTACTAATTTAGACTTATACTTCCACGAAATAAAATAAAAAACTAAGTATCAAAATCCAAGTTAAAAGTTATAACTAAACTAAATCTTAAAACAGCTTCTGGCGGCATTGTGATAAAGATGCTGGCAGCATTATCTCAATGAATAGCTAAGACAATAAATAAATAAATTATATCTTATGATGTTTCAAAAACCGCCTAATCCTATAGATTATTAAAATGGCAAGTTTTACTACATATATGTTACCAATATTTGGGTATGAAATACCCCTATTACTATAAGGTTGACAATTCACAATGTAATTTTAGTAAAAAATATTGCTAATAGCATCCAATGGTTGTTTTATTTATACGATTATACCCTGACAAAATACCCTGAGAAAAGGTGAAACGTCACAGTAATCAATCGATTTTTATTACGAGTCACATATTAAACCTAATAGTCTACAGCAAAACGAATTATAAGAAGAACCCAATTATCGCCATAACAAGATCCTTGATGCGATCGCCAGTCAACATAATCGTAAATATAAAAGAACACAAAACAAATTTTCTTGGCGCTAATACATGCCATGCTCATCAATATCTCATCAAAATCGAATCACGATTCGCGTGATTCCACAACAGAGTAAACAATATCAATAAAAACCACACGCGTATAATGTTTTGTAATGTAAATAACTCAAAAAAAACATCTTATTATATAGGTATTTACCTTACTAGTTATTCTGATACCGTATCGATAATGACAAGAACCAAAAAAAGATACGAGTGCTTATTTCTAATTCTAAAGCCGTAAAATCGTTACGGTAGAAATATTACATTGTGCCACGAGGTTGGTAAGTGTCTTTTTTTAACGACCGAGAGTCTATTAGAAGCCCGAACGCCGAAGAAGAAGATGAAAGAATGGGTAGAGTTAAAAAAAATCTTACCATCCGTATCGCACACCGTTTGTGCCCATGTTTTTTATTACATTTCCGAGGAACCAAATATATTTCAAACAAAATGTATAGGCTCTTAATCGGAAAATAAAAAATTACAATTGTCTATTGTATTGAATTTGTCGTGAGCCGTGCAAGGCAACGACCCTTCGGCAAATAGCCACGATAAAAAATCGCAGTTAAAATATGACTAACTTTTTAATTTTTAAATTATGTAGTTAAACACGTTTTATTAATGTATTAACGTTGAGATTTATATACATTACATATGTTTTCGAACATAGTATGTGTGTTAAAACCTCCTTGATTTTTACGTGACAAAGACAATTTACGAATAAAACCATTCTAGTCCTACTTGCCATGAACAAAATGCTGCACTTTATGATGAAAGCAAGCCGCTTGGCACAGTGGTAGTAGGGACCAAACTGAGTGACTTGACCCGCAGCAGCGGAAGTTTCACCCCTTAGGAAACGAGATTACGCCACTTCTTTAAAAAACATTTCATTTTTTTACAAGCTATACGAATGAACCAATTTCAATGAATGAATAATATCTCAAATTTAAGCTCATTATATTAAAAAAAATATATATATACTGAAAACTTGTGGCACAAAACCGCATGTTAAGTTTTTTTTTTACTTTATTGGTAGTTTTTACTAGAATTCATTAAAAAAATGTATGCAACATGAATTGTTTAATGCATATCTATATTACTAAGAGTATAATAAAGGCTATTCTAGCACTGTATGCCTGCTTTATGAGCAAGTGTGGAAAAACAAATTTTAATCAAAGTTGCCATAGCTCAATCACGTATAAAAAAGTGCCTGATAGCGGCTGTTATAATAATTTATTTCTTCTAATTATATAGTAAAGTTAATAGACAGGATGGAATCGTTGATAATAATATTTAATTACTTGAAATCGTGTACACAGCGTCCAGACGAAACTAAATGTTAACTAACGTTAGATTTAAAATATATGACAATCAGGTACGGTAAGAGAGCGTATAGTCTGGCAAAAAAGAGTAGAAAATAATAGGGACGCCAGTATCGCTCATATGGCAACACGAATAGTACGCCCCAGAGATTTTGATACTACACTTTTTACTAGGACATTATTTAAATTTGGTTATTTATTTAGAAAAATTATATTCAAATACATATTGGTATAAACATACAAAGTCACAAACATTACCTCTATATAATGTTTATGTAGACAGAATGTTAGTACCTAAGTTAAATACAAGTTTTGTTAACCAATTTGATTAAATAGAACAACATACAGTTTCTCCTTCCTCCAAATATTGCACTTTGATTACAGTTACACTTTTTAATACAGTAACACTTAAAATTCAACAAATATATTGCAAGTACCAAGTTGTTTTTATGAAAACACTAGCTTTTGCCCGCGGCTTCGCTCGCGTTAAACTCGGGGTAAAACGGTTCCCCTTTCCTGATTTAGAACACAGAAGAGAACTCGGAACAGAATATTATTATTTAAATACGCTACTGTAGACGATATTATATGTCTGTCAGTACTTTTTTGGCCCGGTATTAGTTCATCAGGTGTTTCCTTCCATGAAGGGTTGCAAGTGAAAGTGACAAAAAGGTCAGGTCTGCCGTAAGTTAGCGTGTTTCAGAAACCTATCAGCGCCATCTATCGGAATCCATGAGCAACACTTATTTATCTTTCGAATGTTGATTTTCTTCTCAAAAGCTGATTGATTTATGGTTAGATTTAATGTTTTAATATTGTTTTATTTAATTTGTTTTAATTAAATTATTTTATTATTCATTTGTATCATAGAACCTGTACTCATTTTGCGGAGTCTCACACAAATTTCTATTCCCTATTTTAGGGGCTGGGGGAAGGTTTTCAAAATAAAATAAGGCAGGTATTATTCGTTGGTAACAAAGAGTGTGTACCAATTTTTAGCTTCCTACCTTGAAAACTGCGAAAAGTGCCATATAAAATTTTACCCCATCTTTTGGGTTGGGGGCAGATTTCCAAAAAAATGATGCACGATTTTTTTGTTAGTCACAAATAGTCTGCATACCAATTTTTAGCTTCCTACCTTGAAAATTGCGGATTGCTCCATACAAATTTGCACCCCCGTTTTTTAGGGAAGTGGGTGGTTAAAAAGAGACAAAAAGTAGCCTATGACACTATCCATCGCTTCAACTATCTCCACTTAAAAAATCACGTCAATCCGTCGCTCCGTTTTGCCGTGAAAGACAGACAAACAAACACACACATACACTTTCCCATTTATAATATTAGTGTAAACATAACCTCTAAAATGCACTATGTAAACTATACTAAAATTACCCATTTACTGTTATTTTAGCGTTATTAAGAAATACAATTATTATAACCATTCATAATTTCACTTATTAGTAATTGTAGATTTACAATAATTAAATGCTGTGTCATTCCAGCAGTTCATCTAAAATATTGTCCAATTCCGACATAACAATTCCGGCTTGATATTCCGCATTGTATACATTATAAATTACTTCCCGACCGGAACCAGGTATTGTCTTGCTCATTTTATGAATTTTTTGTTGCATTTGGATCCGCGAAATGTAAAATATACGGTGAAATTGTCATTGTTGTTGTTACAATAACAATACATAATGACAAGTTTAATGAAGTTACTAGGGACGAAAAAAATTTGTTCCGTTTCTAGACATTTTTGCTAAGCTGTAAATTAATATTTAAACGTTTCTTGAGTAGCAATGTTACGTCATAAAATTTACTCGATACTTCAGACACTTTTGAGGGACAATCATTTGTCAATAATGTGATATGTTGACTTGTTTTAAATATACAATCAGTAATTGCTGAAATAATTTGAATGTTTTTTTTTTACATAAGACTAACCAAATTGTTATAAATAGGGATGATACTTTGAGCATTTAAAATATAAGTATGTATGAAAGACACACTATAAGAATACGAAGGTAATATTTACTCATAATAGTCATAATATCCATACTCGTATCAAATGTCTTTCATTATAATTTTACTAAATTTGCCATAATACTTGCGACTTGCTTGCCGCCGCCATTGTATTTTGAAATATTGTAATATCTTGATTGTAAAATCTATCGGTTTTATTATTTCTTAAATTTTAAAGTTGAGCATTTGTCGGTGTAGCTGGAAGATGCTTGGCTTGCCCTTATCACATTTACATTTCATACATCTTTACCGCCCATCACCTTGTCATTCGCTTCCTTACTATTCATATCGTCTCTCACGCAGTCCATCCACATTTTTCTTGTTCTACCTCTTATTTTACAGCGCTCCACATCACTACGTAATATCCTTATATTTATCCTTATTCTCCCAAGCTCTCTCCATCTGAACCTCGGCCTCGGCGTTACTACGATCTATAAAAACATAAATTAAAAAATCCGTTCTGTGAAATACTCGTAAATAAAATACCTACATGTTCCGATAAACAACGGCGGCGATAAAACGACTAAACCCTAGAGGCTAATAAAACATGAAAGAAGAATGTTACAAGGCCGAGAAATTCCAACGAAGGAATTTAGCACTTTGCAAAAAGGAATTATTTTCTAATTACACGAGATATTGCTGTAGGCACTGCAAAATATCTCGGGACACATAAAAATAAGGTAAGTGAACCAACGTGTGTAAGCAATTACTAAAGCGGTAAAATAAAAACTCACTGAAACAGCGGGACAGACACCTAGTTATAAAGCTTTAGTGTCCCGTTGAACCAATTTTGCGTTCTGTGTAATAGGCAGGCAGAGTCGCCAGCAAAAGGAGGTCACCAACACTAGTTGGACGGGACGACCTTTTGCAATAACCAATCAACCAACAAAAAGTAAAGTTTGAGATAAACGCAAAAATAACTTCCTACTACATTTAATCCAATTATACGTTTTCCAAGCATTGTATGCTACTGATTAGTGATCATTTGGGTGGAAATTGTGTTTCTTAGTGGACCTAAATAAAAACATTCCGATTAAAAGGCATTTATTAATAAAAAAAAGAAAAAAAGAAAAATGAAATACTCTACAGCATATAATTATTTTGCAACACTATCAAGGTCATTAACATGTTATTGTAAAATGTGCACGTCCACACATACGGAGCCAGTGTGCAGCGACCTTAATCCACTACTGACTCTAATGTATTTTTTTTTTGTTGGTTTTATATTTTATACAATTTTATCCAATGATACTGATCATTGGATAAAATTGTATAATACACAATACACAAAAATGAATTGTACATAAAAAAAAATAGCAATAATGTTTCAATTGACTTAACACAAACGGAACATTGGTTGAGTTAATATTAGACCAAACTCATACTAAGAACTAGTTATATATTTTACAATAATGTGTCAAGTGCAATAATTTCTAAAAAACCAGTAAAAATGGTTCATAAGTTACGTGATTGAAGAAATGTTTGTAATTTAATATTATAAATGAGACATATACCAAATTAGAGATCAACCAGTACCGAATATTGCAAAGATTTAAATAATTACAGCGAAAAAAATAACCTCCGAAATTGCTTTATCTCAATAATATCAAAAAATAACACTTACCTGTTATTTCAACTGCAGTACAAGATGCGTACCACATCTAGATTAAATAATAATTGTTTCACCTTGTGAATTGTGCACCACCTTATACGAATAATATTTATTAACTAGGAAAAATGCAACTTATTATTCTCCTACCCGCAACAAGAATGAAGTATGTTCTAATTTGCAGTAACAAGTCAAGTGCACTTAAAACATTATTGATAAATACCTGAATCAGTAATGCTGTTTTATCTTCATTTCAAGTGCTTTGACTTATTATCGTTAAACATTGTATACCTGTACAGACTTGAAACAAAATTTTAAACACGGTTTTCTCATAGATAAATGTATCAACTGACTTAATATGATATTGCGTAATGGCGAAGACGACTTGAGGTATCTATCGACATTAAAGTCCAATTTTTTGCCATTTTGTTAGTTAACTGGTTATTGCAAAATGTCATCCAGTTAAGCTCGATTTTTTCATTTATAATGTCGTTAAAAGATGTTACTGCTTAGGCAAAATTACAAGGATGCAATTTCAAAATGACTTCTGAAAATGAAATAAAATAGGTATATTTGAATCCAAATGTCTTCACTAAATACTTACGGCCGTATTCATAAACGTACTACAAGCCTGTTTTAACTATAATGGAGTTAAAATTCGTTTGTCCTTATCTGTCAGTTTGACATTTGTGTTCGTAAGAAAGGGACAAAGCACATTTTATTTAGCAGAGGCATTTTAAGTTTTATGAATAAGGGGGTTAAAGTTCAGTGAAACTCAAGGCAAAAAAAATACAGGCTTCAAAGCCTACTTACTACACAAATCTGGATATAAATCAAACGTCAGAAAAAAAAACCTCGAAACTTTTTTAATATCACGGTTTTAATAAAAAAAGTTTGATTTGGTTTTCTGAGTCCGCAAAGAATTTAATTTGCTCCTTGAGTGCGAAGGGGTACTCCAGGAATATTACGAAATCCCAAAATAACCACCGTAACACTTGACTTCTGACTGTAGGTACAGCAGATGCAGCGGTAACTTATCTGCAGTGATTTAATTAACTTTGCAAGTGCTCTATTTTTAATAAGTACAGCCCAGTTAGTAAGCTTCTATCACAGAAATATGTATTTTGGAAATCCGCAAAATAACGCCTTATTCAATTAATTACAAATGCTGTTTTGTTACCGACCGTGCTCTTTTTTGCACAGTCGACAACTACTCATTGATATTGTACCGGGAAATTTATCATGTGAAATTGTGTAGTTCTTATAGCCGCCTACCGTTTTCATCATCAGATCAGAGCTTGTTAGCAAGTAAGTACCATAATAAATATTGCTTTTGTCACCGAGCTTACATAGTCAATTTTCAGCACAATCAATATAGCAAGTAAGTTGATAGGTATATAAACCTTTTACAACAAATGTGTATGTATGAATTGCATATAATTATGTCAGAGCTGGCACATCCGACAAGCGTGTACAACAGTTTATAACATGACCTTTAATTTGTCGAATGCAAGTCAGATCATGTGCAGGTGGTACGAGTGCACTGGTTAATCTACTTCAAAGTGAGTCTTGGGCTTCGCCACGGGAATGGCCCTTTGGCAACTGGGAATGGCAACTTTACTCCATTCTGCGTTTTGTGTTCGGAATTTGTTTTGTGTTCAATTAATTCAAACTTCGCATAGGCCATTATTTAAAAAAAATACACCCGTATTTTGTGCCTAATAAATTTTACAGGTAGTTTTAAAATGGAAACCGCCCGCTATCAAAAACATAATTAAAAAGTCCGTAAAATAATCTAGTGTAAAAAACTATTTCAAGGCTATTACTAGGCACTAGATTATTTTACGGACTTTTTAACTGGCTGTGGTATAAATATCATTTAAATTGTTGCACGGCAAGTTCAAGCCTCTCAAAGTTATGTACATTTTAAATGGGGCTTGTTTATTAAAAAAAACAATGATACATAGGTATTCGTTATCGTATTCGTGAGAGAATTCGGAAAAGTCGAAGGCTTCTGCGCCTACAAAGGTAGCGTTTATCGCGTGGCAACGAAAGACTAAAGATTAAGCTTTGGCATTATCTGCATTACTTAACAGAAAATGTCATCTTAGCGTTTACCGCGTTATAGAGGATACGTGTCTAAAAATGACCACCGTACCTTTTTGAAGTTACTTATGTCTTTTAAGCTCATAGGAAATCAAGAAATTAGTTATTTTTATAAGCAAGTTCACAGGATCTATAAAAAATGTTTAAAAAAAGGTTGTAAAGTAATAATTATTCGTAAAGCTCCAGATGAACACTAGGGGATTACTGGAAAGGGTCTGCAAATAGCCTTTATGAATAATGCATCGCCACTTGCGACGAAAAATCAGAGCTTCAATTTGGTTCATAACTTTCGCATCGAAAACACAGTTCAGTTTGTCTCGCGTGCTCGTTCTTACCATTTATTTCCGCGCTTTAAAACAAGCGCGTAAAACACATTGAAATGTGATTAATTGTCTAAGTGATGAATCAAATGGAGGCCTCAACCTCGGCGGTAAAGTCAGCTACGAATACATGAGATCTTTCGTATGGGATGTCGTAGCGGCTGGTTATAGAATTTGAAACTGGTTTGCGAGAGGAACTAAGTAGTAATAATAAACACACTATTCAATATAAAGGTGCTAATAAAAAAAACATTGCATTGGTATAAAGCCGATATCTTATCAGGTGTCCATTTAAGGGTAGACTAAACGAGTTTAGAGCACCTGAGAGCAAATAGCAGGGCAAATATATGTATTGTAAAAGTTGGCAAAACCAAGTGTATTTTGCTGTAAGTACCCATAAAAAACGGTCGTTTTTTACGGGTACTGTGATTTAAGTTTTGGGCTCGTTACAAACAAGTCTGGCAAGTGGCTTTTAACCCATTCAACTTGAACACAATATCTCGATTCATTAAGTTATAATAAAATAAAAAAGACCGAGTTGCACTCCGGGAGTGCCGGCAGAAGTGAAAACTCAATGACATTGTAACAGTTTTTCGATCAGGTCACGTGTCCGTCTAATAAATTTTCAATCTGTCGAATCTTACGATCACGTGCACGGGCTCGGGAATGAACATCCCCGAGGAAGACGGCAAGAAAATTGTTCCCTCGCCACACCAGCAGTGATCTCCGAAGTGTCGGTGCAGGCTCATTGAGAGATAAGTGACTGTTATTCAGTGTCTTCCTACTAAAGAGTTGTAATTGCCATAATACTTATGATAAATAGCCACCAAAACGAGACTAAGTCCATCACCAATTGCCTTTGTACATATGTGTTATGGTGCCCGGGTGCCTCGCACTTTTATGGATCGTACTTTATGAATACTTAGTGTCACTACCTATATGCTCCTGCACCCTCAATCCTCATGCGTTCCTAGTTACAGTAGGATAATTTCTTTACTCAATCTATATTTCAGGTCATACCTAAAAATAAATACGTGCAAGATATGCGATGTCGCGTGCGCTCCTAGTAAAATGATCCGACCTAGCCGAAACTCAATGCTTCTCTTTTACACGCTCACCTCACTCTCTCACACATGCACTTACGCAATACTCATATATACACAAAACTAGGTGTAATTTTAATATTTACATCAATCTATATGTTTCTGGTCATACTGTGCGATTTATTACCCTGTGTGGCCGCTGTCCAACGGGCTATAAAAATCAACTAAAGTTCTTACAACAACCAGCTCCATATTATGCACCCCTAGTACCGTGCTTCATAAATTTTCCACATCACACAATATATTCGAATATGTCTAGTACTCCTCCTGCAGAACTATGTGCCCCTAGTCAACCCCCTCCCCCCACACCCCCTCCCCGGCCCTTCCCGCCCCCAAGCCTCGTCCCGAATCTCTTACCATCCTACGGTCACGTGACCTCCTGAGATCTCACCTTACGCATCTGACGGCACTAAAATCTGTGCCGAGTTTAACCATTTTTCCCCATCCCAAAAAGGGCACAGCGCCGCTAAAGAAGTTTTCAGTTCAATGATAAGTAAAATGGCGAATCCTGATAAATAGGTGATGGAATACTTACCAAAAGGAAAGCAATAATAATTATTATATGACATTCGATAATGAGAATTTAAGCCCAGCAAGAGTAGGTATTAGGGTTTGCAATCCGGATATCAGGATATCCGAAATATCCGGATATCCGCCAAATTTCAGATCCGGATCTGACAGGCTCCTGGATCCGGATTTTTCGGATATTACGGATCCTTAAAATACAACCATGAAAACCGAAAATAACGCTACAAAATGAAGTTTGTACCAAGTCCACGCTAAAAATGGAATGCTATAATGTAGATCATTCTCAATCTCTGTTTTTATTCGCCACTTCTTCATCCCAGACCTGATTATTTTTGTTTTTAATTTATTAGTCACAACATTGCGGAATTTGATGTCGAAAGTTGGCGTTGGTTTAAATGCACTAATCCACCTAGGCACTAAGTAATTAAATAAATCCAATATTAAGTACTTAGACTATATGTACCTACGTACTTACTAAAGAGTTCGTTTAGATGTCCCTAAAGAAATATTTAAGAAGTATATTTGACACATTGTATAGTCTTTGATTTGACACAGGAAGTAAAAAGTAAATGCAGCAACAATCAGGCATCGGAACCGGTTTTTTACAAAAACCTCGACATAACCACATATCTCGAACTATTTTATACTCCATGTGTAGGACTCAGTTGTGTTTTGAGGTAACGACTGCGTATTATTAGATTGCCCAATTACAAATGAAATAATTAACAAAGAACGAAAACCTAACGTTTTCGTTCCCATACAAAAAATACCGGTTTCCGATCCCTGGCAACAATATACGTTTTATGATTGTAATAAATTTTTAGAATTATGGTCTTGACTATATGATCATGTAAAATAAGAATAGTGCGCTATATATATAGTTCACCGTTTTTGCCATATCTGGACATACCTAGTCTTATTAGCCTAATGGAATGTCCCTTGCTAAACAAACCCTCTTCCCATTGATTTTCACGATTTCCGTGTTGGCTCTTCTTCCAATCGATTACAGAGTCCGATTCATCATGTCAATTTCTTTTACAACCCTATCGAATTAACTGTATACAAATGTGTGTACGAGCACCAGGTACGGAGTTAACGCGACCTGGTTGGAGTTATTCAAGTGACAGCTTTCAGTGACTGAACTTACTTTGCTAGTTAGTTTGTAGTCGTAAGTTAAAAGTTGAAACAAAATAAAGTTTTATACCCCTTATGACCACGGGAATGCGTATCTATTTAAAATCTTTTAGGTATATGCCTAAATACGGTGGTACAGCCGTTTTTAGTTTTTTCTTAGTTTGGCCTTACAATTCCTACTTTATACCAAAAAAAACCTTGTGGATCCGTTTTATCCGAAAAATCCGGATATCCGGATCCGTTCGATTTAAATATCCGAAATATCCGGATCCAAAATATTGGCGGATCTTGCAAACCTTAGTAGGTATGTTAAGAAATACTGTTCTACTAATTGTAAATTTTCATTTACAAGTGGTTTCAAACAAAATTATTCATAAACCGCGCCAGTTCCTAGAGGCAAGAAAATTGAAAGTAACATCTAGATAAATCTACCGTCTGCCATGGCGCCTACTAAAAGGAGTGTCTCACATTTACATCCAAGCATTTCTTTAGGCTTTGTTCTTGCTGATGCGGCGCTCTCAAGAGCCTCTCGTTTGAAGGCCAAGAAGCTCCTAACTGCTACGCTTAACCCATCATCGTCTACAAACCAAATACAGTCTTAACGCCTTATGAAAAGAGTCGAAAGTGAACTAACGTCCACCGGAGAAAATCGTTTTATTACGCCTAACAGAATAAAAATGTTACGGGCGTATTGGACGTCGCTTTAAAATTGTAGCGTTTCATGTTAACCAGCATGTCACCCCTCGATTGTTATACGAATATTATGATCAATAAAGTTTGTGAGCTTGCAGGTGTGTTGAGCAGTCTCCGGAACATTTTTTATTTAATTGTATGGCATACATTATTTGACCTTTTAAAGTTTTTTACTCTCCGGAACTACTGACCTGATTTCGAAAAAAACTACCTTTCGGAAAGATCTTTCGGATGATCTCTTTTTTATAAAACGTGAATAAATTGCTCTGAAACATTAAGTTAATGTATAGTATATATTTCTTCTACTATATAACGTATACATATGTTAAAAACGGTGATAGCAGCGATGTTATTCGTATACATATAACCATATCGAATCCACATATCTGCTCGGACACTCCGGCTAGTGAGCCGCAGTTTACAGTTAGACAATAGCGTAATACGTTTTTGATTTTGATTGAATAATGATTTTTGTAAATCTTGCTCACACTCACTATTAGTCATTAAATATTAACGTGCTACTAAAAACCCAAGCGGAACCGCGGGATGAAATACAGACTGTGTTCATCCAGTCCACAGCTCAGGTAAAATATTTTTTGGAATCGGATAAGTAATTCCGGAGATTATCTTAGTCACTTTATAAATAGACCTGGTGGACATAGTTTATATTTTATTACACCGCTTCGCCTGCCTTCTGTTTAATTTGCGGGCAGCTAGTATATTCCTTTGTTGATGATGATAATTGACTGCTGAAGTTGCGAAAAAGTAAGTAAGAACCACCCGCCACCACGTATCTTGAACTGCGATGAGCGGATACGATTATATATACAGACTTATAACGTGTCACGCCCTCGTGCAAAATCGTATTTATCAACAAATTCACGTTGTTCACTCTTGTTTTCGATAAAGCCCTGCTGGCTGTTAATTATTACTCAAATTAGTAAACTGGTCATGTGCGGAATGGACCAATAAGATCTCCGTAAACTTTTTTTTTAATATAACAGTTCTATAATTGTTTATTTAAGTACATGGACTAATTTGTTATTTTCCGACATCTCTGGGAATATCATCAAGATTTAACGACTGAAAATAAATGATATTGGAGGGTAAGTTGTTAAGCTTATCTACGTTATTTACCAGAAATATGAATGGAATATCACCAGCACACTTGTACTGTTCGCTGTAGCTAGTATAATTCAGACAAGTAGTGACTTTATCCACGCCTAACAAACGATAGTTACGCCTTATTTTTAAGCATTTCCGTAACAACTCAAGACTAAATCTGAAATATGTAAACGGTGTGAGAGCTCTCCATTCTCTCTAATCATACCCTTACTCATCTTACGGGCCTTCATGCGACGTAATACGATCAACGCAACGATAATTCACTCCTCGAGTCATTAATCTGCGCTGTTACCTAAACAACGTCACCTTAATGAGATAGTTGTAGGGGTAGAAGGAATTATAGTAAGGTTATACCTAGTTACCTTATACTCCTGGAAAAATACGGTTTTGAAAATCATTGATTTATAATAGCGTTTTGTTGTTATTTCAAGAATCCTACATTCTTTCCACCCGAAAGTAATTATGTAGATTTAAATGAAGCATGCATTGTCTTTTTTTAATTAATTTATCTTGAATATTATAGAGAAAATGTAAATGAACCAAAATAAAGACAAAAATATTTATTAATATTTTTTCTGACTTTCCTAAAGCCAGTTAATTTATCTTTTTTGGATGTCTGAAATTTTGTAGATTTCTATCGCTGGGTAACTCATTAACTGATAATACTCATACTCATACTCATACTTTATTGATAATAAAAAATTACATGTCAACATTCTATGTATAACACGCATGTACGTGTTATGCTATTAAGCTTATGTTATTATAAAATATTATTATGGCGTATACGCCATTAATTATAAATATTATTTTAAGTTTAAAAACTCTTCAAAACTATAGAACGACTGCTCAACAAGCCATGCTTTAAGTTTATTTTTGAAACTTACAAGACTAGGGGCGTTTATTATGCTTATTGGCAATTTATTATATACCGAGGGGCCCATTACGTGTATCGTTTTAGCCATTTTGACCAGCCTTCTAGGCACCGCGGCCAGTCTGTGACCATAACGCGTGACCCGGTCGCTTCCATCTCCCCGTCTAGGGTATTTGTCCAGGTTCTCCCTAGTGTAGACGGCTATTTGTAGTAGTAAGAGACTTGGCAAGGTAAGAATACCCAAGTCTATAAAACGAATATATCCGTTACACAGGAAAAACCAGCTATTATATATTATTTCATAAATTTGACATTTACTGGACTACTAGGCATGCAAAGCTTAAGATAAAAGTAACGGGAAATCATTTGGTGCTTGTATTTGCGTTGTGCATTTGGACTAGGAATCATTACTTACCACAATTCGTTGTCGTAATATTTTGCTTTATATTCCAATAATTCTTGACTAATTTATCAAGTATTAACGTTTTTTTCTTACAGATTAGTTTACTGGTTACGAGGGATAGCAGCATTGTACATAGAAAACTCCCGTGAGTCTCAGACATATTAAAATATAATGAATCGGGTCATTCACGTCTTGACTGTTTCATTATATTTTAATAGCAGAATTGTCTCCAAAAATGTTTTCATTCCTGCTTTGAAACAACGCACAACAAACACTAAACGTCAGATTATGGAAATTGATATCCTACCTACTGTTAAACACTCATCTTCACTCACTCATCATCATGAGTCGTTCCCTCAATGTTGATGATCGTCACATTTATTTATATTATTTATTTACTAGCTTCCGCCCGCGACTTCGTCCGCGTGGACCCGGGATAAAAACTATCCTATATTTTAATCCAGGCTATTAACTATCTTCGTGCAAAATTTCATTCAAATCGGTTCAGCCGTTTAAGCGTGATTGAGTAACAAACATCCTAACATCCAAACATCCAAACATCTAAACTTTCGCATTTATAATATTAATAGGATAGATTAAAAACTAAAATTAGAAATGAATATTAACATACATTGATCCACAATACTAAATCAATCAGTTTGACACTAGGGTCAAAATTGCAGCCTCTTTTCTCTTTAACATAATATAGTAGTCTTAAATATCTACAATGTATAGGCACTACATTATTTTATAATGTTCTTATTCTTGCTAACCACTTTTAATTTCGAGGAATAGGACTTTTTTAACTTATTTCCTAGAGAAGCAATTTTAAATCTCACGCTCCCTATTTCAATAAACTCGGTCGTGAGAAGGGTTTCTTTTGAACCATATTGGAAAACTTTCGGAGCAAAGTGGAAGGGAATAGTTCTGTTTACTTCATTCGTCATTGCGGCCGCGAGCTTCTTTTAGAATTCTTAACTGAATACCTGTAATTGTAACTACTTACCGTTGTCCATTTCAAATTTCAAGTACAAATAATTAATAACAACACTAAACTTATATTCTAATTAAAACTTTTACGTAAATAAAATAACACACGTCTATTTCAATAATAGGGATTTAGATTGGGATCCCCAAGGAAAGCGAAAGCGTCGTGGCCGTCCCAAACAAACCTGGCGGTGTTGTTGTAGACGAGGTGAAAAAGATCGGAAAGTCTTGGAGTGAAGTGAAGCGAGAAGCTCAAGACCGATTTGCATGGAGTCACTGTGGACGCCCTCTGCCCCATCTAGGGGACATAGGATCGTGAGTCATTGCAATATTAACACGACGAGTCTTCGCATTTTTTTTAAAACAAAAACATTATACGGGTGTGAAGTTAGCAGCCTATGATAACCCGACCAAATGAAAAAGTCACAGTTTGACAGTATTTTTTTAAATTACAAAATATGAGTCAACCAGCTTGCTAAACGAGTTATACCTTGAGTAAAATGCATATTCTATATTCCTAGCGAAGTAGAGAACAAACAACAGTCAAGATACTACAGTTTCCGTAAGGCAGCTAACTTCACACGATAGCAGCCTAAACAAAATTTGTCATTAAATTTTTTTTACCTGTGAAGATGTCTAGATTATACACTTGCTGTCTATGAACATTTGAAAACTTATCAAAAAAGCTTTTAATCAAGGTATGTCGCGACACGATTGAAAGAGCCTGGCTACATCAAAAACACTTCAGAAAGTTAGCAGCCTAAACCATATTTGTCCTTTGTCTTCTTTTTACCCGTGAAGATGTCTAGATTACACTTTCTGTCTATAATCATTTGAAAACCTATCAAATATGCTTTCAATCAAGGTATGTCGCGACGCGATTGAAAGAGCATTGCTATATAAAAATAATTTGTGAAAGTCGGCAGTTTGAACAAAATTTGTCATTTTAATTTTTCTACCTATAGGTGTATGTCTAGATTACACTTTCAGTCTATGATAATTTGAAAACTTATCAAAAAGCTTTTAATCAAGGTATGTCGCGACACGATTGAAAGAGCCTGGCTACATCAAAAACACTTCAGAAAGTTAGCAGCCTAAACCATATTATTTTGTCCTTTGTCTTCTTTTTACCCGTGAAAATGTCTAGATTACACTTTCTGTCTATGATCATGTGAAAACCTATCAAATAAGCTTTCAATTGAGGTATGTGGCGACGCTATTGAAAGAGCACGGCTGTATAAAAAGAATTTGTGAAAGTCTGCATCTTGAACAAAATTTGTCATTTTAATTTTTCTACTTCTGAAGATGTCTAGAACGTAAAAACCCTAGACACGTTTTTAGAGACGTCATTGACGAACCCAACTATGTAGATTTCGTATATGTTAGATCTTTCACGTCAATAGAGATACGAAATCAGTGTTTTTTTAGACAATGTTTTAAAAATCATACAAAATTAAGTATTCATTTCTTTCAAAATCCGGTAGACAAAAATGAAGATAAAAGAATGAAGAACCGATAGCCGTTTGGTTTATAATTCTATCTGTAGTACAAAAGTAGGAGATACGATTAAACACTTGTCAAAAATCGATGAAAACCTCGGGTAGCCCCTTAAGTATAGCGTCATAAAACGACTTCAAAAAAGGAGGAGGTTCTATGTTCCACTGTAGGTTTTTTTGTGTATGTTCAGCGATTTCTCTGTCAAGTCTGGACCGATTTTCAATTTTTTTTTCTTTTATTCGAAAATTAGGCAGTCGGTCTTAAATATTTTGGTACTTTCGACCTTTTAAACTATGCCCTTATTAACTTTCAATATTTAAAATTCGATATTTTCAATTTCGGTTGATAATCTTAACTTCCGATATTTTCAATTTCGATCGAGTGACCGTTCGTCGTTTTGATTTTCGATATTTTGTGCTTCGGTGTGTTCACTGTCGATACATTCGTTTTCGATATTTAAATACTCGGAATTTTCTCGGAAACGAGACCTATATAAGCTAGATCGAGTTCTCGTCCCCGTAAAACCATACCTTACCATCGAAATCGTTAGAGCGGTAAAGACGCAGCGGAAATAATATTATCAACAATGAAATAATAAAGCCGTACCAAATCAAATTACCAAACACACAACAGTATGTTCACTTGAAAACAAATTATTATGTCGACACCCGACTCGCAGCACTTCAGGACCTTAATTACGCGCTTAATATGCGAATAAACCGCTTATTTGTCCGTGCAGCACCGACAATGAGTGGGCGCTAAAACGGCCGCTGAATCCATAATCACATGGCTTCTGCTCAAACATTTGAATAGGGTGAAACTACAGCAATACACCATTTTCATAATTCAATCGATGAAAATGAGTTCAAAACTCAGAAAAAGAAGCCCTTATACAGGGTGTCCCATTAGTGACACGTCACAGTGACACCGGAGGTAGGTCAGCCAAAGAGGCACCGAACCAGCCTAACATGACCCTAGTTGCATAAAAGTTGCATGGTTTTCGAGTTATTAGCAAATTACGATTTTTAATGAATTTTTAACATTGTCAGTGCCAGAATTCTGTTGGAAAGCTCTCGAAGCTTATTTTTTTTAATTGTATGGAATCCTAAATAGTTACTTAAGATGCCATGAGCATGTTTTTGTCAAAAAGTAATGTAAAGTTCCGAAAAATATAGCAAAATAAGAATTTTCACTTTAAGCACCTGCCGTTAAAAAAAAATCGTTGAAACGAAACGAACAAATAACGTCAAAAGATTAAGCATGATGATGACACACCATGGCTCCTTTTTGGGAGATAGAATAATATAAATTCAGTTTAGTACTGAACCATTCAGTGATATTGCTAGAAAAACTTTTGTTATTCTCAGATTTATGCAAAATTGATACGCGAGATGAGGTAAATGCATAGGAACGTGTACTTTATAATTTATATACGACAGCATTTTCTTATACTTAAATTCTAATAACGAGTCTTTCGACTTTCGCATTTGGTAGTCAACTTTCGCATTTGGCAATCAACCTAATCCCTATTCTACCAACATGACTATTTTCACCTGTTATTAAACATTTTCCTTTCTGGATCAATGACCCTTGTTACTTAAGAGCGAGATATTTAGTATCACTTCACAAGTATCAAGTTTGTAAAACCTGTACACGTATTTATTTTAACCCACCATTATCACTATTACGCATTTAAACCGAAAGTGACAGGTGTAATTAAATGTACATTTTAGCCTCCTCAGCCCTTAGCCCGCTGACATACCTATTTAATTAAACGGAAGAGATCACTCCCCTGACAACGCAGCGTAAATATATTTAAACGGACTTTAATTTAGCTTTACGATTCCTTGTTTCCAGTATTAGTCGTCTAGTTACATATATTCGAGAACAATAAAAAACCGGCCAAGAGCGTGTCGGGCCACGCTCAGTGTAGGGTTCCGTAGCCCGTTCCGTGAACCGAATGTATGAGCAAGAGAGTTCTAATTCCCAAATCAAATCGACCATGTATTATAGACAGACACAATACAAGCAATACTTAGCGAACAAATTTTATTATTAGACAACGAACGATCAAAGACAACTAGGACAATTCGAGCACGACAAATTTTCGACCTAATGTATGCTTCAACCCCATTTAATCAGGAAAAATCTTAACAGCGCCATGTACGACGTGAGCGATCCGCGTACAGCGACATCTATCGGCAAATTAAGTAAACTATTGCGCGCGAGCTTAAAGTATGGAAGATGATTTTTATGGGATAATTCTTTATTGCGTGAACCGATTTTCAACGTTTTTTTACTTTATTTGAAAGCACGTCATTTCATTGTGATTTTGTAGAAATTACAATAAACACCTTCTTATACGGTTAAATTACAAACTTAGTTCAGAAATTATTTTGTAATTTTTATCAAAAACTATTCAACCTATCAAGTTCAAAATAATTTTCCTAGAAAGTTTTTATAAAGTTTTTTAAAGACACATTTTTTTTACTTCTGGAGCGATTATCTCCGAAAATATTATCATTATCAAAAAATGATTTTAGCAAACCCCTATTCATTTTTAAATACCTATCCAAAAATATATCACACGTAAGGGTTAAAATGAAAAAAAATACACTCCCCACGTTACGTATAGGGGAGGTACCCCAATAAAAAAAAACACTTTTTATTTTACTACTGTCGGCGTGATTGATATACATATTAGTACCAAATTTCAGCTTTCTAGTGTTAACGGTTACTGAGATTATCCGCGGACGGACGGACAGACAAAGCGAAACTATAAGGGTTCCTAGTCGACTACGGAACCCTAAAAACGATTATGTCTGAATAGGACTCGTCCGCATGTACCTATATTGATGATATTTCTTTATAAATATTATAGTATGTTCCTATTGCAATTGGTACAGCGGAAACATCCACTCATTCGACCACGAATCCCATCAACACAAAATTACACACTTAAAACTGAGATATGAGAGTGGCAGCTAAAGGTTGTCTCGCATCTGTCAACCCGGCACCAGGCGGCTCCCGTCAACCGAACGCAAACCTATAACGGAATGAGCTGAGTCACGCAAAGGCAGCGCTTAGATGAAATGGCATCGTCACAATCGCGGTTGTCGGACGGCTGGTAAACGCGCCGACGGGTTATCCACGCGCATCCAGTTGGTTTTCGAGTCGAGGCAATGTCACGGGTATGATTTTGCAGTAAGTAAGCCGAATAAAAATTAAACGATTATAACAAATTTAAAAGAAACAAGTCCACTGAAAAAAAAAACAATCCTACTAATATTATAAATGCGAAAGTTTAGATGTTTGGATGTTTGTTACTCAATCACGCTTAAACAGCTGAACTGATTTGTTTTTATCCCGAGTCCACGCAGACGAGGTCGCGGGCGGAAGCTAGTATATAATAAATTATACCAAAAAGGGCGCTCCATAGAAAGTTCCATCTATGACTGGTAGGTCATGAGGCTGGTTTTCAGTGGAGTTTTGTACGGATATTACGGAAAACTCGTCAGATTAAAGTAGTTGAACTGGTGAGTTCATAAATGTACGTTAACCTTAAATCCACAATTATTCATCATAACAATCTCTACACCAACTTTTAACGAGCAATTTCCTCTGACGGTGTCTGCTTGCTGGATTAATTAAATTTCTCATTACACTCTATACTGCTCATAACTTTGGGATGGGGACCACTCCGTAGATTTTGTGCATTTTTATGAAGAAATCGTTTTGTCGCCTGACAAATTAAATTGCGGCTCTCTTTTAAAGTTTTCACTTTGACAATGCAGATAACGCTGCGAACTTTCTCGTAATTGTCATTATTAAATCTCCGTTTGACTCGTTTCGCCAAAGCTTCAAAAGCAATTCGAACCTTTGCAACTTAATTTCGTTACTAAAAGAATCCTCTTTTTGCATCCGCAAAGCAGCCGTTTATACCCTGCGTACTGGTTTAACGAACGACCGGTGTGAGGTACTTCTCAAAATTGAAAAAAAAATGATTTTACATGGTGTGCTACACCAATGTGACACAAAGGCCACTGGAAATGCTAGATCGGCTCCTATAAACAACTGCATACGTTTCATTTTCGATCTCCGTAAGTACGATCACGTATCTAGAAAACTTCATTGGCTTCACATTCGGAAGCGCAGAAATCTTAAGGCTGTGCATTGGCAAATTATCGCGTGCTTGGAAACGCCGTTCTGACTAGATTAAGAAACAATAAGGTCTGATTTCAGATACATGATTCTTGACTATATGATTGTTTATCTGATTTTATCGATAAATGATTGCTTAAAATTTCCTCGATAAAAAAAAATTCCAACGTTGGGTCTGTATTTTCCTTTTTTTACTCAGCCTACTCAAACGATACATTAGTTTACGACACAATCAAGTGAAAACGATAGTATTTTATCTCATCTAAAATCTCACTTTATGAAATTTCAATAAAACGTCTCGAGTTAGGTATTTTATCGAAATTTGCCCAAAAAAGCCATTCCCGAAGAGTGTTACATTTCCTCGTGCGCGGAAGGCATCAGCGTGTCTCTGTCTAGGGGGCGTGTTAGATTTAAATCAAGACCCAACTGGTCCCCATTATCTTAATTCTAAATTTACATTTATAACTGCAAAACCAGGCTGTGAACACCGCACCACCCATAAATTTGTCCTCACTGTCTCTCATCACCGCTGCAATTCTATGTCCAGTTCGTTCACTGTGCAGGCTATTCGTCTATGGAATGCTCTCCCCTTTAGCATACGACAGGCTCAGAGTGAAATTTTATTCGAGCGCAGGTTGCACAAGGATCTACTTTCTATTAACATTCTCGAAATCAAGACTGTTCGTAGTGTTTAGTAGCAGGTATTACATTAAATTATATTGTATTTCTATTATATGATATTTATGTAATATTAAATTATAATATTATGTATATTACATTTATTGGAATTATTATTATAACATACCAGTAATTTTCCCGCTTACTTCATTTTTGTGCTGTCCTCATACCCCGCACCAGCTGTGATTATTTTCTGTTTGACCTAAAGGATGACTGAAAGAGAATGCGTTATGGCATTAAGTTCGCCTTTTGCAATTGTAAATTGTTACTGTGCAATAAAGTTAAAATAAATTTTAATTCCTTAAACACTGCTTTCAGAAATGAGAAGTCACATTCCGGAATTATATAAATACCTATTGCACTATTACGCCGATCTTTCAAAATTAATGTACAAACACAACGAAATTTGCTCGGAAGTTGGTCTCCTCTGGATCTAACCATCTATAGTCTAGCAATCTATCCGATTATTCAAAATTTAATCAAACATCAACGTAGGTATGGTATTTAGATGATGGGACCCTCGAAGGAGTACTCATAGGTCTTTTGGATGTTAAAAACAAGTTTATGTCAATCGGCTTAGAACTAAATTTAAGAATTAAACAAGTGCGAATTATTATTAATTATAACCACAGATATCGTTTATAATTTCAATTCTATCCTCCGCCCATGGCACTTCCGTTCCTGTAGACAAAACCCTGAGGGACAGTCATTTAAACTGGGAGATGGCATGCCTGGCTGAGGCTAGAAATGCTGGGTAAATACCTTGTCCCGGGCAAAATCCTCCTGCAAAATTACATGTCCAACGTAGCTGGGATGACGTGCTATGCAAGATTGATTAAACGACTTACTTAAATACTAGTTCAGGTCTTAATTAGTGGCAGCAGCTGAACGGAAATCTGGAGAGTGGATAATCCACGCCTTTGCCTCCCCTTCCACTGGTACCTTCCTGGAACCCGACAATTTAAGACTTGCCGTAAGTTCAAGACGTGTGTAAAGGTATGTACAAGTACGTCGAACCCCCATTCAGTACGCATTTTAAGTTAGGTTCATCATTCAATGAGCTATTTGTTATTGTGAATAGAATTATTTCAGTTCACTATGTAAAATTTATATTTTAATGATAATAAATATTTTTATTACATGATTTTTTGTAAAGACCTAGAGGCTAAAAGGGAAAAAATATATAAACAATATGTAATCGGTACACATGTACCGTAGGTAATAAAATGTTTAACTAATAGGTACCTCCAAAAAATATTCACGCATAAACTAAATAAGTACCTAGTTTGATCATGCGAGAACATCATTTATTGCCTGATTCGTCATTTCGCAGTTCTCTTTTTTTTTGCAAAATTAAAATGATTCAAGTTTTCACTTCTGCCGGCACTCCCGGAGTGCAACCAGGTCTTTTTTCATTTCAGTACATAAGGTAAAATTTTAAACCTACCCTTTTACTAACTACTTTAAACATATTTATACACGTTACAGTTAAGAGTCCGCAGTAAGCTCGGCCGAATTTCATGTTCCCATACAGACGTAGTTACGCTCTCATTCTAAAACTACGTGTTGGATTCTGACGAATTGCATATACAATGACATGAGGTATATTTATGTCTGTAATTAGTTTACATGGTTCCAGCTTATAAAACAAACGAAATACAGCAAAAACAAGTTTTGTATGAAAGACTTAAATTCGCTGTTTTGACTATGGTATCTGAAAGTACATAAACTAATTACAGACATAGATATACCTCATGTAGTTGTATTTGCAAAGTTTCATTACAATCTAACCCGTAGTTTTAAAATGAGAGCGTAATAAGGTTTGTATGGAGAATCGAGCTTACTGCGGACTCTTAAGCTCACTATAAAGGAAACACAACATATTCTAACGGCACTTCACAGGAGGTGACCGCAAAAGCAAATATAAACTTCTATGCATATGCACAGTAGTTCGATATCGAATTAATTATTACTTGTTTAATTGTTATCATCATCATCTGCCTATATAGTACTGGGCAAAACCCACTCATCAAGAGGTTTCATTCAAAACACTAGATCGCAAAATTTTAGAATGGGTCTCCCTTTTGTAAAATTGTTAATGAAACTTGTCGAGCAATGATTAATTGTTTGCTGAAAAACGTGATGCCACAGCCGAACGAAGATATATGGAGGAAAAACGCCGACGAATTCAAATTTCGGTTTCTCAAATTGCACTGGAGCAAAAATCAAGTATACTTTCTTTAATTACAAAGTAAACCTTATCCATAAATTTATTGGCCTCAGGCCTGTTGGGTATTATCAGCGATGATAGCTTAATAATAATACCTTAAGTATACCACATGGAAGATTGTTACCAAATTCAACAATTAATATCACCACGCCGTTTGTTATAGTTGGCGAAGAAGCTTAAAAAATATGTAATGCTACAGCAGTTCTCAATTACTTTTACCGAGGCACACTATTTTAAATTTTAAATGAATCCTACTTAAATTGTTTTCATAATCTTAAAACCTAAAAGAAATCCTAGCTTAAACGCATCGTCTGTTTTGTTTAGTGTCATAAAATTGTATAGTAATATCTTGTGTTAAATGGTGAAATATAGTCGAATAGGTGTGTTATTGTATAGTTTAATAGTGCTATCCCGTTGTTGGCGACTGGCTGTGGTGCCACATTTTTCAACGGAAATGTCGCCATTTTGATTATTTTTATTTTTTTCTGTTTTCTTTGACGTGACTACTGTCAAATACCAGATGTTGCAAATTCCATGTGTCAACTAGCAAGTTGTCACATGGAATTTCCACTACTCATGCCCTCTCATCCACTAGTTATCACCCGTGTTAAATACTGTTTTTGTAATGTAGCAAACTGTTGTTTAAGTTACAGGTTTTATCACGACAATCGAATGCGTAATTTGTCGCTCATTAGCGCGTGAAAGGCAAGTGCACCGTACTGACGCAGAGGATAAGCCTGGTCTCAGGGAATTCATTAATCGAAATTCCCGAAGTCAAGAACATGTAAGTAACTATTCGATTATGGTTACTTACTGGTACTATATATAATGTAAAGAAAACGTTTTTACACACACAGGTTCGATGCGGTCTCAACATTTTAAAATTCACACAAAAAGTGACAAGACGTGTTCCTACTGTTTTTCCATTTAAATACTAATAAAGCTCACCTTGCTATGTGTTTACAGACC
The DNA here is from genome assembly GCA_947049275.1 of Epinotia bilunana. Lineage (NCBI taxonomy): Eukaryota > Metazoa > Arthropoda > Insecta > Lepidoptera > Tortricidae > Epinotia > Epinotia bilunana. The sequence continues at coordinate 6,714,194 of OX346253.1, forward strand.
TAGGCTGGTTCCCTACCATGCTGGATGTGACATAGATGTTGAGTAGCAGCCAGCCAACAATATCCCATAGTGGGATCCAGGGACGCCGACACAGCTCCTTCGCTTCCATCCATCCCTATAACTCGATACAGGCGGGCAGTCAACTCAGCGAGTACCTGTTTGTTTGCGGGCTGCAGAAGCGAAGATCCCATAAGGATTGCCTCATTTCTTAAAGTGCGAAAGCTGATAGACTTTAAATTACACTTTCCCCAACTCGCGAGTGTACCACTTTTACATCAGTCGCAACGCCCCAATACGGTGCCAGCGTATAAAAACATGACCGTGAGGTCTGGCGAGGAGACCAAACGACTGGTCGCCAGACTCAATCTGAGTCGCAGGATGCAAGAAAGAAAACTAAGCATTGCTTGAATATGCCTATCCCAAGACTTCGTCCTTAATCATTTAGCTTGGGCCACATAACCCGCGATGACCACATTTAAACTTATTTCAAACAATTCAATCATTCAGAGTTTCTTATACGATGCCGGCACAAAAGCGAATCTAATTATCGGCGGCACTTATATTTATGTTCAAACGAGTAGTAACTTTATGTTACAAAAAAACCACATACTTAGTTTGCACAAATTCTGAAGACTTGTGAAACCTTAAATCATATATCCGTTTTTCACACATTTTAGACGCTACGGGACCGCATGCAGCGACAACGTCCGATGCTAAAATAATGTCGGACTCTGACAGTGGACGAAACGTTAAACAACGTGCTTGAAGCCGGTGACGTATTCATACTGGATAGGTTCAGGAATTCGATTCCTGTCATTAAATCATGTGGTTACGAGCCCTTTACTGGGAAATGGCACCATGGAACGAAACATACTTTCCATATGTAGGTCCTATTTAGACGAACAGTGGCAGAAGAAAGTAACCTCAGAAGTGTTCAGCTGTTACGGCTAAAAAAAAGGACGACAAATGCATTAGAAGGGTGGCATAAGCGTTTAAATTCAAAAATAATGTCGAAGCCCCCTCTGCTCAAATGCATCGGAATATTAAAAAAGAAGCTGAAATTCAAAGTGTAAAAATGCATAAAATGCGTTGCATTGCAAAGTTACTAAGCAAAATCTTGAAATAACAGAAAAACATTAAACAATTAACAAATGAAGTATTGATTTTTTAATTAAGACAATAAGTGTAACCGAACACTTAGATAGTTTAGCATCATTAAATTATAGAACCATGAAACAAAGTGAAATGTGTCCCATCTTATTAAATGACAGGATATTGTTATTAAGGAACCAGCAGAACACAATTTATTATAAGATTTTAAGGACTCGTATTTAGTTTATTTTAAGTTAATTTTAAGTTAGAAGGTTTTTCATCATAATAATAAAATATAAACAGATAATTCCCACAAATTTATTCTAACCCTTTGTCAGGCCGGCACATGAAAGATTACTATCAAATGTCAGTCTCATATACAAGTTAAGATAAATCTATAACGTGCAAATATGTAACATTACCTAGTTAATACTGTTAACGAATCCTATTATACAGCTTTATACTCACCAGTGTATTCTTATTGTAACACGTGTGTGTGTTTTACATGGGTTATGTTTTAAGGAAATTGAAGCAGGAGAAGTTTACTGTCGTTGGCGTCTGAGGGAGCCAACAAACATAAGACTGAAGGCCAAAAGTAAATAAAATAGAATAAAATTCACACAATCTGTGTTTACTAAAAAGAAATTCGGGCGCCAGGCCTCCAGCTTAAGACCATCGGAATAACTGAACAGTAGAACTCTGGTACTTCTAATCTCAAGTCCAGGTCGGAAAGCAAGACAGCAGGAAGGGTAATTTATTTAATTAGGTCAAGAAATTAAACAACAACTCATGTTAACTAACTATATTGTCTCTCTAGCCCAAATTTAGGCAGTAGCTCGAATGGAGATAGTACATTGCTTCAATTAGTTTAGGCTGGACTTAAGTTTAAACGTCTAAGTACTAGGTTTAAATTCTAAGTTTGAGATTCTAAGCTTGACATTCTAAAGCACTATGCATTGATTAAAAAAAGATGTCACCGACCTGATGGGTATTGTTACCACCTTATAGTGTAAAATAAGCTTAGGGCCGAGTTCTCTCCGGACTCTCCCAGGGTCTTCCGCAGGTTCAGAGTAGCACTCCGCTCTGGCTTAAGAGTTGCCGGTGATCACACGTCGTTTGAGAAAGAGAAGGTGGTGCACCCCTCGCAGTCGAGTGAGGTGTTAAGTTGATTAAAGATGTGAAACCCGGATGGGTAGAAAATATGCTCAAATAAGTCCGAAAGTAAAGCACTAACGCAGGTTAGGCGAGTTATGTCTGCTCCAATAGGAAGCTTGGAAACACTTTTGTCCTCTGCTTATAGCAGGGCAAAGGGAAAAGAAAAGGTTAAAGGCTAAATAAAAGCCATATTTAAAAGGCAAGTCTCAAAAGACCAAACTAAAGGAAAAGGTCAAAAAGAAAGAGTTAAAGGTTAGACAAAAGCCATATTTAATTTAAAAGAAAATACCGGAAGAATAAAAAAGCATCCTATTTTGAATTTAGAATGCCTTTAAACGAAATCCTGGGGCATCGCTGACAATAGCGACTCCGACCTTTCACCAGGAAATCAACTCCGTCCGGTGTAGCGGTACGTCGCCCACCATTTTCCGCGACTTCATCTTGAAAACTTTAAAGATGAGATCCGATTTACAAATTGAATGTCCTCAACCAAACACAATCTTACGAGAGCTCCCCACCGGAAAAAAGTCCACCACAGACTATCAACAACTTCCTCACCGGTGTTTCGATTCACTCCAAAAACGCTCGAATATTGCCCAAGCAAAAAAACAAATGTCAGAATTTTAAGGTTAATTAGTTGTCTCAAACAACCGAAATGACAAATGACATCCGCGGAGAAACGTCAAAATGTCTTTCAAATGTCCATAGAACTGCTAGTGGAATGAGGTTATTAATTTATTATTGAAAAGGTTTATCAATTTAAGATACTAGCACTTGTAGCGATATAACACGCCACAATACCCCCTTTCCACGAAAAATAAAAAATAGGAACTATTTTTTATGTTACAGAAGTACAGCAAGCAGAGAAAGAATAATATAAGTCAACGACCTGAAAATCTTAGTAAAAAGTACCAAAAATACTAACTAAGTGATGGTAGAGACGACTCTATTATGACTCTAGGTATCGCTAACAATGTAGAGTCCTAATTAGTAACCGGTTGGGCATCATAGCCATCGACTAATGATGTTAAAAAATAAGAAAGCGACGTCACCATCAACAGCTCTATCAAAAGCTGAAAAATAACAATGTTGAAACATGCTTTACTTCATTGGAAGCTTACCGAAAAAATAATTATTTGAAAGCCATAGGTTCGGTTGAGCACAAAAGCCACCGACCGAAACGATCTAAACAATACGCAATATTATGCTTAACAATAGAAAGTATAACAAGGTTTCTATGAAATAATTAGAAAAGCAAAGTTCTAAAAACTGTAATAATAAAAAAGTCTAAGTACGATAGTACGGTCAAGCACGAAAGCCACCGACTATCATGTTACAACTAAGAATAGAATTCTAAGTGTAGACTATGAAATTCTCTGTAATACAGAAAACAAACAAATCGACATGTGACTGGCGCGACCCCACCAGATTACCAGATACAAGCGAATAAAGTTTCACCAATGTGACTGGCGCAACCCCACCAACTTACCATGCACAAAGGGAAAAGAAAAGAATGTGCATAAGCACAAGAATAAAATTCACCAATGTGACTGGCAGAACCCCACCAATTTACCATGCACAAAGGGAAAAAGAAATGTGTTGGACCGTGAACCCCAATCGGTACGGACAACAAAACAAAAGTCTGCCGGAGCACAAACAAAACTCACCAATGTGATTGGCACAACACCACCAACTTACCACGCACAAAAGGAGAGAAAATAATATCGACACTATCAAGAGTGTGTGGTAAAAAAAATATCCAACTCCAGATGGAGTCGAAAAAATATCCACTTGTCTAGCGACTTGGCTATGGACAAGGGAAGAAAAACCCAGGAAAAATTGTGGAAGCTTCACACTATGTCAAGTCCGAGAAAAGTCAAATCCAGGAAACGCTAATATTAAGTATCCTATCTAACTAGGCAATAAACTAAACTTAGCTAAATGAACTAAGAATATTTGCAATACTCACACTATTGTATTGGAGTACACAAAACAACAAACTGTACAAAACAGAGTGGTACCACGACACATAAAACTAAACTACAAATTTTTAAAACTATAGTTGTTCCTTTTTGCAAACTTAGGAAACACTACTCAGTTAGACGACTTTTATGTCACGCTTTCTGGCGGCGGTAGGGAAATGTATTCTACAACCCATCCCTACATGGGGATACTTTCAAAAAAACAAAGAGAAATGTTGCAGGAGAAAACTAAGAGTAACTAAACGTCCAAAGTTCAATTTTAGAATAACAACAATTGAATGAACTGTTGAATAAGTCTAGCTTTCATACATCACACTTACAAAGCCCTCTAATATCAACCATACATCTCTCACAAAAATCTCTCAAAAGGGCCGTGACCTACTCACGTAGTCCAGTCAAAGAGGATGAGAACGAATGTAATAAACATTAAATTTTAAGTATATCTTTAACATGGTAACAACCAGAAGTGCCTTTGGAAAGGTCTTTTAAAACATAAACATTATCGGAAATTTTATCTATTACTTCGCATTTAACAAACTTTGGAGCAAATTTCGCTGAAAAATAATGAGCTGCATTGGATTGAACAAAATTCCGTCTCCATACAACATTGCCCAAGTCGTGAGAAACAAGCTTGCGACCTTTATTATAATAGACAGCGTTTCGTTTATAAGCTTTCAAAAGTGAATTCGTAACCTGTTCAAAAATAGGTTTAAGGCTTTTAAAAGAACCAAAAAAATTCTGACGATTATCTATAGTTAAATCGTCCAGATTTTCCAAAGAATCACTTAAACGATGCCAGGAAGCGTCAAAAATTAGCTCCCTGCCAAACATCAAAAAATTAGGAGTAAATTCTGTGGCAAAATTAACAGAACTATTTAAAGCCAATTGAATATGAGGTAAAAACTTCGACCACGTGCGATGATCGTCTTTAACAAAGCAAGAAATGCAATTTTCCACCGATTTGTTGTACCTTTCAGTAGGGTTATTCTGCGGTGTATACAATGTATTATAGAATATCTTATTTAAATTAAAACTCTTCAGGAAATCTACAAAGTTTCTAGATGTAAATTGAGTACCATTATCACAAACTACTATTTTCGGTGAACCAAACTTTAGGAATATATCTTTTTCAAGGAATTTACATATGATTTTTGTAGTAGCGTTAGCAAGAGGAAACAGCCATACATATTTTGTGAACACGTCAACTACAGACAAAATAAATCTATGACCAGAATAGGTTCGTGGTAGAATACCAATTATATCCATGGACAACATTCGCATAGGTGCGTCGACTATTATAGGATTAACCATAATACCGTGTGGAGGTGCATTAGAAGATTTATAAGCCTTGCAAATGTCACAGCGACTGATATAGTCCTGAACGTCCTTGAACATCTTATTCCAAAAACAATGTTGTTTTAATTTATGTAAAGTTTTATGTATGCCTAAATGACCTGAATTTACATCATCATGATTATTTCTTATTGTGTCTATTACACTGTCCCGTGGAACGATTATTTTCCAATCTAAGCGGGTATTTAAATTATATTTTGGCTTACAATATCGGTATAAAGTATTGTTTTCCACTTTGTAATTTTTATATTTAGTGGGAAACTTCTGACACTTAACAAATATACTTTTATACCAGGGATCATCTATCTCCTCATCGGGCATAACTAAAACGGGGGCAACGAAGAAAGAAGCAATCTCAATTCGGGACAGGCAGTCAGGAACCACATTAAGAGAACCTTTCTTATGAACAATATCGAAAGTGAATTGAGATATCCGTGCGGCCCATCTTGCTAGACGACCGCTCGGATTGGCTAAACATAATAACCACTTTAAGCTAGCATGATCAGTTATTACAGTAAATTTCATACCCTCTATATATGGTCTAAAATGCTCAATAGAGTTCAAAATAGCTAGAAGTTCCCGTTCCACGGTACTATAGTTTTTTTCACATTTTGTCAACGTTCGGGAATAAAAAGCAAGGGGATGTTGCTCTCCAGCCTCATCTTCCTGACACAGAACGCTGCCAACACCCACAGAGCGTCACAATGCATAAAGAATGGTTTAGTAAAATCCGTGCACTGTAACACAGGCGCAGATATCAAGGCAGTTTTTAACTTGAGAAAAGCTTCCTCAGCACTGGGATTCCATTCCACTGCCTTCTTAGAATTCTTACTCCCACCAGTTAAACAAGACAAAGGTGCATACATGTCAGCAAAGTTGGAAATGAACCTACGATAGCAAGAGCATAGGCCTAGGAAACCTCGAAGCTGTCTTACATTGCCAGGCTTAGGGTAATCTCTAATAGATTCTAACTTGGAAGGATCAGTGTGGAGTCCTTGACTATCAATCACATAACCTAGGTAACGGAGTCTTTCCTTGCAAAATTCACACTTTTTAAGATTCATAGTGAGACCAGCGGATTCTAATGTCTCACGAACTCTACGCAAAAGTGCTATATGTTCTGAAAAGGTTTTGGAGATCAAAATTAAATCGTCCACGTACTTGAACACCACGTCATCGAATTCGGGGCCAAAAAGCTTGTCCACCAGCCTCTGTAGCTCTGCTGGGGCATTAGTTAATCCGTATGGCATGCGAACGAACTCAAAGAAACCATTAGATGGAACCACGAATGCAGGTTTCTGACGAAATGATTCCTCCAAAGGTATTTGTAAAGATGCCTTAGACAAATCAAGGGCTGTTATAAACTTTGCATCTTTCAGGTTGTCCAGGATCCTAGAAGTATAAGGAAGAGGATAGGCGTCCTTCACAGTAACCAAATTCAAACGTCGAGAGTCCAAACACAACCTAGCACTACCATCCTTCTTTTCGACAGCCAAGACAGGAGAGCACCAAGGTGACTTAGATGGTTGTATGATACCATCCTTCAAAAGAGCTTGCACTTCAGCATACAACTCTTGCTGCTTCGCAGGACTCAAAGGCCAGTATCGTTGTTTAATAGGATCCCCGGTAGTTACTCTCTTATGTTCAGCTAGATGAGTTAAACCCAAGCCTTTCTTTTCATAAGAGATTTCTTCGAACTCTGCAATCACCAAGTCAAGCTGTTCCTTCTCAGAAGGAGACAAATGAGCAGCAGAAGTAACAGTAGCAACGGATGCTACAGCAGCAGGCTTATATGAAATATTGTTAAGAAGTTCTTTGGCAAAACCAAACTTCAACCAGAAATCGAACCCTAGAATTATAGGTGGTTCAAACGTTGGAACAACTGAAAATCGAATGGTATGAATAATATTATCAACTGTAACTGGAACGTCAATATACCCTAAAATGTTACCGTCAGCAGTATTAGCAACAATCCTACCATCTTGCTTAAGAGTGAAACCCAAATCTAAAAATTTCTTATAGGAATTGGAACCAAGAACGCAGCTATTCGCACCACTATCCAACAAACCTGAAAATTCACAATCATTGACACGAAAAGTCAAGTAAGGTCTGGAATCATGATTGTCCACTAACAAAACCGGAGCGACTTTATGAATACCAAAGAAAACCTTTATGTATCGCAACCAGTCGTTGAAATCTTCTTTAATTTCTTTATCGGAAGGTTTTGAATTATTATTTGGAGCATCAACAGAGTCAGCCGAAACACGGCGCACTTCCGAATGAAGCGGTGTTCGACCGACGCCTACTCGTTTTTTGGAGAAGTAGCCTTCGGAACGTTGGAAGATGTAGAGTTACAGTTATCACAAGTTAAAGTAGTGACATCTTTCTTATTACATTTAAAACAAATAGTGCCTTTTATAGATTTACAATCTTTATAATGGTGACCAGTACGCTTACATTTTAAACAAATGTGGTCATTCTTAACATCAACCGCATTACATTTCCTTAAAGGTTTCTCGAAATTCGAGTGAGACGCAGTTTGTTGATGTGGGATTACAGTATTATATGCATCTATCTCTTTACTAAGCCGTACAACAGCATCCATATATTACTCAAAGGTCGACCCACAAAGTGTACCATCAATGAGGGTAACCTATTATGTCTAAATATGTCGATAAGAATGCTTTCAGACAAAGGGTAAATTAACTGACTGGACATGTCCATCAAATCTATGATAAACTCAGACAGTGTCTCTTTAGGCTTCTGCTTGCGTGTGCGAAGTTGAAACTCAAGTTGGTAATCAAAGTCATTTTTATCAAACCGTCTCAGTAGAGCGAGCTTCAAATCATACCAAGAGGTGATTTGTAAACGAACGGAACGAAACCATTTCAATGCGTGGTCCGAAAGTAGGCTTGAAAGAGCGCGTACAAGATAAGCATCGTCAATACTACGAGCATACTGAAGCTCTTCCACTTGAATTAGAAATTCGCGAACGACGCAAGATTTTCCATCAAAATTTATTTTACATTTAGTCGTCAGGTTGTTTTGCAAAAGGCTGATTAACACGACTATCCATATTCATGGTTTGATTCATAACGCTTGGCAGGTTTATTACATGAGGTAGCTGAGGTATACTACGGTCCGTGCTGTTATGATTACCCTCCGGGTAGCCAGAAAGTGTTATTAAATCTCCGGTAAGTAAATCTCTGTGAGGAAGTAAGAAGGCACCAGGTGAATCAGATCCACAGCAGGCCTCAGCATAAACTGGTCGCGAGTCAGAAGTACGAGTGTTATTAGTTTCACCTCGGTCCGACATAACTAAGTATTAAAGTGTAGGTACACTAACACCAAGCAAACTCAAACAAAAAGTTATAATAAGTCCTGTCAAACGATATGTGAAACCACAAAAAAAACTAAGTTGAAATTAAAGTTCAAAAGTTCTAACCCTGTATAGTATTTATAATTCAAAACAAGTTTGGATACCAATTGGGTATTGATAAGTTAAGGCAGAAGTCGAAATTGAAAAAAAACGGACGTCAAAAGTTTTCACCCTGTATACTAAATGTTGAGTAAGAACAATTCATTTAATACTTGAATATGAAAAGCTTGAAACAAATTCTGTCAAAAACAATCGACACAAAAGTGAAGTCGATAATCACCCTGTATATGGTCCAACCATTCAGTCTCAATCGAAATTTAAATGTATTAAAATTTCACACAAATTTTTTCAAACAATAAATTTTCTAAGCGTTACACCCTGTATATTTACCAAAAGAACGATTAAACTCACCCTGTATACTAATGAAATTACTCGCTTTGTATTTCTAAACAAATGTTTCCAAATAAAAAATTAAATTACAAAAGATTTTCCACTGTATAAATTCTGCCCTCCTAACGAAAAGTGCAACAACTCGAGTTTTGGGTCAAGTTGAGTTATATACATATTCGCGTTCAGAATAACGAGTTCTATATTTTCTTCTTGGACAGTTTTAAGGTATCTGTAACGTAAACATGTTTTTTATTAATCAAAACTGCAATATCTGAGGCAATGACTAGTGATTTACTTATGAAGAACGACATAACTGTAGTTATTCTTGGATTAGTAATACGTTGTAGCAACATTAATAACGATATCCGCAATAACTTATAGATATTACACTTTTAGTTAGTAGGATTAATACAATAATTCAATATCACTTACTTACAAAAACTGCAATAAGTATAGTTATTACGAATATGATTGGTAGGGTATATTATTTTCATTTGCACGTTACTAGTAAAAAGTGTAATAAGAATAGTTATCGCTCTTATGCTTAGTAAAATTGTAATAACAAAGTTCATCCAATAACTAATCGTAAACGCAATAAGTGAAGTTGTTACACTTATGTTTAGGATTGTCGAAATTTTAATGATAAGTTTACTTAATAACAAGGCAATACAACTAAGTTACTGCATTTATATTTAGGACGATGGGGCACAGACAGTATAGTTTTACCAATCAAGGTGCAATATGATGTCAAGTTATCGCATTTATGAGTAGTAAAATGTTCACTGCGGGGCGAGGGGCGAGGGGTACGGATAAGTTGCCATTTTGTTCCTCGAGCACCCATCAGTCGCAGGCGGCGGTGCCAACGAGCCGGTCGTTCCCATGTGTTTCACGACGATTTTGGCGCGGGGTAAGTTACGTGTTTATTTGGAATAAAGTTTATTCTTAATTTATGTTAAATATGTATGTAATTGTGTGTCTCATAGTAAACCTCTCTGTATTGGTTACAACACTTCTTTTCCCAGTTTTATGCGATCTGAGAAAGGGTTAAATTTCAAAAAGATATATTGCATTAGGCGAGATTTACAAAGTTACGAAAATCATAGGTAATCTTTTTTAAAAGAGTTATCAACTGTCGGTTTTTTAAGCTACGTATAGAAGACCTTGTTCCGCTATCTTATTATTATAGTCTTTTATTTCATGATTTTATTTTCCGAATACACTCACCGGCACAATTATCTTAAGATATCAAAGAGCAAGAACGCAAAAATATCTGGCAGCACCTTATTGCCTCGACATAAGTTACTATCAGATATTTTTGCGCTCTTGATCTTGATATCTTAAGATAATTTTGCCTGTGACTGTATTGAAATCGTAAGATAATGTTGGCGGTGACTGTGCCTAGCATGTGAATATGAGTAACATGACCGATCTTTTAAGTGAATCCTTAATGTGTTTCTTCAGTGAAGTTATAAAAATAGTTCATTTCTGGAATCATCATTTCTATCGGTTATATACATATATAATGTACTTATTTTGCAATAGGATCTTAAAATCCGAGTTACGCGACTTTGTTTGATGATATTATTTTAAAGTCTCTTTGGTATAAAGTTTGGTATGATATGTGTTGCGATCTGCCGTAGTTATATGCACGTATAATAATATTATTATTAATGATAGTTACAAAATTAACTTACAGTTCCGTTTTCAGGTTAAGAACATAATGTCGAGAAGAGACAAAATTTTGGCATTAGCTATTTCAAATACAAAAACTTCAGTCAATAATTACCCATGTAAATCTAGCTAATTCGACAACCCCAATTCAAAATTCACCAAGTCCTTCTGTTGATAAACCAGCTACTCAAAAAAGTCCAATACTAACTGATCTTAATGAACTTTGGTCGCGCCCTCTTGATTATAAAAAGTTCCCAACAGTATTTGAAAACAAAAATGAGTACTGCAATTCATTTGAAATAGTTCAAAATTTTGGACCTATCATCATTTAATAATGATGTTCATGACGACTCATTTCCGTCTACTCGCCAATCTTTGATATGTTACGAGAACTTGCCATCCTGTGACGATGATGACGGACAAGACACACCTGATTTATTTGAAAACTCCGACGATAGTGTTAAAGATAAAGATTATAAACCTACATCGCCAGATTATGACTCGGATTCATCATACGACCATAATGAGACAGTACCTGTTACTGTTACAGTTCATGTGGATATACATAACAACAACTATAAAAACACTCTTGATGAATCCTGTAATGAAGTTAATGAGATGCAAGAATATAACTCTAACCCTGTAGGAATGGACACACATGATTCATCATACGCTAGCAATGGCACAAGACATAGTACGATAGTTAATGCTGAGATAAATGAAGAGCGAGAGAGAACAGAAACGTCTCATGATACAAGTAATTATGTTCAAACAGTGCAAAGTGGAGTTAATGAAGTAATGAATAGACAAAATGTGATAGGAGCAGATGATATAATTGAAATGGAAAATGAAGAGAGCCAAAGTACACAGATACAAATAGAGCGTACTGATTTTGCTGAATCTGCTGGTGAAAATGACAATACGGAGGCATCAACAGATTTACCTTTGAGTGAAAAAGGATTGACTAAATCGGGTTTTCCAAGGAAGAGGCGTAGGTTTGATGAGCCACTCTCTGAACGTAAAAGGCAAAAAAAAGAAACTGCTGATGAAAAGTTATCATTAAAACCGCCGTGTAATGAAGTGTCGTAAAAAGTGTACAACAAAATTTACAGAAGATATAAGAAAACGAATACACGATGGATATGTAAGTTTGTCATGGGAATCGAGGGGACTGTTTATAAAAGGCCACGTAGAATCACGGAATGTGAAGACACGGACCACCACAGAGAAGGATGAAAAAAAAGAATCGAGACGTCTCATACTATTATTATCTTTACAGCAATAACCGTGAAAAGATTGAAGTATGTAGACCATTTTTTTTGACGACGCTGGGATACCATCCTCAAAATACTAGGCACATTTATACCGCACTCGGCAAAGAAATTGACGACCAGAAAGATAAACGAGGAAGCTATCAACGAACAGAAACCATCAACAAAGATAATATTAAAGAACACATTGAAAGTTTTAACCCATTGATCTCCTATTACCGTCGTATGCATGCTCCCTAACGGCTGTATCTGCCAAGCGATCTAAATGTTACCCTTATGCATCAATGTTTCTTAAATAAGAATACGGATATAACTGTATCACTCGAGACATATCGCAAAGTCGTTAAGGACATGAATATATCATTTGCACATCTTGGCAATGAGGAGTGTGAAGTTTGTGCTTTATTTAAATCACACCAAGAATGTTCCGAGGAAGACTGCGAAACATGCATCAAAATTAATGATTACGAATTACATCAACAACGTTACACCGAATCCCGAATGGAATACCAAAAAGATAAGGATCAGGCCTCTACCAACCGACAGTGCATCTACTTTTCTGTGGATTTAGAAAAAGTAATACAGCTTCCTAGAATGGACCAATTTAAGGCAGCCATTTTTTGTCCTCGTATAACTGCATTTAACGAAAGCTTCGTCCCACTTGGCAGTAGTAGTGGTTCAAACGTACCATATGCTGTCCTTTGGGATGAAACAGTCTATGGACGACGCCAAGAAGACATAATTTCCGCATATAGGTCGTTCTTCACCCATCATCGCGACGCGAAACATTTTGTCCTGTGGGCTGACAACTGTTCGGCACAAAATAAAAACTGGGCACTAATGTCTTTCCTCATAAATATAGTGAACAGCGATCTTGTGTCTGCAAACTCAATAACAATAAAGTTTTTTGAGCCAGGGCATACATTCATGTCAGCAGACCATTTCCACCATCAGGTGGAAATGGCCTTAAAAAAAGAAAGGGAAGGTGTACGACATGGATGACTTCGTAGATGCCGTAAAGATGTCGAATTCAAAAAAAAATACTGTTAAAGTAATGCCGATGACAGATTTTTTCAATTATCAGGATTATTCTTCCCAGCATAAACTAAAAAATATGTCACCAAGAGTGTATCTACACGATATTATGTCAGTACGAGGGCCACACTGAAAGTTTTGCGTAACTTTTAAATAAAACAATTTAAAACAAAACTAATACATTTACTGCTTCTCAAAATATTCTCCCTTGCATTTTATACATTTATTCATCCGCTCAAACCATTTTTCAAAGCATGATACCCAGTCGCTTGACTGCATGTTTTCGACGTGTTGGTTAAATGTCACCACTGCATCTTCGGGCGTCTTAAATGTTAAACCTCTCATCAAATCCTTGATTTTCGGGAAAAGGTAAAAGTCACAGGGTGCAAGATCTGGACTATAAGGCGGATGAGCCACGGTCTCCAAATTTACGGAACTCAAAAACGCTTTTGTTTTTTTTGCAGTGTGGGGGGACGCATTATCATGATGCAGGAGTATGCGGCTTCGTGGTCGTGTCTCGCGAACTTTTTCAAAGACTGTGGGCAAACAAGTTGTGGTGTACCACTCGGCTTTTACAGTTTTTTTATTATTTAGAAGGACTGTGCAGACATGGCCACTTTTTGAAAAAAAACAAGCGATCATTTGTTTGGCAACGCTTTTGGCTTGTTGAATTTTTGTTGGCCTACTGTCACCTTCAAAGACCCATTCACTAGACTGTTGTTTCTTTTCTGGATCGTAACAATAAATCCATGTTTCATCTCCTGTTACGATGTTATATACACCATTTGAACATCCGTTCTTATATTTCCGCAGCATTTCTTGGCACCAGTCGACACGTGCCCGTTTTTGGCCTCAAGTTAGTTCATGAGGAATCCACCGACAACAAAGTTTCCTGACTTTTAAATTTTCGTGTAAAATCTTTTGTATTTGACTCATACCAATCCCTAATTGTCCTCGAATTTCGTCGTAAGTGATTCGTCGGTTTTCTTCTATCAGTCGTCTCACAGCAGCAACGTTTTCTTCAGTGACCGCGGTTGACGGTCGACCTTCACGAAACTCGTCATCGAGACTAGCACGACCCCTATTAAATTCAGCGTACCAACGTCTCACGGTGCTCAGATGTGGTGCTTCAACACCAAATGCATTTTGAAGGCGAGTACTACACTCATGCGGAGAAAGAGAACTTTTAAAATCATAAAAAATCATTGCTCTAAAATCTTTACGCGTCAAATCCATTTTGAATGCAATCGGTTTATTTCGAACTGACAAAAAACAAATGACTATCGATTTCCCGCCAATATTTAGTACATTCCATAAGCAAAGGTCTATATTTTTTTTAAATAATCAATTCGAAATTGGAATGAGTGCGAATAGCCAGGAGTGCAAAACTTTCAGTGTGGCCTATGTAAAGGCCGAAAGAGGGGAGTTCAATATGAAATATAAAAAAAGCCATATGGATAATGATTGGAAAGAACTTGATTTTATACAAATAAAAAAAAATAAAAAAAATGATTTCCAAATCCGTCTGTCAGAACAACACCGAGAGGAATAAATACAGACCGGAAACAAAATATTATACAAAAATTAGTGCCTTTGATGCCTGAGACTAGGCGGCATTTCTGGATAAACTTGCCAGAAACTACTCAAACAACAAACATAGAGTAAATTTTAGTTATAAGAATGAAACCTGATCTCTAAAATGTACCTTAAGATCTCATAAAGTGCCTTATTAATTTATAATTATAGGTATAAAACATTGTTGTAATGCTTGGCATAATACGGTGTGTAATGTTTAGAAGAAAACGTTTATTTTATGGTTATTTCGAGTAATATGTGATAATACTTACTTAAGGCTGAGATTGAAGTATTATATATTACATAAGTTAATAATTTAGAAAAACCTTGTTCAATAATAGACTATAAATGTGTTTTCAGAGACTACTTTGTTAAAACTTTTCTTAATTAAAATGTGATATAGAATAGATATTATGGCTGCGAGTAAAGTATTAAGTTAGTAAACATTAGGTCAATAATGTGATTTTAAAGCCTATTTTTATAAGAATTTTTTACCGAATTATATGATTGCAATAGTCAGATATGAAAAACTAGTATTAATTACCAATCTTACCCTAAAAATAAATGTTTATTTTTTTAATTACTTGTTTTATTGTAATCTTATGTCATAAAATACACTTTTGCAACAACCATAATACTTACAAAAAAAAATAAACATATTGTCTTACTAATTAAAACTGCAATAAGTAAACTACTTATTGTACTTAAGATTAAAGCATGCAGTACAGCACCATACTATAATTGCTTAAAATAATCGTAATATCTTGAATTACTTACGATAAGTGTAATAAGTAGACTACTTATTGCAGTTATGGCTTGTAATTATATGATGTCTGTATTGCACCATTTTAAGCATAAGTGCGTTTGCTATTTTTTTATAGTATTAATAAATAAATAAATAAATATTAGGTACGTACAAATAAACCCAATATTATTATCTATTTTTTGGTCAAAGTTTCAAGTCAATAGGATGTGTATTATTGGAGATATCAACTAAACAAATTTAAAAAAAATTACCGCGTTTTTCTCGAAAGTAGCTTGACCCTAGTTATTGCACTTTTCGTTAGGAGGGCAGTATGTAAGTGGGTCAACAACTTCAAATGTAGGTCAAACCCAGATAAGTAGGTCAACTATCAGCAATAACAACAAAACTAGTTAATTTGTAAGATGAGAAAATGTTAAATGCAATAATTATTTAAGTCCGTGAAATTAGGTACTTTAAAAATGTAGTAATTACTTGGAAGTATTATTTCTAATGTGAAAACTAGTCTCTAAGTGTAAGTAGATATTATCAAATATCAAAACAGTTATTTTAAATCTTTGTTACGGCTATAAACTCAATATTTATATTCAGAAATTTCCGCTTGAAAAATACATATCTTGTAGGTGGAAATGCACAAAAATAAACAGTAAAATAATACACATAAGGTATCACAACAGTAATAAAATATAGAGAAAAATAGTGCCTTAGAATTCAACAAGACAATATATCCAGCCAAAAAAATTACAAGAACCTTGTCTAGACAAAAATACCCTTTCGCTGTCATAAGAAAAATGTCAGGTCCCTGTTCGGCAGGCGACAATTGTAACACGTGTGTGTTTTAATATGGGTTATGTTTTAAGGAAATTGAAGCAGGAGAAGTTTACTGTCGTTGGCGTCTGAGGGAGCCAACGAACATAAGACTGAAGGCCAAAAGTAAATAAAATAGAATAAAATTCACACAATCTGTGTTTACTATAAAGAAATTCGGGCGCCAGGCCTCCAGCTTAAGACCATCGGAATAAACAGTAGAACTCTGGTACTTCTAATCTCAAGTCCAGGTCGGAAAGCGAGACAGCAGAAAGGGTAATTTATTTAATTAGGTCTAGAAATTAAATAACAACTCATGTTAACTAACTATATTGTCTCTAGCCCAAATTTAGGCAGTAGCTCGAAAGGAGATAGTACATTGCTTCAATTAGTTTAGGCTAGACTTAAGTTTAAACGTCTAAGTACTAGGTTTAAATTCTAAGTTTGAGATTCTAAGCTTGACATTCTAAAGCACTATGCATAGATTAAAAAAAGATGTCACCGACCTGATGGGTATTGTTACCACCTTATAGTGTAAAATAAGCTTAGGGCCGAGTTCAGAGTAGCACTCCGCTCTGGCTGAAGAGTTGCCGGTGATCACACGTCGTTTGAGAAAGAGAAGGTGGTGCATCCCTCGCAGTCGAGTGAGGTGTTAAGTTGATTAAAGATGTGAAACCCGGATGGGTAGAAAATATGCTCAAATAAGTCCGAAAGTAAAGCACTAACGCAGGTTAGGCGAGTTATGTCTGCTCCAATAGGAAGCTTGGAAACACTTTTGTCCTCTGCTTATAGCAGAGCAAAGGGAAAAGAAAAGGTTAAAGGCTAAATAAAATCCATATTTAAAAGGCAAGTCTCAAAAGACCAAACTAAAGGAAAAGGTCAAAAAGAAAGAGTTAAAGGCTAAACAAAAGCCATATTTAATTTAAAAGAAAATACGGGAAGAATAAAGAAGCATCCTATTTTGAATTTAGAATGCCTTTAAACGAAATCCTGGGGCATCCCTGACAATAGCGACTCCGACCTTTCACCAGGAAATCAACTCCGTCCGGTGTAGCGGTACGTCGCCCACCATTTTCCGCGACTTCATCTTGAAAACTTTAAAGATGAGATCCGATTTACAAATTGAATGTCCTCAACCAAACACAACCTTACGAGAGCTCCTCACCGGAAAAAAGTCCACCACAGACTATCAACAACTTCCTCACCGGTGTTTCGATTCACTCCAAAAACGCTCGAATATTGCCCAAGCAAAAAAACAAATGTCAGAATTTTAAGGTTAATTAGTTGTCTCAAACAACCGAAATGACAAATGACATCCGCGGAGAAACTTCAAAATGTCTTTCAAATGTCCATAGAACTGCTAGTGGAATGAGGTTATTAATTTATTATTGAAAAGGTTTATCAATTTAAGATACTAGCACTTGTAGCGAGATAACACGCTACATTATAAGACTCTTTAAATGCACCGAGCTCGAAATAAGTCCAATAATCCACTGCTTCTTGAAATTCTTCTGCTGTTTCTAATCAGGGTCAAAATAAATACCGGCTTTGTATCTCCCACCAGCATTCCGTTAGTTAGCTGTTATTGTTGTTTGTTTTAATTTTTTGAATATCACTCCGTTATTATTATTTGGTATAGCAGGAAGTCTCATAGAATAGTTTTAGTTTTAATGCTCCTCGACCAACTTGTTTTACAGCAGCACGCGTTAGTTAGTTATGTGTCTTCCTGGCCGTGCCAGGATAAGGTAAGTGATTCTGCCCCCCTTGAGTTTGGGCTTGTAATTTTTATGGAAGGTGTGGCTCTACATTAGTAATTAATGTGCAAAAATTGAGCACCCTAAACTTTATTTTTTAGTTTTTGTTTTAAAAAAAATTATTTTACTTCGATTTTTTTTTCCTAGCCAACCCATTTTAGTGTGCTTCACATATATTGTACACTTAATAAAGATAAATTATATTTTTATTATTTCATAGAAAAAAAGTTAAAAAAGCTGACTGAACTTTCAAATATTTTTATTTCACCAATAATACACCCAGTGTAAGGCAAATAGTAATTGCATCACAAATTAAAAATTACAATTCCAAAATATAATTTTAATTATTGCATTACAAATTAGAAAATGTAATTCGTAATCGCATTACCGATTACAAAATGTAATTTGTAATCGCATTACAGATAACTTTTGTAATTTTACTTTGTAATGCATTACTTCGTAAAATTACAAATTAGTTTTATTAAATTATGACCACGAAAACGAGAATAGACCGTACATTCACCATCACTGGAAATTACTTCAGAATTTTTAAAATTTATTTGGACCTAAGGCCAGCCACATGCAAAAGTACAAACTTCTTCATTAAGTATTACTTACAATCAAAAATGTTCAGCCCAAAATGTTGGTATAAACGCATTCGGAAATATGGGCAAAGCTGTAGCCAACTATTTGAAACTCGAAAATCCTGATATATACACCAGCCACTGTTTTCGCAGGACTTCTGCAACTTTATTGATTGATGCCGGAGGTGACATAACTGCATTAAAACGTCATGGTGGATGGAAATCCACAGGTGTAGCGGAGAGTTATATAGATAACTCCATAGAAAGTAAAATAAAAATTTCCAAAATTATACTGAATTCCATAGAATAAAGTACTTTAATATCAAATAACAACTCCGCCTCACACACTGTGGTACAGCCGGAAATTAGTGTGCCATCAACATCTGTGCAACGTGTTGTCACTCATATGAAACCTTATGCGCCTGTGCCTGTGCCGAGCTCCAGGTGGTGGAACAATACAAGTACTTAGGCCTGATCATAGATCAAAAATTCTCATGGCAGCCACACATCAACAGCTTATGCGATAAACTAAGATCAGTACTTGTAAAATTCCACTACTTGAAGTTTTTATTGGACAAGGCTACTATGTACACAGTTTATTATGCCTTGGTGGACTCCCTATTGTCTTATGGATTGGCAAGCTACGGATGCACGTTTAAACCCTACTTAGATAAAATAAAAGCATTGCAAATTAGATTTATGAAATGTATGGTTGACAAGAAGACAAAAGCCAAATGCAAAAATAGTACTTATGAGCAACTTTTCCTTGAATGCAAAATCCTGCCAGTTCATGAGAGAGGTGTTACTGTTGGCCATGGAGCACTTTTCTAATGATGAATTTAAAAATGTAATTAGCAATAATAGGTTAACTAGAAATAGAGAAGCTGATAAGTTATTGGTACCTAGTTTCACGAACTATTATGGTCAAAGATGTA
Organism: Epinotia bilunana; assembly: GCA_947049275.1. NCBI lineage: Eukaryota > Metazoa > Arthropoda > Insecta > Lepidoptera > Tortricidae > Epinotia > Epinotia bilunana. The sequence goes on from OX346253.1 coordinate 6,733,940, forward strand.
GAAAATACCTAGTCCCCAAGATTTACAACAATTTATCATCAGATTTAAAACGAACATGTAAAACTAAACAATCATTTAAATATAAAACAAGCACTGAATTACTATCCAAATTCAGAGATACATTAAATTTGTTATACCTATAGTTAAACACATTCTATAAATTATGCTACAAATAGTAAAAAGTGCTATAAATTACTTACACCTACTTAATACTTACATACCTACTGTCGCGACTGTAAACATATATTTTTGCATAAACTGGAGCATCGTCTGCCAACAAACCGCATTGTGGTTTGGCAGAAGAAAATGTTAATAGAAATGTTTACTTCGTGAATAAATAAATTATTAAATGATTATTAACTAGTTTTACTTTTCTATTCATAATTTAGTTTAAACGTCAAATAGAACCAAGAAAATTTTATTGGAATAATACGGGAAACGCAGGCGAGCCAAACATTGGTCCTTACGAAGCCGGGAAAAAACCAGAAGAATTTGTAAACACGAAGATTTCAAAACATTGTGGACCTGAAAACATCATTGTGGTCATTGTGGTCTCGGAGCGCAGAGCAGCTGCAGACGGGTCACGGTAGACCCGTAGGGTGTTCTGCAGGACGAGCCACCACCTCCGACCAGGAGGGAGGACAGGTGCACCGGGAGGTTTGTGTACAGCATACAAAAACGCGTGTTGTCGAATAATAATTATATTTGAGTGCAGTAAAATTACGATGTTTTAAATTGACTACTTATTCATGCGGAATTTCGAATAAATTTGAACTATATTTTCATCGACTTTGTAAAATTGTGCCGTATTTCGAACGCAGAACAATTTCTCGAAGTGTGCTTAGCGATAAATATTTTAAATTTGTAGATGCACTAGGTCGCATTTAAAATTACGATTTAATTGATTTTATATGTGTGATTTTTGTCATTTGGAACAGTGAACATTTTAAATGGAGAATTTCTAAAAATAAGCGAATGATATTTTACTTATTTGTGTACTATATTTTATTGTTAGGCTTTGATGTTTTAAATACTTACTGCGACAGCATTCTAACAAAATGGAGGCGTTACTCAAAGGACAAATTGAGAATTGTAACCAAATAAGCAACGCATTTAAAAATTATAAAAAGTCACCTAAGATACGAATTACCAAACCTTATGTGGAAGTCCGAATTCAAACTTTGGAACAAAAATGGAGCAAGTTCGCCACTTGTCATCTTTGCAGATGTACACAGAAGAGAAATCGCACCATTAGATTTTCTAGCTCCTTTCAGTACCACAGGAGCAGGGAGCTGGTATACATACAAGCAAGCACAACTCTCAGGAACGTCTTTCACAATGGCCGGAAACATTGAAAGTGAGAAAGCGTCACAAATATTGTTTCACACGATATTCGGAACATTCAAGGAGGACCTCAGCGTTTTGGGAGACATCACAGACATTAAGAAATGGTTCACGAGAGAAGAAATGGGAGATTGTTTCCGAGGACAAGGAAGTACTGATGTGACAACAAAGATCACTCTTCCCAAAGTGAGCCATTATGCTAAAATGTCCTGTGCAAATCAAACTAGACTTTTGTCAGGGATATATAATCAGGTAGTATCTGTTCCTTGGTTCAGTGGGGCAAGAAAGCAAACCTTTGATGAATCTTTCTTTGAAAAAAAATTACGTGTGTTGTAATTTAGTCCGAATACCGGTTACCTATCTGAATCACTAAAATTTTTGTCCTATTTTCATTTCGGCATTTAGGTACTATTCGACAAATTTCAATTGCCTTTTTTCGATTGTCCGACACTAGTTCGCGACGTTTACGGCTCGTCATTTTATGGTTTAGCTTTTGTAATTGATTGACAAATCAATGATTCCCAATTATTGGTATACCCGCAATATCGTTATACCGACGTACCTAACGATTCGGTTGATAATCTTCGTTAGTATTTAATCAAATCGGCTTATTATATTTTACATATTGTTGTTTATACGGAGCACACATAAATGTTACTAATTCATGTTTGTTTATGGAAATGGTTGTTACCAATATTTAATATTTTCAATATTTTGTTTCTGTTTTCAATATTTAAAAACCTTAGCAAAAAGTTTGAAATTAAACTAAGGTTATCCATCCTCCCAAAGCTGTGTTTATGGTAAATAATGTGTACAAACAAGTGTATACTATTCTATTATTACTTATGTGTGTTCTTTAAATAAATCGATACAAAATAATTACAACATTTGGTTTATCAAGTTATTTCTTCCGACCTGACCCTTACTTATATAGTAGGTACATATGTAAGTATTAGTATGTAAGTGTAGTATTAATTCTACACCGGACTTGACGACGCAACGGAGCCACGCTGTTTCGTCGCCTAAATAATTAGTTTTTATATGCATTGTATGTATGTTAGGCTTTAAGGTATTTATTTCTATGGGCTTTAGATGCCTGAAATAAATGGTTTATTATTATTATAAGTAGTAAAAAAGTGTTCGGTTCTGGTGCTTCGCCGGCCGCTGCCGCGGCACGCTCGCTATGCTCGCTCGGCTCGCGCGCAGTAGGGTCGCAGTTCACCTAACACTCCTCCTCGTTTCGCTCGACGTCGTACCTACACCGACCTGCCTGTCTCTGTAAAACTACTTTGAATTTCACTCAAGATGAACAATTGACAAAACGTATGAAATGCGGAAAGTAATTATGGATATAAAGTAAAAATTGGCTGTGAAACAAAAGTTGTAACAAGCCAAAGCTCAAATGACTGTAGCGGTAAAAGATTTCGGACAACTGAAACATTTGGATAACATCAAATGGTAAATGAAAAAGTAATGAATTGTATATTCGGAGAACTCATAAAAACTCGAAAAGTTTTCGGACAAACGATATTCGGTCAATAAATTTTGGTGATTGCGATAGGTTACCCCGAATACCGTGTGAATTGAAGGTCATAGATACACTGTTTCCATGAACAACATCCCATACGGTACATACGGTCAACACCATATGGTATGGAAAATTGGCTTCTGGGCTATGTTGGGGGTGCTCTTCCGAATAATACAATATCTTTTACACAATTAATAAGAGGGTACAATTTTTTGTGGTAAAATCACTCATTTCCAGATTTAACGGACTTCTTTTTCATTTTCAAATAACACAGCCAATTTTAAGAAAGACCGACTGATAATTAATATTCCTTTGGCAATGCTTAGGAAGATTGCAAAACATTCTATACGAAATAGAGATTAACCTTGATTCAAACCCGACGCAAAGATAAACCACTGAGGTTCTTAAAAAAAGAATTGGAATGGAAGTCTGTTTACTCAAGATAACTTTAAGGCCATTAAGTTTCCGTCTCATCGCCTTCCAGGTACTAACCTAACTTTGCTTATTAAAATGAAACATTAAAAGCTTCTGAACGGTTCTTTGGCTTAACCGCTGGTGCACTTTCCGTTTGTTTTATCTAAGATAATCAATATTAATAAGAATTTAAAGAGCTTACGTTTAATACTTCATTGATGGGAAATGCAGCCATGAATTCGTTTCATAGTTCCAAGATTAGGCGCAGCACAATACTGGACGTTTGGTTTAAGGGTTTTGACATTCGATCGCCCGATTTTTATTTCCTTGCAATATGTGAGTTTGGTGTGTTACTTTGACTTCGTTGGTCTGTTGGAATTAGTTGATTATGATTGATGCCCGGCTCGTGACCTCTTAGGCGTCACGCGCAGCTTAACTGTAATAATCATTCCCAGTCTCTAGCCGAATCTCCATGTTGCACGGATGGGGTACTAAAAATGCACACAGACAGACAGACACAACAGACAGAGCGATTGCCTTAATTAATTTTATCGATGAAGACTGGAGGCGACAACTGCGATGGTACTAATCTAAAGCAGTTTCTATCATCGCTAAATATTTAGATATTTTCTACGGTGTTTAAGTAGAAACTAGGCTTGTGTAGGTCACAAATTAAGAACTATTAGGAATAAATTCCCATCGTAGAAAGAACCGAACTAGTTTCTTTAACACGTTCTACAACTGTTTGCGGCCTTTTAATTCAAATGTAGCCAATTAAATAGAAAACTTATGAGCGAAACAGAGCTTAAGAAATCAAAATCAAGCTGTCTAAAATTAAATGGTCAACTGTATGGGTGATTCATCGTTACATACATATTTTCGGACCGGGACGTAGAGAGACTGAACCGTAGAGCGCCCGGTATTAAGTCCGAGCTAGTCCCTTTGACCAAGATTGAAGAGTAGCAGAAACCTTTTATCCATCCAATAACGCGGATTTCCAACCCATTACGAAAGCACAAACTACACTTTATTACGACGGTAGATCTGGGTGACTCATATTCTTATATACACACGTATATTATTTTGAATAATCATCAAAACCTATAAGTGGCCCAACAACAATCAAGACACACCTCGTGTTTTCAACACGTTTTTATAGCGATGTTATTCCTACCGCGAAAGTGATAAGCAAAAACACGCCGCTTTCACCCCGTTATTCATGAAAAATCTTATTACTAATGCATGAAAAGCCATAAATAATAATGTTTTCATCATGTTGTGACACACTTGGATGTGTAAATTTACTTCCGCCCGTAGAGGTACCTCCACTCGACCCAACTACCTACCCACTCAGCAAGGTCTATTGTTGTAAAAAAAAACCCTTGAGCCCAAACTGTGTGATAAGATAACAAAATGCACACCAACAACTTAAATGTGGCTTTGAGAAAAAAAAAGAAACTACGTGGCTGACTATTACTTATTATGTTTTTAAATATTAATGTATAATCTATATCGATATACCTACCAATAAATATAATGTAACGGAAATCTATATACTTAATCCAGTATTCTACATAATACCTATAGGCAATAAATAGAATAGGTATGTACCGTATATATGTATCTCGGAACACGAAAAAACTTAACGGATTTTTGTGAAACCTTTACCGGTGCATTGTTAAAAGCTTTAAGGTGGTTCGACGACGATACAAAATTCTTTTGACATTCGCAGTCCACCACTGGTAAAATCATTAAAATTATTTTTTGGCGGATTTTCGGGAGAGTGTTCCACCTTGCCTAATAGGCAAGCCCAATAGCCTACCTATACTCTACTCAAAGACAGGTCGGTGTAGGTACGACGACGAGCGAAGCGAGGAGGAGTGTTAGGTGAAGTGCAACCCTACAGCGCGCGAGCCGAGCGAGCGAAGCGAGTGTAGAAGAAAATTTTTAGTCACGATATGTAAGCGTATTTTTATAGCTAACTCTGGCCGGAATATAACTCTGTCACACGGACGTTGAATTTTCTCCGTCACTAAATATTGTATGTGTCAATAACAAAATATATATACCAAATATTAATTGCACTATTATTTAACTAAAATAACAGGGTATGGGCAAATAAAAGTGAATATTAGTGATAAATAAAAAATGGCTGGTACCTCGTACCGAATTGAGTTACTAAACCTGAAATTGATGAATGGCATAGAAAACTTGGCCACATAAATGAAACAAGTTTAAAACAAGCTTTAAAAGATGAAGCGATGAATGGAATCAAGTTTGATATGAACCAAAAACTAAATGAATGCGAAGTATGCATTAAGGGAAAGATGAGCCGATTACCCTTTCCTAAAAACAATGGTGGTCCAAGAACAACGCAACATCTCGAAATAGTACACTCAGACGTTTGCAACCCAATGAATATAGAATCCATTAGCGGAGGAATATATTTCGTTACGTTCATTGACGAGTACTCTAGATACTCCAGAGTATATATCATACAAAATAAAACTGACGTTTTTGAAAAATTTCAACAATATCAAGAAGAAATGGAGAGATATACTGGAAATAAAATAAAATTCTTACAATCTGACAACGGTATAGGATATATTAATAAAGAATTTGATCAATATTTAAAACAATGCGGAATAAGTAGAAGACTAAGCTGTGTGTACACACCGAGAGGAAATCATTATTAGCATATAATTATGTGGATGACATTATAATTGCTTGCAAATCACAAAAGAAAATAGACCAAGTCAAGAATTTACTTATAAAGAGATTTCAAATGCGTGACTTAGGTGAAATGAATTATTGCCTCGGAATAACATTTGAGAGAGATGAAAATCGAATAATTCTGAAACAAAGAAAATATATTGAGACAATATTGGAAAAGTTTGGATGTAAAGCTTGCAAATCTGCATCCACTCCTATGGAGATAGGACTTAAGTTGGCAAAGGGACAAAGTCCTGTTAAAGAAAAGGATGTGCCTTATCAAAACCTCATAGGTTCCCTCATGTATGCCATCCCAGCAGTTGCCACACGCCTTGATATAATGTTTGCTGTAAGTAGGGTTTGCAAGATCCGCCAATATTTCGGATCCGGATATTTCGGATATTTAAATTGGACAGATCCGGATATCCGGATTTTTCGGATAAAACGGATCCACAAGATTTTTTTTGGTATAAAGTAGGAATTGTAAGGCGAAACTAAGAAAAAACTAAAAACGGCTATAGTACAGTCGAGTTCTCCAATATCTACACAGACAACCATTCAAAAATATGTATACAGAGACTTTATTGTTACTGACATAAGACACATGTGTAGATGTTTTTGAAAGGTTGTCTGTATAGATATTGGAGAACTCGACTAAACATCGTATTTATATACCTGAAAGATTTTAAATAGATACGCATTCCCGAGATCATGGGATCCATGGGGTATAAAACTTTATTTTGTTTCTACTTTTAACTTACGACTACTAACTAACTAGCAAAGTTAGTTTAGTCACTGAAAGCTGTCACTTGAATAACTACTACCAGGTTGCGTTAACTCCGTACCTGGTGCTCGTACATACATTTCAATGAGCTCCCTGTATACAGTTAATTCGATAGGGTTGTAAAAGAAATTGACATGATCACTCGGACGCCTTACTCAGTAATCGATTGGAAAAAGAGCCAACACGGAAATCGTGAAAATCAAGGGAAGAGGTGTTTGTTTAGCAAGGGACATTCCATTAGGCTAATACGACTATAGGTATGTCTAGATATGGCAAAAACGGTGAACGGGCCATAAATATAGCACACTATTCTAATTGTACATGATCATATTAGAAGTCAAGACCTAATACTAAAAGTGTATTACAATTACAAAACGTAGGTACTGTTGCTGCATTTACTTTTTACTTCCTGCGTCAAATATACTTCTTAAATATTTCTTTAGGTACATCTAAACCAAGTCTTTAGTAAGTAAGTAGGTACATATAGTATAAGTAATATTGGATTTATATAATTACTAAGTACCTACGGTAGGTTAGTGCATTTAATCTAACGCCAACTTTCGCCAGCGAACTCCGGGCAGTTTTACTAGTTTGTGATTTTTTGTGACTAATAAATTAAAAACAAAAATAATCTGGTCTGGATGAAGAAGTGGCGAATAAAAACAGAGATTGAGAATTCTCCACATTACGAGTTAACCATTCCGTTTTTAGCGTGGACTCTGTACAAACTTCATTTTGTAGCCGTTTTTTCGGTTTTCAAGGTTGCATTTGAAGGATCCGTAATATCCGAAAAATCCGGATCCAGGAGCCTGCCAGATCCGGATCTGAAATTTGGCGGATATCCGGTTCTTTCGGATATCCGGATATCCGGATTGCAAACCCTAGCTGTAAGTCACCTAAGCCAGTTCAATAACTGCTATACAGCAGAACATTACGAAGCAGCAAAAAGAGTTCTACGATATTTACAAGGATCCAAGGACTTGGGACTGACTTACATAAAAGGAAATAAGAAGCTAGAAGGAACAGCTGACGCAGATTGTGCTGATGCACAAGCTGCGTCAGCTGTCACTGAGCGACGGTCAATATCACATGATTGTGATATTGACCGTCGCTCAGTGACAGGCTACATATTTACCTATGGTGGGACACCGATAAGTTGAAAAGCTAAGAAGCAAAGAACAGTAGCACTGAGTACAGCTGAAGCGGAGTATATGGCCCTAACGGAAGCATCGAAAGAAGCGATATACCAAAAGAATACAAGAATAATTGATATCTACAATCAAGCAGCTCAAAAGCTGGTCAAAAACCCAATCATCAGCACTAAGTCAAAACATATCAGCATAAGAGAACATTTCATAAGAGATGCAATAAGAGATGGACATGTTAATGTGAAATACCGTCCAACGGAAAGCATGGAAGCAGACCTTATAACAAAAGCGTTACCTGCCCCAAAGCTTGACAGACTGAGAACAGTTCTAAACATAATCTCGTGAGGCGGAGTGTAGAAGAAACTTTTTAGTCACGATATGTAAGCGTTTTTTTATAGCTAACACTGGCCGGAATATAACTGTCACACGGACGTTGAATTTTCTCCGTCACTAAATATTGTATGTGTCAATAAAAAATATATATACCAAATATTAATTGCACTATTATTTAACTAAAATAAAAGCGAGCGTGCCGCGGCAGCGGCCGGCGAAGCGCCAGAACCGAAATGTTTTATTTCAATTCCTCATATTACATAATCCCCTAGACTTTTGTACTTACCTCTGTCATAATTACAAAAAAAAATCTAACACTCCTCGCTTCGCTCGTCTTCGTACCTAACGTAGACCTGCCTTAGAGTAGAATATAGGTAGGCTACACAGCCCGCAGCGCCAGCGCTAAAGGCAAGTTTAGACAGGGTCAGTGACTGACTTCGAATTCGAGACGAGTCAGCGCTGACCCGAGAAAATCCAATGTAAATTGATTTGAAGTCAGTACAGCGATGGGAGGTCAGCGCTGACTTGTGTGGATACGAATATTTTGAGGTCAGTCCGATACTGACTTGTGCACTGACCCTGTCTAAACTTGTAAATTAAACTTTCGATATTTTGAATTTAGACCATTCAACCGTTCGATATTTAGTATTTCGATATTTTGTACTTCGATGTTTTCTTCGATCTTTTAATACGTACCTCCTAAGTGGGAGTGTTAGAAATAGGTAGGACTTGGTTTGAATAACCAACCTTATTATTAGTTAATTGTTCTGTTGATATGTTTTCGTTGTGATGACAAGACTGTCATTGTCATATTAAAATAACTATACAAGAAAAATAACGTTTTATTATCTAACTAGCTTCCGCCCGCGACTTCGTCTGCGTGGACTCGGGATAACAAACATCCAATTAAGTATCTAAACTTTCGCATTTGCCAAATTGCATTTGCATAATGCCAAACTGTGCAGCTGGTACCGTCATGCTGGCAGTCATGCTCGGTTATTTACGAGGGCTGGCTGATAAGTTTCCGAAATGAAATTAAAAAGTAATAATGTCATTCTAATCTCTTGGGTTTTACGTAAATTCAAATGCAATTTTAAGTTAATCTCACAATAATAATAATTTATAATAGCGATCGGAAGAAAAGCTGTTTCCATTTTCATGACAATGGAAAAAATTGAAGTGCGTGCTGTGATTAAGTTTTATGTTTTGAAAGGCAAAACCGCGACTCAGATAAAAATCAAACTGGACCGAGTTTTAGGGTCTTCTTCACCATCTTTAAGCACTGTTCATACTTGGGTTATTGACTTCAGACGCGGTCGACAGAGCTGTACAGATGCTCCCCGCAGCGGACGGCCCAATGAGGTATCGACTCCAGAAATGATCAATAAAATTTAAAAAATGTATTGGATGATCGCCGTGTGAAGTTGCTGGAAATAGCAGACATTTCAAAAGAACGTGTTTTCAATATCTGGCACCAACATTTGGAAATGAACGAGCTTTGTGCTCGTTGGGTGTCGCGTCTGTTGACAGACGAGCAAAAACAAAAACGCAAGGATGATTCGGCGAAATGTTTGGAGATGTACAGGCGTAACCCTAGCGAGTTTTTACGTCGATACATAACGGTTGACGAGACGTGGATGGGCACAACCGGGAATAAAGTTAGGAGGAGGATGATGATTTATATCAATCTTAATCATATTGTTTTCGTGGGTTCACCACGCGAAACCGTTAGGTGTTGTTGTTAAGGTACTTGGAGTACAAAACTTAAGCAACATTACGAGTATGATAAAATAATAGTCGAGAAAACTCCGATATAAGGCATGAAAGGGTTCGCGGCTGGTGTAATAATGCCAGCCAGTAAAATTACTCAATAGGGGTGTAGACTCGAAAATTATTTTACGTCACACCTGGCCAAAATGCCAGTTTTACTGCACGCTGCGCGTACGGTAAAACTCGCATTGTGGCCAGGTGAAGACGTAAAATTATGTACTCACCACGGGCGGTAATTCGTAAAGCCCCAGATCGCATATTAAATTTATGGCCCTCACCTTCAGTTCGGGCCACAAACACCTGCGATCTGGGCCATTCGTGAATTCACCGCCCTGTACTATTTCACACCTTTCATTCGGAAAAGTAAGTTTTGCTCCACGACGAGAGGGATCAAAATGCTACTTTTCTGTTAAAACTACTTTATTTAATTTAGTCATTGGCATGTAGAATTTACGCAATGTGCCAAATAGAACACAGATCTTAAATCGTTGAAAAACGATCATGTTTCAAGTTTTAACTTTAAAACGTTAAGTATTTGAAAATTTATGTATTTTTCATAATATTTAAAAATTTGTAATAAAAATTAAGAAAATTTGTTAAAACTTGTTAGGTAATTTTAACAGCATCTTTTTTTAATTTCTTCATTGTCGGTGTGAAAAATAGTATGTGTCACTCAGTAGCAAAATTATCTTCGTCTCGGGCGTTAACACTTGTATCCCTCACTTCGCTCAGGATCCTTCGTTAGAATCCCTCGCTACGCTCAGGATTCAATTGTAGGATCCCTCGCTACGTTCAGGATTTAATACACCGCCCTTGCTGTAAATATACTATTTTGCTCCCTTGTGACACAAATAACTAATTACTCCAAAAGAAAGAAGGCAAAAAATATGCCTAGTGACAAAAATCCCATTCAGATATCTCAAAGAATTACGAAGCTACAACCGTTTTAATATCGCTTGTTAGAGAGAGAAAACGCAAACAGTGTGTAACGTCACATAACGGGATGCTCGCGGGGGGCCGCGTCGACGGCGGCGCCAAACACGGTGGACGCGGCACATTGCCGTCTATTAGTGACGTCACAATCTTCCAGCGTCATCGTTTCATATGAACTTGCGTTTTGCGAAAAAGGGACAGAACTACCCCTTCTTAAAACTTTGGACACATAACTTCGTGATTATTCAACCTTTTGCGTTGATTTTTTCTCCATTTGACTACACTATTAATCCTTTTTCGAGAAAATATGACATTATTGATCATTTTATTTAGTGTCTACACCCCTATTACGTTATTAAATAGCCTGTAGTCCAATTAGTGTAATTAGAAGCCTGCCTAGTTTTGCACAAAATGTTTTTCAAATGAATTAAGACTGGGTAGTTACTGCCCTCTTGTAGTAGATAGCATTAGCCAGGTATTATAAAAAGCGACATCTGTTGGTTAGTAGCGTAACATATGAACTGTTGTTTACAGCACTATTCGATAGATGGCTGGTTTGTTGTGATTGTAGGGCATGGTAAATCAGAAGCTTCTCCGTTGCAGAAGTTTTCACTGAACCACATAGAGGGCGGTTTACACAGTATTACAATCTTTCTACTGTATTTAACAAGGCTGGACAAACAGAGAACCAAATCTCAAGCCTACTCATAGAGGGCGTACGTAATTTAATTGTAAACGAGGCATATTTTTGTCCGTCGCGTCCTTGTGTAATTGGGCTTCTGTTCCCCACAGTAGCTTCAATGGGCGTTGAGCTAACGTGTCAGAATGAGCGTACGAAACATTATTTAGAATTGGGATGGTAAAGAGACTTAGGTATGTTTTCCATGTTGTATTTGGTATTCGGGTATTTTTAGATTGTTGGGAAGAAATCGCTCTCTAGCGATAAGACCATCTGTTGTTTGCCTCTACTTAATATTGATTATGTTCTGTAGGTAAGTACAGTGTTATTTTATTGAGGTGTGCAAATACTCTTTGTACTGTATTTTGAAATGTATTTCTTAAAGCTTGCCTTGAAATGTATTTCCTAAACGATGCCATTCGAACCGGTTTTCTAAGTGGATCAAGAGTTCTATGGGACAAGCTACAATTGGAACACTTAAAAAGACATAAACGAAGGTCAAAGACGGAAGGAGCCTCACAGCAATTGCTATAGTATTATGACGTCACAGCATTATCTTCGTATTAACCGTTGTATGGTAAATCACGTAAATTGCTGTTTCTGTCGTGAAATACTGTGTACCTACATAGTTGTACATTTTATTTTATTGTAAGGATTCTATTGACTATCTTTGAACTGGCTTTTGGTAGGTTTTCAAGTATATTTTGTATTTAACACTGTAATCATTTGATGGTTTACAAACATGGAAACAACACATTTGAACATAAAGAAGGTAGTAAAATGCCTGTATGTTCTTTGCAAAAATGGCCCTTGGTTCTTAGATGGTGGCTGGGGTGCTGTTTGTGGGGTCCGGACTGTTCATGCTTGCAAGGGTTGCTACATAAGTAGGTACCAACTAGTGTTTTTCTTGCAATCGACGTGAGAAACATCATCCTGTTATAGATTGATTGTCTTGTCATTGACGCTTGCAGACCCTAAACCTTAAAACCTTAAACATCTTCGATTAGGTTAGTTAGTGTACTTTGCTATTTATTTGAAGCTTAGATACTATATACGTCTCTAAAGACAATAGATTAAGTAAGTAAGTGTTATTATAACATTTGGACGCCCAGCCCCCTACATTTGGAGGACCTTATACATCTCAGGAAATATTTCATTAATTACATTCACTGTGTTAGATTAGAGAACTTAAAGGTGCATTTCGCACTATTGTTTTAATTTTAATGAAAAATGGGTATTTTGCGTCATTTAAATTCAATAATAATTTAATATTAGGTATCTACTTACCTCCTGTGTGGACATGAATTTATAATTAATTTAAGTTATTCTTTATTTTTGCAAATCCCTTCGACTCGCAGAAGTGCTCATGTGGATTATTTGCAGAATGAAGTTTTGATTTTTGGAATGTGCTAATACCTACAAATACGACAAATTAGGCGTCGTAATGGTGTAAGTGCCAAAAATCAGAGGTCTCTTTTCCCGTCACGACGATACAATTAGATAATTGTTTATAACTGCTAATTGCACTTTGTTCAAAAACTATATTGCGACTGATTGATGCCCGATGCTCGTAGGTGCCTTTGAATTATCTTTGACAATTCAACTTTTGGTTACTTTATCATTGTGCAAAAATAGATACAAACAGTATGTAAATATTGATTTCAGTAATCTTCATAAAAATAATTAAGCATTCATTGGAATACCTTAAACAATTAAAAATTGTTGCTTTTATCGGATCATACATTGACTGCCCTCATAAGCCAAATAGCGGTATCTCAAAATGAAATGTCATTGGAACATGCAATTTAAAATCTACGTCTGACGACATAACCTACAATGACATTTCATTTTGAGATACCGCTATTTGGCTTATGAGCGGCGTAATTATAATAATCATTAGGCAAGAAAAATCGATATACCTAGCCTAATTTAAATCAAATTATTATACTTAGTTCATAAGTAATTTAAGACGTCTAGACTTAAATACAAACGCCAATAACTAGAGCGAAAGGCTTTATAATTAAGCAATATAAAGAAAGCAGCTCAGCAATTAAAAATATATAAATCGACCATTACTTAAATTACAAGATACTAAAAACCTAGTTATTAAAGTGTCGTAGTGTCTTTTATGTTTTTAGAGATTTTGATAATATTTTTCACCGCACATTGTTTCATAACAAAACGATACATCATCATCATCACACCATACATTTTTTTACACAGGATGTAAATAACTATTTTATTCCCGCTTGCTCGCGATATTTTTCGTTCATGATATTCGGTTTCAGTTTTCAGTTCGAGCCATTGACCACTCCTATATCAGATTAAAAGTAAAATTTATTACTTTTGAGCGCAAGCCGCGGCCCGAACTGGATTAACTCGTTTTTGATGAAGTTATAAAATATATGGCCACCATTTCGTGATGTGTTTAATTGTATTTTTTTTGTTATTATTTTATTCAATGTTTGTCGCTTTGTGTGTGTTACGAATAAATGTTTTTCTTTCTTTCTTTCTTTCTTTCATTTATTCAGACATCTTTTATTAGCGTATACGCTAACAATAAATATTTTGGAACGATGTACATATATGCGTTTATAACCATATACAGCGTCACAGGGATATTAGGTAGATTAAGCTTTTCAGGCTTGTTAAATATATTCACCTCATTCGCTATTTTATTTGCACTATAAAAACTGATGCTGTGTTTTTTTTTATTGATAGTATTCAAGTATTCCAAAATAAGAATACTCATTCAGGGGCATTATCACAACTTGGTACAAATTACACAACGAAAGTGTCCAAACGCGTTGTATCAGCTAACACATAAAAGAAATAATAAAATAAATAAATATAAACACAGATAAGCACAAAAATTAATAGAAGCATCCAATGATGTCGAACAGGAACGTCTCGACAGCGCGCACGCCCACCACCATCGGCCCCCTATTTTGCCACTCCATTCACTTCATCGCCGTGGGAGGGAGACTTTAGCTACGCGCGCGACACCAGCAGCAAGACGAGCGACGAGTCCGCGCCGCCGTCACAATCCACAAATAGTCATAATTCTACAAACCACTAATCCTTAAGCAGACTTTACATTGCAGGTTCACCACCTTTGTATACATGTTCAATCCGATTCTTCTTCTTGTTCTAGTTGCCTCTAGTTCTTCCCTACAAAAAGGCATAGCTGAACCATCAAATGCCCTTTCTGGTTCTCACTCTTTAGGACGCCCTATAGCCCCCTCATCTACAGCCATAGCAATCTCGTCTAACGAAGAACATGAAACTGATGACGACTTTTCAACAACTGAATCTGAACAAAGTGATCTTTTTTTATATTCTACGGGTATTAACTTTGCGAATAAATGAATCAAACATGTGCGCTCGAAACATGGTCGACATAGACAACTTCCACACTAACTCATTCGTTACCGAAATTTATGTCGGAATTATGGAGTCAGCGTCAAAAGTAGCTACTTTTACACAGACATTTGACGTCTTCGTTTGCGTAGCTACGCAAACGAAGACGTCAAATGTCTTTATTAAAAGGGCATGAGCTTTTGACGTCTTCGATTGCGCAGTTACTTTTGATGTTGACTGTATCACCTGAGGGCCGCCATATATTTTAATAAAATTGATTCGAAAAAGCCGGCCGGCTAATACTGTTTTTTACTGTGAATGTGAATGAAGATGGGCCTGAAACTTATGAAAATGTGAATAAGGCCCCCTTTCGGCGATATAGGACCACAAATGAAAATGACCACTTAATATTAATGTCCTACTAGTGAAATATCCCGTTCTCAACATAACCATTTCTAACAACCAACGTCTGGTATTACCCACCTTGAAAAATCACCATTTATGAAAATGACCATTTTTCTAAATGATTACATTTTAAATTGATCACTGACCGAAATTACCGATTCGTCAATTGATTACTTTTGGAAATACCAAGTTCTTGAATCATCTACTTCTTGAAATAACCAATTCATAACGCTGGCCACTTAAAAATCTATTTTCAAATACTCTTGGATACTTACTCAGTTGTTCTTTCTGACGTTGTCATTATAATTCAAGTGCTCATGAAGGCTGCTGAAATAAAATTCCGTCAGTATAGTAGTAGTTTACTCTAAAATGAATAATAAATTAACATTTGCGTTAAATCAAAAAGGAAAGGATACTGTTCTTTTTGATAAGTACAGATACAACTTCAGTATCCAAAACCAAAGCGGTACGTCTCGTTGGAGATGTGTAAATCGCAGTGAGTGCAGCTCTACCATTACCCTCAATACACAGCGGACTCTAATACTTCGGTCGGCTCCTCATTCGTGCATGCCGGAAAAAATTGACGACGTGTTTATTGCCATCAATAAATGCAAAGAAGAAGTTTGCCGTAACTTCGGATCCGTTGTTTTTTTTTTTCAGGTTTTGAAGCTGAAGAAAAAGTGCAAACATACAGACATTGACGATATTCCGCAATTTTCATCAAAAATAGGTAGCCTGTACGAAGCACGAAAAAAGTTTTTGGAAACAAAAAGCTTAAAATATAAGACTGTGTTCAGACACAGTCTTAAGCTACGAAATCCTTTCCCAACTTTTTTAGAATATGGACATCAGTGTCCATATTCCAAAAAAGTTGGGAAAGGATTTCGTCATATGCGAAGATGGGACTATAAATAAAATTATCTTATTTAGTTCAACAACGGCACGGATGTATCTTAGTAATGCAGAACTGGAAGACAATTATGTACATTTCTTCGGGGACGGTCATTTCATTGTGTGCCCCATCCGTTCTACCAACTTTACTCGCTACATGTAGACGTCGGGTCGACAGAAAAGAGCATAAACATTGTCCCATTTATTTTTGGGCTACTTCTGGACAAGAGACAAGAAACCTATGTTCGGTTTTTTAGTTTAATAAAAGAAAGATTGTCTATAAGCGTGCTGCATTTCAAATGCGATTTCGAATTGGCAGTCATGAACGCCATTAAAGAAGTATTTCCAGACTGCAAAATTTCTGGCTGTTTCTACCACTACAACAAAGCCATATGGCGAAAAGCTAAATTATTAAACTTGAATACATCATAAGAAGTCAGAAAAATGGTGAAAATGACCTCTTACCTGCCCTTGTTATCCGAAAGGTTCATTGAAAAAACATGGAAGTCCATAATAAATGCAGCACAAATCACGGAGAATGTTTCCAAATTTATAGAGTATTATAATAAACAGTGGATACCTTTGATTAAAGACGACATTCTAAGCTGTGCGTACCAACGTCACAGGACGACTAATCCTGTAGAGGGTTGGCACCATCGTGTCAATGTGAGATTCGGCAAAAAAGAACCCGCCCTTCCTTAGATTTTTCTCAAAACTAAAGACAGAAGCTGTCCACCAAGACCACCGCATAATGAAATCCTATTTTACCGTGCCAAAAAAGAACAGACGCAATCGTCATATTCGCCTGGATCGAGCTCTAAAAACACTGGTGGAAGAGGTTGATTCTGAGAATTAGTGATATTCGATATTCCTTTCATGATATTCGAATATAGGTACACGTAATTACGCAAAAATGTTTCATATCAAGAAAATCCTCCTATTTTTTTTCTATATTAGTTTTGTGCGGTGTCCTGCTGATATTATAATAATCATTGTGCGCGTAAACATAAATGTCTCCGGGGAGTAGTTAGAGAATCGAGCAACTGTATTTATTAAGCGAATTCAGCCGTGAATGCCTTAACAACTATGTTACCTTAAAAGCGCCATCATTCAATTATTTAAGTAAACAATGTGTCAACTGGCATGGTAAAATCTATTTGTTTTGTTCGACACATAGCAATAAGGCTAATGGAGTAATATGCACGCGATAATAATCTTACCGAGCCTGATATTCATAAAACTGACCTTGTAGTGGGTTTGTCAACAATGGCTAGGTGCATAAAGGAATAAAAAACATGGATATGGTAGGGAGCAAGTCAAACATGTGCTAATATTTTTTCAAACTTTTCAGAAGCTAGTTTAATTTATATATATTTTTGTCTGAAATTTTGTCGAATAAATAAAAAGTAAGCTATTATAAATTATTTTCAAAACTGTCTTTTTTTCCATGCAAGTTGTCAGTTCATTTACTGGACTATAGGTCCAACTTCGAAAAAGAGGTCAATCGTCTAATCTGACTCGGCTGGGCAACGTTCGGAAAGGTACGGCACATATTTTCGTCGAATATCCCGCAGTGATGACTTATAGCACTGCGGGGTCGCATACTATTCGCCTATAAGAAGGCACAAAGTTACCCACAGGGCAATGGAGAGGGCTATGCCGGGAGTTTCTCTGCGTGATCGCATCGGAAATGAGGCTATCTGCAGCTGAACCATGGTAACCGATATAGCTGCAGATCTGCTCTCAGAATCGCTAAACTTAAATGGCTTAAGGGGCACATTTATTTATTTATTTATTCATTTAAGGACCACCCACGGATAACACATCTGAACAATACATTTAGTTTAAACACAAAAATGTAAGTAAGATGCTTAGCCACTTATAGGCGACCACAGCTCGCAATTGGACTAATTCGCACATTGCATGTATAGGTGAAAAACTTTTAAAATATGTAATTTCTATTCGAATACGTCACTACTACATACAAGAAGGGCTTTACTTACGTTTTTTGCCTATAGAACAGATGGCCGTTGGGCTGGAAAGGTTCTCGAGTGGCGACCACGTACCGGACGACGTAGCGTGGTTAGACCACAAGGTGGACTGATGACCTGGTAAAAGTTGCGGGAGACTGCTGGGTGCTAGTGACGCAGGACCGGTAATTGAACCCTTTGCAGCAGAGGCCGTCTTTTTGCTGATATGATGATAATGTTGAAGATAAAATTTACAATCTTTGGTCGAGAACGTCTACTCAGATGATGATGACATAGCGTCCTAGCAACGAAGAGGTGAATAAAGTGAATGATTTTATACTGAACAAGTTTCAAAGTCCAAGTGAAGAACATCTTTCCGTGGATACCGTAGTAAATGTTGACGAAATCTTTTAATACCCGACAGAAATTTTAAATTTGTTGAATCCCTCTATAACTTCGCCGCATAAATTAGCTTTAAAGCAAAGTGTACCTTAAGTATAGTTTTTCTCCTACGAAAATGTAACCCGCGGAGAAAAAACTTATTGCGCGAAAAGTGTTAAAGGTATTAAATGAAAACAACTGGCTTTGATATATAGTAGGTCCCTAGGTTACTTAAATAAGAAATAGGTACCTCCTGCCCACCCGTGCGAAGCCGGCGGGCAGCCAGTAACACGATAAAACTTATGTTTTTAAAAAGTTAAACACAATTTTAATAATAATATTTGTACAAAATGTTGATTAATGACTTTAAAAGACTACAGACACATTACTAGATAACCTCTCAGTTTTTCAGTAAGCCAAAGAAAAAAGGGAAACGAAAACAAGCCTACGAAACCTGTAACATCGTTGTTGCTGAAATTGTTATATTTTAAAAGCCGCATCCATCAATATTACCCATCTAGACCTAATGGTTTAACGAGGTAGATTACGTCTTCACAACACGAGTGGACTCTGTGCAGTATAGTCGTTTGCAAATAGTTGTACAAGTAAGAAGTGAGTATTGAATTTTATAAAAACTAATTAAAGTTTATCTTGTTATTAGTGCTCTTGTAGGTATTTAAAGTACTTGGTGTTCACCAAATACACGCTACTTTTTCAAGATCCTTCAAAGATGGTGGTGACTCTGTACAAGTTAGACGCCAGCCCACCGGTTCGAGCAGTGCACATGGTGATTGCAGCCATCAACCTGGCTGATGTGGAATATATTGACGTTAATTTGCTACAGCAAGATCAACTCAAAGAAGATTTTATCAAGGTAGTCTAATTACATGTCACGTCCATCCTTATTTTGTCAGTAACAGGTGCAGGCTGTTTACGGTGGTTTATATTGATTAATAGAAATTTAACTTCACAGTTGAATCCACAACACACAGTACCAACAATGGTGGATGATGATTTCGTTATTTGGGATAGGTAAGACAACATTTATTGAGTTTTGCTGGATTGTTTCACATATTGTTTTTCCAATAAATCGATTGATGTACATCACTGCCGTTTGTAGAATATAATTAGGAAAAGATATTTTTTTTTACTTTTAACTCATGCGACTTTCGCATTTGGCGGAGTGGATGCGGTACGGTATCAGCTGTTAGCTCTCAGTATCAACGGTCAGTCATGTCATTTCAGGATACCTACACTTCAATGAATGCTTCCCGCCCGATTAACACGGGATGCGTGGAATCGCAAATCTGGGCGACATTAGTATTTTAAGCTATCGGTAAAGTAGTGTACTGCTCGATTTCGAGGAAAATGCGGAGTAGAAAAATCTTAGATAACTATAGACCATTTTCGTTTCAGCCACGCAATTACGACGTACCTGATAAACAAGTACGCTGACAACGACTCCATATATCCGGCAGAGCCAAAACAAAGGGCTTTGATCGATCAAAAGATGCACTTTGATAGTGGCATCCTGTTTCCTGCTTTACGAGAAGCCACGGTAACCTATTAAGATTAAGACTCTTTATGAATATACGAGTATATCTCATCGAAATAAGGTTTTTACGATATACCTTATGATAGTTATGATATCAAAAATGAAATCTAAAACAAAAAAACATTATAAAATGCTAACCTAGGACTACCGATGGTTAGGGCGACGGAGTGAGGAACCTCCTGACTATTCACGTCGTGTCCACTGTCCAGGAGTATCATCTTTTGTTTCTGATTTTTGACCCAGCCATCTAGCGACTCTCTTGAGCCATTGGTTGAGACTCTTCGCTATTAGAACATTCGCCGAAACTACTTTCGGGAAAATGATCGTTCAATCAAAATCCCACATGGTGGTAAACTAGTGCGCAAGGTCGAGGTATGTTATGTATCATTACTACCCTATACCTACTATATAATATAACGTATTAAATGCGAAAGCTTGTATGTTTGTTACTAAATCGCGCAAAATGGCTGAACGGTTCAAATTTAATTTAATTTACAAATAGAGTATAGCGTGCATTAAATGCAATTGTACGTTAAATGTATTTAACCCAAACCCATTTAAATTAGTTACAAACGCCAATACAGTGAACTGACCATCCTGTATTTATATAGAACTTTATTACAATGCACATAAAATGCACGAATGGTCAGTTAGCTGTGTTGTAGATAGTACTATGATCACAGAGACAAACTGGTCCGACTGTTTTGTGAGACATTAATAAATATAATGTTTTTATACTTTGATTATGAAATAAAGAATATCAATACATTTTATCCCAGTAAAAGGAAGTCAACGTGAACCAAGTTGCGGGCAAAAGCTAGGTAGAAAATCACATTTACAACAAAAGTAATGCAACTTTCAGTAATCCATCCTTCAGTAAATTTGTCAAAGTAATATTTAGTAATAGACCCGTCTGTTTTAAGTTGCTGGCTTTTTTTTTCTTTGACTCCATAACAATATGAATCAATATATAGACTATCAAGAAGGAGATCACTGTCTTCTAAAGTCGGATTTTCGCTTATGCTATTTGTTTATTTAATTCTCCGTAAACCCTGCTTTATATATTTTTCCTATTGTATCATAGTAAATTCAACTAATAAACCATCTTTCTTTATTTATCTGGCACCAAGTAATCTACTTGGATGGTGACAAAAAGATGTCGAGCTTCATCCAATTTATTACTTCCTTATAGGACGTGATTACCTGATCAAGATATTTCGTTGATTAATTTTCAGGCGCCAGTACTTTTTGGGGGTGAAAAAGGATTCAAGCTTGAAGTGCTGCAAAAAATCGAGAACGCATACGGGTTCACCGATAAATTCCTTGCGACTCAGTGGCTGGCCGGTGACGAAATATCTGTGGCCGACATATGCTGCGTTGCTACTATCAGTACGTTAAACGAGATATTAGCTATCGACGGCAATGTGTGAGTACCATAGGCTTTGGTGGCAGTTTTCATCTTGTCTATACTTTTATAAGGGCACGGGCCGCTTCTCAGGACATGCTGCCCTTAATGATCGTCAAGACATCCTAAAAAACGACCCCTATAGACAACCGGCCGAGACAGCATTGGTACCGTGGACTACTGGACGGGTCTTGGCGTGGGATGCAACCTGGTGTCGACACACTAGCCCTGTCGCATCTCCGGTAGAAGATGCTTAGTTGCAAAATTATAATGTAATTTCGTGCCATTTGGCGCCGAGACCCTTGGTCTGTGTATTTAATACCTTCTTAATAGACAAAGGCTTTTACCGCATATACCGCATATTTTTCTATACAAAAGGCCTTATTTTGTTGCGTTTTGACATACGCGAACAGTGCCGCGCTTAATAATAA
This sequence comes from Epinotia bilunana, assembly GCA_947049275.1. Taxonomy (NCBI): domain Eukaryota; kingdom Metazoa; phylum Arthropoda; class Insecta; order Lepidoptera; family Tortricidae; genus Epinotia; species Epinotia bilunana. Next base: position 6,755,983 of record OX346253.1, read on the forward strand.
ATAAAAACTTGTTTATCGGTAAGGAAGAAAAATCAGATTTATATAAAATGTATATATTAACAATTGCAGGTTTCCAAATTTGGCTGATTGGATGCAGCGCTGTACAGAACTGGACATTTATAAGAACGGAAACGAACCTGGGTTGTTGATGTTTAGACAGATATTAAAAAACAAATTGGCCTAGATTTTAAGAAAATAATTTGAGGAAGATGATTTCAGAAGTGTATTTTATTTTAACTGATACTGTAGGAAATCAATTTTAAATGTTCACTTTCAAGTATACTTTTACTAAATATAATGTTAGTTGTAGCTGAAGTTTTAATTTACAATACAAGTATGCACTTGTAAACTTTCGCAATTAATGGATTATTTAATTAGGCACACTGCTTTGTTAACTTAAGATAAACATTGTACAACTTATAGGGTTTGTTACGTTATTTACCGAAGAAAACTAAAATGAATGCTGATTATTACTCAAACTTACTATATCAACTAAGAGAAACAATAAAAGAAAAACGGCGAGGTAAACTAAGCAAAGGAATTCTGATTTTGCACGATAACGCACCAGTGCATACCGCCCGCACAACGAAGGTAGCAATTAAAGACAATGGCTTCGAAACCATTGACTACCCCCCTTATAGTCCAGATCTAGCCCTGTGACTATTTTCGGTTTAGACTTCTCAAGAAAGACCTCAGGGGACGAAGGTTTATGACCGATGACGAAATGAAGGCTGCGGTTACTGACTTTTTTGACGACGAACCGTAAGATTTTTTTATATATAGAAAAATAAATAAAAATTAGCCACGACAGTCTTTTGTTTCATTGTTGGGTAGATTACTTTTCAGCTGCCCCTCGTACATATATTAACAATTTTGTGGTCAATTCATTCGACTCCTGCGCATTCCATTACATTTGGTATAGAAATACTACTTACTATTATATTCGGTTAACTGAATGGATTCTGGATTGTTTTGATTAAATGAGCTGTACAAGTTATGTTCCATTACATCGTACCCTTTTCTGTAAAAAAATACGTATTAAAATAGCGCAGTCGATGCAGAACGTAGATATATATTTCTAAAGTTACATGTCAGATAAAAAAAGAAGACTCAACAAAAAGTGACTTTACTATGGCGAGTTCGTTTAAATATAAAATGCCAGGTCCAATTGCCGTTTGCGGCTTTGGAAAAAGTAAGCGATTAAAGAAAAGTTAACATCTTGCTTAACTGTATTGGGCAACTTGCATAAGACCTATTCTATGTATTAAAGAAAGAATAAGACACAGCAAACCCAAAATATGAAGAATTAATCACACACTATGATGGATATTTTGAACCAACAAAATAATTTTATACACACGATTGATTTTAACAATAGAGTTTAAGAAGGTGAATAACATTTTAAATGAGGTGATTTAACAGTTTAAACTCGGAAAATCGCAAATTAGTGAAGAGATTTAATTTCAAAGATTTTGAAGACAGAATGCTGAGAGGCAGAATTGTGATGGATGTAAGAGGTAAGAAGATGTAGAGGAAATTATTTGAAACAAGTGACTATTACATGAGATAGTGCCATCGGCCGCTGTAGTGCTGAATTATCACAAGAACATGCTTTGGCTATGCAAAAGAATGAGGGGATCCATGGGTCATCTATGTTAGTAGGATACCGAAGGCGTTGTCGATGCCAATTGCTGACCTTTTCTTTAATCGATTCCACGAATCATTTGACTTAAATACAATTTTAAAACAGGACACCAAGACAACTGACGTTCTGAATTAGTCTACCAACCATCGCATGTCTCCTTGTGCATTAACAAATGCGAACATCCCCAACTTGGCATACGTTACTACTGACAAGACCCTTTAAGATAAAGCGTGTTCCGCTTGAATGAATAAGATATGAGAGTCGGCGACGGAGTTAATATTAATGAGGCTGTTACAGGCTGTTTACAATTGTTCCAGCGTCGCTAACAGAAAGTTGAGCGCTTACAGTGGTTCGACGGTTTGGTTAACCAGCTCTTGCAGACTTCGAAACTCTAAAGAGAAGAAATTGTAACCCATTACAACCAAGAAAATGAAGTTACGATTTTTTAAAGAGACTTAATGTATGGCGAGGGGTTTGGGGAAAGTAGAGAGAAAACTGGGAATAGCTCAGTTTTATAAATAAATACTATGAGAATCTTCAATTCGAAAACGTTCTAAAGTACATTTAATTTCATTTCATAAAACATTAAACTAGGGTAGTCATGTGTTTTTATAAAATAAATTTGCATGGTGGTACAAATACATGTAAACCGCCTTATTTCCTTTCATCTAATTAAAATACAAACCAAGTTCTGTTAGGCCCAATAAATATAGTCTGAACTCACCACTGTACATTCATCGTTGGTTTTTTAATGGTATTCATCACTGGAACTTGATTATTGAGCTCTTTACGAGAAAGAAGTAACAAAACACTTGAAAGCAAACTTGAAGGAAAATTTAGCTAAATGAAAAAAAGAAAAACATTTTTTGAGTTTGTATACAGAACCAGGGGGCCTAGACAAGGTTACAATCGACAAGCGCTAACGCCAAAAGAAAACGAATGAAATGTATGAGAATGACAGATGTTAACGAAAAGTGTTTCGTCGGCATCTGTCATTCCCCAACATTTTATTATTTTCTATTGGCGTTAGCGCTTGTCGATTGTAACCTTGTCTACGGCCCCAGCTCCTTCACGATCAGCATACGTTCGTAACACATATTCATTTTAACTACACGTGAACAAGAGTATTTACTATATCTTATGAACAGTGATCGGAATTAGGTGAGCCAAAATATCTATTATTCGCAACAGGACATAATGTAGAGTGGATACAACCGGGTAGAAAAATATATTTTTTCTTTAACACCGGGTAATCGATATTTGTCCGGGTACTATAAGTAGTCGTAATGTTAAACATACATATTTTTACTTATAGTACGGGATTGTTTTTGTTAGTTTGTAGTAAAAAGGGAAGGAAAAAGTATGAAATGGTTATAACTTTTAGATTAACATTAAACATCCCGTTCTATAAGTAAAAACATATATGTTGAACATTACGACTGGTACCCGGAAAAATAACGAATACCCGGTATTTAAGAGAAAATTCTGTTTTCCTACCCGGTTGCAACCACTTTATATTATGTCCTCTTGCGAAGAATAGGTATTTTGGCTCACCTAATTCCGATCACTGCTTATGAATAGTAATTCTGTAGAAGCAACAACATTTTTTTTTAAATGTATTTTGGAAATAGGATAAACATAATAACTTACTTATCGTATTATTATTTGAGTAGTCGTAGAATGAAAAGGTTCAATTGAAGTACTTACACGAATAGTAGCAAGCCATTTTATTTCTCGAGAATACTTATTGGTATGTGCATCATTTTAATGATTTTGATATTTTATTTTATTGACATGTTAAATTAATTAAATTATTCAGAAATTTCTCTTTAAATATTTTAAGTTTTAGTGATTTTGATATTTTATTTTATTGGCATGTTAAATTAATTAAATTATTCTAGGAATTTCTCTATTTACTCTCATTTTGCATGCCATTTGTTGGTAAAATGTGTGTTCTATTTAGGGTTTGCAAGATCCGCCAATATTTGGGATCCGGATATTTCGGATATTTAAATCGAACGGATCCGGATATCCGGATTTTTCGGATAAATCGGATCCACGAGGTTTTTTTGGTATAAAGTAGGCAAATTAAGAAAAAACTAACACGGTTATACCACCGTATTTATATACCTGAAAGATTTTAAGACAGACGCATTCCCGAGGTCATAAGGGGTATACAACTTTATTTTGTTTCAACTTTTAACTTACGACTACAAACTAACTAGCAAAGTTAGTTAAGTCACTGAAAGCTGTCACTTGAAGAAGCAGAAGAAGAAGAAGCAAGGGTCATTCCATTAGGCTAATAAGACTAGGTATGTCTAGATATGGCAAAAACGGTGAACTATATAGCGCACTATTCTTATTTTACATGATCAATATAAGTCAAGACCATAATACTATAAATTTATTACAATTATAAAACGTAGGTATTGTTGCTGCATTTACTTTTTACTTCCTGTGTCAAATCAAAGACTACATTGTGTCAAATATACTTCTTAAATATTTTTTTAGGTACATCTAAACTAAGTCTTTAGTAAGTAGGTAGGTACGAGTACATTATAGTCTAAGTAATATTGGATTTATATGATTACTTAGTGCATACGGTGGATTAGTGCATTTAAACCAACGCCAACTTTCGACATCAAATTCCGCAATGTTGTGACTAATAAATTAAAAACAAAAATAATCTGATCTGGGATGAAGAAGAGGCGAATAAAAACAGAGATTGAGAAAGTTCTCCATTATATCATTCCGTTTTTAACGTAGACTCGGTACAAACTTCATTTTGTAGCGGCATTTTCGGTTTTCATGGTTGTATTTTAAGGATCCGTAATATCCGAAAAATCCGGGAGCCTGTCAGATCCGGATCTGAAATTTGGCGGATATTCGAATATTTCGGATATCCGGATATCCGGATTGCAAACCCTAGTTCTATTGTTAATGTATGCCATTTTATGTACATACCTACCACATTTTAAGCAAAATAAATTACTTACTTACTTAAACAGGTCATATTTTCAACTTGATTTACTAACATATGCTATTTACTTAGAAATGCAGTTATTAACTATAGAATGCGATATATTGGAAGAACTCGCTGATCTTGGACTACATTCAATTAGAATGCGATTCGTTTCAACGTTTTAACAGCGTGCATTCGAGCATCATTGAAAGCATCATTCAAATATCGTAAAACGTTTTATTTAAGATTTCGTATTTTACCAAGGGATTATATTCTAAATAAATTTGATCTGAAGGTACTACTCATTGACATCTATAGGTATTAGATTCAATTTTAGTCTGTGGGAATTAACTCGAACGTCAACCAACATTTGTACCTTAAATAGTTTCGTGCTATTATTTGCGTATTATAAATAAGTGAATGCCACACGGTTAAATAAATTAAGAAAGAATATTTATTAAATACGCAAAGACTAAGAATTGAAGGAGTGTATAGATTAGTGTGAATTTAGCATTAACGACGCAAAGGTTTGATTAAGGTTTCATGGGTTACTCTAAATATTCTGCTGGATTTTTCCTTTTAATAAATCCTACTGATTCTGAAAATGATCAATAATTAACAAAGATTTCCGAAATAAGCCATCAACTTTAAGCAAGGTTAAAAGAACTTATATAATGCTTTATATAACTATAGGGTAAACCTCAAATAGAGTAGGCTTAAACGAATTCTGCATTTGAAAGAAATCCAAAGACTTTTTAAAGGCATATAAATAAACAGCCCAATTGCATTCAAGCCAAAATTCCTCAACGCTTACAAGCGTCCCTAAACACGTCAAAAATTCGCGGTGAAAAGTTTATTTGAATGCGACTGAATGTGAGACTCGTTAGCGGGCCAAGTGTGGCTCGCCCGAAACCGGGTAACTAGGGGTGTGACTTTAAGAACTTTACTGCTGTAAATCGGTTCATAGAAAATACACAGTGCCGTGCTGGAAAAGGAATGAAAGTACCACAATTTCAATCAAATCAACTTTGTCAGACGAAGGCATTTATTGATTATGTTTATGCATAAAATACTTTTCAGGTACAACTTAAGAACAGGGAAGAAATAAATATGGAGCCACGAAACACAAGTTAGAAATATCGCAAATAATTTCGAAATCAAAGAGAATATTTTGAAATGGAATAAATAATACATTACTGCAGATCAGTGATGGGCAAAATGTAATCGAATAACGATTAACAATTAAGATTAACCTAAAAGTAATCGATTAACGATTAAAAGTGACGATTAATCAATCTTAGTCGTAAGATGTTCGACTAATTTAATCACGATTAAGTTAATCGTCGATTAAAGACGAGCGATTAAATCTATTACCGATTGATTAATTAGATTAATTTTCTTTCGATTGATATCAGAAAAAAAAATTGTAAGTAAGTTTCGGGTTACGCTGACAGACTGCTATACCTTAAGGCATGTATGACAATACCTAGGTCATTACGGGTCTTTTGATGGACGAGGAGATTAAATTGATATATCCCTTATGCAAATCATTTTAGGTTTTAACAATAAAACACTCAAAATTATATGAAAATCAAACTTTTTATTATACATCCAACTAACATTGTTGTTTCAAAACCACGAAAATCGACGTTATTTCAATAGTAAAAAATCGATAACATTTTCCAAATAACATCTACATCTATACATATACATAATGTAGACTTTTTATGTTTCGATTATTATTGATTTAGTTACCTACATACTTATTTTAAAAAAAATCACATCCAAATCACATTTTTATTCGAATCACAGTTTTAATGTATTAAATACAAATTACAGTTGTGTTATTAATTAACAGGCATTTTGTCTTAAGTCATTCGATTTTTAAATTATAATGACGGTAAAATGATTTTTAGAGTTTCATTTATATAAAACTTTACAAAACTGAAACGAACTATTTAATTAAATGTATATAAGTAAAGAAACAGGTAAAACTATTTATCTCACAATAATAACAGCCACGTATACATTAGTGTATTTATGTAAGTGAAAATCAATAAAATTAATCTAAAATAACATACAGTACAAGACCTTTTCATTGTACATTGTTGTTACACTAGCGATATTGAAAAAAGCAGGAGTGCTTTTATTTCTTCAGACGGGATTCTAATAGATACAACTATTTATATCAAACTTTTCATAACATTAATTACAACTAAGATTAATAAGACACCTAAAATTTAACAGTACAACATTTAACATTAATCAAAAATAATCTACCTACACAGGATCAGTTACATTTTCAAATTTGTTTTCAAAACAACCCTTTCTTCAAATAACTGGTCTGAGAGCCTATTGGATTTGGGCAGGTTCATCATTGTAGCATACGAAAATACTCGCTCAATAGATGCAGAAGAAGGAAGGGGTGTGTTGTATTTTTTTAAAATAGTTTTGGTTATCTCGTACCGATTTAAAATTATATTACTAATGTCTCGTTCAGCAAAAAACTGGCACATCATTGTTTCGGCTTTAGTTTTAGGAGTGTTCCTTTGTAGCACTTCTTGTTCGTGGGTATCAATTTCGTTGTCTGTATCTGACCCGAAATCAAAAAATGGATTTTCTGCATTTGAAGTGAGTTCCTCTGCGTCATTGATATCATTTTGTTGTGATATTTCCTTTGCAATTACATGCTTGAAGATTGATTTGACCTTTTCCTGATACTGTGGTGTAATGCAAGTGAACCATTTGTTTTTGAATCTCGGATAAGATAAGGTAGCAATGGCCGCGTGTTCAGAAATACCGGAGGAAAAGGTATAGAACTCCTCAAATCTCCTTTCCACACTTTCTGCATAACATTGAACCAGTTCTGTGCAGTAGTTCAAGTTGGAATTTTGCAGTTTTCGTTTTTTTTTTCGCAAAGACATCAAACACGCTACCATGTTTGATGTAAGAGCCCGTAATACATATTCTTCTCCACCTGCAAAATATCCAAAGCTACAGCAATCGGTGCGGAGCATGCAATATACTCTTTAATATATTCGATCTCACGGTCAGTGATAAAGTTTGCCAAGCCTAAAGCTCTATGCAGTAATATATTTTTTTCTTTCATGGAATATATTTGCTTCATTGCTTCATATAAGCTGTTCCACCGAGTGACGCCAGGCTTGCTTAATGCATGGCCCAAAATATCCTGTATAATCTCAGCAGTTTTAGGACGTCCAGCGGCATTCCATAGCACGTTGCATTTATCCATGGTTTTGTGATGTATTTCAGATAACGGCGTGTGGTTACTCTTTTAATAATTAGTAGTTATAATTAGTTAGCCCTCTGCTTTGATATCGCTGTGCCCTTGCAGGGTGTATGTATACCCATGTATACCTACTTATGTGTTAATTCCACCCAATCTTTGTAATGTGATATGCAATAAACGATTCTATTCTATTCTATTCTATTCTTTTTCAAAACTTTATTAGCATCAGTTACGGCACACAGATTCAGAGTATGTGCAGCACATCTAAGATGTGAAGGCAACACGATACGGTAATTTTGTTCTTCAGAGAGCTCTTCTAATTCAGCGTCAGTATTTTCTTCCTCCGTCTCGGAGTCAAAACTTGCAATCGATTCGATCGACAAACCAAATTCCTTAAATGCCTTTACAAAGTTAGATCCGTTATCGGTTACAGTTGCGACGATTTTGTCTGGGTTTAGAGCAAAGTCCGTATGTAGTTCGTCTAATAACATGGCAATACCCTCATAGTTATGGACGCCGGCAAATCTACGACATGCTAGGGTTTTTGAGTGCCTGTTTAATTCAGTGTCGAGCCAGTGGACAGTCTTTCCAAAACAACTCCTTTTACGACATGACGAAATGTCTACGACGGTGCAAACATGTTCAGCATCCTTCAATTGCAATTTCATGCATGATTTTTCCTTTGTGTGAGCTTCGGTGATTTTGCGACTTAGGGTTCTCCGACTCATTAAATTTAAGCCGTTTTTTAATTTCTAAATTGTTTAGCATTGTAGCAAAAAAAGGATCTTCCACTACATTTAGAGGTATCATGGAATGAACAAAGAAATTTTCGAACCCTGTCTGATTGATAGTTCTCGGGCTTAAAGGATCATTGGTTCTAGATCCGATGGTATTTTCTTGGTTACCTTGGATGCGACGTCTCTTCTGTTTCTGATTTGCATTATACTTTCGGTACTCTGCAACAGCATCTTGTCCGTGTTTTCTTTTTAAATGGCCTACAAAGTTCGAGGTTGTATGTGCAAGTCCCTTTATTTTCACAACTTTAGGTAAACACTTCACACATGTCGCTGTTACTATAGTACTTTTTTCACTTTGTGTCTGAATATTTTTTAAAGAATATGCCATCCAATATCGTCAATGTTGACGTATAAGTGACTGTTTCTTCCACTCGCATTAAAACACTACCTTTATCTGAAGAATTTAATGAGTTCTTACTCGTATTAGAATCTTCCTCATCACTGATGTCAATCATTTTCACAAAAAAAATCACGTAAGTTCCTGGTCGCGAAAGGATTTGACAATAATATATGTAATAATGACCGTAACGTTCAACAGAAGTGAAGTGACTAATTACTGCATTTGCGAATAGAAAAAAACAACTGATAAGACGGCTTAGTAAACTACTTCTCTCGCTCTTTCATACATCTTTCTCTTTCTAATTTTCTACCTGGGCTTCATCTAAACCTTAAGCTCGTATCTAGGAGACCCTACGATTGTAAAAACGATCTATGGCGTCAATGAAACAAGTTAATATCACACAGCACACCTACTAGAAGTGTTCGACGATCAAGAATAAAATCATTATTTAGATACGATATCGTAAAAATAAAATCACGTTGATTTTATTATCATTAGTCATTTAAATAATTTCGGTCGGGAATAATTCGCCAGTGAATAAATTGAATGGGAGTAACTTATTTTTATTCAAATAAAAATTGTCGTTATTTTTATATTTAACATAATATATATACCACGAATAAAAGTGTATTCTAGGTAGCGGGAGAAATTACTTTGTAGTCTCGAGTCGTGTTTAATAATAATGTATACCTTTCCTGTAATAAAATGTTACAAATTGATTGTCAGTTTCGTTACCCGTACAATTAAGCGAAACAGGGGGGCGATTTTTTACTTTCAAGCCGGCAAATGTTTTTAACAATTTATTGCATGAAATTATAAATTAACGCTTAATACTATTATGTTTATACTGCTTGTTTGTGAAACACATTTGAGTGCGACTATTTTCAACCTGTTTCCTTGAAATCGAATGCTTGAAAGTCACAAGTCGGCCTCCTGATCGGATAATGTAACCATAAGGTGTCAAGCGGAACTCTTCAATGGCCACTGAAATTTAAAGTATCAATAAATATTTTTATTCAAGTTATTTTTTCTATTTAAAATTATGTTTGATGCTTTTAGAATCCGAGGGCCTTCCAATTCCAACTTATAAAATAAGAACTCATGGTGTTTTTAAAAATTTATCAGATGCTTAAAATTCACGTTTGTTAGTAGGCGAAAGGATAACATAGGAACAGTATTAGAATTTGTTTGAAACGCCGCCGCACACGTGTTTAGCTAACAAAGAATTCTGAGCCACTACATCCTATTGTTATTGCTAAGTAATGATAATGACGGTTCCGAGTGAAAAACCGTACCGAGATAGCACTATACAGTCTAGGCAGTAAATGTCTTCAAATCTAGCGATAAGGGCAAGTTAGTTTTTTTAACTACGGCCCTTTACCATCTCTTTTGTTTTTCGTAAGAGTGAATGGAATAGCTTACTTATGAGAATTATGAGCAAGGATCGGTACCGGTAGCAGGTAAGAATCATGAACTAATTCTAGCAAGAATTTAGTTATGCACTATTAAAAATATCCCAGCTTATGTTTTGTCGGTACTTTTAATAGATTATTCTGGCCAACCAGTTTATCAGTAGAAAAAGTTGCGCATTTCAAGACTTGCTTTAGAGATCGAACCAACGGCTTGTATTTTTCAAATTCGCCGCTCTTTACTACGGACAAACTGGTTGGCCAGAGTATATATGATATTTATGGATGAAATGATGGATTATGTAAATCGATTTCTTATTCAAGTTTAAATTTACCTAACTCATATACTGCCCAACTATTTTTTTGCCCTGCTCTAGAATGATTTCAAAGAACATATTGAATGATAATACATTTTTTTTTGTTATGCACTGTTCCAAAATTTAATCGAGAAATTTAGTCGATTAAAATGACGATTGATTAATCGTTAATTGAATTCTGCGACGATTAAGTTAATCTTAATTAAATGAATCGCGATTAGTTTTGTGACGATTGATTGTTTAGTTGATTAAAAAAATAATCGATTAATGCCCATCTCTGCTGCAGAGGCCATGAAGTAAGGGATTGCTGGACGAGTTTGAAGTAGACGGCCGAGTCGTAGACGAGGCCGGATACAACGTGTCCAGCAATCCCTGTTCCGGCCGAGGATTGTATAGTGCTTTTCTCAAACGATGTGAGGATGTGTTAAATTAAAATAAATACAAGGCTCAAGGTAATCAATTAAATAATAGGTAATTTACAGCCTTTTTTATTTTTTAAACATGCCGTTTGAACAAGCCGTTCGAGCACCATGTTTAACCGCACATAAGTATAGTACCATAGATTTTGTTTTTTTTTATCCCGCAAATATGCTTACAGAGTCTAGTGGTGGTTGGCAGTATGCAATTTTTCCTTTGTCAGTTTAATATTAGTAAGCAAATTTAATAAGTTAGAGTAGCCGACAATAATGGTTTTACTTAGGGTTTTCATACATTACTTCTTGGCGTAAGGCCAAGAAGAAATGTAGGGAGCCTTAAACAAGAAACTTCATGTATTCATTTCGTGATATTAACGCATACATTTCCGAGCATGTTTGAGAAAACGTTTTTTGTGAACTAGCTTATATTGGGACCAGGTAATTACATTTGCTTTCCGATAAGTGATGTGAAACATAATTTTGTAGGAAAGTTAGTTATTTCGATAAAAAACAAAGAGGTTGCCATTCGGATACATATAAGCAGCAGGTATGTAAATGTAACAAGCCTGTGAATAAGCGACCCGTGATCATGTTTACTAAGAGATGACTGTGTGTATCTATAGCCTAGAAATTAGAGGCATCCCTAGCCTTAAGTAATTCACAGAGTACGTGTTGCCTTAATGAAATTAACGAAATGAAATTATGTCTTTACATCCTGACGTTGAGCATGCCGGAGTAATAGCGAAAAAACCGTTATAAGAGCATATATATATACAGCTTCAGCGGAGACATTTGATATAGACAGGCCAATTTACGTTATTTTTTGCCTTCACTTATCTAAATAAAAGAGTACCTAATTGACTATTGCCAAGATCAGGTAATCGTATAATGACAAAGTATTACCTAACTTTTAGTATTTTAATTGAAGTCTTATTACCCAACTGCCGAAGGAGAGGAGGGTTATGTTTTACGAGCGTATGTATGTATGTATGTGAGTATATCTTATTCTTTGGCACGCCCAGCAGCCTGAACTGTTTAAAAGATTTTGACATATGATGTGTCGTTGGATTTCTCTCAATCGTGAAAGTAACATAGGCATATATATGAAAAAAAGTTATGTTTTTTGAAAAACCTTTTGATTTTACTTGTAATTATCATTATCCTACGTATCGAACAGGTAAGCAATAATTCACTTGCTCACAAAGAACGTGACATCTAGGAATATTATTCGCAAATAATTTAGGAATTTAAAATATCACTTTGTATGGACTGTAGCAATGCTTTACCTTTTTGTTATTTTTATAGCTTCTAATGAACAACGTGTAATACAGCGAATGGAGCATTAGGAGCATCTTCAAACACGCATCCTCCGTGGGTGTATCACAGCGAACGAAAAAAGCATGTGAGCAATCATTTTATCAACTGTAGTCCAAACAAAAGTCAAGTGACTAGTCATCCTTAATTAAACTGTATTACAAATAAATACTGTCTATTCATTTTTCGGAGAAAATTTTAGGTTAGGTTAGGGTTAATTTTTTGTTTACTTAGTGATAACTGTTTCATAGCATCTGCTTTTCAAACACATTGTATTATAATGGACAATGTTTAAATTTCCTGGATCGTATTATTTACTTTGGGGAAAAAAGTCTTGCAGATAAGAGAATGTCAGCTAACTGTTAGAAATTGAGATTTTTTGTACGATTAACTTTTATACCAAAAATCGGCATCCTAGCATTATCGGAAGTAGGTAGTAAAAGAAATGTGTTGTTGTCACAATGTCGCAGTTCATCAAGGGGAATTGATTATTTAATCTATATAACAAATTAACCTAATGAACAATCAAATCAGCATGTTATGTTACTATCAATGATTAAGTTTATCCTATCTTAAGTCACCCAGTTATCTACTCGCGCGTCTCGGCTTACCCGTGTCTCCAGAAAGCGGATCAAGTCATAAGAATTAATAATGCTTTTAAAATAAATAAAACCTGTTATTCAAATTTTATTATGAAAAACATAAATATCTCTAATTTGAAATAAAATAACACACTTAGAACATTGCAACTTAGAAAAAGATATAATACATATTATATATAAGTACTTCTTCTCGCGACTTCGTCCGCGAGGAACTCGTTTATATCATAGCTCCTTACAAACTTGCGCCTCCTATTTCGCCCCCTGATTCCTGGAATAAAAAGTATTATATACTCGTATCCAGGTTATACACTAATGTATACCGAAATTTATTTTAATCCGTTAAGCCGTTTTTGTGTGATTGAGGTCCAAACTTTAGCATTTATAATGTTAGTTGGATTTGTGTAAATCCTACTAATATTATAAATGCGAAAGTTTGGATGTTTGGATGTTAGGATATTTGGATGTTTGGATTTGGATGTTTGGATGTTAGATGTTTAGATGCTTAGATGTTTGGATGTTTGTTACTTAAATTTTAATGAAAATTTGCACGAAATTAGTTTATAGCCTGGTTTAAAATATAGGATGACAAACGATTTCGCGGGCGGAAGCTAGTTATTAAATAAGTGATAAAACTGGCCAAGATCGAGTCGGACTTACGCAGCGGTGAAGGTGGGCTGGGGGGTTAGACGGCGACCCCATGACCCTCGCTGTAAGATTTTCGTATTTCTCTCCATTGGGGCCTCGGAGACACAATTGTAACCCGGACTTTTTAAATAGGAGTTCGAAGTTTTATTCTCATTTAGTTAGGTTCCCGGGCCGCGTCCCTTTGAACATGTTAATACTTACGGAATTTCAGATCTTTTTTACCAACGGATATTAACAATAATTCATGATTATGAGTCACAAATCCACAACCGCCGAAATTGTTCTTAATGCTTAAGATTTGTTTTTGCCTGGGACCGAGTTTTCTCGGCTTTAATACAACGAAATCGACTTCTATACAAAATTAAACAAAAACCAATAACTGATCGTTTACTAAAATAATAACAAAATAAACTGATAAAAAGAAAACAAAAAACCTTCTCATCGCTGGGGTTCGAACTCGCAATCATCAACAAAGAAGATTGGTCGTCGTCGAAGAGTTTTGCCAGCCTTTTGGGAGAAAATACGGAAACAACTAATTTTCTCGAAAATAAGACCAAGTTAGATCGGTTTCTCGGCCCCGTAAACCCCTATTACTGCAAATTTCATCAGAACATGATTAGAAATATACACATAATTTTGCTCGTTTAATAGTATCGGATAAAACCGGTAACGGCATCTATTATGGAGTTCTTCACTGGAGTTCTACATTCAAACTTTCAAGCAAGTTTTAATCCCTTTAGAAGATGAATTTTCAAAAACGCTGAAATTGTTTTTCTTATGTTTTAGTATGGAACCATGTTACGAAGTTTCAAGTCCCTACCTCGAAAAAATATATACTTTCCATACTGCAACCCATTTTTGACCCTCTTAGGGTATGAATTTTCAAAAACACTGATTACTTTTCTTGTGTTTCATTAAGGAATCTTTTTACGAAGTTTCAAGTCTCTATCTTTAAAAATAAATTAATTCCCATACAATTTTCCAAACCTTATATCACCCGAAGAAATTATATCAAAAAAAAGGCCGCGCTATGTCCTATTCTGAGGTCTAAACTACAATATTAGAAAGTGCCATCAAAATCGGTTCAGTAGTTTTTGCTAGAATTTGCCATCAAAATTATACTGGATGTCATCGCCGCCACGCGACGTCCACTTCACAACAAAAGATGGCGCTGTTGCGTATACATGACTATCCAATCGGTTAGTCTCAAAGGGGTTTGGATAAAAATGTTATCATTGTTTTAAGAAGAGCGGTTTTTTTATACGTTTCATATGGTTTGACGAAGTTTAGACGCCGACAAAAAACTGGAGAATGACCTACTCAGGCTAGAATATGCGTTAAATGGCGATATTCTGCATCGCGCTATTGAAGTTTTTAATTTATGTTAGATAAATACCATTTCCTTCGGAGTCTCCTTATTATGTCTCTCTGACATCAAAGAATTTTCACATTTATAATATCAGTGTGATATGTAGGGACTTGTAAAAAAAAAATGGAAACTTTTTGTTTCAAGAGGCGCATTATTAAGTATGTACGAGTATACAAGTTGATATGGCCATCTTCTGTTTCCATGCAACAGGACGTACACTGCCTGTTCTTTTATTTGTAAAATATTCAGATAATTATACCTTGGTTTTATTTTTAGTAACCTCTGGCAGCGACCGCAATATAATTATGTATTTCCCTCTGGCAGGTAAACACGGTTATTTTGTTAGACAATCTATGGTCATAAATCAGGGCCCGATTTAATAAACATTACAAGTCGACAATTTTGTAAATAAGTGACATATTTGTTAAATTTATCTACAAGTGCTGTTTAATAAATCCTACAAATATGTAAGAACCTTACAAGAAAATAACTTACAATTATTAACATTGTAAACATTGTTTAATAAACGTTTTCATATGTAAAATACGCCTGTCGCCTGCAATGACAATATTGTACTTACAAATTTGTAATTGTGAGCTACAATTTACATAAAATGTAAGTTTTTTCTACAAGTTCTTAAGAGATGAGGGTAGTCTTTATTTGTTACTCATTAAAATTATTGAATTGGTTTACCTATTGACATAATGGATAACAACAAAAAAATTACAACTTTATCTCAAATATACGAGAATAAAGATATATTATTCGGACGGTTTAGTGAGACCTTAACCCATGAAATGAAAATCAAAAAGTGGAAAGATATTGCTAAACTACCAATCATTAAGTATTTATAACAGACTGGATACTTCCAGTCTGTTATAAATACTTAATGCGCGACGCAACGTGGCAAAACTTTAGGAAAAGGACCATAGTAAGTTATTTTAAGTATACTTAAAAGTCAAATATGTTCACAGTCATAAACCGCAAATGATAACATTTCATATTTTAAGTGCTATTTTTTATTTTATCGCTTAAAAGAACACACTGATAAGTGGTACCCGTATTTATTGTTATTTGCGTAATTTTGAAATGTTGACAATTGTTAAACGATTTAAGGTTTTAGCAAAAGTGAAAATTCTATAGCGTAAATATTAGTAATTAAATATTCGGTACACCACAGGAGAAAACAATACAATATGAAATCAACATTAAAACTAGGTAACAACAGGCGGTCTTATCACTTATAAGCGATCTCTACCAGTCAACCTTTGAGTAGTGGAAAAGTATGAACTAATATATATTTTTTTAATACAATTTAATAACTTTGCACTCTGTGTTTTCTAACAACAATTTTATTGTTATAATTAAAGTACCTTCTTTTCATATGTTTTAAGGAAAAAAGGGACAATCGTCAGCAGACGGGATCGGGAGGAGGGAAAAAATGCAGATATGACGATGTTGACGAACTCGTATTAAAAATAATTGGGAAAGATTCCCCTGTCATAGAAGGTCTTTGTGTGCCGGAATCATCCGGTACAAATGAAACACAAGTTCAAGAACCCGAGCCGAATACAACTGTGTGTGATTCACCTATTCAACAAACTCCAACCCCCTTCCCTCGTGCACCTATTAGGAAAAGATCACAGTATGTCGATAAACGATGCAAATGAGTCCAAAGCATACAATGATCTCAAGACGAAAAAAATGGAAGTAGAACTAAAATTGGCTAACGAAAAACTAGAAGTTGCAAAGCGTGAACGACATAAGTTAGATTTGGAAATACTAAAATTGGAGAGGGAGTTAAACATACAGCAGCCATCTAATTTCACATTACCATTTTATCTACAAAATGTAGTTGTTGAATCTACTTCTCCAATTGTTATCAGCACTTTAGAGACAGATCAAGCAAACGGAGCAGATATTTTGGCAGTAGCGATAAATAACAACTTACATTAATTTATGTCATTCGGTTTATTTATGTCATATGTTGTTTAATTATTATATCACCTATTACATTCATGCAAAAGTGTATTATTAAAACAATTGTATTAAAGATCGCAATACTGCTAGCTTCCTGTTCCATAATTACTTCCTCCTCACTATTATTAGCGACTTCGTCATCATCCGCATTATTTTCTACTAAGTAGGGAGTGTAGTGCTGCGATCCCAGACGTTTTTCAATATTATGCAAGACTATGCTGGATAATATAATTTTAGTTGCAGTTATTGGCTGGACTCGTAAATGATTCCGACAAGGAAATTTTTCTTTAAGTATACCTAAAGCGGAGCCGGAGTTCTTGGTATTTGTACTGGAATATTTGGAGTCATTAGCCATTTTGTTAATCCATAACCGCTGTCTCCTAATATTATGGCATTTGGAAATGGTCTCCATCCATTTCTCCATTCACGTGCCAATGAAGAGCACCTAAGTACGCTAGCATCATGAACTGAGCCTGGCCACCTTGCACTTGCATAAAAAATTCCAAATTTGGTCCACATACTACCATGAGATTTATTGAATGATTTCCGTTTCTGTCCACAAACGCGGCTTCGTTTTGACGAGGAGCATCCATTGGAATAAGCGAACCATCCACAATGCCTGCTATTCTTGGAATATTATATTTCATAAACATTCTGGGGATATCGAGACAATTTGCAGGCCAGCGGATTTCCTCTCCAAATAATTTAGTGACCAATAGCCCAGACACTTTTTTATGCAGTTATGTACCGTTGCTTTGTTTACTCCATGTGCATCTGCTGCTGCATGGTACTGAGAGCCACATCCCATCCAGTGCAATGCACACAAAATCTGTTGAGTTGGCGTAAGGGCTGCATTTCTTTTTGTATCATGTTCAAGATCATGCCCTATTTTTAAAAGTAAATATTCGACGGTAGACTTGCTCACCCGAAATTTCTCGTTGAACGTAAAATCCGTTACATCAAAAGTAAAATGTATCCTTCTACGAAAAACTCGCCGATTCCGTTGAATTACATATTTGTTATCACTATCCTCACTGTTACTGTCGCTACTCGTTGTTAGAACCATGTTTGACCGTAAAACACACTTCAAATTAAGTTTTGACACAGTATTAAACACCTGTCGGAATTATGTTACAATTTACAAAATATTTAAACTTGTCACTACAATTATGTGTTTAATAAAGTACATTTTCATACAAAATTGTTAAAAATCACCTGTAAGGTGAAAATGTTTATTAAACAGAATTATGTAAAATTGTAGCTACAATTATACAATTTTGTAGAATTTCCGCCATGACAAATTTGTACCTTATAATTTTTATTAAACAGAAACTTGTAGAATTGTAACCTGTAAGGTACAATTTACTATTTACAATTTGTAATGTTTATTAAATCGGGCCCAGGAATGAAGTTGAAGATATAATAATCTATCCTCCTTTTAAACTACTTCTGCTACTGTTTCCACTGAACTCCAGGGATGCTGCTGCCCATCCCCCGGTGGTCCTGGTCGTAGTTTTAGGACATACCCGGGTCCGCTGGATGCGGATGGCGCAGGACCGGTCATTGTGGCACTCTTTGGGGGAGGCCTATGTCCAGCAGTGGACGTCTTTCGGCTGATATGATGATGATGATGATGATGTTTCACTCCTGCACTAACATGCATTGAGAGTTCATCACATTCAAATAACCCTTTATAGTTATACAGACATAAGGAGGGCTCCAGGATTTTGCATGGCTCCGATAATGATTATGCCTGGAGGCGTTTTCCTCTCCATAGATAGCGATTTACGAAGCGCTATTATTAGACGCATTTGATAGGTAGGACCATATTCACATGGTGTCTTATTTCCAATCGTCTAATCTCAGTAACACCAAATCATTTCACCTTCACCATGATAAGTTCGTAATACAGCATTGTCACAGAATTTACATAAGTATGCCAAATTTCACTTGACGCGGTTATTACCAGCATTAAGCTAAGAAATCTTGATACATTTTGAAGGGCAACTCGCGTGAACAGTGCAAGTTAAATGAATACTTTTAAATTGCTAAGAAACGTATCACAACTAAAATAATAAACGACCAAAACCACAAAAGTAACGCTCTCTTAATCAAGACCGCTGTAAAACAAACTTGTCTAATAAAACAAAACATGGTTAAAGTCATTCCGAAGTTTTCTTCGACACGGTACTCTCACACAGCGTCACCTTGGACTTATCTGAGCCAGCAGTCACACACAATTAGGGATGCGATCTTCGGGTTGTAGTGTAAAAGCAGTGACTCTTTCGTAATTTTATTAATCGTGCTATAAAATGTATGAACCATTCCCAGGTACATATGCACAGTTATTGTTTTAAAATATTATAAAGCTTGGAATTCGATTTACTCAAACATGCTCAGAAAGTGTCACATTTTGTTTGAAAAACAAAAACGCGAAGGGCCTAATTTTCATCCGTCCAAATAAAAATTAAAATAATCTTCCATACCTAGGAGTATAATAAACATTGAAAAGCATTATTTCCCATTGCATACAACTTTTTTGAAATCCTGATAGCGCCGTCGACGACTAAGGAAATATCGTATTCAGCCATAGAGAACCGCCCGCAAATCACTCGTTTTTCAGGGTGTAATTTTTTAATTATTACCTTTTTATTGTTTAATAAAGTGTCTCGGCAATAATCTATTATTGTACACCGCCACTACTACGTCACGTCACGGGAGAGAAACGGTCAATAAGATGAGATAAATCCGTAATGAAATGGCAGCGAGTCCATGGTATTTTTTTCTTCGTTTATTACCACATGCGGCTGAAAAGGCCTATCCCTTAAACGAGGCATAACTTGGACCACACTATCAAAGTTAGAGTGAAATAATGAAGTTGATTGCAGCTCAGCTTGATTAAAGGCGAGATTAATAACAACTGACTAGGCATGTTTATACGCTAGCTCTAGACTTCACATCTGATGCAGCGCGCGTTAAATGTCACACTAACTTAGGATGCTTGTACTTTTTGTGTAAAAACAATAATACTGCTGTAACCCTGATATGGGGTTCATCATCGTCATCCTCCTAGCGTTGTTCCCGGTTGTGCCCCTAAAGGAGCCCGGGGTCCGCTTTGACACCTAATCCCAAGATTTGGCATAGGCACTAGTTTTACGAAAGCGATTGCCATCTGAGCTTCCAACCCAGAGGGAAAACTAGACCTTATTGGGATCAGACCGGCTTCCTCACGATGATTTCCTTCACCGAAATGCTAACGGTAAATATTCCGTACATAAGTTCCGAAAAACTCATTGGTACGAGCCGGGATTCGAACCCACGACCGCCGCTTGACAGCCGCATGCCTGAACCAGTAGGCTACCGTAGCTCTATATGGGGCCCTCCTAACCCTGATATGGGGTTACAATTTGCCTTCCCTTATTTCAACTTTTTTGACCCCATTATGCAAAACTGAACTAATTTCCAGATGTAGTTTAGTAATTTTACTCACTAGTAGGGAAAAAAAATAAATTTAGTTATCCTAACTAATATTATAAATGCGAAAGTGTGTGTGTTTGTTTGTCCTTCTTTCACGTCGCAACGGAGCGTCGTATTGATTTTTGTATGGAGATAGTTTAGAAGCTGGAGAGAGTGACATAGGCTACTTTTTCCAGCGGGAAAACATCTAATTCCCACGGGAAAATTCAATATGTTACATTTTCGTATAACCACGAGGGCGAAGCCGCGGGCATCAGCTAGTCATTTATAATAACAGGGTTTTCTCAAGAATTAAGCTGATGACAACATCAGTGTTGACTGACTTAATTTTTGTTTAACAACTAACGCTAATTGGGTACAAGAATTATTGATGATTATGTAACTAAGTAATAATAATAATATAATCATATATACCTAGAGACTAAATCTAACAAAATATCAGACATCAAAAAAGTCATATCTTAATTAGCTCCTGAAAAGTTGGTAAATATAGTTAAAGATGTTTTAATCTTTATTTTGGTTAATTTATATTTGCTCTATAAAATTCAAGATAAATCATACAAAACAATACGTACAGCTTATCTTTCATTTAGAATTCGAATAAAACACCTCCTTACCTTATACGGTTTTAAAACCTTATTTTCCCTGGTTCGATTTTCTTTTCTACGGTTCCCGATGCCGGTGGTATAGGGCGCCGCATGCGATCGCGATATTACAGAAATGAACGAGAATTGCATGCGAGCGTACTTTGGGGCGACAGAGGAAGACACCAGTTTATCCGCGTATCGTGACCTGATGCTTCCTGTGTTTCAGGCGCTTGCGCTTGCGTGCTCCAGGCGCGATGATCACACAAACGTTTGGCAACATAGTTCCAGCAGGGCAGTGGGCGGGGCGGGGCGCGTTAGAAACCTATCGCTCGCGAGGCCCCGGGCCGCCAGTCAGTCGAGGGCCGGCACCGCGCGAGCGAGCACACGTGCGTCGTGCTGTGATCGGCCGCCGCCGCCGACTTGAACGCGACGAACCGCGCGTACCTATTTAAGTCTTATTAATTACGAGGTTTCGAAAAACGGCCACAGCGAAGAAAAAGCATATAAGGTATATTAAAGTACAACAATTTGTAATTAAATTATTTTTATTAAGCAAGTGTGTCCGTTGTCTATCCTATCCTTTCCTAAACTATATGCAGCACTTTACCAAAATAATGTCTACCTTTCTAATACCAATATAGAAAACGTATCCTCATAGAAAAATCATGGCAGTCATGTTGTTTTGTGTAAGGAACACTTTTGCGGTGCTAGATACCTACTCTTAAAAAAAGTACCTACGGAACCCTAAACAGAGTAGGTATCTCAATAAAACCGTATGCTTTTTGAACTTACTTGTGAAAAAACTTTTTTTTTTCTATTTAAGAACTGCCATCAGTCGATTACGACTATTATGAGTTTTGGTGAGTGTCTTTGTTTAAATTGGGTTTAGGAGACCATCGCCTCGCTCAACCACTATGCAGCTCTACACAATGTGCTTTCGTTTTAGGCGTTTCACAGCTTGTCGTATCTAGTAACCTTATAGCCAAAGGATTTGGGTGGCCTGCAAGGCGCTCGATATACCGTCTCGTGTGCTTTATAATTTCGTCCTTTATGGTGGGCATGTTGAGGTAATCGTGCAGACGCGCGCAATACGCCCTCTTAATCTATTACGTACATGTGTGAACACTTTTGTACTTGTCTGTACTCAGTACATAAAATAAAATAAATCTTAACACTTTTGTGTCTGATTGTACAAACTTGTACACTTATATGTTCAACACAAAACCTTAGCAATTCTGTGTTAGATTGTACAAACCTGTACACATATCGATTTAACAAGAAATGGAATATCCAGCTAAATTAAATATGCATAACGAAAACATAATAATACAATTATTCTATAACTCTCCTACACAAAGCAATTAAAAAAAAAAACATAACATCATATCAAACATCTAACACTAATCCGCCCTCTTAAAAGAATAATTTGATAGGGATAAATCTTTCAAAAAATCTTTTAATTTCGGGCCATTAACACTCTTTGTTAAGATGTCCGCTATTATTTTATCGGTTGGCATGTACTTTATTTCAACTTTATTTGCCAGTACACACTCACGAATAAAATTATACTTTATATCAATGTGCTTTGTTCTATTATGCATCATCTTATTAGCAGCTATTTTATGTGCAGACTGATTGTCATTAAAAATTATGACAGGTTTACTTTCTACAGCAGTCAAACTATTAAGTAAGCTTCGTAAGTAAAGTGCTTCCTTTGAAGCCTGACTCAGTCCTACGTATTCAGATTCTGTAGAGCTCAAGCTAACCGTTGCTTGCTTCTTGCTCTCCCAGGAAACAATATTTAGGCCCAATTTGAAAATTAAACCCGTGAATGATTTTCTATCAAGCGCGCCACCCCAATCTGCGTCCACATAGCCGCGTATGTCTAAAACACCTGATTTCCGAAAAGTGAGACACAGATTTGACGTACCTTTCAAATACCTTAGCACCCGTTTCGCGCACTTAAAGTGTATTTCACCGTAGCAGTTATTAAACTGGGAAAGTACACTTACCGCGTGAGATATGTCAGGTCGCGTGTTACAGGCTAAATAATTTAGACAACCTACCAAACTTTGATACGGCAGCTGACAGTGTGAACTTGTCGACCTCTCCAATTTCATTCCCACTTCCATCGGGGTAGTAACCGGCTTAGCGTCTGTCATGTTAAAGTCATTTAAAATGTCCAGAATAAACTGCTCCTGATCGAGATGAATAACACCTTTCTCTCGTCTCAGTCTCATGCCTAAAACATGCCTAGCCGCGCCTAAATCCTTCACCTTAAACTTGTCAAGCAAGCTCGATTTTAATTTTTGCTTTTCAACTTCACAGTTTCCGGATACAAAAATGTCATCAACGTAAATTACTACTATTAACTTCTTATCATCTTTAAGCTGTTTTTGGTACAAACAAGGTTCTATTTTTGATTGTATAAAGCCTAAATTCAACATTTCTTTATCTAATTCTTTAACCAAGCATTTGAAGCTTGTTTCAAACCATAAAGAGATCGCTGCAGCTTGCATACCTTGGTTTCTTGACCTTTGGCGACTGCTCCTTTCGGTTGAAGCATGTAAATGTCCTCTTTTATTTTCCCGTACAAAAACGCAGTCGTGACATCCCATTGGTCAATAAACCAATCGTATTCAGCAGCCAACGAGAACAACAATCGTAAAGTAGAGCTTCTAACTACTGGAGAATAAGTTTCAGTATAGTCTACACCACATACCTGTGTAAACCCTTTCGCTACAAGTCTAGCCTTATACATCGTTACCTTGCCGTCGCTGTCTTTCTTGATTTTGAATACCCATTTGCACTGGATAGGTTTCTTATCAGCTGGAAGGTCGACTAAGGTCCAAGTCTGGTTCTCCTTTAATGACATAAGCTCTTCGTTTATCGCTTTTTGCCATAAGTCACTATCAGGTCGTGCCAAAGCTTCTCCAATAGTCACAGGATCGCCGTCATAGTTACCTTCCGTAGCACTCATAACGTTACAACCGTATCGGTCAACTTGTCTGCGTTCTCTCTGAGGATACCGCCTTTCTTGCAGGTCCGGTATAATCACATCTTCTGTGAACACCTCATTCGGTACCGGCTGTTGTATATCAGGTTCAGGACTGCTTACGATGTCGTCAACAGCATCGCGGAAAACTTCATGACTCTCCAATGCTTCAGATCGTGGTTCGCTGGACTGTTCACAGTCTGTGTTAAGTTTGATGATAGCCTCTTGTTCACAGCCTGTGTTAAGGTTGATGATAACCTTCTCGTTTTTTTTATTGTGTAGAAAATCATTTTCTAAAAATATCACATCTCTTGCTTCATAACTTCATGCGTCTTCGGATTCATCAAACGGTAACCCTTTTGATTATCTGGGTATCCGATGAATATCATTGGTTCTGTCTTCATATCCAATTTCCGACGCTTTGCTTTGGGAATAAGTCGATATCCCAAACAACCAAAGATTCGTAGATGGCTGACATCTACCTTCTTGCCTGCCCAAAGCTCTTCAGGTACTGCTCCTTTCACAACTTTTGTTGCGCTTCTATTTTTCAAATATACTACGGTATTTACAGCTTCCGCCCAATATTGTTTGGGGAGTTTTGCCTCCGACAATAAGGTCCTAGCCTTCTCAATAATCGTCCTGTTCGATCTTTCTGCGACAGAGTTTTGTTCTGGCGTGTAAGGTACCGTCGTCTGATGTTTTATTCCTGCGGACTTCAAAAAAGATTTAAATTTTCCATTACAGTACTCTCCGCCTCCGTCACTTCTTAAAACTCGTATAGATTTACTCGTCTCGTTCTCGACTTCCGCCTTGTATTCACGAAACTTATCGAACGTCTCATGCTTATGTTTCAAAAAGTAAACATGCGTCTTTCGAGTAAAATCATCTATAAAGAGGAGAACAAACCTCGCACCTCCGAACGAAGGTTCCTCAACTGGTCCACAAATATCGCTGTGTACGATTTGTAGGATCCCGTTCGCTCTCGTACCTTTGTTCTTAAAGGGACTCTTGCATGTCTTTCCTTCAATACACGGAATGCACGGTTCGCACAAATCAGAACTCTTAAATTCCACCAATAACTTATTAACACTGAACATTAATAAAACTAATTATATATGCTTTAATAAATATAACATAAATCAACCTGGATACAACCAAAAACTTATAATGCATACATGTAATCAAAGAAACAGCCAGTGTAACTGTAGCGTGCTTGAAAAAGTTAATTCAACCAAATACCTTGGTGTTATACTGGACCAACGTCTGTCGTGGAATTCACATATTGAATATGTCAACACTAGAACTAGAAAATTGATCTGGCTGTTTAAACTACTCAGACATATAACATCAAAAAAGCTGCTTAATCAACTATACATTACGTTGGCGCAATCAGTAATGAATTATTGTATCAATGTCTGGGGAGGGGCCACAAAAAGCAAGTTTATAGAGGTTGAGCGAGGGCAACGCTGCCTATTGAAGGTTATGCATTTTAAGCCATACAGATTCCCAACTAATGAATTATATCAGACGTGTAATGTGCTTTCTATGAGGAAACTGTATGTACTTAGTGCAACACTTAAACTACACAGAAAGCTAGAATTTAAACCGATATTGTTAACTCGCAGACGAAAGGGCAGGGTTGCTCCTCTCTCAAAATACAAATCCGTATTCGCCTTAAGGCAATACACCTCACAATCAGCATTCCTGTATAACAAAATAAACAGTAAAATTAGTATATACGAGCTACAATATTACAAGTGTAAGAAAGTCATTACTGACTGGTTAAAATTATTGAGTTATGATGAAACTGAATCTTTACTGTATACAGCTTCACGATAGCAATAAACTGCTTAATGTGTGATGTAAAAATACTTACTTAATGTAAAATAAGTTCTTGTCACAGTGTATAGAACCGAATCTGGAAAGAATTTGGCACTAAGATAATTATTACTAATAACTATACTGACAGTCTGACACAAACAACTACACACACACACGCACACACACACACACACACACACACACACACGCACACGCACACGCACACGCACACGCACACGCACACGCACACACGCACACACGCACACACGCACACACGCACACACGCACACACGAATACATGCTTATGCACATCACTTAACTACATTTTCCAAATACTTTAGTTTATTAAATATAAATTTGTTTCTATTTTCTTTTATATAACTACTTCAGTTATAGAGGAGCGGGACTCCCTGGCACAGGTATTTATATACTTAATAGGAAGTCCCAACCTTGATACTTATTTTGTGTAAACTTTTTAAGGAAATAAATATTTTCATTTTCATTTTCATTTTCATTTTCAAACCGGTTACAATTTTCTGCATCTCGGCCATATAATTTCGGCTTAAATGGCCTAAACGTTTATGCCAAATGTTCGAAATGTTTACATTTTGCCCATTTTGATTTGACATTGTCACATTTAAGACGTTGTTTTTCTTTTCTGTCAACTCGTAAATTCCCAACTTCTTGACAGCTTGCAATAATTCGGTTCTTATTTTGAATAGTGCAACCTCCTTTGTCATAATTATTCGAACAATTTTTCTTGGTCAAATCGCTAACCGATATCAAGTTCATCGAAAGGTCGGGAACATGTAAAACATTTTCCAAAATCAATTTTTCGTTTTTGCCGACTTGAGGTTCAGCGTTCCCTCGACCTTTGACCAATAACTTCTCGCCATTCGCAAAAGAGATTTTCATGCTGCCCTTTTCAGGTCTATAGTGTTGAGTGTAGAATGTGGTTTACAATCTATGCTGGCTGGTCAACCGTTTAAATATGGAAGCTGTCAATGTTATTTGTAAACAAACTAGACGGTGACAGCTTCACTCTCTTCAAATCCTCCCATCAAGAATGTTGTTGTAATTGAAAGTATAATAAATAACGTAAAACTTTACCGGTGTCTTCCCTGTAACCTGCCATAGACCCTTTGTAGGACTCTCCTACAGGTTATGGCGCCCTAAAGAACTTTAAAGACCAGCGGAATTATTTGTTTCAGAAAAGCAAAATACTAACGCAGTAACCAGCTCAATTTTATCCATAGCAACGACTAGGCTATTTACATAATAAGCATAGCAACCGTAAGTAAAGTGACAACTTACAATGGAAAAGTGCATTCAATTGAATAAACTACATCAAGCCTCAAATTATCCAATCTGGAGGAAGCTGATAAAGCTACAATTGGCCTCGAAGGAAATCGGAACAGAATCTGACAACTCAGGTAAAACCGCAAGGGCTATTTTCTGTATTTTCAACAACATCGAAGAAAATTTTCTGCATTATGTGATTAATTCCAAAACTCCGAAAGACATTTTTGAAAAATTGGATATCATCTTTAACGTGGAAAAATAAATTCTTTAATTATAAATACACCGGAAATCTGTTACTAGACATTAGTAAATTACAGAATATGTCTTTTGACCTGGAATCAACTGAAAACAAAATTAACGAAGGAATGCTTATTCAGAAAATTTTAACTATTTTACCTTTGAATCTAAATTATTTTCGAACAGTCTGGGAAATTACTTCAAAATCAGATCAAACAGTTCTCAAATTAATAGAACGTCTACAAAAAGAAATAAAACTCTTAGGAAATAATGACTTTAATGATAATTCCGATTTTAATATACAAGAAATAGCAATGAAATCGAATGAAAGAAAATGCTACAGCTGTAATTTACCAGGTCACATTGCAAGGTTCTGCAAAAATAACAAGTGCACAGTGTGTAATAGAAGCGGCCACAGATCTGAAGTGTTTTTCTACAAAGATTTGTAGAAAATGCAATAAGAAAGGCCATATCGAGAAATTTTGTCGCACTTTTAGCCTGGTAAGTGAACAAAACAATCATTTAATAAAAATAAATGCAATTCTGGATTCTGGAGCTTCTTCTCACATGTTTTATAATAGTAACATCATCAATTTTACAGAGAAAATAAATACGGAAATCAAATGCGCCAATGCAGAGAATCTCGTCGCACAAGCCAGAGGTACAATTAACACAAACACCTTTAAACTCGAGGATGTTCTATACGTTCCGGCTATCTCAAGGAATCTGATCTCTGTAAGTGCTATTACTGATCATGGTGCTTCCGTGCTCTTCACTGAAAACAAGGTAACAGTTAGCAAAAACAATTTAATTATTCTCACCGGTTACAAAACCCCGAATGGTTTATTTGAAACGGAGTTTAATGCAAAGGCTGTTAGTGAGGCAATGCTATCCGAGAATGCCCATATCTGGCATCGTAGGCTGGCTCACGTATCGGATGTACCGCGTCTGGCTAAAATGGTTAACGGTATCAAAATTGCGGGGGATCATAAGGAATCATTCTGCGAGACTTGCGTCCAAGCCAAGATGACCAGGAAACCTTTTAAAAACAATAGAACTAAAGCTAAATTCCCTTTGGAAATAATTCACACGGATGTTTGCGGCCCAATTGAAGTTCCTACTTGGGACAATAAAAAATATTTTGTAACCTTTTTAGATGATTTTACGCACTTTTGTGTTGTGTACCTAATCTCGTTCAAAAGTGAAGTGTTCGATAAAGTGAAGCAGTTTATATCTTTGGCGGAAAATCATTTTAACAAAAAGGTTAGGAAAATAAGATGCGACAATAGTAGGGAATACCTGAACAATAACCTGATGTCTTTGACCAAAACAAAAGGAATTGTGCTAGATGTAACGGTACCCTACACATCTCAACTCAACGGAAAGGCGGAGAGACTGAATAGAACCTTGCTACAGAAAACAAGAGCGCTCATTTTTGATGGCCGTGTCCCAAATTATTTATGGGGTGAAGCTCTACTGACTGCAAGCTTCCTAACTAACCGAAGCCCCACTGAAGGGAAAGACAAAACTCCGGCTGAACTGTGGTTTGGTGTAAAACCAGATGTCTCGCATATCAAAACCTTTGGATCTACAACATACTACAAAATAAACTCTGGTCTGCGAAAGTTAGATGCTAGATGCACTAAAGGAATACTGATTGGATATGTCAGTAATAGTTATAAAATATGGGTAAATGAATCGAAAATGATTGTAAGAGCAAGGGATGTAAGAATTAATGAAAACGAACAAGGTATATATTTAAATGCACAAAATGATGAAGATATCAGAGGTCTATGGTATATAGATGAAAAGGATGAAGAAACGGTCAGAGAAGACACACCAAAAAATAGAGAAGTCAACAGAAAGGAACAAAATAGGGGAGGAAGAGTCAATAATAATGAAGGTCGAGAAGGTGGAAGTTTAAGAAATAAAAAAGGTCGAGAAGGTGGAAGTTTAAGAAATAATGAAGGTCGAGAAGGTGGAAGTTTTAAAAATAATGATGGTCGAAAAGGCGAAACAAGAAGAATAAGAAGTAGAAGCATAGAGAGTATTCGAGTAGGCGATGTTCGTATGAAAAGATTGAATATTGAAACAAGTGAAGACGAAACAAATGAAGTTGAAACAAATGACGTTAGAACAAATGACGTTAGAACAAATGAAGTTGAAACAAATGATGTCAGAACAAATCAAGTTGAAACAAATGACGTTAGAACAAATGAAGTTGAAACAAATGATGTCAGAACAAATTAAGTTGAAACAAATGACGTTAGAACAAATGATGTTGGAACAACTGAAGTAGTAATAAATGAAGAAGAAATAAATGATAGTGGAAGAAATGAAATCGTTTATGAACAAGAAAGTAATGAAGAATATTTTGATGGAGATGAAAATTTAGAACCAATTGATATTCAAACAAATGAAAATAGATCTGAAAGTCATGAAAACAGAAATCATAATAATGAAAATAGAAGAATTTTACCAGTTAGAGAAAGAAGTTTGCGAGATAGATACAAAGATTATTTAATGGACTATGATACAGAAGTTTCGATGCTAACATACGAAGAAGCTATAGAATCTAGGGAAAAAGACAAATGGAAACAAGCAATAGAAGAAGAAATTGTATCACTAGAAAAAAATAAAACATGGTCGTTTGTAAATGAACAGGAAGCGAAAGGAAGAAAACTAGTCACAACAAAATGGATTTTTACAGTAAAGTCTGATGGAAGATATAAGGCCAGATTAGTAGCAAGAGGCTTTCAGCAAAAATATAAAATAGACTACGATGAAACTTATAGTCCGGTGGTAAACACAACTTCGTTAAGAATTTTACTATCAATAGCTGCAGCGAAAGGCTTAAAAATGAAACAGTTTGACGCAAAAACCGCTTTCCTACATGGAGACCTAAAGGAGACAATTTACGTGAAAGTGCCTAAAGGATACTTAAACAAAGAAGGAAAGGTCTGCAAACTAAACAAAAGCTTATATGGTCTTAAACAAGCCCCATTAATGTGGAATATCAAAATCACAGAATTTTTATCGAAAATGGGTTTCAAACAGATGAAACTAGATCATTGCATTTTTGTAATGGAAGGTCAAAAGAAGATCATTCTGGCAATATATGTAGACGACGGATTATTGTTTGGCGAAAGAGAAGAAGATCTGATACATGTAATGGACACAATTAGAAAGACTTTTGAGATTAGAATTTTAGACGAAGTAACTAACTACATAGGTTTGGATATTGAACAAGATGACAAAGGAATAAAACTCTTTCAAAAGAACTACAGTGAAAAGATTGTTAAGAAATTTAATCTGGAAAATACGAGAGAGTGTAAAACTCCAAATATAACTATAGAAGAACATCCATCTGTCAAGGTTGATATGAAGTCTCATGAGCTGTACCGCGAGATGATAGGGTCATTATTATATTTGGCAAATAAATCGCGACCAGACATCAGTTTTCAGGTGGGTTATTGTTCCAGGCATCAAAATTCTCAAAACTTGAACGATTTGAACAACGCAAAAACAATTTTTAGGTTTGTTAAAGGTACAACGGAAAAAGGTATTCATTTTGGTAAAGACGACAAGGTTCTCAGGGGTTACTGTGATTCAGATTTTGCGGGAGATCCAGACACTAGGCGCAGTACTTCTGGTTTTGTGATTTGGCTGAATGGTGGACCAGTGGCATGGAGCTCAAGAAAGCAATCAGTGGTGGCACTAAGCAGTACAGAAGCAGAATTTATAGCAGCTGCAGAATGCTGTAAGGAGCTACTATTCGTCAGAGATCTGATTTACGAAATTACAAAAGAAAGGCTTGAAGTCGAGATGAGAGTGGATAACCAATCTGCAATTTGGCTAATGAAGAAAGGAATTATGGGAAGAAGAAGCAAACATATTGATGTAAAATACTATTATTTTAAAGAGAAAATAGATGAAAATCAGATTTCAGTTAAATACTGTCCGACTGGATCACAACTGGCGGATATATTAACAAAAAGTTTACCGGCAGTAAAGTTCGAGAAATGTCAGAAGAGATTAGTGTGTTAGTGATAATGTGAGTTATCAAGTGTAGTGTAAGTGAGGGCTAAAGTGAACATTATTATTTATTCGGATTAATGTCGGGGTTTTATTTTATAATGTATGGTAGTATGTAAGTTTTATAGGGTGTGTAATTTTTTATACAGTAATATCGAATAAAAGCTTAAGGATTGTTAACAAAGTAATAGTAGTATGGGGCATCAGCTCTCAAATATTACACAGACTTCTGCACAGTGCACGGAGTCAAGTTCATCATGAGGAGTGGCGGAGATCGCCTAATTACGGCAGAGGTAGTGTTTCACGCCATGTTTGGCACTTACCTAGATAATCTAAATGTGTTAAGTAGTATAACGTCTAAGGCCAAGTGGCACACAAGAAAGGAAGTGAACAGTGTGTTCTTATAGAGGAGTGCTCAGAAAAAAGTAAGCTTTGAACCCATTGTTTTCAAATTGGTGTCTAAGATGGCACAGTCCCTGCTGACTAAATCTCTTGGAAATGTTGACCCAATGTCAATCGGAAGACCTTCATTTACGGGGTTCAGGAAAAGGAATTTCACTCAAGAATTTCTGACCTACATTAGTACGGGAAAAAGCGCGATAAACTTTACTAGTGAACCGACGCAGCTTCAATATGCACTGAAGAAGCTGAAGGACGAGCTCATGAATGAGAAAGACAAATTGGTAGCTGCAGGTACTAAAGCATGGGAGGAAGAAGGTGAAGATGGATCGTGGGCTGAATCAAATAAGGTTGTGGAAGAGGGGAATTTATTCTTCTACGGAGTGACTCAATTGTAAACTGTGTTATCTTGTAATCTTTATATTGTATTCTGAATTTAGTCATGTAATCATGTTGTGTTTCCTATTTTTTATACATGTAATAATTAACTTAAGGGGGTGCTAAATAATGATTCACTTAAGGGGGTGAAAGGGTGTTATGTTGTAACTGAATCACTATTTTCGTGCGATCATCACCAACTTCATCATCATCATCAGAAAAGAGAGTTTTCCATTTTAATATTAATTATACACCTTTTTTCGAACAACAATATCCTTGAGTTTTTATTTTGAGTCTGTATTCCTTTTATAACTCATTTATAATTTGATTTGTGTATTCATGAAAAAGAAACGATGTTATTGAAATAGTAACAATATTTAGAAGCAATTTAAGATAGATAGGTAGTATTTATAAAAGTTGAAGTATCGAGCAGGAGAATTAAAGGTTAATAATTATAGATGTGATTAAAGATGATGTATCGAGCAGGAGAATTAAAGGTTTAATTATAGATGTATTTAAAGAAGATGTATCGAGCAGGAGATTTAAGGGTTTAATTATATTGTGACTATTAAAGTGAGGTGTCGAGTAGGAATTTTAAAGAAGGCATGAGTTGAGTAGGAGTTTTAAAGAAAGGAATATGAATATTGCACGGGATAGTATTCAGTAAAAGGGGTTATGAAGAACACAGAACAACAAACAACAGGTTTATAATGGGTTGTTGTTGTTTTTAAATAGAAAATATGAATGATAGTTTAAAATCATTCGATTTGTATACAAGGTGTTATACAGGGTGGGATACGTTTTAAACTATTGGTGCTGTAGTTTTGTTTAAGTAAAGGGGTTTTTGGTCTTGAATTGTTACTATAATGTGTGTAATATTAGGGTTGCCAGCAGCATGGATTGAGGGGGTGTGTTGAGTGTAGAATGTGGTTTACAATCTATGCTGGCTGGTCAACCGTTTAAATATGGAAGCTGTCAATGTTATTTGTAAACAAACTAGACGGTGACAG
Source organism: Epinotia bilunana (assembly GCA_947049275.1). Classification (NCBI taxonomy): domain Eukaryota; kingdom Metazoa; phylum Arthropoda; class Insecta; order Lepidoptera; family Tortricidae; genus Epinotia; species Epinotia bilunana. Next base: position 6,789,270 of record OX346253.1, read on the forward strand.
CTTCACTCTTTTCAAATCCTCCCATCAAGAATGTTGTTGTAATTGAAAGTATAATAAATAACGTAAAACTTTACCGGTGTCTTCCCTGTAACCTGCCATAGACCCTTTGTAGGACTCTCCTACATATAGGACACCAACTTGTTTCGGTCATGAGTCATAGAATTAGAGCACCCGCTGTCAAGATACCATTTGTCCTTGTTGATCCCCTCCTTGGTGTTCAGGCAAACATTCGCGGTCTTGACTCGCTCTTTACATTCAGATGCCTTATGTCCTGGCTTGTGGCACTTGAAACACTTGTAGACGAACTTCTGCTTACGATCGTTAGTTTTGCTTGTAGATCTGGCATCGTTCTGTCCTTTACGTGTCACAAAAGCTTGCTCGTAGTCTGTGTTCATCTTGCTCTGTCTACTTCCTTCTTGCAACAACTTCATTTTAATTTGCTCTAAAGTGATCTCTTGGCCACTGTTATCTACAGCCATTATGAGTGGGCTGTACTCAGCAGTCAATCCACCAAGCAAAATTGAAATTATCCAATCCTCAGGGATTCCAGCATCAATATCATGCAATTGTTGTGCAAAGAATGTGACTTTTGATATGTAGCTCTCCATACAATTAAAATTTTCTAACTTACAGTTGAAAAGCTCTCGCTGAATGTGGATGCGTCTTCCCCAGCCCTTATCTTCGTAGGTTCCCTGTAGACTGTTCCAGGCTTCTTTCGCAGTTTTTGCATTGTAAACATGGGTAAAGCACTCTGGTTCCAACAACAAACATATAGTTGTTCGTGCCTTCCTATCTACGTCCGCATTAACGGCGTCCTTTGAAATGACATCCCACCAGTTTTTATTCTCCAGGTAATTACGCACCAGGAACTTCCAGTTCGGGTAGTCTGACGATCCCCTCAGCTTCTTTATACCACTTATGCCGCCTTCTTCCGACATAATTTCGCAAGATTACAGTAAATATCAGATCCACTCAATTTATTAATTTAAACTAGCACTATCAGTGCGTGAGGCACATAACCTAATGTAAAATGACTATAAAACGTGTATAAATCAACACTACAGCAGAGTTCAGTGATACGCTAGATGTTTCGTGGTCTGTTTATTTTCAGCAAGTGACAATACAAAAGAACGTAAACAAACGGTTTCTAAGTATATTTAAATCGTGACAGGCATGTCGTAATAACGATTACTTATGGCCAGTAGACACATATGCGACCTCCAATAGGTATAACATCACATGCATCCAAGTGCGTTTTCAAACGGACCAGGAAGATCCTTTCGCATAGTTTTGACAACACAGGAGTGAGACTTATAGGACGATATGACCCAGTTTCATGTGCTGGATTGCCTGGTTTGTGTATCATTATAATTTGCGAGATTTTCCATGTATCAGGAAAGCATCCCGTTCTGAAGATCGCATTAAACAGACACGTTAGGAGAGTAATGGTTTTTCTTGGTAGCTCCTTGAGTACCTTCGGTGTAATTAGATCATAACTCGGCGCCTTCTTGAAATCTAAGGTTCGAATAACACTTGCGACTTCTCTTGGAGACGCCGGTCTGATGGGTAAGCATAATTGCAGATCTTGGTTTAGTATCTCGTCCAAGTCGCTCTCGTTAGAAGGGCCATCGTCGTGATTTGGCTGGAATACTCTGGATAGGTGCAGCGCAAAAGCTTCGGCTTTCTCCTTGTCTGTTCTTGCCCAAGAGGATCCTGATTGTATGGGAGGGCAGTGAACTTTCGATTTATTGATACTTTTACAGGCCTTCCAAAGTGAATATTCATTTCGGCCGCTTGGTGACATCATTTCCAATGTGGTTTTTATTTTGTCGTTGGAGGATTCTTTGAGGAGACTTTTAAGCTCTCTCGTTGCGCGGTTGTACTTTGTCTTATCAGCTGGATGGTGTGAGTGATGCCATTGTCTCCTTAGTCGACGCTTTTCCTCAAGTTTATTTCTAATTTCCAGAGGGGTAGGATAGGTCTTGTGCGAATCAGGTAGCGTCGGTGTGTTGATCCAGGCTGCCATTTGAATAAGATTGGTACTTCAGGTTCAGGCAAGCTTTTTCCAAGTCGTCACCGCATCTCAGCGGGATCTTAAGGTCAATTTTTTCATCCAGGTAGTCGCGAAAGCCGTCCCAGTCAGTTTTATAGTTGTATAGGGAGTCCGCCATATCGTGACTAATGATGTTGGCACATAAATTTAGTATGAAGTGTGGTCCGATGACCCATCAAGACAGGATTCAATACTTGTGTACAGATGACTCACTCCCTTGACGATATAAAAGTCAAGAAGGTCAGGAATCCTTTTGGGGTCTGAGGGCCAGTTAGTAGGGTTGCCAGAGGACCATGTCTCTAGCTTGATATTGTCTACACATCCTTTGAGTGCGCGTCCTCTGGTTACGGTACACCGCTCACGGTGTACCGTAACCAGGGGCTCACCCCAGAATGTATGCTTGACATTCCAGTCACTTATTGGGGGGTGGAGTTACTCGCGTCCGTAGGATTTACCACCTTTCCTAGGCCCACCCTACACGTGCCCCCCGGGTGGTACAAAACGAGTAACAGCAACAACGCTGAGCATCAGGCGGCGGTTAACTAACCTGTCATGTGGCCTAACCAGCCACTTTAGTTGAAGGTAGGAAATGACTTTCACAACCCGCAACCTATTCAGGCCGGGGATCTTGGCTTAATTGCCTGGGTCGCGAGGAAGAAAACCTCTCTAAACAATAACCCCAATCCTAAGGTGTGGACCGTGCTGAAAGGATGTATGGCTGAAGGGTATCCAGTCACCAGCGCCAACCTCGGCGGACCTGGCTAACGCCGCTGTATTGCGCCTTCTCACAGGAATGGGCGTTACCCTGCGAGTGACCACCTAGATCGACCCTTCTCGTGGGAACAACATGAATGAACCAGACAATCAAACTATAAATCAAACTATCAACCCCAACACAAAACAGCAAGTCAGCAAGTTTTTCATAAAAGCTTTTTTGAAAATAATCCAAGATCAATATCACAATCTGATGCTCACACTAGCAACTCACTACAACCGAGTGACCTGCCCCACTCTCAATCCGAGTCTCCAGCTACAAATCAAGATCAACCACCAACTTGGCAGCGGGCGCCTACAAACAAAAAACGAAAAATCAGGGAAGTTACTGCCTCACCTGAAGGCAATCAACTCAACAACAACAGATTCTCTGCCCTACCTTTGGATAACGGCGAGGACCCTCCCACCAATGCGAAAATTTCCAGTAAACCGCCACCTATCGTACTATATGGAATAGGAGACGTCAACGAACTGACCAAGCTACTGGACACGGTAGTCCAAAAGAACGAATTTAAATACAAATGAGTGAATAAAAATCTTCTCCGTATAATGGTCGACACTGTTGACAACTACAAAAAGGTAATCGACCTATTAAGATCAAAAGGACTTACCGGCCATACCTTTGCAAGGAAGGACACTAAGTGCTATCGTGTAGTAATAAAAAACCTACACCACACTACTCCCCACGATGCAATCATTGAAGAAATCGAAAACACTGGAAACAAAGTAAAAGGAGAAATAATAAAAGTCCGCTATGGCGTAGACAAAATACCAACTTCCACATTTTTCGTTAATATCGAACCAAGCGTTAATAACAAGGCAGTAAAAAATATTTAATACATATATCACCAACGTATAAAGATAGAAGACCCACGCAAATCAAAATCGATAGTTCAATGCTACCGCCAACAACTTGGTCATTCTAAAAATTATTGTATGCGACCATACCGCTGTGTGAAGTGTGCTGAAAACCACAAATCTTCTGAGTTTCCAAAAAAAGACAGGAAAACGCTGACGAAATGTGCACTATGCTCCCGAGATCACCCTGCGAACTACGAAGGCTGTCAGGTATATAGAGAAATATTAGAAAGGAAGACAAACAAGACTCGCTCAAGAAAACCACCAACCGACGGAGCCGCTGATAAGGATCGAACTGACAACGACGAAACCGTAACAAAAGCTGCAAGAGCACCCCCAACCCTCCTGGCAAATAATAATGTACCTTCACCCGTCTACCCTGCATCCGGACAGTACTCAGATGCAGCTGCTGGATGAGTTCGAAATCAATCTGCAATAGCAACTTCAAACCATGAGACTGACAATGAGAATCAACAACATACTAAAGTAGAACTACTATTTATAAAAAAAAGTGAAAAAATCGACATACTCCTACAACAAATAAGCTCTCTTATGGGACTATTAACTACAGTCATATCTAAACTAGTTCCAAAATGACTGGCTTACGTATAGCGATATGGAACATAAATGGTTTATCTCCAAATACTCAGAACTCGAAGCAATTCTCTCGGATAATAAACTGGATGTGGCACTTCTATCCGAATCCCATGTCACCACACGCAGTACGTTCAACATCAGAGGCTACCAGGTATATATCACTCCACATCCAGACGGCAGAGCCCACGCAGGAACAGCTATTGTAATAAAGTCTAACGTGAAGCACTCGCCCCGGGAAGCCTACTCGACCGACCATATACAAGCCACTTCGATAAGACTAGAGGACCGTGCAGGACCTATAGTTCTCTCAGCAGTCTATTGCCCACCTAAACACCGAATCTCCGAGAAGATGTTCCATCATTTCTTCCAGTGAAAAAACTTACGAATTAAAATTTCAAAAGTTAGGCAAATCGAATTAGTTACTAGAGAATAGAGAAGTAGCAGATCAGTTTTATGTGTGTCATTCATAATGACACTGACATACATGTGAAGTAGCATGTACTAAATTAATATCGGTTCACTATACTTAAGCGACATCTGGTGACCTAGAACATTTTTTGCCTTCATTGACGTATTCTTGGCGTGACAGCCCTAGGGCTGTCACGCCAAGAATACGCGCTAGCGCTACACGTGCCGTGTGTGAATGAATACGAATTATACGTTAGACAGAGATGCACAGAGTAGGCACGTTTCTTATGCCTAAACGCCGTTTTTGCTAGGAAGTGCAATTTCTGTACTTGTACTATTAATTATTATTAATTAAATGACAATAAGACAAAGCTGTAAGTGCAGGTGTTTCACACGAGTTCATGCTGTTAAGATTTCATGGGGTTTTTCATTCAATTCCAGGACACCAATCAGAAAAAGTCCCTTCCTTAGTAATGTTATTTGATAAAGATTTCCTTCAATGTATTTTATATGATGCATCAATTCATTTCTGTTAGCTCGTGACTGTACACGAGCTAACAGAAATGAATTGATGCATCTTTCTATACAACAGTCAATTCTGACAACAATTTATCTCGAAGAAAACATGTGAGGAGATTCAAAACAACAATTATTGACGATTTATCTCGTGCTATTTGGAACTACCACAAGAGCACTCGCGAAACCACAATTGCTGGCTTAATTATTTTTGTTGCTTAATTCAATTATTATAATCAGTGATCGGATTAGGTAGTGCCATTTTGCGGGATTTCGGTGCGTAAGCTTTTAACCCCGAGAAGTTTAAAGTTCATATTACATATTACATCATTTTCGTATTACATTTGATTTGCCGAAATACACTTATACTTGCTACTTTATTTTTTGTTACAATTTATTGATAGTAAGTAAAAAAGTAAAAAGAATATTTAAGAGAGTAACAAAGCTATCATGTAGCGACGAACCTTTTTAAGACTTAATCATACTGGCCAGTTTTTTGCTTGACGATTGATTGAATACAATTGACATTGTCTTTGGCAAAATATCTCATATCGAGTTATAATAATTAGGTACGTGTTTTAAGGTTACTTATGTTCTCCGGTTAATTAGGTTTGCACGCATTATTAAGTGACTGGTTTAATCAACGACTTGGGCTTGTTTACCGGACTTTGTGATCGTCTTATTGGGACTATTTAGGCTGACCCTAACTGAACTCCGATTTGCTTCTGATTTGACTAAGTGAAGAGTTGTTAGTTTAAATAAAAACATTATTAGACCTTCCTAGCTAACTGAACATGCCTCGGAAACCAAGGAAGAAACTGTTCTAAGTTGGATTGAATCCTATCACGATTTAATGTACTAATCGACAAGACATTTAATATATTGTACATGTCAGGAAAAAAATCTGTGAAATAATATGAGTCCCGGAATCTCCAGTCTTATCCGTATTATGTACAATGTTTCAGGTCATTCACCCGAAATGGCACTACCTAATCCGATCACTGATTGTAATTCAATATAGCATTACAAATTCAACAAGAAGTTCTACTGAAGTAATAATTTACTATACTAATACAATATGTTAAACGCTAAAGTTGATAACAAGTTCACTTCGAGTTTAGATAACTAGAGATGCGACCACTATTGGACGTGATTCAAATTTAAACTATTACTGGTCTAGAATAGAAGCTGCTGCACGAAATTGACTTTTACGCAAGGTAAACTCACGCCTGTGTTCCCACAAAGGCTACACCACTACACAGAGCACAAGCAATATAATGTTTAGTGCCACTTCAAGCAATTTTAGATTGAGAAAATGTGATATTGCAATGATGGGTTGCTGTTCCATCGACCACAACAGACTTTAACCCTACCCCATAGTCAACCCAAAGGACGAAAAGCTGATGTTTACACCCACTGACAACTTATATTGTATGTACCGTACCTAGTATGGTTGAACAAATAATGTATGTCGATAAAGTGTCCATTACAGCCTACACGTGCAGAAAATCCCACTTCCTCGCCAGGAAGAGACGTAAAACTTTGTACTCAACAGGCACGAATATAAAGGAAGCCTCAAAACGTGTATTTATAGCCCTGGCTTTCGACTCATGTGTAAAGATCTGCGAGCAATCTACATTAAGTACTTCATTCTTCCACGTAAATTCAAATCCCTTGTATTTATAATATTACACTCGGTTTTTCTTTCACTAAGCTTTTGGGATCACGTATCATTAAAAAAACGATTTTTGTCGAAAAACAAATTAACGAGTTCTATAAAGAGGCGATTATAATTTAAAGTTATATAAATTTAAACGTATCTTCGGATAAGTACTCAAAATTTGATATTAGTGTAAAAAAAATTTTTTTTTTTTTCGTTTAAGCACAGAACAGTAAATTAAATTAGATGCAAATTCAAACGAAACTATTTGCAAATATACTGCACTGCATTGCTATCTCTACATTGCATACAGGTGGAGAGAATGCAAGATAAATATTTGCTTAAGCTCGAGGATTACTTCTACATACAGGTAATAGCATTTCTTTTCCCTTTAAAAACATCCAATTTGTATTAAAGCCGAATCAGTAGACTTGTCACAGTAAGATACACTCGCGGGCAAAGAATACGGGTCACCCTAAATTAAATAACTGCAATAGGTTTTTTAAAATATTTAATACTTGTTTTATTTACATAATATGCTATTCTTTACAATACCCAACTGTATTACCAATTTCCTGGATCCTATCATAAAAATATCGATATCTAAAAAACACGATTTTTGCGATATCTCGCTCCGTTAACGTTGTTTTTATTCATGGGTTTTTACGAGTCCGATTAAAACCTGGTAACGTTATATTTTTTACTTTTATTAGCAGTTTATATGTAAAATTAAATAAAGATCATGACAGGATTAACTGTACAACCTCTTACGCACTATTTTAGGATATATGACGGTATTTTACCGACCCGTATTCTTTGCCCGCGAGTGTAGTTAAAATCGTGATTTTATTTTATATTGCATAATATACGAGGGGCGTTCAATTGTATTTTTTTATATACTCCACCTATTGTTTATACACTTACTTGATCGGTTTTTTTTTAAACCCTCTTAAATATATTTTTGTTCTTGGGTGTTTAAATGCTGAAATGCTGCCTTCAATGCTTCGTTGTCAGAATATCGATTCCCTCGAAGATCTTTTTGAGATTAGAACACACTCAATAAAGCTGGAACAACAAGCAACTCACGTATCTTTCCGAAGCAGTGTTAGCAATCGCAGAACCCATCACGTAGTAACTTTGACACACCTATTAAGACGGTCATGGATAAAAATATCATGTATATTACCAATATACAGGTTTATTTTTTGAGCACTTTTGAATTGTAGTTAATGGAGGAACAGATTCACAGTAAACACAATCCATTTCTTCTTTTATTTCTAGTCTTTTGATTTTTTTCCTCATAAGTCAAAAGTGTTATTACGACTTGTTATTTAACATAGCAAAAGAATATCACATTGAATTTTACTTTTTTATGTTAACGAATGACATTTAGCGGCTAGTTTAAAAAAATATGTAAAAAAAAATAAGAATACCGAGAATTTATTGAACGCTCTACGTAGCTACAATATGAAAACAGTTGATTGGGGTTTATTACCGCTTAACTTCATATTATCCTCTTCACAAAACTCCTAAGAGAGCAGGATTAGGCAAAAGTTTGTGGGTGGAGGCGGTGAGTACAGCTGCTTTTGTGATTAACAGACCCGGACCTACTAAGGTACCAAATAAGACGCCTATATGAACTGATTTACAACAAGGAGTTCGACATAAACGCGCTTCCTAAATTTGGTTCAGAGGTGTACACTCATATACCTAAACAGAAGATAATTAAATGAGCCGCTAAAATTAAATGCGGTATTTTTGCAGGATATGGAGAGAACTACAAAGGCTATAGAGTATGGGAGCCACATACTAAGAAAATTGATTTTCATAGGGACATCATATTTTAAAGTTAAACAGGGAAACCATTTGACCAAAAGGAGACGAGAGAAATAAGAAGGTTTAGGTTAGGTTCTTTCTCTATGGACATATTGAAGGTGTATTTAAATGCCAGTAGGTGGTATGACGGAAATTTTTAGTTCCCATAGAGCAGTGTTTTTCAAACTGTGGATCGCAACCCCCAGGGGGGTCGCGAAGCCTTCTAAAGGGGATGTCGCATTAATCATATTTTTCAAGTTAAACTGCTGTAAGTATTTTGAGCAGCGTAGAGGTCGCGAAATATTTTTTCCGTACTAATGTGTGAAAACATATCAAAAATTACAGAAATAACAGAATTACCAGTTACTGTCGACTATGTCAACACAGAACATTTTAACAAAGAATCGATAGACTGCAGCAATCAGCACAGTGAAAATAGTAGAAAATTGGAGTGGACAACCAGAACTCTAAGGCTGATCAAATTACTGGATAAATGTAATCCCGCTAAATTACTGGGAAAGTGACTAACAAATCAACAATACCAGTAGTATTCAAATCAATATGATTTTAAGAATGGTGGTACCAGTAAAATGTTAATATTGAAAAAGAAAAGAAAAATGGAACTTGTTTCTAACTAAAGAATTTCTGACATTAATTGCCAACAACCCCAAAGCAGTCCATTACTCAATTTCTTTGAGCATATATGTGTCAGTGTATAACGTTCGATGATCCCATGCATCATCGTTGGTTCCACTGTGACATACGATTGCCTTTGATGCCTTGTCAGGAGCAAGCGGTTGGCGGGCGATCAATATAGCGAGGTTTACTTATTATTTCAGCAAATTCCACATCTATTAACTCGTATCCGTGTGACCTTCACAAAATATAACAAATAAATATTTTAATTTTTATTTGTTTGAAATATTAGGACTGTTAAAATATCCTTCTTATTTTAGAATGTTTTGTGCGGTCAAGGACGACTACACGTTCTATTTCTATTCTATTATACGTTAATATTATGATTTCGATAATGATTGTCTCGAACTTGATTAATGACAAGTACATTTTGTTTCGTCCTCTTTTTTCATACCACGTTAAAATAGTAGATTGTACAACAAGTGCATAAAATGAGCCAATTTAACCTGAGACGTCTATGTCCAATGGATAGTTAAGTCGAGGGGTAAAATGGCTCATATAAGCCGGAGTTATACACACTGCCTTTTCACTTCGATTGCGTGAACATAACAAACATTTGCAAAATTGCATCATTTTTTTTTTGAAAGTAGACATTTATATACATCGCTATATTTCCTTATAGTCCATAGTTATGGCTAACCCAAATTATGGCTCATAGTCACTTAACTTTTTAAACTTTTTGTTTTTAATTTTCGGCGTATATTAGACTTTGGTACTTCAAACTGTATACGTTTACGTTTTTCAATAATAATTCACTGCTATTTTAACTGGTTATATTATTTTCTAATCAAAACACGGAAGTTAAATTGATTAACGCATGTAAAATAAATTAACAAGTTTATACGTTTTATTATGCGTGTGACTGTTAGGCCCGATTTAAAAATAATTTGTGCCACTAGGCCATAAAAGAGATACACTTACGCTACGATATGCTTAGTCTAGCATATGGTAGCCTTGTTGTCAAGTTTTGATACGTTTTTCAATAATAATTCACTGCTAGTTTATCTGGTTATATTATTTTCTAATAGAATCACGGCAGTTAAATTGCTCAACGCATGTCAAATAAATTAAGTTTATAGTAAGAAGTTTTACTATGCGTGTGACTGTTAGGCCCGATTAAAAAATAATTTGTGCCACTAGGCCATAAAAGAGATACACTTACGCTACGATATGCTTAGTCTAGCATATGGTAGCCTTGTTGTCAAGTTTTGATACGTTTTTAAATAATAATTCACTGCTATTTTATCTGGTTATATTATTTTGTAATAGAATCACGGGAGTTAAATTGATCAACGCATGTCAAATAAATTAAGTTTATAGTACGAAGTTTTATTATACGTGTGACTGTTAGGCCCGATTATAAAATACTTTGTGCCACTAGGTAATAAACGAGCTACACTTACGCTACGATATGCTTAGTCTAGCATATGGTAGCCTTGTTGTCAAGTTTTGATACGTTTTTCAATAATAATTCACTGCTATTTTATCTGGTTATATTATTTTCTAATAGAATCACGGAAGTTAAATTGATTAACGCATGTCAAATAAATTAAGTTTATAGTACGAAGTTTTATTATACGTGTGACTGTTAGGCCCGATTATAAAATACTTTGTGCCACTAGGTAATAAACGAGCTACACTTACGCTGCAATACGCTTATGCTAGCATACGGTAGCCTTGTGGTTCAGGCATGCGGGGTCGTGGGTTCGAATCCCGGCTCGTTCACCACCAATGAGTTTTTCGGAACTTATGTACGGAATATTTACCGTTAGCTTTTAGGTGAGGGAAAACATCGTGAGGAAACCAGTCTAATCCCAATAAGGTCTAGTTTTCCCTCTGGGTTGGAAGGTCAGATGGCAGTCGCTTTCGTAAAACTAGTGTCGATGCCAAATCTTGTGGTTAGCTGTCAAAGCGAACCCCGGGCTCCTTTAGGGCAGAACCGGGAATAACGCTAGGAGGATGATGACTAGAGCATCAAATTTGTGTAGCTTCCATCCAGCACAAAGGCGAACTTTGCACGCATGAGGAGTGAAAATATTGTTCTCTATAGTTATATTTGCTATAACACATTAATTTACGCAAAATGTAGGCCGTATACGTAATTTTATTCTTGTTTTAGGTAATAAGTTATTACGTGGTTCTACGTTATTATCCACTCGGTCAAAATTATGGAAACCTCCCACAATTTTACTTCACTGAAAGCATCAATTAACCCGCTTAATAAATAGCAGCTGTTGATTAAGTATTCGAAATATGCGTCAACATCAGTTTTTTTTGTAGTGTAATATCTGCATGTATACTCTCTAGTATGTAGTAGTGTGTACTCTCTAGTATATAACTAGTCTATGATGCTAGTATATAAGCGCTGTATTGAACCATATATAGCTGTCTAATAAACATCGTGAATCTAACAACTCGTTTCAATCATCGCCACAGCACATGACGACCTTGACCAGTCGTGATTGTGGTAATCGCGAGTGGGTGCAGGAAAAACAGTGACCTTCATAAATAAGGCAAAATGTACCAAAGGGACGCTAAAGTGTTAAGAGACCTTGAGAACGTTTTATATTTTTGGGTACTCATTGGACTAGTGGCAATGACGATTTTAATCTTACTGTGTTTTTGTGTTTGCGCGCGCGTATGTCGTTAACTAATGAACCTCAAAAATAAATTCATCATCATCATATCAGCCGAAAGACGTCCACTACTGGACATAGGCCTCCCCCAAAGAGTGCCACAATGACCGGTCCTGCGCCACCCGCATCCAGCCGACTCCCGCGACCTTTACCAGGTCATCAGTCCACCTTGTGGGGGGCCTACCCACGCTGCGCCTTCCGGTACGTGGTCGCCACTCAATAACCTTTCCGCCCCAACGGCCATCGGTTCTACGTGCAATGTGCCCCGCCCACTGCCACTTAAGTTTAGCGATTCGGAGGGCTATATCGGTTACCTTGGTTCTGCTGCGGATAGCCTCATTTCTGATGCGATCGCGCAGAGAAACTCCCAACATAGCCCTCTCCATTGCCCTTTGGGTGACTTTGAGCCTTCTTATGAGGCCCATAGTAAGCGACCACGTTTCCGTGCCATATGTCATCACTGGCAACACACACTGGTCAGACTCTCGTCTTGAGACACTGCGGAATATTGGACGAAAAGATGTGCCGTAGCCTCCCGAATGCTGCCCAGCCGAGTCGGATTCGACGATTGACCTCTTTCTCAAAGTTGGACCTACCTAACTGAACAGTCTGTCCTAGGTATATATAATCGTCTACAACTTCGAGCGTAAAGTGTCCGATTGAAATGGGGGTTGGTACTACATGGAGGTTTGACATGATCTTTGTCTTATCCATGTTCATCCTTAGACCAACTCGCTCGGAGGCTTTACTGAGGTCATCGAGCATCGTGCTTAAGTCCTCCATGGTCTCAGCCAAGACTACTATATCGTCAGCAAACCGAAGGTGAGTGATGTACTCGCCGTTGATGTTGATGCCTAGCCTTCTCCAGTCTAGAGTCTTGAACACGTCCTCCAGTGCAGCGGTGAACAGTTTTGGGGAAATAACATCCCCTTGTCTGACACCCCGCTGCAGCGGAATAGGCTTCGAACTCTGATCCTGGAGTCGGACTGACATAGTGGCGTTCTCGTACAAACACTTCAGCACTTCGATGTAGCGGCAGTCTACTTGGCACCGTTGGAGAGACTGTAGTACAGCCCAGGTTTCGATCGAATCGAAGGCTTTCTCGTAGTCCACGAACGCTAAGCAGAGAGGCAGGTTATACTCCTCAGTCTTCTGTATAACCTGGCGGAGCGTATGAATGTGGTCTACGGTACTAAAACCTCTTCGGAAACCGGCTTGTTCGGGAGGCTGGAAGTCATCAAGCCTGCGTGCGAGACGATTCGTAATGACCCTTGAAAACAGCTTATAGACATGGCTCAGAAGTGAGATGGGTCGGTAGTTCTTCAGCAGAGTGTTGTCACCCTTTTTGAAGAACAGCACCACCTCACCTCTGTTCCACGCCTTTGGCGTTCTCCCTTCCAGTAGGACGGTGTTGAATAACTTCTGAAGGGCCGTAAGGATCGGTTTTCCACCCGCCTTCAGGAGTTCGGCTGTAATTCCGTCTTCACCGGGTGCCTTGCTATTCTTAAGCTGTTTCAGAGCCATTCTAATCTCGTACAGGCTGATGTCCGGGATGTCGTCGGTGTAGTGTCGGGTAAGTCTAGCTCTAGGGTCTTCTGCCGGACCAACTTCGGGTTTGCGAGTTGACGTGTATAGCTGTCCGTAAAAACGCTCTATCTCACTCAAAAGCTCAGGTTTGGAAGAAACGACTCTGCCGTCCTCAGTTTTCAACCTTGCGAGCTGGCTCTGCCCAATAGACAGATCTCGTGCGAATACTTTCGAGCCCTTATTTCGCTCGATGGCCTCTTCGATACGGTTCGTATTGAATTGGCGCAGATCGCGGGTAAGGGACTTGGAGATCCGTTTATTGAGCCGCCGGTATAAAGTCGCATCGGCTGAAGACTGCAGAATCATTTCACTCCTTTCCTTCATGAGCTTCTGAGTGGAGCTAGAGACCCTTTTAGTTCTGTTGGGCCGCTGGGCCTTGAAGAACTTAGACCCAGTGGCACGGACAGCTTCCACAAATCCGTCGTTGAGTTCGTCCACATCGCCACCTAGGCAATCGAAACGGTTTTGGAGTTCCAGCTGAAAGCTCTCGGGGGTTTGGATTTGGGTGGATACTGGACGGAGCGTAGACTTCATCAGGCGAGAGCGCTCTCGCTTGACACATATATTCAATATGCCTCTTACCAGGCGGTGATCACTCCCGGTTTTAAACGTATTGATTACAGAGACATCATTGAATACATGCTTCCTCGTCGACATGATGAAGTCAATCTCGTTTTTAGTCACACCATCGGGACTCATCCAGGTCCACTTTCTGTGCTCGCGTTTCTTGAAGAAGGAATTCATCATGTAGAGTCCCTCCTTCTCCAAGAAACCAGCCAGTAGTTGGCCCCGGTGGTTCCGACTTCCGACTCCGAATTGCCCCACTATCAGCTCCTCACCATCTCTCTTGCCCAGTTTAGCGTTGTAGTCCCCCATGACAACGGTGAAGTAGGTTTTGAAACTATGCATGGCCTTAGATATATCTTCATACATAGCCTCCACCTCGTCGTCGGAATGTGTCGAGGTCGGCGCGTAAACCTGTATGACCTTCAACAAGTACCTGTCGGATACTCTGAGTATAAGGTACGCCACCCTAGTCGACACACTCTCGATCTTCACCACATTGTTCCTAGGGACTTGTGGACGATGAACCCGACACCTCCCTGGGACTGTTGGTCGCCCTCCCGGAAATAGAGCAAGTTGCCCGATTTAAGGGTTATCGTGTCCTCCCCCTCTCTTCGGACTTCCGATAACCCTATGACGTCCCACCGCAACTTGCTCAATCCTTCCTCTAGTTCCGTTATCTTTTCGTCAGTCCGCAGTGTGCGCGTGTTGTATGTTGCCAGGGCCAGGGGTCGTCGGTGGTGGTAGCCGGATCTTCGCCGGAGATTCTTAGCACCCCTGACCCCGCTAGTACCCTGGCCGCTACCATAACCAGGGTACCGGGGGTCGCCGGAACCTCGGGGCCGTGGCTTTGTTGTGTTCTGCATGGGGGGTATATGCCATAATCGCCACGCTTGGCATGCGGGTTGGCGATCGCAGTGTTTCCACCGAACTCCAGGGATGCTGCTGCCCATCCCCCGGTGGTCCTGGTCGTAGTTTTAGGACATACCCGGGTCCACTAAAAACTATTTAATAAATTATAATTAATGCCAATAGCAATAAGTTGTACTTGCTCCTCATATTTCATGCCAAACAATCTTTCAAAAATAAATTAAAATGATTGATTAGTGGAAAAACAATGAGTGTAGTATATCCAAAGACTTTAAATCATACAGTATATTGCTGACATGTTATTCAGTGCGAACTCTATGTGGTCGCCGGTGCCTCTTGTTCGTTAAATTTCTACGTCGTCATTGCGAGACATCTACGTCATTGACGATGTGAACGAAATCAGTTTACTACCTGGAACAATATCTCTACTCTTTATTGCACCACGACAAGAGAGAAGGATCTTATAAAAAATTTGCTTAGTAAATAACGGTAACAACAGACGCTCTTGTCGCTTCTATCCTTTTTATTCTTAGTCGCTTTAAAGCGATCTCTTCGAGACCACCTTTGGGTAGCAGGAACCATTTAAACTAGAATTATAAACGAAAAATAATGTTGTATCACAATATAAAAGGCCGTATACCGTACCATAACGACAGTCTTATCGTTTCAGGTTAGGGTCAAACAGGTGTTGAAAGTTTGTACACGTTGATATATTGAATAACGCGATTTTACATTTATATACATATACTATTGTATAATATAATTTATCTACGCACATATCATTAGTGCTCTTAAATGCGTTCATTATGATGCGTGCATGCGTTAATTCAGAAACCGTAGGAAATGACCAGCATTATTACAACCAATTTTACTATGAGAGCTTTCTTGTCTGTGGTAGTACATAGAGTAGGCAGATTTCTGTAAGGTTATGAGTTTAAATTTGGAACAGCTGTCAAAACTCATATGGGTCTCTATTCTAGTATTCATAGATATTAAAACAGTTATCGATGCGAAACGTTAATTCAGTATGTTTTTTTAATATAAACCGCACGATATTTGATCTCGAGTGACATGAGAATAGAGACTTCATTCGTTTGTCTATGATTTAAAAAAAAAAACATTCGTCTTGACTTAGGATCGAATTGCCGCCATTACTATTGTCATCTCTTTGTTGGTTTTTTTGCTGTTACGAAAGTAGAATTGTGAAAAAAGTTTGCAACTCACATTTTAGTTGAAAATATGAGTAGTAGTGACTCCGAGACCGATATGCACACACTCCGCCGGATATCGTAAATGCAGCCACGATTGGAACAAAGATATTTTACAGGTAGCACTATAGTAGCAATGCAGGTCCTACGGCTTCTGAACCCATATTAGAGTTCTTATGATATGTGTGTAGATAAAGTAGTGTACGAAACTGTACATAATGTGGCCTTAAAACACTCGTGTAATCCTATTATGAACCACACTCGTATTTTAAGGCCTCTGATTATGTATTAGTTGCATAATAGTTATTTTCACCTCAGTAGCTCGAACTTTGCTCACTCCGTGAGACAAAGTAGCTTTTTA
Source organism: Epinotia bilunana (assembly GCA_947049275.1). Taxonomy (NCBI): domain Eukaryota; kingdom Metazoa; phylum Arthropoda; class Insecta; order Lepidoptera; family Tortricidae; genus Epinotia; species Epinotia bilunana. The sequence continues at coordinate 6,805,873 of OX346253.1, forward strand.
ATTTTGATGCCGAGCACTGACATTTCATCGTATGGGGTCTATTACAAGTTCAGAATATTTGAACTTCATTCTTATATGGCATAATTATTTGCTGGGCCTAATTTCATACCTCCTAATCGTTCCTAATACTAAACATCAAGTGTGCTAATATATTGGAAACGAATAATGTTTTTCCTAATTACTAAGCCTAATGATTATGTGCCTAATTAATAGTGTTCGCGTATTGAACGCCATCTAGCGGACACCAACCGAAGAGGAGGAGCCTCCAACTTGCGCCGCGCGGGGGCGCGGCGATGACTCGCTCACTTTACCATCCACGGGTGCTAGGGTTATATAAATTCGCCACAAATCAAACTTTATTGTAATCTCATACAATATTTCAAGTTATAAATAAACCACATTGTAAAATCATAAAGAAGAAGTCAATCATTGAAGAGACCCATCTCCTGTTCCTGAATTACTCACGCCAACCCTCAAACATTGGTCCTTCGAACCGGATTTGAACGGACTACGGGAACGGACATGGCATCCATTGTTGAGAAGATTAGGGGAAATATTAGCTTCAGGCCTCACATATAGCTAGGAGTGAACAAAAGAGACATAAATAAGATGAAAGATCTGAGACACGGAAAGTCGCTAGGCCTGTTGCGCCTAAAGGAAGGCATCGAGTATATAGACACTGGTGTCTTCCCCTTGTCTTTGTATGGAGACTATAATATCCTGGTGGAAGTTCCCAGCCCATGCAACTGGTAGTATCAGAAAGTGACATACAGCCATTTGGAAGCTACACGAAGTGTGGAGATCCGCTGATGGTAAATCATCTTCCGATATTACCTATGTTTCCGGAGAATATGGCATACATGAAACATGCCATCATTGGGTGCTTAAAAATTACATCATTCAAGCGCTGCCCGTGCGTCAGTTTAAATTCTTGTATAATTTGTGACTAGATTTACTATATTATCTGGATGCTATTTATTATTTAACATAAAAAAACTAGTGCGTGTGCTGATCGCTAGTCAATAATATTCGACGTCCATAATGTAAGTATTCATTTCAGTTCCAAAGAAAGGTTTTTGGCCCAGAGTTTACTTTTATTTTACCTTGTCTCTGTTTCTATAGCTTAAACTAGTTGGCCTCGAACAAAAAACAACAAATCCGAATAGCAGTGCCAGAGAATTTCCTAGACAAATGCCACTAGATTAAAAGTAAATAAAATCACGAAACGGACGTTGTCATTGGTAAATGTACCTACCTACAAAATCACACACGGCCAGTTGAGTCCGTGCTATGGAGGACTATGTCCGGATTTACGGCTATCCGTTGTTTTCATAAAACCAACTCGACACAACGCAACCGGGGGATTAACACTAGCGCAATTAAATACCTTCAGATGGAATTTTCTGCGCGGTTATGCAACCCAAAATCTTGAATATTCAGCATAAATACGACAGACCAACCATATGATTTGAAGAAATATTTTATATAACAATATGATTTAATTCTGCTAACACATGTTTTCACACAAATATATCTATAGATATTATATACGACCCATAATGAATACCTCCATTCATCTTCTACGAACAAAAGAAAATTGCTAATACGTATTATACAACATATTTAATATTGCTTCCACAAAGCAACACGGTACGAGGTGTTGGAAAACGTCGCCTAGAGTGTATATTCAAAGTGGGATTTTTCCCATGTACTTTCCCGGTGGCTTAGCGTGCAGGTAAATAGTATGGGTAATTGGAATTTGATAGATTCACGTTCACGTCGTGTTTAAAAATGGGTTCAAAATTTACTTACAACATTTCCTTCAAGAAAAGGTTTAAAAGGTTAAACTAATAGCGGTTGCTGGAGAAGCTAAGATTTATAAAACGTCAATGGCTCAAAGCGTTTTTTTACTACGGACTAAATCACTATTTAATAAAGACAAAATGTAGGTCACAGACAAACTAAAAGAAACAGCTGTCACTTCCCACAAACCACGATGAAGATGAATATTTCAGGCCTAAAACCTGATCAGTGTGATCCAGTAGGATATATCGGGTCGTCAAATTCAAAGAGAATTACGAAGGACTATTTATGTAAAGTAGGGTAGAGGCACCTTTTTCACATATCTGCTGCTTACCCACCCAAGCTACTTACTCTTCTTGCACGTACTTTCCGAATATGAATCTTATATCGCTATTCAAAACGGTGAAATTTGAACGCAAGTTATAAAGTTAGATGCGAGATTGGGGTAGCAAAGAATAGATATCGGTCCGATGTGGCTCGTATATTCTCATTCGCTTGGGAACTATTTTCTTAGACATGTCGATATTTTTTTTAGGTACATATTCATGTATAGTCAGAATCATACATGAATATGTACCTTCAATCAAATTTATCATTTGTGAAATGAGTCGATAGCTACTTCTTATAAAAAAAACCTGTAGCATATTTATTGAATTGGATATTCTATGGAACCTATGTATGAAGCAGTATTATTTCTTAACTATTGAAACTATTGACAGACAACCAAGAGCCCAAAACCGCTGAAGATATAAGCAATGAAATCCAAAACACATTATTTAAGGGACGAACTCGTAGAGGCGCACTAAGGAAAGTTTTTCGGTAATAAACCCCTGAGGGAGTTAAATCGGGGATGGACTTTTAAATGGAAACCTGCACATTTGAGACTCGACTATTCGGTTTGAAACAAAAAAAGCACTTAGCATTTTTAGAAATGTATGTTATAAACAGGTGAAAGTTTATATGGGAGTTTGATAAGTTTTGTAAACAGAAGCTGTCCATGACTTTGGTAACATAGTTACGACCTTTAAATAAAATACATTCATTCGAACAAAGTAGCAGCCATAAGCTAGTTAAAAGATAAGAATCCCATTCATTTATTCGAATGTTTGAAGTATAATACCATTTTATAATTTTGATTATTCTTGTAATTTACAATTTATTGTGATAATTTGACTATCCATTTATGGATACCTTTTATTACATTTTAACATAAGGAAATTATCCAGTGATATAGCATGCGTCAGATTGTGTGCCTAATCTAAGAACACGCGTTGAACGTGAAACACCTGGAAATTTCATTCCAATTTAAAAACAATATATAGAAATGGTTTTTTTTTTAAATAACGATGATAGTTTACACCAATCTAGCCCTATAATACCGTAATAGGAAGACGCATTGTTTCAAATATTCGTATCAACACAATATGTATTCCCATACAATCCTAACATAAATTATTGCTGATTGTAACTAAGAAAGGCATTTATGACACAAAACCTAACATCCGCATTCCATCCACACCATGTAAATGGTAGTGAAGCAGAAGATTGCTTCGACGCGAAAGATATTTGCTGAGCAAAAAGGCTGATAACAACTCCATACCTGCGAAACTAGGGCCGCAGGCGATTTATGCTGACGCTGACGGAATATTAATATGACGTCTCCCTTCAAGCTTTCATCTTGTAGGCTTATGATGGTCGCGTTTATCGCCTGATAAAGCATTCGTTTTTTCTGATACCACGTGGATAGATAAACAGGAAACTTATGCTCTTTCTCGCCTTTATTGCATGTGATAAACGTGGAGTAATAACACTTGGAGTTTGTTATTGACAGATAGCGTTTTTCCATTTGATTAACACCAGTGTAAATAATATACAAACAGTTTATTTGAGTTTGGCATGTTTCTAATTGAAACTTTTTCATGTTGGTGTTTGGGTAGAAAATCACAAGGATTAACATCGTCCTTTAAAAATTACCTGTTATGTTCTACGCACATAAACCTCGTAAGAGGTCAATGGCTAGTTAATTATGTAGTTCATTATCTGTGACTTGTCTCAGAAGACTGACTAGTTACTAATGTTTGTCTAATTGAGTCAGCAAACAGAATAGTACTAGGTAGTATTTTTACAAGCTTTTATTTAACTTGCCCTGTTAGTATGTATGTAAGTATGGGACAAATCTTTCCCATTAATCAAATACACTCTTCAGCAAATACGCTCGTTAATATCCTACCTAGCTCAATAACTAATACATAGGTGGTTGCAGTATTTTAAGCAGACTTATTTGGAATATTCGATTTAAACTGACTTATTTGAAATATTCATTGTATGTTTCCTTTCAAAACTTGAAAAAGCTACTCGAAAAACATAATTATTATTCTCGAATTCTGAGCAACCTAATATGTACTTTTAGATGTTCAGGAAAACGAAATTGTTCGAATTTCTAACCCCGTACCACCGTTATTAGAAATAAATAGACATAAAATAAATGCCAATCAAGTTTGTCTCATAATACGGTCTTTAACTGGTATGTAGGTAGTCAATGAAGGGCGCTTTTATGAAACGTGTAAATAACGTAATATTTTTAACTTTATTGCATTGTATGAAGTATAACAATGGACACAATTAATTTATTCGAGCAGTTTACGACAACACTCAAGAGGCGCTTTTCTTAAGTCTTTACTTACATAACCAAAACCACTGCACCACTGTGCAGAGCCTTCGTGTTAATCATCATTTCAAGACCCAGCTGAATCTTAATTTCATCGCCCTTAATCAAGATTGTTTCGCCTATACACAGATTGACTTCAATTATCATTAGTGCGAACAATACAGCCAGTTATACATACGACCATTATTTTATCTGATCGACACGATTGAGATATGCGATTCCTGAACAAATGGACATCTAATTGCTTTCACTCGAGAAGGGTGATAGTAAAAAACCGGTCAAGTGCAAGTCTGACTCGCGAACCGTATAAACTATCAATTAACTCAAGGTAAAGTAAATGTCCCAATATTTGACACCTTCATTCTTAATTTATCTACGCCACGGAATCACCTTCGATGTAATTATTTTCAATAACGTAAGAAAACGATCAACATCCATATTAAATTTCCTCTCTAAGCTTTTATGAACCCGTAAAATATAAATTACCCTCGTATGAAATAGAAGAGAATACAACGATTTCTAATACCTCAATGTATCAATGCGTATATTTTGTTTTAGCTTTTTCCTAGCCGATCCGCTTTATTTTTTCCCATTACTGAACAAAGACAAACGAATACGACGACAAAATAGACCAAAGTCATTTTCACCTGTTAGATTACTTATTTGAAACCAACACAACAGAATTCAATTTCAAACAACGAATAACTTATTAACACCAACACCATCGAACTACTAAGACAATTGAGTCACGATATTTTTTTTGCCTCTCATCCATGAAAGAAGGCCTGTCTGTGCCCAGCAGTGGGACGGTATATAGGCTGTTTTTTTTTGACCTGCTATTGAAATATACCCATCCCTACCCCATTAATTCTAGAAAAGTCTTAACAGCGCGAAGTAGGAATGGGGTCAGCGCCATCTATCGGCCCCATTTGGTACTAACGTGCAAGGGCAATCAGCTTAGTATGTATGTATGTTGGTGTTATAGCTATTATTGTTTATCACGTGAACCCATCTCGATTATAATTTTTTTATTTGAAAGAGTGTACGTCTATAATAGTCTTATAGGAATTTCAAACCAAAAAAATACTTATAAAGTTGATTTTCCATTAGTATGTATGTTTATCTTAATCACAAGTAATAATTTCAAATTTTTCGCTTGGATAACTTCGGAGATAAGGGAGGGAATGGTATTTTTTTTAATTTTCCTTCATAGATCGAAATTCTCCAATGTAGAAAAAAAAGAAAAACTGTTCCAAACAGTGCAACTCAAGCCCTTTCATATGATACCCCACTCCTAACCTAATAGTTGAATATTTCCATCCCCCCTCATATTCGTAATTTTTCATAGAAAATTAAAATGTATATTTCATTTTCCCATTTTAATAGGATTAAAATATTATTTTTTGGTTTTTAATTTTTTTGTCTGGGGGGGTTTTTTTATTTTTTTTAATTTTAGGTTTATTTTGTCCTTTTTAAAGTATGTATAAATATTAGGAAGGTATTTAGAGTGATTAGTTTCAGGTTAGGTAGGTATTATTCTGAGCAAAGTTCTGTTAGACGCGCAAAAAATGCGCAGTATACTTCTGAGTCTCGTTTGAACGAGACTCTAGAAGAACGATCATCTAGACTCGCCAGGGATGCACAGGCTACTGCTCAGTTTAGATTAAATGAAACTTCTGAGCAAAGTTCTGTTAGACGCGCAAGAAATGCGCAATCGACTTCTGGGTCACGTTTGAACGAGACTCCAGAACAACGGTCCTGTCCCGTGCCAGAGATGCTTACTCTACGGCTCAATCTAGAGCTAAACTCAGGGATGATTTTGAAAATACATACACCCGTTTGTTGATACAGTTTGTTTGATATGTAAAAAACTTTGTTACCGTAAACAAGTAGTCAGTTAGAATTTTACAGGACGATTTACTACCAAATGAGGTGATGACTCAATATGCTGTTATCACTACGTGTCACCGATGCACTACTACACTTCGCAGGGGAAGAATACCTACGCAAGCTTACTGGAATGGTATGTCATTCGATGAAATTCCCCTTGAAATAAAGACATTATCCGATGTGGAAATACGTTTATTAAGCGAGATAATTCCATTTGTAAAAATGGTTAAACTTAGTGGTCGTTTTGGACAACATGGTTTCCATGGTCAAGCAGTTCTTTTCGGTCAAGATGTTGAAGAAATAGCCGAGCAGCTTCCACTTCAAATGAGTAGTGCTGGTCTAGTGGTCGTGTGTGAGGAACTGAAGTCAGTATTTGTATTGTAGTATTTGTGTATCTTTGGATTACGCAGATATTCTGTACAGATTCCAAAGCTGCGAGCTGCATTAGATTGGCTTATTAGCAATAATCATTTATATGCAAATGTGACAGTAAACTTTGGTGATACTTATAATGTCAACGAAATCTGCCATATAATGCAAAACGACACCGACGTTATGCCTGCTTCTGTTAACACAGACAATACTTTCAATTGTTTCCAAGATATTGGTAATAATCGACGAATATTGAGAGGCTCATTTCATCAGTCACAGTAAATTTCGTGATTTTTCTCGTGGTAAGCAATGTACTGCAAACGCCGCCGTAGCTATTGCAGTTACTATCATTAAATAGACGTAAATGTAATAGACTCCATTTGAATTTTCAGTGATCAACTGTATTCCAACAGTATACAATTTCGAAGGGCACCAGATTTGGCCGAGGCTAACGTTGAATACTTACGTGTTCAAGTGTTACAAGTCAATATTGAGGTATTAAATAATTCATGTTTAATACACGTTCACCATGAATCGACATCGATTTGTGGCCATCTGTGCATAAATAATCAGGACATTGGACTCCCAGATTTAAAGAATGGCTTAGCGGAGTTCTTTGCAGATTTTGGCGTTGATCAGGGAGGTATTGTAGCATGTAATGGTATATCAGTCGCAATCTGGAAAACTGATAGTTTATATTGCTTGTTTGACTCTCACTCTAGAGGACTAAAAGGTCGTGTAGCTCAGGATGGTGCGGCTTGCTTGATATGTTTCCCCGATATGACATCGTTGTGTACAGTTATAGAGTATCAAACATACCAAAATCACAGCAAACTAGACCTGACGATGATCAATACAGTATTACTAAAATAACCTCTGCTTGTCAGCCATTAAATCAAAATATATCTGAACCAGGAAACGATAGTGACATTATAGAAAATACCAACCAGTCATCAGGATCATCCAATGTTTTGAATAATGATGATATTGTTATTACCTCGTCAGTTTTGCGTGTTATACCTAGACGAACCCATTCTTGAATTATCCGCTGTAATCGATAACGAGAACTGTGATCAGTTGCCTGTTCATCAGCTGCGTAGAAAAACGGAACCCCCTTTACAAATAACGAGGGAAAAAAGAGAAGAAGAACTGTCTTGGTTCCAATTGTTTCCTCGTGGCAGAAATGGTTTACAGGAAACTCGGTGTCATCCTATAACACCTTTAGATTATTGTCAGGCTAGAATAATGGGAGTTGATACACATTTTCGAAGACATGACTATCTTTTTTATGCATTATCGGTTATGGAATTTTTTAGAGCAAAGCAAAATGTAGGCGTGGTTTTAAAAATGCAACAGGGAGAAAATCGACCTGAAAACTTGGTGGAAAATATTCACCTAAATATGCGGAACTTGCGAGGATCAAATGCATACTGGCAAAGTGTTAGTTCAAACCTGATTGCCATGGTTAAGAATCTGGCCCCTCCTACATGGTTCCTTACCTTGAGCTTTAATGATCTAAATTGGCCTGGGATGATATACTGAAAGCACTTCTAATTGCTGCACAAAGGCCCAATGAAAATCCAAGCGATTTAAGTTTTAATGACAGACAAAAATTGGAAGATGATCATCCTGTGACTTTGAGTCGTCAATTCATATATATGCCCAGAACTATGCTTGTTTTTGGTATCTCATTTGCCCTTGTTTCGAAAACGATGAACAGCCCTTATACATATTAAACGGTTCTGGGCATATGATGGTACATATCATTTTCGAATATAGGGCCATATATGGGTTAATGCTTTTATGAGATTTTTGAACGACGAACAACGATCAAGTTCTAGGAGGACAGCTTATAGACTACTGGTGACGGAGTCTATAAGCGTTTCAGAATCGTCACTTTCTGAATCCACACTTACATATGTTATGCTGGATTCAAAATCCTCCAAATGTCGACACCCCTGAAGGCAAATCTTTGATCAATGAGATTGTTTCGTGTTCTTTACATAATGATGATGACCAGTTAAATGAAGTGGTTAAACGGGTACAAATTCCCATTCAACAATATGTTTTAAGAACAGGAATGACCATAATTGCCGAATTAATTTTCCTAGGCCAATAAGTGAAGAAACAATTTTGTTAGGGCCTGATGAAACTTTGCGCAATAGTGGGCGATTTTGTATTTTGGATTTTGTATCCTGGGGAACAATATGTCAATAATTACAATCCGCAGTTATTGAAACTGTGGAAAGGGAATATGGATATCCAGCCCTGTGGTAATGTGACGGCTGTATCTTATTACTTAGCAAAATATACTTCAAAGCTCGTGCTTTGAAGTATATTTTGCTTATTTTGTATATTTTGGGGCTCGTGCCCCAGGAAGTAGGTCAAGCTGTGAAAGATGCCGTTAGTAGAGTGCGAGCCTGTCATGGAGATGTAGGTAGATTTTAAACCATTGTAGAGTTTCAGCGTGTGAGTGTGCCTACAGATTATGCCACTTGAAATTAAGAGATAAATCACGTAAAGTAGTATTCGTCAACACATGCCGACCACATGAATGATACGGAATTCTACGGTATGACAGTGACCAAGGTCAAACGTATCAAAACATATTTGACAGGTATACTCAAAGGCCATCTATCCTAGAGCGTCTCAGTTTGGCAGAATTTGCAATTAATTATGAGCATGCCACTCGACCAGTAAGCGATGAAGACGACGGTGACGTGGAAGCATATGATCAAATAGAAGAAGGTGGTGAAAGTGGACCGATAACCATCAGACTTCTAAATGGTAACATTATGAGGAAGCGAAGAAAGTCTGCCATTCTGAGGACTCGCTATTATACACAAATGGGAGACGGAGAAGGCTAATTTTATAGCTATCTTGTAGCCCATGTGCCATTTAGAGATGAAAATGATTTGCTTCAAGGCTATGAAACGTGCGAAGAAGCTTTTATGGCACAACGAAACCGATTACGTCCATTTCAGGGAGATTCTGTTGAGCAGTTTCAATACATCGAACACGAGTTGCAGCAAGTTATTGGTCAATCAAGTGCTAGCACTAGCCGAACCTGCACCATTTAATGACGGCAATGAACAAGCAGTCCACAACGAAAACCAGAATGTAGAGGTGATTGTTGATGGATACGACCCGGGAATGGCTGATGTTGATATCGAAATAGAAGACGTTGGAGAAGAAATGCGGGTAAACATAACAGATGATGATTTTTATGCCATGGTTGGCAGCATGAATGTAGAGCAAAAGAAAATATTTGATGAAGTAACGAAACGAATTCGATATGAGGTGACAAATCAATGTGACTCAAAAATTCCTTTAAAATTATTCGTGACAGGAGGAGCTGGCAGTGGTAAATCTTTTGTGTTGAAAACATCAAAAAGTAAATCATATTCGTCAATGCTATGCTCCAACAACAGAGCAGCTGTTAAATGCAACGTTTGTTGAAGTAGCCGCATCAACAGGAGTTGCGGCGCGTCTTGTCAACGGGAAAACCATTCATAGTGCATTTGCTTTAGGTATCGAGAAAGGTAGAGAGAGCTACAGTCCATAGGCAGCATGACTGGACAGCGGCTGGAAGATATGAGAAGAAAATCGCGTCACATTCGTTGGCTTATATATAATAGATGAAATTTCAATAGTATCTTATGAAGTTTTACGATCTTATTCATCTTCGTTAGCAAGAATTAAAGAACTGTCAAGATATTTTTGGTGGAATAAATATCTTAGTTTTCGAAGATATAATGCAGTTGTCACCTGTCAAAGGCAGTTGGTGTTTCAAGCAACCAATTATATTCCAAGGAGAGCCGCATTTATGGCACTATTTTAGGATTTGCGAGTTACAAACCAACGTCCAGCAACAGAACGATAGCCAATTTATAGACATTCTTAATAATCTTCGAGTAGGCGAGTTGAAAAACTACTAAAGTGATATTTCGTACATAAGTTTTTTTTACTACCCAGCGGTACGAAGCAGAGTTCCAACCCAAAGTCGCGTGCCTTACCGTTCGGCTAGTAGCTCTACATTGATACCTTACCAATATGTTATAATAGTGGTCTAAAGAGTTTCGCAACTCTTCAGATTCACCTTCTCAGAAGGACCGATTATAGACGATCCGGACAGCAAAGTGTACAACGCAGACAGAAGGGTAATCAATAAATATACTAATCAATCAATAATTTATTCATTAATCAATTCATCAGTCAATCAGATAATGTGCCGAACGATTTTTCCTGGGCAAAGGAAAGCTAGTAAAAAAGCCGCATCAATCTATTCATCAAGGAGACAATCAATTTATCAGTCTGATTTATCAGTCGGTTCCTCCAATCGACAAATCAATAAACCAATCGGTTGATTGAACAATCAATTAAGCAATCAATCAAAATAATAAATTATTCAAGCCATAATGACATATTATTTGAAACTAAGTATTAATTCATTGATTAACGAATAAATCAAATATACGATCAAACAAAAAAGTGCCTTCATATAATATAAGGATTTCATGTGTTCCGTTCGACATCCGAGATCCTCCTTGAGAGGGCGCCACTGCGCTCGAACGGAAGTAACCTTTTGAGTCAAACGAGTCGCCCCTCGTCGGTGTCGTCACGTGACCTCTGCTTCCGCCGACCTGTCAACTCACGAAACAGCGCCTCGCTGGTCGCCATATCTGATTGCCATAGTTGCGTCGTCTGCCGTACTGTTCGGAAGTTCCGTAATATTATCGTAAAACTTTGCAGCGAGGATCCTTTAGCCTCGCCAATCGATTTAAAAGTTTAAGCTTAGATTACCAGGAGGAAGTCCTAGTATATAACGAGTGTTCAATATATTTTTTATTTTAAATTTTCGTATCGGACTACCCTCCTTTGTAAAAAAAAAAATAGTTTCGTGAGTGTTTCGTAAATCACATCATGAACGACGAGAGTCGCCCCGCGTCTGAAGTAAGGGATATGGAGCAGTATGAGATATCGCTAGAAAGAAGTCGTGTGCCAATGACCGATGATTTTGCCGACGGCGAAGCTGTACGTATTTTTCCCACAGTGAGACAAGTTAATGACTATAATGACAAAATGGTAGATCTAATGGGCAAAACAGTCAAAATTTATACGTTAAATGCTCTCGATGAATCCAAAGAAACCCATACCCCTACATATGGACAAAAACCCAATCAAGCTGCTGTTCCACAAGATCCAAACTCTACGGGAGGATTACTCAATTCAATAAAAAATGCAATTGGTGCTAGAGTCATGTTACGAATGAATTTAAAGATTTCGGAAGGATTGGTTAATGGCAACATGGGTATAATTAAAAAAAAAAGAGTGGAACGGACTTCGCAGAGATCAGTTGGAAGAAGGAGAACTCCCGAAAAAGATTTTCATAGAATTCGATGACAAATCGATCGGAAAAAGTTTTAAAGACGACAATGGTTGGGTTCCAACACAGGCACAAAGTTTGACCTTTCAAGGTCTTAGAGGGTATAATCATATCAGGCGAAAGACGTCCACTGCTGGACATAGGCTTCCCCCAAAGAGTGCCACAATGACCGGTCCTGCGCCACCCGCATCCAGCGGACTCCCGCGACCTTTACCAGGTCATCAATCCACCTTGTGGGGGCCTACCCACGCTGCGCCTTCCGGTACGTGGTCGCCACTCGAGAACCTTTCCGCCCCAATGGCCATCGGTTCTACGTGCAATGTGCCCCGCCCACTACCACAAGTTTAGCGATTCGGAGGGCTATATCGGTTACCTTGGTTCTGCTGCGGATTATTATTATATTTGCTTAGAGGGTATGGCAACTGCTGGGCCGTAACAGTGCATAAGCTCCAAGGGACCACAGTGGATAAAGCTGTCGTATATTTAGGGAAAAGAACTTTCGCGAAAGGTGAAGCGTACGTGGCCTTAAGCCGCGTAAAGAGCCTGCAAGGTGTGGTTATTACAGAAAGCTCTTCAATAATCCGCATGAAAGATCAGCTTTAGCAGAATTGATAAGACTAAGAAGTAATAATACACAAACTTAAGGCTCAATTCCTACTGCGGCAGAGTCGAAGCGACGCGACGCATCATTTCGCAACTTGGAACGATGTGCAAAATGATGCGTCGCATCGCTTCGACTCGCGTCGACTCGATGATCTTCAAACGGCTGATCAGGTCATGGTTACCTTACCATATCATTTTAATATCTTTGAAGTAGACCAAGGTACCAAATTTCGAATCGATAGGACATAATGGAAGGTACGTGTAGTCAGATCCCCTCATCAACTAGAAAAGAGCTAATGATCTTCAAACGGCCGAACAGATTTTCATGAAACATGGCTAAGAACACTCGGGTTAAAATTATCTACCTATGATACAAAAATACGCATTCAAATCGGTCCATCCGTTTTGGCGCTACGTTACCACAGACAAATACACAGACACGTTAAACTTATAACACCCCTCTCTTTGCGTCGGGGGTTAAAAACCATTCCAAACTTCAAGTGAGATATTTCACTTTGTGACAGATGACAGACAGACGGACAGAGTCGCACCATAAGGGTTCCCTTTTTCACCTTTTTTGGTAAGGAACCCTAAAAACGAGCACAAAGACGATTTCCAATTAGTGTTCCTATTTTCTACGATTGTAGGTATACAAAATGGTGAGGTGCAGAGCAGCTTCAGATTAAAAGTAGTGTTAGGGTGAGTAGCACTTTATAAGCTTTGTTTCTTTTCAAGTGACACCAAGCTGTCGAGCATGCTAGGTGTCAAATATATGAAAACATAGCTTAGCACATCTCTGGACTATCTGCACTCGCCCTTTAATTATAAAAAATGCGTTAAACCGCCGCCAGTAAGTAACGACAAACATTTCTTGATATATTTTCTGCAACAGACTTCTTAAACAGAGAACAGTCTCAATTGTCAATTACGTGTGTACCTTGTGGGTAAAAGAAACAAATAGACAAGGTTTCATTCGCAAGTCCTCCAGAAAAAACAGAATGGAAGTACCCTTAAGTCACAAAGGCATGCTTTGATGGAAGATCAAATGCCCTTATTGCAGTTAATAATATATAATACATCCCAATTTACTTTTCAGTACACAAATTTACAAAATGCTAACATTTTCTGATAAAAATGTTACAAAAGGCTTTCTTCATCTACAGCCTTGAAAAATTAGCTTATCCATTGCTCTTTTGTTATCCTATAGCTCCCAATATCAAATGTAGCCAGTAATGTATACGTCTTCAGATTTAAGGAGGAATTGTGTTACAAACTCACAGGATGGGTCGGGCTAACTTCAGTAGCGCTTCAGCCCTCGAGCTGAGCGGATGACTAAAGTGCAGAGGCGATTTTTTTTCAGAAACTTTTAGACATGAAATACGCGTCGGTCCCTACGGACTAGCGTTGGTGTTCGATTCCAGAGTAATTGAGTGCTGTGTTGTTTTTGACTGGTGACAAAATTATATAATATAGATATTGAAAGTGGTTAATATGGATGCAAGTATTGTGCTGATTTCCACGGGGACCGTGAAGAGGCGTTTCCTAGTATAGGTGAATATTTTATATATTATCAATTTAAGATTATTGTTAATTGTTAAGTGTAAAAGAACTTGATTCATGAATAATAGTCGCCGTTGCAAGCGCTTTACAGAATCTGTTCTGTTAAACAAATAATTTATTTTAATGAACTTAAAACATGCTAAACTTGACTTTTGCTATCGAATGTAAGGAAACACGCTTATAATATAAATAAGGCATAAAACGCTTTCACATTAATGTAAAGGGTAGTAGTAATTATGGTTTATCACACCGGAAAAACTCGCGTGTTTTCTAATAATTATTTGACTTTGACTTCGTTCAAGATAGTACGGTAAATCCTGTAGAAAATATGTGGTGTGTGTTACTGGTAATGTGGGTGCCAGTCAATGGGTAAAGCCTAGCCTACAAAAACACATCATGAATCGCAATGGTAACAAACGACTTTGATATTGGAAAATACCTGATAATCCTCGTAATTCATAATTGACTCAAAACTTCTAAATCCATGTTCATGTTTGATTTTAACTTATCGAATACAAAACCCTAAATAGATATATTTTATTGATCTACGCTGATCCGTTTTCCCGCCGCGTGATCCTAAGTAAATGAAAGCCGTGCCAAACTGACTAAATGTTGAACAAAATATTAAATGAAATGGAAACTTACAGCGGAAATTATGATCTTAACTTAAAGGTAGTAGGGGAACGCGCCTCGATGGCGCGTGAATAAAACGCAGTCTACCTTTAACAGCTTATTAGCTGCGGCAGTAACTTCACAATAATGGATTCATGTGCAGATTATTTTCATAATTACCAGTGTTTATTTTGTTTCTTATTAACATGAGTGCTATTCCCGGTTGTGCCCTAAAGTAGCCCGGGTCCATTTTGTTTCGTGATAACACTATTAAAAATTATTTGCTTAACAATAAATACTAAATAAATCACCAAAACAACATGTCACTCACCATTGAAACAAAGCTGTCAAAAAATTACGTAGCTGACGTTAGCGTTCTTTTTTTCTGAGTCGCCAATACTTTGAACTATATTTTCAATGCGCGCAATTTTACTTGAAACAGTTAAAATAAAAAAAAAGGAACTTGTGGGGCTTCTCAACGGGCAACATTTTTAGGGCAATGTGTGATGCATGTTTTGGAGCAGCCTGGAAACAGGTGCCTATTACCGCAGGATCCAGTGATATCCCCTTGAAGCCTTGGTTCGTTAGTAAAAAAACCTTTAATAGACGTGAAATATCATGCTTAACTCGTATGATATTGGGCCATACGTGTGCTCCGTCTCATCTGGCTAAAACTATAACAACCCTCTTTTCCGTCGGGGGTTAAAGAGCTATACTCAACGGCCATATTGTCATAAGGTACCTATGGCTAAATCAAGAATTTCGTTCATTACATCAATCAGTCATTTTATAAAGTTATTCAACATATACACTTATATATATATACTTTAATTCTGATAAAAACTGGCCAAGTCAAATCTAACCTACTTTCAGATCTCACATTTTTAAATAACAGCATCCATCCAATAAAGCAAAGAAATAGAGTTTAATACTTGTTCATAATAATATTTTTTTCCTATAAATACATATTTGGATTTTGCATAGAACTTGGCACTCATTTATATCTCCATTAACCCCCATTCGGCGAAGCTCTCAGCCAAGCAAAATTTTTGTATTGAACTTGGCTCTCTTTTTTACATTTATAAGTGGCAGTGAGCGGGGCACATAGCACGCAGAACCGATGGCCGTTGGGGCGGAAAGGTTCTCGAGTGGCGACCACGTACCGGAAGGCGCGGCGTGGGTGGACTTATGACCTGGTAAAGGTTGCTGGAGTCCGCTGGATGCGATGCGGGTGGCGCAGGACTGGTCACTGGCGCTCTTTGGGGGAGGCCTATGTCCAGCAGTGGACGTCTTTCGGCTGATATGATGATGATGATGATGATTGAGATTTAATGTTTTTTCTCACAGAGTGAGTGAGACAACGCCAAACGCGTGACAGTTGACAGCGGCAAATTTATAGCGAACGGGTTGTATAAAGTATTTTTCCCCTCACTGCCTCGGAAAGCCGTCTTTTATCCTTTAAAACCATTGGGCAAAAACGCATTTTATCCACTAGTGGGGAAAGTAATTTGACCTTGGAGCTTGTTTAAGTAGCTTTTGATAGATAACAAAACGTACAAAATTTCACAGATGATGGATTTCTGTTGCCGATATAACAACAAATACTAAAACACAGAATAAAATAAATATTTACAAACTTTTAAATAATTGCTTGTTCCCTTCATCAGGCAATGGGCCTCAAAATTTATGGGGAAACTAAAATCCGACTCGCACTTGACCAAAATTCTACTTGATATTACTTAACTTAAATTAAATTAAATAAAGTTGTTTTGCATGTTGCACTTTCCTCGCTACAGTGAGGTGAAAAGTTTTGTGTTACACACAGTATTGTACTTCTCGTGTGTTCAACCACTCGCTACGCTCAAGATTCTATTTTAGAACCACTCGCTTCACTCGTAGTTCAACTATAGGATCCTTTCGCTTGCTTGTGTTTCAATTCCAGACTCGCAGGTAAAGTACAACTTTGAACCCTTGTAAACAAATAACTATATTTTTTCATTGAATCTTATGTATGTACTTCACTTTTATACTGTTACTGGTTTAGGCACGAATAATCATTTAATTCATCGTTGAGAAAGAAGCAGGATGAACATAAATGTAATAAAACAATAAATAACTAAATCGGTATTCGTAAGCGGTGCCTATGTTTATGTGTTGTTCGGGAGCGCTTTTATGTAGATTTACTTCTGTTCCGTGTATAATTATGTGGTGCCGCGCGCCGCCGACGACACACCGTTGGCCGGTTGTTTAGCGCGTATTACAAGTTTTTTGTATGGGGACACCACTTATTTTTTGATTTTTTTTTATATTTCTGTTATATAGCAAATATAAAATACATATATTGGAATAATTTCAAATATCTGCTTGCAACGGTTCCAACGCTACAATTTTTTTTTGTATGGTCCCCATTTTTTTTTTTTTCTACGCTTCCACACAATTACCGAGCTGGATCCCAAATTTTATCCTTCTAGGTCATCTGGAAGTAGGTTAAATTTAGGTACTATTTGTCAGTCAGTCAGTCAGTGCTAAAATTTACGACTTTTTGACCTTCATATCTTTATAACAGTTTGAGCTAGCTTCATGAAATTTGGGCTTCTAGATGTCCTTATAGATATAATTAAACACACGTAGTTTTATGTGTTTACGTTAAAAAGGTTTTGAGTTATAGAAGGGTCAAAAGTGGCACTCTTTACAATTACACTCGGCGCTGGCTAGAAAAGTTCCTTTCCTTGAACTTGGCTTGACACGCTGCCGCGTGTCTAGATGGTGCCTGCAGTTCTTTATTCAAAATAACTCTTTTGATGAATTGAAGTTAATTCAAAACCAAAGAGTGTTATACATAATAAAACTTGATTTTATCGTTAATAGACAATTCAAGCTGTCAAGTACATCATGTCACGTCATTCAAACAAATAGTTATCTAATTTAATAAACTGATATTAAACCATTTCAGAGTGGAGTCTAGTCAAATCAAAATGGACACGATTCGGCTTGACCATGAAATGAAATATAGGATTATTCATTTAAGACAAGGTGTCGCGGTAACCGATATCTCAAATGAACTGGGTATAAGCGTAAGTTCATATTCTGTTTGTTTTGTAATACAGCATTTATTTTGTATACCCACAGGTTATATAAACTAAATAGGTACCTACAATGTTTTAGTGTATTTGATGGTCATTGTTATCTCCAGACGCATACAGTTTACCGATGGATAGAGAGACGGGATACTGAAGGTCATCTCCAAAATCATGTGACCACGGGGCGTCCATGTCAAACATCTGTCACCGAAGACCAGCCCCCCTATTCTGTAACTGGTTTTAAGCTCACGTCAACGCTCACCCACAAATATATCTTGACATCTCAATGCATTTTAACTAAGCGTAGGTAGAGGGCTAGCCCTCACCCCCGCTTTAGCGCGTAGCGAATATCAGCCCAGAGCAAAGTGCAGCGGGCTCTTGGCGATCGATTTATAAATTCACGTAATCTATCAACTGAATTTGGCGTTTCACAAACTACAATAAGGAGGCGTTTACAAGAGCCTGGATTACGACACAGAATACCGGCTAAAAAGCATTTTCTTACAGCAAGGCACAAAACACTTGATTTTGTAAATAGGTATTTGAACTTCAACTGACGAAGTTGTATTTTTGGACGAAAAAGTGTTTTGTTCGTCTGCTCGTGGTCGGCTTTCGTTATGAGGATGAACGATAGATACGATAAAAAAAACGTATGCCAACGCCAACGATAGCAGAAGTGGAAGAATAGCATTAGGATTTTGGTGATGAATTTCTAAAGCCGTTCCCGTAGAATTGGTTGAAGTTGGTGGAAGATTAAATGGCCAAAAATACAAATAAGTGACGTTTAATTGCCGACAACCAAGGTTTTTTATCCCAATCAAACCATCGAATTTATTCAGGACAACGGCTCTGTTCACAACTGCAGAGTTGTTCAAAACTACTTGGATAAACCTGAAACTAAACAGTTCCTGAAGCGAATCGTTTTTTCGGCCCATAGTCCTGAGGCTCTAGTATAAGTTTTACCGAAACAAAACTTTACGATCGCGTTTGCGTTTTACCCTCAATTTGTATGGGATTTGACAGCTAAACGCAAACGCGGTCGTAACGTTTTGTTTCGGTAAAACTTATGCTAGAGCCTCTGACTTAAACCGAATCGAAAACGTTTTGGGGAAGATGATACAACTTTGGGACAACAGCCGGGTTACAGATGCAGCATCGTTACGGAGTCATGTCTTTGAAACATGGAAATCTCTACGAGGATCTGCCTTTTGCTCCAATGCAGTTCAGTGAATGATACAACGTTTGTATGCCGTTACTGTTGCTGAGGGCGGATATACTCGCTTTTGATACAATCACAGACAAGTGGTGGTCTGTGGATAGGATTGTCCGTCTTTTTCTTCGTTTTTTCTTTGTAGGTTTACACCGAAAAGTAATTGTATGATCTTATCCCTTAATGCATGTTTTTTTTGTCCCTAGAAATGTTAAATCTTGTTAGGTATCTTATGAGTTTTCAACAAGTAATTAGGTTTTGTTTATGTAAGCTGCATCTTACACCATGCATTGAAGGGCGTAATTCGAATTATAATTTTCCGAAATGTGTATTAAGTGTGAAGTACGAGTACATACCAGTAAAATAAATCATTTTTTTAAATATTTTGTTTTATTTTATTCCTAAATGAATCCTATAATGATACATTTACATAATTTACAATTCGAGCAACGAAGTATTTAATTACCCGAGTGCACCTTACATAGGTATCAAAACTCAATATAAATAATCGAAACTATTACTATTATGATTGTGAAAGAATGAGATAAGAGCTAATAGGCATGATGCCTCATGTTTAAATTGATAACGTAGTGAGCCTAAATGGATAGTTATAAAATATAAGTAATTAAAATCATAAAAAGATTGAACCATGAAAGTTAGAAAAAATATGCGTTTTTTTATTGTAAAATAGTAAATTTAAAGCGGAATATATAATATAACACCTAACTGTGCGCACTTTAAATGGGTCATACGGAGATATAGGTTCCCGTCCTCTTGTAAACATTGCCAAAGTTTAAGGGTTATAAAACAATATTTCACATTTCATTTGGTAATACAGGATTTAGCATGCACCATGCAGATAAAATATTGTCAAACAGAATTATGGTAGTATAAAGGCATTTTATTTTTATTTATTTGTTTTATTTAATAACTATTCACAAGCAGCAATGCAGCTAAAAAAATATAATCGTGATTTTGCACAGTCAGCAGCAAAAGTGGGTCAAGTGCTCAAAATGATCTACACACGACTATGTCAAGAGGATAATAACTGTCTAACGGGTTGGCTTAAAGTAATGAGAATTTTTATTTTTATTTATTTTTATGAAATCACTAAGTATAGGTTTTTATGTTATTATTAAAATAAACTGTCACAGGTATGTCAATTACTAATTACAATATACAAAAAGGTCCCCCGTCCTCAATTTTTCGCAACTTGGTTTTAACCCCTCTCATCATACTTTGGACCACATCCAACTTTATTTTTTTTAATTGGCTTTGTATTCTACGCTTAAACTGCTTTGATGATTTTGCTTCCCATCCATCACTATAATTGGACGAGCTTTAGGGACGTTTAGGGGGTTAGTCTTTCGGCACGAAATGTATGTCCCGGTCTCTCAGCCACTTCTGGGTGCTTGTTGCATAATGAGAGCTTGCTAGATCGGGCCAGAATATGTATTTTTCATCAGAATGGTATTTATTGACAAATCGATGCACAATTGGCAAGCACTCTCGCTCATATACTTGGGCATTGATAGCTGGTCCAGATGAATCTCTGATTACTGCCTTTGAAATCCCTCTAGCAGATATTACCGCCCAGACTAGAACTTTCTTTTCGAATTTAAGCTTGCATTTAAATTTCACGTTGTCCGAAACTTTACTTTTATCGACGGTGTAATACCCGTCGTTACCAGGCAGGTTATCGTTGGTAAAAGTGAATTATTTTTTGTCATCCATTACTATTGAAATTCCTTTACTCAAATGGTTTCTTCGCAACCTCCTGCACTTACTAGGTATTTCTTCAAGTTGCTTGTCGGAATATTTGGGTGCTTTTTGTCATTTGAAGTATTGAATGTTGTGTTTCTTTAATATATTCCTGGGGATGCGTCATATTTGATGGCTAACTTGTTCTGTGACACTCTAACCCCATTTTGTGAAAACTTAGGCACTTTCTTTTGGACTCGAGCACTAAGAGCTGGAGGTCTACCAGTTTTTGGTAAATCTTTAGTGCCTATGCCAAGTTCCCATCGGCGGACCGAGCGGTAAATTGTAGACTGAGGGACATTTTCAGTTTTGAAGTGTGCGATCACCTCAGATTTTGCATGTCGTCCAAGCAGATGAAAGACACGTTCACACAATAATGCTCTCGCAGACGTTATTTATTAAATCAGAATAATTATTTGCCAGAAATTAAAGAGATTGACATTTTTGACATAACATACAACAAAAGAATAGAAGTTTTAATTTTATTTCTGCCTGACAGTATCAATTGAAAAAATTCTCATTACTTTGAGCCAACCCCTTAGATCATTTTGAGCATACATAAACTATACATGTATAATTTTTTTGTAGTATTTGATGTATTTTACCACACCTTCAGTGTGGTAGTTTTGGGACTATTTCGGTGGCTTTTATCCTTCCACGAATAAATGCTCGTTACGTATCCTTCCCTTAATGAGATACCGAGTAAGGGCGGGTTACATCAACCACATTTTACAGACCGGTTAACGTTTAATATGGCGTCAGCAGCCGTCTTCTCAAAGAGAACATTCAAACTTCCCATACGTACAGATTATGACATCTACTTTTCTTTTTTCTTTTTCTTTTTATTTAATAAATTTAAAAAGCTAACTAACTTTCGTTAAATAGAAAAGTGTCGGTAAACCCTATCCGGTTTAAGTATATCGACACCGCATTTGTGAACAGTTATTAAAGCGAAGACATCGAATTTGGACATTATTTGTAGAGGACATTTTGTAGAGGACATACGTTAGAAGAAGATACTGAAACACGGTTTCTTGAGTACTTTTAGATCGTTTCGTTTCTTTTATTTGGAAATCGTATATAGACAACTTGTGTATCAGATTAGAAAAAAAAAATGCTCTGAGGCGATTGCAACGCTTATCTGACGAAAAAACCGCTATTATTGTCTATCACGGCTACGTTGCGTCGTTGCTTAGGTTTGGTCTTACTATTTGGGGAAACTCAACTGACATTAAAATGGTGTTTATTAGTCAGAAAAAATGTATCAGAGCTATTTGTAGTAAAGGACTTTTACAATTTTGTAAACCTCTATTTAAAAAAACCTAAATTGCTGACCTTAAGTAGTATGTACGTTTTAAAAATAGGAATTATTGTTAAGTCTAACCCTAACTTATTTACAAAACTAGTGTCAAATCCAAGGTTAGGCTCTAGAGATCCTACAAAGTTAATAGGACCAACATGGAATAGTAGTTTATGCAACTGATCCATATTGAGAGGCCTTAAAATATGAGTCTGGTTTTATTACATAAGTTCAATACATAAAATAAAAAGAGCTATCATAGGGGGCTTGATTGCGCCATATATGGCACTGCATGAAATGTATGGTTAAATAGCTAGGCATTATACTTAATTAAGTAATAAGGGGCTCCCACTAAACTGTTATCTTTGCCAAGCGGCCGGAGAGGATGACGCGTTCAATCCCGGCGTAAGCATCTTGTCTGCCTTATGAGTATTGGGTGGGTTCCAATTTGGCAGTTGGCGAAACGATTATATTTACCAGCTGTTTTCAAAATTACCGAACTACCTCCCTTCATACGTAGGTGAAATTCGGTACATTAAGTAGGTAGGTACCTTGATTAAAATAACACAAGTAGAACCTTAGCCTGAGGTACAAAATATGAACAAACGTGATGTATTCCTTTGCGAGTAATGTAACAGATTACATCAAACAATTTCCTACCCTCTTCGGCCTAACCGTCTTTGGTGTATCTACCTACACTCGTTACATTTTCATTGGGAGTTAGCTGGGTTCCCTAAGATATTTATGGTAAAATGAAAAAGAAATGTTTAATTTTCTCATTAAATTATTTCCTTATATTGCAATTCAATAACAATTTGGATGGGATCCCGTCTCTTGACCAAACAACTTTTAGCCAAATGTATCATTTGACCTAATGCATTTTTGGTCAAAACAGTGGTATATTCGGGTATTCTTGGAATATCATCAAATATAAGTCATTAGGTTAGGTTAGGTTTTATTTATAATAATCCTATAAAGCTTTCCATTTAAGAAAAAAATGCATTAGGTCAAATGAAACTTTTGTCAAATTAAACATTTGGCCAAAAGTTGTTTGGTCTAACATTAGTGAACCATTTTATAAATTTATTTTGCAACAAACATTTTTTTTAGGTAAGTACCTACTTACAATTTTTTTTTTCAATGAATGGTCTACGAAAAATACTGCATGACGCTCTCCAGTCAGTTTTTGTATTGCTTACTGAACAAAAATAAACCTTGACTCGTTTGACATAATGTCGAATATTGTAGGTACGACAAAGACTACATTATAAATTTGCACGATAATAAACGCAGTACACTCCGGCGCAATGAAACACCGTGTTTATCATGGCACTTTGAAGTGAAAATATGAATATATGGTTGAGTAATTTATTGAAAACGTACATTCAAACGTAGATACACTCCCAGTTTATAAAATAAAAAAAATCATTTGATACAACTAAAAACGCCAATCAAAGTTTAAAGGCTTCCATTCCTGAAGATACGCCTTGAAAAAATAAAAAATGTATACAAACCTAATTATTGTTCATCTATTAACCCGGTCAAACCACAAACAGTCCGGTTTTTAAACAAAATCCTAAGTTTGTGGGTGATCCAAAAGTTTTGATAATCAGCATGATTTGGTCTCGTGATGATAATTTGTGATTGTCATTCCTACTGTGCCACTATTCAATAATAACCTTAAAATTAAAAAAAAAGAATTCATTCATTTGTTTTTCTTTAATAGCTAAATAAATATGATGGTATATAATATATTCTGACGTCTGTAAAATGGGAGGATATTTTGTTACTTATTAGGGGCGGTGTTGGCAAAATTCTGGTGCATTAAAAAAGAAAACAATAATAAAATTAGAAGTTTATTCATTTGGATGCCACGAAATTAATAAATCAAACAAATGTCATCATTTTTTTAAGGCACGGCTCACGTAACAAAGTTCAAGGTAGGTTTTTCTGGTCATCAATACATATTTTTTAATTTATTTAAATAGGGTGGACGTAGGTGACAAAAGTATGAATATAAATACGAAGGGAGAGTGATACATGATAATTCTATAGCAATTAAGCGAGGCCGTCTCAGAAAAAAACCAATGAAATAAAAAACCAATTCTATGAGATTTTTTTTGGCTGAGCTTGCCGATTACCAGGGTTGTTTTTCAGACTTGTGAATTATATAAATCTAGTTGCCTACATTGTAATCTAGACCTTTTACTATTACTTCATATTCTTAGATATGGATAACTCCTCAATAAAATCGGTGCAATTGCGTCGATGTAAAAACTAAGCTTCATTTCGTCTATCCAAAGTTTTTTTTTTATGTAGCAAAATTAAAACATTTTTAATATATTATATAGGTAAGTAAATTAATAAAGAGTGTATTCAATAATTAAAAATTATATGATACGGAGAACTTCTGTTTTTAATACCGATTATCAAAACTTTTGGATCACCCCTCGTAAGTAGCACATGATTATCACGCGCGCGCAATTGACGGCAATTTCAAGAAGCGCTAGAGCTACATGCGCACGCGAGAGGCTGCAATCCCATGTAGCACATGAGCATCATGAGCGCCGAAAGGGTTAATGTTGTACTCTCACATTACGCTGCGAGCTACGGACGAGAGTAAGGGGCAGTGTTAAAACCTCCTTAGCATAAGGCAGATTCTCTTTGTTTTCTTTGTGAAATCCAAATGTCTGTCACTTATAAATTTTACAACATGATTTACTACATTTTGTGGTTTCAATAATAATAATACAATATCAAACATGGGCAACTCCACCTGCAACCTGGCAGTTGGAAGTTTTACTTCCAACCATGTGTTATCGAATACCCTAAAAAAATCGTTCGACTGAAGACATGGTAATTACATTTCGATGGGTGTGTGACTCAACCTCGTATATAACATATATTGACTTTAATATATTAAATATTTATCAAAATCGGAATTTGGGGTAAGGGAAACACACGAGTTTCGAACAGGGGTAGTCAACTAAAAACAAAGAATGTAAAAACGAAGCGCAATGTTTTCATTGTAATGTTTATTAATAGTTAAAATAAAGTAGCTTCACTCTAATCACTAATCAACAAGACTTCTCCATCACACGCAAGTTTTTAACAAAATCTTCCTCTGCTTCTACTTCCCACGATAAGACGGCGGCTCTTCCAAAGGTTTTTGATTTGACGCCTTTACGTCCATTTATGATGGTTGATCTTGGTATTCCATAATGTTTGGAAGCCTCGTACCCAGAGAATCTGCCACTTTGAACAGCTCTAACGGCTCTCTTTTTTCTAAAGGGTATGACGCATTATTGGTTTTTCTCACATAGTTTCTAGGCATTTATGTTTAACAATTAGTATATAATCTTTAAGCAATATAAGCAACCAAGATGTAGGTATAGGCAACTGTCATTTGACATCACAGAAAATAAAAAACATTGTGACCTCTGACATCGGGAAAGAGAAACATATGTCCCCCTTAACCCGGCCATGATAGTTTCCCTTACCCCGGTTATGCATTTGTAGCTTATGTTACGAAACATATCAAAATTTGATATTCATAGCATAACCTTAAATAAATTTACTGCTACCAGCAATATTATGTTACATAAAACAGTCCTGATATAAAACTACAGCGGCTGACTTGCCTCATAACATTCCTACGGGCATTACCAGTAGATCCCATCAGATCGAGGACATTAAGTAAAATGTGACGGTTGCGCTTCCACAAAAGTGTCCCTTACATCTTCCATACAATTTATATGACCGGCCATAATTCCCTCCATTATCGCAAGCTCCGGACTGAATCAACTTCCTTGATGGATGGTCCATTGACATGGAAAAACATCTTTTCAAGGGCTTTGGAAAATATCCCTGTATTCATTACGTTGATACCGATACGACTTAGATTTGGGTAGTAGGAGTATAAGAAAATAATCCTGGTATAACAAGACCTTTATAAATGGTTTTAGTGCTTGTGATTCAAAACGCTAGATTTTTGCGCCAAATATGATTTTGCTTCATATTTGGGAAATAAATATTTCAAATCCGTTTTGAGCCAACATGGCAGGCTTTTAAGTATTTGGTCCGGTAAAACTTAAAAACCGAAAAAAAAACATCTGTCAAAAAATAATTTTTTGGTACAAGCTTTAGTTCCCGTCTGTACTGTTTTGCAAAGTAATCAACAACTCGCCAATGGGCTCAAACATGACGAGTTTATAATGTTAAGCATATAGTATAATGAATCACCTGTAATAGAGTTGTCACCCAGAACAAAAAACCTTAACATAACTACGCGTAGAGCACAGTAGGTACATATAGGCGCACGGGTTCTTTTTTACTTGTATTTACTTTTTTTTGCATTCTGAATTAAAGGAAAAACAAAGAAAGAAAGAAACACTTTTATTAAAGTAACAAAACAGAACAACACAAAATATATTATTTTAACCATTATCGCCGGTATCGAAGATGTAACGAAGATAAATTCCAGTAGACTATAGTAACAGTCAATCAAAAAGGGCAGGAATATCGGAGTCCAAGGATAGCAAAGTTGTGTAAAATGTGAGAAGATCAGAGTCCAAGAGTAGCCAAGCCGTTACATATAACCAAAATCACAGAAAAGCACCTTCACATTCATTTGCGGGAGAGAAAATACAATAACATCAGTAATCACTGCAATCAGCAGCAAGTCCTTGACAGTTAAAACTATAATCAGTAGGTATTACGTTCCGTTTTATAAAATTCGCAGGAAAACACACTATGTTTTGAAAAGACCTTCAATATTTATTTTTATAGATCAACACTTTTCTCATGTTCTTTTATTTTATTTTTATTAATTTGAATAGGATATTTCATATTTCCTTCATAAGGGCATACAATTTTATATGTTGGGAATAAAGTTTATGCAAAGAATTAAATGTAATGGGTTCTGCAGATTATGTGATTTTACCACAATTTGTCAGTAACAATATGTCGAAGTTATAATTGGGTGTGTCGTACAGATGTAACAATCTGCGACTACAATTTCATCCAGCGTGGCCAGTTAACAGTAAGAAAGCCAAAATTGCCACATTCAAACGGGTCTACGAAGCGGACAGTCGAGCGTAACTAACCTATAAAATAGGGCGAGACTGGAAATGTATTTCATATGCCCATCCCCCGCTTTATCTCACAGCTTCATATAGCACGTGCAGTCCGCCACGCAAGACCGTCTGGTTGAAATAAAGAGAGCCTATTTTTCTTGTGTAGTCATTAAATATCTTGATAAGTTTCAAACTAAACAACGAACGGAGCGCGGTGCAATAATGATTAGCACTTGCACGACCCTCCATGGTTTCTATTCTTGTTCCATCTACAAGCGGTTTATAATTGGCGTTCAAATTTACAATTATATTGTAAAATATTAAAACAATATTCTTTGATATACATTATGTATATTTGAATGAATATTGTGGATAAAAAAACACTTGGCAGATCATGTGAATTCCATGGTCCAAATTGTATTGTGCACGCTATAGAGATACGCTACCGAGATATTTCTCAGTACAACTTGTTTGACAGTTGGATCAGCAGCGCAATATGCTTCCAGACAATAGCAATTAGTCAGCTTCGGATAAATTCGGGCTTACAAATCATTTTATGCATAGAAACCTTAATGTCAGTGATGCCAGCTAGCAGCATCAATGAATAATACCAGTGGAAAAAATAAATCCAATAAAGTGGTCCTCTACACTTTCCATTCGATAGAATCGGGAGGTGTGGAACCCACTTAAATTAATTAAATCGTGCCACATCTAGCGTCAATGTCAAGTACTATTTTGTTCATACAATCGGTCTTTCGTTCGTAGTGAAAACACTGATGATTAGTTTGAAACTTGCTATGGCCAGCTTCTGTCTACTTCACCAGATCAGCTCGATGGTGCCATAACATTGCGTTCTCACCGAATCTACATGAATAATATTATGCTCAACTTCATCTCAATCGAATACTGGGAAGTTGAGGAAAAATAAAACTATTTACAAATTTTTGTTAATCTTGTCGCGAGTCGACCCTTTCTACTTTTATACTGTATTCTTTTTTTTATTGGGAATGTTTTGGTAAGTGACCATATCTATAAACATATTTCTTGTTAATATATCGGAGAAGAAATGAATTCGGGTGAAATAGGACGTAAGTAGTTGTTGAGACTAGTGCCCTAGTTTATAAGTAGAGGGATATCTAGACTACAAAGAAATACTGAGCGGACTGTAAACACTTATAATAATTAACCAATTCTACAATAGTCGCGGGTCGCGGCGCGTACGAATATTAGTGCGGGTGAGCACGAAGCGGTGCGCGAGGTGAAGTGTCGCCCGGCGGTCGCTGTCGCATCGCCGGCGCGTCGTTATCAGTTAACGGGATTTCTCCGCGCTCTGCGGCGGGTCGGTTTATGTTGCTGGGCCGGCATTGTCACCACCAGTAGTAGACTGATAAAGGAGTTAGTGACACCAAATTAGCAGCTTGTTTGAAGCAGAAATATAAAAAAGTGAGAATAATGAAAGTAGACGTACAATTAATTCATAAACCCAATATTTATACAAACATACTTAAGACATTACCAAAAACATGTTAGAATTACGTAATTAAATCAACGAAACTTTTACGATATTATGATTTTTTTAGGTAGGTGGTAGGTAACATTTTTTTTCTTGGCAAAGTATTTAAATAAATACTGTAAAACAAGGGTTGTTTAAGTGAATAAATTTTTCTTATTCTTATTCTTATTTATATTATAAATAAATTAATATTAGTAAAAAAATTGTACTTCATCTGGCTTGTGGAAAAGGTATTTTCACTATACTTATTAGGTAACATCGAGGTAATGTCGAGGCGTTACAGCGGTAACGCCTCGACATTAAAGTCGTGTACATATGTTTGTGAGTATCTTGTTTGATACCTACCATGTAGTATGTGAATATGTGGCCGTAAACAGATCCGATCTCCTAGAAGCCGATTGACCTTTTGTATGCGGTTAACTTTGTGATCGACTATACTCAGTTACAATGTTGCTCTGTATGAAAGCGGTTGAACTTATAGGTTGTTAAATTTATTACCTATCTAATAAGTTTGATAGACGTTTCCACTGAGGTGGTGTCTTGGTTCAAGAGAACGAATATTTTGATGGTAATATTACACATATTAAATAAAATTAAAAAAAAAACAAAATCCTGTTTCGCCGTGAAGTAAACAAATATTTTCGATATGGACATTTAAAAACAATTACCTACACGTTACATAATACCGACCGGGTTTTTCTTAATTTCGGGATCGAAAATTTCGATCGTTAACCGAAAGAGTACAAAAATCTGTCACCGGTGTATTTATAATGGATGTTCAGAATGAGCCTAACCTATGTTCTATCACGCAGCTCCGCCTACATTCTTAATACACAAATGAAGCTGCACGTCAGGCAGTGACCTAGTTGTAAAATGAAAACAATGATGATTATATAAGTAATATCGAAGAATTTCAAGGTTGAAGAATATTAACAGTAAAATCGGCCTCGTTTACTGTTGTCTTACTTGATAGCTCTGTACATTTATTTCCCTCACTTTGTTACAGCGCACGTAAACCTGTTTAAGTTACAAAACTATAAACTTACACCATTGTAAACTTACAATGAGAACACACCTGGGCCGAACGAACCAGATTGGATGGAAAAGTGCCAGCGCCATTTTACCCAACATGTGCAGAATACAGTTTAAAACTAATGTACTTATCTTGTGTATAGTTTGATGCTGGATGGATGGTTAGGCTCTATTTGACCAAACTAAAAAAAGGGTTTGTTCTGAGATTAATCAATGTAATAAACTCTAATGTTAAATAAAACTTTTTAAACCAACTCGGGTAACACAGAGAGCCATGGAGCGCGCCATCCACGGCGATACATGTACTTTGTACTAACAAATGTCGGTGGTGACGTCATACCTCTCTGTCTATCAGTATGAAGCGTTTTGCGCTGCCGCCAGCGAGGTCAATCTTTGTCTCAAATTTTTGGGTATTTATGTTCTTTAATTGTAGTTGCTCCCATACAAACATTTATTCCTGTTCAAAAACTGGTTCGAATGACATCATAAATTTGTTTTAGTCATTATGCCAATTGTATATATATCGTGCACCATAAATACAATCCGTTTCCTGCCCCCCTATTCTGTAACTTGTTTTAAGCTCACGTCAACGCTCACCCACAAATAAGGCCTGAATCGTTACGGATTCGCCAAATTGAAAAGCATATTATTCGACTTTATATCAACCTTTTTCGTTCCTGTTTCGATTGTTGACAGCTCTAATGTCACAAGAATTTAATGGCAGGAATATGTTTTGTAAAATGTGCTCCATACAATAAATAAAATGAATCAACGTGAACGCCGAGAAATAATCGTCGCCAAATGGCTAGAAAATACCCAACGACCGAACCATTTCATAGCCAGGGATCTTAAAATACCTCGAAGAACTGTAGACGACGTATTGAAACGGTATTTTGTGACTTTGTCTACGGCACAGACCCCAAGAACCAAGGAACGTAGAGGCCCTCGTGACCCTGCACTGGAAAGAAAGATTGTAAGTACCATACGCAAGAATCGCACTATGTCCGAACGTGATGTCGCAAAAAAAACGTTAACTAATCAGCCCATGGTTCAACGTGCTAAACAACGTTCTTCTATGAAGACTAGAAAGAAGCGTAAGATTCCTAAAACTTCAGAAAAACAACGAAAAACCATTAAAACCAGGTCTCGAAAACTCTACGACTTCTTGGGCACAAAAAGCTTCCATTTAATTCTTGACGATGAAACCTACGTCAAAGCAGATTTTCAAACACTTCCTGGTGACCAGTACTACACAATAGCAGACGGAGAAACTCTTCCCGATTCTGAAACCACGATTGGAGTTGAAAAATTTGGAAGTAAATATTTAGTTTGGCAAGCTATCTGCCCTTGTGGTGATCGTAGCCGGGCTTACGTAGCAAAGGGCACCATTAACAAAGAAGTGTATATAAATGAGTGTCTGAAAAAGAGACTTTTGCCTTTTATACGAAAACACAATATGTTGACTTTGTTTTGGCCAGATCTGGCAACAGCCCATTACGCCAAAGATACGATTAATTTCCTTAATCGTAATAGTATTGAAATCGTACCGAAAAACATGAACCCTCCCAACGTTCCACAATGTCGGCCAATTGAGAGATATTGGGCTTTAGTTAAAGCCATTTTACGGAAATCGGGCAAAATAGCAAGGGACCACAAGGATTTCTTAAAAAAGTGGAATTGGGCGAGTAAGCAAGTCTCCAAAACCACTGTCGCACACTTGATGGAGGGCATCAGACCAAAATTACGCCAGGAGTGGAATAAAACCCAGGATTCCGGAATAAACCAATAAATGTACTTTTTTATATTATATTGATGCACTTGTATATAATTTTACTTAATGAAACAAAAGAAAATAT
Source organism: Epinotia bilunana (assembly GCA_947049275.1). Classification (NCBI taxonomy): domain Eukaryota; kingdom Metazoa; phylum Arthropoda; class Insecta; order Lepidoptera; family Tortricidae; genus Epinotia; species Epinotia bilunana. The sequence continues at coordinate 6,837,594 of OX346253.1, forward strand.
ATTTAAAATGCATTTTCAATTTGGCGAATCCGTAACGATTCAGGCCTTATATCGTGACACCGCGATGCGTAGTAATTGACGTAACTTACAAAATATGCAGAAATTTGAGGTTGCAAAAAGCAACAACGAATATGGACAAAGAGTGTGGAAGTGCTTTCTCCCAAGTAGGTACTTTAAATAGATTCCCTGATGATTTATCAAGCTCAATAGAGGGTCAAACTGCAGCCCAAATTAAAAATATAGTTAAACGACACATGTTAGGCAAGCACAACAAAGTCAAATTAAGCTAATTAATTAAGTTAGTTAAATTACGAGTATTACACTTAATTAGGATTAACTAGTTATAAGGCAGGCTCCTTAACTCAAAAATCTTTTAAATTTAAGATTAGCAGTTAAGTTTGTGATGAAACCTATAATAACTTCTTTTTAATTGAAATAAACAGTTCAATTTTATTTTTTTAAGCGTAGGTAGAGGTCTAATTTCGTGACGGGTGACCGGCGGGGTGAGCCGCTTTATCACGTAGCGAATAATAGCCCAGCCCTCCAGCACTCCATGACTCAACGCGTAAACGGAAAGAAATATTATTTGTTTTATACATTTTAAAGATAATTCGTTTCTACATGTCAGTCAAACTGTTCAATAAGTTGCCGGAATCTCTGAAAACGCTACCAACTAACGAATTTAGAAATAGAATAGGTAAAATACTTAAAGTTAAATGGTATTATGACGTACAAGAATATTTAAATGACTGTGTTTTACTATTTATATTTATTTATATTTAATGGCTTGAGTTGGGAAATTGTAATAATGTATATTAAATAATTTGTAATTAGGTTTGGTACAGACAGCAACACAGCTAACTATACACTTCAGAAATGGGAAATATTGCATGAAAGAGAATCGCACTTTTACGCTTATGTATGTGTGTGTCCTACGCTATAGGTTAGCTACGCGGACTATTATTCAAAAGAGTTTTGAAACAGTATTTTTTCTTTTATGTTTGATCCAATGACATTATTGGCATTAAATGCCATATATTGAATTGGATTGATTTGCGGATATTAATTCACGTTTGAAGATGGCTCCCCGTCTGACTCTTTTGGAAAGAACGAGAATAGTAACCCTCAAAGAGATTGGAATACGTGTGGCCGAGATAGCTCGATAAACGGGAGTGCACAGGCGATCAGTTTACTTATGGTTGCAAAGATATGAAGCAGGCGGCGAAGAAGCACACAAGACCGTCCACGATTAGCACGTCAAAGAGTTTCAAAAAGGCGGAAGACGCAGAGATGATTGTTACACATTCACAGGACCCCTTCCATCGTTCTCGTGATACAGCCATACAATACGCCATTTATATACAAACAGTGCGTCGTCGGTTGAGTAAAGGGGGACTTCAACATCATATACCGGCCCGAAAAATATTGCTAACTCAGCAACACAAAGATGACCGAATCGCTTTTTGTCTGCAATACTACAATTTCGATTGGGTAAACAATGTAGTAATTTTTGTCGACGAGAAAACATTTAGATCGGACAAGCATGGTCGCAGAATACTCTACAGGCGAAATAATGAACGATATGTCGAAAGGAACACATTGCCTAACAAGGCAAGTGGAAAAATTTGTCTAGGTATTTGGGGTTGGATTAGTTCCATGGGTCCGGGGGAACTCACAGCAGTGAGTTGCAGGATGAATGGGGCTCAATATGTGGAAATCTTAAGAGATGTCTTTTTACCATCAGTTCGCACGGCTTATCCCCAAGGTCGTATTTATTTGGCACATGACAATATTTCCATACACAGCTCCCGATTAGTGCAGGAATGGCTAGCAGGTCAACCTGACATTGAACTGATTCAGTGGCCGGCTAAAAGCCCGGATTTAAACCCCATTGAGAACGTTTCCAAGCGACGTCCGAAATAAAGAAAATTTAAGTCGAGTGGTATTTCACACTTGGGAACTTTTAAGAGGAAGTGACATGTGTTAGAATATGGTGGAGAATATGCGTTCCAGGATTAATTTAGTCCTAGACAATGGAGGAGGGCACATCCCGTATTAATTTTAAATATAAATAAGCGAGATAAAATAACTGTTTTTTTTTACCTTTTCTACATTTTATTATCAATCAATTTTATAGACATTGCATTTTTGAACGAAAATGCAGTGACAAACTGAAAAATTATAAATATATGAATGAAGAAAAATATAAATAACATTCATCCATCAATAATAATATAGTTTTTTTTTAATTCATGCTGTCCAAAAGCTAAAATATATTTTTGACAAATTCACGTGTCTTGTTATAGTAAATCCTATACCTTTTCAGAGTATAATAAAGATGCTCAAACAACTACAGTGACAAAGGCACGTCACACATACGCAAACTTTATTTAATTTGAAGTTGATATAATACACATATTTATCTCTTTCATTTTCTCTCTGCTCGTCTTTAATGGTCAGTTAGGTGTGTTGCTGTTTGTACGTAAGGTGATGAAATCGCCTGACTTAAAATTTGTATGCCGTTTTATCGGCAAAAAGTAGAGATCCTCTGAATTGTCACACAACACCTGGCCCTATTTCACCAACTCGACAATTGTCACCTGACAATGACAATTCTCCGTAGATTGCTGGATCCACAGGTAACCTAGCAACCACCTTAACTTGTAGAACAAGCAATGCATGGCGAATTGTCAGTGTCAGGTGACAATTGTCAAGTTGGTGAAATAGGGGCCTGGCACCTATTTCACAAACTTGACAATTGTCACCTCACGACGACAATTCTCCGTACATTGCTGGATCCACAAGTAGCCTAGCGACCACCTTAACTTCTAGAACAAGCAATGTATGGCGAATTGTCAGTATCAGGTGACAATTGTCTAGTTGGTGAAATAGGGGCCTGATGTAACATTACCTACTTTTTGCACAAATAAACTTTTGACTTTGACTTTGAATTGTACGTATATATATATATGCCAAACTACAGCCATTTAGGCAAGTCACAGATGACCAGAACAATGTTGTTGGTATATTAGTTCGAATATTGTCAAATTATTCATGGGGCTACTAAATAAAAAGTTTAATGTAGGTATCTAATAGATAACACAATATTAAATCCGTGGAAATAATCGTGGTGTCAGAAGACACTAATATTAAACTAGGCAAATTTTTTTTTAAAAAACCGGCCAAGTGCGTGTCGGGACACGCGCAGTGTAGGGTTCCGTAGTTGCCTGTCTGTCTTAGTTACATCGACGTGCGGTGCGGTTGCGTCGGCCGAATTTGTACGAAAATCGGCCTTTTCAATTACACATTAAGTTGGTCGACTATTACTCTGTACTTACGTCTACTTGTTCGTGATAGTTTTCCTTTTAAATTCATTATATGTACTACTACCTCGAATTTTTGCATATCCCCAGTAGTAGCCATTTAGCCGGCAGGGGGGGGGGAGGGGCCATGACTCGAACTAAAATTAGGGCTTTAAAGCCCAATATCTCGCAAACGAATTACTGATTTGAAAAATGGTTTTCGAAAACCATAATAACGAGCTATCCAACGATATCCCACACCATGCGTCTGACGAGAAAAAAAAATGACATTTAGGTGCCTACACCTAAATGTCATTTTTTTTTCTACCCCCCCCCCCCTCCCCTAGGAGGTACCTTAAAAAAAATGTTTTTCCAAATTGTATTGTACTGTTTTGTCGGCGTGATTGATTCATATATCCATGCCGTATCACAGTTTTCTAGGTGGTTACGGTAATGGTTACTGAGCTAAGCCGAAAACGGACAGACAGACAGACGGACGGACACGGCGAAACTATAAGGGTTCCTTGTTGACTACGGAACCCTAAAAATCGTGCGTTCAAGCCTCTGTCTTACTGTATAGAGCGCGAAAAATCGTTCCACAAAAAAATGCAAAAATGTGACGACAAAATGTGTGCATTTAAAGATACACTGTCAAATTTAGGGGTTTTTTAACTCTAGTCTTATTAATTCGAGCTGACATTTGAAAATAATATTATAACTTGTCATGTATACATTTATATACATTTGAGAATATAATTATTTTTTTAAAACTAACCCTTTTCATTCATAACAAAAATAAAACAGAACATTCGATTTATTTTATAGTAGTAATTAATAACTACTAATGTACTACTAAAATGCAGCTGCTGTATTCAATGCTCGAGTAAGTAATTATTACCTAGCTACCTACATGCATTAAATACGTACTTCTAAGATCAAAGATGTAAGGTGTTTAAATATTTGTAGTACCCTATAAGTTACAAAATTACGTAAAGCCCTTTACTTTTGTAATGTAATAGTTGCAGTTATATTAAGTAAGGAGCAAACTATTGAATTACGAGGTAACATTCTAAACACGTTCACAACTTTGCACTTAAAAGTAAGCCGGGGCAAAGTTGCATTATCCGACTTGAATTAATAACGACATTGCTCCCACGTCTCCAGATTTGATTATGAAAATATTACGAGAATCACGTTCTAGTTAAAAATCAGACATTTATTATAAAAGTTAGGTACTTAATGGTCCTTCTTGCGCGTTGATTGTGCTTCGGAATGTTTGATCCGTGCATTTTCCGAAACACCTGTTCCAAAATAACAGTTTTCTTAAACGACTGCTTCTAAAAACACCCGTACGCTACAAGACCCGTTTCTGATAAGCACCCATATGATAAGTAACAGTATAAACGAGAACAGCTCTATTGTTTTCGGATCAGGTATTTTTGGAAAACGAATATGAACATCATTCCAAATGTATAAGTATATTGGGAAAACACATTCGTCACATCTACGGAACAAACCGTCGTTGTTTGCTTCATCATCAACAACATCATATCAGCCGAAAGACGTCCTCTGCTGGACATAGACCTCTCCCAAAGTGCCAAAGTGACCGGTCCTGTTAGTTTATTATCCTAAAAATAATGTGCATTTTAACGAAATTCAAACATTATGGAAAGTGGGCTGGCAAGTTCTACCACCATTTGCAGTCAGAAGAGCTTTACTCATCATCATAGGTAACTTTCGATAGTGCTCGTTTCTGTGAATAATTTCTATGTAATTGCTAAAAATGATACCAGGCTCTAAAGTAATTTGATTCAGGTACCTGCAGGTAAATGGTTAAAAATACAATATGCATGGGGGAATATTCATAATCAAATAATTTACGGCAAAAACAAGATATCAAAAATTTCAGTACACTTTGTACACACAAGGTACCTTGATGATGATACCCTGGGAGTCAATGAGGATGAAGTTTTTGAAGATCCTCACTGAACATTTTTTTTATTAAAAGACTTACTAATGATTGACCCTAATTCGCATAATTAGGTTCAACTTTAAATGGTTCATTATGGTATAGTTTGAATTTATTTCCTAAAACAGCTGCGTGCAAATAGATGCAATCTTATCAAATTTCTAACTCCTCTAGCTCCTGATATTAAGGTAGTAGATAAAAATTCCCTTGTCCTTCTGGGCTCACCAATCCTGGACAAAGCTTTCCCATAGTACATAAACGAAGGACATCAAAAAGTTTGTAACTATTCGGACCGTTTACTTAAAACTAACCCTCATACGACATAAACTGTTAGCAATTTTATTATGATTGTTTGTTCCAAAATTCTCATATGTCCTCCTTTGGAAGTATCCCAACCTTTTGCCAAAACTAGACCATCTCGTTAAATCTACAGTTTTATCTATTTTCAATACGGATTGAATAACGTCAGTGGACCGGAACCTCATTGCCTATACAGGCACGGTGGTATTAGATTACGGCATATTTCAAAAGTTGCTGTTCCTGCCTTGATTTATTCAACATACACCAAAACTAAAATCAAACCAACCAAAATCCCTGGTCCAAAATTCAAAAATTCAAACTTAACAATCTAGATTCACTTTTTCTGCCGGAGACCGGAGTCCATCGATAGCTGGAGGGCTGCCTGCCCGAATACTAACATGCTGACAATTCGCCAATCGCAATACCAAATGAGACGAGCCGCTTTGTGTGCTGGTACGGGATAATCTGTATGAAACAGTGACCTGTGTGACTCTGTGCGGCGAATGGCTGCCTTGGCATACTTCTCACCAGAGACAGTTTAAGGTTTGCGATGTCGCTGCGTCTGAGAGCAGCATCTCTGTAGTTCTGCATGAATGTCACTGTGGAGTGAAAGTCAACTGTCTAGGCCTACACGGCTTGTCGTGTACAAAAAACGCCAGCCGGACATCTCGGCTGGCCAGCCTAAATGATATTTTGCTCCGTTGCTTGGGCCTTGGGGGCCCGGGTACACACAATTTTCAAAGAGCTCGAGAAATTGTGGAGACAAGTGGTGACCAGAAGGCTGGCAACTATCTAGCGCAACGGATATGCTATCCAACGCAGCAATGCCGCCAGCCTTATGGGCACCATGTCACATGGCACGTATTTAGAGGCGGTTTAGTATTTGTAAAATGTAGTTTTGTTTAATTTTTGCTTATTGTCAAGATGAAATAAATAAATAAATGATTTTTATTCTGCAAGTAGGCCGTAATGGCACTTTTAGAAGTCAAAATTCTACCAGTGTTTCTGAAAAAGAAGACCACTGTTAAGAAGAAACGCCGAAACAAACTCAACAGTCAGTCATTTTTTGCCAAAAAAAGCTTATTACAATGATATAGTTCTTGACCTACTTAAAATAAGTCAAACTGAATATGAATACAAAGAAAAAAAAAACATCATAAGACGTTGTCCTACTAGAACACATGTCCGAATAAGCTATATGAATAATTAAGCTATTTTGAGCTCCGGTTTGGGCCATGCATTTCTGTCAGTTAGATAGTCTTCAATCCTGTAATAAGCCGACATCAATGTTTTTTCAAGTAATTTTTAAGAGCTGGAAAGGGCAGAGCCAAAATTTTATCAGGTAATTTATTATAAAAATGGATACATTTACCTGAAAAAGACTTATACTTTACGAACACGAAACTTTTTGGTTGCAATTTTATTTTTATTACGTGTATTAAAATTATGGGTATTAGAATTTTTACAGAATGTATATCTATGTTCTTAATGACACAAACAATATTTTCATAAATGTATTGGGACGCTACTGTTAAAATGCTAATTTCTTTAAAGAGTACTTAGTTAAACTAGTATTATTTTACAATGTACTTTATACGTACAACTGAACAAACTGAGTCATGCCCCACTAAGCCAAGAAAAGGTCCATCAAAATAATAGAAGTTGAATCTTTGGCGTGAATCTTGCACTCAGGATGTTTAAAATATTAACAAATTTAATAAAAATAATTGAATGTATTCTGCTTCAGATGCTACTACAGCTGGCTAATTGACATCTGAAACAGAATTCAAATGTCAAGTAGCCAGTCAATAAGAAAAAATACAATATTTCTTAATATTGGCCCATTTGGCAGAACAATGAGCTCGGATTATTAATGCTCAGTGAGGTAGGTTATGATATAAGGGAAATATCACGAGAGTTAAATGTACGTACCTCGGAACACAATGAGACGGTGAATCAGACGGCATACTGGAGAGGGCATTCTTGAAGACAGATGACGACATAATCAAGACGTCGCCGAATCACGAACCAACAGAGAACGGACATGCAACACCACTACAAGGAACATCCTTTCCAACCCGGTATTTTGCGGCACGTTATGACGTTTGTATAAAAACAGTATGAAATTATTAACACCGCACTGGACTGCATTATTGAAATTATTCTAAGAAACGAGTCTCAACGGATGATCACAAAACTAGATTTCTAGAACTAGATTCAATTTTGCACGAAACTATTTAGATTTCGACTGAACTAACGCCACCTTTTTTCAGACGAAAAATCATTTCAGTCAAGCAGTCGACTCATAAATGCAATAATAACAGATATCGTAATAACATTATCTTTTGTCACGAAAAGTATGTATAGTCGAGAGTGAGCGATGTGTTTAACACAGTCTAATCAGTAAGTAGCAATCCTAATAATCCTACTTAATATTATAGATGCGAAAGCATGGATGTTTGGATATTTAGATGTTTGGATGTTTGTAACCGTTTTTGATTAGATTTTGCACGAATATAGTTAATAGCCTGGATTAAAATATAGGATAGTTTTTTTATCCCAGGTCCACACAGACGAAGTCGCGGGCGGAAGCTAGTGTCTTATAAATTGATGAGGAACAAGTTCGTTATCAAGGAAATGTTTGTGAAGGCGAATTTGGACCAACTTTTATTTAAATGACTAGGCAAAATGAGCCTATTATGGCTCATGATTCAATTTTGTCGACTGTAACTATGCTTTTATTCAGTTAATTCGCTCTCCGTGGTAGATTTTATCTAAATCGGTCAGGCATCGGTCAAACAAACTTAACAATGAAGTCTGGAATACTATACCTACTTAATAGTAAGTATATATAGTACGAATTAGGCACTACATTAAGAAGGCATAGATAGCTGTTGCGGTTATGTTATCTTTTACGTAAAATTCCACTCTGCTTTCTTTGGTTACATGTAAATAATTGAAGAAACTAACTTGAGGGTATAACAAACGAATAAAATAGTTCTGGAAACGTAATACACAGCCAAAAGTTCTTGACAAATTTATGCTCTGACACGAGGTAACATTCCAGTGAAAGGGTGTGGGGTAGGGCGTGTATGACTTCATATCACACTTTACCACGCACTCGGGTGTCGGTGGCATATTAAGTTTTATGGTAGAATATAAATTAGTTGAAACATGGTCAAGAACCTCCAAAAAGGTCGTTGTACTACGATTATAGAAGAAATGACGTATTTTATTTTGAATGCGGATGAGTGTTTATCTTTGCACGCTTAACTACAAAGCCGATTGTAATGTGATGAAAAGCAAAATAGTGTAAGAGAGCAATTGGCATACTTTTTACGGGTAATCCAATCGTTTTAAGGCCGCGTTTACGGCATGCGGTATTTCGCTCGGCATATAAGGCGTGAAACTTTTATCTACTGTATGCTTTATGTTCTGTACTGTTATTTTTTTGAGGGGTGTAATAAAGTAAAAAAATATATTGTTTTGAAATACGAATCGTAATACAAATTAGGTAAACTAATTCAGACAGCACGGTGGGATAAGAAAATAAAAGCCACTACACCTGAATGATGGTGAGGAAGTCCGTAATTTGGATGGTATGATGATGGCCTTGGAGGTCTGGTCTGGCTGGATGGTCTTAAACCTTCCAAACAGTTTTCACGCTAGCTAGCTTCGCGGTGGCGTAGACGAAAGTATTTACAGTAGATTGCATCAGTCATTAGAAATGTAGCCAAGAGCTGTAAGCATTCCATATGCTTTAGACAGATTCAATACTCATCCGAGCCTCATTTGGTCTAGGCCAGTGACGTATAAATGAGTCTTGGATTTGGTTTAACAAACACATACACAAAATCAGAAATTTACATTCATACCTGCAAAAGTCGCAGCCCTTCTTTGAACATATTGTAAATATTTACGGGAACGAATATATTATTTTCAGGAACTACATTTGCACCAACTGTATAATGATAGTAGTAATAACTGTAATATTAACCAGTTAAAATCCAAGTAATAGAAACATATAATAAAGTTTTATCGTGAGTGGTGCAAATATCAAGCCAAAATCTGCCGGAAAAACAAAACACAAGCGTGAAAATTCATGTTTATTTTTATTGATGGCCAGTGTGCAAGCGGGCGGGACACGGAGGTTTACCGTGTTACAGCCACTAGGAAACCACAGCAACAATGATCAACTTCTAGTAGTGTCACAAAGAGATTGTTGCCAGCTGCCACTTCAATTGATAAAAATATACCTACACTTCTTCAGTTAGATATTTAATTTGTCAATAAAATAAAATAAAATGACTATATTTTGATGGCTATTTAAAACAATTAAACACTTACAACATAACTAGGTAGTTATATGGTTGAAATTTAACAACCTACAGCTACTTCAATCATTAAAGTAAAATTACACCATTTATGTACCTATTATTAGCGTCAGTATTCGAAATGATATAATTTATTCATTTTAATTGTTAGCTACTCTGGTGTAATTTAAAAAGTTTAGGCTGTTTAAGTTAAGTGTTGAGTCAGTCATGTTGAAATTTGTGTCCTTGTTTAGTTAGGAGTTAGATTATTTTAATTTCGACGCGTTCTGATTAAAAGTGCGTTGCGTTCACACATCCTTAGCTACGCACTAATGCCGGAGGGGTTTTCGTTTAAACCGATTTATTTGTTGCTATGGATACTGACAAATCGGTACAGCGACAAAACGAATTCTTTTCCATACCCCTTCAGCTTTTGGGATTGTTTTCTGAATGTGGAAAATTAATTACCTACCAAGGTCTTAATTTGATTCGTCTTTATTACGTCTTTTTTGATTTTCAACATATTCCGGGCGTTCGTTTTCCCGCTGACGTAACGAATCAGAACGAACGTGCAGAACACAATGACATGTGATAAGAACGCGAAAGTGATGGTTGACCCTGATGATTCGTTCTTAAGAGTACCATTTTTATATGTATTATATTTAAGTATACAGGGTGGAAAGTTGAGATAGGGCAGTAAGGGCAGCTACTAGATCCCTTGCTGCTACGTGAAAATGCTCTTAGGAGACCTTTACTAACTTTTTAAATGAAAACAATCGGCATACACAGATTTTTGATAAAATTTACCGTCAGCGATAAAATCGACAGATTTGACTATTTATTTCAATGCCAATTGTTCTCATTTCTATCAAGGATTTAAAATACTCTTTGATACCAACTAAGGCTAGAATAGGTACTAGAACACCCACAAATCAAAGAAAACGTTTTCCATGCAGTTCGTAAGGTAATTTAATATTATTAAATAACTGAACTGATGCTGAATAACATACCTTTGGGATTATTCATTATTTTAGGTGGACTTGCACCGAAAAAATATTACTGGGTTAAGACACTAACTCGAGTTAAAATGACTGTTTTCGTATGAATCTGACGTTTACGAACCCAGCATAACATTTTTAGTGAAAGTGCCCTTAATGCCCCATCTAAACTTTCCACCCTGTATATTGTTACTAAATAGGTACCCTATATCTACTATAATTTAATATTATTAAATAACTGAACTGATGCTGTATAACATACCTTTGGGATTATTCTATGAGCGAGTATTGTTATTTGCGACGCACCCTAATCCACCCTGAACCTTAGTAGAGGATTTGCTTCGTTTAGCGAGCGTGGGAACACGTCCAAGGTTCTTTTGTAACTCCTACGGAAGGAGAATACGGAATAGTCATTTGTAAATCTTGTGAGATTAACGGCTGATTTGTTTACTAAAAAAACATAAACGAATGGACTGGGTGATACACTGGGGATCTCGGACAGCTTAGTCAGTTTAATAATATTTCTGCGAACATGTCTCCATTTTAACTATAACCTATTCCAGATAAGATTAGAAAAATCATGCGTTGGTCGTCACGAGATTTCCAGGAAGGAGGTGTTAAGCAGGGGTCTAAGATGGTTGACATTTTATCACTTATCGCTGTGGGTAGGATGTCGCTCATGTTCTGACAAGTATGCGAGTGCAAGAGTGATCGGATCCATCTTAGGCCTGCAGGAATGACAGGGTTTGTCAATTTACAGCCAAAAAAGATATATCCAAACGAATTTATTGTTTAAAATCGATATGACCGTTATGCAGTAGGTAATTAACATCGTTAAATATGATAATAAATTCACTTTGAAATTAAATTATGTAGTAAAGTGTTGGTGTTACAACTATTTCCATTGTACACATGTAGGTACCTAATCTTACATACAGGAAAAGAGGTGCTGTGACAAAAGGGTAGTTTCCGATATAAGAATATAAGAAAAAACATAAACATTTAGGTTTTTTTTTGATAACTGCATCTAAACGCGCATGCACCAAAGCAGCCATTTACTGTATTTTCCTTAGTACAAATATAAAACTATGACGACATACTTAGTATGAGCCGTCTTTGACTCAAGTTTTGTCTATTATGTATTTAAAAAAAAACCTTTGTTCCTCTTTAAAAAAGGTTTCGAAAGGCATCTCAACAAAAAAATAAAAAATAAATACTGTTTCTTGGCCACAGTTTGCTTTATAATTATATTCATTGTTTGTGCTAGAAAAATCAATAGGAAGCGCCGAACGTCGACATTCCTACTTGAATTGTTGGAACACGTCATGCAAAGCAAACTCGTCCCGAAGGGTTCGTTCCATTTCTGATAAATAAAGTTAAAAGGGTTGGGTACTTCCCAAGGGGTTTAACTTGGTTACAAACATCGAACAGGCCAATTACCGGATGAAATGTCGACTAAATTAATAAGTACAAATTCGAACTGTATAAGTACTGCATAACTCGACGAGTCCCTATTTAACCCTGAGGTAGTGTCGCTGTAAACCTAATAATATATGGCAATAATGTACATACGTCATGTATAGTCGGGACAATGTGTATTGGCAATATTGGCATTGTGTTGTTTGTTGAATGTAAAAATTCATGAAAGTTGTTGTTGTTGAAATTGCGACTCAGTATCAAGAGGGCAATTGCAAGTATTTATTTCTAAACTTAATTATATTATTCTGAGTGTTCCCGGTTGTTTCCTGCATTGTTCCTGTATGTTGTCTTAGTTTTCAACGATATTTACCATTTTATTGAATTGGAATATTATAGAATAGAATAGAATAGAATAGAAATTTATTCGGATAACACATCATTACACATACATTCACACAATGCACCTTAAGAGCTAACAAATAGGGATGTGCTACCGAAAAGGTCTCCACTCAGCAATGCAGTTGACACAGCAGTGCCAACGGCGCTGGTTTTCTGTGGATCCAGTGAGGTGTGCGGGACAGCATACTGCGCGACTCGTATTAAGGGCGGTATAAATACATAAAAATACAAAAAGTTATATTCAATGCATATAAGTTTATAAATAAAATTGTGGTTAAATTAATTTGAATCTCTAGAGTAAGTTAGAGTGAGTGTTGGTGTTGGTATGCAGCAATTATTATTATTTTTTAAAAGCTACCTAACATAACCTAACCTACCTTAGTATAAGGTCCTAGGCACCAGTACTTTGTGGGTCCAAGATATATTTTTAAGCCTTGCTTTAAAAGTTCCGATAGTGCTACTTTTTTATATCGGCGGTGGAAGATTATTCCAGCACTTCGTAGCAGCATAACGAAAGCTGCCACGGAATGCAGCAGCACTGTGCCTCGGACATATTACTCGTGGAACATGTCTTATGTGACGACGTGAAAAGGTCAGCTTCTCATATAGGTATACGGGTTTTTTATTTTGACAAATACCGAAGAGGAGTGTGGCAAAATGAAGGTGTCGGCGAGAACTCATGTTTAAGAGTTTGTTGTTCACTAGATGCGGAGTAACATGCGATCGTGGGGGTATAGGAAAGCAAAACCGCGCACAGGCGTTTTGTATTCGTTGTATAACTTTCTTGGTACGAGCTAGTAGACAGTTTCCATACACCGTGTCCGCGTAGTTGAGCTTAGAAAGAATAAGAGTATCAGTCAGTTTCACTCGCATGTCTACGCTGAGATAGTTGCGCACCCTGTAGAGAACACTCAGTCTATAGAAACAACTACGTACTGTTTCCAGCACGTGACCTTCAAAATGCAAGGAACCATCCATAAGAAGTCCCAGATTGCGAGCTTCTAAGACTCTTTCTACACTTTTGCCTGCGATACTTACTTGGGGACTCAAACTAATAAGCACGTGACCTTCAAAATGCAAGGAACCATCCATAAGAAGTCCCAGATTGCGAGCTTCTAAGACTCTTTCTACACTTTTGCCTGCGATACTTACTTGGGGACTCAAACTAATAATCTGGTTTACCTGCTTTTTCGAACCTAACACGAGAAACTTGGACTTTGTAGGGTTAAGAGCTAGGCTGTTCAGTTCTGACTAGTTGTCAATCCGGCGCAGGTCTTCGTTAAGTTTATCCACGGCTGTGTGAGTATCTCCTGGCTTGAATGATACGAAAATCTGCAAATCGTCTGCATATATGTGGAATTTGCAGTGTTTTATATTATTTATTTATTTATATCTATTATATTTATTTATACTGAACTGACGACGACGTTCAAAAAATCAAAATCAATTATTTATTCTGCAAATAGGCCACAAGGGCACTTTTACATGTCAAACGGTAATTTACAATAAAATAATAATAATCTTACACAATCATCATTTGAAATTTGCAGATTAAGGACCGGTATAAACGGTTAACAAACTAATTGTCACTAAGTTAATGAAAACAAAGCAAAATTGCAAAATATGACCATTACATTCAATATAAGGTCTGTATCAGCATTAACAAGAAGTTAATGATTTTATGTTTACGGATCCGCCTATATAAACGACCGTAAACTATATCAAGTTGAATGTTTTCATCCAGGGTGTATGGCAATTGCGCGATCAATCAAAATTTGCAAATGAAAATTTCTGTCTTCTCGTTATTTTGTTCTTCGCGAAATATTTCTCGGAATATAAGGAATGGAGGCTTTTTCTTGCCGAAAGCGCGTTGAAGATCAACAATGGCGTCATCCCACGATTTGAAGTTTTTTCGAACGCCGTTCCACCATGTCGCCGCAAGTCTGGTTAAAACAATTGACAGTCTACGTAACGCATTTTCGTCTGATACTTTCGCGCAATCTTTATAAGTTTGGATGCCGTTGATGAATGCTTCCAAGGCGTCTTCGACCGAATCTTCAATTCCGCTAAAACTGAGGTTGCAACCGGCGAAGTGACCGCAGGGATGCGCTGTCATAGCTTTAGACGCAGATACCAATCTATCGCACAAATCATTGTGTGATTGTTGCATTTGTTGCAACAATATTGTTAGGTATTCTTGAGGCATGGTCAAATTAAAAGATGTCGCGTTAGCCTGTTCACCCGTTTTTCTGCTGGTGTCGGCCGCCATTACGGTTTCTTTTTTCGGTCCCATCCGAACGAAAATTTTCCTTACTTAATTTTGCAATGCAATCCTTAGGAGTTCTGTGATTTATGCTAAACTGGGTAAGGAAAGGAAATTCACTCACGAAAAGTGATCTGTTCTCAAGGCTAGACGAAATTGGACTGGGTTTTGAATATGGCGCACGCAATATTTATTTATTTATTTATTACCATTAATATTAGCACTAACAGTTATACCTTACATGCTAATTGGCAAATTAATACTTATCATGCGAATTTTGAATGTAATATATCAAATAATTTAATAATGAGTACAACACAAAAAAACGAAAATGAATGATTGTTAGTCAAACTGCTGATTATCATTCCACATTAGTAATAGGTCAAGAAATACATAGTCAACAAAATTTATTAAGCTAAAATTATATAGTAATAATATGTCAAGAAATACAGCTTAGAAGGTCAATACAAAGAAATACTAAAGGTCTAGGTTATTAATAATAGATATTATGCAGTTATGGAGCTAGGAGTGACAACTTTCACTAGATATTAATAGGCAGCTGCCAAAAACTTTGGTTTCGAGCTTAAGAATATGTCCAGTTGGCTGTCACTGTCCAGAATATTATTTTACAGCTTTAGTACCTGATGCAGAGGGGAAGAGGCTAGTGCGCGAGTCCTCGTTGGGAGGAAAGAAGTATTTTACTAAATACATATTCCTCCGGGTCTCCAGTGAAGTATACCCTACCATACCAAGCACGAATAACGTAGGATACATGTAAGGGTAGCTGCCGTTCAGTTTTTTGTATAAGTAATATCTCAGTGAATGAATGAATGAGTGAAGGTAACGAAAGGTGAATGTATGTAAATAAGGTTAGGACTACAAGGGATGGCACAGACGTGTGTATAAGGGTGTGGCTACACGTCTGTGATGATGTGTGCTCGATAGCTGTGCTACATGATATTAATGCAGTATTCCAGAGATGTATAAGGTCTCTGAGCGTCCAAATGCAATTAATAATTATTCTAATGTTCGTAGAGATCTCTTGACGTCAAAACAAAACGAAAAAAAGGAACATTAATGTAATATTGTCAGAGATGTACACGGTCAATAACAATAAAACGTGTCAAGATCAGAATGATGTCTCTACGATAATATATATATTTTTTATTATTTAAATGAAAACTTACATACTATACATTTATATTCTCGCCAAACTGTTACATTTTAACACTATTATTTAAGTAGTTAGGTACTATGCCCTTGCAAGCATGAACAGTCCGGACTCCACAAACAGTACCCGATCACGAGTATGACGCATATCTCAGCCATCGCCTCCCTCAACCATATGATAGGGAAGGTGGCGACCCGATCAATGACGCCACCGTAAGAAAAGCCCTTTAAGCGAGCATGACATATTCAAGCCACCGGACATTGATAATAACAAAGATTAAGCGACTTGTTCGGCAAGAAACAGCATTACGTGCTCTCTTCTTACATAAAACGGAACAGTTATTTCAGGTAGATACTTATCATGATTACTTGTGTTTAAGTATATATATTCCTAATAGAATTAGCCTACTACTGGCTTTAAGGCATTTTTGTCGTTTAAGAAATCGTTGGCAGTATAATACGCCATGCTTAGCAAATTACTTTTAACATGAGACTTAAAACTGAACGCTAAATTAACAATTTCGGTGGGTATTTTATTGTAAAAACGTATGCAGTTCCCCACGAACGACGTGCAAACCTTGCGGAGACGACTGGCCTTCACTGCGATCTTGTTTTTACTTCTGGTGTTGAAGTCGTGGATATCACTGTTGAGTTTGAACTCGTGTAGGTTCTTCCGCACATACATGATATTCTCAACAATGTATTGGCATGCTACAGTAAGAATTTTTACCTCCTTAAATTTGTCCCTGAGAGAATTTTGAGCTTTTAGTTCGTATATGGAGCACACAGCTCGTTTCTGTAGCACGAATATGGTCTGGATATCAGCCGTATTACTGCATAGGCTGCCGAACTAAGTTTTCCTGCAAGGGCGGCGATATGCGCATGCTATTGTAGTTTTGAGTGCAAGGTGATACCTAAAAACACTGTTCTATCTTCAAATTCCAGTTCATCGCCCTTTAATTTTATCTTGGTATTATTCACCTGCTTGACATAAGGGAAAGTGACGATTCTTTACTACTAGCGTAATACAGTGAACCTATGGGTAAGGAGATATGCTGCCGAAGGAACGATTCGTGGCCATTGTAATAATCGCCGGCGGTCAAGTCTAGCATCTTCTGCGGAATATTAATGAAGAAAACGCATTTTCATACAAAAACCAGCTGCTGCTAGCTGACTAGCTAGGAACTCGTCCCCGAGTGATAAGATATTATTTGCTATCACTGCATGGATAGACCATGCAGTGCAAGATAAAGGCTAGATTTTTTTAAACCACACATCAATCAGTTCGTATTAATCTTGCGAATTTAACTGAGGACATAACCGTAACCAAAATTTCACATGACGACCAGACGCCATATAGTAAAATATAAAAAATAATGAAGTCGATGAACTATTGACACAGTAGGTATCGTTAGATAAGTATTTCAAAGCCATTATTAGGTGTCTTTAATACTTTTTTAGTTAAAACAACTGTTTAGGATTTATAACGATCTAGAGTTGGCTAAAAACAAATTTTTGGAGAGCTGGCTCGTTCACTCCACCTGCATAACTTCTGCCGCGGCGAAATGAAATCGAGCTTCGAAATGTCAAGTATCTTAGTACAGCACGTTCATAATGGGCGGGGTCACCGTCATGTTTATAACATCCTCTTACGGAGACCGAGTGAAACTCCCGCTAGCAATTCTATTAGATCTCCTTGTAAGAATTGCAGGTACCTCGTTCCATTTAGACGATTGAGAAACACTGGGCCTAACAAATACTCGCCAAGTATTCCTGCCCATACGGCGAGCGACTAAAGTGAGTTTGGAAATGATCAGGGTGAGCTAAGTGGGGATTTTGTTCCGTCCAAAAGTTGTGAAAGCATTGTGAATAATAAACAATCCCACCAATGTACACTTGTCGGTCCAAAGTATGTCGCATCTGCCGTTTCTTATAAACCACTGACGGAACTGTACACGCGGCGTAGTTGTTGGACACGTGTAAAATGACAGCGTCCGTTGTACTACACATTGGATGGCGGTCAAAAAAAAACAAAAATCTAAACTTCTAGATGGGAAGGAAACCTAGGCCTACCGGCTTCACCTCTAGGTAAGAAGTTTCCCCAGTCACGAAATCTTTGCTGTGCTCGATAGATGGTCCGAGAATCTACATGTGCACCGAATGTTTCTGCATGGAGCCTTGCAGCTCTTGTCGCACTGTAGTTAGCTTGGCGATAGCATAGTACCGTGTTTAGGTACTCGTTTGCCGTGTAGCGGTAAGGCATTAAGTATTTATTATTTAGTGATTTATTAACATAACCGGACACAACGTAGGACATTGTCATTTATTTAAGTTTCATTTAATTATATAGTTGAAGTGACCAGTTAAGGGACGGTCGAGAGGTTTCATATGATAGTCAAATATGAGACAATCATTGAATTCTGATTATCTCGTTAACAGGGTGTTATTACGTGGCACAAGTTTTCCTAATTTTCTCCAAAAACTAACATAAACTTTAAATTAGTTTTATGCTTAAGTCTACTTCGAAGGACAAGTACTATCAGCTCTGAAAGTATTGGCATATAATTTGGAAGCACCTTGTATGTTTAACAACAACATACGTAAAAAAAACTCAGTTGGCAAACATGTTATACGGCACCCGGAGCTCTTTTGACGTTCGTTGACTTGTACATGCCCGTTTTATTACAATCACAACTATTTCATGCAAAAAGGTATCGTTTGTAACGTAACCAATAATTAAACTAAGGAAAGCACAAAATATTACTAATTACCCAAGTTAACTGTCTGTTTCTGTAATATGTATGTACGTTTCACAGTAAAGCCATTAGCTAACATGTCGGTTTTCATTGCACCCCGCAGACGAAGTAAGAGTCAGGATGTGTTACGATACATTTGGCTACTCTAGCTGCTGCTGACTGTACGTAACATTTGGCCTTATTTAATTTGGATATTTGTCAAAGATAGGCTTTATAAAAATCTTCCTATCAAACGAGCAATATTTGTATGCAAATATAATACCTATATATCCACGTTTTGTATTGTGAAATACTGTGACGGTTCGAATATTTCTATGCGAAGTTCGAGTAGTATTTGAAGCCAGAGCGGAACATACCACGTTGATGGCTCTGCCCTCTGGGGAGTTATACGTCAGACGAGTTGAAGTTTGCTCTATACCGTCATGCCCTATTGTTTATATTCACAAATAGTAGTTGTTCGAAGAAATGTATTTACTGTCAAACTTTTTGTACGGGCGACTTCAAAGATATGTTAACCCTTTTAACTTTAGAATGAAAGAAAATATGTATACATGTTGTAATCGTGTAATCAATTGGAGTTCACCTAGTTTACGCAGAGGCTAGGTTATGTTTATTGTGATTTTAGAAATAATCAATGTTTCCTTCAAGAAATATACGTTCATTAATGATGAATAATCTATAATTAACATATTTATTCAATGTTCTAATAGAAATATCACCAATCGAGTGTGTATTTCAATAATATTCAGCGTGTTCCTTGTGTATTTTGCAGTGGACAGATTACTAGCCAACGGACGTTTTCAAAAACATCTAAAATAAGGGTCTGTACAAACGATATATTGCGTGCATATTTTATGTTTTGATTGTAATTCATATCAACAGCACATTTGCACGGCGCAATTTTAAACCTATCGTTTTGTTATGATTTATGATACCCCCCATATTCCGTTTGGACTGCACCTTGGTTGATGTTTGATGACTAATTATAGATCATGACTAAAGCAGAACATGACACCCACCTAACAACCTCATTTATTTAACGACACAAATTACACAATTAAACAAAATAAGCAAAAGAATTGCTTAATACGAGGACGTTACACAGGATCCACCACTCTGCATAAAGCCACGGCAAGACACAGCAACCTGAGGCGCTCATTTTCGGTGGGGACTATATTATGATGTGTTGATATTATGCAATGTTGTGATACGCACGTGATTACGCGTTTGGGGGTATATTAGGGCATACGGTCCGAAAAAATCAAATGAAATGTTTAAAACATTACTCCATTGTAATAAGGCGAAACATGTATGCATATATTTAACGTCGACTGTACCTACAGTACCAATACCTTGTTGTTTTTGTTTGTTATAATTAACAATTTTTAACAAAAAGATAATCTGTTGATAAAATTATTGTCTTGAATTTTTAGCGATTATTACTCAGTTATAAGACCAATAAAATGGGTTTTATCCCGTATATAATGCATTAAATACACCCCCACGTTTCGAGACATGGTGCTGCAAAGGATTCGAAACATCAGGATGTATTAAACATCATATACACACGTGATAAAATCCGTTTGTCGTTTTATATTAATTGGTTGAAGAGAGTGCTCAATCTTCCAATGTTAAATTCGTAAATCTTACATCCCAGAGGTAAAGCCGGATCGTATTGGTAAAGAACCGAGGTAGATGCTCTTAAATCCATTTCGACGTAACCCATGATGGAAGACAGCCTTCCTTCACTTGGCATAATTTTAATAGTAATTTGTAAGTTGATTTTGTCAAACAATGAAGTCACAGAGACATTAAAATAATTAAATCGCATAAACTGTTTAAAAATTAGGGTTGGGTGGGGTGGTACATCAAAAAGTAATTAATTAAAACTCAATGACTACAAACATAATACAATTAAGCAAATTGTCCACTGAATATGATAAGGTGTCAACGAATTCGTCCAAAACGAAGGACTAACATGCTTGAACCTTTATCTAATTAAATACGAGTTACAAACGCATTTAGCTTATTGCCACAGGGAGCCGCACCTTTGTCGTGACTACGTAGCACTTCCAAAATAGGCCAATGTGTATAAACATAATAAACCTTTTTCACAGTTTGCTTTTTCCGGCATACATAGACTGCCTATCTCGACGTATTCAATTATTATGGGCATTTGTTGCCCACGCTCGATTTGCGCGCACAAAGCCTATCGTAGCTAAATAGGACGAGGAGGATTTCAGAACTGAGGTATGGAATATCATTTGATATTTTAAAGGTGTGTAATACGAGCAATATCAAAAACGTAATATCACTCGACCGCGACATGCCTATTATCTACACACCACTCGGAAGAAACAAGCATATCAAACCATACACCACTCGATAGGACTGAGATAAAAGTTATAGAAAATCTTTAATAGCCGGCTACAGGTAATGTTTCGAGTGGTGTGATGATCTCACGGAGATGTTACACCTACGTAACGTAACCTACGTTTCGAGCGATGTGATATGATATGGCATTACTTTGCAAAGAATGTCTATATCAACTATTGGCTTTTCGGTGAAGGAGAAAATTGAGAAGAACTCTACATTCATATGCGAAGAAATTCAAAGGTGTATGAGAGGTCCTCAACCTGCGACGGACCAGTGTGTGGAATCAACTGTGCCCAACAGTGGGAAGTAGGCATATTGGCTGATGATAAAGCCTGTTGTTGTGTCGGAGTTCAGAATTATAGCGACCAACAATTTAGTGTAATACGAATATCATATCAACACATCGTAAGACATTAAGTTGAAACCGCTGCAGGGAAATCGCGTAACCTTTCGAACTCGTATTAGGAGAGTCCGCAGACGCCTTGCAAATTCTCAAGGTCCATAGAATGGTGAAAGAATTCTGAAATCTTATTAGTAATTCCGGAGCAACCTCCGGATAGGGGATAATTCCCCTACATACAAACTTACAACCGCAAAAACTTTTCCTTTTAGTATCCTAGTAGGTACATGTGCCTAGTAAGCCAGGGGTCCCCATTATCATGACTGCAAAACTGAATTGCTTATTGTATAATTAGCCTATTCCTAAAGTTGAGCAACGAACTTATCTGAAGTGTTTTTTTTTTATGTAACCTACCGACGAATAGGTTCGTACTCAATAACCGATTAGGACGTCGTAGACACTTAAAATCACTCACATTCGGTAATCTCGATGAAATTGAAAGTTTTCTTATTTTTCAAACTGATGGTAACAGGATCAATTGAAAATATATAACATCTGTTTCAAGTTCCGAACTGATAACTTTTTATTAATATTTTAAACGTTTTCCCATTTTGCTACTAAAACTATGACTAAGTTTAAAATTAGTTGCAAGCAGCTGTATTTTAATTAGCTCATAAAATTGAGCATTTGTGGAGCATCGCGCTTACTAATTTGCATGTTTTTAAGTTTCCAACTAAATTGAGGCGTTTAAGTAGGTATCTTATTCCGTGCAATTATTGCAAGTTTGTTCACTAATGAGGAAAATTGCGGGGAATATTTCCATATCATCCAGACATTAAGTTGCCAAGGACATTTGTCTACAAATACTAGTAGTATTTACATATTAATTGTATAGAATAAATATTGAAGTAAATGTAGATAGTTTAATCACACACAAAGTAACATTTTATATATGAAATACAATGCTGCTTTTTATTAATGTAGTTCATCTTTGTAAGATTTTAAAGTGCCCGCTATTTTTCAAAGAATAAAAATGAACGTAGGGATAAGGTAGGTAAGGTACCTATAACATAAGTAGTTTTGTATCTTTACATACTCTTGTTCAGTCCCGCCGTAAATGGACAACGACATATTTACCTACCTAATCGATGTGATAGCCACGATAAAGATACATCACTGTGAAACTTCTGTATATTCTACAATATTTTGCTCCAATAACATCGTTTATTTATTAAAATAATAAAGCTCTAACAATATGGTAATGTTATAAACCTACAAGTTCACATAATTATTGTGTTGGCTTAGCCACGGAGGGATTTGCGGAATGTTTACTTAGGTATAGTCTGGGCCGCTTGGCTTCAATAAATGTGTGGAAATGGAGTTACAGAGAACACGATTTCTGGATTAACACAATTTCACAGAGAACATGTTTTGACATTGTGATGGTTGTCGCTTAAGGCGAGCCACACATATCCTTCCGCCTGAAGGGCGTAGTGAAGGTTTCCAGGCTAACTCAGGGGTAGAAGGGATGTCCACTAGGGTAAATAGAAAACACTGATGGACTCGGTAACAAATATGGGTCTTTTATGCCCTTTATTGGAATAAACTCTTAACTTAAGTAATGGCTGGATAGGTGCCTCATGTACCAGCAAGATACGGGTCCCGTAGGACGTTTCGGGAACGCGGTCGCGGATCGCTCGGTAAGGATGCTACGGTGGAGTCTCAGCCGCACGCACTCGGTATGCCCAGGCCGCGCCTGCTGAACTCCCTAATCTAATCCTGGCAGGCACGCACTCGGTAAGCCCAGGCCGCGCCTGCTGAGAACTCCCTACCTAAATACCTAGGCACGCACTCGGTAAGCCCAGGCCGCGCTCTAGGTGCAGTCGACCCCTGCGACCGTCTCGGGACAATGGCAAAGACCGACTGACCGCGTCTTTTTTTTTTTTTTTTGAACCTGACTGTTGCTATAATAGGACGAACCCAATATAGCGGTCGAATTGCGTGGTTGGAGGGTAGCCTGGGGAAAATCCAGGGGGAGCCTCCGGCACGACCACGCGGGAAAGTTTGTACACTGGAATACTCTACGAGTTTGCGCTCCAGTGAGATTGGTTGAACGGTATCAACCGAATCTGGGGTGTGAGTGGTGTCGAACTACTGGGAGTTTTATCGCTGGTTCGCTAAAACCTAGCCTAGCTGAGAAGAGTCCAGCAAGAAACTCAGCTAGGCCCGACTTGGGTCGGACTGACTCTACCCGGTATGCGGCGGTACCGGGACGAATAGGGACTGTATGTGTCTGTGTTGTCGCGATCTCGCGGTGGACGTCCCCGCCGGCGGGAATGCCGAAGTGTACGCGATGTGTTGGACGCCGAAAGCGCAGCGTTCCATCTTTCGATGGACGCTGTGATTTCGTCGTCCGGGTCCGTGAGTGTGTGCCTAGGACGCCGGACCGTGCGGCCCCTAATCAGTGAGCGCCGAGTAACGACAGAGGGGGGAGGGATGGGAATGTAATCAGCAGCCTTCCTAACTAACGGATTCCTATGGTGGGGAGTGTTGTCAAAATAACGTCTGGCAGCCTGCTTAAAGAAACCATACATGGAGCTAATCTCCATGTCGTGGTGCAGGCTGAGGTTCGATTGGTACCACGGGGCACCAGTCGCCCTACGGAGAAAACGATTCTGAATGACCTGAAGCGGCTTGAGTGATGACATAGGCACGTGAGCAAATGCTACACTTGCATATGTCATGATTGGACGAACACAAGTCTTGTAGTGTCAGCTTATTTCTAAGTGACATTTTACTAAACTTGTTGATCATCGGCCCAAGCCTTCCTAGTACGAACAACGCGCGGTTGCGAACCCTACGGATGTGGCTACGGAAAGTCAGTCTCCTGTCGAGGGTCACTCCAAGATATTTGGCCTCGTTGACCCAGGGGATGGGTCGGTCAAACAACTGGATCGGAGCCACCCGTCTTTCTGTACTAACGCAGTCAGACGGGTGGAAGACTATTGCAGTGCTTTTTTCCGGGTTGACTTCGATACGCCAAAGATTAAACCAACGACCTAGGTCGGTGATTGCCTCTTGGAGGTATCGCCGGATAGTAGCGTACAAACAATGGGTCGTAAAGAGCGCGGTGTCGTCCGCAAACAACCCCAGTTGCACCTTAGGGTGCCTGGGAATGTCGTTCGTGAACAACGAGTAGAGAGTGGGAGAGAGCACGGAGCCTTGCGGGACTCCGGCCCGGATGGGGTGTGGGTCCGAGTACGTTCCCTCCAATCGGTATCGAAAGCTTCGATCACTGAGAAAATCTCGTATGGTGAGTACGAGTCTGTCCGGTATACCGAGCTGGTATAACTTGTATACCAGCCCGTTATGCCAGACCTTATCGAAGGCTTTCGCCACGTCGAGAAAGATAGCACCGGTCTTGAGCCCCTGGAATCGAGAGAAACCGTCCAACACGTGCTCCGTGACGCGGTGCACCTGTTGGACGCATGAGTGTCCGGATCTAAAGCCGAACTGCTCGTCGATGAGGAGGTTATTCTCGGCCGTAAATCTGAGAATTCTCGAGAGTAGGATCCGCTCATATAGCTTTCCAAGGGAGCTAAGTAATGACCGCGTCGCTACGCGCGCTACCTTTTATGTGGTCGACCGGCGCCGGTGTGTGCGTGTGACGCGATGCGGCCGGCTCCATGTGCTCGTGTAGCGCGTGGTAGCCGGACCGTGCCTTGACGCGCTGCGGTCGGCCCCGGTGTATGCAGGTGTCGGTGTAGCCGGACGGCGTCTTGGTGCAGGCGTGCGCGCTGCGGCCCGTGTTGCGAGGTTGAACCGTCGCAACATGAATTATTCTCAACGAAACTGGAACGAATAGTAGATGTAACTAATGCGCACACCGTAGTTCTATCAAGTCGTTCACCAAAGGTCGTATTTAAAATTTGGTTGTAAAAAGTACTCCCCTTAGTTGTTTTGTTCTCCACTTGGGTATTCATTTTCATTTATTTTTTGCACTCGCACACATGTACGCACACACACACACACACACACAAACACACAACAACGTTCGCACGCTCGTACACATACACATATACGCACATACGCACACACAATAACGCATGCACGCACGCACGCTCTCACACACACACACTCACACATACACACACAACACAAACACATACACACGCACACACGCACTTATGTTTAACTTTTTAACTTTTGTATTATTATTATTTTTTGTAATTCGTACGCATTTGAAAGCACAGCGTCCAACTCCGACGCTTAGGTTCTGCTACCGACCGAGCCCTAAGATTAGATTAGATTCATTTATTTCATTTTGAAAATTGACGTCATTTTTTGAAAATTAAATAGCATGAATTCACAAAAAGATCGTCAGTGTATAAGAATAATAATAATATAAATGAAAGTCAAAAATCTAAATATGTACATTGCAAAAATTAAAAAACAAGAATAATAATAAGGAACAATTGAAATAATATTGAAATGGTACAAATGTCAAAGGAGTAAAATGTGTTTAAATGTCAAATTATTAATAAAAGCTAAACCGCCATTCTTAGGCCAAGCTAAGGCCCAGGCTGAAAACCAGCACTGAACCCTTGTTGTTCAGCACATGCTGAGTCTGGGACCTATTGCCCCAAAATAATTGAACTGTACTTTTTATTTCTAGCATATTCTTATTCTGTATTTGTCACTGTTTGTATGTCTGTACATGTTTTTGGCAATAAATTATTATTATATTCTATTCTATTTTATTCTATTCTATTCTATTCTATTCGTAAAATATAAGTACGTAAAAATAATTCTAGGAGCGCACGGCGATGTGTACGTTCTGTGATAAAAAAATCCTTTTTTTTACAGAATTCGGAAATCAGCCTGTCCTTTTATAAATGTAATGGTAGCTTGATTGATTGCAATGATTTCGTCTATTTAAACGGATTCAAAGATTAATATTATAATTTCTTCCGGTTCTTACTGAATGCACTCAATTTATAATTTAATAATATTGAGATATAAAACAATCAAACACATTCAGTTATTAAACAATATCAAAGGCAAGATTTATTATAACACAACAATAAAGCGTATACAGGCAAAGAATATAATTCTACTTAAGCATAATTATTTACAGTTGGAAAAAATATAATAATTAATTAAAAATAAAATAATGATATTAGACACCGTCCCCAAGGTCGCTCACTGGCGGTAATGACCCCAAGATGCTGGTGGCGTTTCCCCGTTGCACAGCAATGCTAAGCCTTTGGCCGAGACACGCGCCAGCTCTGGAATCACAGGATGTACGAGAAAGATTTTATTCTATAGGCTGAACACATATACATTAATGATCTTTAAGTCTCCACACTTGAAGAGTTCTTTAAAAAATACCTCTCCACTACATGTCAAAGGAGAATTTCCGATTTATTTGGTCACTTCACCCGGATTAAGTCAAAAGCTGATGCTAAGTAGAAGACAAGAGAAGCAAATGCAGAATCACCCACTAGTGTGATGCAATGGAGGGCATTAGGTACTTGAAACTGAATAACGTAGGTCTGTTTGTAGAGTACTGCAGTCTAAAGCGACTTAAGGTGGTTGTCGCACTGCCGCCGCGACGAGACGTGGAGCTCGTTGTATGCAAGTACCGCAGTTTCTATATAAATTCCGCGTGGTACGACACACCGCACCGCACCTCCGTCCGGCGAAATTTGTATGCAGCTCCGCACCTCCGTCCGGAGATGCGGCGCAGTGTGACATCCGCCTTATGGTGCACACGACCTTCAGGCATGCATGGCGGTTTAGCCGAGTAACGTGTTGCTAAGGAAAAGATGAATCAGGCTAATAACGTAGAGTAGGCACATTAACCTACTTCAGTTCTACCAAGTGGTAGTCTTGTTACATAAATCTAATCTTACTAATCGTTACTGACGTTCAGAATATTTCCTTTTAAGCCATTAAAAATATAACAGGAAAATACGTGCCTGGATTAATTTTACTGTTATAACATTATTTATGTAGTTGTAGTGTTGTGAATTGCATCTATCGTAATAAAATATTGCTTCTTGAAACCAAACTGAACTAGCTATTATCAGCAACTTGGAAACGATCGCGAACTGATTTGTGTTCCCGGCTATAATTTCCCATGACTTGCAGGCAAACTGACGGTAGTTAATTTATCATGCTAGTTTTCTATGTAACGCGATATGAGCAAAGTTCTTAACTCATTGTACAACGTAGGTTTGACGCGGACGGTATCACAGTAACTGCTAACTTGTTCTAACTTTACAGAAATCTGCTAAATAAGTTAGACTTACCATGATTTATAGTTTGCGGAATCAGACTATTACGGGGTTGCTATTATGTAGTGGATATTCTTTTCTTTCAAATAAGGTATAAAGTATAATTCACTAATAACGAGAAAAAATAGTACTCATTTTATACTGAAAATATTCGTAACATATGAAATTGGCTAATTAGTACATTACGTACCTAGGGCGGTGAATTCGTGAATGGCCCAGATCGCAGGTGTTTGTGGCCCGAACCGAATGTGAGGGCCATAAATATGCGATCTGGGGCTTTACGAATTACCGCCCGTGGTGAGTACACAATTTTACGTTTATTTTTTTACGTTTATTATTTAGAACATGTATTTTATAAATGTTGTTATTTCAGGGCGCCTGCTCTGCGGGTAGGATGCGGCGGCATGCACCGCATCGTGCTGCTAATGGCGGCGGTACTGACAAGGGCCATTGCACCACCAACTAACGGCACAGGTATGCTTTTCTATTTAGCCTACATTTCATCGTCATGACCACCATAATCATTGTGATCATCGTTATCATCGTCGCCGTTACTGTCATCGTCATACTTATTTTCATCATTATCATCAATATTACCAACATCTTCTTATTATTTAACAGCTAAGCTCTTGTCGGTGTAGCTCAAAGTAGGCCCTCCATCTATTCCGATCCCAGGCAACCTCTTTCACATCTCGATACGATCTAACATCAACTCTGTTTTTGAGCTGCTCTACGTAGTTTATTCTAGGTCTTCCTCTTCCTCGCTTTCCCTCTATCTGTCCTTCAATTATATTGAGTATGAACTTGTCATGTCGTATAAGGTGCCCTATGTATATCTTCCCTATTATATTTTCTAAGTTTCTCATTAACTGCCTAGGTTGCCTCACTCTATTCAGCACTTCTTCATTGGTTACCAGCTAATTCTCTCCAGCTAATTTTCTCCATTCGCCTCCAACACCTCTCACCTCTTTATTACCATCATCACCCAATAAATATTCGTATCACCGTAGAAGTGAGCTCTTTCCATGGATGAACGAATAAACACATTTTGGCAGTTTATGCAGGAGTATCGTAAGATCCATCATAATATGTAACAGTCTAGTTTTTTTAAATATAAAGGTGCAAATCAATTGAGTGACTCTGAATCTGAAATAAAAACTACAGATCCACGTATTTTTCTAGAATCATCTGACTCGGATCCCACAACGACTCAAACAAAGATCACCATGACGCCACCAAGTATATTCCGTAGCGGCGTGAGGCTGACCACATCCAAACCGAGGCGCCAGCAGATGAGGCAGGGGAAAGCGGACTCACCCATGCTGAACTACATCTTCGACTCTTATGCTACCAACAACAAACACTTCCACGACAAGTGAGTGTGCTGACATATGTATAATGTAAAGCTGCCGTTTTGTTCATATCAATTATTCAAATGTAGGTTCCCAAGGTCTTGATTGGGAATATCCCCGTTAAAAAAATAATATTAAACTTAAATTCCATTGAGCCGTCGTTTCAAACAACATTTCTTTCTTTTTGAAGTTGCTTGATATTTTGAACAATAAAGAACCGAAAACAGTTTTAACCCAACAATTTTATAGAAAAGAAAACAGTCCAAAAATATTCACTTAAAACGAATTCTCATTCAGATTAAACACAGTTAAGACATAGTTTAGACAAAATATAGAAGTGGCTTAATAATTTTAGAACCAAAAACAATTTTGAATCATTAGGCAAATGCTATTTTTAAATTATGTTAATTCCATCATTTTAGTGCAGTCATCAACTTTACAGGCGGCGCTTTTAAATGTCGTTACCTTTATTGTGAATTTTTATAGGCCTGTAAACGGTTTTATGATACTCTTGATACTATGATGAAATGGATTATATCTCAAAAGATACCAAAATGACTAAAATATGTACGAAATTACAACGTCGGACCGTGACCTAAAAGTAATTACAAACAGTTTTGTTTTATGAAAACCTGCAAAAACTTTGACTTTGTAATCTAATTTTGTTGTAGATGCGGGGCAGATATTTAGAGATTTTAAAATTATGGTTTAGTGTTTAATAACAAGAATAATTTCAAATCATATTAGTATGACATAAGTAGAAGAAGTTAAGCAAAGACCAAGAAAAAAATATAGACGGAGCATTCCGGTAACTTTGGCACTTTTTGGGGGAGGTCTATGTCCAGCAGTGGACTTATTTCGGCTGATATAAATAAATATAAATAAATAAATAAATATAAGGGGACAATCTTACACAAATCGCACTAGCCCCATAGTAAGCTCAATAAGGCTTGTGTTACGGGTACTAGACGACGATATATTTAATAGATATAAATACATAGAAAACATCCAAGAATTCATGCTCATCACACAAATATTTGTCCTTGCCGGGATTCGAACCCAGGACCTTCGGCTTCGTAGGCAGCGTCACTACCCACTAGGCTAACCGGTCGTCAATCGTGATATGATGATGATGATTTCGGACAAACTATTGAAGTCGGTTTTTAACCATGCAAATCATGAACGCTCATATATTCAAACTTAATTGTGTGAGTCTGTCCTTAAATTAATTGGCATTTTTAAAAACTGGCTTCACTAGGTTGTCCGTCATGCTGTCTTAGTAGAACATTTTGTTGAGACGGTTAAAAGTCATGTAAATCATAATTTTGATTACTGGATCTATTTTATTTTAAACGATCTGTGTGCTTTTTTACGTTACTGTTTTTTTTCTTCATTAAAATGTAACTACTGCCAAGAGAAAACTTTTAGGACTCTCTTGCATTCAACATCGTTTATTAAATTGGTGTTTACAGTTTACGATTACTGAAAACAACACAAAAGTGTATCAGTCTACTCGTCTTTGAAGCACGATTATGGTATTATTCGGATAGGTGTTGGGTATGAAATAGAGCTGTCAATTCATACATTAACTCTGTTACGTAAGTAATTTGTCAAACGTGTCACCTTCATTCCCAATACAAACACTACTAGATAATACCGAAATCATTTTTCAATTCACCTTAAGCCTGAAAACTCGCATATTTCACAAATACCAAACATTACTCCAAACTTACAATTAAAACTTAGTAAATCCCTGTTCGTTGCTTAATATTTACAGCCAAAACTATGAGAGAACTGTTCGAAAATAGCCGAGAAAACTATTCCAAAGTTTGCAGTAAGGTTGATAGAACCAGCTGCACATTTCATATTAATGATGCAAAAGCAAATACTACGTCATCGAGGGTTTAGCGGTATTATATTTCTCTTTAACATGTTTATGTCGGGTTTATAATGATGAATAGAAATAATCAAAAAGAATCGTAGAATTATTTTACATTGATCCAATTCAGCTCTTACTTTATAAATATGCACATTTTTACAACACAATGATAATCAACGAAAAACAAACGAGTCTGGTAAAAATAACAAAGACGGAACGACACACATAAATACCCTCCAGCCTGGTCTTAATTAAGTTAATTGTTAGTGGAAGAAAAATGCCGTTGAAGTTTTGCTATTGATCGCAGTGTGTGCGAATATACGATAATCGTCAGTGTCTGAAATATCAGACAAAGCCCATAACTGCAACCTAACTTGTACTATTTACATGTAAACAAACCCTAGCAAATGAAGCCTTTGGACCGTCGGAGCTTTAACAGAGGAACTAATTTCGGTTAATTAACTAGCAGCCTACGTTATCTCATTTTCAGGTCCAATGAACATCTTTTTCAAGGCAAGCGTCGGGCATTTGTTACACGGCAATGTAATGCTATGGGTTAAAAATTGTTTAAGCATGCCAATTGCTAAGCGTATTAGATTAAAATTATATTTAAAATGACTGTGACACAGACTAACGAGACCTTGTTAGACCCGGCGTATGTTGACATGAAAATGTTACGACTGCAGAAGACCGGAGCCAAGCCGCTGCTTACCTCTGTAGGTATGTGCTGTTGTGGTCCTGGTGGTGAGTGAACAGCACGTGTCTCTAACGCTAATAATGCTGAAATCAATAACCCTTTCGCGCACTAAACCTGTCTACAATATAGGCTACGCTGTCTAACTACCATCACGTAGGGTATATGCTTGTATGCCACCATAGTAATATTAAAAACACTTTGACTTGTCTGGTGTAACGGCATCCGTAGATTTGCACGCGGCGCACGTCTATAAGTTACCAGTTTGAATGAAACTGCTCTCGTTTCAGTCACACTTTTCCCTTTGTGAAAAACAAGCCCTTTGTATTTCACGCGCGTGTTAGTATTCTGACTTTTGTAAGTGTACTACCTTCCTACGCGGAATAATGGAAAGCAATAAGTTTATTCTGAGGTTTCTTTATTCAAACACAAAAATCTGATAATTTTATGGAAATTATACATTAGGCGTTATTTTAAAAACTAATTCTTTCAAATTTTAACTGAAAATTGTGAAATTATTTTTTGAAATAACGTAATGCTATACATATAGAAAAACATTTACTATTATTGTTTCCTGTAAAAGATAGTCTGGCAGCACACGCAATTACGTCGGATAAGGTTGGGGACATGCATTATTCAAACGACATAACAGTTTCATTTTTCAAGAAGTGAATCATTATGGAATCGGCACTTTTAGGCGTGTGATAAGTGAAGTAAAGCATATCATGTTTCACCATTAGGTTGGAGTGGGTTTCCTTTCAACAGGAAAACACACTTGCTGGTATTGCGTCATTTCTCTCTTAACAATAGAATAAAGTACACGTCATAAGCAATTTCACCGAATCTCTAACGACAGCTTACGGTGAAAAAATTACGTGCTAAAAGAAAATAGTTTTTCCCGATAACAGCCTTGTAAAAAAATAAGTTGAGTAATTGAGTAAATTGCTTTTGATGAGGGGCTTCCCACTGTTTAAAGCATTACAAACATACTGAAATTATAAGATTTTTTATTTCAATTTTTTTTTTGCGTCATCCAAATAGATTGGACCTCATTCATTTCTAGTGCCTTAACAAAATAGGTGTAATATATTTTTATAGAAATGTCCGCCTTAAAAACATTTAGGCTAAACAAGAAAAACGGCTCCGAGATAAGGATTGGAGAGGAAAATTTACTTGGCACAAACGGGTATATGTTTTTATTTTGTAAAAAGATTTTTCTTTGATCTCAGAGCTGTCTTACACAGTGACGCTTGCTGATAAAACGCTTAAAAATCCTTTATTACGGTTGTGCACGGAACAATCAGTGGAAAAAAAATACCCGAATTTTCTTAAATATAATTGCGAATAATATCCACAATCGGGCAACTAAGGTGTAGGGTGTGGGGACACACTACATCTCTATCTCTCTCTACATACACTCACACAGTGTGTGAGATTGAGATGGTGATAGGAGATAATTATATATTGGTGTTTAGGACGAAGAGTATTATATTAATTTTATATTGAAGATATGATACGAGTATATCTCGTATAACGTCAAATCATGATCCTTAAAAATTATCCCGCCACAATAATATTCTCATCCCGAAAATGTTGAAGTCTATTTATATTCATTGCTTCCGATCGTAGTCAAATTACGTTATGTTTTCCGCGCGCTCGCTCCCACGCGCACCGAAGGTAACGTGTCAGATAAAGCGCACGAAACATATTTCAATGTGATTGGAATGAAGCTTGTACCAGGGAAATACAGACTAGTGATGTCACAGTTTCACAGCGTGCTTTTTTTTCTTTTGTATATTTATAATCTTTGAAATATCAAAAATATGTGGTAGCTTGATATTTTTCGAGTATTTTCGTAATTTTATTTGTTGGTAATGTCAAAATAATTCACTTTTACTTTTGTCAAATACTGTATTGAGGCTCTGGGTAAGGGACTGTGAGCAGTCTGTTACAAATACGTACGTTTAATTATAATTAGCGACACGCGTAGTAAGAAACGGATATAGTTACTTGTCACGATATGTTAACAGAAAAAACATTCAACGTTATGTTTCTAACTATGCAAATATTTCAATTGCAAATATGACATTAACCTAAATTTTATGATAATGAAGCTTTCGTTTTTAATCGGCAGCTTTCTAACGTCAAGAGCCGATTTGAAACTTGATAGTTACGACTCTCTCCTCATATTTCGATCCAAAAAAAGTTTCATAAAACATATTTGTTACGAAAAAATATTATTGCGTATGCGACAATTTCCGTCGGGTTTAGAAGGCTGCATTGATCCGCATTTTACGATGCTCCAAGTCATGGTGGAGCCATAGTTTGGGATTTTGGCCTTCTACTCGGGATCACGGCGAGCCATGTGGACTAAATACTGGATAATGCGGTGAAAGCTCACAGGCAACAGTCGTTGTTGGTGCCAAATACAGTTCATAGTAGGTACTTATCCTAAACAATTGACACCAGCAGCACATCTCACGAAGATCCTTTGGCTGTCGTCTTTGATGGTTGAAGTTTCAATCCCGTTACAGAAAATGGAGAAGACAAGTCTGTGTGCCTACGTACACGTCTGAATATTTAATGGCCATACGAAGGCGTTTACCTTTACGAGCGATGTTTATTTAACGTTCATAACTAACGGATGAAGTGATGCCAATTCTCAAGTAACTTGCAGGGACATCTTTTAGTCTCGCGATGTTTACATTTGTGTTTTATAATCCAAACTGGGTATCATTAGTATGGTTAAAAGAGATGATTTACTGGCGAGAATCTCTTTTATTAATATCAGGCCCCAGCATATTTTAGTAATCGGGTTTAAAGTTACTTAGACCAGTTCCTCCAGAGATGGATGGGATGTAGCGTCCCAGGGCTGTTATTCGCTACGCGCTAATGCGGCTCACCTCGCCGTTCACCCGTCACAAAACTAGACCTACGCTTAGTTACTACGCAGCGCGGTGTCAAGATATGTTTGTGGGTGAGCGTTGAAGTGAGCTTAAAACAAGTTACAGAATAGGGGGGCAGTTGTTTTTTCGCTTCGGTGTCGCGATGTTCCACTTCCGTCGGCTAATTATTTTCTACGGCGCGATTAAAATAAATAAGACGAAAGATCCCTTTAGTGTTTTTTTTTATAATATATTACATAGCAAATATTTGATTATCTGAATACTAGAAGTTTTGGTGCTGCTATATAGTTCGTTCTGAGCACAAGTTCTGAGACTTGACTTAAAACCGCTATAAGTAAGTAAGGGAGCGACCACACCGGTACTTAACGCTGCGTATACGCGTTGACGTGTCGTATGCGTCACGTATTCTTCATACATTTTGCTGCGTTTTACGGTGCGTTTGCGTATTTTGAGCAGCGGTGTGGTCGCACCTTAATTTGACTTGTTACTTCGCTTCGAATCATGACAGGCAAGCTATGGAATTTTCTGTAAAAATATAATTAAGAGTTACCTATCTAATGTTTGTCAGTTTATAATAAGAGTAATCTCTGCAACTCCTCATCCGATCTCAAAAATTCTTATACCAGTGTTATAATAATAGACCTTTGGGATGGAGGGTATGGGCTTATTATGTTAGCATAAAGGCGCGTACAGATCACTCGAACGTTGGATCGCGCGGCGGCCGCGCGCAGTGGAGACGGGGTTTCTGCGCGCGGCAGCTCGAACATTGCCGCGCTCGAACGTGCCGCGCGGCGATCCAAGCGCTGTCGGTTATTGAGTCCGCATCAAAGAAGCTTCAGTCGCTGGCGCGCGCGCAGATTGGACGGTTGTGACTTGTGTTGCGACGAACGTTTGCTTATTGCGCGCTGATCGAGCTGGACCGCCGCGGTCTACCTAAATTCCATCGAACATTTGCCGCGCGAGCCAATTGTTCACGCGAACACTGGCTCGCGCGGCTGCCGCGCGTAATCTGTACACACCTTTAGATATTGTATAACGCGGCTCCCCTACGTTCTTTCTAATACGCGGGCGGGGCCGCGCGGACATCTAGTGTCTTTGAAAAACAACCTGCAACAAAAAACTTGTGAAAGAGTAGACAAAAATGTTTAGTCAGAATAATTGAGGAAACAAAATATTTCAAAAGCTTTGATATTATTGTTAGGTATGAGTTCAGTTCTATTGTTAGTCAGATGTACCTATCCAACACAAACAAATAAACGGTGAATCAGAAATGTTTTGTTCCAAATTCACGCAATAATACCAAAAGTGAGCTTTTGTAAATCCCTTTCTTATGACTGAAAATGAGTTTTACTGTTCTGGAGCTCTTCAGAATTTCTAAACGGTGATTTCTCTTTGTCGTGAAGTATGTTTTATGCGTGAGCAGAATATTTTTATACGTCTCTAGATAAGCAACTTATAAAGGATAAATGTCATGTTATTAAAGAAAACGCAAAAAAAATACATACGGCATTGAACAGACACAAAAGTATTTTTTCTTTAATGTCTCTCTATACAATATACATGGACTCCGATTATTGGGCCTTCCATTATAGGGATACGCTATCAGTGCTCGGAAAATCGACATTTAATAATTAATTAATATGCCTCTATATTATACTAGCTGTTGCCCGCGACTTCGTCCGCGTAGAACTTGAGAAAAAATCTTGTTTTTATTTTATTTTAGGCACTAGCTTAATTATCGCTGTTCCAAACAAACTTCTACCGTCTTAAGGGATGATTTCCGAGATACAAACTATCCTAAATCCTTCCACGGGTCTCAAATGATCTCTATGCCAATGTTCATCTGATTCCGCTCTGGGTTTAAGCGTAATGGGTTTAAATTGCTAAATCTACATTAAAATATCCGTTTTAAAAATATAAGTACATATTTTAA
The DNA here is from genome assembly GCA_947049275.1 of Epinotia bilunana. Classification (NCBI taxonomy): domain Eukaryota; kingdom Metazoa; phylum Arthropoda; class Insecta; order Lepidoptera; family Tortricidae; genus Epinotia; species Epinotia bilunana. The sequence goes on from OX346253.1 coordinate 6,874,262, forward strand.
AAATGATCAACAGATTTTTCTAACTACTTAAATTGTTTTTTTTATTTTATATATGTATCACAGGATTTTTTTATGTCTACATTACACCTAGGTACTGAATTGTTTTGCCTAAATCCGTTTAGTAGTTTTAATAACGTTAGTCCGGGCGGCCTGTATAGTTTTGAAAGCAAAATTATCTCATGCCAAAAGACGTAGAACTTTCCATCTTCATCCCCAGTCCCCATTTAACGCTGTTAGAGAATAAATTATTTTGATTACCCAAAATAAACTACTTAAATTAACAAAATGGTCTGTTTGTATAACCTCTCAGTTATCGTAGATTGTGTACAACATACTCGTATGTAACAAGTTTACTATGACTGTTTGTGTTTCTAAATAAATTAAAAAGAAAAAACATGATCCGCAGTTTTAATCTAATATTACCTTCTTGTCGGTTCTGTGAGCGCCGCAGTTCTAACCTAACCTATTTTTCTGGTAGCTGTTCGGTTCTGTAAGGGTCGCAGTTGTAACTTAACTTAATCTACTTTTCTGCTAGCAGTAGGATTATGTATTCTGAATTAATGGCTTACCAAATACAATATATGTCTGACCGAAGAATTCCCTTACTTCAAAAAGTGCATGTTCTCCATTCATACCTTTATGCTCCAACCTTAGAGGAAGAATAAAAAAATGCAGTAATTTGTTTTCTCGTCGTCAAGGAAGTTAGTTCTCTTAATTTAAAATTGTCTTGTTCCCCGTATAAACTTCCAACTCCTGTTAGCCCCTTTTGGGGATGAATCTCTTTTAACCCTCATTATTTTTTCTAGTCTTCTAAGAATAGTCTAAAACCGAAGTAACAAATCTCTATTTTGAAAAATGTCTTGCTCTTCATACAGACTTTTAACCCCCTTTTAACCCTCTTAGGAGATAAAGAAAAAAACGCTGAAATTCATTTTATAGCCTTTTAACATACTGGCTAAGACATAAGTTACTAATCTCTTACTTTACATTTTTTTAGCTTTCCATACAAACCTTTCACCCCTATTTAAACCCCTTTAGGGGTGGAATTTTTTATAACGCCGAAAGTTCTTTCTTGTGTCTTAATAAGTAATCTTCCTACAAAGTTTCAAGACTCTAGTTAAAAAAAAAGTTTCCCCCATACAAACTTTAAACTCCTATTTAACCCCCTTAGGTATGGAATTCCCAAAAATCCCACCTTATCCCTTGCCTACATCATAAAAGGAAGTTCTGGTGTAAATTTCAAGTTTCTAGTCCCAGTAGTTTCGGCTGTGCGTTGATGAATCGGTCAGGAAGTATTCTTTTATATATATAAATAAAAAGGCCATTTATTCCATAACCAACTTAATTAATATAAAAATTCAATATTATTTCACTCATTAATAGGTTTGGACCCTTCTCGGGTAAAGGCCACCTCCCGATTATGCCATTTTTCCCTATCCTGCGCAGTTTGGTGCCAGTTTCTTGCTATTTTTTGTATGTCGTCCGTCCACCTTGCATTTGGTCTGGCAAGTCGTCTCTTTCCTTTTGGCCTGGTCCATAGCGTGACTATGTTTGTCCATTTTTCTTCGTGCATTCTTGCCACATGCCCGGCTCACTTCCATTTAGATTTTAACGCATATACTCTAAGGCATCAATGCATTTTGTTTTTTGACGTATGTTTTCATGTCGTAGTTTTTGGAATAATTTTATGTTTAATATATTTTTTGTTTAGCCTTATATGCACTTCCAAGACTGGCTTCCGTATGTATGTGTAGGGAGTAAACATGAATCTTATACTTTTTCTTTAGTTTCATCGGGATGCGATTTTTAAAGATTTCTTTCATTCCCCAGTACTTATTCCAAGTTTTTTTAACTCTTCGGTCTATTTCGTCTAGATTATTTGTCTGATTAAAAGAAAGTTGTTTGCCTAGGTACACAAACTCTTGTACTTTTTCAATTTTTTCTTTTTCTATATATATGTCGGAGCTTTCTACGTTTGTCATAACCTTCGTTTTTTGCAAATTTAATACTAAACCGATATATAGATAAACAAAAAACAACACAGACATGGATCAAACTAACGCATGTCAAGTTTTATGTGCAATTGAGTACATGGCTTAAGTTTACTAACATCATTAATATCATTTTAAATACATATCACTCACTATTGTGGTAGCAGGTATGACAAGGAGTATCATTGTTTAGCTTGTTGAAAAAAGTAAGTTGGCTTACCTCACCCACATAGGTGACGTTCCACGGGTAAAGGACAAAGGAACCTTGTGGCCGGTATGAGTTACTAATTAAAAAAAATCAAAAAAATTCAAAATTATTTATTTTCAACAAGGTTTTTACATTTAGTGTTCGATTCCCCCTTTTAATTTAAACACTTGTATTAGGAGGAAACGCTCTTTCATACAGGTGGTAACTGCATGTTGAAAATAAGACTAAACATAGTTTGTTTTCAGCTTACTACTAAATAACAGTTTCTATCTTATTACTATACTTAGATTGGAAAGGGCTTCCGTTGTTATTAAGGTTACACATTAATTAAGTGAACTTAAATTAATTTAATCTAAATGAATGAAATAATTGAATGGAGGTGTAAATATAATTATAATTACGAGCTCAATAGCTTATCAATTGTCGATTACTAATAATCGACAATTGATAAGCTATTGATTATAAAAGGACAACTTTCTTAGTATTTTAGTTCCGGAGGTATTCATTCATGAAGTTATTAAGATTAGCTTACTCCGAACGCCTTTGTGACACAACTCACTGCAATAGATAACGCGCGTGCGGTAGGTATAGTATTATAGGCCTTTATTATGCAACTTTTAAAAATGCACTCGGCCTAAAGTTTAAGGACCGAATTAACGGATTTGTAATTTACATATGTTAAAAATAAAAATAGGTAAACAAATGTCACATATTCTAGCTATCGAAATAGCGATAAAAAATTGTCTTTTTAACCCATTTTACAAAAAAATTAATACCACTGAAACTAAAAACCTCCTTAAGGTACCTTTTTTACCCGTGGAACGTCATATACCTATGTGGCCCAGAGAACCTACACGCCACTATGGTAATCCCAAATTGCATTAGTATCGGTATATTTGTTGCAGATTCCGCGCGCCGTCGTTTGAAGGCGATGTTACGTCAGATGATACGCTGGAAGCGGATACGGGTGCTACTGTCGTGTTTGATTGTCGCGTCACCGCGCTGAGAGATAAAAGTGTAAGTTCGATTGCCCATTTGACACACATCATAGAAGCAAAAGGTATCACTTTGTCGGTTCCCAATAAGGGCGATTGTATTTGCATCATAATGTCAAAAACGCCTTCATGCTACCGACATAGTCGTGCCTATTTCCCGGGAACGGCAAATAAATGCATAGCCGTTTTATTCAGGTTCAAACTTTTTTTTTTGACGGAGTAGAAATGTACTTACGCATCCCCCCAGCCTAGGGAAGCTATAATGGGGGGTATGTGGGACTCTCACCCTCCAGCCAACTGTATTTAAACAGAAGGGGGAGGGAGTCTACCCACTAAAATCACTCCGGTGTAGAGCATTCCACCACGACGCCCCCCAATTCAGTCAGGATTCGTTGATGATGCAGGTAATTAGATCATCAAGACATGAACTGAAGGGCATGGCACAAGATCGGGACAAGTGGGACGACTCCTGCCTGAGCCCCAGACCCACTTTGCGTCGATGAGCCATTCAAGTTAGTTCGTTGGGTAATACACAATTTGCCACCCGGACGCTATGGCACGTTTCTCATAAACTTATCAGACATTATATTTTGTATGAATATGTTTGACATAGTTAAAATGCACTATCAACATTGATAACAGAAGCATTATAGATTGAACAGTACGAGTAGTTCAACGTCAACGCTTAGTACATATTAGTGCACACCAGTAAACAAACATTTATATGGACGGATAGTTCATTAATGATCTGTGCTGCTTAATTCATGCGATTAACATTAACCAAATGTGCTCTAGTGATAAACGGGCAAGCCGCGAGTAGAATGCATTTACACTAATCGAGCTACGTGCTTCAATATGTTGTATGTTGCAGAGCAAAATGGTAATTACATTCGTGCTAACATTCAATTATACAAGAGCGAGTATCCTGAATTCAAAAACTTTGTTTTCGTTCGTCCTAGAAAGTTATACAGAAATTATATAATTCCTGCCCGGCTAGCACAAGTCAAATGCGGGACAGCTCGTGTGCAGCCTTGTGCTAGCCGGGCTAATTTCTAAAATCAGTTGATACATTAAATTAACTCTCGTTCGATATACATACATGGAAAATGTACAACTCCAAATTATTGGCCGAAACTTATAAAATACGATCTGAAAAACCTTGTCATGGAAAATAGATAAGCCTAATGTTATAATGAAATAATTTTATGAATAACGTGGTAAGAAACGATTTAGTTACTTCGATATGAAAACGCTTACACGGCGTCTTCCACTACCTACTAACAGGTGTATGACCAACTTCGAAATAACACCAGCTAAACAACTGTTAAACTTAACAAGAATAACATGGTAAGAAACGATTTAGTTACTTCGATATGAAAACGCTTACATGGCGTCTTCCACTAGGTAGTGGAAGACGCCGTGTACTAGGTACTCACAGGTGTATGACCAACTTCAAAATAACACCAGCTGACCAACTGCTAAACTTTACAAAGCTGAAGCAAACAAACCAACTTGATTGTTCTAGGTATCGTGGTTGCGAGTTTCTGATGATGAGAACTTGGAGCTGCTTACACTAGACTTAGACACACACACGGCGGATGCAAGGTACTTATTGATTTTTTAATATCTGTCTTATTACCATTGATGGGTGTGTAATGTTTCATATAAAAACAAATTGCATATTTTTATTTTGCATAACAATGAATAGCATAATTTCGGCTTATATAAGTGGGCAAATTGCATAAAAACAAAACGAATAAAAACTTTTTGCATAATTTCATCGATTATAATTATTAATTTTAATAATTTCAAATTGTATAATGAACAAACGCTATAATGGTCACTCTGCATAAATGACATATTATAATAATGCTGCTAATAACGTATCAATATTCCGAATTTCAATACACCGAACAATAAAAAGTACGACAGAATAATATTCAAAATATTAATAATTAGAATTGCCATAACTAAAATTCCGAATATCATTACACCGACCAATAATAAATCCGGCATCTTAAACAAAAGTCCGAAACATCACGCTTTGCAAGTTGTACTTATATAATAGGTAAGTACCTAATGGTAGTAAAAGTGTTCGGTTGTGGTGCTTCGCCGGCCGCTACGGCGGCACGCTCGCTTCGCTCACTCGGCTCGCGCGCTGTAGGGTCGCAGTTCAACCTAACACTCCTCCTCGCTTCGCTCTTCGTCGTACCTACACCGACCTGCCTTAAAGTATCACTGAAACTACTAACCAAAACCAACTAACTAATCAAAAGTCTTCATTTCATAATTCCTAAAAAATAAAATACCGATTATTAAAAACTTGAAGTTCATATCAACTCAGGACCAGGGGTCGCTTCTGGCTCCGCGCGCTCTTATATTATACAGTATAGGGGTAGGACAGACAATACCACATGAAAGTGGGGTGCTCTCATTCGGTTTTCGACAATTTTAATCTAATATGTAGGTACTTACTTTTTCTAGGATCTGATAGCAATCACTTAGTTAAACTAAGTACACCGCCTTCTCTTATCATTATTTCAATAGTTGTTATCAGTTTTAATCATTATACTAAATGTACATTAGGCCAAAATAAATTAATACACATAAACGTTATAGCAAGTGTGGTGGTGATAAATGAGTTTTATGTTATTAAATGTTATGACTAATCAAAATATGCATTTTGTTATCATGATAATAGTTTGTTATGACTTCCGTACGTATTAGGGTGATTCATATGTACAAAAAAGTTTTTTATTTTTTTTCACTCTCAACCTCTTAAACTGATCTATCCTACTTGAAAACCTTCCAAGTTTTTTTTTTTTTTTTTTTATTAATGTTTTAAGGGCGCTACCACAGTTTGAAATTTTAAAAATTAAACGAAATTAATAAACTTTTCAAATGAGCGTTTATTATTATCAAAACATTTTTAGGATCAAAATACTACATAAAAAGAATCATCAAAACTTGCCATTTATATACAAAATAGAAAACAGTTACTTTTATACAAAATTTGACTTATTCACGTTGGGGTTTTTCTGTCTATAATTCTTAACTAGCAATATTAAGTACTGCTTTTGTTCCTCGTCATTTGTGTGCAAGTTATTGTATTGCTCCATCAAAGCCACACCCCGTTCAGCGATATCATTAGCGACTCATATTTTGCACAATTTCTCTAGCTGTCATCTTTTTCAACGAAACCACTCGAAATCCGAGTGAAATGAAACGAAATCTTCGAGGTTTTGATTAATAATTTCATCATGTTTCAAAGTAGCCTTTTTGCGATTGTGTGCTGATCCTTCTTTCTTCAGTGCCAAAACCATTTTATTTATTTATTTATTTTTTAAAGCGACTGCTTATTATTAAAAGAAACTGCTTATCTTCTTCAATCGTCATCATATTCAGAGCATCAAAATGAGCTATATCAAATAAATCATTTAAATTTGATTGCCATTTCTTTTCTTTTTCTTTGATAGCTGATGAAAGTTTTGCTTTGTTGTGTTCGTTTTTCTTTAATTTTAGCCACTCTTTAAAAACTTTTAGTATTTTTGTTATACTCGCAATATGCTGCTTTTCTTTGGTAGGAATACTTGCCTTTTGCCACAAAGCCATCAAATCATCAGCCGTTAAAGAGCAGATTCTCTATTTACGTTTTTCATCACATTTTTGTAATGGAAAAATAAACACATTACTTCTTTTGCTGTGGGTAATTTAGTTTGCACTAATTCCGAACATGTTTGTCCAACTAACCGTTGTCTAACTAAACTAAATATTTCCGTTTTTTCCGTGTTTTAACATTTGAAGACATTATGAGGAAAACAATACCAACAACAAATGAATTAACTGTAAGTGAATAACTGAATGCACCAATTGCAACTGCTTTAATTTGTTATGAAGATTAGGGTAGTTAACTGTTTACGTTAAACTACTGTGTGGGTATGTCTACAGTGATGGACTGCCAGTAATACTAGTGCAACACCTTAATACGATTTTTTTAAATGTTAATTGTTAAATATTTTCATAAAATATTTTAGAAATACTCGACCAAATACGAATCTCGTTAAAAGCCTTATTGCAGATATTGTATTAACATTCACAGGTGGTAGCGACCTCTAAATGTTAACCATAATTTCTGAAATTAATTGGTAATTAATATTTTATTGAATAGAATGATATGAGGGGTTGAGAGTAAAAAAATCTAAAGTTGAATTTTTTGAATCACCCTAGTACAGTATGCTACTTGAAATTATGCATTTTGTTTTTATGGCGATTGAACGGCACACGCCATTGATGGATCATTTCCACGATGCATGTACAGTCGAGGTCAAAGATATGTTTACACTTTTGCACCTTATTGCCTTGTTATAAGGTGCAAAAGTGTAAACGTATCTTTGACCTCGACTGTACCTATGCATAATTTCATGATTAAAAACCAGGGCTCGCTTATTAATGATATTCTTTCGATTTGTACGATCGTGCGCTTATTTAAAAAAGGTATGTAAGGTGTGACCTGCTTCGAAAATAAAGACAGTAAAATTTATGGTTGTTGACATAAATATGTCAGCTTTTGTAAAAAGGACCTTTTACAAAGAAAATATACAGTATTAGGATGATAACGGTAGACCATAATCTTTTTGGCATCATTCCAAAGAAATAAGCGTGCAATAACAACAATTTGGAAAGCAAAATGTCTTAATTAGGAAGCCAAGACGGTGCGCCTACCAGGCCATTTGCCAAGATTTTTTAATTAGATATGAAATGAGAGAAGAAAGCCGTAAATATTGCTTAATGAGTGATAATTCTTAAATCCCAGTTCTTTTTGCATTTTATTTTGTAATATTTTTTTTATTGAGACTATTTGAGACATTTTTAAAAAGGTACGCCACGTATGCCACTTAAAAAATGTAAGAGTTAAGACTATACCTAGCAACTTAAAAACATCTTCGAATACACCGACTTGGTATAGTTAGAATGTTGTTGTGACAAATTACCTACCTGCATGTCTATCATGGGACGGCCGCGACATACTCTCGATTTTTATCGCACTATACCTCTTTGTTCTAAGTGTTCTAATAAGAGAGAGACGGATAGTGCGTCAAAAATCGAGAGAGCTCGCGCACCGTCGCGTGGTAGCCGTGCAGTTTATTTGATTTTGTGGTTATAAAACACTTTTTCAAGTATATGAATTGGCTACATTTTTATGGAAATAATACATTATCGCCCAAGTTTAAAACAAAAAGAAAGAGAAATGTGAATATGAGTTCGTGAATCTAAAACAAAGAAACCATTTTCACCGCAGAATCTAGAGCTTAAATAACGATACTTAGTGGTGAAGTGGTGCGCTAATTACCTACCATTATGCAGGTAGCTCCAACAGGGGCTTCTGCAAACGGCTGACCGATCAAGCATAATAATTATTTGCAATTTTTAGTACTTATTCATATTTGAAATTATGAGGTCTAATAATATTGCAGTTAATTTGAAATAAAGAGAAGTAGGGCACAGCGAGATGTTTCATAGTTCGAGAAACCTAGCTGGGAAACCATCTCCACTTTTACAGAGGCCGCACCCATATATAATACTACAACTGGCTCTGTAGTTATGTCAAATAAATAAAGAAGGGCGTGATATAAAGAAACAACATAACGTGATATAAAGAAACAACAAAACGTGTAATAAGGAAACAACATAACGTGATATAAATAAACAACATAACGTGTAATAAAGAAACAATATAACGTGTAATAAAGAAACAACATAACGTGATATAAAGAAACAACATAACGTGTAATAAAGCTATACAGAAGCGTACCAACATCATGTTTACGCGTTATCCTCTTGGCATTGTGCCGCCATTCCTTTTATTCAACCGTTTTTAAAAGTTGGTAAGGCTCAAAAAGTTTTATTATGAACTTTCACTAAGAGCGGCCTGTACAATTTTTTTTAAATTTATTGTTTTCTACACACATACCATAAACTTAAATCCGCCAAAATGCGTTTAGAAACTAGTGGTTATGACCAGCAATATTGGGTACATCAATGAGATTTCAATGGTAGAAAAATGTTTTTTTTAATGCTCTGTACCGGGTTCGAACCGGCGACCACAGGCATTCATGGCCCGTCGCTTCTAACTAACTGAACTATCGAAACAAACTGTCTCGGCCACTGAATCTTTCAATCAGTTCCTCCTTACAAGGTCTTAGGGAGGCGTGTAGCGACATCTACCAGAAGGCTTAATCAATCTCAATCATAATCTTAATCTTTTTAAATTTTTCCTTCAATTTAAATTTATAATTTCGTTAGTAGCGTTACTGCTAGTACAAAATTAATTTAGTATGGGGTGACGCATCGTTACTGCCGATTTCTCGATATCATTTCAGACGTTGGTAGCGTTAAGAAGCTTTAGTCTTCTGGTACACGTTTATGCTACCACTGTGCTCACATAACACCTCACCTTAATCCATACTAATATTATAAATGCAAAAGTTTATCTTTCTGTCTGTCTGTCTGTCTGTCTGTCTGTTACCTCTTCACGCTTAAACCGCTGAACCGATTGAGAGGAAGTTTGGTATGGAGATAGTTTGAATCTCGGGGAAGGACATATGATAGTTTTTATCCCGGTAATCATCCCCTGAAAGGGTGATTTTTTTTTTTTGTTTTTATCTTCTTGTATTTGATAAGGCTAATAAAATAAGATACCATGAAAGGGCTAGAAAATATTCTAGACCGTTTTTAAATCCAAAGGGTTGAATTGAGTTATCATTAAATTAACGTGCCCCATAATACCAACTTAATTCAAATTTTCGTTAAATTAAACATCTTATTTTTTAAGAACCTCCTTTAAAAGAAACGAGGACGTACAGTCAATTCTCATTTTACAATATAATTCAATTTAGTAAAATAAATCATATATATGACTAGTAATAAAGGCTGTCAATATCTGTAGGTAATAATGATATACTGACATCACCCCCCCGCCTAACACTCCAAAAATATAATTGTAATGGAAGAGGCCATTCCTTTGTTGTAACACAATATGCTTTTGAGACTGTTGCTTAGTCAGCATTTATCTAAGAACGATAAGTTACTGCAGCGTATTTCTTTTTAGAGCTCGCCATATTGTAGTCTATTATTTTACGTATTTTTAGCCTCAATATTGATGCTAAATGATAGTGAATTAATATTTTTCTCAAAAATGTATAGCAATGTTGACTAATGGTTACTCAGGACGTTAAGTGCATAAGTTTATGGTCAGACAAAAATTTTAAAATAAAAAACCTTGTTTTCTAGATTTTGCTCGACACCAATGTTGCATACAAATTCCATTATTTGTAGAGGCACAAACTTTAAAAAATGTTGAAACGGCCATATAAAAAAGGCACATGGCCTAAACAGCCCAAACAGAAAATCAGTAGCTAAGACTTATCGCGACTTTTTAATCGCCTCAAACAAGTTATGGCGTTTTCGGAAGAAAAATACACTTGTATTTTTAAAAAAAGTCGGCTATTCAAAAATTATTCAGTTGTTACATAAAGCGGCTAGTTGTTTTTTCGGAAGATATCGAAAATTGACGTGAAAATGAGAACGTCCGCGAGTGCCGAGAATATGGAATATACGCCTCCAGATTTAAAAGAAGCTGCATCATGCATGCCGTCAGTTCTAAAGTAATAGAGCGAGTGGTCTGCGACCAGCTCTCGGCGCTACAGTCAGGTTTTCGCAAGAGTCGATCGTCGTCGTCAAGTTACTGCGTTGCTTGATGTAGTCGGCGATATTCTACAGGCTCGGGATGTTGGGGAGAGTACCTACCATTCTCGTTCTTTTAGAATTTTCTAGAGCTTTTGACTGTTATAATGTATCCTTACTTCTATAAAAGATGTCATATTACTTACGGTTTACTGAAGTGGTTTGATTAATATCTCTCCAGCCGCGAGCGTGGCGTTGCGGTCCGCTCTTTGCCCTGTGGAAGGAGTGCCCGCAAGGTTCAATACTGGGTCCCCCTGCTTTTTATATTGTACTAGCTTCCGCCGTGGACCCGGGATAAAAACTATCCCATATTTTAAACTAAGCTAAGATAGTTTATTATCTTCGTGAAAAATTTCATCCAAATCGGTTGAGTCGTTTCAGCGTGATTGAGTAACAAACATGCAAACACATCTAAACATCCAAACTTTCACATTTATAATATTGAGCGCCACGTACTAAAAGTTGTGAGTAACTACTTCTACCGCCATAAAGTTCGTTACAATGTTCGCGATTACTTAAGTGTTGATTTGCGTGTTAACCTTTGTGATTCGCTAATATTGTCAAGATTGTATCTATATCTGGACACGCAGACGGCTTCACCTTGATACTCTTCTCTTTGGCATAGTGTGATCTGAAGTCCCAGCATATTTGCTGAGTAGACTTGTATGGCCCAAGAGTGCGTGGAGGTGTAAGGCGATGATTCTGGTGTCACAGCATCTGACCGCAGCGTTTCGAGGTAGTTTTAGGTTTACGGCGTCCAAGTGTTGGAATGATCTAGCAAGTATACCTTTAGGCGCCAACTTAAAGGCTGTTTGTTGACGCTTCAAAAATCCCAAACCTAACCCATCCAGCACCTTATAACACATCCCAACCATGTCGCGTTTTTTACTTTGTGTTTTTTCACCCATTGTACTACTGTTAAATATTTTACAAATTTATTACATTTATTACATGCTGAGTCGCAGCCTTTTCTCTATCGCACACATTGCCTTTTACGTTAGTATTTGTCTAGGTTTATGTTATTATTAATCTTGTCATGTGTGCTTTATGGAATAAATGGTTATTCTTTCTTTCTATCTTTTGTTTCATTAATTATTTATTTTTTGTATTTATTCGTTTGTATCTGTAGTATGTTATGTTGCGGTCCTTGGGTCACGTACGGTCCTGTCTGAAAACCAGCGCCATAGGTGTCTTGTCTGACACCTTGGCATAATGCTGAGACAGCGACCGATTCACTGCCGCGAAGACACACACAATATGTGTCAATTGTATCGTGTCTACTCCCTTTTTCTCTGTTTGTCTTTTGTGTAGTGAACAAATGTCTTGTTTCTTTATTTCTTTCTCAGTTATTGATAATTTGTTCCCGGCAACGTCAAAAGACAAATATCTAAAGGCGTACAACAATATCATGAAGTGGCGAAAATAAATAATAAATTGTTGATTTCAATAAAACTTAACTGTATTTATTTTGTTTTCTTGCTCCATTTTTGAGAAAAGCGCTATATTTGTCTCAGCCGGAACGCAATTGTTGGCTTCGTATTAAATTAAACAGACTCCCAAGGTCGTCCGTTTAAAATGTATAATCAGCCAGCAATTGCCCAAATCCCTTACTTCGACAATAATGTACTATTGATAATGTATTATGGCATAATACAGTTAATTTCTCCTGTAAGATATTACCTATAAGTACGAGCATCGTGCAGAAGCATGAAGTCGAAAATATTGAGGTTATTTGTAACAAAACTAAAACCAGGAGTATGTTTGAGTTAACACAGGCCCATATCTCTTGCCTTCGGCTTTGCATACTAAACGTGTATGTATTGATGTATTGCCACTAGTTTCTTTATCGCTGTGTTAAAATTTACAGCTATGTGCACGCTTCGGATTTCTTTAGGTAGACCAAGTGTACATTTCATAGGCCTCGATAAAAATTGATGTTATTACTGTAATGCCAATGCGGCTACATGTCAGCACGTTTAATGCGGACCTACGTGAATTTCTGACCCTCGTCAATTCGCGTCGATATTTTAGATTTGTGCTAAGGTCCAGATATTGGGTTACACAGCTTATGCGATCAACGTGTTAATAATAATAACTAGATAATATGAATGAAAGTTATTGGGCAGTTGCCAACATAATCGTACGTAGGCGTAGGGTCGGAATATAAAATATTTCGCGGCAAAACATTTTCTTTGAGCCCGAGTTGAGGTTTATCGAGAAAGTCCGCGGCTTCACCCACACAGGATTCAGATAACATGCTGCCAATGCCGATCCTAAAGGATTTTAGTTTGAGTGAAAACATGTTTAAAATAATATGACTGTACTTGTGGATATTTCTGTCTTCGTTGAAACTTATGTGCAGACATAGTACTTTTTGTAGGTAACAATGTCGTCGTTGAAGTCTAGTGGTATTACTGGATTTTGTGTAGAAAATTCCAATGGAATTGGTAAATTAGATATAATTAACATTTATCAACATTCACTGTTAAGAATCGCTACGCGCTACGTGTGTAGCCAATTCCGTGGTTTTCCCCGTATGTAACAGAAAGCGCATACGCCGTATGCGCTAGGCGGGTTCCTGGCAGTGAAAGCGTTAATCATGATGGTTGGATTTAAAGAAAATATTTAAAAAATTGCAATATCTGCTCAGATGCATACAAACTTTGGGTACTTCTTTGTATTCATATTAATAGCGTAGCGCTTTGCATTTATAGCGTAGTATAATTTAGAATTGAAGATGAACAAAAAAAAACAGAAATTTTCACCTTTTCAAATATGGGTTCACTCTCAAAAACGCTCAGTTTTGTATGAACGTACTAAACCTGCGTCTCTCTTACCAGGTACAGGGTAGATCTGGCAGGAGATAACTGGAAACTAGCTCTGTCCGACGCGAAAGTGCAGGACTCTGGAATTTACTGCTGCCACGTTTCGACACATCCTCCGATGTTGAGGAGAGTGCGGCTGACTGTGCATCGTAAGTAAATACTAAAAAAGCTAGCTATGTTTATTTGTTTATTTTATTTATTTATCTGTAATACTGGTGCAGGTACCGTTAATAAAGCTTGCTTACGAGTATGTCCGAGATTTTGCAGCGGTAAGTATTTAGTAAATTAAAGGGCTTTTATTCTGCTTCTCCCAACTACAAAAATAAATTAGATCTTCTAATATGAAGATGACGAACGTCTCGTTTTTGACTAAAAATAAGATTAAATACCATTTTATTTTAATTAGTAGTTTTATGCTCCAAAAAGTTTTTAACTTTAAATAATTTCGCTTAATTATTCTATACCCCTACTGAACAAATGAATTAAATTGTATTGGTGTATAATAGAGTTCTAAGACTTAATTATGTTAATGAATACATCTGATCGCATTTTCAACTTTTTAGCTTTTAACATTTTACTCAATATGTCCTAATGCATCAGTTTCTTCAATTATTTTCATCAGCAACCTTAAATAAACGTCACTAAAACAATATGTTCTAGCTTTCGAGGAGGGTAATATTTGTTGTCAAAATGTATACTATAGGGAAATGAGACCTTTCCGGATCGATAAAACTAGAATCCTCCCGAGTCTCTATGTTTACAATGTTTATCGATGTCTAGACCAATATGTATTAGAGCTGAAAAGAATTGCGTTTCGTGCTCCCTAGGGCCTCTCTAATAGCCTTCATAACTCAAGCTGAGAGTCATTATATCTTTATTTTTTGAGTGCTTTTATTTAATTGTTCTGAGAAAAGACAGTCTGGCTGAAAATAATTACTACGACGGCGACGGGGTGTTCTTATGCATTTTTACTTCCCTATTATTTAGTTCAGTTTTAGTTTCTTTCAGTTATATTATACTACCTTCCGCCCGCGACTTCTTCTGCGTGGACCCGGGATAAAAACTTCCTATATTTTAAGTCAGGCTATAAACTACCGTCATGCAAAATTTCATTCAAATCGGTTCAGCCGTTTAAGCGTGATTGTGTACCAAACATCCAAACATCTATGCTTTCGCATTTATAATATTAGTAGAAAAGAAATAGAATTAAAAAACATAACGACATTTTGATACTATAAAAGAACTACGAACTACTTATAAACTAAATATAAAATACCCCACCCAGTTCACCCGCTTGAGGCATGGACCCTAGGATGCTGGCTGCATTGCCTCTTTGCACCGCTACGCTAAGCTTAGACGCTGGGCAAAGAAAGAACCGGTCGCCTGAAACGCCAATAAGACGGACCGACACCTCTTTTATATTTTTTTTGGTGTCGGACGACCAAGGGCCCAAAGTCTCCACCGCAAGTGCCGCGAATTCATATTCATTGGTGAGAAATGCGTACTTGCGGCGTTTGGACATTTGGGCTTGGTCAGCGGCAGTCCCAGGCTTCCGAGCCGACCCTTCGACGTAGGACGGAGCCAGCGTGTCGACACAGGTAGCGTCCCACGCTAAAGGGCGGCCTAGACTCCAGGGCACGAGAGTGCAACCATCAGGTCTCTTCCCGTCAGTAGCGGAAAGGCCCGTTGGTTTCAGAGTCGCAGGGAGACCTGTGGTGCTGAGTGAACGGCGAATGAGGTCGTTTACTGTGGCGTGTCTGAATAGACGCTCATAAGGCAGTGCAAGCCATGACGCCCCAGTGAGTCCACGGGTTGGGAACAGCGGCTGCAGGCATGAGGCTCACAAATTTTGAGGCCCAGGCGAAGGCACACTGCTATTCGCAGTGCAGAGGGGTCTAAAACGGAGCCAAGGTTACGTGACGGGAGCGCGTGTAACCAATGGCCCGATTCTTTTTCTGAAACCGCCAGTAGTCTGGCTCGTTCGTAGTTGGCGGAATCGTCGAGTAAGGACTCCAAGGTGTTTTTTATTTTGAAAGCATCCCAAGCAGCCTGGTTCGATTTTTTGTCCGGCATTTGCTCGTTGGGATTTTCTGCTCTCCAAGCACACTCTGCGTCTGTCAGGCACGACACCGGGACATTGATGGTTGAAGGTAGGTTAAGAATACCACCAATGAGGGTGAGTGTGCTGTTAACAGACGCAAGAAACGCCGGGAGAGCCAGACTGCCCGTCGAGCGGATACCAAGGCCGCCAAATTTTATAGGGAGACTGGCTTGCGACCAACTGCGAGATTAAAGAGATATATATTAATCATTTTGCAAATTGTGTCTCTTAGCATTTGGTTTATATTTGCTGTGAGTGAGGGAAATTTCCAAACTGGGGAACATCGGAGTATGTACATAAATTTGGGTGAAAATAAGCAAAGACGCAGAATGTAAATAGCCATGTGTGGGTTAATCTGGAAAAGAAGTTCTGAGCAACTGGTCGGTCGATATGAAAATGGTCAATCTTGGCATTTATGGACAAAGGAATTGATTCGTCAAAAATGGGGGCTCCTAAAAGTGTGAGAGTGTCGTGAGAAAGTACAGAAATATTTGGTGTGAGGAATGTTAATATCATTCATGATTGATGTGCGAATGTTGGGTGGGATGCTTTCTCCAATGAAAATCTCACACTTATTGAAGTAGATTGTCAAGCCGATTTCAGCAAACCGATCAATAATTGTTTGCAGATCGGCCAGAACTGTCGCAATAAAAAATAAATCATGTCAAAATTATTTCAATAATCTTCGTCAATCTTTTGTCACAATCACACCTCATTTCATTAAGTTCACCTAATGGATTATATTGTGTAAGCTATAAATTATATTTACGAAGCAAGAGGTCCTGGGTTCGAATCCCGGTAAGGGCATTTATTTGTGTGGTGAATACAAATGTTTGTTTCTGAGTCATGGATGTTTTCTATGGATTTAAGTACTTATTTATATATATACATATATTTATCGTCGTCTAATTCCCATAGTTAAGCTCTACTTATTATTTATTTATTGTATTACAGTTTGAACATTCATTTAGCTCCAATATGTTTCGGTTTTACGCAATACAATATTCTTTCATATTTGTTCTTCTACAACAAACTTGATTCAGGTATCGCGTGTGTAACGAGGGGAACAAAAACTTCGAGTACCTCTCACTTTATGGGTCAAGCCTTTTCCGCTAAAAAGAAAAGTCTTTGTGCCATTCTGACTGATGCATAAAGTTCTGCCCTGGAGTTCTTCATATAGGTAATAAATATTCAGGAGCTGTGAAATATGAGTTTTATTTTATACATGGCCAAGTTTAGTTCAGGTAACTGAATGCAAAGGAAATCGAAATTGTGTAGCGTAATAATACCCTTAAAAATATACATGTGAAAATGGGAGGCAAGTTCAATAAAATATTATGCCTGGTTGTCGACTTGGCTGACAAAAGGATTGAGATCTAAATGGGTGCCAAGTTCTGTAAGTACTCTGCTTAACAGTTAAATTATTAACACAAATCAGGTAAGTTAAAATAAAGTGTAGCATCCTCAACAGCGTGTGCTATCTTTATCAAAAATCATACAAAGTATTGGTACTAGCAGATATTTTATAAAGTAATCTGCTGACTTTCGACTTGTCCGACAACTATAGTTGATGGATTTCGAATAATAATTACATTAAAAATAAAGAGAAACAAATTGAGTCCCTAATAAAAGGTAACAATTAAACCTAGTTACATAAATGGATCTGGGTGTAGTTTAATCCAAATAGAGAGGAAATGGTTCGTATAGTCCGCGCATTAGTTTCTGTCGGACCCTGATCAATAAAATGGACTTTTGTTGGTAATCTTTACCAATTACTTGTTTGGCTCCGGAATTCCACGTAGTCATTTGTGTAACGTTAAACCTTTTAGGAGAAGTACTTAATTTAATTGTTATATTCCACATCGACAGACCTTTTCATTATCAAACCGCTGCAATTAAATGTGTTTTCCTGCGGAAGAAAACGATTTACTTAAGGAAGAATCCTTTAAAAAGTCAGAGTTTAAGTTAATTCTGTGTCTATACTGCGACTCTATACTGAAACAAGTATTCTTAATACCTTTTTATATCACATTTAATAATTGATACCTTCATAGAATTTTGAAACCTCCGATACATTTTAATTTAAGCAAAGACTTCGTCTGCTTCCTTACAACGATCTATTCATTTGATCGTTACATAATTTGTTGGTTAAGATCAAGTTTTTAGTAAAATATTTAGACAAACACAATTTTACCAATTTGTTGCAGCGCCGGAAATCACAATGATCAAAGAGGCCTTTCTTGAAACGGGGGAGACTCTCTCCCTCAAATGCGCTGTCCTTCATTTGCACTCCCGCGAGCTGGCGCCAACGCTACTCTGGTTCCGAGGCAACACCACGGTCCCGCTCGACGAAGTACGGGGAGGGGTACTCATTGAAACCGACCATCTCACTATGACTACTCATTTACAGGTAATATTTTTTATATGAATCAATCAATCAATCAATCAATCAAAACATTTATTCGTGACAAACACAACACAGATAATAATAAAAAAGCACATTTCCTTTTTGTCACGAAATGGACCCAGCTCAGCATGTTGCTAGCTTTGCAGCCAGCGCTGGTCTTCCGCAGGGTCCATTCGGTGAGAGCACGGAAAGTAACAAACAAAACAATTAAAAGGAAATACCTATATACTTAACTAAAATAAAAACATAAAAAATAAAAAATAAAAAATAAAAATACACAAAAAAGCAATGAACGGTTTTTTTTAATAATATTAAATAATAAATGTTTGTTGGCCTGTCAGTAGTTTCATCCCAACAAACCACTACGTGCGTATGGGCCTTAATGGTAAAAATGAACGCAGCCCATACATGAACAGTACCACTAGCGCCAGTGAAGAGAAGACAAGACAAACTAAACTCTAAACGTCAAACAAAACAATAAATATCCTTTATATAGAAACTGCATCAATTTATTCTACTATTTCTTTGATATTTAGGTTTAAGGTCTATTTAGAAAGTGATCTTATACATATATTGTAAGCAAATGCTTACTCCTTACTAAATGATATGAGGAGGAAGTACATTTTTAATGTTAAGTGATTATTAATACTTGAAGAAGTACCTATGTACTTCTTCAAGTATTAATAATCACTTAACATTAGACAACCAAACCGCATGGGTCCTTCGATTGATAAAGATTTCGTGGTGAAAATACATTAAAGAAAAATGTAGTTAATACACTGTTTTAGAAAGATGTTCAAATACACCTAACCTCTTGACTAGGTATACATTCAATATAGATACGACAGTTTAGAGCTAGCTATTATTTTGAACTACACCGACCGACGAGTTTACTGTTACCTATAAAGTTGAGCTGCTAAGTTCAACAAGATTCTCCTATAAGTGTGTTGTGCAACATTCAAATCCCGTCAACTAAGATTAAACTGCTTCAATAGAGCATAGTATAGAGAAAATACCACGGAGACTCGTTGCCAAACAAATGTGAAGCGGAATATCAGATCAACCATCTGATTATTTTAAAACTAAAATCCATGAGAGGAGGCCTGTACCCAGCAGGATATAGGAGACATATAGGATGATTTATTGTAATTACTAATAATCCTCCTGGCGTTATTCCCGGTAAAGCCTTAGACGAGCCCGGGGTCCGCTTTGACACCTAATCCCAAGATTTGGTGTATGCACTAGTTTTACGAAAGCGACTGTCATCTGACCTTCTAACCTAGAGGGAAAACTAGACCTTATTGGGATTAGACCGGTTTCCTCACGATGTTTTCCTTCACCGAATAGTTAACGGTAAATATGCCACACATAAGTTCCGAAAAACTCATTGGTACGAGCCGGGATTCGAAACCACGACTGCCACTTGACAGCCGCATAGCCGAACCACTAGATTGATTATTTTAATAACTATAATGGAGGCATGGGCAGATGCAAACGGGCTGTCACTCCTACATAACCCCAAATTACCGCCCTCATTCAACAGCGGACGTTGGAAACGTGGCTACAATCCCGATTTATTATTTACTAGCGAAGAGATACGCTCTCAGTGTGTAAAAACAGTCCGATACCGAGAACGCAACACAGACCTCTAATGTGCCGGATCCAAGCGGTCGTGCAGCCCGTCAACGTTCCTTTCCGTCGTCGATTTAACTTTCAAAAGGCCGATTGAAACGATTTCTCAAACCGCATCTATAAGGACCTGGACGGACTATCAATGGCTTCGGAATACGACAAATTCATAAAGATCATTCAAACCGTGTCGTGCCAATGCATACCAAGATGCCGCACACACCATATTCCGGGGCTCAATCTCAAGGAGAACCGCTGAGGTAGGCCTCAGCGGTTCTTCTTAAGACTTACGAATCACTGTACTGCAATGACCCCTTCTCAGAGGAGACTATTTCGACCGAGGAAGAAATGATGCGGGAAATAGCGCCCAACTGAAAGGAAAAATGGTGCGAAGCTGTGACAAATACCGATATGACCCATAACAGCAAGAAAGCGTGGTCAAACTTGCGCAAACTCACAGGCGAACCACCTCCACCAACGAACCCAGGTCAGGTCTAAACTGACCAGGTAGCAGCGCAGCTTCTGCGCAATGGCAAACCTACTAGCCGTATGCCGTATGCCCAAATCAACACCAGCAACCGCTAACCAACAGGACTGCACTGACCCCAGTAAGCCACTCACCACGAACTTGAAATTGCAATAAAATCCCAAAAAAATTGTAAATGTGCCGGCATCGACGATCTGACAGTGGAACAAATCAAGCATCTTGGGCCGAAAGCCAGGAACTGGCTCCTGGAATTATATAATACCTGTCTGTCGTCGCTCAAAATACCAAAAGCATGGCGTAAGTCCAAAGTAATCGCACTTCTCAAGCCTGGAAAGGACCCCTCGGGGGCGAAGAGCTACCGTCCCATATCCCTTTGTGCCACACCTATGCTTATAGGTCTAGAGTGACCGCTCCTGTAGCGAATCATGTCAGTTGATGATATCGCGAGGACTAATTCATGGTCGGAGCGTGTAATACCGCCTTAAGAGATTATTTACTCTAGCAAGGTTGTGTTATATTTGTAACTGAGGGTAATATTGTAATTTTAAGTGGTTATGGAATAAAAAGTCTTTTTATTTTATTTTATTTTATTATTTATATATAAATATCAGGGAATGTGACATGTAAATACGTATTTCATTTACCCTAACCTTTTCCAAGCACTTGCAATTTTTTAATTGAAGGGAATGTTTGAAAAGGATGTGGTCAAAAACATATTGGAATAGAACAAATATATCTAGGAATGTGTATTGAGATATATTTTTATACTATAAGGTTTTTACTTTTCAACGACTCGAACACAAAAATAATTATTTTCGCTATCAGAAAATATAAGTAGGTAAGTATTAACATTTCATTACTTTACGTTTTTCAACCTATCACGTCGAACATTTGAAAAAAACTTTTTAACCCATCGAATTGAACATAACAACAGATAGTTTAGAAAAAAAATAACATGTTTTGTGACATGTCGGAATAGGAAAAATATATAAATAGAAATAGATCAAAAGTAGATACTTAGTCTTTAGTCTTTAAAGGATACTTTAGTCTGTGTATAGATATACACAGACTTTATTGTTAATGACATAAGACACATGTGTAGATGATATTTTAAACGTTGTCTGTATATTTAGTTATTGGAGAACTCGACTGTAAAATCGAATAATGCGTTCTGCTGGCTGCTGGCGCGTACGCTAAATTATAAAAATAAGACATAAGTACAAAATTTATAAAATCTAGTTAGGCTTCATTTACGGAGACGGTTTTTATGAGTTCTATCTCTCTTGAGTGAATAATACTGTAACCATAGCCGAGCAATGTAAGGATTCAGTCACAACGGCAATATTTCATCTCAAGGTGGGACGACTTAAAGTCGCCCCAACTTGTTGCCTGTCATAGGCGCTACTGGGCTCAACGTTGCGCTGCCGCTGGCATAGGAAAATCCCTGGGCCTGTCTCATATGCGCCAGTTCTTCTTAGCGCCACATCATTCACAAGCTCTTTTGAATCAAATTACTCTTTACTAATTAATCAGTTCATAGTTATTTCAAGGTCATGATGTGCCGTGTTGTCTTCTTGTAATGCGTAAAACTTAGCTCAGTATTTTCTATGCACAATATTCAGGACACACGAAGAACATTTCCTCACTTTCGTATCTCTGGCTTTCAATATTATAATGAATAATTTACTTTAAAAACAAAGTTTAAACAGACTTAAATTCAGTACTTCGCCAAGCCACATAGGTAGATGTAAATTTCCGCGTTTCCTTTCCAATTTACCACATGAACTGCTTTCCGAGACCGTTGGTTATTACAGAAAAAAAACCAAGTCGCTATACGTGAGCTGATAATATTTGAAGAATTCCATCGATTACTCAAGGATTTCATAATTGACAATTCATTAGTTGCTACTTCAACGGAATTATGTCGGAATCTTTGACGTAGGTACTTTACATCTGTTCATCCTTTACCTAAGTCAACGGTGGTCGTCATCATCAGTTCCACTTTACAAAAATTGCGATTTACGAGGGCAAATACACGAGTTATAACACCGAAATCACTACACGCGTGCCTATAAAATTGCCCTCAATTTCCCTGGGATCCCATCATCAGATCCTGACTGACAGAATGTGACAATGGGACCACCTCTTTTAAAGGAATACAAATTCAAAATGAAATGAAACAGCTAAAAATAAATTTTATTATCATGGTATTGGTTTTATTTAAAAGATATGCTTATAGATATGCCATTAGGTCTTAAAAATGATTTCGGGCATATGGGCGCCACGACTGGTTCGAATGAAGCGTAATCGGGAAGTCCAATTTTCGATCACTTTTTCGAGCATCTGGGGCCGTAATAACGCGGCGAATGTTGGCTTCCAAGTGGTCCAACGTCAGTGGTTTATCTGCGTAGACCTGTGACTTCACATACCCCTACAGAAAGTAATCCATAGGTGTGAGATCACACGATCGTGGAGGCCAGTTCACAGGGCCATTACGGGAAATTATGCGCTCATCGAATGTTTCCCGCAATAAATTGATGGCGGCGTGCGCTGTGTGGCATGTTGCACCATCTTGTTGAGACCACAGCTCTGCCACATCAATAGCATTCAACTGAGGAACAAAAAGTCTCATACAAATAAATTTGCAATCGTTGTTCTAAAGTAAGTCTATATTAATTGTGAAAATGGCAAAACGAACTGACTTCAAATATACCGCCAACTGTCAAATTGAAAATCACTACAAACAGTGTTGCCAATTTAAGTACCAAACCTCTAAAAAAACACCCTTTACTTTCGAACAAAAAATTATTTTGAAATTAGGCACTATTGACAGAGAGATCAGTTAATAATACATACAGTGGGACTTAGAACCTCCTCCTTTTTTGAAGTCGGTTAAAAATACATGCAAACGAAATCAGGGACTACTTTCCACCACGCGCTGATTAAAATTACAGAGCTGTGACCACAAAAAAAACTAAATTCGCATACGTCCGTCTCTGTCGTCGAGGTTCAATTTTCTTGGTAGCGCGCGCGGCAGATGGATCCAGCAAACCAGAATTTACGAAACGAGAGGCAGCATACCGGTTGCGGCCCGTCTCATCGCGACTTGTCGAATACGGCGGCGGCGATAGGATGCAGATTTGTCTGTGGCTTCTTTTGTGTATATTTTGCGTCGTAACGTTTTTGCACAGTTTGTACGAAACCTCAGCGTTTATCCACAGATATATCTTGAAGCCGCGATTCGTAGAACTCGGTGTAATCAGAGGTTTCGTTAGGCGTGACGGATGGGTTGAGGCGCATTAGCGCGTTCCGAATAACAGCCTAGTACCGATCGATGTGCATTACAGTAGCTAAGAACTGTCATTATATTGTTATGCGTCGCGTGAAAAGCGCCTTAGAAGGGTAGTTACGGATGTCACGAGCTAAATAACGAGTATCACTTGTTAAGAGCCGGCACTGCGGCGGCCGCTAATGCTAGGAAACCTCACAGGCGGGGATTGAGTGCCTTCATAAACTTGCAAGAAACACTTTTAAAGTATTAATAAACTAGCTGTACACTCGGAAATTCTCTTGAAAATCACAACTAAATTTAGTTTCATTTAAAATATACCTTTAGGTTTTCACTCGAATATTAAAAAATAAAATGTGAATTAATTTAATTATTAGGGATATTTAATACTCGTATATTTTTGAGCAACTGAATGAATAAAGTTTCTACTATACCGCACACAAAAAAAAACAATACGGTTCGTCTGCTAATTCATGAAAAAGACTCCAGACTAAAAACAATTCCTTGTTTTCCCAACGCCATCGCCACCATTATCATTAAACATCAAGGTGAGAGTCGGAAATTACATTAAAGCACACTCAGTACCATTTTGGACCTTATGGCTTCGGACTTACGGGAAATATTCTCTAGATACTCTAGTTGTTGTGCCCGTAAGCCAACGCAATTACGTCTGCGAGCTTTTATAGTCGCTGAGATACCACAAAGCGTATGATATTTACCATATGATAGCCGTGAGTTACCTTTTAGGTAGGATGTCTTGGAGCGGGCGGTCAATACTTGAGGCGAATTATTATCATTCAGTCCAGGGTGTAATGTTTCTAAAACAGGTAGAAATACTGATTAACTCATACAAAATAGCATCCTAGTTGTACATATATTTTGGATAAGGATATATTTAGGATAGTCTTTTTTTCAGAACGGCGCGCTTTCTTTGTCGAGTTATATACTTGTATTAAATTATCCTGGGCGGCAAAAGTTGTGTGCCCACTGTTGAAAGTTAACAATAAACGGGCTACAGAGCTCTGATTTCTTTTGTGTTCTACTTAAAATATATTTTTCGCTGTCGTGTACGTGCTCCTTCATTATATCTACGCTTATGATCACAGTAGTCAAGTAAAACATTTGTATAGTACTATGTTCGTGCTGTAATTACTTAGAAATGCGCAACCCTGAATTTATTTTAGTACATAAATATACGCGATTTTAAAAATGGTTTTCTGAGACAGTATAAATAAATTTGACCAAAAACAATCGTGGTTTTTTAACCCCCGACGCAAAAAGAGAGGTGAAGTTTAACGTGTCTGTGTATCTGTCTGTGGTATCGTAGCTCCCAAACGGATTTACCGATTTGAATGCGGTTTTTTTTGTGCCATAGATAATTTTATCACGAGTGTTCTTAGCCATGTTTCATGAAAGTCTGTTCAGCCGTTTTTGAGATATTGGACTTTGAAATGAAAATGTCGGGGGTTTTTCAATTTTTCTAAGTTGTAGCTATGGACAAATGGGTAGAATGGTAGTGCTCGTGATTATGTGGAATATATTACAATAATCCTATGTCCATATTATGTACCATACATTTTTTGTACTAAAAACTACTGAATTACGAAAATCCTACAAGTCGACACTCAATTATAGAAAAATTGTAGGAAATGAATTCGAATACCATATCGTGAAAAGTTATAAACAATTTCGCTAAGAATTCTTTGACAAAGTTAATACGATGCCAGATCTCCCGAGCTAGGTGCATTGGGATGCTTGTTATATTAATGCTCAAGGCTACCAAATGGATGCAAATACTCTCACAGATGCGCTTTCGTGTCTCTTGACAGAGATTAAAGAGAAGCCACGTTAGCAATGAAGAGGTTCTCCCACACCTTAGGTACATTATTTTGTCACCTAAGGAATTCATTGCGTGATAATTCAACTAGTTCATTGATGCAATGAAAGCTTGCGAAATCTGATGTAGGCTTTTAGGAAATTTCATAGATAGATAGAGATCGTCGTAATGATATGAATTTTATCGTATGTTTAGTAGCGGTTGGAAAGAAACGAAGATATGCCTATCCAAAAACTCACATATTGTAAATTATAACAATGACATAAATATCGTTTTGGAAATAGTTAAAAATGATTAGGTATCGAAAGAAAGCCTATACATAAAAAATCGTGACACGCAGACTGTATTAAGTAAATGTGTTTTGTTAAGTTCCACATGCGCTGCGATTACTTAGAAAGTACTTTTTTTTTATACAACGCCGGTGGCAAACATGCGTACGGCCCGCCTGATGGTAAGCGGACACCGCAGCCTATAGACACATGCAACTCCAAAGAAGTAACAAGGGCTTTGCCGACCCTTGCTATGTTTGAGGATTCGCCGTGTTGACAGAGCTGAAGGAACAAATTCCCTCGCTCTCAACACAACGCATCCTCGGGAGCTCTGGCGAACTCGCTCACCTCCAGGAACACAACACTACTACTTACTTACTTGTCTATGTATTTCTAAAAATATTGACATCACTAATTTTATACTAATCAGGCACATTAGGCACTTTGGCAGTAAAATTGTTATTTATACTAAAGTTTACAGATATATAAAACATTTTATCCCGCTGTACTGATATTTTTTGATTCTTTTAACTTAGACTAAAATTTTAGTTTATTGCAAAGAAATAAGGTGGTAATATTAATTAGCTTATTTACTTTCTTCGAAACACGAGTTAAATTCTGCTAACCGTGAACATTTTTTCGTTCATAGTGAGCTCGTCTACTTTATGTGCACTAACTCGTATATCATTTATTCAGTTCTTTAGCGAAACATACCTAGAAACCTAGAAATAAGGCAAATGTTTGTTTAGTAAAATTAACATTGACTAGCGTACGTACACAAGAGTGTGTTTGCCTAGTTGCTTTAACTGAAAGACATTTCAACTATCTTTTTACTTTGATATACCTTATCTCTCTTTTACAATCTTTTCTTTACTAGGCATTGAAAGAAATACTTACCATGGATAATTTGTGATTTAAAATAGTTTGACTGCACGGATCCCATTCTGATTAAAAACTTTAACAGGAACGCCATCTTTTTTGTATTCATAATGAAATATGGACTTGAGAGATTGTTAATAGAAACGGCAATGTTTTTCATGAAAAAAAATGCTGGTTTCATTACTTACCGATTATACTTCATTTTTGCACGGTCATCATTAAGTCATCAACTACTCTTTAAGAGGGTTCTAATGAGCTCAAACGCGTGTAGTTTAGGAGTTGCTTTGGCCACATTGGGTGTCAATTATCAGATCAGCGTTGTCATGCCATCATATTGCATAAGCATATACCTTACATCAATCAGATACCGGCAAGTGCCTTAAAAGAGGTTGTATATTTTGACTTGTTGCATGTTAATGTGTAAGTAAGAATACTTACACATTAACAAACAAAAAGCAGTTCAAATTAAATAAATGCTTATACAAATGTGTGAGACAAGACACAAAGATAGAATAAAAATGTGCTTCCTCGCTTGAATTCAGCCCTTTACCTTGAAAACCCTGTTGTTTTTACCTCCGTTCGGTAAATTACCGTAATTTATTTGCCTCACCTTAAGTGGGCGCTTAAATATGCTGCTGTGTTGGTGGTAATGTAGGTATATGAAACTTTCCAGAGTACGCATCAAGTTTAAGCTGATATATTATTTTTAGTTGCTACAGGTAGCACGGAAACGTGGTCGCTTACTATGGGCCTCATAAGAACGCTCAAAGTCACCCAAAGGGCAATGGAGAGGGCTATGTTGGGAGTTTCTCTGCGCGATCGCATCAGAAATGAGGCTATCCGCAGCAGAACCAAGGTAACCGATATAGCCCTCCGAATCGCTAAACTTAAGTGGCAGTGGGCGGGGCACATTGCACGTAGAACCCATGGCCGTTGGGGCGGAAAGGTTCTCGAGTGGCGACCACGTACCGGAAGGCGCAGCGTGGGTAGGCCCCCCACAAGGTGGACTGATGACCTGGTAAAGGTCGCGGGAGTCCGCTGGATGCGGGTGGCGCAGGACCGGTCATTGTGGCACTCTTTGGGGGAGGCCTATGTCCAGCAGTGGACGTCTTTCGGCTGATATGATGATGATGATGATGATGATGAGGTAGCACTTATTTCTTTATTTGTATAAATATAATTTATTATACGTAGCTCTGTAATAATTAATAATAATATAGGTACCTACATAAAACTAATAAAACTAAAGGTAAAAAAATTGCCCCAGGTCGCTGCCAGGCGGTAGTGTGCCCAGAAGGCTGGCAGCATTACCACGTTGAATGGCAACGCTGATCCTCTGGGCGAGGTATAAGCCAGCCTTCTGGTCACGTGAAGCCTCGACCAAGCGCTTGCATTGTGCAAGCGCTTGAAGATTCGGTGCGCGCTTGGTCCCCACGGTCCGAGGGTCTCTACGCCGAACGGCTCAAATATTTATTTGTATTAGATAATAAGGCCCACATTTGCATATATCTTACATGCTAACATAAATAGCAAAATACAATACTGAAATAGCACATAAAGACGGCGACGAGTAGCGCATTTTCTGAAAGTTAAATGATCAGCCCCGAAACCTCCGTATTATATACAAAAATCGGCCTAGTGCGCGTCGGACCACGCGCAGTCTCATAGTTTATCATAGTTTAAGTTGTGTTAAGTTGACCATCAATTTACCCCGATGACCCTGCCTACAAAGCCGGTGGTTGCAAGATTGACTGTATTTTATTTTGTTAACTTTGCTACAAGTCAGATTACTAATCTGATGTTTCTGTTATTAGTATAATTCCCAGTTTATTTCTGTTTTCTAACCTAACCCAACCATTTTCCTATTTTTTCCTTACTTAAGAATATATTTATATACTCGTACTGTGTTGATATTTTAATAGACTGAATTGCGGTCGTTATTCAACAGGTTGCTAGGTTGAAAGTAGATGACGCTGGCAACTACACCTGCTCCCTACATTCTCCCCTTCACATGAAGACAGTCGCCAGAGTACATGTCCTGCAAGGTACGTAATGTATTTTCTCACTTACTTATATTTAGATAAGTATTAGCGACGAAGTTATAAAATTCTAAAAAATTGGCCATATTATAATCTTACGTACATTGTGTAGGTACGTGTTTCCATCTGGTGGCTGTAAATAAGAAACAAGTAGGTACCTAAAAATATTCCTATATATTTTTTTGAATCTATTGATTACACCTTTACCAGTTACTATAAAATGTCTCAAGCTTTTTGAAAATCACATACCTCAAAATTTGTACCTACCTATATTATAGAATTAATTAGAATAAACAAGTATTATGTTACTAACCGGTCAGACCACCATATAGAAAATAGGGCTAGGTTTAGAGGGGCGTAAACTCGTAAAAAATATCCCTTTGTGAGTCCTAAGAAATAATCATTCTGTTTGAATTTACCGATTCAAAACAAAGCATAATCTGGTATCAACGGTCCTATGCAAGATTATCTTGATTTATGAAGAACCAGTTGATTGAAAACGTACCTAATATACCACATCACTATCACTACATAGTATAAAATATAGTCGCTTCCCGCTGTCTGTCCCTGCATGCTTAGATCTTTAAAACTACGCAACGGATTTTGATGCGGTTTTTTAAAATAGATAGAGTGATTCACGAGGAAGGTTTATATGTATTTTATAGTACCCGTGCGAAGCCGGGGCGGGTCGCTAGTAGTGAATAAATCGGTTAACGTGAAAACAGATAATGACGAAGATTCTTTAATACAACGAATTCCTATTAGAAATTATCACAAAATACGCTCATACGATAAAAAAAGTAGGTATGAGCCGGGGCATACAAAATCTTTATAATGTACTTGCCATAAAAGGCGATATTCGACAACGATCCTTTATTAGGTTTTAAGAAGCTTGACTAAGAATTAAGCCAGCATTAACAGGGTAAGCTATAGTTACTGCAACACCGTTGCACGCCGGTATCCTAGACACTTTAGACAGTTTAAAGGCAGATAAAGCCCTGTTAAAGCGCGAGCTTAGTATCTCAAACACTACCTAGCGAAGTGTCCTCTTTACATTTTTGAACGGTGAATATTTCATATTAATCTTCTCATATTAATGTGGTTTGCTTCCTTCTTTGGTTTCTTCTTTCATTAATATGATAAATCTGTCACCTTATTATATTTATAATAATATGATTACGTGGAATAATAAAATGAAATAAGAGAATAAAATAGTTATTCTTTTTAATTAACAATTCCTAAGTACTGCCTCCGTTTTTATCTAAATATAATAATTATATCATTGATCATTTTAGAAAACATTTCACAATTATTAGAATACGGTAATTTTGTCTAAAATTTTGTGCTAATTTGCAGCAGTTGCAACCGCAAAACCACAAAATGTAGGCTTTCGGTATATGCGTCAAAAGTTAGTCACATATGTACGAGTATGCATTATACATAAATATACCAAGTCACGTTTAGTCGACAAAATACTAAAGCTAAAATAGATTTGCGTAGAGAAAAGCGTTATCCTACTATACAATGTAATGTTCGGAAAACGGTGTTATTATTTTAATTATGAAGTACACTGATATTGTGTATAACCGATTACTGTGAGCTGTAGATCTCAAGAACCTCTTCAATCTCAAGAAGTCCTTTAAAAAAATACCCTTAAAAACTGAATAAGATTTATAAAACTATTGAACCTGCTCACAAAATTTCAGCAATCGTTGAGAAACCCGACCTGTAGAGGGGAACACCCGGACATACGAAATATTTATTGCCTAAGCTGAAACGGAGACCTTCGTTCGCTTTGCTCGGTCGTTCGCCATAGCGTAAAATGGTACAGTCAAGTGCAAAAATATGTATCGATCACATCCTCTCATAAATAAGTACCAAAACCTTAATCCGCTGACATAAGAGTTATGGGACACTAGCTTCCGCCCGCGACTTCGTCTGCGTGGACCCGGGATAAAAACTATCCTATATTTGAAACCAGGTTATAAACTATCTTCCTGCAAAAAATCATCTAAATCGGTCGAGCCGTTTAAGCGTGATTGAGTACCTAACAAACATCCAAACATCCAAACATCTAAACATCCAAACTTTCGCATTTATAATATTAGTAGGATATATGATTTATGAGTTAGTTGTATGCACCCATATTTTTACACTTGACTGTAAATGAAACATATTAAAGCATTCCTAGGGTACCATTTTTTAAAAAATTACGAGAAATCCGTTTAAATTATAATTAAATTAAATTAACATTGTTTATTTCAGACCCAAGTGATCCATAAAAAGTTTGTAACAATATGGCTTAAAGAACTTTGTTAACAAGAGATAATCATAATGATAACAGACTAATAATTATCATATTTGTAAGAGGAGCAAGTAGTCAATAGTTGACCAACTACTTAGCCCTAATAACAACCATTTCGACACAATATTTTATGAGCGGGCAGTTGTGACAGCCGGCTAGCCCCCTCAGCATACAGAGGCTCTAGTATAAGTTTTACCGAAACAAAACGTAACGATCGCGTTTGCGTTTTACCCCCAATTTGTATGGGATTTGACAGCTAAACGGAAACGCGGTCGTAACGTTTTGTTTCGGTAAAACTTATACTAGAGCCTCTGTTGCTGCTGCCTAGCACCCGGTTCAGCAGCGACCCTCTTCCGCAGAATGGCAAAAGTCGTCTGAACGGACCTTGGCAAACATGCCTGATGGCATGCACTGCAGTGCTTCAGCAGCCATAACATCATTCTGGAGATGTTGTTATATTGTACACGTAATGTGTTATAATATAAGCCTTCTGCGTAAATCTCACCCACAGCAGGCTACACGTGTAAATTTTTCGACAATACCCTTTGAAAAGGGTCAACTTCTGATAACAACGTGTAAACCTGCGGGCGAGCGTATTGCCTCGTCCTGCCAACGCTCTTCTCCCCTATCTCTGTGTCCAACCAAAGTCGTAATTTAACGTAAACCAATATTACTACTTGCAACTACGAACACTTTCAAAAGGTTTGAAAGATGCTTAAGCCGGTTGCAAAAACATGTTTTTTCATTAGACGTGTTCAGTAGAACGTGTTCGTTGGACGATTCATTCAGTACGAGTAGAACGGCGTCATTGCCACATTTACGTGCATTTTTAATAAATTCCCTTGCGTCTTTTACGAATTCTTTGGGAATAAATGTTCTGGGAATATTCTTGCTTAGAGTTCGGCCTTTATTGAAATAGAAAGGTACAAATGCACCCAACACATACAAAATTGCCCTAGGTACAGTTCTAAATATGAAGTTTCAATAATGCTACCTTTCCAAATTTACCCTACCAAATCAATAAAGAAATAAAAACAAAAGGTATAGTTTCAACTGCACTACTTATATGACAACCTTTAATTCATTGAATTTTATGTGACTTCGCTTGTTTCTCTTACAACAGGTTCAAGCCTTGCTGAGCTACAAAGCGGCGTGAAGACTAAATCCAGCTACACAGGCCTGCTATTAACATCGATGCTGCTTGTACTTGTCATGCGCTACAAAGACAGGTGACCTACTTAGACGGTTTAGTTACGGTAGTAAGGTTCTATACGTTCTTGAATCGTTCGGGTTTATGTGGTAATTACAATATTGTTCGACGGTGCGTGTAAATTATGTTTAGAAAGACCTTAAAGAGAAAGCGGCTAAGAATATTATTTTGCGAGGACCAATTAAAAAACCTTTTGGCTTAGCGTTCATAATTAAAAAAAAAAACAATAAATATCCTGTTACGCAACCACGACAGCTGCTCTATCTTACCGCTAAATCTCATAATGCCTAATTAAATTATTCATAAAGCGGCCTTTAGACCTATCTAAATGCAGTACACTAAATCAGAAAGACTCTGCAAAAAGACAAGTGCAAAGACCGTTAGCATGTATGTCACGCTAATTAGACAGTTAGACTCGACTCTGAATGAGTCAGCGTACTGCATTTAGCATAGTGTACAGCGATTCAGAGACTGAACGCATCATTTGCTCGTTGACCGCGGTAGAGTG
Organism: Epinotia bilunana; assembly: GCA_947049275.1. Classification (NCBI taxonomy): domain Eukaryota; kingdom Metazoa; phylum Arthropoda; class Insecta; order Lepidoptera; family Tortricidae; genus Epinotia; species Epinotia bilunana. The sequence goes on from OX346253.1 coordinate 6,906,984, forward strand.
CGCACGCAAGCGGCATAATGTCAACCACCAAGGAAAAAGAAATAATTTTAAAAATTCTCGATCTCTACAGAGAGATGCCGTATTTATGGGATATGTTTTGCGGAGTTAATTTGCTTCTTAGTAATAAATACTTTTAACCCAACACTTTTTTCCACGCTTTTCGCTTATTAAAATAGAGCTGGACGTCACCAAAGCCATGGCGATCCCTATTCTTTGGTGTTTAGACGGCGACATTGCGTACGTGCACTTCACTTGAATTTTTCGTCCCTACTGAGTTAGCACGCTAATTAGATCAAGTGTAAAGAGGACGCACTAAATCCCCCCGCACCACTGTCTAAATGCAGTGTACTGCATTTAGATAGGTCTAAAGGCCGCTTAAGAGTTGATGAGGGTAATTTTTATAAAGGTAAATTAAATAAAAACTCGCGTTTTTTTTTGTACATATTAGGCCATGGAAATGTAATAAACACAAATTAAAATCATATTTGGCGTCAGTAAAAAAATCGATTTGAATTTGATATTAGTTCAGATGATTGTGGGTATAGCTGTTGGCACTAATCCGTAAATCGAGCGTATGAGTAAATGCAAACTGCACTGACGTTCGGTCCGTACTGGTCGTATCGGGTCGGGTTTATTATTGTTATAGGTCAACCGCTTAACTGAGATGGTGCCCTCGGCTCGCTCGGTACCCTTTGTCGCCTCCCCGCGTACCCCTGTTTCGTCTTAGTAATAAGACGCCTATAGTTAGTATGGTTAGCAATCAGGATAACACTTAATTACACTGTGGCATTTTCTCTTGATAATGTTGATTTGTCTAGTGTGTTTGGTTTCACCTGTGTGGCTTCATATAACTAGAAGCCTTAAATAATGATGATTGAACCGAACGCGTCCAAGCTGGTAATTTTAGATCTTCAAAACTCGTGTATGTTTTTGTAATTAGTGTTAATAATTAAATTAACAATTTCAGAAAAGTGAAGGGTTGTCTTGCAGATTATGTTTTTCTTATTTTCAGTTTATGAATGATGAAGTGAAAATTTGAATATTTCATTATTTTACTTTAGATGATGTTGCTTTATACAGCGTTAGTGAAAGTGAATGCATAAAGATCTTTAAATGGAGCTGAGATACCGTCCGAGGGTCTTGTATATTAAACATTAAGGACCATTAGTGAGAGTGTACATACCGTACAACATCAATGTAAACGTATATATGTTTATATCTAAAGTAGCGACGTTACGAATTAGAAACATTTAAGGGATTGGGTTTTTATTGTACAATTATATTTTGTGAAACATTACTTAGTCCCTTTACTATTCGGATTATGGTTATATTATATAACGGCTATAGGTTATTCAAATTTATATCGTTACTGTTTAACTCGTAAAGTCGCTACAAATCTATTCGAGTATTTGTTTTTAATATTGGTGTACCTACTCTGTCTATGTTATTTAGAGAGTTTAACATATCATAGGAATCTATTAAAATATCTTGTCTTCATATCACTTATGCACATTGTTACAATATTAGATGTATATTTATTTAATTTTCTAACGAAAAATCTAAGCATATTTCGACATGGCCAAACTATTTACTGCGTTCAAATTTTGATAAATTTAAAGGCAAAGTTTCGTTTGTTATAAAATTAATTTTTCAGCACTTTTACGATAATAACCATAACCATGCCAAAGTATTAATGTAAGAAACTTGAAAGTAGTGAAACAAATAAATAGCATTAAAATGTATACTGATTCTACCGTAAAATTGCACATCACTTGTAAATAAATAAAAATATAATTTTAACCTTAATCACTTTACTATGGTCGTTTTCATCTAAATCGTGACCAAAACCAATTAGGCGATTTTTATCATAATACGTAGTCATTCAATCTTTGATTATAATTCTAGAAGTCTTTGAATTCCTGGTGCGGTGTGTTGATGTGGAGCAGCTCCAGGGGGATTTCAGTAGAGATTGAATCAAGTAAGCAGAACCTTGAAAGTAAACATACTGGATTACTGCACACCTTATAAACCAATTGAGTATCAACAACCGACAAGATATTCTGACGAACACTTATCCAATCTTAAATTTTGACCATGACTTTCCCAGTGCTCAGATTAAGCCGAACACTGCAATAACAACCTCACATAAATTTAATGTCCTGTTAACTAAAGTACAACAACACTATATGTAAATCTTATTAAATCATGTCACTTACTATGTGCTGTTCCTGAGAATACTCTGCGTTGGGAGTTGGGAGTGGGACCTGCATTTGTCTCTAGCGGTCAACAACGTATCTTCAATTAAAATAATGCTATACCTATAACGTTTATAGAGATTTATTTTTGTTGAATACAAAACATTTTATTTAAATACACAAAACATTTGGAAAATAACGTTTTTGTAAAACTTAAAGATGTAATCAGAAAAACTATCCCGTTTAGTTTTTATGATATTTGTGTGATATAAGATGAAAACGATCCCTTTATTGATCGCACGGAACAAAGTTTTAACGTCTATTTTACTAACACAATCGTATATTATACAGTTTATATAACGATTATGTATTTACATAAATAGTACATAGTACTAAAGTCCATAAAGTAGCAACTGTTAGGGTGTTTTATCAAATACCTGTTTCTTAATAATGGTGTTAACGTTGTAAAATGTTTAGTTTATAAGTTGACTCTTATTGTATTTGAATAGTCGTGTTTATTTGTGGAAGTCTACAAGTCGAAACAGTAACAATTTATCGTATTGTACCTATAACAAAAATATTATATGAATTGGTGCTTTGGTTGACTGTTGATTTAGCGTAATAGTCAATAAAACTATACTTAAATATTAGATGTATTATATTGTATTAACTATAAGGTTTTTATAATAAAGGTGTGAACACTATTATTCGATTTTTATTTGTATATGCTCTTAATTTCTAAAACTTACAATCAGCACAGCTATCACAAGATGGCGCGTGAGCTCTCTCGATTTTTCTCGGTCCTCTCTTTCTAAGTTTTCTTAGAGAGAGACGGATATTGCGAGAAAAATCGACAGAGCTCGCGCGCCGTCTTGTGATAGCCGTGCAGTGCTAATACAGTCCATGTTCGAACTGTACTATAATTATTTTTATAACCTAACGCGATGCGAGTTTGTAATGGCTTGTGACTAGACCTTTATATTGTGGCTAATATATATTTGATGATCGGAATTGAATTTACTAAATTCTGTTTAACTCCCACTCAAAATATTGACATTAGCAGGCATATAAATCATATAATATATATAGCTAACGATACGAAATTGGTTTACAACACATAATCGATGAGTTCCTAGGGAAAGTTATAAGAAACTGTTGGCCGGTGTTGCACCGAATGTTTTTAATTGTCATCTAGCGCGAAACGAGTCAAGATTTGAGTTGTATAGTATTCTAGACACATTATGCTGAAACTTTATCAAATAGTTTTATTTGTTATATAGTGCGTAAAGAGTTAAAATAACTATGAAATAAATAAAATAAATAAATATGAAAGGAACACTACAAACGGTCCCACAAGCCGAGTTTTTTAGATATATCGACTCCACGATACGATAGAGCCATTTATAAACACTGAATAAAATAATGTTCCTAGCAGAAAGCATTTCAATTAATAACGACTTCAATCTTCAAAGAAAAAATAGCATTTTTAATTATAATGTAAAGAATACCTTCACACCATCATTAAAAACCGGCCAAGTGCAAGTCGGACTCGCGCACGAAGGGTTCCGTACCATTATCTATAAAAACAGCAAAAAAAAAAGTTTGTTGTGTTGGAGCTTCCCTTAAATATTTATCATAATTTGTGAAAATTTTAGATAAATAGATAGATAAATCATTTATTTGGCACTATGCAACAAAATAAAAACAAAAAAATACTGAAAAAAAGAAACACGGAAAAAAAACAATAAAAGAACAAGTAAAACAATCGTGGTACGGAACTAGAATTATAAATTAAAATTACGGCATACTTGTGCGTTGCAATAATGCCAAAAAGGTAGAAAAAAAGGCAAAAGGTAAAAGGGTTTTAATTGTCTAGCTATCGCGGTTCTTGAGATACAGCCTCGTGACAGACAGACGGAGGGACAGACAGACGGACAGACAGCGAAGTCTTAGTAATAGGGTCCCATTTTTACCATTTGGGTACGGAACCCTAAAAATTATATTTCAAAGATGTTGCCAAATAGAATTCTCTGTTTTAAAACAGTAGCAATTTAAACTGTAAGTTACTATATTAAATGTTGGCACCACTATTTACATTTAAATATAAATGAAAATTGAATCTGAAATTTTAATTAATTCAATTCCAGAACTGTAGTAACAAAGTGAGGCTTACAACATAAATATTAGACTTACTTACATTCAGATTAACCAGACTCACTCGAATCAGAATTACAAATGAGTCTCATCGTTTGTTTGATAGTGCTAAGTAATCTTGCAACACTATTTTAAAGAAATAAATACAACCAAGACGAAGCATAGTGTTTCCAAGACTGCAATAACAATAATTAAGGAATCGAAGCTACAAATGTTGCCAAGTCTTTCGATTGCTTTTAGACAAACAACGGAAAACGCCATTTTGAAAAAAAAAAGTTAACTATCTACTTATTATGATACTTATAATTATTAACATTTTCGACACACGACAAGTTCTCCTGTTTTTTGGGAGCACAAAATTTGGAAATCACTGCTGGTAATTTTTTATTAGGGAAGACCAAAATAATTTTATTTTGTCAAAATAACGAGCAAGTTCTTCCGAACACAAAATATCCATGTTTAAAAAAAAGTGCCTCCCGTAGAGAAATGTGAAGTTTGTCGTAAAATCTATAGTAATTATTACCTTAACTGTCTACATGTTTCTTGGTAGTCTAGAGGAAAAGATATTTTATAGGTTGGCTTGGCTCCATATTTTTTTGTTTTAAATTTTACTTCGACATAATTATTTTTACAGTCAAAATCAAGAAATGCCACCGGTGGTAAAACATAGGGACGTCATAAAATCAGAAATTATTGCTTTTTTATATTACTTTTTTTTCTTTACATTTAAAATTCATCGAGTTTTCACACAATCATACAATTTTTTATAAAATATTAAAATGGATTATTTAACCGACCAAATCATCCCAAAATTCATAAAAAAAATTTTGAAGGGTCGATTTAAGAATTTGAAGTGTTCATTTCTGCAGTGTATGTTAATGCAAGCTCATAACAATACGATTTTCAGCCTACCGTGCAACGCAGACAGTCACGTAGGTAAAAGTAATTAAGTAATCTTGCCCACATTATAATCAATTGGTAATTTAGAAAATAATGATCCTGGCAACAGTAACGGATGGCACGGTTCCGAGTTCTCATATAGGTGTCAAAACGAGATTACTTTGACGTGAAATGGACATTGTGCCACTTTTTACGATACGGTGTTCCACCGTTGTTTCCTCGTTGACACCTCATTATTTCTATTTTACTTTGAATATAACATTATCATTCCAACCCTCATATCTAATGGGACCAAACCGACGCAAACCCAACTCTGCGATTTGGAAATAAGGATTAAACTTTAAAAACACGCTGTGAGTAGATAAGTATTTGCGTGAGCTAGTAGCTAAATAAAGCAACGTCCTCACCAAAATGTTCACGTAACTAACGTAAAAGTGATCCACTACTACAGTGAGCATGTGTTATAGAAAGGGTGTAGCATTTTCATATTTAAGTCATTAAAAACTGGAAGCTAAGAGTAAATATTTTTTAAGAAAAATAACAATTGTTTGAAAAAATATAATTAGGACGATCAGATAATCTGGAATGAAAAGTTGTCAACGAACTTACCAATTAATTTATACTTCATTGTAAAACCTTCACAAGCGGCCTGATACCATTTATAACATTAAAGAAAAATTACCGAAAGTAAACCAATATTTAGTGCCCAACTCGTGCGTTGTGTTCCACATGTTTAACTAAAAAAACCTGATTGTTTAAGAATCATTCCTTATCAAATCAAACAATTACTTATTTCACATCCTCACACCCACCCGCATATTCATCCCTCTCAGCTAAAACAGAACAATTAAATTTCAGACTGGCTGTTACATTTCAATTCAGAAAAGATTTATAGCCATCGTCAGTTTCAACGCTTCCCCTTTGTTCGCTCCAGCAGAAAACAAGCGTTTTATTAAACGACTTATTTGAAATTCAGATGCTTCGCCAAATTGCTTCGACTTAATTAAAACGATCTCAATAAAAACTGCGTATACCTACCAACCCAATTGAGATGATTATAAGTAACATATATACCTACCTACGTTACCGTCAGATTATAACCATCGTCGTCTTATGGATGAATGATCAAATACGTTTAAATAAATATTATCTTCTTAACTTAATATAATGTTAATTATTTAACAAAATCAAGTTTTTCTTCACTTAGATTTTAAAATTCAAGTCAAAAACACTTCATTCAAAATGAATAGTTATACTCGTAAACATGTCAGAAAGATAAATAAAATGCAATTTTAATAAATATTAAAATGCAAATAGTTTGATTTAAAAGTGTCAAAAACACATAAATTTTAAAATTTTAAGAAGTCTAATTATTTATAACTTAGCTGTACATAATTATACATTTCATTTTGTTGGCTGGGGTCTCAAATGGAGTTTAATAGGCAATTTTGTAAGTGGACAGTCCAACCTATTTGCCAATGCGTTAAGGATGCTGTTCGTGCTGGCCCGCGCTCTGCCTCGTCAGGGAGGCGAAGCGCTTGCGCACTATGGCGTGGAAGCCGTCCGCACGCGCCTCCGCAAACATGCTCGACGCACTGCAGTAGCGCGGCAGCCCCAGCAGCATCCTGAACGCAGTGTTATATTGTACACGTAGGGTGTTGAGGGTCCGCTGCGTACAGTCGAACCACAGGTTTCACGTGTATAGCGATTGGCAGAAGGCTTTTACACAAAGTAATCTTAACTTCTGCAGTACATCGTGCAAACCTGCGCGCTAACATGTTAAAACGGACCGCCAACGACCTACCTCCCCTTTCCACGTCGACATCATCTGACACAATCTCGGTGGCCCAGGTACTTAGGAGCGGGCGTACCGCCAGGGAAAATCAGAAATCACCCGCGCACCCCGAACCTGTCGCGCTGATGCGTCTATTGCTGCCCTGCCCGCTCCTTCTCGAATAGTATATGCCCCGACAGTCAGATAAAATATGAGCAATTGCATTTACTTGCTATTATTATGCTAAACAACGATCCAGACGTATATGGCACGAAATCCGATGGTTATAACATTTGGTTCCTAAAAAATATATAATACTAGCTCCCGCCCGCGACTTTGTTTGCGTGGACCCGGGTTGAAAACTATCCCATATTTTAATCCAGGCTATAAACTTGGTCATCCAAATCGGTTGACCCGTTTAAGCGTGATTGAGTAACAAACATCCAAACACCTAACCATCCAAACTTTCGTATTTACATATAATATTAGTAGAATAGATGGATGTAAGGACTGAATAATCGGGATGTTTCTGGAACCGCATGAAAATCGTTACCTTTCCAGCCAGTCCCAGCTGGCTTTTTTCCGTCCCGGACGCTTAATTTAGCGATAAAAGACTGAATAAAAAATGCATGTTTCGTCTCTTTATAGATTCACTAGCTGATGCCCGCGGCTTCGCCCGCGTGGTTATATGAAAATGTAACATATTGAATTTTTCCCGTGGGAATTAGATGTTTTCCCCCTGGAAAAGTAGCCTATGTCACTCTCCAGCCTCTAAACTATCTCCATACAAAAAATCACATTAATACGACGCTCCGTTGCGACGTGAAAGAAGGACAAACAAACACACACACACACTTTCGCATTTATAGTATTACTAAGGATTTGAATCATGTGTCGTTAAAGTGAAATGTTCGGAACGAAAAAACCTTAACCAATTGCCAAATCACGTCAGTTTAGCATAATAATGGCAAGTAAAAGCCATTTAAAACAAAAAATATGATATGAAAATTTCGATTTAAATGTCTATGAGAACCGATTTATAGGCCAGACATACAATTAAATGAAAAATGATTTATAATGACTCATTTAATAAAGGGACAAAAAAAGATGTTTCAGTATTTTATTGTTAAAGAAAAACTTCCACCAACCACACCACATTTATTACCTAAACATTTTGTTGCTTAAAAAACAACCGGAGCTATATACTAACTGAAATATGACCTTCCATTTTTTTACTAAATCATGTAAGGGTTGTAATTTAGCAAAATAATGGCTAGTAAAAGCCTAAAGCAAAAAAAGCTATAATCGAATTTAAACTTTCGTGAGACATGTCTAAAATATTACGAATAAATCCACGGTTTAATTTACGTATTAAATGTCACGACAGGCAGGCTTTCTTCTTCAAAACAAACAACGAAAACACTCATCCTGAAGAAGAACTCCCAAAGAGTTCGAAACATGTCGCCTGTCGTGTCATTTAATACGTGAATTTTACCGTGGATTTATTAGTAGAATTTAAAAAAACACTATAATTTATTATAAAAACTTCGATCATGTCTATGAAAGCCACATTTTCAGGCCACTGTGTGGCGGCCAAATTTTTCAATTCTGATCTCGAATTCGTGCTTGGAGACAATGGAGGCGCTCGGGCCCTTTAGTTATCAATTTTGAACAAACTAAAGAAAAACTGCACAATTGTGTTCACTTTTTTTAATATAGAAATGTCCGAGTTCGCAGGCAATAACTGTCCAAGCCGGCGATTAATTATGCATGCTGGTCTCTTATTTAATAATTGATCATATTTGCCCTTATCACTTGAATACGAATCCGAGGCTAAATCGGGTAAGTCGGTGCTATTTCGTGTTTTTTTCCATGGCCTGATTTAGATATAAATCTATATTTGATGGCGAGTTTTCCGTATGCATTGGAAATAAAAGCCGCCATCTTGGAATGCAAAAGGGACATAATTTTTGGAATCTGCGCCGGGTGTCACTAACCCTTTATCGAGGGTGCAGATAACGAGTATTAAAAAAAATACCATGCCCACTTTCTTGAAATCCTAAATAGACTTCATTGTTGGAATCTGCCCCCTCGATAATCGTGGAAGTGATACCCATAACGAATTTTAAGAAAAAATACCAGCCCCACTTTCTTGAATCCAAATTGGGCATAATTTCTGGAACCCTCGATAACCCTAAAAGCGACACAATGCAAAACAATGTCCGCCATCTTGGACTCCAAAACTGACATCATTTCTTGAATCTGCACCCTGGAGAAGCCCCGTCAGAACATGATATTTTGTTATTATTACTGAACATTTTATTTCATTTATTCCGTCTTCTGGCAGTGTGAAGTTACCTAACTAACCTACCTAGCCTTTGTGTACGCGTTCCGTAGCAAGCCGATTTGATCTCGGTTTATAATTTGGCGATTCGGCATTGATAGTTCGAATAAAAAATAATGCGTTGAATTTGTGAATGGTACTGACAGTTCACAATTATTCGAGAGTTTATAGTATAGCGAGTAAGATTATAAACTGGCGGTGTTCACAATCTGACGGTGGAATACAAGTATACACTAGTGCGGTTTTTCATTCGATAATGTCGGTTAAATCTATTTAAGTATAGATGGCGTTCTAATTAGCTTGCCTTTCTCAATCACTTGTACATTGTAAAAAGAGAAGAAAGCAATTAAACTGTCAGTGACTATTATCATTTTCTGCATTACTTAGCAATATGAGCATTATTATTAAAAAAATGACACACGTAAGTAGTAGTAATACCCTCAATACTACAAAGATGATATTACAACACTACTCAATAAATAGAAACAACATCCATAAAACAACAAAGATTCTTTGAAACTCAATTGGCATTTATAATCCTGCAATCTAAAATCATAATTTTGAATTATTTCTGGAAACAAGTTGAATTCCGCAGTAACATTCTAAATCTCTCTAAAGTAATGGTGGATCGTTGTACACGTATAGTCACACCGCAAAATCCTTTGAGTGACAGGCGGTTTAGGGGAAGGAAATACAAAACTGTTATGCTCAAACGCTTTAATAATATCCATTTTATTCCACCGTTGGTTTACGCGAAAATGTTCGTTTAAGCCATTTTATTTTTAATTAAAAGACTACAAATAATTTAAATAATAACAGTAATTTAAGACAAATAATGGTAAACGTTTATATTTAACTTACGCACAGTACCTGAAAATAATAGACATTATAATATTATTGGGTGCGTCTCGCGAAATATAACAACATTATATATAATTTCATATTAATAATATTTACAAGATATAATGAACGTCAGCTGTAACAACAAAATCAATACTTTTATAAGGAATAACGGTCAATTGACATAGTTAGGGTAGTATCCATACTAATATTATAAATGCGAAAGTGTGTCTGTCTGTCTGTCTGTCTGTTACGTCTTCACGCTTAAACCGCTGAACCGATTGAGACGAAATTTGCTATGGAGATAGTTTGAATCCCGGGGAAGGACATAGGATAGTTTTTATCCCGGAAATCATCCCCCAAGGGGATGAAGGGGGGGGGGGTGAAGTTTTGCATGGAGCTACGATATATAAACGAGTTCCACGCGGACGGAGTCGCGGACAGAAGCTAGTTATTTTATAATGTATTTTTCAACACAATTGCTCGTAACGTACCTCTTATTGTGTCGCTTTTAGGCTCATAATCCTGGATATTAAACACGCGTGTTTAATAACATTACGATACTTGTGTGTTATGGTTATATCCCGATTAAGTCACGTTGGCACCTTGCAGCAAGATGTATGCATGCACACGGTGCATTCTTAAACTAACCGGGTTGTACAGAATGTACAGCTTTTTTTTTAATTCTCGGCAAATGGATTCTTACCCGACTAAACCAATTAAATCCTTTTTGTTAATTAATTGACTATTTCTTTTTGGATATGATATAGAAACGGTTAATTTAGTAAAACTATTCACTTTTGATAACATTTTACATGAATTAATAAAGATAACATTTTAAAACAAATTTATTTATTTTGTTTTGTATTGGCTGTTTAGAGATTTCATCTAATGCGCGCGCACTGCGCAAACTTCACAAAAAAATTGATGCGCGCCATTATAGGTTATTTCACAGATATTTGTAAACATTGTTAATGCGTGTTGGGTTATTAACAAAAATGTTGATTCGTGGTGACTAGAAAAGTGATAAAAATAATGGACGCCACTAGAAATTCTTGACGATGTATCAACATGTCAGTAAAAACCTGTTGACATCAATAAGTAAAGAAAATAACTTGACAGGCCTATCAAATCTTCATCTTATGAAAAGGATTTTTTCCTCGCAAAATGTATTGAAAAACGTCGTATGAAACGCGTGAGCTTTGATAATTACAATCCTCGGCTCTCTTATCACGCTCACCTGCGGTTCGCGTGATAATTCCGCCTCTGATGTCATTATCAACATACCTCACTTGTATCACAATGTACTATTATACGAATCCTTTACCACTGACATAATGTCAATCATATCATATAACGTTTTTTTCTATAGTCAGCCAGTTCGTATAACATGCAAAAAGTATAAAGAACATAATCCAAACTAATATTAAAAATGCGAAGGTGTCTGTCTGTCTGTCTGTCTGTCTGTTACCTCTTCACGCTTAAAGCGCTGAACCGATTTGGAAGAAATTTGGTATAGAGATAGTTTTAGTCCTGGGGAAGGACATAGGATAGTTTTTATCACGGAAATCATCCCTGAAGGGGATGAAGTGGGGGATGAAAGATTGTATGGAGCTACGATATAAACGAGTTCCACGCGGACGGAGTTGCGGGCAGAAGCTAGTACATAATATATTTTAGTATAAGGATTATAAGATATAAGATATACGAGACATATAAGTATAAGAGCCCGAGGAGCCAGGAGCTCTCGGAATATTTTTATTTATGAATTATGAAATTCGGATTTTAGATTAGTTCAAAGTAGGGTAAACTCGCATTATTTGGTGATACGCCTAATACGGTGATAGGTATATGTTTTGAAGCACGCTACCGAAGAAAGCTAGTGAATTAACGAATTGTGAATAGCGAATTGAGACCTTACTATCCGTAGTAAGGTCGCATTTAAAATGCCCTAATTCACTAGCTTTATTCGGTAGCGTGCTTCAAAACATGTAGCTACCTATCACCAAATAATGCGAGTTTACCCTAGTTTCAGAAATACTCTAAGGCAGGTCAATGTAGGTACGACGACGAGTGAAGCGAGGAGGAGTGTTAGGTCAACCGCGACCGCATAGCGCGCGAGCCGAGCGAGCAATGCGAGCGTGCCGCGGTATTATTATATTCGGAATTTAGAAAATCAGCATTTAAAAGGTTATTGGAATTCGAATTTTTAATAATCAATTAACGGCTGAAAGGAACGAAGGTTACACTAAACAATTGCTACTAAAATAGTTATAGGCGTTTCATGTTTTAAATCTTAGGTGTTATAAACATTATACGCTTTTATTGTTATATCAATTGGTATTATATCTAAATAACATTAAAATTTACGAAAGTAGATATTTTGAAATTATATATTTCGTTCATTATATCCAGTGAATGTTATACTAAACAAGCTTTTAGTGTGCTTAAAGTGAGCGAGAGAGAGTGAGTGAGAATACTTGTGAAATAACGGAGTATCAGCTTGAAATCCATAATGATCTTATTTTCAACAACTTCCAAAAAAGAGATTCTCCATACGAGTATATTTTAGAATACCTTCTGTAACTTTTTTTTGTTTATTTTAATTTTATTTACTAACTCGTTTAGTAAAAACACAACGACAGATAATAAAGGCTCAACTGCAGATCTTGTTACTAACATCTTTTCACTCAATGGTTGTCACCATTGAGTGAAAAGATGTTAGATGGTCGAGATTTCTCGGTTCCATTTCTGCAAGATGGGTGATGACAATTACTAACGACACTCGGCCTGAAAATCCATCCAGCTAAAGGCAATGGGACAATATGTGGAGCAAACACACTTAAGACTCCTTACTGTCCAATGCCTCAGGCGTAGACCTGGCGCGCCTCAAGGCACTCGCGCAACCGGAGTCAGGAGCATGGTTGCACGCGATACCATCAGCCCAACTTGGCACTTTGTCGAGAACAACTCGCTAAGCTTGCTGCTAAAGTGTACGAGGCCCACCGTTGCCGCTGCGGGTCAATGGTGGATGAAAATGGTCACCACGGTCTAAGTTGCCAAAGGTGTGCGGGATGATTCCCGAGGCATCACGCCATCAACGAAATTATTCGGCGAGCCATGGTTTCGGCCAATATACCGTGCCTGTTGGAGCCACCGGGCCTCGGCCGTACAGATGGCAAAAGTCCGGACGGCCTTACGCTGGTTCCATGGCGGAGAGGGCGCTGCCTTTTATGGAATGCAACTTGCGTAAGCACTTTTGCAGCATCACATTTGAGGCAGACCTTACGTTGTGCCGGCTCGGCAGCAGAGGCTGCTTCCAAGTTGAAGCACACTAGATACTCCGCCTTGGAGTCGGAGTACGACTTTGTACCGGTAGCCATAGAAAACGCGGGACCCTGGGATCGGAGGCCCGCCGACTTTTTAAAGAGTTAGGCCGGCTTACATGAGAGTATTAGTTATATTATCTTTAATCATATTTATACTTACTAGTTATTTACTGTTACTTTGCTTTAATGCTTTTTGAATTTGGCGATTCATTTGCAGTTGGAGAGCATCATTTCAAAATTCGAATCGCAACCTCTTTCCCGGAATCGTCTTAATTTTTTTAATAAAAGTTTTAATATGTCAGCAATGTCAAAATTTGCCTCGAATCAAGTAGGTATGTATTTTTATCTGTGTACGGTAAGTAACTTGTCTGTGAAACTGAGGCCATTGAAATTAATTAGCAATGAAAAAATATAATTATTTCTTATCAGTGTAGCTGATGTCAATAAATTCAAACCAATCAATATAACGCACGAGTAAATAGGCAGGGAACAAAAGGATCTGGATAGATCGTAAAAATAATTATTCATTCAAAAGAAAATCCAGACTTGTGAATATCACTGAGTTTAAATGCATATCTCATGGAAACTAGTTTCCATCTTGAATTATGCATAAGTCTACTTTACTTGATTCAAAAGAATTCTACTTTTCTTTGCGTTTCCTTTTACTTGATAACTAGAAATAGCCAGTAGCGTCGATGTAGCAGCCTGAAATGCAAGTTTTAAATATAAAGGTGTATGAAAGTAGACTTGTTAATTTGTATATAATATATAGTGCCCAGTATTTCAAATGAGTGAGAAAGAGAAATGGAACAAGATAATTGTATGGTGGTTCCGGAAAGATAGAAAAAGAAAACAAGGACCACCAAAAATGAGATGGGAAGATGAAATTGTCAAATTCGCAGGGAGACAATGGACCAGACTGGCGAGAGACAGGGAAAAATGGAAAGGGATGGAAGAGGCCTTTGCCAAACGGCATACAGACCAAACCGATGTTGTCTGAACCAGTAATATGTTAAGTTATTTAATTCGATAAGTTGTGTACAATAATTTTAAACTCTTTAAACTGTAAAATTGTCTGAATAAAAGGCTTATATTATATATTATATTATTAGTATTTCAAATAATTAATTGTTCTTTCTTAACGAAACAAATTATTCTTTAAATATTTTGTTTCGTGTTTACAGACGAAGATGGTTTATTCTTCTATTATATTCTTTCTCTTTGTATCATATGGTTTAATTAATTATTATTAAATATTCAAAATTGGATTCATTTTGTAGAACATATTAAAATGGCTGACATAACAAGCTTTAGTTAGTTATTTTAAACATACAGTGTACAAGTTGAACTTAACATTTGATTGAACAGTAACAGATTAAAACAGTAGCACAGTACCATGCAGGCATACTCGTAATACTAGTTATGTGTCATCCCAAAAAGGACTCAACATAATGTTGCAGTGAGCACCGTAACTTGCCCTTACACACATAACCTTTACTTTTCTTTTTTTCTAATTTCCCATTAACACACAATGAATTATAAAATGTACTTTTCTAAGGTTGCCTATGAAATGTGTTATGACCGTGCAATTCTGTGGAATAATTATGAATTCTAGACTCCATCATCATCATTATTTAAGAGCTAGGCTCTTGTCGGTGGAGTAACTGCCACTGATTTTTGTCCTCTGGCAGCCTCTTGACGTCTTCGTACGACTGGGCCTAGGTTAAAGAGAGTAAACGCTCGCAGTTAGTGACGTCACAATCTGCGAAGCTGCCGCAGAGCGCGTCGAGCGCGCGGCAGGCCGCGTCGATGGCGGCGCCGAACACGATGGGGCACGGCACGTTGTCGTTTTCTAGTGACGTCACTAACTGCGAGCGTCAATCGTTTCTATTGAAACCTTATTAGGTTGCGTTGATGTTTTCTCCATTTGACTACATTTTTAAACCCTTTTTCGAGAAAATACGTCATTATTGATTATTTTAAGTAGTGTCTACACCCCTATAGCAGGCTGAGTATTAGTTTTAAATTGGGAACTTGTGAGTCCGTTTAAATTAATACGAAGCTGGCAATTGCCGTTCCAGCCAAGGCAAGGTAAAAATATGCAAGAAAATAAAATCACTTCACCTTGGACGAACAGTATGCATACTCTAAACTTAAAAACTTAACTTAATGACTTGTCATTAAGTTAAGTTTTTTACCAATACGCACTTAGTTCTAAATTTACATATTGTGATTTACCAAAATATTTAATAAATTTATCATCAATTCTATTACGAACGACACGTAAACATAAAAGAAAATTTTGAAAGTAGTTATGTTTAAAAAAAAAAAATGTTTCCTTTAAACAAAATGAGCTAACTTAAGGCAACATAAGCTATACCGCTGTACTAAGAACTGTACTGTAATGTATGTATCATTGTTGAAGGTGAGGTGGGCTCAAACAATAATACGGCTCGAGCACGACTAACAAGTCGTACAACGGTACCAAAGGACTCGAACGCAGTAAAAGGACTCGAGTCCTTTGCGAGACTCGCTTAGTTCGCGAGACTTGCTTGGTTGGGAGTTCTGCAATAAAGGGAGTCCTATGTACTGCGTCGAGTCTCGCCATTTCAGTTCTGAGTCTAATAAAAAATCATCCCAGAACTCGAGTCCTTTGCAACACTAGTACCGACAACATCTCTTCCATCTGAAATCCTTTTAATTAGGTGTGTAAACACTTATGAAGACAAATAAACTGTTTGTTTGAGTTCCAATCCTCTACACGCGGCTTTCATTTTATATGATTTTAACGTTATTTACCTACTTCTCTTTACTTTTTTCTCGTTCAATAATAGGATAATGGACAGAAGTGGGCCACGTTAATAAAGTTTTAAGCTAGTAATATTGATTATTTTTCTGATAACTGGGGTCGACTTGAAAAGTCCACATAATACCAACGCGTAGTAGGTACTATAGTCAGTTATCAAAACCAAATATTGGAATTCAACACGTTATGTTTCACCACAGTTAAATTACTAATAAAAATAATTTTCTCTCTTTGTTTTTTTACTTTTATCCTGTACTTTCAGATTTGTCGATACCCTAGTGCACAGTCGTACTCACTACAGAAACTAATAGAATAGAATAGAAAAACTGTATTCAACATCACATGGCAATTCAAGTTACATGGGAACCTTAAAAGTAGACACAATAAACAGTAATAAAGGTTTTTACAGTGCATACGGTGCTACTTTTCCGCACGCGTGCGGGAATGAGTACTTTCCGTGCATATGTTGAAACTTTTAAAAGCTATATGTACGTATACTGTAAAACGTTGTACGATACACGTGCGAATAGGTAAAAATTCGCAACTCGTGTGGATTTAAAACACTCTCTTCGGTCGTGTTTCAATTTACTCGTTGCGAATTTCCTATTTCCTGCACTTATATCGTAAATAACTATTATAATTTAAGATACACAATTGTAAATTTATTGCTCGATTTCCCATAGTCGATGGTGTACTAGGTTATTGATACATCGACAACTGTTTAGATAGACGCACACCACTATTTTCCATAAGCGGCTAATTGTTTTTATGCAACGTTTTAACTGTACACATATCAATCACTTAAAAGTGATTGATATGTGTGCATATTTTTTTGTTTTAAATTTTACTTCGACATAATTAATTTTACAGTCAAAATCAAGAAATGCCACCGGTGGTAAAACATAGGGTCATAAAATCAGAAATTATTGCTTTTTTATATTACTTTTTCTTTACATTTAAAATTCATCGAGTTTTCACACAATCATACAATTTTTTATAAAATATTAAAATGGATTATTTAACCGACCAAATCATCCCAAAATTCATAAAAAAAATTTGAAGGGTCGATTTAAGAATTTGAAGTGTTCATTTCTGCAGTGTATGTTAATGCAAGCTCATAACAATACGATTTTCAGCCTACCGTGCAACGCAGACAGTCACGTAGGTAAAAGTAATTAAGTAATCTTGCCCACATTATAATCAATTGGTAATTTAGAAAATAATGATCCTGGCAACAGTAACGGATGGCACGGTTCCGAGTTCTCATATAGGTGTCAAAACGAGATTACTTTGACGTGAAATGGACATTGTGCCACTTTTTACGATACGGTGTTCCACCGTTATTTCCTCGTTGACACCTCATTATTTCTATTTTACTTTGAATATAACATTATCATTCCAACCCTCATATCTAATGGGACCAAACCGACGCAAACCCAACTCTGCGATTTGGAAATAAGGATTAAACTTTAAAAACACGCTGTGAGTAGATAAGTATTTGCGTGAGCTAGTAGCTAAATAAAGCAACGTCCTCACCAAAATGTTCACGTAACTAACGTAAAAGTGATCCACTACTACAGTGAGCATGTGTTATAGAAAGGGTGTAGCATTTTCATATTTAAGTCATTAAAAACTGGAAGCTAAGAGTAAATATTTTTTAAGAAAAATAACAATTGTTTGAAAAAATATAATTAGGACGATCAGATAATCTGGAATGAAAAGTTGTCAACGAACTTACCAATTAATTTATACTTCATTGTAATCTTGACAAGCGGCGTGATACCATTTATAACATTAAAGAAAAATTACCGAAAGTAAACCAATATTTAGTGCCCAACTCCTGCGTTGTGTTCCACATGTTTAACTAAAAAAACCTGATTGTTTAAGAATCATTCCTTATCAAATCAAACAATTACTTATTTCACATCCTCACACCCACCCGCATATTCATCCCTCTCAGCTAAAACAGAACAATTAAATTTCAGACTGGCTGTTACATTTCAATTCAGAAAAGATTTATAGCCATCGTCAGTTTCAACGCTTCCCCTTTGTTCGCTCCAGCAGAAAACAAGCGTTTTATTAAACGACTTATTTGAAATTCAGATGCTTCGCCGAATTGCTTCGACTTAATTAAAACGATCTCAATAAAAACTGCGTATACCTACCAACCCAATTGAGATGATTATAAGTAACTTATATACCTACCTACGTTACCGTCAGATTATAACCATCGTCGTCTTATGGATGAATGATCAAATACGTTTAAATAAATATTATCTTCTTAACTTAATATAATGTTAATTATTTAACAAAATCAAGTTTTTCTTCACTTAGATTTTAAAATTCAAGTCAAAAACACTTCATTCACAATGAATAGTTATACTCGTAAACATGTCAGAAAGATAAATAAAATGCAATTGTAATAAATATTAACATGCAAATAGTTTGATTTAAAAGTGTCAAAAATACATAAATTTTAAAATGTCTAATTATTTATAACTTAGCAGTACATAATTATACATTTCATTTTGTTGGCTGGGGTCTCAAATGGAGTTTAATAGGCAATTTTGTAAGTGGACAGTCCAACCTATTTGCCAATGCGTTAAGGATGCTGTTCGTGCTGGCCCGCGCTCTGCCTCGTCAGGGAGGCGAAGCGCTTGCGCACTATGGCGTGGAAGCCGTCCGCACGCGTCTCCGCAAACATGCTCGACGCACTGCAGTAGCGCGGCAGCCCCAGCAGCATCCTGAACGCATTGTTATATTGTACACGTAGGGTGTTGAGGGTCCGCTGCGTACAGTCGAACCACAGGTTTCACGTGTATAGCGATTGGCAGAAGGCTTTTCAGCAGACAGTCAGATAAAATATGAGCAATTGCATTTACTTGCTATTATTATGCTAAACAACGATCCAGACGTATATGGCACGAAATCCGATGGTTATAACATTTGGTTCCTAAAAAATATATAATACTAGCTCCCGCCCGCGACTTTGTTTGCGTGGACCCGGGTTGAAAACTATCCCATATTTTAATCCAGGCTATAAACTTGGTCATCCAAATCGGTTGACCCGTTTAAGCGTGATTGAGTAACAAACATCCAAACACCTAACCATCCAAACTTTCGTATTTACATATAATATTAGTAGAATAGATGGATGTAAGGACTGAATAATCGGGATGTTTCTGGAACCGCATGAAAATCGTTACCTTTCCAGCCAGTCCCAGCTGGTTTTTTTCCGTCCCGGACGCTTAATTTAGCGATAAAAGACTGAATGAAAAATGCATGTTTCGTCTCTTTATAGATTCACTAGCTGATGCCCGCGGCTTCGCCCGCGTGGTTATATGAAAATGTAACATATTGAATTTTTCCCGTGGGAATTAGATGTTTTCCCCCTGGAAAAGTAGCCTATGTCACTCTCCAGCCTCTAAACTATCTCCATACAAAAAATCACATTAATACGACGCTCCGTTGCGACGTGAAAGAAGGACAAACAAACACACACACACACTTTCGCATTTATAGTATTACTAAGGATTTGAATCATGTGTCGTTAAAGTGAAATGTTCGGAACGAAAAAACCTTAACCAATTGCCAAATCACGTCAGTTTAGCATAATAATGGCAAGTAAAAGCCATTTAAAACAAAAAATATGATATGAAAATTTCGATTTAAATGTCTATGAGAACCGATTTATAGGCCAGACATACAATTAAATGAAAAATGATTTATAATGACTCATTTAATAAAGGGACAAAAAAAGATGTTTCAGTATTTTATTGTTAAAGAAAAACTTCCACATTTAAAGGAAACCACATTTATTACCTAAACATTTTGTTGCTTAAAAAACAACCGGAGCTATATACTAACTGAAATATGACCTTCCATTTTTTTACTAAATCATGTAAGGGTTGTAATTTAGCAAAATAATGGCTAGTAAAAGCCTAAAGCAAAAAAAGCTATAATCGAATTTAAACTTTCGTGAGACATGTCTAAAATATTACGAATAAATCCACGGTTTAATTTACGTATTAAATGTCACGACAGGCAGGCTTTCTTCTTCAAAACAAACAACGAAAACACTCATCCTGAAGAAGAACTCCCAAAGAGTTCGAAACATGTCGCCTGTCGTGTCATTTAATACGTGAATTTTACCGTGGATTTATTAGTAGAATTTAAAAAAACACTATAATTTATTATAAAAACTTCGATCATGTCTATGAAAGCCACATTTTCAGGCCACTGTGTGGCGGCCAAATTTTTCAATTCTGATCTCGAATTCGTGCTTGGAGACAATGGAGGCGCTCGGGCCCTTTAGTTATCAATTTTGAACAAACTAAAGAAAAACTGCACAATTGTGTTCACTTTTTTTAATATAGAAATGTCCGAGTTCGCAGGCAATAACTGTCCAAGCCGGCGATTAATTATGCATGCTGGTCTCTTATTTAATAATTGATCATATTTGCCCTTATCACTTGAATACGAATCCGAGGCTAAATCGGGTAAATCGGTGCTATTTCGTGTTTTTTTCCATGGCCTGATTTAGATATAAATCTATATTTGATGGCGAGTTTTCCGTATGCATTGGAAATAAAAGCCGCCATCTTGGAATGCAAAAGGGACATAATTTTTGGAATCTGCGCCGGGTGTCACTAACCCTTTATCGAGGGTGCAGATAACGAGTATTAAAAAAAATACCATGCCCACTTTCTTGAAATCCTAAATAGACTTCATTGTTGGAATCTGCACCCTCGATAATCGTGGAAGTGATACCCATAACGAATTTTAAGAAAAAATACCAGCCCCACTTTCTTGAATCCAAATTGGGCATAATTTCTGGAAACCTCGATAACCCTAAAAGCGACACAATGCAAAACAATGTCCGCCATCTTGGAATCCAAAACTGACATCATTTCTTGAATCTGCACCCTGGAGAAGCCCCGTCAGAACATGATATTTTGTTATTATTACTGAACATTTTATTTCATTTATTCCGTCTTCTGGCAGTGTGAAGTTACCTAACTAACCTACCTAGCCTTTGTGTACGCGTTCCGTAGCAAGCCGATTTGATCTCGGTTTATAATTTGGCGATTCGGCATTGATAGTTCGAATAAAAAATAATGCGTTGAATTTGTGAATGGTACTGACAGTTCACAATTATTCGAGAGTTTATAGTATAGCGAGTAAGATTATAAACTGGCGGTGTTCACAATCTGACGGTGGCATACAATTATACACTAGTGCGGTTTTTCATTCGATAATGTCGGTTAAATCTATTTAAGTATAGATGGCGTTCTAATTAGCTTGCCTTTCTCAATCACTTGTACATTGTAAAAAGAGAAGAAAGCAATTAAACTGTCAGTGACTATTATCATTTTTTGCATTACTTAGCAATATGAGCATTATTATTAAAAAAATGACACACGTAAGTAGTAGTAATACCCTCAATACTACAAAGAAGATATCACAACACTACTCAATAAATAGAAACAACATCCATAAAACAACAAAGATTCTTTGAAACTCAATTGGCATTTATAATCCTGCAATCTAAAATCATAATTTTGAATTATTTCTGGAAACAAGTTGAATTCCGCAGTAACATTCTAAATCTCTCTAAAGTAATGGTGGATCGTTGTACACGTATAGTCACACCGCAAAATCCTTTGAGTGACAGGCGGTTTAGGGGAAGGAAATACAAAACTGTTATGCTCAAACGCTTTAATAATATCCATTTTATTCCACCGTTGGTTTACGCGAAAATGTTCGTTTAAACCATTTTATTTTTTATTAAAAGACTACAAATAATTTAAATAATAACAGTAATTTAAGACAAATAATGGTAAACGTTTATATTTAACTTACGCACAGTACCTGAAAACAATTGACATTATAATATTATTGGGTGCGTCTCGCGAAATATAACAACATTATATATAATTTCATATTAATAACATTTACAAGATATAATGAACGTCAGCTGTAACAACAAAATCAATACTTTTATAAGGAATAACGGTCAATTGACATAGTTAGGGTAGTATCCATACTAATATTATAAATGCGAAAGTGTGTTTGTCTGTCTGTCTGTCTGTTACGTCTTCACGCTTAAACCGCTGAACCGATTGAGACGAAATTTGCTATGGAGATAGTTTGAATCCCGGGGAAGGACATAGGATAGTTTTTATCACGGAAATCATCCCCCAAGGGGATGAAGGGGGGGGGGGGGGAAGGTTTGCATGGAGCTACGATATATAAACGAGTTCCACGCGGACGGAGTCGCGGACAGAAGCTAGTTATTTTATAATGTATTTTCAACACAATTGCTCATAACGTACCTCTTATTGTGTCGCTTTTAGGCTCATAATCCTGGATATTAAACACACGTGTTTAATAACATTACGATACTTGTGTGTTATGGTTATATCCCGATTAAGTCACGTTGGCACCTGGCAGCAAGATGTATGCATGCACACGGTGCATTCTTAAACTAACCGGATTGTACAGAATGTACAGCTTTTTTTTTAATTCGCGGCAAATGGATTCTTACCCGACTAAACCAATTAAATCCTTTTTGTTAATTAATTGACTATTTCTTTTTGGATATGATATAGAAACGGTTAATTTAGTAAAACTATTCACTTTTGATAACATTTTACATGAATTAAAAAGGTAACATTTTAAAACGAATTTATTTATTTTATTTTGTATTGGCTGTTTAGAGATTTCATCTAATGCGCGCGCACTGCGCAAACTTCACAAAAAAAATTGATGCGCGCCATTATAGGTTATTTCACAGATATTTGTAAACATTGTTAATGCGTGTTGGGTTATTAACAAAAATGTTGATTCGTGGTGACTAGAAAAGTGATAAAAATAATGGACGCCACTAGAAATTCTTGACGATGTATACAACATATCAGTAAAAACCTGTTGACATCAATAAGTAAAGAAAATAACTTGACAGGCCTATCAAATCTTCATCTTATGAAAAGGATTTTTTCCTCGCAAAATGTATTGAAAAACGTCGTATGAAACGCGTGAGCTTTGATAATTACAATCCTCGGCTCTCTTATCACGCTCACCTGCGGTTCGCGTGATAATTCCGCCTCTGATGTAATTATCAACATACCTCACTTGTATCACAATGTACTATTATACGAAACCTTTACCACTGACATAATGTTCATATTATATAACGTTTTTTTCTATAGTCAGCCAGTTCGTATAACATGCAAAAAGTATAAAGATCATAATCCAAACTAATATTAAAAATGCGAAGGTGTCTGTCTGTCTGTTACCTCTTCACGCTTAAAGCGCTGAACCGATTTGGATGAAATTTGGTATAGAGATAGTTTTAGTCCTGGGGAAGGACATAGGATAGTTTTTATCACGGAAATCATCCCTGAAGGGGATGAAGTGGGGGATGAAAGATTGTATGGAGCTACGATATAAACGAGTTCCACGGGGACGGAGTTGCGGGCAGAAGCTAGTACATAATATATTTTAGTATAAGGATTATAAGATATAAGATATATGAGACATATAAGTATAAGAGCCCGCGGAGCCAGGAGCTCTCGGAATATTTTTATTTATGAATTATGAAATTCGGATTTTAGATTAGTTCAAAGTAGGGTAAACTTGCATTATTTGGTGATACGCCTAATACGGTGATAAGTACATGTTTTGAAGCACGCTACCGAAGAAAGCTAGTGAATTAACGAATTGTGAATAGCGAATTGAGACCTTACTATCCGTAGCAAGGTCGCATTTAAAATGCCCTAATTCACTAGCTTTATTCGGTAGCGTGCTTCAAAACATGTACCTACCTATCACCAAATAATGCGAGTTTACCCTAGTTTCAGAAATACTCTAAGGCAGGTCAATGTAGGTACGACGACGAGTGAAGCGAGGAAGAGTGTTAGGTCAACCGCGACCCCATAGCGCGCGAGCCGAGCGAGCAATGCGAGCGTGCCGCGGTAGCGGCCGGCGAAGCGCCAGAACCGAACACTTTTCTATTACCTAATAGTTACATATTATTTAAGTACAATTTTCAAAGCAAAATCTTATGTTTCGGACTTTTGTTTAAGTAGTCGGATTTATTATTGGTCGGCTTAATGATATTCGGAATTTAGAAAATCAGCATTTAAAGGTTATCGGAATTCGAATTTTTAATAATCAATTAACGGCTGAAAGGAACGAAGGTTACACTAAACAATTGCTACTAAAATAGTTATAGGCGTTTCATGTTTTAAATCTTAGGTGTTATAAACATTATACGCTTTTATTGTTATATAAATTGGTATTATATCTAAATAACATTAAAATTTACGAAAGTAGATATTTTGAAATTATATATTTCGTTCATTATATCCAGTGAATGTTATACTAAACAAGCTTTTACAAAGTGAGCGTATATATATTATGACTGTTATATGATCAGTTATTATGTCTCGTATTACTTACCTAATATTATTTACCAAAATTAATACTTGTGAAATAACGGAGTATCAGCTTGAAATCCATAATGATCTTATTTTCAACAACTTCCAAAAAAGAGATTTTCCATACGAGTATATTTTAGAATACCTTCTGTAACTTTTTTTTTGCTTGATTTAATTTTATTTACTAACTCGTTTAGTAAAAACACAACAACAGATAATAAAGGCTCAACTGCAGATCTTGTCACTAACATCTTTTCACTCAATGGTTGTCACCATTGAGTGAAAAGATGTTAGATGGTCGAGATTTCTCGGTTCCATTTCTGCAAGATGGGTGACGACAATTACTAACGACACACGGTCTGAAAATCCATCCAGCTAAAGGCAATGGGACGATATGTGGAGCAAACACACTTAAGACTCCTTACTGTCCAATGCCTCAGGCGTAGACCTGGCGCGCCTCAAGGCACTCGCGCAACCGGAGTCAGGAGCATGGTTGCACGCGATACCATCAGCCCAACTTGGCACTTTGTCGAGAACAACTCGCTAAGCTCGCTGCTAAAGTGTACGAGGCCCACCGTTGCCGCTGCAGGTCAATGGTGGATGAAAATGGTCACCACGGTCTAAGTTGCCAAAGGTGTGCGGGATGATTCCCGAGGCATCACGCCATCAACGAAATTATTCGGCGAGCCATGGTTTCGGCCAATATACCGTGCCTGTTGGAGCCACCGGGCCTCGGCCGTACAGATGGCAAAAGTCCGGACAGCCTTACGCTGGTTCCATGGCGGAGAGGGCGCTGCCTTTTATAGAATGCAACTTGCGTAAGCACTTTTGCAGCATCGCATTTGAGGCAGACCTTACGTTGTGCCGGCTCGGCAGCAGAGGCTGCTGCCAAGTTGAAGCACACTAGATACTCCGCCCTCCGCCTTGGAGTCGGAGTACGACTTTGTACCGGTAGCCATAGAAAACGCGGGACCCTGGGGCTCGGAGGCCCGCCGAATTTTTAAAGAGTTAGGCCGGCTTACATGAGAGTATTAGTTATATTATCTTTAATCATATTTATACTTACTAGTTATTTACTGTTACTTTGCTTTAATGCTTTTTGAATTTGGCGATTCATTTGCAGTTGGAGAGCATCATTTCAAAATTCGAATCGCAACCTCTTTCCAGCAATCGTCTTAATTTTTTTATAAAAGTTTTAATATGTCAGCAATGTCAAAATTTGCCTCGAATCAAGTAGGTATGTATTTTTATCTGTGTACGGTAAGTAACTTGTCTGTGAAACTGAGGCCATTGAAATTAATTAGCAATGAAAAAATATAATTATTTCTTATCAGTGTAGCTGATGTCAATAAATTCAAACCAATCAATATAACGCACGAGTAAATAGGCAGGGAACAAAAGGATCTGGATAGGTCGTAAAAATAATTATTCATTCAAAAGAAAATCCAGACTTGTGAATATCACTGAGTTTAAATGCATATCTCATGGAAACTAGTTTCCATCTTGAATTATGCATAAGTCTACTTTAGTTGATTCAAAAGAATTCTACTTTTCTTTGCGTTTCCTTTTACTTGATAACTAGAAATAGCCAGTAGCGTCGATGTAGCAGCCTGAAATGCAAGTTTTAAATATAAAGGTGTATGAAAGTAGACTTGTTAATTTGTATATAATATATAGTGCCCAGTATTTCAAATGAGTGAGAAAGAGAAATGGAACAAGATAATTGTATGGTGGTTCCGGAAAGATAGAAAAAGAAAACAAGGACCACCAAAAATGAGATGGGAAGATGAAATTGTCAAATTCGCAGGGAGACAATGGACCAGACTGGCGAGAGACAGGGAAAAATGGAAAGGGATGGAAGAGGCCTTTGCCAAACGGCATACAGACCAAACCGATGTTGTCTGAACCAGTAATATGTTAAGTTATTTAATTCGATAAGTTGTGTACAATAATTTTAAACTCTTTAAACTGTAAAATTGTCTGAATAAAAGGCTTATATTATATATTATATTATTAGTATTTCAAATAATTAATTGTTCTTTCTTAACGAAACAAATTATTCTTTAAATATTTTGTTTCGTGTTTACAGACGAAGATGGTTTATTTTTCCATTATATTCTTTCTCTTTGTATCATATGGTTTAATTAATTATTATTAAATATTCAAAATTGGATTCATTTTGTAGAACATATTAAAATGGCTGACATAACAAGCTTAAGTTAGTTATTTTAAACATACAGTGTACAAGTTGAACTTAACATTTGATTGAACAGTAACAGATGAAAACAGTAGCACAGTACCATGCAGGCATACTCGTAATACTAGTTATGTGTCATCCCAAAAAGGACTCAACATAATGTTGCAGTGAGCACCGTAACTTGCCCTTACACACATAACCTTTACTTTTTTTTTCTAATTTCCCATGAACACACAATGAATTATCAAATGTACTTTTCTAAGGTTGCCTATGAAATGTGTTATGACCGTGCAATTCTGTGGAATAATTACGAATTAGACTCCATCATCATCATTATTTAAGAGCTAGGCTCTTGTCGGTGGAGTAACTGCCACTGATTTTTGTCCTCTGGCAGCCTCTTGACGTCTTCGTACGACTGGGCCTAGGTTAAGGAGAGTAAACGCTCGCAGTTAGTGACGTCACAATCTGCGAAGCTGCCGCAGAGCGCGTCGAGCGCGCGGCAGGCCGCGTCGATGGCGGCGCCGAACACGATGAAAGAAAGAAAGAAAAGAAAGAAGACATTTATTCACTACACAAAAGACACACAGAGACAAAGGGAGTACAGTGAAGGGGAGTACATACAATGCAATTGACACATAATGTGTGTGTCTTCGCGGCAGTGAATCGGTCGCTGTCTCAGCATTATGCCAAGGTGTCAGACAGACACCTACAGCGCTGATTTTCAGACAGCACCGTACGTGACCCACGGAACGCAACACAACAACATGATGGGGCACGGCACGTTGTCGTTTTCTAGTGACGTCACTAACTGCGAGCGTCAATCGTTTCTATTGAAACCTTATTAGGTTGCGTTGATGTTTTCTCCATTTGACTACATTTTTAAACCCTTTTTCGAGAAAATACGTCATTATTGATTATTTTAAGTAGTGTCTACACCCCTATAGCAGGCTGAGTATTAGTTTTAAATTGGGAACTTGTAAGTCCGTTTAAATTAATACGAAGCTGGCAATTGCCGTTCCAGCCAAGGCAAGGTAAAAATATGCAAGAAAATAAAATCACTTCACCTTGGACGAACAGTATGCATACTCTAAACTTAAAAACTTAACTTAATGACTTGTCATTAAGTTAAGTTTTTTACCAATACGCACTTAGTTCTAAATTTACATATTGTGATTTACCAAAATATTTAATAAATTTATCATCAATTCTATTACGAACGACACGTAAACATAAAAGAAAATTTTGAAAGTAGTTATGTTTAAAAAAAAAAAATGTTTCCTTTAAACAAAATGAGCTAACTTAAGGCAACATAAGCTATACCGCTGTACTAAGAACTGTACTGTAATGTATGTATCATTGTTGAAGGTGAGGTGGGCTCAAACAATAATACGGCTCGAGCACGACTAACGAGTCGTACAACGGTACCAAAGGACTCGAACGCAGTAAAAGGACTCGAGTCCTTTGCGAGACTCGCTTAGTTCGCGAGACTTGCTTGGTTGGGAGTTCTGCAATAAAGGGAGTCCTATGTACTGCGTCGAGTCTCGCCATTTCAGTTCTGAGTCTAATAAAAATTCATCCCAGAACTCGAGTCCTTTGCAACACTAGTACCGACAACATCTCTTCCATCTGAAATCCTTTTAATTAGGTGTGTAAACACTTATGAAGACAAATAAACTGTTTGTTTGAGTTCCAATCCTCTACACGCGGCTTTCATTTTATATGATTTTAACGTTATTTACCTACTTCTCTTTACTTTTTTCTCGTTCAATAATAGGATAATGGACAGAAGTGGGCCACGTTAATAAAGTTTTAAGCTAGTAATATTGATTATTTTTCTGATAACTGGGGTCGACTTGAAAAGTCCACATAATACCAACGCGTAGTAGGTACTATAGTCAGTTATCAAAACCAAATATTGGAATTCTACATGTTATGTTTCCCCACAGTTAAATTACTAATAAAAATAATTTTCTCTCTTTGTTTTTTTACTTTTATCCTGTACTTTTAGATTTGTCGATACCCTAGTGCACAGTCGTACTCACTACAGAAACTACTAGAATTCTACTAGAATAGAATAGAAAAACTGTATTCAACATCACATGGCAATTCAAGTTACATGGGAACCTTAAAAGTAGACACAATAAACAGTAATAAAGGTTTTTACAGTACATACGGTGCTACTTTCCCGCACGCGTGCGGGAATGAGCACTCTCCGTGCATATGTTGAAACTTTTAAAAGCTATATGTACGTATACTGTTAAACGTTGTACGATACACGTGCGAATAGGAAAAAAAATTGCAGCTCGTGTGGATTTAACACTCTCTTCGGTCGTGTTTCAATTTACTCGTTGCGAATTTCCTATTTCCTGCACTTATATCGTAAATAACTATTATAATTTAAGATACACAATTGTAAATTTATTGCTCGATTTCCCATAGTCGATGGTGTACTAGGTTATTGATACATCGACAACTGTTTAGATAGATGCTCACCACTATTTTCCATAAGCGGCTAATTGTTTTTATGCAACGTTTTAACTGTTTTAAGTGATTGATATGTGTGCATATTTTTTTATAACTATCCTTATTTAAGTGTTTATTTGTATGAAATCTAATATAAACTAATGTTCTTAAACTTGTTAAATCCGCAAGTAGTATCTTAAAAATCTTTAATTTCTTAGTGATCAGATCTTTACATCAGAAAAAAATAGGGAATATTATTACTCCTAGTGATTATTTATTGATTAAACACATAACACTTATTGTGTGTGTGAAATTTCAAGTGTGGAGCTGTAATACTTGAAAAGTTTCAAGTAAGTAAAATTATGCCTAACCAACACTCTGTTTCACTCTCGCCAAAACATGCCCGTATTGAGCGATGACGGGGTGATTCAAGGCCCCGTAGGTAAAGGGTTAAAATAATTATGGCAAATGAAGTCACAATTCGTAAATGGATGCTTGATAAATTGGATTTAATTTACGATACTTCTTTAGAACCTTTAGCCTTTTTTATACAAAATGTCAAGTAAAATTTATATGCGAAAACAAAAAGCGTGATTGATAGACATGTAAAATCTGTTGTCCATCGCCGTCAAGAATCCTGCAAGAAAAATAATTAAGAAAATTTTAATATTGATCTCATATAGGTTTTTTTTTTAGTTTTGTTTAATATTCCATGGAAACGTATTAACAGTGCTGCGTTTCGACAGTTTTTTACTAAATATATATGTTGTCATTATACCATAGATTGTACGTATGATTAGTGTGCCATACATTTTGCGAAAAGAGGCTAATACAAAATAACAAATATTTAAATAAAGCCTTCAACCTTAAAATAAAATAAATTCCTGAGAATATTAGAGATAACAAATTATGGGTGTCGCTGGATGAAAGCACAGATTTTTTAGGAAGATTTGTAGTAAAACTTGTGAAACCGCTCATTACAAATATCGACGCTCCCATTTACCTGTTACGTTGTAAGGTAATTGAAGTCACAAATGTTTATGTGGTCTCAAAATTTGTAATAAAAACTTAAAGAAATATGGGGTGCTTATTTTGAGACTAAAGTTGTTATTTATTTATTTAATCGTATGGCGATAGTCTACAACAGGGAAAATATAGAACATTATCATTATAATATTTATAAGGTAACATCCAGGTTTTGCATCCATTGCACAGCGTCTGAATGTTTGTTGAAGCAAAATCAACATGTAAATTGTAATGTGAATTAAATTGCATTAAATTCCCTTACTGCCAACATCAGAGGGTTAATGTTGGCTCATTTTGATGTATCGGAGGTAATCGGAGGTGTTGTCTACTCTGTGGCTCTCTTGAATCTCGGATTTCGCTCACGGAGCATGGTATGCGGTACTTAATTAAGGAAAATGTAGTTATTTCAAGTTTAAACCTATCATTTAGTATTTATATTCAATCGTGGTGAACGAATTACATTGTGTGCATAAAATCGAGGATTTTCAATTACCTTCGTCACCACCTAACCTCAATCCACGCGCCGTATTCTATGTATCCCAAGACAGGGTCTGGGCAGTAAGTACGTCATAGTGAAAAGGCCGACGCAGGCATTGTTTTCATACTAAACTTATGATTGCATGAGGGGAGCAAACATATAAGTATTTACAGTGGTTTGGTGGTCACGAGGACTATCATACATATACAGTATTGCTAGAAGATCTCGAGGAGAAGGCACATACTTTCATCATACATTCACATAACACTTTAGAGGCCCACGAGGGGAACAAGTAGCGACCCTCGGGCGTCGAACACGCCAAGGTAGCGGCATCTCACCCAGCCCACTAATTGAAACTTACATTTTGTTGGACCAATGACAGGAGAGTAGTAGCTGCTCATTTTCAGCAGTTTACCATATTTGATGGTCCCAGGAAAGGCCATAAATTCATCTTACAATGTTAAAAGGCCGGAAGATCACTAAAAAATGTTTTCCCCAATAATAAACATTGTATATGTCTCGCACATCCAATCATAATATTCAGATGTTGATGTGCTAATATCAAACGTCAAGAAGATATATTTTAAATGCACAAGGAGAGTAAAAATACTTAGAGAAAAATATCCAAATTTGCCATTAACACCTAAGCCAGTGGTACAAGGTGCGGCACGTAGTTACAATCGTCTTTTTACGACAAAATAATATCTATGATAAATAGTTTAAATAGCAATGAGGTACTATCGATACGTAAAGTAAAGCAACTTATACAAGATGAAAGCTTAAAAAACAATGTATTATTTATCAAAAAAAATTGAAATAATAACGAGAAACCATAACGTTATTAGAAACGCGGCTTAAAAATAAGTGAAGCACTCCAATTAATAGATGATGTAAGATTTTGCATGAGGTTGACATCTGATTCTTTGTATAATAAAATGGAGTCAGTTATAGACATTTAGATTCTTATATTATAAGTAATTTAAGTGATGGTGATAATGTTCCTGATAATGGTGAAGTACCTATCACTTTACGATTACGCACCTCTTACATATGTTGATGTAGAGAGGTCATTTTCCCTGTATAAGTGGATGGTGAACCATAAAAGGAATGGACTGAAAATATGTCATATATCAAAAAAAAATGTTTATTTACTACAACAATAAAATTATATACTTAACTATTTTGCAATTAGGTTCTCTTTTTTAAACCAATTGTAGTCATATCCATATTACTTACACATAATTACTTACTTTGACATCATTTGCATCCGTCGGCCGCCCATTAGTTATCACAGTATAGTAGGAGTGGCTATTCAAGTTTTATCTATTCGGAAAAAAATGAATCTCCGTAAGAAATGGAAAATCCCCATTACAGGCTTTATTCCAGATTCATTCAAGCATCAGTCATATAAATTTACAGCTTTGTTGCCTTTTAACACTTCAACCATAGAATCGATTTGGATGGTATTTGGTTCGCAGATAGTTTGAGTGTCAGAGCAAGATCAAGGGCGGGAGAAGGGATCAAGGGTGCGGAACGTTGCAATAGTGCGGTTAATGAGTCGCAAATAAGGGCTCGACCAAATCTAGTAACAAAATAAATAAGAACGCTTCAAAACGAACGCAAGTCAAAAGATATTACCAAGATGTCGTACTATTCCTATAAGTACCATACAATTTCTGGCATTTTTACAAACAGAATATTTTAGTAATATTGTTTGAACAGGGAAATCTGAGTTCTAGGCTAAAAGTCATTTTATTATTATCATATTTTCGGGTGCGGCCATTGCGAAATTCATTATCACCTCGCCACTCATTCTCAGTTCATTTTTACTCTTATGGCCCATCCCCACTCTCGCGCGAGTCGACGCGAGGCCGAGATACACTGCCGTCGTTAAATACGAGACGGACTGTGAACGTCAATGTAATAACGTCAATGTATCTCGGCCTCGCGTCGACTCGCGCGAGAGTGGGGATGGGCCATCAGATTCGTTCGATTACGCAATTATGCTACTAACTAGCATGGAACTCGTTTATATCGTAGCTCCATACGAACTTTCCCCCCCCCCCCCCCCCCTATTTCACCAGCTTAGGGGATAATTTTCGGGATAAAAGTCCTCCGTCCTCCGTATGCGGTATACGTCCGAAGGAGCCGAGTACTGATTTAACAGCTGCAAAATATGGCACATCGGTACATACTAATAATAATATTGTAGGTATTAAAAACGGTGTGCCGCATTCAAATATTATACGCAGACTAACTGTATGCTGCCGCAAAGCCCTCGCACAAGCAAGACGAATGAACAGGGAGACCTCTGAACCAGGTATTTAATTTAATTATTTCCCAGAAGGTTTGATGCCAGGTCATAGGGATTTAAATGAAAAAATTACATTAAAAAGTAATTAAATTACAAACCTTACTTAGGAAAATATTTTATGGAATTTTCGCTTGGTAAACTTCGAAGATAAGGGGAATGGTATTTTTTTTAATACTTTCCTTCATAAATCGAAATTAAATCTGTAGCAAAAATACGATTTCAAAATGTGCCACCCAAGCAAAGGCTTATGAATGGTCATATGATACCCCACTTGATCTATTAAGGGCCACCAGGATGCTCAACTCTCCATACAAACGTTGTTTGCTTTTCATATGATACCCCACTTGATCTATTAAGGGCCATCAGGATGCTCAACTCTCCATATAAAAGTTGTTTGCTTTTCATATCATACCCCACTTGATCTATTAAGGGCCACCAGGATGCTCAACTCTCCATACGAACGCTGTTTGCTTTTCATATGATACCCCACTTGATCTATTAAGGGCCACCAGGATGCTCAACTCTCCATACAAACGTTGTTTGCTTTTCATATGATACCCCACTTGATCTATTAAGGGCCATCAGGATGCTCAACTCTCCATATAAAAGTTGTTTGCTTTTCATATCATACCCCACTTGATCTATTAAGGGCCACCAGGATGCTCAACTCTCCATATAAAAGTTGTTTGCTTTTCATATCATACCCCACTTGATCTATTAAGGGCCATCAGGATGCTCAACTCTCCATATAAAAGTTGTTTGCTTTTCATATCATACCCCACTTGATCTATTAAGGGCCACCAGGATGCTCAACTCTCCATACGAACGTTGTTTGCTTTTCATATGATACCCCACTTGATCTATTAAGGGCCATCAGGATGCTCAACTCTCCATACAAACGTTGTTTGTTTTTCATATCATACCCCACTTGATCTATTAAGGGCCAACAGGAGGCTCAACTCTCCATACAAACGTTGTTTGCTTCTCATTATAAAACGACATGCTAGAATACCATTAAACTTTGTAAACGCAATGGGTTGCGCCATATCTAGCTCGGAAACTAGTTTCGGTTGCTAGAAATTAAAATTGAAACAAACGAGTAGAACGTTTTTCATACAAAGTCTAGATCCCTTATTTTTTTTCTATCATGTATCTGTTGTAATTTATAGCAACAGAAACTAATTTCTGACCTAGATATGGCAAATCCCATTGTGTATAATAAAATTCATGTTACTCCAGTTTGCCGTTTTAAAATGAGAACCCAGCTACGTACCTAAGTATGGAGAGTCGACAGTTGGGGGACTAACTAGTTTGATTTTACCCCCTCATATTCGTCATTTTCATACAAGATTAAAATACAAATATGTTAAAAAATTAACATTTTCCATACACGCGTTAGCCTTCTTTACAACTATTGCAAATTCCAAAATTGATAACATACGTAGTTCGTGAGATATTCAACGTTGTGAAAGACGGACAGAGTCGCACCACAGGGGTTCCTTTTTTACCTTTTTGGTATGGAACCATAATAAAACGAATAATGTGGACTGACAAATGCAGTCGCAGCCAGGCTGCCGGCACGCGATGCACCATGGGGGGAGCACGTCCGCCTACAAACGACATTCACACTTCGTCGAATGACAAACTCTTTTCTAAATATACGGCTGAACGGTAGTATGGTGTCCCATACTCGTATTAGCGAGGTGCGAACTTAATGCCATAAGGCATTATTTACTTATATGTTGTCTAACACTGTATAATTATATTATTGTGCAAGCACAATGTACCTAATGCAATAAAGTCTTTCAATCAATTATTCTAATTCTTATTATCTTATCGGAAACCAGAATTGGATCGTACTCAAAAATTGGCAGCTCAACGTGTGCCGGAAAAGCTCATTAAAATTGGTTTCTTCCGCCCAAATACTTCCAACTCAATAAGTAAACTCGGCACGCCTCGATTGGCCAAAATTGCTTCACAGCAGAGTACGTCGACCGTTAACCATTTTTAAGCCCACAGTTCATTCTGGCGACCGTCCAAAGCCGTTGCTGTTGGAAGCAGTTAATTTATGTAGCAAAAACGTGGAAAATTAACGTCATTTGAATAAATTATGCAATATAGAGAAGTAATTTGTGAGAAAACGGGACAATTATTCATCTACTTTTTTTTAACTTTTCTTAAAATAAAAGCAAGGCAGATGACGAGAACAAAGAAATCAAACTGTCTCAATCAGCGGCGTGCTATGTTGGATAGCAGGTTCCTACTAAGTTGGTATTATTTCTACATTTAATATAAACTTGTTTTATTTTACGAATCCTCAACGTACTCCAATACAATTATTAATCATTACGTCAAAAGCCAACGAACTTTTTTGCCGCAGTACGATTTTTGTCAAAGTGCCGCAGAATCAATTCGGAAATGACACAAAAACTGCGAGTCATGACAAGTTAATTAAAGGGTATCGAGAAATGGAAAATGGTGGCGACCTTTTTCGTATTTTGATAGGTTTAAGTTATAAACCATAAATTAATTTTATGGTAATTTATATTTTTGAGAAGTAAAATGTCTCTAATAGTACATTGTGATACAAGTGAGGTATGTTGATAATTACATCAGAGGCGGAATTGTTCACGCGAGCCGCAGGTGAGCGTGATAAGAGAGCCGAGCAGCCGAGGATGTAATTATCAAAGCTCACGCGTTTCATACGACGTTTTTCAACACATTTTGCGAGGAAAGATTCTTTATATAACCACTCACTTGCTTGTGGCAACCACAGTTGCCAATTTCGCACACCCCTAAACTGATGGTGGCAACTGTGCTAAGTGAAGTATGGACTTCTTTGATAAAGAAAAATTGAAAGCAATTTAGGCTACCTTTTTTAAAATCCGAAAGCAAGTGAGTGGTTAAGATGAAAATTTTATAGGCTTGCGAAGTTATTTTCTTAATTTAATGATGGCAACAGGTTTTTACTCACATATTGTTGTCGACTGGCGGTGGTGCAAACTTTTTATATGGAAATGTAACCTTTTTGTTAGTATTGTTCTTTTATACGTTTTCCTTAACGTGTCAGTTGTACAATACAGCTCATAAGTTCAGCTAATAAGCTGATTCTGTGTATTGATATTTTAATAAATACCAGTCTTGAAGTGCTAGCGTTGTCTCCATCATCTTACACATCCATTTATACAGTCCATTATCATCCACTAGTTATCAATTTGGTCCATTCTCGCCGTAATTATACCTACCATTCGCCGTAATTACAACAGTTGTAATTTTTTTTCACGTAAGTCATCGTAGATTCATTTCATTTTTCGAAAACATTCCATGCATTGTTTACGTATATTTTCACCACGATTGAAACGTAGCAAGGCAAAGGCGAACCTGACGGCTGCAGAAGTCAAGCGGGTGCAGCGCGAACACCGCGAGCGTTCACCGCGCGGCACTCGGCCGGTTTCAGCCGCGATAACCAACGGCGCTTTGGCATTGCCTGACAATGCGAGCATACAACCAAAATGATAACTAGTGAATTAGAGTGGACTGTATAAATGGATGTGTGAGATGATGGAAACAACGTTAGCACTTCAAGACTGGTATTTATTAAAATATCAAAACACAGAACCAGCTAATAACATTGACGTAAAGGCAGATCGACAACTCACGTCAAAGAAAACGTATAAAGAACAATACAAACAAAAAGGTTCCATTTTCTATATAAGAAGTTGGCACCACAGCCAGTCGCCAATATAGGGGATCCGGTATGTTGGCGACTGGCTGTGATGCCAACTTTTTAAAATCTGACCTGGTGGTTCTGCTCCTCGACACCTTGCCATCGAGTTCAGTACCTAAGCCGGCGCGTTTTAGCTCTTGACTGCGTCTACTTCACGCCACTGCCCGCGTTTTCCAGGGCGCACGACTATTCCGGCTTAAACTGTCGCGGCCTATAGCTCTAAATTCTAAATTGTACCTAGACAGCACCAACTTCACGCTGTAGACATTATAGAAACCGAGAAGATGGTGGTGCTACAAGCTCAGAAAGGCAGTTTCCCGGCGGAACTAACAGCTTTACGTTCTTCAAAGCCAGTGCCCAGGAACAGCAGGATCGCAAAACTTGCACCGATCCTCGACCAAGATGGCTTATTGAGACTGGACACACGCATAAGTTCTGCTCCAGGAGTAAGCGACTCCGTGAAGTCTCCGATTATCCTTGACGGTCGCAACCATGCTGTACGACTTGAGTAGTACGAGCACACCAGAGCGTCGCATCACTTCAACGAACTAGTGCTGAACGAATTTCGACAAAAGTACTGGATACTTACGAGTAAAGCACGTAACAGTATTCGCAGTGTAGCGCACGCCTGTATACACTGCCGAAGGTGGAAAAGTCAACCTGCTCAACCTCAGACCGGAAACCTACCGCGCGAAAGACTCGACCACCATAAAAGGCCCTTTACTCATGGACTATTTCGGTCCCATAATGGTAACGATATACCGCCGCCAACAGAAGAGGTACGTTGCATTATACACATGCTTAGTGACGAGAGCGCTTCACCTTGAAATAGTCACTTCGCTGTCGTCCGATGCTGCCATATCGAGCCTGAGGCGTGTCATCGCTCGCTGAGGATCACCTACGACCATTTTCTCCGACAACGGCACAAACTTCATCGGGCAGTAAAGACAGCCCTCAGTTCCTACCTCATAAGTCAACCTCTGAAAGAAGACGTCCTGGCAACGCTACTGCTTGAAGCAGAAGCCATAGTCAACTCACGGCCATTAAGCTACGTATCATCTTCTACAGATTCACCTGAGGCCATAACTCCCATTCATTTTATTCCGGGCACATCTTCAGTAGTTCCATGGACGTCAACACTGACTGACGCAGACCTAGTCCGAAGATGCGACTGGCGCAGAACACTACGGCTCGCCGATCAGTTTTGGCTACGTTGGCTACGCGAGTACCTGCCAACGCTTCTAGCGAGAGGAGCCACCACCAATAACGCGTCTAATCTCAGCGAGGATGATGTAGTGCTGATCGCTGACTCTAGCCTCCCTCGCGGCCTATGGACCCTTGGAAGGATAGCAAAGGTCTACTTAGGGCCAGACGGAGCGGTCCGTGTAGCGGACGTTCGTACTAGGGGCGGTCTGCTGCGCCGAGCGGCCCGTAAACTTGTTTTAATGGAATCTGCACCCCAGTCAGTCACCACTAGTAGTTAGTGTTCCACTGGGGATCCGGTATATTGGCGACTGGCTGTGGTGCCAACTTTTTATATGGAAATGTAACCTTTTTGTTTGTATTGTTCTTGAAGTGCTAACGTTGTGTCGATCACCTCACACATCCATTTATACAGTCATTTATACCGACGGAAGTAAGCATGACGGTGCGGTGGGAGCAGCCTTTGTCGTATATCATCCGGATGGAAAAACAACAACAAAACGAAGAAAGATTCACAAGTGCTGTTCCGTCTTCCAAGCCGAATGCGTAGCGATAGAAGCAGCTTGCGAGTGGTGCATCCAACTCGAAATAACTAACGCCATAATCTTCTCCGATTCCATGTCTGCACTGCAAGAAATAGCCAATAGGAGCAGCACCAACTATACTATTAACAATATTCATCACTCAATTCAAAACAATCAAATAAATGGAACAATAGAATTATGCTGGATCAAATCGCATGCTGGAATACCAGGAAACGAAGAGGCGGACAAAGAAGCGAAAATTGCAGCCACCCTTCATAAAGCACCCGACTACCCCATATCCTATATAAAAAGACTGTAAAACTCACACCATGGAATCAAGCAGCAACTTCTACCAAACATCTACCACTGGATCACACCTGAAAAACTGGCTACCGACTTTGCAGCATATTCTAAATCTACGAAACAAGACCATTATCTCATTCCATCTTACCCAAATTCTCACAGGACACGGCTACCACAAATCCTACCTATACCGCTTCAAGATAACCACCGATGATATTTGCCCGTGCGATGGAAGCACCTCACAATCCGTCGACCACCTTTTAAAAGACTGCCCGAAATTCACAAACCCGAGATTTAACCACGAAATCACTTGTCATAATCTCCATATAGAACCATATAACCTGCAGGAAATCATTCATAAAGAAAGTACAATAGCCTCTTTTTGCAATTTCGTGGGATATAAAAATGGATAATATCCATATTTTTTCTTTTAAAGAAACCGTAAAAAGGCTTTTTGGATTTTCTCCAGTAGCAAGGTGTAAGAAGCTTCACGCGGATTCCAAATTATAGATGCTGTCTCTAGCTAGCTCTTCTAAGTAGTGTGATGAATATGAGTTGTATAGGACAGTCGAAATCACGCGCATGTCTGATCACGAACCCCAACCTGCTGAAGCGATTCGCCGCTAACGCTTTTATGAGGTAATGAAAGGTGAGGCGTGAATCGAATATGACACCCAGGTCCTGGACGGTATCTACGCGCAGTTAATAGTTCCGTCCCTAGTGTATATTTGGCTTGTATGGGATTATGGACACGACCAAAGGTCATTACTGAGCATTGATCTATATTAAATATACAAGTCCCCCCCCCCCCCCCCCCAATTTCCGCTCAAATCTAAGTTGGGTCAGTTTGGCTTGAACAAGGCAGTTCCACAGTCGGGTAGCCCCGTAGTGGCGCCTACCCGCAGCCCAGCCAAGACCAGCAGCTACAGCCCCTCAAGCTGCTGCAGGAGTACCACTGCAAAAAAACGGGCAGTTCCACAACGCTTCGGGAGCTCAAATACCGCGAGCCATCCGGTTGCCTCTCGGACACCGAAATTACGCGTCATTGCTTTAACTACTAGTTCTTGTCACTTAACTAACAAACACGCGCCAAAGTGAGAACAAAAAACCAACGAAATTTAACGCCATTCGAGCTAAAATAGGGTTGGTAAACGTTTTTGAATATGAAAAAAAATCTTATCCATTTTTGTGCAACGGTTATGGTGAGCCCGGTAAGACCCAAGCTAACTTCGCGCCAAGTTTCAGTGTTTTATTGGCTTCCCAGTAACGCGCGTGCCGTACAAATTGTTCTGGTTTGCACTAACACTTGGGTTCTGGGTAATGTGTGAATTTTAAATTCTGAAATAACAAACTGAAGCTTACTTACAGTTTGAGTTGTTTTAGGGCGGGTTCCAGAAAGCGAGGCTGGTTTACGTTGAATGTCAGTAAACGCGTGTAGCTTTAAGGCAGACTCTCAGACTGGTGTTATTCCGTAGAAATTAATGTTTGAAATGCGGCCAAGGAGTGATTTCGTGGATTTTTATTTAAGAGCGTTTCTTATGTGTCGTAATTTTATTCCTTAATGTAGCTTATACATATAATATACTAAAAATAAACAATTGAGCTACACAAAATTAATTATATTTACTTAATTTATGAGTTTCGTTCTCTGTTGATTTATATAAAAAAAGAGAACATAATGTTTGCTATTCATCTAGTAGTGTTTCATTAAAGTTGTTGAAAAATAACGCCAATCACTTAAATTTAAAAATCTGTTTATTAAACGCTCTACTTTTACTAAAACTGATACACGAAAAGATGAAACGCGTTTATTATTTTAACTCACTCACTCCAATAACGAGAGATACTATTTCGCTCAAATAATTTCTGCAATTCGCAACTGTCAACAGCCATTTAGTGTAATGGTTTTTTTTAAGTATAGCAAAATTCTTTAAAAAACCTCGGTTACATTACCTAATTTATTATAATGGAAATATCTTACGCCTTGTAAGAGAGCGTAACTAGCCCTTTCTTTACTTTAGTTTATAATTCTCGATCACTCATTACTTTAACATCAAAAGCTTTTGCTATTCGATTGTATATCACTTGGTGTGAATATTGAGGGAAGCGTCGGGAAAACTGAGTTCTTGCCGTTCCTTTGCAGAAATTAATGCGTGAGGGTAAATTTTTACAGCTATTCTGTAAATATAGGGGCACGGCATTGCCCCCGCCAAGACGAGCCAAGCGTAGCCTACCTTTCCTCGAAGCGGTTCGTCGTTTTTTTGAACCCTCATAACTTCATACTAACATAGATAGCTCTTATACTTAAGATTTTATTGATATCTAAAAAACGCCGATTTCATTACTGACTCACACTCACTCACTCACTCACGTTGATCACCAAAACCTTTAGAGTAGGTACTTCCTGAAGTCCTAGAAAGCTGAAATTTGTCACACAATCCACAGTCACAGTCACAAAATTTTATTTAGCAAGCAAATAAAGATTAATAAGAATGCCTGAGACTTGGCTCTACGAAATATCTCACAACTTTTTACGGTGGAAGAGTTTCGAGACTTGGACTCTTTTTTACATGGAATTTATTTTTATGGGATAAATAATTGGCGAACAGAAACTGTCTGGGCTTCAAACAAAAGTTGAGCTGTAGGATATTGAAAGGGTTTCCATGTCATAGAACCTCGTAGAACCGATCTTTGTGCTCTTTAACGTTGTGATGTCATGCCAAGTAAAACAAAGATTTGCAACAAAATGTATTGCCGTAACAAAAATGGTGGTAATTCGTTTAATTAATTAATGCCTAAGTAGTATCATGTTCTGATTATGAAAAGGTAAAATTGCTTCGTGAAAAATTCCTCAGTCTCTATAAAACTTTTAGACTGGAATCCGTGAGTGAAGTAGGTCACATATTTGAATAAATATGTGGGGTAATCACAGACTTTTGTTTAATGTACAAGTTGAAACCTAAGAATTCATCTCTTATGTTACCTATAATTTCATTCAAAGACGGATTTTCCTGTAAATGCGAGAATAGAATATCGAAATGAATACGAAACCTTACCAAATAGGTACCAATAATTATAGCCTTAAGAGTCCGCAGTAAGCTCGGCCGAATTT
Organism: Epinotia bilunana; assembly: GCA_947049275.1. NCBI lineage: Eukaryota > Metazoa > Arthropoda > Insecta > Lepidoptera > Tortricidae > Epinotia > Epinotia bilunana. Next base: position 6,949,114 of record OX346253.1, read on the forward strand.
CACCTTCCCATACAAACGTAATTACGCTCTCATTTTAAAACTACGTGTTGGATTGTGACAAAACTCTGCATATACATTGAAATTAGGTATATCTATGTCTGTAATTAGTTTATATGGTTCTAGTTTATAAAACAAAAGAAATACAGCAAAAACAAGTTTTGTATGAAAAACTTAAATTCTTTTTTTTCCATGGTATCTGAAGCTACATAAAATAATTACAGACATAGATATACCTCAAGTCATTGTATATGCAAAGTTTCGTTACAATCCAACACGTAGTTTTAAAATGAGAGCGTAACTACGTTTGTATAGAGAAGCGAGCTTACTGCGGACTCTTAACGGATCGCCGTAATTTTTGTCACATGTACTGATAATACTCGTATTGACAGATACATTTCTCAAGCAATCTTCCTGGCATTCAGTTATGAGATTTCATCATGAGTATAATAAACATCAGTGGCGTGAAAGTTTTCGATGGGCAACCCGGAACACAAAAAGTTATGAAAGAGTTTAGAGTATATAACTATAAGTTTGTCTAAAAATAATTTTTGGACAAGCCGGTGGGAATCGGCTTGTATGGGGCCCTCCACCACTGAGATATATAACCTTTACATTTACAAATGACTGTTCTTATAATTTAAATTTATTTAGTAAATACTAGCTTCTGCCCGCGACTCCATCCGCGTGGAAATAGTTTACATCGAAGCTCCACACAAACTTTCAAATCTCATTTCGTCTCCTGAGGGGATAATTTCCGGGATGAAAACTATCTCCGTACCAAATTTCATCTTAATCGTTTCAGTGGTTTAAGCGTGAAGAGGTAATAGAGACACAAATGGACAGACACATTTTCGCGTATATAATATAACTATGGATAAGTATTTTTCCCCGCGCGGACATAGGAGCACCTCACCACTTCGACCATGACCACCCATACGATTGTTTAAAGCCTGCACTGGACCCTGCGGCACTTCTCTGCAGAACGGATTCGGGTAAGGACGAAATTCTTGGCCAGTAGTTAGCCTGGTTAGTCGGTAGTTCGCCATACAAACTGAAGAAGTGAAAAAAGTTCCGTTGTGACACAAAAATTGACCATAGAATTGGATGATTTTCGTGTAACAACGGAAAAACTTTCATAGAAAATTTAATTGAGTGAGTTAAGCTGGCGAAGAATTTGGTCCTTACCCATTCACGAAAAGAGGCTTCGACTAAACAAGACAAGTAGAGCATTCTTAGACAGACAGATGCCAATTTGCCAGGGCTGTTATAATATTTTTATTTTTAGGGTTCCGTACCTCAAAAGGAAAAAACGGAACCCTTATAGGATCACTTTGTTGTCCGTCCGTCCGTCCGTCCGTCTGTCAAGACCCTTTTTCTCAGGAACGCGTGGAGGTATCAAGCTAAAATTTATACCAAATACTCAAGTCTACTGTCCCTTGAAGCTGTGAAAAAATCAAACTTCTAAGCCAACGCAGTCAAAAGATACAGCCGTGTATGCCGCAAATTTTCGAAACTCACAAGGGAATCAAAACCTACAGGGTACTTCCCGTGAACTGAGAATCTTGAAATTAGGTACGAAGCAACGTCTTATAGCACAGATAAGGGAAAAATTGCGAAAACCGTATATTTTTAGTTGCATCATATATTATAATAATTTTTTTTTTAATAATTTTTAAGTTATTACTTATATACCTACAGGTTTGTACGGAACCCTCGGTGCGCGAGTCAGACTCGCACTTGGCCGGTTTTTTACATGTATTTTATGAATGATGTGTAAAAATCCCAGTATTTGAGTATAGCATGATAATCCAAGTATCATTCCAATGTTGTCGTTAACTTTCCTTTAGAATGGATGCCCTTATCATACCCTTTCAAAAACACTCGTGGGCGCAAATGCCAGCCTTAAATTTTGTATATTTTTTCGCCATCTATTTGAATAACAACCCTCACAAGCAAAATTAAATGTGAATGTTGTTTCCAAAACAAAGAAAAGACCGCTTATAATTTCATCGTATAGTATAAGTTGTTAGATTCTGGTGTCAGTTTCATAACCATTTCAGCCCACATAAATACCACATCTACTTATGTAAAAACAGAGGCCGAAACTGATATCAATAGTAAAAATAACAGTGTTAAAATACATTAACAATTTTTCTTAACGCTGTTGTACGACTAGTTCGTAAAATATTTATGTTTGTAGGAAACGAACCAGAACGATTTTTTAACCTATTAAAAAGTCAAGCAATCGGATAAGATTGAGATACTGAAAATTGAAGGCATGAGCATTTACTACCATTCATCCGCAAAACGATGTGAAGGACGTAGCCGCTGTGCCGAGATGCGTTGATCGGTGAAGTGGTCCCCGCAGCGCTTTTACTCGGTAATGTTGGGCGTTTACGCAGGCAGTGTTTATCGTTGTTTTGTTTGGGTTCATCTGATGATTCCGAAAGTTTCGTAATAAACCTTTACGTGTCTGGGAAAAGGAGAGAAAGTAGATAAACTGAAACATTTTAGAAACAAAACCTTTTAAGGCTTTTTGATAGGTTTTGAGTCTTTAAGATATAATTGACTGATGATTGACAAAATAATCAATATGAATTAATTAAATAAATCACACACCCACTTTGTGCAAGATTGTAGAACTTTTTCTAGTATTATATCTTTATATATATATATATCTTTGTCTTGGATTTTTATGAACTTTTTATTGTCATATTTGACTTTATTATACTTTTGTTTCTACATCGGAACCAATACCTTTTTCTTTGGAAGCGTTGGGTGCGTGAATATCGACCCTCCTTATCACCAAGAACAGGAGGCGGAACTCCCCCAAGTATCGCCGAGGGCGATGTCGTGATCATCTGCGACTTCAACCTTCAACCTGCCACGAGGTTCGTGGACCAAAGGACGCGTCACACGGTTGTACCCAGAGCGAGACGGTGTAGTTCAAGTGGCACATGTCGCTACCGCTGCGGGCACCTTTCGCAGGCCCCTGAAGAAGCTGGCAAAAGTCCTTGTCATATTGAAAATGGGAGAATTTGCATGATTGTACAACTTTTTATAGTATTTTTACCTTTTATGTCATTGAATTTATGTTTTATTTATTGTCATATTTTACTTTATTATACTTTTGTTTTTACATTCGAACCAGTGCCTTTTTTCATTTTGTCTTAAATACACATCATTCACACGCCCTACACGATATGGGTAGTTTATGTTTAAGCAATACGGGTTAATAGTACATTACTACAGAGGCCGGGAAGTAAGGGGTTGCCGGCCGAGTACATATATAGACAGCCGGGCGTAGCGAGGTCGGATAGTTATGAGACTTATGAGGCTGGCAACCCCTTTTCACGCCAAGGTATGTATAGTGCTTTTCTCAAACATGCAATGAAAAAATTAAAAAACTCCAAGGAATCAAACTTTAATTTTCATGACCGAACGCCGTGATGCCTGTGCCACAAATTGTGGAATGGAAATTAAAAAAGACAATCTTGCAGGCCTAGGCCTTCAATTTTGTATGAAATGCCATTACGTATCTCTCGTCTCGCTCAGCCCGACGTGACACTGAATATGAAAATAAAAGTACAGTTATTTAAAACAAGAGTCGGCAAATCGGAATTTTGATATTTGGAAGGACTTATGCAATTTAAAATGAAACAGCTCACGTGCACACGGACGAGGTTGTCAAGCCAGATCTAACTCTGTCCTAACAAGCTGTCTCCGAAACAGTTTCGAGTCTGCATGCACCCGAACTAACGTCAACGCGGGCACCTCAGAATACATATTGTGTCCCAATTTATTATTCATGAACCATCAGCTATATCATAACGGCCTAGGGCACTGGCACGTTATATTAAATTTGTTTTCGATGATTTTAGTATGAGCCGACAAAGCCGTGCCATTTTACATTTATATTCGTTTACATTAAGCAGCATATTGATGGTTAAATGAAACATTGATTACCCAAATTAATAAGTCTTTCTACGTCATAATATATCTACCTTATTTCTCAGTTCCATATATTTTTTGTAAAAAATTACTGGAATTAAAAAAAACCTTTTCTATCAGTATCGATTGGCTGATGAATAAATATATACATTTCAGATGATTTATGTATTTAAAAAAATATTTCATTGTTACTTTTATTTTTAACTGGATCTTGAAATCAATTTAGTGTTTAGTTAACCAATTAACCATATTAAAAACTGGAATCGACTACAAGTACACAAGATTCAATTTAAGATAAGACTCAAAAAGCTATACCTTAAAATAAGTGATTCTAATCAAACACACCAATCTACCACAGCAACAACATACAATCGAATCACACAAATTACGCTGACTAACTATCGTACTGCCCTTACACATATTTAATTACCATTATAAGCTGGTTGAAAGGTTAACGATCTGAGGTAAAAAGCTATAAGTAGGTACTCCGTTTCATCCCACTAATCGTTAATATAGTTTTTAAAACATAGTTAAAAATCATGCTTTCAAAGACTGGCAGTTAAAAATATGACTACCGAATTTTGGATTTGCTCGTAGAAGTTGAGATAGGTACGTTTTTGATATGTGGCATGGCATGTTAATGCCTGAAGATGAGTTGTGAAAAACAGTCATTTTCATAGCTAAAGTATAAAATAGCATACGAAATCATCTTTGACTGACAAAAGAGTTATGATTTATTATTTGTTTTCAAACTATAATAGTTCACTTGGGAGCTGTGGGCCAAGATCGCCACTGAATGGCAGCCCGACAGCTCAAAACGGAGACGCGGCAGACCTGGCCGGCGATGGCGGGACGAGATAGACTCCTTTTTAACCGACTTCAAAAAAAAAAGGAGGAGGTTCTCAATTCGGTTGTATTTATTTTTCAATGTTTGTTACCTCAGAACTCCGTCATTGATGAGCCGATTCATAAATATATTTTTTTGTTTGTAAGTATATATTTCCAGGTGGGTCCCATTTTTTTGAAAATTCAATTGGATGATGGGATCCATGAGGAATTGAGGGAACTCCTCAATTATATTAGGCACGCGTGTAGTGATTTTGGTATTTTATATTATAACTCGTGTATTTACATCCGGAAATCATAAATTGGTGGAGTGGAATTGATGATGAAGACCACAGATGACTTATGGAATTCCTCAATTATGTACTTAAAAGTACAAAAGTATATCACAGATTCTGATAAGATTCCGTTGAAATAGCAACTAATGAAGTGCCAAGGGTGATCCTTGTGGAATTGACGGAAGTCCTCAAATATTATCGGGTCACATACAGCGATTGGGTTTTTTTCTATAATAATCAACGCATTTGCTCTCGGAAATCAGTTCATGAGGTAAATTGGAAAAGAAATGTTACCGTGGCTTGGCGGAGTACTAAATTGAAGTCGGTTAAAACTTTGTTTTTAAAGTAAATTATTAAAGGATCGGGATGCCTGCAAACGGAGGGGGGAGGCCTTTGCCCAGAAGTGGGGCACCATAGGCTCTTAATAAAAATAAAATATAATAGTAAGAATATGTCTCATTCTCAGACAGATTTTCGAAGGCTGTATGGCTTTGTCTTAAAACAATTTATCATGGTTCATTTATTCCGCCTAAAGAGCAAAATTGATAATACTCGTAAGTAGGACAACTGGACTTTTTCATCGAACAATGCAAACAAGTAAAGCTAAAATTGTCCCAAATGGGGAAAGTCGTCTGATAAAGCTCGAGGAAACAATTCCAAAAGCGGTAAAGTTATTTCAAAGCTTAGGAGAAGTTCATAATTCAGTGAGCTGAAAATCAAACCAGCTAGCTTTCAGTACTTAGTGTTTACGGTGTCCACTGTAACTGACGGGTAACTTAAGAAAACAGAACTGAGTATTTACATCTTAATTACATATCACATTGTTAACAAAATTACAAAAAGAGAAAGTTCATACTTATGAATGTATAGTATAAGAAGATGTAAAACAAATATTCGATCAAATTTGACCTCGAGTGAGTGTCGGTTTTGCATATTCCACAAACAATGATAGAATAACAAATAACTTCAAACACGTTAAATAGGTATAGCCTGTAATATTACCTTGACATAACGGCAAGCTCTAAACGCCAATCAATAGTATTATTCAGGATCTGAGGCTCTAGTATAAGTTTTATCGAAACAAAACGTTAAGATCGCGTTTGCGTTTAGCTGTCAAATCCCATACAAATCGAGGGTAAAACGCAAACGCGATCGTAACGTTTTGTTTCGGTAAAACTTATACTAGAGCCTCTGAGACAACTGCGGTACAGCTCCAGTTTTAGTATAATTCGAGCAACATTTTTGGCAGCTAACACAGAAGCGTGGACGGCATTATAATCTCCTCTGTTATGCCATAGCCTCTTTACAAACAGCCCAGTCATTTTAATTAATTGCAATCCAAAAAATGCAGCAATTTGTGTATTAATTAACAATACAATACAATACAAATACTCTTTATTGCACACCTCACACAAACAAAGCAATTAAAAAGAAAAACAATACAATAACATGTAGGTAGAGGTAAACAACAGGCGGTCTTATCGCTGAAGAGCGATCTCTTCCATACAACCTTTGGGTATCGGAGAAAGAGATAAAACTAGATTATGTAGTAGGTGGTGCAGAGATTATAATAAGCCAAAAATCAAAATAATTATATTAATGCACGTACATAAATAGCTCTATATATAAACATACATACAAAATCAAACATATATACAAATAACACAAATAAAAATATATAAAACATAAACAGTCAGCCAATAATAATAATAGTAGGACAATCAGGGTTAGGGGAAAGACAAATAATGTTCTTTAAGAAGAGATTTGAAGTTGCCGATAGATTTAGCTTGTCTTATATGAAGAGGAAGAGAGTTCCACAGTCGAATAGCCTTAAAGGTGAACGAACTACTGTAAAATTTGGAAGATGACAAAGGCACAGTTAATAGCAAATTATTAGAAGATCTAACAGAATTCAAATAACTAAAACGCTCTTTGAGATAGCGGGGAGTTGCAGGGTTAAAAAGGACACTAAACAGAAGCGAAATAATGTGAGAGTTACGGCAATAAATAGGGAGCCACTTGAGTTTGGAACGGAAACTAGAAACGTGGTCATATTTGCGTAACCCAAATATGAACCGAATGCAGACATTTTGGAGACGCTCAAGCTTATTAAGCTGCTCCTCAGAAAGGTCGAGATAGGATACATCAGCGTAATCAGGAATAGGAAGAAGTAAAGTTTGTGCAAGCGCAATTTTAGTTGGAGTAGGCAGAAAATTACGAAGCCGCCTGAGAGACCCCACTGCAGCAAATACCTTCCTGCTCACTTCACTCACTTGAGGCACGCAAGACAAAGAGCGATCCATAATGATCCCAAGATTTTTCACTTGCATCGAGTAATCAATCTGAATCCCATCAAAAAGTATTGGAGGGAGATTTACAAAATCAACTCTAGAAATCAGATTGTTGCTGACAATAACAATGACTTGGGTCTTCGTTGGGTTCACACTCAGACCATATCGTTGACTCCATTTCAGAATGCGTACCAAGTCATCATTAGTTCTTTCTATGGCAGAAGGGAGATCACCAAGCACAGACTGTGTATAAATCTGAAGATCATCGGCATAAAGGTGATAATGAGAGGATATATTGTGTGTGATGGAATTGATGAAGATAGAAAATAAGAGAGGAGATAGCACACCGCCCTGCGGAACGCCCGCCAGAGTACTAACTAATTAACTGACTATAAAACGTTTCATGTAATTATGGCCCGTAACTATTACCGTGGACACCCGTGCTGTTATTAAATGTGGAAAATTTGTATAATATTTCCTGGTAACTGAGCTTAAATGTACTCTAACGATTTCGATGAGATTTACTATAAAAGAGTATTCGGGGGAATAACATTGATATTTGTCTAATCTCAGGAAAAAAACTAAAAAAACGCCTGGTTTTAACCCCTGCAGGTTATCATCGAGTATCCCAATGGCATTGGGCATGGACGACCAATCCATCATCATGAGATAAGCTTTTTTATAGATTTAGGTAGCGCATTGCGATTCCAAATATGCATTTGTTTATTTTTGTTTACATTGTTTTTGTGTTTGTTTACATTAGTATTTGATTTTGTTGGCATGGCTTGTGTATGATAACGTTCCCCCGTGAGGGTGAAGGGTGGGAGGGTCTATTTTATTTTCAACCGCTGCGCGCACAGCTGTGTTATGAAAACATACACAAAGTTTTTTATGCACGTAGGTCATAAAGTTGTCAATGTCAACAAAAACAAAGACTGCAATGTAAACAAAAACAAGCATTTTAATGTAAAAAAAAAAAACAAATATAAAAAATATCAAATGCATTTTTGGAACCGCAATACGCTACCGAACATGCCTTTGATTGGTTCACACCCCATTTTTGATACATCCTGTATAATAATAATAAATCAGCCTATATACGTCCCACAGCTGGGTACAGGATGAAATTTGTGATATAAAATAGCAAATTGTGAATCTATCCATGATTCTGGACAACTTTTACTATGGGATCAACTTTGTATTATGCCAAAAAATCAAGTCAATCGGCCGGTTTCGCTGACCCCATATACCAACTCTGTGTTATGCCTTTTTCATACACTTTGCTCGTAGAAATGTCTCACAATCATGGATAGATTCACATTATGGTATTTTTAACCGACTTCAAAAAAGGAGGATTTTTTTAATCATTTTTTTTTCAATGTTTGTTACCTCAGAACTCCGTCATTGATGAGCCGATTCGTATTTTTTTTTTTAAGTATATGCTTCCAGGTGGGACCCATTTTTTTGAAAATTCAATTGGATCATGGGATCCATGTGGAATTGAGGGAACTCCTCAATTATATTAGGCACGCGTGTAGTGATTTTGGTATTTTCTATTATAACTCGTGTATTTACATCCGGAAATCATAAATTGGTGGAGTGGAATTGATGATGAAGACCACAGATGACTTATGGAATTCCTCAATTATGTACTTAAAAGGACAAAAGTATATCACAGATTCTGATAAGATTCCGTTGAAATAGCAACTAATGAAGTGCCAAGGGTGATCCTTGTGGAATCGACGGGAGTCCTCAAATATTATCGGGTCACATACAGCGATTGAGTTTTTTCTCTAATAATCAACGCATTGGCTCTCGGAAATCAGTTCATGTGGTAAATTGGAAAAGACATGTAGAAATGTTCTCGTGGCTTAGCGGAGTACTAAATTGAAGTCGGTTAAAACTTTGTTTTTAAAGTAAATTATGTATCACGATTAAGTTTCACCTTGTAGACGCCTAAGAAAGCTCGTTTCCAGAGGTAAAGTATTATACGGAGTGTAACAAAAGCGTGTCCCAAAATAATAAGGTATTCATTACAATAGTATTTGAATGATTCACTTTTTGCGTCATCTCGTACGTAACTGAGCGAAGAACGCATATTATGTATGATTCGCATAGACATTGAATATAATTATATCCTGTTAAAATCAGTTATTCCAAAACAAAGTAAACGTCTAAGCTGAAAGCTCATCTGCGGAGCTCGTCACGTCTTGTTTCAACATGACAGCGCAAAAAGTTTAATTTTATGACATTAATTATCATCTTTCAGGCATGACTAGCCTGTCGCCCCGTTTTCACTTCAGTACTTTATTACAGCTATATTTCCTTTATTTAATTTATTCGTAGTCTGACGGCAGTTTTACATTTTTCAACCGAATTAAAGAAGCGTTAGCCGTAAAAAATGGAATGAGGGCATTAAGGAATGACTGTAATGGGTCAATTTTCAAACGAGCTGTTTTTGCTGTCCCACGGCTATAATTTCAATTCAGTTTAACATGGAGTATTGATACATATATATTTGTATTCCGTGTATTATATTGTACTTAAAATATATATAACAATACCTTAAATATTAATAGATTCTGAAAAAAAAAATTGTTGAAATCGTAAAACGGCGAAATCTACCGCTTTTTCGCGTGTCCCACTTGCGGTTTTGCTCAAACAAAAATTCATAACTATAGATTTCGGCAACGTGTAAATAAACAACTTGTACTGTTATAAAGAAGATTTATTAGCGTATTCATTAAAGTATCTTGCAAAATTAATGCGCGAATAATTAAAACCAGTGAAGTGTTTTAGTAGTTGTCCCACGCGCGACCCATTTATTAGGACTCAAGCTCAAAACCCTTAAAATCTGGTTTTCTATTGTCCCACCCCTACATTTACTTTACGATACGATAGATAGGTTAGTTGGGCTTCAACCACCAACGGGAGGGGAGGGAGCGCCAGTATTTTTGACAGAGGAAACAGGTTTTCTTTATACAAAGTATTTTGGTACGGCTATGACGACATTTGTATGGGCGTTTATTTATTAATATACGATTGAAATAAAAATGTGTCTTTCATAACAAAGGTTAGCAATATGGGGTAAGAGTTTCGTGTTTAACTAATTAGTGAATTCAATTAATAGTGTACGAAGGACAGCCAAAAAACATCCATGTTGACATTTGTATGGCGACATTTGTACGGCTTTTTTGGCCGTACAAATGTCGAACGTGGCATACAAATGTCGATTTAAAACAAAATGTAAGTAAAGCACGAAATTAATGGAAATTGGAAAGGATTAAACTGGCCTCGATTTAGGCACTGGTTCCGTGACACATTTGTTGTTTGCTACCTTACCTACTTACTACTTTTTAGGGTTCCGTACCCAAAGGATAAAAACTACGGGACCCTATTACTAAGATTCCGCTATCCGTCCGTCTGTTCGTGTGTTTGTCTGTTTGTCCGTCTGTCACCAGGCTGTATCTCATGAACCGTGATAGTTAGACTGTTGACATTGTCACAGATGATGTATTTCTGTTACCGCTATAACAACAAATACTAAAAAACAGAATAAAATAAATATTTAAGGGCTCCCATACAACAAACGTGATTTTTTGCCGTTTTTGTAGATAATGGTACGAAACCCTTCGTGCGCGAGTCCGACTCGCACTTGGCCGGTTCTTTGCTGTCATTTTTCTACCTTCTCTTAGGCAGAATGAAATAATCTGTTTTCTAAGTGATTTTTAATATTTTGGAATATAACCACAAAATAAGTAATAGTACAAATATAACGATCATCATAAACCATAAACCGGAGATACTATATCGAAATAGTGAGTTTTTTAGTATGGTACAAATATTTAAAGTTTTTCAACAATTGTATGGCAAAATCAACATTTTGATGGCACTCACCGACATTTGTATGCCGCTATCGACATTTGTATGGCAGAATCGACATTTGTATGGCGCTGACGACATTGGTATGGCACGGTGTTTTTAAAGCGTCAATATCTAGCTAACTATTAGAAGCAGAGAGGTGCCTCGTGCACCATATTTTTTCTTTTTAAAAGCCCTACCTCACGTTGTCGGTACGAATTTGATATTCCAAAAAAATAAAAAAACCATACAAATGTCGAAAAACGGCCTCTTCAAAAATTGACCCTAATATCAATTGGAAAATATTTCCTGCTATTTACACTGAACTTGATACGTTTCCGAATTTCGAAACGTGTTTTTGTCGAATTGAAATCATACGTACCTAAGTATTTAAAATATCGGTATCTTCTTGGCTTGTGTCAATCGTTTTTGTCAAGTCACCCATTCTTCATTCGTCACTATCATGGGTAGTCTATTTCATATTTGATAATCTTTGTTGTTTGTCTTTTTCTTATTCCAACTCATTTCGTATTCGTCAACATCTTCTTTGGGCATGTTCGATGCCAGTCAATCTCTTTTTATTTTATTATTATTATTACAAGCTTGTATTTAACTTGCAATGTATGTATGTTTGTCCGGGTGGGATCTTGCAACTGAATTTTGAAGCAGATATATTCAATCGATTGAGCTGAAATTTTGGCTAAAGATAGTTTGGATGACAATTCAATATTATGGTACCATCGACCTGATCTGATGATTGAGACAGAAGGTGGATTCAGTACTTAACCGACGTAAACCCCGTTGAGTTTGGTCTCGTTAGAATCGTCTTAATGAGTAGTTAATGACTGTATACAGAAAAGTACAGTCGCAAATAAAAGCTTGCACCTATCAAAAATGAAATTTTTGCCAGAAACTGATTTCGTTAAGTGAGCACCAACCAAGTGTATAAAACACCGATTGTGCACTATTTTGCTAGAAAAAAACAAACCAATACTTTACGTTAGTAAAGTGTTCCATATCCAGTGCGTTGTCATCTGAACAGAAATATTTAGGTGTGATATGTTTATCAAGTGGCAAACAAATCCAACCGCCGTGTAGTAGGTACTTACTTGAAACAAAATACCTATCAAGGTCTCATAATAATAGAAAAAAAAACAATCCACCTGCCGTGTAGTACTTGACACAAAATATCTATCTACTTAGGTCAAAAATAATAGAAATAATACAATTTAGCGTGCGAAAAATCACTAGCACAACTTAGTTTGAAACACAATCACAATTAGCCTGGCCGGAACAATTATGGCTAGGATAAAAACAACTATTTTAAAATACTGGGAAATATGAAAATTATTCTGTATAGTATGTTTTATGATATTTTGAGTCTAGCACTAATTGCGTGGCTAGTTTAACTTAGGTGCGTTGAATATTTTATAGGTTTATGAAATATACGTCTATCTATTTAAATATGTTTAACTTACCTCACACACACCCGCACGACTAATGGCCAGAAAGAAAAATATCCAAGTATAAAAACTTCCTACTGGAGAAATTTCTAACCAAATGCATGACCAATTTATAGCAGCCCAACCGTACGAGTGAAATGTTCAATTATAGAAATATCTAACGAGATAGGAGTATATGAACAGCTGTAAACAACGCGCAACCATAAAAATGTCCAATTGCATAAATAGCTAAACACACTGATGACCCTGGCCTAGCACGACTATACAGGGTGTAATCGTTAACTGTAACTCCAGGCGAAATAAATATTTCAAAATCAATGAAGCTACTGGACTACATGGCATTAACAATACATGAACATAGTCATTGCTACTTTTAATTATTAAGAAAAACGCTTTTTATGCAACAGTTGCGTATAGAATCATAAATACACGGTGCACGACGTTATTTTGGTTTGATATACCATTGCTTATTATAATGTAACAGATGGTATAATATTGTTTCAGATTATTTTCAAATGATCTAATGTAAACAGTGATGTATAAAACGTGTTTATCATAATGACTTACCTGACATAATTTGTCAATGATATAAATATCAGTAGATATAAGTTGATTTTACAATAAATAACTTTAGATATTAAACAAATCATTAAATATAACAACTTAGAAAAGTTGAAAAACCCTCGACATTTTCATTTCAATGTCCAATATCTCAAAAAAGGCTAAATAGATTTTCATGAAACATGGCCTAAGAACACTCGGGCTCACAACAGCTTTCGAATAAAAAAAAACCGCATTCAAATCGGTCCATCCGTTTGGGAGCTACTATACCACAGACAGATACACAGACACACAGACACGTTAAACTTATAACACCCCTCTCTTTGCGTCGGGGGTTAAAAATAATGATATAATGAATAATAAAATAAATACTCTCGACCTATTATAATATATATTAATAGGTCTCGACCTTTTAAAATGTACTTCTCGTTCTCTGTTGTGCTAAGGGGTTCTAAATAATTATGGTTGATATATAGAAATTATAACACAAAAATCCAATATAGTTAATCAAGATTTTAATGTCATTTTATACTGACATCAATTTCACGATACCGAAATTTCTAAGTCCCTTTGCACTTTCAACATAAAGCATAATCCACCTTAAGGCAGGTCTCAGGTAAGTGCGACGACGAGCGAAGCGAGGAGTTGTGTTAGGTAGAACTGCGACCATACCGCGAGCCGAGCGAGCGAAGCGAGCGTGCCGCGGCAGCGGCCCGCGAAGCGCCAGAACCGAACATTATTTAGTAATACTTACGTTACATATTATATTATGTAAGTACTTACAAAAGTCTACGGCGGAGGGCAGGAGATTGAGTCCCAGAAACGAAAGCCGGGCTCCGTCAACTTCTTGGCAGACATTGTTATATGAAAGCGCAATTATTTTAAATAATAACTTTATGCCAATTTAATGTATATCAAGTGTATGTTTGTGTTTCTGACATTATATGAAACATTACGCACCCGCCTGTGACTCCGTATGAATGAGACAAACAGATCATTTGACGCTATGGTTTTCTTTGCGATGATTGTCATAATTAAAATAAGAAATAGTAGATTGTATTACAAGGGTCTAAAACAAGCCATATCACCATAGTACACATAGTACATAGTTCGAGGGGTAATATGGCTTTTAGAACAGAGTTTATACACTCTACTTTTCACTTCGACTGCGAGAAAATATTAAAAACAAAGATCATTCATCCACAATCAATAATAAATACCACGGCGAAAAGATTGTACAAATTGGCCCATTTTTTTAATAAACTGCTTTGACACAAAATATTGATACCACAAATAAACGCCTCTTACCGTCTAATAGCCGCGTCCAAACGGCCGAGCACGGCGGACATCATACGGGGCTTACGATAATACAGCAGTCTATCCCGCTCATTCTTTATAAGAACAAAAATTGTTTCAGGAACTATCATCATCTTTCATAATAAACATTATACATGAATAGTACATCAGCAAGATTTTGGATATTTTTATTACACTAATTATTCAATTAAAATGTTTTATATGTCATAAATATGTATACATATTTTCCCTAGGGGCTAAATGTACTACTTTAGCCCCTCTTGCTAAGCCTAATATGACGCAGTTTTTGAGCATGAGAAGTGAACAAAATAATTCTAAATGACAGGTAGGTAACAAAACTTATTATTTTAGAAAGGAATATTGCTTATTACATTTTGAAGACTCGAACTCAAATTGACTCTATTTATACAGACTTTGCCCATAATATTCTCTGTATCATAGCCGAACACATCAGAATAAATAGATCTTTTCTTTGGTGCTTAAAATATTATCTTCGAAACCGTTCACAACTAGTAAATGTTCGTGGTTTTTATTCTCTTCCGTTTGAAGCCACTTCTGATGTTCTTCAGGGATCACATTTGGGCCCAATTCTCTTTCTCATAATCATTAACGATTTACTAGATTGCATCAATTCTAATACGTTAGCATACGCTGACGACCTCCAGATCTTTTATAAAGTGAGCAATATTGGAGATTGTTATGCAACCCAAAAATATCTGTATCATTTAAATGAGTGGTGTATGTACTACAATATCGCATTAAATGTGACAAAATGATTTTTATTACATTTACGAAAATCAAAACCCCTGTAATATTTGACTTTATCATTACCTAACGGTATATCACTGCAACAGTTATCAGGGATCTCGGAGTCTGGTTTGATTCAAAGCTCTCTTTTGCTGCTCAAGTGCTCACTATCATTTTTGTAGAAAAAAAAATAAGTTGAACCATAAATCCATTCAAACATATTCATTGTATTCTGACAATGTCCAATGCTCTGATTAGAATTTATCTTGAATATTGCTCTTTCATATGGTCACTATATTACAATTAAGACCGTTTAAGAAACTATGCAAAGAAAATGTTTAACTTTTAGAGTGTCGATAGCTGGATATTTCATATTTTCTTATTATTCGAATTTTCAATGAATCTATGTTTCTGCAGTTACTTTAAAGCTAATATGTAATTTTTTAGAGGTTTATATAATATAATTCTATTATCTCACTTTAGATAAAGCGATTTATGTGATATTTTAGAAATGGCGGGTAGTACGGAAATTGGACTGTAGTTCGATATATCGTTTCTGTCCCATTCTTGTACACCTTAGTTATAATTGCTTGTTTGAAGGGATCAGGAAAGACCCCTAGCCTGAAGCACATGTTTGCTAAATGTGATATTATTGGAACCACAATACCGCTTGCCAGTTTCAAAAATTGTGTTGGAACTTTATCCCAGCCAGGAGCACTACTAGGTTTATTTATTTAAACTTTTTTGCACAAAAGAAAACTTATCGTACAAAAGGCGGACTTAATGCTAAATGGCATTCTCTACCAGTCAAACCTCAAGGCAAAGCGGAAAAGATTGTGGGCAGTGCAAATAACAACTAAAAATAATTATAACATTACGGTATTCCTATATACAACATATTTACACAAATACATATACATAAATAAAATAAATACTTACATACACAAATAAATAGATTTCAAGTTAGATAAAATATTAAAAACCTCTTTGGGATCAGTTTCTAATAAAACAAGATAATTTAGACTAGACGACGAGGACGACATGTTGCCTGAGGTGTTTCCTGGAGAGTGGTTACTAGATGTGATGTCCTCGGCCAAAGATTTGCCAATGTTGGCAAAATAATGATTAATAGCATTTAAAGAGTCAGCCGGAGAACTTCTGAGATCTAAAAGTTCATTGTTTTCTATTGTTTTTAATTAACGGTTAGTTATGTCATTTATAGCTTGCCATAGTGTTTTAGTATTACCACTAGATTTTGTTAAATGTTCTTTTTGATATTTCCGTTTTAGTTTTTTAATCAGACTCAGTAATTTTTTAAGTAAGTAGTGTTTTCCGGCCTTGAACGAAGATTTTTTTAAATATTATTTCTATTTTTTATAATTCATTGCAGTAAACATCTATGCTAGAAAAACTATGAGCAATGCAAGCTAATTCTTATAATGAATCAATTAAATAAGAAACGTGTCGACCTAGGATAAGTGTTAAAAATCCTTGCGAATCGATTCTAAGCTCTTAGCATAGACGGGGTAAAGGCTTTCTTAGCGTGAAACAAAAGCAAGATGCGATCTATAGAGCCAGAAAACAATACTTAAACTGCGTCAAATAGAACTACGAACGCTTAGAAAACGTCTGTTGAATTTGGACACTGTTTTTTTTTTAAGAAAAGTTTATAAAGATCTTTGGGACAAATGTTTATTTTGGCGATGGCATCCTCAAAAGTTCTCCATCGTCTTTTAAACAACACATCGATCTGAATTCAACCGTCACTGTAACTAACGCGGTTCCAGTAATATTCGCCTTATTAGAAAACAAAACTTCATAGACATGCGTCTGGCTGTGTCAGCTTCTCAAAAATAAGTTGAATCTGTGGATAAATGCTCTTAAAATCGACTTTAAAAAGGCAGCAATGAAAGCAGCAAAGGTTGTTAAACCAAATCATAATGCCAAAGCCGCAAGGAAAAAGCTCAGCTACTGGAGTGTGATGGAGACGAAGGTAGGTAGAAGAATGGTAAGACAGTCGGCCAACTTGCCTTTAATATTACCCGCAAACTTGATCAAAAACAGCTGGAAAAACATTCTAGAAATTGCCCCAAGAACGGAATATTCAAGAGATACTTTGAGTCTTAGTCGATACGCTAAGAAATCTTGAAGCTCATTTGCGTGGCACAGTCAAGTGTAACAATATGGGTATACAACTTAGTCATAAATATGTCCCATAGCCCTTATGTCAACGAATTAAGGTTGTGGTACATATTTATGAGAAGATGAAATCGATACATATTTTTGCACTTGACTGCACATACTCGCCACCGAAAAGATATGCGGTCGAGGGTTGGAACCACAAGATCTGGGGTAGTAAAAAAAACCGGGTTCTATGAGCTTGTCCACAAAAGTAAGCGTGAAAGAAAATTTGGGACCTAAGTCTTAAAACCTTTATCTGGACGGCGTCAAAAAAAAGTAACCGATGATCTTCCGGTTTCGACCTGGTAAATATAAAAATGCATAATAAATTGAAAAACAATAGAATTACACCGTTGAATTAGATATGCCGACATCTTTTGCGACCTTGTATAAAAAAGTGCTTAATAAGTTGAAGACAAATATAATAATTATTAAATTTTCTACGGAAAAAATGTATATAGTAAACTCCTGTGAGTGAGATTACCCCCGACAAAAAATATTTCACCGGTTTATATAAATAACGTTCAGGATGGACATCAGCTATATTGTATCCCGCAGTTCAGCTTGAATTCAGAATTCCGCTGTCATGCACCACGGGCATCTGTACATTTGTAAAATCATAACTCGTAAAATTTCAAAGTTGTATTCAGTAGACTATATTAAGCGGGTATGCTCCCCAAGATATCCTAATGAATTCACGGAAAGCTGTTTTGTTTTTATTATCGTCTATTTTTAATTAAAATCCGGTTCAATGTACTGAAAGATTGCTCGCTTTATTATGAAGGTCTGCCTTCATTAGGGAAAATAAGGAAGCATTATTTCAACAGTCAACGTACTATTAAGAAAGCCCCGAACCGAATAAGCATGTTACAGTTCCCGACTAACAACTTGAACATGCGGGACGAAGTGGGGGGGCAGCAAGCACGTACAATTCGCCTTTGCGCAGGCAAGGTCATTTGCTCAAGTTGTTTGCCGGGAATTGTACCGAATTTAAACCACATTCATAAAAGTACCCACAACTTACTATATTACGGTAATTTTGCCATCGAGGCTTTTATGGATCAGCAAAAAGTGGGTGGCGATAAATAAACATTTGCACAAAGACATTTTTCTATAAGAATAACAAAAACCTATAAGTCGAAGATATCGGTAGCATTTTTCATGTTAGGCATACATGTTAATGGGATTTTCTAAAAGCGGGAAAAGTAAATTTGTTTAAACTTTCTGATTACAATAGCAATAGATTAGTAAATTGTATTTGTTTTGTTGAAAACTTTCACAATTTGATACATTTTTCGTCATCATGGCAGCAATTAACATTAAAAAACTTCTTAAAAAGAACATTTCAAAACTTAAGACATCGGATAATAAAATATTTAGGTACACAAAAATTACTTGAAACACGTGCAAAAAGTTAAGTACAATAACAGTAAAATGTACCTACTAGGTATATCATGAAATTTTATTGCTTACATTTCTAAGGTTTTTACGCTTGGGATAAATGAAAGTAACTTACGAAACAACGTAAGTTCGTGTTATTTTGATATTTTTATAGACTTCAAATACACGTGGGTAGGGTCGACCCCGGTATATATTTCACAAAACTGCTTTTATAAACTCGAGTTTATAAAAGCAGTTTTGTGAAATATATACTAGCGAAGGTTTTTGTAGAAATTCGACTTCAAGTTGAAAGTTCTTTTTAATATGCCTCACATTTTGGATTTTTATTAGGCATGCACAGAAACTTAAGTGACCTTCTTGAAATTATTAATATTATCATTGACATTTCTAACTTGCTGCCACGGTGAATAAATACCCCCTGCAAAATGGTTCGGTTTTTAATATGAAAATATACACATTTGTGATAAAATCAGTAAATTGACCATGCACAGAGGTTTCCATCACCTGTTTTCAGTTATTGTAAATTGAAAAAAAAAAGAACAATGGCTTGACTTACGTAGATATAGTTGGTAGACGCTACGTTAACAGCCTAATTTTAAACTAGAGCTTATCTGGAAAATTGCAATCATTAAAATATGAAGAACAAATATGTAATAGCAAAATACTGTAAAATGTTGTCAGCTCAGCCACAGAATAAGTAATAGTACAAGCCTACAAAAAAATAACTTACAATTTCGAACCTTTGTGTTTTTTTTACATTCATGATTCAACATTTAATATTCGTCGCCCGTAGTGACATTTAATACACGAGTTGAACGATATGATTATTAGCTTTATTTCAACATTTAACTGTAGTCAAAAGGAAGGCAAACAAATAGGACTGCTTTTAACTTCCATACAAATTGACCGATTATTGCCCTTGAAGTTTTGTCCCACTGATAGAGGATTGCGTGCCGGGCAACAATTGCGTCTCTCTAATTCCCTGATTGGTTATCCCACGCCCTAGCTCATACATTTCGGGCGCATACAGGGTTCAGTAAGTATTTTGAACTTTTGGGATTCGATTAGGATCGTATTGGCACGCTATTGGTTGCACATATTAGGTTACATGCTGGTGAAATCTCCCCAGCTAGGTATATATGATTCTGATCTACATTCAAAAAAGTGTTTTAGAATCAGAGCAATGGCCAGAACCTCCTGGTTCTGGCCTCATGGCAATGCCCAGTTTGTTTGAGATTATGTCTATTTCCGATGATCTCGATGGACGCAATCTCTATTGAAAAATCTCACCAAAATTCGGAAAGCAGAAAATCTTATTCTGGGGCATGCTACAGATTATTTGAAACGACGATCTCAATGTATACTGTAATAATGCGTTCCGCTTTTCCCGATAGTAATAATTCATAATCGAGAGTAAAGTAATGAATTATTTTTATGATTTGCCACTAACTCATAAATAACATTATAGTTTGATCATGCCATTGTCAAATTGTCATGTCATCGTAGCATTTTGATGTAGTTAGAACGCAGAGCTGACGATAGTGATATCTCTTTTACTGGACGATGAATACCATTTCACTGACTATCGCTAAGCCCAGGCGTAACATGGATAGGATCTCATGTCCGGAGTCTGTGTGTGGGTTGTTTTATCCTTACAACTGAGTAATTCTATGCTCACTTCCACCCTGATATACTCATAATACTCACCGCTGCCTGCCTGTGTTAACGCCCCGGGTCGAGGGACTGCTTGGAAGCGCCACCCGGAACGGAAATCCAGCTAAGCTTAATAGCCTTTTATAGTTTAAGATCTAACGCAATCGACCAAGCGTCATCAAAACCCTAACATTCATAATTTTGGTATTTTAGTAAACCCTAGTAATCGTTAGTGGAGGCAGGATTCCATAAATTATTGAAATATTAATGTTTTTCCCCGTTGTTAGTAAGTTCCTTTCCACCAAAGTAAAATCCTTATTGCAGCCCTTAAACTCGTGTTCACATATATTTTACGACTGGACGTAATTATGTTTAAACTTGACTGTACCAGCTTGTCATTAAATTGTAACTAAAGGTAAGTTACAACTATTTTATTATGAGTAATTGTAGTGAAAGAAGATGAGTTTCATGTCACGGAGTCGAACGCGAATTATCAGTATTCTGTAATGTTAATATTACAGAATACTTCGCAACAAAATAATGGTTTGAACAGAGCCCTCATAAATCCATTTTTACCCAGTGCTTATGTAACCATTAGTCACGGCAATAATGTCGTAATTGCTATCCCAGTTGAAAATGCGTGTGTAAAAAACGAAATTGATGTCCGTTGAGACATTGAAATCAAATTACCTATTCATACCATTTAACCAGGCCAAGAGGTTACTTCGTTACATACGTATTCTTTGATACAACTATCAAAAATTATCAAGACTTATTTTTAAATAGGCTTGGTTAGTTCTTCAGCGTATTATCGAAAGCAAATATTTTACTTATGATATGTGAATATATTGGCAAGAATACATGTTAACTGATATATTTTGTTCTTATCATTTCAGGTAAGTATTTATCTGGTTGGTTATTCCGAGTGCAGTGTTCGTACAACTACTGGAAAAAGATTATTTGCATGCGGCGAATTATAGAAAAGTTCTGGAGTCAGAGAACAGACCTTTGAAATGTTTTTGTTTCAGAGATGGCCCGACTTGAAAAAAAAGGCGATTGAAGAGGCACTTGCCTGTTACAAATCCGGGAATGCGGAGCCCATTTAATTAACAGAAAATTAAAAAAAAAACTAAACTATTGGAGAGAATTGCGCACCGGGCCTTTTAAATGATTAGATGCATATGTCCCAACCGTGGCGCGATTTTGCAAAAAGGCTAGAAGGGAGACAGGCCGGGTCCGCCTTACCTGTGATAGAATCGGAAACAAGATGCCCGTCCCCGAATCAATTGGAAATTTAAAAAATGTGCAAACAACCGGAGAGAAAAGCGCAACTGGGCTTTTGAACGATTTGGTTTGCTCGGCAGGCGGCTTTGCATGTAACAGAAAAGGACATGCGGCAAAAGAAAATTAAATAACTGGTTAAACGCAAATAAAGCCACTATTAAATTTAATGATGAAACATGTCAACGTTTATGTATATTAATAACATTATTTGTAGCTGTACACTGTAGGGGTACACTGAATAAATGTTGTGTTCAAACTGACCAGTTGAAATAAGTTCAAACTGACCAGTTGAACTAAGGCCTTCCAACGATACGGTCGGCTATTGTCAAATAGAAAATGAATCCCTCATCTAATCGTAAAAATAAAAGATCAATAATTTATAGCGGAAAAAAACGAGTAATTTAGAATATTTAAAAGTAAAATTACTACATAAAGATACTCTGTAATACAATGATTTATTTCATATGAACATTTTTACCCATGACGGAACGGAGAATGTATATTTACTTACCTCAGTATTTTTACGAGCGTGGAGGTACGGGATAGAGTTAGCTTTAGTACTGCCCTGTACCGGGAGCTGGGTCCCCTTGTATACCCCTTTCTGAAGGTTCAGGGTTCTCTCATTTGTTTTGAGTAGCATGACCCTTTTTTTAGAAGCTACTACGCTACTTCGTTTTGAAAATGTATTCACTAGGAATTTAAAAACATCTTACAAAAAGTGCTTTCCGGTGCATTCGACACTAAACTCAAAATACAAACTATTCTCATAACGAATAAAACCCAAATTAACTTATTATCATAAATGAACCGTTCTCGATTTGAACTTTTCTCAATATGAGTCAATTTCAAATGGATTGAAGCTCATAAAAACTGATACACTGAAGGTTCCATTCCCAAAATATCCTGGAATGGCAGAACACGCAATTCCCATAATGATTGATTCACAAAACAGCCTATTCCCAAAATACACCAAATTAAACGTCAAACGTCATCAAACTCAGGAAACAACAGAAATACAAGATATACATTTTTTTTTTATATTTTAAGTCGGTTGTCAAGACGTCATGAGATAAATTAATTAATAAAATACTTATTGAATTTATAAACACAGAATATCAGCATATTAAGCATATCTGATCTACAAATATCCCGAAAACAATGAACTTTGAAGTAAATATGGGATACTATATTACTTAAAGCCGTTGTCGTTCAAGCACGCATCTGGCATTTTTTTTCATCTGCGTCAGCCGCCATAGTGCAGGGTTTCTGCTTGGGAAGATTTGACAGTAACCAAGGACGCCGCCTAGTATCATAAAGCGTTTTTCTTCCATTTAAAACTCTGCGAAGCACCGTGTAAGACAATGTTCGAGCCCTAGCCGCGCAGCCGCGCCGGCAGCCGTCAGCCCCGGTCATGTCATAACAATCATGTGGTGGAATGATATTTTTGCTATTTTATAATTGTATTTTCTACGCTTTCGTTTTAAGTTTTTTCTGTGTTATCTTACTTGCTTTGGTTTAAATTCACTACGTTGGCGTTCATGCCGTTGTCGCTCCCGGACAATGATACCCTGTCAGCAGAACAAGGTACAGTGCCCACATTGCCCCCAACCCTGTTTATTTAAAGGTCAAAGAGGTTTAAAAATCCACCTGGCCAGAGTCACCGATTAGCAGTTCAGCACCTCCTGATATTTCCGTACCTACCGTGTTTTGACACACATTTTGCCGCTAAACTTTCATCCTTTAAATTTTCGGTGCCAATCATTAAACGCATCCCCCGAGGAGCACGGATATCGGTCGCTCAAAAATTGTCCGAAGACTTCAAAACTGTCTTACGAGTAAATTCACCCGAAGCCTGACAGCACCTTCTAACTTTCCCCTAAAGTAGAGGAAGGTGACATAGGAGGAGCGGCCAGACTACTCTTCTCCAACGACACTCTCCCCATAATGCAGACACGCTTGCAGCCCTCCAGGGTAAGCATCCACCTTCAGCAGTTAACCTTACTTTTCCTGATCCCCCAGACCACACCACTCCTGCTCTGCAAGTGTCCCCGGATGAGGTGCTTAGGGCAGTATTGTCATTTCGGAATGGCTCCGCCGGCGGCCTCGATGGCTTAAGTC
This sequence comes from Epinotia bilunana, assembly GCA_947049275.1. NCBI lineage: Eukaryota > Metazoa > Arthropoda > Insecta > Lepidoptera > Tortricidae > Epinotia > Epinotia bilunana. The sequence continues at coordinate 6,973,063 of OX346253.1, forward strand.
CGCAACATCTAAAAGACTTATTATGCAATTCTGCAGGTGAAGCCGGCGAGTCTCTCCTGAAAGATTTAACAGCACTCGGTAACCTCATGCTGTCGGGTAAGGTTGACAGCTCCATCACCGAGATTATCTATGGAGCCAACCTATGTGCGCTCATTAAAAAAGATGGCGGGATCAGACCCATAGTGGTCGGTACCACCTACCGCCGTCTAGTGGCCAAAACCTGCTGCAACGCAACATCCCCAGTCAGACTCAGTACTTCCAGCCCTTGCAGCTTTAGCAGCAGTTCATTCTCTAAGATTTTATATGAATGCCCATCCAAACGATATCTTGCTGAAGGTGGGTGTTAAAAATGCTTTTAACTCCATTAGTAGGGATGCGCTGTTGATCCAAGTCAGAAAAGAGATCCCGAATATTTATAATTTTACGTGGAAATGTTTCAGTAATAGCTCCAAACTACTTTATAAATCTGACACCCTAAACTGCATTAGGCTACCAACAGGTTGATCCGCTTGGACTGGCTCTTTTCAGTTTAGCCATCCACCCCGCTATACAAAAACTAAATTCAAAATTTAACGTGTGGTATTTAGACGACGGCGTACTAGGAGGTGAAGCAAATGTTGTATTGGAAGATTTCAAAATTTTAATGTCTGAATTTTCTGCAATCGGTTTGGAGCTAAATCCCTCCAAATGTGAAATTTACGTCCCGGATTCTTGCCTTGAAAAGGTGTTTGTTTTGTGTAAAATCCGTCAACTTGCTCCAAGTATAAAAGAAATTGACAAAAAATCACTCCATCTACTAGGGTCGCCCGTTTTAGAAGAATCTTTCCCATCCTTCCGTGAAAACAAAATTCAAAATTTCAACTCGGTCTCGGAACGCCTACTCCAAATTAACGCACATTCAGCCTTTACAATCATCCGTTTCTGCCTATTTGTACCCAAATTTACTTTCATCCTGCGATGCAGCCACCTTTGGAAACACTCAGGTCTACTTAGTGGCTTGGACAAAATTATTAAAGACACCATTTCGGCTGTTCTTAACATCACCGTAGACGAACGGTCATGGATCCAGGCATCACTTCCGATCCGGCATGGAGGCCTTGGCATTAGAAAAACGGCAGATATTGCCCTCCCTGCCTTCCTGTCCTCGGTCCATGGTACTCAAAATTTAGATGCCAAAATTTTAAACACTTCCCCAGGTTCTTCTACTGCCAATACCACTGCCGAGGCCAAGAATGCTTGGATCACAGCTTGCCCAAACGGAACATATCCTCAAACCCTACACTCCCAGCGTCAATGGGATGAGCCGCTCTGCAGGCTGGTACGGAAAAATCTGTACCAAACGTCTACCAGCCCTGCCGAGCGTGCCCGTCTCCTTGCGGCTGCGGAGTGGGAATCTGGTATGTGGCTGCATGCTGCCCCCCCTCTAAAAATCATCGTTGAATAGTCTATGTTACTTCCGAAACAATCGAAATAATTGTTTCGATACGCTCTAGACAACCGAAAAACATTTGAAAATAGAACTTCGTATTTCAATAATACGTGTCCTTGTTTAAGGAGACTCGATCCGATACAAAATTGCCAATCTATGGCGTCGCTTCATCTGTCAAAAATCTACTTAAACTTGCTTCTGTATCCAGGGCATAAAAAAAAACTACGCTTTGTGATTGGTTAGTATTTAGTTAGACAATCACAGCACAGTACTGCAACATTACGGACGCCGGTGGTGTGATAACTTTTCTTTTCAAAGCTAAACTTAAAAAATTGAAATAAAAACTAAGAAAATGAGTAGTGACAGTGACGAAACATCTTTAACTCCTCAAGAAATAACTAATATGACAGAGGAAGCCACACTTACCTTGCTACCTGAAAAGTCAAAGAGCCTTTACAATAGGAGAACTAGTTACGATATTACTTTTCTTATAGACTCGTATTAATGACAAATTATTAATTTTAATGAACTCGTACAAAAAGTATTGTTCACAATAGTGTCATAATCGAGCTAATTAATCTCGTACCTTACTTAGGCCACTCAGCAAGCTTCGTGGCCTAAACACGGTACTCGACTAAAAAGCTCTCTATTATAAAACGATTGTGAAAAATACTATCTTAATGCGAACGGACTATAGCTAGTTCATAATAAGTACGTTAATAGGTATTAACTTATAAATATGTTATTAGACGGTATTAGACTTCCAACGGTACCGCAGCTGACGTTCACGGGGCTTCATGATACTACTCGCTGAAGCATCTTACAAGTGCACGGGAGGAACTTGGTGATGAAAATCTTATACATAAACGTCCATCAAATCCATTTAAGTTAAAATTCCGTTAAAATTCATATATTTTCACAGGGTCAAAACACATTTTAATTTACACAGGTTTGTTAAGATTTATGAGTAATGGGGTAAATCCATAATTAAATTAATTACATATGCGTCTATTTTGTTGTTTAAGTGTTGTTCGTTAGCGGTATCTTTAAATAAACCACCATCCAAATTAATATAAAACGTCATCACATTAGGAACAGTTAAAATATACATTACGAAATACATCTCCAAATGAAATCATGAATTTCTAATTTAAAGTGAAAGATTGAAAAACTGTTTGCCTTGAGCGAGATTGAAAACAGTCGTAGACGCAATGTCAAATACCAATCAAGGCAAATAGTTTAATGTTTTTCCCTTTAAATTAAAATGTTTAAGAGTCCGCAGTAAGCTCGATTCTCCATACAAACGTTGTTACGCTCTCATTTTAAAACAACGTGTTAGATTGTAACTAAACTTTGCATATACAATTAAATGAGGTATATCTATGTCTGTAATTAGTTTATGCAGCTTCAGATACCATAGTAAAAAAAATACAGTGAATTGAATTTTTTCATACAAAACTTGTTTTTGCTGTATTTCGTTTGTTTTATAAAGTGGAACCATATAAACTAATTACAGACAGATATACCTCATGTCAATGTATATGCAAAGTTTCGTCACAATTCAAGACGTAGTTTTAAAATGAGAGCGTAACTACGTTTGTATGGGAAGGTGAAATTCGGCCGAGTTTACTGCGGACTCTTAAGAGGCTGTTGTGTCTTTTGACTTGATAGTAGATATACCTTAGTTTAAAATAGAACATCATTATACTTAAGACATATGCATCGACAAATTATTGTTAAAAAAAAGGAGAATGATTGAAAGAAGTCAATAATTTCATAATTGAAATACGAATAAAGAAATGTACATGATTAAAATATATCATTAAATTGACGGTTTTTCTTGTCTTTTGTTGCGGATCGCTAGTTTTTCTTCAAAGGAAACATAATCATAAGAAAATAGTACAGAGATAAAAGAAAATCAAACACTAAGTATCCAATACAATAACTACCAAGTCCACGTCGAGATAAAGTAACCAACGTCGACGAAGCGAAATCGATTTTCTCTATTACAGCGTGTCGATTGCCAGACACTTGATTCTCGATTATTGTAACCCCACGATGTTGACAAGGGGCGACTGTTTTCCCGCCAATATTGTAGGGGGAGGAGGTGAAACGACCATAAGTTTACTCGCTTTTAAGGCGGTGCATTGGAAATTATCGCGTGCTTTGAAACGCCGTTCTGACTAGATTAAGAAACAATAAGGTCTGATTTTCAGATATATAATTCTTGTCTATATGATTGTTTATCTGATTTAATCGATACATGATTGTCTTAAATTTCCACGATATAAAAAAAAATCCATAGGTGGGTCTTTATTTTCCTTTTTTTACTCAGCCTAATCGAACAATACATTATTTTACGACACAATCAAGTTGATACTATTGTATTCTATCTCATCAAAAATCTCACTTACTTAATGAAATATAAATAAAATTTCACTAAGTTAGGCATTTATCTAAATTTGACCAAAAAAGCCATTCCCGAAGAGTATTGCATGTCTTTTGTCTCGAGCGCGGAAGGCATAAGCGTGTCTCTGTCTAGGAGGCGTGGTCGACTCGAATCAAGGCATCCCCTTAATGCGTTAAAGTCTTTAAAAGTAAGTCCCTATATGCTCCCGAAGAGTTTTTATGTAGACGATTAGACGGTTAGATGCACTTTTCATACAAAGGTTTTTCCGACGAAATTGTGAATTGTGTTGTGCTTAACTACAAAACATTCTTATTAGTATGTGGATGATGTATTTGATTAACGCGAATAAAATAATGTACGGTTTTTTTCACATATACATATTGTACATATTTACAAGTATTTTCATATTATCAGTTCACAAGGTTTTTTATTCTTTCAAATTCTTATATTATCACTTTGCCAGCGAGATAGATTTTTACCTTTTTAGCAAATTACCCCGTTTTTTGGTGGTCATAATGGCATGTCATAGTTATATGAAGCTTGTATTGGTAGTCATACTATTATTACTTTTGTTAAAGCTAAGTCGCGGGCAGACGGACAAGGTGAAACTAGAAGGGTTAGTATTATTATTAGACCTTATAGACTACGGAACCCAAAAAATGGGCAGCTCTGCTGTTTAGACAAATCACGGTACATACGAAGATATTATGTCAGTCGTTTTGTTTAGACTGTAGATAAAAGTGTTTCATAAGGAAGGGCTCTAATTTCACGCTTCGGTAGCGTTATCGTGCGTCTTGGGTCTTTTGGGATTCTGTAGCCTTTGGAACCCTTATATGTAGGTAATTGTGTGTTTTCTTATCCCCATTCAAACCAATTCGTCTGAATTAATTTTGAATAGAATATAATAGAATAGAATTTAATTATTGCATAATTATAGGTGTTATATTATAGGTTACAGTATGTTTAGTAGAATCACTATAATTTGCCTGTCAGGCGTACAATATTTGCATTGAAGCATGTGCTTTTTTATTTCATCTCTATTTGTTCTCGGTCTGATGGTAAAGCATTTTAATTACTAAATGAATGGCTATAAAAGCTCGCTTCGTAAGTATTTACTTTCACTTATATACCGGGTATGGCCTGTAATACTCATAGGAGCAAACAATGAAAATTAAGTCAGTCAGCAATCAGTTCCAAGGGGCTTAACAAAATAAAAAAAAATTTTTATGTAACAGCATGCCTTCTTTTACTTAACTGGAATACTATCAACATTATTTTACATTTTAAATACAATAAATTGGTGGAAAACAAAGACACTATTAATCATTATGACATATTTAAGTGCCCAGTGCTATACCAAGATATTTCATGAGCTAGGGTAAACTCGCATTATTTGGTGATACGCCTAATTCGGTGACACGTTTTGAAGCACGCTACCGAATAAAGCTAGTGAATTAGGGCATTTTAAATGCGACCTTACTACGGATAGTAAGGTCTCAATTCGCTATTCACAATACGTTAAATCACTAGCTTTACGCGGTAGCGTGCTTCAAAACATGTACCTATCACCGAATTAGGCGTATCACCAAATAATGCGAGTTTACCCTACATGCTACGATATCGAGATGTCAAAATTCATTACTTATGGATCACAAATTCAAAAATATTGTTTTCCGAATTCAATAATTTTAACACAATGGGACCGATATAGAATAACTGCGGATTTTCTATGGAATCGTCCTTTACATTTTTTGCTCCTATTACAGGCCACATCCTGTATATAAGTACTTACGAAGCGAGCTTTTATCGCCATTCACCAGGTTACTTTCACAGTGTACGCTATAACATAAACCTATTATATATAAGTAATATCATGGCACTATTACCTTAAATAATTTTTCAGCACACCATAAATAGAAATGGCACGTTTCCTTTTACTTGCTTCTGCCAATAAAAAGAAGCTCAAACATGAACTCATTATACAAAGGCGGTAATTGAGTGCCCAAAGTAGGCCGTTATAATATTGCCAGAGACGACCTTTAAATGAGCCACTTGATATTGATGACACAATGAGGCTCTTCAAGGCCGAATTCATGGCGCCATGCCCTCAAATTAATTTTCAGCAATGGCACGTCTTCTATTGCTTGCCTCTGCCGATGAAAAGCGGCTCAAACGGCAACTTATTATTCAATGGCAGCAATTGAGAGCCGAAAATAGAAGAATTGCCAGACGACCTGCATGAGCCACTTTCGGCTTTCTAACTCTGAATTCCTTGCGCTGGGCGAGGAGGTGATCCCGTTGCTGTGCCTGCGAGGCCGGCGGTGTTCCCGTTGCTGTGGCTGCGAGGCCGGCAGTCGGCCGTAGGCCCCGAACTAAAGGTAATTTGTATTTATAACAGTATCGTTACTTATTGCGTGACATCGACAACCACATTCAAAATAATTAAAGGGAAAATCTGGAACACATGCACGAAAGATGTCCCATTGAGCATAATCGAAAAGTGTGGTGTGCTAGCACAATTTGCTGCCAAGTAGCTCATGTCTCTCTCACATTGACTAAATTAATAGCTGATTGAACTAAACATAAATAACAGAATAAAAAACTGACATACTCTTTTATGGTTCCGTAGTCAACAAGGGACCCTTATAATTTCGCCATGTCTGTCTGTCTGCGGCTTAGCTCAGTGACCCTTACTACTAGAAAGCTGTAATTCGGCATGGGTATTATAATCAATCAAGCCGACAAAACAATAAAAAAAATCTTTTAAGGGTACCTCGCCTAAACCAAGTTTCTTTTCTCTTAAATAAACTCATGATGACCATTTTTCAACTCAGTGATCCTTTTACGTGATATTGGGCTTTAAAGCCCTCGTTTTTGTTCGAGCCCCGCCCCTCCACCCCATGCCGGATAAAAATGGCTACTAATTCCCAGTAGTCCATTCCCATGTGCAAAAAAGGTGAAAATAGTACATATAACTTGTTTTTTAACCATCTTAGAGCCGAAGCCCACTTAAAGTATCCAAACGTTAACGTTATTAATTTAAAAGGAAAACTATCACGGTTGAGTAGTCATAACTAGTTACCGAGTAGTAATCGACCAACTTAATGAGTACTTTTAAAGGCCTACTTTTGGAAAGTAGTTGGTAGTTAGTTGGCGCGCACTTGTCGATGTACTTAAACAAAGAAAGACAGGCAACTACGGAACCCTACACTGCTCGTGGCCCGACATGCACTTGGCCGGTATTTATTATTCTTTTATTCACTTGATTCACCTGAGGAAAATATTCATTAAAGCGAGGTCCTGGAATCTTTAATTACATTAGGGTATTCGATAAATCTGACAAACTAGTCTACCTAGTCTAGTCAATACCTGAAATTTGGTGAATATCATCTTTCGATGCCAATTACAAGCGAATTGGGATTATGTAATTATAAGAGGATCATTTAAGACTAAAAAAGGGACTACTACTTGTCTTTTATTCCACTACCGCGATCAATGCAGAGAATATTGATAGTATCTTAAATCAAAAATATGAGAAAGTTATCAATTTGATTGTTTATTTGTTATCTTAGAACTTCGTTTTTTTATGTAAGCAATTTTGATTTCACTTGGTGTAGCGCTCATAGCCTAGCGGCGCCTGCGAGTCGGAAACGATAACGCAGGTTAAGCAAAGACGGCAGCGGTCAGTCTTTTGATGGGTGACCGCCTGATTTTTGAGTGGTTAATATAAATGAGCGCTTCCGTGCTAAGAAGGCACGCTAAGCAGTTGATCCCGGCTGCTGTCTATGACAGTAGTCGTTAAACGGAGTTAGAGGCCTTCGGGCGGCTTATAAGATCTTCTAACAGTCGAGTAGCCCACTCACTTGACAAAGGGGGGACAACTGTTACTCGCGTCCGCAGGAGCTACCTACCACAACCCTGCACGTGTCCCCTGGGTGGTACTAAAGAGTGACAAACTTTAAAAATAATGTATGCCATACGATTAAATAAATAAATTTCATTTGGTTTCCTTACTAAGCATTCGCTAAAAATCGGCAATTTCAATGTGGGAATTGTAGTCAACGCCATCAGAAGGGAACATCATAAGCGTGGAAGGAAAATATATCCAGCAATATCATGTGCCTAAGAGTAAGCACATCATTTGTATTCATCTCTAGCCCTTCCTAACATCCGAATGCGATATTAGGAACGAATTTTTCCACCATCCCACGCAGTTTCATTTTAGTGGAGCCCTGGCAGCGTTTAACTTGGTAATGTTATTGGTTCTCTGTTTGCGTTAGTGTAAAATAAGAAATGCGATGAGGAAAGGTACTTTTTACGTTGAAGATAGCTGCAACATATACTGAATCCAACAAAATAGATGACTACCAATGCAGCGTTTTAGAGATACATTCGGGTGGAGAAGGTACTCGATATGGTGTGTAATGCTCTCAAGGGTAAGGTCGACTAGTACTCAGCAGGACTGATATTAGACATTATTATTATTATCTTTATTCATTTTCCATCTTAGGCTCTGTTTTTACAATAACTATATAAAAAGTAAAATATAAAACTATACATACAAAACATAAAATCATTATAAAAACCTAACCTAGGGTACCGCCGGCAGCGAGGCGGGGCCTAAGCTGCCGGTGGTCAGGGCGCCAGAGACAAGAACCTCCTGACTATCCGCGCAGTATCCAGGAGTACCGCCTTCTGTATCTGACCCTTGATCCAGCCATCTAGCGAGAGTCTCTTGATGGTCGAGACTCTTCCCTATTAAACCGTTCGCCGAAACGACTATCGGGACGATGATCGTCGAATCAACATCCCACATGGCGGTTACCACGGAAGCCAGGTCTAGGTACCTGCTGGCTTTGTCCTTCTCGGCCTTCAAGAGGTTCTCGTTAATTAGGAGCCGGTAGTGTCCCACTGCTGGGCAGAGGCCTCCCCCCTCCGTTTCCAGTGTTCTCGAACCTGAGTTTCTTGTGGCCAATCTTTTGAGAACGAGTCTAGCTCGTCCCGCCATCGCCGGCGAGGCCTGCCGCGTCTTCGTATTGAACTATCGGGTTGCCAGTCAGTAGCGGCTTTGACCCACAGTTCACACGGCATGCGGCAGACATGCCCAGCCCACTCCCACTTCAACTTAGCCGCTTTCCGAGCTACGTCGACTATTTGAGTCTTGAAGCGCAGCGTGGTGTTCCGGGTATGATCCATTAATTTGACACCTAATATACTGTGCTCCATGGCTCGCTGGCAAACCCCGAGTTTGGACTCTTGAGATGCTGTCAACGACCAAGTCTGTGCACCGTAAGTGAGAACTGGAAGAATGCACATGTCCATGAGCCTACGTTTAAGTGATAGTGGCAGGTCTCCTTTCATGAGGTGTTTCATGGACCAATAGCTCCTCCAGGCGTTTTCGGTCCATCTTTCAACCTTTTAATCCTGTCGCGCCTGGAAGGAGACTAATTGGCCCAAATAAAGGTATTCATGATGCATGTGTATCACAACACACTTCAACCCTGGTCCCTTAGTCGACTCCAAACTAACTAAAAGGCACACCTATCCAGACTAAAAGATATACCTATCATTATTGTGTGGATGTTCTCGTATCATTAATATTTCACTTTTTAATATAGGCATTATAATATAAGAAAGCAAGCAGCTTTGTCTGAGCAATCATAATGATAATAACTTATAAGCTTGTTAATTTTTTTATTAATACTGGGCTGTCCCAGAAGTAAAGAGACAATTTTATTTTCAAAATATTTAATATATATTAAACAATAAAAGTTATAATATTGGTTGAATGTTGTAACAAAAGTAATTAAATTATAAGGATTATATTAAATTTGCACCCACGACACCTTTAAAAGCAATTTTTCTTAGATTTTTGACGGCACGCCGCATTACGGCTGTTCCAGATTTTTCAGCCACTTGTTCTGACAATCTGGTCTATCGTTGCTTAAAAGCTTTTAAGGATTTTGGTTTTTCGGTTTGTTTCTTATATTTTCTTTTACATAGGGACCAAAACATCTCGATGCCGCGAGCTTGTGGTACATTTGGAGCGTTTTTTCTTTACGTACAAAGTAGATTTCTTCACACTCTAAGTACCGAGTAACTTCAGTAGCGTAGTGCCACGTTGCCATGTCCGACCAAAAGATAATCTTATCTCTGGAATGATGCTTGTCTATGAAAGGTATCAATCATTTAATAATGCATTCATTCCGATACAATTTTCCGTTCATTGAGGCTGAAGTAATGTATGGCTCGGAGACATTACCAAATTCGTCTATAGCTTGCCATACTAAAAATATTGTGCAAAATATGGCTTTTTGTACAATTTTTTGGTCGTAAGTCACATCGTTACGACTGGTTGAATGGAAATACTGCTTTCCAGGAACATCGTTGGGATCTGCCGGGACATAAGTTTCATCGTCAATAACGAGTACTTTTCTCAATTGACTCTTATAATCTCTTCGGCACCCTCTTTTGGCACGTTCCTTAGGAGCTGATTGTTTCACATATGTTTTCAAACCTAGATCATTCCTTTTCATTCTGGCGACAGACGACTTCAATATTTGTAATTTATCCGCTGTCACTCGGACGATTGAAACAGTCTTATCAAAAATCGATTTACATTTCGAGGTACCATCCCTGACCTATCTCTTCCCGGAATCTTCTTAAAACTAAGCTCTCCCGTTTCTTCATAACGTCTTATTATTCTATATATACTAGTTTGTCTACCTCCTTTTTGAAGATAGTGATTTACTGTATCCTTTTTATGTGACTCGAAAAATAGAACAACCTAACAGCAAAAACTTTAAATTCTTGGCGCTTCATGTTGAAAAAATTGAATGCAATAACGAAATTCCCGCTTTATATGACAGATAACGAAACCATAGACGCAGTGACACCAACACTTTTTTCCTTATAATAAAAAATTCAGTCAGTAAGACTTTGAAAATTGTCTGTTTACTTCTGGGACAGCCTTTATCAAACAATGAATATGAAAACAAAAAAAATAAAAACTACTTAGATTAATATTTACAAAACCTTAATTTAGATAAGGCCCTCGCGGCACCTCGCTGAATCGCAATACTAATGCGTTAAGCGAGGAAGCTACCAGCCCTTTGGTCACCAGTTGTGTCAACAAACTTTTTTTAAAGGTCTTTAAAAAGCTGGTACTTTGCAATTTTTTCAGTTTCGGCAGCTGAAACTGAAAAAATGGCAAAGTACCAGCCCTGGTCGAGGTTCGGGAAAGATGAAACGCAAGTAGCATCCCAAACCAGCACACGTCCCATCCTCCATGGGATCAGGGTCATCCTGTCCGGCCTCTTGCCATCGTCCCGCGAAACGCCGTTGGATTCGAGAATTGCCAGCGCGTTGACGGTGGCAAGAGTCCGACGGATGATATCATTCAAGGCCGCGTGCCTTGAAAGGCGGCCTGCACTTAGTCGGCAAGAAAGGCCGTGGTGGCCTAGCTCGTCCACGGAAGTGCCGCAGGGGCACCTGTGGGGGGCACAGACCCTCACACCTTTTTTTTTTTTTTGACGATGTGAAAATGCCTTACGCATACCCCCGGCCCGGGGAAGGCAATTTGGAGGTTATGTGGGACTCTCTCCTCCCGCCGCCATCCGAGTGATGGTGACTGGAGGAGCATACCCACTAAAAACACACCGGCGTCACCCGCATTGCCGTTAACGGGGGCGCCATGGGATCGCGAACATTCAACCATGACGCCCCCCGGCGGTCCTGGCTTTACTCGCGCCAGGAAACCCGCACCAAAGGAGGGGAAGGTCAGGACGCTTCAATCTTCCCCCAGACATGTAGGGCCGTGCAATGTGGGTCCCCTACCCACTGGCCCTACTGAGGCATGGCGCAATCAGCGGCCGCAAACCGCGCGCGCGCTTTACCTCGCCGTCTGCGCCGGGAGCGGGAGCGCGTCCGCACTGTTTTCGCGCTCCCTCTCCGCAGACTCCTTTTGCGAGACGACTGTTTCGCAAAAGGAGGCCACCGCTTCCCACGATCTCTCGCTGCCCAGCATGGCCGTCACGACACTTTGCAGCGAGAGATCATCTACACCAAGGGCCGTCACCATTTTGCGGCGCTCCTCGGCCCATCTGCTGCACCACTCTAGCGTGTGTTGGGCCGAGTCATCCTCAGCGCCGCACTCATGGCAGGTGGAGCTTCCCTCTCTTCGAATTCTGTGCAGGTAATGACCGAAACAGCCATGTCCGGTCATCACCTGCGTCAATCGGAACCCCACCTTGCCATGGGCCCTCTCTAACCAGGCATCAAACGACCCGAGGAGCGCCCCTATGGTGCGGAGTCCATAGGGCGACTCCTCCAGGTCCGGCTTCCACCTGCCCCTCAATCGCCGCTCCGATTGCCTGCGCGCGGTCCTCACCTCTTCGGGTGCGGGACACTCTCCCGAAGCCCTCCACCTTAGCCGGTCCCTGTGCGCCTCGGCTAGCATCTCTGCGTCCAGCTCCCACGGAGGACTGCCCGCCAAGGCGCATGCCGCCGCCCATGCCACCGTTACGTAGGCCCTGCAGATACGGTTGGCCACCACCCTTTGTGGCCTCCTAAGCAGGGCCTTATTCGCCGCATTTAACCGGTCCGCCCAAATCGGGGCCCCGTAAAGGGCCATGCTCCGGGCGACCCCGGCATATAGGCGACGGCACGCAACGGAGGGCCCTCCCACATTGGGCAGCAGCCGACCCAGGGCTGACGCCGTCGCCACGATTCGGGGAGCAAGCTGGCGAAAGTACTCCCCGAAATTCCACCTTCGGTCCAGAATGAGCCCCAAGTATTTTATATGAGGCTTCACCTGGACCGCCTCCCCGCTCACTCTAATTGTGGCACCCGCAGGCGGCCGCCAGCCCCTCCCCCCGAAGATAATTCCCTCTGTTTTCGGGAGGGACACCCTCAGGCCCAGCAGCCGGATGCGGGTCACCATATACTCCGCGGCAACTTCTGCCCGCCGCAGAGCCTCCCACATATCCGCACCCCGGACAGCCACCATCGTGTCATCCGCGTAGCAGATGACAGCCATCCGGGAGAGGAGGGCACCCCTAATGGCCCAATCGTACCCCAGGTTCCATAGTAAAGGGCCCAGTACGGAGCCCTGGGGCACGCCACAGGCCATGGGCCTCGACCTTCTTAGCCCTCCTCTTTCCTCGTAGAGCACTACCCTCTGCGTGAGGTAGTGCTCTATTATGCGCCTCAAGTAGGGAGGCACACCATGATATTGTAGCGCCTCCCCAATTACCGAATACGGGAGGGATCCAAACGCATTGGCAATGTCTAATGACACCGCTACCACCCCCTCCCGTCTCTCCGCTGCTTCCAAACAAAACCCTCGAAGGGCACCCGATGCATCTATGCAGGACCGTCCAATTCGAAAGCCAAACTGGCGGTCGGACACATTGGGGCCCGTACTATCTAAATGCCGAACGATCCGGGCAGCGAGGATCCGCTCCAACATCTTCCCGGTCTCGTCCAGCAAAACAATGGGCCGCCACCCGGAGGGAGAGTCCGCCGGCCGACCTTCTTTCCGCAAAAGGCATAACTTGCCCTCCTTCCAGCACCCCGGGAACCGCCCCGTCTCCAGACAATCATCGAACAAGTCCTTTAGGCGGCTCCCAAGGTGACCCATCGCAATCGGCAGGATCTTTCCCGGCACACCGTCTGGCCCTGGGGCTTTTTTGCAGGCCCTCAGCCGGTGCACCGCCCATGTCAGCTCCCCCTCCGTAATCGGTGACAGTGCCACCGGCTCCGGGTCCTCCACCCAGTGCTCCCGCATCGTCGGCGGGGTGAAGTCGAGGGCGGGCGGGAAGAGACCCTCTACCACTTGTGTGAGAAGCTCCGGTTCCAGGGAATCCATGGTGGGGCCGTTACGCATTTTGTTGCGTACGAACAGACCCTCACACCTAGTCTGACTCACGGGAGACGGGATCTAAAAATGTAGCAATTGGGGGAGATTGACTGGCTTCCTGTTCGGCAGCAGCCAAACGCAGCAACGTTGTTGCGAAGTTAAATTTGGAATATAATTTTTGAATAATCGGGTTAATGCCTAAGCTGAAAATGGCAGGTCCGAGGGGGTCCCCCTGCTGGCAACCAACTTCTGAAGAAAGTTGGTGGTGTTTGTACATCAATTTATAGGGCTCTGCATAGCAGTGTAATAAATAATTATAGATTTCCGGAATATGACTGTTTATTTCAAATAGCAGTGTAAATAGGGACTTACAGAATTTAAGGCATTCTTAACATCAACATAGAGGCTTTTTGCCACCTACTTAATTTACAGCATATCGGTGGAAAAAAGCGTTCTCGCAGCACCTTTTAAATCCCCATCGCTAACCTTTACTCTCTAGATTTTTTTTTAGGTTGCAATTTTTGGAGATGGCGAATGATTGAAATGAAAATTGGGAGGCACAGGGTGAACAAGAGGATTGTTGCAGTAATTTTTTGTTTTTGAGTTAATGATATATGTATATTATTAGATCAAGTGTGAAGGGTAGAAAAAGAAAAAGTTAAGGCCGCTGCCGTACCCAAATGAAATCTAAAATCGAGCCCCTCCTCACGCCACCCGTCCCGCCCCTCGATACAATGACGATACAACAGCGCCACGTAAGAAGTGGCGACTTAAATGAACTAACAGGATACTGATTTGTAAAACGTAGTACTAAATACCGAAAAAAAGCATAGTGGAACTTATAGATGGCGTTAAAGTTAAATTGGAACAATGAAATAAAACAAAGTGTAATTTAAATATACATTTTAATAAAGATAAAATAAAATCATACAATTAAAATTAAAATTAAAATTATCAATAAACTAAGTACGTAATCCAAGTAACATAAAAAAAGTCAACTCTTATTTCAAAAACATTAAAAAAATTAAAAGGTAAGTACGATAAATAATAACAAACAATAATACTTCTGTAAGTAGGTACATACAGTTTATATTTAAACAAAATAACGGCAAGTTTTATATAATATCATTATTAGGTGTACCTCTGCAGGTATATCATCGATATTTATAAAAAGTTGGGGCATCAATAAAATCTAGTATTTTAGGGTTCCGTAGGATCGTAAGATCACTTTGTTGTCCGTCTATTTGTTGGTTCAAATTACACAGTTAATATTTTACTTATTTACTATGTCCCTTCCAACGAAGTGTACCTAATATCAGGTAAATATTGAGTTTTGGTATGTAAATAATTCTGATATGTGATAAAATGGAGTTATTAAAAATTAAATTAAATAGATTCCAAATATTTAAATTTATTTTATTATAAAAAAGATTCTGTTAATAATTCAACATAATTTTCAAAGCTTTTAGCTTTTTTAAGCATAAATCCCAAAAATCCGCATTAATATCAATCCCGGAATTGATAATGATCCGTTATTGCATGTCCTGCCCATGTTTCAACCTAACAACAAATAATAAATCCCGGGATTCCGATATTTCGATATTGGTCCTTCTCAATACTGGTATTGAAATACCGGAAAAACCATACGCATGTTTAACTTCATCATCATTATCATCATCATATCATCCGAAAGACGTTCGCTGCTGGAATCCTCCCCCAAAGAGTACCAAAGTGACCGGCCCTGCGCCACCCGCATCCAGCGGACTCCCGCAACCTTTACCAGGTCATGAGTCCAGCTTGTGGCCTAAACACTAATAACACACTACACGCGCCGCGTATTCCGGTACGTGGTCGTCAATGACCTTTCCGCCCCAATGGCAATCGGTTCTAAGTGCTATGTGCGCGCGCGCGACTTCCTCCGCCGCCTCCTCGAAGTCACGACGTCATCGCTATGCTGACGTCGTTGCCGGACAGCCTGTCGTAGCCAACCGGAGAGACGCACCTTCAAGTGCGTGAAGATCGGAGTCCTCCAAAAGAGAAGGCCCCTCACACCGATGTGGATGTGGGTTTCACGTCGGTGTCTAGAAATCGCAAGCCGCGAAAGACAGCCGGTTGGTTCTGGTCTGCGGGTTGCCACACCTAGTAAGGCGCTGTACTCGTCGCGCCTGCATTACTCTGCCACGGGTGATGACATGGTAGAGTTTATTCACCAGAAGACTGGCTACTCGCTGAGGGTTTTCCAGCTGCGGTCGCGCCACTACGTGCAGTTCAGCTCGTTTATGGTGCGCATATTTCTGACTTCTGGCCGAAGGGTGTCGTGTTTCGGCGGTTCCGGGGCAACCTACCTAATTCTACAACGATCAATCGATCGTAGTTTTGTAAAAAAAATACTGCGACAATTCTTCGACCAACTGTTTTGTCAGGAACCTCTTCTGCCGCTTCGAACGATATTTGTAACTGAAAATATATTGGATGTGTTAGTTTACAATTTGTCATGTACATGCATATAAAGCACCGGAGGTAAGGAACCAACGAGATAAATAGAATAGACTATAAAAATCCTGTGATAAATCAATTTACGACGCAACTCTAGCACACGAAGTTAAAACAATGTTATTCTGGCTAGGTAGTCAATACAAAGGATAATATTGATATCTGCATACTATCAATAAGCATAATTGGCATAAATCACCTACTTCATGGATACCTTCTTCCTCTAATAGACTAGGAACCTGATAAGTGTCATCCATCTGTGCGATGCGTGGTTCAAGATGTTTGAGCTGGGCGCCTCACTGTTAAAACCGATATTAAATAAATGGATTCACTCATTAGTCTATTGCTATTTATTAAATCTATTTATGAACATGGACCCATGGAATGCAGCATAAACTTCAGAGGAAAGAACAACTAAACACGGAAAAGACAAGTAGACGATATCTTTGAAACGATTGGAAAAGGAACACAATCTTTCCAAAAAGTCATGCGGGTCACTTATTGACACTGGGTTATCTTTTCTAAAATGAGAAGTTGAAAATGGAAATAATTGCCCAAGGTGATCAGTTTTATTTTATTGTTGAAATAGAAAACTGCTCAACACTCTCAAGAAAAGGAAATCCTACATACAATAACTATTAGTTCATAGAAACAATACCTAAAAAATTACGAAAATACGGATAGCACGTCCCGGGATTTTCATTTCTGGGACTTACTCAGGCAACCCTATTGCATTTTATCAGTGTAAATTTACTTTCATAACAATACATACACTACTAGTAGGGTATAATAATATATAAACCACCTATCAGTTCATAAAAAATAAAGAAAGTTTGGATAAAAGGTAAGTCCCGGGATTTTATTTCCGGGACTTACTCAGGCAACCCTATTGCATTTTATCAGTGTACATTTACCTCTTCAATAATCTTGGTCAACATCAAATGACTGGATGGGGGCCTTATTGACGACATTTTATTTAGTTTTTGGCGATCATTTACTAAGTAGGTGTACTTGTACTCGTAGCAATTTAAGAAAATAAGTAGGTACAAAATATGTCCAAATATTTGAGAAGTTCAATTCAAAGTTCGAAGCATAAAGAAATAAGCATCTGCGCCGATGGAAAATCATTAGGTATCTAACCAATCTTTTCGTACGCCGCCGCTATAGGTAGGGAGGTATTTATCGCAACGCACGAAGTTACGCGCGACGTAGGTAGGTATTTTTATACTTATAAGGATAAATAAAGTCTATTAGAACTTACTCGTTACTTTGTCAGCGGTTGATAAAATCGGAGATTCCATTTGCAGTCTGTAAATAAAGATAAATTGTATTGTGTTACGTAGGTAGGGGCAAAACAGCATATAAGTCAAATAATTATACTCACTCCATGTAGTCCGAAGATTTAGTATTTTGTTCGGCTGTGAAAATATTCAATTTTCTCATTTTCCCGAAGAAAAAAAGCAAAAAGTTTAGACGTGCTGAGATTCGAACTCTCGACGCATTTGAAGGTCGCCTTTATTCCTATCGCTCTGAAACCATTGCGCTGCCAATGCTTACCTTTAGCGGGTGAAATTCTAAAGTATATGCATAGTGAGGATTGTAATGTTTATTCTTAGTAATCATAAAGCTAAACAAATACTCTTTTCACTGTTTAGTAAATATCAATTTTTACTTACGTTAGTTCCATTGTTTTTTGTAATCGAATAATATCTTAAAATATATATTTTTGGGAAAACGTAGTACAGGTCCGTCTGGCACGACCGCTCAGCGATCACTGTCACATTGCGAAAGAGTGACGGAGAAAGACATTGCAGCCCGTAAGTCGATATCTTTATACGATTGAATTTTTAAATTATAAAAATATTGCCTCAAATGATTGAAATTCGGAAGCTTTCAAATTACTAGTTTAGTTATGATTGATTTTGTTCCTTTATTTGTTTCATAGTGTCACGTAGTAAAAAAGCAAGTAAAGTTGGAGTAAACATTCGAATTTGAGGTTACTTTGCGAATTAATTGTATCGAGCGAAGTGTTATGAATCGTGTATCGAAAGCTGTGTTATTAAAGATAATATAATCAAGAATGATATATATTTTTCCCACGTCTACAAATATCAACGTTTCGTAGATAAATTGGATAATTCTTGGGGTATTTTTGCATATCTGGCCCAGTGAGCGGCCTTAAGAGACTTTGCCAAGTATCAGAGTTATTGGTCTCAACGCATGAATTAATGACTTCGGAAAGGCGTGTCTATTTATGTGTATTCTTTATGTAATGGGAAACTAATTATTTAAGAAACTGTATTGTATATGAAAGTTACTTACTTGTTGTGTATGTTTAATCTGCGAACTGTCCCGAAAGATGTTCGGCAAAGGGAACAGACAGGGATGAATTTGAGGAGACGTGCTGCCTAAGGAAGGAGTGAACGTCTGCATCCACCCAAACTTAAAACTATAATCACTTAGAAAAGTAAAACTTACGCTAGACTAAAAGACACTACTGGCGCAGCCCCCACCGGGGGCATGCGGGGCTTTTTTCTTGTTTTCTGGTTCCGTAAGTGTTTTCGGCCGAGCGGGCCGTGTCACCGGCCGTTGTTATAGGAGTTTTAGGACGGCTTCACACGCCAAAATACTTATTAAGACTTCAAATGAACTGAGAACAATGTATTGATAGAAGAAAGATTCTGTGTTTTTTGGCTATTATAAAGCTGTTATTTATATTTCCCCCTTTAATCTAAATTAAAACAGGCAATTTTTTGTCAATTTTGTGTAGCAAAATCAGATATAAAAATAATTTATATCCAGAGATTTTATTTTCCAGTACTAACTAAGTATTCATGTCTGATATTTTTAGGTGTTTATTACCCATCCTACTAATATTTTTTTCATTTTTTTTTAATAATAAATCTGCAATCAGTCTCCAGACTATGATCAGATTAGTGGAATGAAAGATGGCGTGTCGTAGATTTAGAGGCCAATGCCTCGCTCACTACTTAGAGAATATGGTTACGTTTAAGTCTCTTAACCACATTGACATTATATTGAGCAATCCAGAGGCCAATTGGATTGGAGTGATGGGTAAGGCGAGCTATGTGTTGTTCCTTATAGCGGGCAACTTCGGATGCTACTGTTGGCATTTTTACATGCTCGTGAATTTCATCGTTCCTCGCGAACCATGGAGCATTGGTGATGCATCTAAGGATGTTGTTTTGTACCTTTTGTAGGCAGGCTATATTACTCTTACTGGCTACTCCCCATATTGCGATGCCGTATGACCAGATGGGTTTCAGAATAGCTGAGTATATTAAAAGCTTATTATCCAGTGAGAGCACTGAGTTTCTTGCCATCAGCCAGTAAAGTTTTCTGAATTTATAGTTCACTTGGTCTCTTTTTGCCTTTATGTGATTTTTCCAGGTCATGCGTCTGTCTAAGTGGAATCTAAGGTATTTTACGCAGTTCGTTTGGGGTAGGATGTGGTTTGCCAAGTATACCGGGGGACAGTTGTCTTTTCTCAGGGTAAAGATAATGTGAGTTGACTTTTGGGCACTAGCTTGAATCCGCCACTTTCGAAGCCAGGCTGAGGTAGAGTCCAGCACTCGTTGTAGTTTGGCACTTGCCGCAATGGGATCGCTGTCTGCTGCCAGGTAGGCTATGTCGTCAGCATAAGTAGCGACGGTGACGTCGTGTTTGGTCGGTAAATCTGCTGTGTAGATGTTGTACAACACGGGTCCGAGGACGGAGCCTTGGGGTACTCCAGCTTTGATAGGGTACAATGAAGACCGTGCTTCTCCATGCTTGACTTGAAAGAGTCTATTGAAGAGGTAAGGCTCTAGGATGTGGTACACAGAATGAGGGAGGGTTTCCTTGATTTTGCAGAGCAGACCTTTGTGCCGTATGGCACTGTCAAACGCTTGTTGTACGTCCAAAAATGCAGCGGAGCAGTATTTTTTGTGTTCGAGGCATTGTCTGACAGAGTTGTACACACGATGTACTTGTTCGACAGTGGAGTGCGCTTTACGGAATCCGAATTGATGGTTGGGGATAATTTCATTTTGCGTCATTGCTTCGGATAGTCTTTTGAGAAATATTCTTTCCCACAGCTTCGAAAGTACAGGAGTCAAGCTGAAGGGTCGATATGAAGAACAAGCATGTGGCGGTTTGCCATCTTTGTGAATCATTACGATCTGTGAGACCTTCCATGTATCCGGGAAGTAAAAGACTCGAAAGATGGCATTAAAAAGGCACGTTAAGAATGTGATGCACTTTTTAGGTACTTCTTTTAGGATCCTCGGCGTTATTAGATCAAAGCCAGGTGCCTTTTTGGTATCGAGCAATTTGATCTCTCTCGCTACTTCCCTAGGTGACGTTGGCCTGAGAGGCAAGCACAGTTGAATGTCTCGGTCGAGAATGGCGTCCAGATCGGTCTCATCACAATGGCCTTCGTTCGGTTGAAATACATGGCTCAGATGCGCTGCGAATGCTTCAGCTTTCTCTTCATCATTCTTCGTCTTTGCCCATAGATTTGACTGGCTTCTAATGGGAGGGATTGATTGTTGAGGTTTATTTAGGTGCTTAGTGGCCTTCCAAAGAGAGAATTCGCCTCGGCTTGTTGGTGACATACTTTCGAGAGTTTTCTGGAGGCTGTAGTTTCTGTGCTCCTCGAGTGCCGCTTTTA
Source organism: Epinotia bilunana (assembly GCA_947049275.1). NCBI lineage: Eukaryota > Metazoa > Arthropoda > Insecta > Lepidoptera > Tortricidae > Epinotia > Epinotia bilunana. Next base: position 6,993,926 of record OX346253.1, read on the forward strand.
GATCCTTAATGGCTCTGTTGAATTTTGTTTGGTCGGCTTGATGTCGTGACTGCTGCCAGGTTCTTCTGACTCGCCGTTTGTCAGCTATTTTCTTTTTTATTTCGATAGGTTGGATTATGTTGGTTCCCAAGTTTGTACAGGCCGGAGTATTGATCCATGCTGCTACCTGAATAGCGTTGGTGATATAACTACAGGCTTCTTCAACATCTTCTTTTGTTTTAAGTGGAATCCTCAGATTGATGTTGTTATCCAGATATGAGCGGAAGCAGTCCCAGTCCGTTCCGTAGCGTTCATGTAGCGATTCCGAACTCTCCCGTTGGATTACGGTAGAGCTCACGTTTAGGATTAATGGAGAGTGATCTGATGACCCATCAAGATTGGATTCAATGCTGGTATAGAGGTCGCTTATACCTTTCGTAATAAAGAAGTTTAGCAAGTCTGGCAGCTTTTTTGGGTCTGTGGGCCAATAGGTCGGATCTCCAGTCGATAGTGGATGATAGGAATGGCGGTCCACGCATTTCTTTAGTTGACTTCCTCTTGTAACAGTTAATCTGGAACCCCAAAAGGTGTGCTTGGCATTCCAGTCTCCGCCAGCGATAAACCTGTTACCCAGTGTATTGAAGTAGTCCGCGAACATCTCCTCAGTTATCTTGTATTTAGAGGGACAGTAGATTGCCGACAGGGTGATTGGTCCTGCACGATCCCCTAGTCTCACAGTAGTGGCCTGCAGATGGTTTGTCGAGTACGCTTCGAGAAGACAATGCTTGAGGCTTGATCTAATTACCAGTGCAGATCCAGCATGGGCGCGGCCGTCGGGATGGGTGGTAAAGTAGATATCGTAGCCTTTGATACGGTATGAGTTGTTTATGGTGGCATGCGACTCAGAAATCAAGATGACGTCCAGTTTATTGGTAGCGATCAGAGCTTCTAGTTCAAGAATGTTGTGGGATAGCCCATTTATGTTCCAAGTGGCGATCCGCAACGAGGCCATTATTTGGTAAGTTTTGGGATGATGGCAGTGAGTAGACTAAGCAATGTGCTGATTTGTTGTAGGAGTAGGTCTATCTTTTCGGATTGTTTGATCAGTATCTGTTCTACCATAGAGGTTTGTTGATTTTTAGTTTTTTCTGCATAGGTGGGATTCTCATCAGTCTTGTTAGGTGCCGTCTGGGGTAACGATCCCAATATGTTACTAGTCGAAGGAGCGTTGTTGGATTCGGTTATAGGTGCTGTCGAAGTTGGACGAGTTCTGGGTCTAGGTTGGTTAGTTTTTCTAGCTAATATCTCTTTGAAAACTTGGCAGCCCTTGTAGTTGGCAGGGTGGTCATTATCACACAGAGCACATTTTGCAGGGGTGTTTCTGTCTTTTTTCGGGCAATCGGATGTCTTATGCCCTTCTGCGCATTTCAAGCAACGATATGGTCTCATGCAATTGTTTTTAGAGTGGCCGTACTGTTGGCATCTGTGACATTGAACAGGGGTTTTTGCTTGCGGGGATTCTCTATTTTGACTCTTTGGTGAAATATATATTCAATGTCTTTGGCAGCCTTGTTGTTCAGATTTGGTTCCAGATTTACGAAGAATGTGTTGGTAGGTGTTTTTCCAGCACCAAATCGACAATTTATAATCTCGCCGCAAACTTTGTTCCCGGATTTCTCTATTTCTTCCACAATGGAGATTTTTAATAACAATTCGATAGAGTTTTGCGTCTCTCCTGGTGAAGGTGTGCCCTATTAGGCCTTTTTGTCTGACTAGGTCTATCACTTTTTTGTAGTTTTCTGTCGTATTTATTTTCAAATGTAGGAGATTCTTATTGATGATCTTGAGTCTAAAGTCAGCGGCTGAGACCACGGATTCTGCTAGTTTTGATAGCTCGTTAACATCTTCAATGCCATACAAGACTATGGGTGGCGGCTTGTTTTGGTGACTGACTGTTGGAACGGAGTCATCTTTGGAGTCCAGTGGTAGTCCGCAAAATCTATTTTCAATCTGCGTAGGTGAAGTTGGAGAGTCCTCGCGTATTTTGCGCTTCTTGTACGATGGCGCTCGCTGCCATGGTGGGTGTTGCTGTTGCTGGGTTGCAGGCTCGTATGTGGCTGTCGGGGATTTCGCTGCAGCTTCATGGTCTTGTCCATTGCTAGTGCTTCCACTGAAGGAGGTGGATCTTGGTCTGAGCTCAAACATGCCTTTATGGAAGACCTGCTGAGTGTATGTTTTCGGTGTATCGTTTGTAGATTTATTTTCGGAATTATTCATTTTGTTCCCACGAGTGTGGACGATAAGGTTGTCGCTCACAGGGTGACGCCTTTCCTGTGAGAAGGCTATATACAATGACGTTCGCCAGGTCCGTCAAGGTTGGCGCTAGTGACTGAAACCCTCAGCCATTCATCCTTTTGGCGCGTTTCCCACCGTAGGCACCCACTAATATTATAAATGCGAAAGTTTAGATGTTTGGATGTTTGTTACTCAATCACGCTTAAACGGCTGAACCGATTTGAATGAAATTTTGCACGAAGATAGTTTATAGCTTGGATTAAAATATAGGATAGTTTTTATCCCGAGTCCACGCAGACGAAGTTGCGGGCGGAAGCTAGTGTTCAATAAATAAATAAAAAATAACGAGATCCACGTAACTCCACGCTTCCGTAAAAAGTCTATTAGGGATGGAAAGGAAAATTTTACGAACGACAGTTTGCTAGAAACTTGATGTGTACATGTTGAAATATCTGTTATACAAAAATCTTTTCATGTTCGGGTTATGAAAACAATATTTACCTACACGCCTGCAACATTTGCACGCCTCACCTGTACTGAGGGGTAGCAGGTATCGTTTCCAACGCGCGTTAGGACAGTCCAATGTCATTTTCCCATATAAAAACTGACTGACTAACTGACGCGCGTACAATACGTTACGTGATCGACCTGCTGGTGTGCCTACCTGAGTCCTAGTGTCAGCCGACGCTCGTTCCGCATCGGTACCTTAATTCATAGGGACAGGTATGGAAAGAATAGGCACTGGTATGAACCAGTCTGCACCAGGTCTGTACCATGAGGTACAGATGACTTTACTCCAGGAAGCTAAAGAACAGACTACGACAAGACAATAACTGACAGATTCATAAAACAAAATAAAAAAGTAACACAAAAAGTTATAAAAAGGTAAAATGATTCCAAAGATTCAATTAGATTCAATTAGATTCAATTCCGTCGTGCACATTCCTCCCTTTTTCTAAAAGGGCAGCTTCACCAGCTTACGGAGGGGCCGCCGCATGATGCCCATCAGGGTGCGAACATCAGCCACCCGGATTACGCCGTCGGGGCCCGGAAAGACTGCTGTCACTCGTCCCCATGGCCAGGTGCCTCTAGGCGAGTTTGGATCTGCGATCAACACCACGTCGCCAACGGCCACCTCAGGAGCTACTCCACGCCCGCGTCTTGGGATGAGTGTTGGTAGGTATTCTTTGACCCATCGCTGCCAAAAATGGTCTGCCAATCGAACGGCCTTGCGCCAGCTGCTTCTCGAGGCAAAATCCGAGTCAGATAACGTGGCTGGTATCGGGCGGCCTGATGACGCAGCCAGAAGAAAGTGCGTGGGAGTGAGCGCTTCTTCGCTGTTGTGATCCACGGTAACATGGGTGAGTGGGCGCGAGTTGACAAGCGCCTCAGCCTCTGCTAGAAGCGTGCGAAGCACTTTGTCCGTTGGGGCACGTTCTATGAGAGTCACCTTGAGAGCCACTTTTACGCTCTTCACCAGTCTTTCCCAAGATCCGCCCATAAAAGGAGCGGCTGGTGGTATAAAACGCCAATTTATTTTCTCTGAAGCAGCGTACTGAGCTGCGACTTCGGCGTAGAGGCGTCGGAGTTCTCGGTTGGTGCCTACAAACGCAGTCCCATTGTCTGACCAGAGCTATGAAACGGCGGAGACTCATCATCGCCGAGTCAGTCAACAAACTATCAACCACTTCCAGATGGACGGCACGGACGACGAGGCAAGTGTAGAGGGCGACATATCTTTTATCTCGTCTTCGGCCGATAGAGACTTGAACTGGTCCGAAGTAATCGAGTCCCGTGAACGTAAACGGGCGTTTGTGGCGTCCCAAACGTGCCTCGGGTAAGTCTCCTGTACGTGGCTGGAAGTTCACGGCTCGGCGAATGCGGCAAAACTGGCAGTTAAAGGCGACTGCGCGGACGGTACTTCTCAGGCTCAATAAGTGGTAATCTTGTCAGAGCTCATTCACCACCGTCTCTGTATTGGCGTGGGCGGCTTTCCTATGATAGTGCTCCACAAGCAAGCGCACTGCTGGGTGTCTTCCGTCCAGTACAATCGGACTTTTAGTTTCGTGACGTATGTGTGACGCTGCCTTAATGCGGCCGGACAATCACATCAACCTATCTTCTCCGATGAGAACCGTCAGTTTGGACAGGTGACTGGAGCGTGGCAAGAGCTGAGCAGTACTACTATTGAGGTGCGTCATCTCGCTAGAAAATGCGCCCAACTGGGACTTGAGCAAGATGTGCGTCTCTGCTAGACGAATGTCAGTGGCGGTCAAATTTCTAGCTGACCCATGTGAAGACCTTGGAGTGGTAAACTGTTACCATTGACTCAAAGGCTGAAACATAAAGGTACAAAGCCCTCCCTCTAATCGAACTAAATTATCTACACATAAGCCCCTTCGAGTTAGACTACGCATTCGCAGTAATGTTAGATACTTATGCGCAGTAGCAGTTGTACGCACCAGTCTGAGCCAAGAGCTGAAACGCTCTGGATCGGCTGAAACTGGCTCATGCTGGGCAACATCATTAATGAGGTGAACTAATTCGGGACGCACTGCGTGTTTGCTCTCCTCTAAGCCTGAATACTCAGGTGCGCAGGGCTCACTGGGCCACTCCGAAGAGAACAAAAATTCAGGACCCGATATCCAGCGTGATTCAGGAGACAACGTGACGCGCTTGATGCGAGTTGCATCGTCCGCAACGGTTAAATGACTTGGCACCCAACGCCATTCCTTCACGTCAGTTATCTCTACAATCTCGCCTACTCTATGTGACACAAACGACTTGAACAGACGCGCCTCGCTTCGGAACCAACCCAAAACCGTCATAGAGTCGCACCAGAATATGCGTTTGACAGGTTTCAGTCTGTGAGCTTCACAAATGGTGGCGGCGAGGCAAGCTGCAACCAAAGCTCCTTGAAGCTCCAGACGATTTATGGAAATTGGCTTTAGAGAAGCTACGCGAACCTTACTACATATAAGCGCCAGCTTCACGTCACCATTTTCCATGATAAAACGCCAATATGAGCGTTTCTCAAAAAAATTGCCACTATTATTAATTGTACTTCTAGGAATTTTATGTTAACCATTTCCACTCAGGATCAGGAGCTCTTTCGACCCTGGTAGGACGAAAAACTGTCCCGAAGATTTTTTTCCTATTGTGTTACCATTTACCATACACTTTGTATGGTGGTAACACAATAGGAAAGTTCAAAAATGTATGAACATTTTGGGACACTTTTTTTCTCCGAGTGGGATGGAAAGACATCGTGATTTTGAGTAAAAATAACATAAAAGTTGCAGAAAATCTCCGAAAAAATGTAGTGGCATTTTTTTTGAGAAACGCTCATATGCGACTGCAGAAAAGGCAGACTCGCTTGCGTCACAGAAAACGTGAAGCTCGCACTTATCTACTTTTAACTCGCCAGGACAGTAGCAGCGTGGGATCTGCAATCGAGAAGCGGCAAATAAACCTTCAAACCAATGTCTCCACGCCGCACTGTCATTCTGCGAGAGCTCCTCGTCCCAGTCGAGACCCTTACGCCATGCATTCTGGAACATAATACGGTCTGTCACTACTACTGGCGCTAGAATTCCGAGTGGGTCGAATACCCGCATGACGTAAGCTAACACTTCGCGCTTAGTAAACTTATTTGTCAACACACAATCTTTGCTTATTCCTGTATCGGCGACAGGTTGCCAAATAAACCCAAGAGTGCGGACGGGCGTGGCGAGGCGGCCAAGGTCAACATCTACATCGTGACTAGCTACAGGGACCTCAACCAAGCTCTCCTTTGGCAAAAGTGCTAGAGCAGAGGGTTCGTTTGAGGCCCACGCACGCATTTCGAAGCCAGCATGTCGATGGATACGTTGAATTTCTACAGCAAGTTTAGCAGCTTCATCGATTGAGTCTAGGCTCACTATACAATCATCCATATAGTGATCGACAATAATGGCTCGAGCCGCGGCTGGATAGCGCTCTTGCCACTCCACTGCGTTTTTATTTTTAATGTAAATGGCAGTAAAGGGACTAGATGCGGCCCCGAAAATCATTGATGACATGCGGTATGACTCAATCGGGTCTTTAGGGTTGTTGCGCCACAAAAAACTTTGCGCATCACGATCCTCCACGCGAATTTTCACTTGAGGAAACATCTCGCGTATATCTCCCGTCAGGGCGACTTTGCCTTCCCTAAAACGCATAAGAATTCCGAGCAGGGGCTGTAAAAGGTCAGGACCGGTTAGCAGAAGCGAATTCAGTGAAACACCTTGACTTTTCGCAGCAGCATCATGGACTTACTCTTAATTTATTCGGCTTATTCGGATTGGTTACTCCGAAATGTGGCAGAACCCAGACAAGCGACTTGGCGGTATGCACTTCCGTGCACAATTCGGCATAACCCTTCCCATATCGTGTTGCATAGTTAGAGTCCCTGCACATCTTTTTTTCTAGACTAAGAAACCTAGACAAGGCAAGCTTAGAACTGTCAGGCACGAATAAATTGTCAGTTTTCCAAAGAAGCCCAACTTCATAACGACCGCTCGGTAGGCGTCGTGCCGAGCGTTCAAGAATTTGGACAGCTCGTTCGTCGTCGGTGCTGCGCGCTTCGCGTTTAGAAATGCCAATCGAATCTATACTGTATTGCTCACGAATTAACTGTTCTAACACCGCGCGATCACTAACATCTACGACCGCGGGCTCACTAACCGTGGAATGGTTGACAGTGTCAACTGGCGCCGTCTTGCTAAAGCCAAAACCAAATAAAACTCACCCTAAGGCGGTATGAATCGCAACCAGTTGTATCCTAGAACCCTTACGCGTGGCCCTAGACATAGTAAGATGCCAGTTGTCAATGCCAATAATAATTGTCGGTTTTACGTTGTCATAGCAAAATTCTTCTTTTATGTCAGAAAGGTAACTAAATTTTGACACGTCAGATTTGTCAATAGTCGGTCGCGCTGCGCAGCCTAAACCGTTAATTACCCGGGCCCTACGAATCATATACGTCCCTTTTGCGTAGCGTCCCTTTATATGAAAATCAAAATACTGAACAGTCGTGTCTTTGCTTAACCCGCCTACGCAGTCGAGATGTATTTGTCTCTCGGCTCCGCAGACGCCTAATTTGGCAGCAATCTCCAAATCTAAGAAAGATGCTGATGCGCCATCATCCAACAACGCATAGGTGTCTACGGTACCTGACGGGCCGGAAACGGTCACAGCCACGACGTTTATTAAAGGACGGAGAAAAGACGGCTGCACTGAGTATTCCGTTGCAATTGAAGTCGATGTATGAGACAGGATCTCCTTGGGTTCATCGTCGTAGTATGAAGCGGGTGCGAGCCGGGCGGCAGGGGCTGCGGCGGGTGCGGCGGCCCGCGGCGCGGCGTTGGTCGTGCCCGCGGCGGCCTCGTCATCCTCCACTTCCATGTGCGCGGCGGCGGCGCGCTCATAATTCGGGTTGTGTAACAACGAATGATGACGGAAGGCGCAACCGTCAATGTGACAAGTTTTCTTTGCCTCGCACAGACTTAATTTATGCCAACCTACTTTGAGTCATCGATGACAGACTCTTTTCTTTTTAATCAATTTTCATCTGTCATCGATTGACAGTGAAGCAAATTTGTCACATTGAATTAAATCATGCGATTGTTGGCATACAATGCACGATTTAACTTTAGGTGCAGTCGTCGATGAATTCAATTTGTTATGCGAAATTGAATTGCAATTGAAGCGATTTTCAGCGACAACATGCACATTGTCCCTGGCCCGCCTACTATAAACCGCGTGCGATGCAGTAGTCGGCTCAGGTATCATGCCAAAGCGAGACTGGAGGTCGATCTCGTGTGCTAGGAAATCGGCTACATTTTCTAGCTTCGATAGACCACCAGCCTCGTAACGAGCGGCATAGTCTAGCCATTTGGCTCGCAATAGAGGGGAAATCTTTGAAATAACTGCCTTAAAGAGTTCGGGCGATGTCAGATACTCCGAATGATCCAACAACCGAATAATTTCTACGTAATTGCGAACACGACTAGCAAATACAGCAAAATCCTTACCTTCACCGATCACAAGACAATAACTGACAGATTCATAAAACAAAATACAAAAGTAACACAAAAAGTTATAAAAAGGTAAAATGATTCCAAAGAGGTGCGTCGTGCACAGACACCTAAAGGTAATAAGTAAAAATCTTAATAATTAGGCGACCCTAAGATTTTTGTTTAAGTTAAAGTGCTGTAGTTAAAGAAAATTGCCGTTCGGGGATTCCAGGTTGTCTTCTGAAATAGATAGCGATCGCAATTAAGTTTAAATGCCTTTTGTAATTTACACTGGAATTAAAAAGCAAGAATTTTCGTGATAACAGCAACGAAATAATAAAAACCAGTAAAACGAATTGATTCATCGCCTTAGATCTTAAAATTATGAATCTTGTCGAGACTAGATCTAGATATAAATTATTTTCCGCACAGAATTTCCGCACGAAATTATTTTTCGATATTTTTACACGTTGTAACATTTGAATAATTGAGTATTATATCACAGAAATATTCACCGCAGTATTCTGCTGTGAATATTGCACGGTGCAAATATATGTGCAGTCTGTTTGAATTTGTTTATCACTGCTATGCTTACAAACTTTTGAGATTAAATATTGTGATTAAAGATATTATGGACAAATACAACGTTAAGCTACACGCAAACTCCTGGCATCATCTTAAATCACCCCATACATTTTCTGACATATCCACCACTCGTACTGGTACATTCTGTATTAATCTCAGCATCTATAATCATCTTGTTACCTACTGGCGTCTCTCAACATTCAGTGTTTTTTTGTCCTTTTTTTTCTGACTTCATTGATTTTACAAAATTATTGTCCATCTTCATTATAATTCAAATCATATGCGATTTGTGATAAATTTATGACACGATAATGTGATGAATAGTGAATAAGACGAGAAACGAAAAAAGTCAAACAACGAACGTAAGAAGTACCCACACGAAGACGATTAGAAGAAGAATGATGGAGAACATATTTTTATGAAAGTGTTCGTACTAGTAAAGAAGTTCTGACAAATACAAAATTTAACGAGTATCGGAAATGTTGAAAACGAATGAGAGAAAATAAGATGATACATCAATGCGCTCAGGGTACATGGCGAAATTAATTAAGAGCGTAGCCACTACTTTATTGAAAGGAATTGCTAAGATGTGTGTAACACGTAACCACTCTGGAGCGGTTGTTATGTAGTCATTTAGTAATTCAGTTAGAGCAAACGAAATCGAGACCTTTTTGATGTGAAAACTTCTTTAGCGGCGCTGTGCACTTTTTGGGATGGGAAAAAATTGTTAAACTCGCTACAGGTGTAGGAGCGTAAGTGGTCACGTGACTGTAAGATGGTGAGGGTGAAAGGGTTTTTTTTATAAAATTAAAATTATTCGAGTTTTCACCTCTGCCGGCACTCCCGGAGTGCAACCCGGTCTTTTTTTAGCATGTCTGGAATAAAGAGTGAGAACCTTAAAAGGCGAAATCAAGTATGCCACACAATTAAATAATAATAGTAAGACCTCTGATGTTTTGGGTAGGTAACTAAGTAGCAAGAGTGCTTAACGCGTAAACTTCACGACAGTATATTTTAGTTGTAGTCTTAATTTGTTTTCATCAAAGTTGTAAAATCTCATTAATTAAAACAAGTTAAGCAAAGCTGAGAACTTTGTTCATGTTCGTTCTGGTCAAATAGCTTGAATATAAAATTCATCCTTAACCGTAGGTATAAACTTCATCAATAAAAAAAATACCGTTTATATCAATAAATTATTGGTACATTTTTTCTAGTAATGAACTTACCACAATCTCTATTTTTAAGATAATTTGCTAAGCTTAGCTAAATATTTTTAGTTTTAATGTAAATACAATTTATTTTAGACTTATATTAGTCTTTATAAAAGTCTATTTAGAAATAAGTACTTAATTATGTAGCTGTACCAAGACACAAAAGCACTGTATTTTCTCTTGGCTTTTGCTCACTTATTTTTTACATATTTATTACGCTATCGGTTAGGATCACTTACTAGCTCACTGTCACTACTGTTTTAAGCTACTGTGTAGTATTTAAGCTGATGATCTTCCCATATATAAATAAATAAATTAGAATAGCACCACCACCCCCTTTCTTACCCGTGTGGTGTCGTAAAAGTCGTACTAAGGGAACAGGGTTGAAGTGTGTTGTGGGCGATGGGCTAGCAACCGGTATACTCTTGCTTGCCAGAATTTCATTTGCCCGAATTTTATCTGCCATAATATTCAACTGATATAATGTTGTTTTCTATAATTTCATATGCAATACTCATTGTTTACCATATTAATTAAATGCCAGAAACTTTATTTTCCATAATATCAATATCAGTAATCCCATTTTCAATAATAATTGTAATCCATAAGTATCACATGCCATAATGTCATTTGCCATCCATCTCAACATCCATAATATTCATAATGTAATAAAGTGGGTACGTATTGCAGTGTATAAAGTTAAAAAAAATACCTCGACATATCCGCGATCCGCAGCGTTCCGCGATCCGTAGGCAGTAGGGAACAGGGGCTTAGTGGCAAAACCGACTCGGATCGCGGATAGGTTAGAAGACGGAAGCGGGAGCTTCGCTCCCGCTTTTGTATTCCAGGGTTTTTTTTTATAAAAGAGCGGAAAAACTAATAATATCGTATCGAACATTCACAACATTCTAACGGCTCGCAGAAATGTAGTTTTTGTTATGGCACACGAATATTCTTTCAAGTAAAATTATTGCATTTAAGATTATGGCAAGTAAAGTTTCTGGCATATGAATGATTCTGGCATACAACATTATGGAAAATAACATTATGTCAAATGAATATTATGGAAAACGAAAAATTCGGGCAAATGAAACTCGGGCAGACGAAGTTCGGGCAAATGAGTATTATAGAATATGACCGTCGGGCAAACATTAGACAACCCTAGCAACCTATCACTGCGATATCACATTTTGTTGATCTTTTATACCCACATTTATGCTAAAAGTGGCACTGGAACATAAGTTTCATTGCTATGCCTGCCCCTTTTGGGAATAGAGGCGTGAACCTATGAATGTATGGATGAACAATTTATTTATTTGTCTATTAGTTTGCTACACATAATTTTTTTATTGACACAAACGAGGTTTAAGAAAATAGTTGTTCTAGTTGGTTTCAACAAAATTAAGTTGAAACTTATACACTTAAAACCAACGGACGGTACCAGGTTTTTAGTAGTTTGCTAACAGTATGTTCTAGTACAGTTAAGAACAAATGTATGGGTGCATACAACATACTTACTCAAAGGTTTCGATAAATATTTTTGAACCTGACTGTACTCTTGTCATATATTTTTAGGGTTCCGTAGTCAACAAGGAACCCTTATAGTTTCGCCATGGCCGTCCGTCTGTCTGTCCGTCTTCGGCTTAGCTCAGTAATCATTACTACTAGAAAACTGTGTTTCGGCATGGGTATATAAATCAATCATGCCGACAAAACAGTGCAATAAAATCTTGAAAAAAAACTTTTTTAGGGTACCTCCCCTACACCTAAAGCGGGGATGTAATTTTTGTTCTCATTAAACCCATAGTGTGGGGTATCGTTGGATAGCTCGTTCAAAAATATTATGGGTTTCTTAAAACCGTTTTTCAAACCAGGGGCCGTAGACAAGGTTACAATCGACAAGCGAAACGATGACAGATGGCGACGAAACACTTTCCATCCATTTTATTCTTTCCGTCCATTCCCATACATTTTATTATTTTTCTATTGGCGTTAGCGCTTGTCGATTGTAACCTTGTCTAGGCCCCGAGTAATTCGTTAGCGAGATATTGGGCTTTAAACCCCTAATTTTTGTTCGAGTCATGTGTCCCCCCCCCCCGGCTTAATGGCTACTACTGGGGATGTGAAAAAAATCGTGGTAGTAGTACATATATATATAGAGTAATAGTCGACCAACTTAATGTGTACTTGGAAAGGCCAATTTTCGTTCAAATTCGACCGACGCAACCGCACCGCACGTAGATGTAACTAAGACAGACAGGCAACTAAGGAACCCTAAACTGCGCGTGGCTCGACACGCACTTGACCGGTTTTTTACCTTGGAGATCTCTCGAAAGGGTAATCCTAATAATTTGTCGTCGTCGTTTCAAGGTGGATACAGTTTAACACTACCTCTACTCTAGGAAGGTAAATACATATTGAGTTGGACCCACGAATGGTACTTAACGAACAACACTACTTTTATGCAAGAAATAATAACATATTCGATGCCAATTCAATACGTATATTCAGATGCTTTGAATAGACCCCCTAAGTTGCAGAAAATATTATTTAAGTTTTTTTGCTGCGTATGATAAATTTGACTAGTTTAGACTTTAATTGCACGATTAACTATTGTGTAATTCAAGTTTTTCAAAATTATACACTATGGTCAGCACCATCACATCTTTCGAATTAAAGGCGTCTTTTATAATAACGGTAAATCAATAATTTGCGTAAGTACATAATAGTAATTATTATTTAATTTCTAGAACCCAGTCCGATGATAATTGCGTTTCAAATTGTCCTTGTTGGGAAGGTTATGTTGCCGTTGCTAATCCTAATATAGCATTCCGACAGTTTCTAAAACCTTGTCAGTGAATACTATTCTCTCTCTCTCTCTCAACTTGTTGTTAAGTGTCTAGGTATGTACTATGACTATACATACTATGTTTATTTTGTACAATAAAAAGTTATACTACTTAGTTGAATATTAAACTACGTGCAATTGCTAAAAATGGCACTAAGAATTTAATTGTGCTCTGTCGTTACCTAAATGTTTAAGTAAACTACGTATTTGCGTATGGCTTTTAAATTTAAAGGTTCTTCGCAGAAAATGGTACCATAATCACAGAAACTGTGTTTACTGACCGTTCATGGGTCGCTGATTAAACATTTTCGAATACCAGTTAATTGTTGAATTAGCGGTTTTTAAAAACGCCGTAAAATCGAAAAGGTCATTAAGTGGGCGTGTATCACAAGGCCATATTACCTTTGCTGTTGGAACGAAGAATGGTGGTCGGATTACTTAGGTAATATTGCCCTTATTATTTTAATTGGTATCAGTCGTCGTAAACTTCCTTGTTCGTAATTTGTTTTTGCGTTTTCAACGAAAACTTACGGCGCCTCATCGCTCCTTAAATCTAAGCAGACCAAATCTCAGACAGATCGTAGTTAGCCCTCGGAAAGGCCGCACATTTCCACCAAACTGCACTCAGTTCAATTTCCTAAATGCACGCCGATACTAAAACGAAAGTAGCTCCGCCAATTAATTAAGCGGTCGTGTACATCCTCGAGAATAAGTTTGAGCCACCCCTGGCTTAACTTTGTTTGCCCCACGTAACGGATGCGACCGCGTTACTTGTTCAACTTGTTTCGCCCGACGTACAATATGCTTGGGTTACTTTAAAATGTAGATAAGTTCCGCTTCGCAGCAGTATGAGTACCTGAACGCAATTTGGCTTAAACTAAAGAACTTGGCTCGTTTATTGCGAACGTGATGCTGCGGTGCGGCAAGAGATAATTGGTCAATATTTATCGTTGGTTATGTTTCACACGGGAAATCTTACTTGCTTCACCGTCCTTTTAATTTACTCAGCTGTAGTGTTTCTATTACTTGGACCTACAGAGGCTCTAGTATAAGTTTTACCGAAACAAAACGTTACGACCGCGTTCGCGTTTAGCTGTCAAATACCATACAAATTGAGGGTAAAACGCAAACGCGATCGTAAAGTTTTGTTTCGGTAAAACATAAATACTAGAGCCTCAGATGTGAAACGCAGTTAACAGGAGCGGGTACGTCTTTTATTTTTTTAATATAAAAATTGCAAGTAAACATGTTGGCTTGGTATGGTTGGGGTTTTTTTTAGTTTTAATATTTTCAAATAAAAGCTGACGCGAATGATATTGATATAATCTTTCACTATTCTCACTCATTATTTGTACATATATATTTATGTACCTACATTTATATTCCTTTTGGAGATTAGAACTGAGGAAGCAGTACACATTTTTAACCCCAGTGCAAATGGGAAGTTGTAGGGTAAAATCACCATTTACCGATTAGGAACGGCGGCAACAATAAACAAAGAATCTAATTCCCGTATTGTTGTATCCGTCTTCGGAGCTTAGAAACAATGGAATTCAAGTGCGAGGAAAGATTTATTACAAACTAGATAGCTTGAAACGCTGGCGTCGTTCTTATCGTGTGGTCCTATGTAATTTATGGTACAGTCACGTGTAGAAATATGAGAGCGCTCAACATACCAAAAGTATAGCACAAAATCATCGTTCATTCATTTGGGAACGTTAACTCCGCCCAAAATATGGCTGTATATTCTGATGACAGGAAAACCTGACTTTATATGTATTACGTCTCACATTTCAATATGCTTAAGATACCATCTAAGTATTATACTGGTATATAGTACTCGTAACATTTCCAAAAATAAAGACATATAATATATGATAATAACGTGGTTGATCATATATCGCGAACTGCATTATTTAAAGATGTACTAATTTACTTAAAATACTTTTAATAACTATAGTTGCACTCAGTAATTTGTCAAACAAATATTGTATATATACAGGGAGTTTTTTTTAAATGGGACAGTATGGGGAAATCCGAACATTTACTCAAGTAATAAACCAACTGTATGAAGATTAGTTTTCATTAAATTTGACCAACTTCTGCTGTTCAGATTTTTTTCTTTCCGTAGAATGAAATAATCCTTACATGAAACAGAGCCGACCCGCGTCAAAAAAAAAATTGACCAACTTTATAATTTTTTAAGAACAACTCACGCTTGACCAAAAATTTTAACGAGCCAAATTTGTTTACATAAAAAAACACCTAATGTCTCCTTGGACACTTTTCCTCTATCTCCTTTAGATTCGGATTTCCCCATACTGTCCCATTTAAAAAAAACACTCTGTATACATATATACTTGAACACCGAAAAATATTACGAGATTTCCGTCGTCCTCTTGTATGTTAAGGACCAACCCATTCAAATTCAATCTATTTCTGATCGTACTCCGCTCGGGATCCCCTTCGTTGGCATATTTTTTTTAGAATATTATAGTTTCGCATAATTGATTTGGCATAATTTGTATTGGCATAATAGTACTGTGGTGTCGTAATACTTTGGCCTACTACTTTGTTTAGCATATTACGCTTTTAGAATAATTTTAGTTGGACTTATTTGTATTAGACTAATAGACATTATTTTTATTTATTATTTATTTATTTATTTAATGAAGAAACAAACAGTCGTTTACAGAAATTAATTCTTAAACTATCGCTTATATCTTAGACCTGGAGTTTCCTTATTTTATAAACATAAGCATATTACCAACATACATTATCAACAAACTTAAGTATCAGCTTCATGATAATAAATGACTTAAAAGTTTAACTTGCTGTTGTAACTAAGTAATCAAATTCTAATATTTAATATGACAGCTTACAGTGAGATTGTGATAAACCCATTCGTAAGTATATGTACATAACAGTCAAGTGATTGATCATATTATTATATAGACCATTGTTACTGGAAAGCATGTTTTAATGACTTAATAGAACAATTAAACAGATCAATGTCTTTAAGTCTTTCATCCTGGTTAAACAGTTTACATACACGTCTTATAAACAGCATATTTTGTGCCAAGTTCGATTGCGGGGAATCGAAAATAAGAATTTCTTTTGACATTGGCGCTGACGTCTACAAGGTACCCTTAAATTGATTTGATGTAATAGCACATTATTGTATGGGCTAATAATTATTTGATATATCTGGCACTAACCATAATTTCAGTCTACGAAATGAATAAAACACAGTTTCGTTGTTACCATGCAGGTAGGTTAGGGTAGGTTAGATACGCTAGATTAGGTTAGGCTAGTATGACATCCAGGCGCGAGCCTAAACAACGCAGAATAGGGGAGGTCCGCTACCTCCGTCGACCTCGCCTTTGTTCCTGCCATTTTTTAGGACAATACTTTTATGCCTGTTGTAATAATGCCAAGTAATTATTATGACTTTTTGTATTTATGCTATCTGATGGTAGTCTTTGTGATGATTATGCTTTATATGTTTAATGCCTAAAATTGTATGCCTTAAGATGATTAGGTTTAACGCTAATTCGGCAAAAAAATGCGTAACACTATTATGACAAATAGTTTTATGCGATCCAACAGTGAACCACTGCGCTCTTATATAATGTATACGATTTTGAAAACTTACTCTATACAATTTCAAATCTATTTTAGCAGTGCAATACGAGCAGTAGACCCTGGCCGGTATAATAAAGACTCGCGGGCCCGCGTGCCATTCCCGACGCTTCAGACAGAACGGACGCATTCCCGACGAGTCAGACTCCCTACGATTCTATTAACCTTCTGTTGGAAGTTATTGTAATGGGGAACAGGCCTTCATTTTGTCCATGGCGTCAACCCGTTGTTTCTCTAGAGGACTGTATAGGGAACTAACACGGTTTTGAGCGTTAATTTACATAGCTCGCATTCGCCCTGATTAACTGCGGTTTTACCAGTTTTCATCATCATATAAGCCAAAAGATTCCGCTGCTTGATTGCTTGCAAGTAAAAATTTACGTAAGAGTGCCTAGATCACACAAGCGCGTGTGGTAATACGAGAGCCGGTTCTTTGCGATTGTGTCGGTAGTCTGGGTACATAATATAGGTAGCATCCGTGAATAATAAAATACCAATGGATTTGCACACATGACTGGACAAACGAGCTTAGCAACTGAAATAAATCAATCAAGTTCAATTGAGGGCGAAATAGACCACGCTCGAAACGGAAGGGTTGAAGTAATCAGAGATCTATTATTGGCTTCGGGTTGTAACTTAATTATAAAAATAACAAGAACAGAACACAGGCAATTATCAAAGCGAGACTTGCGTGATCTTTGTCGGTTCTAAAAGTGAGGCATTAAATTGTTCGACACGTTGACTTGCTTTTGACATTTGTATTATCAAACTCATATTAACTTCATTTTAAAGTTAAATAGATTAAATTACTTCGAAGAAACGTTAAAAGCATTCAAGTAGCGTATTATTACTGTAAAAGTTCCGTGTAAACTTTAAAATTGTATTAAATTAGAAGCTTAATAAGATTTTCCTATTTGAGCTATCAACTTAATTTAGATATTGAGTGTTAAGTTAAACTTTTATTTATTCATTTATTCACTTAACTCTTTAGGATTATTTTAACTAAACTTCCTTCTATCTTCTGTACTTACATACATAAAATGTGTTTAAAAATGGGTCCATATCATAACAACTTTGGCACTTATTTGACAAACGAAAGTCTCTCAAGAAGATTTGATTTTTTAAACAAACTAAGTTTACTAATTATTACTATACTGCCGTACGTTTTTAAAGGCCAGTCTTCTGCATACAATTTATATGTAGACTGCCTTTTTAAGAATTATGGCAGTATATTTTAGTGGTTGAGTTAGAATCACAAACTCGTTTGACAAAAGCTAATTTCCTGAATTTGTGTAAAACTTCCATGATTCTATTTACTGCTTCTTCCCAACTTTCTACTAAATAGTAAATGCAGGAAAATACGTAGTTTAATTTTGAGGTTGGTTGCTTCCATCCAAACGCGGGCTAAGCTGTACTATCTGTAACGCGCAGGCTCTTAATCCTGCTCCTATTTTCTTTAAAGAAATGTTAAAAACTTTATAACTGTGGATAAATTTCCGATTTAAAATTTAAACTCGTTGCAGAAATAATATCGATAGCTTTAGAACTTTTACCCTTGGAAAGAAAGTAAAAATAATACCTTAGGCTACAAAAAACCGAAACGATCACCGCTGAGAGGCAAAACATTAAACAACCCTGCTGATGCAAAGGTGAAAGTCTAAATTTCAAAATCGAATGTTTTTATAGAATCGATACATAATTAGACTTTTATGATTCCCGTACCTACTCCATTTACACAGTGTTGCTGCTCTTAAACAAAAAACTACTTATTCAAAGAAAATAACACACCTGAGATATATATTTTTTTCTTTCTCACAAGGACAATGTAGGTAACTCAACTTATTTTTTTCCGATCCGTGCGTCGTGGATAAAATCGTTATTCAAGTTTTATAAATCGCTAAAAGCGCTTTTTCATTCGATAAAACGGTCGCTCGGATGGCAACTAATGAAAGTCATGAGTCGATAGCACAGTCGTTCTACAGCTTGCGGGGTATTTCTGGTCAATTAAAAGCGTACGAGAGGGCAGTCCGGGAAGGAAAGAGTAAGCAGGAAAGGAATATGTGTATACGTATTGGCAACTGTCCTCATTCCCCGTGACAACTGTAAATCTGAATGAAGGCCTCATGTTATGTGTTTAAAAAATCTCCCACACCCCAAATACCGGCTGTAGCGACCAATGCAAATGCAGATTAAATTCAATTGAATACAAAAACTCGCTTTTAGTTCTGTGTACAGTACTTGTACAAAACACATTTCAGTTTGGTATCAATAATTTACATACTTGATGACTAGCATTTTTTTGCATACCTATTTAAAATTTTAAAGAATGTTCTGTATTTTTCTTATTCAAATATTAATTCAGCCCATTATAAAAAAGGAATTGACAATTATTTCTTAACTCACGACGTAATAAAAAAAAACACACCAGCAGGACCAGATATCCACTCAAGCGCGAGCAAGGAATAGACCTAATTCAATCTGCGTGCATACAGTAACCCAACGACATTTAGCCGAGAATAAAAAGCCTCGGACGGATTGCACATAACCCGCTAGTGTCTGGGGATTGCGTTCTGTTTGTGGCGTCCGCCTGTTACAACGAAACAATGTCCGAGAAAATAAGAATAGATAATGCGATATCCTTGTAGTGAACTTCTGCGTTCGACATTTGAAATGACGTTGTACGTACGTTTGCAAGTGTTGCACCACCACATTTGAAGTTGTATTTCCTGTATACTACGAGTATGTTGTACAGGAAATCAAACCTCAGAAGACATTTAATTTTTCCTCCATTCTAAAGAATTTCAAGTGGCAGGAAAATCGTATCGCAAATATTTCAAATACTCAATATATATTAAATTTGTATTTATTAGCAGTATCACAGTCATGAGATTGACTCTTCGCATTTTTGATGTTAGTAGCTTAAGTTTATTGTTTTAGTAAGTTGATTGGAATTGATTTTGAATTTGTATGAAAATTAAATAGGTATATTGTCTTGTATCTTGTGTATAAATTTCTCTGACTTCAGAAGTAATTATTCGAAATGTATTATTTGAACGTAGGAGTATGAGTGCTCTAGTATGGGCTTTCTGTTAATTGTTAAGTTCATGTATTACATAGGCTGCAATAAGGATCATGTTACATCATCATAAATTACAACTCGGTGTCAACAGCGGCCTCCGTTATTCGTATGTAAATAGAGAAGTCATATTGAAATTCTAAGGATTCCAGGGATAGGTAGGTAATTCTTTTTTCAGCTCTTTTGTGGTTTACGTGTTCCGTGTAAGTAAAACTGACTTGGATCCAATTTGCAAGTTGCGATAATTTCTTTTTTTCGTATTTCCTTCGACGGTCTCCCAGCGTCTTTTGTCCGTTCAGAATACTTGCGAGTCTGTTAGCGCGTCCATCATTAGAATAATATATGAATTTTATGCTGTACATATATTTGAGGACCGGTTTTGCTTAGTGAGTACTGAGTAGCGACCTTCTACCTGTAAGCCAGGGTTCTGGGTCCAAATCCCGGTAACGTATGGTTATAATAAATTCGTTTAGACCAATAGGGGTGTATGTCTACACCCCTATTGGTCTATAAAATCATCAATAATGTTATATTTTCTCGAAAAAGGATTAATAATGTAGTCAAATGGACAAAAAATCAACGTAAAAGGTTAAATAATCACGAAGTTATAAGTGTCCAAAGTTTTAAGAAGGGGTATGTTCTATCCTTTTTTCACAAAACGCAACTTCATATGAAACGATGACACTGGAAGATTTTGACGTCACTAATAGACGGTAATGTGCCGCGCCCCATCGTGTTCGACGCGCCCCCCCGGCAGCATCCTGTAATGTGACGTCACACACTGTTTGCGTTTTCTTTCTCTAACAAGCAATATTAAAACGGTTGTAGCTTCGTTATTCTTTGAGATATCTGGATGGGATTTTCGTCACTAGGCATATTTTTTGCCTTCTTTCATTTAGGAGTAATAATGATTTTCGAGACTACACCCGTATTATGTAGCCCCCGTGGTCATTTACTTACCTACAGGAGGTGGCCGGGAAGTCCTCAGACTGCATGGAGGCTATCAGTTGAAAAGGAGGCTGGCTCAACTGGTCTCAGCTGCAAAGAGCTGATATTCTGCGATTCCTATGTCCCTAATATGGAAAGGGTCATCATCAAATTTATTTGAACGTCATAATGGAAGTTCAATATTTATGTTCCTCTCTCATTACTATGGCAAAACTAAAGACACAACATAATACTTTGAATATAGGGATTTTATTAAGTAAAAAAGCGATTTTAACCGACGTAATTTAACAGCTGGTTAATAACTAACTTCACTTCATTAGTCTACGCACTTTGGCTTTCCGCCTGTTTTTTTTTCAGTTCGCGCCACTCCAGACGTCTCGAGGACGTTTATGACAGCCTGATAGACGGTTAGGTTAGGCCTATTTCGGAGTAATTTAAGGTTTTTTACTGCCCTATTGAACTTTATTTTATTAACATAAATTAAGTTATGAGAATAGTCATATTTTCACAAAAACCACGCTCAAGAACGAATGTAGAATCCTGAATACATTGCATACCCGTTTTCTTTGTATAATAAAAAATACGTGCTTAATTATACTGTGCCCCCGAGAGATGCCGCTAACTATATCCACCACATCTCTTTTAAAGTCTGTTAAATGCCTTTTACCAGTTTCACAGCGCTTGCCTTCATAGTTATGATGCTCAATGAAAATGTAAATTTTCCTCCACACTAGCTCAAAATAACTTAACCGACGCGGCAACCCTTATCTAACGTGGGGAAAGGTTTCGACATTAACAAGCCTTAATTTTCTTCGGTAACAAAATGTCGTTTAAATATCCATTAGAATTAATGCGAAAGTCTGTCTACATCGATACGCTGTTTTGATTACTTACACATATTTTGTTCAGAGCCGGTACATCAATCCTACTAATATTATAAATGCGAAAGTTTAGATGTTTGGATGTTTGGATGTTTGTTACTCAATCACGCTTAAACGGCTGAACCGATTGGAATGAAATTTTGCACGAAGATAGTTTATAGCCTGGATTAAAATATAGGATAGTTTTTATCCCGGGTCCACGCGGACGATGTCGCGGGCGGAAGCTAGTTAAAAAATAATTCATTGGCAGGTCATCTACAATTTCCATTAATTTGGTTTTCAGTACCTCCATAGATGCTTATCGCACTACCAAATTTTTACCATACCTAATATCCTTACTAATATTATAAATGCGAAAGTGTGTGTGTTTGTTTGTCCTTCTTTCACGTCGCAACGGAGCGTCCTATTGATGTGATTTTTTGTATGGAGATAGTTTATAAGCTGGAGAGTGACATAGGCTACTTTTTCCAGCGGGAAAACATCTAATTCCCACGGGAAAATTCAATATGTTACATTTTTCGCGAAGCCGCGGGCATCAGCTAGTAACATTATAAATCAAATTAGATAATTGCTCTATTTATGCCGCAAGAGATCATTTTCCGTTAAAACATTTAAACATCCACATCAATGAAAATCTTACATACGAAATAAAGCGTTGAAACTCTATCAAAGACATTAACTGAAAAAAAAAACGTTTGATATTTTTTTTATTTATATTCAGCTCTATAAAGCGTGTTTGCCCTGTTGATAGGGCATCAAATGTTCAAACGGTTTCGCTCAGAAACTCGCTGTAAATCCGAATGTTTTTTCTTAACGATTTACGACGACCCAATAAAAAGTTTGTTTATTTTCACTTGGGTTCCGTAAGGATGACATGTTAGGTCACAAGTTTTGTTATTCGATTTTTTTTTAATTTCGGATGTCTATTTAGTACTCTTATCACGATATAATAATAACTATTCAAATAATATAATAAATTACAATTCATCATTAAAAAAATAACCTCCATTTGAACCCTCATTGAGATATTTAAGGGATTAGATTAAATTAGTTTATTTCATTTTAAAATTTACGTCATTTCATAAAATTGTAATACCATGGATTCACATAAAGAGCGCCAAAGTGTATCGGAATAAAAAAGCATAATAAATAACAGTCACTCAAAATCCAAATGCATTGTCTTTGCGCTAAAAAATATAAGTTCCTTTAAAAAAATGAACAGCTGCAGATATAAACATAAAATTGCAATTCCTAAATTTCGCGTGCGTAAAGTATATAAATCATTTATGGGTCAATGCATACTATTTTACAATAAATTACCCTTTGAAGCACTTGAGTTGCCACTACCTGCTTTGAAAAAATATCTGAAATCCTCCTTGCTAAAAAAGGGATACTATACTATCGAGGACTACCTAAATGATAAGGATGCTTGGCCTAGTTTAGGAGAATAATTTGCCAAATATGGATAATGAATCATTGACATTATAATGTATAAATTGTTAGTATAATTATTGACGATGCATAATACAATTCGCTGAATTATCCTTTTTACTAGCTAGGCTTTTATTTTATCTTATTTTTACTTTAAAAACAAATCTATTGTAAAAATCCATGTGGGTATCTTGTGACATATTTTAATAATTTAAGTTTTAAGTAATTTTGTATAAGTATATTTTATAGAACCTGTTGTTTGATGTATCTACTGTTCTGTTAGCTGATGACGATGCAAAAGTGATTCAAAGAATCCTATTTGAATAAATGAATTCTTTCTTTCTTTCAATTCTAAATGAAAACAAAAATACAAATAACAACTCAATAGGAAAAATTTAAATACTTAATGTTGTTACAATGTCTATGAAAGAATATTAAAATATTACGCGTAAAAGTTAAACATTACAGCACCACCAACTAGTCTACTAAGACCATAAACAACTATTTAAGTAATACAATGTACAGTATTCAAGGGGCCGGACGGGCGTGTCCGTTGGGTTTTGCAAATGAAGCCCTTGTCCCGAAGGTTACATATGTGGTAATTAAAATAAAATAAAAATATGTATTAGGGCATGATCTTACACAAATCGAACTACTAGGTTCATATTAAGCTCAGTAGGTAAGCTCAATCACACAACGGTTGAGCGGTTTATTTTTTATTGTATAATTATTTTAGATAAACTTTGACATAGACATTATAGCTTATAACCTGGATTAAAAAGGATACTTATTATGGATATTGATGATGACTGGAAGTTGAAACAGGCAATCACGTTGACGAAAATGTGGCCAAATACTAGTATATTACATCATCATCATCATCATCATCATCATCATCATCATCATCATCATCATCATCATCATCATCATATCAACCGAAAGACGTCCACTGCTGGATGCTGGGAAGGTGAAATTTGGCCGAGCTTACTGCGGACTCTTAATCGTATTACTTAGACTATGTAATATACTACATAGTCTAAGTAATACGATTAAGAGTCCGCAGTAAGCTCGGCCGAATTTCACCTTCCCATACAAACGTAGTTACGCTCTCATTATAAAACTACGTGTTGGATTGTGATGAAACTTTCCATATACAATGACATGGGGTATATCTACATCTGTAATTAGTTTATATGATTCCAGTTTATAAAACAAACGAAATACAGCAAAAACAAGTTTTGTATGAAAAACTTAAATTCGCTGTATTTTTTTACTATGGTATCTAAAGCTATATAAACTAATTACAGACATAGATGTACCTCATGTCATTGTACATGCAAAGTTTCGTTACAATCCAAGACGTAGTTTTAAGGCTCCACATTCGAAATTTTCGTGAAAATGAGTTTTTTTGTAACCGTTTTATACATTATAACGTAACATTTTTGCGGTCGGAAAAAATATATCATAATCTGCAAGATATGCGACGGGTCATAGTTTTCGTAGAAATCCATTTTAATAATAAAAATTAGAGAATAAGAAATCTAAAGTCACTCCTATTTTTTCACTTGTAACCATTTTACTGATCCATTTTTTATCAGAATAATATGAAATTTTATAACTTACTTCATAAAATAATAAACAAGGGCTTCATTTTCTTACTTTATTTATTTTCTTAAAAAATTATCACGTTTTCTGAAATATTCCGCCAAAGTTCCTACGCCTCCCCGTTTTCGTCCATACGGTCAGTGCGGGACAAGACACGTTGCATGATGGACCTGTGTCAATTTTGCGCTGCGCCGAAATTTTTAAATATTTGTGGAAATTGTGGACTATATTTGTTGCATAGAGTGGACAATCCGTTTTGTGATTCGTATAGTAGGTAACTAATAAACATTTGCGTATAGTTTAGTTTTTAGTGACAGATAATTTTGTTGCATAGAGTGGACAATCTATTTCGTGGTTTGTAAAGTAGTAGGTACTATAGAAAAGACAGCTGAATGACCATCCGTGCACTTTATGTGCATTGTAATAAGGTTCTTGTATAAATACAGGATGGTCAGTTAACTGTGTTGGCGTTTGTACCTAATTAACATTTACGTAGGTATAGTTTAGATTTTGTTTTTAGTTCAAGATGGGAATTAATAATAATAATAAATTATTTATTTCAGGCCAGTTTGCCCATAGATTGTTAGTAACATACAAACTTACGATACTAGAGTCAGTACGTCTTAGCTTAGGTCTCACAATTTTTTCAATAATTATTTTGGGTCTTTGGGGTTAAATAAGCGCAGGAGGAAAATACGTAATATCAAGAAATTTTACAAGAGAAGAGGAAAAAGAATACACAAGTAAATACCTATTCTATTAAAGTATCAAATATCTAAACAGTATCAAAATTGGGAAATCGCTAAAACCAGACATTTTATTAGTAAATATATTTACAATATCTATTGCTTAGGAGCATGAACAATTATAGAAACAATATTGTTTTATCTGCTCGTATTAATGACTGTCAAGTGTTAATAGAATAAGTTCTAATAAAAATAGTGGGCTTGGCAAATATTGTAAGTACCTACCTATGGGTTGCATGCCAACTCCAAGTTCGATACAGAGTTATTATTTGATATGAAACAAAGTATGATTAACGTACAACTAATCTATAAGTATATATTTACCCGAGGCCGATTTCTGTACAGTCAGCGTAATATAGTTAGTAGCAGCCAAGTTAGCCAAATATATGGGAACGTACATTCATCGAAATAGTCTGTTACTATAAGTAGGAGTAAGGAATGTGTTACGATATATTTGGCTACTTTGGATGCTACTAACTATCTGATGCTGACTGTACACGCCATCATCATCAAACCAAGGAAGTAGAACGTAATAAATATACCGAAAATTAGTTTAAAGCTTAACAACCTTACACTTACACAAAAGGTAACGGACAGACAGACACACTTTCGCATTTATAATATTAGTATGGAGTATGGATATGGAAGTATGGATAGTATGGATTATATGTCTTTCCCGCTCACGGGACAATGATGTCCCGGACCTTTGGGAGGCGTGCGTGGAGCTCTGAGCCAACACGTAGAGACGTGTTGACAATTTAATGAAATGCAAGGAGTACACCAAGCGGATGCTGTCTCTGCCCGTGTCATGGGACGCACACAGAAACAGCACCCGCTGGGGTGTAAGTCTATTGCTAGTTGATGGAATCTAAATAAAACGGGTTATTGGGTGAAAATGATGGACTAGTAGCTGGGCTATTGGATGAAACATCGGACGCCTGCCCAATAAAACTGTTTCACATTTTTCTCTGGCAGACGGTGACTCGCTAACTGCTAGATGGGCCCCTATTAATAGCGACATGACATAAAAAAATGGCCTAAGGGCAACAGTAGGTATGGATTATTATTATTACCTTTATATTTTTTCGCACTATCCGTCTCTCTCTTATTAGAATATTTAGTAACAGAGGTATAGTGCGAGAAAAATCGAGTGTATGTCGCGGCCGTCTCGTGCTAGCCGTGCTGACGGAACTACACTAATCGTAAGTAAATAGTATTATGAATTATGATAGTAGGGACATAATTTTTGAACTTAATCAATTATGTAATTTATGTATGACAAATATCACGTTTCAATTAAGCATGACAAATGTCACCCACCCACGTCCGCCATTGCATTGGTAACGATGCGCGATGACGCTTCTGTAACTTAATCTATGTAACGCTTAATAAACGACGGCGGGTTGTGCGACTTGCGCGGGGAGAGGGTCGAGGCTCCGCCCATACGCCCAAGGACTTTAGCGGGTATACAAGCCTTAAAATGAGAGCGTAGCTACGTTTGTAAGGAGAATCGAGCTTACTGCGGACTCTTAAGGCACAACAACAATGTCACAATACCATGTTAAATATTTGTACCAATCGAGTATTTACTTCAATTAATGGCCCATATTCACATTGATTAGTGATTAGTGTGAGTCCATACAAAAGCTACTCGCACTCGCACTCGCAGTAAATGTATGAACTCGCAATAATCACTAATCAATGTGAATACAGGCCATAAGGCATACTTTTAACGTCCCGTTTCGGTTATAATACCTCAATTAGAAATGTCTAATACAAGATTTTCCGATTCCTCATACACTAGTATTTAGGTAGATTTAATTGTTAGTGTACAGTTTTATATAGGGAAATGTATACTAATAGCATAAGTTACATGCTTTGTATCGCTGTTGGTTTTCTGAATACATAAATAAATAGTAAATAATCAAAATAACAATTAAGTTCATCGAAAAACAATTAAGCCAATAAGTAACAAAGGAGGGAAAGTAAAAGTATGCTTTGACGTATTTAGAAGGTATATTAATGTATCTACTATTCTGGAAGAACAACAACTTACGCTTCTTTCCAATATCGTATAAAATACAAAACAAACCGTAAAGTAGCAGTAATAACCTTTTTCTGTGTTTAAATCGAATAAATACTCATCATAACACCATAATATTTTTCACAACTTTTAAGTTATGCGCAACATAAAAACTCTTTCTTTAACGAGGTTTTTATTCCGACGGGGCTGTGAAAACACATTGTGCGAGGATTTCAGTTTTATTAAACAAATCTCGTGTTTGCTTAGGATGCCCGATGTTTTAATAAGACCAGCATATCGAACATGTTGTTTTGATGTCGAAAAAAAAGGATATTTAAAGCCTGTTTTGAATTTGATTAATGGCGGACTGCGTAATCTGGTTCAATTTAATATTTACATTCTGAATGATTTTTTAATAATTACAGACTGGTTCGTTAAACAATTTGTTCTTGAAATATATATTACTTAAAGGCTGTAGTAGGGCTATTAAGTACCTTACTTACTTATATTTTCAAAACTTAAACAAAATTATTAAAAAAAGGACTAAAGTGCTCTTATAGATAAAACGTCCATGAAAATATCATTTAGGTACTTTTAAAACTTATCACAGGCTAGCAAAAACCTATATACCACGATACTAGAGACTTAGATTCTAATCCGAGACGAATAAGGTCAAATACTAGCAATCACATCGCCGTCATGTCTTGTGTTTATGACGAATGGCCTCACGAGCCTCGTATTCCCTGTAACATCTATATCGGCTGCGTATCACATCACACATAACTTTTAAAATATGTTTGGTATATGATTTAGTATAAAAATAGACGCTTAGTTTTTTTATTGTTTATCATTTAATTTGAATATTGAATTTGTAATATAAGTTGACATTTAATTATAATCCATATTAGGCTTCTCTAATTAATACATTATGGCCTGTTCACTCTTGCAAGAGGCCTAGTCTACACGCGAATATTTGTTGAACTTTATTTGAGTAGGTATGATATTTTCTAACCTCAAGGACTTATTCCATGATTCAAACCTCCATACCAAATTTCACTTAACTCAGTTCAGTAATTTAGGCGGGACAAGGCAACCAAAAGAGTTTCCCTTACATTTTAATATTAGTCTAGCACTGAAGGTAAAAAAGCATAAATACCCTAATCAGTACGGCTGTGGTCGTGAATCAACAATGCTAATTCTAGTCAGATTTTGGACTTCACATCCTCATGGTTAAGGTTACATAACAATTGTAGAGATCTCCTAGTAGGTATTATAAAACACCTGTCAGGAGGAGTTGATTTATTGGACTAAAAATAACATGAAGGAAAATAACTTGAGATGGTGTAATAGACAGTCAATGCCAAATACCGAAATGGATAGAAATAAAATAGACATCACGGTGTCGATGTCTCAATACCAGATAATGGTTTCCATGGCAGTTTCGTTAACAAGTTTCGCGCGGATTCTTTTATGGATTACTAGCTATTGCCTTGAAAAGACATAATCTTGACACACTGTCGAAACAAGCAGAGAGAAATCATTACTGGTGCGAGATGGGAATTGAATAAAGAAAACCAACAAATTACTCACAGGTGTTTGTAAAATTATATTAAACTAGACGTACTCCCGGCTCCACCCGCGTAAATGAATTATATGAATGTATTTGTCACAATTGCATTATGTTCATGAGCCCTGCTTAGCCGTTGCTAAGCATCATGACATGACGATACGGAAATAAAAAAGAGTATATATTTTCATATAAGTACATTTATTGAAATGTTAACATGAAACTCAGTAATACGGGCGTAGACAAAAGAAAGAAGGCAAAAAAATATGCCTAGTGACGAAAATCTCATTCAGATATCTCAAAGAATTACGAAGCTACAACCGTTTCAACATTGCTTCTTAGAGAGAGAAAACGCAAACAGATTGTCACATCACAAACTGCGAGGCTGCCGCAGAGCGCGTCGCGCGCACGGCAGGCCGCGTCGATGCCGGCGCCGAACACCGTCTTCTATTGACGTCACAAACTGCGAGCGTTAATTGTTTCACATGAAGTTGCGTTTTGCGAAAAAGGGACAGACCATACCCCTTCTTCAAATTTTGGACACTTAACTTCGTGATTATTTAACCTCTTGCGTAATTTTTTTTCCATTGACTACATTTTTAATTATTTTTA
Organism: Epinotia bilunana; assembly: GCA_947049275.1. Classification (NCBI taxonomy): domain Eukaryota; kingdom Metazoa; phylum Arthropoda; class Insecta; order Lepidoptera; family Tortricidae; genus Epinotia; species Epinotia bilunana. Next base: position 7,023,413 of record OX346253.1, read on the forward strand.
GAGCAAATATGACATTATTGATTATTTGATTATGTGTCTACACCCCTATTGAAAAAAACCTCTTGTACTCTGCGGCCACCAAAGAGTACTCGTCAACGTCAACAGCCCAAGCGCTAGCTATAGCCGTATACGCTTTAAGCCCACATCACAGTGGCGCAGCCTGGCCGCAGCGGACCATAGTAAACTTGTCATTAGCTGTCAAATTTACTATTGTCCGCCACCACAGGCCGCGGCAGGGTGTTGCAGGCCTAACATACATGCATACATATTTGTTTCCTTTTTTTTTATCTGCATAGCACAATGTTTTGAACTGGAAATTTGGAATCTTCGCACTTTGATTGCACTTACTGAACACAAAATTCCAATTCAAGACACTCACTGTTTAATTTATCAACCGAAAATAATAAAAACAAAATTTAAATTATAACATCTTGTATTCGAGGTGTCACAGACAATTAATTAATTTATTTATTTAAGCTTTATTTTTTCCATATTGTTAGTATTCACTAATCTAAAAAGTTGTGTTGTGTTAATGTTTTTATACAAATATATATGTTTTCTTATATGGACCCCATTTGGGTAAAAGTCTCCTCCATCTCATGCCATTTTTCCTGATCTTTGGCCAAATTCACCCATCGAGCTGGTGGACGGCCGACGCTCCTTTTACCTAGAAGTGGCCACCAATCTGACACCTTTTTGGTCCACCTACCATCATTCTGCCTGGCAAGGTGTCCTGCCCAACTAATGGTATCTCCAACATCGAGAACCTTAGTGCGACGTCGGACCTCAACATTCCTCACTCGGTCTTGTAGTTTACTACCGAGCATGTCGTAAATAACCGAATCAAGGTCCAGATGAGAAAACAATAGGTCCAGCCGATCAGAGCACTTCAATTTATCAATTTTTGGGGCTATATGGCTCCATCAAAGCCTTGATGATTCCGCCAATGTCAAGTTTGGATAAGACACGGCCAGTATTTAATCTTGACGGTGGACTACAGGTAGTGTTCGGTAGTATATCCGACCGATCGAACATCAGAGCACTTATTGCACACGATAACAAACGATAAATAATAATTAAAGGCAAATTTTCAAAGTAACAAACAGTGACAGTGACGGAAGGTTGAACCCAACCAAATGTAGTAGCGTACGTTCCATTTCATGTAAAATTCTCTAACCGCAATTTCAGAGTTCAGTTTTAATCATTATTATAATATTTAATTTAATTATTATAATCATTAATATATTTATAAATATAAACAGTATGTTTTTTAGCCGAATCAATTATAACGATTATACTAACATGGAAATGTAGTCTCATATATAATCAAATTACGTAAAATGGAATGAATGTGATTCGTACGTTAGCCGAACATTTCCGAAGATTTCCGAACAATGACCTACGTTTCAAATTATCAATGTTATCGAGATTTCATTACGTGATTGTAGAAAAAATACGCAACAGAATCGGGAGCCTCTATTCTCTTACTCTAAGGTAATATCCAGAAATTTGATTCTAACATTTATTTGTTGTGTTACTAGCGTTGTTTTTGAGAAACGTGTCGCCGGAGATCGTGTTTTTTGTAAGGCGCTATCTCGCTCGTTCCTTCGTGTTTTATCCCGTTCTGGTTTTTCGATTTTATATAATAGATAGTTACACAATATATATCTACGAGCCTGTTGTATGCGACGACGAATAGACTGCACAGAGACATGGAGTTAGAACAGTGATGAGGAAAGGAGAGGATAAGTTTACGGGAAGGTCGGAGTTCGCAACACGGGCATCTACTTTATATTTAGAATTTATGTATTCGAGAGCGGCTGGGTCATATAAAATTGAATAAAGGTAAATCGAACGTTGACAGTAGTTCTTCATTAAATAGTTACTAACCCACAAGCTCTGCCACCCTATGTAGAATGTATTAGCGAATCCTGAGATGCAGCTCAATTTGCACTGCACCGGATGACAATGCAGTTCTGAATTGAAATTATAGGGTGACTCAGCAATTGGTAAAGATTACACGGACTGTAGACCGTGGATAACTACCGCAGTACCATGATTTGCCTGCATTATTTGAAAGTGTTCGATTGTTACGGTATAATTTTTATTCATCCCATTCGTTTAGTTGTCGAAACACGATTCGTCTCATAAGTGATTCGTCCACAAGTTTTTTTCGACGAACGAGATCACAATTTATGGGAACTGATATTCCTCGAACACATCAAAGACACACCAGTTCAATTTTTTTTTTTTTTTTTTTTTAATGATATAGGAGGCAAACGAGCAGTCGAATCACCTGATGGTAAGCGATAATCGACGCCCATGGACACTTACAACACCAGAAGAGTTGTAGGTGCGTTGCCGGCCTTTAAGATGGGAGTACGCTCTTTTCTTGAAGGCTTGAAGGTTATAACGGTCCGGAAATACCGCAGGCGACAGTTCATTCCAGAGTTTGGCTGTGCGAGGCAGAAAGTTTCGGGAGAAACGCACAGTTGAGGACTGCCAACCATCTACGTGGTGAGAATGGAAAAGCTGTCGCGTAGGGCGATGGCGGAAGGAAGCGGCGGGGATTAATCCGAACAATTCATCGGAACACTCCCCATTGTACATGCGGTAGAAAATGCAAAGCGAGGCTACATCTCTACGCAGTGCTAAGGGATCAAGCCGATCGGAAACACGCTGGCAGCCGACAATTCGAATCGCTCTCCGTTGAATGCGGTCTAGAGGGAGGAGCTGGTACTGAGGAGCCCCTGCCCACAGATGACAACAGTATTCCATATGTGGACGGACCTGCGCCTTATAGAGCTGTAGGCGGTGAGCCGGCGTGAAATACTGTCTCGATCTGTTGAGCACACCGAGCTTCATCGAGGCTAATTTGGCCTTACCCTCCAAGTGGCCGCGGAACTGGAAAATGGGAAAATGCTGAATGAACTCAGGCAGAGATTTTATATAGTAAGTAGGTATAGAGCAAACGCCAGCGTGATGTTCCGAGGGTGAAAATAAAGAATAATTTATTCGACTTTAGATCGGCATGCTAACGCCGGAATGTTCAAGTTGAGTTAGAAGTGTATAAGACTCAAGTGGGTTTGGGTCCGATTGTGGTGCCACTTCTTCGAGGCCCGATTATGGTGCCACTTCTTCGAGTGGGTTTCGACTATTTTGGCCCGATAGTCGACCGATTGTGATGTACCTATTTGACTGAAGTGGGTCTCGACTATTTTAGCATGATTGTTAGTGGTATTTACTCCAGCGAGCTCGAATATTTCAACCTAATTGTGGTGCCACTTATTCAACTCGATCTCGACTATTTCGGTACAATTGTGACACGACTTGTTTAAGTTGGTACCTTTCGACTATTTTGTGTGTGCCACTATAAGTGATACGGATACATGATCCAAAATAAAACGATGCCGACGGAAGCTTTGGGTGGTATATATCGCCGGGGTATATAGTGTTTTTTTTGTTATATTCACAGAGATCAACAGAGGACACAGAGGCACATGTATTGTATCAATGGTAAGTTGGCAAAAAAATACCTAAAAATGAAGGCTGGGATCGCCCACTACCACTAAGAGGATTTGATCTCCATAGTTTTATTGTCTTTTGCCAATGAATCCATATTTAATCCATATGGAGAAGGTCAATAAAAGGAAGTAAAATTCAGTCAGTCGGCGAGCGATAAGAAGGTCAAGAATTTAGTCATTTTCGGACTTTATATTACTTTTATTAAAACGAAGATTAAAATGAAAATGATTAATTCAATTTAATTATAATTTTTATTACATGTATACATTTTCTATATCCCGTGCAAATAATGATATCTCCAAAATTCACACATATTCTGAATATTTGTAATTACTTCATTCACAGCTTAAGTTGAAGTCAAAGTTAAAACACGAACTACGTGGGGCTAAAGTGTATTATTCCTGAGACGTAGTCCAATTGGTCCTGCGTCGGATGACAATTCAGCTCTAAGTTGAAATTATAGGGCTGCTGGGAATTGGTAAGGAGTGCACGCGCTGCAGTGGTCGAAACTGCTAGACCAATCGAGCTAACCTGATTTGCCTTAGTGATTTGTACTCCTACGTTCAATTGATCCTATAACAACTTTTTTATGTTTAGCAAATCCCTTTGAAAAGTTTTGGACGTCTAACCTTCTCGATTAAATTTGTTTAATTCACCGGTGACATTAATTCACACGCTCTGCCATCCTACTAATATTATAAATGCGAAAGTTTAGATGTTTGGATGTTTAGATGTTTGTTACTCAATCACGCTTAAACGGTTGAACCGATTTGAATGAAATTTTGCACGGAGATAGTTTATAGCCTGGATTAAAATATAGGATAGTTTTTATCCCGGGTCCACGCGGACGAAGTCGCGGGCGGAAGCCAGTTTTGTATAAAAAACAGATCAATGGTTAAACGAATATATTATGTTGATGCAACCAAATGACTGAAATGACAAATCAACATTGCAAAACAATATTATTAAAGGAAGGAATCTTATCTAAGATTCAGTTGTCTTACATAACTTTCTGTTACCTATTTCTGGAGAGAATTCTTACTTCGTAAATAAACTTCAGTTCTCTTGGAGCCCATTAACATTGCATTCAGATCGTTAAAGTCAATACTAATAAAGCCAGTCGCAAATAAATTATCGACGTACCAAGTTTTAACAACTTCAAGATCTAAAGCCTACGCTAAATACGGAAGTTACCTAAAAATTATTTTGGGTTAAACAAATCTGTTTTCAGTTAAGAGCGTTGAGCTGTTTTAATTAGGTGTTCCATAGGTAGTATAAAAGCTTAATAAAAAAATATACCTAGTGACGAAAATTCCATTCAGTAATTACGAAGCTACTACCGTTTGAATATTGCTTCTTAGAGAGAGAAAACGCTCGCAGATCGTGACGTCGCGATAGTAAATGACAATCGTTTCATATGAAGGTGCGTTTTGCGGAAGAGGGACAGAATATACCCCCTCTTAAAATTATTTAATCCCATGCTTTACTTTTATCTCCATTTGACAATATTTTTAATCCTCTTTCGGGAAAATTCAACATTATTGGTTATTTTATTTGGTGTTTACACCCCTTATGGGCTGGTTGTCACAACTTCAAAAATATTTAAAAATCCGTTAAGTACGGTTTTATTTTTTATTTTATTGTTAGTTATTGTTATATTAACATCCATCAAATGTTTTCCTTGCCTCGTGCGAGAATGTGAGCTATTTTCATAGCGTTTTTATGAATGTTCGCATTTCCGGGAGTGTAGGTATTATTACAACTGAAAATATCCGCTTTTATTGTGTCAGTCATAGTCCTGTAGAAAAAAAATCTCAGTCACCCTTTTTTTATTAGATATAATAATTTTTCGAAACGTAATATCTTATTAACTTGAAGCTTTGTGAAATGGGTAGGGCCAATTAGACATTCCTATAGAGAAACCTTATATGTTTAACAAAACTTGGCAACCACGAATTAGCCCTGGCCATTCCGACTCACTAGGCACATACATTTTTCTTCTAACTAATGCTATAAAGCAATCGCCCAGCATGAATACTACTCCATTACGGCGGAGCGTGGAGCCTTACTGCTTGTTGACAAGCTATTGCTATTAACATAAAGAGTTTGAAGAAAATAATATGTTCAGAGATTTAGTAAAGCCTACAATATACAATGCTAAATTGTCTGGATTAAGATTTTACAGAATTTAAAGAAATTTTAGAATAACCATTAACTTTCTCCTACAAAGTATATATGACGTGTATATAATACTCATAACTAATACACCCTAATAAATAATAATACCAGATTGTAGAATATGTCCAAATTTATTCAAGTATAAGTATATTTTATTCTAATTCAGGACAACTTCATTCGGCAGAACACTAAAAATCTATTTCCAAACTACGATGCAAAAAAGCCTTTTTTACCTAGTGCAGTGCTTTTCATTATGAAATGTTCTGTGGACGCTTTTACGCTAAAAGTCTAAAAGGTTTCGATCGAGCCAGACCCGTTTCATAACACAAGTCAAAACAACATAATTATTTTACTTAAGTCGATAAACATAGGACGACAAGTAAGAAATTTTTTGTAAATCTGGTATGCACTCATTTTTAGTAAGAATTCTTATAGATCTCGTGTGTCGACGTCTTATGTCTGCTTTCAAACCGATATAGAGCCTGGTGGAGAGGGGGAAAAACTCACCGCATCCTACAATGTGTAAATACTTACCTACTTACTCGTAAAAGTAACAATTTCCATGCACGATATTAAAAATAGTGTATTTTCGAATATTTTCAGTTTCTGTATCAAGTTTATATTTTTGATGGGATTCACCGAGTACTGATTGTAATTTTTTCATTCGTTTTGTTCTTATTATAGCGAAATAAAAATAAAAACATAATACTTAACTTTGGTGGAATAACATACTATTTCATCCTAGCACGACCCGATGTTGATTATGAAACAAATTGAATCAAGCCGCTACGCTATGATCTGCAGAGAATACAGCGCCTGAAAGCAGCTAATAGAATTACAAAAAAATGTTTTCTGCAATATCGTGCACACCATAAATTCGACGGGTAGGTAAAGTTTTTCTCGAAATACCAAGACTTGTAACAGTATAAAAAGGTTTATTATATTAATGAGCTTCAAAGGAGAGGACTTTGTAAAAAATTGCGATGAGGGAATAAAATCATTTTAATGTGAAAAACAGTCGGGTGCTATTGGCCATTATCTATTTTAGTCAAGTTTCTAGCACCGCATTGCAGCGTCGCCTTACGCACGATCTCGGAGGATATCATTCATTGTGACATATCTTGGGTTGAATCTAAACGTAAGGTATTTTTCAAATGCCACCTTTGGTGTATCGCGTTTCAAGCCGCCTATATAACAAAGTTGTCAATTCGTGTCACGACCTTTTTCTCCCTTATCAATAATGTCTTGCAATTTATAACTTCGAGAAGTGTTTGATGTCAGAACTTTTTTGTGATTTAAGAAAAAATCGTCAACACCACACACAACACCAACACATATGTTCTAGGCCAGTACTATTTAAATTTTCGTCCAACAGTTTTCTTAGGTATATATAAATATTTGCTATATTTAAGCGACTTCTATAGCGAAACAGCTGATCATTTTGTTAGGTCGAAACCCGCACTGTCATCCTTAAAGTAAATAAAATATGTATTTTATGGCTACAACCAATAAATATTTTATAGCTGTTTTGATATTTCATATTTAAACACACTTGGACGTATCGAAAAGAAAATCGTATCGAATGTATAATCTAATAAATACCAACCAAGACTAATATTATAAATGCGAATGTTTGGATGTTTGGATATTTAAATGTTTGGATGTTTGATACCCAATCACGCTTTGCACGGAGATAATTTAGCCTGGATTAAAATATAGGATAGTTTTTATCCCGGGTCAAAGTAGACGAAGTCGCGGGCGTAAGCTAAAAAAATATAGATAAAGTTTAACGACTATGCCGACAAAGGCAATTGTAATTAACTACATTTTTAATTGAACTGGCATATTTATATTTCAATAAACGGAAGTTTCCATAAAAAAGTACTTCTTTCAAAATAGCTCGAGCTTCACAATTTTTATTTCGTGTAAAGAAAGACCGTAATTAGAGTAAATAACGAGTAAGCTCATTTTAACGTTACAGTAACTCTAATAACTACCTTTCATGTAAACTGACTTATCGATTAAAAACTAAAATTTTAGAACTCGCTGCCTCAAGGCCAAAGTGAATTTAACGAAAATAAGTTCAAGGGATCAGTATACCATTAATTCTACATTGAAGTTATGTAATGCTGAATCCACAAAACATATTCGCATTTTGATCAAATAAAACGAGACTAATATTTGAACATTAAACCTGGTAATTCAGCAATAAACACATTGATAGCTGCATGTGTTTATGCAGTGTAGAACGCAAACAGGGAGTGCAAAATCGTGGTTCTAGCTGTGGCTTAATTAGTGCCAACCTCGTATATACAGAACCACCAACCTATTTGCGACACATAACAAGCAATACTAGACCTTAGGACAATGGAGTAAGAACTTTGAATTATCAACGATAAGTTGGGGGACAACGCAGGCCTACCTATAAGTTTAACACGTTATGTCCAGGACAGCCTAACCACTTCAGCACTGAAGCCGTGTGGTTGGAATGACGAATGAGTTGTTACTGTTACTAACAGTTGTTTTGTTGAGTTGAGACACGATATATTAAGCAAAAAGAATACGGAAATTCCTTTTAGCAGAAATTAAACTTGACTGTGCCACATATTAGCAAACGATCAATCGCGTTGTATTTCTTCTCGAATGGCTTATATCAGGACAGAAGTAAGCATATGTCTTTGTAACTTTATTTTGGTATTGATATTTAAAAACACTCAGTGATATGAAATAAGTTTGTATTTCAGGTCATTTTCACCCCACAATAACTTCGTTGTAGATAAAATTAGAAGCCTGAATTTTCAGTAACCAAGCAGGCATTGTATAAACACGGTATATTTCAAATTTCATTAAATTTTTTAACCAGTAGTTTAAGAATTGTTACTAGTCAAAGTTTCTTAATTGTGTCACTGACTGACTGACTCACTGCCCGATCATCAAAAGCCTAAGGCACTACAGCAGACATAGAAGCTTCAAATTTAGAATCCACATAGTGAAGGGAAAACTAAAATAGTTTGCAATTTCGGTCCAGTTTTCTAGATACACCAACTGCATAAATAATAAATATACAGGATTACAAAGTCCAATTTGCAGTGTATGGGACAAAAAATGAAAAAGCAGGAATGGGACTGCATTCATAATTTGTATGTATTGATAACGCAATAACCTAAAAAAACAGGCCTAGAGCGTGTCGGGCCACGCTCAGTGTAGGGTTCCGTAGCCCGTCCCGTGAACCGAATGTATGAGCAAGAGAGTTCAAATTCCCAAATCAAATCGACCATGTATTATAGACAGGCACAATACAAGCAATACTTAGCGAACAATTTTATTATTAGACAACGAACGACCAAAGACAACTAAGACAATTCGAGCACGGAAAATTTTCGTATGGGCGCACCTGCTCCGACCCCATTAAATCAGGAAAAATCTTAACAGCGCCATGTACAATGTGAGCGTTCCGCGTACAGCGACATCTATCGGCAAATTAAGTAAACTATTGCGCGCGAGCTTAAAGTATGGAAGATGATTTTTATGGGATAATTCTTTATTGCGTGAACCGATTTTCACCGTTTTTTTACTTTATTTGAAAGCACGTCATTTCATTGTGATTTTGTAGAAATTACAGGTACAATAAACACCTGCTTATACGGTCAAATTACAAACTTAGTTCAGAAATTATTTTGTAATTTTTTTCAAAAACTATTCAACCTATCAAGTTCAAAATTATTTTCCTAGAAAGTTTTTATAAAGACCTACTTTTGAGATTTTTTCATATTTTTAAAACTTATGGTTCAAAAGTAGGAGGGGGGGGGACACATTTTTTTAACTTCTGGTGCGATTTTCTCCGAAAATATTAACATTATTAAAAAAATATTTTAGCAAATCCCTATTCATTTTAAATACCTATCCAACAATATATCACACGATAGGGTTAAATTGAAAAAAAAACACTCCCCACGTTACGTATAGGGGAGGTACCCTAATTAAATAAAAAAACACTTTTTATTTTACCACTGTCAGCGTGATTGATATACATATTAGTACCAAATTTCAGCTTTCTAGTGCTAACGGTTACCAAGATTATCCGCGGACGGACGGACAGACAAAGCGAAACTATAAGGGTTCCTAGTCGACTACGGAACCCTAAAAAAGAAGTGAGATCACATAAAGATATGTCAGGGTAGGCGGCTTCGAGTCAAACGATTACTGCACGCTGTCTGGCCGGGCCTACGTTATTTCTTTTAATGATTAACGATTTGCCTGATACAATTCGTTCAGCTGAGTGGCTGCTTTTTGCGGACGACCTAAAGTTGTTGCTCGGCGTCAGTAGTATGGCGGACAGTGCTGCGTTGCAGAGCGACATCAATGCGGCAGCTGAGTGGAGTGCTGCAAACCGTTTGCCTTTTAATGAAGCAAAATGCAAGGTCATAACATTCTCACGTAAGCGCTTGCCGCTTTTAACTCACTACGGCCTAGGGGACGCTTGTTTGGAAAGAGTCGACGAAATCAGTGACCTGGGTTTAGTGTTAGATACAAAACTAGATTTCCGAAAACACGTATCTAATACTTGCAAACTGGCTAGCAAAACCCTAGGTTTCGTCATGAGGGCATCGAAGCAGTTCCATGTCGGAGTCGCTGTGGTTTTGTACAGTGCCTATGTCCGTAGTAGGTTGGAGTATGGGGCTGTTATTTGGGATCCCTACGAGGATAAATACTCTTTGTTGGCGGAAAGAGTACAGCGTAAATTCGCCCGCTGGTTGTACCGCAAATCCTACGGGTATTACCCATACCTGTACCTTTCATTGTTCGTCTCCGGGATGGTTGGGCTAGACACGCTTCGGATGAGGAGGAAGTTGCTGTTGTTAGTCCACTATCTGTCTGTGGTCCATCACAGAGTGGACAGCCCGGCTGTGCTCGAGAGGATCGGGTTGGTGGTTCCGACAAGGGTCCCCAGGATTTGGATTGCGTGGCGGTGGCGCCTCGCCGCCGGCCGGGCCTGGTGCAGCGTGTGTCCGCTCGCACGCGCCACGCTCGACACGCTCCTACCGCGCGCGCAATATCTTTATTACACCAAATGCTCACTCAGCACGAGGAGGTTGACATGTTTGCTGATCGCCTTACTAAATTATGCCGTATTGCTAAGCAGTTCCTTGACAATTTTAATTAAAATTATTTATTGTTTTGACATATTTTATAATTCATAATTGCGAATGTTCCAAAATTGATGATGATTTTCTTGTTTGACATGTATTGTGTTCTGTTATATAGGTATGTGTAATAATTTATCATGTAAGTGTTTTGGTGTTACTGTATGATGTAAACTTACATTGACTTATGAATGAATAAATGGATTAAGTTAAATAAATTAAATATATTAAATAAATTAAAAAGTTTTTCTTTTTCGATGTTGTATTATTTGCCCAATCCACTGACTGTTTTTAAGTTTTTGCTTTTAATGGACATCTTTGATTCTCTTTTTATTATACTAAATAATAAAATATAAAATATACCGCGTTGAAAAAAATAAAGTGTGGGTATTTTATAGTCTTTTGTGGAGGAATGATTAATATATGGTAGTCATAAAAATATACTGTTTTGTTAACTAGTTATATTTTGGTTTTATTATGCCAACAATTTACTGTAAATACGTAGCTTACCCTTAATAGTCGTGCATATTGCTAGCAGGGCAGTGGCCACTATGGACCGCATGCATTTTCGGTTACGGGCAGTGGACATATATGGGTGTGGACCACAGCTTTTAATTTTTTTTTTACCATGTAATTGTGTTTTTTCCCACGCTGTTATCTACCATAAACAGTATTCAGAAGTAGAATCGCTAGGCCTGGTTAAGGGTATAAGGCTTAATTTAATAAGCTCTAATAAACAAAGTAGCGCTCAAACTAAATTGAAGAAAAGAAACTAGATTGAAACAAGATTTAAAAATAAATTACTTTAGCTCCTAACTGAAAGGAACTATTATAGTGTAAAGGATTACCTCTCTCAAAATATTGAACAATAAGATTCCAAAAGATATTTGCATGCTAGTATTTAGTACAAAAAGCAGAATAAGCTACCTTTTGTCACCTACCGCCTAATGACACTGATGTACCTACTTATTCTATGCAAATAAATTCTATTCTATTCTATTCTATTCTAAACTAAAAATCAAGCCTATAAAATTATAATCAACTAGCTGTTGCCCGCGACTTCGTCCGCGTAGAACTTGATTGCTATTAAATTATTGAGGGCGGAACCTCAATTATCGCCGACCCAAACAAAGTTCTACCATCTTAAGGGATGATTTCTGATATAAAAACTATCCTATATCCTTCCAAGGGTCTCAACTCATCTGTATGAAAATTTCATCTAAATCCGTTCACGGATTAAGCGTAAAAGGTAACAGTGCGATGAGTTCATTAGTTTAAATTGCAAAATTTCAATTGAAAACTCCGTTTTTCAAATATAATATCTTAAGAATCATCAACAGACGTTTCTGCTTAAATTATATATTTTTTCATAATGTAGGTACCTATTAAAGAAAGCTACGCTACCTGCTAAGATACCTTCATACAAAGATTCAAGTCTATAATTTTCCAAATGAACGATTTCCATACAACGCACTGTGATTCCTGCCTAGGCCATATTTCCAAAAATATCGTGATCGCATCTCGGTCTGAAAGGTATGTAAAGTGATTCACTATTAGACAAGCTACTAAATTCAATAAATACTCAAGTATTTCTAATTAGTTATCATTTACTTTTGTGCAACGAAAGTGAACGCATCACGACCCTAATTATCAGTGCATTTTCGTTGCCGCAACTTAATCACTTTGTTATTGGGTGTTATTATTATTAACCGCGTGTATTCACGTATTGTTAACATGGACGTGGAAGACCATGGTATGTACTTTATTTATTGACATGTTTTATATATATACAATGTTTGATTATATTATTCATGATTTTTTTTCGAGAGGTCTTTTGTCTCGTCTATTTTTTCAGAAGTATGACTTTACTTAGACTTACAAAAAATTGCAATGCTATGCAATGCATCACATATATACCATCTTAAAGTCTGAAATATCCTTAATTACCTTTATGAATTTCATCTGCATTAGTTTGCATCTTCTCTGATTACAGAGCTATCGAAGTATATAAGTCAAATTAAGTGTTTTAGTAAAAAAAAACTTTTTTGTTTTTAGGTACTTTTTTTAGGTGTTCCATTTCGGGGCTTAGTATTTTCGATATTTGGCATTCTAAGAAGGAAAAAAAAAAGCGAAAAGTTTCAACAAGTACTTAGTACTTTGACTGAAACTTCACGACTTTCAGATCAAATCGAAAATATCGAACTAGAGACATTAAGTACTAGAATACGCAATATATATAAACTTATTTCACATTACTGGGCAAAAGTGTATCGTACAAAGTCAAAATTATTAGAAAAATATTCAGACTGGCTTAGTGAAATAGAGTACGTTGATGTAAAACAAAGTATCGAGCAACCCATTTTGCAACAGCAGGACGAAGTGAGATGAATAAAATTGACTATTGTTTATGTAAGGCTATTGATGAAAGCAAGTGTGAATACGGTTTATCGCCGTTTCACGCATGCATTCGATTCTTTGAATATTTTATTCATGTCGCTTACAAGTTAGAAGTTAAGAAGTGGCAAGCCAGATCTGACAGCGATAAAAAGCTTATAGCTGAAGCGAAAGAGCGTATTCAAAGGCAATTTAGGGAAAGGTTAGGTCTTATTATTGATAAACCTAAAAGTGGCGGAAGCGGATCATCAAATGATGGTAACACGGCTAGGAGGTTTTTCTCTAACTCCGAAATTTCAGCTGACATTACGGGTATAAAGAAAGATCTCCTAGATCGTTGTTGGACTATACTTCAGTGCTTAAATTCGGGATATAATATCGATAAGACCAAATTTCGAGATTTCGCGTTAGAAACTGCTCGGCGATCAGTTGCCGAGTATCCGTGGTACAATTTGCCTGCTTCTGTCCACAAAATTTTAATTCATGGTGCTGATGTTATTGAATATAGTTTATTGTCAATAGGGGAGTTGTCTGAAGAAGCAGCTGAAGCCACCAATAAGTTTATCAAATCATTCAGACAAAATAATACACGAAAAATGAATCGCGTGTTGACAAACACAGATTTAATCAACCGGCTTCTTCTTCATTCAGATCCCTTAATATCAGGTTTAAGAAGGTTGCCTGTTAAAAAGAAATCTATTTTATCTAAGTATGTGCTTGCTTTATTGTGCTAATTAAGTAATAGTTGTAAAAATTATTTAATAATAGAATAGATACGCTTGACTGTAATTTGCTAATGAGCATGAATGTAATTTGCAAAGATGAATGTAATTAACTTATGCATGTATTTTTGTTACCAATTTACATATTAAATACCATGCACTGATGATTGTGGATGGTAGTTTTGTTTATTTGCACATTTATTCTATTGAAAATCGCAGTATAAAATGTTATAGATTGTATGTCTAAAACAACATTAATGCGAGACATTTTTATTATAAAAAATTGACATATTCCTGTATTATACAGATGTAAAAATAAAATGTATTGTATATTTCGTATTCCTAGAGTAGTATCTAAGACTTTAAAATATAAAAAAAACACTTATGTTGGAGTTGAGGTAATTATGGCCGCCTTTGTATGGGCGTGGAATCACCGTGCAACGGTTCGACCCCTATTTCACCCCCTTGAGGGTTGAATTTCGAGAAATCCTTTCTTAGCACACGTCCACGTACTGTAAAGAATATATGTTCCAAATTTCATGCTTATATCGTTAGCGGTTTAGGCTGTGCGCTGTCTGTCAATAGATTAGTAACGAAGTTTTATATATATAGATAATACGGAAGAAGTTTAAAAGCAAGCTCACATTGTTATTTTCATGGTTGCTACGGCTATAGTTCAACCATGACTGTTTGTAGTGAAAACTAGAGTTTACTAACTAAACATGTAGTAGATCAAATAATATGCAAATGGACGTAAAAACGACCTCCTATAAACAAGAAATGTCATTTTGTTAACCATTCCATCAATATACTTAAACTTGAAGACTTTAATAAAGCCCAAGATTCAAGACTCGCCGTCATTATCAAGATCCGACAAAGTGTTAATTAGAAAATATTGGAGTTCTCGCCGATAGTTCATTTACTGCGTCAAACGTGGTTGTGACTCGATCGAGGGGATCTGAGGGCTTATAGATTTCTCCGTTTTGTCCGAACTCCGACTAGTTAGTGAGACAAAAGGTATGTCACTGTCAAAACAGAGCGAACACTCATGAATTGCTGGACAATACAATAATTATACAAAGTTTTCCAAATGTTGTCGCCTGAGGCCCGTTCCATGCATAACAAAGCAGTGCATTATCATACAAACCATTCGGATAATAAACTATCATTGTTCTCTGTACAGTCAAGGGCACCAATATGTATACACCACAAAGTCTCAAAAATATGTAGGCAGATCTTATTCCTGCAACAATAAGGTTGTAGTATACATATTTATGAAACTTTGAGTGAATACATATTGTTGCCCTTGGCTGTACTAAAACTAAAACTATTCCATTAAAACCTGATTTATTCATATATGTTAGTGATAATTAGGTAAACAACAATACAAGTCAGGTTTTAAGTTTTATGATAATAATTATCAAAATGCGAATCATACATTTCTATGTCATAAGTCATGTCATTAATTCATTGAACAATGTACATTGTGTTTGAATGATTATTAGGGTAAGACACAGTTACAATTTTATAATTATTATATGCATAGTATATAAAAAATAATATATGATACATATGATTCGCTATTACAATGTCACATTAACCCTTTATATTATTTATTTCATAACAACACTGTATTGTTCTTCTATTCATTAATTGTTTATATACATCATCATCACCATCATCATATCAGCCGAAAGTCGTCCACTGCTGGACATCGGCCTCCCCCAAAGAGAGAGTATATATAGCAAATATATATATATATATGATCTAAATTTGAATTTCAATACAATTTCATATTATTCGCTGGTGTTTCATTAAGGGGCTCCTAGCTGCCAATGACCTTCGATCTATAACTGTCGGTTTATTTGTGTTTTTTATGGTTTATCGTATTAACAACAACGAGGTTTACCGAAATAGTATCCCATATTTACTTCAAACCTCACAGTTTTCGGGATATATGGCACCAAACTTTGGCAATTTCAGGCCAAAAAACCAGTTTTATGGACGTAACTTTTGTGAAAATGAGTATAAAATAAAAATCTCTCTTGGGTTGTTAGAGACGTCAATAAGGAACAGTTATATGTAGATTTCATATATAAAAGTGCATGAACAACATAATAATATCGAAAACAGAGCTTTTTTGGACCATGTTTGAATAAATCATAAAAAAATAAATATTAATTATTTTCAAAAAAACTCTCGTGCAAATGTAGATAAAGAACTAAACAACCGATAGGTGTTTGTTCCATAAATATATCTATAGTTTTGACGGAGGAATATCAATTCAAAACTCGTCAAAACTAGCCAAAAAGCGCGTGGAGCCCCTTAACAACGGATATTATTTTCCATACATATTAATTGTTTGATTATATCGATTCAAAGTTGTATACCTCTTCCTTGGGCACCCTGTAGATATTTTAGATGGTCATGGAAGAAATGAATATGTTTCGATTCTTATTTTACAAATGTAGGTATGCACTATTATGTATTGGTGCGCGATGGTTACTGTGCGTAATGTACGCTAAGTTTAAGTTTGGCTATGGATTTCTTTGTGTTAGTTTATTTCTATAAGTGAGAACCTGTAATTGGCTATTATGGTTTTATTATTTTGTCTATAAATACGTTGCGCTGTTGGTTTTCCATGTATCAATAAATAAATAAATAAATAAATCATAATATTATATCAAAATTAAAAACACGAAGAAATCGTTAGCCGATCCAAATCATACTGTTTTTTAAACAAGACTATAGAGCCTTAACGATATAATTTTCAAAGCACATTTAGAAACAAGGGGCAAAACTCGTTCATTAACTTATTCAGGATACAAGCAGTCTAGGTTGCGGTAATAGAAAAACCTTCCTTATAAAGTTATAAACTAAAAGTATACGAGCTTAAGAAACCCGGTTGGTTACATGCAACTGACGTTAATAAGAAAGTTGAAAAATGGAGCCCCACGCGATGTGGATTCTTAGGATGAAAAGGTACTGAAATGAACGATAGAAAAAGATTTATGTGAATTTATTTTACATAACTATTGATAAAGCAGATACACTGTTTTCTATGATAAAAGAAGTACTTACAAAATGGATTTTAATAATTGAATGACAAGACTGCTAGTTGTTACATGTTATTTTGTTTTGTCTCTTTTGTGTCAGCTTCGTTGGTGAAAGGTGTGCAGTAGTAGGTAATTAAAATTACGTAAAAAAACCCTCTCGAATGTAGTTACGACCTGTTCGAATAAACATTACATATTATATTTTTCTTTTACAAATATAATAAATGCTTACTGTACAGTTCACAATTGCATGCAAAGTTTTTTACCTATTATTGTTTAGCCACAGAAGTAGGCAATTGCAGGCTGAGTAAGTATTAGTTTTAAACGGACGAGCTTGCAAGTAAATAAATAAAGAGTGTATTTAATAATTAAAAATGATATGATACGGAGAACTTCTGTTTTTAATACCGATTATCAAAACTTTTGGATCACCCCTCGTATATGTATGTTATATCTATTTACGTTGTCATAAACCTTTTTGTAATTTTTGATTTGATATACTATAAGAACAAAGGGAATAAATGCTTAACCGGATCCGGTTGACAATGATATCGTGGGGGTCAATCAGAAGCCTACGTTGCGCATTCCAATTTTATGTCAATGAGTCTGTGTCTTAAGCCTAGAACAAGCACATGAAATGTATTCAAATCCAGTGGAAATAGGAAACGTGAATGTTTGACCGACCTCCATTTTATATAAAGAGGATCGAGGGCGAGTGCAGTGTAATTTCACGCAACATTGCAGCCCCTCCGCAACTGTTGGCCAGCCGGCCAGAACTATAGTTTGTTAGGGATAAACCTTTTAGGTTCGGGCTATTCGTATTTTATTTTCTTATTTCAGGACGCGCCAATAAATCTCGTGTGAAATAGAAAAGGAACTCAGTAATATTGTCAACTGCATTGATAAAAAAAACCCGGGCAAGTGCGAGTCGGACTCGCGTTGCAAGGGTTCCGTACATCACAAGATTTTAAACATTTTTTTTACTAACGGAGCGTTTTTCACGTTTCATAAAAATTAAGCTGATTTAATTTTTGACAAATACCGTATTAAGTCCTCACGCTTGACTGCACATTTCTAATAGGTTTTCCTGTCATCTGTAGGTAAAGAACTATTTTGTGTATTTTTTTCAAAATTTTAGACAGTAGTTTCGGAGATGAAGGGGGGAATGGTAATTTTTTGGCTATTTTCTTAAATAATTTCTCAACTAATTATTTTAAAATTACAAAAAATATATGTTTTAGATGCACACAATGAGCTCGTTCATTTGATATGTAACACGATAGTAGGTATATGCAAAACTTTATTTTTTAATTTTCTCATTTATTCCAAAAAAGTGGCCCCCATGTTTAAAATTCATTTGTTTGCGTTACAGTTCCTCTTTGGGTCACAAACTTACATATGTCTAACAAATTTCAACGTAATTGGTTCAGTAGTTTCGGAGAAAATAGGCTGTGAAGGACGGACAGACAGACGCACGACTGATCCTATAAGGGTTCCGTTTTTTCCTTTTGAGGTACGGAACCCTAAAACTGTTAAAACCACTTGAAAATATCTTATTTTTAAATCCATGTATTTGAAAATAAAATACAAATTTTAAACAAAAACCTCTAACTGATGTACATTTGGTTACAACGTTAAATTTAGGTCTCAATACAGCAACAGTTTATTTAGAATAAGAACCCAGGTATTCGAGAATTCCCAATAAATATTTCTGTCGCGCTGACGGAGGCGGGACCGTGTGCGAGCTTGTGTGCATGCACGCACACAGACAATTCAATTTAAATATAGAAAAAAATGTTATATCATTCATCCGCGATGTTGACAGACCACTGTTGCCTATTAGAGAGTTGCCTATTAGTTGCCTACCAGAGGTATCAGCCGCGCGACAACCAGTCCGACACGCCTGTGAAGGGTCTGGTCGTGGTCAGCCAGCCTCCTGTCGTCAAGTCTGCTCCAACTGCTACTTCTGATCCAGTTGTCTCTCGGCCCGCTTCCGCCCAGCCTACAGTGTCCCAGGCGCCCCCCGCCGCGGCGCTCTCATCGCGGCCGACTGTATCGCCCGAGCCCCCGATCCCCATCGATTGTGATATAGGGTCTGAGATGCGTCTTTTTAGGACGGAGCTCCAAGCGGTGAGGCAGGAGCTGAGGGATTTCAGGCAGGAGTTCCACGACGATCGGGTGCGTTTTGCCGACTACTGTGGCAGAGTCGAATCGCTGGAGGGTCGCGTCGAGGCCGTGGAAAAAGCAGTCGCTGAGAGCACCGTCGTGGCGGCCACCAAGGCCCTGGAGCAAACCATCGCAGTCCTCCAGCTTGAGCTACAGGAGCGGGACCAGGAGCTCTTGTCCAATGACGTACAGCTGTCCAACGTGCCAGAGGAGCCTGGCGAGAGCCCCGCCGGCCTGGTGACGCGGGTCTGCGCCAAGCTGGGGGTCGAGCTGGACGTGCGCGACGTGGTGTGCGTGCACCGTGTGGGTCGCGCTCGCGAGCCGGGCCGGCCGCGCCCGCTGGTGCTGCGCCTGGCGCGCCGCGCCGTGCGGGACGACTTGCTGCGGGCCGCGCGCACGCGCCGCGGTGCTACCACCGAGGGCCTGGGGCTGGCCTCGTCGCCGCAGAAGTCCTACGTGAACGAGCGGCTGACGAGCAGCAACCGGCAGCTATTCCAGCGCGCACGTGAGGCCGCGCGCGATGCCGCCTGGCGCTACGTGTGGACGAGGGACGGCAAGATCTTCGCCCGACGAGTAGACGGCAGGCCTAGTCAGCGAATACGCCAACTGTCCGATTTGGAGATGTTTCGCAAACCCGTTGATTAGACCTAAAAAAAATAATAAGAAATTATTGTTATTGTGTTTTTTCGTAGTAATCATCAGTTCATTATGTTTGTGTCCAAAAGTATTCAGTCTTTCTTACCGTGTTTTTATGGCCCATTTGTTATTTACGTGTTTGTGTGTCGTCGCGGGAGTGAATCAATATTGCACAATTACTTCAGCCCCGTATAGTGATTCAGCCTGGAACAAAGCAATATTTAATGTCATATTTATTCATTTTACCGTTATCCATATATGCGTACATTATTTATTATATATTTATGCAACACCAATCGTTATTTTAGCTGTGATTAGTAGGAATGATTGCGTAATACTTACGGGTAAACAGTTGTTCGTTTGCAATTGTTATTGTGCTGTCGTAGTTATTAGTTTTTTGTAATGTCTCGTTTCAAACACTTTAAAGTTGGTTTATTTAATGCTGGCTCTCTTGGTACTGGCCACGATGAGTTGACTATGACAATGTTGGAGACTGACGCTGACATTATTGCGATAAACGAGACCTGGCTTCGCACAGGTGAGGAGGGCCGCGCCCCGACCGTTCCGGGCTATAGACTGCGGCACGTACCGAGACCGGCCGATGTCCGCGCGGGGAGGGGAGGTGGAGTGGCGTTCTATCTACGCCAGGGCCTTACCGCGCGCACCGTGCCGCATCCCCCCGCACCGCTCGTGGAGCAATTATGGCTTAAAATTAATATTAATTCTAAACGTCTAGTAATTGGAACTGCATATCGTCCCCCGTGGCTTAACGTGGAGACTTTTTTTGACGCTATTACGGACTCAATTACTACTTTTACTAACTACGACCGCTTAATATTACTTGGAGATTTTAATATAAATTACTGTGACAAAAATGACACAAAACTGAAACACTTGACGCAATTTCTGACAACACTCGACTTAACTCAGCATGTAAACGACCCGACGCACTTCACAGACCACAGTGAGACCACGATAGACCTAGTCTGTACTGACGCTCGCGTTTTGTCTGTGGACGTGAGGCATATTCCAGATTTAGGCAGACACGCATTTATTACAGCTGAGATTGATATTAAAAAAAGGAAACCGACGCCAAGACGTATTACCTACCGACCTCTTAAAGACATTACCTTAGACGACTTCAACAATGACCTTGACGCTATAGACTGGGAACAACTTTTTTTACTGTATGACGTAAACGACATGGTTCGGCGATTTAATGCGCTTATACTAGGACTGTTTGACATACATGCACCGGAGAGGACAATTGTTGTGAGGGAGGCACCCAAGCCGTGGTTGACGAGTAACGTCAAGCTTATGATGCATCTCAGGAACAAAGCCCATGCTAAATTTAAGGAGACAGGGAACGAAGCACATAAAAAATATTACTTGGACCTGAAACATCTTGTCATTGAGGCCATCCACAATGAGAAGCGTGCCTTCTTCCAACACGAGATTAACAATATGACTGACTCAAAGACCCTTTGGACCAACTTGAAGCGGACTGTTATTCCAGATTTCCGGACGCAAACCGATCTCCCGCATTATTTTGACGACCCTGACTTATTGAACCGACATTTTCTGGATATACCAGGTACACGGGACGTACCAATATCGGACATGACTTTTTATGAGTTTGACAGACACTGCAATAAAACTTTTTCTCTTTCACCTACGACTGTTGCAGCTGTCACAAAAATATTGACATCAATTAAGACGACTGCAAAGGGACTCGACATGATTGACATTGACATGCTACTGTTGACGCTGCCTAGGACTGCTGACATACTGACGCACATTATTAACAGAAGTATACAGACTATGACTTTCCCGGTGGACTGGAAAATTGCTAAAGTGACTCCATTACCAAAAAAGCCAAATCCAGCTAACCTGTCCGAGCTCCGTCCCATAAGTATTCTCCCTTGCGTATCAAAGGTAATAGAGCGAGTGGTCTGCGACCAGCTCTCGGCATACCTGGAGGAAAATGGCATCCTACCTGAGCTACAGTCAGGTTTTCGCAAGGGTCGATCGACAGTTACTGCGTTGCTCGATGTAGTCGACAATATCCTACAGGCTCGGGATGTTGGGGAGAGTACCATTCTCGTTCTTCTGGATTTTTCGAGAGCTTTTGATTGTATAAACGTGTCCTTACTTCTATCGAAGATGTCATATTACGGATTTGATGTTTCTGCGGTAAAGTGGTTTGATAGTTATCTCTCCGGCCGCGTGCAGACGGTGGCGTTGCGTAGGATGGATGGTGGCACTTTGCGGTCCGCTCTTTGCCCTGTGGAAAGAGGTGTGCCGCAAGGTTCAATACTGGGTCCCCTGCTTTTTATATTGTATAGTGCTGACATCACTCACAATATAAGAGGCAGTAGATACCATCTTTACGCTGACGACCTCCAGTTATACCTCTCTAGCGCGCCCACGGACATATCTGTTGCGGTCAATACACTCAACGCAGACCTAGAACGTATTTCTACTTGGTCGGAAAAGAACTGCCTAGTCCTTAATCCGAATAAGTCGAAATATGTTGTTTTTGGGTCAGAGCATCAAATCCGTAGTACCATCAGTAACCTCGAGACTTTGACTACCAGTAAGGTTGCTATCATGGGCGAACCAATAGAGAGGGTGGTAGAAGCAACTAACCTTGGCCTCCTCATGGACGGCAAGCTGCGCTTTGAGAACCACGTACTAAAAGTTGTGAGTAACTGCTTCTACCGCCTTAAAGTTCTTTACAATGTTCGCGATTACTTAAGTGTTGATTTGCGTGTTAACCTTTGTGAATCGTTGATATTGTCAAGATTAAACTATTGTGATGTTGTCTATGCTGGCTGCATTACTGGTCGTACAAAAAAGCTCATACAGCGAGTGCAAAACGCATGCATTCGTTTCTGTTTCCGAGTCCCACCCCGCTCCCATATCACTCCCTACTTGAACGCCGCTGGTCTGCTGAACATGCCTGCACGCAGACGGCTTCACCTTGCCACTCTTCTCTTTGGCATAGTGCGATCTGGGGTCCCAGCATATTTGCTGAGTAGACTTGTATGGCCCAAGAGTGCGCGTAGGTGTAAGGCGATGATTCTGGTGCCAAAGCATCGGACCGCGGCGTTTCGAGGTAGCTTCAGGTTCGCGGCGTCCAAGTGTTGGAATGATCTCCCCCCACCTATCCAAGGAGCGTCTAGCAGGTATACCTTTAGGCGCCAGCTTAAGGGCTATTTGTTGACGCTCCAAAAATCCCAACCCTAACCCATCCAGCACTTTATTTAATTTTTAACCATTTTTTTTTTTTTTTTGAACATCCCATCCGTTTCGCGTTTTTCACATTGTTTCTCATCCCATTGTGCTTGTGTCACATATTTAACAGATTTAGTATATAAATTATTTATTTATTATGTGTATACGTTTGTATCGGCAGTATGTTGTGTTGCGTTCCGTGGGTCACGTACGGTGCTGTCTGAAAATCAGCGCTGTAGGTGTCTGTCTGACACCTTGGCATAATGCTGAGACAGCGACCGATTCACTGCCGCGAAGACACACACATTATGTGTCAATTGCATTGTATGTACTCCCCTTCACTGTACTCCCTTTGTCTCTGTGTGTCTTTTGTGTAGTGATTAAATGTCTTCTTTCTTTCTTTCTTTCTATTAAATTATGCCTATTACGACACATTGGCAAACTTACCAGCCACAATTAAGTAGTTTAATTTCGAGTAGCAATGTACGTCACGTCCGTGGCGTGATCAGTAATCGTTAGCTTTCTGAGGCAGAGCACGTAATGCATTGTGCGTACGTTAGGTAGATCTAAATGTCAATTTTTGTATAGAAAAATGACAGTTGAATCTACCTAACGCGCGTTCAAAAGGTAGCTACGTGATTGCCCCTGAGTTTTCGGGTTCGACTCCCAGGCAGTTAAAGATTTTTTTTTTACTTTATTATAATTTAAGCCTCGGAGGAAATAGTCGAGAACGTTTGTATGGACAAATTACCAGTGGTATATCCTCTTAACTATTTAAACCT
Source organism: Epinotia bilunana (assembly GCA_947049275.1). NCBI lineage: Eukaryota > Metazoa > Arthropoda > Insecta > Lepidoptera > Tortricidae > Epinotia > Epinotia bilunana. The sequence continues at coordinate 7,047,253 of OX346253.1, forward strand.
CTCAGCAACAGTAGCTCCCTTAGTTAGTAATTAGCCTTGATTCGAGTCGACCACGCCCCCTTGACAGCGACATGCTTATGCCCTCCGCGCACGAGAAAAAGAGATGCAACATCTTCGGGAATGGCTATTTGGATAAATTCCGATAAATACCTAACTTAGTGAAGTTTTATTTATATTTCTTAATAACTTACTGTATTTGTCATTGGATATCTATTAAAAAGTCATTTAAGTTCGTTATTTTTCTGTGTGCACTTGCCTTTACCACATGTTTTCGTCACGTATGAATACGTTGCATTTTATACAAATGCAACGTATTCGTAACGAAAGTGTAACGTATTTTTGAAAAAACATTGATTATCATCGTGAAATTACGATATATAATAATACATGCCACGTGCGTGAATAACATTAACCCCTATAGTATGAAATAACAACCGCTTAAAAATAATCACTACTTACCCTTAAAATCACACAAGCACTTTAGAAGTTATTTAGAAAAACTTTGTCCGCATCACCTTTGTCCGCCATTTATCAAAAAACTGACGAGGTTGGTTTTTCACTCTGGTGTTGCCCTACTAGAATATGAGTTGCCAGTGCACAAAAACGAATTTTTACCACAATTGGCTTTAAAGCTAGCTTAGAGAAAGTATTCGTAACGAAAATGCAGAATTGTGGCCCGATAAAAGAATGCAAGATAAAACAAGTAAATTATTTTATTATACGAAATCTTTTCGCAATCGGTAGAACTATCGTTATATCATAAAATATTGTTTAATTAAAAGCCATGATCTTGAGAAGTTGAAAATCGTGACAATGACAGGGCTTTAAGTACACGTGGTCGAAAAAAACAACTTTCGTTACGTTTTGGACGGAAATATATTTTTCTTATTTATTTGAAAGGATTTAAGTCAATTATGTTACTTACGACCTTGACAGTTTCTATCGCGTAATATAATAAAATTGTTTAGAAACCTCTGGGTGTAACTATTTTTTTTATGAGCATGTTAAATTTGAAACGTCCAAATTAGTCAAAATTCGCGACCTTACCCACATAGAGACCACACTCTACCATTATTGGCAATAATCACTTATTTTCTACCAACACTTTAAATATTTAAATAAAATTTCATATAAAAAACGTTTTATACCAAAACGACAACGTTGCAGTAATTTAGGCTACTCTTTAACCCCCGATGCCAAAAGAGGGGTGTTATAATAATAATAATAAACTATTTATTTCAGGAATCTAAGGCCCATAGTTACAAATACCTTAAAGGCTAACATACATAAAATTATAAAATTAAAAACGAATTATTATTTAGGCGACGAAACAGTGTGGCTCCGTAGGTCGTCACGTCCGGTGTAGTTCGGTAGGTTGCCCCGGAACCGCCGAAACACGACACCCTTCGGCCAGAAGTCAGCACACGCGATGGTCTCCTGCAGCGGCCTCGGTACGCGCACCACAAACGAGCTGAAGTGCACGTAGTGGCGCGAACGCAGCTGGAAAACCCTCAGCGAGTAGCCAGTCTTCTGGTGAATATACTGCACCATGTCATCAGCCGGCCGTGGCGGAGTAATGCAGGCGCGACACGTACAGCGCTTTACTCGGTGTGGCAACCCGCAGGCCCGAACCAACTGGCTCTGCTATACCACACTGGCTCTTTCGCGGCTTGCGCTTACTAGACACCAATGTGAAACCCTCCTTATCAACATCGGTGCGAGGGGGTTTCTCTTTTGGAGGAACCCGGGCTTCACGCACTCTTGAAGGTGCGCTTCTCCGATTGGCTGCGACAGACTGACCGGCAACGACGTCAGCATAGCGATGACATGACTTCGAGGAGGCGGGGGTGGCCACGCGCGCGGGGGGCACGCGGGCGGCAGAGCGGCGGCTGCGACACGAGCTGTGTCAGCAACACGTAAACTACTGCCAATACATTGACGCTAGTACCGAGACAGTCATTGCACTTGAAATTTGATGCATGTGACCGACTTACTGGGGTACTATTACGCAAACTAATAACTTCGTTGCGCAGATCGGTGATAGTTGCTTCCGAGGCTTCAAATTTTGACATTATTTCGGCTAAACTTGCTTTAAGAGGCACAATATCCTTCAGCAAGCTGCTTACGTCGCCATGGTATGTAGGACGGCAATCTGGAGGCTCCCGTCGCCACAAACTCCAGCATGACGTGTTCGTTCTCCCTCAGAACATCTCTGATATCCTGTAGGGTGATTCCCGGCAGTGTCTCCTCTCCGGTGAGGTACATACGTGCCGACGATCCCAAGGGACTCGAACAGCACCTTCTTTGCTGCACAGATGCCGTCGACAGTAAAACTCGACGAACAAATCTGAATAGCAGAGACCGTGTCCATCCGACCTTCCAGCAGTAGTTTCTCTTGCAGAAAGGCGAGGACCTCGTTCACTATGGGGTCACCTTGATTGGCGGCACTCGTAGCTTTAAATCGTTAGCGGCGGCCGAGCCGCGCTAATTTCGCAATTAAAAATTAAATATACATCGACGCGTCTATGTCGCTTCGCACATTGGTAACGACTATATGTTATAAGTTTGACGTGTCTGCGTGTCTGTCTGTGGCATCGAAGCTCCGAAACGAATGGACCGATTTTAATGCGTTTTTTTTGTTCAAAAGCTGTCGTGGTCGAGATGGTTTTAGCTACGGTTCAACAAAATCGGTTTACCCGGCTTTGAAATATTGACCTTTGAAATTAAAATGTCGAGGGTTTTCAACTTTTCTAAGTTGTTAATTCTTGAACTGCATATATAATCTTCATGAAGACTATAACTATATTGTTAACCCTTTACATATGACAGCGTGGGATAAACTAGTAACTTGTATTACATACGGAAACCTCATTTCAACTCCTATCAGTAGAAATATACTTTCGCTTGTATTATAAGCCGGATTAACGCTGTTGACCTCACTACAAAGGGCAAACATGTAGGTCTTGATAGTTAATCGAAGATGAGAATCTCTCATCCGAGTTGGCTTGCGAGTTTGACTTTGATACCTTAGGAAACTGTTTTCAAGATAACATCCAAATTGACTGGCATTATAATGCCAGCTTCAGCAAAGTGCTAAAAGTACCTGTATTACAGCGTTGTTGCTCATCGAATCGTAGGAATGAAGTTTGGTTGTGTTGCATATTCCTCTTAAACATTATTATATTTCGTCGTTCATTTTAACGCCGCACATAGGAGGCAATGTCGTATGAAATTGGATAGCACGCCCGCAGCTGTTACGTTCTGGTTTTCATAGCTCAAAGAACTACATGTGTAATAGAAAGCGACCGTCGTGTGCACAAGTGGCTGCGCCGAGTGCTCCATAAAATGCTTCAGTTGTTCTCTAAAATAGGGATTCATTAAATAACTTAGTGGTTAACAGAGCTGTCCGAACTTCAAATGGAGTGTTTTAATGAATTTGCTTTCTTTGGTTTGAACCAACACAACACACAATGTAGTATTAAACCCTTAGGCTTCGTGTAAATTTTACTAAATTCGGCAGTAGTCTATTTCCATTTTTGGTTGAATAGTTAACGTTTAGTTACGCATGTGATACATATTCCGCTCTATTGCACCTTAATAACCCAAAACGCAATAAGGCGAGGATTGCCATCCGTCAAAATGTCAGAGCTTACCGCACAAGCCATCAATTTGCCTAATGCTACATAGATGTTTTAATTCAAGTGCATTAATCCAGCAGCGTTTCAATCGCGCTCGTAAACGCCGTCTGAGTCAATTAGACCACGTTTCAGTACCTAAATTAACCCTTTGGAGGCTGGAGTAGGATTGTTCTCGTACAAAAGTGACACCTATAAACGCCTTTTTTATAGCATAGTATATGAATCTAGAATGTCATATTTACTGAGGACTTTTTTCTAAGTATCGTAGCTGTTTGTGAATGAAGCAAGGGACATAGATTATGAGATCATTGACGATTGAGCTACTATAAAATATAGAAATGACCGCGTTACAGAGGTGGTGACTCTACCCATTCGGTATGTAGCGGCTTGGGGTCACGAAGATGTGTCTAATTGCATTTCTAGCTGGAATGCATGGAAGCGCAAATAAATATTAAATAGTAAATTGTGATATTTATTCGATAACATTTCTTCCTCCTGGAAATACTGCAACGCTTGTAAGATGGGCGGTGAGGTGAGTTGCAAACGATAAATGGCCAGAAAATCCCTCCATCCAACGACAGTGAATATTTCTACTCATTGATGACCAAAGCCTAGCGTCCCTAATAGGCGAAACCTAGGTATATATATTATAATGCATCTTCAGTATGGACAAAGTCCTAAAGTGAACGGATAAAAAAAATATTTAAATAGGAACCATTCGACATGTTATTAGCACAAATAAGCTTCATGAAAATCTTGTGTTAAGATCAAGACATAACAAGTTTCCAGCTTGAAAAGAGTCCTATTCAACTATGTAAGATGGTAAAACTCGACACTTTTATTTATTTCTTTTATTCCAACAACATTTTTAGCGCAAGATCTTTTCAGATAACTTTAAGGCGTTAGTTTTGGGTGAAGAGATTATTTCTACGATTACTCTGGATAAAATGTGAAGAGCTAATTCAATTTAAAAAAAGACTTGCTCAAGTAATTTATTATGTTCAACGTAAATAATACGATACATTTTATTATCATTTTAGTCTTGAAGTCCACTATGTTGTTAATAAATATGCAATTCCACTGTATGATTTGTTTGCGTGTTGAACGTTGTGTTGTGTAGTAGCTTAGACATTTTTGAGGTAACCGAACAAAATATTTACACTTAATGCAGCTGCAGAGCTATGCAAGTTAGTACCTACTAAGATATGACAAGAGTTCGTTTGTTATTCAACAATTTAGTGATGAATTGATGATTGCTAATATCTTGGTATCCCGATAGAGGAAAGCATTTTGTTACATGAGTCCACATCTTTTATTTTATTTTAATGTTACGAGTATGTACCTAAATTTATTAAAAAGTAGTATCGACATATTAATTACATAAAAATAATAATTAAGGTAATGCTGGAGCATCTATATTTTTATGGAAGACTCCAACTTTGTTGAAAATAATATTGTGTTTTTGCCATGTCAAAGTAATTTTCACACGTAACTGAACAATGGATGCTTTCGTACAATTTCAATACTTTAGGAAAGCTATCATAGCTCGGCTATGTCAATTTATATCAACACAAAACTACACCAATATTAAAACCTGATAAATGGCTTATTCAGCAATGTTTAAGTTATCTTGATTTGGCTGGAGCAGTAATGTTTTTACACTGGCCACAGTAAAAAAAGTGTACGAATGCTTCACATTTTCCCCTCATTTCTTTCATACTTGGACTTTTAATTCGAATTTAGGGCCGTTATATTTTTGTTTTACATAATCTTGATTATGTAATTTTAAAATATTTATGTCGAAGTATCCTACTGTTTTAAACTGAAAACAGCAATTAAATAATTAAATACAATTATATACATTTGAGTGTCAATCTTTCATTAGGCTTTTTCAAAAAAACTAAGTAATAATAACCGTTTTAAACGATTAAAGGTTATTTTAGGCTATAAAGTTACTTCGAATAAATATATTTTTCATGCACGATGAAATTAATAAAATCGCTTGGCTTGCTTGCTTTCATGTAAAAAACTTCTCTTAGTGTATATTCAGTACGGTAAAACTTATTTTATTACTTAATCTTAATACAAGATTAAACGCATAATTGAACATCATTTGAATCGTATGAAATAACATTTAATAAAGTATATTGAATAAAACGTAACGAATGACTCCCCTACGCATTTTCTACATTAGATAAAAAAACGCAAACCATTCAGAAAACTAACTTTTTCTATAAACCTACTAACTAATATAGTAAAGGGCCAAATTTGTGACCTTTTACCTTTAACCAGTTTTCCTTTTTTTTTTAACCAGTTTTTCAATAATAGCAAAAATCACAAAATGCTCAGCTTATCGTATGGTGCTTAGCAGTGTTGGGCGTAATGCATTTCATTTGTAATCGCATTACAAATTACATTACATGTAATGTAATTACGAGTAATGCCTTACACGTGTAATTGCATTACTCGTAATCGCATTAAATGTAATGCAATTACAAATGTAATGCGATTACGAATGTAATGCGTTACGCCCATTGCATTCCATGTAATTTGAATTAATTCGTAGTTTGTAATTCAAAAATTATTCAATAACTTACTTTAAGTAAACTTTTTTTAGTAAACTAAAAACGGAGCAAGTACCTGCTTATATTAAGTGACAATTGCAATCTGTCAATGCAATCAGCCACAAAACCACAAACATTGCAAGTTAAATAAAATCTTGTAAAAATTAGGTCCGTGAGCTGTACCTAGTCCTAGTGAGTTTTCGAAATGTCTGTTTTTTTCCAACCCATATTTGCGCCATTTTATTTTTGTTTGAAAAACACGACAAAAATATTTTATATAATTATAATTAACGAACCGCTCACAAAATTTTACGAGAACTGGTGGAGAAATGCGACCTGTGGTCGAGAATAATCGGCCGGAAATCTGGACAAAAGGACAAACGGACTTACGAAATCATTTTTCCCCGAGCTGAAACAGAGACGCTTTTTTCGCTTCTTTCAATCAGTTAATAATGGTTCTATTAAATCAAAGTAATTTGTAACTTTACGAAGTAATGCATTACAAATAAAAATTACATCGCATTACAGATTACAAAATGTAATGCAGTAATTGAAATTACATTTTTTTTGTAATTTGGAATGCAATTTCTTTTTGCCCCACACTGGTGGGTACCTAATTGCACAGTTCTCTACAATATTTTTAAAATAAATTATAAAGACCGATTTACAGATTGGTCAGCAGTTTTAGGAATTCAATGTGAGGACGAACAGTAAAACAGAGGATTAATAAGAGATTTAGGTACTCCCCTAAATTCAAATGGACGTCGCCCCATTTTGAGCATCAACAAACACGTATTTATAAAGGTTACAACCTCAATGCGCATTTGATAGATGTTGACTGCAGATTAGTGCCCGGACCGTGCCCGGGCGGTGCCCGGGCGGTGAAGCGCGTTCGCGGACAGTACCACTTTGGGAACATTTAATTATGCAGACATTTCAATATATTTATTATATAAAATTTGAGTAATTTAGCATTGATTTTCTAAAATTGTATCTTTGTTGCTCATTTCCTGACATCGAGCTGAGCGACCTGACAGTGACCTTTTAGCCTTTTTAGGTGAAATTTGTTTTTTCATGTACGTAATACTGATTTTTGTATAAATAATAGTAGGTTGTATGACAAGGGTCTAAAACAAGCCATAATACCTATTTTTCCGAGCGAAGTGAGGGAAAACTGTTCGAATAGTAATATGGCTTGTATACACTCTTCTTTTCACTTCGACTGCGAGAAAATAGTAAAAACAAAGGTTATCCATCTACAATCGATAACAAATTCCACGGCGAAAAGATTCAATTTAGCGGCATGTTTTTTTTTTAGTAAACTGCACGGTTAGCAAAAGACGGCGCGCGAGCTCTGTTACACTATCCGTCTCTTTCTAAGTTTTTTAATAATTATTAAAACACGGGGATGGCGGTTGACAAGTAACGGGATTTATTATCAAAAGACACAGACCATACATTAATGAAGTTGACACAAGAATATAACTAGATGGCGCTAGGAACTATGTTTAATAATACATATTAATATTTTGATATGAATTAACAACACCCCCACTATATCAAAATATATATAAATGAACCAATATATATACTTAACAAATACAAGGAACTGTTGAAACTAACTTGTACAATAATTTAGTTCAATTATATAACGACCAGAAGGGAAAAACAAGAAATTACAAATTAACATGAAAGCTCACAAAAATAATCTTTATATAAGTCTTTATAAAGACAAGTAATTTACAATTATTTTTGAACCACACCAAGTGTTTTCATAAACCTGTAATGTTTCACCTCCGGTAAACCTTTGGTTAACAGGTCAGCGGGCATGTTGGCAGTTGGCAAATACATCATTTCTACAATATTGTTACTAATTACCTCTCTAATAAAATTGTATCTCACATCTATGTGTTTAGAACGCTTATGTGACTGATGATTATTTGCCAGCTTCAATGCGTTCTGACTGTCATTGTATATCACAATCTTATTACAAAAACCTAATAGCTCCACCTCTAGGTTTTGTAAGTAAATGGCTTCGCGGCAAGCTTCTGACTAAGCCATGTACTCACTTTCACAAGAACTCAAGGCAACGGTTCTTTGTTTTTTACTCTCCCAAGAAATAGCAGAGCCGGATTTCATAAAACAAAATCCTGTGTATGACCGTCTGTCAATTGTATCACTCGCCCAATCGGCGTCCACGAAACCTACCAGTTCCGCTCTTCTTTTGGAGTATTTCAAACAATAGTCTTGTTCTTAACAAATATTTCAAAATTTTTTTTGCATAATTCCAATGAACATGTGAATAGCTATTATTAAATTGACTCAGGTAACTGACTGCAAAAGAAATGTCAGGTCGAGTCAACACTGACAGATACATCAAGCAACCTATTAGTTTTTGATATGGTAGTCTGTCTTCACAAGTACTAGACTTTTCAACGTTTAATTTACATTCTATAGGGGTTTCAACAGTATCACAATCTACCATATCAAACCTTTTTGCCAGTTGTTCAATGTAATGCTCCTGGTCTAAAGTAACAACATTCAAGCCTTTTTTCACCTTCATACCTAAATATTGTTTGACATCACCAAGGTTCTTTATTTTGAATTTTTGGCTCAATGCTGTAATCAGAAAATCTTTTTCTATTTTACAATTAGAAAAAATTAGAGTCATCAACATAAACTCCAACAATAGTTTTCATATTATTGCCATGATTTTTTATAAACACACAAGGCTCAAGTTTACTCTTGGTATATCCTAAATTACACAATGTTTGATCTACTTTCTGATACCAGGCAAGGGAAGACTGTTTTAAGCCATAGACAGCTTTTTTTAATTTTAATATTTTGTTGGCATCAGTGACAGGAAAACCTTCTGGCAAATGCATATATATGCTCTCTTTTAAGTGACCATTAAGAAAAGCTGTCGTGACATCTAAATGAGTGATATCCATATCTAGCTGTACACTCAGAGCAAATAATAAACGCAAAGTTGAATGCCTTATAACAGGGGAAAAGGTTTTTTGGTAGTCGATGCCAACTCTTTGCGTAAAGCCTTTAGCTACCAATCGCGCACGATATCTCACTCTATTGTCACAATCACGCTTCTTTTTTAAAACCGCACTGACTGCACTACACTTGCGTTATATGGAGTTTCGACAACTTCCCATACCTCGTTGTCTTTAAACGACTGCAGCTCCTCTTCCATCGCCTGCAACCATTGTTGTTTCTCAGGACCACTGATGGCTTCTGCAAATGTCATCTCATCTTCTCCCACGTATGTGCTGCAAATCCATAACGGTCAGGTTTCTTCCTCTGTCGCTTTAGACACTCTTCATTGGCTGCTGGATCAGATATGACAGTTCTCGGTGAAGTGTCATCTGAAGCGTGTTCTTCTGCTTCTGATTTCACCTGTGACGAGGCTTCTGTGTGGTGAGATGTATCTTCCGAGCATGGCTGCTCTCCTCCTGCTTCATACTCCTCTTTTCCATCATCCACGTCGAGGTACTCGGACTCTGAAGCACTCGAACTTGGCTCATCCAACAGTTCAGGTTTAACAACAGATTCCTCCATAAACTCCCCCACTGAATCTGTGTTTTCTATACATACTGCAGCTGTGTCATCACTCCTTTTCTTCTCTAGGATCACAACATCTCGACTTGTAGTAACTAGGTTTCTCACTGGATCATAAATTCTGTATCCCTTAATATTATCTGAGAAACCTACAAGTATATGCTTCTTGGACTTCTTGTCCCATTTGGTCCTTTTTTCTTTCGGGACGTGTACCATGACAGGGCTACCAAAGATGCGCAAGCCTTCTAAATTAGGCTTCTTTCCTGTCCAAATCTCATATGGAGTACTGAGCGGTTTTTTAAGTACACGGCAGTATTGGCAGCTTCTGCCCAGAACCTCTTGTCTAGGCCTGCTTCGAACAGAAGACATCTGGCTCTTTCGACAATCGTACGATTTGACCGTTCGCTGAGACCGTTCTGTTCAGCTGTGTATGGGCTGGTTTTCTGGTGCACTATGCCTTCACTCTTCAAGAAACCTTCAAAATCTTTACTACAATATTCACGGCCTTGATCCGATCTTAAGATTTAAATTTTCTTGTTTTGACTGTTTTCTGCCATCGACTTGAACTCTTTAAAATAACTTAATGCTTCACTTTTCGCTTTCAAGAAATATATGAAAGTCATTCTGTTAAAGTCATCGATAAACAGTAAGAAATATCTTGCACCACCAATTGAATTTTTCTCCATAAGACCACAGGTGTCACTATGGATAATTTGCAGGATCTCTGTGGCTCGCGTACCCGTGGAGAAGGGTAACCTTGACTGTTTACCTTCACAGCATACTTCACAGTTTGACTTACTTGCTGTAAAAGTTCCAGGATAATCTATTCCATCAACCAATCCACGCTTCATTTTGTTCAAATCATTGCTGTTGATGTGCCCTAACCTCCGATGCCAAGTGTCACCATCAGCCACTGAAGAAGTCAGCAGACAGCTCTGTGTTGTTGTTTTTTGTTTTAGCTTGTAAACACCATTGATAAGGTCTGCTTCCGCCACTAAATCTCCTAGTTTGTTGCGGATCAAGCATTTGTTGGGTTCGAAAACAACACTATTTCCGTTCTTTATCAACTCACTGACTGATAAAAGGTTAGTCGTAAGACTCGGCACGCACAATACATTCTTTACGTTTACTTCGTAACCATAACTAGTTGTTATTTCCATATCTCCCGAACACATAACGGGGACATTTTGTATTGTTTGCTACAAAGATTTCTGGAAAACTTGGCGAATACTGTTTGTTTTTCAGCCAGTTTTCATTCGCCGTAAGATGCATACTGACGCCGGAATCAACGTAAAAGTCACATTTATTGAAGTTTCCACTGAGAAAAACAACGTTGAAAGCGTTAGTCTGTTTTTTCTTCTCTGACTTTTCATGTAAAAGTGGACATTGGCTCCGATAATGCCCATTTTCTTTGCATTTGTAACAGGTTATTGTTTTCGTGTTGACACTTGAGTTTGACGTAAACGAGTTTGGTTGTCTGTGCTTGCTAGTGTTGCCATAGTGAGACTTCTTTCTCCCATAATTCTTTGCAAGTAATGCTGAGTTACATTCCGTTTCACTCACTTGGGCAGATTCCATATCCAGTAATTTGGTTTTTATTGAATCGGCCGTTATACTGATACCAGAGTGCTCGATAGCCATGATCATAGGCATAAATCGTTCTAGTAAACCAGCAAGCATCAATGAGCCAACCCATTCATCATTGATTTCAAAACCTGTGCCGTTTAATCGCTGCGAGGTTTCCACTATTTGCGTCACATAATTCGTCATGTTGTCACAACTTTCTAATTTGATAGATATTAAATGACGAAGCAAAGTAATTCTCCTCGAAAATCCCGAATCGTCGAACAAAGTCTTCAATTTTGTCCACAATTCCTTCGTGGTCTTCGCATTCTTTATGTGCACAAATAAAGATGAATCTATCGTCAAAATCAGTTTTGCTCGTGCTTTGCATCTGCAATCGTTTCGTCTGTAGCTGGTTCTAGCTTGAGGTACTTGTCCGCGCCCTCAAGTATCAGCAAATTTTCGACCGCGAACGCCCAACCGTCGTAATTTTCGCGACCCTTCAGCTTTGGCACGTTCGTCAGAAAATGAGAACTCATTTTCAGCACTAAACACACGAAAAACTAACAATAACTAAAACTTTTCAATTAAATACGCCCATAACCTATTAAAACACGGGGATGGCGGTTGACAAGTAACGGGGTTTAATATCACATAACACTTTGACAGATAATACAGAAAACAAAAGATAATGTCAAGTTTTTAATATCGAATCATTTACTCTTAAAATGTTGTATAAAAACTGTGCAATTTTAATTCCGCATATACGTTATATATCTTGTTACTCGTATTTATAGCCTGAGAGTATCATTTGAAATATTCAAATATTCTTGTAGCCAATGAATTACAAAGGCTTTTCACGGCACAAACAGTGAGATGAAAAGTTTTACCATTTCGTTGATGCTTCGTATTGATCAAATGTTTGCTTTCTTGGAAATTAAGTTACTGAAAAGATCAATACAAAATAAAGGTGCCTCGCTTTTGACCTGATATCAAGTTAATTTGTCCGAGTGTTTTTTTTATTTACACTGGCCGGTCGCAATCGTTTGCTTATTCACGCACACCGTGACAAGAATTAAGAGGGAGCCTAACAGGTTATTCTTAAAAAAGTTGTTGCAGTTAGTAAATTCAGATAACTATTCATGAGCCGCAAGTGAGTAATAAAATTTGTTCTCTAGACACTGCTCTCTAGAGAACTAATTTTATTACTCACTTGCGGACGAATCACTAAATGGTATTTCACACCCAATCCAAACGATATCTGAGCGTTTCTCAAAAAAAATGACACTATTATTAATTGTACTTCTAGGATTTTTTTTTTAACTATTTCCACTCAGAATCAGGAGCTCTTTCGACCCTGGTAGGACAAAAAACTGTCCCAAAGATATTTTTCCTAATGTGTTACCATTTACCATACACTTTGTATGGTGGTAACACAATAGGAAAGTTCAAAAATGTATGAAAATTTTGGGACACTTTTTTTCTCCTATTGGGATGGAAAGACATCGTGATTTTGAGTAGAAATAACATAAAAGTTGCAGAAAATCTCCGAAAAAAGGTAGTGGCATTTTTTTTGAGAAACGCTCATCTGCTGTGTGCTAAAACACTTTAGCATGTGTAAAAGGATAAGCATTCTCTTTGACAAAAAAAAGAGAATGCTTATCCTTTTACACATGCCATTAGCTGTTGAGTTGTAATGGGAGCAATATCTCTTACGCAATAATTTACTCTTTAGCAAATTGATATCACCTAAGTGAAAATCTTAATTTATAACCCACGCCCAACACACCACAAAACGAATAACTGTTCCTAGGTGTGCCGGGGTTACCTACACATAAGGACCAAGGCCACTCATGAATTGAAGTTTAAACATTAATCTATTAACAACAATCATTATACCACAACTAAGCTTATTAAATTACTCCCCTAATATCGTAATAGCGGGTTAAGTTTGAAATTGCTGCGTCACAGCAACATAGTTTGGAGTTGATTATATTTCGGCGAGGTTCGGGGGTGCCTCGAATCTCGTGTACAGCGTTCCAGTAATGGGCCTGCTACTGGCTCGGAATATTAATTCAGACGTTTTAGGAGTTCGGCTTTCGTTTTATTATTTAAACAGGTCACTGATTAGCAATAATGGCCAGTTTTAACGAGGGCTGATGAAGTTTCTTGCAATCTTAATTAAGTTTTGTAAGTAATGGTGTTATGTGCATTAACGACAGAATAAATAGATATTTTTGGACGTTTACGTACGACCAATTACCAATCACAAATGCTCAATCTCAAACTAATCAAAACCGCAGAAATTTGAATTTTGAAATCGTTCATAGGACCTTGTAACGATAGCTCACGGCCATGTTTCCAATGTCGATAAAATACACTTTGACTACAATACTTATCACTTTACAGCATAATTACTCAGAAACGAAGTGACACAAAAATAGGACCATTTGAAAAAATTATTATGTGGACTCATTTTCTAAGGGACTATTTTATAGCGGCTTACTGTGTTCTACCCCCAAATTAAAGAACACTGTTAAAGAGCGCAAACTTTTTAAAGGAAGTGTATAAGACAGTAAATTAGTAATATACAACCCCTGTACTTATTGCAAGTACCTATACTGCTCATGTACGAATTCCAAAACCAAGAAGTAGGGCTGAACAGTATGTTGAAAAGTAATGACAGGATATGCTATGCACGTCCCTGCGCCGGCGAATCGGTAACCATCGAAGCTTAGAACGGAATTCAGAGATATGATCATACTTGCGTAGACCAAATAATATATTTGCAGCCTATCAAGTAGCTCCTCGTTGAGGTCCAGAAACGCAATATTACCATAGTCCAGAAGAGGAAGCAAAAGAGATTGAGTAAGAGTCAACTTGGTATATGTGTATATAATATTATTGTGTACACAACACACTTGGAACAAGTACTAGAGCCTAAGAGAAATATTTAAGGGGCTCCCATACGCCAATGACCTTCGATCTGAATCCCTTAGTTTTCTAAAGTTTTTTGTAGCTTATTATATTTACAACAACGGCTTTAAGCAAGGCATGCGTACGTGAAACGAAGGGCCGACGAAGCGAGTTTCTGGCGGGAGCCCAGGCGGAGGGCGGGAGACTGAGTCCCAGAAACGAAAGCGGGGCTCCGTCGAATTTAGGAAATTATTTTACTACTTTTGGGTTAGCAATGATTTATTAGGATAGCATTTTCTTTAATAGGATAGTAAGATGTTATAATTTGGGTTATTATTTCACATTAATAGGAGATAAAATTTTGGTGATCATTTACAATTTTTGGGTTAGCAATGATTTATTAGGATAGCATTTTCTTTTATAGGATAGTAAGATGTTATAATTTGGGTTATTATTTCACATTAATAGGAGATAAAATTGTGGTGATCATTTAACTATTTTTGGATTAACAATGATTTATTAGGATAGCATTTTCTTTAATAGGATAGTAAGATGTTATAATTTGTGTTACTATTTCACATTAAAATGGAGACAAAATTTTGGTGATCATTTACTATTTTTGGCAGTAAAAAGTATTTTTTGGTGTTATATTTTACTATATCTGGTGGTCCGTTAAACATATGCCTTTAAGCAATATAATAATATCCCATATTTACTTCAAAGTTCGTTGTTTTCGAGATATTTGGCATCAAAGTTGAACAATTTTAGGCCAAAGAACTGGTGTTTTAGCCATAACTTTTGTGTTAATTGGTTTAAAATGAAAACCCTAGACCAGTTTTTAGAGACGTTACAGACATACCCAGATATGTAGATTTCGTATATATATGTTAGATCTTTTACGTCAATAGAGATACGAAATAAGTGTTTTTTTAGACAATGTTTAAGAAAATCATACAAAATTAAGTATTCATTTGTTTCAAAATCCGGTAGACGAAAATGGAGATAAAAGATTGAAGAACCGATAGCCGTTTGATTTATAATTCTATCTGTAGTGCAATAGTAGGAGATACGATTCAAAACTAGGGTAGCCCCTTAAGAGCAATTTACCAATAAACATTAATAATCATCAAAGCACGAAGAACATTTTTGTGTGAATGATTTAATGAAATTCTAAAACTTGTAGTACTACTTTTAGTACTTACGCCCTTCAGTCAAAATCATTAGATTATTCCGCAATTCTCTTTATAAATACTACGACTTCAATCAATTTTTCGACAGAGTTCGTCAACAGGTTCACGCTATTATTGTCGCGAATAGTCACTTCACGATGATTTCACTTCTTTGTAGTTGTTCGGAGTGTCGCGAATGAGGGTTTCCAGAATGTATTATGTCACCAGCTGGCAGCACCGTGGCGAGAGGTCTAGGTGTCAAAATCCACCAATCATATTTAATCATCATCAATTTGATTGGTGGATTTTGACACCTAGACCTCTCGCCACAGTGCTGCCAGCTGGTGACATAATACATTCTGGAAACCCTCATTGTGACAGTTGTATTGTGTTGTCGGAGCGTGTAAGATCGCCTTAAGAGATTATTTAACCTGGCAAGGTAGTGGTATCTGTTACAGGAGTTAGAAAAGATCACGCCGTTGAATTGAAAGAGCATGAGAAATGCCGGCGATTGTGAAGTAACTAAGCTAAAGTGGTTTATCATCGAGGATCTCTAGGGGGCTACGCAAACGGTCCCTTACAAAGCTAAGTGTCTTAGTTTCTTAGTACTATATGAGTTATTTGTGCTGCTATGATCTATAATCTATAACATGCATATTCTAGATGGTCCCTATGAGTAGTAATTCCTGATTCCACTGTGATGTAATGATAATAACATGCTACCAGTAGCCTGACAGGAGTGTGGACGCAGCGTGGTGGCACACAGACGTAATGTGTTGATAGCAATGTACCCCTAGGAGACTACGATACTATACTATAACAGACAATGATACAATGAGGACTGACAAGAGAAGACATAACGACTGACCAATACCAGTATGACAGAGTTTAGACTGATGGTATGTAGATATAAAGACAATATAGATAGGAGGCCCATCTATAGTTGCTCGGCCGATAGGCGTGACCCTGACACAAGAATATAAGTGCACGCACCTTTGTGGCTAACCTCCCAAAGTGCAAAGAGCTGTCAGTATGAGTTAAGATGTACGATATGATTAGTATGTTTACAAGAAGTAATACGATTCCAGTCGTTTGGTAGTTAGAACTGGTATGTACTGAGTTCTAAGGCCTAAGTAACTGTGTTATTATGTAACACTCAGTCTGGCAGAGAGCGAAGCAGAAGCGATGCAGAATTCTACGGATTACGTTAGATGATTTAAGGTAGGATTCCAATGATCTCTCCTTAAATCATATTAAAACTTAACGTGACGTGAATCTTAACGCAGTTTGAGTGTATTATACAAGAATTAATAACATATAATTAATGTGTAACATTACAATATGAAAGGACGTGGCGCCAATTATGCCGTTGCAAAACCGAGGTTTCAGCGCTTTACAAAATGTATGGAACCAAGAGCTCACTCACACAATGCCATCTACATAGTGAAACTGTTTATATTAGCAGTCTTTGTATTTTGTAACTGCTAGAAGGCATTTACTCTGTCTAAGAGTAAAATAATGTTATAGGATATAGAAATAATTTATATACATACGACTATTGATTACATGTTTACTGTTCAGTGCAGGGCTGTTATACGGAGTGCGTTCATGCGGGGTGCCTGATCTTACCCATCACGGCTTACGAAACTGACCTATGCCCCGCTATTCTGTAACTGGTTTTAACTTCACCTAACCGATCACCCACAAATGTACCTTGACGCCGCGATTCGTTATAACTCAGCGTAATCAGAAGTCTAGTTCCGTTAGGTTAGGCATGACGGGTGAGGTGAGGCGCATTAGCGCGTTCCGAAAAACAGCCCTGATTACGCTTAGTTACTACCCTGATACAAAAATTGATATTAAAAAATCGAAATACGTCTGTTTTGTGTTTCTTGCTGCGTAAAAACTACCTACTTACACTGCGACTTTGCCTATTATACGAACACTAATATTATAAGTCAGTACATAAGGAATAAAATTTATTATCATAAGTTTTCTTCAAAATCTATATCTATATTTGACTCAAATTGACACTTCATTATTTTTCACGTTTCTTGGGATTCAAGAAAAAAGTGTTTATTAATTAAATCAAACAGTTTGCAATAACACTTAATGAAACTTGAGTCTACTGATAACACTATAATGATAATATACCGATGAAGGATAGTGATGCGTAAATTAAGAATATGAGTTGGTGTCATGCAAACGTGAAACTTGAAAGTACGTACTTATGTTACAGATACAGGTACAGTCGAGGTCAAAGAAATGTTTACACTTTTGCACCTTATTGCCCTGTAATAAGGTGCAAAAGTGTAAACATATTTTTGAACTCGACCGTACAATGCGAGTCGTGTATTGTTTTCTGTTCCATAATCATAGACTCATAGAATCATAGATTTATTTTTCGTTCCTTCACTACCTTCGTGAAGTAGGTAGTGAAAGAACTCTTATCTAGCTGAAGGAATTAGATGATTATAATAAAAATAAAAAACTCACTTATGTCTGTTTTTCAAGTTTATCTTTTAAGACACTACAGACTTCTTGTATTCATATTCTCTTCGACATCCTAGCGTTATCCCGATTGAATATCTATCTATCTACCTATCGATAAAGATAATTCCAATCATTATCAAAAAAATGTTGAAACATAAATAGTTGCAATCTGAAACAAAGCGAACGTCAATCTTATCTCTGTGCAATAACGCAGCGTATATTTATGAAGAAAAACATATCCAATCCCAATCGTTACATGGACAATTGGTCAAATAATTTATTATGTTATCCGCTTTGGTTTGTCCAATATACATGTCGGAACAGCCCGGTCCGGTGCGTATAAGTTATAGCCATTTTGCCAGAGGTTAAAAGACAAGATAATATCATGGATTTAACCCGCATCCCTTCAGCCCTTCTTTGCATATAAATAATCAAGAATGGAAAAACGGGATTTCAAATGGAGGTAGTTTTCGACGCTTGACAAATTACAAAGTAAATCAATGTTTGGGATATTACATGAAGCACTATGTAATATCCCAATCATTAATTTACCTTATTGAGAAATTTGACTGGTTGTTAAATATTATATTCTTTTATTGAGATATTATTTACCTGACCTTTAGTTATACAATAAAAATATTCTATTCTGTTCTATTCCATTCTAATGTCCCAGACTGGTGGCATTAACATGTTTTAGGATGTAAAAAGACAAACAGCTTTTTAGTCCAAAAGTATGCAGCACCCCTGTTTTCTTCAAAAACGCATGGTTACACGGAGAAAAAAATATTTTACAATATTACCAGATTGTATAGTAGTTATGATTCTGGTGTAGGAAACAAGATTTCAGCTATGGTTAACAGTTATTTTTTTTATAACAACAAGTCATATTTTTGCTAATACTAGAATATTCTAGTTAGAATATTCTAGTTCACGAAAACTTTGATATCGTTTTGGTAACCATTTAATAGTTACAGACTAAAATATGCATTTAGTTTTCAACACTTTTCGATAATTGCGACGTTTACAATATTTATTTATTCTGTTCAACATCATCTAGTTTAACACACCAATAATAAAATTGTGTTTACATAATCTTTGTGTAAGCTCCAACTTATGTAATCAATTTATAGGTAATAGATATCTTAGTACCTTTTAGTGGATTTTTAATACCCATTACCTACTCGAAATTTCTTGATTACTAGGAATATTTTTACTCATAACTAGATACGTTCTCTTTTGTCTAACATACTCTTTTTAATGATAACAATAAAAGGTAGTACCAGCAACAATAAAAAAATGTTGGCATTACAATATTATCGCACACTAAGCAAAACATAATTTACGTGGAAGAAAAACTGTTCTGTCCACAAGATACGACGACTGAGGCCCCCCGCGCCCTTCCGCCGCCGCCCGCAGCGCCCAACGCACGCACAGTCTATAATTTTCACCGAACCGACTTCATTGCCAGTGTCGTCCATAAATGAATCAGGGTGCATAAAAATCATAAAAAATCTGTCTCAAACCAGATAAGACAAAAAATGATGAGTGTTACAATTATAACTGTATTACTAGTGTAAAAGGTACGCACTACACTAAAAACGTGATTGTTATTTTTAGATGTAGAACTTGATTGTTTACCAAAGTTCGGTTTAATTGAAAATTTATATGTTGTTGGTAGTGATAAGGTTATATAGGAGTGTTCTGTTTTTGAAACTATGTTTTAATGAAAAAAAAATACTGTTACGAAGTTGCATGTACACAAATAATAAATGTTTTGCTACCAAAATGATCTCTGTAATTATAAGTGCAATACGCTTACTATAGTACCGCCGATATGTAACATTAAGGGTGCCACTTTAAAAATAAAACGAATATTTAAAAAAGTTTGTTTTTATCCATTGTAATTTATTCAGGATTCAGATTTTTCTGTCTATGTTTCAGGCCACCAGACACATTATTGAGGACTAAACCAATATACTGCCGAGTTAAACACCTTAAGTAAGTCTTCGCGACAACAAAAGCATGTTAAAACGAAAACATGCAACACTCAGTTCTAACATGCTTTCGTTGCGACGAAGACACCTACGATGTTTAACCTAATTTTACTTAACTCGACAATATATTATAGTTTTAGTCCGCAATAATGATTGAACACTAATATAAAATTGTCTCTACAATATGTATAGTAAACAGAACATACTGTATATTTCATGCCACAGTAATTATATTTAACACAAACAAAAGTCTGGTAATCTGGTGGTACTGCATATAGTACACAGAAATTGTTGATTATTGCACTCCGCTAAAATGATAGTGAACACTAATAAAAAATCTGGTGTTCTTAATAGTACACATAGTAAACAGAGACTATTGGGCGTTTCAAGTCCGCAGTAATGATATTGAACACTACTACAATATCTGATAAACTCTACCCTGTCCTATAATGATGGCTACAGATAGGTTTTGTATACTACACAAAATTTGTTTTCTACGATACTAGGTAAGTGGGTAATAGGAACTAGAAATTATTTGGTAAAGAAGTAGATTTTTCTAGTAATGTGTAAAAAAGGTATAGTTGTCACATATAATACAATAAAATCAAGTCAAATTTACAATATTCTGTTAAAGGAAACTAGTTTTTTTTCTCCGTGATATTTCACAATTATAAAAATACACGTTGACGTAAAATATATAAAAATATATACGAGAGGTATATAAAAAAATCTAGAAAACTTAATTCCATATACTATATTTTCTAGGTAGTTTTTTATTTTAGTTATAGAATTAAAGGCTAGAAAAAGATGGGTTTATAAAAAGAGCAATTGCATTTTTACCTAGCCATTCTGTCCGTCTTCGGCTTAGCTCAGTAACCATTACTACTAGAAAACTGTAATTCGGCATGGGTGTATAATCAATCACGCCGACAAAACAGTAAAATAATACCTTGAAAAAAAAATTGCTAAATGGCCGGCTAAATAGCTACTACTGGGGATGTGAAAAAAATCGTGGTAGTAGTACATATAATGAATTTAAAAGAAAAACTATCATGGACAAGTAGGCATAAGTAGTACCGAGTAATAGTCGACCAACTTAATGTGTACTTGGAAAGGCCAATTATTGCTAAAATTATTAATAATTAGTGGATTGTAAGACACCAGTCAGCAGTTCTTAAAAGTATAATTGAAATATTTGGTTTCCAGAAAGCATACTCAGTTAAGTATGAATTATACCTACCATAGTACGAAGATATAAAGTAAATTATGAAGCACTCGGACGTTTGCCTTATATGATTTAAAGTATGTCCATACGAATTAAAGTATCTAAACTACCCAGCTACTACCTAAACCGAAGTTGGCAGCTTTGATAGGTAGGTGTATGTGTCGAAAATCGGTATCACAGTTACCATTTTTTGCATTACTACTAACACTTTATATTAAGTTCAAAATTATTGCTAGGAGAGACTTGATCCCACGGGACACTTCCCCTGAGAACTTAAACACTACAAAAAGTGCCAATAAATGGAATTAACTCTACTGTCTGGCTAGGAAACTAGAAGGGAGGTAAGATTGGAATGGTAGAGATGCATTTTCCATGTGTTTGCATTTTTCGTAGCTTTTTAGATAGGGCATCAAGTTTCCTTTTCCCCATCTAAAAACAAGTGGAAAGTAGTTTGGTAAAAGTTAATTGTTTATGTTTTTCTGTTATTTAAAGTATATAATTATTATTAATGGATATTATTATTTTTGATACCTAGTCCCTAACTAGTTTTGATTGTCAAATTACTTTTAAAAAAATATGAAGATTTTTTCTTATCCTGTTTTTTTATGGATGCTTATTTAAACTTTATACCTATTGGAATTGAAATTTTAAAGTACTCTTTAAAATAAGTAAAAAACAATAAAGTAGTTATGCTGGGCAGATATCGCTTTGGCAATCTGAAATACTGCATAAATATTTTAATTTCTTTCAAAACAGCCCTTACTATAGTTGGTTAAATGGTTAATCCGGGAACAAATTAAACATAAGTAGTTGCTTCATTCGATTTTCGAGGTTCGGTCTACGGCATGATGGTGTCGCTTCAATGGTTCTTCTGGGATTTTTTTTTGGGGCTGTTTTCACTTAAGCGACGTTTATTTTCGAATCCAGCAAGTTTTAGGGAATGACATTAATCTAATTAAATAGCAAAAAAAATAACCCGTGCATAGAACCCAACTCTCTAAGATAACTAGAAAAAAAGTTATGATTTATTAGTGAAAAAAAAACTTTAAAACGCTCTCCTGTAAAATTCAAAAAATGGCGCTTCAGTGGTTTTGCCTTCCACCGTCGATATATAAATTTATTATTATTATTATTTAAATATATGCGGCTTGACAGATTTCTTGTTGCAAAAAAATTTTTTTTGTTCGTCAATTAATATTTATCAAATTTCCCGAAGTCCCATTGAGTTGTCATTTTAGGGATTAACCGGATATCTGGATAATGGAAAAGGAAGGTGGCCATATAAACTTCTCAATTATACTAGATTAACCCGTCGTTTTCGGGCTCATTAGAACCCTCTCAACGAGTATTTGAAGACTGTGAAAAAAAGTACCAAATTAAAATTTCTGACAGCAACTTATTTTTAAGTTTTATTAAGTAGCATAAAACGTAGTTACCTACGACAGAGAAAGTCGACGATTTTACGACCATGATTGACAAATTTAATTAACTTTTTGCTAAACATTTGTACTCGTTTCTGTAAATATACGCAACATAATAAACGGGTACCTATCTATCAACAGCAGCTGTACTAGGATATTTGATTACGTCATCATGTTTATTTTAAGTCAAATGGAATTTCATAAAACTCGCGCACTGGAATCTTAAGCTTCTTGAAATATATTTTGTAGAGAAAATGAACTGGAAATAGTATTTTACGTATTTGAATCGTAGGTATATTAAAGTTTTTGGATGTAAGTACGTCCACTTTTCTTGCCATCGTTGAAAAATAACCTCTTTTAAAGGAATATTTTAGCGACTTACTACAAATTATTTTGTTGTATCATAGTGTTTTTGAATATACCGTACACAAGTCCTCGGTATTCATGATATTGTTTTATAATAAAATACCTAAAGCAGATACTTGTATTTTATAGTATTAGGTACAGTATAAGTTTTTGAAATTACATCGTGTGAAATTGCTATATGTACCTACTCTACAATGATTGTACAATAGAGATTCACGTGGTTCCAAGACAGCCATTGAAAGACCGTCTACATAAAATAACTAGCCGATATTTATTGGCATATTAAAGTACGATTTTACGACATTGTTTCATGGATACTAACATCCATTGTCAAAACTATGTTTGATTACATACCCGAACTAGTGTATAGAAGTGTGACCTACTGAGGAACTTATTTTGCCCTTAATAAAGCGCAGAATCCGTGTGTTTCCTACCAGTATAACATGAACTGCAAACATGACATCTACCAACTGCAAAAATGTCACAGATTTGAATGGGTACGTATCAGAATGTCTAAAATTTAAAAAACTAACGTCAAATAACCTACGTTTAAAATCCCTAAAATCTAAGTACTTAATGGTTGTTTCACCTAAATTCAAAATACCGAAAGCTTAAAATGGCTACGTATGGCAATGTCTAAAATTAAAAAAACTAATAACCTACGTTCAAAATCCCTAAAATCTAAATACCTAATGGTTTTTCACCTAAATTCAAAATACCGAAAATTAAAATGGCTACGTAAGGCAAAGTCTAAAATTAAAAAACCTAACGTTAAATAACCTACGTTCAAAATCCCTAAAATCTAAATAGGTACCTAATGGTTTTTTCACCTAAATTCAAAGTACGGAAACTTAAAATGGCTACGTATATAAAACTAACGTAAAATAACCTTGGTTCGATATCACTAAAATCTCTAATAATCAAAAATATCTAATGATTTTTTCACTTATAGTAAGTTTTAATAACAAGTTTTTCCGCTCTTTTATAAAAAAATACAAGACGAAAGCAAAGCTCCCGCTTCCGTCTTCTAACCTATCCGCGATCCGAGTCGGTTTTGCCACTAAGTCCCTGTTCAAAGGATGGGCATCAAATACGCTTTTGTCTGAGATCAACCAATGCCAAGATGGGCCTGGTGTAGGTATCGTCGGCAGTACTTGGCAGTACGGAACAGGGATTTAGTGGCAAACCGACTCGGATCACGGATAGATTAGAAGACGGACTTTCGTGTTCGATGTTATTTTTTTATGAAAGGGCGGAAAAAAACAACAATATGAGACTATTTCTTTTTTATATTTACACATAAACAACGATAAATTTTATCAATCTACACTCATTTACGCTCGCGGAACCTAATCTACTACTTCATACAAATAGCTCCCAAGTGCATCATTGTAAGTATTTTGACCAATTGGTATTTCAAATGTGTATCAAACTTGGGTGTAATAGGTATTGATATTTTAAACATTAGATATTTAGTCCAATTGGTATTTTGAACTTAGGTAATTCGTAGGTAGGTGTTAGTTGCTTAGGTATTTCAAACTATTAGGTATTTAGATTTTAGGGATTTTGAACGTAGGTTATTTAAAGTTAGTTTTTTTTAAGTCTTAGACAGATACGCTTGGATTTTATTAGATGTCTGAAAAGTCTGGTGTTTTACTTATTTGGCATCAGAATTTAGAGTAGAGGTAACTTATTCAAAACGAACTGGTAATAATTCCATTATTTTGTTTTTTCTTAGTTATCAAGAGTAATTACCCTCTCACTAGAATGGACCAATTGCTCTATTCGAATAATATAGTAAAGACAGTATGAACAGATAAAAACCTTAATCATTAAATTAACAGGTTATTGAACCGGGTAGCAGTGGTTTTTGGGGTCGTGTGGAATGACGAACTCTAGCAGGTATAGTGTGATAGTATGCAAATGTTTTCTATGTATTTAAGTACTAGCTTCTGCCCGCGACTCCGTCCGCGTGAAACTCGTTTATATTGTAGCTCCATACAAACTTTCACCCCCACTTCATCCCCTTGGGGGATGATTTCCGTGATAAAAACTATCCAATGTCCTTCGGTTCAGCGGTTTAAGCTTGAAGAGGTAACAGACAGACAGACTGACACACTTTCGCATTTATAATATTAGTATGGATTTATTTATCTATACAAGTCATATCATAGTCTAGTACCCATAGTACAAGCTTTGCTTTGTTTGAGAAGGTCGATTTGTATAAGATTGTCTGAAAAACAAAATTGAAGTTAGTAAAAGCCGGCGAATTCTCTTTGCGGAAGTTATATTATAGATTGCACAGACACATTGTAAGTTATAAAGTTACGTAGGTAGTGACAAGAACGAATGATTGAATTAGGCGTTCTAGTCGTATCTTTGCTGGACTTGCCATGAGTTCAACATCATCACCGTCATCATATAAACCGCAAGACGTCAACTGCTGAACAAAAGGCTTCCCCATAGAGTGCCATTATGACCGATCCTGCGCCACTCGCATCTAGCGGACTCGCGATCTTGTCATCAAACAATACATGTAAATTATGTAAAACCCAAACAAATCGGTGGGAAACGGTAGTATGATTTAAGCATGGAATCAATTTACTCTATCTAATAGGTAATCATTCACAGGAGGAAAATCTAATCCTTCTGGGTAATTTAACTCAATGGTTAGAAAGAATTCTGCCGAAACCCACTATTCTTTAAGCGGCTGTAAAAAGTTTATGCCGACTTAGTCGGGGATTTGTGGACGTTTATAAATAGTAAGGTAGACTAGGGCCGAGGCTAGCATGAGTAATTCTCTTTCCAACAGCTTTTTTCAAACTTTAACGAGTACGACATCGAACACATTTGCAGACCCTCAACGTTAAATATTGCACCGTAAACTGTCATCCGATGTAGTGTAGGTACTGTTAAACTTCCCAATTTCCCATACAGTCGGATTTTTTAAACGAACGTATTTAATCATCGGTCATAAACATTTTAAGTATTAGTTCTTTCAGTCTTTCCTCTGGACACTTCCAAAGGTGTAAAGGTGGTTTTCCACCGGCGAGGCGAGGCGGGGCGTGGATGGGCGAGAATTGAAATTAGTATGGGACTTACTACCTATTTCCACCGCGCGCGCGCGCGCTCAGTGCAAATAGGTTCTATGTACCTGAACCGTTTAATTATTTTGTCTATAGTTACGTACCGTTTGTTCATTCTTTTGAGCCATTAATGATGATCTATTGTTAGGTTAGATAACTTGAGAATTATAGTGAAAATAATCAAATTTTAACGACATTTTAAAGTTACACAACAGTAAAAAAAGAGGTATAACAACGGAACCATTTATCGAAAAACTTCGTAGCAATATCGACTAATATATAATATTTTATATCATTTATTTCGGGTCTTTCGATGTCTGAAAAACCTCAACAGTTTTCTTTCGTAACCTTAAGCTACATAGTTTCGTTTTATTACAACAATGACGAAAAGTGATAAAAAAGCAAAGAAATTTACAAGAAAATTGCCTTTGATTTCCATAATCTATTTCAACGAATTTTTACAGTCATAAATCCTAAATGATCTGATACGTGCGCATATTTTCTAGTAATTTTGAACCATTTTTTTTTACTCATCATGCTACATATGAAGGAGTAGCAGTAAAAATAAGATGCCAGCTTAGCAGTTAAATGAAAAATATGCTCCCGTCGCTTCAGGAGCGTCCCTGGAGAAAATTAAGGTGGCCAGGAAAATATGCTCGGAATTATCACAACTCTTTCACGTTAGCTTCGAGAAGCTTATCTTATACTGCGTAGGTATAGGTTCATGGTATAGGAAAATTAATTAGAATTGGACTTGTGAAGAAACTGATTCAGCATATATACGGTATTTTCTATTACTACAGGTAAATCTGAGAACAAGTGCGAGCATTAGAATGTGAAAGTTAATGTGTAATAGGTACCTGTAATATTTGAAAGTATATAGATTAGGTAGTATAAGGTAATATCTTAAATTGTCTTTAAAAATTATAGACTTGCCGGTTCACCATCATTAAATTTGATACTTAGTTCGTCGTTAAAGTCGTTATTGTTCACAAGAGTGACAGTAATAATTAATTAATATAAATGGCTACGGCAGGCTAGTAATTCAGGCATGCGGCTACCAAACGACGGTCGTGGGTTCGAATTCCGGCTCGTACCAATGAGTTTTTCGGAACTTATGTACGGAATATCATTTGATAGCTTTTCGGTGAAGGAAAACATACACTCGAGAGCAAAAGTTTCGGGTCACTAGCATTTACTTCAATATCTTGAAAACGAATAAAGCTATCGTATTGAAATAAATTGAACCTTATAGACAATTTAATAATCCTTCATTACACGTATAAAAACTTATTGGTTGGCGTGAAGTAATGGCATTAAAAAAGTTATAAACATAATGATCCCTTTTTTTCAAATCAGAACTTCTAATTTTCGCAACTATTTTTGCTTTTGTTTTTGTTCTGTCATAAAATGTATTTATAAGAAGTCTTCTAGGTATCCAATAGTCATTATTAAAGTAGTAATTATGTCACTCACACCTGAGGAATGTACGAGAATCCTCACGATCCTGGAAAATGGAAGCAGTCAGCGAGAAACAGCAAGAATAGTCGGTGTATCGTTGTCTACAGTTCAGCGTATTCGCCAGCGGTTTCTAGAAACTGGTTCAAACCTACGCAGACCAATAACAGGCAGACCCAGGTGTACGACGGCACGGGAAGATCGATATCTAGTCAACTCTATGCTGCGAAATCGGTTTCTTACGGGAACATCACTGACTCATAATTTTTTAGGGCTTGGTAGAAGCAACCCTTCTGCTTGGACTGTAAGACGGCGACTTGCTGAAGGTAATTTGAAACCATTTAGACCCGCAAATGGTCCGAAACTCGAGAGGCACCATCGTATAGCAAGACGAATTTATGGACGCGAACACTCGCATTGGACGATTGAAAATTGGTCAAATGTCGGGTTCTCGGACGAATCAAAATTTATGCTGTATACACACGACGGAAGGGCAAAGGTGTACAGAAGACCAGGAGAAAGATTTATGCAAGCCTGTATTGAAGAAAAGGTGGCATACGGTGGTGGTTCGGTACTCGTGTGGGCTGGAATTTCTGCGGAAAGCCGAACAGAGCTTGTACTGATCGAAAACGGTACTCTTAATGGCGTAAGATACGTGGATGAAATCCTCAACGAGCACGTCGGTCCATTTATGGCAAGACTAGGTGAGAATGCCATCTTTATGCACGATAACGCCCCTCCCCACACTGCTCGTGTAGTGCAAGACTACCTTGATGAGGTGAATATTCGTCCCATGGTGTGGCCAGCACGTAGCCCCGACCTCAACCCGATCGAGCACGCCTGGGACGAGCTCGGACGACGTTTAAGACAACGAGATCCTCCTTTAATTACGCTTCGTGACTTGAAACATGCATTGGTAGAGGAATGGGAGAACATTCCCCAACAGTGTTTCAGAAACTTGGTGTACAGCATGCCGAATCGCATTGCAGCAGTCCAGACAGCACGTGGGGGTAATACCAAGTACTAAACTGTGTTAAAACTACTTGTAAATATAAAAAGTTCAATATTTTCAGTTTTGGTTTTGGAAGCAAAATGACGCCATTTTTAATTTGTCGTTTTAAACATAATAAAATAAATGGTCAGTAGTAAATGTAATGCATTTTATTTTAGTAACATTAAATTGTCTATAAGGTTCAATTTATTTCAATACGATAGCTTTATTCGTTTTCAAGATATTGAAGTAAATGCTAGTGACCCGAAACTTTTGCTCTCGAGTGTAGTGAGGAAACCTGCAATACATCTGGTATATGTGAAGTCCCCAATCCGCACCGGGCCAGCGTGGAGACTACTGCCCGTTCCCTTCAGCAGCGGCACGTGAAAATGTTCGATGGGCAACTCGGTACAATTGAGAGGAGGCCTGTGCCCAGGAGTGGGACGTATATAGTAGGGTGTCCCTTATTTTTCGACCAATTTTTTTTTTTACGCATACCCCCTAAATTTGTTCCATATGTTCTAAAATGCTCCCAAAATAAAAATGAGCTTGATCTATGAACGGGAACCCGTGCCGACTTGAAGCTGAAACTTGCCCGTACAAGTTGCTTAGAGCGATCGAAACATACCGCGTAATCACTTAGTGTAGTGACAATTCGTTGTATCTGGGAGGTATTCGTTTGTTTTTTTTAAAAATGGATATTGAACTACGAAGTTCAAAAAAGGACATTTTCCTAGTGGGTAATATAAAACATCAGATAACAGGAGCGAAATTGCCTTCAAATAGGCAGGTACTAGCAGTTTTTTTTATAATATTCGCGAAGTGAATTTAAAAGTAAACGAAAGTGCTAATCTTGCGATTCGCGAGTGTGTTATCTTTTGGGATAAGGCTAGAATACCTACACGGTCAGTACCTAACTGTGTTAAAAAGCTTGTAGACCTTTACCAAGTTTGGCGTGATTTACAAAAAAATTGTAAGAAAAGCAATGACATTTATAAACGCCGGGAGCACGATTTTCAAGACAACTTGGACAATTTATTTGATATCGCACATGCTGATGCTCTTCAAATGATAAAGATTGAAGAAGATAGAGTATTTTTACAGCAACAGAGACAACCGGGGCGTCAGGGTAGTCTAGCAGGAGTCGACCAAAAATTGGCAGAAAAGGAAGAGCGAGCCCGCCAACGGAAAATAGACGAAGAGAAAAGAAGATTAAAAAACACATCTATTGCTGAACCTTCGTCGTCGTATGATTATTCGCTGGCTCAGAGCCCTACGTCTTCCATTCACGATTTATCGGATCGTTCTCTAGACGAACCCGTATTGACATTGCCTGTTACTCCCCAAGTTACCGTTGTTAAAAGGGGCCGAAAGGACTTTATTTCACCTAAGTTAGTAGCAGCCTTAGATAGGTGTCAACTAAGCACAAGAGATTCCGTTTACGTCATTCAGGCTACAATTGAAGCATTGGACCTAAATATCGATGACTACCCCGTAAATAAATCTTCGATACAACGAATTCGAACGCAGACACGAAAAATTAGGGCTGAGGGAATAAAAACTGATTTCCAAAACAATGTTCCTAAAATTGCAACTATTCACTGGGATGGCAAATTACTACCTGCCATAGACGTACGAAGTTCAAAAGAAGAACGACTGCCGATTGTGATCACTTATGAAGACAAAGAACAACTTCTTGCTGTACCCAAGATTGACAGTTCATCAGGAAAAGAACAAGCTCAAGCCGTTTTAGAAGCCCTTCAAAATTGGGATCTTAATGACAAAATACAGATAATGTGCTGCGATACAACGGCTTCAAATACTGGTCGCTACAATGGTGCGTGTTCAATACTAGAACAAAAAATGGAAAGAGAGCTGTTACTGTTTGCCTGTCGCCACCATGTCTACGAACTCGTTCTGAAAAGTGTATTTGAAGCTAAAATACCACAAGTCACCCGTAGCCCTGATATTCCACTCTTTAAAAAGTTTAAAGATAACTGGAAAAATGTTAATCCAAGTGTCTTTAAAACCTGTCGAGATTTTGTGGAAAAACACGTCAACGATGCAGTCCGCAGTGAACTTCTTGAATTTTATTGGAAAGAGTTAAAGAAAAATACTGTGCGAGATGACTATCGCGAACTCATCGAACTGTCGGTAATATATTTGGGTGGCGATAACGAAAACAAATTAAAAATTAAGCCACCTGGTGCGATGCACCAAGCTCGGTGGATGGCAAGAGCGATTTACGCTATAAAAATGTTTTTGCTGAAAGACCAAATAAAAATCAGTGTAAAGGACAAGCGAGCATTGCAAGATGTTTCTCTATTCATTGCGACTTCATATGTCAAACCATGGCTTCAGTGCAATATGGCCGTAAAAGCTCCTAATCAGGACTTGTGTTTTCTAAAAACATTGAAGAGGTATGAAGCGATTGACAAGGCGATCTCAAAAGCAGCTTTAGATAAATTCTGCAAACACTTGTGGTATTTGACGGATGAGGTTTCCATTTTAGCGATTTTCGACGAAGAGCTAGATGACGAAGTGAAAATGAGGATGGTTTCTAATATATTTGATAATTAAACCACATATTTATAAAAATATAACAGAGTTTATTCAGCACATAGGATTAAGAAATACGACGTTGACAAGAGTGACAAAAACAGTTAAGTGACAATACGGAGTTGGCCAGGATTAAAACAAGGTTTATATCGGCTACAAAATGAAACCTCCAACACGCCCTCTTAATCTTGGACGACTTCCAGCATATCTTGAACAAATGACTGGTGCTTACAAGTAGGCAGTGCCTTTGTGAGCACATCAGCAGTCATCTGCTCTGTAGGCATATATGACAACTTAATGATTTCATTGTCAACAGCCTCACGAATATAGTGATACCTAATGTCTACGTGCTTAGACCGTTTATGAAAGACCGGATTAGTGGCAAGCTTCGCCGCAGACTGATTGTCACTATACAGGGTTACAGTGTTACTCTGACCTGTCAATTCAGAAAGAACCGCACGGATGTATACCGCCTCTTTGGCCGCTTCAGACAAAGCTATATACTGCACTCACTCGAATCTCCACGAGTAGTCCAACGTTGATCCTGTAGCAGTTTGGATTTGACTAGATCAGATGTGATGGCAGCTCCCGAATGCTCTAGTGCCATGATCATGGGCTCATACTCTGTCGGTAAACCTTTGAGCATCAGCGCACCAAGAAACTCGTCGTCAACAGGCTTGTTCATATTCGCCAATTGCTGTGCTAATGACAAAACTTCATTGACGTAAGCTTCCATGTTCGCGAAGTTTTCAAATTTGACAGCGCATAAGTTCTGGAGCGTTCTCACTCTTGAACCAAGTCCCTTGTCATCATAAGCACGTTCCAGTGCATTCCAGGCTCCTTTTGCCGTCTCCGCCGACATTAAATGAGAAAAACATGACTTTTCGACGCCCAAGCAAATTTTAGATTTAGCTATTTCATCACGTCGATTTCTCACCTCGGACGTTGTTTTATCATCCGCACCGTAACCACTGATACAGATCCATAAATTGTCGTGAATCAATGCATTTTTCATAACAAATTTCCATTCGACGTAATTTTCCCGTCCACGTAATTTTTCATGTGAAAAACTATGATTCTTACTTTCCGACATATTTATAAAAACGTTATACTATTTCTGCGGAACCATAACCTAATATATTTGATAATTAAACCACATATTTATAAAAATATAACAGAGTTTATTCAGCACATAGGATTAAGAAATACGACGTTGACAAGAGTGACAAAAACAGTTAAGTGACAATACGGAGTTGGCCAGGATTAAAACAAGGTTTATATCGGCTACAAAATGAAACCTCCAACAGTTTCTAAACTAGAGTATGATAACGAGAAGCCGTGCCATCTAGAAAAGAGATATATTCCATCGAAACAAGAAATGGCAAACACTTTATTTACTAAATGTTTGGATGATTTCGTGTCTACACAGAGCAAACATTTGTTTACACGCTTGAAAATTGACACAAGCTTCTTGAGTGTTCCTGTTTTAATGTGGAGCCAAAATGATGCTTACTTGAATGCTAAATCTAAAATTTCGACTCTTCGAGCAGTCAATGATACAGCAGAAAGGGCAGTTAAGCTGATGCAAGACTTTCACGGATTAATAACGGCGGACGAAGAGCAGAAACAATTTACGTTGTGTTCAGGAGCACAGAAAGCTTTATCCTGATTGTAAAAAAGCTACTCTGCGAAAAATGTATCCCAAATAATTGTAATAACACTGTATTTCATGATTATTATGTTTAGTTTTACTTATTTTCCTATTTCGTTTAGTCATTTGGGAGTAAGTTTGAATTCTTAGTATATTTGCCTACTAAAAAATACTTCGAACTTTGAAGCCAAGTCGGCACGGGTTACCGTAATCACAGAGTGTTGAAATTTTGCAGGTCTGTTTTTTTAGCATTTCTAATAATATTGAGGGGTATGCGTGCCAAAAAAATAAAAAATAATTTTTTTGACCATATAAGGGACACCCTAGTATATAGGCTGATTTATTATTTATTATGTTTATAGACTTATGTAAAATGTTACCGCTGGCTCTTATCATAACTCGTCAGGCACCAAAACAAGTCGTATGTTACTTCAGAATTACGTAGTCATGCCCGCAGCCCCCGCAGAACGCAGGCGGAGGCTAGCGGTGGCGGAGCGCCCAGGCAAGCCGATTCCCACCGGCTTGCCTTCAATTTATTTTTAGGCTGTACTTACTCTAAACACTTTCATGACTTTTTTTGTAACGGGTTGCCTGTCGAACATTTGCACGTGCCGCCACTGGAGGCGAGGCTTATAATATAGAAACTTGAGCTTTAAGAAGATCTATAAAAAAAAAGTGTTTTTTCTAGTTTTGTATATTACATACACTGCAATAGTTGTGACACACTGCAATGCCCTGATTTAATGACGATGTACCTACCTACTTACAGTATTTGTTGTTCAGCAGCTAAATTGCTAGAACATGCATTGTAGATAGACTCTAGCCAACTAACTAAGACTGACTGCACGAACGTCGTACCCCGAAATGCACGGCAGAATTGTCCTGTTAATTTGTCTTTACAGCTATATCTAATACAACGTATAACTACCGGAATTGAAGGGATGCAGTGATGTGAGTATTTCAAAAACATTAACGCTGACAGGCACTTAAAAGCTGACATGTGATGGGGTTTAATAGGTCGCCATAAATAAAGGGATGTTTGTTTAGGCTCGGGTAAACCTAAACAATTTATATTTAAGTATTATTTATATACTTACCTTCATATACCTCTAGAGACAAAGGTCAATCTAATGAGCCACGAACAGAATTTCCATCTAAAAAGGTGCCACACTTGGCACTAGGACTACTGATCTACGAACAGTACTATGTTGATATTTTCAACCATTTCTTTGTTATATAAAATGGACTATGACCTCTAATTGGACAGTCATTAAGGAAAAAATAGGGGCGAGTAATAACTAGTAGCAAAGCTTAAAAACGTCCGTGGAAATATACACGTGTTGCTTGGCTTTTTCTACGAACTTTGCTGGACCCACCGCCGTGTAGATATGTACATAAAATGAGGTCACACCAATTATTACGTTTGACTCGGAAACAAAAAAATAAATTTGATGCAGCAAACAAACAGGGCTAGTTTTTAAGTACCTATATTTGCTATAGGTAAGTGGCATTCATGCACTACAAAAGAGAGTGTATTTCTTTGTAGCCTTACGACACGTCTTTTACTATTCGGCTTGTAAATTGCATTAGACCGCACAAAATCTCGTCCGGAGCCCCGTCTTTACAAGCTAAGCTTTCTAAGCTAGATTAAAATATTTTTATTTAATAAACAGCACAGTTACTACGTCTATGAAAAAATAAAATACTTTAGATATATTTAAAATTAAATTTAAACTTAAATATTAATGTTTGGCTGGTGCAATGGGTCCCAACCTCAGCATATTCTGGGTTTGGATGCTCATCAGCGCTGGTTTTCAGAATGGTCCCTGTAGCAAGAAGGGCCGGCCGGTCGCAGCGCACACGTAGACAAAAGTAACAAACAAAATATATAAAACAACAACTAACTTAACTCGGTATTGTGCGAGTCATTTGATACCCGTATCAACCCATAAACCAACTTGAACTAACCGTAATAGAGTTTTATTCCGAGATTAGTTCGCATAATTTTCACGTTTAATCTCAGACTAATTCCTCATTTCTGTTCGGTCGAATCTCGAGGTGCCGACGAAAACCGAGTAAAAGATATCTTCATCATGTGAGGCTGTCCCAGCCCCTCCTCCATACGGGTCTATTTCTTTATCGAACGAGCGAGCGACGTGAACGAAGTTCTATGCTTCAGCTTGGGCCGACAATCGGTTGTCCTGTGTCTGTCCCGCTTTCCCGCTGTTCTCATCTGCAGGTCGCATTTTAACAGATTCTTCTATATTTTTTTGAGAAGGTCGTGTAT
Source organism: Epinotia bilunana (assembly GCA_947049275.1). Lineage (NCBI taxonomy): Eukaryota > Metazoa > Arthropoda > Insecta > Lepidoptera > Tortricidae > Epinotia > Epinotia bilunana. The sequence goes on from OX346253.1 coordinate 7,082,204, forward strand.
TATAATATAATTAGGTATATCATTTTTTTTGTCGATTCACTTTTTCAAAATGATTGTGGACTTACTAGTTCTACAACTCACAGACCCACTAGTGATTATATGTATAGAAATAGACATAGGCTATTTTATTTTTAGATATCCATTTTCTAAAGGGGAGGAAGGGAATTGGTGCAGCCTGAATCCCACGTAGGCGTAGTCACGAGCAGAGCTAGTTTTATTGTGTTTTAGGGTCGGCAACGCGCATGGGATACGATCAGGCGGGACTTAACCCTATTTGCCACTGACGTGGTATAAAAAAACAAACGTTTAAATCCAAATGCTTATTGACAGAGAACTGTAATCGCTTGTATTTCGGACCACAGATTTAATCAGAACACTGTTCAAGAAATTAGTATGCACCGCAGACCAGTTTCCATGCTTTGTGTATGTTGCATGTTCATAATCTAAACATTAGAAACTTTGTTAAAGTATGTCTGTGTCTTGTGCAAGTATAATAATCAGGTTAAGTCAATTAGGTATTTAATACGCTATTGCACTGTAATAAATTGCAACAAATAAAGAATAGTACATTATTGCAGAGGCGCGGAAGAAAGGGGTTGGCAATCCCGGTTTCCGTCACGGTAAATATGTATAGTGCTTTTCTCTAACATGTGAGGTAGTAATTTACAAATATAGAGAGGAAGTATATTACAAGCATTACAAAAAACATAATGTGACATACCTAATAACGCGGTGATACTTGTACTATGATTTAGCCGTAAGCATTATTTCTAGGTATTTATTCTTTCAGGGGCGGTATTTACTTCACACTATATTTTACACTCAATGCGGTGTTTTAAGTAATAACACATTTAATTAATTTCATGTTTCATTTATCGCAAATAAATGTATTTACTTACGGTTTAATAGTTTTTAATTTCATTTTCTTCTAGCCATAAACAATAAAGAGCGAAAAAATAAATTAAAAAATATCACCATGGAAACCGCGCGGTTCGCGGGTGATTTTCTTAGGCTGAATGCGATCTTTCCTTAGTCGTCTCGGTTTAGTATGGCGGTATCAAAAAGTTTGAAAAAGTTTAACGCAGCGGGAAATAATGTCTTTTTCACACCTTTCATTCGGAAAAGTAAGTTTTGCTCCATGACGAGAGGGATCAAAATGCTACTTTTCTGTTCAAGCTACTTTTCTCATTTATTCATTGGCATGTTAGCATTTACGCAATGTGCCAATTTAACACTGATCTTAATAAAATTATCGATTGTAATTTCATCGTAATCGATTAAAAACGAACTTATTTCAAGTTTTAACTTTAACAAAGTTATATCAAAATGTATGAATTTTTCGTAATATTTAAAAATTAGTAAAAAAAAATAAGAAAATTTGTTAAAACGTGTTAAGTAATTTTAACAGCATCTTTTTAAATTTCTTCATAGTCGGTGTGAAAAATAGTATGTGTCACTCGATAGCAAAAGTATCTACGTCTCGGGCGTTAACACTTAAATCCCTCACTACGTTCAGGATTCAATACACCGCCCTCGCCGTAAATATACTATTTTGCTCCCTTGTGACACAAATAACTATTTTATGGGTTATTATACCTACTCCTCGCCGGCTCGGATCGGAAAGGCTTGCTTTATCGCTCAAAATCTGCGCCCAAAAGTCCATTATATCCGCTAGCGTGGAAAGAGTTCCTGAATTTGGAACGTGTCACGGTCAATCGTGAGATCTAAATTTTTTCTATACATAATGAGAGGTCATTATCCTGCTATCTGCGTTCAGAAACGTGTTATGCCAATAATTCATTGTTATTATTTTGATAAAAATTCTATAGGTAATAATACTTATTCTTTCTTAATTAAGAATTACATATGACATATTAATAATTAGACTAACTTATATTACACGCTCTCCCTTCTCCGCATTTGGGTACGCTTCTTGATAATGACTCGTTGCGGGTGGCCGTGGCTCTTCGCCTGGGCTGTGATGTTTGTGAACCACACATATGCATCTGCGGCGCTATGGTGGAGAGCAGCGGTCATCATGCACTGAGTTGTTGTCGCTGCGCAGGAAGGTTCCCACGTCACCTGGCCCTTAATGATATTGTTAGGAGGGCCCTTGTGTCGGCGAATGTGCCGTGTATGCTGGAACCTCCTGGCCTTAGCCGATCTGACGGTAAAAGGCCTGACGGTTTGACCTTGGTGCCCTGGCAGAGAGGCAAGTGTCTGCTCTGGGACGCGACGTGTGTCAGCACTTTTGCTGCTTCTCACATTGGTCGCACCTCGCGGGCGCCTGGAGCAGCGGCTGAGCTGGCGGCAATGCGGAAGAGGGACAAGTACTCGGGCCTATGCAATTATTTATTTGTTCCGCTAGCGGTGGAGACGACTGGGTGTTGGTGCTCGGAGGCCACAACCTTTTTTAGGGAAGTGGGGCGTCGTTTGCAGGAGAGAGGCCTGGATCCCCGCTCTGGGTCATTTCTGGTGCAAAGGTTAGCCATAGCTGTGCAGCGCGGCAATGCGGCTAGCGTGATGGGAACCTTTGCGCCTGGAGTGGCGCGGGGCGGGTTATTCGATACTTAGTTTTTAGTTTAGATTAGTAGGCTTAGGTTTCTAATTTTGATGTGTTGTTTTGTTGCGATGTATTGTAAAAATAAAAAAAAAACTTATAAAGATATACAATACAAATGAATAATTTTAAAATGTAGTTTTATTTTTCAAAATTATTAGCTTCGTGCAAATTTGGAACGCACCGTTTTAAAACTTAATTTAAGAAAAAACTCATATACTTTAATATGTATATGCGTTTCGTGGCAATGTTGTCTTCAATTTTGTATTTTGATTTATGTGCATGTATGTGTTGTTGTCATGAATAAATGTTATTCTATTTTATTATATTCTATATACATTTAATTTTGCTTTGTTTTGTTCTCAAGCCACAGTAAAATCAAAATAATGGAAGTTATGAAAGTTGAGAACTAGTAAAAGGTTCAAATGACTTTTATTAAATTTACAATTTTCCTCGCGGTGGTGAGATGAAAAGTTGTGTGTCGCTCGGCAGCAACGTTGTTTGGCGTCTCGTGCCTTGAAAGCCTCGCTATGCTCAGGATTGTACTTTTGTAATCTTACAATCCTTCGCTAGCTCGGCTTTCAATACAACCACTTGCGCCAAACAGCAACTTTGCAGCCGTGCATAACAAATAACTATAACTTTTTAAATGTTGGCGGATAAAAAATTAGCCACTTCGCGTGTTCGTTTTTCAAACAAATTGCGACTAAGGAAATAATTAAGTTTCACTGTTATTGTCTTTGCACACTGTAGTATATTTGGTTGCTGAAATTTACGTTGAATTGACATAATATTGTAAACAAATATCTACTTTTTAAAAATAAATAGGTCTATACAGCACGATAGTTTATAACAGACTACAGTTACACAATAAAAAATACCAGAGGTCCATTTAAATATCTTCGCTTTCAATCTCAATACCACACGACGAGCTATAACATGTCACATCGTGCATGCGTTGAATATTTAGGTAATAGAGATGAACAAAATTGAGAACATCTTCATTTGTCATTTCCATGATTGGCCGCTTATACCGTCTGAAGGAGCAGTTTCCAGTTCAAGGCCAACATAAAAGTATGGTACCTAACGTGCGACTTTAATGTACTCAGTTGGATTTTAGGCATAATTGAGCTATTTATCTACAATTTCACTAATATCAGCGTTCTGTGCAATTTCCGTATGGTATTTGGTTGCTCCGTTACAAAATCTTGTCTCAACACAAAAATGATGAAAGGACATAAGCCAAAAGCTAAAAGCGAAAGGTCAGACAGTAAACAGGCTTTTTGCCAGATCGTACAAACAAAACCGAATTACTGTCCAGAGTAAAGTTATTATCCCTAGAAAAACTCATAGGATTTACGAGGATCTGCTAAAAGAATTTCAGAAAACTGAGACTCGTCTGCCAAATGCCTAGTAGCCAATTATAGGGAAGGTTCCGCGAGACATTACATTACCTACATTATATTATCTTGATGCTGGATCATACATAAAACTTATTGATTTTGTGTTTCCTCTTCTTAGAACTCAAAAATGATAAATTACCCTAAGCATGTCAAAACTACGTCGCATGCTAAATTATCTCCATGGTATTCACGACCAGAAATACTCCTGTGTTGAACTTTACAAAGGAGCAAGCGTGCTTGCTAGGTATACATAGATGTAATACGTTCAACCCTTAAGGACACATATGCCTTTTGTCTGTGTTCTACCACTTTTCTAATGGGTTGTGCTTTGTGCTCCGTCCGAATAACCATTTGGGATGATGCTCAAGGTCATATTTTCACCTGCTTGCCGGCAGCAGGTCGTTCATCCTCACATCTTGGAAACTAAAGGGTCGTGTCCGGTACAGTTCCAAAATAATTTCGGCCCACCATCGCTCAGGCTATGGAATACTTAATCTTCCCTTGGAGATTTTCCCGAGCTTTTGGAAACAGTTATAAAAAGTCGGCTACACTCATGCGCGCATGCATAGGCTAGTAACATTAACATTATAATTGGTATCGGTCTATATTTTTAGTTCGTATGAAACACAGCATTGGTTAGTGCAGCATACCAAGTAAAACCTTTTTATTACTATTGAAATTCCAGCTAGAAAAATAATTAATTAAGGACATGGTGACGGAACGCTAAAAGCATACCAGTTGCTAAGCTTGCCGCTATAAAATTCGTTTTAGACTGTGACTTTTATTCACCGGTTTAACCCGGATTATTCCGGTTTGGCGTCCGGAAATATGCCGGATTTTCGCGGATTTCATAGTCGCCGAGTTACTAAGTCTACATTTTAAAATGGTGGGGCTGGCGGTGCAATTGTCAGCTGTTAACCTTATTGATTTTAGTTCGTAATAGAAAAACGAAGTTAGTTCGCATGAGGCAAATCCGATTAGGAATAAACATTCATCATCGATAGCATTACCGTTGTCGTAATTGTTGCAAAGTAGTATGGGTAGGTAAGTTACATACAGTAGGATTACTGTTAGTTAACCACTGACAGATGGATTGCCTTCATTTAATTTTCAACTTTAATCTTACATAAATAAAATAGTTATTACTAAATCGGTAGCTGTGGGTAACAGTATTCTGAAAAATGCTTTATCTGTATGAAATTAAAGTTGAAAATTAAATGAAGGCAATCCATCTGTCAGTGTTTAACTAACAGTAATCGTAATGTTCCAGCTGATAAAGCTTCATTTACCTGGATGTTTAATCGCATAGCAGAGTTTAATTTGGTTTGACATTTCACATGCCAAATAACCAACCATGTGCATAACTAGTGATTTCATTGCGCGCTCACCGTTCCATGCAAGCCGAGACTAACCACATTTACGCACTGGCGTAATGTGGCAAGATGCGCCGCTCGAGCCATCGGCCAACCAAGCTCCAAGGCACCTCCGCTGCCGCCGCCGCCACCCATCGTCGCCTACGGCTCGAGCGGCGTCTTAGGCATGTATGTAAACCAGGCCCTACGTGTAAGAATGACAAGGCATATCGCGTTTACGTTAATTAATTAACAATACTGCGTGGAACGGAACGATGGACTTTCCCGCAAGAGGGGATTATTGAGCGCTAGTACGTCACATTTTCCAGATAAACTTATTTTTTTGACGCGATTTTTTTTTTACCTTTGTGTGCTGCGTTGGCCGACTGGAGCGACGAGCTCCACACAAATGCAAAAAAAAAAAAACCCGTTTTTCCAAGAGCATAAACTACTTTTAAAAATGTTATTTTTTTACCAAAGCCATATTGAATTTGCGTAATTTACTAAATCCACTAAGTAAATAATATCCGCTTTAACCTAAATATTCACCTTCATCCAAAACCGTTGTTAATAATCCGTTTTCGTCTCAAGTCCTAGAAATATAAAAGATAAATACAATATGGGACCTTATTCTGTGAGAAGACTACATAAAAATGCTTAAAACAGCAAAAAGGGGACGACATCGCTTGAATTGTAAGCAGTGCTCAAGTAACAAACTATTAGTTATGAGCGTACTTGGGACTGTTACTGTTTTGCCGAGTCTGGGATAAGGCAAGGATGAGGCACTTTATATCTGGGTTTGTGGAGCGCAATTGAAAACACGTGTTACATACAGAGGTTGCAAGTCAGTTATATAAGTTTTTATTTAGCCTTTTGCAATTACTTTTTCTTTTGAAATTGGGTCTCGTAGTGACTTTTTAAGGGAGGTTAAAACACTTTATGTTATATTGCGCTAAACTACTGTATATTCTGTCTTCCCAAACTACCGAGAGCGTAAAGTTTATACGTCAGTTGTTTAACATTAATGGATTTCTGTAACTCAATTTCTAACGAGATTGGGTAGTCTCAACTGTAAATTGCTGTTCAAGATACACTACCACAATAAAAGTAGGTACCTAACGATTTGACTGAATACCGACCGACGAACGACCATGATAATAATCATTAATTATTTATTGAGCGCTGCTCGTGAAGTAGGTATATAATTACCTGTATTATGCTTCTGGAGCAGCACAATTATCAATTGCGAGCTAAACTGTGTTCCCTTGAAGTAGTAACTAACCTTTTCATCGTACATTGACCGATTTCTATGGTAATACAAATAATAAGCGCTAGCGATTTTACTTACAAAATATGGCATGACCCTGGGGTCAAGCTGGCTTGCCATAGAGAAATCCCCACCTTCCCAATTAAACTAAGAATGACGGAGACATGTCACATTTTTTAAGTTGAAAACTGGCCCTGGCGGAAAAGCACACAACAAGCAACCTAACATTTGACCAGCATCTGTCGACGATCATCATAAGTTTAGACTTAGCGCATAAGTCGAATTAGAAATGTTTACTTATAAAAGTAATGATTTTTTTTTAAATATTTGTTGTTAACTTCAGTGTATTCTTTGGGCTTGTGACATTTGAAGCCTTAATCGCAGCTGAGTTTTTTTTTGTTGGTTGTCATCATTATAGCTGGCTGGAACTCTATAATTAGTGTACTGTGCACAATTAAAAACAATTTGATTTTCTTTATATTTATAAAACCTTATCTAGGTATGTTCTATGATTATCCAGTTTAAGTGTGCCCGTGCCATGCCTTTGGTAGTCACGTACTAGTCTCATATGTACAGTGTCTCGAAGTCCAGTCATGCATCCCCGTGTTTCGTCGCGGAGCGCAGATGCAAGATGCAGGAAAACCAAGTTAGACGTTTCTACTCGACGAAGCAAGTGGGAGCGAGGTTTTCCCAGTCAGTGATATCAGGTTATACGACAAATTCGCTGTCTTTTAAGTCTTAGTTCAGGCTAAATTGAATCTAACATACGACGGTATAATCATAAAGTTAAACAGCTGATATAATATTTGAATAACATCATCATCATCATTGGGTTAACCCTTTGAATGTTTTATCTTTTTTTTATATCAATGAATGAATGAATGAAAACGTTTATTTCAGAACCAGGTCCATATTGGGTTGTAAATATTATCTCATAATATTATTTAACAAAAACAAGTTTACATCATTAATATTTTAAAATTCATGTCAAAAACAATACATATATTTATATGTCACCCGTCATATACAGAAGTGGGAAAATAAGAGGTATGCAACTTTGAATCGATTTAATAAAAATAAGGGATATTATAATAAATAATAAACAATAATTTTGTGTGAATGTATTGTTAAGCCTTGGCAATCTATAGGGTATTTTCATCTATCAAAATTAAATTATCTAAATATTTTGTTAAACAACAAACAACGGTTTGTTATAAAAACATACGATTAGTTTTGAATTTAAAAATTCAAATCTTAGAGTTATTGTTACGTGACCCAAAACGCGGACCGCCATTTTGTCTTCTGTGAGTGACGTCAAAATAGCAACTGAAAAAATCAGAAGGCGTAGATAAAGGGGCATGCACATTTGACGTTTCTATGAGTCTGCACATCGTATCTTCTTAGTAGTCTGTGGTCTGTTGGTGTTGCAGTTATGACGTCACGATAATGGCGGCTGCCTTTTTGGCGCGAATACATAACGTTCAAATTTCAACCATTAATTATTTGCATAAAGCGATATTATTTAGAGGAAATAACAATACCAGTTGACGATTAAATAATATTTTATAGTATACAAAAAAATCGTAGAATAAAAGAAATATCCAAATTTCCACTCTACATAGTGGTAAAATGCCAGGCATTTTCATAGTGAAGTGTAGTCAACTTATGAAGTAATAAAAAAAGGAATTGTTAAGACAAATTGTAAATGATAACGCCGAGCGTGGACGAGGAACGACAGCAAGATAACCAGAAAGTTACAACTTTTGCTGGAAACACGATACCCTTAGAGAAAGAAAAACGTGATATTAGTCGTTATTTAGAACGTGCAACAGGAATATATACTTAAACGCACAAACAATTTTTACATTTTTACATTCATTTGCCAGGGAACTACTGAATAGTCTGGGATCAGCCGATCATACGCGGTTACTAGGGCTCGCGGTCGTGCCCGGGTTTCGTGTACCAATACAAATACAAATACAAATAAATAAATACATTCGTGTACCCGTAGCCGGGTCCCCGTTTCTGTGTTAAACGGAAACGGTTTTATGGCCCGTTCGGAACGTGTAATTAGGAACCGTGTAATTAAGACCCGGGATCCCGGGATCCCGGGATCCCGCGAACACGGATCTTAATTTCACGCGGTTCCGTTCCGACCCGTTTTTACCTTATAGTGGCGATCTGAGACTTTGCCTTTAAACGCTACAATAAAGATCATTGCTCGTACTTTTGAATTTCGATTTTTTACCGACAATCGAATTTCGATTTTTACTGACAATTTTCTACGAGTTTGCAAGTAATAAGAGTATATCATAAATCATGTTTGCTTCAACTCAAACCGGTGCGGACGGGTCGAGTTGCCTTGCCCGTTACCCGAGCGGAGCCGAGATGAGAAACGTTTCTTGGAAACGGGACGGGACGGGACGGGACGGGACGGGACGGGACGGGACGGGACGGGACGGGACGGGACGAGACGGGACGGGACGGGACGGGACGGGACGGGACGGGACGAGACGGGACGGGACGGGATCGGACGGGACGGGACGGGACGGGACGGGACGGGACGGGACGGGGCGGAACGGGACGGGACGGGACGGGATGGGACGGGACGGGACGGAACGGGACGGATCTTGACGGGATCGTGTAATTCGGGTTCTTAGTACCGCCGGGCTTAAGGATACGTGTACACGGTTCGGCTTTTTACACGGATACCGCGAGCCCTAGTTAGAACCCGTAGAAAACGCGGAGCGCAAGCGTCGCGCGTCATGCACGGAAAGTAGTGGCACATGCAACAATTTCTTGACGGGAAAGGCCGGACGGTCCGTGCCTGGCACGCTCCGGTGTTGGCCGGTGCCGGAAAGGTCTACTGGGCGATGGGCGTGCCATCTCATAGTTATACATACATACAAATCATATTTTGCATTTGACGGTACGGTTACTCATGGTACGATAAGGTCATGTGGGTACAAACCTTTATAAGTATTTTACGATCTCACAGTCCTAAGCACATAATAATATATCACAGTAGTAATTTGTTTGTCCCTTTCATTATAGCGATGAAAGCAGAGAAAACTGTTAATATTGGAATCGAATAATAACCCCCTTATTTGCGGAACCAAAACCGTATTTCATGCTGCTAGCGTTCAAATTCGAACGCAGTTATATTCAGTGGTTTCGAAAGTTACGAATCAAAATGTACCTTTACAATCAGAATGGTAGTTCACGAGCGAGCGTGGAGATTTAGGAGGGTCCGCACGGAACCCGCAGTTTGTCTCTCGGACAAGGGTCCAACCTGTGGTTAGAATTAACTTGTCACAACTGGAGAACAATATAATTCTGAAGTAATCGAAGCACTAGTAATAAATTTAATTTATTACGGTTTTAACTATCCTAAAAGTTGTTAATTGGTTTTAAGAGTTGCTTTATTTGGATCGAAATGGTAAGGTAAAATAATAAACCATTTTTATAAACTTCTCACTAGATCCATTTTTGCAAATTACTTAATCCGATCTAATGGGAAATAAACTCTCACTAGATCCATTCTTCAATGGATTTAGAAAAGTGTATCAGATGAAAGAAAAAATCCCAGTAGTTCCATTGTAAATACGAATGTATCTAGCGGTAAAAAAAATTCTCAGTAGATACACAGTGGATCTGATTGATGGATCTAATGAGATAGATCGGTTTGGTGGCAAATTATAACTTTGTTTTTAACTTTTTATTGGCCGGCCGGCTGTAACCGACCTTCAACAGCAACATTTAAATGTGACATGTGGGCAGGAGCCCACATTTTGGTAGGACTCGGCAGGTCCTCATTTCTAGTGCGAGGTCAAACTTATAAACAAAGTTTCATTGATGTAAGTACTTATATATTTTGCCTCCAAAATACATACTATTTTTCCTGTACTAGTGAGGATATATTTATGTTGAAGAATTATCAGTGTTTTTAAAACGACATTTCTTCCCTGAATACATACAACAGTGACTGGAAATGTCCGCTGGAAACACCGTTTCGTATTTGTATACGAAAATATTATAATATTATAAATAGTCACTAGTGAACATATTAAAAACAGCAGTGCTGGCAATGATGGCCTACACTACTAGACTACTATACTATATTATTCGATAGGTACTGCGAAAACGAATTAGGATTGTATAATAAAGAAACTTCAGAAAATAAAGTCATATTTAGCAATATTCTTTTACATTCCATAAGTGTACGTAAATTATGTGTTTAGATTTAGATCTTTGCTCTTGAATTAGGTACTTTGATTATGATTTGAAAGTTGTATGTCGAAATAACTGGGAACTGTTTTAAGGGACTGTTTTGGAAATTATCGCGTGCTTTGAATCGCCGTTCTGACTAGATTAAGAAACAATAATAAGGTCCGATTGTTCAGATATATGATTCTTGGCTATGTATGATTGTTTATCTGATTTAATCGAGACATGATTGCTTAAAATTTCCTCGATATAATAAAATTCCAAAGTTGGGTCTTTATTTTCCTTTTTTTACTCAGCCTACTCAAACAATACATTATTTACGATACAATCAAGTTAATACTATAGTATTTTATCTCATCTAAAATCTCACTTTATGAAATATAAATAAAACTGCACTAAGTTAGGTAGATATTTATCGAAATTTGTCAAAAAAAGCCATTCCCGAAGAGTGTTGCATCTCTGTCTAGGGGGCGTGGTCGACTCGAATTAAGGCATCCCCTTAAGTAGCTCCCTCTTATTGGGATACGAATGCAACGCGGAAAACACGAATCATACTCGTAACAACGCAGCAGCAGCATTACGAAAAAACGCATGCAATTATGCACACTTACAAACATGTGGCATCCAGTATTTACCGCTCTCAGGAATCCCCCTAAAGTGTGCAATTCCACTATCATTCCATCTGTATGCAGCAACCTTGCTGGGTTTAGAAAATGCTGCACCGGCTTATATTGGCGCCTTTCCAAGAGGATAGCCCACACGGCAATTTTGACCAGATTAATTGTTACTACTTTTGCCAAATGCACTCTGGAGTCTAGATTTATGAAACGAATTTTGTATGTAGCATTCGGCGTCATATTTGTCTTTCTCGCGAGTCGTATGTTTCGGCTTAGTATTTCATCTGGGACATTTGTCAGGGGATTTTGCAAGGAAACGATTGTTAGGTATTATTTTTTTGTTGTTACATTTATACATTCTATACACGGATGATAGGTACAATAAACTCACGCCTGTACGAGTGTTCACAAAAAGGGTAGGCAAAAAACATGAAATAACTCTTTCAGTTTCCTATATTTCCATATTTATTATTGTTGTTGTTAAATGTGTTATTAATGTTATTATATTTCAAAATTCGGCATTGATAGAAAAAACTTTTATGACTGTTGTTGTTAGCTTTAATATACTATTAATAAAAACATTGTAACATAAAACGACATAAATGACACGTAGTGCTAGCGGTACACCCCGTAAATCAGTAATATGTGGCAAATGGCGTTAAAGTTTTGAAAATCGGTACGATTGATCTTTAGGCCAAACGAAATAATTTGACCCGTAGCCCGAAAAAAAAACGAAAAAGGAGAGGAGTTACGTGAACATCTTTTTTTGTATGGAAAAAAGAAATATTTTGTTCTGAAACCTATCGTGTGTGGTACCTAATGAAAGGGCTTGCTAAGCTGATTCTAAAAATATATCGCATCATTATATTTCAGCTATTTTTGTTAAATTAAAACAAAAACAAAAAGTTCTGGCTCCTCCAGACACGATATGGCTTATTTTTTTTTAATACAATATACCACAAATGATACGTAATATCCTCATATTTAACCTCAAAAAAGCAATTTTGAAAATAATTTCATTTAGTGTTTTTTATAATTTTTAAAATTTACAAACTGTGATAATATCACAATTAGTTGAAACATGTATAAAAAGTTAAATTTTAGACACTGACGATGATAAATACTGTAAAGAATATATGTTTCAAATTTAATGCTTATATCGTTAGCGGTTTAGGCTGTGCGTGTGCGCTGTCTGTCAATAGATTAGTAACGAAGTGCTAGTGGTACGCCAAAATATGTGGTCGTTAAATGGCGACGGTGGATGGAGATGGAAAGTTCTCTGTCTTTTAGCATTAGATAAGTTTGCTTTTAAAACTATACAGGTAGCCCGAACTAACGTGAGTAAAAGTACTGGACGGATTTAAGCAAAAATTTCCAGTTATGTAGCTTTCTTTAATACCTAGCTACATTATGAAAAAATATACAATTTAAGCAGAAATGTCTGTTGATGGTTCTTAAGATATTATATTTGTAAAAACGGAGTTTTCAATTGAAATTTTGCAATTTAAACTAATGAACTCATCGCACCTTATACGCTTAATCCGTGAACGGATTTAGATGAAATTTTCCGTACAGATGAGTTGAGACCCTTGGAAGGATATAGGATAGTTTTTATATCAGAAATCATCCCTTAAGATGGTAGAACTTTGTTTGGGTCGGCGATAATTGAGGTTCCGCCCACAATATTTTAATAGCAATCAAGCTCTACGCGGACGAAGTCGCGGGCAACAGCTAGTGATTAGTATAAAATCAATTTCTATAATTCAGTTTCCATATCAACGAATATCATAATTTCAACTTGTATAAGTAATTAATTTGCATAAAAACAAATTGTATAATAACACTTGACAGCATAATTTCATAATACATAAGTTTTCATAATATTCTGATGCATGGAAACAAGTGGTATCATAATTTAGTATGAAATTATCATATTCGTTTGTATGCCATATAAACGTAATAGCAAAAGTTGTTATGTTACATGAAATTATACAAAAAGTTTTTATGACGATTGAACTGCTCCCAAATGACACTGCACACAAGATCTCAAAATAAACAATTTACTTTTACTCTTGACTATTACTTCATTATAAACGGTCATATGTGACGATTTTACCAGAACCAACTCAACATTAAAGTTAAAGCCCTGAATAAAAAATTTAAAACATACCTCTCTAATCGAATACAAATGCATTGATCTTCTCAGCAGCACAAAAGAGAAATTGAAAGTCGCAAATAATCCCCTGCGATCAAACTATCTGGACAGTACCTACTTAGATTGATTGCCTTACCTATTACTTGAGCCATAGTTTATATAACGGTTTCAAGGTCAAGAGTCAAATAGTATAAGGTAAACTAATGTATTGGTATTGAGTAAGATCGCCACAAATCCTGGGGATGCGCCTTATAAACAAGGAACAACTTGCATCACTCCCAAAAGATCAACAAAGAGTAGTTAGAGTAGTTGGGCCATTTTACAGAACGTTGTACGCTCGACTTTTTTTTATATTTTGATATAATCGGGTTTTTTCTACTCAGAATCGAGAACACTTTCGAACCTAATAGGAGAAAAACACTGTCCATAATGTTACATATAATTTTCGGTTTTCCGTTCCGTTACCACCATACAAGCTTAGTATGGAAACGGTAACGGAATGGAATAAAAAATCTCGGGACACTTTTTTCTTCTATTAGGTTCGAAAGTGCTCTCGATTCTAAGTAGAAAAATACAAAAATATTTAAAAAAAAAAAAAACAAAGTGTACAACTTTCCGTAAAATGGCCCAGTTGGCACCTCTGAAGCTTATATTGTAGTACCTGGGTAGTACAAGATTCAGTCAAGACACGCCTACCTAAGCTGAGTCGAGTTCTTAAATATATGTACAGCCGCAAAGGTTCAAAAATATCTGACCAACTTAATGCCAAAATAGTCGTGTTGACAAATTTTTGATGACTTTGTCCGTGCACATATTTTGAACTCGACTGTACATATTTAACGGACATGTTTTAATAAAAATTGTAGCAGAAAATAGTCGTCCTATTTCTCGACATTTAAGAACGTGGCCTTAAAAACTCGCCAAAAAAGTGTTTGTTGTGCTGCAGTGACTTCCCAATAAGACAGCCGGTGTACCTAACTATACAAAGATGCTTTCCAGTTTAGTCGTTAGAGTTGGCAACATACCAGCAATCTTGAAATTGCCAATTTCAGTGCCAATCAGAATACGATTCCCACCGGTTTGCCAATTAAAATTGGACCGCCTTGCAATAGACTGAATAAAGAGTTACCTAACCAAACCTAAAAGCCTTGTTAAGATACGGCTTAAGTACCTTGTTTGGCGTAAATGGCAGCGATATTTGGTGGTCGCTTTTTTTAAATAAAGTTCTATATGTGCCTCGTCATTTCTATAGGTATATTGTGTATATATGCACAATTATAAACATGTAAATGCTTTTTAAGACTCAGAAACAAGTAGGTATATATGCTAATCACCAAATATATCAAATGCTTTTCAAGAGGCTCGTAGGTATTTATGGCGACTCCATCGAGCGTCTTGTTGTGTAAGGCAGAATGAAGGGTACCCGTCCGCGCGAAAGATCACCCATGCGATGGACAGACCAGATTAGATCTGCTGTGCAATGGGCGGTAAATTGTGTGAGTGTACCAAAAAGGCCGAGAATAGATCGAAATGGCGAGAAATCGTGAGGCGAGTGACATAAGCTCGCCACTCACAACGACTACGACCGTTCTGACAAAAACGTATCGACCAAGAAGAAGAAGCAGTATTTATGCTAAATATTTGCACATATCGGGATCACAAACAAGTAGGCAAGGACACTGCCGCCCAGCAGAGTAAGTTTGTGCATATTACTCAAGTGTCGTTTTCACCTTTGAGAAGTGACTGCTGGTGTGCCCTGACGTGCCATCGAAAGTTCCGCGTTTGTTCTGCTGAATACCCGAAAATCGGCAGATAGCAAAATATGTAAAAAAAAAATACTAGTATGTTCGTACGCATTGGTACATCACACGTCTATTAACCTACATTCAACAAATACTAACCTCAATTCTGGATCCATATATATGAATCTTACAAGCCTCCGAAGGTCCTACTGAAATATGCACTCAAATTTGACGGCTCATTGGGGCAGCAAAAACCTCGCGTAAATAAAGGTCAGGGGAACGAGGCTCGCCCAAAATCATAAATCAGGCTGAAGGACGTCGACCGCTCAACCTTAATATCCATGGTTACAGACAATTCGCCCCAAGCGAACCAGTATAAATCTGCCCTGCGATTACGCATAGTTGCTATGATCCACGAGGTTGAGTTATACTAGAATTGACTAGTGATGTGAATCGAGACGGGATGTGAATCGCAAAGCAGCTGACGAAGACTTGAAAGAAAGGAGAAGGCATTCGAACGTAAAAAAGTGTATACGTGAGGATTACTGAAAAATGAACATGTAGTTTAAAAATTGCCGCAACAGTCAATTGACTGCTGATTAGGGCTGAACGTGCAGTTATTTAGAAACGTCCAAGAATTCTGCCATTGCCAATTGGCCCACATTTCACCACACATGGATGCATCTACCAATCGTGATTGCAGCGGAAAAGCACAATTTAATGATAACAAAATTCTATATTATCACATATTATTATTTCTAAGCTAACTAAGGTTTCTTAAATATTGTATTAAAGTAGGTGGATTCACAAAGGGCGGCACTGGGGCCATCGGGGCCAGGACCATCGGAGGGTTTTTAATCGGTGCGGATCCGACTTAACCTCCGTGGTGCGGAGTGGTATCCATTTCCACCCATTAAAACAAAACGGATTTTTCTCCCAGTAAAAAAAACAATGCGGTCAAATTTGCAAATGCGCACCTTTAAAAAATGCAGTAAAACATAAATATTAAAATAGTTGATTCGTCTGTGGATATAACTCCCGTGTGCTACAATTTATTAAAAAGCTTGTTCAATAAAAAACAGAAGTAAAGATTCGTAGATATACATGTGATTTAAAACATCTGAACGTAGAATGTATTATAAACGCGGCGGCATCGCAGTTTAATGTATATTCAGTAAAGATGCGTAACAAGTCGACCTCGAAAATCCTTCTGTGCTGCAGAGACACGCTAGAATGGAAGGAGGTGAGTGGGAATGCCGCCAAAACAACCCCAAGTTAAGATTTCAGGGAAATGGGCTGAATCAATGCAACAAGTGTTTCCAGCCGGGCGTCCCTGTGCATCATCATCGAAGACTAGGAAAACCAAGTTGGACTAATATACATCAAATCCAGTTCTAACGCAGAGCACGTAACGCGATGCCCGTCCACAGGTGATTTGCACCACAATAACTAGAGGCCGACCCTTTTCGCAATTTAATGATCTCCTGGCCAACCGCTGTTTCCCTGTACTATGGTGACTTCAAGGTTACTATTAAGTAGGCACGTTATATGTAATTTTAACAATATGTAGTTTTAATTTCAGCTTTGTAGTAACGTCTATCATAGTTACCATAAAAAAATGCAGTTATTTTCTAGTTGGAGGTGCATTCCGTTTGTTGATTTCAGTAAGTTTGATAGTCATCATTTTTGAATATTATTAATAATATACTCGTAACGTGTCATCATTATTAAAGGTATGTAATTGAATTATTGCTAAAATTACTATCATACAATCGTATGTGTGACGTAATTCTATGAGTAGGTAGAAGTGGTGGCACCAGAAAATGTTCGATGACCCGGAGCAATAAAAGTTATGAAAGAGTTTAGAGAATGTAAATATACAGGATTGCCTAAAAATATTTTTAGGCAAGCCGGTAGAAATTGGCTAGTATTGGCACTCCGCCAATGGCTGGTAGGTAAGTCAAAGTAAAGTTAGGTAATTGTAAAGAGGGAAAGTATGTGAGATTGTGATGCGTAGAATGAACTTTCCGGGTGGTTATAGGCTATGTTCTATTAACCCGCGAGTTTGCTTGCGTTCTTTGCAATGCGCGGGGGCAGCTAGTTTATAATTGTCGTTAGCCTTCAAAAGTCTAAAATGTGATACTGAACATTAAATTGCATGTGCTCTGCCTACCCCTTTTGTAAATACAGGCGTGAGTTTGATAACAGAATATTCGCATAATCTCTATGCTTATTAGAAGCTTTTATTGTTGCCTGCCCGCTGCCTGTAATCACATCTTGCAAGTTTTTGATCCACTTCCCAGTTTCCGATCGAGTTGAAATTTTGCAATGCAATATTATGATGACGTGGAGCTGATCTGATGACGAAGCTGGAAGGTGGCCACAGGAACTCCGTAATAAAACCACATAACCCCATCGAGTTTGGGCTCGTTAGAATCGTCTCAATGAGTAGTTGATGATGGTATACTGTCAGCTAGCTGTGTTGTCGATAGTACTACTATTCATAACAACGAAAATATATAGGTACACTAAAAATTTTCTTCTTTAATTTTCCTTATTGCGGTCACAAATTGCTGCATTTTACTATGGAACACATCTACAGTTGAGTACTTACCATTATTTTTGGAACATGTTCGTATCAAAAATGATTTTCGCATAAAGAGTACGACAGTGGAACAGTGAACAAAGTCGTAGATCGCGTGTGGGTGCTGGGGCATCTTAAACCGATCTTATTGAGGAGATCAGGGGAGTCAATAATGATTATTTAGTAACTTGTATAAAAATACTTGATCCTTTACATCTCTTCGTAACTGTAGGGTATCGAGGGAATCAGTGTCGAATGTCATGAATTACACATACCGGTATATACACATACCTTATTTTTTTATTGGAAAATCCGTTATGGATACCTCCGCACCACGGAGATAGCGCGGAGGTTATGTCGGACTCGCACCGACTATTAAAACCCCCCGATGTTCCTCCTCGACGCATTTTGGACGGCTCTGGAATCTCCTATGGAACGCACCAGTGCCGCCCTAGCCTCAAGCCTACAGATATTTATACATAGATAACGCAAATGCATGTACTTCGCGTGTCCGAATTCGGTCTCCGTGTTGGTACTCCGTCCGACTGACATTCCGCGCGCGTGTGTTGTGGTAGCCGGTTGTCCGTGAATGTTAAGAAAATGTCTCATTGCAGAATCGATCTTGCGCGGACAACGGGAAATTCACATCACTAGTTCGCCCGTGTGACGTCACAGTAGGTAGAAAAAAGTGACACGCTCGGTTTTCATACAGATTGAGGTGTTGAAGTTACGTAGTGTATATCGATATCTGTGCTCACGCCTCTGTGGGTCCTACCCCATATTTTTATAGACGATCGCAAGCCCCAACTGCGACCGAGTGCTGCGCCGAGGGTCCCATTTAGTCGCCTTGTACGACAGGCAGGGAATACCGTAGCTATATTCTACTGTCCGGACTACAGACATACAGTTTGGACCTTAAAAGAAAAAAAACTTGCAATCACAACTTTCACAACACTATAATATACGCGAGCTACGTCAGTTTTTGTTTAAAAAAACTTTCTGCGCAAATCTTACATTAGGTATGTTACAAATTCCAAATTCAAATTAGGCACCGCAGTACGTAATATAATTCGACAACATCATACTTTAAACCCTAATATTCCGAATTTACCTATGAGTATTTTACTACCCTATTTACCTTATAGGTAGTTAAATAATGCATACAAAGTTAATATTTGAACATAACACGAGAAAGTTTCGATTTTGTCTCTTTTGTAACGTAGGTTTTCAATTGAGCGCTTATTACGGCGGGCCGGAATTAATCAAAGTTATTGTCTGAGACGTGAACCGTAATCACCACCACCAAGTTATCCTCCACCCCGATAACCTCCCTTGCAAACGTGAACATAATCAGATTTTCGCCAAGGCCAGTCGCAGGCTTGTGGCTTAATGAATTTGGTTTAAAATGGACCCGGCACTTCGCGCGTGAAGCAGAGGATTAAACTTGGAGATTTAGTGTCAACAGATACCACAAATCCAATATTGCCAGATTTATTTTTATTTGATATTTGGAAACAAACAACTTTTACATAAGAAGTTAGTAGGCATGAGTAACTTTAGCCGAAATACGTCCACTACTGGACATAGGCCTCCCCCAAAGAGTGCCACAATAACCGGTTACATAATGATATATAGTTTAACTTAATTGTTTTTTCTCTCTCTATTTCTGTCCAACTGACCGATTACTTACCTACTCGTTTTTTTTATCGTCAGCGTCATTCTAGAATAATTGTATGTAAATTCATTTGCGGAACGAGCTTACGTTACGATATGTTTTTTCTTTGCTTACCATAGCCTTTTACAAATAATTTGTAGCACACATCTTGATTAGACAACCTGTATGCTACAAATTATTTGTAAAAGGCAAATGGTTAACAAAAAAATAACGTCAATCCGCATTTCAAGACTTATAGGTAGTGACTATGAATTGTGACCACATATTGATAAGACAACCTGTGATCAGAATTATCCGTGTTACCTGACATTAAAGAATAGGGACATTATAGAACCTAGGGCGAGCCCGACGGACACTCACTATCCTCAGGTGTCTTGCAAGCAAGACCTGAGGCCAAAGTCCCGCAGGTGAGCGGCGAGGCTTTTTATTGGAATTAAAGGCCTAAAGCCATCCTTCAGAGAGCGGTCTCAATGCAAGCTCGAGGGCCTAAGGCCCGAGGCAGAGCCCCCATGGATACTCGTTATCTCCGAATAACTTGCAAGGGAAACCTGAGGGCCGAAGTCCTGAAGGTAAACACGCAGGCAAGCGGAGCCGAAGGCTGAGCTTTTCTTAGGAATGAAAGGCCTTAAGCATGCTTTTCCGAATGGGGTTCTTTTTACTTTCTACTCAAGTATATGCTTGTCAATTTTCAAGTCTTTAGCTCATAAATTTAAGAAGTTCCCATACAAAGTTCAACCCCATTTTTAACCACTTTGCACCATTATCTTTATAATTTTATAGCCTATATGTTGGCCGGGAATTTTCTGGACCGATGAGTAAAGTTTGCATCAAAATCCGTTCAGCCGTTTTCACGTGATGCGCGTACAAATAAACAGACAAACAGACAAAAATTCTAAAAACTTTTGGATCGTGTTCTGTTATCGATTCCCAGCAAACTTTTTTTCGAATCTCTTCCATGTACAAACTTTCGACCGTCTTCAGGTTTATTATATTATGTATAGATAATATGCCTAACAAAAAATAATCTTCCACGTACATTGAGCTAGTCCCTAACTAAGCTAGGTTTCAACTACCGTACTTGCAGGTAGGGAAGACAGCTAGTATTGAAATACCTACTAATATTCAGTGGGTATACAGAAAAATATCCGAAGCAGAGAAACTTACCTAACCTAACATTTACGGGGTTTCGACCAGTTCGACCACTGGTGTAGTAGGTATCATTAAACTAAGCTTCATTAGTACATGGATAAAGAAGGAAGTGTGTATTAGTCTAACGAACTACAATAATTATAATATAAGCCTGCATCCGAGTACTGCTGGTCGGGACAGCATCCGAGCGACGAGAAGAAAAAATCTAAAAGGGGGCGAATAATACGCACTCGTTTAAATTGTACTTTTATACACGTCGACTATAATGTTTAAATTAAGACTTCGTACACCAACCTACATCACATACCTACGGTTTTCTATGGGGCTCCCAAGTCAACTATAATAAATTATTATACAACTGTTTAGACAGCGATTCGTTTCAGCAGGGCATAGATTTTCAATGGGTATCTATTTACATTAAAGAGTTTAGTGTTGTAACCATTTGAAGTTTCCTTTTAGGGTTCATGTGCATAAAATACACACATAATATACTGCTACAGTAACTCTTTTGTTGGCCTCGACTCCGTAGTTTCACAATTTACTGTGTCAGACTATTGCCGTCGTTTATCGATAATAGCAACATTTGTTGTAGAATCCATTGAATACTTTTACTGCGCTGTACGAGCCTATAATTTCAAATGGCAACTTTACGACCCATTAAGAGGTTTAAACCTCACATCAATGCACGAAAATAATGTCTTAAGAGACGTGAAAACTGCTTTCTAAGATAATTAAATAATATATATAAAAAAGCAGAAAAAACGTGAGGATACGCTCAACCTACACAATAGTATAAAAAGGCGCTTACACCGTTTTGTTTTTCAGGATTAGTAGAATAGGCAGTTTCACACAGAGCAATCGGATTTTATTTTCACTGCAGTATTTACGAGTTCGGTTTACAACGAACGTAAAGATATGGAAGACATTTTTATTGGTTGTCATGTTTTTACAGTTTTGCGGGAAATGGGAAAGACTCTAAAAATTATTGCTCTGAAATACATACTGACCGCGGCTGGCTAAATCCGGGGAAACTAAACTTCAATCGGATAACGATGAAAGATGTAATATTTGAACTCACGTCGCAATCCATTATTCAAAGAAAATGGATAACTGCGATTATAATTTTTTAATGGGAAATAGACATCTGCATAATTTTTCAGCATAGTAGGTAACTCCAGTTATTAACTGAACGCATACCAGAAAAATGAATGCTGTGCAAAAAAACGATTTGAGTAACTAAACATGTCCTACAAAAAAACTAAAGAAACACACAAAACGAGATGACCTATACTATCGTATTCACACCAAAAATGTGGTTCGTACATAGCATATAATATAACAAAAATACTACTTGCTTATCAAAAATACTAACTTGCACTCTAAATTGTACGAAATTTCTATAACTGATATCTAAAGGTGCACAACAATAATCGCGCAACTGAAACTGAAATACAATGTCTCTCTCACTACCAACATATTTGATATGTATCTCACTATCTCTATCACACTCAGCAGCGCGGCAGCCGCGTCAGTGACGCGTTAGCAACGCGTGTGCAGCGCGGCATATCTCTCTCACTACCAACACATCTAATATGTATCTCACTACCTCTATCACATTCAGCAGCGCGGCAGCTGCGCGGGCCTGCGCTTGACACGCGACGCGCACGACACGCGGCCGCGCTGCCGAGTTGTAACTTTAGCGCCGGACCGCGGACCGCGTTCGATGTGAGTTTGAAAACTTGCGCGGTCCCGCGCAGCACACGCGCCGTGCACGACACGCGTTCGGTGAGTGGGGGCCTTCGAGGTTATTTTTTATAGAAGAGCAGAAAACCTTGTTTGAAAAAGAAATTAAATTAAATACACTCGCGGTCAAATGTTACGGGTCTGTGATGAAAATCTTTATCGTGTTCGTATTCTGACATTTAAAAATACATCAATCTTTGGAGGTATCTATTTCGGCCACATTTTCTCAAAAACAAATTCAGTCCCAAAAACGGCTCCCCTTTGGTACAGTCTGACACTCCTAAGTATTGTTTCTAAACTGAGTTTGAAAAAAGGAAAAACCATAAAAAATCTGTCTACTATTGTGCCCTCTTACAACGTTTGCGTGAGGAAATCGAAATAAAAAGGTCTGGTAAAAGAAAAAATCAAAGAAAGTCTTAACTTTGTATTAAGCAGTAACGCTGCTAACAAAATTATAAATTTATATTAAAGGAACAATTGAAAAATTTAATGCTTCGCCCAAAAGCCGTAAAATTCGGCTCGGAGCATTAAATTTTTCAATTGTTCCTTTAATTTATTTTTTTATAGAAAGGCTTGTTCCACCAAGACAAACGCTCCTGTCCACACAACAGCGAAATCATCCGTAAATGTTTGTATGCGAGTTCATTAGTCCGGCAAGCCCCACTACTTAATGCCTATACGAGTAATAAGGACAAAAGAAGAAGATTAGTTTTACAGAAGACACTAAATCCGCAAGCAAGTAACATTAACTACTACTAACTTTTACACCTAACTACGAGTAAACTACTCTGAATAAACCTATTACTTAAAAAAATCGCGAAAAAACTTACCTTGGTGACAAGAGTCAGGCGCTTCATTGAGGACTCATGTAAAAAAAAGTATTTAAAATATCAATAATTATTCCCCTTTAGATCATTTACCACAGACACTACGTTAAATATGAAAGAAATGGATCAGTCGTTTTTAAAATATTCAAGTGACATTTCAAGAAAACTGACAATAATAACGCGATAAATCTTGGCAGATTATTAACTAACATTAAGACAAATATATAGGATACATTTATTGCCTATTAAGTTAAGGGGCATTTTTATTCCCTTAGACGGTTATAGCCCTTTGTAATAGGATTCGTTTAGCTACCTGAATTAGGTTTAAATTAAATTAGGTTTTATTACAGACACACATCAGTGAATTGCAGTTATTAAAACTATTTACAACTAACTTCCGCCCGCGACTTCGTCTACGTGGACCCGTGGTTCATTTAGACTATAAACTATCTTCGTGCAAAATTGTATCCAAATTAGTTGAGCCGTTTAAGCGTCATTGAGTAACAAACATCCAAACATCTAAACTTTCGAATTTATAATATTAGTAGGATCCTAAGGGTCAACCCATCGCAAGCTCTTCGAAAAATCTTAATTATTTACATGGCAAGCCTTAGATATCTGTAAACTTTGTATAATGCGATCAAACGCTCTCTCCAAATTAATATAATTCTGTTAAGAATTCTGACTATGAATTCAAACAAAACTTTCTGTTCATATTATTTCTAAGAAGAACGGGTGTCATATTTGACGAGTTCAACTTTCAAGTTCAGGCCTGGATAATACCTATACTACGAAAACGTGGTACATAAATTAAATTAACCTTCAAGATACATGTACAAGATACTCAAAGCCCACTGAAAATAATATTTTTCTCTCAATAACTTGTTCAACTATTGTTAGGTTACAATAATATCATTAGGAACGTATATGATCTGTATCTATACTAATCTTAAGTAATATTACATGTTACACTCAAATTAAAAACAGGACAAGTCTGAGGGGTTGCAAGTTGTTAAGGTTGTAAGATTGTAGGGGGTAATCTCCAGAACTACTCATCCGATTTATTTTCTTTTTCACCGCCATATATGCATAATCGGCCTCCAGGATGGCTAAGGCTATATTTCTTCCCGCGGCTCCACCTAACCTGGGTTCTCTGTACGCTAGTTTACTTTCCTTAGCCTATTAAGAGTCCACAGTAAGCTCGATTCTCCATACATATGGTATCTGAAGCTACATAAACTAATTACAGACATAGATATACTTACCTCATGTCATTGTATATGCAAAGTTTCGTTACTACCTATCCAACACGTAGTTTTAAAATGAGAGCGTAACTACGTTTGTATGTTTTCCTCCACTCGGCCCTATTGCTGGCATACTCCCGCCAAACCAAGCAGAACGCGTCCAAAACGTCCTGCCATCTTCTTTTTGGTCTGCCTCTGCTCCTGTGGCCGTCTCGCGGGTTCCGTACTTATTCGCTAGTTTACTATAAGTGATGGCGATAACTCGGAAGCTTAAAATATTGTCATAAAAACCGAAAAATTGAACAGTATAGGAGTAGAATAAAATACATAATTATCGAATTACCACGCGAACGGCGTCACAAGCAATGTATTGTCCCGAAAGGCTTAGAGTTATAAAACAGTCTTGCATAAGCCATTCCCGTAAAATCAAATTGAACAAGCTGAAAACGTTTCAAAACCTGGCAACACTGAATAGTGGATCGGAAGCGGTCAAGCAGCGTGAATTATTTAAAGCGGTATTGTCGTGGTATGAATTATGCAGTATGGCAACACAGGCTGCGCAAATCCATGTTTCTTGCATTGGGTGAGTTTTGTTATTACATTCTGTTGGAATTGTAATGTTCAGTTTTAATATTTAAACTTAGTCACATCAAGAAAATGGTGAATGCGTGCGTGCATATCACGCATTTCAAACGGTTGGTGGGAATTTATACATGGCTGATAAAGAGTTCTTTGGCCATAAGTGGGACACATTATCAGCCGTAGTCCATCCACTGCTGAATGAAGTCTTCTTCACGTTGCGCCATTATATTCTACTCAGGGCTTTTACATCCAGACACACCTACCCACCCACCTACCTACCCAGCTATATAGTAGGACACAACATATATCCACCACCATACAACATATATTACCACTTAAGATAGCTTGTATTTCTGTGGGCATCTTTTATTGGCTACATTTTCAGTATTTTAAGTTTTGACTTTTTGTACGTATTGCTGTTGATGCCCCAAATAAACAAAATAAAACAAATAAATATATGCAAAAAAAAAATATACGCGTTGACTTGAGAACCTCCTCCGTTTTTTTCGTCGGATAAAAAGAGTAGATAATGTTTAACGCTTGTTGTGTCTTGCTTTAATGTTCTTTCTTGAGGAATTATCCTAGGAAGGCAGCATTATAGCCACATAATTCTTATTAAAAAAAGTGAGATTGTACATACTTACTTATAGCCTACCAAACTAAATTACAAAATTTTCTATACTTACGTGTATGACTTGATTGAATTGGCAACAGCAACACTTACTTAAGCAGACTTTCGCTCGCTTTAACTCGAAGAACCGATTGACTTTTCCCTTTATTACCGTTCAGTTTCAAACGAAGACATTTTACTTTGTGCCAATTGAAGACTTCTTTCGAGTCGATCCTCGAAGTAGTTTACTTCGAGTTTGCGAGCATATTGTATTACAGTGACGTCTTTGTCGGATACAATTTGTTTCTTATCTTATTAAACACGACGATTGTTGACCCTGCCCTGCCTCGAAATGAGTTTTTAAGAACCTTGATAGCTAATCAAAAGACAAATGATCCGGGCTTAAAGGTATATTTTAATTAATTACTGTTAAAGGTGTAATAGACAAAAGAGCTGATAGAAGTCAAGTAGCATTATGTTATGTCGTGAATGAACCAAATTTCAGAGTATTCAATATCACAATAAGTCGTCGTTATATCCAGGTTTTTTTTTTAACAAAGAAAAGTCATCGAATATGCTTAAAAGGTTAGTGGTAAAAATGGTAAAAACGTTTCATCAATTATGCGATAACTTTATTACCAACATTCGGATTACTGGCGATTTTTTGTGTAACTACTACTATAAAAATAATTAGGTACCCTAAGGTCTAGTTCAGCACATAAGGGCCGGTTTACACATTGATTAGTGATTAGTGCGACTCCATACATTTGCTGCAAGATTTAGATTCATTTATTTCACAATATACGATTACAATATAAAATTAAAGCTAGCTTAATCTATATGAATTTAAATTATGATCGTCAAAGAGAATAAGATTTGTAATAAAACGACAATTTACATTTGGTTCAAATTATAGTCACAGTTAATAAATACGCAAAAATAAATAAATGACGAAGATAATATCACATAAAGATCGTCAGATAACAAACTATACCTTGATAAAAGAAAAATAAAAAAATACAAATAACAATGTTATATAAATTTACAATGTCAAAATCAGTGATATTATTAATTTTTAATCTCTATAAATTCCTTTACTGAATATAATGCGTTTTTCAATAAAAAGTAATTCAGTTGGCGTTCGAATGTTTCGTCAGATTACTTTCTTCGCAATTCGGCGGGTAGTCGTTCGTAATAGGTTGGGCCTATCACTGGAGGATTCCTTCATGAAAGTGCCATGCGACGCGGGACCGTTCCGAGTCTCCCTGTTGATCGGAGTTGCTTGCTCGAGTTGCCCGTGACCTCAACACGCTTGAACATTGGCAAATACTTTCTCACGAACATCAATCCTACTAATATTATAAATGCGAAAGTTTAGATGTTTGGATGTTTGGATGTTTGTTACTCAATCACGCTTAAACGGCTGAACCGATTTGAATGAAATTTTGCACTAAGATAGTTTATAGCCTGGATTAAAATATAAAATCGTTTTTATCCCGAGTCCACGCGGACGAAGTCGCGGGCGGAAGCTAGTACCTCATATATGTACAGTGAGTAGTGCGTCATGAAGCCGTTACTTTCAAAAAGTTTCTTACACGGATGTCTGTGCTTTACTCCAGCCAGTATTCGAATAGCGCGTTTTTGGAGTATGAATACTTGCTTGGCATCCATAGAATGGCCCCATATCACTATACCGTATGATATTAAAGAATGGAAAGGTGAAAAATATACGGACCGTAATGACTCTGGATATTTTAGCAACTGTAGTTTTTTAGAGCAAGCACTGCTTAGTCTACCACACAGCTGGTCAACATGGCCCTTCCAGTTAAGGTTCGAATCAAGTGTAAAGCCCAGAAATTTGTACTCGTTACATATTGGCATCGGACCATCAGCAATGCACATGGAGCTTAGCTTTTGTATGGACTCGCACTAATCACTAATATATGTGTAAACCGGCCTTAAGCTAAAGCAATACGGGTCTAAATCCGTATTGCTTTAGCTTACGGCCGCCAAGTCTACACTTGAAAATTATTATTACTCCAGAAGAAAGAAGAAAAAAAAAATGCCTAGTGATTAAAATGCCATTCACAAATCTCAAAGAATGACGAAGCGAGAGAAATCGCTCGCAGTTAGTGACGTCACAATCTGCGAGCGTCATAGTAAATGACAATCGTTTCATATGAAGTTGCGTTTTGCGGAAAAGGGATAGAACATACCCCTTCTTAAAACTTTGGACACAGAACTTTGTGATTATTTAACCTCTTGCGTTGCTTTTTTCTCTATTTGACTACATTTTTAATCTTTTTTCGAGAAAATACGACATACTTCATTGATAATTTTATTTAGTGTCTAGCCTGACAATACTAAGCCACAGGGATTCGGATTATTGGGCCGTGGCGTTTCATGATATGCCTAGGAAGTTCATGATCTGCCTAAACGCCAGTAGGCAAATCGTTAAATGTTGAATGTTGTTAAATTTTGAATGGCGGCGTTGAAACAGTGGGCATGCTCGCTAGCGGATTCCTGAATACTTATTATACAAATATTGATACATAGAGAGAGAGAGAAAAGACACGATTGTTGTTTCATACCCAAAGTTGGAAAATTGACGTAATAAATAAAGGAGCAAGGAAATAAACATAACTAGCATTCAATAGTGTTATTAGTCAAGTATTGGAAACTTATTTCATTCATGAATATTGTATGAATCATTTAAAATATGGAAATAATGATAATAATACCCAAATAATGTTTATACTCTGGCAGTCCGTCATGGCTAGAAGCGTAGGGCGACACACGAATTCCAATCTTAATCGTTAGAGCATTAGAAGCTATATGAAAAGGAACAATACACCACCATCTGTCGTAAGGCAAATGACATAACGTGTTTACGCTAGCGCGCTAATACTACAATCAAATTTAAACCTTATTGTTAAAGAGTTAGTGGATTGAAGAGATTGAAAATACTACCAACGCCTTCCCCTCGTGACCCTCTTGACCCCGTGACCCCCGTGCTATTGACCCTCGTGACCCTCGTACTACTGACCCTCGTGACCCTCGTACCACTGACCCTCTTGACCCCCGTGACCCCCGTGCTATTGACCCTCGTGACCCTCGTACCACTGACCCTCTTGACCCTCGTGACCCCCGTGCTATTAACCCTCGTGACCCTCATGACCCTCGTACCTCGACCCTCGTGACCCTCGTACTACTGACCCTCGTACCACTGACCCTCTTGAAACCCGTGACCCCGTGCTATTGATCCTCGTGACCCTCGTACCACTGACCGTCTTGACCCTCGTGACCCCCGTGCTATTGACCCTCGTGACCCTCGTACCACTGACCCTCGTGACCCTCGTACCACTGACCCTCGTGACCCTCGTACTACTGATCCTCGTGACCCCCGTGCTATTGACCCTCGTGACCCTCGTGACCCTCGTACCACTAACCCTCTTGACCCCCGTGACCCCCGTGCTATTGACCCTCGTGACCCTCGTACCACTGACCCTCTTGACCCTCGTACCACTGACTCCCTTGACCCTCGTGACCCTCATGACCCTCGTACCACTGACCCTCTTGACCCTCGTACCACTGACCCTCTTGACCCCTGTGACCCCGTGCTATTGACCCTCGTGACCCTCGTGACCTTCGTACCACTGACCCTCTTGACCCTCGTGACCCTCGTACTACTGACCCTCGTGACCCTCGTACCACTGACCCTCTTGACCCTCGTGCTATTGACCCTCGTACCACTGACCCTCTTGACCCTCGTACCACTGACCCTCTTGACCCCCGTAACCCCCGTGCTATTGACCCTCGTGACCCTCGTACCACTGACCCTCTTGACCCTCGTGACCCCCGTGCTATTGACCCTCGTGACCCTCGTCCACTGACCCTCGTGACCCTCGTACCACTGACCCTCGTGACCCTCGTACTACTGACCCTCGTGACCCCCGTGCTATTGACCCTCGTGACCCTCGTGACCCTCGTACCACTGACCCTCTTGACCCCCGTGACCCCCGTGCTATTGACCCTCGTGACCCTCGTACCACTGACCCTCTTGACCCTCGTACCACTGACTCCCTTGACCCTCGTGACCCCCGTGCTATTGACCCTCGTGACCCTCATGACCCTCGTACCACTGACCCTCTTGACCCTCGTACCACTGACCCTCTTGACCCCTGTGACCCCCGTGCTATTGACCCTCTTGACCCTCGTACCACTGACCCTCTTGACCCCTGTGACCCCCGTGCTATTGACCCTCGTGACCTTCGTACCACTGACCCTCTTGACCCTCGTGACCCTCGTACTACTGACCCTCGTGACCCTCGTACCACTGACCCTCTTGACCCTCGTGCTATTGACCCTCGTGCTATTGACCCTCGTACCACTGACCCTCTTGACCCTCGTACCACTGACCCTCTTGACCCCCGTAACCCCCGTGCTATTGACCCTCGTGACCCTCGTACCACTGACCCTCTTGACCCTCGTGACCCCCGTGCTATTGACCCTCGTGACCCTCGTCCACTGACCCTCGTGACCCTCACCTGCTGACCCTCGTGACCCTCACCTGCTGACCCTCGTGACCCTCGTACTACTGACCCTCGTGACCCTCGTACTACTGACCCTCGTGACCCTCGTACCACTGACCCTCATGACCCTCGTGACCCCCGTGCTATTGACCCTCGTGACCCTCGTCCACTGACCCTCGTGACCCTCGTACCACTGACCCTCGTGACCCTCGTACTACTGACCCTCGTGACCCCCGTGCTATTGACCCTCGTGACCCTCGTGACCCTCGTACCACTGACCCTCTTGACCCCCGTGACCCCCGTGCTATTGACCCTCGTGACCCTCGTACCACTGACCCTCTTGACCCTCGTACCACTGACTCCCTTGACCCTCGTGACCCCCGTGCTATTGACCCTCGTGACCCTCATGACCCTCGTACCACTGACCCTCTTGACCCTCGTACCACTGACCCTCTTGACCCCTGTGACCCCCGTGCTATTGACCCTCTTGACCCTCGTACCACTGACCCTCTTGACCCCTGTGACCCCCGTGCTATTGACCCTCGTGACCTTCGTACCACTGACCCTCTTGACCCTCGTGACCCTCGTACTACTGACCCTCGTGACCCTCGTACCACTGACCCTCTTGACCCTCGTGCTATTGACCCTCGTGCTATTGACCCTCGTACCACTGACCCTCTTGACCCTCGTACCACTGACCCTCTTGACCCCCGTAACCCCCGTGCTATTGACCCTCGTGACCCTCGTACCACTGACCCTCTTGACCCTCGTGACCCCCGTGCTATTGACCCTCGTGACCCTCGTCCACTGACCCTCGTGACCCTCACCTGCTGACCCTCGTGACCCTCACCTGCTGACCCTCGTGACCCTCGTACTACTGACCCTCGTGACCCTCGTACTACTGACCCTCGTGACCCTCGTACCACTGACCCTCATGACCCTCGTGACCCTCGTGACACTCGTAACCCTCGTACTACTGACCCTCGTGACCCTCGTCTACTGACCCTCGTGACCCTCACCTACTGACCCTCGTGACCCTCGTACTACTGACCCTCGTGACCCTCGCCTACTGACCCTCGTGACCCTCGTACTACTGACCCTCGTGACCCTCGTCTACTGACCCTCGTGACCCTCGTCTACTGACCCTCGTGACCCTCATCTACTGACCCTCGTGACCCTCATCTACTGACCCTCGTGACCCTCGTGACCCTCATGATGCTGACCCTCGCGCCCTGACCCTCGTGACCCTCGTGCAGAGTATAAAAGGGCATGTCGGCGTAGTATTCGGGATCATTCAATTCTCATCGTTCGGACTGGCAGTGTCTGGTTGTAGGCTAGGAAATTATCGGTGGGTGTTTATTTTGTTCTGTGGTGAATGGCTTCTCGTTGTGAGGAAATTCTCTTCATAATTATGAGTCATTTACGGTTCTTAATTTTATAGTTAATTGTAAATTCATAAGTGGTGTTAGGGCCTAAGTTATATCTACTTTATCGGAAATATTCTGAAGGGATTATATGACTAAATCAAACATGTCTTATTCGCCAGAGCTACTCTCTGGAATTGGGCATGTTTGACAAGTGGTTTCGGAACGCAGTCAAAGCTGTATTTACCGTAACGGAGTACTTCCGGAGGTTCATATGGTTAGTCAAATATAGCTAATATGCCAGGGTACTCCCTGGGATTGGGTATGTTTGATGATTGTTCTAGAAACTTTAGTGGGGGGTTAAATTGCCTAATCAGCCGGAACACTGTCAAGAATCAGTATATCTGCGGAGTTATTCCTACCTAACGGTGTCAAACGGGGGTGAATCCGTGTCCATAGTTACCAGATTTGAGGTGTGGTCTGGCGTCTACCTTTTTACCGACATAGGAGACGAAACCCCTTAATCGGGGCCCTCACGTCTCTCAGAACGGCTGGCGATCTAGACGTGGCTCGGTCATTCATGTGATGAGCACAGGAGGATACTCCGCTCGTCGAAATCGACCAGTTGCCTGAGGGGTCGTTCAGCATTATATATATGTAAATATACTGGTCATATTCCCAGACAGGACGCTTTACTCGCCGTTTCCTAGCTTTCGAGCACGGCGGGGGGAAGCAAATACACAGTCGCCTCAGCACATCAGTTTCGCCGACTGAACTACTTACAGTTTAGCTAGGGATACATTTTTGCTTCTGAACTAAGGTATGGTTCTAGAAGTAAGCCGAATAGGGACTAGGGGTATATGTAGGGCTAAATTCACGCGTTATGGGGTGATAGGCTTATAACTGTCTTCTGCAACAAAAGATATTTCTAAGGTATTGGTTGGTTAGCTAAAATTAGTTACTATTCCAAAAGGATTTCATGAAAGTTAGATAGTGTGGATATCTGAACTCACGTTAATAGTAGTAAATGGTTAAAAGGGGTGTCGGGTTTCCGTGGGTTACACGTGAAATATTATAAAGGTTTAACAATTAGTAATTATCATCAAAAGGTTTCAGTTCTATTCATGACATTGGGATATCAGGATTGTTTCAGAAAGATGAAATAATTCTGGGATTGATGACAGGCTGAGCAGTTCATCAAATCCATTTAAAGTATCTTATTATCATGAATGGATACTCTTCATTCACGGTGTTTATTATCATGAGTGGATACTCTTAATTTGAGGTACGATTTAGGTAGAATGTTTCACATGTTACGAACGGATTAACTCGGCATTACTCACTATGGTTCTCGGTATAGGATGGTCTTAGGTTATTAGCTGTATAAGCTAAGGTTATAAACATAAACGCCTAATAATACAAAAAGATGTCAGTCGAGTTTGTCTCGGTGTATCTTCTCGAAACTGACCGCTAGGTTTGAGACACTGGTAGATTCATTCTCAGGATCATAAATCCATAGGATAGCTAGGTAACGTGAATAGGATGTCCAGACTCCATTCCAAACAAGAGAGTAGCAAGTGTGAGTAAAAGATTACCGCACGACCCGTCGTTTAGAACTCTGTTCCAAAATACAAGTATTTAGGGCAGTCTTTTAACTCATTATAGGTCTAAATAAATAACCTTGATTTTATGAATTATATAAGCTACTCCTTGTTCAACCGGACATGTAATAGGGGGTAGGAGATCTTCTACCAAAAACAAAATATATTTTAAATCATAAACTAATAACTTATAGTGAATAAATTATTAATCTAAGTTTTTAGGACATTGTTATACATAGAAATAGAAAAATGGCAGTGGAAAGTAGCGCTTAGAAAGGTTCATTTATATACAGATAGACTAGCTTTAATTATATTAGGAATGGGGAGTCCAAAACCTGTCAAGCTTTCATAAAAGGACCTAGGGTTATTACGGATCACAACACTTCGGGGTTCTACCACTAGCGATCACATTTTGGCCATATCTTCAGGTATTCGTAATGAAAGCACACAACAAAAGTAGGTTTAATAAGTAAGTAAATAAAGCGTGCAAATTACAGTAGTCTAGGGTTTTACATTATGTTAGAATTTATTACAAATATTCAGCGTTCTCGAGCTCTTCAGAGCGCGGAGACTCGGTAGCGTTGAGGGTGTCGCGCGGGGGGGGGTATCGCCAGAGGGGGGGGGGGGGAAACTGTTACAGCGTTTCACAATTTTTCGTGATCTAGCGGATTTTACGATCGGCCGCCAACATCTACATCCCTATTAGAACAAAGTGATCGAGATTTTATCACTGGAAAGGAAATAACATACGGTATTACAAAATTCATCACTGTGCACCCATGTGCATGTCCTAATGTGACAAATATTTTATCGATAGTGACAAACGACAATCAGATTCATGCCTGACTGTTGACAAAATGACTTCTGTAGGATTATCTCTCCAAATATAAAAACGGGCATGCAAAACAATCTTGCACCCAAAACACTATCATCAATGTCTGCGAAAGAACAAGATATACACTCGCGGGCAAAGAATACGGGTCGGTAAAATACCGTCATATTTCAGGTTGTACAGTTAATCATGTCATGATCTTTATTTAATTTTATATATAAACTGCTAATAACAGTAAAAAATATAACGTTACCAGGTTTAAATCGGACTCGTAAAAACCCATGAAAAAAAAACAACGTTAACGGAGCGAGATATCGCAAAAATCGTGATTTTTGGATATCGATATTTTTATGATAGGATCCAGGAAATTGTTAATACAGTTGGGTATTGTAAAGAATAGCATATTATGTAAATAAAACAAGTATTAAATATTTTAAAAACCTATTGCATTTATTTAATTTAGGGTGACCCGTATTCTTTGCCCGCGAGTGTAAATCCGGAAGGACGAAGAAAAGTTAGCACCATTTTTTGCTCGTCGCCTGAAATTAACTCTTTGCACCTAGTTCTCGTTAAAACATAAGTTTTCTTATGAAGCTCTTATCGTAATATTCTTACAGGTCATATCGGAAACTACTATTTTTGTAAAACTTTTTTAATTTCAGTGGAGGTCTTACATAGTAGGAAATACAATCTGTTAGATTGCCTCAACTCTGTAACAGTTTACGGGATGTCTGACGCAATGTTGCGCGGTTACTGTCGGTAACTGATATTGACCACAAATCACAATGGAATTCAATGAGATTCTATAGAGTTAAGGGGACGCTCGTGTAGTTACAGCCTTGACAATCGATATTGGAAATTATGCTATTTGGAAGTGAGAACAGGAATCATAAAAATCTTTGAATATAAAGCAAAGAGACTTGAATCAATTTTCAGAATTTGGAATATAGGCCACGCTTTATTACTCAAGGTACCGAATAATCAACTCGTAGAACATAATACATACAAATCAAGCCTTAAAAGAATATACTTAGGTACCTAATAAGTTTTAGTCTTCGAATGATGGTTATAATTTAAAAAAATCAAGGGTTGTTTTTTTTCCGAGTAAGTTTAATAATTATACTTACAGTATAACCTGAATTATTGACATCTCAAGGGGCCAGCAATTTCGTGTCAATTAAAGAGGTATTTCACCTAACCAGGTCGAAAACATTACCAATTAACCAGGTTCAAAAATATGTGGTCTCATTTATAGATATCCTCAATAACAAAGGTCGTAATACTGCAATTTTTTTTTAATAATTTATTTTCATATTAAAGGGCAAGCAGATCGTGTTTAAAATATTCATGTTATTTTTAAACCGTTTAACTTGAAAATTTTGGTTGATTTCATGAAATATCGCTATAATAACACAATTCTACAATACAGTTATCATGTTTGTAGGTAGGTACAACATATTAAAACTACCTACCAAAAGGCAAAAATATAAGTGTGATATAACGGCCTTTCAATTATAGAGGCATTTAAAGAAAAAAAGAGATTTAACGGCGTTTCAATTTAGAGGTCTTCGGTGCCTCGCGTGATGCGTCGTGTGCCAATAACATAGGTCATTTATTTTAAAATACAAGTGATTTCATAAAGTTCAATTATAGAAGTCTTCGATCCCTCGTGTGTCAATTGCAGAGGTAATATTAAGAAAAAAAAATTAAAATTCAAATGTCAATTATAGAGGTCCCGAAATTTCAATTGCAGAGGTATTTTGTTGTCAAGGGAACAGGACCAGCCATTTGGTTGCAATTATAGAGGTTTCTTAACTATCCAGGTCCCAATTAACCAGATTTCACTGTATAATCATATTTTAAAGTAAATGAAATGGTAAAATGTATAATTTAAAGCTAATGTTATCTGCAGCTGCTGAAACTATAATTTAAAAACCCAATTAGAACAAGGTGACAGAGATTTCATGGGTGGACTACATAGTATATTATATTTACAGGGTGTAATCGTTAAGTGTGCTTTAAAAAACTAGGCAACCTCTATGTTTCCAATTTCTTGAGGCATTGCCCTTTTAGCGAATGCTCGATAAACCGGGGAAGTTGTACAGTCAAGGGCACCAATATGTATACACCACAAAGTCTCATAAATATGTACACAGACCTTATTTTGCAACAGACATTCCATTTCAAAAGACATATTTCTAGTTTTGCAAATAGTTGATCTTGTCTTTTGACAAAAATAGTGGACTCTGGAGCCTTAACACTTCTGGAAACTATTAACTCGTAAGAGATTGCAACGGAGAGCAGCAAGTGCACACCTTTCAAACTATATTGATGTTTATATGTGTCTGCCTTTATTTAGTGCACACTTAACCGTGCCGGTAGTGCAGTGCTATTAACATAGTTACATTTTCAAATAAATAGCACGGCAGAATCTAGTCATTTTATTCGATACTTAATAATGCACTAGTCCGGAATAGCAACAACTTTAATAAAAGTTTAGTAAAATTATACAATGTTAATGTTTTATTAATTTAAGTTATAAAAATATGAAATAAGTTTGTTCGTTGAGTAAATGGAAAACATGAACATACCTGTATGTCATATAAGAACCATGCTTAAATATATTTAAAATGCTCTATCAAAAACAAAGCATAATCATTTAAAATGCTCTTTATATAACAAAGTGTATATGTCTTGGTTCCTTTTATTCTTACAAAGCATTATTACAATAAAGCTTTCTTCAAACGGGCGCTGATATTATAATAATATTAGCGCGTGTTTGAAGAAAGCTTTAGGCACCACAGGATATTTATTCGATCGTAAAAATTTACATTCTGATAATAACCATATTTCCTATCGCCAACACCTGGCACGATAACTTTATTTACTCCTTTAGT
Organism: Epinotia bilunana; assembly: GCA_947049275.1. Lineage (NCBI taxonomy): Eukaryota > Metazoa > Arthropoda > Insecta > Lepidoptera > Tortricidae > Epinotia > Epinotia bilunana. Next base: position 7,119,167 of record OX346253.1, read on the forward strand.
TCATAAAGGGTAAAAAAATTGAAGAACACACATAAATAACTTCTCCATAATGTTGATAAATTCAGTTGACAATTGTTACTTACATTTATATTCGTTACACACAAAAACATTGATTAAATCGGAAGCTAAATATGAATAAATACTACAAAGTATAATACGTAGATAATGGGTCAAAATAAAATTGTAAGACTAACTAAGTTGTAAATTGTAAAATAAACTGAACAACTTATGTTCAGTTTATTTCGCCATTAAAGGCCTAATTTCAATTCAGGTATGTATAGTGCTGTCAATAATTTATATCTTAGACGAATAGTCTAAACCGTTAAGTGTCTTTGGTTTCCGCGAATATTATCCATTTAAAAATAATATTTTTATTAAGTATACCACTTTGTCATCATGATGGATATATTCCATGCAAAATTACAGCTTTCTAGTAATAAAGGTCACCGAGCCTTGGACGAACAGACATACATGGTGAAACTCCTCAGTGATTACGGAACCCTTAAAATCACAGTTGATAATATATTAATGTTATTTATTATGCAATGTAATATTATGAGATAAATAAATATGAATATCAATTTATATCATAAGACTTGGACATTGGAATTATAAAATGGTAAATTCAGGATTTCAAATTACTGCTACATGTAGCCATCATAAAATACTACTATTATTTCACATTTACGGTTAACCTAAAAGATGTTTACACTTTTCCACCTTATTCCGTTATAGTAAGGCAAAAAAAATATTTATAATTATCCTTAACGTCGACTATACAAGCGGTGTGTTTATTGGTTTGGTCAAATACGTAACTATGCATAATAATGAAAAAAAGGAAAATCTAAATGTCAATTTTTAAAGTGAAAGTTAAATTGTCCTAACGCGCGTTACAAACGACGTGATTAGTAATTACCTCTTTGTCTTTGGAGAGGAAAAAAGTTTGTATGGGAGCAACTACAATAAAATTTAGTTAAACACGGACCTCGCTGGCGGCAGCCGAAACGTATCATACTAACTGACGTAAAAGTATGACGTCACACTATGCAATTTGTACTAATCGTTGTATGGAAAATCAAGTAAATTGCTGTTTTGGTCTCGAAATACTGCGTTTAGGTCCATAGTTGTCATACAAATTTGTTTCTATAACAGCGTAAGAATTCTATTAGTAGCTTTAAATTTCTTCTTGGACAATAAAAAAATGGCAATTTTTGTAAACTTTCAAGGTCCATATCTTTTTATTACAAGCTTTTATTTAGTCTCATCATCGTCTGTCATCAAATCATGCAAGTTAAATTTGAGCCACTTCCCGGTGACCGCTTGAGCTGAAAATTTGGATATGAGTATAGTTTGGATGACAATACGGGTGTAGACTCGAAAATTATCATTACTCCAAAAAAAGGAGGCAAAAAATATGCCTAGTGACGAAACTCAACCGTTTTAATATTGCTTGTTAGAGAGAGAAAACGCAAACAGTGTGTGACGTCACAATATGCGAGGCTGCCGCAGAGCGAGGCGCGCGCGGCGGGCCGCCTCGACGGCGGCGCCGAATACGATGGCGCACGGCACATTGCCGTCTATTCGTGACGTCACAATCTACAAGCGTCAACATTTCATATAAAGGTGCGTTTCGTGAAATAGGGACAAAACATACCCCTTCTTAAAACTTTGGACACTTATTACTTCGTGATTATTTAACCTCTTAGGTTGATTTTTTCTTCATTTGATTACATTTTTAATCTTTTTTCGAGAAAATATGACATTATTGATTATTTTATACACCCCTATTCAATATCATGGTACCATTGAGCTGATCTGATTATGGAGACAGAAGGTGGCCATGGGAATTAAGTACTGACTTAACCGACGTAACCCCGTTGAGTTTGGGCTCGTTAAAATCGTCTCAATGAGTAGTTGATGATGGTAATGAATGGTATACAGAAAAGTACAGTCGGCAAGCAGCTGCTGCAGCTTGTATCAAAACTTAATTTTTTGGCAGAAACTTTTTTGATATGAATTATATTTTGTAATAATTACTTTATTACAATAATTTGATGCTTTGGGTCATTGTCAGATTTAGGTTCGCGTCTTTTCGGTGGACATTGGCAAAGTTAAGAGCTTTATAGCCTAATTTTTGGTTGAACTCTGAACCCGCATAAACAGCGTCGCCTCTTCTATAATTATACAAGGTGTAACAAAAATGGGGTATGAACCGATCAAGGGCTTAACAGGTATCGTGTTCTGATAAGAAAAAAGAGAAAAAAATAAATTCTGACGCGATTTTTTTTTTTACTTTTCTACGGAGCTTGTCGCCCCAGTCAGCCAACGCTCCATACTAAAGTTAAGAAAAAATCGCGTCAAAATTTTTTTTTTCTGTTTTTTCTTATCAGAACACGATACCTGTTAACTCCATTTTTGTTACACCTTGTATGCGATAAAAACATATTATATATAAACGTAAGCCCTTAACTATTGCCCACTGAAAAAACAATTTTTGTTTTGCTGACTGACAATGACCCGTTAACTATGCATTTAGCAACACTACGTTATCAATTTTAACATGATGCAACTACCCTGTACAATGATGCAATATTTTGATATATATGACTTTGAAAATTATTGTTTCCGCACATATGAAACTTTAGATAACACAATTTGCAACGTCGATGTGTTTGGTTTTGTTAACGTTTTCGCGCCCGTTCTGTCGGGTTGGCTCCACGCACGTGGAAGAGAGCGCGGAACACATTGGAATACTAATACTATGCGAAGAATCGATTAAAAAACGACTTCAAATAGTGGGCAGAGGGTACGTTGATACATTTATATCTGTTCTATAAATACGACGTATTTATTTGCGGACATCCTGCTGCTCTATATAATTCCACCACCTAACGAATGGCTTGACGGCATGACCTAGCTAGGGAATAGCATGGATCAGGATCCTGATGTTAGATTTATCCCCGATGCATCCTAATGGAGACCAGTGTTCACTTGCTACCTAAGGTAATAATCCTCGTGCTTGACACTGGCGTATTACTTGACACCTTCAATATTTATACATAGCAAAAAAGTGTCAATTATTGGAATTAAGGTGACAAACATAGGAACATTTTAAAGGCATTTAGTACAATAAAACAATTTAACCCTTTGGACGCCAAGAACACCTAAGAGCGTTGCGTGTGCCCACGACGCCAAGAACACATTTTGGTGTTATGGCGTGCGCGGTCAGTGTCACCCTCATTCTTTCAACTAAGGTTCATATTTATACTCTTAAACAAAAATACTTGGCGTAAATGTGTCACTTGCGTACGTGAAGAATAGCGTGCAAAGGGTTAAAACCCTTTTAATCACCCTTTTAACATTTCAACCTTGCTAACCGCCGCCCCTTTCCCTTCTTCTGCACACTAATTTTAAACAAGAACAATGTAAACTAATGTAAATATGCCAAGTTTCCCACTAACGCGGCGCCGATAACAGGAAAAGTTTGTACCTTCTATTGACTGTGTGAACACGGTTAAAGAATCTTAAGAACGGCTCTCAACTTCTCCGAGTGGGATTACTCGCGGAGCGGGAAATATTTGTAGGTACTGGAAGCACGGATGTTTGTCATTATTTGAATGCATAGGAAAATTAAAGGAATTAATGCAATGGTTCAGCTCGTCCGCATTTCCTTTCCTCAAGGGCCTGAATTCGGTTCATGTCTTTCACTTCCCAACCTTATTCCTATGTGTTTATTAAAAGCCACGTTCTTATTATACTTTGGTTCGATTGCTCACTAAAAATTGTAACCAGTTATAGAATGGGAAGGTAAAATTCCCGGTTGGCTCGGCGTTAAAGGAAGTAAGCGAGCGAAACGCAAACCTAAATAGGCGTTTGCTGAGATAACCTGAGTGCAACGCTTAAGCTTAAAAGTAAAAAAAATACTCGTTTATTTAAAATGAAGCAACTACAATATACCTACGGTAAAAAAAACATTTATTATCAAAATATGAAATTATAAAAATGCAAATAATTAAAAACTTACTGTATTTATAACATGTTTCTGTCTATCCCACTAGTGCCATTGAGTTATCCCATTATGGGACAACTGAGACAATTATGTGACAACTGAGACGATTTCGTTCCAGTAGTCCCATGGGACAGGCAGTTGAACATACTTATTGGATTAGAGGCTTCACTCATACGTTGATGATTGTAATAGGACTTTTGAGACAAAAATATTAGTGCCACCTGTCCCATGGGGCTACTGCTACAAAATCAGCTCAGTTGTCCTATAATGGTTTGCTGGGATAGACAGCACTTTTTCACATTCTTGTGACAGTCTTACGGAACACTGGCTGGCGTAGCTTCTCCCGCGCTAACGCGATTAGATGTAATCAGTTGTAGGTGTAATGCAATATTACCTATAATTACTGCGATTAAAAAGTACCGCCGTGGAATGGGGTTACTTAATGGGGCTAAAAATGGGGCTACTTTGATCATTTAGAATGTGGTGTCAAAGCAGAACTACTTAAAATTGAGATTTAATCAAGTAAAGTTTCAGTTCACCCCCAAGTAAACAAAATGATTTCGGAGACAAACATATTTGATCAAAGTCCGAATCAAAGTAACCCCATTCTGCCGCACCTAGTAGTTACCTACAATTACATAATCTGTGACAGTGGCACGGAAATCTTTCCGTGAACCAGCCGTTTCCAGTAACAACGACTCCGGTTTCGCCTTTGAACTTTAACAGCCCACTGCGACACATCGGAAAATAGGCTTTTACCCATTCAAGGAGAACGAGTAATGTATGCAGTTTGTCTCCGTTTACTTTTATACTTTTTACGACGACGCCGAAAGAAAATTGGGCGCGTTGAATCTCTTTTCCATTGGAGACAAACTGATTTCCTTGAAATACATAGTAGGTATTGATTAATTTGTGTTCTCAAGTAATAATTTAATATCGTATCAGGTAATATAGGCATAAATCCATAATACTTATTCGCTATATTTTTCTGTTATATCTAGTTTTCATTAGTTACTCCAGACAAGCCTTCTTCTCTACTTTCCCTGACCCATTTCTGCAAATGTTCATTGTTTTGTTTTTTTGGCTCAGTCACAATCCCCCATCAGTCAAAATCCCCCCACGTTCTTTTCTCATTGTAATTCTTTTCAATTTTAAACGAACAATAACTTTATTACGTATACTTCTTGAATAAGTACTCTACATGTTTCTCATTTGTTTATTCAATGAATTCAATTACCAATCAATCATAGTATTATCAATCATATGTGATGCTCATGCAAAGCTATGCTAATGTAATTCAACACAATGCAAGCCATCCTCGCATTCGCATTCAATCACAAACTTAAGGCTGAACCGGGTACTGATAAAACAAACAAACACAGTTGCAAGTTGCATCATATTGCCTACGTCAAAGTTATGTATGCAGTCAGTATTTTATTCATTTCTGATAATTATGGCACGTCACCTTACTGTACATTCAAGTGGCGAGGCGTCAAACAGAGGTGGAGTGGCGTTGGAGCTGAAACATAATTAATTCTTACGAGTATAAAGTAAGCTTCAAATTCTAAATATCTCATTAAAAATATATTTATTTGGTTTTACATACAAGATTATTAAACATTTCATAATTAAATACTGTACAAAATTTATTTACAATGAAATTAACAAAACAATTGACAATTACGCCAGTTCATTAACTAGACTGAAAATCAAGGTACCAAAAAGTTTAATCTAGCTTTATAACTCAATTAAAATGTTAACCTGTTTAATTTCTTAGTTCAACTTGACCTCAAAATATTTAAATTGAGATATCAATCACACACTTGCAGACTAAAATAGATAAAAATGTAATATCGAATATTTGCAAAATGGTTAGTAATATATATAATACTAGTGTAGTAAAGAAATTAAAGTCTTTCAACCAAAATAATGATAGGTATCTTCTACCATATGCAATTAGGTAAGTATTATTATTACGATGCTGACTATTGACTGTATAAAATGGCCGCTTTATTCTTGCTATTCATTTCCTGAACTCAAATAAAACGAATAAAAGTCTAACAGCAACGACAAAAAGGTTTTACGTTGGTTCCTTTAAAAACAACTTTAACTGAACTGTTACTTTGGTACGACATGTAGAGAACAATACGTCTCTTTTGTAGGCGCTCGAGTAACAAGCTCTGTGTTTCTTAAGCGCACTAATTTCATAAAGCGACAATATATAAATGTGAAACATGTCAAAAGAAATGCTGTGTACCTCCTTATTATCATGTTTTACATGCTTGATTACGCTCACGGCGTACAGTCTCATACGATAACTTGAAATATAACGTTAATTTCAAGTTACATATGTTCCCGCAGTGAAGGTGAAAATTATACTTTTTCTAAGCGTTTAATGCCGAGTCTTATATCATTGAGAAGTTCCTATGGCCAACCATAATATTTCACACAAAACTTCAACTTAATTGGATTTCAGAAAGTTAGTCCAATTTGATACAAGATGCCAAGATCTTTTCCCTTTGACCTGCTCACCACTACACGCTCCTCGAGGGTGTCGGGATTTCGGCAAGCATTGTGACCGAAGTAGCTCAATACGAGTGGGAAAAAAATCTCTGACAGCCTTCTTGTCATCTGGAGTTCCTTGAGGATGGATATGTTAGTTCGCAACATGCGTCTCCAGCACCACATCTCGAAAGCGTCGGTCTTGTCTTTCTCTGCCTTGTCGTGCAGACCCCGTAACAATGGTCGGCCTTATCACACGTATAAGTGATAAGGTAGAGCGTCCGTCACTGGCTGACACCGTTCGATAGATCGAGACGGACGCTCTATTCGACGCCGTAGAAAAAATCGACAAACCTTTAAAAGATGCTAACAAAGTTGGGTCAGGTCGTCCGCGATTTGTCAATTGTTTATTAAATAGATATGACCCTTGTTTGCCACTTTCGTAGTGTATAGGTAAAAAACCCGTGCAGTGCCCGTGCCCACTCCGCCCGCTTCACGGTAGGTTCGAGACTGACGCGCTGACAGGCCCGTAGTGACAAATGAATAAGTAAGTTTGACCGATAGTATCACTCATTTTAAACGATTTTATCTTTCATTGTTTAATTGGTATGATTTGTATGATGTATTGGTATGATGTTCTTTTCCGGGCATCCGCTTCAGTTTGTCACAGGTTCATTCAATCTAAGTACTCCGATTTCGCGGAGCGCCCCCTCTTTAATGGTCCGGTATATTTACAGATGTTACACGTGTTTACACCTAAATGAGAATGAACTGAATAAGTTGTTCCTGTCTACATCCTATACTTACTACAAGTAGATAACCTAATCTTTATAGATCATTTATTGCTCAAGTGTTGTTAAACAGCAAGTGAATCGCTTGTATCACATGTGACACAGACGATATTAAGCGATAAATATTCTGTATAATATTTTGAGTTAGAGAATGAATAAAGAAAGAAAGTTTCTTAAGTATCCAACAGATGATATGGCGCTTCATACTAACTTCGGGTAGGGCCGAGTAAAACATAAAAAAAAGTTACTTGTAATTCATTCAATAACAAGATCATAATAGATGTCTACTGGTTTTGCATCTTTTGCTATTCCTCTTATATTATCCTCCTTAGTCCTTATTCATAAAACTTAACAAATCTCTTGTATGGTACCACCTGTTGCATAGTTGGGAGATTATAATTACAACTAGCAACACTAAACACTGCTCTTCCGTTTATGTCATGTCGTCTAAATAAAGTCTTGATTATTATTTTACTACGCTGTACAAGCTCCTTACATCTATTTTGAGAGCAAAAATTAACGCACACATCGTTGCAAACAACGTTTTGGCCCCTGCTCAAAATGGATGTAGGGTTGGGTCTCGTGGTACTAAAGAGCTCCTCCTCATAGACATGACCATTTGCCAACGAGTCCGGCGGAACAAAGGGGCCTTCTCGGCCGCTTGGATTGACTACAAGAAGGCCTATGATTCGGTGCCTCATTCATGGCTGAGGAGGATCTTAGAGCTGTATAAAGTTGATGCAGTTCTAAGATCCTTCTTAGGCGCTTGCATGGGGCAGTGGACCACAGTCCTTCGTCAACTGGGGGGAGGAGATTACCCTTCTGGTCCGCATGACTCTATAAGGATTGAGCGTGGGATCTTCCAGGGCGACAGTCTGAGTCCTTTGTGGTTCTGCCTAGCGCTGAATCCGCTTAGCACCCTGCTGAAGGATTCAGGACTAGGTTGCCGGCTTCGGAGAGAGGGTGAGGTCATTTCTCATCTGCTCTATATGGATGACCTTAAGCTATTTGCACCGAATGGACATGACCTGTTGGAACTACTGAAAACAACAGAAGTCTTCAGTAGCGCCATCAAAATGGAATTTGGTGTCGATAAGTGTGCGGTCATGCATGTACAGCGGGGGAAAGTTGTAAATTCAACAAATTTGCAACTTTCTGAGACAATGTCTCTCAAATCTATCTCCGAAGCAGAAACCTATAAGTATCTTGGTATGTCACAGTCATTGGGTTTTGAGGGTGAGGGCGTAAAGCGGGCGGTGAAGGAGCGCTTCTTTTGTCGCCTGACCAAAGTACTTAATAGTCTTTGTCGGGCGGCAACAAGGTGCGCGCCTTCAACGCCTGGATGCCCTTGCTTACTTACTCCTTTGGCGTACTAAGGTGGACTCAGACTGAGCTGGATGCCCTGGACCGAAGAGTCCGAGTACTGCTTACTGAGCATCGCATGTTACACCCACGCTCGTCTGTTATGAGACTGTACATCTCGCGGAAGTGTGGAGGTCGCGGCTTTTTAAATGCCAAAGACCTCCACAACCGCGAGGTGTGCAGTCTCAGGGATTATTACCTAAACAACGAATGTGGGATTCATCGCGACGTAGTAGCAGTAGACGGAAACTTCACCCCGCTCTCCTTGGCAAACGAGAACTGGCGCAGACTTAAAGTAATGAGCGCCGAGGACCGCAGGGCCGTGTGGAGGAGCAAGGAGCTACACGGGCGGTTCTACAAGGCCCTCACAGGACCCGATGTAGATCTGCTCGCGTCGGTGAACTGGTTACGTTTCGGGGATCTCTTCGGGGAAACCGAAGGTTTTGCCTGTGCAATTGCGGACGAAGTTATCATGACGAACAATTACCGGAGGTATATCCTGAAGGACGGTACGGTCGACATTTGTCGGGCATGCCGCCGTCCCGGGGAGTCACTCAGGCATATTATCTCCGGTTGTGGTCATCTTGCTAACGGCGAGTACTTGCACAGACATAACCTTGTAGCCAGAATTATTCACCTGCAACTTGCTCTGCTATACGGTTTTGTGGTCTCCGAAGTGCCTTACTATAAGTACACACCTGCGCCAGTTCTCGAAAATGGTCGTGCCACGCTCTATTGGGATCGATCTGTCATCACGGACAGGACTATTCTTGCCAATAGGCCTGATATCGTGCTGACAGATCGATCGAAACGCCAGGCAGTGCTCGTCGACATCACGAGGCTCTGGCTCACGAGGTAACCGCTATGTGGGATGTTGATTCGACGATCATCGTCCCGATAGTCGTTTCGGCGAACGGTTTAATAGCGAAGAGTCTCGACCATCACCTCAAGAGACTCTCGCTAGATGGCTGGATCAAGGGCGCGGATAGTCAGAAGGTTCCTGTCTCTGTCGCCCTGACCGCCGGTAGCTTAGGCCCCGCCTCGCTGCCGGCTGCACCCTAGGTGAGGTTTTTATAATGATTTTATGTTTTGTATGTATAGTTTTATATTTTACTTTTTATAATATTATTGTACAAACCTAACTTAATATAAAATATGAATAAAGAGAATGATAATCATTTATTTCAGGCAACTAAGGCCATAGTTACAAATAACTTAAAGACTAACTTGCAAACAATATAATAAAACACCTAATATTATTTAACTTGTGTTATTAAACCTGATAACCACTGCGCTGTGTTCTGTTCTGTTAACTTTCTCACAAACAGAAATGTCGTAGTGACAAATCTCTATTTATCACTACCACATTTGTGTTGATGCTTGTCTCTACACGGGAACAATTTAGCTAAAATAGGAATAAGGAACGTTTATGAATAAGGTCATAAATGTATATAATACTTAAGAGTCCGCAGTAAACTCGGCCGAATTTCACCTTCCCATGCAAACGGAGTTTCGTTATCATTTTAAAACTACATATTGGATTGTGACAAAACTTTGCATATACAATGACATGAGCAATAGCAAGGTCTCTAATTAGTTTATATGGCTCCATTTTATAAAACGAAACGAAATACAGCAAAAACCAGTTTTGTATGAAAAACGTAAATTCGCTGTATAGTAAAAAAAAATACCATGGTATCTGAAGGTACATAAACTAATTACAGACCTGGATATACCTTCACTAATTCCAAGTACAAAGTTTCAGAGCGAACTAGCTAGTTTTTTTAAAATGAGAGCGTAACTACGTTTGTATGGAGAATCGAGCTAGCTTACTGCGGACTCTTAATGGAATAGCAAAAGCAAAAGAATGGTTCTAGTAATTTGTCATGAAATCCTGCCAAGTAGCGTTTAACTCAATCACTTAATCGGTTATCATTTTTGGTAGAAAAATTGTTGGGGGACAATCTCTTGATGGGGGACAATCTCTTGCTGGGGGACAATCTGTAGCACGCGTCCGCAGGATTTACCTAACCACAACCCTGAACGTGTCCCCTGGGTGGTGCTGAGCGACCGCACTTTCGGCGAAATAGATGCTCCAATAAAAAGATCACATGGATATTCGCCTATTCTACAGATCGCCATACGATTAAATGAATAAATGTAGAAAAATTACAGTTGATATTATCAGTAAATATTTACTAAGCAGAAACATCCGCTAATGAATTTCTAAATTTCAATCAAAGTGGAATTTTTTTTTAAAAATCGTCAGGAGCGCGATTTAAATCCGCAACCTCTGAAATTCGTCCAATTGCTCTAATCCAATATCCAACTGAGCTACCGTGGGTCCGCAAGGGGCGACTAATCTTTAAATCCCTTCACTCTTCTAATTACACCTTAGGGAGGCTCGTAGTGAAATCTACCGCGAAGTAATTTTTAAATTTTCCACTGATCGTTTGTTGATGTTTGAAAAAGTTACACGATTACCCCGGGTGACGATCGAAGTTTCGTGTTTCGAGCGTGCGAATGAAAGGTCCTATCAATCTCACGTTTGCCACACAAAACCTCGGTTCATGTCTATGCCAAATGTCTGAACCTATATTCTTGTTTACAATTAAATCCACTTGTACAACTATAATGACAGCATTTTAATGCGTTACCTCGATAACAGTAATCTCTTCGTTGTATCTTATCAGCGCATTTTAATATCGTTGTATAACCTCTCACTCATTCGCGGGGTGGTCATGTGTGTACTTGATTAAGATTCCATTAAAATGTATTTAATGATTTTTGGTGCCGTTTTGTCAGTGGTCAGTGGACAGGCGACTTATGAGCTGAATATATTACATTACAATGACTTCCATGCAAGGTAAGATTTTTCTCGTGTTATTAAAGGGTGCACGACGTTTTATATAATTTCACTTAATCTATTTTGATTTCATATACCATTGCTTATTATAATGTAACGGATGATATAATATTGTTTCAGATAATTTTCAAATGATCTAATATAAGAGTGATATAATGATTTAAGGCTATAATTACAATTAGTATAAAAGACATTTACTATATATATCACTAGGTATAAAACGTGTTTATCATAATGGCTTACTTGACATACTTCGTCAATGCTATACATTTTCTGAAGATATGTTGATTTTACAATAAATAACAAATCATTCAAAATAATAAAATAAATAAGCGAGACCCGTCGAAGCTCCGTCAGAATGCATATCAGTCACTGCGTTGTAATCTTCACCTTTCATTCCCCTTATTTCCAAAACGGATGGTCACAGAGAAAAGTTAATTGCCATTTTATACTGCTAATAATTTCACGATATCGAAATTTTGTCCCTTTGCACTTTCAACATATAGCATGGTGGATATCTTAAGGCAGGTCTCAGGTAGGTACGACGACAAGCGAAGCGAGTTAGTTAGCGAAGAGTGTTAGGTAGAACTGTGACCATACAGTGCGCGAGCCGAGCGAGCGAAGCGAGCATGCCGCGGTAGCGGCCGGCGAAGTGCTAGAACCGAACATTTTTAGTAATACTTACATTACATACTATGTAAGTATGTACAAAAGTCTACGGCGGAGGGCGGGAGATTTATTCCCACAAACGAAAATGCATTGTTGTATGAAAGAACAATTATTTTAAATAATATGTAAGTATGTTAAACATTAGTCCTAATGCGTTATGAAAACGCAATTAGTTTAAATAACATCTATGTTAAACATATGTATGTCATAAATGCGTTATACGGGAATAGAGCCATGCTTATGCCACTTGCAAATTATGTCATTTTGCCTATTATGCCAATTTAATGTATATCAAGTGTATGATAGTTTTTCTGAGATTATATGAAACATTACGCACCCGTTATTAATAGCTTGATGTTTTCTTTACCACACTTGTATACTTGAAATTATTTGAGTTGGCCGAATTGCATCAAAATTGTCCATTCAAAAAGTAACTCTATCGTCCAAGGCAGAAGATTAGCTAACCTAACCTAACCTTTGGCTTTTTTTTTAACCTAACCGGGGCGCCATCGCTATGGTGACGTCGCTACCGTAAACTAACAAATCATATAGAAATGTATGGAGGTTAATTCACTAGGCGACGCTTAGCTACCACATTTTTTCTATTGGATACATCGCCATGGCAGCCCAGTGAGGCACTGTACTAACTCCTGGGTTAGGTAGTGTGTATTTTTAACTCTCGACACAAACAAAATACCTATTATTTATGAGTTTAACATGATGTCTGTAGGGATGCTTCTTATCGTGATGTTGTTGAATGTTTTGTTGTGTCAGGGGTGTTTATCATTAATTTTTATTCGGTAACGTATTGTACCTACTTGTAAATATAGGAAAAAACTAATTTAGGAAAAATGTGATTCATCAAAATTCGTTTCATTGGTAATAGATTCGTATAAAATACATTATAAAATAATACTAGCCTATGTACATCCTGCCTATAAACTAACAAAATAATACAAAACTACATATTTACAAATAAAAAACCGGCCTAGATCTGTGCCGTGCGGCAAGGTGCTGGCGGCATGGCCGCGCTGGATAGTAATGCTAATCCGTTGCGCCAGATAGCCCGTTGCTCACCACTTGCCTATAATTAGGTTGAAGTAATTTCGATATGGACACAATTTGTAAAATACAAAAAAGATGCATAAAAAGAGTATTCCAAGAAGTAAAATCAATGACCTTGAAATACCTATTTATAGAAACTCACCCCAACATACTATTACATACATACACACCCTCGTTCCCAGTAAGGGTAGACAGAGCACATTCTTTTATACCTCTTTTAACACAGCGTTTTTATTTGCAAAAAAATGTCAATCCACACGTTAGCTAGGTAGAAATATTTTTTAACTAATATCGGTGTAAAACAATATACGAGCTTTTATTGCCGAATGTTTTTTTTACACAGTCTTCAACTTCTCGTTGAGAGGTTTCCAGCATTGGGCCCAAACACGACATGGTGTCTAGAAAATTCTTGATTAGTTCAATTGCTAAAAAGTTATTCTCTAAACATCTAATATTAATATTGAAATTGTCTTAATTTATTTCGTAAACATAATTCTAACAAATGGAGCAGAACTCTTATTCCTACCAACGAAGAGTTCTAAGTGTAGATGTGTACCAACATCTGTTTACTGTTTTTGTTACACAAAGTAAAGTGTATTTAATCATTTTGCAACTGATTGAGTTAGACCGTACGTGTTTTACCTTTATAACAAATAATTAACAATCAGCAGGCAGATCCTCAGCTCGATGGTCAGACGAGGTCAATACTTAGCCATTAGTGTATTTAATCAATTATTTTTCAGATTCGTAGAAACAAGTCCTTGGGGAACTGTCTGTAACCCGGTGGCAGCTCCTTGCATAGGAGGGTTCGCGAGGCTGACCACAGCGGTCCGCGAAGGCTTGGAAAGGGAACCCCACTCCTTGGTTCTAAACGCTGGTGACAGTTTTCAGGGCACTATTTGGTACAATATACTGAGATGGAACGTGACACAAGATTTTATGAACATGTTCCATCATGATGCTCACGTGAGTATTCTGTTGAAGGTCCATCTATTTAACAAACGCCTGTGAAGACAGCTAACAAATAATTTTAATGCATGAACCTGCGTGTTCATTATGAAATAGCATTCTGCAAATGTTAATATTGTACTAATATATTGTATTGTATCAATCAATAATCAGAATGCATTATTTTTGTTTCGCATTCTCAGGTACTAGGCAATCATGAGTTTGACAATGGTGTTGAAGGAGTAGTGCCTTACTTACAATATCTTGAAGCGCCGATGGTGACCGCTAACATTATTGATGACGAAGAACCGTCGATACAGGGACTATTCGAGCCCAGTATAATCGTGGAGAAGAATGGGAGGAGGATCGGGATCATTGGTGTCATAATTGCTTCTACAAATGTAAGTAGTTATTATAAGATTCAGGTTTTTGCATAAATTAGGGGGGTAAGACAACTTCACGGAATTGGTCGGAAGACGCGCAGGTACGGAAGTCATGGCAAGCAAGAGGAGAGGCCTCTACCCAGCAGTGGTATACCTAAATACGCTAGAGAGATAAAATACAGCTCCAAGGAGGTAAAATAAATGACAGTTTTTCATGATTTTATATGTTATGATCATCACCAGTACCTATAGGTACGTAAATTTAACCCTTGAAACAAAAAATATGAAGCTTATGTTTGACGACCGGTTAGCCTAGTGGGTAGTGAACTAGTGACGCTGCCTACGAAGCTGATGGTCCTGGGTTCGAATCCCGGTAAGGGCAAATATTTGTGTGATGAGCATGATTATTTGTTTCTGAGTCTTGGATGTAGTGTAGTCTATGTATTTAAGTATTTATATCTATTAAATATATCGTCGTCTAGTACCCGTAACACAAGCCTTATTGAGCTTACTATGGGGCTAGCTCGATTTGTGTAAGATTATCCCCTAATATTTATTTATTTATTATTTATTTATTTATGTAAAATCAACGTGTTTGAGAAATACGCTCCTAATAGTTGGCATCTACTGCACGCTTCTATCGTTATGTAAGTATTAACATTAAAAGTATCAAGTATTGGGCCAGTGTCGAGCATTGGGACGTTTAAATTACAAGTTTTTAAACTCAAATCCCAAGTTTACTAAAAACCATTTACAATAAAATAAAACCCCTATTATTGCTTTAACCGCATAAAAGCCGTCCAGCGTCCCAACCCTAGGTGAAACAGTTTGAAAGCATATTAATTAGAGTAAACTAAGCCTTGAGTTTTAGTTTTTATGTATTAATTAAACCTTTAAAAGACACGTTGTCGTCTAAATCACACGAAAGGTACAATAGACTCGCCCCGTACGAGTATATTCATTCAGGGTGGTAAACGTTGCATGCCGGTGCTGGCCCACTTCCATTGTGGGCTATCAGCGTGTCGGCCGTTTTATATTCTAAAAAATGCGGTTAAGTGCATGTGCAAGAACGTAATATACTCAAACAATATTACCTACCTCGTTTTAGTAACAAACGCCAGATCTTCTTAGTATTTAGGGCATTTTTGCTGTAAGGGGCTTTTGTAAAGTAAAAGTAAAAGGAGTAACAACTAATTTCCGATATCATGTATAATTCTCACTGGGCTTAAAATCCGAACTAAACGATATTTGTCTTTCTTTGTCAGTCTTTATCAGTTTCTGAATCTGAAACTAAAACTAGACTTAGCTCTAAACAAGATTGTGTATAGCTAGTTTTGCGTAGATCATAAGAACCCAGCATTGTGGTTACACTAAGTGACTTAGTTTAAGTAGGTATATGTGTATGTAAATTATTATAAGTTTCCCACTGATGTTAGTAATAAAATTAAAAGATATGCTTGTAATAAATAATTCTTGAGATATATGTGCCAGTCTTCATTGGGTGTGATAGATTAAACTATACTTAGCACTGTATTCGGTTTTAATTGCGAGTCACTAGAGCCCATGCACGTAAGGATTCACTTAAAATATTTGTTGGGCGGGGTATCGCCGTCAACGGAAATGCCAGAAATGAGCATTTCTCAAAAAAATGCCACCATTATTAATTGTACTTTTAGGAATTCTATGTTAACTATTTCCACTCAGACTCAGGAGCTCTTTCGACCCTGGTAGGACAAAAAACTGTCCCAAAGATATTTTCCTATAGTGTTACCATTTACCTACTTTGTATGGTGGTAACACAATTGGAAAGTTCAAAAATGTATGGACATTTTGGGACAGTTTTTTGTCCTATGGGGATGGAAAGACATCGTGATTTTGAGTAGAAATAACATAAAAGTTGCAGAAAATATCCGAAAAAATGTAGTGGCATTTTTTTTGAGAAACTCTCGAATATTTTTCGTCACACTTTCTCGTAAATGGTGTTATTCCATGCCTGTATACAGAAGGACAATGGCCTAAATTGTTCTGTTGAGTGATGAGCTTGTGTGTGATCTGATTGGTTTAAGCAAACACTAGAATTTTGTTCTGTGATTGGTTGAAAAAAATCTAGTTGGCCACGCGTCGCAAGAATACTACTGTACTGCTCTGTGAATGGCTGAAATACTGAAGCTGCGCGCTCCACTCGCACTGATCTGGAAGTGAAGTTATCAATTTCGACAATATTTGATTGGTGCGGTTGTATGAACATAGATTTTTCTGTCTTTTGTAGTTATTATTTCCTCGCAAATGTAACAATCTACTATTGTTACTGATGATGTCAAGATACTTTTGCAGGTGGCAATACAGACACAGATACAGATAGATTTACCTATTGATAAAATTGTACAAATTTTTACACGTCAATTCAAACATACTACGAGTATACAATGAACTATATAATTATAATAATTTTATATTACATTACGATGTTCAATTAGTCATCGTAGTTCTATATTGATTACAATTTTAAGTATCATTTGTTCGTTGAAATTCTCAGCTTTTATCTAGTGTTAGGGCTTATTCACATTTCCCTAAAAACAAATTCATTCACACTAACAACACAGATCTGCAATTAACATTTTATTACGTCTTATTATAAAATATGTTATCGCTCGCCGAGGTAAATGTCACTAGGTAGGGTATTATAGACCAGGACACCTAGAACAGCGAGTGACTTTCGAGGTTAAGCGAGTCTGCGGTGCGGGATGAGTAGCAGGTGTGCACTCCGGGTATTTCTACCGTGACACTGACGGCGCGTTGTGTATTAGTCCAGATTAGACCTCAAGTGTTGGCAGGCCATCAATATAATGATGCAAGGCAGAGAGTATTTTATGCTGCTTAAATAGTGCTCGGGCTGGATGATCGTAGGGCTTACCAGATATAATTCTAAGAGCTTCTGCAGTTTAAACGGTCTGTCGTAGTCTGCTGACGTACCCCATAGCGCAACACCTTGGGTTAAGATTGAGTGAAAGTACCCAAAATAGGTTACAGCACTCTTGTATGGTTTTAATTATAACAACGTGTTTTTGTAAACTTAAACGAATTAAATTAAGCCTTTCCTATCTGTTGTTATGTTTTTAATCATTGTTATAAATTAATTAATTAATTAAATTAAATAAAAATAACGGTGGAAGATGTACTTTTGGATTCGAAAAACAAAGAACTTTAGAACTAATGCAGTAAAATATTTTTGTTAATTATCGCATACCTCTCGCCCATAATTTACAAAAACATTACTGAGTTGTAGTTTTTGTATAAAAATATATGATGTGTCTCTGCATTCTGTTTCATCTGCAAGTTATTTGGGCAGATGGCACGCTTCTTGTCAAGTTGGTCAAACATAATCATATTTAACACCGCAAACACGTTAAGTAATATTCATGTTTATACAAGGTAATTTTGTTTGCGTATGATAGACCATGTTAATGAAGCAGATTCCGAGGGATTAAAGTAAAGTAAATAAAGTCTGACAACGTTTGGTAATATAAACATTGATTAAGTACCCCAGTTTAATGATTACAAGGTATAAGCATATTTGGAACTGGCTTCTGCTCGCATATTTGCACGTGTACTCGTGTATGTTGTAACTTAATGTTATTTCATTTGACAGAGAATAGCGATAACACCATCGACAAAATCTATACTCAAAAATATATGGTCTATATCTATCTCTACAATTTTTGCGTCTATGTATATTTGTGTGCCCTGTTTTACTGGACTATATTAGCAATACGAACTTTCGTGAGGCGGTGAAGGTGCTTGGATGTTTTGATGCTATTTCACTCAAAAACTACCTCATAATGCTTATACATAAAAATCTTATCATGACGTTATAAAATAGAGTGACACTTTACGAATACGATACCTACGTCAATCATACAACAGAAATGAGGGTGTGTAATGATGGGTTTAAAAATAAATGATATAATTTAATTCCATTTAATAACATTTCATATAATTTCCAAGTAATATTACTCATTGTATATAAGAAACGTTTGGTATAATCTCAAAATATATATGTTTTTTTTTGTATAACTATCGCCTGGTATAACACTTATTTGTTAGATGGTATAATTCTCATGTTTGATAACTGTCAACTGTGTGTGTGTGTAGTATAATATATTGTTTTTATTACGAAAGCTTGGTAACGCCAATAAAGTAAATTAGATAGTATAGCAAACATTACGCTTTGCAAATTGTACTCACATAGTATCAGTAATAGGCGGTAAAAAAGTGTTCGGTTCTGGCGCTTCGCCGGCTGCTGCCGCGGCACGCTCCCTTCGCTCGCTCAGCTCGCGCGCTGTAAGGTCGCGGTTCTGCCTAACACTCCTCCTCGCTTTGCTTGTCGTCGTACCTACACCGACTGCCTTAGTGTTTACAAAAACCTATTATGCTAACTGTACATTAGAAGAAATTAACATTGTATCATATGTTCATTATAGAAAATATGCATTAGACTTAAAGTATGTTATATTAAATGTTATTACATCAAATGATCATTATATAAAATGATAATCATATCATATGTAAATATATTAAGTGTTATATGACTCAATAATTATATCAAATGAGCATTATTGCGACTAATATTATATCACAAAAAATTATAGGCATCGGCATTTCATATGTTTTCCAGGTTCTGGCTTCAACTGGACGTCTTCGTTTCACAGACGAAGTCGAGGTGGTGAGGCAGGAGGCGGAGAAGCTTCACGAACAAGGAATAAACATAATCGTCGTGTTGTCCCACTGTGGTTTAGACATTGACAGGTAAAGCAATGGTCAATAAAAGTGGCCAACCTTTAAACAGCTTTTTACAAAATGTGCACATTAAACATGTACTTCTACTTAAAAGGCTTATACATATAAGTATATCAACTTATTAATCGAATGTAAGAATCGTTAATAGATAGATAATCATTTATTTCAGATAAAAATCCATAATTACAGTTTAAAACACAATAGACGAATCGATATTCAAAAGTTCCTGACTAATTTGGTAAAAAAATGTGCACATTCTGTTAATATCCTGCACGCAACACACAATCCCAACTAGTCAACATCCCTTTAGGTTGTCAGATGACAGTCGCTAAGTGATATTCAAGAGTCCGCAGTGAGCTCGGCCGAATTTGACCTTCACATACAAACGGAGTTTCATTCTCATTTTGTATATGTCTGTAATTAGTTTATATGGTTCCAGTTTATAAAACAAACGAAATACAGCATAAACATTCAAACGATTTTATTTCATCTCTAAAAATAAGTAGTAATCAGCTTGCAACAGCAGCTTAGAGGTTAACCACTTTAGTCCGCTGTTTGGTTTAGTTTTCAGACTAGTTAGCTAATAGAATTGTTTTGTCTAAAGTACGTGTACATTTAATAATATTTATGTCATTTACTATGTATCCTTTATCAATGTTGCCGCAGATAGGAGCGCTCTCTTGTAAGGGTATTCACGGTCTTCAGCGTCAAGGTATTTACATGGTCCTTGTCATTAAGCTGAGTGGAGTCCTTTTCTCTGACGCTTTTGTTAGATTAACATTTCGCGATAGTTTTTAGCAAAAATGATCATTTTCCATGTGTTAGTCTAAGTAGCGTCTTGAATAAATATTTTTTTCTTTCTTTTCTTTAAACAAGTTTTGTATGGAAAACTTAAATCCGCTGTATTTTTTTTACTATGATATCTGAAGCTACATACACTAATTACAGACCTGGATATACCTCATGTCATTGTACATGCAAAGTTTCGTTGGAATCCAACATGCAGTTTTAAAATGAGAACGTAACTACGTTTGTATGGAGAATCGACCTTACTGCGGATGTAAGATGCTTATGTAAGTAATTTTACTTTTCATAGTACTAACGCCTTTTTGGGATAAGGAAGACTAGCGGTCCAAGGGCATGTATTTTTAATGATACCTGTGTAGTATATTACTATAGCTAATAAGTTCCGAAGAAGTTTCATCTTTATTCCGAGTGAACTTTAACAGATTCTAAATTAACATAGAGTTGTACCTCGAATTCCTTCTCTTTACTGTAAATAGTTTTTGGCCAGAGTTGAACCCCAAAAGTATCACGAGAGTTAATTATATTTAAGCAACATCAAATAAGAGTAACACAAACCTCACTGTGAGACCTGTTTGTGTTTTGTTTTAATTTAACAGTGCCCTTGCTTTGCTCCCAACTGGTTGTAAAACACAACAACCTGCATCCGTAATGCTAATGGCCAGTATCGTTTGTTTAGGCGGAGTTCAGGGCGACTCGGGTTAGGCCACGAAACACATGTTTTGTTGATATATGCTTGAGGATCTTGGATCTATGTGAGTTTAATAAATGTATTAAAAAAAAAACATCTACAATATCGTTTAAGGATGGACCGCAAATAAAATTAGGTACATAGTAAAGGGGTTAATTTAATTATATCTACGCTTTAATTTTTCACCATTATGTGTTGATTAATTTAAGGCCTACAGCGTACATTATTTGACATTACATGCTTAATCAACGAAGATGCGGTCCATTCCTACTGAGGCTACACACAATAATAGACGAATAAGTCATTATTCCCGGTTGTGCCCTAAAGGAGCCCGGGTCCGCTTTGACACCTATCCCAACATTTGGCATAGGCACTAGTTTTACGAAAGCGACTGCCACCTGACCTTCCAACCCAGAGGGAAAACTAGGCGTAGTTGGGATTAGACCGGTTTCCTCACGATGTTTACCTTCACCGAAAAGCTAACGGTAAATGGTAATAATAGACGAATAAATGCTTTCTCAAATAATAATATGGTTGTCATTTCTAAATATGTATATTGAAGTGGTATTAAAGGTCCTTTTAGTCTTAGCTCGAACAAACAATGTTTAGCCACTCGTTCCCAGAGTCATTTCCTCACGGAACGTACTTGTTTCGCTATTAACTATCTTTTTCTTCGCCGTATGGAAGATAGAGTCATCAATTCTTGACCTAGACTGCGTCCAGTTTAGGTGAAGGCGCAAAACATTACTTCCTAAGTGTAAATGATATTGATATAGGGCGAGCCTATCTCTGGTACGCCAAAGCTTCTAGGGTCAGTTTCGTTTGCTACCCACGTACGGGGGAAAAGGTATCCAGGTATATAAGTTAGCTACGTAGCTGGTCCTATCTCCAGCCTAGTGCTGAGATCGCCTGAGTCTTGGGAGGGTTGACCATGTGCATATGTTATGCAATATGTGATTAAATTAAATCAGATCTCGCTACCTCTGTAGCTATGATTATGAGTGGCCACTCAATTGTCAACCCTCGTGCACTTCAAATCGGTGGATACCAGTCCCACTGCAGGCCATATAAACACTCGTTCTCTTTGGCAATTAATCAGTTCCCTAATTTATAAATTATAATAAAGATTAAATAACGTCCAGTTATTTAATGCATTCTATCTAAATATCGATACCAAGTTAGATCAGGTTAATTAGAGTAAAATTAACCTGTTGTGAATACTATAGAATGGACAAGTCTGTGACCTTAGATTGTACCCCCCAGACAGGTGGAGTCTTCTCTTCGGCCACGTCAAAACTGCTGAAAGAACAACGAGGCTTTCACTAAATCCGACCCTAGTCACCTATTAAGTAGCCAGATATACTAGGTTTTGATAAAATGATTAATACTTCAAAAGTTAGACACTGTCTGTTCGAGCACAATAGTAAAGAGATTTACTATTGTTATGTTATGATACTTATGACCTTATCTACGTTGCTCCTAATTATGTAATTTAGTACTTAAAGGTATCCTACTGGGAGTCTGCAGGTAATGGATTAAAAAACCAGTTGAAAGTAGAAATAAAGAAAAGGAATTTATTGATTGTGATTTTAATCGAAACTCTTGACTAATATACCCAATAAAACTAGTTGTAGTCTTATTTGGTGATTGCTTTGATTAACCTAGGCCAAACCTAAAGAGGAAAAATCTAGCAATCTCAACGAAAAAACCTCTTGCCTTTATTAATCCTAAATCAAGTAACAAATATTATACGCTAAAGTTAATTATGCCACAGTTTAGCTAACCAACAAGTAACTACCCAATATTCTACGTCCTATATTCTCTAACTTGACAAATACACGAGTTCACGTTTGGACACTAAACAATATACCTAGATCAAATACACTTGCATATCATAAACAATATTGGCTGAAATGACCTTAGCTGGGTTAGGCTTTACGTTCAAATATTCGTTAGCGTGTTTAGTGTTTATACTGTCGGCTTTGGTCACTCCAGACAACAATCTGTGTGCAAGCAATGACACACGAGTGGGAATCGAACCCAACTTGTACGGAACACTATTTAAAATCGTTCCACAATGAATCGGTGGATAATTACACAATTATACAATAAAGGTAGATAAATGGACAGATGGGACTGATTTATCTACAAGTAGGTACTATGCCTACAGAGCGCAAGCAAGCAACTCTTTGTAATAAGGGTATTACAATGGTAATTAAAAGGAAGAGTATATATATAAGTGATTTCGCCCGCTAATTCATCTGTTCATTGATCTCTCAAGATTTATACTTAGCCCTTTAAATACTGTATAGAAGCACTACACTGACTCTATTACTTAAAACACTTAGATGTCTCATATGGTCAGACTCAGGAAAGACCGGCCATCTAGTAATTTGAAAGTATCGTCTTCTTCCGTGGTTCCAGAACAAGTGTCGTCCTCGCGACATTTCCCCGTTTACGTGGATCTTTCCTCCCCTCAATTAAGGATACAACTTTATTTATACAATCGCTTATTCTTATTTTCAACTTAATTCTAATACAATAAGGTCTTTCTGCCGATATCCGCCTCTCGTTGCATCCCCGCTTGTCTACGATCTGCGCGTACGCTCCTCGTCTTGCTTCTCGTTCTCTCCTCCAGGCAGGATTACACTCCGTCTCTCTCGTGCCGCTTTCTCCCTGCTCACGGAATTTGCACCGTCGTCTGTCCAGCACGTGTTTGCACTTTGCTGTAAGTTGAAACAATGGTTTGCGTAATATCTGTATAATAGGATATGCTACAACGAACATTATGCCAATGGTGGCAAAGTCGTCATTTGATTGTACCGTGTGCAAACCTTGCCATTGAATCTATTGTCCATGTTCTTTGAACTGCCATAGTTAAGCGTTATGAGTGCCCAATATTTATTTAAGTCCCATTTCTTTTAAGTTTATGACTTCCTAGGGTTAATGGTAAGATGCTGTCTTTATGGTGCCATCACGCTGAGGCGAGTATTATTGTTTTCTTAAATAAATATTCGTAGAATTTCACGGTATATTTAACAGATCTGGGTTCCCACTACACCCCCCCCTTTGTAGATAGGTAAAATAGATTTTGGCTCTCTACACCACAATCATTACTAGATCGGGTTTAATATAGCACCATAAAGATAAATCGACAATTCTCTCTTCAACCTTTAATGTTTATTACCCTACTTAACAAAGTATTATGCCTTAAGTGACCCATAAAATCAGTGCTTAGGCGCCGGCGCTATCTTTTGTACTGCGCCTACCTGCTCGATCCGCTCTACTTACATTTGCGCAGGGTTTGTTCTGACACTGAATCAAGCTTAAGACTCTAGATAAACCTTCAATTTCGTTCTATGTCCCAATCCTTGCGTTTTTAATCATTCCTAAATGTTCGATAGTCAGAGTTCGCTCCGCCCCACATCTAATCACCCCTTTCATTCTCTCCAACCAATCAAACCCTAAAATAATTGATCTCGGCAGATTACGTACGACTAAAACCGGTGTATCGATTTGCGTATCTCCTAATTCTATGTTAATTAAGACCATACTTTTCACACTTTCACTCTTTGAACCAAACGCACCTTGTATTTGTACCGTCGGTATAGGAATCTCAGGTACCGTTCCTAACTGTGCCTTTATTGCCTGAAATAACTCACTTGAAATAGCTGTTACCTGGCTACCTGTATCTATCAATGCCTGTATTATACGATCTCCCACCTTGACCGCCACCTCGGGTAACTTAGGCAATGCCGGGCCTACGTCCTGTTCGTCTACATTCTCCTCTGTATTGCCGAAGATAGTGGAAAGTTCCCCTCTCCTACCTCCGCACGAAACACATGATCCGCCCCACTCATCACACATTCTAACATACTCATTCCTGTCACCTAAAAGCCTACCTGCGCTTTCTAATAACCTGACGCTCTCATGTCCTATCTTACAACCTACCGGATTCCTAACTCCGTCACCTGATTTACCTAGCCCTTGTCCTGCTCTCCAACCCCATTTAGCCATCATAGTATATGCAGTCCCTATTTTCGTAATTCCTAAATCCCTGTCTAGTTTATCAGTCTCACAAGTGGGATCTACTTGTTCGACTGTTTGTCGTTTCCCTGCTTCGCGTTACTGTTCGTGCCCTCATTAGTGTTGTCCTGAGCCGGAGACCCCAAAGCAAAACTCGGTCGTGTGGCCTGTGACGACGACGCCGCTTCCCAACTGATGGTCGGGAATCTACCTCTATTAACTCCCGAGTATCCTCCACGTCCGCGTCCGCGTCCGCGTCCCCTTCTAGGCCAATAACTACCCTGAAGTACCGCAGCCATAGGTACTGCGTTACCTCGTGCGTACCTTATGCCCCGCCTATGTGCTAGACCACGCCCTACGCTATTGCCGTTACCGTCGTTACTGTCGATCATATCTGGGCCCCTACAACTAACACTCTCCTCATAATTTGAAAGAAAATCTAAGGCTGTATCTATCGTGACATCACCTACCCGCGTATATGTAAACCACATCTGTTGTACGTCTTTAGAGAAGTGTCGCATAATACTATTTACTAAAAACCTTTCTTCAAAAGGCTTCGTCAGCAAACTAACGGTGTCTATCTGCTCTGCAAAGTGCTCACTCATGGGGACTTTACTGTGGCTGTCATATGCCCCGTGCATCACCTTGTACTTAGCCCTCTCTTGCCGTTCTTCCGTCCAATACTTATGTTCGAAATCCGCCTCGAAATCGTCTAACGTTCGCCACTTCTTACTCTTTAAGCCTAACACTACAAGAGCAGAACCCGTCAAACATTCTATAGCTATTTCTACAGCCCTGTCTTGTTCGTTAATAGATCGTATGTACTTGCGTAGCTTGTGTATAAATTTCATGGGGTTAATATCACCCCTCCCATTAAAACTAGGCTTAGCTATTGGCTGTGTAATATAAATGTTAGGTCTAACAGCCGAACAACACTCACTCCCGCGTGCTCTCACTACCTGCGACGAACAATGTCCATTGCTCGTGTCCGTCCCTACTGAACTCGTAGGACGTGTTTCAAATGACTCGAAACGCTTGGACAGCGCCTCGAATTTGTCTAAAAGCATTTCAAACCCACGTTCCTGTATAATCATGGAGTCTGCGCTGGCCTGTCCTAAGTTATTACTCGACACAGTATGTATCTGACTATCCTGACCTGCCCCACTACGATCAGCGCCCGTCACACCACGTTTCGACCCTCGCCTCGTCTTAGCCTTCCCAGACATCTCTACAATTTTAGTTATAAATGGCAATTCAAAGAACACTTGGTAGGTAAATTAATAAAAATCCGCTTATTCCTGATAAACGTAAGAAATAGTGTGTCCAAACGTACTCTCGTAATACACTGTTTATAATAATATGTGATACCCCCCTTAAATCTTTCGAATAAAGTGTATTTTATTTCTTTCTTAACTCTCTAATTGGCCTAATCCGATCTCATTCAAAATGGTTCAATAAATGTTCGCTATTAGCTAACAAGTTGTTGTTTTATAATTTAAAGTGATCGTCTAATAAATTCAAATATCTACGTTGTGTTTTAATAAAGTAACATTAAGATTCTTCTAGTTGTACTAATTCAATATTAACACAAAATCTAGAATCCTGCGGCACGTGCGCCAGGTGAAGTGGTATTAAAGGTCCTTTTAGTCTTAGCTCGAACAAACAATGTTTAGCCACTCGTTCCCAGAGTCATTTCCTCACGGAACGTACTTGTTTCGCTATTAACTATCTTTTTCTTCGCCGTATGGAAGATAGAGTCATCAATTCTTGACCTAGACTGCGTCCAGTTTAGGTGAAGGCGCAAAACATTACTTCCTAAGTGTAAATGATATTGATATAGGGCGAGCCTATCTCTGGTACGCCAAAGCTTCTAGGGTCAGTTTCGTTTGCTACCCACGTACGGGGGAAAAGGTATCCAGGTATATAAGTTAGCTACGTAGCTGGTCCTATCTCCAGCCTAGTGCTGAGATCGCCTGAGTCTTGGGAGGGTTGACCATGTGCATATGTTATGCAATATGTGATTAAATTAAATCAGATCTCGCTACCTCTGTAGCTATGATTATGAGTGGCCACTCAATTGTCAACCCTCGTGCACTTCAAATCGGTGGATACCAGTCCCACTGCAGGCCATATAAACACTCGTTCTCTTTGGCAATTAATCAGTTCCCTAATTTATAAATTATAATAAAGATTAAATAACGTCCAGTTATTTAATGCATTCTATCTAAATATCGATACCAAGTTAGATCAGGTTAATTAGAGTAAAATTAACCTGTTGTGAATACTATAGAATGGACAAGTCTGTGACCTTAGATTGTACCCCCCAGACAGGTGGAGTCTTCTCTTCGGCCACGTCAAAACTGCTGAAAGAACAACGAGGCTTTCACTAAATCCGACCCTAGTCACCTATTAAGTAGCCAGATATACTAGGTTTTGATAAAATGATTAATACTTCAAAAGTTAGACACTGTCTGTTCGAGCACAATAGTAAAGAGATTTACTATTGTTATGTTATGATACTTATGACCTTATCTACGTTGCTCCTAATTATGTAATTTAGTACTTAAAGGTATCCTACTGGGAGTCTGCAGGTAATGGATTAAAAAACCAGTTGAAAGTAGAAATAAAGAAAAGGAATTTATTGATTGTGATTTTAATCGAAACTCTTGACTAATATACCCAATAAAACTAGTTGTAGTCTTATTTGGTGATTGCTTTGATTAACCTAGGCCAAACCTAAAGAGGAAAAATCTAGCAATCTCAACGAAAAAACCTCTTGCCTTTATTAATCCTAAATCAAGTAACAAATATTATACGCTAAAGTTAATTATGCCACAGTTTAGCTAACCAACAAGTAACTACCCAATATTCTACGTCCTATATTCTCTAACTTGACAAATACACGAGTTCACGTTTGGACACTAAACAATATACCTAGATCAAATACACTTGCATATCATAAACAATATTGGCTGAAATGACCTTAGCTGGGTTAGGCTTTACGTTCAAATATTCGTTAGCGTGTTTAGTGTTTATACTGTCGGCTTTGGTCACTCCAGACAACAATCTGTGTGCAAGCAATGACACACGAGTGGGAATCGAACCCAACTTGTACGGAACACTATTTAAAATCGTTCCACAATGAATCGGTGGATAATTACACAATTATACAATAAAGGTAGATAAATGGACAGATGGGACTGATTTATCTACAAGTAGGTACTATGCCTACAGAGCGCAAGCAAGCAACTCTTTGTAATAAGGGTATTACAATGGTAATTAAAAGGAAGAGTATATATATAAGTGATTTCGCCCGCTAATTCATCTGTTCATTGATCTCTCAAGATTTATACTTAGCCCTTTAAATACTGTATAGAAGCACTACACTGACTCTATTACTTAAAACACTTAGATGTCTCATATGGTCAGACTCAGGAAAGACCGGCCATCTAGTAATTTGAAAGTATCGTCTTCTTCCGTGGTTCCAGAACAAGTGTCGTCCTCGCGACATTTCCCCGTTTACGTGGATCTTTCCTCCCCTCAATTAAGGATACAACTTTATTTATACAATCGCTTATTCTTATTTTCAACTTAATTCTAATACAATAAGGTCTTTCTGCCGATATCCGCCTCTCGTTGCATCCCCGCTTGTCTACGATCTGCGCGTACGCTCCTCGTCTTGCTTCTCGTTCTCTCCTCCAGGCAGGATTACACTCCGTCTCTCTCGTGCCGCTTTCTCCCTGCTCACGGAATTTGCACCGTCGTCTGTCCAGCACGTGTTTGCACTTTGCTGTAAGTTGAAACAATGGTTTGCGTAATATCTGTATAATAGGATATGCTACAACGAACATTATGCCAATGGTGGCAAAGTCGTCATTTGATTGTACCGTGTGCAAACCTTGCCATTGAATCTATTGTCCATGTTCTTTGAACTGCCATAGTTAAGCGTTATGAGTGCCCAATATTTATTTAAGTCCCATTTCTTTTAAGTTTATGACTTCCTAGGGTTAATGGTAAGATGCTGTCTTTATGGTGCCATCACGCTGAGGCGAGTATTATTGTTTTCTTAAATAAATATTCGTAGAATTTCACGGTATATTTAACAGATCTGGGTTCCCACTACACCATACATAGACCCAAACTAAACAACAGCAAAGTTAACGTTTAACTGCAGAGATGCTGTTATTTATTTATTAGGTACACTTTACAGACATCATACATTATGAGATACATTGGTTCTTTATGAATAGCTTATAGACTAGCATGACATCCAAGGCAAGTGCACACAGCACGATCAGCAAGTTAGCGCATATGCATATTATTAATAATATGCATATGCACTAACATAATAATTGAATGTTAAATTGAAAGCCATGGTAGGTTGTTTAGGCTTATAATTCGAAATTGATGGATTTGCCAAACTGGCTATAAATTCAACTCATTATTACAAGTTTTACAGAAAATAATAATAAACAAAGTATCAAAAAGTTTTTATAACTTATTTTTACTACCCATGTCAATATGCAATGAATTCGCGTCGGGCCTTAACCGAAATTGGCTCGATTTTAAATGACTATTGAGAAACAATTAAAAGCAGAACAAAACTAATTCATAATCCGGCGTTCATGGAAATGGAGGAATTATATGAGAGATCAAAAACAATATGCCTGCACTAAGCTAGATAGAGGCCCAGTAGTTTAAATCCTCTTAACACCTGAAGTTATTAACAAAGGCTTTTGTGGAAATGTGGAATTCCTATTGTGAGTTTTCGTTTATAAAATAAAATACTTCATTGTTTTATACCTTTGGCATAAAAGAAGAAGCCGCACTATCGGTACCGCAGCCGCATACATGCACATTCATACAAAATTTATTTCCACCACAAACTGATCTTCAAGAGTAGAGAGAGGCGTAGGTTACCACAGAAAAGTTTAAGAAGTTCAAATCCTTACCAAATTTATATCTAATTTTAACAAAAATGAACAAATCTGACGAGGCGGTAAAAAAATATCACTGAACATATATAAACATTAATTGAGAACCTCCTTTCTTGTAAAACCAGAGAAATAGCTATATGCTAATATGCTTCCAGACAAATAGCCCTCCACGGTGGTCCATACATTGACATAATCGTGGGTGGCCACAGCCACACGTTACTCTACAACGAAGATCCGCCAGCCAACAGCGCTTTCGTCCCCGAAGGACCGTACCCAGTCGTGGTTGAACAAGAGACAAGACAGGTATGACTAATACTTAGCATAATACAATACCCCGACAATGGACATAAGCGCAACTCTGAGGATCCTGACTGACGCCCAACTCTCTAAGCAAGCCAGACTCTCTCTCTCTCTCTCTCTCTCTCTCCCTACTCGCTCTGAGCGCTCGCTCGCCACGCTGGCTCTGAAGGTGGTTTTCCACCGGCGAGGCGAGGCGGGGCGTGGATGGGCGAGAATTGAAATTCGTATGGGACTTACTACCTAAGTCCCGTACTAATTTCTCGCCTCGCCTCGCCGGTGGAAAACCACCTTGAGCACTGGCAAGCTGCACTCTGTCTCGAAGGGGGGCTGATGTGGCGTCACTCCTGTCAGCTGTCGAATCTGACGTGTTCTGAATCGCGCTATAGAAGTTTCATAGATCACTGCATATATATAAAATCCAAACAACTCTCATTGGGACTTCGTTCTAGAGATCTCTCTATTGCCGTGACTTCTACATTTCCTAGCATTATACCCATCAAAACATAAATGTGAAAATGGGAAGCAGGTTCAATATAAGAATATGCTTGGTTGTCGACGTCGCCGTTAACAGTCGATTATTTTACACAAAGCTGATAACTTAGAATGAATTGTTGTGATTTGTTGTCTTGGCTAGTTTTAACCAGCAAACCAATAAACAGGCAAGCAAGCAATTTATACACAGTTAAAATAATATATGTTGACCTTACAATATTATAGTTACCTCCAATATTGAACATTAACTTGTATTCTAAATATTCTTTCCGCCTTCTCTCTTTCGGTTTTTAGAAATAGAATACAACTGACTTTAAACGGATTAAAGTATTTATGTCTATTCAGACAAAGTTTCGTACATCTATCCAACTCACTGACACTATTTTATACTCCTACAATAATAGCCTAAATGTTTTGTAAATCATAAAAATAAGTATTGTAAGTACTTAGGTACGCCTATTTTCCCTAGGGGCTACTTTGGCATTTACGCTTGTCAAGCCTAATTTGACAAATTTTTCGAGCATGAAATCTGTAAAAAATAAAAAGTAGTAATAACGTTTTACTATAGGTATTGATAGTGCAAGCGGCAGCGCATACGCAGTACCTGGGAGAGATCAAGCTGTTCTTCGACGACGCCGGGAATCTTCTGGACTGGGAAGGCCATCCACATTACCTTGGAAATGAAATCGAGCAAGGTTTGATCTGACATTATCAAACATACATGGCCCAAAATGGATGGGTGAATGAAATTAGATATATGTATAAAAATAATTATGAAAGTCTATTTAAATACTGCAGAGTATTGCCAGTTCATGAAAAGGTTGACCTATCCGTTGTGACCTAATGTAGTGGGAAAATCCCTGAATTAACTGTCAAACATAGACCAAAGACTTCCATATGACTTGATACCGAAAAAGTATAATTAACTTAAAGTAAAAATATATAAGAAAATGTTAATAGATAACTTACACTCTTAAGCTAATCTTTGTTCTTGTTATGCAATAAAATACTAAGTCTAATTTTAAATCTCCATTAGGCAATTTAAGATTAAGCCTTATCGCTGGAAATGTAACATATTTGTTTTGGTTTTTCAAGAAATATACAGTTTTTTTTTAATAAATGTATACAGTATGTATGTGATTAAGTACAATTAGTTTACTACCACTAATATTGACATATTCAATGTCAAGATTCACATTCAGACAAAACATAATTTGTGCCAAGTTAGGACACAAACTAAGTCTTGTCAGCAATCGTGGCACATATTGCACATGCAATAAATGCAGAAATGGCTTTATCTGAGATCTCAGTTATCCGCGACTATAACCAGTGCAACTCCCTTCAAAATTCTGGTAGTTAATTATTTACTAGGTACTCATTTTGTACAATAATAACATTAGAATATTTTAAAAGTTGGATCCAATTTCAGTAAATAGTTACCCACTCTCATTACCTACCTTCATGTGTAGTAAAGCCACATTAAAGCTATTCGAGTATTTCCAGGAAACTTAATTCCTTTAACAATAGTCAAAAATAGACTTCATCCTGCAATTATGTGTGCCTTTAGTTTCTTAAAATATAAATAATGAGCGGAATGAGCCATAAAGTTGGAGTTTAACGAGTACATTATGCGTGTAAATTTTCAGGAAACTTAATTCCTCAAAAATATACATCATCCTGCAATTATGTGTGCATTTATACAAGTTTCTTGAAATAGAAAAAATAAGCGGAATGAGCTATAAAGTTGGAGGTTAATTATGGCAGAACCTTTTTACAGTTTTTTTTTTACGTGTCACAAGGGAGCAAGATAGTATATTTACGGTGAGGGCGGTGTATTGAATCCTGAGCGTAGCGAGGGATACAAATGTTAACGCCCGAGACGAAGACAATTTTGCTACCGAGTGACACATACTATTTTTCACACCGAATATGAAGAAATTTAAAAAAGATGCTGTTCAAATTACTTAACAAGTTTTTACAAATTTTCTTTATTTTTATTGCCTACTAATTTTTAAATATTACGCAAAATATAACTTACAATCGATTATTTTATTAAGATCTGTGTTCAATTGCGCATTGCGTAAATGCTACATGCCAATGAATAAATTCAAAAAGTAGCTTGAACCAACAACTAGCATTTTGATCCCTCTCGTCGTGGAGCAAAACTCACCTTTCCGAATGAAAGGTGTGAAAAAATATTTTTTAACACAATTGCTCATAACGTAACTCTTATTGTGTCGCTTTTAGGCTCATAATCCTGGATATTAAACACGCGTGTTTAATAACATTACGATACTTGTGTGTTATGGTTATATCCCGATTAAGTCACGTTGGCACCTTGCAGCAAGATGTATGCATGCACACGGTGCATTCTTAAACTAACCGGGTTGTACAGAATGTACAGCTTTTTTTTTAATTCTCGGCAAATGGATTCTTACCCGACCACAGAACACCTCCACTAGAAGCCTAATGTTTCTCAGTTTGTTTGCGACTCGAGTCACCAAGCGTTGGTGTTGTTGCGCTTATTTAATCCGCGGTCGCCCGCCTTTCCGTTCAGTTGCGTCCATGTTAACGACCTGTGCGGAGTGTGCATGACTCTCACAAAAAAAACAAAATAATAGGATTTTCGCGGCTAATTGTGGGCTTTTGTAGTGTGAGGTGGTGCGGAAAGTCGTCAAAGACTTCTAATTACAAAAAAGATGGAATTTCATTCCACAGTTGAGTCAAATTCAATATTTCATTGAAAATATTTATAGCCAGCGGAGGCCATTTTATACTGGCCGGTGCGAATACTGAGGTACAGACACACTATGTCTGTCACTTTTCATCACTTTGAAAATGCAATATGCTATTCCTTTCTTACGAAAACACGTCACGACTAGTGATGTCCCGATGATGCTATGATGGTCAATCGACAAACCACGTGCTTTCGTTCCAACCGGTTTGAAGAAATGTAACATAAATACAGATTTCTCGTTTATTTTGGTTTGAGTAGTTATTCTGTAGATTAGAACTTAAATTTAGTTTTATTTATTGTTCGTTATTTAAAGTAAATAGTGTAATATATAATAAGTATTAGTAGTACTAGTAGTAGTAGTTACTTTACTGTTTTAGTAACTTCTTAGAATCCTCTCGGTGAGCAGTTGGGTCCAGTGCCACAAGATGAGCCTGATGATGAACTTCGAGAAAGTGTAAGGGAACTCGGAGTTGGTGTGAGATAGATATACGTTGTGCGGGCTTCTAAGAATCCTCTGTGAGCAGTTGGGCCCAGTGTCACAAGATGGGCCTGATGATGAACTTCGAGAAAGTGCGAGGGAACTCGGAGTTGGTGTGAGATAGATATACGTTGTGCGGGCTTCTTAGAATCCTCTCAGTGAGCAGTTGTGTCCAGTGTCACAAGATGGGCCTGATGATGAATTTCGAGAAAGTGTGAGGGAACTCGGAGTTGGTGTGAGTTAGATATACGTTGTGCGGGCTTCTAAGAATCCTCTCAGTGAGCAGTTGGGCCCAGTGTCACAAGACGGGCCTGATGACCTACCATGATTTATCAGCAAAAAATTACGGTACCAGTTAGGATTCCTAACTTACTGTGTATTAAAATGGTAACAAAACTATCTATACTTTACCTTAACTTAAAGATAAAAGTATAGTAAGTAGTTACTTACTTTACTTTAAAATGTACCTAAAAAATTAGGATGCTTGTACGTGAACATGTCCCATCACTACGCATTCCGCGCGCGAGCGCATCGCCCAATCACAACGCTGTTAGCACCCGCCCTTCCCCTCACCTCTTCCTCATGCTTTGGTGACTCGCGTCGGGAACAAAATTACAAACATTAGGCTTCTAGTGGAGGTGTTCTGTGTACCCGACTAAACAAATTAAATCCTTTTTGTTAATTAATTGTCTATTTCTTTTTGGATATGATATAGAAACGGTTAATTTAGTAAAACTATTCACTTTTGATAATATTTTACATGAATTAATAAAGATAACATTTTAAAACGAAATTATTTATTTTATTTTGTATTGGCTGTTTAGAGATTTCATCTAATGCGCGCGCACTGCGCAAACTTCACAAAAAAAATTTATGCGCGCCATTATAGATTATTTCACAGATATTTGTAAACATTGTTAATGCGTGTTGGGTTATTAACAAAAATGTTGATTCGTGGTGACTAGAAAAGTGATAAAAAGAATGGACGCCACTAGAAATTCTTGACGATGTATACAACATGTGAGTAAAAACCTGTTGACATCAATAAGTAAAGAAAATAACTTGACAGGCCTATCAAATTTTCATCTTATGAAAAGGATTTTTTCCTCGCAAAATGTGTTAAAAAACGTCGTATAAAACGCGTGAGCTTTGATAATTACAATCCTCGGCTCTCTTATCACGCTCACCCATCCTCTGATGTAATTATCAACATACCTCACTTGTATCACAATGTACTAATTCAGTGCCACTTGTAGCAAATGTAGTTAAGCCTACATGGAGAATTTTATTGAAGATTGAGAAAGTGTGATCTGTTGTCTACCTCTACCTCCATGTTATTGTATTGTTTCTCTTTTTAACTGCGTTGTTTGTGTGAGGTGTGCAATAAAGAGTATTTGTATTGTATTATATTGTATTCTGTGATATTGATGTGATAAGTTGCAACCTCATGTCCCTCAACAGACATTAACCCAAATTCCATACCTACTCGACTCTTATGAACTTCACGGGAGAAAGGGGTGTGTGCTATTCTAATTATATAAACCAGTATAAAATAGATATTCGGGATTGACATAAGATATACCTACTTCACCCTGTGGCTCTGCCTGGGTTCTTCGTAATACGCGGACGGAGCCGCGTGGACAGCTGGTCTTATATAAAAATCTATATAGTAAAACCTTTGACTACATATTCTGTTCACCACAAGATTAAACATTTTTTGTAAAATACAATTCGAATTAATTAAATGTATTCCTAGCCTACCTATGGATAACCCTATTTCATTTTGACACCGTTTTTAATTCACTATTTTAAATGATTTATTTTATGTTTGGTTCCCAGCACCAGATGTCTTAGAAAAGATCGAATATTATCTCCCTCGGGTAGAAGAGTTGGCCAAACAAGAAGTGGGGTATTCAATGGTACATTTGGACTCCAGCTGTGCTTGCGGGGAATGCAACCTGGGCAGTTTTATCTGTGATGCTTTAATGCATGCTGTGAGTATTTAATTATTTCGGTCAATGGTGATGAAAATATGATACCTACGTTAATTTGATGGAATGCTTCGCCTTTGTGTTTGGCCCGACCCACTGTCAGCCGATATGCCGTGTGCATGTTAAACGTATGCGAACGGCGCGCGGTTGCCGCCCCGCTGCGCGCTCCGCTTCGAGCGGGCACTCGAGCCTCGGCTCGGCCACGACTATGAGTGGCGGCGTCGGCGGCAGTGGCAACGGTGGGCCATACGTGGAAGCGAGAGATCGGAGCGTGCGTCCCTTTCGCTCCCAAGTGTATTACCGATGCAGCTGGAACTCACAATTATAATACTCACGCGGGAGCAGCTTCAATTCAACTGCGTAGAAAACGCGGATGGGTAAGGCTGATTTAATTTTATTCTCTACTCGTATTATTTTACATTTCAGACCTTACCATTAGCAGAGGAAGGCAACTGGAATTATGCCCACTTCTGCGTTATCAACCAAGGCGGTATCCGGGTAGACATCGAGCCAGGAAGTAAATAATCTACATATTATTTGAAATAGTTTCATGGTAATAGTTTCATGGTTCCTCTATTTCCCGCCAGATGGCCTGTCGCGATGCGACACATTTTCACATTTTGTTTTTTTCTATTTACCAGTATGTGTAACTAGAGATTTTTCGCCTTACTACAAAGTAAGTTGCAAAAATGTAAACATATCTTTGATGTCACTTATACATAGTAAGATTTTTACTAAACAAATATGGCTGAATTGATGAGGTTTTACCTTTTTTTAACGCAAATCCTACTACACTCGCGGGCAAAGAAAACGGGTCGGTAAAATACCGTCATATTTCCTAAAATAGTGCGTAAGAGGTTGTTCAGTTAATCCTGTCATGATCTTTATTTAATTTTACATATAAAATGCTAATAATAGTAAAAAATATAACGTTAACAGGTTTAAATCGGACTCGTAAAAACCCATGAAAAAAAACAACGTTAACGGAGCGAGATATCGCAAAAATCGTGATTTTTATATATCGATATTTTTAGGATCCAGGAAATTGTTAATACAGTTGGGTATTGTAAAGAATAGCATATTATGTAAATAAAACAAGTATTAAATATTTTAAAAAACCTATTGCAGTTATTTAATTTAGGGTGACCCGTATTCATTGCCCGCGAGTGTATAATATTATAAATGCGAAAGTTTAGATGTTTGTTACTCAATCACGCTTAAACGGCTGCACCGATTTGAATGAAATTTTGCACGAAGATAGTTTATAGCCTGGATTAAAATATAGGATAGTTTTTATCCCGGGTCCCCGCGGACGAAGTCGCGGGCGGAAGCTAGTTAGATAATAATGTTTAGTCTGAAATGAAACGTAAACAGGCCGTTATCACACTGTCCACGTCCTGCTGCAGTGTGCGGTGTGACGGTTTTCTCGTAGTATGCAGGTACCGCAATTTGTATACAAAATACGCACGGTACCACACACGGCACCGTACCTACGTGCGGCGTCACTAGTACGCGGCTCCGAACATAGCAGTGTGATGACCGCCTTATAGACGTTACATGCCTGTAAAGTCGAGGAAAGTGTGAGTTTGCCGCTTTTCAACTTTATTTCAATGCCTTTCAGAACAAGAAATACGCCAGGCGCGTATTAGGTTTTTTATACCTATTAACCTGTGACAAAAGTTTTCCTATCCGGGAAGAGGTATTTTCTGCCGAAGTCGCTCAGGCTACTCAATGTAAATAGTTATATTATCCATTTTATGTGAATTTCAGTGATAACATTTGAATCCATGCTTCTTGCGACGCCATTTGAAAACAACATTGAAGTTTTCCAGTTGAGGGGCGACCATATTATGGAAATGTTGGAGTTTTCAGTCGCGAACGACCCTTACGCTGGGG
Source organism: Epinotia bilunana (assembly GCA_947049275.1). NCBI lineage: Eukaryota > Metazoa > Arthropoda > Insecta > Lepidoptera > Tortricidae > Epinotia > Epinotia bilunana. The sequence goes on from OX346253.1 coordinate 7,156,911, forward strand.
CGAGGATGCTTCAGGTGTCAGGTAATAATACCACTTCTGTTAGCTATAAATACTTTAATTGAGACGTCATATTCTACTCAGAATTGTGGAACGTGTCCTTTTCAGTGTACTTTTCATGAAAAGGTTTGTTTTTCGGGTTATTTGCAAATCTATCTAGTATACGGGAAGGGCCCTGTAACATGAGCAAATATTTAAAAAGACTCTTCTTCAGAGTATCTGCAGTGACCAGTAACCAGTTGTGTCAATGTTTTTTATTATTCTTTTTATTCGGTGAAATTTTGGTCTAAAGTTATGACCTCCAAATAATGTATCTTGGTACCACGAGATCATAGCACCGCAAAAAACCAGCAAAATCTGCATTGACTGGTGAGTCAATGCAGATTTTGAGGTAGTAGTTACATTTTTGATTTTAAAAGATATTTTTGTGATAATTTGAAAATAATAATAAACTTTAAAAACAAAGTTTTAACCGACTTCACTTTAGTACTCCGCCAAGCTACGAGAACATTTCCACATTTATTTTCCAATTTACCACATGAACTGATTTCCGAGAGCCAATGCGTTGATTATTAGGGAAAAAACCCAATCGCTGTATGTGGCCGGATAATATTTGAGGACTTCCGTCGATTCCACAAGGATCACCTTTGGCACTTCATTAGTTGCTATTTCAACGGAATCTTATCAGAATCTGTGACGTACATTTGTACTTTTAAGTACATAATTGAGGAATTCCATAAGTCATCTGTGGTCTTCATCATCAATGCCACTTCACCAAATTTATGACTTCCGGGTGTAAATACACGAGTTAAAATAGAAAATACCAAAATCACCACCCGCGTGCCTAATATAACTGAAGAGTTCCCTCAATTCCTCATGGATCCCATCATCCAATTGAATCTTTGAAAAAAATGGGACCCACCTGGAACTACCTACTTACAAACAAAAAAATAAATTTTACGAATAGGCTCATCAATGACGGAGTTCTGAGGTAACAAACATTAAACATAATAATAAAATAATTAAAAAAATACAACCGAATGAGAACCTCCTCCTTTTTTTTAAGTCGGTTAAAAAGACTAGATTTTTAAAGATAGAGGGGAAGCGAGGAAAAGGAAGACCTAGAATAAACTACATAAAGCAGCTCAAAAAAAGAGTTGATGTTAGGTCTTATCGAGATGTCAAAGAGGTTGCCCGGGATCGGAATAGATAAAGGGCCTACTTTGAGCTACACCGACAAGAGCAATGCTCTTAAATAAGCAGAAGAGAGAAAAGGTTTTTGAAAAAAAAAGTTACTTATGTCACTTCAGAAGAGTAAACAATGCTTAATTAAAATGATTATTTTTTTGCTCCTGTTACAGGCCGACCCTGTATATCTTTGTCATACAAATTATAACACGGTAACTGTCACTACGGTCGACATGTCGAGCCCATCGGAAGTTCTTGGGACGAGTGCGCTCCGTCTCGCGTTGTTCCATTTTTCATAGTTAAATGAGACGTTCCTTAATGATTTTTCTTTATTAATAGAACTACACAAGTACCTACCTTTTTTATTATTAAACAAATGTAGCATTTCGCTAATACAAAATTGTTCCAGCAAATATTAAAGTTAGAAACCTACAAAATAGGTACTACCATAACGTACTAACTTAGGTAAAGTTAATTAGTTTAAAGTTTTTCTATGGTCAGCCTAGTCACAGTGCGCATCATTTTAATTAACTAATTGAAACAAATACCTTAATATCGTTTTCACCACATGAAGAGGTCACGACAACAAATATCCACTATCTGAATAAAAAGATGCTTTATTGTAACCCAGATCAGTTTAAAAGACAATATGACACATGGCAAATAATAAAACTAAATATTTGATGCCCTTATTTTAGGACTATACCGTCCAGTCCGACTTGGCAAAATCAAATTATACTAATTTCACTCGATTTGATCGAATTGAGTCTGATTGATCGAACTGATTGAGAGTAAATTAACCTTAAACTCCGAATTGCATTAATTAATTTTAGATTTAGCTTAGACCTTAACCGCTGACGTAATCTAACACTCTCCAGGGCTCCGCGCAGTCTTCGATGGTTCGCAGCCAGTTGGCGACAGGGTTGTCACCGCGAGCATCCGTTGTATAGACTGCAGCGTCCCAGTCTACGAGCCCCTAAGACTAGACAAAAATTACACTATTGTCTCTCAAAGCTTCATTGCCGATGGAGGCGACGGATTCTCTGTGAGTGACAACCCTATTTAGTGTTATTGTGAATGTATATTGGGTTAGCTTTGTTTCGTTGATTTGGGTTTGATTGCTGGCATTTCTAATTCATTTATGTTAGCCTGAGATTATGTTGTTAAGAGGAAACACAACGGCCGTTTTTCCATAGAAACGTAGTCCCCTGTTTTCTCCCTGGATAATGGCAGTAGAGAAATATTTTTTTTTCCAAAAATCTATGGCTACTATTGACATGTTCCTATGTGTTTTCCTTTTTTTCATAAAGGACGATGCCCATTTCTGCCCCACCTGTTATTAAAATAGACAGACATGATTAAGTAGGCAACCTTAATTAATTCGACTTTGATTTTTGGGATAATTGTAGGATTCATTAAAGCTGGGGTTCACTGATAAAATGTGATTAATCCATTTCCGATTTACAAATAATAGTGACATATTTAAACATATTGCTCCAAGCGGTGAGTAGCAGGCAACTTTATATGTCAGTTATGCCATGTAATGCTGCCTCCACATATTCGCTTGTGCACGCTTGCAATTCAAGTAAAAAGGAATATTAGAGAATAAAATATAATATTCTGTCGGCAACGAAATCGCAAATTATTACTTTACTAAGATGTTGATATTTATTTACATAGCCAAGATATATAACACCTTCGTAATAGCGGCGAGCAAGAAAGCGTTTGTCAGCCGTAAAATATTTGTCCTCCTCTAGCAAGTGGTTAAGTCATTCTTAAGAGATAACCTTCAAAACCTAAAAAAAATGCCAGATTTTCCGCTGTGTTCAAACATCCAGAAAACAATTTTGACAAGATTATTAAAAAAAAGGAAAACATAGGAACACTGCCAAAGCCTTTCTTTGATTTTTAATAAAAAGAATAGTTAAATAGGTCGTTTTGGAGAAGAAATCAGGAGACTACGAAACGTTGATTTTATGTACTTTTAATAGGTATTTTCGGTCCAAGCTGCAGTTGTCACTATCGCGCTCTGCGAGGCTTGAGGTTGGCGCGACAGCAATACATTTTACAAATACCTATTTCTCAATTATCTCGACCTTAGTGTTTCCTCTTAAGCTTGTGGCAGGAGTATTCGTTGAGGTATGCATCATTATGAACCTAAATCAGTTTTGTAATAAGCAGAATCGTCTGTAACGTATAAATATCATGTGCTAAAAAGTCCCTGATCACAAGAATTTATTACCAACCCATTAATGTTTTTTTTCACTAAATTCTATATAAAAATGCTTTTTCATCCAATAAACAGAATATGGGTGAAGGTCGTGCCTATATTCGTACCTATCTCATACTATTCGTTTTTTTATATTGTCTTTATGAAATAACGATCTATGGATGGTTCCCCCTGTTTTGTCATTTTTTTTTTGTAAGAATTCTATTTGGCATAATCTATGTAGGCATGATTGACTTTGCGCATAATCTGTTCTGGCAGAATCGAGATTCGCATAGTTCGATTACGCCGAATTTCAATAGTCCGAATATGATTTGTGCATGATTTAGATGCTCCGAATCATGTTCACGCATAAAACATATGAGCATTTTTTTGTTGTCGAACGCTATTCTCCCAGAAATATATATATTGGCATCATATTATTTAACAGAATTTATTATTCACACAAACCTACTACCTAACCTAACCTAACCTAAGCCTAACCTAACCGCCAGCGTGTCGACATCACCCCGCCTCGCGGCGTGCCTATTTCCGCTCTAAGGGACACAAGCGAACCCTAACCTAACCTACTAATAATATCATTGTTACGATTGTCTGCTCTTTGTGTTACTGCGGGGGCTTCGCCCCCCGAGCCCCCATTCTTCTTAGTGCCCTAACCTAATCTACTATATTATAATCCTTATCGGAATCATATAATTATATTGTTGTTATATCTCGTGAGACGTACCCCGTTTTAAGTATGCTCAGTAAGTTTCGGAGAATTGATAATATGCCGAATAAAATTATGCTAAACAAAATTATGCGTAAATATAATCGGCCATAACAATAGTATGCAAATTTAGATTCGGCCAAACACATTTTCGGATTTGTAGAAATTCGATTAAGTAAGGTTTCTGCCACATTAACATTCCGCGAAAACAGAATATGCCAAGTCTGTTATGCGAAAAACGTTTCGGACAGTCAAAGTTATGCCAAATAGAGGGAACCCTCTATGGATACCACGCCGAAAGTTATCACAATTCAATGAAGTAAGCCTTATTTTGTATTAACGAAATCAGTTAATCTAACTTTAGCTTAACTTTTTTATCACTTAACTTCTATGGATACTACGCCGAAAGTCAGAAAATTATCACAATTCAATGAAGTAAGCCTTATTTTACAGTGACGAAATCGCTTAACCTAACTTTAGCTTAATATTATCACTTAACTTAAATTTTAAGATATATTTTTTAAGATTCTCTAAAGTAGAATAATACGTGTACATCCGGCCGGTATTACTAACCAAAATCGACTCGAAGAGAAGAACCCACGGAAAGGCGCCATACACTAAATTCACGGATTGTGAAATTCAGGGATCTTACACCTTTTCATTTACTACTCCACACGCAGCAGCCCGCTGGATAACTGTAGCCTACTTACGAGTATTTCTATTCCGAATGCCCATTCTTTACGCTCATAAAAGAATATTAGAAATCGAATGAGTAGTTTCGGAGATTACTTACCCCCTCCACACAAACATAAAACCTCACACTTATCACGGAAATTAACTCTTTAATATATATACATGGTGTATTACTCAAACGGGGGGCAGTGAGAATAAATCCGAAACTACCAAGAGATAATGAGATTTGCTCTTAGGAGTTACGAGACCGATTGTAGAAAAAAAATTAATCGGCCAAGTGCGTGTCGGGCCACGCGCAGTGTAGGGTTCCGTAGTTGCCTGTCTTTCTTAGTTACATCGACACGCGCGCGCCAACTAAATGGTTGCGTCGGCAGGATTTGTACAAAAGTTGGCCTTTCTAAGTACGTTTTAAGTTGGTCGACTATTACTCGGTAACTAGCTATGCCTACTTAGCCGTGATAGTTTTCCTTTAAAATTCATTATATGTACTACTGCCACGATTTTTTTCACATTCCCAGTAGCTGGCAGGGGGGACACATGACTCGAACAAAAATATGAGCTTTAAAGCCCAATCTCGCAATCGAATAACTAATTTGAAAAATCGTTCTAAGTAACCCATAATATTTTTTGAACGAGCTAACTAACGATACCCCACACCATGGGTTAATGAGAAAAAAAAATACATCCCCGCTTTAGGCGTAGGGCAGGTACATCAAAAAAAATTTTTTTCAAGATTATAATCTTCTGTTTTGTCGGCGTGATTGATTTGTATACACATGCCGAATTACAGTTTTCTAGTAGTAATGGTTACTGAGCCAAGCCGAAGACGGACGGATAGACGGACGGACGGACGGACGGCCAGACGGACATGGCGAAACTATAAGGGTTCCTTGTTGACTACGGAACCCTAATAGAAACTGCGTGTCAGTATCTATATTAGACAGATATTCAAAGGAATGTCACTTATTGACATATCTAGCGCCTACATTGAGAAGGGTGTACGAAACTAGGCATATTTCGAGCATGTATCATGTATCGGTTTGATATAGAATTTACATTCGAGCATTTGCTTCGACGACGTAGCTTAACCAATGTACATTTTATATGAAATCAATACGTTGAGTCTGACGGACCTCGATTTATTTTCTCGATATACATAACTATATGTATAGAAGAATCGGTCTTCCTTCTTTGTAATTTTAATACCCACATTTATAATATAACATTATGACCATACCTCGGACAATTCATGCGGATGACGTCAAACCGCTCGTAGGATGATTTCAAATAGTATTTTCATAAACAATTACTACTTATCATTTATCATCTTTAATTAAACGACATCGTCACTTGGAATGAGCCGAGTAAATGAATAGGATAAATAATAACATAAAATTGTCTTTTTTTGTTTTTTTAATAATATATATACTTTTATTATAAATAATCGTACTTACGATAGCAAATTTCGTAACATTTATTTTATTCACGACATCGTCCCGTCATTCTGTATAAATCTCATGGATTTACTCACGATTATTGTTTTACTTCGTGCGATATGTCACACGGAACTTTAATACAAACATCACCTGTGTACAAAGTTACGTCATTTTTACGTCATCTGCATGAATTGTTCGAGCCCTGATTATGACAGAAGAACAGTAGGTACAGTCAAGGAATTTAATTTCCAAACCACCTAAGATTCAATATCGTATAGCAAACTGTCACCATAATAGCTAGCTAGAACACGTTACTTTGACATATCGCATGCATTGTTTTATGTTAGTAACTAGGCAACAGGTTAGATTGACTCGGTGAACTGAACTTTTGAACGCGTTATCTCATGAAACCTATTCCTTCGTGTAACTCCACTATTTGAGCTCTTAATAGTTCACGGTTAGCGGCAGGTGTCTTATTTTTCAAATTAATAAAGTTTTGTCCATTTTCTCGATTGACACTGACACATGTTTGTAATTAGAAAAGCAAATGATAACTTTTCGCAAAGAGTATCTGTAATGTGAAGTGACGAATATGCGTATTGACATCTCAAAACTATTACTAAAATAGAATTATCGACCTTAATGCATTGCGAATGTCTAACGTCAACGAAATGTGTAGGGAATTAAATTCCTTGACTATACCTACAATGCTGGTGTTCCGTTTGTTGGTCCAACGAAACACAGGCTGCTTCCAAATTTATCGGTGGGGAGTTGGGGAGGCGGCACGTTATCAGTAAGCTGTCAGCTGTTAATAGCAACTGTCAGTCGAGTCAGTACCGATTCCGATTCTAAATTTAAATGAGTGCTTCGTTCACTTCCTTACTGGCCCGCGGGATGCAGGGCGACTCGAATACAGTACTGTAAGCACACCGCCCCGCTTCCGAGCATGATATTGCTAGAGCTCAAATATAATACTGTCAGTTTACCGACAAGTCAGGAAATCTGTGCGACATCAGTAAGCAAAAGCAGTAGAAAATACCGCATATGTAGGTACCGATTTCACCCCGCCAAGTCAGCCAGCGACTATTGATTGGTCGACACTTCCAATATTTGTTTTTAATATCTTTTTATTAATACTGAATCTCAGCGCTTTGCATGAAATTGATTTCCTAATAAGCTACGCTGTATCGAGTAAGTAAAATATTTTACGTCACACCTGGCCATAATGCGAGTTTTACTGCACGCTGCGCGTACGGTAAAACTCGCATTGTGGCCAGATGACGACGTAAAATTGTGTACATACCACGGGCGGTAATTCGTAAAGCCCCAGATCGCATATTTATGGCCCTCACCTTCGGTTCGGGCCACGAACAACAGCGATCTGAGCCATTCACGAATTCACCGCCCTAGGTACGTAATGTACTATTTCACCAACATCCTCGGTAATGTGGGCCAAAATTGTACGTTAAGTTCCTCTTTTCTTTACTGACGAGCGCAATATTAAGAAGTAAAGTCTTTACTGTACAGTTTTAAGCCAAATGCTCGTTTTTTTAACGTTTAAAGGCCTATAGCAAATTTGTCACAATAACTTGCTATAGTTAGAATGGTTAGTAATGTATGGGGCTGTATCTTTCCAACTATTTCAAGTTGGTAGTGTGCTTAAATTTTTCTGCGGTTTTCTTTTTTTTACAAGCTTATTTAGTTGCACCTGTCGCGTTGTCTGTCTGTCTGTCTGTCTGTAATCAAATCTTGCAAGTTAAATTTGATCCACTTCCCGGTTTCCGATTGAGTTGAAATTTTGCACGAATATGCAAAGCGCGTGACAATGCAATATTACGATGACGTGGAGCTGATCTGATGATGGAGCTGGAAGGTGGCCATAGGAACTCCGTAATAAAACCACATAACCCTACAGAGTTTGGGCTGGTTAGAATCGTCTCAATGAGTAGTTGATGACGCTATACAGAAAGTACAGTCGGCAATAAAAACTTGTACCAAAAATGAAATTTTTGACAGAAACTTTGTTATTGTGATAGTCGTAACGCTTACTTTTGGAAGTGATCGAAGTGACGTTTTTGAAAATGTTTCAAATAGTTTTAAATGAAGAAATAAAAATACTGTCGACATCAAAATCATAACGAACTAAAATGCGTTTAAATTTCAATCCCGTTTAATCTTTAACAATTTTAATTACATAAAACGTTCAATAATAATTGTGATCGTTTTTAATGTGATAATTTTTTTAAAGCATGTCAATTGAAACTGGCACCATGGGTCAAGTTATGTAACTTTAAAAAAATAGTTGGGTGTGAACTTGACAGGTTATTGACATACTCGCTGTTTTAAGATGATTGATAATATTATTTGATTTCCTCGCATTTTTGAAGAAAATAACTAAGTATAACGGCCTCGGCGGGAATAGCAATTCGAACTCATCCACGGATTGCCATTTCTCGGCCTCTGCAATAATATACTATTACCCTCCTTACAGAGTCTGGAATATATAACGTTTTATATACTCGAACACTTTTTTCGTATATGACGCGGATCATTAAGCATCAGCCTAGGTAACCTACTGCTTTATTCGTATTATAAACCTGCTGGTCGATCACGTAACGCATTGTACGTACGTTAGGTAGATCCGTCATTTTTCAATATAAAAATTGACATTTAGATCTACTTAACGTAGCGTACGTACAATGCGTTACGTGATCGACCTGCTGGACACATTTCATAGGTAGGTGCTAATCGTGTATTGTTCAACAGTGGGCGTTACATGTAGGTAGATTTCTTGTCAAACTCGTAGATATAGGTTACTTGTGTAGTTCTTAACCGGTAAAAAAATCTATTGCATTTTTAAATGAATTTTGAATACTCGGCATTCTTCCACAGGCATTCAAACAGTTTTTGACGGGTCTCGGCCCAAAGGTAATCGAGTTGTTAGCGCATCCGTTCGTTGTATAGATTGTGACATCCCTACATACGAACCATTGGTACCGGAGAACTATTACAGGGTTGTCGCCACTGACTTTATAGGCGCAGGAGGAGGGGATTTTACAGTAAGTGGTGTTATTATGTGCTTCATATCGCCCTTGAGCAAATATTAGACCTTATTCTTAAAGCGTTCATCAAACATATTTAAGTTCAAATGCCGTTAAAATTTGTTTGTGTTATCACTTTGACATTTGTGTTAGTAAGAAAGGGACAATGCATATTTTTGTTAACAAATATTTGTCATGTTTTATGAATAAGGGGGGTGGTTTTTACATTTGTTTTTTCAATGTCTAGCAACGATTTTTTACAGTGCCTCTGTATAAATTGTAGGCTTTATTTTGATTTATGTAACTCGTCTTGTCCCATAGAACCTATGTATTATTTGTATTTTTTTATTCAACTAATCTATCAAAATGTGAAACATTTAAACCGCGCAAAAGAACGAAACGATGAGCTTTACTAACGCATTTTTGTAACCATATTATTCAATAAAGTTTACTTTAATATTCCTAACTCAATCCTTTTATATAGGAGTGGCGTGCTGCGTTCACGTTTCAATACAGATTGATATTGACACGCAATGCCTCGTACCGCGTCCATAAATGAGGCCTATGTACATATACATAAAGCATACAATGCTTTCAGATGATTTCCGAGAACCGCTTCAACGTTGAAGTGATAGGAGTGGACTACGACCTGTTGCAAGACTACATCAGACATCAGTCGCCTGTGTTCCGAGACGTCGATGGTCGCGTGACCATATCCAACCCGTGCAGTAATTAATAAATGAAACTGCCCACGGAAAACGAAATTATCATTGAGTAAAGAAACCACACTATTTTCTTGAAGTCCTTTTGTTTTCAGTACATATATTTTAAAATAAATATAAAAATATTAGGGGACAATCTTACACAAATCGACCTAGTCCCAAACTAAGCAAAGCTCGTACAATCGACAACACAGCTAACTGACCATCGGTGCACCTTAAGTGCATTGTAATAAGATTCTATATAAACACAGGATGGTCAGTTAACAGTGTTGTCGTTTGTACTATGGGTACTAGACGACGATAAACATACTTATGTAGATAAATAAATACTTAAATATATAGAAAACATCCATGACTCAGGAACTCAGGAATTCGTGCTCATCACACAAATAAATGCCCTTACCGGGATTCGAACCCAGGACCTCTTGCTTCGTAGGCAGGATCACTACCAACTAGACTAAAGCGGTCGTCGTTTAGAACATAAAACTACCAAAAGAAAACATATTAGTAATCAGTTGGTGAAGCCATACTATTTTCTGTTTACACAAGATAATATTTTGCAACATAAAATTCCAAAAGACGAAAGGTTTCACATTAAATTTTTAAGTGTATAGTGGTGAAACGAAATTGCTGTAGCCAATTTATTTGATTGTGTATTTATTATTTGAGTTAATAGGTTAACCAACTTTTAATTAAACATTTCAATTAATATTGCCCAAGTATTCCATTTCAAAACTTCACCTCAACACTTAAATATCACTCAAATATCCTCAAGTTAACGATGTCTGGCAACGATGCTTGTCAATCCGTCTAGCTGATCTCTCCTCTTAGTAGAAACTGATTAGAATTCGAATTTGATATTAATTGTATGAATTTGAAAGTAAGCACCGTCGACACGTGACTGACGCCGTTTGACTACGCTACGTAGTTACTAAAGAAAAAAAAATGTTTTTATTTTTGAAATAAAACCACTTGGAAATCATTGCTCACAAGCTCAATAATCTACCGTTTCATTTTTTGCTCCTGTTACAGGGTCCAGCCTGTATATACTTTAGCGAACGCTTAAATATGGATCATGTGGAGTCGATATTGTATACTTTTTATCGGTTCTGACATGATAATAAGTAAGAAGATAAGAAAATCTAATTGATTTCTTGTTTTCTGGTGCATTAACGATCTCTTTGACATGGAACTAAAAACATACTGTTTTCCAATCCTTAACCCGTCAAGCGTCCTGTACACTAACGTTAATCTACAGCAATTTTGTAGCGGTAGTGTCCAGTAGACACACGCTAGTCTACAGCCCAAATCGCTGATTAGTCCAATTTCTGTACATCGATTCGTTATGGTGTCAGCTTGATAGATATTTTACTAGCCAATAACAGCTATCAGAGCACACAAATTTGATTTTTAACCAATTATAATCCTCAACAGTGACGTGTAAATAATTTTATTCTCTGCATTGGCGGAATTCGCCCGCCATGTCGAAAATCACTTGCATTTGGTGAGAAAGTGCTGTGTGTGAACCGGGCATAAATATGTCGAAATATTTTAAACGATAACTGTTTATATCATGTTTTTTATATCAAACGACTGGCAATTAAATAAGGTTTTATTTAGCCGTGCGACATTGTTTCCTATTGAAAAAAGTCCTAAAGTTTGAATGACGCAATAATTTTGCAATGATGGCCGTCGTAATTCATTTGTTTCCTAATTGTTCAATTGTTCGAAACCTTACGAACAAATCACAAGTGCGTACACGTTTGTAACGTGCGCGCGGCACAAGTTTGTAACGTGCGCGCACGTGCGCGTAAATAAATATTTGTGATAATTATTAGGTTTTTAGTAGTGAATTTACGTAAAATTGACGCATAAACTAGCCAGTATCATTTTAGTGTATGTAAAATGTGATATGTGGTTATAAATTGAGTGAAAATTGTGAATGCTTTGTGACGGATGTGACGGAAAACGTACATCTTGGAATATAAATAAATATACCTGTCACTACAAGTAAGTGCAGCTATTATAACATATTGTGCCGAATTCCAAATTTATCTAGCTCTAACCCCAATAATACCTACGCATTTTTTCTACACTCTTATTTGTTGCTAATGATTTAAACATTTAATCTTTAAAATATTGGTTAAATTGTATTTTACTTGTGACTTTTAAAACGCTTATTTTACCAATAAATTCTGGATTATGTATATAACTGTAATTTCACCTTAATCGCCTACGCAGCTTCTTTGAAGGTTAACAACCAACTTTAGGACTTATCGCCAATCGCACAATCAGAAGTAAGCCGACACCTAACTTGTACAAGTTGGGAACTCGCGTACATTTATCACTCGCTTATCGAAGGAAACGCGCGAGGAATCAGCACGTTCGGGAAAAAGCGATAACTTCATCATTTACCCATATTTGCATCTAAACCTGGAATAGTATTTTTTATCCTTGATTTCGTGTTTATAAAATGTTCGTGTGTATAATATATGTATCAAATAACTCGTTGATCAACTAGCCGCCCGCGTATTACAGAAAACCTAAGCGGAGCCACGGGATGAGATATAATATACGTTCTTCACAAAGGCCCCATTCAAATACTGGTATTTAGTTCGGATGAGTAGTTGTAATTTGTAGAAAAGATTTTTTCTCATTTAATTTTAATCTGTAAGAAATGTACTATGGGTACTAGACGACGATAAACATAATTATATAGATAATTAAATACTTAAATACATAGAAAACATCCATGACTCAGGAACAAATATTTGTGCTTATCACACAAATAAATGCCCTTATCTGGATTCGAACCCAGGACCTCTTGCTTCGTACCCTGCCTAGCGGTACTACCAACTACTACCAACTAACTACAACTACCAACTAGGTGAAAGCGGTTGTCTAAAAAAACATTAAATCTGTAGATAAAATCTATTGTTGGAATTGAAATCAGTATAGTTAATTTATTTTGAGAATAAAATGTAATTATATTTATTAGATAAGAAGAAGGAGGCATATAGAATGGCAACCACGTACCGGTAGGGCGCAGCGTAGACCCGGACAAGATGACCAGACCTCGTATCATGATCGGCCTTATCACGCGATAAGTGACAAGATAGAGCGTCTGTCTCGTTCTATTGAACGGTGTCAGCCAGTGACGGACGCTCTATCTTGCCACTTTTAGTGTGATAAGGCCGTCCATGCTACGGGGTCTGGTAAAGATCGCGGGAGTCCGCTGGATGCAGATGGCGCAGGAGCAGGACCGGTCATTGTGGCACTCTTTGGGGGACGCCTATGTTCAGCAGTGGACGTCTGTTGGCTGAAATAATGATGATTTATTTATTTTAATCGTATGGCATTGAAAACAGAAACATAACAAGTATACAATTATAAATTAGTTTATAGGTCTGTCAATGGCCTGGGATGATATCTACTGGATACGCTTGTTGTTTATGTTGAATACTTATAAGGCACTCAATATTTGCAACTCACTGATATTGAGTAAGTATGTTATTTAAAATGTATTCCGATACTTAATTCTTTCCGAATATTCTACGAATAATTGACGTTACATGTTTATCGCGGAAGCTTTAAAATATTACATCGAATATTTCACCAGTAATGATGTCCCAATAGTCTGACCATTAATAACGCAAACACGATGAAAAATGTTTGTTACCGTATCTGGCAGATAATTTCTCGCATGAATAATACTGATTTAGTAATAATATAATGTTGTATATGTTTTTATGTGAATTAATTACAGCTGATAAACTCGTACAAATGCTGATGGGTATTGTATTTGTGTTTAATAATAAAGAGCATTTCCTAATACCTAATTAATAGGCAATGTCTGTGAAATGTGAGTTTGTAACTTTGAATTTAGGAGGTAATCTCCGGAATCCTAAATCCGATAAAGAAACACCACTGTTTAAAATTATATTTATTGATGGACGTTGGCTACATTTTATCCCTATCTATCTCTATCCAGGTTCGCTTGCGTTCTTTCTACTGGGCGGGCAGAACCGCGAAGGCAGTCAGTATTCAATATATTATGTCGGCGGCCGATCGTTAAATCCGCCAGATCACGAAATTCCTAGGCATATCGTGATAAAAGAGAATGATTTGGCTGAGTGACTTCCGCCATATCGTTAAAAATTCACCATTTAACGATTTGCCTAGTGACATTTAGGCAGATTATGAACTTCCTAGGTATGTCATGAAACGCCGGTATTTCATGATTTGGCCAAGCCAGTGACGTTTAAGCTGATCATCAAATTCCTAGGTATATCATGAAACGCCGCCATATCGTTCAATACTCACCGTTAATACGTAAGTAGGGTGTCCAAAATTGAAGTAGGTAAATGAAAAATAAAATAGTGCGGACTGAATCTCCAGCGAGTCGACGCCATTCCGCTGCGCGGGGTGTCTATTTCTGGTCTGTCGGATTTTAAGATCGGCCGCCAACCTATATAACAGGTACCGCAATCGTACCGATTGTGACAGCTAACCTTTTCACCGCTTAAGACGGATATATCCGCACCACTGGTTCAACGGATTAATCCGTCAAGGAGCCCAGTGCGATAGCAACCATCTTGAATTGACATAAGGTTTGACTCCGCAGTAAATGTCTTGTTGACTGGGCGTGGGCTAGGCAACTTTTCTCTTTTACATAGCGTTGAATGGTTATGATTATGACACGTGTATAGGTACCAAAGAGAAATATTGCAGAAAAATTGTTATAATTTTGAACAATATTGTGTAATCAAGAGTACAGAACACGTCCCAAGTCAAGCCAGACAGTCGTTGGTTGGACGGAGATGATGAAATTATGAGGGTTCAGTATTTGCCATTTTGACTAGGTACGCAACCCTAAAAACGTATCCTATTGGCAAATTGTCTATATCGTTTATCGTATAAAATATATTAGATTTATTTGAATCGGCGTCAGAAAATGTGTTAAAAGATACGGATATTGGAGCCAGCTCTTTTTAGATATTTCTCGTGTTTGATATTGGAGTTTGAGTTGAGGTGACGTGTACGAAACCGCTATAGATGTTGGCCGCTGATCGCGCAAGCTGTCGACGGAGATGACAACGTATCAATGATTTTGTCTCCAAATTAATTATAATCTAGTGAATTCGTGATATTAAAATGGTTAATGAAAGAACCTAAGCGCAGCAATCGCATAATCTAACTATAAATAGTTAGATTATGCGATTGCTCTCGAACCTCCCCTCAGATTAATAAACGATTCCGTAATAGAAATCGGGGATAATCACGTCGTCAGGTATCAACTCAGAAAAATATTGGACGGCATGCAACTAAAAACCTATCGCCTAGGTCTACGCAAACTCAATTTAAGTATACACAACAAGAGCCAAAAGCAACAGTGTACATACTTTGGTACAGTGATGTCCACTGAGACATTGTCATGCTCACATGCTTTTAAATAATTAGCCATCCATATAATTTAAATGGTTCCATTGGATCGCATAAATTCAATTTTCCCGCTTGGATGCATCTCAAAATTATTCTCACGTTAAATATGTTAACCGCCACCGCGTCAATCCGAACAATATCAAATATTATGACGGTACAATATTCTTTTGTTGTTGTTTAGTATTGAAAACTGGCCAGGTGAATGTGTTATCAATTAAATAAGAGAGGGTGCCGCTGGTGTTTCTATATGGCGAGTCAGTTCGGGTTGTAAAGCAATTTAAGTACCTAGGTCACATACTATGTGAGAACATGCAAGACGACCTGGACATAGAGCGTGAACGAAGGGCCCTTTTTTTTTTTGACGGAGTGGAAATGCCCTTATGCATCCCCCCAGCCGGGAAAGCTAAGGTGAAAGGTATGTGGGACTCACGCCCTCCAGCCAACTGTATTTAAACAGAAGGGGGAGGGAGTCTACCCACTAAAACCACTTCGGAGTTTCCATACCGGCCGTTAATGGGGGCGCAGTGGGATCGCGAGCATTCCACCACGACGCCCCCCGGCGGCTCCGCAAATTGAAATGCGGTCACCCACGCCAAAGGAGAGGAGGGTTTGAAACGCATGTCACCCTCCTCCAAGACATGTGAGGCCGTGGATGTGGGTGCCCAACCCACTAAGACCCTACTGGGGGAGGAAACGGCTTACGGCTGCAAACCGCCCGCGTCTTCTCCCTCTTCATCTACACCGGATTGGGGGCGCGCCTGCTCTGTTCTCGCGCTCACTCTCCGCCGCCTTCTTTTGCGAGATGATTGTATCGCAGAAGGAGGCCACCGCTGCCCAGGATCTCTCTCAGCTCAGCATGGCCGCAACGACGCTGTATAGCGAGAGGTCATCTACTGCAAAGACCGCAACCATTGTGCGGCGCTCCGCGTCCCAGTGGCTGCACTCCTCTAGGGTGTGTTGGGCCGTATCGTCCTCAGCCCCGCACTCGTGGCAAGTGGTACTGGTCTCCCTCTTAATTCTGTACAGGTAATGACCGAAGCACCCGTGTCCGGTCATTACCTGCGCCAACCTAAAGCCCACCTTGCCGTGGGACCTCTCCAGCCATAGTTCGAATGACCTTAGCAGTGCCCCTGTAGTGCGGACTCCATAAGGGGAGTCCTCGAGGTCGCTCTTCCATCTGTCCCTCATCCTTCTTTCGGCCTGTCTACGGGCAGCCTTCACCTCTTCGGGAGCGGGGAACTCTCCAGAGGCCCGGTACCTCGACCGCTCCCTATGTGCCTCAGCTAGCACCTCTGCGTCCAGCTCCCACGGAGGAGTTCCTGCCAAAGCGCATACCGCCGCCCATGCCACCGTCACGTAGGCCCTGCAAATTCTGATGGCCATCACTCTCTGTGGCCTTCTTAGCAGGGCCTTATTTGCCGCGTTGAGCCGGTCCGCCCATATTGGTGCTCCGTAAAGGGCCATGCTGCGGGTGACGCCAGCATATAAGCGGCGGCAAGCCGTGGATGGCCCACCCACGTTTGGCAGCAACCGGCCCAAGGCTGAAGCCGTTGCCGTAATTCGGGGAGCAAGTTGGCGGAAATGCGCGTCGAAACTCCACCTGCGGTCCAGGGTGAGGCCCAGATAATTAATGTGGGCTTTAACCTGGACCTGTTCGCCACTCACCCTCAGGGTGGACCCTGCTCATGGTCGCTAGGCCCTTCCCCCGAAAATAATGGCGTCCGTCTTCGGCAGGGACACCTTTAAGCCCAGCAGCTATATGCGGGTGACTATGAGGTCCACGGCTACCTCCGCCCTCCGCATGCACTCCCTCATTTCCATTCCCCGGACAGCCACCGGATACCATCGTCTGCGTAGCAAATGACGGCCATCCGGGGGAGGAGAACACCCCTAATCGCCCAATCGTACCCCAGGTTCCAGAGTAAAGGCCCTAATACTCCATGGGGTACTCCGCAGGCTATGGGCCACATCCTCCTCTGTCCTCTTTTTTCCTCGTAGAGCACCACCGATGACAGAGTATGGCAGGGTGCCAAATGCGTTGGAGATGTCCAGGGAAACCGTCACCACACCCTCTCCTTTCCGCAGTGAACGAAGGGCCCTGGCTATACGCAGCAATATGCTGGCACGCAGATTCGCAAAGTGCTCTAGGGATGTTAAGCTAGTCCTGTTTAGAGCATATTGTCAAAGTTGTTATACCTGTCAGCTGTGGACAAAATATACACGGAAAGCTTACAACACCCTTAGAGTACAATACAATGATGCCTTACGTATTATCACCAAAGAGCCTCGATTCTGTAGTGCATCGGCAATGTTTGCTGCCGCCGGGGTACCCGATTTCTTTGCCATTATTAGAAATAGAATAGCGTCGTTTTGGCACAGAATACGCATTTCTAATAATGTTTTGATTAAGACGGTCGATAACAACTTTTACCAAAATGCAATTTTCCTGCATTGGTTATCTGCGCATCGGCACTCGAATCGCAAATAAGTGTAGGAGTTAGGGATTTTGTTATATTTATATTATAATATTTAATTGTGTATATACTTTTTTACATTATTATTACTATTGTAATGGGTTTATTGCCTGAAATAAAGAAGCATTCATTCATTCATTCAATAATCTACCTATACACCATTGAGTCCGTTGCATCTTTCAATCAAAATGACTACCCTTTGAAATTCCTGAAACTAAAATTCGGAAGCCATCCTTCTTAATACCTTTTTTTTCTCAATGCAGGAATAATATTACCAGGGCTTTAAAAAAACAGTTTTCTACGGTAGTTATTATAAAGTTAAGTTGAATTAATGCATAAACAGCCCTTTATTTTTTTCGTACATTAATAAACTGTTGTCTTAGTAAATTTCGAAATGCCGGTATTTTTGAAAATATGCTCCTGAGGCACTTATTAATTCACATGCCACGAATAAGCCTAATAAAAGAAGATGATTTCATAATAAATTCCAGCATGAACATTTAATCTACCATATGGTTATAACACAGCATGAACATTTTAAGGTCTGGGCCCACTAGACCGTATCATACCATGAACGTAACCGTACAACGGTAGGGTTACGTTCATGGTATGATACGGTAGGCAAAAAAATATTATTTGTATTAAAAGTGCTGGTCTAAGATGGCTGATGTAAGATTTTTTTACCAAGACATTAACCAGTGTAAAGCTGGTTAATGTCTTGGTAAAAAAATCGACATGCAAGAAAATATTCTTTGTATGAGGCATTATGAGATGACGCCCACTAGACCGTTCCGGCACCAGCACTTTTAATACAAATAGTATTTTTTTGCCTGATACGTTCATATTACGGTCATGTTATGATACGGTGTAATGGGATACCTTTAATCTACCACATGGCTATAACACATCATGAACATTTTATCTACCACATGACTATGACGCAACTGCTGGGCACTAGATTTTCATTTTACTTCATCCCTTATAATAAAAAAAGTAATGAAGCTTCGTGTGCGCTGAAAATAATGTTGTAAGATTTATATACCTAATATCAGTCAGTTCCGTGGCCTATCGTAGCTTACATATCAGAGTGAACACTGTCATGAAAACATCCTTAATATTATTATTATATTATAAACGGCAGTAAACACCACATTGAGGTAAACTGTCACACGGACCAAGAACTTATTGACATTAAAATGAGAAACGTATTGTAAGAGGATATCTTTCGCTTCAATACTGCCCGACACAATCTCGGTGATAAGTAACACAGGGAAATAGCAATATTACGTGTAAAGTTGCTAATGAGCGTTTCTCAAAAAAAATGCCACTACATTTTTTCGGAGATTTTCTGCAACTTTTATGTTATTTCTACTCAAAATCACGATGTCTTTCCATCCCAATAGGAGAAAAAAAGTGTCCCAAAATGTTCATACATTTTTGAACTTTCCTATTGTGTTACCACCATACAAAGTGTATGGTAAATGGTAACACAATAGGAAAAATATCTTTGGGACAGTTTTTTGTCCTACCAGGGTCGAAAGAGCTCCTGATTCTGAGTGGAAATAGTTAACATAAAATTCCTATAAGTACAATTAATAATAGTGGCATTTTTTTTTAGAAACTCTAATATGTATCACATTGAGTATGGTAACGATTGTAAACAAGTGACGCTTATCTGCGCTCGCTATTCTGTGAAATTGCTGTAAGCACATCATTCGTATTCATCTCGAACCTTCTTCAAACATCTGCCCTGGCTTATTTATAGGGTTCCCATGTTGTATGAAAATGCGTTTATAATTTTTTTTAGAACTTTATATATTTACTAGCTGCCCGGCTTCGGCCGCGTATTGCAAAGAAAGCAGGCAAAGCTGCGGGAATAAATATAACCGTCCAGAAAGTACATTTTTCACGTGGGTGAAAAAAAAATGAAGTCTGATTAGCAGTTCTGAAGATTACCCAAAACATACAAACTCACAGATTTCTTTTCCTCTAAAATATGAGTACCCATAAAAAACATTCCATGTAATAAAGGCCAAGCCTCGAAACTCTTCCACCGTAAAAAATTGTGTGATATTTCGTAGAGCCAAGTCTCAGGCATTCTTATTAATCTGTATTTGCTTTCTATGGAATATTTTTTTATGGGATCTCACTTCTTTTTGTACGTATACAAATTATGAATGCTCTTGCTTTTTCATTTTTTGTCCCATTCACTGCAAATGTAACATTGTAATCCTATATATTTATGCGGTTGGTGTATCTAGTAAAGTGGACCGAAATTGCAAAATATTTTAGTTTTTCCTTGATTGAAACACTGCTTTTATTCTAAATTTAAGCTTCAACGTCTGCTAGGAGTGCCTTAGAGTTTTGATGATCGGTCAGTCAGTCAGTGAGTGAGTGAGTGCGTGAGTGACAAAATTAAGAAACTTTGATTAATTCTTAAACTACTGGTTCAAATTGAATGCAATTTGGAATATACCGTGTTTATAAATACAATGCCTGTTTAGTTACTGAAAATTCAGGCTTCTAGTTTTATCCAAACTGCCGTGCCCCCAGATAGATGATAAGCATGCTCATTGCACGGCAGGGTGAAAACAACATACCAGGTGACGATCGGATACTTGCTCGTGATATGCGTGCGTTTCATAATTATCTGAATCTGAACCATACTTAAATACGGAAGAATCCCAAGACAGTTTGATTGATTAGACTGATAGCTGATAATCGTTTCTAACAAGAAAATACAACTGCATATATCCTTTAGTTCACAGTAGATTTCACATAACTATTATTTGTTACAATAATTTAAATATAAAAGAGTTCAAATAAGTCAGCATTTTACTTATAAAACAATAGGACTAAAATTTTCGATACTTAGTTTTTAGTTTAGATTAGTAGGCTTAGGTTTTTAATTTTAATGTATTGTTTTGTTTTGATCTATTGTGTAACATGTATATTATTTGAAATATGATTAGTGTATATATTAGTACTACAAGGAGATTCTTGGATTCTCTTCGGTTCCTATCGAAATCCACCATAATGTAAATTTGTTTATGACAACAACCGATCCTTTTTTAGTGAGTTAAGTACGATAAGGCAAGCTCCAAAACATGGATCCCAAAATGATATTGAGAAAGAAATTATCAGTGGTTCCCAGAACGCAGAAAGCACGATTAATAATATTTTAAATTTCTCATGCTCGCAAAGTTCGCCTTTGTGCTGGGTGTAGGATTGTAGGCTGCTCAAAATGCAACTTTTACGCTCTAGTGCACTATGTATTTTTCAAGACAGTCAATTTGGCCTAACAGCTACAAGCACAATAAAAGGGCCATGTAATGTTTTATATAAAAACAAATTGCATATTTTCATTTTATATAAAAACGAATCGTATAATTTTTAACAATTTTGTAACTGAATGTACTGAAATGTAACCCACCACATTTTATAAATACCAAATGACTAAAAACTTTAAATCATTATACATTATTTTATTAAGTAAATAACCAGATAAAATAAAAGTCGATTACGTATAAACATATCGAAGCACTTCTACGACTTGGCAGTATGAAGTCACATGTCTAAAATTTTAAAAAAAGCTGTAAAAAGATTGACGGCAGGAATGAGCTTTGCAAACATAGTGTGTTATTTTCTTATTTTCTGGCAAACGAAATTAAAAGCAGAGTAGGTAGGTATATAACGCGGGCATACAACATGCTTTGATCAAGTAAAAGTAAAAAGAAATATTTGAGTATTTATGGAACAGAATGCAATTTTCAAACTTAAAGTTTGCTTATTAGCAGTGACTAACAGCATCCGTGTTGCGGTGTTGCGTAACGAATGAAATTAGTAATTTATTTTGCCATGTAGCTCACGTCGGGTGATGTCGAAATAAGTATTTCGAACATATTTTAATACTACCATTTTCATACTGTGATGAGTTGAAGTCCTCTCGACTCGATTGTATTTATTTCAACAAAACCGCGATTGACTATTTCGACTGCGGCTTTACACTTATTATATTTTATTATTATTTTTGGGATTTTCAAACGGCTGATCAGGCCATGGTTACCTTACCATATCATTTCAATATCATTGAAGTAACACGGTACCAAATTTCGAATCGATCGGACATACGGAAGGTAGTCAGATCCCCTCATCAACTATTAAAGAGCTAATGATCTTCAAACGGCTGATCAGGTCATGGTTACCTTACCGTATAACTTCAATGTCTTTGAATTAACACGGAACCAAATTTCGAATCGATCGGACGTAAGGAAGTTAGTCAGATCCCCTCATCAACTAGAAAAGAGCTGATGATCTTTAAACGGCTGAATATATTAGCCTTACATGAAAGATATTTCGACTTTATCGCAAACGCATGAATATTGACTGAATATTGCTTTAGAATTCAACGAGTTCAAAATGTATCACGTGACTTCCGGAATAACTTTTTGTAGAGAAGCCTAATCTGATTTCAAATAATTGTTTTTTTAAATTTTTTAATCCTTCTTTATTTGCCATTAGTTGTTACTCACAAAATGTTATTTAGTTTATGAGGCGGACATGAAAATAATGCTGAAATGACCGCCATTTTCAATGTATCGCGAGTCAAATGAGCTACGTCAGTTAATGTTGCCATATGTACCGATTTATCTGTACTTATATAGATTTAAGTGAATTAATTCAGATATATATTTTACGGGTACACCATAATAGCAGGCTTGGCCGGTTTTTTTAATTAGGGTTCCATAGCCAACAAAGAAGTATCCACTTAAACTTAATTAGCGGTTGTATCTCCGACACAACCCGCTTCTTTTATCAATAGTATCAGTTTATCCAAAAAAAGTTGCAAGGCACTGATAATGCCTATCGAAATGATAATTAAGTGTATATCTCGTCACTACAAATTAATTTTTCTCCAATATGCTCGGAAATGTGCGCCTTACTGTAGTAAAAATAGTAGGTATGTGAAGTTCCTCGTTACTGACAAGCGCAAATTTAAAAAGTTAAAAGTCATTACTTACAGTTTTAGCGGCCAGGAAAATGTATGAAATTCCATTACTGTTTTTTTTATTTTTTAATAATATAGGAGGCAAACGAGCAGTCGAATCACCTGATGGTAAGCGACAATCGACGCCCATGGACACTTACAACACCAGAAGAGTTGTAGGTGCGTTGCCGGCCTTTAAGATGGGAGTACGCTCTTTTCTTGAAGGCTTTTACTTTTTAACCATATGTTTTGACTAAGACAAATTACTACAAACAGCCAAATGCTCGTATGTTTAAAGGGCTAACAATTTGTCACAACAACTTGCTTTAGTTAGACTGGTAAGTAATGTATGGCTGTCTCTTTCGAACTATTGCAGGTTGGTGTGACAAATTGCGCCCGTTTGTAGTGGGCATAAAGTTTTCCCGCGTTTTATTTTTCTTAATTGTCATAGACAAAACGCTTAGGCTGGAAACAGTGCTCGACCGACGGTACGTCTTGAACGTCAGCGCTGAGCGTCGGTTGCGAAAATGCATTCAGTGCAACGCTGATGGCGAACTGCGACGCGTGTGTGCAGTATGTACGGTCAGTCGCTCCGTCAGCGAAGCACTGAACGCATCCATACAATCTCATAGCTCGTCGGTCGACCGACTACGCGCGACCGACGAGCTCGACCGACGGTCGCGGTACGCGCGACGTAGCTGTACGCGCGTAGCAGTTTATCAGCGCTGCACTGTATTTCGTCATACATTTCCATTGATATAGCTACGTCCAACCGATGTCAGCGCTCACCGTCAGTCGAGCACTGTTTCCAGCCTTACTTTTGTAAGTGATCGAAGTGACGTTTTTAAATATGTCTCAAATAGTTTTAAATTATGAAATAAAAATATTAACGAAATAAAATTCACAAAAACACAAAACATTTAAAATTGTGATCGATTTTGATATTTTATTTATTTTTATTTACGTCAATTGAAACTGGCACCATGAGTCATGCCGTGTACCTACTTTTAAAAATAAGTTGGGCGGGACCTTGATAGGTTATTGACATACACGCTGTTTGAAAACATTATTGTTGATTGAAAATATTATTTGATTTCCTCGCTTTTTTGGAGAAAAACACTATATCTGCCTCGGCGGGAATGGCAATTCGTGGATTCGTATCTATTGTCACAATGTCAACTCAACAAAAACAAAATCAACTCATCCACGAATTGCTATTTCCCGGCCTTTGCAGCAATGTACTATTACGTCACACCAGGCCATAATGTGAGTTTTATCGTATGCGCAGCGCATTGTGGCCAGGTGAAGACGTAAAATTGTGAACTCAGCACGGGCAGTAAAAAAGAAAGCCCTCTATCACATATTTAAATCTCTATCACATGTTTTAATGTACCTTGTTTAACTACATCAACTATGTACCTCCTATACCTTTAAATTACGGTACCGTTATCCGATATCGAAATAATTACGGTATACTTTGAATCAGTAACGTAAAAGTTATTGTATTTTAAATTACAGGTAAGCAAGTCGTAGATGGACTCAAAGTTCTATACCTTACCTAGATGAGACAGGAATGTTGGTAAATTATGAATTGAATCAACCGCAATTTAGATTGCACCAGGTTCTTCCAGCCAGCAACTATACTTTGAAATATTTTTTTCGTTGGCAACTGGTTGTGTAATAAGGAAAAAGATTCTTCTTTCACAACTAATTGCTAACAAAGAAGAAATATTCTTCCATTGCAACTGGTTGCCATGACGGCCGAAAGGGTACGATGACAGATACTGGCAATACCAACTGAATTAGCAAAGCGGTAATTTCGCAGGACGACTCACCGCCACTGATTGCGTACGGTACCTGATCTGACATGAACAAATTCACGTCAAATGGAAGATGTAAATATGCAGTGTTCCACCAACGTTGTCTTGGTAAAGGTTCAATATACCAACACTAGGGGGTAGGTACCTATATTTAAGAGCCGCATGATTAAAGTCTGAGTATTTAACAGTGAGAATATAAACTTACCTATATAATCATTTACGTACAATTCTGTACCAATACAACGTCCAAGTTAACGACGTATTAAGATACTGTTTACTATTCTTGCTTTATTTGTTTTATAAGTTTTTTTAGGTGCGGTGACAATCTTACACTAATCGACCTAGTCCCAAACTAAGCACAGCCCATAACTAGGTACTAAATGTACTAGATGCTCATATATGAATATGACTCATTTAGAATAGAATAGAATAGAATAGAATTTTATTGTTTAACCGTGTTACATAGATGGTATAAAATATTACAAGGCCCCAACGGTTACCCATTTCAGGTGTACAATATTTGCTTAAAACGAAGGAAAATATAACTAATATTATTAATATTTTACATTATTTTTCTTTTAAGACGAAGATTCAAAAAATTCTTTCAAAGAATAGAAACCTTTCTTGCTTAACCATTTTTTTAATTCCGTTTAAATTTTGTGTCATCCAACATTTTTAATTCATTAGGAAGCTGATTAAATACTCGAATAGCACTAATAAATGAACTTTTGCCATAAGTTTTATTTTTTACCAAAGGCAATGTTAAATTGTACCTATATTGAGTGCGTAGGTTATCGCGTTGGGAAGCTAGTGTCGTGAAGTAATCTTTGTTACTTTTTACAAAGTTACAGAGCTCGTAAATATAAATGCTAGTTAAAGTTAGAAAGCCTTGCTCTTTAAAAACATTTCGAAGTGATTGTTTGTTGTTCATGCGAAAGATAATTCTCAAGCACCTTTTCTGTAAAACAAAAGTAGACTGTACGTCTATCGAGTTTCCCCAGTAAATGATACCATAAGTCAATAAAGAGTATACGTTAGCATAGTATGCAGTAATAACGGCTTCTTGGGAACACGATTCGGCTAATATAGATAGTGGAACATTGACTGGAAATTTTATTATTAATTTTTTGAATGTGGTGTTTCCAAGTTAAATGAGGATCTAATATAATACCTAAGAAACTAATTTGTTCTATTTCTTCGATTGAAGTACCAGATTCTATAACATTTAATTTTGCTGGAATTTGTTTCTGATTACGAAATTGCATGAGCTTGGTTTTTGTTAAATTTACCTTTAAGTTTATTGATTCTAACCAGCTGACGACAGTTTTTACATTTATATTAATTTGGAAATCATAATCTAATTTTTCACTAGAAAATAAAATTGTTGCATCGTCGGCGAACATTACGCACAATTCATCCATAACATTTGGTAATTCGTTGATGTAGATTAAAAATAAAAGAGGACCTAAAATACTACCTTGAGGTACTCCGAGTTTTATACTTTTAAAATTAGATCGTACTTGTTCAATCGTTTTGGTATTATCATTATAAGTATCAATGATAGTCGCCTGTTTTCTGTTCATAAAATAATTTTCAAATAATTTTAAAGCATTACCTCTAATACCTACATGTTCGAGCTGCGTTAATAAAATAGATGGCACTACACAATCGAATGCCCTGGACATATCAAGGAAGAGGCTAACGCAACGCTGTTATTTACTGCATCCCAAATATGCTTAAATGTTTTAAATATTGCTAAAGACGTGGATTTTCCTTGTTGGAATCCGAATTGGTTTTTGTTTAATAGATTATTTACCGTGACGAAATTTACAACTCTACTATAAATAACTTTTTCCACAATTTTAGAAAATTTGCTCAAAGGTTAGCTGGAACAGATCCGTTAAACCCTATTAGCTAAGCTTATTAGCTTGCCTTTACTTCTTTATAGGATTCCGTAGTCAACAAGGAACCCTAGTAGTTTCGCCATGTCCGTCTGTCCGTCTGCGGCTTAGCTCTGTTACCCTTACTAATAGAAAACTGTAATTCGGCATAGGAATATAAATCAACTAGCTTCTGCCCGCGACTCCGTCTGCGGGGAACTCGTTTTTATCGTAGCTCCATACAAACATTCATCCCCCATTTCACCCTCTTAGGGACTGATTTCCGGGATAAAACTATTCTATGGCCTTCCCCGGGACTCAAACTATCTCTATACCAAATTTCAGCCGTATACACTTTGCACCCCTATTTTACCCGCCCAGGAGTGGGTTTTCCAAAACCCTTAAACTACTTTTCTTGTAATAAGTTTCAAGTCTCTCACTCAAAATTTTACTCCGTGCCCATACAAACTTTCAACCCCCTTTTTACCCCCTTGAGGGTGGAATTTTCAAAAATCCCTTCTTAGGGGGTACTTTCGTTATATAAACTACCTGTTGTGAAGTCAGTCAGTTAGTCATTCAGGACTTTTACGTTTATATAATAAGATCACGCTGACAAAACAGTAGAATAAAATTTCTTTTTTCCTTTTTCCTCCCCTATACGTAAAGTAGGGATGTACTTTTTTTCTCTTTAAATCCATGGTGTGAGCATCGTTGGATAGCTGGTTTAAAAATATTATGGGTTTTTAAAAAACCATTTTTCAACTCGGTGATCCGTTTGCGTTGTATTGATATTGGGCTTTAAAGCAATAGTTTTTGTTCGAGTCAAGTGTCCCCCCCCCTCCGCCACTGCTGGCTAATACTGGGAATGTAAGAAAATCGTGGCGGTAGTACATATAATGAATTTAAAAGGAAATCTATCACGCCTAAGTATGCAAAACTAGTTACCGAGTAATAGTCGACCTATCTGTACTTGGAAAGGGAATTATCGTACAAATTCGGCCGACGCAACCACACACTTAATTATGATTATTATGATATGATTATTCAGTATTACACAATAAAACCTAAGTAAAGACGTTATCCGTATATAGGTAGGATAAGTAACATTTATGATGAATATATAATATCATGAAGAACAATTTTACGATTAAAAAATATATGACTAGTGTCATTACGAATTTAAATAAAACGGACATTTGAGTGTTATGATGAAAAACATTATGATTGAAATATTAGATTATTGTCATTATGACTTCGAATCGTTATGACTTACGATCGTTAGAAATAAGAATGATTAGGACTAACTATTATTATGGCGTAAATTTTTATGAAGAACATTTTCGGACTTCCAGGACTTAAAAAATTAGGTGAACCAAAACGCCCCCATTTCTCAGGCCCCTACTATAACCGAGGTTCTTTACTTTACAAATTCTATATTGAGCCATAATCTATACGCTCCCAATAATAAAGGTTTTACGGTGCTCGTCCAACTTTTGGACCTACTCAATTTTACCCGATAACACAGAAGACAAAATACTTACCAAGATTGAAAAGATACATTTGAAAGTTTCAGACGCCAATATATTTAATTGTAATGGTGAACAGTATTTTATGTTAGGTGCAGTACCTAGCATAAAATACTATGTCGTGGCAGGCGAACATTGGTATTGGTTTAACTTCACAGACCAATTATACTTTACTAAACTAAACTATCTATCAACAGCTATTAAAATGGATCCATAAACCCAGCTTAGCCCTAGGCGAGAAGAAACCAACGCGTGAAATCCCGAGACATTTGGACGAGGGTACGCCTCACGAGGGTTAAATATTTTAGTGTTGCCGGGAATGTGCAAAAAACGCCACGCTCTTTGCGGGATATTTCACTCTATAAATTTGTATTATGATTATCATAAAGTAGGTATATTATTTATTGAGTAAGCATATTAATACTTCTTAAGTTCCTGTCACCTAATGAGTGTACTAAGCGGAAGACCCTAATGGGTTTACACGTTTATTCATGTATCTGTTTCTATGATAAGTTTATGTAATTGCTAGTTTTTTATAAACAAATTATAAAATGTTTCGCGAATTCTATACTATACTTCCGAAGTAGGTAGTAGTATACCTTCTTTTCAACAGTTAACAACTATCTTTGTTTAAACATCCAGTACCTATTTATGTGGCGCATCAACTAATGAATAGAGATTATATTGACATACACTATTTGATAATTTTAGTCAAATTATGATTAATAAATCACATTATTTTATAAATAAGTTAATTATACACGATTAAGACCCGTTTAGTAAAAATTATGTGAGAGAATCGTGAAAGTTTAAAATAATATATAAATAAATCAGCCTAGGTAAGCCCCACTGCTGGTCACAGGCCCCCTCTCATGGATGAGAAGGAACGGGCAGTAGATTTTTAAAATTAATTGCTTTTTTTCAATAGACAACAGGAAAGTATAAACCGGAAGACGAACTTCTTGTTATTGTACGCGACCCGCAGTCAATTTCGTCTGTAAAAAGTTTTTCCTCGTTAACTTTAAGAAGAACGAAGAGAAATGAATGAGTGTTTGAAGGAACGGGTGATTGTTTATTTGTCTTCCTGATTGAGTTATAAAATTCCATCCAAACGATGGGTAGCAAGTTCCCGCGATTCTGTTTTTTTTTATTTGTGTCTATTTCAATATTTGAATAAGTTTTTTTTTATTTTGACTTGCAATGTATGTTTGTCCGGGTGGAATCTTGCAACTGAATTTCGAAGTATATATCTTCAACTGATTGAGCTGAAATTTTGGGTAAAGTTAATAGACAGAAACTATTTTTTTTTTTAAGGTGGGTCCTATCTTTGGGTGGAAATTTAATTTAAGTAATCGCACTGATCACTAATGTCAATATGCACACCATTTTAACATCAGTGGCTGAGAATAAATAAGCGTTCCATCGTTTTGTTTTCTACGTAAAACCTCTTTTAATAAAATTAAAGTCAATATAACTTTGGGGGTTAATATTTAAATTGGTACCTGATCCGTATCGTACTAATAGTAAAAGCAGATAGGACCGTCATTTAAAAATATAGGTTATTCCAACTAAATTCCTAGAGACACTTCTGTTACTGTTCTTCCTTTGTTTCGTTAGTGAACAATGCCCCACACAGGCGTGTTTAATAAGTATTACTAATCTGCGCGAAGCAGAACTTTTCTATTGCCAAAGACAATATACCTGTCCAACTATTACTTTAAAAACTAAAACGACTCCAGAGATAGTCCTCCACTGAAGTTATTGAAGTGCAGACATTTTAGAGATTTATTTAAAACTCGTGCCATTTTCTTTGCAAAAAGTAGTTCAGTTTGAGTAATCGTAGGATGAATTAAATAAGATAGTGAGTGATTGATCACTAAACGTTGTCAAAATTAATTACAAACGACATTTTTCAGACCTGAAAATAATATAGCTTAGGGACCGATTTAATATTAAGCAAAGTGACCAGTCCCCTTTGTTGCTCATATTAGAACATTATGTCTATTTAATTTATTTAAATGTTCTAAATTATTCAAATCGGTTGGAATTTACTTAGTTGAAAAGTGAAGCTGGCTGGATAAAAGTCCAGGAAACTCAAATGCAAATCTAATGGAAAACTGTAATACTTACATTATCCTTTTTCTACTATATATTTTCCTACGTTTATGAGGTCATAAAAACTTTATAGAACACTTAGGTTATTATTGAAACAAAAACATATGATGAAAAAAAGCTTGGTCCAGCCAGAGAAGTCATTGAGTAACCTTTTGTACGTGCTTACTAAACGTTACATAGGCAATCAATCAGATGTTTTTTTTTTTTTTGGATTTGGTTTTAAAGATCAAATAAAGGGTTTTACAAGCTTTTTTTTTTAGTTTCACCTGTCCCATTGTCTGTCTGTATGTCTGTCTGTCTGTCTGTAATCAAATCTTGCAAGTTAAATTTGACCCACTTCCCGGTGACCGACTGAGCTGAAATTTTGGTTATAAGTATAGTTTGGATGACAATTCAATATTATGGTACCATCGAGCTGATCTGATGATGGAGACAGAAAGTGGCCATGGGAATTCAGTATTTAACCGACGTAACCCCGTTGAGTTTGGGCTCGTTAGAATCGTCTCAATGAGTAGTTGATGATGGTATACAGAAAAGTACAGTCGACAATAAAAGCTTGTACAAAAAATGAAATTTTTGACAAAGACTTGTTGTTGCAAGCTTTTATTTAGTTTCACCTATCCCGTTGTCTGTCTGTCTGTCTGTCTGTAATCAAATCTTGCAAGTTAAATTTGATCCACTTCCTGGTTTCCGATTGAGTCGAAATTTTGCACGAATATGCAAATCGCGTGACAATGCAATATTATGATGACGTGGAGCTGATCTGATGATGGAGCTGGAAGGTGGCCGTAGGAACTCCGTAGTAAAACCACATAACCCCATCGAGTTTGAGCTCGTTAGAATCGTCTCAACGAGTAGTTGATGACGGTATACAGAAAAGTACAGTCGGCAATAAAAGCTTGTACCAAAAATGAAATTTTTGACAGAGACTTGTTTTTTATGAATAAAAATACCACGAGGGAACATACCCTATCCAGATTTTGCCCAAAGGCTGAGTGCAGTTTATTCTTCACCGGTCGGTTTTCGTCGCAGGTGAGATATAACAGACCTACCCTGTCTAAAAACTCTGTGTACGCCACAGAGTTTCTAGACAGGGTAGGCAGAAAAAAATATAAACATAATGTCATGCCTAAACTTGATTGAATCAGGCGTTACTTTGCGGAATTCCATGATAAGTTACAAGAACAATATTATTTTGCTATTCCGCTGAAGAACGTGCAGATACATTAGCGTACACGAGAAGCACCAAACATGAAAATAAATACAACAAACCACTACCCATAATGAAAAACCTTGACGTGTTTCGCCTCTCTGCGAGGCATCATCAGGAGATGCTGGCAGGAGATGTTCCTTGCGCCATCGCCACGTCCGCTGAGCAAATCATTTCAATTAATTAGCACTGATTTATTTTCATTGATACGTTGTGAAAAGTTACTGCATACCTGCAGGTCGATCACGTAACGCATTCTACGTACGTTAGGTAGATCCGAATGTCAATTTTTATATGGAAAAATGACAGTTGGAACTACCTAAAGCGCGTTTAAAACGTTACGTGATCTGGTCTGTTTGCCCTTCGGGCATCTGAAGAAACCTAACGAACCTAACGTACCTATGAGTGGTCATTTTGCGTTTTAGGCACAATGCTCGGTGGTCAAACTGCAATGTAGGCAAAACAACACACTAGTCATTTCGCGTTCTAGGCAATCCGAGATCATCCGAGCTCAATAACCACTACTACTAGAAATCTGTAATTCGGCATGGGTATATAAATCAATCACGCCGACAAAAAAAAAGAATAAAATCTTGAAAAAAAAATTTTTGGGTTATTCCCCCAAAGTAGAGATGTAATTTTCTTTTCTCGTTAAACCCATAGTGTGGGGTATCGTTGGATAGAGTACGATTTTTCAAATTAGTGATGCGTTTACGAGATATTGGGCTTCATGTGCTCCCCCCTGCCGGCTATTTAGCCGGGGAGGGGGGATTTTTTTCTCTTTCCCGTAGCAGCCAAATGGCTGCTACGGGAAAGAGAAAAAAATTGTGGCAGTAGTACATATAATGAATTTCAAAAGAAAACTATCGCTCTTCAGCGATAGGACCGCCTGTTGTCTACCTCTACCTACATGTTATTGTATTGTTTTTCTTTTTAACTGATTTGTTTGTGTGAGGTGTACAATAAAGAGTATTTGTATTGTATCACGGCTAAGTAGGCAGACTAGTTACCGAGTAATAGTCGACCAACTTAAAATGTACTTAGAAAGGCCAATTTTCGTACAAATTCGACTGACGCAACCATTTAGTTGGCGCGCGCGTGTCGATGTAACTAAGAAAGACGGGCAACTACGGAACCCTACACTGCGCGTGGCCCGACACGCACTTGGCCGATTTTTTTATTTTCCTGCACTAGCTAGCTACAAAATTTATGCAGTTGACACGAGAAAACTCTCAAGATTGACTTCAAGAAACATAACAAGAAAACGACTTGCCTACTTTGTAGACTCGAAATAATATTTTTTCATACCCATTTCTTTTAACGTTCGCAGTAACTGTTCAGTTTACTGTTTTAAATTATTTTTTTTAGTCTCCCGGTTTCATTTCACTCTAATACGGTCCCGCGAAGTGTCAAGGGAAATGCTGTGTCGTTTGTTCCTTCTTTTTAATGTTTTATTTGGACTCAAAAAGAAAGACTCATCGCGGACATTCGTTTTAGTAAATTCCTTATTCAAGAAAATGTAATAAATTTAACTAGGTTTACGCGTTTAAATCCCGCTTCTTAATAATAATGTATAAAAATTTACAAAGTTTATATAGACAATAATAAATTACTAACATGATATGATAAATCAAAGTCTTTGCCCAGCATGGGACACTGAATAGGATCAGAAAAAAAAAACAATATAATGTAATAACTATTACCATGAAATTTGTAGAAATATGTCAGCAAAAAGTTTCATATATTACGTGTTTTTGGGATTACCAATGTTATATATATATTGAATTTTGTACTGTTTATTTTAGTGTCGTTCACCTATCTTTATTTTTGACCGAAGATCATTCTTCTAAGTTTCATAAATTATTTCGGTAAAGCCACTTACTTTGACAAAAACACGGGTTAGGTGGTACGAGTCGGACTCGCTACCAAGAGCCGTATTTTTTGCTTTGTAAATTTCGGAAAGAGCCGCGTAAGAATTTTTTCAAGCTTAAATCGTTTTTTTAGTCTCCCCTTCTCTTGTGCTATAAGACCTTGCCTCGCGCCCGAGCATGTCTCATTTAACAGGAAGTACCTACCGTACAGGGTTTGATTCCCTTGCGAGTGTCTAAATATGTGGCATAAACGGCCATCAGTCAGTTCATTGCATAAACTTAAGGCTGGTTTCCACTTTGATTAGTGCGAGTGCAGGTCCGTAGTGCAGGTGATTAGTGACTAGGTGTGGACAGCGACTGATTAGTGCAAGTGATTAGTTGGCTGTGTAGCAAAGTGAATAGAAGCGCGTTCTATTTTTTTGCGAGTGGACTGCGAGTAGCCACGCCCCGCGCGCCCTCCCTCTCCCTCACTCACAGCGTGCCTGCCACTAAACACGTGTGGACACTACTCGCACTACACACCTGCACTCGCACTAATCAAAGTGGAAACCAGCCTTTAGAAGCTTAATTTTTTCGCAGCTCCTAAGGACTGCGGACCTTCCTAATTTTGAGTTCTTGATTTAAACTTCAACTTGATCCACGCGTTTCTGAACAAAAGGTGTTCACAGACGGACAGACAACGAAGTGAAGTATCACTTTATAACCTATAGAGTAATAGGGGTACGGAGCCCTGAAAATTAACCTAACTACCCAAAGAACTCAGCAGTCTGAACACGTAGTCCACTTCGACCACTTGTACATTTCCAGAAAACTAAAACCACTGTATTTTCTTTTGAGCCGTCGAAATACTGTAATCGAACACCATTTTGAAAATGCCCTGTTAAAAGATTTCAACCTGACCTACATTGTTATCGGCTATCCCCTGGACGCAAGATTTCAAATAGGAAGCCTGTGTTAAGTTTGCAGAGAAAGCTTTTAAACTAAAGTTACATAGAATATTGCCGGGGAGTTGCCTGGATAACCGAGAGAGTATATAAAGTAAAGCTCTAAACTACCATAGGTCTGTGAGCTGTAGAAGGAGCATGCCTGTCAAAAAAAAAAGAAAATAATAGTATTGAAATATTGAATCGACTATAATATCTATATAACTATAGAAGCTGCCCACAAAATTAAAGAACAGCCGGACATAAGAAAGAATTTTGGCCCAACTTGCAGCAGAGAAACGTATCAAGGTCGTCCCGCCATCCCCTTTTCGGTCTGCCTCTACCTCGGAAGCCATCTTGTGGAAGCCATTCGGTGGTTAATTTGGCCTAGACGAGTGGCGGAAATTAGAAAAGTTGAAATACCCCCGACATTTTCATTTTAGTCCAATATCTCAAAAACGGCTAAACAGATTTTCATGAAACGTGGCTAAGAACTCTCGGGATAAAATTATCTATGACACAAAAAAACCGCATTCCCGATTTGAATGCGGTTTTTTCCCATCCGTTTGGGAGCTACGATACCACAGACATATACTCAGATACACAGACAGACACGTTAAACTTATAACACCCCTCTCTTTGCGTCGGGGGTTAAAAAGGGGTTGATTTTTCCCAGCAGTGGGACACAATATAGGCTAATAAAAAAAATGTATTTGTAATATTTCTGTGCTATCAGCTATCATCGACGCTTGCCAAATATGCGTAGCCTTTTTTATCACAAACAGTTTACTAGTAAAAGACAAAATAGTACCCTACGTACCCTAGTAGTGCGACTTACGGTTTCAAATAAATCTGTGACCAAAAGTTAGCAAAATCCCCTAACAGGTTACGCGCAGCCAAAACTCATAGCCTTGAGCAATTCCCACAATAATATCGGTACGCAAAGCTGTTCGACCCTCTCCCTTTGTTATGCGATCCCGATAGTTACCGCAGGTTTGTTATGTAAATCGACTTGCGATGGCTTTTTAGGGTACCGTATGAAATTAAGTCAACGTTGGTTGAAGCAGTTTACGTCTAGACCACTTTTGTTATTCATCACTTTCATTATTCACGCTAATTTATTCAATTACAATTTACCATACTTGAAAGATGAACTTATAAAATATTCGCTGTCATTATGCCGTCCATTTTCCATAAGCGACATATTTTAAAACAGAATAAGAAAATGATTAGCTTCAAATTCTATGCGTAGTCTGGCTTATTATTAAAATGGACAAGTTATTTACAACAGACTGGAAGACGAGACAAGGACTTCGGTTTTTAGGGTTCAGTAGCCAAATGGCAAAAAACGGAACCCGGATTCGTCATGTCTGTCTGTCTGTCTTTCTGTCCGTCCGTATGTCACAGCCACTTTTTTCCGAACCTATAGGAACTGTACTGTTGAAACTTGGTAAGTAGATGTATTCTGTGAACCGCATTAAGATTTTCACACAAAAATAGAAAAGAAAACAATACATTTTGGGGGTTCCCCATACTTAGAACTGAAACTCAAAAAAATATTTTTTCACGGATCCCATACGTGTGGCGTATCTATGGATAGGTCTTTAAAAATTATATTGAGGGTTCTAATTTTTTTTTTTTCTAAACTGAATAGTTTGCGCGAGAGACAGTTCCAAAGTGGTAAAATGTGTGGGTCCCCCCCCCTCTGTAACTTGTAAAATACGAGAATGATGAAACTAAAAAAAAAATATGATGCACATTACTATGCAAACTTCCACCGAAAATTGGTTTGAACGAGATCTAGTAAGTAGTTTTTTTTTAATACGTCATAAATCATAAACCGCAATTTACCTTTCATTCAACGGGTAATGGTACGGAACCCTTTGTGCGCGAGTCCGACTCGTACTTGGCCGCTTTTTATATACATAACATAACTGTTTTCAAGTAACATCTTGTAGACCTTTAATTCAAGAACTGTACAATTGATGTCAAAGATATGTATATATCGCCTTAGGTACTACAAAGCATTAAGATAAAATATGCAAAAGTGTAAACATAGATATCTTTGACATCGACTGTATCTGTTACTACCCTACCAGATGATAAGATGTCATATCACATTATATTCACCATTATATTTCTTTGCGGAAGAAACATAATTCATACTTGCCGTAAACTCGAGTTTTACTTGTGCTTAGGACAAAATTAGTACCTTAGGCAAACTCTGACATTACAAGTAAACGTTACTTTACTTAATATGTGAATTGACTTGATGCATGCTATTTCTTTCAATATTTATTAGTGAACAGTTCTGAAAAAATAATGATATTACGAAAAATGCTTACTACTAATTGCATGTTGAATAAATATTTAGTAGTAGTTGTTTCTCTTAACTACCAGCACGTCTAGCACACGACGGCCGCGACATACTCTCGATTTTTATCGCTCTATACCTATTCGTCTAAGTGTTCTAATAAGAGAGGCGGATAGTGCGAGAAAAATCGAGAGAACTCGCGCGCCGTCGCGTGCTAGCCGTGCAGGGTAAAGAGGGCATCAGCAAATCAACACACATACAAGGATACAATTTGTCAGAGTGTAGAAAGAGAAGGACATTCGAAATAAAAGTTGTGGCATGTGACACATTAATCATAAGCTATAATTTAGAGACATCAGTTGCCACAATTCTACCTGAAGAAGCTGCCCCTAAACAAATCATGGCATTTGTAACCAGAACCCACATTGATTCGCAATATTGGCTTAGCGCATTTCTATTACGCCAAGAAAACTCGTTCCTTTACGAAAACACGATTATGTTCGTCGATTTAAAGCGGGCTGCACTCTAATAGGAAATCGGAGGTGAATTGAAAGATATATGCTAAATAGAACGTTCTAGTCTAGATCGCGATAGCGTTGGACGAGTTTAGTCGAACGAGCGAGCGAAGCGAACGAAGTTCTACGCTTCAGCTTGGGCCGAAAACAGAAAATCGTTTGATGTCCGGATGCCCTCTTTTCTCCTTTACAGGAAGCATTTCTCAACCAATTTTCGCCAAGTTTTGTGAGCAGGTTAATTAAGGGGCTAACCGAGGTTTTCATCGATTTTTGACAAGTTTTGAATCGTATCCCCTACTTTTGCACTACAGATAGAATTATAAATCAAACGGCTATCGGTTCTTCAATCTTTTATCTCCATTTTCATCTACCGGATTTTGAAACAAATGAATACTTAATCATATATGATTTTTTTAAACATTGTCTAAAAAACACTTATTTCGTATCTGTTGACGTGAAAGATCTAACATATACGAAATCTACATATTTGGGTTCGTCTGGGACGTCTCTAAAAACTGGTTACCAATTAACACAAAAGTTATGGCCAGAAAACCAGGTTTTTGGCCTAGAATTGTTCAAATTTGATGCCAAATATCTCGAAAACAATGAACTTTGAAGTAAACAGTATGGGATACTATATCGCTTAAAGCCGTTGTTGTTAATATAATAAGCTACAAAAACATTAGAAAACTAAGGGATTCAGATCGAAGGTCATTGGCGTATGGGAGCCCCTTAACTGGAAAGATTTTTTTATGTGGATTCACTTTTTAAAAGTTAAAAATAAAATACAGCGTGCTGTGTTTTCCAGCACTCTCTTATTACTCTATTCAATGAAAAGGTTCTAGGCTAGATCACAAAAGCATAGGATGACTATAGTTGTAGGAATGTGAGTTCATTCATCTATTAAAATAAAACGTTTTAGGCTAGATAGCGAAAGCTTAACGGGTTCTTAAAAACGGCTCTCATAATTTCGACAAGATAACTACAGGAATTATAAACGTGTGAAAAATCAATAAATGCTGGTTCTCGTCCCCGGAACAACTAGGTTTCTGTAACACAGGCTGCAGCCGATTGAGATGCCTAGCCTGGCTAGGGCATGGACTAAATAGGTCCTTAACAGGTCGTCGTGAATTTGTTGCTGCGATACGATTAGTTCTTTTGTTATTTAGTGGCATACCTGAAATTATATAAAATAAAATATTGAAAAATAAGATTTTTTTTGTCAGATTTTTTTGGCGGCCTTTTAATTTAGCTATATGTATATAAAGGTTCACTAATGATATAATATTTAGCAATTTTTTAAATCCCGAACTATTTGTCCTATATTTTTATTTGGGCGAAGTTTTATTTCCCAACTCAACGCTGCGCACTGATATCATTTCCTAACTAATAAAAAAAAATACCTGGGCTTTTCTTAAGATGTCATTTATGTATTCGTCAAATGTCATTGGCATACCATCATTTTAGCAACATATTGAATACTATATTATGATGTAAGTATCGGGTAAAAACTGGCGCTTCGCCGGCCGCTGCCGCGGCACGCTCGGCTCGCGCGCTGTGGGTTCGCGGTTTCTTCCTAACACTCCTCCTCGCGTCGCTCATCGTCGTACACTAACCTGCCTTTAGTGTCTACCAAAAAATATTATGCCCGCTTCGCTCATCGCCGTACCTACACCGACCTGCCTTAGTCTACCAAAAATATTATGCTAACTGTACGTTAATAATAATTAATTATCATAATTCCAAATGACATTTGACGATTCGTTTTTTGCCTAAGCAAATTATTTGCTTCATAATTATTTGCCACATAAAAGTTTGTTGCAGTAAAATTTTGCATTATAAGAAAAGTGCGAAGTAAAATTATGCCAACGATTGGTTTACGAAATGAAAATTCTGCGATAAGTTGGTTGCAAAGTAAAATTTAGCGAAACATGTCGCCGAAGAGGCAGTATCCATTAATAAAGTATATTGTACTCTTGTTATGTTTTTTTTTATAATTTTAATACGTTTTTTATATAAGTCACTTTGAGTAATATCTAGCGTAAGTGCAACATGTTGAAATGGATGGTCACTTAATTATTTGTACTCCCGAAGAATTACAGCATTGTGAAAGGAAAAGACAAGGACTTTAACTTCTCGTTGGTTAATACGTGTGTTATTTTAAAGTTTCCGAGTTATGTATCTTTTTTTTAACATGTTCTTATTACCTTCCTTTTTTCTGTTTTATCAATCAGAGGTGAAATTTAAGTTAGGTACTTATTGAATTTTAGTTTCGGGAATCTTTCTGAACAGTTTTTCGTTTTTTTTTGTATAGGCTATGGGGGTTCTGTGCAGGATGTTTGAAATAAACAGCGGTAATGTCAGTAGAATAATGAACGTTTATTAGAAACATACTATTATATAGCATTTACAGACTTGTAATAAAATAGAAATATGGGTATTTCGAAATAAATATCATAAGTTTACCCTACATGTAAATGCACATCACCAGCTGTTTCTAGCTAAGTATGCGGGTACTGCACCTGCTGTGTATGTTCCTGAGGCATCCTGCTGCGCCTAGGTCTGGAGGGCTTCATTTGTTCCTCTATAGTAGACTGACACCTCTTTCTTCTTTCTTTTTTTAACGCACGTACACCATCTTTGTGACTCCTTATAACTATGTATCTTCCCATATATTGGTATAACACACACTTCGCAATAAGTTTTAAGTGTTAAATGTGTAGTTTTCTTTTCTGTTTTTTTCTTTTGGCCGAGACCTAATTTCGCTTTTCGTGTAAAGTCATGTGTCATGTGTCACTGTCACTTAGCTTAAGATAATCATAGATAGTGTAAATTTTTATTTTATTTTTTATATTCGAGCGACCCTGATTCGCGTGTTTTTTAAGCCATGAGGCGTTTTTCTTGGTTGTATGTTATTTAGGTATGTTTTGTTTTTTGTTTGTGTAATTTTGTAGTTTAAATTTGGTTCCTTTTATTTATCTTCTGTATTTCTGGTGATTTTATATTATGTATGTGTACGTTTCGTCACTGTGCCGTAGTATCACCAAATGGTCGCAACGGAAGACCAGCGCTGACTCCGCCAGCATTACGCTGAGTTGCGACCATTTCGTGGCAAATTACGCAACTGTATGTTATTATTTGTAAATTGCCTTGTGTTT
Organism: Epinotia bilunana; assembly: GCA_947049275.1. NCBI lineage: Eukaryota > Metazoa > Arthropoda > Insecta > Lepidoptera > Tortricidae > Epinotia > Epinotia bilunana. The sequence goes on from OX346253.1 coordinate 7,197,159, forward strand.
GTCACGAATAAATGTATCTTTCTTTCTTTCTTTCACATACTCGATTCGTATGTCCCATAAGGCTGTCATCAAGAAAACATGAAAGACGCCGAGCAAAGGAAGGTCCTACAAGTAGTTTACCTTATTCTTAGATTTAAAATAAAACCTAATTTAAAGGGATAAATGTGATAGCGTGTTTGTTTCCTACAAAGGAAAATCGCAGGTGAAGTCGAAACAAAACATTGGGTACCTTAATCTCTTTACTTAACAAATCCATAAATTAAGGTGCCAAATCGTAAATTCGTTATTCAACTAATATTACGTGTATAAATAAATTGGAGCGCCCTGTGTGACAGTTTGATATTTAAGCCAAAGATATGCCTTATGCTAAAGAAGGAAGCTCTACATGAATTAGGATTTAGATTATGATTTCAGCTGTGGTTTAACTCTGAACACCGTGTATGGTTTTATCTACTTGGTGTGGTTAGTAAGAAGACACGATTTTAATATTATGCGCAATAAGGAAAACGTTCTAACCTCCACGCTTTGTGTATATCTCCGGTAAGATGACCATATTTTAAGTGGAAGGAAATATGCTTGGAAAAAATATATTCGAAGAAAACAAAAATACACATCATGGAATGATGGAACTAGGTCTCTCTAAGCTTCTGTTTTTTAAAATATGATAGAGTACAAAAAGCTACGAACATTGATCTGGTCCTCTTTCAAAATTAACGCCTTTTTAACATGAAGTAGGTATAAACATAATAATAGAAATAAACTGAAGCTATTAATCTATCGTTAGCTGTTATAATAAAAGACTATTTTAAAAATAACTTGATTATTGTTATTCTTCTCCCCACTTTTTCCACCTATTTTCTTATTTAAGCTACTTATTCATTAGACTATAATCGTAAAGGATATTTATAAAACTGTTCCGACTAAGAACAATAACAATGATAAAAAGGATTGGAATCTAAAATATTGCGTTAATGACGAGGAAAACGAAGCAAAATACAATTTCCGTAATAATTTACTGAGGCAAGCTAAGAGTTTTTTTTTCAGCGGTTGATAAAAATAATCCATTATATCATTGATATTTGTTTAATGAACGGTGATGATAAGTTTTGTTAGGTATTCAATAAATACCTTTTAAACTTGTTTCGTTGTAGTAGAAAACTACAATTCTACTTTGTAAAAGAACCGGTCACTTTGGCACTCTTTGGGGGAGGCCTATGTCCAGCAGTGGACGTCTTTCGGCTGATGGTGATGATGATTATGTAAATATAAACTTGGTATCATGACAAAGCTGATTTTAATTTATTGTGTAGTTATGGTACGGGCTCAAATGTGATAAATATTTTCATTAAAAAAATACCTTGTATGCCTAGTGATTGAGGCTTTTAGAATACAAGTCAATATTCTTGATGTCCTAAATCTTAAATCATAGTGCAACTAGTAGATTAATTAATATTTAATGACTTCTAGAGTATATTTTAGGTAGGTACGAGTTAATTATAATTAGCGACTTATATAGATTAAAAAAGATATTTTTGGAAAAATTACATTAATACTTACATAGGTAAAAAAGAATGCTCGCAGTAAAAAAATAATTGAACAAATAAATAATTGTATAAGTATAGCACTTTAAGTGCAGAGGTGAAGTGTTCAGGCATTGTCATGTTTAGTGTGTAAGTTAGTGTTTAAGATCATATGTGCCTAGTTCATATAGCATACCTAACATAGTTTTAACATAGGTACTTAACATTAGTTAAAATGAGCGCGGTCTCGCCAACAAACTGTTATCGCAGTTTGGCGAGTAACATAACATTGTTAATTGTTTTGTACTTTTGATAAATAAATTTAAAAAAAAAAAAAAACGCTATTCATGAACAATCGATGAAATCTAGCTAAACATAGGTGTAACGTGAGTTAATCACTTTTATTGACCCTTGTATTTACAATAAAGGAGGTAAAGCAACCGAAATAACATAATAATCTTTACGTCACTCTGGGCGGTAAGTGAGATTCGTAAAGCCCCAGATCGCACTGCACGCTCGCGTACGGTAAACCTCGCATTGTAGCCAGATGAAGACGTAAAATTGTGTACGTACCACGGGCGGTAATTCGTAAAGCCCCAGATCGCATATTTATAGCCCTCACCTTCGGTTCGGGCCACAAACAACTGCGATCTGGGCCATTCACGAATTCAGTGCCCTAGGTACGTAATGTACTATTAATACTGTGTGTTAAATATCTAAGCATTTTTTTACATAGCCGCAACCAACCATGTATTAGTATCCGCGAGACATTAAATTTCCAATCCGTTGTTAATGGAGATATGTAAAAACAAAAAAAGCGCCAACCCATATATATTTTCGTCGACTATAAATGCACGATGAATCACTGTCACCGCGAGTGTTTTACTGCCTTGCATTTTTCCACCAAAAAACTAGGATTATTGCCCATGCAGGTGCTTACAGGCTGCATCGGAAACTGTGAAAAGTAGCATAAACAAGTAATATTTGCATGGGTAATAACTTTCATGCTGACCAGATAGTTAAATTCCATTATCATATAATATAATGAATAATCTACAAACAATCATATTCTTTATTATATATTCATGATATAGTTTCATTAGAAAACCATTGAAAATAAATATTCATTTAAAAATTATGAATGCAACATGTGAATGGAGCATCATTTATAATATAAACATGGTATTTGTACATTCTGAATGCTTAAAATAAATTTTACTGTCTATGCTGCTGCTAGGAATTACTTATATTTAAACACATAACAATGCCGCTATAAGAGAAAAAAATATGGAATAATTGTATAGGAAAATAAAACAGCTCGTAAAACTACTACAAGCGGAATCTCTGTGGGGAGTATTTTTCACTCGGTTAGCAACTTTATAGCTTGCACCTCCTGCTGGAAAGGATTGCGTTACACCGCCATCTTCGTTATATTAAAAAAATAGCTAACCCCGCGAACTTCGTACATCCATACACAATTAATATAAAAAAAACATGTATTATTAGTTATTCTGCTAAGACAAATCCAACAAATCACACATCATAAGAATCGATTCAACTGACGATTTGAAAGTGCTTGTGACTAGGCCTACTTGAATAAAAATTATTTTGAATTGAGTTGAGTTTGAATGCCTAAGGAAAATCTGAATCAGACAATAACATTACGAATTATTAACATTACTCATGGGAACCGTGATCGTTAATAGGAGCACTTAGCTTCTATTGCATTACTGAATCATGCCCTGTATTTGACCTGCGCACCAAGACATAATAAAGGCTAGATTCGTGATTGTCATACCTATTCCTAGATATGTTTAACTGAGCAGGCATTATACGAAATTATTATATAAATTAATAAAATTGTTTGATTTTTATACAAGTACATACATTTTAAGTAACAATCGTTGCATGATTTATTAAAAAGAATCTAACAATTTGAAACCCTTGATATCCAGAGCGTAGTTCGTTATCAAATATTTCTCGAGCAGCAATGTAATGTATATATTTGTTTGACACTTCTAATGGTCGTGTCGCTAAAATCGAGATTAGAACAAAATAAAATGGATGTTAATTTGTTACCGATACGATGAAATATCCATGTACTAAAAATATAAAAATATGTTAATTAGGACTCATACTTTCGGCTATACACTGTAACTAGTTTTAATAGGATCGTATCTTTATCTTAAATTTTATTCTACATACGGTCGCGATCTTTAATTTATGACAAAAAGTTTGAATTCCTGTACAATATGACAGGACTGTAAATTTTAAGTAGGTCCCATATTAAAGTTCATGACTGTATCTTCAGTTCGGCAGTCAGTTTAAATAAATTGTTGTTATTATAATTACTAGAGGAGCTCCGACAATTATTATCGTGCTTAGATTTCGGTTGATAATGATACCAATTTGCTGACTACCGTCTATATTGATTTTATGTATAATAAGAAAGTTCATTGCAATGGATGCTGATCATATTTTTGACCGCTTTGAATAAGATAATGGGTTTTGGCGGAAAGAAAATACGCAAAAAGTAACACTTCAACAATGAAATAATATAGAATATTAATCATCTATTTTAATTTTTGTAGATCAAACAAAACTAGGAAATCACGTTTGACACTTGTCACAGAGTGAGCAGCTCTAAAAAAACAGGCTAAACGGAGGCTAAACTTAAGGTTGGATACAAATAAGGCTTATTATCTGAGTACTTTAATGTGCTAAAGTAATTTTGGCATTACCTACAAATTCAATATTCCAACTTATATGACCCTACCTGTATGGGACCTATCGACCGCCCATCGACTGGTCTAAGCTGTTGTTTCCTTGATGAAAATAATCTAAATGCTAATAACGCCAGGGGCGCGCATATATGCATAACGTTTCGCATAGCAAATTGGGGTTAACAAGCAGTCTCTTGATATGAGTTTTCAATCAAAGCGCAGGCGTTTATAAAAAAAGTATTCATAATATAATATGTATGTAATTGGGGTACTTTCTGTTTAGACTCAATAGAATACGATATTCTGATAAAAATCGGGACACTTTTTTTCTTTATAAGAATCCTTAATCATGCCTCTGAGCAGGAAGAACCGTACTTACATTGAATTGACAATGACAAATCTGTAAACATATCTTTGACGCCGACAGTACTACGCTAGGGTAATTTGACTTTGACCTTTTTCCGTTGTTTTCGTTTCTCTGAATGTAGTCGTATAATAACCGTTTAATACCGCAATGATAAAAAAAGTATTTTTATAATCTAATTCGGTACAGTAGTAACAGAGGCTCGGATCATGCGCCCTACATATCAACGGTGTAGGTAATAATAATAAAATTCTTGAGAGGTCGCCTGACGTGACTGAAACTGAATAATTTTACAATATTGTGTATCACTTTAGCCTTTGGGAAGCGAGACACGTAATAAGTAGATTACCTTCCCTTTCTGTTCTGATTTTCTCAGAATTTGATTGAGTTTGTAATTTTACTGCTATTTGTGGTTCTATCTAAGCCGTGGCTTAGAATTTTGTATCGGAGTTCAATTTTACTGAAGTACCTTAAAATGGGGTACTTACTTAAGGGTTTTAGGGAGCAGATGGGACGCGAAGATTTTCATTTGCTACTTTGATTTCTTGGCAGGTGGCTAAATGTAATTTTATTATACTTTAAGACATATTTTCTTAGCTTGCACGGAGTAGCCAAATTATAACATAAAAAAAGTGTAGTCTCTAGAAGTGAGAGGTGAAAGATATGTGGCCTGGAGTGGAACCAGGGTTGTGGGGAGCGATCATGCGTAAGAGGAATAATAAATATGAGTGGAGAGTGAAACGGGACGCGGATCGAGGCAAGCTAATACGAATTTCACAATCCGAAAGATTTTCCCCATACAATTTCCCAACTCACCAAACTGCTATCCCCTCTGACTTCACTACGAGGTGAGGTGGGATTTGCCACTACTTTTGTGATTATCGTTAAAATTATGAAATTAAACAAAAGATAATTATTAAAAACTAAAAATCACACGGCCAGAACATTTTTTATGTATGTATGTGTTTTACATCCTACTAATATTATAAATGCGAAAGTTTAGATGTTTGGATGTTTGGATGTTTGTTACTCAATCACGCTTAAACGGCTGAACCGATTTAAATGAAATTTTGCACGAAGATAGTTTATAGCCTGGATTAAAATATAGGACACTTTTTATCCCGGGTCCACGCGGACGATGTCGCGGGCGGAAGCTAGTGTAAAAATAAAATAAATACTAATATTATAAATGCGAAAGTTTAGATTTTTGGATGTTTGGATGTTTGTTACTCAATCACGCTTAAACGGCTGAACCGATTTGAATGAAATTTTGCACGAAGATAGTTTATAGCCTGGATTAAAATATAGGATAGTTTTTATCCCGGGTCCACGCGCACGAAGTCGCGGGCGGAAGCTAGTGTAAAAATAAAATAAATTGAAAGAATGTCTATTTTGACCCAACCCCATTTTACGGTACCTATATTCAATAAAGGATCACCAGATATAAGTAAATGATTACCATTTTAATCATCATCATATCAGCCGAAAGACGTCCACTGCTGGACATAGGCCTCCCCCAAAGTGCCACAATGACCGGTCCTGCGCCACCCGCATCCAGCGGACTCCCGCGACATTTACCAGGTCGTCGGTGGTGGTAGCCGGATCTTCGCCGGAGATTCTTAGCACCCCTGACCCCGCTAGTACCCTGGCCGCTACCATAACCAGGGAACCGGGGGTCGCCGGAACCTCGGGGCCGTGGATTTGTTGTATTCTGCATGGGGGTATATGCCATAATCGCCACGCTTGGCATGCGCCATTTTAATGTGAAATAATAACCCAAATTATAACATCTTACTATCCTATTAAAGAAAATGCTATCCTAATAAATCATTGCTAACCCAAAAATAGTAAATGATCACCAAAATTTAATCTCCATTTTAATGTGAAATAATGACCTAAATTATAACATCTTACTATCCTATTAAAGAAAATGCTATTCTAATAAATCATTGCTAACCCAAAAACAGTAAATGATCGCCAAAATGTAATCTCCATTTTAATGTGAAATAATAACCCAAATTATAACATCTTTCTATCCTATTAAAGAAAATGCTACCCTAATAAATCATTGCTAACCCAAAAATAGTAAAATAATTTCTTAAATTCGACGGAGCCATGCTTTCGTTCCTGGGACTCAGTCTCCCGCCCACGCTCCGCTCGGGAGCGTGCCACACCCCGTTCAACTCAGGACCTCCTTCGCGAGCTTCTGGCTCCGCGGGCTTTTATATACACTCTAGGGGTAGGACAGACAGACCACGTGGAAGTCGGGTGCGCTGATTCGGGTTTTGGTAGCACTTGTGAATTTGGCACCATTATACTTTATTTGGTAATATGCATACATTTAATGGCAATCACAGTGGGTTTTTTAGGTAGAAATATTGTATTAATTTGCTCGCTAAGATTTGGTGATCATTTTCTGGTCTTTGAATACAATTTAATGTGCAGTCGTTACAGTCGAAATAATTATTATTGAGAATAAACTGGGCTATATTATTGATGAATATTACACAAAAATTTGACGACACACTAAAGTGCTCGAATGGTTACCTAGTTGTAATGTATACTTACTTAAATTGAATTAAGATAAACACAAATTCGTGACAATAACAAGGAATTGGTCAAGGGAAAGGTCATTAAATTAGGCATTTTGCGTCGAGAGTAAAGCCGGACCATAACTTAAAGCGGGTATTGCATTGGAAAGCCAAGCACTGTACACTTAACTTTAAGTAGTTCTTGGCATGAGCTTTTGGCAGAACTAAGTTATAGTTGACTGTACATGAATGGCTTATTTGAAAAACAGACATGTAACTTGAGCAAATAAAAATATTATACAAAGGCAATTGTTAATTTTTAATTAAATTGAAATAAATATTTTAATGAATACCAAAAAAATCTTACCTAATTGACATCCGTAGGTCCCAATGTACGTATCAATTGGTTTAGTTACTTTTGGTATTCATGCAGAATAATTATGAAAAAATTAACAGGTACCTACTGTTCTATTTTTGCCATGAACATTGCGTTTATATAGTTATAAATAAATGACTAAATTAAACCATAGCAGCCAAGTCACTAAGCCTATGGTACTTGAGCCTTAAACTAGGCCACATTACAACACTCGAAGGAGAACGTAATTTGGCCCAAAGTGTTAATGGGCCAATTAGCACAGACTGCTAGCCATTTCCTTGGCAATTACACCCATAATTTATCCGAAAACCACAAGCTTCGATCCATAATCGCTCCAGGGTAACAGTTCGATTCTAATCAGATATACCGAGTAAATTGGTTTTGGTTGAAGATTGAAATTTATCTTCCAAACAAGCAAAAAATTTGCAGTTTTGAACCAAGCAATCAACAGATATAGTACATTACTACAGTGGCCGGGAAGTAAGGGGTTGCCGGCCGAGTACATATAGGCGGCCGAGCATAGCGAGGTCGGATAGTTATGAGGCTGGCAACCCCTTTTCACGCCGAGGTATGTATAGTGCTTTTCTCAAACATTCAATGAAATAAATTAAAAAAAACTCCAAGAAATCAAACTTTAATTTGGAATGGAAATTAAAAAATACCATCTTACAGGCCTAGGCCTCCAATTTTGTATGAAATGCCATTACGGGTCTCTCGTCTCGCTGCGCCCGAAACGTGACACGTCGAAGCCCATTATGAAGAACGCAACGTCAATATTTCATTGCATGCAATTTTCATCTAAATCTATGAAACAATTGTCATTTACTATGACGCTCGAGGATTGTGACGTCACGATCCCGAAGCGTTTTCTGTCAATAAATATTGAAACGGTTGTAGCTTTGTAGTTTTTTGAGATACCTATCTGAATGGGATTTTCGTCACTAGCCATATTTTCTTAGTAATAAATAATACATTTTGAGTCTACAACCCTATTGGGTTGAAGTTTTGTACACATATATGTGTAACTGGTAACTCGGATGAAGATTAAAATGTTATCAATATCAATATTTATATTCCCTATTTTGACTTTATCATGAATCATTTTGTAATATATGTCCATATGAATGTTGTATTGTACCTGTGACATTTCATTCAATTAATATTCATTATTTGACGATCATTAAATAAATTCGTGTAAATTAGCTTAAAAATAACTTATAATGTAAATTTATTTTATGAAATAAAGAAATCTAAATCATGTTTGAGAAAAAACTATTTATATGCTGTAATGTGATAAAGATTGCTAAGAATAAATGGTCAGGTTAGTGAATAACTCAAAGATTACACGGCTGTGTTTACAAACGATTCGTATAAGCAACGACATCAGAGGGGTAAACACGTAACGTTTCGAACGAGCGTAAGGACAACTCAACAGTCATTTTCCAAATACAAATACAAAATAAAAATATTTATTCGTAACAATTGTGATAAGTCGTACAGGGGATACCTAACTAACATATAGGTAGTTAATATAGGCAATTATACCTAATTACAATTATATAAATTAGATTCTACGTTATTAAGAAATATAAGTACTATAATATTCCCATACCAAGATTGGCATTTAGATCTTCCTAACGCGCATACAATGCTTTATCGATTACATAGGCCACACTGAAAGTTTTGCACTCCTGGCTATTCGCACTCATTCCAATTTCGAATTGATTATTTAAAAAAAATATAGACCTTTGTTTATGGAATGTACTAAATATTGGCGGGAAATCGATAGTCATTTGTTTTTTTTGTCAGTTCGAAATAAACCGATTGCATTCAAAATGGATTTGACGCGTAAAGATTTTAGAGCAATGATTTTTTATGATTTTAAAAGTTCTCTTTCTCCGCATGAGTGTAGTACTCGCCTTCAAAATGCATTTGGTGTTGAAGCACCACATCTGAGCACCGTGAGACGTTGGTACGCTGAATTTAATAGGGGCCGTGTTAGTCTCGATGACGAGTTTCGTGAAGGTCGACCGTCAACCGCGGTCACTGAAGAACACGTTGCTGCTGTGAGACGACTGATAGAAGAAAACCGACGAATCACTTACGACGAAATTCGAGGACAATTAGGGATTGGTATGAGTCAAATACAAAAGATTTTATTGCCTGCATCATGATAATGCGTCCCCCCACACTGCAAAAAAAACAAAAGCGTTTTTGAGTTCCGAAAATGTGGAGACCGTGGCTCATCCGCCTTATAGTCCAGATCTTGCACCCTGTGACTTTTACCTTTTCCCGAAAATCAAGGATTTGATGAGAGGTTTAACATTGAAGACGCCCGAAGATGCAGTGGCGACATTTAACCAACACGTCGAAAACATGCAGTCAAGCGACTGGGTATCATGCTTTGAAAAATGGTTCGAGCGGATGAATAAATGTATAAAATGCAAAGGAGAATATTTTGAGAAGCAGTAAATGTATTAGTTTTGTTTTAAATTGTTTTATTTAAAAGTTACGCAAAACTTTCAGTGTGGCCCTCGTACCATCTGATATAGTTTTATTCGACATGATGATTCGGCGAAATGAAACAGCTCTCTCAAGAGTATGTCGCTCAGCTAGCTATTGCGTCATTAACATTACTGTCCACACCAACCATGCTGCACACAGCTCTTAAAGTCGGGTATTTCATAAGGTCCCATCAAGTCCGAAACTCACGAATAAGCATTTTTGTTCATTAATATTATAATATTCACTCATTATGTGAAATATTATAACCCCCGGGGTCTTGCAAGCAAAACCCCTGGCCAAAGTTCCAAAGGCGAGCGGCGAGGCAAGCAAGGCCTTTTCGTTGGAATGAAAGGATTGGGCCCTTCGCAACCCTTCTGAGAGCGGTCTCAATGCGAGCAATGACCCCTAAGGACACTCATTATCAACCGGTGTCTTGCAAGCCAAACTTGAGGGCCGAAATCCTGTAGGTAAACAGGGAGGCAAGCGAAGAAGAAGCGAAGCGAAGGCTGAGGTTTTCGTAGAAATGAAAGACCCAATAATATTTCAGAAAGTCACGGGAGTTTTCTACATACAAAAACTCAATTCTCCGCGGAATACCGTTTTGTCCATACCCACATCTTTTAACGTTGGTGAACTATAATAATGATAATTCGAGATAAGTATTCAACTCAACCTATCAATCAACTTTGAACATGACTTCTGATTTCATAGCAAATATAGAAACGCAGAGATCAAGGTTACTGGTTATTCTTTATCAACAGCGACGTCGTCAGATCCAATATAATTAGGTCTCTAATGTCTAACAGTTACTATCAGTGGAGGTATCAACCTGTTTTGGTTAATATATAGTCTTTAGCCGCCTAGCACTATTTCAACTCCCGTGTTTTTTCACGTTTTATCAATATTTTGCAAAAAGTTTGAACGGGGTTCTTTTTACTTTCTAGTCAAATATATGCTTGCCACTTTTCAAGTCTTTAGCTCACAGATTCAAAGAGTTCCCATACAAAGTTCAACCCCAGTTTTTGACCCCTTTGCACCCTTATCTTTATTATTTTATAGCCTAAAATCTGGCCGGGCATTTTCTCAACAGATTAGTAAAGTTTGCGTCAAAATCGGTTCAGCCGTTTTAACGTGATGCGCGATCAAATAAACAGACAAACAGATAAACAAACAAAAATTCAAAAAACTTTTGGAACGTGTTCTGTTATCGATTCTAAGTATCCCCAGCCAACTTATTTTTCGAATATCTTCCATGTACAGACTTTCGACCGTCTTCAGGTTTATTATATGTTTAGATTATTTCAATATATATTTATTTATGAATGTATTTATTTATCTATATAAGTATGTTTATCGTCGTCTAGTACCCATAGTACAAGCTATGCTTAGTTTGGGACTAGGTCGATTTGTGTAAGATTGTCCCCTAATATTTATTTATTTATTTAATATTTGTTTTAAATAAATAAATGTTTTACGCACAATGTTGCTCGACGCGAGCTATCTCATCGGTAAAATCCTCTGGCATCATCACGTGATTTCGAGCTGGTGCATTTTTCCGAAATAGAAGACGCTTAGAGCGTAGCCTGTCCGGAAACCATACCAAAAACAAATCCGTCGAGAGAATCTTGGATCAGCCCGTTTAGCGTATCGGCATTAAGTACAAAGAAAGAGGAGAAACGCAACCAGCATTATATCTTAATTTTTTCATGTCTATCGATAATTCTTTGTGGCTCTATGGGTATCTAAGTTATTTATCCTACTAATATTACAAATGCGAAAGTTTAGATGTTTGGATGTTTGTTACTCAAATACAATTTTGCACGAAGATAGTTTATAGCCTGGATTAAAATATAGGATAGTTTTTATCCCGAGTCCACGCAGACGAAGCCGCGGGCGGAAGTTAGTAATTGATAAATATTTTATTCATAACGTGTACTAAACGTCGTTTAGTACTGGACTTTTCGGCGTAATAACTATGGTTTGTGTTTTTTTATTACAATAATCAAATCAAATCAAATCAAATTATTTATTTCAGACTCGTGTCCATATCGAGTTAGTAACAATAAAAACTTATAAAACTACGTTAGTTACATTAAATTATACACCGAACCTCTTGAGCCCATGTGTAGGGCGTTCCAGTGTCTCCACACGGCGCAAGCACTGTCCCAAATCAGCTGAAGAAGGCTGTTGGAACTATCACGCACACGACGCATGAGGGCCGCGGTTCTGTTTCTCATAATGGCACTGAAACCATCGACCCGTGCCTCTGCGAACATCCCAGATGCGCTGCAGTACCGTGACAGTCCCATCAACCCTCTGAAGCCCTCATAATACTATGTGTGTTCCCATTGAAAGCAAATCGCGTTTAAATAACTTTCCTTTTTATATTTGTTCTCTAATATCATAATTTAATTTTGATCGTGGTAACTTCTACGTTAAATTGACACGAAACAAAAGTATTTAATAAAATAATTTGTTTCGTTAAGAGGTTGTAATATACATCAGCGCCATATCTCTCTCGTTAATCTAAAACTACCCTGATGTGCTTCGATTACAATGAGTGGCCAAAAAACAGTGAGGCTTTCAAGGAAATACAGAGAGGTCGCTACTAGTAGCGGTGGTAAATATACATATGAAGGAAAAATAAACTTATGTCTGGGTAGCTCAGAGGGAGAGCGCTGTGCCGGCAATACAGGGGGCACAAGTTCGAGTCTTGTCCAGCACGGCTTACACAAGAGGGCGCGCGAGCTCTCTCTAATTTCCTCACACTATACCTCTCTTTCTAAGTTTTCTAATAAGAGAGTGACGAATAGTGCGTGAAAAATTAGAGAGCTCGCACGCCGTCTTGTGATAGCCATGCCGGGCTTCAGGCGATGATGGTTTATTTTTCCATTATATTTGTTCTCTGTACTACATCGTTTAACTTAGGAGAGATTGAAGGTTTTTTAAATGTATATTTATATTTTAAAGTTAAGTTTACCGGCATTGAGCTCAACTCAATACAGCTCAGCTCAGCTCAATGTACCTGTTATTTTTACGTAATTAACTTATATTAACTTTCCATATTTCTGGGATATAATTGTTTGGGTTTCTCAACCATTTTTCGGACGTAATGTTAATATACTAATTATAATTATCCAGAATGTTAACTTCTTATATATATATATTTATAATTTATATTCTTTAAATTTAATGTGAGTGACATTCCTACTTAATTAAATAATATTGACATTTCCATATTCCATTTTCTGTGATAAAATTAATTATATTTTTAATAAATTCTTGGACATAATGTATTGTAGCTAATTATAATAATTTTATTTAATTCGCGTTAGGTTATTCAATTGGTGATTTTATATTTTAAATAAACTTTTCTGAATTCTTTATCCTCATCCGGTTATAATTATAAGTAGGTTATAGTTATAATTATGTTAGGTTATAATTATGTCTCGTATGCTGTGTTTGTGATATCTGGCTGTTATTAACAATAGGTTTGTAAGTGATGTACCTACTAACACTTTTATGGGCTCTGCCTGAAATAAATGATTTATTATTATTATTATTAATACAGCAGCTGAAAAAAATTCAACACCGCTCCAGCGGTCTAGTGTTTTTCAAAGGTCTACGAAGTTGTGCAAACACATAATTTGATGAACAAACCGTCGAAAAAGCAACTGGCGATATTCCAAATGTTTCGGAGATGATTTTCTAGCCAGCCAACTTTGTTTCACCGGTCTTTTTAACTCGGGGTTTCTATCATTGCTAGGTAAAGGTAAAAGGTAAAAATAATAATAAAGTGTCTAAAACCGCGCTAGTTTGGAAAGCAACTAATGGCACCTTTAATATATAATAAAATTCCAAATCCTATTAAGGAATTAAACACTGCAGAATGTAAAGAAACATTTAAATAATTATTAATCGAAAAAATGCTATTACAGTTCATCATTTTTTGAATGACGCTGACTTATAAGTAAGAGTATTTTTGGATATAATTATTGGAAATAAGTTTACGAATAAATGCATTCTGATTATGATTCTGCATAAATTAGGTCTGGATAAATATAATTTTACTTTAGGTCATAGTCAGATGCACAAATCAATATGACTGGACATCTAACATAGTGTTCTCGGTTTAAGTAAATTTTAACAAGCAGAGGCTCTAGTATGTTTTACCGAAACAAACGCGTTTGCGTTTTACCCTCACTTTGTATGGGATTTGACAGCCAAACGCAAACGCGGTCGTAACATTTTGTTTCGGTAAAACTTGTACTAGAGTCTCCGATTTGCAATACTGTTTACTACCAAAAATGTTTGGTGATTTACGTATCAACCAATGAACGGAACAGCGAAATCAATATTATTACAATCCCAAAACTTATTCAGATACGTATGTAGGTTATCATAACAGAAGAATTTTGCCGCGGTGGCGCGGTTGTTGTTTCAAGAAACAGATTGGTTCAGCTGCTGTGAATGAAATGCAAGAATGATGTTCATTTATTTACAATAGACAGTATAGGGGTGTTGACACTAAATAAATTTATCTATAATATGTATTTTAACGCAAGAGGTTAAATAATCATGAAGTTATAAGTGGCTAAAGTTGTAAGAGGGGGTATGTTCTGCCCCTTTTCAGCAAAACACTCCTTTCATATGAAATTATTGTAATTTACTATAACGCTCGAGGATCGTGACGTCATGCTAGCGTTTTCTCTCTCTAACAAGCAACATTAACACTTTCACTGCCATGAACCCGCCTAGCGGGCGCTTACGCCGTAGTCGCTTTCTGCTACATACGAGGAAAACCACGGGATCGTAGCGCGACGGACGAGCGTAGCGCGTAGCGATTCTTGGCAGTAAAAGTGTTAAAACGGTTGTAGCTTCTTAAATTTTTAAGATATTTCAATAGGATTTTCGTCATTAGGCATATTTATTTGCCTTTTTTATTTAGAAATAATTTTAAATTTTGAATCTATTTTCAACCATTTTTTATTTAAATAAGATATGTATTCCTCAGAGGATATTTCTAATAAAAAAGTTTTCATTTATTTGCATGGTTCTTATTCTTCATTCATTTTCATTCTTCGATTAGACATATTTGACAATATGAATATAAGTTAAAATAAAGACATAAAATTAAACAATTGTATTCTATGGGTGGGTTATGAATTTAGAACTAGTCGATAGATTTGGGTTAAGTTGATATATGTCTATATATCACGCCGTTATTCCCAAAAGGGGTAGACACAGCACATGGAACTTATGTTCCAGTGCCACTTTTAGCTTTATGTTGATACAACCGGGGTAAATTGATATATTTGTGGCGGGTTGATACATTTGGGACAAGTTTTTACAAATAGGCTTTAAGTCTTGCTCAATTTGGCGGCGCAGTGCCTCCAGATACTTCAACATGGAGCACATTTTTATTCATATATTATTTATTTTTTTGTAAATGGAAACATTTATGTATTCTGTATCGAAAATACTTCCCGTAATTTGGTAATAATACATTGAAACCAAATGTTTTTTTTAATATATATTATGTAAAACAATGTTATAAAATCGTAAGCATGGCAAACAGTAAATAAACAAGTCATAAAACGCTCGTTATGAAAATTTAATGTTGTTTTCCCATTTCTCATCCAAGTCATGCTTTGTGCCAAACTTGAAGAGGTCTGTGAATGCAAAGTAGCCGCTTTATTGCATTTCGCTGAAGAAAGGAATGTAACCGTCTTTATTAATATCACGTATGTTTGCTGCTTGACAACAGTGTCAGTATTCAAATTGAAGTAAGTATTTTATTTAAATGCGTTTGCGAATAACGCAAAGAAGAATGCGTTTGTAATGTCTAGATATGTATAAAACAGGGTCTAGGATATGTACAAACACAAGACAACGTTTACAATGTCTGTCAGAGGATCTCCAGCAAATGAGAGACTTACTTGATCGAAGTCAATGGCCTCACCAATTACTGCCCTGAGTATCCTGGACATAGCCTTCTGGAGCTATGTGCACTGTGCAGTGCAGGGCACATGTGTTATGTAAATGTGATCATATCTACACGCAGCTAATAATTACACGGTTCAAGTCACGTATTAAATGTCACTACGGGCGACATGTTTCGAACTCTTCGAGAGTGATAAGTGTTTTCGCGGCGGTGTCGCTTGAATCTCAATGTAATTCGGCTGCCACCACGAAAGATTTTAATACTGTTATTTCTACTAACAACTCTCATCATATCATTATTGGCCTTATACATCTATGAAAACATGATTTAAACAGCGTCCATATTAGAGGTGCAGCACTTACGTACGTGGCTTGTAAGACCGATACGGGAGCGACCGCCAGGACCGCATAGTTGGCAAGTTAAGAGTCCGCAGTTAGCTCGGCCGAATTTCACCTTCCCATACAAACGTAGTTACGCTTTCATTTTAAAACTACGTGTTGAATTCTGACGAAACAATGACATGAGGTATATCTATGCCTGTAATTAGTTTATATGGTTCCAGCTTATAAAACAAACGAATTACAGCAAAAACAAGTTTTGTATGATAAACTTAAATTCGCTGTATTTTTTTTACTATGGTATCTGAAACTACATAAACTAATTACAAACATAGATATACCTTATGTCATTGTATATGCAAAGTTTCGTTGTAATCCAACACGTAGTTTTAAAATGAGAGCGTAATTACGTTTGTATGGAGAATCGAGCTTACTGCGAATCTATGTCCTGCCCGGAGATGAAAGAGGAAGCTATAGGATAAGAGATCGAACCAAGTTTTATAGTGTTTCACCACTCCATTGCGTAAGGTATCCCTCCATTGGTCTCAATCTTGAGAATGTGTCAACTGTAACGTAACCTACTTCTATATTACATATTATATTACACTAAAGATCATATTGCAGTTCAATATCCTTACAAGCAATTTATTATATATTATCATCAATAATGGCCTCACCACACACCATTACGAAACTCAGTTTGGATTTATGAGCACCACACCACTTATCGGACGACCATGCACCGAGAGCTCTTAGAGCACAACGCGAAATGCAACAAAATAAGTGTTTAACACTATTTTCTTCACGCAAACTTGTAATAAAGTAAGTACCACGTGTATTTCATGAGTCTAAGAGAAACATATTGGCTATATGAGTACCTATTCAAGTTGGATGCATTAATGCATGTCTGCTAAAGCTCTTTCTTAGTATGTCAGTTTATAGTGGCTGGACACCGTAAATCAAACCCTAGGGCGTTTACAGATGGGCGAGTACAGGCGCGTGCAGAAGTGAACTCGGGCAAAAGGATGTACAGGCTATGAGTAATACATTACATTATTGTTACCGAGGAGTACTCCGGTATATACTACTATGGTACCTACGTACCTAAAGTTCTAGTTAGGAAACTGCTGTACTATATAGTTTTACCTAGGACAGCTGCAAATATTTAAATATTCCCGCCTCGAACCAAGATCTGGTCTTTATAGTTTCTATTTAAAATATCTTTCAAATGCCGTAAAACTACTTGTGATTTATCTACAGCCCAAAAAAACAGTGAAATAATTAAAAGCCTATTTCGTATTTCTGGTTCATAATAAAACATTAATTAGGGTGCAAAACATAATTTACCATCAGAAACAATAATTCTGTTACTGAGGAAAATTTGAGAATAAATCCCTCCGAATATGTTAGTTCACGAAAACAGAAGAACTTTCACGAAAGTTATATTCGAAATGTCCTTACGTCAATATTTTTTTTTCTACAGTACAAAGTGACCACTATAACATTTTCGTTCAAAATACAATTGGAGTATTGAAAGCAATTTATGTATTTCGAAACCCGTACGTAGCTCGGCAAATTGAAATTTAAAATTCGTTTTGCGTCGCAAAGCTTAAGAATTGAAGAGAAAAATTATTATTTCGAATTCGTTTACAGTTGTACGAGAAAATCAATCAAATGAAAGAGTTAATTGAATTCTAAAAAGTCATTGGAATGTTCATTTATTACGTCTTGGGTCAACAGCTTCTTATCCATACTCCATACTATATACTATACTATAATATTATAAATACGAGTGTGTCTGTCTGTCTGTCTGCCTGTTACCTCTTCACGCTTAAACCGCTGAACCGATTAAGATGAAATTTGGTATGGAGATAGTTTGAATCCCGGGGAAGGACATAGAATAGTTTTTATCCCGAATATCATCCCCTGAGGGGGTGAAATGGGGGATGAAAGTTTGTATCGCGCTACGATATAAACGAGTTCCACGCGGAGGGAGTCGCGGGCAGAAGCTAGTAATAGATATTTTCAGTAAAGTAATGTTATACCTTACTTACTCCGGCATACATTATCATGCACGATGGCCATTGCTTTGGATCACAGATATTTTTACCGGTATTTAGGTACTATAAACACATAAACAGTTTTCTGAATAAATCTTTGAAAACGGTAGCTTCTGAACGGGTTTAGCGTGCTACCTTCAAATATTTAGAGAGGCGTGGTTTGAATCTGGGGTGGACCTTTAAACTTGTCAGAGCTTGTATAAAGGAAAAAATTGGGAGGCAGCCTATAAGTAGGTATTTCAAAAAAAGTCTATGGTAAAGTATGTGAAGCACAGGTTTCATTAGAAGAGCTCTGTGCGCGCCTGGTGGAGGTCCATCCGGTACATAGGCCATCACTAATGATGAGGAACAAAATATTACTTTTCTCGTGAGTCTTTTGTAATATCTCATCTTTTATGTATTTTCTTATTAAACTGCTTGATTCTGTTACCTCATTTTATTGAACCTACTAAACGGGTACGCAACAAAAAGGGGCCGAAAGGCTTTTAACGTAGCCTTTTGACCCATTATGTTGGTTCTTTGTTGCATTCTGTCCATTCAGCTTGCCCGTTTTGGCACTGTCATTCATCATTATACTGATATTGGATTTGTTTGTAACATGTTATTAGCTTTTGTAGTCTATTCGACTGACTCTTTATATTACATGACCGGAGTCTTTTAAATGTGCGTGTTCAGAGGGGTGTCGTATGTATACGTATAATATATAAATTAAATTAATTACGCGGTTCAATGTTGCGCAGTACCGTCAACCGGGGTTAATAGGCAAGAATTTGAATATTGGACAAGATTTTAACGGAATATTTCCATAAGAGCTAGTAGCTATGTTTTTAGTTTATTCTTGTATGTATTTAATGGTATATTTCTTAAAAACAGGCAGTCCCATAAGCTACTGAATAGGAGATCAATAAGGACGAATAAGTGTACCAATAGGGAAAAGTGATCTGAGCTATCATTAACACTTTCACGACCAAGAATCGCTACGCGCTACGCTCGTAGCCGATCCTGTGGTTTTCCTCGTATGTAGCGAAAAGCGGGGATCCTGTTGTTTTACCAAATTTATTTTGGTCAAGTTTCATTTCCCAAACAAATTTTAGCAACTATTTTGTTTGCCAATGCAAACTTTGGCATAATTTTAATAAGAATATTTTCATTACGTCAAATTTTCATTCACCAAAATATTACTACGAAAAATTAAATTATGACATTTGGTCTTTTAGCAAATGCTTTAATAAGGCAAAAAAAAACATTAGACAATAAAAATTTAGTCAAGCTAATGATATGGCAAACTATAAATAGATAAAAATTCACATTTAATTGGGTTATGAAATCTTACCAAAATACTATTAATAAAACGGCACGGTCCCTTAAATAAAAATGCACGGTTAGGTAGGTCGGTAGGCAAGGGCGGTAAATTAGGTTAGGGCAGCCAAAGAAGGGGGGCGGGGCGGGGGGGGGACCCCCCACGGAGGGGGCTCGGGGGGGGCGAAGCCCCAGCACTAAAAAGCTTACGATCGTAACAATTATATAATTTGGTAGGTTAGGTTAGGGTTAGCTTGTGTCCCTTAGAGCGGAAACAGGCATCCCGCGAAGCGGGGTGACGTCGACACGCTGGCGGTTAGGTTAGAATTGCGACCTCTACACAAATTCATTTATACTCCCTACCCACATAACAAAGAAAATTTGTTATTTTATTGTGTAAGTATCTTATACACCATTGAAATAAAGATGCAAATGATTTGTCATTGAAGAGTTCCTCTGCTGATTAACCGACGGAATAGAAATTGTAAATTAAATATTGACGATAGAAATCATTTGTCTTATTTTGTTTTGGTTAAAACATATTATTTATTTATTTATTTATTTATTTATTTATTGACAAATACATTTACGTGACATTACAGTAATAACCAATGCGTCACGAAACTAAAAACAACAAATAATACTAATTATGGTATTATTGGCGTGGCCCCGTTGCATGGTCATATCCGGTGTAGGATTCGGCAGATTGCCCCGGAACCGTCGAAACACGACACCCTTCGGCCAGAAGTCAGCACATGCGATGGTCTCCTGCAGCGTTCGTGGCACGCGCACCACAAACGAGCTGAAGTGCACATAGTGGCCCGAACGCAGCTGGAACACCCTCAGCGAGAAGCCGGTCTTCTGACGAACGTACTCCACCACATCATCAGCCGTGACGGTGTAATGCAGGCGCGATACATATAGCGCCTTGCTCGGTGTGGCAACCCGCAGACCGGACCCAACCGGTTCTGCAGTACCACACTGACTCTTGCGCGGCTTGCGCTTCCTCGACACCGTTGTAAAACCCTCCTTATCCACATCGGTGCGCGGGGGCTTCTCCTTTGGAGGAACCCGAACTTCACGCGCTCTTGAGGGCGCGTCTCTCCGGTCGGCTGCGACAGACCGACCAACTACGGCATCAGCATAGCAATGACGTGATTTAGAGGATGGGGCGGGGGGAGGCCCGGCGCGGAGGGGGCACGCGGGCCGTGGAACGGCATACGCAGTGTCAGCAACATGCAAACTGACCGAGTCGACACTTGACGCCCGGTCATTACTCTTGAAATTTGACCCCGCTGGTGACCGAGTTTCCGGGGCACTGCTACGCAATCCGATATTTTTTTTGCGTAACTCGGCAATAGTAGCCTGCGAAACGTCAAACTTTACCAAAATTTCAGCCATGCCTGCCTTAAGAGCCACGATTTCCTTCAGCAGGCCACTCACGTCAACATGCTCTGGAATGCGGGACGGCAATCTAGAGACCTCCGTCGCCACGAACTCAGGCAAGTCGCTCTCACGCTCCCTCAGAACATTAACGATGTCCTTAAGGGATTTTTCCCCGGCTTCGTCTCCTCTCCAGTGAGGTATGAATGTGCCGGCGATCCCAAGGGACTGGAACAGCACCTTCTTCGCTGCGCAGATGTCGGCGGCACTGAAGCTCGCCAAACAGACCTGCTCCGCGTCCAACTCATCTTCCCGCAGTACCCGCAGCAGAAAGGTGAGTAGCTTATTCACGACGGGTTCACTCATCGTTTCAAAACTATTAGCAGCGGCCGAGCCGCGCTATGTCCGCAATTAATTAATTAATTAATTAGTCATCAATGCGTCTACGTCGCTGCGCGCATTGGACACAACTATTATGCCAACTAACATATTTGACTGAATGAAATTTGATCAAAGTACTAGTTGGTAAACGAGATATTGCTTAAACATGAACATGCCAAACATTAGGTCTGCCAAAGAATTATTTGTCAAGTGTTAATTTGGCTAACGATTATTTGGCAAATGAAATTCTACGATTTTTTTTTTGGGAAATGATAATTTGTCCATTTTTTTGGTAAAACAAAGGTAACCCCGAAAAGCGACTACGGCGTTGATGTTGATGTTGATGTTGTGAAGGGATGCCTGGCCGGACACAGGCGGGCTGTCGATCGGTTTTTGCGTTCATTCAGCCCCATTCCTTAGGGTTGGAGCCTCAGGTTACTTTCCCAGTGGCGTTCCCACTTCAATCTCTTCCATTCTTCTCGTTTTCCTGCAGAACAGAAGGACATATTTACGGCTGACATCCCTCAGTTCCCTCTCCTCTAACACATCTTTACCGAATGTATTAAACCGCGGTGCCGCGTGCATGATACATTCCACTAATCCACGCTTACTAGTTTCTTCCTCCCCACAGTGTGGCAGGAAGCGTCACTACTGATACCTATTACCTTCAAGTGTCTATTTAGAGTATTGTGACCGGTTACGATACCAGTCAGCAACCTCAGGTTGTTCTTACCCACTTTTAGCAGATACCTGGTTCTTCTGTGATCCACACCTCCTATCATCATCTTTGTCTGTCTACATCCAGATACTTCCCTCCATTATCTCTCCCCTTCTTGTTCTTTTAGCCTTTCTATGACCTCCTTTGTGACTTGAGCCGAGAAAGGAAGGACCGGTTCTGGGCCTATAAATTCCCTGCCCGAGCCCTCCCTAGCCAGTTCATCCGCGCTCTCGTTACCCGCTATCCCCTGATGTCCCGGCACCCATGTCACCGTCACACCTAGGTCCTATCTTGTAAAGCTCCTTCCTACATTCTCTTACTAAGGCGGATGTTACCGTTGCCTTTCCTAGTGCCTTCAGTGCTGCCTGACTGTCCGTATAGATCACCACCTTTCCAGTCTGCTGCGTAGTCTCCTTTATTATCTGTGCGCACCTCATTATTGAGGACACCTCTGCTTGAAAGACGCTGGCATACCTCCCCAGTGGGATAGATACTTTCTCTTGCAGTTTGGGTATAACTATACCCGCTCCCGCTAACTTTGTTACCGTCATTGGGTGTTCAACGTCTATCTTCCAGTTGTCTCTTTCTCCTATATATATTTTATACTTTTTGTCGAATATCTCCTGGCTCTTTATGAGGTCATTGTCGGCTATCAGCATTTGCAGCTTCGATAGCGCCTCCTCCTGTTTTATTATTATTATTATTCTTTATTTCAGGCATTGCCCATATCACAATACAAGAAAACAATACAAAAAACATATAATACAATATAACTTAATTAAAAATAGAAACATGTCAAGTACGAATGAAATTGAAATTAATAATAAATAAAACAATAAAATTTAATTGATTAATTGAAATACATTATGTCTCGACTCCATGTAGATGGAGTTCCAGTGCCTCCATAGTGGGCTGTTTACATTTTCAGCGATGGCTCTAAGGAGGCTGTTGGGACTGTCACAAAGGCGGCGCATCCGGGAGGCCACGCGCTTGCGTATATACCACAGAAACCGTCCGTGCGCTCCTCACAGAATATACCGGACGCGCTGCAATATCGTGGGAGTCCCAACAACATCCTGAACCCATTATTATACTGGACGCGCAGGGAGTCATAGGTTTTTCGGGTATACTTGGTCCATAGGCTGCAGGTATAAAACGTTTGACAGAAGGTCTTAAAAAGCGTCTTCTTAACCGCTTTCTCACACCTTGCAAACCTACGGACCAGCATATTGCACCTCACCGCAAAACGCCCTGCGCTCCCTCTCCATATCTGCATCGTCTGTGAGAGCCTCGCTGAGCCAATGTCCCAGGTCAGGTACTTAAATTTCGCCACACGTTTCAGTTCTAACTGGCAGAGCGTAATCGGAGGGACTATTTTAGGAGTTTTGTCTTAGCGCGCCTCCTGTACATGTACGGCGTAGGCGCCCGCTAGGCGGGTTCCTGGTAGCGAAAGTGTTAATGTGGTAAACTGACTCGTAAGTACTAAGGTAGGTATGGTGCTTATACCAACAAACTCTAAATTTTATTAAATAGTGTATATAAAAACGCGGATTGAATTACAGATATGTCTTTGTACACCCTTTAGCGTCCCGAATTCAACTTATTACGTTCCTAATAACTATCAACGGATCTGCCTCTTGACCCCTCATGTCGTCCCTAATAGTCCCCGTTGCATCGAAATAAACCCCGGATTTTTTCGATATCTTCATGCATTATTATTTTTAGATTTTAGACAACGACTCATTAGACTACCGTGTAAAACAGGTTCTGAGTGAAATAACAAACAAACTGCTTTTTCACTATTCAAACATTAAGTATAACCTGTATTAGCCATCACTACTTGGCAAAGTTTAGGAAGGCATGAATACCGTTATCAAAAAGGTCCATCTTCAAACTGTTAGTTGGACAATCCAGCGCCAACTTAATGCTCATCCAGTGTTGCATTTACAAAAAAAAACTATTATTTTCTAGCATCCAATAACATTAGTGGTTTATAGTTTTTCTGAAATTATCAGTTAAAATTGATCCCGGTTTTCGTCCCTATACACCCCGCCATCCCTAATAACCCCGTTAATTCTTATTTACCTACAAAACCTCACGTATGACATAACTACATACACATATGTACACAACCATCTTAAATAAATAGGTAATGTGAAATATCAGGTTTGATAATTAGTTGAAACAGATAATTGGATAGAAATCTAGGAGACCAAGCTTTGCTCGGGGTCTTTCAGTTTGTTTTTAAACGAATGATCGCATAAACTAGCTAGACCGATTTTCGCCTCCTATAAAGATATCGTTAAATTGTATTTGAGAACTCATTTACTAACAAGAAAATCAATACACAAATGGTTCTTGTTTAATAGTGCAAGATACAAAATATTGTTCTTTATATAGCATAAGATACCAGAAGAAAGTAAGTATACCTACCTATAATATTTTCTCATTTCTTCGCGTTATCCATGAATTATTCAAGACTTTCCGAAGAGATGACATTGAACTTTTAGGGGGAAATAATCAGAAAAAAACCGTAACTGTAAAAAGTCATAGCTTTTTCCCTCACGAGCACGTCTTCCTTGTGCCACAATAACATTTAATTTACCCCAAAAAGTACCTAACTACGAACTCGCGACAAAAAAAAAACTTTCCGAACAAGCCAACGTTGATATTATCATAATTTTTGACCTCGGCAATAACGGACTACTTGAAATTCAGCCGTGGCTCTAACTTTCACAAGACCCGGCTTGGACTGAATGAGAAATAAGGCCCCTTAACGAATGGTAGGGTATTACGTGTACTACATAGATAATGTAAGTTGGTCATTATTAGTGCAACCTGTATGTTTTCGTTCATAAAGGTCGAAGTCCAAATATTAATATATCTAGCTAAATATTCTCCTATAGTCACTGAAATGTTTGGCTTACTGTTATAAAATATTACATGCGCGTTATGGATTTAAAAATGCCGTGGTTTGATTTTTCTATTTTTTTAGGATTGCGTACCGCCCGGAATATAGAATACTTATAGGATTACTTCGACCTTTATATATGTGTCAAGACCCTTTTTTTCGGAAAAGCGAGGTCTCGATTTGCAATAATATCAAATGCTTTGGGCTATGCTGGGAGTTTCTCGATGCCAACCAAGGTAACGGATATAGTTCTTCAAATAAAATGAACTGAGGCTCTAGTATAAGTTTTACCGAAACAAAACGTTACGATCGCGTTTGCGTTTTACCCTCAATTTGTTTGGGATTTGGTAGCTAAACGCGAACGCGGTCGTAACGTTTTGTTTCGGTAAAACTTATACTAGAGCCTGAAGTGACAGTGGGGGCCTATTGCACAATTCACTTAGACCGTAGTACCGGAAGGCGCAGCGTGGGTGGATGGTGGATGGAGGGTATAAGGTGGACTGATGATGTGGCATGAAGCATAAAGGTCGCAGGAGACCGCTGGATGCAAGTGGTGCAGCACTGGTCATTGTAGAACTTCGGGAGAGACGGTGGAGGTCCAGCAGTAGACGTCTTTCGGCTAATATGATAGCGATGAAGACTCCAGGTGGCTTTAAAAAAACCACCCAGTATTACTATACTATATACAAGAACGCATTATTGATAAATCAGTGTACCAAAAACCAGACCAAAGGGAATTTTAGTGGTTTTATAATTGAAATCACTTTATTCCTTGTCTTTAATCGATTTTGCTTCATTCTATACGTCCTTATATACCTTCTATTTTCCCGGTCTTGTTTTCACGAGGTAAAACATACGTTACCATAAACGCTACGACTGACGCCGTTATAACACCAATAAAGGCACACCAAATCTCTCTTTGAAGGTTTTAAAACCCCCCAGGGAGTAATCGAACAGAGTCCACTTCCATCAATAACATAGTGGTCGCATATTCAGCCCAAAATTTCGGGGGTGACTTGATATTTCAATAGCCCTTGACCGCACCGTAATTCCTTCTTAATTATCATTTTTCTCATTATGCCTCGAAGTAATTTAAAAAATGGAGGGTCCTTTTTAAAGGAAACGTAGAGACGTAATCGTAAGTGCTTTTACTGTCATTTTTATATGAGCAAAAAAGGTCTAAAAGTAGTAAGAGTTATTTTATATTAGCCTTTTGATACGTTTTTAAATGTCTTGCTAATTTGCAATTAATGTTATATATTTTGAAAAGCAACATCGATAATACGTGTATAGTCGATTACGAAGTATTAAGATAAAAAATTCAAAGATTTTTCAAAAAACCCAACTGCTTTTTAAAATTTTATAGCCCATGTCACTCCCAGGATTAAGAGGAATCCAACGACCTCATATGCCGAAATCCGTCAAACGGTTTAGGCTGCAGGGCGTGCCAAAGAATAAGGTCACATACATACATACATACCCTCCTATCCTTCGGCAGTCGGGTAAAAAGTTATTTTACTAATTTATATTAGTAATTTCATATAGTGACCAATATTATTTTAAGTAAGCATAAGTTATTGACGACGGAATCTATTTGAGTTGAACTTGAAGTTAAACAATAATGATCAATTATAAATTTAATTTCACTAACTTATTTGCTCCTCACAAGTTAACGAATGAACTTATCACTTGTAATAAGGGTGGTGGGTCATATTTCCTCAGTATTGTGTACCATTCTAGGCAAAAGTGGCCCCCCGCCAGCAAGTCGACGATGCCCTGCTTGCGCGGGGCTTGCTCCTACTTTCTGCTCTTAGGGGCACAAGGTAACTAACGAACGCATACCTACGGTATTTATAGCCATAAAACAATATTATAAAATGAGTGAGTTTGTGTAAGGGAAATTAAAATCTAACATCTTGCGAGGTATGTTGCTATGAAAATTTTCAGTTGCTATCCAAATTTTCATTACAGAAGAATACGATTTATTAATTTATATTTGTTAAATAATTATGTGCGGTGCTCTATAAAGAGGTTAGGTTTTGATTTTATAAATAGACATATGTTGAATATCTTATATAAATAAAGTAGCTGACGTATGTTGTAACATTAGTCGCCAAGTTATCAATTTACAAGATAAGATATTTTATCGGTTGCTGAGTTATATGAATTGTTGTTTGTAAATTGGCGCTGAATTTTTCATATTCTGTTGGGATAGTAAAGATGGCGTATTAGTTTAAAAGAAGCAGTTCTATTAACCCGTTGCTTACTGTTAGGTTACGTTACATTTATATATTGCGTTATATATATAGCGGTATAATACCAATAATATTAATTAGTACACATTAATTTATTTACATTATTCGTACTAGCAGCTCAGCGAAGGCTAGAGCCTCAGTGGCTGTGAGCGACGTGAAAAAAAAGGCAATTAGTTCTGTCACAGTTGACAGCGCGGGAAATAAGCGTTGATGTTAATTACAACATGATTTGTAAAGATTAATTAAGTATTGTACAAATACTTGATAATGGATGGAAATAATGGATATTGTATAATAAAACATTAGAGAGTGATATTTGTTTGATTTTTTTGTGAGAGAGAAAGAGGTCAATCGTCGAATCCGACTCGGCTGGGCAGCATTCGGGAGGCTACGGCACATCTTTTCGTCCAATATTCCGCAGTGTCTCAAAACGAGAGTCTTTGACCAGTGTGTGTTGCCAGTGATGACGTATGCCACGGAAACGTGGTCGCTTACTATGGGCCTCATAAGAAGGGTCAAAGTCACCCAAAGGGCAATGGAGAGGGCTATGTTGGGTTTTTCTCTGCGCGATCGCATCAGAAATGAGGCTATCCGCAGTAGAACCAAGGTAACCGATATAGCCCTCCGAATCGCTAAACTTAAGTGGCAGTGGGCGGGGCACATTGCACGTAGAACCGTTAGCCGTTGGGGCGGAAAGGTTCTCGAGTGGCGACCACGTACCGGAAGGCGCAGCGTGGGTAAGCCCCCACAAGGTGGACTGATGACCTAGTAAAGGTCGCGGGAGTCCGCTGGATGCAGGTGGCGCAGGACCAGTCATTGTGGCACTCTTTGGGGGAGGCCTATGTCCAGCAGTGGACGTCTTTCGGCTGATATGATAATGATGATGATTATGATGATTTGTTTGATTCCAAACTGATCTCCCAATGTTACATACAAAAAAACCGGCCAAGTGCGAGTCAGACTCGTGCACGAAGGGTTCCCTACCATTATCTATAAAAACGGCAAGAAAATCACGTTTGTTGCATGGCAGCCCCCTTAAATATTTCTTTTAATCTGTTTTTTAGTATCTTTTTTTATTGCGGCAAAAGAAATACATCATCTGTGAAAATTTCAATTGTCTACGAGTAACAACTGTGTACAGCCTGGTAACAAACGGATGGACACCGGAGCCTTAGTAATAGGGTCCGTTTTTACCCTTTGAGTACGGAACCCTAAAAAAAGACGTTACGTTGCAGGTGCTAATGAAAACTAGTCGCTGCACTTATTATTTACCGTTTCATTCTACACTTCTTAGTGTTTTCGATCTGCCCCTTTTCAGCGAAGAGATTATGTATATCGGCGTATGTATTTGTATAGCCCCGTCATGGAGAAGCCGCCTTCAGCGGCGCAGCGCTCGCGCCAGGAGTCACCATTGTACTTAAAACTATTGAAAGCTCAATATTGTACCTTGACTTATAACAATTGTTATTAATAATATATTTCATTTCATTATTTCATTTCATTTCATTTCACCCTAAACACAAATAATATTTCCCTACTCGCCTGACAAGTCGCGTCTCGCGCCGCTGCACTGCACGCGTCACGTATCTATACAATAGTACAATATAAATATTCTTTATTACTCACTAGAAATACACAACAGAAACAAAAATTGAAATCAACATAATAGTCCAATCAATGAATTGTATAAAAAATTCAAAGTTTGGAAATTATGTATAATAGCTTATTTTTCTGTGTAACGGATATATTATCAATTAAATAAGTAGTTACCCCACTCGAGAACCTTTCCGCCCCAACGGCCATCAGTTCTATGTGCAATGTGCCCCGCCCACTGCCACTTTCAGTTAGGCAAAATTTCTGACATCTAAAAAAATATAAATTAACTACCTGGTTTCTGGAAAAGTCAGAAAAAATATTAATACTTACATATTTTTGTCTTTATTTTCGTTTATTTACATTTGCTCTACATTCAAGATAAATCATATAAAAAAAGACAATGCATGCTTCATTTAAATCTACATAATTACTTCCGAGTGGAAAGTTTGTCGGATTCTTGAATAAAGATCATCTTAGAATAACATTTTAAAATGAAATCAACAAAAAAAACGCTGTTTTTCAAAAAAAAATTATTTTTCCTGGAGTATAAACAATAGCATACCTATAACAGGCGGTTTCATCGCTAAAAAGATCTTCCAGATAACCATTGAGTAGTGGAGGCGTGCAAAATAATTACATGATCTGGGTAGGTGAAACAGAAAAAAACTGATAATAAACAACTAAACTTTAAGAAAGACAATAAACTTAAATAAATACATATATATATATATATATATATATATGTCGCAGGGAAATGGCCAAAACAGAGATTTGAACAAAACTCTAAGGGATATGATCAAATCACGCAGGATGTTAAAATGGCGAATCCATTTTATCATTTGCCTAGAAAAAATCAGTCATTTGATCAAATCTCTGAATCTGTTTAGTGAAATGACGAAATCGGCCAAAAAAGGCAACTCGTTTTTTCATTTCACTAGATTTGTTTGGTTATTTGATAAAGTCCCTGAAACGCGTTAGTGAGTGGACGAAACTAAGTCGCGGAGTCAACTCGTTTTATCATTTCACTAGACACGTTTAGTGAAATGATGAAAATCTCAACTCTAGTACAGATTAAGTCGCTCGTGCGGTCGTGTTACCTCCCTCCTGCACCTTACCGCTCCCCGGTTTCGCCCTTGCGTGTTAGGCACCGGCCGGCCTAGACGCAATTTATGAAAGTTTGTTACATAAGTTTCTTAAAATATCACGCCGTTACCCCTAGAATGTCAAAGAACGTTTTGTATGCAAAGCGAACCACCTTAAAAATATATATATTCCGGTTTACAACTACTCGATTAAAAAATCTGATATAACAAACAATTTTATTACCTACTTTTGACATTTTATTTTACCATTTCACTAAATCATGTCAGAGATTTCAACAAATTTCTAAGAGATATGAACAAATCCAGCAGGATGTGAAAATGGCCATTCCATTTTATCATTTGCCTACAAAAAAACAGTTATTAGATCAAATCCCTAAATCTATTTAGTGAAATGACGAAATCAGCCAAAAAAGGCATACTCGTTTTTTTCATTTCACCAAAATTGTTCAGTGATTTGATAAAATCCCTGAAACATGTGAGAAATTTGATCAAACTTAATTGTAGAGTAACACTGAAACAGTTCAGAGATTTGATCAAATCACCTACACCATGTTACAGTAGATTACTACTTACTAAACGTGTCTAGTGAAATGATAAAACGAGTTGACTCTGCGAGTTTGTTTCGTCAACTCACTAACGTGTTTCAGGGGTTTTATCAAATCACTAAACGAATCTAGTGAAATGCAAAACAGAGTTGCCTTTTTTGGCCGATTTCGTCATTTCACTAAACAGATTCAGAGATTTGATCAAATGACTGTTTTTTTCTAGGCAAATGATAAAATGGAATAGCCATTTTAACATCCTGCGTGATTTGATCATATCCCTTAGAGTTTTGTTCAAATCTCTGTTTTGGCCATTTCCCTGCGACATATATATACATCTACATATAAACAAGAAGTTCTGAGTTTTTGACGTGTTTCTAATTAAACTGATTTTAAAAGCTTCGATTTGTTAAAATTGTATTGTTATAGTAGGTATTCGCTATGCCGTTGTCTCAAAGAACTAAATCATCTCGTTAAAAACATTAAGAGATTAAAGTTAATTAAATAGCCTCGAGCAGATTAATTTAATTAGAGACATTCCACTGCCTTGAGCAATAGTGGGAAAATAGGAGCCGACTGCAAAGGAGCATTAGCGGGGAAACTTATGTCTTATTACGGACCAAGAATATTAACTATTATGAGGTAGAAAATCTCTTTCTACCCGCGATTTTATTAATACGTTAGAGAAACGTCGATGTGGGATTAAATAAAGCTGTTGTACACGCTTATCATTATCAGCCATTTGAATATCAATGTTGAGAATACAGTAGAATATACATACAACAATGTATATTAAACATATAGATTGTATCTGCTTGCAACAAAATTGGTGAGGTTGAAACCTTCACAAATTACATTGCATCATAGAATCAAGATCAATGAAAACGAGTACATACAGATTCTATAGTACCTTGTTTCTGTTCTTCGGTCTTGAGTACTATATTGAAACGCCCGTGTTAACTGTTAAGGCGATGCCTTGATTTGAGTCGAACGCGCTCCCTAGACAGAGACACGCTGTTGCCTTCCGCGCACGAGGAAAATAGATGTAACACTCTTCGGGAAGGGCTTTTTTGGACAAATTTCGATAAATAACTAACTTAGAGACGTTTTATTTAAATTTCATAAAGTGAGATTTTAGATGAGATAAAATACGATAGTATTAACTTGATTGTGTCGTAAAATAATATATCGTTTGAGTAGGCTGAGTAAAAAAAGGAAAATATTGACCCAACTTTGGATTTTTTTCTATCGAGGTTTTAAGCAATCATGTATCGATAAAATCAGTTAAACAATCATATAGTCAAGAAACATATCTGAAAATCAGACCTTATTGTTTCTTAATCTAGTCAGTACGGCGTTTCAAAGCACGCGATAATTTCCAATGCACAACGTTAAATGTAGCTGGAGATCGGTTGACAACTATAACTGCCGTATACTCGGTTTTTTGTAAGCCCGGGACAACAAAACCTGTAGTACCTACCTACTAAAGTTTTTGCGTCAGAGGCAAATAAGGCTGTAAACTCAAAGCCAACTTTATCATATGCATGATCAAGCAGTCACCCGTCGCAGCCATCAGAGGACATATGCAGATACTAATCAGGGGGCGCTACGACTGTCTCGCTATTTCGCTCATATTTCCCTCGTGGCTGTAGTGTAGCCCACATGCTATAAACTACAAACCACACAAAAACTATAAGTACGGAAAAACATTGTGTCAATCTCTTCTTTCTTATGTTTATACGGCACTCGACAACTTTTACTACTAAACTCTGGAAGCCATGATCGATATTGTTAATTGTCTACAATTTATTCATTATTAAATATAATGTCACTATCGTCCCGTTTTTGATTTAGAATGGGACTGTAGTTACATGTTTTGCTGATCTAAAGATGCTCAAATACAAAATATCCATATTTTTGAGATCCCGCTTTGCTTTGATATCTGGTTTGAGTACCTATGTATATTGTCCCGATACTACGAAACGAAGTGAATCGAAGAGATTAGATACTTATGCTCAGCAGTGGGCGATTAAAGGCTGAAAATGATGAATGATGATGAGTACGAAACAAGCCCGAGGCCGTCTGGAATCATTGTATTCCATTTGTTACGTACTAAATACGTTACTACGTACGTAGTTTCGACTCCGAAACAAAAACTCGTTAAAGTCTAATTTCTTCAGAAATCGTTTTATTGGGTGAAATGGAAAATGTTCCACAATTTTCTGCTGCCAACTTTTATTAAATCGATCTTTTAAAACAGTTGTTAAACAAAAATAAAATACCACGTCCCTTGTGAATGTTAAATGTTTTCTTTAAAACGTCGATACGAATTACGTACGAGTAAGGCTTTTTGTTTTGGAGAATCAATTAAGAAATTTCATCTCAATTTTAAACTTCTTTTACCAATCCCTGGAGTGTTTTCTTAAAACTCAGTAGCGAGCTCGAAATTATCTTCACAAATTTTCCGTTGGTATTAGACAAATAATTAAAACACTACCTAAACTTCTTAGCCTAATTTAGCCTTAAATTTAGGTAGGTGAGTAAGTTGGGCACGCAAATTGAAACTGGATTAGTCTAAATACTACTATAGATACTACTTTATAAGCAAATTGAAAATACCCAACCTCCTAAATGAACCATTTGGGCCATTGTTTTTATTGTATTTAATTTAAGAAGAAACAATAAGATCGTTAATTTCCCATAAAAGCAATTTGTCTTTATTAAATATTAGGTACGTTTCGTTTCGTTATTATTATTAATAATAATAATACATTAGCCTATATACGTCCCACTTAGGGTTTGCAAGATCCGCCAATATTTCGGATCCGGATATTTCGGATACTTAAATTGTACAGATCCGGATATCCGGATTTTTCGGATAAAACGGATCCACAAGGTTTTTTTGGTATAAAGTAGGAATTGTAAGGCGAAACTAAGAAAAAACTAAAAACGGCTATAGTACAGTCGAGTTCTCCAATATCTACTCAGACAACCATTCAAAAATATGTATACAAAGACTTTATTGTTACTGACATAAAAGACACATGTGTATATATTTTTTAAAGGTTGTCTGTATAGATATTGGAGAACTCGACTGACCACCGTATTTATACATATACCTGAAAGATTTTAAATAGATACGCATTCCCGAGATCATGGGGTATAAAATTTTATTTTGTTTCAACTTTTAACTTACGACTACTAACTAACTAGCAAAGTTAGTTTAGTCACTGAAAGCTGTCACTTGAATAACTACTACCAGGTCGCGTTAACTCCGTACCTGGTGCTCGTACATACATTTCAATGAGCTCCCTGTTAAGTTAATTCGATAGGGTTGTAAAAGAAATTGACATGATCACTCGGACGCCTTACTCAGTAATCGATTGGAAAAAGAGCCAACACGGAAATCGTGAAAATCAAGGGAAGAGGTGTTTGTTTAGCAAGGGACATTCCATTAGGCTAATACGACTATAGGTATGTCTAGATATGGCAAAAACGGTGAACGGGCCATAAATATAGCACACTATTCTAATTGTACATGATCATATTAGAAGTCAAGACCTAATACTAAAAATGTATTACAATTACAAAACGTAGGTACTGTTGCTGCATTTACTTTTTACTTCCTGTGTCAAATATACTTCTTAAATATTTCTTTAGGTACATCTAAATAAACGAAGTGTTTAGTAAGTAATATTGGATTTATATAATTACTAAGTACCTACGGTAGATTAGTGCATTTAATCTAACGCCAACTTTCGCCATCAAACTCCGGCAGTTTTACTAGTTTGTGATTTTTTGTGACTAATACATTAAAAACAAAAATAATCTGGTCTACGATGAAGAAGTGGCGAATAAAAACAGAGATTGAGAATTATCTACATTACGAGTATACCATTCCGTTCCGTTTTTAGCGTGGACTCTGTACAAACTTCATTTTGTAGCCGTATTTTCGGTTTTCAAGATTGCATTTTAAGGATCCGTAATATCCGAAAAATCCGGATCCAGGAGCCTGTCAGATCCGGATCTGAAATTTGGCGGATATCCGGATCTTTCGGATATCCGGATATCCGGATTGCAAACCCTAGTCCCACTGCAGGGCACAGGCCTCTCATGGATGAGTGGGAACTGGCAGTAGTCCCCACGCTGGCACAGTGCGGGTTGAGGACTTCACATATACTGCTGAAAGTTTATGCAGGTTTCCTCACGATGTTTTCCTTCACCGAAAAGCTAACGGTAAATATCAAATGACATTCTGCACATAAGTTAGCACATAAGAAAACCTCATTGGTACGAGCCGGGATTCGAACCCACGACCGCAGTTTGACAGCCTCATGCCTGAACCACACTACTGAATTAAAAAAAACATTTTTATTTTATAGGTCATAATTGTTCTATTAAGTCAATCATATCACCTCATCTATTGGGTAAAACCAGGAGAGTTGCCCCACTTTTTGAAATTACTTTATATCTCTTTGTACAAAAAGAAAGAAGATTTTTTTGTAAAACCGGTAAGTACTTTAGTTTATTATCTTCAAATGTATGAAATTAATGAACAATATCTTTGATATTTCCAGAGTATTGGCTATTTTTGCGGACCTATAAATTTTGGGACAACTATCCCATACATGGGATAAACCCCTATTCCCCTAATCCATGTAAATTACGTTAGGTTAGATGCCCCGTCAAGAAAGATAAAATTTATCCCGGAAAAATTATAGTGAGTGCATTCCTATTTGCGTTATGTGACAGCTGTCATCCCAGTACAATAAACTTTATTGTACGGGATGACAGCCCTGTCATAATGCAAATAGGCATTCACTATATGCGAATGCCCATGCAATCGCACAGAGACATGCAACACGGTCAACTTAGTTTAGTGGTAGTTGCAGTCTCTCGATAGATAAATAAAATGTGTGTTTCATTCGCGAAACTAGAGTGATTGCAATCAAGGCAACTATACCCCCGGGGCGACTATCCGGGTTTTACCCTTTCCCGGAAGCTTAACAAAAATCGTAAAATAAACATGTACTTTATGCATTAAAAAATTCTCGTACAAAATAATGTACAATGCTAAAATAAAAACAGTTTTCATCTTGCTTATTTTATGAATCGTATTAATTTTGCGGGTGTAGGTGACGTGGTTGACGAAACAAAAGCATAATAAAATAATTTATAATATGTTTTAGGAAACTACCGCACGGGGTTATTCTACCTGAATGAAGCTTGGAATTTGCTACTTTATTTCGTGAAAACTACATTAAATTAGTTATTGTTTCTTTAAAATATTTGCTACAATTACATAAATAAGACCCAATGCACGATTCTGACTCTATAGAATAAAATCGTAACTTTGTGATCTGGCCCCTATTTCACCAATTTGACAATTGTCACCTGACAGCGACAATCCTCCATACATTGCTGATTCCACAAGTAACCTTGCAACCACCTTAACTTCTAGAACAAGCAATGAATGGCGAATTGTCAGTGTCAGGTGACAATTGTCAAGTTGGTGAAATAGGGGCCTGATCTTGCATTTTTTATGAATACCTACATAGGTCGAGTTGATTGAAAACCTGTATTTATTGTATTGCTTGTCGAATTTATTTTAAATATTTATATTATTTAAAAAAACCCGCCTAATTGCGTGTCAGGTCACGCGCAGTGTAGGGTTCCGCAGTTGCCTGTCTGTCTTAGTTACATCGACGTGCGGTGCGGTTACGTCGGCCGAATTTGTACGTAAATTGGCCTTTTCAATTACACATTATGTTGGTTGACTATTACTCGGTAACTATTTACATGTAATTTAATTTGTAATGCGATTACGCCCAACACTAGTAGGTAAGTAGTCCGAGAAACGATTGTGTGGAAAGTCCATGCTGTCTGTGGTCCACCTCAAACGAGGTACGACTGTAGTACAGCCATGACACGATACATATTTAATAATAGGAAGAAGTTTTATAATCTCAAGTCGGATCCAACTCTTCCGAAAATCCTCCTGGAATTCGACTCTGAAAACTCTGTCAAACAAAAAATACATTTTAGTAACGAAAATCTAGATGTTCAAGCATCCTAGTTAAAAGCTACAGAGGTAATGTAAATAAATCTAAAATCAAATATTTTAGTCTTAGCAAATGTATATATAACTTCATTACATTACTAGTTGCAGTTCTAACCTAACCAAACCTACTTTTCTGGTAGCAGTTCGTTTCTGTTAAGGTCGCAGTTCTAACCTAACCAAACCTACTTTTCTGGTAGCAGTTCGTTTCTGTTAAGGTCGCAGTTCTAACCTAACCTAACTTAGTGATATGTTGGTACATTGGCTTTCTACATTCGTCATAAAATAATTATGCTAAGCATGTAAGTATGCCAAGTAAATTTCAAACAATCGACAATACGCCGAATATAATTATTGTAAACATAATTATTCGTAAATATAATCGGAATTCAATTTGGGACTAACACATTTTCGGAATGTTAAAAATTATACCAAATAAAGTTTCTGCCAAGTCTGTTATGCTAAAAGCGTTTCGGACAATTAAAGTTATGCCAAATAGAAGGAACCCGGGCCCTTGATATAAATTTTCGGCTTGTTGGGAGTTAAGGCGTGACGACGTTGTATTACAAACCATTGACCATTTTTAAATTTGAATCTTACTTCGACGAGATAAGGTCTACAGATTGATAGCTTAACCCCAAATAAAAAAAGAACCCCAAACAGGGGCGTGACACAATATTGGAACGGAGTTACCAAAGCCGGCAACAACAATATTTCAGAGCGCAACGCTGAAAT
Source organism: Epinotia bilunana (assembly GCA_947049275.1). NCBI lineage: Eukaryota > Metazoa > Arthropoda > Insecta > Lepidoptera > Tortricidae > Epinotia > Epinotia bilunana. The sequence goes on from OX346253.1 coordinate 7,234,501, forward strand.
ATCGCGACAAACGTTTCAGTTTTGCACTTTTTGTACATGTCATTCCATGTCTCTTGTTTTACAGCCGCTAGAGCGAGGCCTTCAGTACGAACACGATTTTTTTTTATTCACGTTTCGTGTAGTAGCGAAATAAATTTGCAGTCATCAAAGGTTAATTATCGTCGTTTTTATTTGATAGCACTATCATCACATTGTTTTGTAGAAATCAACGTGGTAAGGTACGAGGGGTCACTTGATCTCTCTTTTACATGAACACAGGTTGTTAGCACTCTAAAAGGATATTTGTTGTAACAATAGGGAGTATTTCTGCAATGTTCTGCCGCAAGAGTGCAGCACTAGCATATACCATAAACAGTTTTTTGACAAAGCCTTCAAAGCTATATTCAAATTACTATAATATAATAGAGAAGAGAATATTTTACTACAATACAATAATGCATCAGTGCTGCGTATTTGGTTGCACGAATTATTTGATACTAATAAATATGACATAATGACATGATGTGTCACGGTGCTTTGTTTACGGTATGTGCTAGTGTCGCCCCCTACCCTACGCAGATTTTTGAATAATATTCATTATTAGAAATAAGGTCTTGATGTAACTGCCTCAAAAGATTAAATAACAAAATTAATTTTTTATCAATAAAATAAAACTTTGAAATGCAAATCTTGAGGCACAAATGTGAATTATGTATATATGTCACTGTGTCATAATTCACAGTTGACCCAGCAATAATATACTTCAATTAAACCATTTTTTGGGTTTACCGCTTATTCTCTTCAGATACGCTACTTATTGTCAGATTAACTACCTACCTATGATTATTAACGAATTAAAACGTTACTCAAAATTTCACTAATCTAACCGGGTGTTTTTAATTCATTTGCTTTAACTTCGACACAGTGCTTGGTACATTTAGATAAGTTATCCTGTATATCGGTTTAATGATATTCGAAAAAAACTTTTCTTTCAGGTTTCATACAAATTAATTTAATATTGACTTGCATTGACAGCTCATTAATAAATTTAGCTCACTGGTAGTGCAATTGCTTATTACGTACAAGGTACGGGGCTTGGTTATGAATTAAGAAGAATTTACACTGATTTAATTTAAGTTAGTGATTAAATTTCTATTTGAAATATTTTGAAAATGGTGCGAGTTAGGACATACGTTTCTTTGAGAAATTATCTACATAAGATGTAAAGAATCTGCCCTAAAAATTAAAGCAAATGAATAAAAACACCCTGTATACATTTTAAACTTCTCGAATATACCGTATCAATATGTATTTTTATGTAATTCTATAAGTTCCGTATCCATTTTAAGTTAAATCTACCATTTTTCGTAAAATACAAATTTTTGTAGTCAAATGTAAACCAGTTTCGGCACTGCTTTTATTAAGTTTGAATAATACAATTCTAGAGGCGGAATGCTAACTGGGCATGATAATGCATATCTTTGAATTTGCATTCGAGAGCTAAGATTGCAAGAATACGTAGGGTAGACTAAATACTTAGTTTAGGTTTCCCTTACGCTTTCTTTGATAGGAATTTTAAAGGAATATTATATTCTTGATTCATTGCTCAAAACAGTATGGGCATGGGTAAGCGGAGGTAGCAGAAAACCATGTGATTCAACTCCGGAAAAAACCATTTCACAAAAGTCCATTATATCCGCTAGTGTGGAAAGAGTTTTTGAATTAGGAACGTGACGGTCAATCGCGAGATTTAACTTTTTTCTATACAGAATGAGAGGTCATTATCCTGCGTTCGAGAAACTTCTGGTGTTATGCCAATAATTCATTATTATAATTTTGAAAAAAAAAACAATGAATATTACTTATTTCTAAATTACATATGAAATATTAATAATTAGTATGACATAAGGATACATTACGAATAAATAATTTAAACATGTAGTTTTATTCTTCAAAACTTTTCGCTTTGTGCTGGAACGCACCGTTTAAAAAGTAAATTTAATAAAAAAAACATACATTTAATTTTGTTTTGTTTTGTTCTAAAGCCACATTAAAACCAAAATAATGCAAGTTATTTATAGATTTTAGTGCAGAAGATATAATTATATGAATTTTCACCTCACCGGCTCGAAAAGGCTTGCTTTATCGCTCAAAATCTGCGCCCAAAAGCCCATTATATCCGCTAGCGTGGAAAGAGTTTTTGAATTTGGAAAGTGACGGTCAATCGCGAGAACCAACTTTTTTCTATACAGAATGAGAGGTGATTATCCTGCGTTCAAAAACTGATGGTGTTATGCCAATAATGAATTGTTATTATTTTGATAAAATTAAATTAATAATACTTATTCTTTCTTAATTACATACGAAATATTAATATTTAGACTGACTTATACAAGTATACAATACGAATTAATAAATTTAAAATGTAGTTTTATTTTTCAAAAAATTTCGCTTCTTCCAAATTTGGAACGCACCGTTTGAAAAGTTAATTTAAGAAAATATGGTTTTGTTCTAAAGCCACAGTAAAACCAAAATAATGGTGGTTATTTATAGATTTTAGAGCACAAGATATACGTAATATTAATTTGAATGCCTGCTAAGTTAGCGGAAAAAGTGAAATAAGCGTATTTGAGCCTTAGTTTACCCGTGAGTACCCAACAATACTTTGACTTTTTTAGTGTAGGTAAGCGTGGAGTTGTTTAAAGATGCAAAAATGTTTATGTTACATTTAATAATTATAAAATGCTAGATCTTGGTGAGATGTACACAAACCTTTATTGAAAATAAGTATAAGGTCCAAATTACTTCCTTACATTTACAATTTTCCTCGCGGTGGTGAGGTGAAAAGTTGTGTGTTCCGCACGGCAGCAAAGTTGTTTGGCGTCTCGTGCCTTGAAAGCCTCGCTATGCTCAGCATTGTACTTTTGAACCATTCGCTTCGCTCATGGTTCAATCTTACAATCCTTCGCTAGGTTGGCTTTCAATACAAGCACTTGCGCCAAACACCAACTTTGCAGCTTTGCATAACAAATAACTATTTAATGCCTGCTAAGTTAGCGGAAAAAGTAAAATATGCGTATTTGAGCCTTGAGTAGTGGGTGAGTTAGGTACCCAACAATACTTACTCTTTTAACTTTAATTAAGCGTGGAGTTACTTAAAGATGCAATTTTTTTATGTTACATGTAATAATTATAAAATTCTCTGATCTTGAGATGTAAACAAACCTTTATTGAAAATGAGTAAGAGTGAGTAAGTAATTTGGACCTTCCAAATGGCTTTCATTACATTTACAATTTTCCTCGCGTTGGTGAGGTGAAAAGTTGTGTGTTTTGCTCGGCAGCAAAGTTGTTTGGCGTCTCGTGCCTTGTCTTTCGCTTCGCTCATGGTTCAATCTTACAATCCTTCGCTAGCTCGGCTTTCAATGCAAGCACTTGCGCCAAACAACAACTTTGCATCCTTGCATAACAAATAACTATTCTGCCATGGATGATTGACTTACAGGTTTTCTCTGCGATCTGAACCATCGGCGGAAGACTGGGTTATTATGCTACCTTTTTATCGTGTTAATTGGAATAGGTAGTGAAGTCCCTGGGCGACCGAGCTCTGCTTGGATTTAAATAGAGAAAATACGGAGAAAACTAATTTTCTCAGACACGAGACCTATTTAGATCTATTTCTCGTCCCCGTGAACCCATACCCACCCAAATGTCGTCAAAATCGTTAGAGCTGTTTCCAAGAACGTGATTACAAATATATAAAATTGCTCGTTTAGGATAGGATAATATTATGAATAAATGTTTGTTTTTGAGCCTTTCACTGGCTGCGATGTATATTTATTAAGCAATTATATTTTACTTAAACACTGACGCCTAATACCTACACATACTTCCTAAATGGTACGACACTTTTGTGATGACCCGGATATAACTGAAACCAGTTATGATATAAAATCTTATTCGAACATATTTTGTGTCTAGTTTTCTCAAAATAACACTTAATAAGTCTATCTGACTCAACGTCAAAACTACATTCATCGCGTGCTCCGATTAACAACTCCAACGTGTCAGAACGAGGACGAGCAACCAATTTCATTTCGATATTAAACCAATTTATCCTCTCAAATTGATCTCATGATATTCATTTAGAGACATCAGTGCTATCAAAACCGGTTGCGCTACCTACGCTGCCTGTGCGCATAGCCCGATTTGTAATCGTTAAGGCCCTGGCCTGGATTGGAACCGGTTTTTTGCAAAAACCTCGATATAACTAGGTACATATCTCGAACTATTTTATACTTCATATGTAGGACTCGGTTGTGTTTTGAGGTAACGACTGCGTATTATTAGATTGCCCAATTAGAAATAAAATAATTAACAAAGAACGAAATAATAAAAAATACAAAAAATACCGGTTTCCAATCCATGGTTAAGGCACAAGACAGACAGACGTCAGTCAAGGACTAGACACACAGACGAGGCGTATCCAGAACCTGGGTGTAGAAAATCGAAGGGCAAGCGCTGCGAGCGAAACCCCCAGTCCCTCACCCTGTTTGCAATCTGATTGCGTCCGTCTCTCTTTTTTTAAAATTAAAATTAGAATTGCAATAGCACAGCAATAGCATTCGGAAGTAAACGACGATGGCACATGGTGCGTTTAAATTCTGTTTTCGTTGCGACACAGCTAGTCATCTAAACGAAGTTTGCAAAAGTTCATAATTAAAGGCGCCTTCCTTGGGGATGTTCTGTCTGTCATGCGGCTTAGGGTTCTCTTTCTGGCAAACAGCTGCAAGTCGGCGAGAGATGGATGATTTAACCAAACTGATAAATATGACACATGACACGTGACAAAACCTTCCTATTGTCGATACGTGTACTTTAGAGAAAATATTAATAACAGACGGCTGTTAGAAGCCGTTAGAATGTGTGTGCTGTGAAGCTAATAGACGCCTATTTATAAACAGCAGTCAGAAACCGCTCCGTAACTGGTTTAGACTCTTACCGTCCCGCTTCCTCGGCTTTAATAGACTGCCACCGCAGTACTAAATTTTACTAAAGAATAAACATTCACCATAACCATAACTTAATTCTGGAATGATTTCATCTTGAGTAAAACTTGTCAATCACCAAACGAATTTCGAACCCCTGTTTCAGCCCTTTAGGCGATGATTTTCAAGAACGAAAGTATATTTTGTCCCTCAACTATATCCTAACCACATTTCATTCAAATCATCTCGTCGACAAGCATAAAAAATAACATAAATATATACATGATTATCTTGTTTCATAAAATTATTGCGAATATGAATGAGACATTTACACATTTACTTTACACACATTCCTTAGTGTAAAAATAATAAAACTAGACATAGAAATATGCTATATTTTTGCTTGCGGTGTGAGCAAAAAAATGATGGCCTCTAGGAACAAGTTTACACTCTAAATGTTATCTGTTAAAAAATAAAAGATCAGTTCCGAGCTCAGGATATAGGCTTTTTTATTCCACTATACCTCAATTGAACTTCCCTAGGATAAATTGTACCAATGCAGAACCATTAACTATTAATGATTTAAACAAAGTCAAGAACATTTCAATTACTACATTCTATTGATGAGCATTCTTAATTGATAGTGTGCACGCGAGAATGTTTAAGAACACACATTCAGTTCTCTCTCGGCTTCGCTATATTTACCTCGTTCAAAACGTTGAGGTCTCGTCCAAATAGCGTACATTTTTTTTTATTAATACATGAACGTTTGTGCATATACCTATTTTTTTTTCTGTTATCGTTTTTATTATTGACCATTGATCCACTTGGTGGTGTATTTATTAAGTACATCTAGTTTTAAACCCGGCGTTGCGGAGTTTGTTTGTTTGTGTTTATTTTTAATGGAACACAAGGATGTCAGGATTGTCAGGTAATGATACAAACAAGTTTCTGACAAAAAAATCATTTTTGGTACAAGCTTTTATTGCCTACTGTAATTTTCTGTATCCCATCATCAACTACTCATGAGACGATTCTATAACGAGCCCAAACTCAACGGGGTTACGTCGGTTAAATACTGAATTCCCATGGCCACCTGTCTCCATCATCAGATCAGCTTGATGGTACCATAATAATAAATTGTCATCCAAACTATATACAATACTTATACCCAAAATTTCAGCTCAATCGGTCACCGGGAAGTGGGTCAAATTTAACTTGCAAGATTTGATTATAGACAGACAACGCAACGGGACAGGTGAAAGTAAAAATAAAAGCTTATTTGTAATAAGAGTAGGTACAGTATTTCATTCCTAGGTGCATCAAATAAGAGAAAAATATGAGCAGTGTTTGCTTTTTAAGGCTAAATTATTTTGTTTCTCTAAAGTTTAGTCTAATACCAACGAACCATGCTGTTTGTTCGAATGTTGTCTATCCTAGTTTATAGAAAAAAAAACTCCTTTCCACTTTCATCGAAGCGGGCACCAGTGTCACTATCTAAGATTTAGGGGGTTACTAATAAGGTCGTCAACAAAAGAATATCCTAGTTTAGCTAAATCGTTAGTTCCAGTTAAGACGAGACATCGTTTGAGATGGGTATGACACAGTGGAATTTCATCTCTCTCGTATTAGAAGCACCCCAACTGGGGAAGTATCTAGGTCAGGATGATAAGAAATATTCATAATTTAGAGATAAGATTTTTTGTGACCTTGCTTAGCCGTCCGGCCGTCTCCTATCTATACAACGAGTCTTCACGAGTTCAATCTTCGCGAGTAAATCTTCCAATAGCCCATCTGCTCCGGACCCTATCTGTGAAATTGATCAATAAATTATTTCTACTTATTATATTCACATAAAATCCGCAAGATATCATAAACGTGTAAACGTATATTGTATTCATGTTCAAATAAAAAGATGTTGCAAAACTATCACAGCTAAGTAGCTATAACTAGTTACCGAGTATTAGTCGACCAACTTAAAATGTACTTAGAAAGGCCAATTTTCGTACAAATTCGGCCGAAGCAACCATTTAGTTGGCGCGCGCGCGTGTCGATGTAACTAAGAAAGACAGGCAACTATGGAACCCTACACTGCGCGTGGCCCGATACGCACTTGGCCTAACGCGCGTTCACTAATAATTAATCACTAATTTGAAAAATCGTTTCTTAGAAACCCCTAATATTTTTGAACAAGCTATCCAACGATCTTCCACACTATGGGTTTAACGAGAAAAAAAATTACATTCCCACTTTAGGTGTAGGGGAGGTACCCCAAAAAAAAATATTTTTCAAGATTTTATTCTTCTGTTTTGTCGGCGTGATTAATTTATATACCCATGTCGAATTACAGTTTTCTAGTGGTAATGGTTACTGAGCTAAGCCGAAGACGGACGGACGGACAGAGACGGACGGACGGACGGCCAGACGGATATGGCGAAACTACCTAATAATAACATTAAGTAATATCAAGTAGAATGTTGGTCAAGTGCGAGTCGGATTTTAGTTTTCCCATACATTTTGAGACCCAGCGCCTGATGACGGCAACAAGCAATTTTTAAAAAGTTCTTAAATATTTATTTTATTCTGTTTTTTAGTATTTTTTGTTATACCGGCAACAGAAATTGATCATCTGTGAAATCTTTGTATTATGAGCGTTTTACGTTTTGTTGTCTGTCAAAAAGTACTTAAACACGCTCCAAGGTCAAATTACTTTGGTAATAGGATATGGTATTTGAGTGTCTAAATTTTTTCTCCAAGCCAATCTAAGTCACGAGATGTAAAATAAATAATAGGGTCCTTGTTATAGGTACACAAATCTTCAATAAATCGAGTTTGTACCTATCAATTTGTCTAGAATCCAAACTGATTATTACTTTTATTTTAACCTACTCCAAAAATAGGACGTTATCAATTCGATACGTAAGTACGTAATATTATTGAAACTGGAATATATTCACATATTATAAATTATAATCGATGAGGGCTTCCAAGCTAATAACCTGCACGATGATATCATGTCTCTTAATTAACGCAACTTTTAATCGGATTGTGAGCATTCTTTATTTTATTGGCATACGTGTTGAAGTAACAGTACAAACGACAACACTGTTAACTGACCATCCTGTGTATATAGAACCTTATTGTAATGCACTTAAGGTGCACCGATGGTCAGTTAGCTGTGTTGTCGATAGTACTTTACCAAGAGGTTACCGATTTCGTCTAGTTTGTATTTTTCTTAATTATATCACATATTTTTGGATTAATCTTAGTCTGGCCAGGTTTTTCTTTGCCAACCCATTCGCAAAATATTTTTCAATTTACTAAATTCGATTCCCCGTGTGGTGTCGGGTTAGAATATAGCACCATGTGGCTGTCGTACGAGTCGACTATGGGAACAGGGTTGAACAATGTTGTGGGCGATGGCCTAGCAACCTGTCACTGCGATATCACATTTTGTCGATCTTTTATACCCAGATTTAGGCTAAACGTGATACTGGAACACAAGTTTCATGTGCTCTGCCTACCCCTTTTAGGGATAAAGGCGTGAATGTATGTATGTAAATTCGATATATAATAATCCATTAAACAGATGGGTGAAGGTCGTGCCTATATCCCTATACAGGACATAACATGTAGTGTTAGTTATGTCACTTAATATCATGTCAAAAACCAGGTCACTCACGTGTACGAGGTCTCTATCGAGTGTACGCTCGTCCAATGTACAAGAAGAGAAACTGAAATAAAAATGCTGCCATTGAATTTAAAATGTCAACTTGTTTTTTTTTAAATTCTTTTATGTTTGCACGATTTCTTAAAACTTATTTGTTTCCTAGGTCTGTGCTCAATTTTTATATGTTTTTACGATGGTCTGTTTTTTATACAGAAAAGGTAATTATTAAATATTTTCTGTATAAAAAACAGATCATCATAAAAAATACTTTTTTATGATGACTTAGTCAAATACCGATCGTTCACGATCTAAAATGTTGTCATTATAAATATATTAAAAATACGTTAAAAAATATCATCCTGTTTCCTTACCCTCTATTTTAATACTAGTATGAAACAACCTTTACAAAAAAAAGCGTTACTTTTGTGTTACATTTGTGTTACGGTATCACAAAAGTGATTGTGTTATTTTTGTGTTATAGGTGATAATCTCAACGGCCTTACCCATTAGTGACTTGCATAATCAGTTGTAAACCTTATACACATATTATGCGTATAAGGTTCACATAACATGTGTATAAGGTTTACAACTAATCAGTTGTAAACCTTGTATAATCATGCAAGTTCCTAATGTCAGCATTACTCGTTTCTTGAGACTGGGTTCTAAGAAAAAAGGAATGATGATTTGTGTTTATTATTATTTTATGAAAACAACCGCGAATTTATTATTATTACGTATAATAAATTCGCGGTTGTTTTTTGTAGGTATTATTCAACATTTCGAACGTTTGTATTAAGAATAAATAATTAGTGTAGCCGACGTAATAATTTAATCATATTATCAATTTTTACATGTTTCTGTTAGCCACGTTTACGGTACCTTCGTCACTACGAGGTGTCACTAGTGCTGCACTGTTCCGTTTTGTACAATTTTATTCCGAATAAAATAAGATTATAATTTTATTCCGAATGAAATAACATTATAACCAGTTGAACCAGTTGTTTTTTTCTGCCAAGAAATTGTAAGTGTATCCTACTAATATTATAAATGCTAAATTTTGGCAGTTTGTTACTAAATCACGAAAATCGGAACGGATTAATCTATGAAATTTTAGTATACAAAAAGAGCCTATAAGCCTGGATTTACATATACAGGGTGTACCAAAAATGGGGTGTGAACCGATCAAGGGCTCAACAGGTATCGTGTTCTGATAAGAAAAAACCGAAAAATAAAAACATTTTTGACGCGATTTTTTTTTACTTTAGTATGAAGCGTTGGCCTACTGGGGCGACAAGCTCCATAGAAAAAAAAAAAAAAACGCGTCAATTTTTTTTTCTGTTTTTTCTTATCAGAACACGATACCTGTTAAGCCCTTGATCGGTTCATACCCCATTTTGGTTCCACCTTGTATAATACTTTTTATTCCAGTCAAACTCCAACAAAGGAAGTCAACGCGAACGAAGTCGCGGGCAAAAGCTAGTTTATTATAAAATCCAATGTTTGCTTCTTAATCTTACGAGTTATCAGTGTAATTTAGCACGGTCACGTAATGTAGGAACTATTAAGTATGTTGGCTTGACATGAGCTTTAATATCGCCAGAATTACGAGATGCCGATGCGAGATGAGGATATTACTAATAATTATTGTAAAAGAAAGGCCTGCTGTCAGTCGGCCTGAACAGGAGTTGAGATATAATCGAAAATCGTATATAATGTAATGTAATAGAACTTTCTTTACATCCAAAAACACCATATAAAGGCAGAGCTTATTATACACCGAGCAAGAATCTATTCATAAAAGTAGTTTTCAACATGACTGCATAACATTGTGACAGCTTAGCTAAGTTTGGGACTAGGTCGATTTATGTAATTGTCCCCAGAATATCGATATCAGAAGTTAACAGATTATCTTATCTGATAATAACAATCTGCATATGTTTTAATCTATAATAGTACGAACTGAATAAATATAAGATCTGGATTTAGTTCTTAAACTTTTATTCTGATAAAAGTCGCTGAATTGCATCAAAGCCGGTGCGGGAGTATTCGAAAATAATAAATAAATAGGACAATAATCTATATAATATGTGTCCTGTCTTCTACCGGACTTCCGCGAATACATACATATTTTGCCTCGAATTCCCGTCCGCGGTAGATGACGGATAAAGTCGAATTGTTTAGATTGGGATAACTGGTAATTAATGTAACTATCGAGCCTATATATGCATGCTCTTACCTTGTTATTTTGGATATTAAACATTAACACCAGAGTTGATATTTCATCAAGTGAAGCAAAATGTCGAGTGCGGTAAAAGATGAAGTATTTCTGAAGCGATTGATGGTTAAATTAAATCAACTGGTAAGTTAAATGGTGTCCTGGCCGTCAAGGATTCTTAGCCTGCCCACTGTTTTTAAATCCAATCTATTACAAAATACCTCTATTACAATCACTAATAATAATCGTATATTGATAAAGTGATATTTTTTCATGTAAATTATTCAATATACATCGAGTATTTCACGAAGAGGGTATTTAATTAGACGACTGCTAATGCGGTGGTGTAAGTGGCTACAACGGTACGACTACATATAGCACCAAGACGTTCCGGTGGTCATTAGTATAATTATAAAAAATGTATATATACTATGTATACATCGTTTATTTACTAAAAATACATTGTGCAAAGATTTTAGCTATGTATATACACTATATACCTCCACACTATGCTCGGCCTGTCTCGTGGGGTCAATTTAGCTGTTACCAAGAGTACATTTAACATTCTACGCTGTTTTTAGAGTTATCTATTCTAACAATTGATATTATTATATCACCGCAGGGAAGTTTGACTTAATATTAAAAGAAAATAAAAATTCTGTTGTCTACAGCTTCCGTAACAGTGAGTGTATGTATGTATGGAGTGGTTGTGTATGTATGTGTGTGTGTGAGTGTGTGTGCGATCGTGTGTGCATGGCTATGTGTGTTATGATGGCATTTTCAACAGTTGCTCTGTTTCTTTGTAGTGAAGTGTTTTGATCCACTTCATTAATTTTAGTTTTGCTTCACTGGGAGTAGATTTACTCGTATTGATGTCACATAATCTGTTTACCTTATTATATGCGGAAGGAGGTACTCAGGGAACCTTCTAGCAAAAGTGATTTTAACCAGGGGAACGGATACCTTAAAAACACGTTTGCTAAAACAGTTATCGTAATAAGCTTTAGACTTGATTACTTTATGTTGCATTGTCATTGTCATCCTGATTACTACAAGCTTAATCACGCTAAGCACATGCATGTCATTATACACTTTTATATAATATAATTATACAATTTTATGTTAGACGTCACTAGATATATACAGAGATATATACACAGAAAGATAACGTATTAAAATACAAAAAAAGGGTTAAAAAGGGGTACAAAAATTGTATGATAGAAACTTTTTTTAGGTACTTATTAGAGTACAAAAAAAATCTTTCAGTTTTATAACATTCTACCCAAAGGAGATTTCAAGGGGGTTCAAAGTTTATATGGAGAGCAAGACAATTCTAAAGTAAGAGATTTGTAACAGGTCTAAGCCTGTACGTATAAAGATTAAAAAACGATTTTCAGCGTTTTTTTATTTATCTCCTAAGAGGGTTAAAAGGGGATTCGAAGCTTTGTATAGAGAGCAAGTCATTTTTAAAGTAAGAGATTTGTAACTGCGGTTTTAGACTGTTTGTTTAAAAACAAGAAAAAGGGGATTTCAAGGCTGAATGGAGAGCAAGAATTTTTTTGAAGTAAGAGACTGTAACTTCGGTTTTAGACAGTTTCTTTGAAGACGAGAAAACTAAATTCCGCGTTTTTAAAATTGATTGGGGGTTAAAATACATTCATTATTTTAACCCCTAAAGGGGCTAAAAGGAGTTAGAACGTTATACGCGAAACAAGACAATTTTCAAGTAACGGAACTGTAACTTCGGTCAAGGACTAGAAAACAAATTACAGCGTTTTTTTTACTCTTCCTCTAAGGTTGGAGATTAAAACGGGTTGAATTGTATGGGATGAAATATGTATGGGAACAAGTAATTTTTGAAGTAAGGCAATTTTTCGTTCGGACATAAGTATATGGTATTTGGTAGGCCATTAACATTCACTGGTCAAAATACATAATCCAACTGCTAGCAGAAAAGTAGGTCAGGTTAAGTTAGAACTGTGACTCTTACAGAACCGAACAGCTACCAGAAATGTAGGTTAGGTTAGAACTGCGACGCTCAGAGAACCGAAATGGAGATCGTTATGTTAGATTAAATCTGCGGATGATTTTGTTACTTTAAGAAGTTTATTTTGGCTAATCAAAATATTTTATTCTGTTACACCGTTAAATGGGGACTGGGGATGTGGATGGAAAGTTCTAAGTCTAAGGGAAGAAAGGTCTAAGTCTTTTGCCATAAGATAATTTTGCTTTTATAAACATACCGGTAGCCCGGACTAACATGAGTAACACTGCTGGACGGATTTAGGCAAAAAATCCAGTATGCAGCTTAGTAGACTTTTTTTTAAATACGTTATGAAAAAAATATACAATTTCAGCAGAAACGTCTGTTGATGATACTTAAGATATTTATATTTGTAAAAACGGTGTTTTCAATTTAGATTTAGCAATTAAAACAGGGTTAGTCCTAGCTCACCCCCTTAAATTTAGGATTATTTTCGTTTTCACTTGCTTGACTTAAACAGGGAAACTGGTCATACATCAAATTTGGAAACTTCTCGTATTGTGTATATTATTAGATGTGATACATATTATATAGATCTAGAAATATCTGGATACATGAAAAATCCAAGAGTCAGAAATAAATATGTATGCCGGTCAGCTTCGTGGACAGGGTCACTTCCAATAAGGCGACTCCGTCCGCGTGGAACTCGTATATATCGTAGCTCGATACAAACTTTCATCCTCCATTTCACCCCTCAGGGGGTAATTTCCGGGATAAAAACTATCCTATGTCCTTCCCCGGGATTCAAACTATCTCCATACCAAATTTCATCTCAATCGGTTCAGCGGTTTAAGCGTGAAGAGGTAACAGACAGACACACTTTTGCATTTATAATATTAGTATGGATTTAACACACTACTTACATCATAATTATGACGCAATTTAGTAATCTCTTACGACACTTATCATAGAAGCAATATTTGTCATGATTTCTCGTTTGTATTTACACGAAATTTTGTTTAAATTATATAGATGAGATAAAATTATACTGAATAACACAGACGGAACAGTATCCGTTATGCTCTTGTCGCTAACTAAGTCCAGACAGTAAATAACTACACACTTCAAAAATTTGATTATGAGAACTGGAATTTGATAAGGGAGGGCTTCAATTGTTTGTTGTCTAAGTGCAAATTGGTGCTGACGTTTGTGTTTGTGGTTTTATAATTTGCATTAATTATGAAGGTCGACAGTGAGAATAATTATACTGGTAAGTAAATCTAGTAGCAAGTAGACGATATTACACAGGGTTATATACAGCAATTACCGGTTTTTGAAATTACTAGGTACAGTCGCCATCACAAACATCTGAACATGACTTTATTGTCAAAGCCATAGGGTGCATGTTCAGATACTTTTGAACACCCAGAAGAGTACAGATGTATGTGACGGTGACTGTATTATACTTCAAGCCGTTTTCTCAAAAAAAAGCATCTTCCCATGCCCATGAAATATATAGGCTTAATGTTTTACGTGTAAATGCTAATTACTGGAATTGTTCCGCGTTAAAACAAAACAAGATTTATCGTCTATAAAAAAATCGCAGGATAAGTAAGGGTGAAATATTTAGCTTCATGAACCTACTACAATAATTTAGGATTTTAACGTTTCAAAAAAGGAATATAATAAAACATACACAATTTAGACGTTTATTTGAGAACACTCATTACCGAAGATCATTGAAAACTCAAGATCATTGTATATGTTGAGTAAAAAAAACTAGGTATTTATTCTCAGGAAGTCCATGACGTAACTAATAGATCTCTAACCAATAATATTTAACCATGTAAACTCAGAAGAAAAGCTAGTTCAATATAATAAAAAATAACAACAAAAAATCTAATCATAAGGATATGTTAATGACACGTCGTAACAACATTTAACTCCTTATAAATTCGATGTTAGCCATAAAGGTATTAAAATTAACGAAAACGCATCAACACGTGGCGAGCTCTATGCCAAAATTAGCGGCGACGATATGTAAACACGTTCTGCCTATAACAACACCAACCAATCGTTTCGATTTTCCTTAGCCTAAATCAAGAGACGCGATTGCGAATGTTGTGATATTGTGTATAGTATTTAGTATTCTCACCACCAGTGTTCAGTTTAACTTCAGTATACACTTCACGCACGCACGATGCAAATAAAAGTTGTTACGCAATTTCTGAGGATCGTGATTCCCCATGATCCTTAGCAATGAAAAATACGTCCTGAGGAGGAATATTTAGTACCGAGAAGAAAATCATGCTCAAATCAAACGCACACAACTTTGTTTTGCCAAGCAGGTGTACAATAGACACATACACAATTAAAAACGTAAATTTGTATGTCAGTCTGTTAACAATGCAATATTATCATGTTAATATATGCATTATACCTATTAACTTAAACATGCTGGTCGGTTACGTAACGCATTGTACGCGCGTCAGGTAGAACCAAATGTCAGTTTTGTTTGAAAAAATAATAGTTGTGATTGTCCTAGTGTACGTTCGAAGGGATACGCGATCGTCCCTCTGGTTTGATAACAACGAAATGGTTTGATACAATAATAACGAAATTCTATCGAGTCTCAGCTGATCTAGTTGTCGATGACAATAAATTGACAGTGTAGAAAGAAAAGCACAGCGTACAACATTTTGAAGTACTTCAAAGTCTCAACAAAAGTAGATCTATAAAACAAACTGTTGAATTACAAAGAAAAACTATCTACTCGTATGAAAAAATAAAATATTCAAACTCAAACTCAAGCGCAAAATAATCTTCAAGAAGGCCTAGTAATTAACAAGCACTTTCCAATCCTCAGTTAGAAACATAGACTTAAGCAATATTTTTAGAGCAATTTATAAATTCAATTATTTATCCTCAAATATTTTGAATTGATTTATACAGTAGGTGCCAAAATAATAAATAATAATTTCGCAATAAATCGTCACAACATAATAAATAAAAATTGTACCAAAAATACTAGTCTAAAAAAAAACATTTTTCGGAATTAATAAATTAAAAGTCAGTCAGTCATAATTAATTCCACGGAGTTTTATCATTCATGTAGGCTTTTATGCTACGAGTATAATAAGCTTTCGAAATAAGTTTACTGGGTTACGTTTCCTAGAAGTTTGTTATAAAACTTTATACAATTACCCATGAATGGCTTTTTAATTTTTTGGGGCAGTGGTGGGCCCCGCGTGTTTTTGCTAAAAATGACAATATTTTTATGTACATACACAATGTATTGACAATATGTCGATGTATTGACAATGTAATGTCAGTAAGTATATTAATGTCTAAAGTTATTTCTAAGCGAGGGTCCATGGCTCAATTTATATATCGCCCGAATAGCCCGTTTATGCAGAACAAAAATCGTACGAATCTCCGAAGCACTGCACCACTGAACTCAGTCTATTGGAGAGATTAGCAATATCGGGACCAAGGAAAACTATATACACAAACAACAATTAATTGCTCTACTGCACTTAGTTGTATGGTCCGTTAAACAGATAAGGATTTACGTTCATTAAATTTCAAAAGATTATTTATTATAATTAATGACACACCAGCATGTAGAACGTCTGGTGAACGAACTACCCACCTGATGATTATCGCCTATAGATATATATATTAAATTTAGGCATTAATTCATTACTCTAGCAGGCTAGGGTTAACCAATGTTCAGTTATACATATAGAATATCAATATTGTAAACGTTCAAAAAAAGTTCAATTTGTAAATCTTTTCCTAATTCACTGAATGTTTTGATGAACCAGGTGGATATTATTTTCATATTCAGGGCCAATTACAGTTTTTGTGTTTTATATTTAAGTATGTATTCCTGGCCCATAATTCATATCAGGCTTCCGAATATAGATGTTGGATCAGGGCATGGTTCGGAGACCTACAGGGCGTTTGCGATACTTTTCGAACTAACTTTAACCCTTCTCAACTGTAACTTTTACCTTCAGAAACTCGCGTCCAAACGTGCGTTCGCAAAGTATTACTTATTTTCTTGACAATGGCATGTTTGGGAATGGCGAGCCTAAGAAATAACGATACTTACAACGTACAGATATGTTTACACTTTTGCACCTTATTGCTTGTGAGGCCAATTTTTTTTTTTTTTTTGGGCAAATATACGAAGCATGTTACAATTAGTATTACATATAAGTATTATTTTATGCAAAGTCAACAAAGTTATCCACGAGTTACTTTTATAAGGTTGATGAAGATAAGACATGTTCAATTTGGTTTTTGTGTTTTTTTTTGCTTAATTTTAATTTAAATCAATAATGTATCAAACTAAAAAAATTATGTAAAAAAAATATATTTCAGTTGTTTCTAGAATTAATAGTCAGTTACAAATTGTGTTACCGAACTATGAGCGTTTAAAATCATAGATTACTATGATGTTAAACGTTCTAATAAGGCTTCTATATTTAGCAGCGGGCAAGTTAAATATGTATGTGTAGGTAACATAGCTGCAGCAATTTTAACATAGCTTTGACGTCGACTGAACAAAGAAATTGTAGTTGCTAGTACATAGCACATGTATACATGTTAAAGTTAAAGCAATAACGCGTAGTATCACGGTCCGAGAGGCAACCGGATGGCTCGCGGTATTTGAGCTCCCGGAAGCGTGGAACCGCCCTGTGCTAACTGGACTGGAGGGAAATTGGAGGGGCAGGGCCAGGCAATTGCCAGGTACTTTATTGAAACAGCATTTCATTATACAACGTGTTTTTTAACTGTCTTAGAGCCGAAGCCTACTTAAAGTATCAAAAACGTACTGATCATAAGTGTTTTTTTATTAGTTAAGCTTTTAGTAATAAAAGGTAATTAAGTTTGAAAAATCCTGTATGGCGCGCGGTGCGAAGTTCATTCGCCCGGTTACAGTTCGTACCTAGATAGGTACGAACTCTAACCGGGCGAATGAACTTCACACCGCGCGTAGTGTAAGTGTGTAGATACAAAAGATGGCGGCTAGCGGTCACTGCGGTAACTCGGCTGGATGATTAAAATTCATATTAATACAAAAAAAACAATATTAATAAAAAAACTAAAAAAGTTTTTTTTTAAGTTCTTTGTAATGTATACATTAACTGGGCTTCGGACAAAGACAGTTAAAAAAACACGTTGTATGAACAACCTACACGCTTTCAGGCAACCACTGTTTCAATCGGCTGCATGGCGACAATTCCTTTTTTCAAATACAAATACAAATAATTTATTGTACGAAAGTGAGTGATTGTATTATAATAGGTCACAGTATGGTTATTGTTCGTCACAATCAGCCAGAGTATGGCACACAATATTTAATGAATTTATTCATTGCATGTCATTGAATTGAATTAATGTATTTTTATATAGGTAGGTATGTGAATAATAATAATAAAAGTTAAAAAAATGAGAAAAATTTAAGAAAAATAAAAATGTCATGCTACGAATATATAATGATGCGATGTCAATTATCGGTTATACAATACAGAATAAAAACAAAATTGCAAAAATAAAAAAATACAATTCACAGAAAATAGTACATAACGGTTCATTTTTTTTTTCCATTTCCGCCACAGACCAACCAAGTTGGCTCAGTCCGGGTTGCACAGGGCGGTTATACAACACTTCAGGTGCTTACATACTGCGAGCCACCCGGTTGCCTCTTGGACTGCAACTACGCCTCATTGCTCTGAATACTGTACTCATAAGGCCTATGATATTACGAGTAGGTACTTAATCTTTCATTAGAACTAAGATGAAATAAAATACCCAATTCACTTCCAGAAGATGAAGTCAAGAAAACACCCATGCAAATATTGGAAGAGGCTTTGGAGTCATGCAAATTCGGTTATTTCAACTACAAGCTAATGTTCGCTACTCTGATGGCGGTGTACTCCTACACAAGTGTGACCACAACGTCGTCATACATTTTGTCCAGTGCAGAATGTGATCTCAATATGAGTATTATGCAAAAAGGATTATTGAACGCCATGCCTTTTTTTGGTAAGTAATTTCAACATCAGTAATGAGTCCTTTCCGTAGTGTGGTTAAGGCTCAAATTCTAATGTATAAAAAAATATATTTGGGACGGTATTGAAAAGTTTGCGTGAAAATTAACGCCATATGTGAGGCTTTTACTTGGAAACTTCGCAAACTCTGGAGTTTCATATTGAATTGAGTTGAAATTTTGTACCTACTTTCGTACTTGCTATGACTAACATATTATCGTGCTTCGAAATGATAAGTAACTACATGAAAATCCCTTCGTGTCATGGTGCGTTAGAGATTTCCTCGACGAGTCATAAAGTAAAACAGTTCAGTCATCAGTAAAAGTTAGTTTGAACAATATATGTTTCGAACTTTTATTTACTAATATAATTTCATTTTCTTTCAGGGCAGGTGGGCGCGGCTCTATTTACCGGGTTCATAACAGACGCATTTGGGCGCAAGTTATTCCTAGTTTGGGGTCACGCCGGCATGTTTATTTGCACTCTCATCGAAGGTACCAGCCAAACATATTGGATGCTGTTGTTAGGGAAGCTTCTAGACGGAATATTGTGAGTACCGACATACATAAGAGATTGTAACAGATTTAATGTACAGTATGTAAATAACTCAACGGAAAGCAATTTATTTAAATAAATTATTTTAAACCATTAAATATGGATGAAAATAGTCTTGTTTGATAAAACGCACCAGGCCGTGCATGTATGGTCCTTCAAACCGTATTTTATTAGTGAATTGATAGTGAACATTCACGTCGATTAATATTTCAAGAAAAGTTTGTAGTTAAATAAATAATGCATTTATGACATACACCGTACTTAACGTTAATGCAATAAGTATGCATTAATCCTCAATGTTATCCTCTGTATTTTTTTCGTTATTTTATTTGAGGATAATTACAATTTTGGGTAAGGTTATATTAAACTCTCATAATTAAATACCACAATTTAAAAAAAAAAACATTGGGTGTGATCCCAACTAGTTACAGCAATGAACACATCAAACGCGTGCAGTCGTAGTCTGCTCTAATATTACTAAGATGTGCTAGACAGAAAAAGATAAAAAATACCGTCCACGTTTTCACGGGTTCAAATATTATATAGACCTATCGTTGTGTCACATACTTATAATAATTGTGGCGTTCCCTTTAGGCATGGAACGCCACAATTTTATGTTGCCGTTAAAATTCGTCTTAATCTGACACTGACATTTATGTTTGTGAGAAAGAGACAAAACACATTTTAGGTAACAGAGATATGTTAAGTTTTATGAATACAGGCGCTAGTATTTATCGCCGGTGGCTGTTATCTTATCTGCCGTTAAAAATATAACAGTCCCCTATTAAGGAAGTCTATGATACGAGAGAGATAAAGCTACCCTAGATAATAGGTAGCTATATAACTATGTTTGTACTGTGAACTCATTTACTCTCGTGCCAAAATATGAGATACGTAAAAACAACTATAGAAACTAGTCAAATGTAATTAATATAAGGAACAGGCTGTTTATCAGACTTATGTGGATAATTAAATATGAATGAACAAAAGTCGTGTTAATGTATATAAATCAAAGCGTCATCAACTCAAAGATATCCTGTTATCTAATTGCCTGCTACTACAGACTAATGATACTATACTAGTTTAAAACCTTTAAAGAATTTATTGTTCATTTTATCTCTAGTTATGACAATTATAGCCACTAAATATTAATAATTCTTGTTTAGTACAGTACCTGATTAATAATATATGGATGTGTTTAACCTTGCAGTTTGAGCTTCACATTCAGCGCAACAGCCGTCATAGTTTCCGAGTTCACCCACAAAGGCGTAAGAGACCGAGTAATGTTGGTGTACTCGTCTTTTATGTCTTTATCTCTGATCTTATGCGCGCTGGTAGCTTGGGGGATGCTAACGCTGCCATGGAACTTTGTCATCATTCCAGGATACTTTGGTAAGGTGTTTTTGAGATCTAACTAATTTTGATTTGGAACTCCGTCGTTGTGCGCTTGAGAAAAGGGAGCATAATAAGACAAGGGTGTACATCTAGTTGCATAATGACTATTGTCATAATTTCGATTGTCATACAACTTTACGCATAAAGTTGTTGCTCATGAAACTCTTTTGTCATTAATGAATTTGCGCATAATGCTTTCATTGTCATAATTGTAGTATGTCATATTTAGTCATTATATTGAAGATCATAATTATTTTTAGGCATAAGAATTGCTATGCATAATTTTTGTCAATAGACTGTTATTAATATTGATTCGCAAAAAAAGCAAGCTATTAAATTAGTTGACCAGCGTTTAATTAGGTTAGGGCAGCTAGAAAAGGGGGGAGGGGGCAGTAAAAATATGAACAATCGTAACAATTTTATTTTTGGTAGGTTAGGTTATGGTTATCTTGTGTCTCTTAGAGCGGAAATAGGCACCCCGCGAAGCGGGATGACGTCGATACGCCGGCGGTGAGGTTAGGTTAGGTTAAGGTTAGGTGAAAATAATTGCCGCGCGTTTGTTTAAAAAAAATAGTTGTGTTAGGTTTAGGTTACAAAGAGATAATTTACTTTTACCTTTACTTTTACAAATTTTCTTATAAGTACCTATTACTTGAAAACGTTATGCGCAAACCTATTAATGGCGATTGATATTTATGCTTAAAGCTTTTATGCGCAATAAATTTATGATATTTGTTATTTATGCTCTTAAATATTATCGTTAAAAAATATATGCGAACTAATTTATGACTTTTGTCGGTTATGCGTAATGATGATTATGACACAAGTGGTTATGCCGATCAAAACTATGACTTAATACTATGCAACCCGATATGGACCCTATGAAAAAAGATGATTCACATACGGGTTCAATAGGTCAAAAATGTTATCGGACCCTGTTTCCTTCAGGGTCAGTTAACCTGTATATTGGCTGTGATTAACAGCTGCTGTGATAAACATGGTCGAAAATGATTTCACGAGCTCGTTTTACACATCGAGCTGACATGTCACATCACCTTTCCAAAATGTGTTATTTGAGTCTTTTGTATACAGGTACCAAAAAACACGTAAATAGCGAGCCGCTAAATCTAACCCAACCATACTCAGAGACCCGAGACACAATCAAGATGAAATTACGGCAATTGGCAGAATATTTCTGTTTATGTTTCTGTTTTGCCCAATGTTTGGCTGGTAGAGAATGCCTTATGGCATTAAGTCCGCCAATTGCACTTTATCTTGTATTATTCAATAAAGTTTAAAGAAATAAATAAATATTTATGATTCTTACAAATATTTTTTATTGATTTCCAGAATTACACGCGTGGAACATTTATCTCTACGCAACTTCTGTCTCGAGTTTGATAGCAATGTTATTGTTTATGCATTTGCCAGAGAGTCCTAAATTTCTTCTAACATTAGGAAAAGAAGCTGAAGCATTAGAAGTTATCAAGAGGATATATCACGAGAACAGCGGCCATCCAAAGGACTCTTTTCCCGTAAGTGTCATAAAATTATAACGTGTTTTTTTTATAGTCTAAGTAGCCCATGCCGCTGGGAAAAAGCCTCCCCCGAGACTTCTCGAATCATAATCGGTATTATCCTATCATATGTCACTTTGTGTTAAGTGAGAATTTGCACAAAGCCAGAAGAATATATTACATTTTCATGCGAACATTCATGCGAATGTCAGATGAAAAATATGGATTTTGTTTCATTAGGCCTCTGACTCCAGAGAACGTTGGACTCTTGTTGTCTTAATGATACATATTATGCTGACTAATATTTTGGTATCAATGGAATGAAGATATAGAAAGTACTAAGTTTTCCGTAGACATTCCAACTAAACTATAATTTGAATATCGCAAAATCACTCAATAAATAGCAAAATCAAGATATATTTTTAAAAGCATAAAGAATGTTTGCCTGTAATTGGGTGGATACTCAAGCAATCTCATCTTGTATTCGGTTTTTAAATAAATAATAGGTATTAGGTACACCTGTTGGCAAATCTAAATAAATAAACGGATTCAGAACGCTTCGTCAACAAATATATCTGTGTCACCTACCTACCTGTTCAGAATGGCACCTGAAATATTTGTTGAATTATAAATAATGATCATTAGAAATACAAACCCAATTGTTGCCTCTAGTGCACGTACCTACTATATATATATAACAAATATTACAAACTTTAAAAGTCTCTCATTAAACCGTTCGTAGAAACGTGAAAAAAAATCAACAGAGCCGCGCAAATATTGTGTAAAGCATCTTAATTGAGCGTCACTAAGCATCTCACCAACTAATTACCAACGACCAATTTTCAATAGCAACTAAGCAACGAATAAATGTTGAAACTTAGTCGCCGACCCAAAACTTCTGTCACTTTTCCCTAACTTCCTTCTCTAAATTGAAACACTTCCTTTCAGAGCCTCTCAATCCGTTTTGTAAAATATAGTTGTCGAGCAAATCGAAACTCGCTCCGTTAGTTCCGAATACGGTCCGAAATCGGGAAAACACATAACGAGCCTGGTTAATGACGGCACCCTAATAACGGAACCCTTTCAAGCCGTCTATTGCTGTCTCGTTAGTTTTATGTTTTGTAGGAGGTAGTTTTTTTCTTGGTGTGTAAAGTTTATTGATATTTGTAACCAACGGCACAGTAACTATCGTTTTATCACTACAACATTGTTTACTTTTCTTTCAGATAATATCGTTTAATGCTTCGGGGGTACACTTTACTCCGGAAAAAATCAGTGTAAAGACGCAATTAACGAACGCGCTCATTCAGTCAAAGGAATTGTTCAAGAGACCCTTGGTCTTTAAAATCATGTTATTTGCAATTTCAACATTTGTATGTTTATTTGCGTAAGTACTTATAATTATCTTATAACGTTAGCATGTAACTTACCAAAATAACAGTTAAATATACCAACATCTTATGTACCTACAGATATTCATCGCTCAGGCTTTGGTTTCCACAAATCTCTACAATTATAGAAAATTACCAGACCAAAAATAGCGGAGAAACCGCCCGTTTCTGCATCATGATTGATCAGTACACCATAGAACTGGCCAACAATGTATCTTTGGCTGCAGCCAGCAACAGCATTTCTGAAGTTTGCGTGCCGGTAATATATATGTTTATATATTGAGTCCTTAATTAACATTAAGAAACATGTTCCTTCTGTAAATAAAACATATCAGAAAACATGAAAAGTCCCGTTTAGTAAAAATAATGATCCTCTTATTTATTTTTATTATTCTGACAAATGCAAATTTATACAGCAATTTATATCATGAATTAAATAGAACTTTTCTAACCTAACGAAAGACCTGTGAGATAAATTATCATGGCACTATGTTTATAACTTCGTAACCATAGTTATTTGTCTTTCCCCAGCACGCTGCGGGCGCAGATACCTACATTAATGGGATAATCCTAGGATTTCTATCCCTAACTCTAATCGGTATCAGCGGCACTTTGGTCAACATTTTCGGCCAGAAACCTTTGATGTTCGTATTGTTCTTAGTCTGCGCAGCGTGCTCAGCAAGTCTGTACTGGACAAGCTCTTCGATATCCATCGGCTTGTTGCTAGCAGGGACCTGTGCTCTGATGCAGTGCGCGTTGAGCTTACAAAACAATGTACTAGTAAGAGTGGTTCCCACCACAGTAAGGTATGTATTTACAGAATTTGTAAATGAGTTTATAAAATATGATTTTCATACTAAAAAAACAAACCTGATTCCCGTATACGTTTAAAAAAATATCTCCGACTCACGTATTTAACAAATTAAATACGATACATTTTTTTAGTGTATTTATTATGATGAATGAAGCATCCAGGACACAAAAAAAAGTCCTACTAAAATTATAAATGCGAAAGTTTGGACGTTTAGATGTTTGAACGTTTATTACTCAATCACGCTTTTACGGCTCAACCGATTCGGATGAAATTTTGTACGAAGATAGTTTATAGCCTGGATTAAAATACAGAAGGCTTTTTATCGTGGGTCCACGCAGGTGAAGTTGCGGGTGGAGGCTAGTATATCATAAGTTTAATGATCATTTCTCAAATTCGTTTTATTCCAGTATTTTAAAATGGCATATGTTTAATGGATCACCAGATATAGTAAAATATAACGTCAAAAAAACACTTTCTACTGCCGAAAATAGTAAATGATCACCAAAATTTAACCTCCATTTTAATGTGAAATAATAACCCAAATTATAACATCTTAATATCCTATTGAAGAAAATGCTATCCTAATAAATCATTGCTAACCCAAAAATAGTAAAATCATTTCCTAAATTCGATGGAGCCCCGCTTTCGTTTCTGGGACTCAGTCTCCCGCCCTCCGCCCGGGCTCCCGCCAGACACTCGCTTGGTCGGCCCTTCGTTTCACGTGCGCACTCGACCTACGCTCCGCTCGGGAGGTCGCCGGCTCGCTTCGCTCGCCATCTTCCCCCACTGGCTTCGCTTCGGCCTCGTGCACCCGTTAAACTCAGGACCTCCTTCGCGAGCTTCTTTCTCCGCGGGCGTTTATATACACTCTAGGGGTAAGACAGACAAGACCACGTGGAAGTGGGGTGCGCTGATTCGGGTTTTGGTAGCACTTGTAAATTTATTTTATGGCAATCATAGTGGATTATTTAGGTAGAAATATTGTAGTAATACGCTCGAGATTTGGAGATCATTTACTAAATTTGGTCTTCGAATACAATTTAATGTGCAGTCGTTACTAAAACAGCTAGTACTATTGTAATGGTAGAATTATTTTTTTTGGTGTTCAGTATATTTTTTGATAAGAGAGCTAGGTATCAAAGCATTTTTTGGTGGTCATTATATTTAACCCTTTTCAAAATTATGCCTAAAGTAATTTGAGCTTTTTTTTACAGAGCTTTAGCGTTAACGCTAATCGTAATGTTAGGAAGAATTGGGTCTCTAGTGGGAAGCGTTTTATTTCCCGTGCTGTTAGAACAAGGCTGTATGTTTCCATTTATGACATTATCGGTAGTAACAGTATGTAAGTATATTTTTTCTCGTTTTATTTGCAATTATTAAGGTAAAGTGTATTAGGTTTAGGTTAGGTTTAGGTAGGGATTACGCAGCACAACCAAGGTAATCGATATGGCCCCCCGAATCGCTAAACTTAAGTGGCAGTG
Organism: Epinotia bilunana; assembly: GCA_947049275.1. Classification (NCBI taxonomy): domain Eukaryota; kingdom Metazoa; phylum Arthropoda; class Insecta; order Lepidoptera; family Tortricidae; genus Epinotia; species Epinotia bilunana. The sequence goes on from OX346253.1 coordinate 7,260,549, forward strand.
GGCGGGGCACATAGCACGTAGAACCGATGGCCGTTGGGGTGTAAAGTTTCTCCAGTGGCGACCACGTACCGGAAGGCGCAGCGTGGGTAGACCCCCCACAAGGTGTACTGATGACCTGGTAATGGTCGTGGGAGTCCGCTGGATGCGGGTGACGCAGGACCGGTCATTGTGGCGCTCTTTGGGGAAGGCCTATGTCCAGCAGTGGACGTCTTTCGGCTGAGGTGATGATGACGATTATGATGATGTTTGCTGCCAGTCCATACGTCTAATTGCAATAAAAAGAAGAAAAAAACCTATCACGTACGAAAGAGCAAAACTGTATACAGGTGTGCATAATTATTTTCCACCGTATTTTCACGGAAACGTACGAACGTGTCTTGCTATTTCAGTCAGTCTCGATACAAAAAGTACTGAGGTTGACTGAAGTAGCATGACAAATACGAACGTTTCCGAGAAAATACGAGGGGCACGCTGAAATGATCGGGAATAGAAAAAAACCGATCGAAGATATAACTTAATTATGTTGTTTTAGATGTTTTAAGTATACACTATGTTGATATGAGCGCTTTTGCCAAACACAAAACATTTTATTATGTCGATGATTCAAGGTGAAGATGACATTGAAATGATAGCCAATTTTCGTGCTTTCCGACCGTATTACAAAGTTCAAACCTCGATCAGTCCCGGATAACGTGATATTTAAGTCTTATAGTAATAATTTCTTAATTTGCAAAAAAAAAATATTAATAGCTTTTGACGTTTCTCACCAGAATTTTTGTACAGAAGGTGATCAAAACTCAACACAAGACGCATTTCTTATCTCTATAAAATATGAGGGAACGCAAAAGCTTTCAAACACCATTTTTTTAGATAACGTTGTTCTGTTTCGAGTCTTTCGACATATAGATAACGAAATGTCATGGTATACCACATGCAGATTATGCAAAAAAAAAAAATCTACTACCGGGGCGTATTGAGGAGTTACCACTGGATTTTGAATATTTAGTCCGCAATGTATTGTGTAATTGCTATTGTAATTTACGTGTCAACTGTGTAACTCATAATTCAATAAAATTTAAGGAGAAATTCAATTTGAATAGGGTAGGACCACGTGGCCAGACGGGTCTAAATCGGTCATTGCATCGGGCGCAAATGATTTATACATTTTTTTAAATAGTACCACTGCGCAAATATTGACATTTTATTCTATTATTACAGGTGTTACTGCCTTGGTTTACTTTTTCCCGAATCCAAGCAAAGAAAATAGCGGAACCGGAGACCAATGAAGATCTAATATAATACTTTAAAAAAGGTCTTAATGAAAATAAATGTCCACAAAGTATTATATACAGGTGACATTTTGTTATTATTTTAGAACTGTTGACAAATAAGATTCATTGACTGTACCTAATTATGAAATTAAATGAAATTTATGAAATGAAATGAAACTTATTTATGCATGTGGGCAATGGGTTACAATTTGCAGTTACAGTTGCAGTAAATCTGGTGGACACACCATACCCTACCTTTTCAGGTCAGCATCTAATTACAATTACACTTATTATATTAACTAAACAAAAATAAATCAAATATCAAGAAAGAGTTAACATATACAATTAAGAAGAATCATTCAAAAAGTCATTGATATTATAATAATATTTGTACATGAGAAAGTTTTTAAATAAATCTGTGACTTAAAACTATCGGGTATTTTATTAAAAATTGTGATGCACATGATGTAGCAATTTTTGGAGGTAAGTGCTAGTTTAGCAGCAGGTTTATGTAGCTTATGCTTATACTGTGCTCAAACATTACGGGTACGTATCTGCTGTACTTCTATAACATATTTACATCTACAATCAATAATAAATTCCACGGCGAAAAGATTGTTCAATTTGGCGGCATTTTTTTTTAATAGACTGCTTTGACACAGGTACAGAATATTGACACAACGAAAAGACTGTCTATAGGCGCGTCCAAACGGTCGAGCGCGCGAACAGCATACGGGGCATAAGATAAAGAGAGATAGACAGCAGTCTGTTCCGCTCAATCTCATAGCTTATGTATGCAGTCAACAACGCTTGAAAGTTTAGACGCGGCTATAGGTAGACGGTCAGAGGCTTTTTTAAAATTATTGTGAATTAGGGAATAAAAACACTAGTGTTCAAGTTCAAACATTAGTGAAATTAAGTCTGTTTCCTGATTGGTCAATTTTAATATGTAGCTATATTCTGGTTAGTTGAAAATAATTAAACTTCAATTTAGTACTCCGCCAAGCCACAAGAACATTTCCACATTTCTTTTCCAATTTACCACATGAAATGATTTCCGAGAACAAATGCGTTGATTATTAGAGAAAAACCCAATCGCTGTATGCGACCCGATAATATTTGTTGAGGACTTCCGTTGATTCCACAAGGACCACCTTTGGCACTTCATTAGCTACTATTTCAACGGAAACTTATCAGAATCTGTGATATACTTTTGTATTTTTAAGTACATAATTGAGGAATTCCATAAATCATCTGTGGTCTTCATCATCAATTCCACTCCACCAAATTTATGATTTTCGGGTGTAAAAACACGAGTTATAATAGAAAATACCAAAATCACTACACGCGTGCCTAATATAATTGAGGAGTTCCCTCAATTCCTCATGGATCCCATCATCCAATTGAATTTTTGAAAAAAATGGGACCCACCTGGAAGCATACTTACTAACAAAAAAAATATTTTACGAATGGGCTCATCAATGACGGAGTTCTGAGGTAACAAACATTGTAAAAAAAAATGATAAAAAAAAACAAAAATACAACCGAATTGAGAACCTCCTCCTTTTTTTAAAGTCGGTTAACAAATAGGTACAAATGTTTTTTAAAGGGTTGGGATTGGTGGAGTTAATACGGTAAGTGTGTTTTGATTGGTCAGATTAAAATGTTTTAAAAATGTGTAGGTACATATTTTTCCTAGGGGCTAAATGTACTACTTAACTTTCGAGTTCGCAATATTCTTACGCCCGTGTTTTTCATTACATTTGCGAGGAAATAATAACTACAAAAGACAGAAAAATCTATGTTTCATACATGTAACCGCACCAATCGAATATTGTCGAAATTGACAACTTCACTTCCAGATCAGTGCGAGTAGAGCGCGCAGCTTCAATATTTCAACCAATAACAGAGCAGTATAGTAGTATTCTTGCGGCACGTGGCGACCTAGATTTCTTTTAACCAATCAGAGCAGTATTCTAGTAGCGCGCGGCCAACTAGATTTGCTTAAACCAATCAGATCACACACAAGCCCATAACTCCCTAGAAAATTATGAAAATCCGTAACTCCCGTGGGAACCATTTAGGCCATTGTCCTTCCGTATACAGACATGGAATAACACCATTTACGAGCAAGTGTGATCAAGATTTGAAAATTATTTATTCGTAACTAACAAAGAAGAAAAAGAAACATCTTTCACATGTTTAAACATATTTATCATCTACCTGTTGTAATAAAAAAAATAGGTACCAACTTTATTAATTTATCTTTGGATCCTTCAATACGTCTTGTCATTTCTTATTACGTATCCAATGTCACCCTGTATATGGAATAGGTATATAAACGCAAAAGTTTAAACTCCACTGCGTTTCACAGAAAATAAATAACGGTGAGACGAAATACCTTTTTATTCCTACATATCAAATTTTATAATTGCTCGTTTCACTACCTATACAATGCGAGTGCATAAAAAACGGATGAATCAGACTTATCAGATTCATTCGTACTGTGAAAATATCCCAGTTAATAATGGCCGTAACGAATCTTTTTGTAGGTCAGTCAACGCTGGAGCTGATTGGGTTATGCCGACGATGTTGTTCACTGAACTATGCCAATTCCCAGAGCAAATTGTTAATGGGCACCCAATCAAATTTTGGTGACTAATAACTCATTACACTTTCATTCTCACATTTCTTACTTATCTATCTCTCTTTTGATGTTGACGAAAACCTTTGTTGCAAGCCTTGTACATAAAACTTGGCACTTATAACGTCAATTAACTAGGTAACGATGATTCCAAGCATCACGCACTACTAGTGGTCCTATTGGCGTCTTTAGTAAGCAGATATATTTCGATCTTACAATTAATATTTATCATTTAATTATAATATGCTAGTATTACTAAATTAACTCCGATATATCATGAAAGAATACGACTAGCATCAAGGTAGCTGTAAGGAAAGTAGGTACATAAACGTCTCATTACTTCAGATACCCTATTGTTTACCTTTATTACTTGTATCTAATATTGAAGGAATCATGTAGATTAGGTGAGTGTCGAGCACTGGGACGTTCACATCTCTATTTAACATTACGACATAAAGCCTAAGCGTAGCAAAGCATAGTCCCGAAGGATCTCAACAAAATTAATTGACATAATTTTGCTCCTGCCCCAATTAAAAGTTGAAACTAAGTCCTTCGTTTCATCTTGATTACACGGGCTAAATAAATAAGAACTCATAAGAAAATTTACTTTGGACTAATTTTACGGGTTAATTTTGTTCCTAATTTTAATTTTATTTGTATAGAATTGTAGATTGATTTTTACCTTCCGCTGCTGTGAGTGAAACGTATGGATCGGGTCCTGAACTCCACGCTGGGCTCAATAACCTGCATTTCTGACGGTGAAGTCAAGGCCGCCAAGCTGAAATGGGAATGAGCTAAATGTTGGCTAAACTAGCCACGGGGTGGGTGACGCACCTCAGAATCGGCACGAGTCGAACTCGTGAGGGGAAAGCAGTGCGGAACTTTGAAAAAAAAAAAAAAAAAAAAAAACGAAAGGCTTGTACTCTATTATTCATTGTTGAGACTATAATTTCTAATTCTTGAATAGTCATTCATACACTAAAGTTATAACAAAAAAATATTATATATTCGACGTGCATTTGATTAATCTGAATCGTTTTTGTTTACCAATCAATGATCGCGACATAAAAGATATGAGTTTTATATTTACTTTTTTAATTACATCACTCACCTTTACATGGATAGTGTTTAACTGTTCTAATAACTATTAACAACTATCAACTGAACCCATGTAAATCTGGAATATTTCAATAATAATCTACATACTATAACGTAATAATGTCATGCAATAAGTGGTTAATACGAGTTCCCATAACAAGCACGGCTAAACTTTGTTATTTCCCCAAGGTGGAGCGTGAGCGGAATCAGTTCTTGGGCAGGAAAAACTATTTCCCGGGCTAATTGCTTCCATGCTGACTCGACTTACGGGACACGTGCACGGAATACCAATCAGGGATTTGTATGGGTTAAGCAACGGATCATATTTTTTACGAGCATTTGTTAACTCCACGTGCATATAACAGATGATACAGAGGCTCTAGTATAAGTTTTACCGAAACAAAACGTTACGATCGCGTTTGCGTTTTACCCTCAATTTGTATGGGATTTGACGGCTAAACGCAAACGCGGTCGTAACGTTTTGTTTCGGTAAAACTTATACTAGAGCCTCTGCTTTATGTTAGTTCTGAGAACAATGCACGGTTGGTGACTCGATCGAAATAACGCATAAATCACTTAAGTATTAGAACTTCTTGAATTGAGCATTCTAAATAGACGAAGTCAACCTGGGACAGCGGAATGTCATTACGTTTTGGTTTGCACCAGCCCAACGAGGAAATTCCTGCACCTTACTGTCGACTGCAGTAGCGCAGTCATAATTACTAAATAATTCGTTTTTATATGTATTGTATTGCATGTATGTTAGGCTTTAAGGTTTTGTTGCTATGGGCCGTAGATGCCTGAAATAAATGGTTTATTTATTTATAATAACACCACTACTTGGTCTGTAGATTGGTATGGTGTTTTGTACCTGGTAATAAGTAAGGTTACTAGAGCTACCGATGACGTGCTATGTGGGACACAATGAATCCTTAAGTCAATAATGGGTCGGCAACGCTCTGACGACTTATATACTACCATGTATAAAAGCTATTATGCATGCTTGTTTGTGACCCTCCTGGGGGCCTACAAAAGTTTTTCTTCGGCATCTGTCATTCCCCTACATTTTATTATTTTCTATTGGCGTTAGCGCTTGTCGATTGTAACCTTGTCTACTGCCCCTGGTATCAAAAAAATCTATCCGATCTATCCCTACTCACTTGTGAAAAAAACGAATAAGTGCTTCCTTACATACAAATTAAGCCTTTTACGTATAATAAAAGGGGTGTTTATTGAACACTAAACTCAGGAGCAGCCACTTCTACTTTGTAAAATCAATTAGCACCGACGAGAACAAACTAATACATACATTTAAACCGGGAGAGAATCAATGGCACTGGAAATCCAATCACATTGGAAACAAGGATTTTGCGAAGATCCCAGAACTATTTATAGAGGAGAATGGTAAGGCACGAAGTGATCGGCATCTGTTACTACAATATTAGCCAAGTATAGTCCTTTAAATGTTCGACTCATTCCATATAATGCCTTCTCATAGGGATAACAATCATCAATTCGTAAGTAGGTATATTACAGTCTTTTAAAGTTGGCAACACACGTACAGGAATACTTTTTGCTTTTCCACAAGCCCGGTATCATACCTAAATACTTTGACTAAGTACACGTTATCTTAGTATAACGTTCTGTGCGCTTACAGCTGAAGTGCGATACGACCTTTCAAGTTATAATGGTATATTTACGTAGATAGTAGATACCTACTTAATTTACCTCTAAAATAAGAAAGTAATTTATTCCCTGACACAAATGTGTAAGTATTGGCGATTTTCAATCTCCGAAACACTCAAAGAAGAGAAGTGATAATAGTTCGTTCGCTGCCAGAAAGATGAACTAAACAATCATAATGATAGACAAAGTGGCTGAGTGTGCTCCGGGCGTGGACTCTGCTGTGTTCTAAAACTATGTCCAAGACCACCGGGGATGGGCAGCAGCATCCTTAAAGTACGGTAGAATTACTGCGATCGCCAACCTGCTGCAGTGTGACCATTTGTGGCAGAATCCTGCCTATTTGGTTCATGCTGCCGATTTACAAAAGAAAAATTACAGTATTATTGCAGTATATTGGATCAGCAAGGCAACATGCCTCCAGACAATAGCAATTATTCAGCTTCTGATAAATTGGGGCTGACAAATTCTATTTTTTATTGTATTAAATTTATTTCATCACACTGGCGCGGCCTGCGGTGGCGGTCAAAAGTAAATTTAACAGCTAATGACAAGTTTAATATTGACCGTCGCCGCCTTGAGAAGCTTAAGGTGTGGCAGATTTTGGCAAATTTTTTACTCAGTCTGTGGCGAATTCGCCACTTTTGAGATGTTCACAGCCTGCATGCCAAGCGAGGCGATTATGGCATTAACCCCCATAAGTGCACTGGGGGAGATCTATGTCCAGCAGTGGATGTCTTCGGTTGATATGATGATGGTGATGGCTAAGTATAAATATAATAATCATGCAAACCAGGAGATAAAAAAGGATAAGAGAGTAACTAAGTAATTGAAAATTGCAAAGAGGTGGGTACATTTTCAGCTCTTGTATATTGATTGGCGGCGTCAATCGTATTAAGCCCTGCTGGATATAATTAGGCAGTGTAAAATCGCGTCCATATAGTAGGCATTTAAATACTTGACAAGTAGGTATAGTTAATTTGCCACCTTCGCTGGTATTTTGCCCTTATATTCCAAGTCAACATTCCAATTAGATTGAAATGTAAAGTCATCAACGGTAACAACTTTATTCATAAACATTCAATATTATAAAAATATTCATGCGCAAGTTGAATACATTTTTGATACTTCATTATACGTCAGACAGGACAAACAGTGCCATAATTTAACAAAAGCCTTTTAATGAATGGAAATATTCAGATTAAAAGAGTTTTATGTGAATAAGTAGGTACTCATTGTTATTACGCTTTAAACTATCGGTTTAGATTGTTTCATAGGAATCTTGGGTATCAAAAAATACTATAGTATTTTACTAAACTGCAATAATAAGGTACCTACTATATATAAAATAATTTCAACGAGAAATTGGTTCTGTATTATTATATTTGCCCTCTTTTACGAGATCGTCTAGCTTCATATGAAATGGCCATTCACATGTACTCGTATAGGAATTCGCGTCTATAATATTGCCTAGCTAACGGTAAACAACAATTGTATCCTAAAACGAATACGAGTAACTAGAATAGATATTTACAAGGAAAAATCGTTATAATTTTCAACAATAAAGAGGAACCATCTCAAAAATCCACCATTCAGCGACCAATCTAGATGTGTTTAGAAGACCCCCCTGAATATTCCGATTCTAGACTGAAGAAAGATAGTGATGATCGAATCGAGGTGCAATCGGAGGAATAAGTGTACCCCGCCTGGTAACTAACTATCCAAAACAGGAATTAAGTCGCATGCTGCCACTGATACCTATAGCGATAAGGACGGAAAGTATCTAGCCGTTTGTTTGTCACTGACACTAAATCTAAAATTCAGTTTGTAATTGACTCAGGGTTAGAATTGTGTGTTTACCGTTTGGAAACTTGCGTGCGCAAAAACATCGGCGGACGGACTTATGAATTGTTCGCCGCGAATAATACAGTTATTGCAACTTACGGGTATTTGAGTGTATCACTGGATTTTAGTTTACGGCGCACTTTTGTTTGGTGTTTCGTAGTTGCAGACGTAAGCAAGCCGATTATAGGCGTAGACTTCTTATCCTATTACAATTTGTTAGTGGCTGTTCGAAACTCGTGTTTGATAGATATTTAATACGACTTTGCTTACATCGGCAGCGTTTGGTCTGCATTAACGCACCGGATTGTTTAAAAATAGCGCGACAGGTATTAGAAGACATGAAACGTACTGGTATCGCATGGAGATCTGGAAGTGCCGGGTTCTCTCCCCTCCATCTGGTTCCTAAAAAAGATAACGGCTGGTGCCCTTGTGGGGATTACCGTGCGTTTATTATATACCAGACCGATACGCAGTACGCAACATCGCCGATTTTTCGCACTATCGTTTTGGTTTTTATGTAAGAAGATAATTTACATTAACTTAATTAAATCTACAAAATGCCCTAGGGGTACCGAGGATGCTGACGGCATTTTTTCGCTGAATTGTAATGTTGGTATGTTGTGCGAGAAAGCCGCCATTCGGTCAAAAGTTACATCGACCAGACGTTTTGCGATTCTAGGAAATAACTTAGGTATGTATGGATATTCAGAAACTGACACATACTTTTATGATTAGTAAGCATGTTATTTCTATCAGCTCTAATTACAAATTTGGTCATTAATCAGAACAACTAACTTCCTCCACAGAGTATCCCGCTTCAGCAAATTCTTTGTCTGCCAACTGCGAACTCTTTTTCACCAACATAGTTTAAATGAGTTGAATCGACTTTCAGCTTTTTGCGGTTGCTGCCGCTGTGGCTTGTGTTTGAGATATCGGTTTTAACAAAAGGTTTTAGGATATTTCAACGGTGGTGAGTTCGAAACAATGAGTTTATCTGTATCCTTTTATTTCACAACATATACAAATGGGATTATGCCCTCCGTTTAGCTTTTATGTACGCACTTTATTTTTCTCCCAATAGTTTTACTAGATTGGTTTGGAGACTATTCATCCCTTTTTCATATTTATACTCAAAGTCACATAGACCTAACCAATCCAATACCTAGACGAAGATGTCAGTTGTATGTAACGGGTAATCTCCGGTACCTTCGGAATGAAAATAGGTCACATTTTAACCTGCGGCTTTGCCTGCGTTATTTATTCTCCGCACGAGCAATTATTTAATACATGAACCCAAATACTTTTATACTATTTTTATTAACCCTCACTTATTATGTTCTGAGTTGGTCTCAGTTTGTATAAATACATGGTGTCCGAAACAAATGCCGGCTGGTTCGTTAAGTGTCGAATTTTTCGATTGATTTAATTTATCGGTCATGACGTCAAAAACTTGCACCAGTTCGTGTTCGTACGCGAGCAGCATGACCATTGACCGGCCTAAACACTATAGGTACCTGATTGTAATGTATAGCTGCAATGAGATCAAATTAGAGCACAGGTTTTTAATCATTATCAGCATATCAGCCGAAAGACGTCCACTGCTGGACATAGGGCTCCCCCAAAGAGTGTGACGAGTTGAATAAAGGCTCTGAATGATGTATGGCTCCAATGTACTACTCATAATTTCACAACTAGCCAGGCCAAACCTATGTTCGGGACAGTTTTCGGCGATACTCTTCTAAGACTGAAACGTATTTGCTTGAATTTGAGACTTTCAGTAAGACAACCATATCTAATTGTTCTTAAATCTGTGTAATCAATGACCTAAGTAGGTACGTTAGAAAACTAACGCCAGAGAGCCTTTCGGTCGACTTTTATCAGCGTCTCTAACTAAAATTGATCAAACGTTCGAAGCCTCGCTCCCAGCGTGGAGCATTTTCCCAGATCTTGTTTATTGAGCCGTGCAAATGATACTCGTTACCAACTCTCGTTAGAAACGAATTAGCCGTTTTTGCGTCTTTGTAACTAGGAAGTTACGGGACAATCTTAAATTACCGTCAGATTTCGTGGACAGATCTGAATATCTAACAGAGTTCTAAATATGAAGTAAAGTAATGAATATATAAGGGACCTACATTTTATTATGCTAATTGTATATATAGTCAGAAAATAACTAGTAATACCGAGCGATCAGAATAACTGCACTCGAGATTATGTACAGGGTATAGCTGGCTCTTGACTATATTTTCGTGGACAAATAAAAACACTGCACATAGCTGACTTTCAATTATAATATTTTTTATTATATAATATTAATTTAAAGTTTTATGAATACCAGCTATACGAGCAACCTGTTTCGACTCAAATCACCGCTCGTCTCTAGTGTACCTAGAACTTACATACTTCCCATAAAATTAAAAACTAGCAGCGCTCTCTTAGCAGCAAATTACAAATCTTAAAGACGACCATACAAAGCGTCTTTTGACATTCGCAGGCTATTTCAACAAACTTATGTAACAATGTGGCTTTCCATTTGCGCGAAATTCCCCATTTCCTAGAATAAACCTGTATAAACTAGAATAATTTGAGAATAATCGTTTTCCCAAAGTATCACGTGACAAACACACGGAACAATTGACTCCTGTAAAATAAACGAACTAGTTTTCCGAATGAAAAATTCAAAAACAAAAGCCAACGCAATAGCGACATTCGACATGCAGTAAAAAGCCAACAAAAAACTATCAAACAAAAATGGAAAATCTGTTTCCAATGTACGCTAAAATAGCCGAATTCCATTGAAAAATAAAACTTCATAGTTCCAATATTTCGATATTGCATTGCGGTAGGTGGCAGCGAAGGCTTCTTATTTTGCATAAATATGGGATCCTGAATCGTACTGGTTTCACTTTGGTTTTACTTTAACCTCACCATCATTATCTACTTCTCTGTACGTGTAATGGAAAGAAGTATTATGTATTTCAAATATTACATGAAAGAAACGATATAAGTTACATCCATAGGTTAGGCGCAAGATATAATATACATGTACCTAATGCGCTGGTCAATATCGTTATCCTCATTTTGTTATCATGAAGTGTTTATATGTTTTGTAAAAAGTCATCTGTTACTACGCAAGTCTCATGTTTTTAGAATCATTTGATATTACTAAGAAACTAGGGTAACAGAAATCGAAGAGTGAATCTGTTCAAGCAAAGAAGCTGCATATTGTATCCGAGTCTGATTTCAAGTTACGATCCTGAGCTTAGCTTCCAGAATTACGTTTTACGTATGTTTGTCACGTATGGACCTAACTTTTTGCGGGGAACGTTGAAAGAGATAGGCGCGCTTGATAAAATATTTTATTGTAAATTAATTTTAGGTGTTATTTTGTACATATTTAGTCTTAATTTTAATTTAAATTCATAGTTGGTTTGGTTATCGGTTTGGTGCGCTTACCCAGTCATGGGGAAGCGTACGGGAAAGCGTTCTCGGTTGGAGGGCTTGGAGCCGGAGCCAGATCTTCAATCTGAAAGTAGTTCTGATGCGGATACAGGTGCGCCCTCGGAGCGCATACTTGCAAAAAAGATGACAAAGAGAAGTATACTCCTTTCAGGGCCAAAAGTTATTACAGGTTGTATGACGAAAATTCAGCTAAGAAAGAATTCATTGTTTTTCTGAATCACAGAGAGGACCATAAATTTTCTGACAAAGATAGACTTGCTTTGTCCAATGCAATCCGAAAGCATTCCGTGTCCGGCGTGATGCATCTAAGAACAATTAATGCATACAAAGTTGGGATTATGTTTGATCTCCCAAACCACGCCAATGTCTTCCTAAAAAATGAAAAATTATTAAATGAAATTCACATGTATGCTTCAATCCCAGCATCTGAGACCGAGGTCACGGGTGTTCTCACTTCAGTGCCGATTGATTATTCGAACCAGAAGATTTTCCAATTAATAGCTTCTAGTAAAAAGGTGATAAGCGTAAGACGGTTTATGCGGCGGTTAAAAGACACGCTGGGTATCGTCTCAATGGTTCCAACTCAGACGGTTGCCGTGACTTTTGCCTCTGTACAGTTGCCTGAATATGTAACACTTGACCATTGGAGGCACGAAGTAGGGATCTATATTCCTCCAGTAAAGCAATGCCTTCGTTGCATGAAATTTGGACATATAGCAAAGTATTGTAAAAATAATGAAGTATGTTCAATTTGTGCAGAACCTCATAATTTCAAAAATTGTAAAAAGGCTAAAACACAATGCGCAAACTGTGGTGGGGATCACGTGGCTATATCTGCTGCATGTCCAATTAAAAAACAGAAAATTGAGGAAAATAAGTTAAAATCACGTAGTGCTAAATACTCCGATTTGTTTTGTGACGTTGCATTTCCGCAGCTCGGCTCAAAATATATTGACACCCACCTAAGTAATCTGACCAAATCTGACAGATTTATGAATCTACTTGTGGAAGCTATAGTTAAAATTTGTGCTGATAAAGAAACGCTAATAAATTCTAATAATATAAAAGAAACACTTAAAAACACTTTCAGGAAACAACTTTAATTTTTTTATTTATGGACATATTGAACATAGTGCAGTGGAATGCTCAGAGTGTAATAAGCAATAGGCTAATCTTTACTAGATTCTTATATGAAAACAACATTCACATAGCAATAATTTCTGAAACCTGGTTAAAACAACATCAAAAATTTTCAATTAAAGGATACAATGTCATTAGAAATGACTGTGGTAATAAACACAATGGTGTAGCAATACTTATTCATAACAATATAGTATATTCTGATATTAAAACTTATTTTGACAATGCTCTACAAAATATCTGTGTACAAATAATTATAAACAACAAGAAGTTGAGTGTAGTAAGTTTTTATAGTCCATCAAATTCTGATCCCCCATTTAATAAAAGTAAATTTGATGCTTTGATAAAATCTATTCCGCAGCCAATGCTTTTTGGAGGCGATCTAAATGCTCATCATATGTCATGGGGCTGTGTTGATACATTGCCTCGAGGTAGAGATGTCTTAGATATTATTGATGGCAATCACTTGGTTCTTTTAAATAATGGTCAAACTACTACAACTGGTTCTTCTTCTTGGCGTCCTAATGCTCTGGATTTAACTTTCGTTTCTCCATCATTGGCACTTTCATGTGATTGGACTGTTATGGATTGTCCTCTTGGCAGCAGTTATCATTTGCCTGTAATGATAAAAATGATAGTTGGTAATGAAAATAGCTCACAAAGTAACCCAATATGAAATAATGTACATTTGCCCATTCACCCAAATTACAAACAGGTGAATTGGAAAATGTACAGGCAATCAGTTGATTTTTGTTTGGCTAATATTGATTTTGAAAATATGTCTTCGATAGATGCGCTCAATCTGTTTTGTAATATTTTGCGATCTACTGCTGTAGAGTCCATCCCTAGACATAGGTCTTTGAATAGTTCTAATACGTGTACACCAAAATCTTTGAAATTTCCCCGGCTGCCTTGGTGGAATCAAAAGTGTTCAGAAGCTGTACTTAATTCAAAACTTGCTTATATAAAATTTAAAAGTGAACCTAGTGAAGAGAATTATATAGAATTTAAAAGACTTCGAGCTCTTAAAAAGCTTGTTCTTAAGACTGAACGGCGTAATAGTTGGATAAATCTGTGTAACTCATTTAACCGGTGCACTCCTTTGACATTAATATGGAATTACATGCGGAAATTTAATAAAACATTCACTTCAAAACACGCTAGTAATAATAGTTGGATATCAGATTTTCTTAAGAAATACACTCCTGATTTTGTGCTGAATGAGTCAGAAAATGATAATGATAAGTATCTTACTGAACCGTTTTCTTTGCAAGAGCTTAAATCTGCCCTATTTTCAAGAAGAGATACATCCTTTGGTCTTGATGGAATACCATATATTTTACTGAAAAATTTAAGTTCACAAAATCTAAAGACCTTTTTAAATGTATTAAATCAGCTGTGGGAAGAAAATTTAATTCCTGATGATTGGAAAACAGATTGCTTGGTCCCAATTTTAAAGCCTGATAAAGATAAATTGTTACCCGACTCATATCGACCCATAGCACTCACATCTTGTGTAGGAAAGGTTTTTGAACAGCTTCTAAAGCAACGGTTGGAATTTTTTGTCGAACAAAATGGTCTGTTACCCTGCAATCAGTTTGGTTTTCGTATAGGTCGATCTTCTCGTGAGAGTATTTGTCAGTTGCAACTTGATGCACTTAACAGCATATATAATAATCAGTATCTTCTTTCGGTATTCTTTGACATTGCAGCTGCATTTAACAGTGTCAATATTTCCGTTTTATGTAGAGAGCTGTCAATGATAGGGTTACCTGGCAAAATAATAAATTTCTTACAAATGTTTTTAACAAACAGGAAGGTTTTTGTTAAATTTAACAATCACTTATATGGCCCAAGATTATCTTCTTTAGGAGTTTGTCAAGG
Organism: Epinotia bilunana; assembly: GCA_947049275.1. NCBI lineage: Eukaryota > Metazoa > Arthropoda > Insecta > Lepidoptera > Tortricidae > Epinotia > Epinotia bilunana. Next base: position 7,275,576 of record OX346253.1, read on the forward strand.
AGGTATCTTATCCCCTTTAATTTTTATTTTGTACATTAGGAGACTAAATCTTATTTTAGGAACAAAAGTTAAAAATCTGCAGTATGCAGATGATTTGGTTGTTTACGTGTCAGGATCTGATTTAAATCAATTAGCTTTGACCATTAATGAGGCATTAATCATCTTACATAAATACTTTGCTTATCTGAACTTAGATGTAAATTCGACTAAAACCAAAGTTTTAATTTTTGGTCGCAAAAGCATGTATTTGCCCATAGTTTTGTACAATGACATACCACTGCCTATTTCGTATGATCTAATAAAGTTTTTAGGTGTTATATTTACTTCAAAACTTTCCTGGATAAAATATGCTGACAGTATTATAACCAAAGCTAACAAAGCATACAATGTGTTAAAATCGCTGTGCGCTACTTCATGGGGTGCAGACCCCAAAATATTGTTAATCTTGTATAAGTCTCTAGTTCGAAGTCATATGGAATATGGTTTTCTATGTTTTGCTGGAGATGATAAAATTGTAAATTCATTCGATAAAATACAAAACAAATGTATGCGGACAATACTGGGTGCATTTAAAACTAGTCCTATCGCTGCTATGCAAATTGAATCGAATCTTCCTCCTATTCATATTAGATTTCGTTATTTAAAAGAAAGATTTATTTTAAAGTTATACAGTTTGCCTAAGAACGATCTTCTTCACAACTTGATTTCTTTCCAATCAGCGCCTTTTCAAAGGCACATGTATGTTCTTCAGGATTTTACTTCTTTCTTTCACTCTTTGCAGGAGTTAAATATACATCTTGATAATGACCTTCTTCCCTGTTACACAGGCTCTTTTAAGAGTAAATATCCCGATATAAAAATTGTAATAGATTCAAAGTTGACTTCCAAAGAGGAGGCTTATTTATTGTTGTCAGTATGGTCTAATTGTAAATTTATTTATACGGATGGTGCCAAAAATAATAATGCTGTTTCCTTTGCAATTTATCAACCTGAAATTAATAAAGGTGTTGGGTTAAATATCAATAAAAATGCAAGTATCTTTACTGCTGAAGCAACATAATCAATATAGTAAAGAATGGGTCATAGTAAGTGATAGTATGAGTGTTTTAATAAGTTTATCGAGTAACAAAATGAATGCTAGCACTTGCTATCTATTTTTTTCCATTAAAGAATTATGGTTAGAACTATCTTTAATTGGTATTAAAATAGATTTTGTATGGGTTCCTCCCATAAAGGAGTTTCTGGTAATGAAAACGCTGACTACCTAGCTAGAACTATTGCTAATGCATCTGACTTGTCCCTGGTTCCCGACAGCAGGGACTTAGCTGTGACCTTGCCATATTCTGATATTATAAGTAATCTAAAACAGCGTATGACTGTTCTTTGGGGAAGACATTGGTATCATTTTACAGAAGTTGAGAATAAGGCTCATTTGTATGCTTTGTTAGATAACCAAGTTAATAGTAAGCCTTGGTTTTGTAAGTTTAAAACTTACATGCACCGTAGGTTTTACACCATAATTACTCGTATGCGCATTGGTCATTGTCGTTTAAATTTTCATCTCCATCGTAAAAACTTTGTCTCTTCTCCTTATTGCGATCATTGTCAAAAGCAAGAGGTTCAGTCTATAGACCACGTTCTGTTTAGTTGCTCATCCTTTGGCATTCAGCGCCTAGTGCTGATGGATGAGTTGCTTGAGATTTATGGAGCTTCTAATCGAATCCCGCTTTCAGTAACTGATTTATTGAAGGAGTCGTCTACTTATTTACCTTTGTTTAATTTTGTACATAATACTGTGTGTATGCTGTAAATATGATGCTAAATTTAAAACTTGCTTAAAATTGTATATATTTTTATTGAAGCATTGTGTATTTTGTTGGTCAAATGACTTTAAGTATATTGGAATGTCTGGATGAGGTGTAAGCTTTATTGAAGAGCTAAATATTGGATTTGACGTTTTTATTGGAACATACTGAAGACTTTATTACTGGATTTGACTTCATGAATTGGATTGGAACAACTGAAGACTTACTTTTTGGATTTGACACATATGTTGATAATACTGATGACTTAATATCTAGATTTGGTCATATGAATTGGAAATAACTGAAGACATATTTATTGGACAAGAGACTTCTGATTTGAAACTACTGAAGACTTTATTACTGGATTCGTTCAAATGAAATTATACTTACTGAAGACTAGGCAGTATGGCCCATGGTCTTAACCTGTCCGAATGGACGAATTATATAAAAACAAAAAAAAACTAACTTTTTGCAACGCTGTAAAGGAGTCACTTAACGTAAATACACGTTTTAAGACCGCTGGGCCTCAAAACATTAAGTAAATAATACATACACTTTATGTTTAAACTATGTTGATTTCCCAAATAAATCAAAATAAACAGATTTAAATTAACTATTTGGGGGCTCCAAATAGTTGATTAGTAAAGCTTAAAAAGAAAGGTAATATTTTGATAGATGAATTCTCACGAACGCGGGTTGGCCATATATGTGCCTGTAGCTTGTCCCTCGCATTTCAACATGCGGGACATCAATCGATAGTTCTTTACAAAGAAAAGTAAAGTTTCTTAGCAACCGTCAAATCAAACATACGAAAAATATCATAGATACAACACTTTTACCAATTACTTTCAGCAGACCTATAAACAGAGTAGACATTGATGGATGGTTTTGCCGAAATAATTACACTCTGTCGTTTTGTGCTTTATTTTAAAAGGCAGGAGGTATTAAGCAGTAGTGCAATCACATTGAATGGTTCGGGCCATCTTAGTGGCGGGGTTTCTTGGTATTGACCTTATTTTGGATTTTGAAGACAGGACACACTAGGCTACAAAAAGTCTAAACAAATTATGTGAACAATATTTTTACAATACCCACTCAAAATAATAAAAACGAATCCTGGTGAATGGTGTCCTGGCGTCCCGGCCGATAAGCAAACTGTCCCGGTTTAAAAATCATAGTTAATAGAGAGCTGGACTTGGTAAACAGTAATATACCTACAATAAACGCGACTAACTAGCTAGACTAATCGTACGTGGATAGATAGAACGACGAAGGTAAGCGCTGACACTTGTCCGTTCACGTTTCACGAATTTACGTCAACAGTGTCAAAACATTTCAAATTACAATGCCATGCATAGATGAGAATGATGTTATATTTATGTTGTTGTTTATATTTTGTGTTTATTAAAAAAATAACATTGTGTTAATTTTATGTTTGTTGATGACATAGTGTGTGAAAAATGTCTGCACACAGATACTTAATACTTTAGTTAATGTTGATTTCGTAAAAATATGTTTCTTTATGAATATTTTTTAAAATTATCAGAATTAACACATTCAGCGGCAGCGCATGCTAAACGCTGCGCTCGTAGCCGAGAACGTGCATTTTCGCCTTGGTAGCGGAAAGCGCCAATAAACATAAAACCCGAAGAAAAAAAAACCGACTGGCGGGTCGCTGACATTGAATGGCTGTGTTAAAAGTTGTTTTGTGTTAGGAAAGGACTAAATCTGTAAAGTTACCTATTACTGTAATACAAGTTGGTTTTTTTCCACCTTTACTAGTTTTTCTTTAAATGTCCCGGTCTGAGTACCCACACTTATGGCAACCCTATGTTAATATAATGAAATACTGGTCTGAATCGAATACCTGGCGACTTTTTTTTTCACGCCCTCTCCAATTTCCACTCCAGTCCAAGTTGGCTCAGTTTGGGTTGCACAGGGCAGTTCCACGACGCTTCGGGAGCACAAATACCGCGAGCCATCCGGTTGCCTGACGGACACCGAAATTACGCGCCATTGCTTTAACTATAGGTAGTGTGTACTTCACCTGCTACGTACTTACTGATAGAAACTATTATTTGAGTGTGAAAACTACGTTTGAATACAAATTTTCTTTTCATAATTATCATGAATAGAAATCCAATCTGACAACTACGAGTAAGCATGACTTTTATAAAACGAATGTTTTATCTCACCTTGGTGAAGTAATGAACACGGCCATGATGATTTTAAATGAATGAACTCTAGATGCAAGTAGACTATTAATTTTTGCATTACAAGCGGTAAAACTTACTAGAACGAACTATCTCAAATACTGGTTTAAATTAAATCCCTTGACTGGGACAGTGTAAATGCAGCTTTATCCAGCCCAGCCACGCGATTTGTCACCGGCTCAGACGGTTATGACAAGCCTCCAATATCAGATAGCGAAACATTTCGTAAGAGGCACCAAGTGTGACATTTCAAAATATCTTCCCATGTAGGATTTTGCTTCACTTGATATTAATCGGTCCTTTAGAATTTAGATAATCAGGTTAAATGAAAACGAGTATGTTGTAAAGTATCAGTGCGCTTAAACTTTCATTTTGTTACTGCACCTAACGTTTATTAATTGTATAGCTTGTCAAAAATTATCATTGTGAAAAATTACCCCGACTTGAGCTCCATAGTACCTACAAGATATAGGAAAAAATTAAAGTGATTCAAATGAAAACAATACATGTCATAAAGGTTTAAAGAAACTTACCATAAGATGTTTTTGTTTTCCAAGTTAGGTCACTTTGAACTTCCTTCAGGAATATGCCTTTTACGTGCCTCTTGCAATATTTTTCATCCATCAGGTAATTGATATAAAAAGGGAGATGATTTAGCCACTTTATTGTCATAGACTAGTTGCAAATTGAAACAGCGTTTTTTTACAATTGTAACTAACACAAATGCATTTTGAGCACAAAAACGAGATTCAGGGTTTTTTTTTCGAAAACCAGTCCGTGATAGTTTTTGCATTTTTATATGCTATTATTCTTATAACTAGCTGCCCGACCCGGCTTCGCACGGTTAGTAACGCACGGATAATTCTTACTACCCGTTGTCCTATTACCCGTTTTCCCGTAGGAATGAAGCATTTTCCCGCGGTAAAAAGTAGCATATAGCATATAGTAGCCAGTCCAGTAGTTTCGGAGCCTATTCAATACAATCAAACAAACAATCAAATCTTTCCTCTTTATAATATTAGTGTAGATATGTGAAATTCCTATTCCATGTAGGTACAGATTTTTTAAAGATACATTTTAATGTTTTCGAATTTTCACTTTTCTTAGACTCATGATATGAGCTTAAGTACTTGTCGTCCTTCATTACTAAAGTATAATAACATCTAAGGCATAGCTGAATTTAACATTGAAAACACAACTTATGTACAAATAAGTCAACTCTGTACTAAGAAGTGATCACACAGACAAACTGTTCCGACAGTTTTGTGGGACCCTGTTCATCATTAAGTTTATATATTCTGTTTATTAAAAAATATATCAAATTTTCACCCTCGTAAACTGCAAATTTCGTCATAATCGTTGGTGCCGTTTTTAAGAAACGTGGTTACAAATAAATGTACTAGTTTAATATAGGATAGAATCTGTAGTTGACTGCATCTTTGCGATCATCGTAGGAAGGATTTAAACGAAGGCAGTATTATTTTGTACTTTTAGTAGGTAGCTAAAATAAAAAAAGTATTTCTTAACCTAAATATATTACACCAACGTTATGACAACTAAATAGCTTCTTGTTGCATGAGACCGTTCAACAATTATTCGTTTTCGTTGTCACTGTCAATATAGCTGTCGTCCGACGCGATGCACGACGGCTAGTCACAGCAATCCATTCGTAGATTGACCAATCGCATCCATTTGTGTTGGGTAATTGGAAATAGGCTGATATTTTGGGTAGCTGTGATTGGATGCGCAGTTCACAATGCGCATAGGTACAAAAGGCTACGTCCGGGTGCAGACAGGCGGCTTGCTTAGCGTCTAGAGCCCAGGGAGTCACTTAGCGAGTAGCATAGTTAAAACGAGCGTTACAGAATTTTCGCGACAGGCCGCACTGCGCGCTTGGCGCCTAGCTAGTCGCTTAGCGTTATCGAAGTAAATAATTGTTTTTTGTCACGAGTCGCGAGGCGAGGCTACTGGGCTCTAGATGCTAAGCAAGCCGCATGTCTGTGCGGACGTAGCGTAAGGCAGGTTCGTGTAGGTACAACGACGAGCGAAGCCAGGTGGAGTGTTAGGTAGAACTGCGACAGCGCGCGAGCCGAGCGAGCGAATCGAGCGTACCGCGCCAGCGGCCAGCGAAGCGCCAGAACCGATTTTTCTTATTAATTAACTTAGTGAAAGCGTTTATTCATTAGGAAAAAGAAAAATTATGAGTTGAACTATGTTCTTAGTTATGATATTAGTATACTAACAAAATTATGATGTATGTCCGTTATAGAAAAAACTGTTATGAGAAACAAAATTATGAGTTCCAGTCTGTTCAGAGTAATGAAATTATGAAGATTTTTTTTATGAAAACCGTCCATTATGAGTTCTGATGATAGTTATAGAAATTTAGGAACAAACAAGTTTCTGTCAAAAATTTCATTTTTGGTACAAGCTTTTATTGCCGACTGTACTTTTCTGTATACCATCATCCCATAAAAAACATTCCATGTAAAAAAGAGGCCATGTCTCGGAACTCTTCCACCGCAAAAAGTTGTGAGATATTCGGTAGTACCAAGTCTCAGGCATTCTTATTATTCTTTGGCTCCTGGCAATCACACGAATATACTGCATTTATGGATTTTTGCATACCTAAAACTATGTAGTAACTATTGTGTGATTGCCAAGTCACAAAATTTTATTCCTTCACTTTCTCTCATCTCACTTCTTTTTGTAGGTTATTGTGTCAATATCCCATTCTTGATTTTTTGTGGGATTCGTATATGGGATTTCAAAGTTATTTATGCAGTTTATTTTTTGCCCCATTCACTGCAAATATAACTTTGTAATCAAATAAAGATACTTCAGACCTTCGATTTTTGACATCAAATGAAGCGGCCCACCAAGTTGAATATTTTTTGTAAAGGCGGTATAGATATATCTCTAATAGTTTGGTTAGGCTCTTGTGTTTTCTAATTAGGGTCACCAGGTACTCCAGATCTTCGATTATCCTAGTTTTTGTAGTTTTCCCTTTATGTGGCCATTAAATCCTAACTCTGTGCTAAATTTCAGCTCTCTGAGTTTATGGGAAGTACTAGTTCTATTTTGATGATCATGAGTGAGTGAGTGAGTGAGTATCATAAATGCAAAACTTTGCTTTCGCTTAACTAAATGACCTACAGACTTGAAATTTTGGATTTTAAGTATGTGATTATAGCTTACTGGATGACGAAAATTTCTGCGTTCTGGTCTTATCCAGAGGTTCTCAAATAGGGGCCTGAAAATGCGGCGAAATGGTTTCAGTAACGGATGGTACGGCAGTGTTTGCTTCGCGCTCGACTTGGCGGGGGCACTGCCGTGCCCCGAGATCAACTACTCATTAAGACAATTTTAACGAGCCCGAACTCAACGGGGTTATGTCGGTTAAGTACTGAATTCCCATGGCCACCCTCTATCTCCATCATCAGATCAGCTCGATGGTACCATAATATTAAATTGTCATCCAAACTATACTTATACCCCAAATTTCAGCGGTCACCGGGAAGTGGGTCAAATTTAACTTGCAAGATTTGATTACAGACAGACAGACAACGGGACAGGTGAAACTAAATAAAAGCTTGTAAGAAGGTATGAATAATAAGTTTCTGCCAAAAAATTCATTTTTGGAACAAGCTTTTATTACAGTCTGTACTTTTCTGTATACCATCATCAACTACTCATTGAGACGATTGTAACGAGCCCAAACTCGATGGGGTTATATGGTTTTATTACGGAGTTCCTATGGCCACCTTCCAGCTCCACGTCATCATAATATTGCATTGTCACGCGATTTGCATATTCGTGCAAAATTTCAACTCAATCGGAAACCGGGAAGTGGATCAAATTTAACTTGCAAGATTTGATTACAGACAGACAGACAGACAACGGGACAGGTGAAAGTAAATAAAAGCTTGTAAAAAGTATCACGTTTCGGGTGCGACGAGACTAGATGTCCATAATGGAATTTCATACGATGAGATCATGGAGTTCAGCCATTAAAAAAAAATAGGAGTTTTTTGTTATTTCACAGCAATGCTTGAGAAAAACGTTATAAATACCTCGATGTGAAAAGGGATTAGCAGCCTTGTACCGTATATTAGGCCGGCGGCGATCCCCTTTTTCTCGGCCTCTGCAGTAATGTCTATTAACCAAAAACGAGCTGTTTAACTTTAAACATCATGAAGCAACATGATCCCCATTGCGAACAATAACACACATTTGTGTTTGTTACCCATTGTTTACCGAAATCGCCTCGAATGAGGATTGAACTTTCATTTGCATGGCCATCGCATTAACGGCGACCGTGTTAAGTCCGAGCTGATTTAATGCCCCGTATTCCCAATGGCGATGTATCGGAAACTGCAATGCGGTAACGCACTCGCCATCCACCTGTGCAATGGTTTTTAGTACATCACGGGATATTTTTAGCATGTGAATGCGAGCACACTGTTAGTCAGCGTCAGTATCCCTCCGAAACACTAAAGTTATGGTTAACTTGCAGTCTCCGCGGCTTTGCCCGTATATAACGATAGAACGCGGGTGGAGCCGCGGGCTAACTCAAAAACACACACTCGTCACAGTAAAAAATAGGCTAGGTCACAACACAGTTATTTTCTGTATAACTGTGTTGTGACCTAGCCTATTCAATTCAATTCAATTAAATTATTTATTCTGCAAATAGGCCACAAGGGCACTTTTACATGTCAAACCGTAATTTACAATAAAATAATAATAATAATCTTACACAATAATAATTTAAAATTATATATAAAAGGTTAACAAACTAAATGTCACTAAGTTAATGTAAACAAAACAAAATTCTGTAGATCTGTATCAGCATTAACAAGAAGTTAATCATATTAATTCAGTACTCCAGAGATGTATAAGGTCTCTGTGCTTCCAAATACAATTAATAATTATTCTAATATTCTAAGAGATGTATACGGTCTCTAAGCGTCAAAACAAGAAAGGAACAATGTTGTAATATTGTCAGAGATGTACAGGGTCAATAACAATAAAACGTGTCAAGATCAGAATGATGTCTCTCGTCAATACGATAATAATAACACTAGTATGTGATTAGTTAACTATGGACTATGCCCTTGCAAGCATGAACAGTCCGGCCTCCACAAACAGCACCCGATCCCGAGTATGACGCATATCTCAGCCATCGCCTCCCTCAACCATATTTTAGGGAAGGTGGCGACCCGATCAACGACGCCACCGTAAGCAAAGCCCTTTAAGCGATTACCCGTCTATGCTATTAGCCGACAATGGGGTCGAAACTGGCCAGGGTGAGAAAGTGTACTAGCCTGATGCTAGCATGGGTTGAGAATGTGAGGGCTTAATCGAATGTCATATCGCTCATATTTCGAAGTTCGGAGCAACCTTCTTATCGGTATCTCACTGCTAACACAGAACATCTGGTGAAATAGTTTTAAAAAAATGTAAAGAAAACGTTATCAAAAATAATTGTAAGCGCATTCATATATATATAAATAAAATTGGGTACTTTTAACTACTTAGAAAGCACAACTCTGCCGTACTTTTTTAAAAGGCAGTCATCTTCATACAATTTACTTGTAGATGACTGCCTTTTAAAGAATGACGGCAGAACTATGTGCGGACGTCAGTTTGGTTGGTTTGACAAATATAGATCCATGACAGTGACAAGGATCTTGTCATATCACTGCAAAGGATATGAGCTGGGTGAAATTTTGAAATCATATTTGTGCGTCATTTCAATGGCGTAGTTTTAATAGATTATACTTAAAATAACTATGAATTACGAAACACTTTTAATTTTAACATGAAACATAAGGCATCAGTTAAAACTCTATAGTTAAGTAGCAAAGAGATATTGAAATTATTCGCGCCTGTATTAGAAAAGTGCGATTGGTTCAAGGGATTATAATATTTACAAATTCGATTTCTTGCATTCGAATTTGAAAGGTATTTAAGGCACCGGTTAAAAGTCAATAGTAGCAGAGAGCGACTAAAATTACTTGTGCCATCGAACTAATGATGGCTGTATAGAAAAATATGATTTTTTTAATGTAACATTATGTTTCCAAGTACGATTTACTTATAAATATAAAAAACAAATAGTTACAATATTTTTGAATATACAAACCAGACCTAATGTCCTGGGGCATTGTAAATGTAGTTTTCTACGTTCCTAAAATGGGTTTCAACATTTTATTATAATTTTAATCTGCAGCCGTATGAGCAACGGAGCTAAGTGTACCTGAGGGATACATTTACGAAATTTGTATCGACCTAGCGGGTGGGAGTAAAGTTCAGGCGCTTGCGAAGAAAATTGGAAAGCCAGTTTTAGTTTTATCGCTGGTTGAAATTAAACGTTAAATTGTGAACCTTTAAATTGATAATCAATACAATGGAAATGATGAAGATAGAAAATAAGAGAGGAGATAGCACACCGCCCTGCGGAACGCCCGCCAGAGTACTACACCAAGAAGTACAAGAAGAATCCACCTTTATTCTTTGCCGACGACCATTTCAATAACTACGAAACTAGTCAATTACTGCAGGAGATAATCATACGTGATTAGTGCAAAATAGTCGTTTAAATATCACAATATTTGATAGTGTACTTTTGTTTAGGAACCATTTGTCATTTTCAAGTTCTTTATAAAAGTTATGTTACGTCCCAGTGCTAGATACTGGGTCAATAGTTGACACGGCAATCTCTTTTGTGGGACGGTGGCGATAATAATAAACTATTATTAGAGTTATTATTTAATATAATAAATTGAGGAATAACACGAGAAGGGGGAGGTGAGGAGAGGGTGAGAAGGGGAGGAGAAGGGGGCTTTGGAGGGGGGAGGGTTTTTTTAAATACTGATAATTAAAGCAATTCGCAAGTTTTCACTTCTGCCGGCACTCCCGGAGTGCAACCCGGTCTTTTTTATTTATGAATTTTTTGTAATATTTAAAAATTAGTATAATAAAAATTAAGAAAATTTGTTAAAACTTCTTAATTAACTTTAACAGTACCTTTTTTAAATTTCGGTCGTTAATAGTCGGTGTGAAAAATTGTATGTCACTCAGTAGCAAAATTATTTTCGTCTCGGGCGTTAACACTTGTATCCCTCACTACGCTCAAGATTCAATACACCGCCCTCGCCCTAAATATACATATTTTGCTCCCTTGTGACACAAATAACCATTTCCCACCAGGACATCAGAGAGGCCGGGGAGCGCAGATGCGGCGATGTATAACTACCGTCGTATTTCATACAGTCTGAAAGCTCTTGAGTGGAAACGAGCGGACCTACTTACATAGTAGGAGTATCACAATATTCTTATGCCAGTAACAATAAAGACTGTGTATATATATTGGAGAACTCGACTGTACTTATAAGCCCATTTTTGTACTATTACTAAAAAAATCGGCCAAGTGCGTGTCGGGCCACTCGCAGTGTAGGGTTCCGTAGCTGCCTGTCTGTCTTAGTTACATTGACACGCGCGCGCGAACGAAATGGTGTGATTGCGTTGGCCGAATTTGTACGAAAGTTGGCCTTTGTAAGTACATTTTAAGTTGGTCGACTATTACTCGGTAACTAGTTATTAGGCATAACTGGTAGACATAGGACTGGAAAACTATCACGGAAAAGTAGGCTTTTCCGTGATAGTTTTCCAGTCCTATTAAATTAATTATATGCACGGTCAGCGTCATATAGTTAGTAGCAGCCAAGGTAGCCAAATATTTTGGTACGACGTCTTTATTACTGCTACTGACTATACCTATATAGTCAGAGAGCGTCATATGACGCTCTCTGTACTACTGCCACGAATTTTTTCATATCCCCAGTAGTAGCCATTTAGCCCGCAGGGGGAACAAACATTAGGGCTTTAAAGCCCAATATCGCGCAAACGAATCACCGAGTTGAAAAATGGTTTTAAGATATTATTTTAGAACAAGCTATCCATCGATACCCTACACTAAAAAGTTTTCATCCCCACTTTACGTGTAGGGGAGGTACTATTTTTTTTTTTCAAAATTGTATTCTTTTTTGTCGGCGTGATTTATTTATATTCCCATGCCGAATTACAGTTCTCTAGTAGTAAGGGTTACTGAGTAAAGCCGAAGACGGACAGACGGGACGGGCTTATTATTAGTTGACTACAGAACCCTAAAAACATGTGACGAATGTGAGTACTTACATTAGAATTACACTCGACTTGGCTGAAGTGTACCTACATTTAGAATAGAATGCTCGCATATTCTATGTTTTTTTATTCGAAGCGTTGGTCAGTTAACTAGATTTAACCCATTCAGACGCGTGGGTAGTCAAATTACAGAGGATACGAGTATTTGAGCGTTTCTTAAAAAAAATGCCACTACATTTTTTCGGAGATTTTCTGCAACTCTTTTGTTATTTCTACTCAAAATCACGATGTCTTTCCATCCCAATAGGAGAAAAAAAGTGTCCCAAAATATCCATACATTTTTGAACTTTCCTATTGTGTTACCACTATACAAAGTATAAGGTAAGTGGTAACACAATAGGAAAAATATGTATGGGACAGTTTTTTGTCCTACCAGGATCGAAAGAGCTCCTGATTCTGAGTGGAAATGGTTAACATAAAATTTATAGAAGTACAATTAATTATAGTGGCATTTTTTTTGAGAAACGCTCATTTGCATTCGTTCAACTAAGTGAATACTTGATAATATACAACTCTGACGTCACTGCAGCCAATGCCCTTCGTACTAACCTGAGATTGAACACGATACAGGGGTGGGAACACCGTTTCATATATTTTTAGGGTTCCGTACCTCAAAAGGAAAACAAACGGAACCCTTATAGGATCACTTTGTTGTCCGTCTGTCTGTCTGTCAAGACCATTTAATCTCGAGAACGCGTGGAGCTAAAATTAAAACTATATACTCAAGTCAAAGTAATCAAGGGAGTACACATTCACTGCCAAGAATCGCTATGCGCTACGCTCGTAGCCGATCCCGTGGTTTTCCTCGTATGTAGCGGAAAGCGACTACGGCGTAGGCGCCCGCTAGGCGGGTTCCTGGTAGTGATAGTGTTAAGACACATTTATTAGTTACAAAAACTGGTTGTTATGTATCTTAGTAAATCATCTGTAACTCTTTTTTGCATTTTAAACGTTTTTTTAGTTCCAATGTCTCTCGTCTCCAAATTTAATTGAATCATTACAATTCTGACTGAAATAAATGATTTGGGATTTCTTTCAAACTTATCAGTTGAGTCAGTGAATCTTTAGAGAAAATCGCGCATCTATGCTTTAAATGGGAACAAAAGTGGTAAAATCATACGCCATATAACGTATTTTCAGATTACAAATCTCTGTGGTCTGCTGAGATTTCTGTAACTATTTAAATTTTGATCATTGTTTCAAGTATGTACCTACGATCTGATGTTCTATCATACAACTCTGCCACGTTTTATCAAAGCAAAATACTACTGGTGAGGTAGGGCACAGCGAATTGTCATCCCGCTCGAATGTGGAGCAGCCCAACTGGGGAAGTACCTCCGCCTTGCAGAAGACCACCGCCATAATAACACTATTACTACTTGCTCTGTAGTAGTGTTGTGTTCCTGGTGGTGAGCAAGGTCGCCAGAGCTCCCGAGGATGCGATGTGTTGAGAGCTAGGGAATTTGATCCTTCAGCTGTCGACACGGCGAATCCTCAAACATATCAAGGGTCGGCAACGCCCATGTTACTGCTTTGGAGTTGCATGCGTCTATAGGCTGCGGCGTCCGCTTACCATAAGGCGGGCCATACTCTTGTTTGCCGACGTCGTTGTATAAATAAAAATACTAACCCAATGCTAACCTATTTTAACTTCACATATTTGGAGTACTATCGACAACACAGCTAACTGACCATCGGTGCACCTTAAGTGCATTGTAATAAGGTTCTATATAAACACAGGATGGTCAGTTCACAGTGTTGTCGTTTGTACCTGGGAGCCGCTATTTATCTACACTAAGTAAAACTAGATAAGTTTGTACGAGTTGGTACATTTGGTGCCACGTACTAAACTTCAGACAGGACTTTAATGGAAGTAACGTGCAAGCTAAACAATGTGTAGACTTTAGGTTATGTGGAAGCTAAATCTTCCGGGGTTAGTGTTACTGAGTTAGGTTAGAGTTTCGTCTATTGATAAACTAATTTACTTCGCAAACCGGGGTGTTCCTCATTATTTTGTTTAGTTTAAGGCCTCCACACACCGAACGCGGGTCGTGCGCGGCGCGGGTCGGGCGGTATCTCTATCTCTTTCGCACAGTAGCGCGGGCGGGCCCGCACCACTGTGTGATAGAGATATTAAATGCGTTGGTAGTGAGTAGTTGGTAGTATATCCATACTAATATTATAAATGCGAAAGTGTCTGTCTGTCTGTCAGTTACCTCTTCACGCTTAAACCGCTGAACCGATTTAGGTGAAATTTGGTACATAGATAGTTTAAGTCCCGGGGAAGGATATAGGATAGTTTTTATCCCCGAAATCCTCCCCTAAGGGGGTGAAATGGGGGGGGGTTAAAGTTTGTATGGAGCTGCGAAATAAACGAGTTCCACGCGGACGGAGTCGCGGGCAGAAGCTAGTATATCCATATTAGTGAAGTTTTATTCATATTAGCTTAATGAGATTTAAGGCCCCTAGCACACGGCGCATTTTAAACGCGCAGACGACGCGTTTTCCGCTAGGTAGTATAGTAGGGGAACGTGCGGCGTCTGCGCGTTTTAAATACGCCGTATGCTAGGGGCCTAAGAAGAGATTTTAAGTGGATTGTGTTGTTCATTTATGTATTGTTTGAGTTGGCTGAGCTAAAAATGGAAAAGTATCAAACGTACCCAAAGTTTTTTGAGAAAAAAAAAGGATGTGTTTGACTTCTGACTAACAACAAAAGATAATAGTGTGACCAAGATAAGGACAGGTATCCAAAAATAACTTCAATTTTCCTACTTTAGGCTGGTCTTTTGAAAAATGGCAGCAAAGGTAAAATTTTCATTTCACTAGAGGAGCATGGCAACAACATTTACAAAAAAAAAAACGGTTGCGTCACGTTACGGTGCAGAGCCTTACACCTACATAAGGCTCACCTGTGATAACAAAAAAATAAAGAATAGGTACTGGGAGTTGAGTAGAATTGATGACACACACACACACGTCCCCGGCTTTTCCTAGAGATAACACCTTTTTACTTATGTCTCTCTTTCCAAATCAGAAGTACTCTATTGTGAATTAAGACTGATGGAATCACGACTACTAACTCTCGTTGCGTCGACTCTATTCGTTACATGATCCATTGACCTTGGAGTTAGACTGAAAGTATCTTTCACCGCGACAATGTAAACCACAATAGGGTCATCAAAACAAACCGGAGACACACGTAGAGTATCAAAATTGTGGTACGTGCAGTATGGGGCACGTAGCGAGTCCAGCAGACGCGGCCATAACGAGCCAGACGTGGGCCTGCGTTCGGCGGCCATTAGCCAGGGTTGTCACTCACGCTTCATAAAATTCTGCTTTTAACGATTGAGCGGATCAAAGATTTAGGTATCTAATGTTTATGCTGTCAGGCGACGAGTGAGCATGGAAGCGCAACGTACGAAAACACTCCTAAGCAACACCGTATAATAATTATGTATTTATGATTGTGGAAAAAACCCAGCCCCGCCCAGACAGACAAAGCGTATTAGGCACTGGTCCCACCGCCGGCTAGTAAGCTAGAAAAGTTGGGCGAGTAACGGTGCATTGCGTGCTGACCAGGCACAGTGTGATCATTCGCAATGTAATGCTACTCGCCCAACTTTTCTAGCTTACTAGCCGGCGGTGGGACCAGTGCCTCAAGCGTATTATTCAAACGAGGCAGTGAGGGGATATCTGAAACTATATGAGATAGAAATTTGCTACAAAGAGCTACGACACCGATTTTATTAAAAAAACTGTATTCAAAGATTTCAGTAAAGCCTCAGCTCTGTTAGAATAATACATCCTGTATAACCGCCGTTTGTACCGCGCGGCCTTAGGGGCTCAACTTCGGAACGCGTTTTCAACGCGCGGCATAATGCTTTTGCGCTGTCTCTTGCGTTAGTGCATACCGGGTATACAGATGGGATTGTAAATATATTAGTAGGTATACAGCCAATCTTGGATTGGCTTACTGGATTGTCTCAGGTCCATTACCTACATGTTATTGGTATCGGGTGTCGATGAGTTTTCGAATCGAAAACTGGCGGTAAAACGTCGAATTGTATCTTAGCACATTGAGTCCTACCATTTATATCATTTTCTTCAGTCAGCCGTCGACGTTCAATGCAATGCTTATCAATATTAAGAAAAATCAAAACATGTCTGATCCGCGTTGTAAGTACGTCCGATAAAAATGTTATATACAAACTAATCATTCTAGGGAGTCTATATATATATATAGATAGATTCTTTATTAACATAATAAATGCAGTCATTGTTGGTAACGTTGGGCTTACCAACGGCTTGGCACGTTTTTGTGTGAAGCATATTTAAGTTCAATAATGTAAAAACTATTCCTGGGAAAAATAGGAAATACCCTTCAACGGCTTCAACTAAAGAGACATCCCTAAACTGAGCCCTCTTTATAGCCAGACCACATCCAATTCCATGCGGACCGCTCCATTTTTATACCAACGAGGCGTTACGTGCACTTGTAGGGACGGGACGCGCGGAAACCATACGAGGAAGTGCACTTAGGCACCTGTAACGGAAAGTTATGAGTAGTCGATGTTTGAATTGGTCATGCGTTAATAGATTTAAATTTCCTGACGTCGAACAGAACTCTCTAACTACGATGCGAAACTATGTATACGTGCTAGTCGGTGCACTTACCGTGCAATGTGCAGCGGGCGTAGCACGGTTGCCATTTTATCACTTATCGTTGTGAATAAGGCATCCGTCACTCTCGCACTCGCATACTTGTCAGAGCGTGATGGGCGTCTTTATAACAACGATAAGTGATAAAATGGCAACCGTGCTACGCCCGCTGGGGGTCATTTATTTTTATTATAACAGTGTTTTTTTTTTTTGCAGTTATTAGACTAATATGTGAGGGCCCATTAGATTTGACAATCTACATATTTATATAATATCAATCTCCTCCGCTCCGCTATGTCGTTCTGACATGTTATATTAAGGCGCACGTCATCGCTCATCGTCATCGTATCAGCCGAAAAACATCGTAAAAAAGGCCAAAGGCGTCTCCCAAGGATCTCCATATTTACAGGGTCCATTTTTAAAGTGTCCAAATTCAAGTATAAGATTCTTCAGCAAAAATTATAAAATACGTGTTTTTTTGTTTCACATCATTCAGTACTAAAATTTTTAGTAATCGCTGCTTAAAGCTATGCCAAAAAAACTTACCTACCGCGCGGGCACCTCAGCGGGTAGTAAGGGTTAACACGGCACGCCTCCCCCTCCCCCGCCCCCGCCCCACTCCGCGCGGCAATGAATCCCGAGTAACCACGCTGTACGGATAATTCTTTTGGGATAGACAATTTATAATTTAAAAAATACCTACCAGTTTTTATTTTTAAATGAAGTCATTTTCTGATACCAAAAGCCTACAAAAAATTTGGGCACTCATTAAAAATTCACCCTGTATATTAGGCTCGGTGACTGTGAAAACGAGCGCGCGTCACACATCGATATCATAGTGCTTTTCCTACGAAATTTCATTGACCTCCAATCGTGTATACAAAGATACGTAGGTATATACATACACTTTTGCTCCTTATTTCAAAGAGATGAAGTGTTTGTACTTGACCACCTCAGTTAAATACTGGACGTAGGTAAGTTTGGTTACTGATGTTTTATTGCAACCTAATCGAACAATATAATTGCTACGTTAACCGAACTTCAAAAGTTTCAAAACTTGAGACCGAAACTATGACAGCCGACGTCCTCAAAATACACATTATAGAAAACGTTTCGTAGCATATTACACAAAATAATAAACTGCTTTAAATATTAGAGAAAGTAAATTTACGTTACAAAAGTAATGTTACATAAAATTTAAATATCGTCGAAACGTACAATATAATTCGAAGTCAACCCACGTATATTATGTTTATATTTTATATACGTTTTACATTATTATGTAAATAAGTGCTTTTTTAGAGCAGATCGCCGCTGTAAAAAAGCAATTCATGTAAAGAGTAAATAGGTCTCAAGAATGTAACAGCAAGCGTAGTATGGCAAGGTTGCCATTTTATCACTTATCGCGGTGGATAAGACATGAGTCACGTTCTGACAAGTAAACGAGTTCGAAAGTGACGGATGCCTAATCCATAAAGATAAGTGATAAAATGGCAACCATCTTAGGCCTGCAGATTAAATGCCTGTGAAGACACGTAGGTACTATGCCACAGGCCTATCCTATGATTGATTCTCGCTACGAGGAGAAACCTAATGTTGCAAGTTTCGGCGAAGTGTAGCACACTTACAAATAGTTCAACTCACCTTTGCGCTCATCCCCCTCTTCTGTAACTTGTTTTAAGCTCACCTCAACGCTCACCTACATATATATCTTGACACCGCGATGCGCAGTAACTAAGCGTAGGTAGAGGTCTAGTTTCGTAAGGCGTGACCGGCGGAGTGAGCCGCATTAGCATTTAGCGCGTAGGGAATACAGCCCTGCTGTGTGAGTGCGTTACAGGCGTAAACGACGACTGCCGTGTCAATGTCACACAAATCAAACCAGTACGTCTAGCACAACTCGCTGCTCAGCCGCTTCACGCGCGACTTAGCGTCTCCTGTCTCACTATCACCGTACAAATTAGAAAGAGGAGGGTAGATCTCTCTCAACTCACGTCGCGGCGCGCCGTCGGTTGTGCTAGCCCCGCTGCTGCAAGCGTAGCATGGTTGCCATTTTATCACTTATTGCTGTAGATAAGACGTCCATCGCGTTCTGACAAGTATGCGAGTGCGAGTGTGACGGATGTCTTATCCACATAAAATGACAACCATGCTACGGCCGCTGCATAGTTACAAGCGCAAGCACACAAACAGCCGCGCGTAACATACATGAATTGAACTACCTATCTGTAGCGTTGGTTGGGCTAGGATAGGAAAATTTCATATATGTTTTTTTATTGTCTCTCCTGTAAGCTAAGTGATAAGAGAAGTACACAGTGTGGCCTAATTTTGCTCTTTGACATAGGTATGTGTATAGACACATACTCGTACATACATAGCCGTCCCGCCCGTCATAGTTTTGGCCAGTATTCAAATCATGGGTAATCAATACTCCAAAGTACCTACTTAACTATTAGCACGTCAGCCATAGAAAAGGTAACTAGAATTTATTGTATTTATTTTGGAAAATAAATCGTATAAGATGTTATAGTCAATTGATTTTGTATTTTAAAACTTTAGTATCCCGGAAGTATCGTTTTGCTGGAGGTACTAGAGCTAACGATAGGTAGGTACAACATCCCTATAATGCCGACTAACCCAGAGATTAACCGCCATTACCTAAACCCGAGGACAATTTCAATTCGAAGTTGTCAAACCCCGATAATCCGTTCACTCCCCATTAAGCCTTAGGTTAGCATTCCCTGCCGTTTCACGTATTTATGTAACCTGTCCCTCATCTACAGTATGGTCTGATAAATAACGCACAGCTAAGTTGCCGAGCTCACTTGACGCTAATTTGCGAGCCTTTGACTTATCGTGACATATTGCTGGGTAGTTTCGCGGATTTTAATATTTACTTTTTATCTATAATAATAATTAAATTACATTACGCGCAATAAATTTCTTAACAATATGTAGAGTGATTTATGAACTTCCAAAGTAACTGGGTAATTTTTCGAATGAGCGTTAGAATATATCTGTCGCAGGGAAATGGCCAAAACAGAGATTCGAACAAAACTCTAAGGGATATGATCAAATCACGCAGGATGTTAAAATGGCGAACCCATTTTATCGTTTGCCTAGAAAAAATCAGTCATTTGATCAAATCTCTGAATTTGTTTAGTGAAATGACGAAATCGGCCAAAAAAGGCAACTCGTTTTTTCATTTCACTAGATTTGTTTAGTGATTTGATAAAGCCCCTGAAACGCGTTAGTGAGTTGACGAAACTAACTCGCAGCCAACTCGTTTTATCATTTCACTAGACACGTTTAGTGAAATGATGAAAATCTCAACTCTAGTACAGATTAAGTCGCTCGTGCGGTCGTGTTACCTCCCTCCTGCACCTTACTACTCCCCGGTTTCGCCTTTGCGTGTTAGGCACCGGCCGGCTTAGACGCAATTTATGAAAGTTTGTTACATAAGTTTCTTAATATATCACGCCGTTACCCCGAGAATGTCAAAGAACGTTTTGTATGCAAAGCAAACCACCTTAAAATGATTATATTCCGGTTTACAACTACCTATTCTTGTACTCGATTAAAAAATCTGATTTAACAAACAATTTTATTACCTACTTTTGACATTTTATTTTACCATTTCACTAAATCATGTCAGAGATTTCAACAAATCTCTAAGGGATATGATCAAATCACGCAGGATGTTAAAATGGCGAATCCATTTTATCATTTGCCTAGAAAAAATCAGTCATTTGATCAAATCTCTGAATCTGTTTAGTGAAATGACGAAATCGGCCGGTTCGGTCGGTTTTGTTCAAATCTCTGTTTTGGCCATTTCCCTGCGTCATATCTACTCCCTACTTTAGCTTCAAAATATGGCAGTAGAAATGCCGAGAATTCAGTTTTATTTTATTTGACTAGTCCCTATGCACCGATGCATCGATTTTATAGCGTAGGGCTAACCAAACCAAGTGTCAATCTTTGATATTTTTTGTGTTATTATTTAAATATAATATGTATATTAATTATATTCTAACATACCATAGTAATAAATCCATTAATAAAACTGCGTTAGACATTTAAAAGTGTTTCAAACCGAACCTAAACCAACCTTATGTACACCTCAGAAAATATCTATACAGATACTGAATAACTTACATTATAATTAACTAACGTCATTTGCATCTACTCTAAAAACTTATGAAGTTTGTACTAACTTATGTCGTACATTAGCGTTGACAGTATGTCTTCTTGTAATCGAGGCAAGCGAGAGTTGGGAGTATCGATTTCCCGCTCGATTGAATCTGGCTTCTGAACTGGAACAGCTATTTTCAGATCAGAAATGTGCGAAAGGGTATTCGAAGGCACATAATAGACATGAAATTTCAAACTGGGATAGGAATTGTGTCTGGCTACGTGTGATTGAAATTTGAAAAAATTAGATTACTCCTAGCGTTATTCCCGGTTGTGCCCCTAAAGGAGCCCGGGGTCCGCTTTGACACCTAATCTCAAGATTTGGCATAGGCACTAGTTTTACGAAAGCGACTGCCATCTGACCTTCCAACCCAGAGGGAAAACTAGACCTTATTGGGATTAGACCGGTTTTCTCACGATGTTTTCCTTCACCGAAAAGCTAACGGTAAATATTCCGTACATAAGTTCCGAAAAACTCATTGGTACGAGCCGGGATTCGAACGCACGACCGCCGCTTGACAGCCTCATGCCCGAACCACTAGGCTACCGTAGCTCGTTATTAGATTACTTACCTACCGAAGAAAAATATAGAGAGATTTTTGTAAGCGCTTTTGCAGAAGTCTTTGAAAAAAGAGCATCCCTGTCTCAGTTTAATTTATTTAACAGGCACTTATAATATAAATATTCAATCTTAGGTACCCATCGTAGCCTCTGAATTTTTGAGTTATGTTATAATTGCAAATGTATAAATAATATACCTACAGTAAGGTGAATATTATTTGTTATATCATATTATATTGTGTTGTATCGTATTCTACTATATTATTATTCATCCCATTTTTAGACATGTTAAAAAGTTTTTGTTTTAAATTAAGTTGCACTGCCCACATTTTATCTGCTTTGCCTTAAGGTTGACTGGTAGAGAATGCTTTATAGCATTAAGTCCGCCTTTTGTACCATAATATATTCTTTTGTGCAATAAAGATTAAATAAATAAATAAATGAATATTTAAGAATGCCATAAAAACTTCCTAAATGTAAATACCTATAAATAAAACTACAATCACGGATGGTAGTTTTAGGCTTTATAGTCTGGTTTCATAGCAATATTTTCTCCGTGGTTGGGATTTTTTTTAGAGAGATTCTTCATGACGTCATTGAAACAAAGTTTCATCCATTTGGCATTAAAAAAAAGGAACCTTATTAAGTTTTATTCAGTTGACTGGATTGATGATTAACGTGAACACGCTCGGTTTAGTAATTCAAAAACCCCACCTCTCCGTTCAAAATAAGTAAACGTATTACGGGGGTGTTGATTTATTATCTTCCAAATCTAGCAACTTATGTCAACCCTCCAAATAAACTTCCTCTCCATAAACCTTTGTTTGCTTTCTATTTACAAAAACAAAACGACAACATAAATCACAGTAACAGGGCCATCTGTTGGCTCTTATATAAATTCATAGCACGTCATAGGAGCATGTGACGTGAGTAATGGACCTAATATTTATAGTGAACGGCCTAGACTGGGACCATTGTGTCAAAAATTAGGACATGTCGCGAATTTGTACATGGGTACGCTCGAGTTGCGGGTAATTATTACCCAAAATTTTCAAGTCGTTTCTACTGCTTTTGACATGGTGATTATATACTGAAGTATTCAAAGACTTACTACTACTATTATTATAGTAGATACTCATACGGTTCCGCTGCACCTTGAATAGTGCTTAAATGCACGCATTCTTGCATGAACATAAGTAACATTAGATAAGAAGTTTAAGTGTCACATCAGTAGGTATAACAAACACCGACTTATTTGTGAGCGCACTATTCGCCAACAAACTGATCTCAGTTTGGCGAAATTTGTTGTATACCTACCACATAAGTACATTTTTGAGATAATAAATAAATAAATAAATAATCCCAATATATCCACAATAATATTCCTATACTTCATCGTTTTGTGAATGCCTATTTATTTACGTATAGAGTAGAGATACGGTGCGATGCCGTAGTATCATATTCAAGTGTGACCTCAGCTCAACCATGCCAACATTTGGGTACACCAGAGGAAACTGTGTTAATTGTACAATACAAAGTCCTCGGCAGAACAGTTGGTACTCGTATATACACAAAGTTCCTAACAGGTTGTCGAAACCGACAGAGGATACCGCAAAATTCGGGGCAGATCCAATAAAAAGTACCAAATGCAGCGGTGCGTGGTCCTTAAAACTTCAGTTGTTATTCGAATCCGGAACACTTTTGGGATTTTTTCACATTATCATTGTTAGTTTGATATTTGTATGAGCGCACACAGAAGGCGGGTATCGTCATCTAATATGGATAGTTCTCAAATAACCAACAGTCAAATATATAGAAATCTCATCACATTCAGAAAAAAATAGAGAGAATGGGTTTTTAGATTACCATAAGATATTATATCCAGTTCAAAAATCTTTAAAATAATCTTTAGTTAATAAATAAAACTGGTAATATTAAGAGTGCGCAGTAAGCTCGGCCGAATTTCACCTTCCCATACAAACGTAGTTACGCTCTCATTTTAAAACTACGCGTTGGATTGTGACGAGTGACGATATACGATGACATGAGGTATATCTTTGTCTGTAATTGGTTTATATGGTTTCAGTTTGTAAAACAAACGAAATACAGCAAAAACCAGTTTTGTATGAAAAACTTAAATTCGCTGTTTTTTTACTATGGTATCTGAAGCTACATAAACTAATTACAGACATAGATATACCTCATCTCATGTCATTGTATATGCACAGTTTCGTTACAATCCAACACGTAGTTTTAAAATCTAACAATGTTTCTTCGGCTGTCTCAAGGCTTCGTCAATACGTATGTGTTACATAATGTAAAGGAAATTGAAATACAAAGAATATCCTCCGGCCTAGCGTTCCCAAATTAGTGTCCGGTGACTATTGGAAGGCTTCCGGCCAGAGTTAATTAACGACCAGCAGGCAAACAAACAACATTAACACGCAGACTGACTCCGGCCCGGAACGTAACATTTTACGCCTGCTTAATTGTAGTGCCAAAAATGGTTTAGGAGTACAGTAAGAATTATTGCTTAAATCTCCAGCTGCGGCTCGTTACAGAAACCGTCGCGGGTAAACGCTGCCATCAGCAGCAGAAACTGACAACTTACGATAGTGTCTACTACTACACTGTCGATTGTTATGGAAGAGCGGGACTTTCTGATACTGCTACTTTATCCGTAGAAAATCAAATAAATGGAGTCCAAATACTTATTCGAGTTTATTATTTAATTGTTTGACTTTTAAATCACATACACTACACACTGCAAAGCAAAGCTCGCTATTGAGCTCACTAGAAACGTACGTATAATTATTCTACGGATGTTAATCATCTACAACTGCAATCAAAACAGAAATGCGTGGACGCTTCGGATTCATTTTCCTCGTCAATATTTGATTATTTATTTAACAAAATTACCGAGACTGAAATACCATAAAGAAGTTTACATAGTTAGTGAACAAAAAAGGTTCTCATACCTGCAAAGTAAGAAAATAATTACTTAAAATGCGCGGCGTAGCCTGTTCTACGAATTTTCAACTAGTTAGAAGGGAAGTCGAGTAGAGAAAGAAGTTGGTGTAATAATATCAGGATTGGGCGTTATTATTTTCCTGCAGAATTAAATGGAATCCATCTCTTGTGACAATGTCCTGGCTTATTTATTAGATACTTACGGTTAGGCTATTTTCGGTGCTGACACTATTAATACCGAAGAAGTTATTTTAATACTATTTACATCCGCGTGAACTGCTACGAGTATATCAGTTTAAACGGACTTGAACTATCTAATTTTTCAATTCAGTTCTGCATAATTTCAACTAAATCGGTTAAGTCGTTATTGCGTGATTAAATAACAAAGGTCCGTTTACTTGTTTTAGTTTCGTTTTGAAAAAAATCACTTTAGGCACTTTATTTCATTGAAACAATTACACGGTTAGATTAAGGCAAGCACAAAAGAGAAACAATCCGAGCCCAACGTAATTACAACCCTTTTTCAAACCGATTTGAAACAAGACACTAGAGCCACGGGGTTTAGAAGAAAATTAAATTTCTGAAATATAATAAAGAGCAAACGCCTCTTTCGTTTTATTTTGTTGGTTATATTGGTTTTGCAAGATAGGCAAAACAAAAACCTAAAATAAAACGTTTCAATAGTCGTTTTATTTTTACTTCATTCGTAATTGTTTAATACGTATTTTGTTTTTCGGCTGGTATTTTCAGTTAAAACACATTCAAATGAGTGATTGACATAAAACATTAACTACGCAGAAGATTTTTAACAATCAAGTCCTTTCAAGATGAGATTGTGATTAGCAAAATGCTACCCAAACACAAACACAAATACACAAATGCTACATACACAAATTGTGCTTTAGTTTTTGTAATTCCGTTACCAAACTCTCAAACCGAGGTAATTGTTACAGAAAACCGTACAATTTAAAAGAGGGACTAACGACATTTATTTATTTAAGCTTTATTGCATAAAACAAAAAAGTACAATTGGCGGACTTAATGCCTCAAGGCATTCTCTACCGGTCAACCATAGGGCCAAACACTTTCAAATGGTGGGTGCAAAAGAAATACTGACAAAACAAAATTAACAAAATTCATATAACTACACAAATGCCGAAGTTAATTAATACGAATATAAACATAAATATGATAATATTATACAGAACTAAATTTAATTCGTGATACAAAATAGCAGAATCCAAGAAGTCCTAACTAGTGAAACTACAAAATGTTTACACGGTTACATATAGCTTGCTCGATAGAAAATCGAATCGAAAATAGGTACCACAATTCGGCCTCTGATTTAAATCATATCCGAGTTGTCTTGATCCATGCGCTCCCTTGAGAGTAAGAGTGGCGTAGGCAGTCAATAATAATGAATATGGTATTCATATTAAATTGGAATTATTCGTTGGGAAATTGGAGCCTTAACTGTGGTCCGGACATGGATATTTGTTTTCAAATGATCACTTTATACATATGCGTATCGTGGTAAGTCGTAGTATGACAAATTAATTACCTACGTGCTAGATGTCCTAATTAGATTAAAAATGAAATTTTGTGAAACTTT
This sequence comes from Epinotia bilunana, assembly GCA_947049275.1. Classification (NCBI taxonomy): domain Eukaryota; kingdom Metazoa; phylum Arthropoda; class Insecta; order Lepidoptera; family Tortricidae; genus Epinotia; species Epinotia bilunana. Next base: position 7,301,795 of record OX346253.1, read on the forward strand.
CTGCGACATGTTAAATCTCATAGTTCAAAATTTTACAGTACTGAGACAGTTCAATACATTTCCCCGTGGAGTGCACTAACAGTCCTTTGACCTTTTAAAGTCGGGCGAGAATTACTTTAAACCCAAATAATTCTAAATTGAGCTGTCTAACAGCTTTTATTTAGTAGTGTGTAATTTACAAGTCTAAATATGACGCTTTGTCACCTCTAGATGACTTTATAAAAGATAATTTATGTTTTAATATTAAATGTAATCGATCAAACTATCTCTTCTACAAAAGGAAGTTTGATTGAACAAAAATGAATTTGATTGCAAATATAATCAAGTCAGCTTATTTTTCTACTCCAACTTGAAAACAATAGATGATAGTTTCGTTTATGTATGGGTCAAACAATATAATATCATATTCCTAGAGCATATGACAATACACAATGAAGAACCTACCACCAGGCTCTAGCCAGTATCAAATAATACTGGCCCTCGAATTATAGTATGTTTTACCACGTGGTCGGGCACACAAATCAAGTTACGAACTAAAAAGATGTTAATTATTAAACATTCAAATTTTTTAATCGCAAATATAAATCCGGACTAAGTGTGAATAGGAAATAAAAGTATTTAATTACCTATAGATCTAATCATCCAGTTCTTGTAAAAGTGGAGGTACTTCACCACTAAGATTGCTTGTTTTGTCCTATGGTCGTGTCATGTAAACGGCTTCCTTATTTGTTGTTGTTCCTATTATGAGACCGCGTGCTAGCTGATTAGATAGCTTGTTTATAAATAATAGTGACAGCAAAAGTTAAGACTGTGCGAGAGTGAATAAAAATAGTACCTACCTACGACTTAGAACATCAAATAGGTTTACTGCGTTAATGATATTAATATGTTTGAGCGCTCGTTGGCACAGTCGTGACACAAAAGTTATGGCCAGAAAACCAGTTTTCTGGCCATAACTTTTGTGTTAATTAGTTTAAAATGAAAACCCTAGACGCGTTTTAGAGACGTCACAGACAAACCCAAACATGTAGATTTCGTATAGATCTTCCACGAGTAGTAGAGCAGTAGAGATACGAAATAAGTGTTTTTTTAGGCAACGTTTAAAAAAATCATACAAAATTAAGTATTCATGTCTTTCAAAATCCGGTAGACAAAAATGGAGATAAAAGATTGAAGAACCGATAGCCGCTTGACTTATAATTCTATCTGTAGTGCAAAAGTAGGAGATACTATTTAAAACTTGTCAAAAATCGATGAAAACCTCGGATAGCCCCTTAACGACCAGTGGAATACCGCGGTTAACATATTTCTTAAAATGTTGACTGCTTAATTTAAGGTATGCAGATTGAGTAAAAAAAAGTCGTCTTTCTTCTGGTCCGTAGTTAAGGGCTTCCATGCATAAAACAATGTTTTGATTGCATGAAATAATATAACAGGACACGCCGTGTATGCGGATTAATAGTTTAACCAAAAATTAGGCTCTATAGCCCTTAACTTTGGAAATGTCTGACCCTTTTAGAGCCTTAGTCCCTCAAAACCGGACATTTTGTCTAACCCCAACGGGTCAAACGCCTTAAGTAAAAGGCGTAGTAGGCGCTTCCGATGTGCGATTTAAGAGTGCCTTTTGTCTAAACGTAATTATCGTCTGCCCTGAAATCCGTCCTAATTCTACCGGCGTCAAGATAATTCATTATAATTAACACAGGAAATTCGCAGAACATTCTCGTTACCATGTTTTAACCCTTGAGTTAGTCGAGATATAAAACCTCAGCTTTATCTAAAGATGTGATGATAAACACCGGCCCCTCGAGTGAATTATAGCTCGAGTTAATTAACACAGGCTTATCATAATAATTAAAAGCCGTTTAGTAAGGCAATTAAGTCTAATACTGCATGCGTTTGGTTGAACGAGTAACACTAGAAGTGACGGTCGTGTGCACTAAGAAGCGCCTTATAATTTAAGGAACAAACAAGCATTCCAGCCTGACTTGTTAGGTTTTCTTGGTCTTCAGACTATATTTCGACCGTTGAACTGATTATCTTGAAAAATATAACCTGTTAGCCTCTAAACAAAAGGGATTCTGCAAAAAAGACCAGTAACATGCTATATATGATCTCGTTTACCCTTTGATTTCATCAATGGATAAGAGACAACATTTTGGTGCTATCTTCATGGATTTAACTAAGGCGTTTGACTATGTGAATCGCAAGTTACTTATTAAGAAATTGAACGCGTATGATATTCGTGGGAATATATCGAGTCTTTTAGTCTTATGTGGGCAACGGGCACCAATGTGCAGAGCTAACGCAAATCTGTTTTAATTCGAGTCAAATGCACGTAAAATAACCAATGGTGTGCCCCAAGGTAGCATTGTGTTGTGCGTGTTTCTCACTTATATTAATGACCTTCCTAAGCATGTCAAGTATCCTATGGTCTTGTTTGCAGACGATAGCACTGTAATAATTAAATGTAACTGCTAATAATTACGAAATAGTACATTACTGCAGAGACTGTGAAGTAAGGGATTGCTGGACGAGTTTGGAGTAGATGGCCAAGTCGTAGACGAGGCCGGATACGAGTCCAGCAGTCCCTGTTCCGGCCAAGGATAGTATAGTGCTTTTCTCAAACGATGTGAGGAAATATTTAAATTAAAATAAATACAAGGTAATCAGTTAAATAATAGGTAATTTGCCGCCTTTTTTATTTTTTAAACATGCCATTTGAACAAGCCGTTCGAGCACCATGTTTAACCGCACATAAGTATAGTACCATCGTTTTTTTTATGTCGCAATTGAACTATGATGTGATTGTGAAGGTTCGGCTTGGGCAGCGTTACGAGGATATGAATATAATACGCCAAGACTCTGTAGTATAATGCACACTTCATTTATGGTAACACCCTATTTTATACATGTTGGATTATCGCTGATACAAGCAATATGCGTTTATGTAGCAGTAAACTATTGTGTTACTGCTAAACACTAAATATGGCCAATTGCCATACTACACCTCCCCCGAAAGTTCCCATCACCCCCGGGGTGGCAGAAAAATTAAATTAAACGCATGTTACTTGCTTACAATGTTGTTGGAAAAAAAATTATTAAGGGAACGACTTGAAGATTATATTACTTATATTAAGTTTAAACATTTAAAAAAAAAAACAATAAAAGAAGTTGGTTCCCTGTACGAAATATTTCCTAGTGTTACTGTTGTAATTCCTAAATTAAATGTTGTATGGTAGTTATTAAAAAAAAATATTCATTTCATATTCCATTATTAAGTTAATCTACGCAATTTTATACATTACAATTCTCAAGATTTTATCTATCATCATTACTCTGCGTTATACGTATAATATTGTTATTGCGGTAACGGTACTCAATATTCTAAAAATCGAATGCCGTCGGAGTCCTCGGCTCCTAATAGTATAAATGTTAAGCCTTTCACGGACACCTGTGAAGGTCGACTATGATCAAGGACATAACTTGGCTATGCTTCTGCGCATGCCTCAAATCTATATAAATGGGAATGGTTACCCGAGGACTTGGTCACCCTTATCAACAATATCGGCATATCAGGCCTCACTCGGTCGCTGTACTCAGTCACAATTGCATTAAGACATTAGTCTCCAAAAATGTTCACAGAGGGCACAGTAGTCCAGACACCATGATCAAATCTAAGGACTAGTGCTCTAACTAAACTTCCACTTAACTCATGTACCGTACCATACCAAAGTACTTTACTCTTGATTATTTAAACGAATATTGTATCATTATTTTAAAAAATATTGTAAATAAATCAGTAACTAGTAGTAACAAAATTATCTCACTAAGTTGTTCAATTGGTCTAAATAATCTTGGCCTTCCTGCAGAGAAGGAAAGATAAGTACAAATTATCAATTAAACTCTCACTAATTATCAGGTGATCAATCCAATAGTTAGCTACAGTGTTAATTGCATCTCGGTACTTATAAATTTTTCTAAGTGTGAGGATCAAATTTCATTCCCTAATAATTATAATCTACTTTAAGTCGGCGTACACGCGCGACCTACTTAAGTTTCTGCTGATGCGCGCATTCGCGGCGCGATGACACCGGATGGCTCGGGCCATATTGCGAAATATAAAAAAGTATTTGGTCTCATTTTAATTATAGTGACACTAGAATTTCCAATTTTATGCATTTAAAACATGACTATTTTGAAAAATAAAAGATATGAATGCTAAACTTGCAGCGATAATCTTGTCATACGAATTAATCTAAATAAACATTTCATAAAATAACTATTCTAAAAATAAAAAATAATACGTCTCATTTGCGTGACCTGTTGGCGTCCTTGGGCGGCGTCTCGTCCCTGGTGCGCCATCGTGACGTGGCTGGGTGGCTGCTGCTGGGCCGTGCAACTCGATGTGGCTGCATGTGGCTCGATGTGGCTGCAGCTCTCGATCATGGGCCGGGAAAACCCTGGACACCTCTTGAATTGCGAGCCGGGGAACCCTGGACAACGCTCTTCTGTCTTCTTTATAATTTTTCTTGTTACTTCAAAAAAAATGGATGTATTTTCTTAATTTCGGATCCTGTTTCTTGGAAACTTGTTACAAAATTCTTCAAAATTGTTTTTCATTATTTTATTTGTCTTCTAACATGTTCAATCTTTGGTTGATGTGGGGCTGGGCTGGGGCGGGGCCCGTTCCGGCAGGCGCACGGAGCGGGCCCGTTCTGACTGCGTTTGAAGTTCCTTGGTTCTTTACTGGAAGGTCGCCATGAACTATGTTGAGATTGAGGATGTTCAATTTGGGCAGCACTTCTGGGATATGAATATAATACGCCAAGACTCTGTAGTATAATGCACACTTTATTTATGGTAACACCCTATTTTATACATGTTGGATTATCGCTGATACAAGCAATGTGCGTTTATGTAGTAGTAAACTATTGTGTTACTGCTAAACACTAAATGTGGCCAATTGCCATACTACACAAGTATGCTTACAGAGTCTAGTGGTGGTTGGCAGTATGTAATTTTTCCTTTGTCAGTTTAATATTAGTAAGCAAATTTAAAAAGTTAGAGTAGCGGACAATAATGGTTTTACTTGGGGTTTTCATACATTACTTCTTGGCGTAAGGCCAAGAAGAAATGTAGGGAGCCTTAAACAAGAAACTTCATGTCTTCATTTCTTGATATTAACGCATACATTTCCGAGCATGTTTGAGAAAAGGAAATTAATGATACTGTGCATGATATACTGAAATGACTTAGTGTTAATAATCTTGTAATAAATGTTAATAAGACTAAAATCATCCACTTTCGATAAACAAGCCAATACAATGTAATTACCAAGGACATGCTATTGAATCTGTTAACGCCACGATATTCTTAGATAATAAGTTGTCACGGAAACCACAGGCAGAGCAAATTTGTAAAAGCCTCAATGAATATGCATATGCGCTTTATAAGTTGTCCAAACAAGTGAGCATTGAGGCGGTCATTTCAGCCTATCATGCATGTGTTGAATCAACTCTCCGCTATGGTCTTATTTATTGGGGAAATTAAACCGACAGGGAAACCATCTTTCACAAAAAAGATGTTTCCGGGCTATGTGTGGCCTGAAACAAACCGACAGCCTGTGTGCTATATTTAAAAAAACTGAACACTCTTCTCTGTCTTTTTATCTTTAAAACAGCTATACTCGTATTTGTTTAAAAAAAGCAACTACTTTCAAAAAAGTGTCTAAGTATTTAATACAGATCTGATCAGACCTGTCGAGCTCACAATCTTTGTACAGTGTCCTCACGTACTGCATTTATGCGAAAAAGCGTGTTCTGCTTAGCAAATTAAATCTGTAATAATTTACTCTTGCCTCTAAGACCGGCACCACTCAAGTTATTTAAAAATAATTTATTTAAATTACTCATTGACAAATGTTATCATTCCTGGACAGAATGTTTTGCCGACAAATTTAATTAATTCTTTTTTTTAAATATATTATTTACGAATTTAATGAATATCTGGGACATAATGTTATGACAAAGTTTAAAGGCCAAAATAATATATGTCATACGATTAAATTAATTAATGCTATTGTAATTGAGGCTTGTTCTACTTATATTTAAGCATGGTGAATTCTAATGTCATGTTAGATTTTAAATCCGTATGCCTACTGGCGAAACATAGCGCCACACTGTACCTTTTACACCACCACCTATGTTTACAAATAAATCGCTTACTTACGTTGTTCATGCGGTCTCGACAAGGAAGAAGAGTCCTCCTTAGAAAATTATCAGTAAGTAAACACAGATGACTTAGAACTCTGGTGACACTGTATAACTAAAGTCAGGTCATAATTAAGTAAGTAAGAAATGATATGGATGCCATCGAAGTGAAGTAGGTAAGTGTTTAGGATCGTAGTGTTTAGGATCGTAGTATCTATTCTTCGTATCTGCCTCTATAGCAGTTTGATGTTTTTGGACTTTTATCTAAAATTAGTCGACCACTTCTTGTTGTTCCTATGTCCTTGTTCAGCTGGTCATTTTTCATGCCCATTACTGTACGGAAACACTTTATGCGAGTATTAAGCTTAATGAACCGTTAAGATAATCATTACATATTAACTACGCGCCCCAAGGGTTCGGGTACTTTATATTGGCTAGAAACATAAGTATAATCAGACCTGACTTAACGAAGACGGTGTTATTTTATGGATCATAATGAAGTCCATCCCAGTCCTGTGAAAGTTCCCGGCAATCGTTATGAAACGCGATGATAACGGGAAAAGTCGAGATGCCTTTGTCCAGTAGTGGAACACCTGTATATGTTTGTCAATGATCACGGCTTCATCTGGCTCAGTCGTTGAGGCTGATGCAACGATAAACAGATAGCTACGTTTTAAATGAAATGATTAGTTGCAAAATAAAGATCTTAATGAAATGACAGGACGCAAATCCGTATACTGTGTGATTATCATCGATTGTGCAAAATAATATCCATACAATCCATATTAATACTATTATAAATGCGAAAGTGTCTCTGTCTATCGGTTACCTCTTCACGCTATAACCGCTGAACCGATTGAGATGGGTATGGAGACAGTTTGAATTCCGGGGAAGGACATACGATAGTTTTTATCCCGGAAATCGTCTTCTGAGGGGATGAAGTGGGAGACGAAAGTTTGTATGGAGCTATGATATAAACGAGTTCCACGCGAACGTGGTCGCGGGCAGAAGCTAGTACTAAATATACCCTTATCCACCCTATTCCATATAAGATTAAATGTGCGTTAATTGTCATGCAATTTCAAGGAAAACTATTTTGAAACGCAAAGAATATTTATCTTGTTAATGTTTACTTGGTGGTTGCCACAGGGCACAGGCGGCAAAGCAGGCCCAGGCGGGGATGGCGGGATGACTTGGACGCGTTTTCAAGTGATTGGCCATCAAGGATTGCGGGGGACAGAGACGAGTGGAAATCCAGCCCCCCTGGATCCTCCCCCAGGCCTTTGGGACACTCCAACCGGCTAACAAAATAAAAAAAATGTTTTTGTAAAAAATTTAATGTTACATGTAATGAGATATATCTTAGTACATTTTGATAAAATAATTAACACTGACACTAATATTTTGTCGATCAATAGCGAAATATTTTAGTCGCAAGTCGCAAATAGCAATTTAGATGGTTATTTGTCAAGATGTGGTTGTAGTCAGATCACGCGTTCTTGGTGTTATTTTGGAGATAGCTAGTAACAATGAATTAGTATCCTCTAGGGCCGGACAATGATTAAGATGGCTGAACTATTATTATCGAGGGAAAAATCCGCTAACTTCTAACATTAAAAGAATAAGGACGAATTTTTTTGCTAGGCTAAAGCAGATCTAGCGTTTTATAGCGAGGGTCCTAATCGCATCGCAGGTATTTTTGCCAGTATATTTCTTTCTAGAACGACGAAGGATTGATGGTGTGTTTTTACGTATTGGATGTTTTACGATTCAGTGCCAGACAAATGTGCTTGCTCATGGTAATGTCGCATAGTACTAAAACGTAAAAAGAAATGAAACGACTCGCCGCTGTACCCGTAAACGACTTACGAATACAGGGTTTAATTTAATACATATACAATTTAATATAGTACTTAACAATTTGACGTACCTCACCAATATATTCAGAGCAATGACGGGTAGTTGAGTGTGTAAGAGGCAACCGGATGGCTCGCGGTATTTGAGCTCCCGAAGTGTTGTGGAACCGCCCTGTGCAACCCAAATTGAGCCAACTTTAGATAATTAAAACATAAGTCACACACGTCGTCGCACACCGAATGTATATGAGGTACACATAGAGTAATAATAACTAATAACGTAATAACGAGTTAGTGTCCACCCCTGCCTTCGTAGCTGAGCAGGCGGCAGCCCTGAGTTCGAATCGAATAAGGGTAAAAATATATGTGTAGATGAAAATACATTACTTTTAGATACTAAAAAAAAAAAAAAAACGAAAAAATTAAAACTAATTACAAAAAAAATAGTCCGTCCAAAAGTTCTGTCTGCGGCATGGACCCCATGACGCTTGCGGCATTTCCCCTTTGGACCGCAAGGGCGATCCTTTGTGAAAGGTACGCGCCAGCTCTGGGGTCCCCTGAGGCGTGGACCAGCCGCGACGACAGGGTCCTCATGAAGGCCTTCATTTCGGCTGACCAGGGTCCCATCGTTTCAACTGCAAGCGCCGCAAACTCGTAGTTCTGAACTAGAGAAGAGTATTTGCGGCGCTTAAGTAATTGGGCCTGATCAGTCGCAGCACCGGCCTGAGACCGTGTTGCCTGTATGTGGGACAGTGCGAACGTATCGACGCATGTTGCGTCCCACACCAGGGCCCTACCGAGTTTCCACGGTACCAAAGTTACTCCGTCCGGGCGCTTGCCATCGTCTCTCGTCATACCAGGAGGTTCTAGAGACGAAGGTATGGAGGCAGTGGCGAGCGCCCGACGCAGCAGGTCGTTTATGGTACCATGGCGGTACATGCGGCCGGCGCTTCTGTTACATGATAGGCCATGTCTACCTAGCTGGTCCACACCTTTGCCGCAGACACAAGTATGGGGAACACATATTTGGGATCCCAGCCTTAAACAGATAGCTATTCTTAGCGTACCTGGGTCGAGAACTGTGCCTATGTTGCGAGAGGGAAGAGCGTTAAGCCAGTGGCCTGACTCATGTGAGAAGACAGCCAAAAGCCGGGCGCGTTCTGAGTCGTTTAGACTATTTTCGACTAAAGAAACGTGAATGGATTTGAGCAGAGGAGTGTCCCATACTTTCTGGATGTGTTTCATGTCAGGGACGTCCGCTTCCGGGCACAACTCGCACCAGGCTCTCTCGGCCTCCGCCAAGTTCGCGATCTCTGCGACCGGTATCTGTTGAATGTTTAAAATAATACCGACGAGGGACAACGAACTGTACGCAGAAGACAGGAAAGCTGGTAGTGCCACACCGGAAGTTGCGCGAACACCCAGACCACCGAATCTTACAGGTAGAACTGCTTGGGACCATGAAATGTCACTCTGAGCTATAACCACGAACTTCGAATGTCGAAGTTCGGATATCTCTATCTCTATCGCACTTACATACTATTCTTTAAAATATGTTTTAGCGTAGGTATTTGTTTTGTGTTGCCTTCCAGGAGGTAACTCATGTAAAGGTTCCGACGGAAGACCAGCGCTGGCCTCCTAGGTTAGCACCATGCTGAATCGGGGCCTTTTCGTGGACCCTGCTACTTTTACTTTACTGTGTTTTGTTTTGTATACCCATTGTTTTGTCCACGAATAAATGTTTTCTTTCTTTCTTTCTTTCTTTCTAAATGGAATCGAAAGTAACGTTTAGAATTTTGGATAAAGCAGTTTGTAGAGTATTATCAATTGTCAAAAGTATAGAGGGGTATTTCCAGATCGGACAGCATCGGAGTAAGTGCATGAATTTAGGTGTAAAGAGACAAAAACTGATAATAAAAAGTGCCATATGGGGGTTTATATCAAAAAGTAAGTCAGATGTACAGTTAAACAAATTTAACTTGCAATTAATAACTGGACTGATCGCTTCATCAAAAATTGGAGATCCTAAAAGTGTCAGTGATGAAGTGGAATGGACGGAGATGTTGGGTAATATCGCGTTAAAGTTAGTCAGTATATCAATCTTTCTATCCGGGGGAAGGCGGTCAGGCAGAAAAATTTCACATTTCGTGAAATTAAGGGAAAGCCCTATTTCTGCAAATTTGTCCATTATTCATTGCAAGTCCTGCAAGACTGTTTCAGCGTCCCCACCAAGGGAACCGTCGTCCAGATACCAAAGATTAAATTTTGAATTTAGATTGTTTATGATTGGATAGATAGCCAAACTGAATATAGCAGGATCAAGCGGGTCTCCCTGCTGACAACCAGTGTTTGAATCGATAATTTTGTCACCAAAAAGTAATTTTGATGGTGCCCCATAACATTGCCGTAGATAACCATAGGCATCGGGGAGATGTTTTTTGACTTCTGCTAAGAGGGCACCACGATCAACCGAATTGAAAGCGTTTCTCACATCAACTTTGACAAAAACTTCATAGTCCGTGCGGCTCAGAAACGTGCGCGCAGCGTGTACTGCAGCCTCACAGCCGCCCTTGACGCCAAAACCCAGCTGTCGAGGCTTGAAAATTTTGGTGAGACTGATTGAATTTCCTACAGCAGAGTTTTGAAGACAGACGTCTAAAAGTGCAACCGACGGCGATCGGCCGAATGCCACCATCCTTTTTAGCTAAGGCTACTAGATTGGCACCGTAGAGGATCGGGATGATTTCAGCGTTTACACGACCAGTTAGCATTAGGTTGATCAAGGATGTTAACTCTTGAAGTAACGCCGAACCTGTATCCCCAGAAGGTGAGGTGGTCAAATCCTTCAGGTGTTGCGGGGACAAACCATCTAACCCTCCCGCAGAACCATTGGGGAAAGACATTAACGCTGAAAGTACAGCGTCTTCTGAAACGGTCACACACCCGCCATCAGTGGAAGGAGGTTCTGGAAACTGAGTGGTAGCTAAAGGACCCGGATGTTTTACCCTGAGCGCGGCAAAGGTTTCGGCGGAATGAGTAGCCAAGACATCATTAGAAAAAAGAAGGCGAGCAGCTCCACTCACATTCCCCTCTGAGATTTTGCTTTCTATTGCATTTATTTTGGAAAAAGTACGAGGGTTGAAATTTGAAATGATTTCATCATTTTGTAACTTGTCAGGTGACACGGAAATCGGAGATGAATTGTCTTTTATCTGCTTGGTCAAAGAGTCTTTTTTGGACTTGTTTGCATGTAGAACCGAGTAAGAGAATGTGAGCAGACGCTGCCACGCTTGGGCAGAATTCTCCTTCACGACTTTGGCGACACATTCCGCAAGACTGCTGGCTACAGCTCTGCGCGCACCGCGAGGTATTCTTTTAATTATAGGCACATTTCTCTTTAAAGTTCCCAATTTCTCTGCAAAGGAAGTGGAACTGTTAAAGTAATCATCTCTGACAGTTGAGGACACGGGCTGTGAAGCGCTAGACACAGGCGGATCATTCGCTGCACGTATGCCATGTTTGCGAGCGGTATGAATAGCTAGACCCCGGTTTCCCTTATAGAATTTGTTATCTCCGCAGAGACGACACTTCAAGAGTTCCACTGTAGCAAAACAGGGCTGCGAAGTCATAATATATAAGGAAAACAAAGATGAGCTCGGATAAAAAACTCATCGGCTGACGCCATTTTCAGAGGCAAATTAGAAAGGTTTTATTGGACAGGGCGTATTATGCCATTGACGAATTTCATGACAAAGTATCATTGACCCAATCATAACCTTAATTAGACTGGCATTTACAAATTAATTTTAAGAAATATTGTATTTATTATAATGAAAATTACCTTGGCATGTAGTAAAACGTATGTACCTACTCCACTTTATATCCTGCCTGACATGTAAAATAATGTGTTTTATCATAAAAAATCTGATTTCTGATATACATCAATGTGAAATTAATCTAAGTACCTACTTTTTTATATACGAGACCCAGTACGGTCTGAGTAGAAACGAAATGTTCTATTGTCCGAATATTAATTCATACTTTATTTAATACCGCCATTTTGTTCAGTACAGTTCATTACTCGTTTTATCTCTTAATTTCGCCCAACAAAGCCCGGCACTGTGCGGCACAAGCATTTTTGTACTGAATATGCTTGTGCCGCACAGTGCCGCACACCGGTGGAATCCCGTCTTTACGTTTTGTGAAGACAATTTGGCGGAAACGAACAGCCCACGAACTAATATAGAGATCGCTTAAACACATCAAATCATTAATTCAAAATATTCGTATGTATCTCAAAAGCAAATGGTTGAATGCCTTAACTTTATAAATAGCAATACTTACACTAGACCGAATGATTGTGAGGTGTCGAATTTTGGCGCTAGGAATATTCGAGACGAGTAAATCGATTCGGTATTTTACTTCGTGATGGAAGTTCGACAAATTATTTACACTGTTGCTTTCGTGTTATATTCAACTTTGTGGTTTAGACGCACAGTGCTTTTATTATATTTCTATCTTTTTAATGCTACCTGAAACATGTTTAAGTTGCTTCCAAACCGAGTAAGTCTAATCGGAAGCAGAAAACACATCTTTATTATTTAAAAAGTAACAGTTTTAGAACACTTGTCAGCGGATTAAGGTTTATGGTACTTATTTAAGGATGGTTATCGACACATATTTTAGCACTTGACTGTTCCTGAGTCATGACCAGTATCCATATGTACAAGCTTTGCTTAGTTTGGGACTAGTTCGATTTGTGTAAGATTGTACCCAAATATTTATTTATTTTTATTAATTATTTACTTTATCCACTATCTACTACCACTGCCGCCTGGTTTTGTAGAAACAAATATTTTAGGGATAAATAAATACTTTCATTAATAAATCAGCGTACCACTGCTGGGCAGTGGGCACGTGCCTCCTCCCATGGGTGAGAGGGACCGGGCAGATACTTTCATTAATTCAATGTGTTTATTTTTACTGAAAAGGCATATTATAAAAAGCCTAAAAAAAGCATTGCGGGCGGGCTCACAATGCGTAGCCAGGGGACTCGTAGATAGGTATTTTCAATTAACACTTTCATTTGTGTTCGAGTATTTCATTTCTCGGTCGGCTGGCAAAACATTTCAGGTTTGAGACGTTCAACTTCAATATAAATGTCTTAACATTATTATGAAAACATGATCCGTGAGTCTCGATGTTCCACGCTAGGTTTTGTTATTATATTATCAGGGGTGATGTTGATGAGCTTCGGGGTAGAGAGAATCACTTATTTTACGTCACACCTGGCCATAATGCGAGTTTTACTGCACGCTGCGCGTACGGTAAAACTCGCATTGTGGCCAGATGAAGACGTAAAATTGTGTACTTACCAGGGGCGGTAATTCGTAAAGCCCCAGATCGCATATTTATGGCCCTCACCTTCGGTTCGGGCCACAAACAACTGCAATCTGGGCCATTCACGAATTCACCGCCCTAGGTACGTAATGTACTATTATCTACGCACATATTATTAGTGCTCTAAAATGCGTTCAGAAACCGGTAGGAAATGACCAGCATTATTGCAACCACTTTTTAACCGACGAAAAAATCGGAGGAGGTTCTCAAGTCAACGCGTATATTTTTTTTTATGTATGACCACGCATAACTTTTTACAGAGAGGTCCGATTTTGATAGTTCTTTTTTTATTAGAAAGGGTATACCTTGAAGTTGGTCCCACATAAATTTTAAATAAAAATTTCACCTACTGATTCAAATGTATGACCACGCGTGTGTGTGTGTGTGTGTGTGTGTGTGTGTGTGTGTGTGTGTGTGTGTGTGTGTGTGTGTGTGTGTGTGTGTGTGTGTGTGTGTGTGTGTGTGTGTGTGTGTGTGTGTGTGTGTGTGTGTGTGTTTGTGTTGTCGTGTGAAAAACCTCACGATGAATAAGCTTTAGACCTGTCACTCTTGTGTGTAGACCTCTCAGTCTCTGCATTTCTGCTAAAGCTCGTTCATCGTGAGGTTTGTGTAATACCTTATTTGCATGTAACTAGTAATTAACTAAAGTAAGCCACAGAAAATTGAAAAATAAAAACTTATTAACAAAAAATTAAACCGCCGAAAAAAACTGAAAAGCAAGAAATAATAAACCCTTTTTTATTTAGTTTAATAACTAAGTTCTTAAACTATTCTATGTATACCTAAGTATATATTTTTGTAATTATTTTGAGTTTTTAATTAACCTTAATAACCAAGTTCTTAAAATAATCTAAGTGTACACAAGTAATTTTGAGTCGGCGCCAAACAATCAATGAACAAAGAATACTCCAAACAAGTACAAGTTACACCAAATCAAATTAGCGAGCGACCACACTTGATTGTTTGGCGCCGACTAAAAATTACTTAGGTACACGTAGATTAATTTAAGAACTTGGTTATTAAGGTTAATTAAAAACTCAAAATAATTACAAAAATATATACTTAGGTATTTATACAATAGTTTAAGAACTTAGTTATTAAACTTCTATCTTTTGCAGCTTAATAGTGTGTCTATACGAGTATCCCATAGTGAATAAACGAATGAGTAAACGTATTTGTTATAAACTAGCTTCCGCCCGCGACTTCGTCTGCGCGTGGACCCGGGATAAAACTATCCTATATTTTGATCCAGACTATCTTCGTGCAAAATTTCATCCCAATCAGTTAAGCCGTTAAAGCGTGATTGAGTAACAAACATCCAACCATCTAAACATCCAAACTTTCGCATTTATAATATTAGAAGGATAAAAATATCAAATAACGAATTTGACTCTAATACGGGCTTTATTGTGAGATGACATACCTAAAAATATTCTGAGTTCGATGACATATTTCTACAAAATGCATAAAACTTTTACGACCTAAGCTTGAACAGTTCGCGTAGAGCTTTAATGTATATACAATGTTGTTGTTTTTACTTAGATATCAATATAAACGGTTAAATGTGTTTTTAATAGGGATTGCAATCTGGTCCGGCGGATCCGGTAATCCGGCCGGATCCGGTATATTTTGATAGCCACCGGATCCGGTAATATTTCACCGGATCCGGTAGACTCAAAAAGATTGCTAAAACGCAGCACTTCAATTAATCTTGCTTCATATATAAATCGTATTCTATCTTATAGTTTCCTTGAATCTCGAATTAGAAGTTAATTTTGTGTAATCGTTATGTTTACATGACATTCCAGTTGATCTCACTATATTTATGTGATGTTATCCTTAATTTAGTGATAATCGTGATAGTTTCCTTGAATCTTGATATTCTCGACCTCGAATAAGAAGTTTATTTTGTTTATAAGTTATGTTTACGTATGTTGATCATTGATTATATAATTTCGTTATGTTTACTTACATACGTTGATTATTGATTATACAATTTTAATAGCATTTTGGCAGTTCAAGTCATCTTAGCGCGCAGCTGTGTGTGTCTGCGAGCCCTTGTTGAGCGCACCTATGCAGTTTTGATTTGTGCGGCAGGCGTGGATGTACAGCCACAAAGATGAGTTGAACTATAGTAGAACGTATAGTCTCAAATAGACAAACGAGTTGATTCACTGAACTTTCAAAAGTAGTAAAGTAAGCAAAGCAGACTTTATTTTAAACTACATATTTCATTAGGTTACAAAACATTTATAT
Source organism: Epinotia bilunana (assembly GCA_947049275.1). Lineage (NCBI taxonomy): Eukaryota > Metazoa > Arthropoda > Insecta > Lepidoptera > Tortricidae > Epinotia > Epinotia bilunana. The sequence continues at coordinate 7,317,519 of OX346253.1, forward strand.
TACTAAGACTGATTATCGAAATATTTGTAATACTTACTAAAGAGTAATCAATAGTTGTACCTAGTAATTATTGTTAATTTTTTATAAAGATTTTTTTTACATTTTAATGATTGGCTTATTAGTATTTTTAAAGCAATCCAATATTATTTACACCAGCCCCTTTTTATGCCATTAAACTTGACAAAATATTTAATTTTTAATATACGCAGTAGCGTAATACCCAAAATTAACAAAATAAACAAAGTAAACACAGGAGGCATTAACTGTTCAGGTATTAAACACGGATCGTAAACACAGATTTAATAAAGCATTCGCACGTATCAAACAACGAATAACATAACCGCATGATTCTTTCATAGCCAATAACAGCTGGTGTTCCCACCAGCTGCATCGGGAAAAATTATATTGGACCGGCTAGCATGGGCCACTTCCGAATCTGTTGACGCTGACAAAAACCTCAAAAGCATTTTTTTTTTGCAAATACAATTTCATTTAAATTCGGTGTCTACAGCAGTAAAAATAAATTATTTTAACATTAGATGCTCTTTTAACCATATTTAAATACACCCAAAAATGTTCGCTGTTTGACTATAGAAAATAGAAAAAAAAGGAATATACTGTTTATATCAATAAAAAATGGGTTAAATTACAGTCGTAACTACAAATTTTAAATTTTATAGATTTTTTGAGTTAAGGAGACTGCCTTATAACTATATAATCTTAATGAATTATGTACTTAACTATATTAATTTTATACAGTAGGTATGGTAATGGTAAGAGTACCTTTATTGTTTATGACTTAATTTTAACATATGTCTTTTGACTATCGACGTATTTTACTAGACGTTGTCCTCAATGTTACGTATTAGCTCATCCGGGAATCCATTTAATATTGCAGGTAGGATACAACTACAGTCCCTATTCCCATATTCAATGTTTTTCCCACCTCAGAGCAACGACGACGGATATCTTAAGTATGTATGCAATTCCATTTGATTATCCGTCCCGTGAGTACCATCGCCAATACAGTTAACTGACCATTCGTGTGCACTTTATGTGCATTGTAATAAGGGCCACGAATGGTCAGTTAACTGTGTTGGAGTTTGTTTTGTACGTATAGAGACACTAAGCAGCAATATATGATTTAAAAGAAATTAAAAGAAAAGAAAAGAAATTAAAAGTGACAAAATCTCGTTACGGAATTGAGCTTCAGGCTGTTGCGTGCTCTAAATACAAGTACTCAAAATGTGCTCTAAATATAGATATAAGCATTTGCAACAGATGAGGTTGGATAAGGTAATATAAGCTAAATTATCGAGTTTAAAAGGAACCATAATTTGTTAGTCACAACATAAAATTTTATTAAAGAATAATTAAAGCCCACCCGTTTTATTGCGAAGCCTGTTGCGGATTCTATCATTGTTAGTTAAGTGCCTGGGGGGATGTTTGTTTGTACGCAATTGACAAAGCCTGCGTTGCGCATATGTTTATGTACCTAATCATTCTTGTTTCGAAAATAAATGACCTAATCAACCCCACGATGTTTCATGTCAAACAATCCAAAATAAGCTTTTTTTAGCAGTTTAAAGGCTTAAAGCGACGGAATTTGAGCATACAAATAAACTAAATTGTACTAGCGAACTGCTAAAAAAAGCTTATTTTGGATTGTTTGACATTTGGATTTTGGATTGGTTGAAATGAAAAACCCTAAATTTTCATTTCAAAGTCCAATATCTCAAAAACGGCTTAACAGATGTTCATAAAACATGGCGCCGCCGACGCAAAGAGAGGGGTCTCTTTGCGTCGGGGGTTAAAAATACGATTTCATCAATTAAACAATTTTCAACTTTTTACTTAAGTTTCTTACTTAGATCAGCTCTGCAGTTATGTTCATGCGGCTGAAACAGCGAGAAGTCATTTAATTATAAGTATTATTTCTTGTAATATTACACATGCTAGCCCTTGTTGGCAACGATAAAAGCGTTAATGAGGGAATATTCCTGCCCTCGCGTCGGCTGCCCACGTCTCGTAAAAGATAATGAAACCCTGTTATTAGGTGACACGTATTATATTGACAACGTTTGAAATGCGACGTAATTTGTGGTCCAATGTTTGTAACTGTGAGACCTTCTTGTTTCCATGTAAGTATATCCTGTGTTGGTGTGGGTCATGAATGTTATCATTTTTTTGATCAACAGTATTTTGATTTACTTTTGAAAAACTAGGTGAGGGAATATTTGAGCGTTTGGCCCGCTTTGATTATACAGCGTCGGTCACAATCTCGAAATTGAGCTCATGGTCGTAATTTCAGTCAAACGATACTGTTCCTGATATAGCTTCAGCTTGTGTTAGATTAGATGTTTATGGTAATTGTTATTGCTTTCTTCAAATATTATCTGCAAGTGGTAGATTTTGACTCTTAAAAAGTGACTTGTCATAGAGTTCTACTTACAGAATAAAGTTCTTTTACTTAAATAATTTAGTAGTATGGACCTACTAGGGACATATATTTACGATGGAGTACACGACGAATGTACATTTCTTTTTGTACGTGTGTACAAAAAGAAAAAAAAAAAAAAACAAAGTGAATATATTAGTAATAATTAGTATTTAATAAGAAAGCAGTCAGAACATATAAATAAATATGCATCAAAATAATTTTCAATGCTAAATATTATATTCATTAATTACCTACTTTTATTTACTATACCTATATTTATTAAATACTGAATGCATAATTATTAATTGTTAATCCCAATGTTATTGATAATGTAAACTAGAAATGAATTATGTATTAGTAGAAAATTATCATTGTAACTGCCATTAACTTATTAATTGATAGGATTATGCATGTTATAATTTTGTCTGAATAAAAGGCTATTTTATTTATTTATTTTTATTTACACGACGAATGGCCGATTTTGTAATCTGTCTCAGTACGTCTTGTTAAAGTGGAAGTGCTAATTACTGCAACGTGCGGTTGTAGACGTGAAGCTAGATTTTATTAGTGAAGCGATACAAGGCCACAATTTAATTAAAAAATAAACATTGTTATATATTTTTAAGAAAAGCAAAACTTTGGCTGGTTCATAAGCTTTACACTGTCGCGGACTTGTTATAGAGATATCGCTCTTCTTTAATATTAGTTTCCAGCTTTAAATACCCATTGGCCTTTCGTTAAGCTACATACTGTACCTACTCATGACGACATAATATGTTTCCCTGCACTTCTCGCAAAAGCTTCGCGCAATCATAACACTGAGATCGGCTGTAAAACCCTTCCAAGTGATTTATGATCCCTTGCACCGGTATCCTAAACTGTTGGACAAGGGCCGCGTTTCATGACACGTGTTATAGTTTCGCGAACAGCCCGTCAGTTTGGGATTACACTGTATTCACAAAATATTTTGTTCTCAAATTTGCCGCATCCCTAGTATAAATAGACCCCAAGACTTTGGGTAATTGGAGATCAGACTTACAGTGGTCAGTGAACGTTAAGCGTTGTGAATATTGCCATGCATGACAATAAGTTTGTATGAGATTAGTTGAATGGAAAAGGGCTGGCGAAATGACATCTTAAGAAGAATAAGTACATAAAATAAAGATAAGTTTTCTCGATAGTTGTAACAAAACAATACAAAATCAAAACTTACCAGCGATAACGGTAGAAAATAATTATATCCGACAATAACTGATAATTATATAGTGATAATGGATTCGCGGACTCTTACGTACGACTGATAGTGCATTTTGAATAACTATTTGTATTTCAGCCCTAAATGTCTAATCCTATCCTATACTATTAAACGATATTTATATATATATTATATATTTGCAATCACGTTCTAGGAAACGGCTCTAACGATTTCGATGAAATTTGGAATATGGGGGTTTACAGGGGCGAGCAATCGACCTAGCTAGGTCTCATGTCAGGGAAAATTCGTTTTCTCTGTATTAACTATATTAATTACGTACAACATAAATATAACGTAACCTAGTGTAGCGTCTTTATTGCCATATTAGGTCAGACACAGTCTGAATTCTAATCTTAATTTATAATCTTAATTTGAGTGTCATGTCTCAGACGTCTTAAAAAATCAGATTGATGAGTATTGTTTAGTGTTATTGTTTCGCGAATTTCTATAAACTTTATTGGGCAGTGTATCTTTAAATTTACTGATTTTAGTATTTTGTTTTTGCGTTCCGTGCAGCGAGTGCAACCGCGGCCGCGGCTTTAACGCACGATATTTTTTTTGGGTTCCTCATGGAAGAGGAATTATTACTAGTACCTATTACTTTTTTCGTTATAAAAAATGCAAGTAAAATAGGTAGGTACTTGCTGCAATAATCCTGTTATATGATCGGAATAATTCGGAGCGAGTACCACCTTAAGGCATGAAAGTAGCGTCACCATATTTACAGATTCTTGACATAACAGGAAGTTTAAGGAAATACTGTCTCTCAGCATTTGAAGTCTAAGGCCGCATTTCCGCATTTCGTGGTGCTGGATCGGCGTAGTATCAGTGAGCTGTCAGCTGTCCGTGTCAACTGCTGGTCAAGTCAGCACAGATTCTTTAATACGAGTATATACAGAGTGTACCAAAAATGTGGAACCGCCCGCGTATTGCAAAGAACACAGGCAAGCCCGCGGGATAAAACATAGCCTATGTTCATCCGGGAGGTCCATTCTATACGCAGGTGAATTTTTTTTTTAAACTGATGAGTAGTTCCAGAGATTACCCTTTCCCATTGCATACAAACTTGTAAACTTACAAAGCTAGTCTCACAGACGATTCCTCTTTATAATATTAGTACACATTAGTAGCACTCCTCTATAGGAGTGCTTCCCGATAGGCGCGGGATGCACAGATACCGATAAGTAAGGCAAAAAAATTATCATCATTATAAAAAGTGTAACTCCCTCCATCAGAATCTGTAAAGAATGCTTAACTTAATTAATAATAAAGATTCAGATTAGAATTCCGTTTGTGTGCGGCCAGCCTTTTCTTACGTTGAATAAAAAAGTTTCCGAACATTTCGGATTCTTCTGGCAAGCGGCCAATACTGACACCGGAACTGTTTATGGATTCAATTTGAGCCATCCATAACAATCCATCAATTTGGTTTTATCATTTGCTTCGTAATTGCTATGACAATATTGATCGCAATATATCTCAAAAACCTTAATTCAACAATCTCGCAATTTATGTGAATTTTGACGTCGGTTTTGGGCAATTCGTTCGGTTCTTTTATCACTAGAAAATTATCGATGGTTATTATCTTGTTGCTTTGCCAATTATTATGTCGTATGGCTTTTATTCCTGAAAAAATATTTTAATTTACAATTTATGTACTCGTAGTTACACAGAACGAAAATATTTACAATTTAATATCTAAATTGAGTAGCCAATTCCGGTGTGAGTGCTGCATGCTTCCGGCAAAATGCCCTTTAGGACATTTTCCTAAGTATGATGTGGGGGATTGTTTGAGTTGTTTCCCCACAGTCACAGGCCCCTTCGGCCGCGTATGTAACCGGAGTTTTGTAACCAGTTACCTAAGAAGAAAAAATGATCGTCATAGGATACTGGTATCCAAGTGATATATTTTTTTCCTTTCACGTAACCGAGTTACAACCTAGGAAAACTTCCTAATGATTACGAGAAAGTACTTTATATTCCTCGTAGGTAACTGCTTGAAAAGATAGATGGTATTATCAACCTCTTTTGATATCATGGCACTCAACATTTTCTTCAGACGGACGGACATGGCGAAACTATAATGGTTCCTTGTTGACTACGGAACCCTAAAAATCGGTTCTGGCACTTCGCCGGCCGCTACCGCGGCGCGCTCGCTTCGCTCGCTCGGCTCGCGGACGGTTACATAAAACTCCGGTTACATACGCGGCCGAAGCGTCACAGGCTGTTGTCGGCGAGATTCTCCATCTGTGATGGCTCTGGTTACATCGTCCTACTCCCGTTCTGAAATCCCCCAAAAAGATCGCTGGGTGGGGATAGGTCTTAAAGGGGGGATTTGAGAAGACATTATTATGAGGTTTGTAGAGTGATGTCAAAGAGATGTTGCATATTTTTAAAGTAATGACCTCCAATTTATTATGGGCGGACACTTCTATTATTTGAGCACTTGTGATAGTGGATCTTACGTAAACAGCTGAACCATATATAGGTGAAAGGGTAGGCTACTAAGTTAAAACCCGGGATATTCCCACGGTTGTCTGCTTATATTATCTATGTGATGTTCCTGTTATCACGTCTAACATGGTTATCATGAGCAAGTCGCGCAAGGTAGGCGCATTTAGATTGCGACATACCTTCAATGTTAATTTGCAGTATAAGGACGGAAGGTCCTAAACTTTTTGTCGTTGGGCCCACTAAGGGGCAAGCTATTGAGCGCATTGTATTTTATCTCGAGAGTATCGAACACAGGAATAGCTGGGAGGCTCCAGAGGGAGCAGATCCAGCTTGCCAGGAACAGTCGGAATCTTTTAGCCGTCTTCGGTGAAGCCGTTGCCCGGGGTGGACCACGAGGAGGTAGATTTTGACCAATTACCACCCCAGTACCAGTCAATATTGCCTCGTAACGCAGCAACCGCTAGTCAAGGAAATAGCCTTGCGCAATCAACTTTTTAAAGTAATGCTCGACCACGTCTCCTCGACTCAATGGAACAAAATAAGGAAAATACTTACCCGCTCCATTTTCTTTTTCATGCAAAATTTTACTTCACACGAGATGATTCATTTGATCAGATATTGGTGCGAAAGGCGTGGGTTCGAGACGATCCTAATCCCTCGTGTAATTACATGAAACCTCCCCGAGGAACTTTCCTTATTATAAATGTCAGTCGCTTCTGATGAACAATTCAAGTAATACTTTGGCGTTATGAGGAAACAATCGAACCCTGAATAACAGAATAATTGTGGTATGTGGTGTGGCTAAATTAATGCTTTAATTTTAATAATTGTCTAGCATTCGTTTTGTCACAGATGTCATATACTTGCAGACATGAAAACTAAATTTTCGTTCTTTTCCTGAAATTAAAGATACTGGAGCCCTTCACAATATTTTCCAATATTCCCCATTCAAGAAGGAACCAACCCTTGACGAACGGAAATCCGTAGAAATACACAAGAACAAAACACAGATTATGTCATATTTCATAGGCAAAGATTAAGCAAGTTTTCATTAATGTGAGTATAAATAAATTGTAACAGCCTATTGAAAATATAACGAACTCCTAAAAGAGTAATACTTTAATGAAATCGTTTATAACCACCCTCTTCTTATTCACTTTAGAAGAATAACTCATTGGTGTTTACAGTTTTGTCTAGGGTATTCCTTGCTATTTAATTTGTTTTAGCAGTATATTTACATGATCAAATATTATTACGACAGTGTCCAAGAGTCTTGGAACTATGGTATGAATTAAGTTAGAAATGAATTCCATGCGCGCCGAACTAAGATATAGACTAAATAGAAAAAGCAATGAGTTACGTATATCTTAAATCAATCCCAGGGGCTTGATTTAATCAAGGGATAGACACTGCAAAACTGAGACGGCAATCAAGGGATAGACACTGCATAAGTGAGACGCCAATCAAGGGATAGGCACTGCATAACTGAGACTAGATGAATAAAATTGGTCAAACAAAACGTTTTCAAGCATACATATGTTTTGTTGGGTGTAGGTATGTTCATAAACATTTATGTTTCATATTTCAAAAGGAAAGAGCTTTACTAAAACTTTCTTATTAAATTTTATTTCGACCGTAACAAAAAGTAAAGTCACACTTAATTCAATATGACTGAGGTGTCCGTTTGTGCGGAGTTCCCAACTCGGTTAGAAGCAGGGCAGGGAAAACCACATCTATAACTGAATCAGTTTTTTCTCCATGTTAACATTGCGATTGTGAATTAATAGTTCTGAACCAAAGTGAACCAATTTTTTATTATATACCTTTAGGTTATTATACACATAATATTTTTAGACGTCAATGTATCAAATACAGGACAATCCGTCAATTATATGATTTGATTCTACAAATCATCGGAATGTTTTGGACTGTGTGGATATGACGTGAAACATAATAATCTGTTCTCATTAATTATGAATCCATCATCTACAGTGATGACTGTAGAATTAAGAAACGAATCATTCGTTGAAGCTAACGTGATTTTAGATACTCGCCAGAAAATCTGCTTAGTGGTTTCCATCAAGTTGGTAAATCAGTTGTGTTTGTTTGTTAACCTTTTACCAGAATTCGTTATTATATATTATAATTCGGAGGTAGTTTGTGTCTCAGAGAATGACATAGCGTCGGGGATAGTGCAATACCGCGTAACTAGCACTAGTAAATACTGCGTATCTACACAACACCCATGGTGCGAAACCGCGTATCTAGCACTGGTAAATACCGCGTATGTAACAAAAATAGCCAATCTAAAATTTTCCCGCTAACGAACGTAAAATCCTGATTAGAATTATACCAAGCTTCTCCTGTAAAGTTGGGTATACCAGTGCTAGATACGCGGTTTCGCACTATGGGTGTTGTGTAGATACGCACTATTTACCAGTGCCAGTTACGCGGTATTGCACTATCCCCGACGATAGGATACTTTTTATCCCGGAAATCGTATCTCCATCGTGAAATGGTAGAGCGAAAGTTTGTTTGGGAATGTTGATTGACGAATTCTATGTATCTCTAGTTGAAAATAATACAGAGTGCTAGAAAACAACAACACTTTTCACATCACTGCTCAAGCAAGTTTAATTTAAGTGAAGTAGGTCGGACTAGTTCAGAAGTTTGGCGTAAAACGGCGAAACGACGGAGTTACTCACGGTCACAAGTTTGAGTCCCGGTGGGGGGTAAATGTGTTTTGGTCAAAGACCTTCGTTATTACTCATAAAACGCCAGATAGTTAAACAGACTTATACGAGAATCCACAAAGTCGTCAGAAGAGTCAGGGTCTGATAACACATTTTTACTCTAGTCTGTGCCAAAAATCGTCAAGTTTAATTACCTAAAAGTGCTAAAATAGTCGTTCAGGCGCGCGACTTTCAAGCTATATCGAGGGTTTGAATTCTGAAACTTGTAAGTACAAATGGATTTTTAGCAACTTACTTACCGAATACTTGGGTCAAAAACGGGCCTCTTTGTGTTTTCACTATAAACGCACTGCATTCAGGGAGCTCCTTCGACTTTATTCGTCACCAAGAACACGACACTACCCTCTACTAGAGAGAACGAGAGTATTCCGTGAACCTAATACATACCGTACAACGGAGGGAGAAGGGACGGCGCGGGCAGTATGGAATTAAATCGTTTTACGCAACGTAAATAAAATATTCTCTTGATCTTGACAAGTCAAGCTATTGTAATGTTCATAATCTGAAAGGGTCAACCCTAGCAATTTTCCCAACTCACCTCATTGCTATCCCTACTAACCTAAATACTAACCCCAACTTAAAAATATGAAATGAAACGTGAGGTACCTAATCATTAAAGAACTAAAATTCAATCAACTTAAATCGAGGTTTGAATTTCTGTGTTGTTCCTTCTCCCCCCGTTTCCTTTTGTTGTTTATTAAATAGGTGTACCGTACCTACTTAATGAACCATAAAATGAAAAGATAAATAAGATAAAAGAAAGTAAATACGTAAAAGGAAAACCAAATCAATGCAAACGAGTAAATGTATCTTGGGTTGCCAAATCATTTGTGAATAGGGCGATTTAGGACTCCCTTTGCGCCGGGAAAATGACAAATGCTTACTTGGTTTAGCCCAATCGTGTGCGAAAAAAGTTCTTTCATGTCGAAAGGTCTTTGTTTAATGAGCTGTGTGGAGAAGAGTTTTCAATGATACGACATAGCTGACTAGCACACCGTGATGTAACAATCAGGGATCGAAGATCTTATTACGAACCTAACTTTTAACAATCTGAGATAGGTAACTAGGTAGGTAAGTAGTTAAGCTTTTTATTTGTTGCGTTAATTGAAATAGAACCAAAAATATTTTCACGGCAACGAATGTTATTACAATATTAATAATTTATTTCTGGTTATAATTTGATAGTACTGTTTTATTTACAACTATAAAACCCGTATTTACACGTGTAATCCGTACCCGCCTTGCTTGCTTTCTCTAAAGGACGGACTGCGAACTTTAAAACGCGCGAAGAGACTTTACTAAGACAGACTCAGAGGAAAAAACCTTATGTACATACCACCAAGCAGCAAAGCCATTCATAGTCGTAATTTTCAAATATGTGCATTGAAATTTTCAATCATTTACCCGAGGATATAAATCAGGTCACTTCAGGGAACTACATTTAAATCAAACTCAGCAGATATTGGAAAATTGTTTTTACCAGCAGGTCGATCACGTAACGCATTGTACGCGCGACACATAGATCTAAATCTAAATATAACTTTTCATATGTAAAATTGACACTAACTATCCCAACGCGCGTTCATAACGTTATGTGACCATTTTCTTTAATTACGTGAAGTATGTAAATTGTAATGGAAATTCTTCTAATGTATTAATAATAATGCGAATATAGCTTGTACATACCTAATACTTGTTAATATTTGCACACTGGCTGAATACATGAGACCAATAAATATGTACTTCCAGTGTAAACTGTATTAGCAAATAAACTATTTTGAATTTGAACCGCGCGATGATCAGTCGAACACTTACATGTTCACCTACTCAGAGGGGTAATCACGTAACTACACGTCACGTAGCTACATCCAACTGTCATTTTTCCATATAAAAATTTACATTTAGATCTAACTAACGTACGTACAATGCGTATGACTTCAACAGACTGGTGAATATTTCGTCTCTGCGCATCTCGACATATAGTGTTACAACGGTTACGCAAGGTAGCGAGATTTGATAGCGTCACACAAGAATTAGTTTTGTACCTTGCCTTGGCAAAATTCTTTTTATCAACTAAAGTCTTCATTCATTTAGTAAGCCAAGGAGCAGGAAGATGCCTGACCTTTAAAGAACGGACTGGGGCATGAATATCATTGAGCTGGATGAGAAGAGAATTGAGAAGTGATACTTGTTTATCTACAGTGTCAGCTCTAGCGATCGCGCCCCAGTCAATTTTCAATGCATCATTTAAAAGTTTAGCCAAATCCATCCCACCAAAATTGCGCTGCAGAAGTATTATGGCTATAGGCTTGGGGAGGTCTTACTTTATAGGAAAGGTAAATCAAACAGTGTCGTGATGACAATTGTATTCCGTGTAACGTGTTTTTGCGAAATATTTCTTATTCTTATTCTTATTCGTGTCATTTTGCAATACAAAACAAAAAATGATTTAACTAACGTACACCACTGTTTGCTGACCATCCGTGCACTTCGTGTGACCCTTTCTGAGTTGGCGTTTGTACGTAGGTCCCCTTGGTACCTACGTACAAACGCCAACTCAGAAAAGGAATGAATTTCGACTCTTTAAAGATTGTCTCCCGGTGTTGGGGTCCGGCAGGTCGGTCGAGGTACGTACGTGACTGATCTAAATGTCACATTTTGTATGGGACAATGACAGTTGAGTTGACCTAACGAGCGTTTGAAAAGTTACCTTATCACCTTAAGCCCTGCCTCACGACCTACTAAAATATGGCTCTGGTAGCCGAAAGTGAAATATATGTTCGACGAAAACCCGTAACAGCATGCACTAACTTTCGACGTTTTCGATGCGTCAATGCGTAGATACATTTCTTTTAACTAAAAAAAGTGATGTAAACTCATCTGTTCAAAGCAGTATTTATATTTCGCCGCAGTGTAACATATTCACTAGTAATATGAGATTCCAGTGTGTATTCAGATAAAAGGTTTTGCGACTTCTCACAGTGTTTTCTTTTTAAAATAAAAATATGTCTGATAAGGCATCCTGCAACATAATTTTTTTAAAGAAATGGTAATAACATAATAACAATAACATAATATGTACAAAATAATAATAATAAATGTTAATCCTACTAATATTATAAATGCGAAAGTTTAGATGTTCGGATGTTTGTTACTCAATCACGCTTAAACGGCTGAACCGATTTGAATGAAATTTTTCACTAAGATAGTTTATAGCCTGGATTAAAATATAGGATAGTTTTTATCCCGGGTTCACGCGGACGAAGTCGCGGGCGGAAGCTAGTATTAAATATCTGGACATTTTATTTGTTTGTTCCTATTATTGTAACATTTTGTGTATAAATAAATAGACATACCTGTACATTGAGGTGTCTGACAAAAATTAAAAAAAATCAGATCGCGAGGGTCGGTGTTGAATCGGGAGTGCACAAAAGCTTTTACATCGCCAAAAATTTAACTACACGAAGCGTGTGCCTAAAAATTCAATTATCTGCCGCTAATTAAGTGGAAGTTCGCATTTGCCGAACGAAGTTCCTTAAATTACGACTTACAAAAAAGGGTTTCTCACGCCAAGTAACCGTGAGAAATTTATCTTTTGTGTTATAAAAAATGCTCTCTTCCTTTGTATATGTTAACATAATGAAGTTTGAATAGGGGTGTAGACACTAATTAAAATAATCATTCTATATGTTCTCGAAAAATGATTTCAAATGTAGCCAAATGGAGAAAAAAGCAATGCAATAAGTTAAATAATCACAAAGTTATAAGTGTCCAAAGTTTTAAGAGGGGTTATATGCTGGCAGATTGTGACGTCACTAACTGCCAGCGTTTCCTCTCTCTAACAAGCAATATTAAAAAGGTAGTAGCTTCGAAGTTCTTTGAGATATCTGAATGGGATTTTTGTCACTGGGCATATTTTATTGCCTTCTTTCTTTTGGGGTACTTAATAATCATTTTCGAGTCTACACCCCTATTGACCGCTTCCATTCCTCGGAAGACATCTGGCGTTGATCCCGGTTCTTGTGTATTAGTTTTGTGTATATTGAAAAGATTAGATGCGTTATATTTTTAAACTCTATCATTTATTGACACACCGAAGCGTAAAAAAAATTGTCGTTAAAGCTTAAAATAGATTCATAAATCTTACCTATACTGTGTACACATACAAGGAACAAAATATAAAATATTTAAAACAATATTACGATTTTTTTATACCTCATACAAAAAACCTCAAACATTGTGGTGAGGTAGGGCACAGCGAAATGACATCCCGCTCGAATTTAGAGCAGCTTAACTGGGGAAGTACCTCCGCCTTGCAGAAGACCACAGCCATAATAACAATACTACTTGCTCTGTAGTAGTGTTGTGATCCTGGAGGTGAGCAAGGCCGCCAGAGCTCCCGAGGATGCGTTGTGTTGAGAGCGAGGGGATTTGTTCCTTTAGCTGTCGACATGGCGAATCCTCAAACATATCAAGGGTCGGCAATGCCCGTGTAACTCCTTTGGAGTTGCATGCGTCTATAGGCTGCGGTGTCCGCTTACCATCAGGCGGGCCGTACGATTGTTTGCCACCGTCGTTGTATCAAAAAAAAAAAAACATCGTACATTATCTACACAGAATGAAACCGTTTAATCCTTTCTAATTCTTCCACCTTCCGTACGGTAGCTCAGGTATGTAGGTTAAATGCATACTTTGCTAGCTCTACTGCGGTTACTCCTAGATTAAAAAGATTTCTCACTAACACGCTTTTGTGTGATGGCTATCCTGTAAAAAAACGTGAGATATAGTTTATGAGAAACATTAAGTAAATAACTACCAGTTTCGTTGACTTTGAGCGCAAACATATTGGTTAGGGACGTCTGTGTCTCTTTTACTATACTTATAAATTTTCTTATAAAGTTTCTTATGTTCCCTAATAACCATTTCCAAACTCTCATGTTAAGTATAATATACCGAAAATATAACAATATATACTTATAAGGTAGCATAAAACGCACAAACACTGGTCGAGTATGGATTTTGAGCTACTGAAAACGTAGGAGTACTATAATGTACGTGATCATGTAAATATGAATAGAGTAAGTACACTCCTAAGCTGCTCTTGGCCTCGATGCTGCTGACTTTATATTTTAGAGCCGATTTCCGTGCCAAAGAGCTACAAATTAGACTCGCAAGTCTGCACCAGGTCATAGTTGAGAAGATAAATGTAACTTTGATGGCTCTCATCTATCGAGAAACGAGAAACGTTTTAGGTTTAGATATCTTATCGTATAAAAAGGTTTTTAGGTACTCAGTACGCACTAAAAGACACCAAACGGTGTCTAGAAATAAGGTGATATATTTTCAATGAAAATATAGTCTTTACACGGTCTTTTTCGGACTTGTACTTAGCGGTAGTAGGTTAGGTACTTGGGTATTTTACAAAATGAGGTTGAATATTCACCAGAGATGTGGTTAGCTGTGCTTTCACATATTTGTCACCTCGCGTGTTTAACAGCTATTTACTTAAAAATAGCTAGATGTCACTTGAAGGGAACCAGCACATCTTTGGTTAGCTCAATCATACAGCATTATTTTTGGAAAAGTGATTGTTAAAGGCCCATTTACATGATGCGAGTTTCTCGCCCTTTTTCGGGCGAGAAATCGTATGACATTATCGTATGCAATTATCGCCAGACGATTATCGCATAAAAACGGTTACACACAGGCGAGAAATACAAAACTCGTATACAATTATGTCATGCGATACTAGTATGGAGTTTATCGCCAGGCAAACTGTTTACACGAGCAGCAACATTCTTGGGAGATATTTGCTTACGATATATCGACTCATCTAACCTATTTCTCGTATGACATTTTTTCACGTACATGCGAGTATCGCACGAATCGGTCAGAACCGATTTTCATACGAGTTTTACCCGTCAATTTACGTGATTCGCTGCTAATAAATCGACACTTGTTACACAATATTCGTAAAATAGAATCTAATTATATATTTTGAATGCCATATTTTTCAAGATAATTTAAGTTGCTAATTAATTGCTCTTGGCTGAATAACACGTGACGTTGCCTTATAAAAAAAATATTGGCGGGAAACCACAGTAAAATAAAAATTGAAAAAAAAAACTGTTTTGTGCGGTTTGGGGATAAATTGTTGCAATTAAAAAATGTCCAGAAAGACAATTAAATTTGATACTTCAACGAATATGAAGTTCGTTGAGTTATACAGAAGCTACGAATGCTTGTGGAACACGGAAGCCACAAATTATAAAAACAGAGATGCAAGAGATGCTGCACTTCATTCATTCATTCATTCATCTGCAAATGAGTTGGCAATTGAAGAGTTTGGCCCAAAAGATATAACATTAAAATCAAAAATATACGCAGCCAATATTTACAAGAACGAAAGAAAGTTAAAGCCTCTGTAGGAACTGAAGCCGGGGCTAGTAATGTTTACGTTCCCAAGTTACCTTGGTATGAGGCATTAGACTCATTTTTGAGGAAACCTTCAGAATTTCGGCAAACTACTACGAATTTAGTAAGTACGAAAGCATGTATTTCACCTATTAACTTTGTTTAGTTTTATCACATATACTTTATAAAAGTTATTTCAACTAAGTAGGTACAGTCACAAACAAAAAACAGATTAATTTTCATGAGCAGATTCAATTGTATGTAATATAAGTTGCATTAATTTATGTTTGCTCCTGGCTGAATGACTGACGTGACGTTTCCAGATTGTGTCTATTATGTCGTATACAGGGTGGGGCCTGTAACTAAAGCAAAAAATTAAAACGTAGATTCTACTCCTCAAACAAGACAACTTTTGTTTTAAGCAACTTTTTAAAATCATAAAGTTTTTAGATTGTTCTGTTTTCAAACAAAGTAAATAGTATTTTCAATGTATTTAAAACTCTGTCTAATTCACGTCGCCTGTCACTCTACAGACATAATCAATTTCATAGTACATTGCGTGTTCGAATTAACTTTAAAATGTAATAAAATTTAAACCGCAAGTTTTTTTCAAAGTCGTCAAACAAACGTTGCGTAGAGATTTTTTTTTTGCTTTAAGTTACAGGCCCCACCCGTGTGTACTACTTAAAAGTCGTACAGTCACGAACGGTAATGTGCAACCACTTACCATAGTTCTTAATTTAGCTGTATAATATAATTTGGTATTGAACACAACACCGGAAAAATATCGGTGATACACGGATAAGTTACGAGCGATGGCAAGTGGCTTGACACTCCTAGTTTGCGATGTGCATTGTGTGTGATTGAAAATCCAAAAAAAAGGAAATTATTTATTCAAATATAGCATCTTTCTGCCATGAGACTGCTTCGCGATTATTAAAATAATCACAATAATAATAACGTGCCAGATTTGTGAATGCTCCACTTCTGTAGTTTTCTCTCCACGCACCGGGCCGGACACCTGTTGATGTTTCCTCATCTAGATAACCTGGAGGAGTGTATATATTGGGTGAAGTTTTCCTCAACCAGTTGTGTAAAGAACAAGCTGTTTTGACAATCACGTCCACTTTTGCTGGTAGTAAACCTATTGGTCTTTCGAATATTCTAAATCGCGACACTAGAATACCAAACGCGTTTTCTACAATTCGTCTACATCTGCTTAGTCTATAATTATATTTTTTTTGTTCTTTTGTTAAATGATTTCGTCGAGGGTATGGTTTCATCAAGTAAGGCTTTAAAGGAAAAGCCTCATCTCCGAGAAAAACTGCATCGGTGGGCAAATCCAATGAGTTGGCTTCAATTGCTGCTTTCAATGTACTTTCGTTGAATATTCCACCATCTGAGTTTTTTCCCTTCGCTCCAATGTCTACGTACAAAAAACAATAATCGTAATCAACGCATCCTAACAGTACAATACTGTACGTATTTTTATAATTGAAGAGTTCTGATCCAGATCCCGGTGGGCACCTTATGAGTATGTGTTTGCCGTCTAAAGGACCTACACACGCAGGAAAATTCCATCTAGATTCAAATCCTCTATGTATAAGCATCCATTCTTCTTTAGTTTTTGGTACCTAAAAAATAATAATTGGTTATTGTTTTTTTAGATTATCAATGCGGAAACGGCCGGCCATGATGATAATGCCCATGAACTCGCGAATACGGAGGAAATACCACTGGAAACTGTTAACGCTGATATCGAAATAGTGGACTTAACACCTAAGCCAAAACACGCTAAGAAAACAAAAAACAAGCCTTTGGATATAGATTTAGCACTTAGTAAACTAGAAAGTATTGATAAAAGATGTAGGGAGCGAGAGGATGATTTAGATACATTTGGGCAATATGTTGCGTCTAGTTTACGGTAACTTAATGATAAAAACGCTATCAATGCACAAGATGAAATTCAGGGAATACTCTCAACGTACAAGTTAAGAAATTTGAGGGATTCAACTCCAATGCCTGAATCTCCATTTTCACTTGGTACTACTAGCGAGAGACACTGGTGGCACACAGAAGAAACTATTAACGAGGACTATATCCATTAATTTAGTTTGTTCATTTTGATTACGTGTTAAGGTTACATTCAGAATTGTGTCGCTTAATTTCAAACTCAGATAAATCCATTCGACCCTCTCTGCAAATATCTACCCTATTACCTTTTCATAATACCAAAATCGCATGATGGATTTACTTGAGTTTGAATTTAAGCGACTCAATTGCGGTTAAGTCAACTATCATCATTTGCGTAGTGATTAATGTGTTAAAATAATTATACATATTTTTGTAATTGATTGTACGTACTAACCTGTTCCGTGTTTCCACATTATAACAAGTTTCGTTAAATTTCTTGGTGGTTTAATAAATAGTACTAAAATTAATATTGAATAAATACAATTCACATTATGATTTTTTTTCTTACTTTAATAAATTCTTCCAGTACCGAACTAATAGCTTGCAAGACTTCGACCAAAAAGCAGCTCATGGTACATTTAGGTACTCTAAATAATTCTGACAAGGATTGGAAGGAATCTCCAGAAGCCAAATATTTTAATGTGATTTCCAATTTTGTACGGGCGGTTATAGCTTCCCGCATGTTTGTGTCTTTTTTTTGTATTGAAGGACCAATCTTATGAAGTAAGTATGCAAATTGTGCTTTCGTGACACGAAACATGGTTCTGAAGGATTCCTCATCTTCTAATTCCAACTCACGACAC
This sequence comes from Epinotia bilunana, assembly GCA_947049275.1. NCBI lineage: Eukaryota > Metazoa > Arthropoda > Insecta > Lepidoptera > Tortricidae > Epinotia > Epinotia bilunana. The sequence continues at coordinate 7,335,612 of OX346253.1, forward strand.
AACCTATTAGATGCACCTAAAGCAGATCTCCTTTGTATCCGTTTTTTTACCCAAATACGCTTTTTTTTCGTTTTCTTTAATAACAATTCTTGTTTTAAAAGTGCCGACACAATCAGAACAGCCTCTCGCATTGCACTCATAATGACGACTAATCACATGAATTCGAAATACGATTCTCGCATTGCATTTATGTTTACACGGAGACTGCAACCATATAAGGCGAGGCGGACTTTCGCCTCTTGCCATACGATATCGTACGTGTAGTTTATATGATGACATATTTTTTCTCGTGCTACGATAATCGTACACTCGAAGAGAGAAACTCGCACCATGTAAATGGGCCTTTAATTATGGACAGATGGCCATATACTTCCAATATATTCATTCCTTGACGCCTATATCAATAAACCAAATACGTGATGCGAAGAAACTCGCAGCAAAATGCCTCAAGATCTGTTCCTCTCTCAGCTTTCATTAAAGCCTGTGTTTTGAGTAATTCGGTATTAAGTTGAGAGCACGAGGCTGTAAAGAAGAGTGGCTTAGCTCGTTATCAAGCCAGTAAACGTAAACCTCGCTACGCTGTTACTACTTGTTTCATTAATATTTCGTTAGGAGTTTTAAATTAAACAACTTTTTACCGCCAAAGTCGAAGGAGGATAATGTTGTAACGCGGTTCTTCCGCGTCTTAACGAAATATTATACAGTTCTTTTACATTTGGTATACACTGTTTATCTTCCATATATATTTATGATAACGGTACAATATAATTATAGTCGCAAGAACGAAACGGTCTCAGGAGACTAAAATACAAATCGATCCAGCATATCCAGGCAGAGTCAATAAAAGCTGTTTGTCTAAGTTTAATGGCTTTATACGGTACGATGTATTAAAGGTTAGCTGTAGCTGTAAACTAATAAAGACGTTTACGTACAAAACGTACCTATAAAAATATTCTCTTCAATCACAGAACCTACAGACTGCATAGTCATTTTCCATGACCAAAACTGTAGTAGGAGACACGGCTATAAATAACACCATATCAGGTACGCTAACCTAACGCATGTGCGAATATTGTGCCTCGAAGATATTACGAGCATGATGCGACGTGCAAATGGCACGTTGCTTTTTGGGTCACGGGGGGTGTTTAGCGTCGAAATAAGACTTCCGAGAACTGGCGTCAAAGCCTGGTTACTTTATTTGTAATATTTTACCACACACATGGAATCACATAGATATGCTATACGCTGTAATATTCCGGAATTTTAGCATTAAGTGATTGGACATTATTTCTACTAAGATATCAGCCCGTATTCCACCTGCGATATTTCACAAGAGTGACACAAAGGAGACATCTCCACTGTGATGTCCCTGTGTTAGATTCCATTCTGACAAGTACTTCGTAGAATACCGGCCTTAATTCTGGGAGACAGAGACAGGAAAGTGGGAGGTAAGTCCTCCTTTGTCCAGTATCATGGATAGAGTACCGCAAAAAAAAATTATTTTTTTTAAAGCTACAATAGTAAATATATCGTTTGGGTGGGTAAGCTACTCTCCTTAATGTTCAAATCGGACACCGATATCTCCTCAGGGGATAGTTAATGTTCTGGGACTAAAAAGGGTACTTACTTACATTAATTGTTAGTTACATTTTGTTGAACTTTAAAACTAAAAATGTGATATTTTGATCTTGTTTTTTAGCTATGCGCAGTAACGCACTGATGATATTCACAAAATTCGTTTTTTTTGTTGATAATTCGACGATGACTCGAGAATATCGAATTACGGATAACATCTCATCGTTAATACCATATAAATCACTTTTATATCAACGGAATCCTCGATGGCACAGGTCACACTCGTCTTGATGACATCTGGCAACAAGTCAGCCGAAGTCGAAGATGCAATATTGTAAACATATATTTGACGTAGACTGAACATGATATTACTTAGCCTGAAGCTATGAATAATATTTGAGAATATGACTGGATAACAACCATGATGAAGTCCAGCTAAGTATTAATAAATTATAATGTAATCCCACTTTTATGTCTCAAGGGCACCGACTCAATTATCTCCACTACTTTTAGGGTATTCATTTGTAGCAAAAAGGTCGTTAACCAGCCGCCTAGCGTTCCTGGCAGTCAAGTTGCCCGCCTAGCGCGAAATAAAGATCACAATGAGCCTGTAATAAGTGCTGCTGGAACGGTGTCACAGTACAAGGAAAGACAGTGGATATACCACAGGCAGGGCTCACCTGGTCAGATGCCACATATTTACAATTTTTTTCTCAATATTTTAACTAGTGTGAATATTAAAATTGTAGAACTCGCCAGCATATCGTAAAAAAATATATAAAGTTCTAAAATATCATTGACAAAAAAACTATACACGGTGTTTTTTAACCGTCTTAGAGCCGAAGCCTAGGTGATATACATTACAAAGAACTTAAAAAGGTTTTTTTTAACTTATTTTTTTTCATTAATATTCATTTTAATCCTCCAGCCGAGTGACCGCAGCTACATGTAGATAGGTACGAACTCTAACCGGGTGAATGAACTTCGCACCACGCGCCATACAAGATTTTTCAAACTTAATTACCTTTTATTGCTAAAAACTTAACTATTTTTTTTCACGAATAATAACTACGTACCAGTAGTAGTAGTTAGATACTTTAAGTTGGCTTCGGCTCTAAGACGGTTAAAAAAACACGTTGTATAAATTATTGAACCTGCTTAAAAATTTTCACAATACTCGGTTCAGAAATGCGATCTGTGGAGGAGAACAGCCAGACTTCCGGGCATCCGGACATACGCTTTTTTTTGGCCCAAGCCGAAACGTTGAATTTTGGTTCGCTTCGCTCACTCGTATGATTTCCTGTACGACAAATACATTCTTGATAATAGAGCTATAAAAAGTACAAAGTTACTTCAACACACAACTTAGTTTACACGTCTAAAAAGTACCCTTCAAAAAAAAAACCCCTATCCCTACCCAATACCCTACCCCTTTAAGGGTACCCTTAAAACTACCCTTAAGACCCAATTTACTGTACGTGGCGTGGCGTGGCGTGGCGTGGGCGGAGCACATTGCACGTAGAACCGATGGCCGTTACGGCGGAAAGGTTATCGAGTGGCGACCATGTACCAGAAGGCGCAGCGTGGGTAGGCCCCCGACAAGGTGGACTGATGACCTGGTAAAGGTCGTGGGAGTCCGCTGGATGCGGGTGGCGCAGGACCGATCATTGTGGCACTCTTTGGGGGAGGCCTCCTCCAGCAGTGGACGTCTTTCGGCTGAAATGATGATGATGATGATGAATATATCTAAAGGACGTAAATAGTCTGAAATAAATGTTTATTATTATTATTAAAAATTATACGAAAAACCTGAACTTCTGCGTATCTATTCCTGTTACCTCGGAACCTTGGCCAGGAATTCTCAGGATTCCCGTGAGTAATTTCGCCATTCCTCAGCACGTGACCGGAATCCGAGTTTCGCCAATAAAGTAATTATCGGACACCTAATTGCATTACAGTTCACTGGTTAGTAAAATCCAGGTCCTCGTTAGTTAGCTACCTTCGAAATGAATTTTGAAATTTCGACCTAAACGTGTAAGTAATGGCAACTTTGTTGATTTACGATTATGGAATAGCATTTCATTTAAGTACTGTGACGCTTACCTATCATTTTTACTATACGATACCCGCTCAAGCCAGTTGTCCCGTGAACATCGACGTTGCGACACATCCGAAACGTCGGGAGACCTCAGTGAGGTAAATAAATAAGTTAATTATGAAATACGCGATTAAGTCCCGTTTAGTGAAAATGATGTGTGACAATCGTGAAAGTTTAAATTAATATATTGTAAATTTGTAATGTTTATGTTCAAGTAATTAATGAATTCGTCTGATGACATTATTTATTTCAAAGGTACGCGATATTTATTTAGGTACCGTTTTTCTGATGTTTCGGCACGGGTACCGGCTGTGGTTCAGATGACTGACGACTCCGAAAGTGGTCAACGGATGTATCCTGGATACATAACATTTAACTTTAGAAATAAAGGTCAATAATATAAACCTAATCCGAGTTTCGCCAATAAAGTAATTATCGGACACCTAATTGCATTACAGTTCAATGGTTAGTAAAATCCAGGTCCTCGTTAGTTAGCTACCTTCGAAATGAATTTTGAAATTTCGACCTAAACGTGTAAGTAATGGCAACTTTGTTGATTTACGATTATGGAATAGCATTTCATTTAAGTACTGTGACGCTTACCTATCATTTTTACTATACGATACCCGCTCAAGCCAGTTGTCCCGTGAACATCGACGTTGCGACACATCCGAAACGTCGGGAGACCTCAGTGAGGTAAATAAATAAGTTAATTATGAAATACGCGATTAAGTCCCGTTTAGTGAAAATGATGTGTGACAATCGTGAAAGTTTAAATTAATATATTGTAAATTTGTAATGTTTATGTTCAAGTAATTAATGAATTCGTCTGATGACATTATTTATTTCAAAGGTACGCGATATTTATTTAGGTACCGTTTTTCTGATGTTTCGGCACGGGTACCGGCTGTGGTTCAGATGACTGACGACTCCGAAAGTGGTCAACGGATGTATCCTGGATACATAACATTTAACTTTAGAAATAAAGGTCAATAATATAAACCTAATCCTCGACGTTGTGAGATGTAAACTTGAAAAAAAAACTGTCGATCACCATACTAATCGATCACCATACTATTCTCTTTTGAGTAGTAAATTTCATTCATAAATAGCAAATCCATTGGCAAGTGTAGTACCCATGCGTATTTGTATAATGCTTGAAGTACTTTTCAGCGTATTTTCCAGATAACTTAAGTCCCTGGGCGATCGAGCTCTGCTCGGGCGAAAATAGAGAAAATACGGAAAAAACTAATTTTCCCAGACATAAAGACCCAGCTAGATCGATTTTTCGCACGCGTAAACCTCCATATTCCAAATTTCATTAGAGCCGTTTTCGAGAACGTGATTTCAAATATACAGGGCGTCTCAAACTTATGGGACATGAAGGGGAAGTACCTTAAATATCGTAGATAGTGAATTTTGCTCAAAGAAGACTTTATGTTATTTTTAAAAGTTAGTAATTCTGCATTCATAGATTTTCTAAAAATTACTTGCTTCGTCTGGGAATCGAACCGACTAAAATGTGAAAAAAAAATCACCCTTTTTTATGATGCCAATCGAAAGAACAGCTAAAAAATAATAACTCAGCTTAAGTAACATAGTATTTTAAAATAAAGGAACACCATAAAATGATTGAGTCAAATTTCAAGAAAGTTATTTATTGCCGAAGACGACGTTCGAAAAGTAGCAATATTATCATTCCAAAGATAGCATTGATTATTCGTAAATAAGTACCCACTTCATAAAATAGGTACTGGCATAAGTTTTCCTTATTATAAGTGCACGTGTGGATAAAATGATAATTTGATAAAACTTAGTATTTCAATACGTCCTCTGTAAGCTAGACAGAAGGCAAATTTAAAACAAAAATAAATAATTGTTAAAAAAAAAAAAAATATTTAGAAAATCTATGAATGTAGAATTACTAACTTTTAAAAATAACATAAAGTCTTCTTTGAGCAAAATTCACTATCTACGATATTTAAGGTACTTCCCCTTCATGTCCCATAAGTTTGGGACGCCCTGTATATATACTACGTGTTTTTGTTAATTTCCGTTAATTGCAAGGGGGCATAGGTTAGATCAAATAAAGTTAATTTCTCCAAGACAGTAGTATCTTAACTCTTACTGTTATCAAGATATTCAATATTTTAATTTAATCAGATTTGCAGCTTTAACCACAGTTAATACTACATTCAATTATTTTGTAAAAAAAAAATCAAGTATATATAATTATGCTTATTTGTTTCTGTGAATGTACTCTGCAATATGCCAAGTTAACGGAAATTCCCGGGAACACCGTGTATAAAATACCTATATACTCTAATAAATATTGCTCGTTTAATAGTATAGAATAAGATATTAGATCATTACAAGCTTTTATTTACTTTCACCTGTCCCGTTGTCTGTCTGTCTGTCTGTTTGTAATCCAATCTTGCAAGTTAAATTTGACTCACTTTCCGGTGACCGATTGAGCTGAAATTTTGAGTATAGGTATAGTTTGGATGACAATTCAATATTATGGTACCATCGAGCTGATCTGATGATGGAGACGGAAGGTGGCCATGGGAGTTCAGTACTTAACCGACGTAACCCCGTTTAGGTTGGGGTCATCAGAATCGTCTTAATGAGTAGTTGATGATGGTATACAGAAAAGTACAGTCGGCAATAAAAGCTTGTACCAAAAATGATTTTTTTGACAGAAACTTGTTTTAAAACATTTTGAAACTAATCTGTTTGGAAATTTTAATATGAAATTTTAGTTTAAGTATGTTCTGCTCCAAAACGATCGACGTTCCTTTGAAATGTTACTGATAGATAAACAGTAATAAAAATAATTGTAAGGGTAACTATGTTGGTCCCTCTTGAGATTTGTATTCGATCACAATTGTTCGATTACGTACTTTCATTGTTTCTCTTTTCTTTTTTAGAAAATGTCTTAGACCTACGTTACGTTACGACTAAGGTTTATAAGTAAGTATATATTCAGCGGTTTAAGCGTAAAGAGGTAACAGACAGACAGACAGACACACATTCGCATTTATAATATTAGTATGGATAAAAAAAATACCTGAGTGTTGTGTTCGTAACTACACGGATACTCTTTCGTAACTATTTGGAAAAAATACAGAACAATTGTTTAACTACAAAAAATGTACTTTTTCTATTTTGGATAACTGCAGTCGAAAAATGCTTTGCTTGCGTTATAGTTGGCACAACAACGCCAGTATCAAACAAACCCTCTTAACTTAAGTTATCTGTGATCTAAACGAGGTATCAGGTTACTTTATTCGTAAAAGCAATGTAGAGGTTTCTTTCGCAGTAATTAATTTACAGTATAAATTACCCACTTTGTTGACCAAGAAAATGTTAGCCATACAAAATATTGTATGGCTGTAATAACGGGTGTAATAACACCGGTTGTGGTTAGCCCAGTAAGTTGAGTTAGAATAATTTACTTTAAAAACAAAGTTTTAACCGACTTCAATTTAGTACTCCGCCAAGCCACGAGAACATTTCCACATGTATTTTCCAATTTACCACATGAACTGATTTCCGAGAGCAAATGCGTTGATTATTAGGGAAAATAATAGGGCTTTAAAATTCTTTATATTGAATAATATTAAGGAACACACTAGTCGGAAAGACATTTTTTTCGAGAGTTTCCCTCAATTTCTTCAGGATTCCACCATCAGATCCTGGTTTCCTTACCATAGGACCACCCTTGGGATACTCCCTTTCCAACAAAAAAAGAATAATCAAAGTCGGTTCATAAACGACGAAGTTATCCGCGGACATACATAAAAAAATAATATATATATATATATATATGGTCGAATTGAGAAACTTCCTCCTTTTTTGAAGTCGGTTAAAAACATAACCATAGTGTGTGCTTTACGGTAGTCGGTCAAATGAAACTAAAGGTATTTAGTTAACGTATTAATTATAAATGCGTCATTTAAAATCGAAAATTAAAATCAATGTACCAAAAGTGGGGTGTGAACCGATCAAGGGCATGCCAGGTATCGTGTTCTGATAAGAAAAAACTAAGATTTTTTTACTGCAACAGTAGCTTTTTCAAACATACGCTGTTGCAGATTTTGTCAGGAATCAGAAGAAATAGCTATAGTTTCTGCGGATCATTACTTGGCAAAAGAATAAATTCTGTTAAGAAACAGGTTGCGTACACCTGTACGTAATTTGTAAATTGAATTTTTGTGGAGTGCTGCCACCATAATTGAATTTACAAACACGACGAATCCGCCTGGGCATATGTCACCTTAAACCATGCCACATTGGTTAATTACAAACCCCTGAACGCATTGGGAACACTATTAAACGCAGTGTGTTCGGCTCTGTACCGCTAATTGGTCATTAACAATATTAATATTCTGAAAAGCGGTAAGCTGAACCGAATTTAGGCCAATAACACTATTAATCCTCTATGGATATTACATTGTATTTATTTGCATATTGGAGTCTAAAAATAAAAATACAGATCATTTGACAAATACTGACTGATGACAAGTGGCTTCCTTTTCCAAACCCCTGACTTGAATCTTACTACGGTGTTGGTTTTAGATAGACTTCTTTTATTAAAATTATTTATTATTACTAAAGCAAGGTACTAAGGTTGTAATTGCCCACTTTTGCATAATAAGTCTTCTATGAAAATGCGAACCTTTTTCGACGTTTTTCGCCACTCACTCAGTATACCTTGATCCCTTAAGTACCAGTACACGAGCACGATGGGAGGAATGAGGCGGGTTTCAGATATTTGGTGAGGTAAGCTCTTCGTGGAAGGAGTGGACCTAAGCGGGACCAAAATCTTTGGAAATTCATCAGGAACTGGCTTAGAATCATAACTGGGGTGTTTAAGTGTGGATGTGACCTGCCTCGGGGTGAAGGTACTTTTAACCAAGATGCTATTGGACAACCTATAAAATGTGTGGCGAGGATGAAGTGACACTTGAACACTTGTTGTGGGAATGTCGTGCCCTTGCCACAAAAAGTGTGAATGACTTTGGCAATGGTTACCAACGTAGATACTCCCCCTGACCTCCATCAGAATGCTGTATGTGGAAATTATGGCGTGACCATTGAAGTTAACACATGCAGAGGGGATAGTTGCACAAATTATCCCATCGGGTGGAAGTGCATCCGAATGGACCCTCAAACCGATAAGATAAGACAAGATAGAATCCCGGTATTCGTTATACTCGTAATTACACGAAATCGGAGATCAGCTTACCATTGTTAAGCTTTCAATTCATTTTAAAGCTTTATAAAATGACAAAAAAGGCTCAACCGCAACATTATCCGGACCGTTGAGACGTAGCAACCAATGTCAATATGTTTCATTTTCGTAACCAACCCTTTTCTTTTTACCATGAAGAAAACTTGAGAGCCTTTAGCTTTAGCTTGGCATTCTGGGGAAGTCTGGGCAATGTGGTATTTCTATCCACTAAAAAGTCTTAAAGCGTCGGGCGTCATACGTGCAATTGTGCATTAGAAGGACTCTATGATCTCAGGTTGAACGCTCTATTCTATGGCCGTCTCCGCATTTCCAATGCGAACTCGTTCTGGGACGTCATAACCAGCGTCTCTGCCTAAGGCGACCCCCTTCAGTCGTGTTTCACGACAGGCTGTGATACTGTAGACCTATTCTTGACGTCTTGAACAAGCCTACACTACACGATAACCTACCAATAAACTCCACGTACCTGCTAATTATCTTTTACTTGCGAACTATAAGATACATATTTCAGTATAGATGCAAGCGTTACTCGCAATTTTCGTCAACCGTGCACTTCCTTGCGTTAACACCAGTTAGCCTTATCCGACAACATAATGCATGCAACAGCAACCAATGTCAATTAATAATACGTGATAATGGCCTGGGGTGCTACAAAGGCAGCCAAGTGTACTCCGAGAGCCGGTGTCGTAAATAAGGCTTACGTTACATAGATGGAAAGTAATATTTAGGTTATGATGATATCACGGGATTTTAATGGCGAGTATCAGAAAAGATCCAACACGGGAATGTTTAAAATAAAAAGACCGGCCAAGTGCGAGTCGGACTCGCGCACCGCGGGTTCCGTACAAACGTACTTACATAAGTAATAACTTTAAAATTATTAAAAACTAGCTTCCGCCCGCGACTTCTTCTGCGTGGACTCGGGATAAAAACTATCCTATATTTTAATCCAGGCTATAAACTATCTTCGTGCAAAATTTCATTCAAATCGGTTCAGCCGTTTAAGCGTGATTGAGTAACAAACATCCAAACATCTAAACTTTCGCATTTATAATATTAGTAGGATATTTTTATTATATGATGTAACTTAAAATTTACGGTCTTCGCAATTTTTCCTTTATATATGCTATAAGACGTTTTTTCGTACCAAATTTCAAGATTCTGAGTTCACGGGAAGTACCCTGTAGGTTTTGATTCCCTTGTGAGTTTCGAAAATTTGCGGAAATTTGCGGCATAAACGGCTGTAGCTTTTGATTGCAATGTCTTAGAAGTTTGATTTTTTCACAGCTCCAAGGTACAGTAGTGGTATACATTTTAGCTTGATACCTCCACGCGTTCCTGAGAAAAAGGGTCTTGACAGACGGACGGACGGACAACAAAGTGATCCTATAAGGGTTCCGTTTTTTCCTTTTGATGTACGGAACCCTAAAAATACTCTAATCATGACCGGTTCAGCTTAGTGGCTAGTGGGTGAACATCCCGGTAAGGGCGAATAATTGTGTGATGTACTATCGAACCAACTGAATCATGACCCACCATAGAATCTTGTTACAATGAACGAACATACGTAAGATCATATGACGTTAATATGTCAGTTAATTGTAACAAGGTTCCATGGTGGGTCAGGATTCAATTTTGTCGATAGTACATGAATTGTCTTGGATGCTGTTGCAACGTTGCATGTACATGTCGTATTTATACTCTTAATTATTACGATAATTTACAAATTAACTGATACTTACACATTAAATTATTATTTTTATTACACTGTTTACACAATTATTACATTTTAAGTATAAACCTAATGAATTATTAAATTATTACCTATTCAATAAAATTATTTATTTACACACAAATTAATCGAATTTTAATTAATAATTATTTTAATCTATCTTGCAATACAATACAATACAAATACTCTTTATTGCACACCTCACACAAACAAAGCAGCAAATTATTTTAATTGAGTAAAATAAGATTAAAACATTATCTCTGGACACTATTCTGCGCGACTGTACTCGGTCCCGCGCTGCATCTACGTCATCGTCACGTCATGGAAGTTTCTAGTATGCAGTATGCGCGGGCGCGGCTCGCCAGTCCGCGTTCCGCCGCTTTAGACAACAGACCCGTGCCGAATTGCACACAAATATAGATACGTGTCGTCTTGCAGTTCGTGCGCGCTTTTAAATATTTTACATTTTTATTTTATTCGGTGGTCGCGGACACCTTTTGAGGCGACATTTCTTCGCCGGGCATCAATATAAATTGGTGAATACAGCACCCACGTAATTGGTAAGTGCAGTGCAAAGTGTTAAACGTTATTTTTAGTAATAGGTATTATAAGTAGCTTAGCTTTACCAGTAAAGTAGCTTTCTTGTGATCTTCCCTGAGTTAATGTTAAATGTAAATCCATTTTATATACCCATTGCATTTGTTGCTAAACGCATATTAGTGGCTAAATGACTGCATTTCTTTGTTCTCATACCTAGTAGTTTGTACCTACCTACTTCATTAGAAAATGTTAGTATTGCTTTTCTGTGCTTTTGCATTAGGCTTACTCCATAACTCCGCTCTGCTTTTTGAACACAAACACGCTTACGCTTACGGTGCACGGCTTATTTTAAATGGTCGTATCTGAAGACAGGGTGTTCACAAAGCAGAGCGAGCACGACCAAAATGTTAACTCGGTGCATATTCCACAGGGTGCGTAGTTTTAATTTAAAAATTGGGAACGCACAACCACCACCTTGGCGGCCTGGGCTGGAACCGCTCGACGTTCGCCCGCCGCCGTTCCTGCTCCTCATCACAGCCGCCGAGCGTGACCCCTGCTTCGGACCGCCGCCGACCAGCCAGGAGAGTACCGGAACTACGGCGGCCAATCTAGAAGGGCATAGACCACCCACGACCCTTTCTTTTAATTTTACGGGACCTGTCCCAATATACTTTTTTTGATGATGACTTTGTAGTGCTTATTTGCCACCCCTCTTACCAAACGTCACATTGTCTATGGATTTTAGTATTTATGTCGTTAACTCTATCGTCGTCTAGCACCCATAACATATTTTTTAATTGAGCTTATAAGATATGTCACCACGCAAGGGTCGGTGTCGTCGTCTAGTACCCGTAACACAAGCCTTATTGAGCTTACTATGAGGCTAGTTCGTTTTTCTAAAGTTAACCCCAAGTATTGATTATTATATTGTTATTATTTTAAGATCACCGTCCATCCAGACGAACGCGCGGCGCCTGAAGAGCGTCCGCATTGATTTATAAGATCGTTTCCTTAACGCAGGCTCTTTGCCTATAAACCGCCCTATAGTGGTGTGATCCAGATATTGGCAATTAAGGCGCGATTGCGGCCTTATCAACACATTATGCTAGTTATCGCGATAATAGACACCGGCCCAATATCACATTATTGCATAACTAGCGACCCGCCCCGACTTCGCACTGCTACTATATCATGCATATAAACCTTCCTCTTGAATAACACCATCTATTTAAAAAAACACCGAACATACGAACGATTTTCGGCCAAAGCTGAAGCATAAGAACTACATTGGCTTCGCTCGCTCATTCAATAAAATTAAATAACGATCCTTATGTTGACGAGCAACTTTCGTCTTTCGTGGGGATACTGTTTTATGTGAATTTCAAGAAAATCGGAAGGTTTACGCCGTTTCAAGAAAAAACAACTAAGGGTATTTAGTACTCCGCCAAGCCACGAGAACATTTGCACATTTATTTTCCAATTTACCACATGAACTGATTTCCGAGAGCAAATGCTTAGGATCCATACCTAACCAAAATCGCTATTGCCCCAAACGCTGCACTTCATATGTTTTCTACGGCATTTATGACCCGTTAATCAACCCTGAACATTTTCTTCGCTGCTAGAAAAAGCAGACTGACCAAAGTAAAAACCCATTCGTTCTGCCTCGGCGTTAGTAGGGTACAGTCATAAAAAGTAAATCGGCCATTTTATTGCGGTCTACTTGAGACCGGGTTGAGGAACGAGGTAATATTTACATACATAGTCACCTTACATCCAATATGTGGCTTCCGCTCTTTTTCAGTAATAGTGATCACAAAGGGTACGTGGAAAGAATGTGTCTAGATACTTTTTTATTGAGATTATTATGTAAAAATATAGAGTAAGTATGTACTTGTATACTCGTACTGATATGAATGATGAAAGTCTCCCAACCGACGATAAGGATAATTTTGGTCCATATGATACTACTATACTAAAATATTAATTATTTTCACCATTTTGAATATATATTCAGCTTTTTACATGTAGATAACTAAATAAAGTCATTAGTCATTTGACGGCACCGTTTCTCAGCCAACACTTGGTTGCAGCACGGGAACATTAAGGTTTAACTTGGAATTTCTCATGGATTAAATTAAAAGGTTGGCCAATGTTAACCATTTAATTTTTATGGCGTCATACAAACATGTCGTGTGGCGGTGAGTGATCCTTAACCTAACCCATTCAGCGCAAATGGGCACACATATTCAACGACCTCTGTAGCCTACTTGGTAGTGACCCTGCCTACGAAGCTGGAGGTCCCGGGTTCGAATCCCGGTAAGGGCATTTATTTGTGTGATGAGCACGAATACTTGTTCCTGATTCATGGATGTTTTCTATGTATTTAAGTATCTATTTATCTATATACGTATGTATATCGCCGTCTAGTACCCATAGTATAAAGCTTTGCTTAGTTTTTGGGACTAGGTCGATTTGTGTAAGATTGTCCCGAAAATATTTATTTATTTGTTACGTGTGCTTTTAGATACATATGTAAATTAACACTTTCACTGCCAGGTACCCGCATAGCGAGCGCCTACGCCGTAGCCGACGAGCGTAGTGATTCTTGGCCGTGAATGTGTTAAGCTGCTACGGACTACACACACACACGCACACACACACACACACGCACACACACACGTGTGTGTGTGTGTGTGTGCGTGTGTGTGTGTGTGTGCGTGTGTGTGTGTGTGAATGTGTATTCACCGCCACATTCACGCGCTCAGTTCGTAGGCGCTATTCTCTACTTAGCGGGGGGGGGGGGGGGGGAACCACGGCATCTGCTACGAGCGTAGCGCTACGCATTTGTGGGTATAAAATGCACAGTTAGTCTGCGGGGCATAACGATACATACGCGTATTATTATGGGTAAGTCTATATATTGTGCAGTGTACAGTTCTGAGTTAACGACGACGCTCATTTCAATGAATAATAAACATGTTTACGTTTTGTAGACAAATAGCAAATTAAGCGTGTTCCAGCCTCCTCGACTACGCGCTACGACTGGCATAGCCTAGTTAGATAACAGCTCTTCATTCGTTCTCGTGGTCGAACATTTAGCTACATAATTAATTAAACCTAAAACGCATCATTACATCACATGCATACGTGAATTTTGCTGTTGTCCTGTAGTGGGGGTTTACTTTGTTTCTTTGTTTTTATGTTACAATCAATTTTCTACTTTGTTTTTATGTTAGAAAGGAGATTGCCGAGATCTAAATATAGGTTGAGGGAACAGAAATGTATATTTTTCTAGCCAGTCAGTATTTTTTGCATATTTGTCTGACAACGGCAATCTGACCGCTTACCTAACATACTTATTAATTACCTAATCTCTCAGATTGCCGTTGTCAGACAAATATACAGTACAGAAACTTTAATAGGTATAAACTTACGATTATTTTCAAGTTTCTGTACTTTTGTCAAACTCGTTGAGAGCGTTAAAATAAGCCCAAACACGACAGGTCCATCTTGTATAATTGAGGGCAACCTACCGTCACCATCATCAGACTTTACTCCTTATTCGCACTAAATGGACGCATAAATCCTAAAATTTTAGAAACATCCTCCAGTGCTCCGATCAGAGATAACTACCTCGTATGTTCATAAATTTTGAGACGAGTTTTGTCAACCAATTTGGAAAAAAAAAACTGGGAGGATAAAAAAAAAAACTACACAAATTTTAAATTTAGAATGTCATCTATTAGAAAAAATAAATTCAATTGTTATTATTCATTCGTTGTTCAAATGGCGAGAACTAAAGATTTGCGTTCAACGGTGATTTCTCTAAAGAAAGCTGGAAAAAAACCTATGGAGATTTTCAGGCAAATAAAATGTCTTGGAGCCAGCCGTAATTTTGTTTACTACACATTAAAACGGTACAAGGACACGTGTTCTCTTGATGACCGCCCGAGAAGTGGCCGCCCTCGTTCGGTTAGAACCGCGGCTAACATCAAGTTGATCAGGGAACGGCTTCGTCGAAATCCTTGTCGGACTCAAAAGAAGATGGCTCTACAGACCAATATTTCCAGAATATCGGTAAACCGGATATTAAAATACGATCTAAAGGTAAGGGCCTACAGTCGAAGAAAAGTCCACTATTTAAACGATTGTTTAAAAACTTTGAGACTGAATCGATGTCGGCAGTTGCTAAGGAGACACGACCACAAAAAGATTTTGTTTACCGACGAAAAAATCTTCACCGTCGAAGAAAAATTTAATCGCCAAAACGACAAAGTGTATGCCAAAAGCTTGAAAGAGGTCCCGCCTTTTAAGCGAAATGTTCAGCGAACACATCACCCAGCTAGTGTGATGGTATGGTGGGGTGTTTCGTACGAAGGTGCTACAGAATTGCATTTTGTCCAACAAGGTGTTAAAGTGAGGGCACAAAATTACCAGACTGACGTATTGGAAGGCGTAGTAAAACCACTATCGAAAACCCTTTTTAAAAATAAAGACTGGATTTTTCAACAAGATTCTGCTCCGTCACACAAGGCGAAGACTACACAGAAGTGGCTTAAGGACAATTTACCAGGCTTCATCAGTACTGAAGAATGGCCATCATCAAGTCCAGACCTGAATCCGCTGGACTATTCACTGTGGACTGAATTGGAGCTGAGGGCCTGTCGTAAGTCTCACCCAAATTTGGAGTCGCTCAAGCGAGCCTTGTGTAGGGAGGCACAGCGAATTCCGCTGGAAAAAATTCGTGCCGCTATTGACGAATGGCCTGCACGATTAAAGGCCTGTATTCAGCAAAAAGGCGGGCATTTTGAATAATTTTTTTAAAATATATACGTAATATAATAGTTATTAATATCCTAAAAAATTGTTTAAATACATTAAATAGTTTTCGAGAAAAATGTGTTTCTGTTCGTCTCAAAACTTATGAACATACGAGGTACAGAATTCAACAGCAGGATTTTGATCCTTAGGAAAATTAGAAAAAGACCAGAGCTGCAGCTTATCTTCCTCAAAATACAATAAGTTTCCGTTCACGCAATCACTTTTGTTTGAGTACAAACGTCCATTGGCATTTTTACAGCGGTGTGGCCGAGCAAAACATTGCCCTAAGAATGTTGATTGTCTAACTAAACTTATAAAGGTTAAACTTATAAAGGATGTTTTCTATGTATTTAAGTATTTATATCTATTATATATATCGTCGTCTAGTACCCATAACACAAGCCTTACTGAGCTTACTATGGGACTAGGTCGATTTGTGTAAGATTGTCCCCTTATATTTATTTATTTATTTATATAAAGCAATATCGATAGCAGGTCAAGCTTAACCAATTTAAGGTTATAAAATCGCATGCTCGTCGCCAGGTGCCCTGTGCCGAGCATTTAGAAGTTATTATTAAAAATACTAGTTTACGTGTCACGCTTCACGCCCGTGTACCATCCGGTAACTATAAACCAAAAAAATACTGAAGTAGCAGGTGACAGGCAGGTAAGAAGTTTCAATTGTCTGTTTCGCCTGTGTTGTCAACAATATACTTTATAGTTTGTGAACGCGCCCTCTGCGTACTGTTTATTTAATAGCTTGGGGAGGTTTATCGTGCCGCCGTTTGATATGACAACATGCCTCTAGTCTGGCATTAACTGTACAGAAGATAAGATACATTTACTCTGTACTTTCGTTCAATCCACTGATTGATATTTGTGCTTGCAAAACTGTAGACTGTCGATATACTCGGATACACATCTTTACAAAAATGGAAAATCCAAAATGTGTATTGTGTTATTGTCATGCTGTGAAATATGTATCTTGACCATACACCCAAAAGAATTATGCGATCACCCAATGAAGACAAACGCTAGTTGTGCCTAAGAAGAGCATAATTATATCTATCCACACTGCGTCCATTGCATCCATCGTCCATGCTAGTACTTAATCAATTGATTAATTGCGAAATTAGCATGGCTCGATTGACGGCGACTGCGGGCTTAAGACGAGTGCCCCCAAGCCATCGTAAATTGGTAGATTTACGATGGCTTATCAAGCCCTCTCAACAGAAACTGCTGCTGTTGATGATGTTCTGAATTCTGTTGAGATATGTTCGAGAATTTTCACAGACAACAACATCAGCGTTAACAGGGTTTTACAAATAAGTTCAATTTAATATATTTTAATGTCAATCCATGTTGTACAAATAAGTTTTTAATGTAGGTTCAAGATCAAAAGTGAGCTGTCGAAAGCAATTTGTTTAATGCTGGAACATACAGAGGAAACAGTCAAAATTTGCGAAAAAAACTTACTTTATAATAATTAATAAGCATCAGTTTTACACATACATCACAATTTATAATTATACCTATATGTTATTCTATATCTGAAATGGCAAGACATCTAGTTTAAGCAAATGCAATCGTTCCAATAAAACTTTGTACTAAATTAAATTAATTCAAGCATATAAAAATGTCGGAACAAGCCTTTGAGTAGGCGCGTTAACTGTTGCACACAAGGTCACGTTAAGTTAACCTTATTAAGCCATTGATTAATTAGCTTAACTGGTTGTCAATGAGACAGCAATTCGCTTATAGCGTTTTTTCTGGCTGTCCCCTAAAGAAGCTCTGCAGGGTACGCTTTGGCACCTTGTCCCAAAATTTGGCATAGACAAACGGTTAACGAAAGAGATTGTTATCTGCCTTGCAAGCCAACGGGAAATCTAGAGCTTGTTTGAGATTAGACTGGTGTTTTCCTTCGCCGAAAAGCTACTGTTAAATGTCCAAAGGCTGTACAGTATAAGTATATTTGAGAATCCCCGTGGTATTAGCCGGAGTTCGACTACACGACCTTTGGATTAAAAGTTGCGTGCCATACCGTTCGGCTGCAGTTAGCTTTCCTATCATAATTCTATTGGATGTAAAATATGTACAATGCAGAACTAAATTCAGAAAACAAAATGAAACCTTTGTCACAACAAATGTATTGGCTTCTTTCAAATCGTTCTACGCATCAGTTTTGCTACGTCCTTAAGGTGCATTTTATTACGCATCGCAGACTAGATAACGACTACTGAGGCTCTAGTATAAGTTTTTCCGAAACAAAACGTTACGACCGCGTTTGCGTTTAGCTGTCAAATCCCATACAAATTGAGGGTTAAACGCAAACGCGATCGTAACGTTTTGTTTCGGTAAAACTTATACTAGAGCCTCTGAAAGTTATCAGTTGATCGCACGGTCGTTCTACCGCGTGCGGGTATTACCCGAAGGCGGTATAACGACCAGTGTAATCTTTCGGTTTGTTAAAAGTATGTGATAGGGTAATCGGGTGGGAGAATAGAAAATACCCATGCATGGACATACAACCAAGAAGTATGCGGGCCCTATCGACCAATGAAAATGAACATTAGGATGCTTTCCCCGCACAGCTCAAGCCAACACTTTTTTATACAGTAAATAAATAAATAAATAAATATTAGGGGACAATCTTACACAAATCGACCTAGTCCCAAACTAAGCAAAGCTTGTACTATGGGTACTAGACGACGATAAATATACTTATATAGATAAATAAATACTTAAATACATAGAAAACATCCATGGCTCAGGAACAAATACTCGTGCTCATCCCACAAATAAATGCCCTTACCGAGATTCGAACCCAGGACCTCTTGCTTCGTAGGCAGGGTCACTACCAACTAGGCTAAAGCGGTCGTCAAAAAAGTAGGTAATTTCTTTTGCTTGACCAAATTGTTTCCATATTTACTTAATACTGTAAATGCGAAAGTATCTTTCATAGGCTTCTTTATTTTTTTTAATGCAACTGTGTAAGGGGAATAGATGCCGACAGAATCCTACGCTGGCGGAGCCGCGGGCACATCTAGTGTAATATTTAGCTTGGTTTTGCTGTATAAGCAGTCTTAAAGTAGTTCTCCAACTGCAGCTGCTTATCGACTAATGTACTCGTATAGTATTACATACGTTTTCCTTGATTACTGCCAAGGTTATTTTGTAGGTTATTCAATTTACAATCACTTTGGTAAATTACTTTGCAATTGTACGCCATCCATCTTCATTCGGAGAGCAAGTCGTGCACAAAAAGTTGTCAGTAAACTTTACTCCCGCACTTTGTCTCTTGAACCATTACTTTGTCGCTTATTGTGAACCTATTTCTGAATTTGTGTTGTACAATCGATCATAAGATAATAGAGTCCTAAAGATATCTGACCCAGTCATGAATAATATTGTGAGTTCATTGTGAGAACTTTTTTCGCTTAGAATTATTTAATGGCAATTGTACGGTCAAGGATAATTAAGATTTGGCACATGTCAACTCTATTTGAATGACGATAAGGTCCAAAAGTGCTAAAAATTCAATTTCCTCGACTACAACATCCTATGGAAACCTCTACAGAGTTAACACTCATCTGCCTGCGAACTCCTATAAATCCCTACCGCATGGTTGGTGCCGGCCATACATTCGGTCATTCAAGTCTTGGTCCGACTGTCCCGCTGTGATCCCACTGCAAGACAAAGTTTTTGTTTTCTCCACGCGTCTCTATCTACAACAATAGTCTTTTTACGAAAAGAGTCGAGGTCATCTCGCCATCTCCATTGTCAAGGTCTGCCGCAGCCCTGAACACTGATCGGAGGGAGTATCGGTAGTTTATTGGCCCGTAACTCTTTTAGCATGCGATGGTGTCCGGCTCAGTCCCATTTATGCTTACCAATTATCCGGGCTACGTCGGCAAATTTTGTTTTGGAGCTAGGTTTCTAGTTGCGGAATAAATTCGAAACGGACACAAATAAATAACTCGTTTTAATATGTCACAACAAATAACAAATGTAACAGCATAAACCCAATTCAACTCAGGCACTCATTTTGGACACAAATCGGTTCAATACTTTTAATTAAATTGCGTTTACCGTGTTTTAATTCCGTGTACGTCATTCATCGGGTGCAAACGCAGCGTCGTTATAGCATTTCGTTGACAATTTAAGTGAAATGTTTCAGTAACACTCGAACCACCGACTACACTTAATGTGGGTTATTCAGATTGAAATATATATAATTACCAACTGGCAGCACTGTTGGTTAACAGCGATATGGGTGTCCCCATTGACCCAACAATTAAAATGTATAATCAATTTAATCCTCATTAGTTTGATCAGCGGACGGAAATTTATTTATTTATTTTATTAGGCACACAAAACAGAACATTAAATAGATTGTAGAAAATAAATCAGGGGTTCTTGTTAAGAATGCCATCCAAAACATGTATGCACTGCATGATTACAAGTATCAAAGAGCGAAAACTATACTGAAATACTACGGCATGCAATATAATATAATACATTTTAAATTATTTTTTAACATATTTCAGCAAAAAACTTAGGATACATTTATCCTAAGTTTTTTGCTTCGTATAAATAATAATATGACAGTTCAAATTTAAGAAGTTATACTTTTATATAGCAAATATTGTTGTAGTAGAAAAAATAAGGGGTTGTATGTTTTAAGAATACATTTTGTTTTAGGCATATCTACTGAACACGCACCCATTTGGATCGCAATTCTTTTGTCGGCGAAGTTGACAAACACGGATATTCTTTGAACTTGACTCCCATTTTCACATTTATGTTTTTTGTGGGATATCATTACTTTTTGTAAAATTTTTTTTTTATTCATTAGCATTACTCAAAAGTAAGTTATTTATGAAATTATATTGTGTTTCTCAAGAGACAATGCACGAGTTAATATACAAATTACCCAAAGCCTTTAGGTGTATATAATATTTGAAGAGTTCCCTCGATTCCTCCAGGACTCCATGATCAGATCCTGACCAGATGACAATTATACTTCACTAAATTGGTTCTACTTAACCAAATAGTGTTTCTCAAGAGATAATGCACGAGTACATACAAATTACCCAAAGGCCTACAGGTGTGCCTGTAATATTTGAAGAGTTCTCTCGCTTCCTTTTATGACTCCATTATCCTGACCCTGATCCTGTTGATTGCTGTTTACTTTCGGGATCATACGCATATATCCAAGATTCGTCACCTGTGTAGATATTATAAACAGCTTTTGAGTCACCACGGTTATATTTTTACAAAAATTTTTTGCACCATTCGACGCGAGCCTCTTTTTGATCCTTAGTTAAATTGTGCGGTATCCAACGCGAATAAATTTTTTTAACAGCTAAATGTTCATGTAATATCTTATTAATGCTCGTCATAGATATCCCCAGAATTGCCTCTATCTCGCGATACGTAACATGACGGTCATGCATTATAAGTTTCCGCACTGCTTCAATATTTTGTGGTACAACGGCCGATTTCGGGCGACCTTCCTTAACTTCGTCCGTAAGCATACTACGTCCACGATTGAACTCACTAAACCAGTGATACAGAGTAGTTTTTGACGGTGCTTCATAACCAAAAGTCAAAGTTAATTAATCTATGCATTGTTGTTGCGTTAAGCCACGCCGAAAATCGTAATAAATCATAGCACGAGCATATGACTCTGACCTGATGACAGTAGTCCCATTACTTAGGAAGTCCCTTTCAAGAAAAGCATTTTTTTTCAAATCGGTTAATAAATCATGGAGTTCTGAGGTAACAAACATATTATTATACTTCAAAATTCAGCCGTTTTTGAGATATTGGACTTTGAAATGAAAATGTCGGGGGTTTTTCAACTTTTCTAAGTTGATATATTAATTATTTGTATACACACAACACAATTACCCACTTTCTAGGTCATCTGGTAGTGGCTTAGGTTTTTGATCTATCCGTCAGGTAATAAGTTAAGTTAAACGTTAACGCGGGTAGAACTGCCTGCTTGCAGAATAAAATTCATTTATTTATTTCAGAGATAAAAAGGCCGATGTTTAGACGTTAATATCTCAATAAACGTTTCACCAATATATGTGAAATTTCGGATTCTCAGTTATCTGAGGGGTTTTAGTAGGTACATATACCTGATTTCATTAGTTCATGTTAAATAGATTTTGAGTTATTAAGGAGTCAAAAGTGGCTCCAAATGGTTCGTGTAATATAACACACGGCTGCTGCGTCACCAGTTAATCCTTTTGGCTTTTTTTTTATACAACGACGGTGGCAAACAAGCGTATGCCCGGCCCGTCTGATGGTAAGCGGACACCGCAGCCTATAGACGCATGCAACTCCAAAGGAGTAACATGGGCGTTGCCGGCCCTTGATATGTTTGAGGATACACCGTGTTGACAGCTGAAGGAACAAATTCACTCGCTCTCAACACAACGCATCCTCGGGAGCTCTGGCGACCTTGCTCACCTCCAGGAACACAACACTACTACAGAGCAAGTAGTAGTGTTATTATGGCGGTGATCTTCTGCAAGGTGGAGGTACTTCCCCAGTTGGGCTGCTCCAAATTCGAGCGCGGTGACATTTTGCTGTGCCTTACCTCACCTTTGAACTTGGCCGGACACGCTACCGCGTCTCTAGATATTTGACACTTACTCGACTATTCTTAGGTGTCGTGTCTTAACTATTCATGTGCCCTGATTACCCCTTTTGTAAATACTTGGCGTGAGTTTATAAAGGTACGAGTGTGTATTTTACATGCTTGTCTGTCTGGTACCATTTCTCTAGAACATGTTCTTTTTTTTTTTTAAATATTTTAATTTTTAGCAACAGCAACTAGTTTTCGCAATCTAGATATGGCAGATCTCTGTTGTGTATACAAAGTTTCATGTTATTCGAGCATGCCGTTTTAAAACGATAACCAAACGAAGTAGGTTTGTATAGAAAGTCCAGCATCCTGGCGACCCTCACCAAATGTGAAATTAAATACGTCTGAAGATACGAACTGACTTGCAATACTTAGGTCAGCCTTGTATTAATTTTACTTATTGCGTTGTTCCTCAACGATGTTCCTATTCTATGGAACACCATTACTTTGTTGAAGTTTCTGTAACTTTGTTATAAATTTGAAATAGTTCCCAAGATCCATAATTTGGCCACGGTAGGAAAATCGGAATCAGTACAAGAAATCACAATAGCGCAGTGCAGTTTTCTATCCAGTTCCATTCCACACGCACATGTTAGGACCTATTTTAGAGTAGGTATCTTTGTAGCTATCACGTTATTCACTTTGGAATATAGATCTACCTACGGCATTTATATTACAGTGAAGTCAAGATACAGTTGGTGATAATTTAGCTGGTATTCATTGGATGTCCGTGCTAGCGAGCGTAAAAGTTTAAATTAAGTTAATTTTCGAGGAATAATGGCTGAAACACGTGTTACATTCGATTATGGAAGTTACGTGTGGTAAGTTGGTCAGGAAAGCTAATTTGTGGTTGTATTCACTTTTCGGCCAGTCCTACTGCGGTGCGGTTTCATATTACGTCACTCGATACCACAACGTGAGGATTCCGCACGTGTATCTACCGGCCGGCGTATTTATAACGTCACTCTCACTCTCGCATACTTGTCAGAACGAGTGGGTTGTCTTATCCACAGCGATATATGCTAAAATGGCAACTTAAAATCGCCACGTATCTAGGTACTCACAACGGATGGTATTGAGAATAAATAGCCTGAGATCGCAATTTATTGAAGTTGCTTCGGCTCGATTTTATTTTTCACGCAATTGGTTATTTCTGTAAACAGAGTAAGAAAATAAGGTAGGTACTTGTACCCTTACAATCCAGAATAAGAATAGCTTCTATTCAAATCCGTTCCATTGTTAAGGCCGGTGACGCAAACCGTCACGCGAACAAATATTTCATGCGGACAAATATTGTACAGAATTAAATTTTGACGGAACGTAAAATACAAAACATATGGGCACTTTAGACCCAGAAAAACTATTTTACAACGGAGTTAAACAAGCATGCGGCCTGTTCTGATGGAAAGCAGACACCGTAACCTGTGGACGTGCGGCTCCAGAGAAGTCACAAACATGTTGCGCTACTTTTATTGATTTTAAGATTGGAAGATAGAAATGCAGGTCCATCACTCCCAAAACGAAACGATACACGAAAATTCTCACGATGTCACTCAACACCAGGGGGGCTAGTACGCTAGGTTTTATGTCGGGCATAAAGCATTCGTCCCATTCTGGCAAATATGCGAGTGCAAGAGGAACGAATGCTTTACGTCGGACATAAAACCTAGTGTGCTAGGGGGGCAGGAACACGTTTTTACAGAGGTAGTCGTATAGTAGTGAAGTTATGAGTGCGACATTGAACACACGCACGCACGCACACACGCGCAGGCATAGAATAAGGGCGGGTTACACCAACTGACGATTACAGAGCGATCAATGTCAAAAATAACGCCGGCAGCTGTCATCCTATAAAAAAAATGTCAAGATTCCATACATTCACATTTTAACGTACACCTCTTTCGATTACAGACGGTTTAGTGCAACCCTCCCTAAGTAAGTTAATTAATTATTTCAAGTCAGTTATGTATTAGACAGAGAACAAGGTCCCACTCAAGGAGGTACATTTTGTAATTCACGGGTGAAAAGTCATTTTAGATAGTAGGAGATCTTAGGGCTCGTTTTCTAAGGAGACCTTGTATTTTTGAGACAAAGCAAACCGCTTGGAGCAGGAGTTCCTGAGGGTGATCTGAGCTGATTTAGCCCGGTTGCCACGAGGTTCCCCCCAGCAGGTGGGCAGTGGAGGGGGGGGAGTGCCTCCGGCGCGCCTCACTCTAAACTTTATATTTGCATACATCTAACAACTATATCAAGTTTGGTGTCTTTTTCGTATAATTCGAGGATGAAAAATTCATTTTTGTGACTAAATTTTCACTCACCCATACAAAAAATACGAGAAATTCAAAATTCAAAAAAATCTTTACCGTTTTTTTTTCGAAAATCCTCTACAGAATTAAAACTATTAGGATTAGCTCCAGAAAAAAAAAACCTGTGAATAGCCCAGTTCTCCTACTATATAAAATAATAAACTTGTCATCCATCTATGCCTTATAATTGCAATTAAAAAAAATGTTTTGTGTCTCACCGTGGACCGTGCTAAAGTCGGTATTTAGTTTAATGCGTAGGCATTCTACACTCGTGTTTAGTGTATAAATCAAGGAAAAACTAAAACATTTTGCAATTTCGGTCCAGTTTTCTAGATACACCAACTGCATAAATAACTTTGTAATCTCACAAAAATATATAGGATTACCATGTTACATTTGCAGTGAATGGGACAAAAAAGCAAGAATGGGACTGCATTCATAATTTGTATGTATTGATAACACAATAACCTACAAAAAAAAGTTAGATCCCATAAAATACATTCCATGTAAAAAAGAGGCAAAATCTCGAAACTCTTCCACCGTAAAAAGTTGAGAGATATTTCGAAGAGCCAAGTCTCAGGCATTCTTATTAATCTTTATTTGCTTACTCAATAAAATTTTGTGACTTGGCAATCACACAATACTACATAGTTTTAGGTATCCAAAAATCCATAAATGCAGTAAAGTTGTGTGATTGCCAAGTCACAAAATGTCACAAATAAACTTGGTCGTTGATAATATTAATTATAGAGATGCCCAAAGTATCCATTTAGAGAGCGCTCCCTATGCAAGACCCAGGTCCGAAGGTGCTAGGGCGAGCCTGACGGACACTCACTATCCTCAGGTGTCTTGCAAGCGAGACCTGAGGCCAAAGTCCCGATGGTGAGCGGCGAGGCAAGAGAGGCCGAAGGCGGAGCTTTTCATTGGAATTAAAGGCCTAAAGCAATCCCTCAGAGAGCGGTCTCAATGCGAGCCCGAGGCTGCGCCTTCACGGATACTCGTTATTTCCGAGTAACTTGCAAGCGAAACAGGGAGGCAAGCGGAGCCTAAGGCTGAGCTTTTCGTAGGAATGAAAGGTCCTAAACATGCTTTTAGAGAGCGGTCGCTATGCGAGCTCTTGGGCTGAAGGCCTGTGGGTGAGACCTTCGGGGATTCGGGCCTCAGGTTTCACTTGCAAGATAATGAGTGTCCGTAGGACTCGCCTTTCATTAACGTAAAGCTCAGCCTTTGGCCTCGCTGCCATCTGGGGATAATAAGTGGCCTTCTGCCCCCGAGCGCTTTCTTAAGGCTTGATTTGGACCTTTCATTGTCACGAAAAGCTCGGCCTTCGGCCTCGCTTGCCTGGCCGCTCACCTTCGGGATTTTGGTCTCCGGTTTCGCTTGCAAGGCACCAGGAGATAGTAATTGTCAGTGTCCAAATGTTATACCCACATCCCTTGACGTTAGTGAACTATGATAATTCGAGAAAAGTATTCAACTCAACCTATCAAACAACTTTAGATGACCGCTGATTTCATATCAAATATATGAAGGCAGTCATCTATCAAGGTTGCTGGTTTTTCAAAATCAACAGCGATTTTGTCAGTGACTGGAATTCCAATTAATATAATTATTATGGAATCTTGACATTTTTTTTATAGGATGACAGCTGCCGGCGTTATTTTTGACATTGATCGCTCTGTAATCGTCAGTTGGTGTAACCCGCCCTTATTCTATGCCTGCGCGTGTGTGCGTGCGTGCGTGTGTTCAATGTCGCACTCATAACTTCACTACTATACGACTACCTCTGTGAAAACGTGTTCCTGCCCCCCTAGCACACTAGGTTTTATGTCCGACGTAAAGCATTCGTTCCTCTTGCACTCGCATATTTGCCAGAATGGGACGAATGCTTTATGCCCGACATAAAACCTAGCGTACTAGCCCCCCTGGTGTTGAGTGACATCGTGAGAATTTTTCTAGAGCTAATCCTAATAGTTTTAATTCTGTTGAGGATTTGAGGACCGCTTGTTTATAAACCCGGTCTCAGACAGACTAAAATAACCGCAATACGTAAAAGGTATTGTAAATACATGCAATCTCAAAGCGCCCATCTGAGATTCCGGAACCATAACCTTTTGACGATCCAGATCGCATTTATATCCGTACTTTTTAAAGCCAAACTTTCTAATGACATCTGCATAAACAAAACAAAAGTAAGGTTCTCATCAAACACTTTATGCTCCTCAATTTTTTTACTGACTCCGGTATAGCAGTGAAGAATCCTCCTTAGATTCAGTGAGATTGTTTCGCTCCCTCGTGGGATGTGTGTATCGACGTCTCTACGCCAACGAAATATAAACAGAATTTTATTTCACACACATTGTATAAAGGATTGCTGCTAGATGGTTGAATTTAGAGCATTGCTTTTGTAACAGTCAATGCAAAAACATTGCATTTCCCGTACATATTTGACAATCTTACAACAAATTTACGTCAAATATTTTACTGTATTGTAAGCAAAAAAAAAATGTAAAATTACCTTGCCTTACCTTTCTCTCAGTGGCGAACCCAGAATTTTGGTCACGGGAAGATTCAGATGTTTGTGGCAGTTCACAAGAATCAAAATATTGACACCACTAATTAAACGCCACTGACCATCTATAAGTAAACTGAGGCCTCGCCCTGGCTTTCCGGTGAATGTTAGCTGTGAAAGTGACTATTAATAGTAGTATTGATAATACCTTCAAAGACCAGTTTATTACAAAATCGCCGCTTGGCCCATCACAGAGGATTGAGCTGGATGCTGAGACATGTAAAGATGACGTGAGACCTACCTGGGCTGTTATTCGCTACGCGCTAACGCGGCTCACCCCGCCGCTCACCCGTCACGAAACTAGACCTCTACCCATGCTTAGTTACTACGCATCGCGGTGTCAAGATATATTTGTGGGTGATCGTTGAGGTGAGCTTAAAACAAGTTACAGAATAGGGGGGCTGTATGTACGGCCAGAGAGGTGGACGCGGCCATTAAGTAAATATCTCGAGGCAAATCCCCCGGTCACGACGGTCTCAGCATCGAGCATCTCCAGTATGCGGGCCCACACATATCGAAGATGTTAGCAATGCTATTTACTTTGTGCGTCATATATTCGTACCTGCCGGATGATTTGATGAGGGCCATAGTTGTTCCCATTGTCAAAAATAAAACGGGGGACCTATCAGATAAGTGTAACTATAGGCCTATATCGTTAGCAACGGTTGTGTGTGGCTAAGGTGTTTGACAGTATTCTTAATACACGATTGCGGAAGCACGTGCAATTTTTAAATGATAATCAGTTTGGCTTTAGAGCTGGGTTGTCCACGGAAAGCGCCATATTGTGCCTTAAGAGTACTGTCAAATATTATGTTGATAGAAAGACGCCTGAATAAAAAACGCCTAATACTTGAAATTTATTCTGTTTCCTGACTGGTCGATTTTAATATATAGCAGTATTCTGATTAGTTGATAGCAAATAAAAATGGTTTTTTAAATAGTTGTGGTTGTGATGGCATAAGCTATGAGATAGAGCGGGATAGACTGCTGTCTATCTCATTTGATCTTATGCCCCGTATGCTGTCCACCGCGCTCGGCCGTTTGGACGCTCCTACGGTCAATGGCGTTTATTCGTGGTGTCAATATTTTGTATCTGTGTCAAAAGAGTTTATTAAAAAAAAGCATGCCGCCAAATTGAACAATCTTTTCGCCGTGGAATTTATATTATAATTGATTATAACTTATTGGCGCTTAGCACGTTCCACTAAAAAACAGCATAAAATTTGAAGTCAAAGATAGCAAAATTTGAATAACCATATTCGGCAGATCCCCATTGGACTTAAGTTGTAAGAGCACAACTGCCGCCTGTAGGGAAATCTCTCTATTGGTATCTCGTTCAAGAGTCGTAGTAACAATATGAGCTTTACTACGAATGTTTCGTTGCTTGGCCGTGGACTAGTGTATCCGAGCCGCTATTCAGTCCATCGATTTTGCCTCTGCTTTGCATTTCAATGTATTTAGCTGCTGTTGTTTACTTTAACTCAGCGCGAACACTGTCTGTGGCAGCGAGCTCGCAAAGTAGATGCTTTAATCGACGAACAATAATACATCTCTACTTTATGTTTTATGTTCGTTTAACTTATTAGTTTTTCAAATTTTTGTATTACGTAGTAACCTACCGATCCAAATGATAAATTCACATTCTCATTTAGCACTTCATGGACCTATAATCCGATAGTTGGTTTTAGTTAATAAGTTTCCAGGGCGTCCAATCTGAGACACTTTTTAGATCTTTTTCAATTTGTTTAAGTGTGTCTCGCTCTCGCAAATTGGCTTAACATGGCCGGACGCGAGAACAATGTTATCAATACTATTCGGATTGCTGAGCCAATTTTGGCCCGCAAAGAGTTCGTCAATGCGCTATTCATTTAATTCAATATCATATTCGTTTCAACGGCGAGAAAATTGCATCCCAAGCTGTTGAAATTGTATACACATGCCTGGCTCTAAAGACTTATGAAAATTGCTTTTAAACCACCGCCATCTAAATAGATATTACCTTAAGTAACTCTGTAACTCGTAGATGTTTCAAGTTCAACTAGAAATGGGCTGCAGACTGAAGATGATTGTGTCTGAGTTTATCTTTCAGTAAGTATCGTTACAAAGGCCCCGAAAACTAAACATTGGTTATGTGACAAGGTTTTCATACGATCACTTCTCACCTCTCCATTTGTAATTTTGTCTTTTGTACACGTACGTAAATACTTTTTCAAATATAATCAAACAACACTGTAAAGTAGTTTAGAGACATATTATGCCTGTGCCTAAACGCGGCCCAGAAGAAGCTACCTCTCTTGTGCCTTGTTTAGACAGGCGAGGCGTAATTTCGCGCGAAATACGTACCTACTATCCTCCCAATACACCTATATGATAAAATGCATGGCAGCAGGTCGAGAAAGCGGCAAGCGAGAGCCGCTGAGCAAGAAAAAAAAGAATTGGCCGAAAGTTTCTCTACGATAAGGGCTAAATGATGCCACATGTCTCGCACTGTTGTCACATGACGTAAATATACCTACCAATACAAACTTTGACCGGAAGTGAAGGATTTTCAAACTTTCGGACAATTTTTTTTTCTTGCTTAGCACAACTTTCTGCTGCCATGCATTTTTTCGTGTTGTCATGTGACGTATGTGTATTGGAAGTGGGCTTACGATCGGTGTGCTTCAATGCAGTCTTAGGCTAGCGCTGTAGATTATTCTCTAAACAGAGATGAGTAGAATGTTTCGTTTTATACTTTGTAACTGACAAGTTTACTGAAACATTGATTTTTCCGTTGTTTCTATTGTGTACACGTAAAATAGCCTCAATACAATTATTGGATATTTGCACGCCGATTTTATGCATTGTCACCAATATCCCCTGGCAAAAAAAAATTGACATGTCAATAACTGGAGCGGTGCCAAAACTAGGATTAACATATTCCCTCAAATCTAAAATCATCCGACACATCTTACCCCGATCGTATCTTTAACGAGCAGGTAATATCTATTATCCGTTATTCGTTAAGTTTACCACATTATAACGCTTCGGTAGACATTGTTACCAAATTGACTTTCAAAGTAAGTTAATTAAGCGAACATCTTAACATCAAAGAAAGTGGTGTGCAAACTCCTGTAATCAATTCTTGAATAGTTGTTTATATCGAGCACCTATTCATTACTGTGTCTTGCCAAATGAAAGAAGCTCCTTTCAAATGGTTAAACCTACAAATAATTTATTGTAATAATCATTATTCTGTCCTACTATCTAATAACCGACGTTTGCTTTGGCAGGATCGAACATTACTATTACTCCCAAGCTGATATCAATAAAATAAGTCTATGTCATTATTGTAATTAAAATCACCCTGATACTTTATGAGTATACTAGCTGATGCCAGCGGCTTCGCTCGCGTGGTTATAGGAAAATGTAACATATTGAATTTTCCCGTGGGAATTCGATGTTTTCCCACTGGAAAAGGTAGCCTATGTCACTCTCCAGCCTCTAAACTATCTCCGTACAAAAAATCACATTAATACGACGCTCCGTTGCGACGTGAAAGAAGGAAAAACACACGCACACACTTTCGCATTTATATATTAATATTAGTAAGGATAATGTAGAGTATCTAAGATACAAGGATTTCCTAAAACTTCACTCGTCCGTTACCGGTATATCATGTGTCGTGAGAAATTTAGGGATCGAACTGGCAAATTACGGTCAATGGGTAACGGGTATTAAAATGACCTCGAACTCCGGAGATCTGCAGGTCGATCACGTAACGCATTGTACGTATAAATACATTAGGTAGATCTAAATGTCAAATTTTATATGGAAAAATAGGACGCCTAGTGCCAGTTCCTTACACCGCGGTCCAAGTCATCATAACACCTATAACTCTAGCCGACAGTTCAACTGTCTCTTGCGGCCGTAGGTACGTTCAGTTCATAACTTGCTCAACATGCCTGCACGCCGGCGCCTGCACCTGGCCACTCTGCTGTTCGGGGTGGTAAAACAGGAAACCCCCACCTACCTTTTTCATAAACTGGTATGGTCCAAAAGTGCGCGCAGGTTTAAGGCAATGGCCATTATACCCATGCACCGAACCGCTGCGTTCAGAGGTAGTTTCAAGTTTGCGGCGTCTAAGTGCTGGAATGATATCCCTCCTCCTATCCAAAGGGTGCTTAGCAGATACACCTTTAAGCGTATGCTTAAAGGCTATTTGTTGACGCTCCAGAAATCAAAATCCTAATCCCCAGCTCTGTGACAGCAAGAAATATGCCAATTTCTCATTTCTTATCTGTAACTGTAACATAAATAAAACATGTAACAAAAACTGTAAATATAAATATTTTATTGAAGCTGCATTTAGGTAGTGTGTACATGTATTATCTCACTTTTTATTTATATTTATTTATCTTTCGCCTGTCCCAATAATGTAGATAGTTTATTTATTACATTTGTATGACGTTTCCGTGAGTCACTGACGGTGCTGGCTGAAAATCAGCGCTGCAGGTGTCTGACACCTCAGCATAATGCTGAGCCAGTGTCCGGTTCACTGCCGCAGAGACACACTTGTTTCATGTTTTATCTGTTTTCTGTTTTTTGAGTATTTTATTGTTTAACACGTGTGTCCTGTGTGTTTGTGCATAAATGTATCTTTCTTTCTTTCTTTCATAACCGAATTTGGTTTTGCATGTCACGCGTCCGAGCACGTAAGTTAAAGTTACGTGGAGGGGCCACGTAGACCTTAGATATTTTTTATCAGGATATCGCCGTCAATGGATATTTATATCTGGGAAGACATCAACATCGACATGATCATGTGTAGAAGTGAGTCACACTGCGCAATTGGCCATTTCTCGTTTTATTGGAAAGGGTTAACATTTTCGTCGGCATTCGTAAAGTTATTCAGAGCATGTGTTGTATCGAAACAATAGTGTTTCGAAAGATCTTGACCTACTCCACGTCCAAAATTAAAGTGATCTTCTAAGTCATGTAATATTCATGTCTAATTTTGTAACTGGTTATTTTTTCGGCGCTCTAACTTTAACACAATTTGCATACATGAGAAGTCATTACTTCGGAGACTTGTAAAGTACTTCAATCTTGTGGTTTTAATAATAAGCTTTTCATGTTATTTTCAAAAGCATTTATTACCACGAGATTTTTCGAGAAAAAGAATGAGAGCCTTCCCAAACACATGAAGTCCTCCCATTGATGGCGAGCTACACGCTATATATACGAGTATTACATGCTTTCTACGAACTTAACCACATAGGTATTACGAAAAAATTACGTCTTGATAGGAAACAAAAAAATAGTAAGCCTAGGTTCAACCAAACCCAACTGTTAGAGGCTACCTTAATACTAGCTACATTTTTTCATTGTTTACCTTTACCTTTAAATCTATATGGAAATCACACTATCGCACATACTTCCAATTGTAGGTACTATTACTCCTTAGAGTATCCCGCTGCTTTTATTTACATCCCGTACAACGGGCGTAAATAACAATTTTATTATTTTGGATTCGCTGTAGTAAAAGGAAAGCAGGGGAGAAATGGGGATTGAACAATCCTTGCGTGGGTGAGTACGAAAGTAATGTGGGAATAGGTACAGTGTTTTTTCGAAGCCCTTTGAAAGCCTCGTTTCGGCTGGGTACTTAGATTTATTTAGGTCAGAAAACAATATTATCAAACATATCACATTCTTCTTTTAACTGCTACTTTTCATTCAAGTTCATCGTTGTTTTGTGTTAGCTTACTATGCCCGTGCATACGTCCGTGTAATTCAGATGATATAAGAACATAAGGTAATGTCCCAGTGCATGACACCAGACCAATACTTGAGATGAATGAAGTCGGACCCCTTCAATCAAACATAACTTTTTAAAATTATTTTTGTATATCTCTGTCTGTATGACGCAATGATTTATTTAAAAATATAAAAAATAACCACAACTTGAACTTAAGAGTCTGCAGTAAGCTCGATTCTCCATACAAACGTAGTTACGCTCTCATTTTAAAACTACGTGTTGGAGTGTAACGAAACTTTGCATGTACAATGACATGAGTTATATTTATATCTGTAATTAGTTTATGTAGCTTCAGAGACCATAGTAAAAAAAATACAGCGAATTTAAGTTTTTCATACAAAACTTGTTTTTGCTGTATTTCGTTTGTAACTAATTATAGACATAGATATCTCATGTCATTATATATGCAAAGTTTCGTCGTGGTTCCATCACAATCCAACACGTAATTTTAAAATGAGAGCGTAACTACGTTTGTGTGGGAAGGTGAAATTCGGCCGAGCTTACTGCGGACTCTTAAAACACAGTAAAACTTAGATAGGTCTCTCTAATTTTAAAATATAAATAAAACTTAAGTATAACTCTGTATTACACGCTGCTGGTACCTATTACATAGATTTAGATTAGGTAATGACTTAGTACCTTGTAGTTTAAATACCTCACAATACTGAATGCCTACTTATGTCTTAAGCACTGTACAATTTTAATTGAAACTAGTTATCCGGTTCACGATCGATTTGTGAGCTGAATCGGGCGAGGTGTTCAAGCGAGCATATTTCCGTCTGCAACTTGCTCCAACTTGCACACAACTGACTTTAGCACGGGAGCTGAGTTTCTACGGGCAGTGATCCGATAAATCGTAGGTCAAGTTGCTAGATCGTACAAATTTTTGAATGTGTGTGTACGCTTGTCGTATGTACCACCACCAACGGAATCATAGACAACCCAAATAAATAAATACTTCAAGCATTTGTCTATGATTCTGTCGCAATGTCGGATGCGGTTCGTCCGACTTGCATTCATCAAGCTTACAGACGGTATTCTTGGAAGGACGATAGACCTCTAATGACCTTGACCTGCACGATCCTTGCCAGACCCGTTAGTAGAGCGCTTAACATAAGTGACATTCAATGTGTTTTGAGCACTCGTTCTGACACGCTTAGACAAGCGTGGAACCGTATGTGCTAAATTTTTATAAGTATAAGAGCCACTAATTCAATTCAATACCGGCGTCCGAAAGTCCATCTTGGATTCATCCGCCAAAGTGACATACCATTAGGGATGGGGCATAACACTAGTGATGTACCAAACAATACTAACTGGGATAACGTACTTTAAATCGTCGATCCTGGCTGTTATCTATCAACCGCAGTCTTCAAGTCAAGTAAGGTCTTCGGGCACTTGAAGGCTCAAGGTCTGTTAGCACCCTCACATTTCCATCAGTTGCAATGGCGATAAAAGCAAAGACGACCGAGGCGGGTCTGATACTAACTGGGATAACGTACTTTAAATCGTCGATCCCGGCTGTTATCTATCAACCGCAGTCTTCAAGTCAAGTAAGGTCTTCGGGCATCTTAAGAACTTCTGGTAGGCAAGTTGTTGGCTCCGTCAATTCTTGCAATAAAATAGATCTACCGTGGATTGGTTAATCCACCGAGCGATCTTGGCTACTTCAGAATACAACCGAGATTACACTTTTATTTAATCGTATGGCAATATTTATTAGTCAGCGAGTCTACATGTTTACAAATTATTATCGAAGTTCTTCACCCATTGGGCTGCGTTTACACTTAATGATAATAAGTCCAGAGGATCTCCAGTGTACCTACTTTCTTTTTGGGCACTCGTTGATAATGTGATAGGTTGACTGTATAGGACCCCACTCACACTTCGGAGATGGCACGCCACCCACATCCAAACATGAATTCGCCACATCAACCGTGTTCAGTGCGAAGTCTGTTTAGTTGGCACCACTCTCGTCTCGCGCTGGCTCCCTATGTAGTGCCAGTGAGTTTGTGAAGGACATTTTTTCGGGTACCTAGCTGCTTGCTTTACTTGCTGAGGTGGGAGGGGAGCAGTAATTTAGAGAGCGATCGAACGTAACGCAAAGGTATTTGGGCAGAGGGTTGTATGCGATTATTTAGTTTGCCATCAAAGTTTACTGCGGGGTAATATGTGGCCAGTTTGTTGATTTACAGTCTGAGATTAAACTCATCATCCTTGTGCGCGTTGTTCCCGGTTGTGCCCCTAAAGAAGCCCGGGGTCCGCTTTGACACCTAATCCCAAGATTTGGCATAGGCACTAGTTTTACGAAAGCGACTGACATCTGACCTTCCAACCCAGAAGGAAAACTAGACCTTATTGGGATTAGACCGGTTTCCTCACGATGTTTTCCTTCACCGAAATGCTAACGGTAAATATTCCGTACATAAGTTCCGAGAAACTCATTGGTACGAGCCGGGATTCGAACCCACGACCGCCGCTTGACAGCCGCTTGCCTGAACCACTAGGCTACCGTAGCTCTCAGCACAGTCTGAGATTAAACTAATAAGGGAAATAGCAGAAGATACATTATATACAGGGTGAAATAGTAATCACCGTTCAAATTTTGGGAGGTGATTCGGTGGGTCATCTCGATCAAAATTTATCAAATAAGTTGTATGCAAATCGCGAAAAAAAAAACCAGCTGATCCATACAAACGGTGTGAACTCAGCCGCCAAAATGTATGGAACAGCTGATTTGGATACAACTCAGTTGATCAATTTTGATGGAGATGACTCACTGAATCACCTCCCAAAATTTGAAAGGTGAATGATATTTCACCCTGTCTGTATACATGACGCGAACTAGCGGGGCGCGTTGCTATCTCAATAACGACCCTTCTAGGTTTTTAAGTCATTAAACGCACCCAGTTTCGATTAAAGCACTGAAATGGCAGTTAATCAAAACAAGTGAAAAAGGTTTAATCCACAATAATAAAGTGTTAGCTCCCGGTGCGGCGCCGTCGCCCCCAGCTGTCATGTCGTTGCTATTTAATTAGTGCTCTTTGCTTCCAACACTCGCTCCGTGACCATTGTTCCAATCCATAGGAATTCAGCCGGGATCAGTTTAGTTGCTCCAATCATCTTGATGAGAGCTCTTACATTGAGTTAGAGCAAATGAAGTGTAATGCTACATAAAAATAACTACGTTAATTTCGCAAATAAAAATCCTTTTGCATGTTATTCTGTAATGTCTCGTTTGCAAAAGTCTTTTCGTAACACTTTTACCCCGAAAACTTCTCCATATATCTATAAAGTGAGATAACAGAGTGGGTTTAGCGAAACGGGCGGTGTGTGAAAAGAGCATTTTTGTGAATAGTATTTTACGAACGAAAGTCATCGCAGGAACTTATGCATCCTAACTGCTAAACGTAAGATGATCGACCGTGCGTATGACATAACAACCATAAATATCTTGAAACATTGTGATTTCTGATGAACACAATCTTAATTTTTTTCTTAGTTCTCACAAAACGGATGTCAATTGAAAAAATAAAATTTGATCTGTAAAACCAGGGAGCCTGTCTTTTTTTACTGTATCGTCTATAAGTAGGTATCTATAATTATATAACCTTTTCATAAAATTTCACGAGAATCGGTTGAGAACTACGACCTGTAGAGGAGAACAGCCAGACATCTGGACATCCAGACATCCGGACATACGAAAGGATGATAGTTTTGCACACCTTTAACTTTAAAGTAAATACAGTTGACGCAACGCGCATTCGAAAATTTACGCGATTACCCTGTTCTCTTCATTATCGTCTAATACTTGACAGAACGTAACTTTTTTGGAAATAATGAACGTATATAAAAAACCTTATTATATAAATATTTAAAAGAGTTATTGGGGTTGTTTTAGACTACTTATCAATGACGTTGAGGGATGTAGATACGTTTATCATAAATAAATTATACAAAATAAGTACAACAAGAACATAAAGTTTATACGAAGCCAATTTCATGTATAAACCTATCCCGATACGGAAATTGAAGTCATCTTCCGTTTCGACTGGGAATATATAACTTCGTGTAATAATATTTCACGCCGGTATCCGCCTAGGAGCGACAACGTCGCGTCGCCCGCGGATTGGATGTACGAGGACAATTGACAATATACCTATAGTGTACTACGTCTCTATTTTTAGGGAGATTCGAAATGTTGTTCGAACATTTTTAGGACGGGCTTGTCAATATGTGAATGGACAAAGTGATTAAAATATGTTAACACGACTTTATTGTTAAGGGGCTCCCGTCAAAAATCAACGAAATTTAGTAGTTTTCATTTCGACACTCGTCCTCGGTTTATTGAAGCTAGCTTTCCAGGTGCAGATATGGGAAAGTTTGATTCCTGTTTAACATTTTTGATATTGAATAACTTGAAAAATGTTGATACAAAAATTAACCATCCACTTTTAAAGGAAGGTCTGTAAAAATACAAAACCCGACACCTCATCCTCATTAAAACTTTTATACACTCGAAACTCATACCTACATACTGAACTATCCTATAATTTTGATATGCGTTTATATAATCTTACTAATACAATAGTTATGGCCAGAAAACCAGTTTTTTAAACCAACCCAAGAAAACCAACTTTGATGCCAAATATCTCGAAAACAATGAGCTTTGAAGTAGATATGGGATACGATATTGCTTAGAGCCGTTGTTGTTAATATAATAACAATAATAAGCTACTAAAAACATTAGAAAACTAAGGGATTCAGATCGAAGGTCATTGGCGTATGGGAGCCCCTTAAGAGCATAATATAAGGTTGCTCAGAAATTTTTCAACCATTAGGAACGTACATATATTTATGAATTCGACTGTACCTGGTACTGTTAATATTAAAGTTTCAAAGTGTAGGTAAGTTAAAATGTCCCGAAATTTGACACCTGAAGAGTCCCCAGGAAGCCCTACTCTCTATATAGGTACAAACGTAGTTTGATTCTCATTTTCATACTAAACATCTTTTCTCTCTATTTTTTTTCTGTTTTAATTTCTAGCACCAGAAACTAGTTTCCAACCTAGATATGACGGATCCCATTGTGTATACAAAGTTTAATGCATGCTGTTTTAAAATGAGAGCCAAACTACGTTTGTATGGGGAGCGGAGTTGTGTCGAGCTTCCTGAGGACTCCTAATTCCAATAATTCGGTATTTGACCAAAGTCAAATCAGCTTCTTTTCATGAAACATCAAAAACGCTCCGTTATACTACCTCAGTACAATTTTACGTTTTAAGGTTACAAATTGTTCTGAGATGACAGCTGTCGCAGGGCTCAAGCTATATTTTACGTAGTATAGGAATGGAATTTGTAAGGCTTACTTGCTTGTGTCGTCACAAACAACCACCTTATTGTTAGTTTTTAGGAATTATAAAATAGCAAACATAAATAAAAGAACTTTCCTGGTATTTTCGCAATGTTTATCTGTTGCTAATGAAAAATCAATGTATTTTCACTATTGACACCCCGATGTTTGTCTCCATTGTGCTATGAATTAAGGCTTGTATACCCGCTTAAGTCCTTGAGCGTATGGGCGGAGCCTCGACCCTCTCCCCGCGCAAGTCGCACAACCCGCCGTCGTTTATTAAGCGTTACATAGATTAAGTTACAGACGCGTCATCGCGCATCGTTACCAATGCAAGGGTGGACGTGGGTGGGTGACATTCGTCATGCTTAATTGAAACGTGATATTTGTCATACATGAATTACATAATTGATTAAGTTCAAAAATTATGTCCCTACTATTATAATACTATTTACTTACGATTAGTGTAGTTCCGTCAGCACACGACGCACGAGGCGGCCGCGACATACACTCGATTTTTCTCGCACTATCGGTCTCTCTCTTATTAGAACATTAGGAAAGAGAGGTATAGTGTGAGAAAAATCGAGAGTATGTCGCGGCCGTCTCGTGCTAGCCGTGCTAGTGAAAACGAAATTCGTTCGAATAACTCTCATTGTCGCTCGAACTAGCAAGCGCGACAGAGAGGGAGATACACGAACGAAGTTCGGTTTCGTTTCGCGGTAGGCCCTCAGCACGCCTAGCACTAGACGGCCGCGACATACTTTCGATTCTTCTCGCACTATATCTCTGTTACTAAATATTCTAATAAGAGAGAGACGGATAGTGCGAAAAAATATAAAGGTAATAATAATAATCCATACCTACTGTTGCCCTTAGGCCATTTTTTAATGTCGCTATTAATAGGGGCCCATCTAGCAGTTAGCGAGTCACCGTCTGCCAGAGATAAAATGTGAAACAGTTTTATTGGGCAGGCGTCCGATGTCTCATCCAATAGCCCAGCTACTAGTCCATCATTTTCACCCAATAACACGTTTTATTTAGATTCCATCAACTAGCAATAGACTCTTACACCCCAGCGGGTGCTGTTTCTGTGTGCGTCCCATGACACGGGCAGAGACAGCCTCCGCTTGGTGTACTCCTTGCATTTCATTAAATTGTCAAAAGGACCTCTACGTGTTGGCTCAGAGCTCCACGCACGCCTCCCAAAGGTCCGGGACATCATTGTCCCGTGAGCGGGAAAGCCATATAATCCATACTATCCATACTTTCATATCCATACTCCATACTAATATTATAAATGCGAAAGTGTGTCTGTCTGTCCGTTACCTTTTGTGTAAGTGTAAGGTTGTTAAGTTTTAAACTAATTTTCGGTATATGGGTGAGGACCAAATTCTTGGCCAGTAGTTAGCCTAGTTAATTGGTAGTAGTTAAAAAGTTCCGCTGTGACACGAAAATTAGCCATACAATTCTATGGTTAATTTTCGTGTCACAACGGAACTTTTTAACTACTAACAATTAACCACGCTAACTACTGGCCATGAATTTGGTCCTTACCCATATTTATTACGTTCTACTTCCTTGATTTGATGATGATGGCGTGTACAGTCAGCATCAGATAGTTAGTAGCATCCAAAGTAGCCAAATATATCGTAACACATTTCTTACTCCTACTTATAGTAACAAAGACTATTTCGATGAATGTACGTTCCGATATATTTGGCTAACTTGGCTGCTACTAACTATATTATGCTGACTGTACAGAAATCGGCCTCGGGTAAATATATACTTATAGATTAGTTGTACGTTAACCATACTTTGTTTGGAACTCTGTATCGAACTTGGAGTTGGTATGCAACCCATAGAAAAATCTTAAATCCATTCTGTATACCTAGAACACAGGTCTTATTTATAATAATAAAGCACGTCTGTGCAGAGTAACATCTTATTATACCTTTCCTAATTTGTTTTAGATTTGCTTCATGTCCTCGCAATTTCTCAATTTTTTTTTAATTATACACATTTATACATACATACATATATAATCACGCCTATTTCCCGGAGGGGTAGGCAGAGATAACGGATTTCCACTTGCTACAATCTTGACAAACTTTTCTTGCTTCATTCACTTTCATTACATTTTGCATACATACTCGTCGGTTTAGGGTACTCTTGACCTGACCTTTCTTCAGAATTTCTCCGATTTATACCTACTATGTAATAGGCAAGCTAGCGGAAATCAGTTCACTAATAATATTCTTCTCTTGGTTCTCGGTCTTGCGTCCATCGTTTGCGTAACTTACTATAATTTGTTACTAAACTTTCGTCGATGAAACTGTTCTTATGTTCCTTATTTTTATTTCTAGGTCACTAGGCTTCTTTGTTAGGAACAAAATATGCTTGCCGTTTTTCTTATTTGCTCATCAGCTTTGTAGATGTTTTAAATAAATAAGGCGAGTGAGCAGTCACTTGCACAAACAATACGTGACCGAAGGCAAAATAATATCGGCAGTCACACTCCACCGCTTCTCAGCCAAAACACGCTAACAATACAATACATCTTATATTTCTTGTATCGACTCGGGCTTTTTTTTATTAAAAATAGTCTTGCCTATGTAAACAACAATTGTTTAACATAGATGAAATATTAATAGATGGGGATTTTGCTATACAACTTACAATATTTGCCAAGCCCACTATTTTTATTAGAACTTATTCTATTAACACTTTACAGTCATTAATACGAGCAGATAAAACAATATTGTTTCTATAATTGTTTATGCTCCTAAGCAATAGACATTGTAAATATATTTACTAATAAAATGTCTGGTTTTATCGATTTCCCAATTTTGATACTGTTTAGATATTTGATACTTTGATAGAATAGGTATTTACTTGTGTATTCTTTTTCCTCTTCTCTTGTAAAATTTCTTGATATTACGTATTTTCCTCCTGTGCTTATTTAACCCCAAAGACCCAAAATAATTATTGAAAAATTTGTGAGACCTAAGCTAAGACGTACTGACTCTAGTATCGTTAGTTTGTATGTTACTAACAATCTATGGGCAAACTGGCCTGAAATAAAGAATTTATTATTATTATTATTATTTCACATCTTGAACTAAAAACAAAATCTAAACTATACCTACGTAAATGTTAATTAGGTACAAACGCCAACACAGTTAACTGACCATCCTGTATTTATATAAGAACCTTATTACAATGCACATAAAGTGCACGGATGGTCAGTCAGCTGTCTTGTCTATAGTACCTACTACTTTACAAACCACGAAATAGATTGTCCACTATGCAACAAAATTATCTGTCACTAAAAACTAAACTATACGCAAATGTTTATTAGTTACCTACTATACGAATCACAAAACGGATTGTCCACTCTATGCAACAAATATAGTCCACAATTTCCACAAATATTTAAAAATTTCGGCGCAGCGCAAATTGACACAGGTCCGTCATGCAACGTGTCTCGTCCCGCACTGACCGTATGGACGAAAACGGGGAGGCGTAGGAACTTTGGCGGAATATTTCAGAAAACGAGATAATTTTTTAAGAAAATAAAGAAAGTAACAAAATGATGCCCTTGTTCATTATTTTATGAAGAAAGTTATAAAATTTCATATTATTCTGATAAAAAATGGAGCAGTAAAATGGTTACAAGTGAAAAAATAGGGGTGACTTTAGATTTCTTTTTCTCTAATTTTTATTGTTAAAATGGATTTCTACGAAAACTATGACCCGTCGCATATCTTGCAGATTATGATATATTTTTTCCGACAGCAAAAATGTTACGTTATAATGTATAAAACGGTTACAAAACAACTCATTTTCACGAAAATTTCGAATGTGGAGCCTTAAGAAGAAGGCGTCGAGTACTCGGTGGGTGGGACCTCGTCGTATTTTGTCGTAGTTAAAAACATAATCTATGTACAGTCAGCGTTATATAGTTAGTAGCAGCCAGAGTAGCCTAATATTCCGTAACACACCCTTATTCTTACAGTAATAAAGACGTATATCGAAATATTAGGCTACCTTGGCTGCTACTAACTCTATGACGCTGACTGAACATAGGTACGTGCTAAAA
This sequence comes from Epinotia bilunana, assembly GCA_947049275.1. NCBI lineage: Eukaryota > Metazoa > Arthropoda > Insecta > Lepidoptera > Tortricidae > Epinotia > Epinotia bilunana. Next base: position 7,378,423 of record OX346253.1, read on the forward strand.
ATGTAGGTCACTGTGCTATCGAAAATTTAATGATTGCTTTACAACATAAAGCCCGACCAGAAACGTAGGTACTTGAGGATTGTGATGAGAGTGCCACCGTATTCGAAATGATTTAATTCGCAGTTTCAATTAAATTCCGCAATATGATGTTCGTAGGTACCTCATCTATGTATTTGTAATCGATATGTTTACAGACCCCTCACATTAAACCGTATGCGATTGTCATGTTTTGGTTTCACCTCGTAGGCCTTGTTGTGACTCATTGAATGAACAAAAACTTCTAAATAAATCATTCACTCGGTCAAAATGGCGCCCTGTTCAAAGAGCGGTATTCAAACAGCTGAGCCGCTAGCTAACTCCGTTGACTTTAGGCGCTGCTGTGACAGAATACAAAATGGGAAAGTCCAATTGGTCAAGTTGTTTGGTTTTGAACTATTCCGAGTAAACAGGGGGAATGATGAAGATTATAACATGTGTTTCGTGGAGGACGATATGTATATAGTAGTTTATACCCTCCCCTAGGTTCATATACAAAGAAAAAAATAGTTCACACAAATGTACATCAAAAATTAAAGGAATACACTTTCTTTTGTTTTGCATCGGGACCGCCTGGTTACACCTACTCACAACCGCCTCCCAGACAGTATAAGTGATGCACTATCTCTTCCATCCATACTAATATGGATGCGATATGATGCATAATAAATGCGAAAGTGTGTCTGTCTGTCTGTCTGTCTGTCTGTTACCTCTTCAAGCTTAAACCGCTGAACCGATTTAGATGAATTTTGGTATAGAGATAGTTTGAGTCCCGGGGAAGGACATAGGATAGTTTTTATCCCGGAAATCATCCCCTAAGGGGGTGAAATGGGGGGTGAAAGTTTGTATGGAGCTGCGATATTTATAAACGAGTTCCACGCGGACGGAGTCGCGGGCAGAAGCTAGTCATTTAAAAGTAAGCTGGAAACGTGGTTACCTACTAATGAAAAACTTGTAGTTTTACTGAATTAATGAAACTAGTCATTGGGACTTGTTTAATTATATAACATTTGACATAAATCATGTGTTTATTCGTACGAAATATTGAGGACCATTGTAGCTGTTTAAAAAAATTTGACATACGTACGTATATATTACCGATAAATTTTCCTCCGAACGGCTTGGTTCAAATAAGATTGTATGAATTTTTATGTGGTCTCAGGAACCTCATATTACACACATATAATATAGCAGTGGCGGAGCGCCCATACAAGCCGATTCCTATCGGCTTGCCTAAAATTTATTTTAAGAAAAGCCTAATACTCTTTCCTAACTTTTTTAGCTCTGGGTTGCTCATAGAAAATTTTCACGCGCCAGCTCTGATATTTGGATATAATTCTGATCTTCCGTTTCCAACAACGTAGTATCTTTAGGCTGATATTGGCTTCCGTAAAAGCTTCCAGATTCTTTCAAGTGTTGTGATTGTTCTTCACTTTCATTACGTTTTTTAAATAATTTGCTTATGGTTCATTATGTCGATTGAGAGCCACTGTAGGCGAGCGGTAAGGCACTTGATTTTCAATCTGAAGGCCGTGGTTTTAAACCCTGGCTCCTACCGCTGGGTTTAAAAAAATTCTTAGGTACGTGCGAAATATAATTTGATATTTAAGAGTGGCTTTTCGGTGCAGGAAAACATCGTGTGGACACCGGTCCAATCCCAATAAGGTCTAGTTTTCCCTCTGGGTTACAAGTTCAGATGGCAGTCGCATTCGTAAAACTAGTGCCTACGCCAAATCTTCAGATTAAGGTGCGTACAGCGGGCGCCGGGCTCGTTTAGGGCACTACCGGGAAAAACGCTAGGAGGATGGTTAATAGCTTCGGTTCGGGTCTATAATCTGAGTGTTTAGAATTTATGAATGTACCATGTAGGTTTTTTCCCGTATTATCGTATGAGATACTAAGTACTAAAGATAAGTCATGAAATAGTGTTTTTGTATAATAATTATGTGACAAAACCACAATAAAAAAATAAAATGAATGGAGAATACTAGAATAAACAAATGATTTATTTCAAAATTTACACATTTTTTACTAATCCCACGACTAAAAGGAATCTTACGATACATCACACATAAAAAACCATCAAGCCATTTAAGCTGCAGAGCGTGCCAAAGAAATAGACATATCTACACTCGAAAAACATTACCCTCGTTTTAACCGCAGTCGAGTAAAAAGACTTCATCAATCGTACAACATACCTTATCTATTCAACTGGTGCCATACCTATAGTAGTATAGAATTCTCTTTCATTAATCAAGGCAGATTAGAGACATGTCTTAATGTTACATACGTTCTTTAAACTAATCCCAATTGCCATCTAACCAGGATACGTCTTTGGGAAATAGTGTACAGTCGGTAAAATAAATTAGGAGTAATTACTGTGCAAAGTTTTGGTTTGTGGTCGGTCGTATTATTTTATTATTCAACTGCAATAAGCATGGAAACAGGATAGCTGACATAAACGTTGATGTAAGTGTGTCTAAACTGTCACCTCTATTCTCTTCCCAATTTTATTTTACCTCGCAGCTATATGACATAAGCAAATGTGCTCTTAGATTGAAATTGATAAATGTTTTCCTTATTTTATTCTGAGCGTATTAAATCTTTATGGGTTTGCTTTATGAGTTTGGTTCAAATCTACAGGGTTTTCTTATCTTATTTTAAAATTATCTTTTTCTTCAACAAAGAAAGTTTTTTTTTTATATGGGAGCTTCTCGAGATTATTTAATACGAGTACTTTAACGAGTACGTTTATTGAATAGTTCAAGAATTATTTTAACCATACCTAAATCATCAGATTCGCTATTTTCAGGGTTCTGTAGTCCACATAATATACCTTTATAGTGTCGCCATTTCCGTCCGTCTGTCCGTCTTCGTATTAGCTCAGTAACCCTTACAACTAGAAAACTGTAATTCGGCAGGAGCATATAAACCAATTTATTTTTAGGGTACCTCCCCTACCCGTAAAGTGTGGATGTATTTTTTCTTGTTCTAAAATACTATGGGTTTCTTAAAACCATTTTTCAACTTAGTGGCACGGACTTGTGTGATATTGGGCTTTAAAGCCCAAATTGTTGTTACAGTCAATAATGTGTCCCCCACCCCCTGCCGACTAAATGGCTGCTACTGGAAATGAGAAAAAAATCGTGGCAGTAGTACATATATAATGAATTTAAAAGGAAAACTATCACGGCTAAGTAGATATTACTAGTTACCGAGTAATAGCCGACCAACTAAAATGTACTTGAACAGGCCAACTTTCGTAAACTATTTACTTGGCGCGTGTTGATGTAACAAATACAGACAGGCAACTACGGAACCCTACACTACGCGAGCCCGACACGCACTTGGCCGGTTTTTTTCTACGTGCCGTCGAGTTTTTGTATAGACAAAGTAAGCTAAATTAAAGATAAGGTTCTTAATATTCTTTTTAAAAATATCTCACTAAGGCTGGGCATTGTGTATCGTAAACGACCCGTTGCTTCACCTGAGCATGTTTTTACATCCTACTAGTAAAATGAAATTAAAATACGCCACCAAGCACATTTAATTATCTGCATGTTTGTATGTTAACGTTTGGCATACTTACGGGTTATTTTTTGCATTTTGCGAATAACTGTTAATAGGTAAAATGGAATTTGCATGCGTTCTCGCTGTCAATGCGGTGACCAAAAATTCTCGCTGTGAGCAACACAGCAAAGACAAATCTTGCCCACAAACCAGTAGAAATTCAATCATGGCAATGTCATAATAAGTACTGACATGGAAAATCTTTTCTCACTTTATCTGTATTACCTACGGTTTAACAACCATCTAATTAATGAAAACCCATATTAATGTGAAAAACATTTTCCCTCCTAACCTTACTAGGAAACTAGGGGCGTCCCAAAACAACGTAGCGAACGTTTGTTCCTAATTTGAAATGCAAAAGCACGCTACTACCGTTTAGAAGCGAAGATTGAAATCGATCGAGGAAAAGATTGTCACACAACCGGAGATAATTAAAGAGTGTATACTATTTATAGTTACTAGTATTTTAAAGTACTAATAGATGTGACTGTTTTTTTGTGCAGAGCTGTTCGTTTAGAATCCGGTACGATATAGGTACGAAATAAATACTTTGTCTTGGCTCACATCAACGCCTAAAAAAAGTTAATTTATTCACAAAGCGCTGTTTGAATCTTCTGATGGCGACGGATACGCATGACATGATTACAATATGATAATGGGTTCCGTAGTCAGTCAGAGTATCTCCACATGCGACGGTATAAGACGGGTCAAGGTAGACCTGCAGATCTACAGGTTGGAGATACTGTGTTCAAAGGGGTGGCCAAATTTAAATACCTAGGTTGTACTATCAATGACAAAAATACCCGTGACGAGGAAATCGACATTCGCGTTCAAAATGCCTTGCGATGCGGTGCAGCTTTGCATAAAGTCCTGGTGTCCAGGCTTCTCAGTAGAAAAACCAAGATCTGAATCTACAAGACCGTAGTACGACCTATCTTAACATACGGATGTGAAGCCTGGACACTCACTTTAAGGGAAGAGAATAAGCCTTTGGTGGCTGAGAGAAAGATTCTCCGAAAAATCCTTGGCCCAACGCAGAGACCCGATGGCAGCTGGAGGATCCGCAAAAACGCCGAAATTGAAGAGATAGTAGCTGAACCTAATATCATTGGCGTGACAAAGGCGCAAAGGCTTCGGTGGCTCGGGCATCTTGAGCGGATGGGAGGCGAACGGGCGGTGAAAAGAGCTTACGAGGGAAAACCGACAGGACGCCGTCCGGTCGGTCGGCCTAGATATCGATGGGCGGATGTGGTGAATGCAGATCTGCGCGAGCTCCAAGCTGGCGACTGGCGCGAGACTGCACAGGACCGGGGATCAGTGGCGAGCAGTCGTGTTGGAGGCCAAGACCCACTTTGGGTCACTGCGCCAGAGGAGTAAGTAAGTAAATAAGTTCCGTAGTCAACAAGGAACCCTTATATAAGTAGTTTCGCCATGTCTGTCTGTCCGTCTGTCCTACTAGGAAGTTGTAATTCGGCATGAGTATATAAATCAATCACGCCGACATAATAGTAGTTTTTATTTTATTTTTAATGTTTTCCCTACACTGGGGATACAATACAATACAATACAAATACTCTTTATTGCACACCTCACACAAACAAAGCAGTAGCAGCAGCAGGGGATGTAATTTTTATAAATATTATTAGGCGACAATCTTACACAAATCGACCTTAGTCCCATAGTACGCTCAGTAAGGCTTGTGTTGTGTTATGGGTACTAGACGACGATATATATAATAGATATAAATACATAAAAACTTCCAGGACTCAGAAACAAATATTCATGCTCATCGCACAAATATTTGCCCTTACCGGGATTCGAACACAAGACCTTCAGCTTCGTAGGCAGCGTCACTACCCACTAGGCTATAACCGGTCGTCAAAACCATTTACTTGGCGCGTGTTGATGTAACGAATACAGAGAGGCAAATACGGAACCCTACACTGCGCGTGGCCCGACACGCATTTGGCTGTTTTTTTTTTTGTTAATAGAACTATTTAGATCAAATAGACAGTCAAGACGAAATACAGCGGCACTTCGAAATGAAATATGCTTTTTTTCCACTGACTATATAATATTCATTAACAACTACACAGAACACACATAATCGTTGGTTAACAATTGTAAGGATAAGACGGAATATAAGATAATACCTTATACAGGGTGTAACAAAAATGGGGTGTGAACCGATCAAGGGCTTAACAGGCATCGTATTCTGATAAGAAAAAACAGAAAAAAAGATTTTTTTACGCCATTTTTTTTTTACATTTCTATGGAACTTGTCGCCCCAGTCCGCCAACGCTCCATACTAAGGGAAAAAAAATCACGTCAAACATTTTTTTTTTAGTTTTTTCTTATCAGAACACGATACCTGTTATGCCCTTGATCGGTTCACACCCTATTTTTGGTACACTCTGCATATCTGAAGAATTTGCAAAAAAAATATTTAGCGGTATTTTTTGTGTGACACATACCTTAAGGTTTTAGGAGAGATTTTAGTTTGCAAATGGTCTTTGTTTGGGTGCCCATTTTGAAACCACGTTTTACATGTGCTCTAGTTTTACATAAGTACTTATTTACAATTGATCTTTTACCGTCTACTATGAATAAAGTATAGCTCAGATGCAGATTATAAATTCACAATAAACCACATGATTTACAATAACGATTGAAAATTTGAAAATTTCTTAAATATTGCAGCAGTATTTTTCTATTTTATATCTTTATTTTTTACATTCTACACATTTCTGCTTCATTCTTCTTACACACCAACGAATACTGAAGTAAAGCACTAGAACTATCGCAGTAATAATAAATATAATTAAAGCAGCTAAATCAAGGTACGCCTTCTGGTACGATGGTACTAGGAGCGCAGGAGATCGAAGGTATGTGGCCCCACGAGTAGCAACCACGTGCTCGACCCAGTGCACCAGTTCCTTGCTGGGAGATACTGGTCGATGATGGTACGTGCGCGATACTCGTTTCATACTATCCTGGTATCTGAAATTACAAAATGTGAAATTCTCTATGTCCAACGATATGTTAACCGTTAATTTGATCATCGTGAGGACATTGGTGGTCCGTTGATCAGTGGGGCGATCCGCAGCGCCAAGGCCCACGTCAGAACATACCAAAATACCAACATATGGCAAGCGGGCATTTACTTAGGAGTGTTTATGTCCTGACGCTCACGGCATTTCCATAGTCGCGAATATGGAAATACGAGACAACTAGCCTGGCAGTCCGCGTCTTGCACCTATCCATAAATAATAACAATAATAAATATAAGAAGGCGGTACTCCTGGACGGACTACTGCGCGGATAGTCAGGAGGTTCCTGTCTCTGTCGCCCTGACCGCCGGTAGCTTAGGCCCCGCCTCGCTGCCTGCTGCACCCTAGATTAGGTTTTTATAATGATTTTATGTTTTGTATGTATAGTTTCATATTTTACTTTTTATAAAATCATTGTACAAACCTAACTTAAGATGAAATATGAATAAAGAGATAATAAATATAAAATAGAAATATAATAAATATTTTCGGACAATCTCACACAAATCGACCTAGTCCCAAACTAAGCAAAGCTTGTACTATGGGTACTAGACGACGATAAACATACTTGATATAGATAAATAAATACTTAAATACATAGAAAACATCCATGACTCGGGAAAAAATATTCGTGCTCATCACACAAATAAATGCCCTTACCGGGATTCGAACCCGGCGAAAAAGGCAGGGTCACTACCAACTAGGCTACAGAGGGCGAGGGAGAGGGGGGGGGGGCTGGGGGGGCTAAATAGGGCGTAATACCTCTTTGAGACATTTGGCATGTTTAAATTATGCAAACTCACCTATAGGTATGATAATGGTAGTGATAGCCATTCTGAAAATAACTTACTTCCAATCAGTAAACATGGCCTTCAACGCATCCCTCAATTCTGATGGAAGGCCGGGGCCGTTCTTCAGTCTTATAGCTATCCCTTTCTGCACTGCAACTGCTGCATTATTAAATTGGTCACCACCATGGGGTACCGTTATCATGGGTACCCCAAAATGTATCGCTTCTATGAGGGATAGAAGACCACCGTGCGTTATGAAAACTTTTGTATTCGGATGATCTGAAAATGCAAAATTGACAGGAAATCGTGGAAAACTGAGATGAAATCAATAGAAATTGTCAACGATACCAACTTAATATACTAGTTTGAGGAGCCCATTCCATCAAGTGTACATTATTTGGAAGATTTTCCAAGCGTACATCCATTTTCCATAAAACTGTTTGATTTATACTTCTAAACAGCTCCGCAATATCCCTGCATATTATATCTTCCATGTCTTTTCCAGAGTTGGTGGTTCCAAAGCTAAAGTAAATGACGCCTTGTGTTGATGCATCCATTAGAGATTGTAAATTCTGAAAATCATAATACCTAAATTTTTCACGAGGCTGCTTTTCTTTATAGGTCGCAACGTCACCGGCGGCCTAGCTAAGCACTTATGTCGAACGTACAGCATTTGTCCTTCACTAGCAAGTATGCAAGTGCAAGTAGGATGAACGCTTTATGTTGGGGTTTGAAAATATATTTTTTATGTTTAGAGGTTTTCTTATTAGTTAGGTACATAGTTATCCCTAAGGCCTAGTAAGAGGGAAGTGATTGAAAACCTCATCGAATCGTTTAAGGCTTTGGTAGCTCAGTTGATTAAGAGCGAAAGGTCACAGGTGGAAATCCTGCTTGAATCGATGAATTTCTCAAGCATTCTTCAAAATTTTGTATATAAATTAAACCGTTACTGCCCAGTCATAGCCTAGACTAATAATATATTGTCGTGATAGAGACACAGCCCGTGTACATTTAGAATAGGGTTCGGGATATATTTCTCTAACAAGTCCTTATATGCCAAAATAAACGATTTCATCAGAACCCGAATACTGTTCTGAATAAGATTGTACACGAGCTAATAACTCAACTCACCGCATCCAAATCATCAACTGGCAATTTGATGTGATATCCAGCTATCTCCTTCACACTCGGGGGCACCCGCCATGGCGTGGCGACGGAAGGATGTGTATTCGCCAACATCATAGAGTAGTTGTTCACTATATCGGTGTAAGGTAGCAGGTCTCGACCTGTCGTCATCGCAGCGGATTTGAAAATAGTGTCGTAGATTTCTAGTTCTAGAGGATGGATTTTGTGCCTGAAAAAAGTAAATGTCTATCCACGTGGAACATAACAATCTCTACGTTATACCTATGCTTACATTATATAATATGTACATACATACATACATACATACATACATATAATCACGCCTCTTTCCCAGAGGGGTAGGCAGAGATTACGGATCTCCATTTGCTACGATCCTGACAAACCACTTTCGCTTCACTCACTTTCATAACATTTCTCATACATGCTCGTCGGTTTAGGGTACTTTTGACCTGGCCTTTTAGTAAGATTTCTCCAATTTGATCGGAAAAAGTTCGCCTAGGTCTTCCACTTCCAACTTGCCCTTCCACTCTTCTTATATACACTCTCTTCGTTAATCTTCTTTCATCCATCCTCTCTACATGCCCAAACCACCTTAACATACCCTTCTCAATTTTCGTGACTATATTTCCATCAATTCCACACATCTCTTATAACACTGTTTCTGACTCTATCACTCAATTTCACTCCATACATACTTCTCAACGCTCTCATTTCTACTGCATTCACTCGGCTTTGATGTCTTTTCTGCCACACCCAACTTTCACTACCATACATAAGTGTGGGCACCAACACTCCCCTATGCACAGCCACACGTGCTTTTTGTGATATTTTCTGGCTGCCCATAAAGGCGTTCAGTGCCCCATTCAGTCGGTTCCCTGCATTCACTCTCCTTTTAATATCTTTATCATGCTTTCCGTCTCCAGTAAATAACGTCCCCAAATACACAAACTCTTTTACTTGTTCCAGTCTTTCTTCACCAATCATTATTTCGCAGTCTGTCATAATTTCATCTTTTTCAAATACCATAACTTTCGTCTTACTTACATTCATCTTCATCCCTTTCCATTCAAAAGATTCATTAATCTTTGTTACCATCATTTGTAACTCCTCAGCGGACGATGCAAGTAGTACAAGGTCGTCAGCATATAGGAGACATTTGACGCGTAACCCTTCCATTCTCAAACCACATTCATCACCTTTTAGATCCTGCAGACAGCTGTCCATGAATAGATTAAACAGCCACGGAGACGCTACACATCCCTGTCTAACACCCTTCTCGATGTTAAACCAGTCAGTATAAGACCCGTTTATTCTCACGCAAGCACTGGAATCCTTATATAAAGATTTCAGTGCTTGAACGAGGCGGCTGTCTACTCCATACGTGCACAACACCGACCATAGTTCATTCCTCATCACTCTATCATAAGCCTTTTCCAAGTCCACGAAAGCGCAATAGACCTTTTGACCTTTTGGCCAAATACTTCTCAGCTATGCATCGTAAAGAAAAGACTTGATCCGTACAACCCATACCCTTTCTAAATCCTTCTTGTGCATCCCATACTTTCACATCGGTCCCTTCCACTACTCTTTTAATTAACACTTTTGCATACAATTTGCCGATGATGCTGAGTAAGCTAATGCCCCTGTAGTTTTTGCAGTCAAGTTGTGACCCTTTCCCTTTGTAAAGAGGAACGATTACGGCCTTGCACCAGTCCCTAAGTACACGGCCGGTGCTGTAGCACAAATTGAAGATGCGATACAACTGACTCGCTACGACGCCCTGTCCTGCTTTCAGCATCTCGGCCGAAACTCTGTCATACCCTGCCGCCTTACCCGCCTTATCTTTACTTATATAATATGTAAAGATAACAATTGACCATTCAACCCTTCCACGGTACCATTTCTAGTAATATCTAGAATGTTCAAAAATAGAAAAAAAATTCAAATACAGGAGATAGGTTGCAAGTCGATAACCCACAACACACATCAATTCTATTCTCGTAGTCGATTCTGACGGGAACCGCGGGAACAAGGCGGTGGTGTTATTATAATCCGAAAATACACGGGCAAAAAAAGGTATTCTATATTGTGGTAATATTCGCGACATCGCTGAGATAAGAGTTTATCATTTTAATGAATAAATTTAAAAAGCCTTTAAATAAATACAATATTAGATACATAGGGTTGCCTTGTCGAAATGTATTTCTGCGAAAACTAGTTGGAGCACGGCTGAAAGATCTCGGAGGGTCGGACGTTGGTTGCGACGTCCGGGCTACTTCACAACTGAATAAACAACTGCAAACACGGGTCCTTCTCGTTTCTAATCTTTTATAACACTTGCTATAAACTTGCCACTTTCGACAGGCCACTATATTCGGTTGTTATAGTATAAAGGCCTCCACACACCGCTCGCGGTTGCGGGTCGGGCGCGGGCCCACGCAAGTTGTAAAACATTGAAACTACACTTCAAACCACGAACCTATATACTGTATGAATATAAGTTCGTGCTTCAAACATCGAACGCGGTCCGAACGCCGGCCCGCGGCGCTGTTACAACTCGGGGAGCGCGGCCGCGGGTCGGGCGCAGCGCTTGAGCCGTGATATTTCCGTAAGTAAAATGAATGCATCTTCGATAACTCCCAAGAGCGCGATATTTTTGTTGACATTTATAATATAATGAGTACTAGACTAGTAGTAAAAAAGATAGTGAATTTTGACGTGGATGTTTTGGTGTGGTGTATTATACAGCGTTTTCTCAGCGACCCTTCTAAATCTAAGGAAAGATTATAACAAGTGATATTTTTCTTCAATTGAGTATCGCATTTAACTACTATAATCTCCCCTTACGCCGCCCGCCTGCGGTGTGAACATATCACCTCGCGCCGCGCACGACCCGCGTTCTATGTGTAGGCCTTTAATGTTATTTTCAATAATCGTACATAACTTTTCTCTTTGCTTCTTTAATTTGCATGCTTAACCATAGGGGAGAGAATGCCACTCTGTATTTTGTGCAATAAAGATGAAATAAATTTAATTAAAGAACGAACTATGCCTGTGGTTCCGCCCGCATAACTCGTTGATCGTGCACTCTCATACGAATTACTAACTACCTTTTATGTCAGAGAGTTCAAAAATTACTCAAATGGAGCAGGGGCTTTGAGCGAGTCCTGATTGTATGTAATTAGCTATAGAAGTTTGTCCCTTTGTCAGTTTTTTCTGTGCCAGGGGGGTTTCTCTGCCGCTGGGTGTGCAAATTATGTTACAGTTTCGAATGTGATGCATAAAATGTTTGCATCGCATTCAGAACTGTAATAAGAGTTATAATAAGTGTAATTAATATGTTTCATGTGATAATTCCTAATGAAGAGTGCTTCAAAATCGACATTAATGTAAACAATAGTTTTACAATCACGCAGCAATTATTATGATTGAAGTTTAAAATGATTGGCACACTATTCAGCTGCATCGAAATTGGAAACCACCTAATTTGATTGAATTGACTTTGTGAACAGTGGAATATTTTGTCTATTTAAATCAGTTTAACGGGCCATAAAAATATGCACAATAAACATAATATTGGTAGTTTAGTATAAATTTACTCTTCTAGTAAGCGTTCTTTAACGCCGCATAAGCGAATGAGTTTATAAACATTATACTGCATCGCGTACGTAACTATAAATAAAAAATAAAAAATGTTTATTTCAGACCGAGATCCATACTGTGTTAGTAACAATTGGGACTTACAAGACTATGTTAGAATTACACGTTACATTAAGTTAAGTTAAGTTAAGTTTAGTTTTAAGTTTTAATTTAATGTTTGGAGTTGTAGTGTAACTATGCAATTAGGTCTGTAAATAAATTGGTGAGTTATGATATCCTGTTCTTACTCATACTCGTATACTCATATAAGAAACACATTATCATATATTTATCACTACAATATTTCTTGACGATTGAGTGACTATGGTGTAGGAGAATATTAAAAAGTTGATGATTCTGTCTCATGTCAGATTCACAATAAACGTTAAGAAGTCCATGTAAAATTAACCACTTTATGTCATGATGTCTTAATAACAATAAGCGGTTAGTTCCCTCCTTCGCCTTACGCATACCCACCGCAGTATCCAAAGCTTCCGGACTTGCACGTTGAGTTCCTTCAACCGCCTAACGAAGTTCAAAGGTGGTATGTATCCAGAGTTGACATCAGCTGTGTACGAGGGGTTAGGGACCTCATCCATCAGCCGGAGCGGCTGCCAATGTAGCTGCGTTGAGACAGCCCAGATCAGGGGAGTCGAGAAGTAGCCTGCAAAACTGTGCAAGATAAAATAGTCTTAGACCTCGAGGACTGGCTGTGTATGAAAACGAAAATGTATTACATTAAGTCAAAAAATACCCAGACTTGGAGTCCGTCGAGTACGGAAGCATCCAGAGCACGAAGGGTTACTTCACCCATCAATCGAGAATATCGGGATAGCTACCATTAAAGCTGCATCTACATGGGCTAGATTAAGGCCACCAACATACAACCTTTCTTTTATGGACTCGAGTCAAGACTATGTCGTGTTGTATTGTGCGTTGTATGTACTTACCCATTCCCATTTAGCACATTATATATGACTAGCTTCGGCCCGCGACTCCGTCCGCGTGGAACTCGTTTATATCGTAGCTCCATACAAACTTTCACCCCCCACTTCATCCCCTTGGGGGGTGATTTCCGGGATAAAAACTATTATATGTCCTTCCCCAGGACTCAAACTATCTGTGTACCAAATTTCATCCAAGTCGGTTCAGCGGTTTAAGCGTGAATAGGTAACAGACAGACAGACAGACAGACTGACACACTTTCGCATTTATAATATTAGTAAGTAATAAGTATGGATGCGTAACCTTTTTGATTGTATTTTCTTTTTTCCGTGTTTTGTGTGCTAAATAAATAAATACCCGACTAAGGGTCCGTGAGACACTTTTATAATATTGTATCAACTTTTATTTACCATGGTGCAATAAACGATTATGATTATGATTCTTATTCTTTGCAATCATTACTCATAAAGTACATCTGGATGTCTGACAATTTAGACTAGCTTTCCACGAGGCAGCTCGACCCTATCTGTCCTGTCCCTTTTACTTCTTACCTGGAATACATTTCCGAGTCGATCCACTCGGCTACCACGACGTCGAACCTGAGGTCAAGCTGCCTCAGGAAGGCTTGCACCGCCGGGTGGGTGACCACGAGCCGACCCGTCGTGTACGACAACATTTGCAGGAACGTCTCCTGATCTGGATAGTCTATGGTCAAGTTCTGGAAGTGTTCTGGAAATAAAAGTTAATGTTGGTTCTAGACGATTTTGAGTGGCAATAACTGTTAGCTTGCAACGCTAAAGTGGGAAAATATTTAAAACTATCTAGATACAGCTGGATGCGGATGTTGTAGGTCCAGTCATTGCGACACTCTTTGGGGGAGGCATAGGCCTAGGCATAGGCTTCTGGCTGGACATAGGTCCAGCCAGAAGTGAACGACTTTCGGCTGATATAATAATGATGTCGGTACAAGTGGGGGACGACATTTTACGCATTACAAAAAAAAGTAAAATAACTAACGTAGTGTAAAAAGTAGTGAAAACTGCCTAAATGTTATGTTTTTTTAGTATTCCGTAGTCAACAAAGAACCCTTATAGTTTCGTCATGACCATCTGCCCGTTTGCGGCTTAGCTCTGTGACCCTTACTATTAGAAAGCTGTTATTCGGCATGGGTATATACATGCATCACGCCGACAAAATAGTTTTTTTTTAAGTTCCCTTCCCTACTTGTAAAGCGGGGATGTAATTTTTATTTCTCATTATCCCTTGTCTCATTATCGTTGCATAGCTTGTTCAAAAATATTATGAGTTTTTCATTTTTCATCTTAGCGAACCATTTGTGTGATATTGGGCTTTAAAGCCTAAATTTTTGTTAGAATTATCTGTGAAAAACGAGGTTTGGTACATGTCAACTTTGTTTAAATGACGTTAAGGTCCAAAAGGACTAAACATTCAATTTCCTCGGCTCTGCAAGCAACAAGGAAGATTTATTTGTAATTTGTTTTTATGCTGTTCTGTCTAACAGCATCAATATTGTCAGTGCTCACCGCTAGACGTTTCCAGATTAGAACTTTACAACCGGATATACAATCGTTACAACTGTCTATAGTAGTTTCTAGTAATCAGATGTCGTCTTGATAACTTGACATTATTTTTATTGGAACCCGAGGACTCCTGTAGCCCATTTTTTACGCGAAAATTAAATGTAGGTATTTAGTTTTAAGTTTATTTATCTTTGGTTTAGTATGTTTTTAATTTATGTATAAATGCAATTTTCAAAATGTTGCCTTTCCATTTAACAATAGGTACATATACAAAAACTCGATCCAAACGAATCACAATTTATATAAAAAATCATCAAAGATAATTAAATATGAACTAAATTAATTTATTTTACTTATGCCTAACTAGAAATTATCGATATAGTGTAAGTAAAATAATACGAAGACATTATAATAAATTAAGAGGGTAGCCACAAACAAAACAACATAAGTACTTTGTAAAAAGTACAAAGTAAAAGTATCTTTCTCTGAATTCATTGCTAATTACACACCATTTGCAAGTGGTTTCTGTATTACCAAAATATGCGCGTAAGTACCTACTTTTTGTGCGTCGTAAGGCAAATTAATAAAATTTTGCTTTACCCTGTGATTGGCTTCCATGAGATGACGTACGTAGCCATCACCCAAAATTCCATGACTTTTTGTGGGTTCCGGAAATATAACCAGAATATCATATCCGGTACAGATGTCTGCCAAAGAACTTAAAATGATTAGCCAGACGGAGAACACCGCAGCCATTTGATTTGACCTGGAAAAATTTGAGAAAAATTGAGAAATTGTATATAATTCTGCACTTATACATTTTTATACACTGCATACACATTCAATTATGAAATTATAACTTAAACTAAAATAATGAAGTCCCCAAAAAATCGTTACTATTAGGCACCTATGCTAGTTATCTATATCTATAAAAGAATTTAAATATATAAAACAGGAATAGTGCTGACTGATCATCAACGCACAGCCGAAACTACTGGGACTATAAAGTTGAAACTACTGGGACTATAAAGTTGAAATGTACACCAAAGCTGTCTTTTATAACGTAGACAAGGAATATGGCGGGATTATCGAAATTCCATCCCTAAGAGGATTTAAAAAAAACTTTTTTTGAGCTAGAAACTTGGAACTTTGTAGAAAGATAACTTATTAGAATACAAAAAAGTACGTACCCGTGTGGTGTCGGGTTAGAATTTCACCACCCCCTTTCTTCCCGTGGGTGTCGTAAAAGTCGACTAAGGTACCAGGGTTGAAGTGTGTTGTGGGCGATGGGCTAGCAACCTATCACTGCAATATCACATTTTGTCAATGTTTTATACCCACATAAAGTGGCGCTGGAATATACGTTTCATGTGCTCTGCGTACCCCTTTTGGGAATAAAGGCGTGAATGTATGTATGTATGTAAAAAAGTACTTTCAGCGTTTCACAAAATTCCTCCCCTAAGGGGGTAATAAGGGGTGCAAGGTTTATATAGGGTATGGGGAACACTTATTTTTGAGGTAGAGACTTGAAACTTTGTAGAAAGATTATTTATTAGAATACAAAAAAGTACCTACATTCAGCGTTTTAGAATTTTTTTAAGTAAGGAAATTCTTTGGTCATACTCGTACATTATAATAAATTATTTGGTAAGCCATTAATTAGTCAAAATACAAAATCAAACTGCTAGCAGAAAAGTAGGTTAGGTTAAGTTAGAACTGCGACCCTTTTAGAACCGAAGGCTATCAGAGATGTATATTAGGTTAGAACTGTGATGCTCACAGAACCGAAATGAAGGTAATGGTAGATTGAAACTGCGGATCATTTTGAGAATTTAAGAAGTTTATTTTGAATAATCAGAATAATTTATTCTCTAACACCGTTAAACGGGGACTGAGGATGGAGATGGAAAGTTCTACGTCTTTAGGCATACGATAATTTTGCTTATACATAACTATACAGGCAGCCTAGACTAACGTGGTTAAAACTACTGAACGGATTTAGGCTCAGTTTTTTATCTCGGAAATAATAGTATAAGTGTGTTTGGGACAGCGACAATTAAGCTTCCACCTACAATAATTTAATAACAATAATTTTTCCGAAACGATAACAAGTTCTAAGCGGACGAAGTCGCGGGCGACAGCTAGTTTATATACAAGTTCAAAAATAGCTAAAGCCAAAGCAGATAATTTTGTGTACCAACTAGTGCATGCTCCCGGGATTTTTCAAGATACTGAGTACCGGTACTGACAACGGAAAATCCCGGTTCTTCGGTACTTTTCGGTACTGAGTTATAGAACCTTTTATTTTAAATTTTAATGATAAATTATTTAAATTAAACGCCGAAAATAAAGACTTACTAACACCAAGACCAACATCAACCATTTATTAATATTTCGGGTTCTAATTAACGTAGAATCACAAACTTTGTGACTAAATATACATATTTGGGGTCCAGGAATTCAACTAGATATTTTTTAGAGTCGAGTTCCCAAAGCATATGAAACGGAACCCTGTTCCTAAGCTTCCGTTGTCCATCCGGCTGTCTGCGTATCAGCAATAGCTAGGCTGTTCAAATTTTCACAGAATTAGTTTTACTATTGCTGCTTTAACATACATTCAGAAAATATGAATAAATTAAAAATTAAACAGTGCTCTCATACATGAAACGTAATTTTATGGCGTTTTTTGCTCGTCCATATCAATCGGTATATCTCTAGAACCGTAATATGTAGACACTTGAATTTTCCGTAGATTATGTATTACTATAGCCTCTAGCTCCCCGATGACTGGAACAAAGGCCTTCTCATCACCGTACCTAAGAAAGGAGACCTCAGTGTATGTGGCAATTGGAGAGGCATCACTTTGCTCTCGATCCCGTCTAAGGTGCTCTGCAAGATTATCTAGACAGATTATCGAGGGCCGTTGAACCGCTTCCTCGCAAAGAGCAGGCTGGTTTCCGACCCAACCGGTCGTGCACGGACCAGATCAATACCTTGCGCATAATTCTCGAACAGGCATCAGAATGGCAGAGGGAAATGTATTTGACCTTCGTCGACTTCGAAAAAGCCTTCGATACACTGAGGTGGAGGTGCATCTGGGACCGATTGCGTGAATTTGGGGTCCCCGAGAAAATAACCAAGATGATTAAGGCCATCAACGGGAAGTATTCCTGTAGAGTGACATACGACGGCCTCGTCGCGGAGGACATACCGGTGCATGCGGGTGTACGACAGGGGTGTCTTCTCTCACCTCTCCTATTCCTTATTGTTCTCGATGGCACCATGAGCACTACAATAAGCAACAAGCGCCGCGGCATAGAGTGGGGACGGTCCAGCATCTTAGAAGACCTGGATTATGCCGATGACCTATGCCTGCTGAGCCACACACGCGCCGACATGCAAGCCAAGCTGGACGACCTACAACGAGAGGCAAAGGAGACGGGACTGAAATTCAACACCAGGAAGACCCAGGAAATGAGGTGCGGGGCAACAAGCGCTCTGCCGTTGCTCATTGGCACAGAGGCTGTGGAAAGGGTCCACAAATTTACTTACCTCGGTAGTGTAGTGTCGGAAACTGGAGGGACCGAAGAGGACATCGCTTCGAGAATCGCCAAGGCAAGAGCAACCTTCGCACAGCTCCGTCCTGTGTGGCAATCGCGGAAACTGACTAGGAGAGTTAAGCTCAAAATATTCCGGTCCAACGTAAAAACCGTGTTGCTGTACGGATGTGAGACACGGAAGATTACAAAGACCATCTCGCATCGCCTCCAGGTCGTCGTCAACCGCTGTCTTCGCCGTACTCTCGGTGTTTACTGGCCCGAGAAAATCTCCAACATAGAACTGTGGGAACGCTGCGGTGAGACTCCGATCGACCAGCAGATCAAACGCCGCAAGTGGAACTGGATCGGCCACACGCTCCGAAGGGACCCTGAGCACATACCGAGGCAAGCCCTGGACTGGAATCCCCAAGGAAAGCGTAAACGTGGCCGCCCTAAACAGACCTGGCGGCGGACGATCATCCCAGAGGCGAAGAGCATAGGGAAGACTTGGAGCGAATTGAAGCGCGAAGCCCAGGACCGAACGGGATGGCGGCGCACTGTGGACGCCCTCTGCCCCATCTAGGGGACACAGGAACATAAGTCAAGTCATAGCCTCTATAATAACGAGTAATAAGAATAAAATAACGTTAATATATTAGTGGGGCAGAGTGCTCGAACAAATTGTCGTAAATCTCGACACGCTGGACAAAAGCACCAATTTTTTTCAGACACTTGTTAGGTCCACTGACCGCCATAAAATTAAAGATGGCCGACGGAGGAGTTGGTTCCTATCAAAAATTTAAAGCTATGGACCTAACAAGTACCTAAGTAATTTGGTGTTTTTGTCACCTGAAACTGCCCTACTATATGTGTAATTGTCAATTTTTATTTTTATTTATTTATTTAAACTTTATGATATAGTACAAATGGCGGACTTAATGCCATAAGGCATTCTCTACCAGTCAACCATTGGGCAAAACAGAAACATTTGGTGCAGGCATTTAAATTTAAATGAAAACTTAATCCAAGATAAACTTCTATCAAATACATACGAAAAAAAAACATACACATATACAAAATAATATACACTAATATATATACATATTACCACCTTTTGTACCTAGTGAAGAATACTATGTTGACAACTATCCTACGAGCTTATCAGAAAGATACTTGCGTAACTTGCGCTTGAAAGTCAATTTGCTTTGTGCTTGACGAATAGTTAGCGGAAGAGCATTCCAGAGTCGAATTGCCTGAACGGTAAAAGAACCAGACATAAAACCGGACCGGTGAGGGAGAACAGACAGCTTTAGGCTACGGGAACTGCGGAGTACGCCTCCGGGTCGAGCAGGAACAAAAATAAATTTGGACCTGAGATATTCTGGCGCGGCAGGGTCGAATAGAAGGGAATAAAGTGTGCAAAGGACTCGTAATGACCTGCGTTCACGAATGGGGAGCCAGTTTAGTCGATGGCGAAAAGCGGATATATGGTCATAC
The DNA here is from genome assembly GCA_947049275.1 of Epinotia bilunana. Lineage (NCBI taxonomy): Eukaryota > Metazoa > Arthropoda > Insecta > Lepidoptera > Tortricidae > Epinotia > Epinotia bilunana. The sequence continues at coordinate 7,398,177 of OX346253.1, forward strand.
TTGCGAAGTCCAAAAATAAATCGGATGCAGTTATTCAAAAGACGATCCAGCTTACTTAGCAGAGCCTGTGTTATATTGGAGTAACACGCGTCAGCATAATCGATGGTTGGTAAGACTAGAGCTTGAACAAGGAGGGTCTTGGTGCTAACTGGGAGGAAATTCTTAAATCGGTAGAGGGCTCTTAATGTGTTGGTCACTTTGCGACAGACATCAGACACCTGCGGTTCCCACGTCAGACCACAGTCAAAAACAGCCCCAGGTTTCTCACTTGTGATGACTGATGCAAGCGGAATTGGGACGTCTTCAAAGAAATTTGGAGTTGCCTGTGTCAGGTCAACTGAAGAAAGTAAACGGAGGCTCCCGAGCACAATAGCCTGGCATTTGGTCGGGTTCACAGCCACACCAAAACTGCGCGACCAAGCGGAAATGCGGCACAGGTCATCATTAATACTGTCAATAGCACTATTTAGTCCGCTGGTAGTTGCCCTGGTGTATAGCAGTAGTAGTCGTAATGAAATGAAGTTGACAAGTCGCAAGCTGAGTGATAAGAATCATCGCCATTCATAATAAATCTCGTAGGTAGGTAGGTACAAAAATAAGATATAAATATTCTATATATAATATACTGAAGGTGTGTGGAAAAGCACACAATGTATATTATACACCTACAGTATATTATTATATTGGGTGGTTACCCAACCTGGTTCTGTTTACCCCGCCAGTCAATCATTTACGCAGTACAAAAAATAAAAATAAAAGTTGCCTACAATTCCCAATTTGTTACACAAAAATATTTACGTTGTTTATATATAATTTTTACGTTGTTTGTTACGTCTTGCTCGTACTATTTGATGAAGGAAGACTGCTTAATTGTGGAAGTTGTTAATTAATAAACCTATTTATAAGAACTGTTGTTGTTTGTACGACCCCACCCTCACTCCACACCTTTTTTACTACTAGAAATAATAACAAGTGAATTCAGCCAAACTTAGCAAGTTAGCACCAAATGTGATAATAATATAACTTTTTAAAGTTAGATTTTTGTTGATTTGGCGACTTTTTATGGTAGTGTTCGTTCTGAAATTTGACTTTCAGTTCGTTAATAATAGTTTAAATTACTGTAAAAAAATGAAATTGAAAAAAAAACAAGAAATTTAGACTCAGTACCGGAAAGTAACGAAGTACCGGGAATTCCCGGTACTGGCTCAGTACCGGAAATCTCAGTCCCGGTTCTTGGACTGGTACCGGTTCTGCACCCCCTAGTACCAACCTTTATCTTAATGAAAGCGAGTTAGTAAATAAGTGCATGCTTAGTGTCCGTGTGTTCGTAGCTTATTTAAGTTATATTGTACAGTTGTTTCTGTTTGTTCTCCAATAAATAAATAAAGCGGCACAAATTACAAAACTAAACTAATACGAGTTATTTTGTAAGGCGCGTTCCTTCAGCTTTCCTCATCAATCATCGCTTTTCCTACTTATGGAACGTTCTCATTTAAGACAAATAGTTTATTAATAAACAGACAAATCCACTACAAATATCACCTGGGCCAACATTCACCACCAATGATGAATTGCTCCACCTTTTCACCCTATCTAGCTCATAAATACTCCAGACATCAGCAAGTCCCCTAATTATGGCAGCGGGCCAAACACGACTTTTATGCGCTGAAAATGGAACTATCACACTCGTCGCCCATATTTTATACGAAGCAGTTTATTACGTGTCATATAATTTGGGTATAGTGTCAGTTAGCGGTGAAGAATGTGATCTAGTTATATGCGATGTGACTATTAGAGAAATGGGCTGATAATACACTCGCGGGCAAAGAATACGGGTCGGTAAAATACCGTCATATTTCCTAAAATAGTGCGTAAGAGGTTGTACAGTTAATCCTGTCATGATCTTTATTTACTTTTACATATAAACTGCTAATAACAGTAAAAAATATAACGTTACCAGGTTTAAATCGGACTCGTAGAAACCCATGAAAAAAAACAACGTTAACGGAGCGAGATATCGCAAAAATCGTGATTTTTGGATATCGATATTTTTATGATAGGATCCAGGAAATTGTTAATACAGTTGGGTATTGTAAAGAATAGCATATAATGTAAATAAAACAAGTTTTAAAAAATTTAAAAAACCTATTGCAGTTATTTAATTTAGGGTGACCCGTATTAGTATATGTCTTGATGGATTGTGAGTGCGTAGAATAATTTACGTTGTGATGCCGTACTTTTTAACTGTTTGATGAACTAGATTTGTTTTTTGTTTGCGTACAGCAAACTTAACATTCACAATTTACGATTTTATGATTTTTTAATTTTTGCGTCAGAAAGCTGTCTGTATGAATGTATCAAAGCTACACAATCCAAAACCGATACGGTATATAGCTGTCCTGTCGTGTCATAAATCATCCTACTAATATTATAAATGCGAAAGTTTAGATGTTTGGATGTTTGGATGTTTGTTACTCAATCACGCTTAAACGGCTGAACCAATTTGAATGAAATTTTGCACGAAGATAGTTTATAGCCTGGATTAAAATATAGGATAGTTTTTATCCCGGGTCCATGCGGACGAAGTCGCAGTGCGGAAGCTAGTTACTTATAAACAACTTAAAACTTGCACTTGAGACAGATTTACAAATATCTCATTTGGCATACCGACGCTAGATGGCGCCAATGTATATGTCCCTGTCAGTCAAATTATCCTAACATTGACCAAGTAATTTTATTTGTGACTGTACAGTGCTGTCGTGATGTGTTGTTGACTGTATGTGACAAATGAAGTGCTAAGAGAGTTTAGGGTAAACGGGATGTGATGAGGGTTGACGCATTGTAATAGTTGATGGGACTTTGATGATTGAGATGCTTACAGTCAGATTTGATTTAGGTACGTTTGAAAATAGATTTAGTTGATTTCATTCACTCGATTCCCAGTTCAAGGTTTACGTCTGGTCAAACACACCCACGCTGGTACTATTAGAATATAACAATTAGTACCTAGGTCTATAACGCCAAACAAATATTTTGCTAATAGGTATGTATGTTTGGCGAAAATCATGTTAAGCGAATATTGTTTTCTGACAATAGCATGCTTTGCGAATAACATGAGCACGACATGCAAATATGATATTCAGCGACGGAAGGTCACATCGCGCCGAGGTCCATTCAAGAGATAACATTAATTTATGACTCGCTTTCGATGTTTCACGCGCCATTTCTGACAAGCTATGCTAGTGGAAGCGAGGAGCGAAACACATTGATCAAATCTAAATCAATTCGGAACTCGTAACTTAGGTACCTACTACCTACGTCTCCAATTAACTTCTGGGCTGTTATTCAGAACGCGCTATTGCGCCTCATCTAACCCCCGAAATGTCTTACGAAACTAGAGCTCTGAGGGCCTACCACGAAACGAAACGAAACTTGCTAGCACGAGCGACAGAGAGGGAGATACACGAACTTTTTCGTTTCGCGCTTCACTTTCGCGAAAAAAAATCGCGTCAAAAATTTTTTTTTTCTGTTTTTTCTTATCAGAACACGATACCAGTTAAGCCCTTGATCGGTTCATACCCCATTTTTGTTACACCTTGTATACACCATTCAGTTTGTATAAGTAAAAATAAAATGTTATCGAGGTTTGAATGTCAGTTTTCACCCTACTCACCCCAATTTACGGTACATAGAGATTCTGATAACGTTTCCTTGAAGTATACCTAGTAACAAATAGTCGTGAAAATAAATGATTTATTTTCACAAGCATTAGCTGCTATCAAAGAAACGTCGTTACATCTTGGAAAGTAAGTAGTAGTTTAGGGTACTGTTCAAAAACGTCAATCAAACCTATTTTAACTAAAGTGGCGTTATCTGTCTCTTCGATTTTTCGGCTCGTAAGAAAGGGACGAAACACATTTTAATTAGCAGAGGCATTTTAAACTTTATGAATAATGGGGTATAGCCATTTGGCTGGGTGACACATAGATGCATCCAATTGGCTTAGTGTGTTACAATACAACGTTGAATTTGGACATTCACGACCGTTCCATTGAAATGGTGCGGTACCGCGTTGCTATGGCTACCCATCCGTTTGGATATTAAACGGGTTGCCTCAGACATATTTAAACGCTACAGATATGATATTCATGGACTGATTTTGGCTCGACACCGCTCTAATTGGCTTATTGGAGCGGTCCTCAATTCCAGCTTTAGGCTAAAAAATATCAGCCGGAAAAAAGGAAAAGCCGGAATCCGGTTTCGGCTGAAAACCGTGTTTCGGTCGGATACTAATCTTATCCACAGCGATGAGTGATAAAACGGCAACCACCATACTAGAACTATTAGGTACCTATATAATCTGTGACCACTCTATCTTGTCACTTATCGTGTGATAACGCCGTCCATGCTACGGGGTCAGGAAAGAAAAGACATATCAAAAAGAGTATCAAACGATCGTGTTTGCCACGCCGGTTCAATGTCGGTGTATGACAAGAGTTACTCAACTATAGGTAGTTAACAATGGCTTCAAAGGGTCAGAAATACACTTACTTTTAATTGTGTTAAATGGGGTCCCTACATTATTATATAATAATGACTGTACCTAATATTTAATTTACGATATTAAAAATTAGGTACCGTCAGGGGTATTGATATTCGCACATTTTAAGGACATTAATATCTGTACAGGAATTTTGTCAATACCATAACGGCGTGTATCTACAAATATTTATGTCCTTATTTATGTAAGTACGTATATTAATACCCGTGATGATTTACCTGATATTTGAAGTTTCACGTACCTACCTACCTCTATTTCTTATAACTCTATCTCGCCTTTCACGTTGTAATTCGAAATTCCACTCCACCACACATTCCCGTTCGTTCTTCTCGCGTAACTGAACCCAATTTGAGTTGTTGCGCATTAGTTGCTCACTCGGTAGTCATATTAGCGTTTCCACGAAAAAGAACCGTAATGCCTTTAGAGAGAGGTCAAATTCGTTAGATTACGTAAGTAGGTGTAAACAGGAAAATTATCAGATCCTTAATTGATGTAAACTGAAGATTCCTTGAGAATGAGGGTTCAGTAGAATAACAGGGAATCTGTATTTACGTTGAGGGCTCAAATTTGGAATACGGTGCAGACGTAATTGAGATTAGATTGAGAGCGTATGGGTTGGTGCACTCCCGCTTCAAATGGCAAGATATTCGTTGACCTGTTTAGTTACGAGGGTATATAATATTAAGAGTCCGCAGTAAGCTCGATTCTCCATACAAACGTAGTTACGCTCTCATTATAAAACTACAATACAATACAATACCAATACTCTTTATTGCGCACCTCACACAAACAAAGCAGCAAGCTACGTGTTGGATTGTAACAAAACTTTGCATAAACAATGACACAAGGTATAGGGTCATTACGCTGGTTACGCGACCACCTTCGGTTAGCGACCACCTGAAGGAGAAGGTTTTTTCTATTGAAGATAACATCAATTCTACAGACCCTATTGAGACAATTAGTTATACATGCATTTTTGTTGTTGTTTTAGAATAGAAATCTACTAAAAAATCGAGGAAATATCCTTTCAGTTCACCAACTCAGCTAAGTGGTCGCCAACCGGCACATAAAATTAGGTGGTCGCTAACCGGCGAAATGACCCTATCTATGTCTGTAATTAGTTTATGTAGCTTCAGAAACCATATTTTAAAAAAATACAGCGAATGTAAGTTTTTCATACAGAACTTGTTGTTGCTGTATTTCGTTTGTTTTATACACTGGAACCATATAAACTAATTGCAGACCTAGATATACCTCATCTCAATGCAAAGTTACTACTACGTTTGTATGGGAAGGTGAAATTCGGCCGAGCTTACTGCGGACTCTTACCCCCTTATTCATAAAACTTAAAATGCCTCTGCTAAATAAAATGTGCTTTGTCCCTTTCTTACGAACACAAATGTCAAAGTGACAGATAAGGACAAACGAATTTTAACGCGATTTTAGTTAAAACAGGCTAGTAGGACGTTTATGAATACGGTCGTTAAGGGTTACCGTTACGGCGCTAAACGTTTTAAATTTCAAGCTTGCAAGTGTTTGTCTCATGCGACATAGAGGAGATGCGTGCGATGCATGGTATGTTTCGTGTCGAGCATATGATTTGTTATTCTCAAGACGGAGATCCTTCTGTGCATTCGTGCTATCAGATATGTACTTTAGAAAATAGGATCGAGGTAAATGTGTGAGTGAGATGGATGAATTTCGTAAATAAAAGAATGGGTTTACGTGGTAAGTAAATGCCATGTAAGTGTATTTATACTAGCGCACATTTAATTCACTAATCATTGTATGAACTATGAACCAAACATCTTGAAAAGGAACAAATGGCCGCGTCAAAACCTAGTTCATACAATGATTAGTGAATTAAATATGCGCTAGTATAAATACACTTACATGGCATTAACTTCAGCGGTATGAATTTAAGTAAGCGAAAAATTAACTAAACTAACGACGAATATTGATTAATAATAAAATCCAGAAAAGGCTTACAAAAAGTGGGTTGAGATACAGAGAAGTGGGAACTGGGACTTTAGTGGCAAAACCGACTCGGATCGCAAAAAGTGGGTTGAGATACAGAGAAGTGGGAACTGGGACTTTAGTGGCAAAACCGACTCGGATCGCAAAAAGTGGGTTGAGATACAGAGAAGTGGGAACTGGGACTTTAGTGGCAAAACCGACTCGGATCGCAAAAAGTGGGTTGAGATACAGAGAAGTGGGAACTGGGACTTTAGTGGCAAAACCGACTCGGATCGCAAAAAGTGGGTTGAGATACAGAGAAGTGGGAACTGCGACTTTAGTGGCAAAACCGACTCGGATCGCAAAAAGTGGGTTGAGATACAGAGAAGTGGGAACTGGGACTTTAGTGGCAAAACCGACTCGGATCGCAAAAAGTGGGTTGAGATACAGAGAAGTGGGAACTGGGACTTTAGTGGCAAAACCGATTCGGATCGCAAAAAGTGGGTTGAGATACAGAGAAGTGGGAACTGGGACTTTAGTGGCAAAACCGACTCGGATCGCAAAAAGTGGGTTGAGATACAGAGAAGTGGGAACTGGGACTTTAGTGGCAAAACCGACTCGGATCGCAAAAAGTGGGTTGAGATACAGAGAAGTGGGAACTGGGACTTTAGTGGCAAAACCGACTCGGATCGCAAAAAGTGGGTTGAGATACAGAGAAGTGGGAACTGGGACTTTAGTGGCAAAACCGACTCGGATCGCGGATAGGTTAGAAGACGAATCGTTTTTGTCTTCGAGGTTATCCTACTAATATTATAAATGCGAAAGTTTAGATGTTTGGATGTTTGTTACTCAATCACGCTTAAACGGCTGAACCGATTTGAATGAAATTTTGCACGAAGATAGTTTATAGCCTGGATTAAAATATAGGATAGTTTTTATCCCGGGTCCACGCGGACGAAGTCCCTCAAATATTATGAAGCTTCTCATTTTGTATTTTAAGTAACTCAAATTAATGTTTGTAAGTTGCTGTCCTATTGATTTCTCGTCACTCGCAGTCAATCGCTCACTTAGTAATACTATAACATAACGTAAATTAATTATTTTTGAAACTTATAACTTTAATTTACAGTCACTCGGTTAAATGGACATTTTTAAAAATTCGTGTAAGTGCCTTAACTCGGTGTCAGTTTTTTGACGACAATTAAGCATTCCAATTATGTGAAATTGAACTTGTTTCACATGTAAATAACGTGTATATGCATAGCATTTATACATTGAAAAGAAAAAGTTAATTTTTATACAAACTGTATACTTAATTGTCGTCACAAAACTGACTCACGCCAATTGAGTACACGAATTTTTAAAAATGCCCAAATACTACCCTTTTCAAAATACGCCTTATTACGAAATTTGCTCATGTAAGTTCTCAATTCTCATATCAAAATCGATTCTTTTTTTATGCTTTATCATTTGGTATGCATTTCGGGGCAAGTGCACCACCGGGGTAATTGCGATTTCATCAAACATATGGAAATCTACTGATATTTTAGTACTATATACATCTTAGATGATCATCATTATCATCATATTAGCCAGAAGACGTCCAGTGCCAGACATAGGCCTCCTCCAAAAAGTGCTACAATGACCAGTCCTGCATGATAGGCGCATTTACCCCGTGGGCGCACTTGCCCCGACTGACCTTATCGTAATCCAAATTATTAATAAGTAAAAGACAAAGCAATTCCGCCATTTTGATGTCAATGACAGCTGACAGCATGATGGCGATTTCCCTGAAGAAAAAGGAAATTAAAAATTCAATGAGGTCACATAATTCGAAAAAACTATCCTAAGCTTTTTTTCTCCCATACTTTTTGGAGATTCCTCTACTCTGTCCGCGCTGTCCATGCGTAGGTACCTACGCATGGACAGGGGGGAACATACACAATGTTTCATGTTATTCCCTTCATGGGAAGCTGAGATCCTTCGGATAACAATTGATACTCACTTATTCTTTTTTTTATTTCAGAGATTTATTATAAGTGTCGATTACTAAACCAAGGTACAAGACGGTAAATCTAATACGTACATTTTCCTGCAAAACTGTTTTTTAACAGTGTGCCTGCAAGTACAAGATGTATTGCGATAAGAGAATGAATACTCAATTAAACGTGACTTGTTTTAGTTCTAAGGCGTGGAACCTGCTTTTTTTATTATAGGTACTGACTGCCAAATGTACCCAAAGGCAAAACGGAACTAATTTAGTTTTATTTTTCTTCCCTAACTGAAGAATAAACAGAGGGCCTACCGCGAAATAAAAACGAACTTCGTTCGTGTATCTCCCTCTCTGTCGCGCTTGCTAGGTCGAGCGACAAAGACGGAGATACACGAACGAAGTTCGTTTTCGATTCCCGGTAGCCCCTCTGCTCAAGCGTCATCGAATAGGAAAACTGGTAGCAACGTGTTCTATATAGACGTCACGCCACTAATATCTAGAACACTTATTAAGATACACACTGCCACTTTGCCCTTTAAGTTTCACAGCATTTTGTACCATTGTTGTTTCATTTAACGTAGTACGTTTCGGTTTTTAATCATAATAATACATCATGTGTTTTTAAACTACGAAACCAAAAAGATAACGGAACCCATTTATACAAGCATTACGTCACTTTTACGACTTAAATTATGGCCATAATAACGTGTGTATACCTATTACCTACTTCTGTTTATCCACCTTGATTGTTTAGTGACCAAACTCCTTAAAATTGTAGTATGGTCATAATTGCGACTTCACATTTTTAACCCCCGACGCAAAGAGAGGGGTGTTATAAGTTTAACGTGTCTGTGTATCTGTGTATCTTTGTATCTGTCTGTGGTATCGTAGCTCCCAAACAGATGGACCAATTTGAATGCGGTTTTTTTTTATTCGAAAGCTGATGTGATCCCGAGTCTTCTTAGCCATGTTTCATCAAAATCTGTTCAGCCGTTTTTGAAATATTGGATTTTGAAATGAAAAAGTCGGGGTTTTCAACTTTTCTAATACTTTAATTTCTCGGTAATGTCGCTTACGTCGCGTTTACATTGAATGACAGCTACCTTAATAAAATGAACAAACCTCGAGAATATACTGTCAATCTCAAAACGAACTCTGATTTTAAACAAATTGACCGTCGCGGTGAGAAAGTCTATCCGTCTCTTTCTAATGAGAACGCTTAGAAAGAGACGGATAGTCTATATCGCAGCGACACAGCCCGCAATGCGTCTACGTCCTGTGATAGCCGTGTTGGGCTAGTATGATGTTTTTAGGGTTCCGCACCTCAAAAGGAAAAAACGGAACCTTTATAGGATCACTTTGTTGTCCGTCTGCCTGTCTGTCAAGCAAGACCCTTTATCCTGGGAACGCTTGAAGGGGTATCAAGTTGTAATGAAAACCATATACTCAAGTCTACAGTCCCTTGAAGCTGCGACAGATCTAACTTCTATGTTAACGTCAAAAAAACTGGCCAAGTGCTAGTCGGACTCGCACATGAAGGGTACCGTACCATAATCTATAAAAACGGCAAAATAAACACGTTTCTTATACCTTTAGCCCCCTTAAATATTTATTTTATTCTGTTTTTTAGTATTTGTTATAGCGGCAACATAAATACATTATCTGAAGGAAATTGTATTTATACGACATAAATACCCATCAATAGCGCGATGCAGAACATCACCAACTTTCACGTATATTCTAGCCTTAGTAGGTCATTCTCCAGTTTTTTGTTGGCGCCTAAACTCCGTCAAACCATATGAAACGTATAAAAAAGTTTCATGGAGTTCAGAGGCCCTAGTATACCTTAGTTTTCCCGAAACAAAACGTTACGACCGCGGTTCGCGTTTAGCTGTCAAAACCCATACAAATTGAGGGTAAAACGCAAACGCGATCGTAAAGTTTTGTTTCGGTAAAACTTCTACTAGCCTCAGGTGACCCGCAGACCAGAGACTAACTGATTGGAGAAAGTTGTGTATACGCAACAGCGCCATCTTTTGTTGTCAAGTGGACGTCCTGTGGCGGCGATGACAACCAGTATATTTTTGGGGGAAGAATATAGCAAAAACTACTGAACAGATTTTAATGAAACTTTCTAATAAGTATTGTATTTTAGACCTCAGAATAGGACTTAGAGTGGCGTTTTTTTAGATATAATTTATTCAGAGGTTGATATAAGGTTCGAAAAATTGTAAGTTTTTTTTTAAGATAGAGACGTGAAAAGGTTCTTTAAAAAATACAAGAAAACAAACGGCGTTTTTGCCAGTTCACACACTAAGGAGGTCAAAAATGAGTCAAAAATTTGTTTGAAGAATGAATATTTTTTGAGCTAGGGACTTGAAACTTCGTAATATGATTCCATATTAAAACACAAGAAAACAAATTTAAGCGTTTTTGAAAATTCATCCTCTAAAGGGATTAAAACTTGGTTGAAAGTTTGTACTAAGAAACCCTTAGTACCACAGCTTCATCTACCCGTCACTAGATGGCGTATACTGTACACGTTTTTGTGGAAAAAATCACAGTAGAATAGTTGATGTTGCTTCAGTTTTTCGATCACAAAAACTACTAAACGCATTTTTATATAACTTCCCTTAAAGCTTTGTAAAACTTTACCTGATGATAGTCTACTATTTATAAAGACAAAAAAATGACATGACAATTATACAATTAGCTACAATACAATACAATACTCTTTATGCATTTCACATATACAAAACACAGTTACAATAAAATAGAGTACTTAAGTTGAAGCCCGTGTAATACTTTAAATTTAAGATAGCTACCTACTGGTCAGTAGATGGCGTACAAGCTGTCGTGTTATTTTTGTAGCGAACGTAACCGTTTGAATATAAGATGCATTAAAATAAATAATAAATAAGCGGATTCATATTGAAAATTGTACACTTATAGAACAGTAGCTTCCGCCCGCGACTTCACCTGCGTGGACACAGGATAAAGCTATCCTATATTTTAATCCAGGCTATAAACTATCTTCGTGTAAAATTTCATTCAAATCGGTTGAGCCGTTTAAGCGCCATTGAGTAACAAACATCTAAATTTCCAACCATCCAAACTTTCGCACTTATAATATTAGTAGGATTATCCTTTACTTTATATTTTATCAATGGATTTTTCACTTTTTTGCTAAACTTCAGCACAATTCTATCACCGTAGCGAAAATCGTGAATAAAACTCATTCATTAAACTATTGAATCGTATGGCATACATTATTTTTGGCCTTTAAAGTTTGTCACTCTTTAGTACCACCCAGGGGACACGTACAGGGTTGTGGTAGGTAGCTCCTGCGGACGCGAGTAACAGTTGTCCCCCCTTTGTCAAGTGAGTGGGCAACTCGACTGTTAGAAGTTCTTAAGCCGCCCGAAGGCCTCTAACTCGGCTTAACGACTACTGTCATAGACAGCAGCCGGGATCAACTGTTTAGCGTGGCTTCCAAAGCACGAAAGCGCTCATTTATATATTAACCGCTCAAACATCAGGCGGTCACCCATACAAAGACTGACCGCTGCCATCTTTGCTTAACCTGCGTTATCATTTCCGACTCGCAGGCGAGGCGCCGGCTATGAGGGCATCGAAATTAAATAAATTCATTAAACATAAAATGCCGGTTAGAGTTTGTCAATAGCGAGTCGTGTCCCTGGCAATTTGCAAATCCTGCTAATATTATGAATGCTAAAGTTTGGACCTCACTCACACATACATATATATAGTGTATAACCTGGATTAACACACAAGTATATAATACTTCTTATTCCGGGAATCGTCGTCTAAGGGGGCGAAAGTTTGTAAGGAGCTACGATAAAAAAGAGTTCCACGCGGACGAAGTCGCGGGCAGAAGCTAGTATTATATAATCTAAACTGACTAAAAATATAATGCAGCATATATATATATTACTGCAACTTGTTTCGACCGTCCTTTTCTTTAACTTTAGTTTAGTGAAGGACGGTAATAGGTACGGGAAAAACCTGACGCACTTTGTTGAACAGAGAATATAAGTTATAAACGCAGAGCGGGCACTAAGACCCCATCTTATAAATGCATCTATGTAGTAATTTAATTGAACAGATTTTTTTCTCTTTCTCATAAATGCAAGAAAATTTAAATGTTTGTTTTAAAATTGTTTGGCAGACTAATGAATGTCTAAATATTTTAATTTTTCACAACAAAATCTAATCATTTATAAAATGAAAATCCAATGACTCCCTCCTCCGGGTACATAAGCCGAGAAAAACGCCATTATTCAATTTTGATTTTATTATTCTAATTATATTAAATGGGAATAAGGTTTAGTCCAAGATTAGTCTAAACTATTTTTACGTTTAATCTCAGAGTACCTGGGCGACCGATGCTTTTGCTCGGATGAACATATACCCCCTTATTCATAAAACTTAAAATGCCTCTGCTAAATAAAATGTGCTCTGTCCCTTTCTTACGAACACAAATGTCAAAGTGACAGATAAGGACAAACGAATTTTAACGCCATTTTAGTTAAAACAGGCTTGTAGTACGTTTATGAATACGGCCGATAGAAAATACGGAGAGAACATTTTTTTTCAGGTGTGAGTTCTGCTTTCATGTATCATGCAGCAGTTAGTCAGGATGCGTGTATAAACAGAAACGTCAACTACCAATACTTCAAATCATGCAAAAATCAGCTTCCGCATGAAGGATTACATTGTGTTAATGTATAATACATAGTGATACAAGTGAGGTATGTTGATAATTACATCAGAGGCGGAATTATCACGCGAGCCGCAGGCAGGTGAGCGTGATAAGAGAGCGTAGGATGTAATTATCAAAGCTCACGCGTTTCATACGACGTTTTTCAAGACATTTTGCGAGGAAAAAATCCTTTTCATAAGATATACATTTTTATAGGTCTGCCAAGTTATTTTCTTTACTTATTGATCGCAACAGGATTTTACTCACATGTTTGTATACATCGCCAAGAATTTCCAGTGGCGTCCATTATTTTTATCACTTTTCTAGTCACCACGAGTCAACATTTTTGTTACAAATATCTGTACCTTTATCACGGGTCGCAGGTTCGAATCCTGTCGGGGGCTACAGGCGAAGATGGATTATTTTATTTATTTATTTATACTTAAGGAGTACCAACAGCTGCAAAAACATGATATAAGTCTTACATAGTAATACAAAGCCAATTAAAGGAACTCACATATAGAAATGGCATAGAAAAAAGAAAAATGTTTGACACACTCAGCACACAATATCGCACTAGGCATATGTACACTGCTAATACAGAATAGTGCACCATAAAAAAGAAAAAAAATACATAAAACAACATAGCAACTAATTAACAAAGAAGGAACACGTGAGCTAAGTCACACGTACCCGAACAAATCACCACTTGCAATTTATCTATCTTCAAATTTAGATTGGAGAATTGTTATCATGAAAAATACGACAGCTAGTTTTCGCCTCACAGAAGGAATCGAACAGTTGAATACATCAATATCCATCTCTCTTGACAAACTATTCAGTGCGATTTTTCCATTATATTCTTTCTCTCTATATCATATCGTGTATCTGTTAAATAACCTATAATGGCGCGCAACAGTTTTTTTTCGTGAACATTGCGCAGTGCGCGCGCATTAAATGAAATCTCTAAACAGCCAATACAAAATAAAATAAATGTTCTTTATTAATTCATATACATGGTAACACCTAACCTGTCAAAGCTCTTCCGGCTTCCCATTCTGTAGGTTGGTAAATATCATTTTATTTGACATTTCAACATTGTTTGTAAATAAATAGATATAATATATATAATTTCAAATATCTACGTATTCCCTGTCTTTCAAAAAAAGACTTTCTTTAGTGGAAGTTTAGTTTGTTGTCCTCTTAATACTAGGTTTAGATATGACACAATGAGTTTTGTATTGGTACAAACGTACTATGGATGCGTGGCAATGTCCTTTGATCGCAATCGTCCGAGCCGTTTACTAGAACGTTACAAATATATAAATAAATATTGCTAGTGTAATGGTATAAGACTAAGTCCTTATTCCTGTTAAGTCGAATCCAGCCTAAGCCTTGCAACTTTGTCGCTGACACTTGACACCTGCACCAACCAAACGCGCTTGATGCACGCGATCTCACTCAAGCCTGTTGATCGGAGTGCAGTGCGCTCGGGCTTTCATTAGCGATGCCCGACTATTTATGAGTGTGGAACTACAGATTTAAAATAATTGAATCAAGGTTAGTTTTATTGGTAAAAAAATGTTTGAAAAGGCGTACTTCATCATCCTCCCGGCGTTATTCCCGGTAATGCCCCTAACGGAGCCCGGGTCCGCTTTGACACCTAATACTTACTGGCGTATTTACAACACAAAATTGGTTTAACTTTCTATAAATTCACGTTTTACGGAGTATATTGCTTGATCTGATCACAAACAATTTAATGATATTGTTGTGTTATTTAGTCGTTCACATTATCTTATTACGTAACTCGTAAAAAATAGACCGGGTTGCACTCCGGGAGTGCCGGCAGAAGTGACAACTTGAATATTAACGTTCTGCACTTTGATATTTTGGAATGGTTAGGGAATGATTTTGAACGAATTGCTTTACGAACGCGAATTGCGACACGTTCTCACGTAAATATTAATTCATGATTTTGCCACATCTAATCTAATTATTAATTATTTGTGATTCACCGAACGGGAAAAATTCGTCCTTCAATACCCAACCATCTTCAATATTTAGGCTTGTATTATTATTATTAGGTTAAATAATGGGTTGCAGTCATTAATGAGTATTTTCAAGTATTATAAATAAAGCAGAAATTCGACAGGCATGTCTGCTTATTATACATATGTATACTTACACAAATATAGGCCTTCAAATTGTTCAAATATACCCCCCAACATTGGAATTATTGCAATAGGTTGTACTACGGCTTGTTAGTTCAGAACTCCGGGATAAGGAAAAAACTACTTACTTATGTATTACCACGTATTACATTGTATAATCATCGTTAGAGTGTTTATTCTAGATAAAAGACGTTATTGCATATGTATACCTAAGGGGATGAAGTGGGGGGTGAAAGTTTGTATGGAGCCACGATATAAACGAGTTCCACGCGGACGGAGTCGCGGGCAGAAGTTAGTACTTAATATAATAAATGCGTTTACGTATGTATATCGATATGATATCTCATTGGCAATACCGTCATGATTTTGTAAGTTCACTCTACTTGATCGTAACTGTGTTCATAATACATAGCTATACCTACTTTTGCATTAACTCGATGGGTAAATATAAGTTGGTAATATGCTTAGCATTTAAGTATTTATGATGATTACGAAAACATCATCTCCTATGGTTGAGATTATTTATGTGGCTGATTTTTTATAAAACTGTTATTCGATTAGCCAACTTAAATAATCTCCAGTAAATATTGGACATAGCTTTGCAGCAAATCGATAAAACTGATATCTAGCTGGAGATAACATGATATGGATAAATGAGCGAACACTGAGTTAGGAATATATGTGTGTAGACAGATTTTCCCTAAGATGTTGTGTTAAGTAATTGTTGTGTAATCTTTTTTTCATTTTGGTGCAATGAAGAATATTATATTTATGTATCTCCGATTTTAATTCACGGGGCGAACCCCGGTCGTTTGGAAGGCGTGCGTCCGATGCAGTTCCAACACGTGACGAAGTTTAATGTCATGTAGTACAACTGCTAGAACTCATTCACGGGTACATCGGTAGATACTTGTTAACCAGTTAGCAGGCTTTGGAGGTAGTTTGAATAGAGAATTGGGTCTATGGTGATAAGATTTGGATGAACAATAAAATTGGGCTATTGCAAAGAGGTCCGGACACCTGCCATAACAATGTTATCCACAAAGTTATCGAGGCAGGCGGTGGCTACCCGCTGGCATGGCGTCGTAAAGACGGCTAGGACCAACACCGGTGTGAGCGGCTCAGGGGTGGTGCTGCGCTTTCTCCGAAGTTACTCGCGGCGTCATACCCTATACATACATACATATAGCTCTGAGAACTCCTCTCTGGACCGCCAATTAAGGCAAGCCAGAGTCAGCTCTGCTGGCCTTGCTTTGCTTGGGGTTTCACTCCGACCGAGGAAGACACGCCGGACACGGAGGCCCTGACCAACTCGCGGGAGCACTCGGGTCAATGCGGGAGCTACTCCCCTACAGCTCGCCACAAGCTGCCCTGCAGCGCGTTAAAATTCATCTTAATTGATGGTTTACTTTAGGATTCTCTAAAAGTATTATCGATAATAGAAATGCGTGATGATTTTTATGTTTCGATAAAAACTTTCTTTTATTCCAGATGTTAATCAGAAGCTTATGTTTGGTCCTGTTTCTGGCCTCATGCGAAGCTTTTCGGATTCTAGTAGTGTTTCCCATGCCTTCTAAGAGCCACAGCATACTGGGCCATGGCGTTGTCAACCGTTTGTTGGAAGCAGGACATGAGGTGAGTTTTTTATGCCTTAATTAGATATATACAACACATAAGTATGAATACAACATCATCTGTCGATTACATAAAGTTGCCCGCCCTGTAGCCGACGTAATTTGATTATAATCATGTCTGAGTGATATGTATTTCAAGACAGTCGCCAGTGGCACCCAGCGATTGGTACAAGGTTGGTACGGTCAAATGATTATTGTTAAGGGCTATTATTGACATCTTCTACTATACTTAGTTATACTTCTCATAATGAAATGTGCTAACCAGCTAAGACCATATCGCGGGGCAATTTAGTATTTTAATTTAGAGGTGCAATTCGTGCATGGAAACTAAAATCATCTACTATTAGATTTAGTCAGTTTTATTGAGAACAGACATATTAAGTAGTCTAATATTTCATTCAATATGTTTTGAATCGCGCTTTCAAAACTTTGTCAAACGATGAATACTTAATTCTAGAAGAAATACTTGGTCGAAAACAACAGCTATTTTTTAGGTTAACTTTAACGAGTTTAAAGGAATAAGTTCGGAACTTTTCGGCATTCGGCGCGCTTGAGATCGAAACAGAAATCCCTGAGATATTTGGCGTATAGACATCGACCCTACTTTAACTTGGTGTAACTACACTTTGGTATCTGTTCGTATTTGCAATGGGTTTCCTTTGCAAAAAGTATACGGTTTTGGCTGGGCGAGATTGCAATCACTTTATATGGCGTAACAATTGACGCGTTTTTTTTTACATTTGTATGGAGCGTTTGTCGACTGGGGCGACCTGCTCTATACAAATGTAAAAAAAAACGCGTCAATTGTTACGCCAAAAAATCACGTCAAAAAATATTTTTTTTTAGTTTTTTCTTATCAGAACACGATACCTGTTATGCTGTTGATCGGTTCACACCCTATTTTTGGTACACTCTGTATACGGACGAGCGTAGCGAGGGCCGGATAATACGAGGCTGACACAGACACTAGTCGGCCACTGATTTTATCGAAAACATACATTTTCCATCTATTGATTGGGAAAACGATTTGATTTAAGATTTATAAACTTTTAAACATCAAACACAAGACGAACAATAATTTAAATACTATCTTTTAAGAAATTTTCGAACTCTACGTTTAAAAAGCCTTTAAATTTGTTGATAGAGCGATCGTACACCTCCAAAACGTTCTAATGAGCTAGACCAGGTAAGTATAGGTACTTAATCAGATTGTTAACAGTCCTACCTCTAGCTTGGTATGTACATGATGATCCGATTTCCAAGCAAACTTATGCAATGCAATCTGCCTGCGGCTAAATGCTGGACCACGTTTTTTACCATTGAAATGATATCCAAACATCTTGATTCTTGCGCTCCCCTTATATGTGAGCGAGATGCATTTATAATCAGATGGAGTTGGATTAAATTAAATAGTAGGTTGCGAGACAGAGATTCTGCAGTGGAGCTCAAACTCACCTGTTCTCGTATTACACGACCGCAACTAGGGCTCGGCCGTTCCCCGGGAACTTTTAATTAGATAGTTCGCGAGCGCATCCCAGACCAATGTGTTGCGCCGCCAACATGCCAAATAAAATAGTTGCTGTGTCTTAGTTGGTGCTGTGTTACCCTCACTATTGCAGATTGAAATAGCCAATTTTTTTCACAAATGAATATACTTAAAGCCTAATTTTTGTTTGTACCTACCTACTCCACATAAACGACGTTACCTCATATATGATTTCAAGCAGTCAAATATTTTTTATATGCACGAGTCCTTAAAAAACTGCGGCGTTACCACGAAAATCGAAACTCGAAGTTCGTATACATGCATCCCTGTCACTCGAGTAACGTAAGTGCGATAGAGATGGAAGTACCCGAAATTCGACTTTCGAAGTTCGTGGTTTAGCTCTGGGCGCAATTATCCCTTCGAACCGGTTCGTATCGTAGCCAGGATATATAGAATTGTAAATGTAATGTATATTTATTTAACATAATGATTGAAACTAAAACACAAAGGGACTTATAATTTCGATAAAATCACCATCAGTTGTAATAATACCGTTATTCAAATCATTAATGGCCATATCAAATTGCTCATCATGTTCTTTGTATTCTTTTGTCTCTTAATTTCGAATGAACTTATTCATGGCTGTGTTAGCTACATCGTAAATGTAGATCCATCTTTAAAATATCCGGAAAGGTTGGATTTTTTCGACCAACGAAGCGGTTCATTTTTGAATGCCGGCCTTTTAAATTAGTGTTTGTCCTAAAATTTTCACTGTTGAAAAAAATAGAAGTTAAATTAATCTAAATCTCCATTGTTGCCTTGGTTCTGTTTCATATATATTGTGACCCTTCATAGATTTTACCCATGGTAACAAAAGGCTAGTGAAGCACGTTACTCTCGATTTAAGTTTTAACACTCGTGCTTTCCAAAGATTTTTATTTTGATGAAACCAACAACCTAGAAAAACAATATCTGGACATGTATTAGTGAAAGCTTTCGTACAGAGCTTTTGAAGTCTAAAGTTATTTCATTAGGATTCCAATCCAGAATTTGAGATTCTATTCAACTCAGTAAAATTTCATACGTTATAACGTCCACGTTATGCATAAAGGCATAATTCAATGGGCATAACGCATTGTGTTTGTTCATTTTAAACCATGTACACTGTATGTGTACAGTGTACGTGTACATGGTTAAGTGAACAAATGTAAATTTGTGAAAACGGACCTCCGTTTTCACAGCCTTGACAAGACTTGAACTTACCATCCGCCAAGAACTGTTGGTTACATCCGATTTAGCGAACGCTTATACCCATATTCCATCGTAGTTGAAGTCAGCAAGTGGGAAATCGGCAAATTGCCTTGGTATTTGGCATTCTTCCGGCGTACATCTTAATTTTAATACTTTTAGATACTCTTTTCTCTGTCGATATGCCGAAGATTTGACACGGCTAACCCCCTTATTCATAAAACTTAAAATGCCTCTGCTAAATAAAATGTGCTCTGTCCCTTTCTTACGAACACAAATGTCAAAGTGAGAGATAAGGACAAACTAATTTTAACGCCATTTTAGTTAAAACAGTCTTGTAGTACGTTTATGAATACGGCCGTTAATCTTGGAAGTTGGGGGTGATAATTAATGTTTTTTTTCTAAAGATTACATATCATTTCCGTATAATGCTTCTGAATTGGTTCGTATTTTTTCCTTAAGTACTAGGTTCATCATCATCACCATCACCAGTCTCTTCTTGTTGACCAGACTTCTCCAAAGGCTCCTAACACCCGCTTTATGTCTGGCCTCGTGCAGGTGTAGTTGTAAGAGTGCAGTGATTTATGTGCTCC
The DNA here is from genome assembly GCA_947049275.1 of Epinotia bilunana. Classification (NCBI taxonomy): domain Eukaryota; kingdom Metazoa; phylum Arthropoda; class Insecta; order Lepidoptera; family Tortricidae; genus Epinotia; species Epinotia bilunana. The sequence continues at coordinate 7,418,545 of OX346253.1, forward strand.
ACCTAGCGGGTGGTCTGCCTCGAGGCCTCTGGCCCTCAACTTTTCCTGTCATAATAATCTTCTCCGGGCTATCTGAAGAACGTCGTAAGCGGTGTCCAAAGTATGTGAGAATTCGGTCTTGACATATTGTGGATAGTCGACGATTATGTGCAGCTCTTCAAGAATGGATTAGTTTGTTCGCATAGCAGTGCAAGATATCCGTAGAAGTCGACGCCAACACCACATCTTAAAAGCATCGATGCGAATTTTCATTTTGGCTCGGACAGTCCAGGTCTCTGAGCCGTATAGAAAGATAGAGAACACGACGGAGAGTACAAGCCTGATCTTTGTTTGTCTCTGTATAGCGCGATCCCTTCATATCTTATCTTCTCCATGGCTCATCGCCCCCCGAACTATCTGAATCCTCCGAACGATCTCCTTGTCACAGCTACCATCGTTAGACAGAAGTGAGCCGAGGTAGGTGAAAGTATCGAAACACTCTAAGGCCTGGACCTCAAAACCACGGGGAGGTGGATGGTCTCTGTGAACAGACATCAGCTTAATTTTAGCATGATTGACGTAAAGTCCCAGTTTAATACTTTCAAGTTCTCTTCGTCGGAACAGTTGACACACCTCAGCCTCGTTGGAAGCTAAACGTGTGGTGTCATCAGCATAGCGTAGGTTGCGTATCTTCTTTCTGCCGATTGAGACACCGCCATACCAGTTCTCGGTAGCCCGGCACAGAATAAGTTCGCCGTAGATGTTAAAAAGCTTTGGAGATAGTATACAGCCCTGTCTCACGCCCCTCTCTGGTTTGAACTGGTATTGTGCTTATTATTGTAGAAAACTATGAAGATCGAAGATCCTACATTCGTAGGGACGTCCGATATCTAAAAATCGCAGTGTAGCTGATACTCGTAATCTTTCATGAGGACTTATTGCTTCTTGCATTAAAGTGTCGTGTTTCTCCCGTTAAAGTTTCAACGGGAGAGCTTTAATGCAAGTTTCGGCCTGTCGTTTAAAAAATCGTTGCGGTCGTATCGGCTTCTCCCTCCGGTTACGATATCGAATATCTATATATTTTGAATTTTCTCTATACATATTTGTACGTTTCAGGTAGTTCACATTACTGCATTTCCTCGCGACAAACCGGTGCCAGGACTGAATGAGATCGTCGTCCCTAACATCTTCATGACCATGGCCAAAGAAGACCCAGAAAGTTGTAAGTTATAGCATGGGTATCTGAACTGTCTGGAATAGTCTGGCAGCCATTTTGTACAAGCTTCGAGTGTAGCACAGGAAAACCATTTGTTGTCCTTATTTTCCGGTCAATATAGTATTAAGTACCTAAGTTAATACGACAACGGAGCAGGCATTCCCTAAACAACGTACTAAAATATGAGGCAGGCATTACTAAATTGAACGGAACTGATTTAGTTCCTACTTTTATTAGCCGCAGGTAATTCAATATTTTTAAGATTACGAACAGTGCGAAATTATTATTTTTTCGGGTTGGTTTCATACTGGAATATTCAATCGTAAAATCCCATCGTATTAGTAGAAGAATACAACCAACACAACTCACAGACGGAAGTAATTTATTATTCGATGCGTTGTGCAATGTTAATCAGTAAGTTGTGGGTGGAATCCGAAGCACACAGTACGAGTAGGTACAGTGCTGAATGTGCTAACATGCGATCTAACAAGGCAGAAAGATTGTCGGGTATAGCGTTGCAAGATAGAACTATTACGTAATGACGAATCGTCCGACTAGTCTATAATTAGACTTTTTAAACAGCCGATATTTGACAGCCGTCATCTCGGTACAATAAACGTCAATGGTGACATATGATGACATAAATTGTACTGGGATGACAGCTGGCAAATATTGGATGTAAGGACATTTTCACTATAGTCGTAATTTAGATGCCATGATGTTTTAACATCACATTGAACATGTGTGCCAGTGTTATGTAACTATAGCTGTGTAATTTACTTCTTACATCTCATTTAAAACAGTTATTTGTACTCGGCAGTTGTACTTGGTAATTGGTATCGTAACGTAAACAATCAATTCTACTAGCCATACTAATCCATACTAAAATTATAAATGCGAAAATGTGTCTGTCTGTCTGTCTGTTACCTCTTCACGCTTAAACCGCTGAACCGATTTGGATGAAATTTGGTATAGAGATAGTTTGAGTCCTGGGGAAGGATATAGGATAGTTTTTAACCCGGAAATCATCTCCCAAGGGGGTGAAGTGGGGGTGAAAGTTTGCACGGCGCTACGATATAAACGAGTTCCACGCGGACGGAGTCGCGGGCAGAAGTTAAATAGGGGTGCAAAGTGTGTATGGAGCTACGCGGACGGAATCGCGGGCAGAAGCTAGTATTATAAATGCCAAAGAGTGTCTGTACGTCTGCCTAAACAGACGTCTGTTACCTCTTCACACTAAAACCGCTGAACTGATTTAGATGAAATTTGGTATAGATATAGTTTGAGTCCCGGGGCAGGACATAGGATAGTTTTTATCCCGGAAATCATCCCTCAAGGGGATGAAATGGAGTGTGAAAGTTCGTACGGAGCTATATACGGTATACTTAAAGGAGATCCACACGGATGGAGTCGCGGGCAGAAGCAAGTCATTAAATATAATGTGAGTAAAGTATGTAGGTAAAAACTATAGACACTTCAGGCGACTTCTGTTAATAACAATACTTGACAGTTATCTATCGTGTACCACCAGTAATTTTCCTGTTTACATAATGAAATTAATTCCTTACCTATTAAATACTTTTTCAACACAATTGCTCGTAACGTACCTCTTATTGTGTCGCTTTTAGGCTCATAATCCTGGATATTAAACACGCGTGTTTAATAACATTACGATACTTGTGTGTTATGGTTATATCCCGATTAAGTCACGTTGCCACCTTGCAGCAAGATGTATGCATGCACACGGTGCATTCTTAAACTAACCGAGTTGTAGAGAATGTACAGCTTTTTTTTTAATTCTCGGCAAATGGATTCTTACTCGACTAAACAAATTAAATCCTTTTTGTTAGTTAATTGACTATTTATTTTGGATATGATATAGAAACGGTTAATTTAGTAAAACTATTCATTCTTGATAACATTTTACATGAATTAATAAAGATAACATTTTAAAACGAAATTATTTATTTTATTTTGTATTGGCTGTTTAGAGATTTCATCTAATGCGCGCGCACTGCGCAAACTTCACAAAAAAAATTGATGCGCGCCATTATAGGTTATTTCACAGATATTTGTAAACATTGTTAATGCGTGTTTGGTTATTAACAAAAATGTTGATTCGTGGTGACTAGAAAAGTGATAAAAAGAATGGACGCCACTAGGAAATCTTGACGATGTATTCAACATGTGAGTAAAAACCTGTTGACATCAATAAGTAAGGAAAATAACTTGGCAGGCCTATCAAATTTTCATCTTATGAAAAGGATGTTTTCCTCGCAAAATGTGTTGAAAAACGTCGTATGAAACGCGTGAGCTTTGATAATTACATCCTCGGCTCTCTTATCACGCTCACCTGCGGCTCGCGTGATAATTCCGCCTCTAATGTAATTATCAACATACCTCACTTGTATCACAATTTACTATTGTCGTATTAGGCACATATGAACTCACGCCTATTTTCCCTATTCTGGCAGGGACAGGTAGAGCTTATCAAATAAACAGTTCAGTGCCATTCGTAGGCAGCAATTGTAGGTAGGTACAAAGATGGAAAAAATGAGATAATGCAGTGATATGTCTACCCGCACCAAGTACTGGAAGACGCAGCGTAGACCCCCCCCAAAGGTGGACTGATGAACTGGTGAAGGTCACGGGAGTCCGTTGGATGCGGGTGGCGCAGAACCACCACCACGCTCCACCCGCATGCCACATGCCATGATGCTGCTGGCCTCCCGTCGTATGTCCAGCAGTGGACGTCTTTCAGCTGATATCATGATGATAATGATGACGAGGTCTACCGCATCTCCCGCAACACTCTTCAATCCTAGTCCCATAGGGCGTAGGGTACCTGGTATTAGTTCAATTGTAATAGGGGTGTAGACACTAAATAAAATAATCAATAATGTCATATTTTCTCGAAAAAGGATTAAAAATGTTGTCAAATGGAGACAAAATCAATGCAAAAGGTTAAATAATCACGAAGTTATAAGTGTCCAAAGTTTTAAGAAGGGGTGTGTTCTGTCCCTTTTTCGCAAAACGCAACTTCATATGAAACGATGACGCTGGAAGATTGTGACGTCACACTAATAGACGGCAACGTGCCGCGCCCCATCGTGTTCGACGCGGCCGCCCGGCAGCATCCTGTAATATGACGTCACACACTGTTTGCGTTTTCTCTCTCTAACAAGCAGTATTAAAACGGTTGTAACTTGGTTATTCTTTGAGATATCTAAATGGAATTTTCGTCACTAGGCATATTTTTTTGCCTTCTTTCATTTGGAGTAATAATAATTGTCGAGTCTACACCCCTATTTTAGTACCGCACTACTGTTTAAAAAACATTGTATTGATACATTGTAGAAATAGCACTGGCAAAAGGTATGCGTATGACGTTTAAAGTGTTGCCGCAATTGAATCTAGTACGTTCTTAACTCTTTGACCGTCTTTTGGTTTTTTTTTTGTGACCTAAATCCTTTGGACTATTCAGCGTCACCGGGCTTTAACTATTACTTTTGTCAACTTATAAAGGGATCTTATTTTGAACAGCATACGATCGCTCAGGTTGCTTCACTGCAATTTGTTTTTTCAGTCGCAGCCTTCAGCTTGAAGAATATAGTCAACACAGGAAACCCCGGCGACTCAATGTTCTTCATCAACTTGGTGTTGAACTTTCACAAACTATTTCTCGAGGAGCAAAACATACTTCAGTTTTTGGGTGATCCGAGGGAAAAGTTCGACGCAGTTATTGTCGAGTGGTTCTTTTCCGACGTCCTTGCGGGGTGAGTGTGATACTTCAGTTAATTTACCTACTTCCTATTTGCACTATAATAATGTCACCCTTACAACTATCCGCGTACATACAATGACTAGGTATAGTCATACAACGATTACTATAGTTAGTAATTTGAAAGAACGTGACTCGGCCAATCAGTCAATCAAAGAAGCCATGTAAGTTTGTTAAATTTTTTATACATATTACATTATTGCACTCATCATATTCTTCTCTAAATCGGATCTTGTCTTCACACAACGCAGATATTTCTAAAACTTTTGCTTCGTAAATTAATACTATCTTAGATGAATTTGAAGAAGTTGTGGCTTTCCAATGACTTGTGAATTGGTTGAATATAGTATTTATTTATTTATTGTATATTTGCGATATATATAGTGTGTATTATATTTTATACTGTATATTTATATATGTATTGGCATGTTTTTATTTGTCTAGAATTAATACCTATTAGGTTTTGTTTTCATTTTCTCTGTGTTTTTGTACACGGTATAAGTTTGCCTATCTCGGTCTACCTACCTTCCTCTCAATTGCTCAAAGGTTAGCTGGAAGAGATCCCTTATAGGGATAAGTTCGCCTTTGTACTTTGATCTATTGTGTGACATGTATATTCTTTAACCTGTTATTGTGTACAATAAAGTGCTTACATACATACATACATACATACTATCTCTTACCTGAGAAGCATAAAAAATTAGGGGCACCTTACACAAATCGAACTATTTAGTTCAATAGTCACAACAATAATGCTTGTGTTATGGGTACTAGGCAACGATATGTATTTAAAAGATCTAAAGACTTTAATACATAGAAAAAAGACTGCTCATCACAGAAATATTTGCCCTCACCGGGATTTGAACGCAGGACCATAAGCTTCGTAGGCAGGGTCACTGCCCACTTAGGCCAAGCCGGTCGTTATCAGTTCTATTATACTTAATAGTTATCATGTCTGAATTACTGAGGCCGACGCTTTACTTTATGTATGTATGAATATAAGCACTTTATATAAGCAACACGTCACACAATAGATCAAAGTACAAAGGTATCTTATCCCTATAAGGGATCTCTTCCAGCTCGATCTCTTCCAGCAGAACGGGATGACAGACTTTAGACTAGATTAGAGACTTTACAGGGATTAAAAACGTCCACGTCTAGTCGTCATAAATTTCAACGTTTTTATTTCAGTATCGCACCACTATTTCAATGCCCTTTAATCTGGTTTGGACCCACGGAAGCCCATTGGCAGATGTTGAAACTGGTTGACGGCGTCACGAACCCGTCGTACAACGCAGACGTATTTTCTTCGAGCACCCCGCCTCTGTCCTTCTGGGAACGGGTCTTGGAGCTGTGGAAAATGGTCAGAAAAACTGCTGTGACCAGGTACTTATGGAACAACGGTATATACCGATACCGATAAATAGTTCGCCCAGAAAAATAACTTAACTAGCCGTTCGTGAGCTCTTAGAAGAAGTTCGGGTTACGAAGAAATCGCTTGTTTTGGTATAAAATCCAGCAAAAGAGAGAGAGAAATAGACTCTTTTTGTTTCGGACTGTATTATATTGATACCTATGGCAAATACGAATGCCTTAAATTGAATACAACAGACTTTCATTGATGTAACTCAATCTTTGCTCAAATAACCAAACTTCCCAACAGGCGAGAGACACTTAAATTCAAACATAACACATTGCCACAATTAAGGAAATTAAACTTGGCAATTAATAAAGAAATTGTGCTTTCAAACCTCGGTCGCGCTGCATGGTGAAATAGTAGATTGTATGACAAGGGTCTAAAATAAGCCATATTACCACGAGATGGTTATTTTCCCGAGCGAAGTGAGGGAAAATTGTTCGAGTGCTAATATGTCTTTTAGACCAGAGTTACACACTCTACTTTTCACTTCGACTGCGAGAAAATAGTAAAAACAAAGATTATTCCTCCACAATCAATAATAACTTCCACGGCGAAAAGTTGTTTAATTTGGAGGCATGATTTTTTTAATAACTGTTTTGACACAGACAAAATACTGACATCACGAATAAGCGCTACTGACCGATTATAGGCGTATCCGAACGGCCGGGCATGGCGGACAGCATACATTGCATAAGATAAAGCGAGATAGACAGCAGTCTATCCCGCTCAATTTCATACCTTTTGCCATGTTTGCGGTCAACCACGCTTGAACGTTTGGACGCTGCTATAGACTGTCAGAGGCGTTTATTTTTAATATATAAGTGTGACTTGAGGAATAAAAATCAGCTAATGATTGAAATGAATTCTGTTTCCTGGTTGGTCGGTTTTAATAATTAACTGTATTCTGGTTAGGTGATAGCAAATACGAATGATTTTAAAGAGTTGTGATTTGTGGATTTAATACGGTGAAGTTTTGATTGGTCAAAATAAAATGTAAAAAAATCATAAATATGTTTACATATTTTCCCTAGGGGTGTACTACTTTAGCCCCGCTCGCTAAGCCTATATGACACATTTTTCGAGCATGACAAGTGAAAAATTCATTAAAATGCCAAATAATTGTGTGCATTTAAAGATCTCGAGACATCCAATTATAGAGTAAAAATTTGAATAAAACTGTATGATAATATTGATAGCATAGAATATCATTCAACTTTAATTCCGTATTCACAGTTTCCATGTTACACCCAAAGAAAAAGCAGTGTACAATTCCGTCATCACCAAAATCGCCTCTGAAAAAGGTATACAGATACCGTCCTACGAAGAGGCTGTATACAACGGATCACTCCTCTTGGTGAACTCGCATCCGTCCTTCGGAACACCTTTCAATATGCCACAGAACGCTAAATATGTGGGAGGGTATCACATTGACAGCAAAGTGAAGCCTTTACCAGAGGTAAGAATGTTTTCTTCACACCTTTCATTCGGAAAAGCAAGTTTTGCTCCACGACAAGAGGGATCAACATGCTACTTTTCTGTTCCAGCTACTTTTTAAATTTATTAATTGGCATGTAGCATTTACGCAATGGGCCAATTGAACACAGATCTTAATAAAATAATCGATTGTAATTTCATAGTAATCGATTAAAAACTAACATATTTCAAGTTATAACTTTAACAACATTATATGAAAAGTTATGAAATTTACGTAGTATTTAAAATTAGTAATTTAAATCCTACTAATATTATAAATGCGAAAGTTTAGATGTTTGGATGTTTGGATGTTTGTTACTCAATCACGCTTAAACGGCTGAACGGATTTGAATGAAATTTTGCACGAAGATAGTTTATAGCCTGGATTAAAATATAGGATAGTTTTTATCCCGGGTCCACGCGGACGAAGGCGCGGGCGGAAGCTAGTTAAGAATATTTGTTAAAACTTGTTAAGTAGGTAATGTTAAGAATAAAATGCGCACTGTGGTTTAGACCACTGACATCTGTCAATGTAACCTGCACTTTTGTTTCTACCGCCATTGTGTTGTCATACTCTGCTATATTAATAAAACAATAATACGTAATACAAATACTTTTATTGCCTGAAAAATATCATAAGAACAGGTTATGGGCCCAGAGTATCGCGAGTGATAGAAAATAAAGTCGGATCGGTCGTCAGAAAGTTCTTCTACGTCTCGGTATTGCGTCAGTTGCCCGCGCGTTTGTAGCGCGGCACTTGGATGCTGAATTACCAATGGATCCCGGAGGCCTTGGCGTCGCGACTGCGAAGAAGTTCGCAGGCGACAATTACAGACAATGGAAGTTCCAGACGACAGTTGCCTTGAAGGCCAGGGGCCTGGGCGATCACATACCCTCTTCATTGTCGCCGGCTGGGGCTGATGCGGGCGAATGGAAGAAAGATGCCGCGAAAGCGATGCCGATGTACATAGTCACAGCAAATATGGAATTGCCTCAAATAAGTCTGATAGAAACATGTGAAACGGCACGTGACATTTTTCATAAGTTAGACTCGATTTACGACCAAAAAAGTGAAAATTGCAAAATGTTGTTGCATGAGAAATTTCACACGATCAAGTTCACGGAGGGCAACAGTATTACCGAACACATTTCTAAAATAGAAAATATCGCGAAACGGCTAAAGGACGCTGGCGAAACAATTTCAGAAATGGCAATTGTGACCAAAATACTGGGGTCATTGCCCGAGTGCTATTGCATGTTGTGACAAGCTTGGCTGTCGCTCGAACCAAGTAAGCAAACGGTTATCAACCTTACGGCGCGTCTTCTAGATGAGGAGTCGAGTTTCCAAACTGAAGAGGAAACAGCATTGTCTACTGAGAAGGTGACTAAAAAGTCAGTTAAGTGCTTTAGGTGCAGGAAGATGGGGCACTATGGTCGGGATTGCCGATTTAGCTCACAGTACAGTAGTGTGAATAACCAGGGCTCGAATTATGAGAACAATCAGTCTGCCTTCATCACCCAGCTTGCAGCGAATATCACAGAAGACGAAGAAGTATGGATTTTAGATAGTGGGGCGTCTGCGCATATGACATATAGACGGAATTATTTCTCAGACTTCAAGCCGGAGTGCAATTGTGTGCGGTTAGGTGATAAAAGTGAACGATCAGTGCAAGGCTCGGGGACAATTAAAATAAAAAGTTCTTGGACGGTAAATGGTATGACTCCACCATCAATAATGTGCTCTATGTGCCTGAACTGAAGATAAACTTGTTTTCGGAGGGTATTGTAACATCAAAAGGATTTTCAGTGACCAAAAACAAGGACTCAGTGTTTATAAAAAATAGTGATGGGAGCGTTGCGGCTATTGCCATTAAACAGCCTAATAACCTATATAAATTGTTGTTCAAGCCCGTCTCAGTGGACTGTGAAGCAAATGTAGTGACCTTGAAACAATGGCACGACCGTCTGGGTCATGTCAATGTTAAGACATTGCGTGAAATGGACATTTATCTTCTGTTAGTGACCCGAGTGACTTCTTTTGTGAGGCTTGTGTGATTGGCAAGCAACACAGAGTACCTTTCAAGAAAGGTTCATTGCACACCCAGAAGAATAAAGTGTACAGTGACCTGTGTGGTCCTATGCCCACGCCATCTATTGGAGGGGCTAGATACTTTATTACATTCCTGGATGCAGATTCTGGATTTATTACTGGATACTTGCTGAAGCGCAAAAGTGAAGCTCTGCAGGCTTTTCAGAAGTATGCACAGCTGCTTGAAAATAAATTTGATACCAAAGTCAAGCTGTTACACAGTGACAACGGCAAAGAATACTGCAATGAAGAATTCAGGAGATATGCAGCTGACAAAGGTATAGAATTGGAATATACTGCGCCATATACACCCCAACAAAATGGCCGTAGCGAGAGGACAAAAAGAACCATCATGGAGAGTGCCCGGTCCATGCTGTATGCGAGACATCTACCGCTAGCACTATGGGCGGAAGCTGTGCAGACAGCTGTTTATCTGATAAACCGGAGATGTAACAAGATGAAGACCCCATTTGAAATTTGGACGGCGACAAAACCTACTCTGACTCATGTAAGAGCATTTGGATGTGCTGCCTACATGCACGTACCAAAAGAAAAGAGAAATAAACTAGAGCCAACAAGCAAGAAATTTATTCTGGTTGACTACGAAGGTAACTCTGATAACTACAGGCTGTTTGATCCAGACACAAAAAAGATAACCGTATCTAGAGATGAAACCTTTAATGAAAATGAGCCCATTGCAACCAGCAGCCTGTCAGAGACATCAGAGGACCCGGTGGACCTTGGTTTCTATTGTAGTGGAAAAGACAGACATTGTAAATCCACAGGGAGGACAAGGACAGAGAACAAAGTAGAAGCAACTCCAGAGAGCCAAGAAGAGAGTGAGAAAGTGTATAATGAAAATGACAAGAGAAAATAGCCAAGCCAAGCAAATATGACCTGCGGCCTCGACCACAGAGAATCACAGTAGCGGAAGCCAACTTCGCAGAAGTATTGCCCATTACATATGCTGACGCTCTGAAAAGTCATGATAAGGAAAAATGGATAGCGGCAATGAACGAGGAACTCGATTCTCATGATACATGCAAGACATGGGAGCTGGTCGAGCATCCAACTGACAAGAAGCTGGTTGGTTGTAAATGGGTTTACAAAATAAAGCAGAATGCTAATGATACCACGCGATACAAAGCTCGACTATGTGCAAAAGGTTATACCCAAGAAAAGGGGATAGACTATGATGAGACATTTTCACCGACAGTACGCTATGATACCATCAGAATGATGCTGTCACTTGCAGCAAAAGAAAAATTAAAGATGAATCAGTTCGATATAAAGACTGCTTTCCTATATGGAACCCTAGATGAAGAAATCTACATGGACACTCCACCTGGTCTCGACTCAAAATTAGTCTGTAAGCTCAATAAGTCAATCTATGGATTGAAACAGTCGCCCAGGTGTTGGAACTCCAAGTTCCACTCTTTCATGGAGGTGAATGACTTTAAAAATTGACAAAGTGACAGTTGCCTGTATGTCTCTCTACAACATGAAGCTCCCTTGTATTTACTTTTGTTTGTAGATGATGATTAGATTTTGTGTAAAAATCACGGGCTTATTGATGGATTTGTAAATAATTTGCAAAAAGAGTTTCAAGTAACTATCATGAGTCCAAAACAATTTGTAGGGCTAGAAATTGAAATTGAAATCGATGATTCAATCTTTGTACATCAAACCAAGTACATTAACAGCTTACTTGATAAGTTTGGAATGGGCCTATGTAAACCTAGGTCCGTGCCAGCTGACCCTAATGTGAAGTTGGATAATTGTGAGGGATCAGCTGACACGCCAGACGTACCATACAGGCAGTAGGCTCACTTATGTATGCTGCTATAGCTAGCAGACCTGATATTTACTTTATAGTATGCTCACTGAGTAGATACCTGAATGACTTTAGTAATGTGCACTGGGGTGCAGTAAAAAAAGTATTTAAATATCTAAAAACGAATAAAGAGTTGGGCATACTATATAGTGCAAGTTTGACTGAGGATAGCAACACCAAAGGTTTTTGTGAAGCTGATTATGCAAATTGTACTGTGACACGCAAATCTGTTACTGGTTATGTGTATGTAATGGATGGTGGTGCTATCACTTGGAACACTAAATTACAAAAGTGTGTAGCTCTGTCAACGACAGAAGCGGAATACCTAGCTGCCTGTGCCGCTACGAAGGAACTTGTTTGGATTAAAAGTCTCATGAAAGAAATTGGTTTCTCTGAAAACATTAAACTGGTTATTGAGAATCAGAGTTCAATCAGGCTGATTCGTGGCGCTAACTTACATAAGAGATCTAAACATATAGATATCCAATATCATTATGTTAGAGATAAGCTTCTTGAAAATGTAATGGATGTTGAGTATTGCGAAACTAAACTACAGGCATCAGATATGTTCTCCAAAAGCCTTCCCAAACCTCAGTTTGAATCTCTGAGAGGAATGATTGCTCCGCTTAAGGTGTAGGGGAGGTAACCTAAAAAAAATATTTTTCCAAATTGTATTGTACTGTTTTGTCGGCATGATTGATTCATATACCCATTCCGAATCACAGTTTTCTAGTAGTAATGGTTACTGAGCTAAGCCGAAGACGGACAGACAGACGGACATGGCGAAACTATAAGGGTTCCTTGTTGACTACGGAACCCTAAAAAGGGTCTAAACATGAATCTAAAAATTATAGATATCTATATCACTGCTTCCTGTTCTCTCAAACATTTTTGAGAAAATTATAAAAATTCGCTTAATAGTCCGCGTAAGCTCGATTCTCCATACAAACGTAGTTACGCTCTCATTTTAAAACTACGTGTTGGATTATAACGAAACTTTGCATGTACAATGACATGAGGTATATCTATGTCTGTAATTAGTTTATGTAGCTTCAGATACAATAGTAAAAAAAGTACAGCGAATTTAAGTTTTTCATACAAAACTTGTTTTGGCTGTATTTCATTTGTTTTATAAACTGGAACCATATAAACTAATTACAGACATAGATATACCTCATGTCATTGTATATGCAAAGTTTTGTCACAATCCAACACGTAGTTTTAAAATGAGAGCGTAACTACGTTTGTATTTAGAACCGAGCTTACGCGGACTATTAAGCACATTTTTATAATTTTCTCAAAAATGTTCAACGGTGCAGTTGCGTCGGCCGATTTTTTACGAAAACTGGCCTTTTCAATTACACATTAAGTTGGTCGACTATTACTCGGTGACTACTTATGCCTACTTGTTCGTGATAGTTTACCTTTTAAATTCATTATATGTACTACTACCACGAATTTTTTCACATCCCCAGTAGTAGCCATTTAGCTCGAACTAAAATTAGGGCTTTGAAGCCCAATATCTCGCGAACGAATTACTGATTCGAAAAATGGTTTCGGAAAACCCATAATATTTTTGAACGAGCTATCCAACGACACCACACCATGGGTTTGACGAGAAAAAAAAAATACATCCCCGCTTAAGGTGTAGGGGAGTAACCCTAAAAAAAATATTTTTCCAAATTGTATTGTACTGTTTTGTCGGCGTGATTGATTCATATACCCATTCCGAATCACAGTTTTCTAGTAGTAATGGTTACTGAGCTAAGCCGAAGACGGACAGACAGACGGACATGGCGAAACTATAAGGGTTCCTTGTTGACTACGGAACCCTAAAAAGGGTCTAAACATGAATCTAAAAATTATAGATATCTATATCACTGCTTCCTGTTCTCTCAAACATTTTTGAGAAAATTATAAAAATGCGCTTAATAGTCCGCGTAAGCTCGATTCTCCATACAAACGTAGTTACGCTCTCATTTTAAAACTACGTGTTGGATGAATGAATAGGCCAATTTTCGTACAAATTCGGCCGACCCAACGGTGCAGTTGCGTCGGCCGAATTTGTACGAAAATTGGCGACGTCGATGTAACTAAGACAGACAGGCAACTACGGAACCCTACACTGCGCGTGGCCCGACACGCACTTGGCCGGTTTTTATAGATGGGCAAGATTCGGGCAATTTTTAGCTGATCTGGGAAAGTACCATGTTCAAAGCATTTGTTGTAAAACTGAGTCAGGGGTTCGGCTAATATATCTATAGAATCTTTGATTAGAGAGATCGGTATTTCATCGCAACCACACGATTTCTTAGTAGCCACACTTTTTAGGGTTCCGTAGTCAACAAGGAACCCTTATAGTTTCGCCATGTCCGTCCGTCTGTCTGTCTGTCTGTCTGTGTGTCTGTCTGTCCGTCTTCGGCTTAGCTCAGTAACCCTTACAACTAGAAAACTGCAATTCGGCGTGGGTATACTCGTATGTATAAACTAATCACGAAGTTTTATATGAATTCAGAAGCATGGAAAGAAATAGTTATTTGTGTCACAAGGGAGCAAAATAGTATATTTACGGCGAGGGCGGCGTATTGAATCCTGAAGTAAGTCCTGTAAGTAGGATGCTGAGCGTAGTGAACCATATATACTAATTACAGACATAGATATACCTCATGTCATTGTATATGCAAAGTTTTGTCACAATCCAAAACGTAGTTTTAAAATGAGAGCGTAACTACGTTTGTATGGGAAGGTGAAATTCGGCCGAGCTTAATGCGGTCTCTTAATGGAACATTTCATTAAGTATCGTGTATAGCACACAATTCGGTTTGGCGTAAATAACTTGAAGCTCAATATGGAAAACACAAACGTGCTGCTTTTCAAAACAAACTCAAAGACAAAAGACAACCTGTCGTTGAATATAAATGGGACTGAAATGACTCAATGCAAGTCGTTAAGTTCTTAGGAATACGCATTGACTCTCAGCATAATTGGAAACATGAGGTAGGACATGGAAAATAGTATTACTATTTTCTATAGTAGAGTTAAAATTAAGATATAGGATTAGGTTTTGGGGCAATACGAGTAGCTATAAAAACAATATAAATTGAGGATTTTTTTTACAAAAGCGAGCTATTACAACCATGTTGCGTATTCCTTAATGGGTTTCTTGCAAAGCTTTGCTTTGCTTTGCTTTTTCTAAACTGGGAATTCTTACCCTTCCGTGTCTGTATGTGCACGTACTAAGAGGCTAGACTTGTTTGCTTCATCATCATCATATCAGCCGAAAGACGTCCACTGCTGGACATAGGCCTCCCCCAAAGAGTGCCAAAGTGACCGGTCCTGCGCCACCCGCATCCAGCGGACTCCAGCAACCTTTACCAGGTCATCAGTCCACCTTGCGGGGGGCCTACCCACGCCGCGCCTTCCGGTTCGTGGTCGCCACTCGAGAACCTTTCCGCCCAACGGCCATCGGTTCTACGTGCTATGTCCACTTGTTTGCTTGGCAACACGTAAAAAGAGTGTTGGTAACAACTTCTGTCCTAAGTTGCAAGTGGCTAATCGCTGTGTACGTTAACAAGCAGTAAACTTATTTAACAGACTGCCAAGCGAATTAAGATTAATACGAGAGCACCGTAAATTCAAGGACTCTCAAAGCTCCTGTTGGAAGGATGTTTCTATAGTACCTATAACGATGTATTTCTAAACCTATAAATAATCTAGTATATATAAATTAATATCCTTATGTTTAAGTAATTCGATTATTTTGTGATTTCATTTGTGTGAGTGTATTAACTGTAATTAATTGACATTCTTTCCTTTTAATTCATAAAATCCTACTAATATTATAAATGCGAAAGTTTCGATGTTTGGATGTTTGTTACTCAATCACGCTTAAACGGCTCAACCGATTTAGATGAAATTTTGCACTGGATTCAAATATAGGATAGTTTTTATCCCGGGTCCACGCAGAAGAAGTCGCGGGCGGAAGCTAGTGTTATTATATTTTCAAATGTATTCATGTCTATGATATGATATGACGAACATTACTTGCTATGTGAAATTGTACCATTTTGCCACACCCGCGGTTCATGTATCATACCGAAGTAGTGTGATCATGAATGCAAATAAATAAATGGAATGAAAATTAAAAATGAAATTCACACTACCAGCTGATCAGCCATCATCCCAATCTTCTTTCTCTCGTATTTTAAATACTATCAAAGCCATTGCGGTCTTTAATTTTTCACTCGGTTATGCCTTGGCCACGACTTCGGCGACCTGCGGCAGCGGTTTTTCTAATTCATTACGCGTGATCCCAACTAACCACAGCGCGTTGCGCGTCTCGACCGCGAACAGATAAAACGCTACCGCAGGTCGCTTAAGACCAAAGTCCCAAGGCGTTAAAGTGTCCACGCCAACAGTTTCGGCCCATTTATAATGCATGTAAAAACTTCACAGATGATGTTTTGACCTTCATTCCAGAGTCTGAGGTTAGAATGAACTATGTAATATATAATATAAGATAAGATAAGATAAGATAAGATAAGATAAGATAAGATAAGATAAGATAATTCTTTATTAACGCCACAATAAACGATTACACAAAACATATCAATGCAACAACAAGCGACGCTAAAAGGAGCCCCACTCAGCATATTGCCACGACAAGCCGTGGCGCTGATTTTCAGTAGGGCCCTAGCTAAAAAAACTACTATACTATAATTAAATCTAAAACTAGACGGATGACGAATCAACTAAACGATTAACCAAACTTTTCAAACATACCGTCGTGTTGCTAGTTTCCGACCGCTACCCAACTAATTACACGGGAAGAAAAGGATCAAAAAAGTACAAAGGAAAAGGAGATTATATAGGTAGTCATCTAATCTTGTCCGATGTTCACTATGCCTGTTGACGTTGATATTTACTTTATACTGAAGAGTTGTTTTTTGAAACAACAGTTGAATCTTTTCTTAACCCGTCCGTCACATGACTACGAATTTCCGAAATATCGGAAAAGTCGTAATCAGTGTAAAAGTAAATCCTGATTTATTAATGTCCAAAGTGTCCCTGCTGAATTTCGTGTGCGGAATTACATTTTAAAAAGAAATTGCATTACCTCGTGTCACCATACGCTTGCCGAGAAACATTGCATTTGGAATTCGACAACGCTATATACCCTGTTAACTAACGAAGGCTATTATAGGTCGGCTGGATGGAAATGTCGAGATATTTTGTTCAGTATTCGTTAGTTAACGTTGGTACGTAGAATTTACGGTTCATGAAAAGCATAACAATTCTGTCAGAAATATATTGCTTTTCTTCTACATTCATATAACGTCGGGGATAGTGCAATACCGCGTAACTAGCACTAGTAAATACTGCGTATCTACAAAACACCCATAGTGCGAAACCGCGTATCTAGCACTGGTAAATACCGCGTATCTAACAAAAATAGCCAAACTAAAATTTTCCCGCCAACGAACGTAAAATCCTGATTAGAACTATACCAAGCTTCTCCTGTAAAGTTGGGTATTGTGTAGATACGCGGTTTCGCACTATGGGTATTGTGTATATAATGATAGATACGCACTATTTACCAGTGCTAGTTACGCGGTATTGCACTATCCCCGACGATAAGTAGGTATAATGGATGATGGATGTTTGTTTCCTTACAAGTATCATTGTAGTACCATACCATAATTAAGTATGTTCCTTTTTGGCTCAGCAACAGTCATCGTCATAAACAAGTGCCTACTTTATTAGAAGCCCGCCCCGTAAGTTAAAACAAATGTAATGCTTTTAATTGGGTTAACTTCCGTTAACCAGCAAACTAAAAAAAAACACCTGTAATTCATAATAATAGATCAAGATTTATTTTTGCATAACAATGCATGAAAGTTTACAGTTGAAAGAAAAACTGTATCAGGCCAAAAAATAAGTACCGCAAAAGTTGTTACGTTAAACGAGGGTCAATGCTTTACAATTTGTAGCATAACATTCGAAGCATGTGGCCGCAATCACATACCTGTAGCATATATGTATTTCCTGTATGTTCTGTACACATATGGCATCAGGACCCTGGGGAGATGTGCAGATCATCGCACTTAGGCTATTTAACTTGGCAAAGATAAGAGCCCTCTACTCCCACAGAGGTGTCTATTGATCGTTGCTCAAGGATTTTTTTTTGTATTCCAGTAAACATGAATTGCCTCTGCAATTCCCCAAGGGCCAAGCAAAGAGATAGACGTGCTGTGTGCGATGGGAGATTGTTCTTAAAATTCAACGCGGCACTTATGTTTACTATACTTGAAGCTTCTTAAAGCTTCAAGTATAGTAAACCGGATGAGATGTTGCTCATCCAATCCTGTGGGGCCATGTTGCATTTCTTTTACCTATCGCAATTTGAGAAAAGCATTGCCAAGTTTCCTTTAATATTCGTTGCGGTATGTGCCCGAACACGATTGTCAGCATTTATGAAATGACTTATTGAAAAGGGAATTGACATTAAACCACGAAAATATGTTTCAGGGAATTCATGCTGAACACGATCACACTCATTTGTCTAAATAAAAAATGTTTTCAGGACCTCCAAAAGTTAATGGACAACGCGAAGCACGGGGTCATATACTTCAGTATGGGTTCAAATTTGAGGAGCGTCGACATGTCAACGGAGATGAGAGAGTCCCTATTACAAATGTTTGCCAAACTCAAACAAACAATTATGTGGAAATTCGAGGACGAACTCGATAATGTTCCGTCAAATATTCATCTCGTGAAGTGGGCACCGCAACAGAGCATTCTTTGTAAGTTAATGACCTAATGTGGTTAAGAGTCCGCAGTAAGCTCGATTCTCCATGCAAACGTAGTTACGCTCTCATTTTAAAACTACTTGTTGGATTGTAACGAAACTTTGCATATACAACGACATGAGGTATATCTATGTCTGTAATTAGATGTAGCTTCAGATACCATAATAAAGAAAATACAGCGAATTTAAGTTTTTCATACAAAACTGTATTTCGTTTGTTTTATAAACTGGAACAATATAAACTAATTACAGACATAGATATACCTCATGTCAATGTATGTGCAAAGTTTCGTCACAATTCAACATGTAGTTTTAAAATGAGAGCGTAACTACGTTTGTATGGGGAGGTGAAATTCGGCCGAGCTTACTGCGGACTCTTAAGATAAATGTGGCTTTCCATTCCACGACCGAGTCTGCTTTGTAAGTCTATTCAAGTTAATTTGCAGAATTCTTGGTCAATACAATATTGCACTTAGCGAGGATTGTTACAGGGTGACAAATAAGACGATACGGAACATAGTCATTTTCTTAACGTTAAAACATCCTGCTGTCTCGTTTTATTATAAATTATATTTAGAAACATATTTTTTTAATGTGTTTGCTGTCAATTAGTCATATTTTTAACCGACGAAAAAAACGGAGGAGGTTCTCAAGTCAACGCGTATTTTTTTTTTTTATGTATGACTTTTTACAGAGTAGTCCGATTTTGATCATTCTTTTTTTATTAGAAAGGGGGGTCCCACATTTAAAATAAAAATTTCAACCCTAAGGGTAGGAAAACAGGGGATGATTGATTGAAATGTATGACCACGCATGTGTGTGTGTGCGTGCGTGCGCGTGTGTGTGTGTTGTGTTGTGTTTTTGTGTGAAAAATCTCACGATGAATGAGCTTTAGACCTGTCAGTCTCTTGTGTGTAGACCTCTCAGTCTGCATTTCTGCTAAAGCTCGTTCATCGTGAGGTTTGTGTAATACCTTATTTGCATGTATAACTAGTAATTAAGTTAGTATTTAACTGAAGTAAGCCACAGAAAATTGAAAAATAAAAACTTTTTAACAAAAAAAATAATCCGCCGAAAAAAACTGAAAGCAAAAAATTATAAACCTCTTTTATTTAGTTTAATAACTAAGTTCTTAAACTATTGTAAGTATACCTAAGTATATATTTTTGTAATTATTTGGAGTTTTTAATGTTAATTATAACAAGGTTAGTTATTATAACCTTAATAACTAAGTTCTTAAATTAATCTAAGTGTACCTAAGTAATTTTGAGTCAGCGCCAAAAAATCAATGAACAAAGATTACTCCAAACAAGTACAAGTTACACCAAATCAAATCTTTGTTCATTGATTGTTTGGCGCCGACTCAAAATTACTTGGGTACACTGAGACTAATTTAGGAACTTAGTTATTAAGGTTAATTAAAAACTCAAAATAATTACAAAAATATATACTTAGATATACTTACGATAGTTTAAGAACTTAGTTATTAAACTAAATAAAAGAGGTTTAATATTTTTTGCTTTTCAGTTTTTTTTCGGCGGTTTTTTTTTTAAGTTTTTATTTGTTTTGAAGTAAATACTCAAGTGTCTTGCCCGATATTTTATGAATAAAACACATTCAGACACGGTGATGGTATCTACTTGTCATATCATCAACTTACTCATAATCATCGTAGAATATGATAGTATGTGAGAGCCTGCCTATCCCTACACGCTACATGCACATTTAGTGACTGGACATGCTCGTGAGTTATTTTAAGTCGTTGAGTTGCCAACGCAGTCTTCCCTTTTTCATCAACGATACCCAAGTTAGACATTTTACTCGATTATAGGGTGTCCAAAATTTGAGATTGTACTTTGCTTTTGTTTAACTAAACAAAAGCGAAGTACAACTAAACCGGAAACATAACTTTTGTAACGCGTCTTATGTTTTAAACTAACTACTGTAACCAGTGCCATCTTCAGTTTTGGATTGGAACTCTTGTAGTTACGAGTTCACGCAGAATAATAGGTACTGCAAGTGTTTTTTTTGTTGCCATGATAGTACACCATTAAAAAACTAGATGGCGCTGTGTCGCACATTTCACGATAAAAATACAAGATTTTTAACGTTTCAGCTCATCCTAACTTAAAGTTATTCATAACGCACGGCGGCCAGTTATCTACCACGGAGTCAATACACTACGGTGTCCCCGTAATAGGTATCCCAGTGCTGGGAGATCAGTACGTGAATATGGAGGCCGTGGCACGGAAGGGATTAGGCATCAAGGTCAAGCTAGCCGATGACATGGCCAAGCACATCCATTTGGTAATTCAGGAGATGCTCTCGAATCCAGTGTAAGTTCCAATGTATACTCAAATTGGATTAAAACAAGGATAAAGTAGGTAATCTATGAATAGTGTGCCATAAACGTATTTTTATTTGCATTAGGTACAAGCAAAGAGCAACAGAAATATCAAACATTTACCACGACCGGCCGGTGCCCCCGGGCGCGGAGCTGGTGCACTCGGTGGAGCACGTGGTGCGCACGCGCGGCGCGCCGCATTTGCGCTCCCCGGCACTCATGCTGCCCTGGTACCAGAAGATGTATCTGGATCTTATTGTACTCATTTTAATAATTTATTATATTGCAATATCCATTCCGAAAAAAACAAAACAAACTTTGAAGACGAAAGAGAAGAGGAAATAGCCATCTGTCATTCGTTGATAAATAGGTACATGTTGAGCAATGAAAACAGGATTATGATTTTTCTAGCCTCATAGAGGGTCATTTAGTTCCGAAGTTAAGCGAAAGCAAAGTTTCGCATTTATGACACTCACTCACTCGTGATCATGAAAATAGAACTAGTATTTCCCATAAACTCAGAGAGCTGAAATTTGGTACAGAGTTAGGGTTTAATGGCTACATAAAGGGAGAACTATAAAAACTAGGATAATCGAAGATCTGGAGTACCTGGCGACCCTGATTAGAAAACACAAGAGCCCAACCAAACTATTAGAGATACGAGTACCACCTTTACAAAAAATATTCAACTTGCTGGGCCGCTTCATTTGATGTCAAAAATCGAAGGTCTGAAGTATCTTTATTTGATTACAAAGTTATATTTGCAGTAAATGAGACAAAAAATCAAGAATGGGATATTGACACAATAACCTAAAAAAGAAGTGAGATCCCATAAAAAAACATTCCATATAAAAAAGAGGCCAAGTCTCGAAACTCTTCCAGCGCAAAAAGTTATGAGATATTTGGTAGTACCAAGTCTCAGGCATTCTTATTATTCTTTATTTGCTAGCTAAATAAAATTTTGAGACTTGGCAATCATATTGTTTAATTTTCCGTCTGTTTTCTTTTTACTTTCCTCGTATTCGATATGAAAAGTAGAGTGTTTAACTGGGGTGAAAGTCACCCATTTCTGACTCGAACCATTGGCGCTCTCACGATGTCCACCAGACCCCCTAGCACACTAAGTTTTATGTCGGACATAAAGCATTTGTCCCTCTCGCACTCGCATATTTGCCAGAAAGGGACGAATGCTTTATGTCCGACATAAAACTTAGTGTGCTAGGGGGTCTGACGGCTCCAAATAGCGACACTGAAGTGATAACTTCCGGTTCAAGCCGCTTCTCTGTTAAATATATAATATTGGCGATACCTATTAACAACAACACTTTTGGAACAGTTTCAACGTTACTTACAAAAGATTCTTGAAAAACCATTTAAAATGATTGTTAAAGTGTTGCTATTGGCGACTTTTTTGTAGAGGCCAAAAATGTGGACGTTAGGTGAAATAAAAATGTCGTAGTAAGTCATAGTCGACGTAATTGTAACCGAAATGATAATGATGAGGTGAAGATTGATTAAATTAAGTATGTATAATATACAGTAGTCAGTAGAAAATAATTAGGAGAAAAGTAACAAGTGTTGTCAATGTTGTGGTCATATGGTGTGTCAAAATATGATAGCCAAATAATGATAGTAAACGAACGTTTATTTTTGAATTTTGGGGAGTGTAGAGGCATAGGTACAAGTTATTGGTGGTGGCCCCTACACCGTTCAGGAGTTTGGGTGCGCTGGGTGAAGCCATCTTGAAGCATCTCGTTATGGCGGGGCACGAAGTAAGTAAAATAATAAGTTCAAGATCAGTAGCGTCGTGCGTGGACGCGGGAGGAAACCGGTGTTCTATTCTGCACCGTACTATTGACTTATTGTGATTAAATTTGTATCGAATGGGTTGGCACATAATCTCATATTTACTATAGGCTATATGCACAGTGAGTGTTTTCACTTCAGCGTAAGACTGCACCAATAAACACTTAAAATACGTACGATATCAATAACGTACGTATGTGGGAATATTAGATTGGTCGAATCTCTTTAAATCAGTAGCATGTCCTGAAATTGAGTGCCAGCACTAGGTAATTGCTGTTTTATTCTATTTACTTCAGTAGGTACCATTACCCATACCCCATACTGTTAGAATCTTAAAGAAAGAATTATCCCTTTGTCTCTGTGTGTCTTTTGTGTAGTGAATAAATGTTTTCTTTCTTTCTTTCTTTCTTTATATTGGTTTTGATATATATCCTATGTACCCCAATTACGCCTTTTGATCACCAAACACAATTAGTTACGGTCATGGTTACCTTGATCATTGAAACGTAACGAACATGACTGAACGACTAAATGACTCAATTAATCTATTGAATGGTGACCCAAAATAGACTTTCATAATAAACAAACCTTAGGTTGGTTTGTCTACCTACTCAATATTTTCTAAAATTGTGTTTAATACATTATTTTGTATATTAATACGTACGTATGTGTTAAATTAAGCAAAACCTGGCTGTTTAAAAACTCGTTTCATTACTGCACAAAATACGAGCAATTTTGTATACATGTAACGCCATCGACCTCATCTTAGGAAGGTACCATCAGCAGACAAATCCGTACCTTTTTCTTAAAAAAATAAACCTTATGCAATTTAGGTAGGGTTGAGAGTATTAATGTGGCCGAATTTTTATAAAACTGACATTGGAATTGGAACCTTAGTGTTGCTTTTTAACCCCCGACGCAAAGAGAGGGGTGTTATAAATGTTGGAAATGTACACGTTTACACAGGCAACACTGCTTGTATATATTTCATATTGTTTTAATACTTTTAATGTAGTAACACTGCCACTTCCTCTCTCACTTTCTCATAGCCGAAGATGGCTTATGGTTCGACAAAATTTGTGTCCAAAAACTATATAATATTATATAGTTTTTGGACACAAGATTTATAAATCTCTAAAAATCCTACATTTAAAATGGTGTAATGTGTCATTTAATTGTGTGTAATTAAAAGGCGGCATTGGCTGAACAAATAGTACATTACTGCAGAGGCCGTGAAGTAAGGGATTACTGGACGAGTTTGGAGTAGACGGCCGAGTCGTAGACGAGGCCGGATACAACGAGTCCAGCAATCCCTGTTCCGGCCGAGGATTGTATAGTGCTTTTCTCAAACGATGTGAGGAAATATTTAAATTAAAATAAATACAAGGTAATCCATTAAATAATAGATAATTTTCCGCCTTTTTTATTTTTTAAACATGCCATTTGAAGAAGCCGTTCGAGCACCATGTTTAACCGCAGATAAGTATAGTACCATAGAATTTGGTTTTTTTTTATGTCGCAAGTATGCTTACAGAGTCTAGTGGTGGTTGGCAGAATGTAATTTTTCCTTTGTCAGTTTATTATTAGTAAGCGAATTTGAAAAGTTAGAGTAGCGGACAATAATGGTTTTACTTAGGGTTTTCATACATTACTTCTTGGAGTAAGGCCAAGAAGAAATGTAGGGAGCCTTAAACAAGAAACTTCATGGCTTCATTTCGTGATATTAACGCATACATTTCCGAGCATGTTTGAGAAAACATATTTTATTTTACCAAACATAACACCTCATGCAAGTGTGATGAACAGAGTAAGGGAGCTACCACACCGGTGCTTAACGCTGCGTATACGCGTTGACGTGTCGTATGCGTCACGTATTCTTCATACATTTTGCTGCGTTTTACGGTGCGTTAGCGTATTTTGAGCAGCGGTGTGGTCGCACCTTTATATGAGTTTTTTCTTAATAGTACATTACTGCAGAGGCCGTAAAGTAAGGGATTGCTGGACGAGTTTGGGCTAGTCTGGCCGAGGATTGTATAGTGCTTTTCTAAAACGATGTGAGGAAATATTTAAATTAAAACACGTTTCTGACAAAAATTTCGTTTTTGGTACAAGCTTTTATTGCCGACTGTACTTTTCTGTATACCATCATCAACTCATTGAGACGATTCTAACAAGCCCAAACTCAACGGGGTTACGTCGGTTAAGTACTGAATTCCCTTGGCCACCTTCTGTCTCCATCATCAGATCAGCTCGACGGTACCATAATATTGAATTGTCATCCAAACTGTACTTATACCCAACATTTCAGCTCAATCGGTCACCGGGAAATGGGTCAAATTTAACTTGCAAGATTACAGGCAGACAGACAGACAACGGGACAGGTGAAAGTAAATAAAAGCTTGTAATAAATACAAGGTAAGGTTATCAATTATTTCTATATGTGAGTTCCTTTAATTGGCTTTGTATTACTATGTAAGACTTATATCATGTTTTTGCAGCTGTTGGTACTCCTTAAGTATAAATAAATAATAGGTAATTTGCCGCCTTTTTTATTTTTTAAACATGCCATTTGAACAAGCCGTTCGAGCACCATGTTTAACCGCACATAAGTATAGTACCATAGATTTTGTTTTTTTTTAATGTCGCAAGTATGCTTACAGAGTCTAGTGGTGGTTGGCAGAATGTAATTTTTCCTTTGTCAGTTTAATATTAGTAATCAAATTTAAAAACTTAGAGTAGCGGACAATAATGATTTTACTTAGGGTTTTCATACATTACTTCTTGGCGTAAGGCCAAGAAGTAATGTAAGGAGCCTTAAACAAGGAACTTCATGTCTTCATTTCGTGATATTAACGCATACATTTCCGAGCATGTTTAAGAAAATTAAGTTTTAAACGGAGCATTTGAAAAATTTGAAAAAATTAACTTTTCTCAAACATGCTCGGAAATGTATGCGTTAATATCACGAAATGAAGACATGAAGTTTCTTGTTTATGGCTCCCTACATTTCTTCTTGGTAATTTTTAGGGATCCGTACCTCAAAAGGAGAAAACGGAACCCTTATAGGATCACTTTGTTCTCCGTCCGTCCGTCTGTCAAGAACCTTTTTCTCAGGCACGCCAAATAATCAGGGTTTACGACAGTATTTATTTCAGTAGTATTTCAGCTCCAAGGGACACCTTGGAGCTGTGAAAAAATCAAACTTCTAAGCCAACGCAATCAAAAGATACAGCCGTTTATGCCGCAAATTTCCGCAAATTTTCGAAACTCGCAAGGGAATCAAAACCTGCAGGGTACTTCCCGTGAACTCAGAATCTTGAAATTTGGTACGAAGCAACGTCATAAGTCTATCTTTATCTGTGCTATAAAGCACAGATAAAGGAAAAATTACGAAAACCGTAAATTTTACGGAACCCTCGGTGCGCGAGTCTGACTCGCACTTGGCCGGTTTTTTTTCGATGATGTGGCTTTGTATCGGTAACAAGTATGCAAAATTTGAGCTCCATAAGTTAAATAAAAAAAAAAAACACGAAATATGATTTTTAAATATTTTTTTTCTAGCCACCCGATTTTGACGTGTGTCACGTATAATTTGCATATAGTAAAGACAATTATATGACATCAACAATTATCACTAAACTGTCATTTTATGGAATTTGCTAACAATGTAAAAAACCGTCATACTAAAATTGTCATTAAATGTCAATTTCAATACATTTGTTTGCATGGTTAGCAAATTCTATAAAATGACAGTTTACATAGTATAAAACTAAGTCGCTTCCCGCTGTCTGTCCCTATGTATGCTTAGATCTTTAAAACTACCCAACTGATTTTGATGCGGTTTTTATAAATAGATAAAGTGATTCAAGAGGAAGGTTTATATGTTTAATATAGTACCCGTGCGAAGCCGGGGCGGGTAGGATATATAATTCTTACCTACATTACCTACTCATAACCTGAATTTACTACTCATAACTCACGATATTAAACTACTAATTCATGGACATTAATAATGGAAAATAAACATATAGATAGCGCAAACAAATATCGTCTGCACGTTAGTATGTTAATCTATTCATTCTGGCCCTGACCGCCGCCGGTGCCGATTGAGATGAGTAGTTTTCCGACATGTTTATCAAATTAACATTATTGTTGTGTTCCCTGACAGGCTACGAAGCGTATAAAATATTATTATTAGCTCACATGCCCGTGAGGAGCTTGAATATATTGGGAGATGGATATGCCCGTCATCTGCTGAACGCTGGACATGAGGTCAGTTAAACAATATTACCTACTTACTATGTATATGAATCAACAGACAACTGTTTGCCTTCTACTTAAGTAACGCAAATGAAGTACCTCCTGATTTTATATACCTATCCTAGGGCACATCCTAACGTCAATTTAGCTTGGCCTCTGGGTGCAAACATACGTGTAGTATTTTAATAACTCTTGACAATCGCGTTTCAACTTTCTATACCTGAACGGATTTCACACAACTATATAGCAGAATTGGGGTGAATCCACCAGATATTTGCCGACTGTTCTGTTTTTCCTCTAATTCTGTGTTCGTAGGTCACCTATATATCAGTTTACCCGATGAAAAATGTTCCGGAGAAGAATTTTCGTCATATTGACCTTGGCAGCACGAACATGAATCTTATAAGCCGTAAGTTTTTTTTATTTTTTAAATGAACTGTTTTTCGTCTTCTCTGTCTTCATACTAAAATAAATATGATTTCACTCACTCATTAAACTTTGGCCTGTTAACTACCTACCTGAATTAAATTGACATCATCATGTTATATAAATAGTGAGGCATCTTGCGCGTAAGTCAAAATCTATGATATAATATAATATTACGAAGGGCAGTTCGTGGCTTTTAGTTTGTGTGTAGGGGGTAATCTCCGGAAATACTCATACAATTTCTATCATTTTATCACCATTATTTCACCAGTGTAGAATGGACCTTCGGGATATCTCTTCTTCTTGGTCGTGACGCTCTTGACAGAGTGGACATGGCCGTCATGTAGACGCATTCCTGGGCAGTAAATTCTCCTCACTTTCATATGTCATACTCTCTGGCCTATAGCTATTTCGCTCT
The DNA here is from genome assembly GCA_947049275.1 of Epinotia bilunana. Lineage (NCBI taxonomy): Eukaryota > Metazoa > Arthropoda > Insecta > Lepidoptera > Tortricidae > Epinotia > Epinotia bilunana. The sequence continues at coordinate 7,446,399 of OX346253.1, forward strand.
GTTAGTCGTCATTTTGGCGCATTCATGCGATGGCTCGCCCACAGCTTGCCTATATCTAATTAATTAGTTTCTTTAAACCTTACATTATTACAACATTGGAAACCTTAATGTCCAGTAATTTTTGGCTTCATTACCATCTGCTAAAATTTCAGAGGACGACCTACTAAACATAGGACACTTAATAAGGAATCCACCAGGCCATTCTGGTAATATCAGTTACTTGCAAAATATGGGTCGTGTCGCGGCAACCACCACATTGGAGAATGAGCAAGTGAAGAAATTTTTAGAAGACGGAAGCGAACGATTTGATGTGGTGATAAGTGAGCTTTTTGAATCTGAAATGTTTGCAGCGTAAGTACCTGTGAGATAATGTCTACATTGAAAAGAAACGTTTCTATGTTTATGTGGGATACTAGCGATTTTTTTATTTTGGTCGAAATTTATTTAGGTGAGTGTGTAATTAATTATTTACACGTTTTGCTAGTTTCTCTTGGTTTAATAATATACGGTTTGAACAATTTTATAGATTAGGCGCTCTATACGACTGTCCCTTCATCTGGGCCTACTCCATGGGCCCGCACTGGCTGGCCCTGCGTCAGGTCGACGAGGCCACGAGCCCTGCGTATGCGACCGACTACCTGACGCCTGACACCGCGCCGTTCCACTCCATGTGTCAGCGGGTGCACAAGTTATGGATACAGATCCAGTGGTTCTTTACCAAATGGTAGTTTGGTGGATAGGTATTGTCCTACAGGTGTTGGTTTTAATAAAACACTGCACTTACAGTTTTATCGTTGTAATGTCCCGGTAGGCACACATATAATCCAAAACAGAAGGCACGGAAGAGCGAGAGGCACAAGCACAAGCACAAGCACAGAATTAGTTCATAGGCAGAAGTACAGTTTATAGGAAAGCACAGAAGTAGAAAAATAAGCATTAAATTGTGTAAACAGTACAAGCCGCGTAAGCCGGTAGCGAGAGCATCAAGCGTGCGGTTAGTGTCGCATGTAGGCTGTGACTGGTTTGACCTCTGTCCACTAAGCGCGGGCGCAGAGACGCCGCCCGGCCGGTGCGGACCCAGAGGTCGATTAATTTACGTGTCGATAAGTTTATCGATATATCGACATTCAACCAATGCCTACCGCATTATGTTTGTAACCCGGTTACTTGAAATATTACATGTATATCTATATGTATATGTATATGTAAATAGTGGTATGATATATATATATATATGTGTGTGTGTAAATATAATTTAAGTAAATAAATATTATGTAAATGTTATATCATGATTGTAATTTGTGTGTAAGTGTAATATAAGGGTAAGTAGGCCACACCACTCCCCTCCAGAGACCGTCAAGGGCGATAGTAGTCTGGAAACCTCACCTGGCGACCAGATCGGGTAGTATATTGATGAGGTGCAGGAGTAGGGGTAACGGGACCGAGATCTTCTCTCTCGCAGTCAGCAGACAGTATGAAGGCTGGTTTAAGCCTATCTATGGACACCGTTTTGTCCTTGTTTTTCAGGAGGATCCTAAATACCTTGTCCCCACGCGAAATAACCTTATGAGGTCCGGTGTATGCTGCTTGGAGTGAACCTCGCGATGCGTCTTCTCGGAGGAACACGTAATCGCAAGTCTTCAGTTCTTTGTAAATAAAGACCTTAGGATGACAGTGACGGGCAGCTGGTACTGGTTTTAATTTCTCAGCGAAGTTCCTGAGGCGGGCAGTAAATTCGGACATGTCCGTGGTACCGCCCGTTGGTGACTCGAAGAACTCGCCGGGAAGCCTCAGTGGTTCTCCGTAGACCAGTTCTGCCGATGATGACTGTAAGTCCTCCTTAAAAGCCGTTCTTACCCCAAGTAGTACCCAGGGCAATGACTCTGTCCACCCTTCGTTCGCATGACATACAATCGCCGCTTTCAGTTGACGATGGAACCGTTCCACGAGACCGTTGCAAGCAGGATGGTAGGCTGTCGTCCTTTTGTGCTCGAATCCGGCTATTTTTGACAGACAGTGGAACAACGCCGATTCGAATTGACTACCGCGGTCAGTTACAATGTCTGTAGGACAGCCGAATCGAGCTATCCAGGCCGACAGCAGGGTCTTGGCAACGGTTTCGGCGGTGATGTCACGTATCGGGACTGCCTCCGGCCACCGAGTGAACCTGTCCACGGCTGTAAGGCAGTACCGGTAGCCATGCGACAGGGGGAGGGGTCCGACTAGGTCGATGTGGACCTGCTTAAATCGTGCGCGCGGTAAACTGAAGGTGCCAAGGGGGGCAGTTACGTGCCGATTAACTTTAGCCCGCTGGCACTGCAAGCATGCGCGCGTCCACTCCCTGCAGTCCTTCTGCACCCCAGGCCAAACGAACCTCTCGGCGACTAACTTTGCCGAGGCGTGGGAGCCTGGATGACTTAGGGAGTGTAGGCTTTCAAATACCTGTTTGCGGTTGGGCTTCGCGACATATGGTCTGGAGGTTGGGGTACTGACGTCGCAGTACAATGGCAACCGGCTTCCAGGTACATGTAATTTCCGCAGCTGTAGGGAAGAACCTTCGCTTATAAGCGCTTGCAATTCGGGATCGGACGCTTGACTTTCGGCTAATGCTTCGAGGCTTACAGGCACTCCCAGTTCTTCGATACGCGACAATGTGTCGGCAACAACATTATCCTTGCCGGATATATGCCGGATGTCCGTCGTGAACTGGGAGATATAGTCGAGGTGTCTATACTGCCTTGGTGAACAGTTACTTTTTCGTTCGTGAAAAGCGAAACTGATAGGTTTATGGTCAGTATAGACAACGAAATGCCTGGCCTCGAGCATATGCCGAAAATATTTGATGGCCTCGTAGATCGCAAGCAGCTCCCTGTCGTAGGGTGAGTACTTAGTCTGCGAGGGGTTGAGCTTCCTGGAGAAGAACGCCAGTGGTTCCCACGCTCCCTGCTTGAACTGCTGAAGGACCGCTCCAAGAGCTTTATCAGAAGCATCAGTCACCACAGCGAGTTTTGCTGAGCAGTCAGGGTGAGCCAGCAGAGCGGCATTGGCTAAACTCTCCTTGCAGGCTTCGAATGCTGCTAATGCGTCTTCTGACAGGGTGATGGGTTGCTTGCCTTTCGCCGATCCCGTTAACAAGGCGTGGAGAGGGGCTTGAATTTGGGCAGCTCGGGGAAGAAATCTCCTATAAAAATTGAGCATACCCATAAAACCTCTTAGTTGTCGCACGTTGGTGGGGGGCGGGAAATCTTTTACGGCCTGTACCTTGGAGTCCAAGGGTCTGCAACCCTCCTGCGAGATCTGGTATCCTAAAAAAGTTACCTCCTTTTCGCCGAAGACACACTTGGCTGTGTTGATCATCATGCCGTAGTCTTTCAGCTTTTGGAAGACTTTCTGCAGGTGTTCCTCGTGCTCGGCTTCGCTATGTGAGTAAATTAGGAAGTCATCGAGGTATGTGTAGACAAAATCGAGCCCCCTGGTTATCTCGTCTACAAATCGCTGAAAGGTTTGACCAGCATTCCGAAGACCGAAGGTCATATAAGGGAATTCATATAACCCAAAAGGCGTTGTGATCGCGGTCTTCGGAATGTCCTCTGGGCTGACAGGTATCTGATTATAAGCTTTCTCCAAATCCAAGGTGCTAAATATGCTACAACCTACAACATTATGGGTGCAGTCATGGATATGCTTGATCGGATACCTGTCAGGCACTGTTCGGGCATTCAGCTTACGATAGTCGCCACAGGGACGCCATCCATTGTTCTTCTTTGGCGCCAGATGAAGTGGAGATGCCCAGGAGCTCTCCGAAGGCCTAGCTGTTCCACAGGACAGCATAGACTGGAACTCTTTTTGGGCGATCTTAAGTTTATCTGGTGCCAAACGACGAGGAGGAGAGAAGACTGGGGGGCCTGGTGTCGTTCGTATGTGGTGTACCGTGTTGTGTGGTGTAGTGTGGTGTCTACCTGCCGGTCGAGTGATCTCTGGGTAGTCCTTGAGGATGCCATGATACCGTGTCTCACCAGTAACCACCTTCACCGACGAAACATTTGGGCAATTGGCTGACGTAGCAACAGCTGCAATGGAAGTTAGGTTATCGATCAGACGCTTATTGCGACAGTCCACAACAAGGTTGTAAAAATTTAAAAAATCTACGCCTATGATTGGCTTTGTCACGTCAGCCACTACAAAGCGCCATGTAAAGGTTCTACGTAAGGTAAAATCTAAATCTAAAGTTACATAGCCGTATGTGGCAATACTTGAGCCATTGGCAGCACACAAATTGTAGTCTGTTTTTGAACGACGTTCGCGAAGTGCCGACCGCGGGAAGACACAGAGGTCGCTGCCGGTGTCGACCAAAAACTGCACCTTCGAAGAACGATCGGTCACGAACAGGCGGCCAGTTGAAGACGTGGGGCAATCGTCCGCCGCCATTACCGACCGCCCCTTGGGTTTTCCGCCGTGTAGTCACAAGGGCGGGTACACCTGGTGGCCTTCTCTCCGAACTTGCTATGGTACCAGCACAAGGGGAACTTCCTGTAGTTGGACTGTGAACGCTGCCTGGAGGCGCTGCGCCTGCTCCTTGACCCTTGTGCCGTTGGAGTACGGGATCTGGAGTTCCTTCCTGACGCCTTAAGTTTCTGGAATTCCCGCCGAAGCTCTGCCACTTCTCTTGTGAGGTCAGTGATGAGGGAGATGGGAACTGCGTTACTCACTGCTGCTACCCTCGGCGAAGATGAGGCGAGGTCGTTTGCCCTGTCTGCCAAGTCCGCCAGAGCTTCCAGGTCTGCGGTTACTGGCTGACCTGCAAGGACTGTCTGGATCCCGTGGGGTAGACGATTTATCCACATAGTCTTCATAAATTCGTCCGTGACGCTGGTACCTGCGAGGCCCTGGAGGTGTCGGAGAAACTGCGATGGTTTCCGGTCTCCAAGCTCCTCGTGCATCATCAGCTGCTTAATCCGCTTCTCCTTGGAGTCGCTAAGCCTCTTTATAAGTTCGCTCTTCAGCTTGTCATATTTGTTGGTTGCGGGCGGATTGATGATCACATCCTTTACTGCCCTAGAGTGATGGTTGTCTAGATGCCCAATCACGTAATTAAATTTGGTAGTATCGCTGGTGATTCCGGATATGGTGAATTGGCCTTCGACTTGCGCAAACCATATGTCTGGCTCCTCAGGCCAGAAGGGTGGCACTCGCACGCCGACCTTATAAACATCGACCGGTCCTATCGACGCTTTCCCATCACTAGCGCCTGAGTCTGGCTGCTTATCGGCCCCGGATTTTCGCTCGCCCGACATTGTGTTTCTCAAGGGGTCACCAGTTTGGTGGATAGGTATTGTCCTACAGGTGTTGGTTTTAATAAAACACTGCACTTACAGTTTTATCGTTGTAATGTCCCGGTAGGCACACATATAATCCAAAACAGAAGGCACGGAAGAGCGAGAGGCACAAGCACAAGCACAAGCACAGAATTAGTTCATAGGCAGAAGTACAGTTTATAGGAAAGCACAGAAGTAGAAAAATAAGCATTAAATTGTGTAAACAGTACAAGCCGCGTAAGCCGGTAGCGAGAGCATCAAGCGTGCGGTTAGTGTCGCATGTAGGCTGTGACTGGTTTGACCTCTGTCCACTAAGCGCGGGCGCAGAGACGCCGCCCGGCCGGTGCGGACCCAGAGGTCGATTAATTTACGTGTCGATAAGTTTATCGATATATCGACATTCAACCAATGCCTACCGCATTATGTTTGTAACCCGGTTACTTGAAATATTACATGTATATCTATATGTATATGTATATGTAAATAGTGGTATGATATATATATATATATGTGTGTGTGTAAATATAATTTAAGTAAATAAATATTATGTAAATGTTATATCATGATTGTAATTTGTGTGTAAGTGTAATATAAGGGTAAGTAGGCCACAGTAGGCAACACTTTGTGTCTTCTTCACAATATCATCTGGATCATACTATGATAGGAGATTAAACGACTAGCCGAGAAAAGTGGGTGTTACCCTACCACCGATAAGAATGAAGCTTTTTAATAATGTCTTTTTAATAATATCCAACTACGAATTTCCTCTCATCTGCGAGAGGAGGTCACGGGCGTATCTCTCTCTGTCGCTCGAATAGGCAAGTGTTACAGACAGGAAGACACACGAACGAAGTTATGTAAACCTAGGCTGATGATGATGATGAACTAAAAAGTCCTTAAGTCATCCACCTAAAATCCAGATTGAATTTACGTAAAACATCTGTCTATAAATCACTTAGCATTAATATTTACTAAATGAAATATTGCAGGACCAACACAAAACCCCAAGAAAAGGCATTCTATGAACAATATTTCAAACAACTCTTTGCTAAAAGAAACACATCTTTGCCTGATTATGAAGAAGTAATATACAACGTCTCGATGGTGCTCTCTAATGAGTTCCTTGGCAATGGTTTGATGCCAAGCCTCCCTCAAAACTTTAAACTCGTCGGTGGCTACCATATCGAGGACCCACCAAAACCGCTACCGCAAGTAAGTTAGAAATATCGTATTTTACTTACTCCACAAACTCGATTCAAATTCAATATATTTCGTCGAATGAATCCCTCAGTTTGACCTCGGTTAGGGATCATGAAAAAAAAATATTCTTAATGAGATCAGTTACAATTATTTTTTTATCAGCAAAGAAAACAATTTTCATTATACCTAGAACATTTAAAACTCAGTAATTTTGCATCTTGGTTATCACTCAGATGCAAAATAAGGATTACCCCTTTACAGAGTCCATCCATCTTTACAAGTCTAATATTATATTGTAACCCAACCGTCAGAACATCCCTTGCATCATTTTCGTTATATTATTTTTCAGGAAATAAGAACAATAGTGAACAACGCCAAACACGGCTTCATTTACTTCAGCATGGGTTCCACTTGGAAGAGCAAAGACATACCCAAGGAAGTCACAAAAGGCTTGTTAGACATGTTTGGAACTTTAAAAGAAACTGTAATATGGAAATACGAGGAGGATTTAGAAAATGCCCCCAAGAACGTCCACCTTTTGAAATGGGCACCTCAAACTAGTATACTAGGTAAATCGGTACAAGCATGTATTTTTTTAGATCTGGTTGTTAAGTTTTTGGAATAATTTTCTACCTCATTTCAACCCGGCAGGTAGGCAGGCTAGGCAGGAAATATGACCTAGGTATACTTATGTCATATTTCCGGCCTATCTGCCTATGAGAATAAAATTAGGTAGTTTCATACCTACCAAATAAAAAAATGTTTCAGTAATTACAGGAAAGTAGCAATTTAACCACCAGTGACCCATTTCACGAAACTACCAATTTACAATTCTATACTGGCGACTAGTTATTAGTACCTATTTCCCAGGTACTAAAATTGTAATATAGCTTCGTGAAACCCACACACATAATACATAGGCGTTTAACCCTTAAGCGGAATCATCTAAAAAGTTTTATATTTCAGCCCACCCAAATATTCTCTTCTTCATCACACACGGAGGCCTGCTGTCCTCCACTGAAGCTGTGCACTTCGGGGTACCCGTTATTGGTGTGCCCATATACTTTGACCAGTTCATCAACATCAACCGAGGGGTGGCCAGGGGAAACGCCCTGAGGGTCGACTTGTCGATGAACCTGCCCCGGGACCTGAAACTTGCAATCGACAACATGATAAAGGATAAGACGTAAGACCATGACAACATCATACCTACCTTTGAACTACTTTATATGAAAATCCACAATTCTGTGGTAGGTAAGTAGTAATTATTTCAACTAAGCTGATCGAGTTACTTATATTCAAAACAATAGCATTCGAGTCAAACAATACGATTGTGTGGTCGGCGCGTGTCATTTTTTTTGCAAAAAAGGTTACCTACCGCCACATAATTTCAACTGAATCTGATAAAGCTGTGTGATTGGCACGGTAATTTTATCTTGACTTTGAACAAGGAAACCAAATCAACAGAAGAAGTGCATAAGAGTTAGCTACCTACCTCAGACAGACGCTGCGCTGTTACTATGGATTTCAAATACCGAAGGTTTGCAAGATCCGCCAATATTTCGGATCCGGATATTTCGGATCTTTAAATTCAACAGATCCGGATATCCGGATAAAACGGATCCACAAGGTTTTTTTGGTATAAAATAGGAATTGTAAGGCTAAACTAAGAAATAACTAAAAACGGCTATACCACCGTATTTTTAGACCTGAAAGATTTTAAATAGATACGCATTCCCGACTTCATAAGGGGTATAAAACTTTATTTTGTTATAATTTATACTTCCTACTACAAACTTACTGGCGAAGTTAGATTTTCTTCAATGAAAGCTGTCACGATAACTACAACTATACATTTCAATGAGCTCCATGAGTACAATTAATAAGATAGGGTTGTAAAAGAAATTGACATGGCCCGGAAGCCTTACTCAGTAATCGATTGGAAGAAGAACCAACACGGAAATCGTGAAAAACAATGTGTAGAGGTGTCTGTTTAGCAAGGGTGATTCCATTAGGCTAATAAGACTATGTCTATATATGGCAAACGGTGAACGGGCCATAAATATAGCGCACTATTCTTATTTTACATGATCATATTATATGTCAAGACCATAATACTAAAACTGTATTACAATTATAAACCGAAGATATTGTTGTTGCATTTACTTCTTGCTTCCTGTCTCAAATATACTTCTTAAATATTTCTTTAGGTACATCTAAACTATTCATAAAACTTAAAATGCCTCCGCTAAATAAAATATGCTTTGTCCCTTTTTGACGAACACAAAAGTCATCGTGACAGATAAAGACATAAGAATTTTAACGTCATTTTAGTTAAAATACGCTTGTAGAACGTTTATGAATACAGCCCTAGTCTAGTAGGTACATACAACTACAACTATGGACTCGCTCTGAAAATATAAGTATTTGAATTTAAGTTAATTGAATAGTTCCGGTAATATTGGATTTATATAATTACTTGTAGATTAGTGCATTTAAACCAACGCCAACTTTCGCCATCAAACTCAAGTTTTACTAGATTGTGGTTTAATTATTTTTAGTGACTAAAAAAATAATATCAATATTATATTTAATCTGGTCTGGGATGAAGAAAGGGCGAATGAAAACAGAGATTGAGAATGGTCTACATCACACCATTCCGTTTTCAGCATGGACTCGGTAAAAACTTCATTTTGTAGCGGTATTTTCGGTTTTCATGGTCGTATTTTAAGGATCCGTAATATCCGAAAAATCCGGATTCAGAAGCCTGTCAGAGCCGGATTCGAAATTCGGTGTATATCTGGATATTTCGGATATCCGGATTACAAAACCTAACCGGTCTAGGCAAATATTTTATTTTATAGCCAGACTAATTATGTGAGGGTTGGGCATATCGTGTAATTCCAGTGAAACCTACTAAAATAGTCACATTGTAAGCAAGTATTTTGTCCCGACTGAATTGACATTTGCCACATAAATCACAAAACGGTGCCTAAGTATTTACGTAAGTACTTTCTAACGTCGAGGGGACACTAAACCTTATTGACGGCTTTCTGTCAAGTGTGTGAACTTGACTTAGAAGCTCTCAAGCCATGGAAGACCCTCGGCTTACCTAACCACTACTGCTGTTGTAGCAACATACCCATAACGTGCCTCTCAAAGAAACTAATCGCCCAGCAACCCCTCAAACCATCACTTCAGCCGAGAACTGACGGCGGCTTATATTTGCTAAACTGGCTTACCGCTAAGTACCACCGGTTAGCGAACGCCGCCCGGCCATGGACGCTCCGGAACATTAATTAAACATTGCCTATTTCCTTAGATTCAAAAAACATGCCGAGGAGATATCCGCAATTTACCACGATCGCCCGGTGCCCCCGGGCATGGAGCTGGTGCACTGGGTGGAGCACGTGGCGCGCACGAGGGGCGCGAAACATCTACGCTCCCCTGCCTCTCTGATGTCCTGGTGGGAAAAAATATTCGTGGACGTCATAGTACTAAGTTTATTAGTTGTGATTGTTATGTTATCGCTAATTAAAAAGATGGTAAAATTATTGTTTGTGTCTAAGAAGACGGTAAGTCAAAAAAATCAAAAGAAGAAGAATTAAACAAGAAGATTCATCGTGTTTTTTTCTTTCTTCCTTATGACAACCCTAGATAAATTATAAAGGATTAACACATTATTAAAAAGCGCCACGACCCGATGAAACGCGACGCGTGTTGAGTCGTATCAAATTGTATTATTTTCCATGACCAGAATCACACTGAACATCCGACGCGACGCCATGCGCACACGGGTAAGGCCGTTATTTCTTGTTCCTGATTAAGCAGTTTAAATCGTCTACATTTTAATCACTTCCAGATAAATTACTAATATTCGTAACACATTGGAAGTGATTAAAATGTAGACGATTTAAGGTGCGACCACACCGCTGCTCAATTTACGCTAACGCAGCAAAATGTATGAAGAATACGTGACGCATACGACACGTCAACGCGTATACGCAGCGTTGAGCACCGGTGTGGTCGCTCCCTTAAACAGCTAAATCAGGAACAAGAAATAACGGCCTTACCCACACACGCCACCCGAGACCAAGGTTACAATCGACAAGCGCTAACGCCAATAGAAAACTAATAAAATGTATGCGAATGACAGATGTTAACGAAAAGTGTTTCGTCGGCATCTGTCATTCCCCTACATTTTATTATTTTCTATTGGCGTTAGCGCTTGTCGATTGTAACCTTGTCTACGGCCCCTGCACGTCTATCATGCGACGGCCGCGACATATTGTGGATTTTTCTCGCACTATATCACTTGTTCTAAGTGTTCTAATAAGAAAGAGAAGGATAGTGCGAGAAAAATCGAGAGAGCTCGCGCGCCGTCGCATGATAGCCGTGCTGACGAATTTTAAGATATTTCATACTCATACATGCAAATTATTCTCATTACATCATCCTACTACCTAGGATGAATAAACTTATTATCTTCAAATACATTTTACAATATTTGTTTATTACATTGCTTCTTATGTCTAGTTTAGATTTATTATGAGTAAGTCGATATATGTAGGTAGCTGCCGGGACTCTGACAGCAGCAGCCATTTGTAACAATAAGAGAGCAGTTATATTAAAATTAGTAATAAGTCGCTAGTGTTGTTTTAGATGTTGACTTAAGTTATTATTTGGTGTAAGAAGCTAACCGAATGCACCAAACTCCACTCGCACATCAATCCACCAATTTAAATCGCTGGCCAGACCGACAAGGGCACGAACAAATCCACACACCACAGGTACAGTCGAGTCAGTTCAATTTTATTAGCTTCATATAGACATGAACGCCCATCGAATTTCAGGCTCCAGCACATGATTAAATATTCACTTTATAAGGCAGAAAAGGTTATCAATAGAAAAAATTAGAAAATAAAGACAGTTTACAACTTGAATTGTATACATGTGAAAATGGAGTAGCACAGCACGTCTATCACGCGACGGCGCGCGAGCTCTCTCGATTTTTCTCGCACTATCCGTCTCTCTCTTATTAGAATACTTAAGACATCGAATCGGGAGTATGTCGCGGCCGTCTCATGTCATGATAGACGTGCTGTTTTATTTTAGTTGCTTCCGCCTTCAAATGCAAACCTCTGGAAACCTTTCCTTTAAATTAAAATTAATAGTAATTGTACAAATAAGCACAAAACCAAGTAATAATATTCTGCACAGTATAAAAACGGTATTATCTTTTAAAATAATTATGAGGGAGGATTTTTGTAAAAATAAAGAATTACGTCATCATCATCTTGCTAGGCCTTTTTCCCATTTACTTCGGGTCGGCCTTCCCTGTTCTTTTTCTCCATTCTACACGATTGAATGCAAGGTCGGCGTTCAGGTCTCGCTGAACCGTCGTCAGCCAGTTGGTCTTCCGCGTCCTCGCTTAATTTTGATTTAAGTCATCAAAATTAAGTTACTGTTTGTAATTAGAGTGTATATATGCCATAGCTGTCATAAAGTAGGCCACTTTCAAAAAAATTGCAGATTCTGGAATCAGAGGTCTACTGTACAAATGACTTTTTCGTGGGACATATTAAGTCGAGTGGTAAATGCAAGTCGGATTGGTCAATTATCATTAATATGAATGAAATAGATGTCAATTGCATTTTGGATACGGGCAGTGATGTCATGTCTGTAAGTGTATATGACAGTCTAGAACTGAATAATGTTTTAACTAAATGTCATACTAAAATAAAATCATATAGTGGTGATGCTATTGAGGTTGTGGGTGAAAAGACCCTACTAGGCAAATTGTCACTAAATAGTAAAAGCATTAAAAAAGGAATAAAATTCATTATAGCTAATGTTGAATCACCAACTGTATTAGGGAAAGATACATGTGCAGAACTAGGTCTAGTGAAGAGAGTGTTCAGTACTGAGCCTGAACAGAGTTGCAATGTATCTTTGCCTAAAGAGAGTCACAATGTATCAGTGTCAAGTCAGTCAAATGAAACAAAATTGACAGTCTTATACTCAGTCACAGCCCAATATGTCAATGTCACAGTCTCAAAGTAAAAGCAATATGTCAAATCAATTAAATTGTAATTTAATGTCACAATCTGAAATGTCAAGTGATGATTATGTGCAAGCCTTACTTAAAAATATGACAATTTGTTTGTTAGTTTAGGATGCCTGCCTGGTGTGGCCATGCCACATTACAGTCAATACAGATATACCCCCAAAAATAGATGCCCCGAGAAAGGTGCGATTCGCCCTCTATCCCAGACTTCAGCAGGAGCTGGATAAGATGGAGCGCATGGGTGTCATCGCAAAGGTTACAAAACCAACAGAATGGTTAAGTTCTTTGATTCTCGTCGAGAAGAAGAATGGTCAATTAAGGGTATGTCTAGATCCCAGAAACTTGAATCAAGCCGTCTGTCGTAGTCACTATCCCATACCAACCGTGGACATAGTGAGATCCTCCAAGGTGACCGGTGCCAAATATTACTCCACTTTGGATGGTAATAGTGGGTTTTGGATGTGCTGTCTTGACGAAAAAAGCTCTTATCTGACAAGATTCAACAGTCCCTTTGGCAGGTACAGATTCAAGCGTTTAGCTTATGGAATTAACTGTGCGCTAGAGTATTTTCACAGAATCATGACAGAAATATTCGGTGATATACCAGGTGTATAGTGATGACTTATTAGTATCAGGCTCAACAATGAAAGAACATAATGAACGTCTAGCAATGGTCTTTGAGAAAGCACAAAAGCTTAATGTCATGTTTAATAGAGCCAAGTGTTCATTTGCAGTCAACTATTGACACACATGTCAAATATTTAGGTCATGTTTTCTCAGCACAGGGAGTGACACCTGACAATGAAAAAATCAGAGCAATGCACTAAGGACTTGCAAAGATTCTTAGGCATGATTAATTAATTAGGTCCATTTATAAATAATTTGGCAAATGAAGTAGGCCCACTTAGAGAGCTGCAAAAATAGACTATTTTCATGTGGAATGAAAATTATGAGAATTTTCAACCGTCTTTAAAAAATAATTTGTGATGTTTTGGCACTTTTTGATGTGAAAGCCCCTAAAGTAATGTCAATGGATGCAAGTAGGTAGTACAGCGGTTGGTGGAGTGCTACTCCAAAATAGACATCCTCAATATTCAATACTCAATCATTTATTGCAATATCCTATATATTTAAATGTCTTTTACAAGAGAGGTACACTCATGTTCATTGCTGACACATTGTCAAGAGCAGCGTTGGCAGAAACTAGTGAAATGAAATGAAATGAAATACGTTTATTGTGACTATAGGTACAGAAATAAGGTGTTACAATTTATAAGGTTACCAATGCTATAGCCTACCACTCTGGTGTACAATATTTTCTGTTATTATTGGCCAAGAAGAAGCGAGAATAACATACTTGTGTAAGTATAGTGATGTCAGCTCTTATGATATAAGTATAGTGTGGATGAACTTGATGATGATATTGTGGTCCATGTCAACTCACTAATAAAATCATTACCTGTGTCACTCGAGCGTCTACAGTGGTTGAAAGATGCTACTAAAGCTGATGAAGACATACAAATAATAATAAACTATTATTTTCAAGGATGGCCCAAGTCAAAATCACAAGTTACTACCACAAGTACAAGAATATTGGCAGTATAGACATGATTTGCATACAGAAGATGATCTTGTTTAGGAGCAGAAGTATTATAATACCAAAGAAGATTAGGCAAGATATTCTTAAAATTATACATATTGGCCATTTTGGGGTAGATCGTACCAAGGCATTTGCCCGAGGAAATGTGTTTTGGCCTTTCATGTCCAGTGACATTAAAAACCTGTATATAGTCTTGCCATATTATGCATAAGGCATAGAAATTCAAATCCTCCTCAGCCATTAACGTCACATAGTCTGCCTAATCTTCCATGGGAAAAACTTGGAATTGATTACATGTCTTATAAAAATAATTATTATCTGGTAGTTGAAGACTATTACTCAAACTATATTGAGGTCAGTAGTGTTAGTACGACCAGTCATAGCATTCAATAAATACCTACACTGAAACCTATATTCAGCCGACATGGCATCCCAATTGAAATCATAAGTGATAATGGTCCTCCTTTCAATTCAGTTGAATTCAAAAAATTCACCTCTGAATGGAACATAAAACATACAACTTCTAGTCCGTACCTACCAAGGTCAAATGGTTTAGTCGAGTCAGGAGTTAAGATATGTAAAAAATATTTACCAAATATGATGAGCCGGGTTCAGATCCTTATCTTGCCCTTCTCCAGTACAGGAACACTCCAAGAGGTAACCTGGCCTCACCAGCACAATTATTGATGTCACGTAGTCTCTGAACTCAATTACCTACCATTCAAAGGAATTTGTGTCCTAGATTTGAAGAACATATAGTAGAGCAGTATTACAATCAGAAAACCAGACCATTAAAGGAACTTAGAAAAGGAGAAAATGATTTATTATAAAAAAAAACCTGAATGTGTATGGGTGCCAGGAGAAGTTAAAGAAGTGTGCTCAGAGCCAAGGTCTTATGTTGTTGGTATTGGTAGTCCAGATGGGTTTGTTGGTAGGCGAAATAGATAACATATCCTGCGACCGAATACAAGGTTAGTATCACCTAAACAGGATCCTCCATCGAGTCAGCTTGCAGCGAACACCTCGCAGGTAAGACAGGGTACAGCCACACCGACTCTTTCGGCAGTATATACCAGGGCAGGTAGACTAATTAAACCACTCATACGGCTGGATTTGTAATTTATTACTTGAGCTTGCAGTTGCATATTTAGTTAATTATAACTAATTGTACTGTGTATCCAATTGTACTATGTTGTGTAAATTAGAAAAATTATTTAAAAATGTTGATAAGAGAGATGTTCATGATAACACCTGTTACATGGTTGGGAGACCTGAATCACAACTAGCAACACTTAAACACACTTCCGTCTGAATCTGAATCAATGTCATGTCATGTCGTCTTAACAGTTAATACAGTCTTTTATATAATAATGAAACATATTTCAGTTTGCTTATTTTACACAAACCTAAATATTTATTTATAACCAACACAGCAGGAACTCGCCGGAAGGAGTTGAAGATACATTCTTCAAGTTCCACCCGGTCGATGAGCGTGTCTCCGTTGAGGTATTCGCTCGTTCTCACTCGCTACGTCAAAGGAAGCCGCCTCGTAGGTATGAAGACAGCGAACCGCCAGTGCCACGATATCAAAAGGAGCCGAATAGGCTTGTAACTAAGCACCTACCAACCTAGTGCAGTTTAGCAACTATTATACTTACTAGGAAATATTTTAGGCATAGTATAGTGGTATTAAAATAATCCATGAAGTGGGAAACTAAAAAGACATACCCAAACTATCTATAATATTATTAATTTGTGTATAAATTATTGTCTATTAAACTGTAACAGAAATACTTTGCATACTTAAAAGCAAAATTAGTATTATAGGTATGCCAAGCCACAAACTTGACACAGCCCTGCGCATCGAGCGAAAGTAGGTAACGAACGCTCCTAAACCATAGTAGAAGGAGTTAACAAGTAGGCTATCTCCGGCCCAATCCGCGATATAATTACCTACCGTACTTACCTGTCTCAGGGTAGTCACTTTTAGCTAAACTTTAATTCAGTGCCTAGAAACTGGCAGGGGCCGGGAAGTTGTATTTTTTACTTGTGTTGTCTGGGTTCAGGGTTTGTGAGGTCGGTTTTACCTAAACGATGAAGAAACCTTTCACGATGAAAGAAAGAGCGACAGGCTATACCTATGTGATAGCGGGGCCAGCAGAAGGCGGCGCGAGGCGGTGATGAGCACGAGTACCTACGGTAGTTTACTGATAGTACTGTAAACCAATTTATTAGTTTAAAGCCAGGTCCTTGCCAAAGATAACACATCTCTGTATAACTAATTCAGTGATTCAATAAAGTTCAATGGTTTTCCTAACAAATACAGAAATGTATTCAAGATTCAGAGCAGTATTATTTATAAAAAAGGAGATAAAACAACCCAGCGGGACGGTGTGGGCGCGACTGTCCGCGCTTCGTCGGATTCGGTTGTCACTTGTCTGTCACCCAAACCGCTAACAAATATTTGTATACTAAGAGCTTGTGTTTACATATATATATACCAGTTAGTTTTTTTTGACAGGCGTAATGTAGGTAGTAATTTTGCACATAAAGAACAATATATTTATTTTATTCTTGATTAAAACAAACATAAAATGATACAAACACATCTATTGAATCACACATTTATTACAAAATTACAAATTAGCTACAGAAAAATACTTTCTTCGGTTTCGAATATTACGAAACGCCTTGTTATTAAACTTTAATGTGTAATATATCCGCATCCTTATAAATAACTTTTGCAAATATACTTTCGGAAAGCATAGGCAGGGCGGTGAAAAATTTAAATCTTTTATTTGTTCATAAATCGACATACCAATTTTGCAGTTTATGTGATCATTTTTAAATGTTTTTTGGAATATCTGCTCCATTCTCTTAATATTTTCTACGAAGTCGTCAGGTGGAACCACTAACAAAATCTGGTCTGTAGAATATTTTTTGTAGTGAAGGTACCTAGATTCTGCACTTAAATTGCAAACTTGCTGATTAGCGCTCAAATACGATTTAAGTAGTTCGCAATCCTCGTGACGATCCATGCATTTTTTCAACAAGGCTCCGCATACGTAAAAAAAAGCATTTTTTTCGGGAATATCAAATTCTACATAGTCTGAACGACCAATATCATGCAAAACACTATTTGACTGCAATATCTCTGGTTGGTTAATATTGATCAGGGGTGGAACGTTATTGATTTGAGTAGCGTCATTATCCGTATTTTTGTGATCACTCAAGTGCACGAGGAATTCTGTCAAATCTTCCGTACAATTGCCTTCTTTCGGTGCCCGGGCAATATTGGCAAAGAAAATTTTACGATATGCAGATATAAATTGTCTGCTGGTTGGTTTTAGAGCATTTCCATTTTTCGATCTAATTTTACCAAAAAAATTCTCAATCACGTCCTGATTAAGACGTCTTGTTAGAATGTATTGATATCCTTCTTGCTTAAGATCTTCATATAGATGCAAAATTGACTGGATTGTGATCTCAAACCCTTGAATAAATTTTATGTTTTGAGTAGCGTCTTTTCCAGTTTGGGGATCTCGTAATTTTAATGTTCGGAAAAAAATCAACATTCTATTGAAAAAATCAGTCTGTTCTTTACGCCCACAAAACGCTCTTTTGTACTTATAGCTGTCACGAAGACTCGATGAATTTAATGCGTCAAACAAATCGTTCATCAACATTATTAATTCGACGGTGTGCCTTGCTGATTCATCAATCACATTAAAATCTATGTATGTTAACAAACCAGCTGCTACAGATCTGCTTAAAAGTTGCGTCGCGTAACGAACTTTCATTTTTTCAAAGTTCATAGGGTACATATGGCTGTTAGTCAATTTATGAGCTTGTCTAAAGCTTTTTTTCTTATCATGCTCAAAGAATTCTTTTATGTGACAAAATTTTGCAACAGCGCCATTACGGAAATGAAAATCATACGCCATCAAGTTGGTACGAACCAATTTTATCAAATGTGGTGCGTCAAAAATATAATAAATTTTATGGCCATTAACAGTAAAATAAGTTTTGTTCACGCAAATCCCTCTTTCTTTAGCAGCTTTTAACAAATCTGGTCCCATATCTGAAACGCACACTCTGATTTTTAATCCGATCTCAAAGAGTTTAATTATAAGTTTATCAATCCATTTAGATATATTAGCATCGCTTGAACATTCCGATAATAAGGCGTAGCCAATTGGCTGGCTCCATTTCACAAACATACCTCTTATGATTACCACTACGGCATATTTTGCTGGTGTCGGCGATTGAACGCCATCTACTTCGTGGAAGCCTATTATTTTATCGTTTTTTATATCATAAAAGAGGTTCGTTTTTAAACTCATAGCGTCCATCACTAAAGTACAATGTTTTTCTCTCTCCGACATATTGTTAACTTTTAATTTTAGTGCTGCCATTAATTCGTCGTTTATTTGAGTAGTCATTGGAATGTATAACTTATTCAACGTAGTTCTACATGGCAGACAAATGGTTTTTTCTAATAAACGGTAAGCTTGTGGGCTGACGTAGTACAAGTTTAAGCAAAACATTTTGTAAGCGATAGTGTATCTGTTTCCTTTGCTAGCATATTTTAAGTATGTTTGAGCTTTAACAAGTTCGGCTAAGTTCTTAGATAAAAAACGATCACATAATTTATGAAAAATATCTTGTGTAGAATTTGCTGATTCATTTTCTCGTAAATGCTTTTTACAATCTAATAACTCCGATTTTAATTTCATCTTGCGTGGGGTACTTGCAGAAAGACCAGCAGTAGTTTGAGTTAGGTTTTCCGTGGTTTTAACGTCCGTTTGGCATGATGAAGTGACACTAGTTGTTTCAGTTTGACTAGAATTATTATATGAAGTTGTTATTTCCACTTGTATATGTTTATCAGTTTTTTTTAGATTAGGCAAATTCAAACTCGGCAAACAATTTTTTTTTAGTAATTTTCTAGCACTGTTTTTAATTATGTCTTCTGGGTGGAAATGGGCTTCACAAATAACATGCTTGGGTTGAGATTTATTTATCAAATCCTCGCGGTCAATTAAGCGCAGCCACTGAAGGCGTCTGAAATGAAAAACACATCCATACTATAATATTATAAATGCGAAAGTGTGTCTGTCTGTCTGTCTGTCTGTTACCTCTTCACGCTTAAACGGCTGACCCGATTGAGATGAAATTTGGTATGGAGATAGTTTGAATCCCGGGGAAGGACATAGGATAGTTTTTATCCCGGAAATCGTACCATGAGGGAGTGAAATGGGGGATGAAAGTTTGTATGGAGCTACGATATAAACGAGTTCCACGCGGACGGAGTCGCGGGCAGAAGCTAGTTTAATATACATTAGGTATCTATCACTAAAAGTGGAATAAAGTTACTAAAATATTATATAAAAACAACATCGTAAAACAACCTAAAAAACTAACGCCCGTCTCTTAGACTATAATAAGTTGTTGTTCTGTTGTTACGACTGGTTACGAGATTCGAACTTTGCTCTATTAATCTGATTCACAATTCGTCAATTATTTTAAATTACAATTTTATAACTGACAACTGTACTTAGTTACTATACCGAACCTACCTACAATATTGAGAAATCGGCATGAGTAAACGTAAATAAAGTAGGTACTAGCGGAATATCAATTAACAGATCAAAAGTACCTAATACATTCTAGTGGGAAAGTAGGCCTGCCTACTTCGTCTGTCTGTCAAAAAATTACGGAAGTACTCAATAATTTACTCGTATAAAAATAATCCGCTCTAAAAGTGTTTATCCAAATTATTATTATTCATTGTACCAACTTTAAAACATTAATAATAAAACCTTGCATCGGCGCGCATGGCCTTGACCTGCGTTGACCCCTTATCGTCGACTATCTTAATTCATGCTTAGTTAGTCCCAAAAATACACGTGATCTTGAATGGGGGGAGGGGGTAGCGTTATAATGACCAAATATCACCAAGGGGGGAGGGGCGGTGGTCAAAATTAGGCCAAATTTATGATCACATGATTACTGGACGAGCCTTATACTTAAGCTAGAATAAGTGACCTGTTTTGCTTACCTTTCCTGTTCAGTAGGTAATCTGAACAGAGACAACTCTGGAATTGAGGAATTATTTAGGCACCCAAACACACAGCAATAAGTTCTCCTGCGATAATCACTCATTTTTCATCATTTTAGCGGTACCGGTATAGCCGTGACGCGCGAACCTTGTGCGGTGTTAGCCCCGACTACTGGCGCACTGAGAAACGGGTCGAGATTTTGTTTGAGTGTGCGTGCGGCGACGCATAGATACTACGGCGCACACATACAAGCCGCGCGCGGTGCGTTTGTATGAAGATAACGTACTTGTTAATTCCTTCTACTATGGCTCAACTCACTGGCCTGTGCATGCGCGGCATAAGGCCAACGCTTAAACTAACCTATAGGTACTACATACAAATATAAAAACATAAAACAAGGAACCTAACACAACGTGCTAACAAAAAACCTTAAACTATTTACAAAACTACAACTACCTTAAAACTAACATAAAAACACACCGCCGGGCGCGCGAGCGGCACCACACCTTACGTGCGGTGATCGGTGATAACCCGATAACGTGTCCTGCGGCGCGCAGGCCACGCCCCTCGCCCGCCGTTGAGGCAGCACGAGGCGAAGCGCATGAGCGCAAGCCGAAGGCGAGTCGGCATATAGCGGCCCGACCTAGGCATGCAATTACAAATACACAAACTTAAACCTAGCGTGCAACCATGCAGTAAATTAATTGCAATCAATTATACAAAAACCCTAAAATTCTAACATGCAAAAATATATACAAACAGTAAAGCAAACATGCACAAATGCAAAATGAAACAGATATTTACAATAAAATGACTGACATGCAAGATTTAGAAACTAATAATATATACAACAAGTATATACAATAGTATATACAACCACCTAACATTAAAACTTAACACCAAAATATATAAACATATATAAATTTACCTGTCCATTACGGAGCGTTGAGGGATCAGGTTCTTGAAAAGCTTTGCGTGCGCAAGCAGAGTTTTCATGGTCTCCGCCTGGTTACCAGCGGCGGCTCGAAGCTCCGCCGCCACCACAGACACCTCATCAGTCTATGAGCTCGGCGACCTTCAGCACGTAATTCAGGTCAGCGAGCGCAGCACCGCCCGACTGCACGGACGCCCGGGCAAGGTTAACAGTCGGAGCCGACCCCGACCGCACGATTATAAGTCTAGTCCTTCTTAGGCCCAGAACCAGTAGCGGCAGGGCTAGGGGTCCTCGCAGCCGGAGCCGCCTTACTCTTGCGGCCCAGGCCAGGGAACTCCCGGCCATTCAGATCCTCAGGCAGGCGGTCTCTCTGAGATCTCGCCTGCTGTGAGGGCTGGGACCTAATAACCCGCTCAATCTTGGGGGCGCTAGGACACCCCCTATAACTCGCTACATGAGCCCCACTGCAGTTATAGCACTTGGGCGGGAGCTCCGAGTCCTTTGGCCGCGGACATGCCCGCGACTCGTGACCCTCCGCGCACCGCACACAATTCGGGTCCATGTGGCAGTGCCGAGAGCCGTAACCGAACAACTGGCAATTAAAACACTGCGGCATCTGAACCTCCATCCCCTCCTCCTCCGCCACCACCACCGGCGGACTGACCGCCACGCCCGATGGCCCTATATTTATACAATAATAATCATGATCATGCTCGACGGCGCCAGCAACGACGGCAACAGGGGCGGACACCATTGCCGCCTCCTCATCACCCCCACCGCTGGCCTTCGCCCTCTTGGGGACCTCTGCAACCGAGACCGGAGTAGGCTCACGGTCTGCGTAAACCTTTTCGCTGCCGGTAGGCGACGCGAGGGGCGATATATTTGCCTCCGCCCTACGACGCTTCTGACTACTAGGGGGTCATCGTCCACCTGAAGAGGACTAAATCTATTAGCCGACAATGGTGGCCGCACCTCAGGCTCGTGAGCCGGCGAGGCGGGCGGGCTACTGAACACGATGGGCTTAGGCCGGGGACAAACATTAGGTGTAATGGGGGGCGACAGCTCCTCAGGGAAAAGGCTGTCCTGGGTGAGGGCCAGGGCAAACAGAGAACGCAAAAACCCGTCTTCCTTGTCCTTCAATCAGTCTATGAAGACTTTATATTTTTCCTCCACCATAGTGAGAAAAATATATAAACAAAAACCTTACCTTAGGGTGGTTGAGCCGTGCTTAGTTAGGTATTGGCAATTAGTTGAGGGCCCCTTCGGGGCCCAACTTAGAAAGACAGGTAGGAAAAAAAAAGAAATAATAATAACTTGTGTCATTTATTTAATAAACCTGATTACCACTACACGTTTAACTGCGAAGATTATAAAATCTCCTTTGCTGCAAATGGTTCTTGTTAACGGCAACACCAGTGTTTACATTCTTTCTGTGGGATTATTAATCCATACTATATACTATACTATATACTATAATATTGTACATGTGAAAGTGTGTCTGTCTGTCTGTTGTCTGTGTGTCCTCTTCACGCTTAAACCGCTGAACCGATTGAGATGAAATTTGGTATGAAGATGGTTTGAATCCCGGGGCAGGACATGGGATAGTTTTTATCCCGAAAACCATCCCTGGAGGAGGTGAAATTGGGGATGAAAGTTTGTATGGTGCAACGATATAAACGAGTTCCACGCGGACGGAGTCGCGCGCAGAAGCTAGTTAGACTATAATCACGGGCAGAAATGACGCGGCAGACTGAGGGCCTACCGCGAAACGAAAACGAACTTCATTTGTGTATCTCCGTCTCTGTCGCACTTGCCGGTTCGAGCGATAGAGAAGGAGATACACGAACGAAGTTCGTTTTCGTTTCGCGGTAGCCCCACTGCTTTCATTCCGCCTATAGGAGACGCTACACGGGTCGATATCGACAGGACTGAATGCCGGCCGACGTGTGATTCGGCCCGTGCCGATACCTGTCGGAAGCACGGCGCCCAACCAAATCAAGGTCACTCCATACTAGATTATCTGTGACCTTGCTTGGCCGACCGCCGATATCGGCCCGTGTAGCATCTCCTTTTTTCGTAAGTGTGGCAATAATAATTTACTCTATGCCAAATGTCAATAAAAAAAAGTTGGCTGAACTGTCAAGGGAAGGAAAGTTATCGAAATATTTTTACATTTTTATCCTCTCAAGAAGAATATACTAGTTTCAAGTTTGATTAATGAACGATTTTGTTTATTTGTTCCAATATTGTGTTTGCTGTACAATGTAATCGATACGCTAAACGAACTGGTCTATTTGTGGTTATTTCTAAGCATTAGAACAGTCAATAAATACTACTCCAGTGTACTCTCTCCGTACTTATTCTCGTACAATAATAGTAGCCACTATTTTCGTACTTTGGTGTATGAAAATGTGTGATACAAGCTCCGATATTGAAAGTATTGATGAGACTTTATCCGACATACGTGATGCAGCGGTCAACGATTCTAATCACCCACTACAGGGAAAGACTAGAAAAGTTTATGACAAGATTTACCAAGATTTTATGAACTGGAAAACATTAAATAATAGACAGTCCTTTAAGGAGAAGGTGCTATTAGAATACTTTGTTGAACTATCGGAAAAGTATAAATCATCAACATTGTCTACAAACTTCTCCATTCTGAAAAATACTTTGAGTCAGAATCATAATGTGGATATTACGAAATACCATAAAGTGATTGCTCTCCTAAAACGTAAAGCCCAAGGCTATACAGGGAGGAAGTCTAAGACGTTTTCTCCTGAAGATATAAATAAGTTCTTGAGAGAAGCAGATGATGATGAATATCTGTGTGCAAAGGTAACCATTATTTTGTTGTGAGGTTACTGCTCAGGGTTGTTTTGCCTGGGCAGTACTAGTAGGACCCGTGTGGTGTCGGGTTAGAATTTCACCACCCCCTTTCTTCCCGTGGGTGTCGTAAAACTTGTAAAAGTCGACTAAGGGACCACGGCTGAAGTGTGTTTTGGGCGATGGGCTAGCAACCTATCACTGCAATATCACATTCTGTTCAATCTTTTATACCCACATTTATGCTAAAAGTGGCGCTGGAACATATGTTTCATGTGCTCTGCCTACCCCTTTTGGGAATAAAGGCGTCAATGTATGTATATGTATGTAGTAGTCGTATGAATACAAACATTATTTTCATTGGTAGAAATGGCAACAAATTTGCCTTATGTATGTAAAAGATTTGTGTTTTTGCAATATGAAAAAAATACTTGCATCCCAATTAACCACTCAAAGCCTAGTGCCTTGACATTCATGTCCCCAACTTCATTAACTTACTACTACACTAGTGTACCAGTCTGTAGTTGCCTGAATGTGTTCAATTAACTTTATGTTACAGGTTGCCCTGATATTTGGTATTGTGGGTGGATGCCGGAGGCAGGAATTATACAAACTTCGGTTTAAAGATGTAGATGTCCTACCATCAAAGATTCTCATTAAAGTTGAGAATACTAAAACAAAGGTAGACCGCTTATTCACTCTTACAGGTGATTATTATGTAATTTGCAAAAAATACATCAGACTGCGACCTAATCCCTGCAGCTGCACTACATTCTTTATACAATACAAGTCTGGCAAGTGCTTTCCGCAGAGTATTGGTATTAACCAATTTGGGAACCTAGGAAAGACTATTGCCAAATTTTTAGGACTTAAAAATCCAGAGTTGTACACAGGGCACTGCTTCAAAAGGACAGCAGCCACAATACTAGTTGATACTGATGGAGACATATTACCTTTCCGAGGGCACATTAGATATAAGACTGCACAAGTAACAGAAACAGAAAGTGACATAAATAAGTTAAATAACTCGATAGAAAGTTCAGTTGAGAACAAAAGTATTGAAAATATAAATAAGACTAGCACAACTGTATTAGAAGATTGTCCGAACAATACCATAGAAAGCATTATGAAAGAGCTAAATTGTCCAAACTCCTTGGAAAATGAGAACATGGGATATATAAATGTAGATGTTCCAATTCCAAATATAACAGAAAACATAGATGCATCACTGGACAGCAAGGATGAAGTGTGGAATCAATTGAAGATTTCCTTTTCAAAAGAAAGTAATAATGTCAATACAACTCCAGGGACAAGTGTATTAGAAGACTATCTGGATGACTCAATGGATAGCGAAGATCAAGCGAGAAACCAAAATCAAAATCCTTTAGAGGATAACACTGATAAAGTTGTAAATATAAATATACCAAGCACATCCAACAACTTGCAACAGGCATTTAGTACTTTGGTGTGTTTTAATAATTGCAGTATTCAGAATGTTAATGTAAATAATTATAATAAATAGAAATGTACCTAAATAAGGTTTTTTAGTTACAAATTAAAGGAAAAATTAAGAGGACCAGGAGGAGGAGGAGAATCTATGTCTGTATAAATTTAAATTATTTAAGCTGTCAACTTAAATAACTTCAGTGGTATCAAAGTAATTCATCCAAAAAGCGACTACCGTCGAGGCTACAAAATTCAAAATCTAATAAATAACATTTTTCAAAGTTGACAGAGTTGCATCGGTTACCCGGCCAAAACCCCCCAACAATAAAATAAACTAAAAACCAACAAATAATATTTTAAACCTATTATAATTATTATCGTCACATACATTATGTAAGTTCAAATATTTTTATTTTCCAAGCGTCGTCGCGTCGGGGGACTGTCGCGTCGGGGGACCGTCGCGTCGTGGGACCGTCGGGCGACTAAAGCGGTCCCCCGACGCGACGACGCTTGGAAAATAACAATATTTGAACTTACATAATATATGTGAGGATAATAATTATTCAGCTTATTTTTTGTCTCCGGGGTTTTAAAAAAAAATGTTTTCTTAATTGATGACCTTCAAACGGCTGATCAGGTCATGGTTATCTTACCATATACTTTCAATATCATTGAAGTAACATGGTACCAAATTTTGAATCGATAGGATATATGGAAGGAAGTCAGATCCCCTCATCAACTAGATTAGTCCAATATCTCAAAAACGGCTGAACAGATTTTCATGAAACATAGCTGAGAACACTCGGGATAAAATTATCTATGGCACAAAAAAAACTAAGCGAAAATCGGTTCATCCGTTTGGGAGCTACGATACCACAGACAGATACACAGACACGTTAAACTTATATAACACCCCTCTCTTTGCGTCGGGGGTTAAAAAAAGCGAGCTAGCACGGCTATCACAAGCTTTCTAATAAGAGAAAGACGGATGGTGCGAGAAAAATCGAGAGAGCTCGCGCGCCGTCTTATAGGTACTGCAGCGTGAACGTGCAGAAGTCGCTTTAACGGCTCCTGTTTAAGGTTACGGCAGTTGGTGTAATTCCGCGCCATCTAGTAATCTAATGCTGAAGCTCGGAAGTTAGATTACAGCGCTAGTCGTGCTGTTGACTGGCCGCAGTTTTTCCGCGTTTGTTATGGTTTCAAGGGTTGCTCATAGAGGGCGTACTCGTCGTGCCGTTCATATGTTTCTCCCTTTATACACAACTTCGCATATGGCCTTTCCTGGTCTGATTCTGTCTGGTTAGAAGTTTTTAAGAATGAAATTTAAGTTTTATTTATTTAAAATTTGAATTGGTTTTTAGAAGATTCTTGTCCTAGTCTGTCAGATTGTCAAAAACAGTTTATTGAGGAAGCAATCACGATTGAGAAGCGGAAGAGTTGACTTCGTTTGTGGATAGTCCTCTTTTAAAGAAAGAAGTTTGTTGATGCTTTTTGCCTCAAGAGCCTTCCGTACCGCAAGTGCTCAGTTAATTTCCCAGCCCAAGGTTATCGCTGGGGTGATCAATTGTCGATGCTATAAGAGCATTCCGGGCCGCAAGCTGCCCTGTTCATTTGCCAGCTCAAGGTTGTTGTTGGAGCGGTCTGATGGAGGAGTTGTACCTATAAACTAACGAAAAGCCGGATGTCTCATTAGCAATCTGGGTAAGCTGGGTTTTTTTTAGTTTCACGATCTATTAGCTTTTAATCTAACCAATGGTGTAGTAGACTTCACGTATCCTATATTTATTTCGTAGCTCCCGGGTTCGGAGCATGAGAGCCGTGTCACGTGAAGCGGAACGTCTGCTCCCGCTTTCAGTAGAACGAGTTCTGTGGAAGCATTCGAACGGTGGATCTCGCAGTGGAAGTGGAACCTTTTTTTCCTGGAAACCGCAGTCCAAGCTCTCGCCTAACGTCTGTAGATGACGTTTTCTTATGTGGTAGGCCCTTGCTATGCGATTTATGTAGTAGCTAGACTCCCCGTTAATTAACTTACCACCAGGCGTCATATTGCGAATGTTATAGCTCAAGTTTTGCTCGGGATTGCGATCATCGTTAACTTCTCCCTAAATTTAGAAAGGCAGTTTGAACGCCAACGTCTTGTATTTATTCGGTTACCTCTTAGGCCTTCATTCATCCACCTATCGCGTCACATTTTTATCATGCCATCATCACCCTCACCTCCCATCGTACATTTGGTTAGCATGACCCTTTTTTATAATTGATCTACTTTACTAACGAGCTTTACTTTTGCGGTCCAAACTAACGGCATTTGGTTTACGTGTGGGCAAATAGTTCTGTTTAAGGCTTGTATACCCGCTAAAGTCCTTGAGCGTATGGGCGGAGCCTCGACCCTCTCCCCGCGCAAGTCGCACAACCCGCCGTCGTTTATTAAGCGTTACATAGATTAAGTTACAGACGCGTCATCGCGCATCGTTACCAATGCAAGGGTGGACGTGGGTGGGTGACATTTGTCATGCTTAATTAAAACGTGATATTTGTCATACATAAATTAAATAATTGATTAAGTTAAAAATATGTCCCT
The DNA here is from genome assembly GCA_947049275.1 of Epinotia bilunana. Taxonomy (NCBI): domain Eukaryota; kingdom Metazoa; phylum Arthropoda; class Insecta; order Lepidoptera; family Tortricidae; genus Epinotia; species Epinotia bilunana. The sequence goes on from OX346253.1 coordinate 7,474,430, forward strand.
ACTATTATAATACTATTTACTTACGATTAGTGTAGTTCCGTCAGCACGGCTAGCACGAGACGGCCGCGACATACACTCGATTTTTCTCGCACTATCGGTCTCTCTCTTATTAGAACATTAGGAAAGAGAGGTATAGTGTGAGAAAAATCGAGAGTATGTCGCGGCCGTCTCGTGCTAGCCGTGCTAGTGAAAACTAAATTCGTTCGAATAACTCTCATTGTCGCTCGAACTAGCAAGCGCGACAGAGAGGGAGATACACGAACGAGGTTCGGTTTCGTTTCGCGGTAGGCCCTCAGCACGCCTAGCACTAGACGGCCGCGACATACTTTCGATTTTTCTCGCACTATACCTCTGTTACTAAATATTCCAATAAGAGAGAGACGGATAGTGCGAAAAAATATTAAGGGTAATAATAATAATCCATACCTACTGTTGCCCTTAGGCTATTTTTTAATGTCGCTATTAATAGGGGCCCATCTAGCAGTTAGCGAGTCACCGTCTGCCAGAGATAAAATGTGAAACAGTTTTATTGGGCAGGCGTCCGATGTTTCATCCAATAGCCCAGCTACTAGTCCATCATTTTCACCCAATAACCCGTTTTATTTAGATTCCATCAACTAGCAATAGACTTTTACACCCCAGCGGGTGCTGTTTCTGTGTGCGTCCCATGACACGGGCAGAGACAGCATCCGCTTGGTGTACTCCTTGCATTTCATTAAATTGTCAAAAGGGCCTCTACGTGTTGGCTCAGAGCTCCACGCACGCCTCCCAAAGGTCCGGGACATCATTGTCCCGTGAGCGGGAAAGACATATAATCCATACTATCCATACTTCCATATCCATACTCCATACTAATATTATAAATGCGAAAGTGTGTCTTTCTGTCCGTTACCTTTTGTGTAAGTGTAAGGTTGTTAAGTTTTAAACTAATTTTCAGTATATTTATTACGTTCTACTTCCTTGATTTGATGATGATGGCGTGTACAGTCAGCATAATATAGTTAGTAGCATCCAAAGTAGCCAAATATATCGTAACACATTCCTTACTCCTACTTATAGTAACAAAGACTATTTCGATGAATGTACGTTCCGATATATTTGGCTAACTTGGCTGCTACTAACTATATTATGCTGACTGTACAGAAATCGGCCTCGGGTAAATATATATATATATACTTATAGATTAGTTGTACGTTAACCATACTTTGTTTCATATCAAATAATAACTCTGTATCGAACTTGGAGTTGGCATGCAACCCATAGGTAGGTACTTACAATATTTGCCAAGCCCACTATTTTTATTAGAACTTATTCTATTAACACTTGACAGTCATTAATACGCGCAGATAAAACAATATTGTTTCTATAATTGTTCATGCTCCTAAGCAATAGATATTGTAAATATATTTACTAATAAAATGTCTGGTTTTAGCGATTTCCCAATTTTGATACTGTTTAGATATTTGATACTTTGATAGAATAGGTATTTACTTATTCTTTTTCCTCTTGTAAAATTTCTTGATATTACGTATTTTCCTCCTGCGCTTATTTAACCCCAAAGACCAAAAATAATTATTGAAAAATTTGTGAGACCTAAGCTAAGACGTACTGACTCTAGTATCGTAAGTTTGTATGTTACTAACAATCTATGGGCAAACTGGCCTGAAATATAGAATTTATTATTATTATTATTATTTCCCATCTTGAACTAAAAACAAAATCTAAACTATACCTACGTAAATGTTAATTAGGTACAAACGCCAACACAGTTAACTGACCATCCTGTATTTATACAAGAACCTTATTACAATGCACATAAAGTGCACGGATGGTCAGTTAGCTGTCTTGTCTATAGTACCTACTACTTTACAAACCACGAAATAGATTGTCCACTCTATGCAACAAAATGATCTGTCACTAAAAACTAAACTATACGCATATGTTTATTAGTTACCTACTGTACGAATCACAAAACGGATTGTCCACTCTATGCAACAAATATAGTCCACAATTTCCACAAATATTTAAAAATTTCGGCGCAGCGCAAAGTGACACAGGTCCGTCATGCAACGTGTCTCGTCCCGCACTGACCGTATGGACGAAAACGGGGAGGCGTAGGAACTTTGGCGGAATATTTCAGAAAACGAGATAAATTTTTAAGAAAATAAAGAAAGTAAGAAAATGATGCCCTTGTTCATTATTTTATGAAGAAAGTTATAAAATTTCATATTATTCTGATAAAAAATGGAGCAGTAAAATGGTTACAAGTGAAAAAATAGGGGTGACTTTAGATTTCTTTTTCTCTAATTTTTATTGTTAAAATGGATTTCTACGAAAACTATGACCCGTCGCATATCTTGCAGATTATGATATATTTTTTCCGACAACAAAAATGTTACGTTATAATGTATAAAACGGTTACAAAACAACTCATTTTCACGAAAATTTCGAATGTGGAGCCTTAAGTTATCTGGCGGTAGCCGTTTACCTGTGAATCCAGGCAATTTCGAAACATCCGTGTGGCTTTGCCTTATTTTTCTGTTCGCGGATCTGGTTGTTCTGTAATCTTAGAATGTGAACTTGTGACCTAATAATGCTTTAATTTACCGGCTTGGACTTCCTGTTTGAAGGTCGGATCTTGTTTTATCAAGCGTTTAGGATACAAAATGAATAAATTGCTATCGTGATCTTGTGTTTAATTTTTTTATTTAATTTAACACTAAGTATCTTCTAAGTCTATTATTGTAAATCTTGTGTAGATGCAGACTTGTTAATAGTACATTGTGATACAAGTGAGGTATGTTGATAATTACATCAGAGGCGGAATTATCACGCGAACCGCAGGTGAGCGTGATAAGAGAGCCGAGGATTGTAATTATCAAAGCTCACGCGTTTCATACGACGTTTTTCAACACATTTTGCGAGGAAAAAATCCTTTTCATAAGATGAAAATTTGATAGGCCTGTCAAGTTATTTTCTTTACTTATTGATGTCAACAGGTTTTTACTCACATGTTGTATATCGTCAAGAATTTCTAGTGGCGTCCATTCTTTTTATCACTTTTCTAGTCACCACGAATCAACATTTTTGTTAATAACCCAACACGCATTACCAATGTTTACAAATATCAGTGAAATAACCTATAATGGCGCGCATAAATTTTTTTTGCGCAGTGCGCGCGCATTAGATGAAATCTCTAAACAGCCAATACAAAATGAAATAAATAATTTCGTTTTAAAATGTTCTTTATTAATTCATGTAAAATGTTATTAAAAGTGAATAGTTTTACTAAATTAACCGTTTCTATATCATATCCAAAAAGAAATAGTCAATTAATTAACAAAAAGGATTTAATTTGTTTAGTCGGGTAAGAATCCATTTGCCGAGAATTAAAAAAAAAGCTGTACATTCTGTACAACCCGGTTAGTTTAAGAATGCACCGTGTGCATGCATACATCTTGCTGCAAGGTGCCAACGTGACTTAATCGGGATATAACCACAACACACAAGTATCGTAATGTTATTAAACACGCGTGTTTAATATCCAGGATTATGAGCCTAAAAGCGACACAATAAGAGGTACGTTACGAGCAATTGTGTTGAAAAGACTTTTACAGTACATATGGTGCTACTTTCCCGCACTAGTGCGGAAAGAGCACTTTTCGTGCATATGTCGAAACTTTAAAGAGCCATATGTACAGTAAAACGTGGTACGATACACGTGCGAATTTCCTATTTTTGGCACTTGTAACGTAAATTTATCTATTTACCTTGCAATTTGTCACACCAAGAGCTGACAGATGCATCAATCGTTTGTGTGGGACAGCAATTCATATCATTATTTATAGCTATTAGCTCCGTTTCTGTTAGTTATGAAACATTGCATCGTTTGTGTAATGAGGATGGTGCATTCAGCACGGCTATCACAAGACGGCGAAGCTCGCTCTCGATTTTTCTCGCACTATACCTCTCTTTCTAAGTTTTCTAATAAGAGAGAGACGGATAGTGCGAGAAATCGAGAGAACCGCCTTGTGACAGCCGTGCAGGCGGTCCATCCAGTATGGTAGTCCGCCGCGTGATGCAAGCTATAAGACAGAGAGAGATAGGAAAATGGTTTTTCAGGACGCCGTGCAGTGCAGCCAGCAACTATCCGGACCACACAGCCCAAAATTATACGGCGGAGTCGGCGGACTGCTATGCTCGACCGTGGGAATGCGCCTTATTGATTGAAATTTTTCGACTGGCAACATTCACAACATTGCTGCGGGCTATTTGTTTTGTTTATGTTGGATTTTGACGTTTGCAAAGTATAATAATACAATATAGTATAGTAACTATCGAAATAGTGTTGAGTTCACTAAATATATCCTTGGTTTTGAAAATTTTGGGCAAGGATATGTGTGATACAACTTCTGACAATGATACTGATATTGAAGAGACTTCATCGGACACTCGAGGGGCAGTCGCTAACATCGTTGTACCGGAAAGATCAAAGAATGCATATCTTAAAGCTTACACAAAATTTATAAAGTGGAAAATCGCTAAAAACAACCAATCTTTCAATGAGGAATTGCTACTAGCATACTTCATAGAATTGTCTGACAAATTTAAACCATCATCCTTATGGACGCTTTACTCTATGCTCAAGTCTACTTTGAATCTAAACAATGAAGTGGATATTTCGAAATACTCTAGGCTCCTAGATTTCTTAAAACGAAACGCACAGGGATGTCAGGAAGTGAAGAAATCTAAGACGTTTACACCTGATGAAATAAATAAATTCTTGAAAGAAGCACATAATTACGATCATCTGATGGAAAAGGTAAATTGAAAAATGATCTTGCATACTTATACTTACTAATTTGATCACCGCTAAAGTACGACTAGGACAAACAAAGATTACATTTCTTCCTTTCTTCAGCAATTTTGCAAAGTCTATTATTCAATAAGTAGTAGGATATATTATTTGTGAAGATTTACATGTAAGTACAAATACCATATACCTTCAGTAACTACTGTTGTAATTTCAGGTTGTTCTCATATTTGGCATTGTAGGTGCATGCCGGAGATATGAACTATATAATCTTCTGTTTACGGATGTGGAAGTACACGTAAACAAAATTCTCGTAAAAATATGCAACACAGTCAGGTCAACACGCACAAACATGACTTATCGAGTATTTACTGTCACAGGTACCTATTTTGAACTTTGTAAAAAATACATCAGCCTGCGGCCTCATCCCTGCAAAATTACCACCTTTTTCCTACAATACAGATCTGGCAAATGCAGAGAACACCCTGTTGGTATCAATCAGCTTGGAAATGTAAGCAAATTGATAGCCAGATATTTAGAACTACCTGAACCAGATTGCTATACCGGGCATTGCTTCCGAAGGACGTCTACAAAACTACTAGTTTATCCTGAAGGAGATACTATTACTTTGAAAGAGCATAGTTATGGTTTGAGGACCACAAGCCTGCCAGAACCAGGCGGCAATGGTTCAATGGAACAGTCCCATAACAAGACCAAAGGGGGACCCAGAAATGACACTAGCACAAGTGGTATAGAAGACTATTCAAGCAACTTATTAAAAGAAATCAATGTGGAAGAGTCAAATCAATTTCTCAATTCTTTTGAGAACCAAGATATTGAATGTGTAAATATAAACATTCCTGATGGAACAGTTTCTGACAGCTACACAAGTGATTCTATGGACAGCAAAGGCCAAGTTTGGAATGACATTCAGAATACTGTCATAAGCAAGAAAAAAATTGTCAATATAAATACTTCACCGAGTGCCTCAGATTATAATCTAATTGGAGAGTCTGTTGCGAACAATACTAATAAAGTAGTAAATATAAACATACCTGATACATCTGCAAATAGTAACTTACAAGAAAATGTTAACGCTCTAGTCCGTTTCAACAATTGCAAGATTCAATATGTGAATATTAATTATACAAAATGATCCAGATTAATCTGTTACTTAAAATACTTATAGTACACCATATTAATTATAATATGTTATCTATGTTATATCTATGTTCAACATAGAGGAATTATACTGAAATCACTTGGAGGTTCCAACAATGCATAGCCCTTGAAATATTAGCCGGGTCTACACCGGACGCATGCTTCGGCCGAGCACGCCTCGCCCGAGCGTGCGCGTTCAGTTTAAGCTGCGTACGAATCAGAGCAGCCTCGGGTTGAGGCACGCACGGCTCACCTATTTCGCTCAAATTCGTACGCGCTCACTTGCTGTGCGCGAGCAACCCGCGAGCGGCGCGCGGCGAGCCGTCTAGAGGCGGTCTTTTGCCCGTGCTCAAAGGCGCCTCAGTGTGCGTGCCTCGCGTAATTTGGACGTGTATCTGAGCTTGCCGCAGGCAGAGCGACACGTTCTGACTTGTTTTTGGGGAAGGCGCGTATGAATTTGAGCAAGTGTACTAACCGTGTATGTGTAATCGAGTTAGTTCGTAAATTGATTACTATAATTCGGTGAAATATGATAAAAGCAGCCGCGGCTGTCATCGTGTCCGGCGCCATTTTGAACGACGCACAACGTCGGCTCGCCGCGAGCACGCTGCCTCGCGCGCGCATGTTTATGTGCAACAGTTTGGCTCGCGAGCAGCGCGCCGCGCGGGGCGAGCATGCCTCAGGCTGAGCCGCTCAAATTCGTACGCAGCTTTAGACGTGCCTCGGCGAGCCACGCCTCTTCCGAGACATGCTACCGAGCATCCGCATGCCTCGGCCAAGCACGCTTCGCCCTAGCGTGCGCGATCAGTATAGCCGTGCCTTGTGCGAGGCGTGCGTCCAGTGTAGACACGGCTATTAACAAGGAGAATGCTTCTAGCAACGTGCCTAAGGCGTGAACAGAGACGGACGCGATAAAGAAGCCAAGAAACGTTGGACCTTATTCGATTGTATTAAGGTCTACAATCGTTTGAAGCGGCATCATGCCTGTGTAAATCAGGTGTCTCTGTATAAAACAGGTTATGAAATGCAAGTATGAAAAATATACTGAAGTAGCTTATGATTGAAATGCCTTTATTCAGTTTTCTGTGCATCCTTAATCTAATTCTTGTTTCTCCTAAACAAGCGCTTCATTATAATTATTAAAAAGGTGGGTATCAAAATTATAGCTGCCAAGATGTCAAGACGCGCACCACGTGCTCCACCCAGTGGAGCAGCTCCGCGCCCGGGGGCACCGGCCGGTCGTGCGCGCGAAGCGATACTTCTTTGGCTGTGTTACGATAACCGTGGAGAGTAATATAAGGTAGGTTACATTATAATATATATCTGGGGGTGTAGTAGGTTTTTATTTTATTTTGTGGTGTACCGGCCAGTGGCTCGTGTCACGCTCATGACCAATAAAAAACCAGCCAAGTGCGAGTCGGACTCGCGCACGAAGGTTTCCGTAACATTATCTATAAAAACGGCAAAAAAATAACGTTTGTTGTATGGAAGTCCCCTTAAATATTTTTTTATTTTATTTGTTACAGTGGCAACAGAAATACATCATCTGTAAAGTAAAGTAAAAATAATTTATTTTGCGTAAAACGTGGTACAGAAGATGGTATACATATATCACAGAGAAACACACATTTCACCAGCACCTGGCCTGGCATGCAAAAATTTGAATATAACTAATAAAATATAAATTAATCATAATGGATGTACACAATAAATACGAGTATAATTTCAATTAAAATTCCATTAATTAAGTCTTAATACAAATTTCAAGTTATATAATAATCAAAGTAATCATTCACAGAATAAAATGATTCCTGTATTAAAAAAAATCTAAGTCTTGATTTAAATATGTTAAATAGAAATTCTGACACCTATTATAAATAGATATCAATTGCCATACAATATGCGTTCTTGCCATATAATTGAGTCTTTTTAGGCGGAATAGCAAGACTATTTGGGTACCTCGTATTAAATGTGCATATGTCACTTTTTGTTGAAAATTCTGGATGAAGTTTAACAAATACACAAATTTATGTATGCAACATATACATAACATGCACAGTTAATATTTTTAATTCTCTAAATAAAGGCTTACAGGATGTGAGAATATCCAAGTTGTAGATAGCTCTGATGCATTGTTTTTGCGATATTAGCACTCGTTTTGCATGCCTTGAATTACCCCAAAGAAGGATGGCATATCTCAGAATGGAACCAACATACCCGTGGTATGCCTGTTTCTTTTGAGCTAACTTGCAAGTTTCCATAAAGCATATGCAAACGAGTTAATTTTATTGCATAATTTATTAGTGTGATCCCTCCAAGAACATTCATCGTACAGCCATATGCCTAAAAATTTCGTGTTACAGGATTCTGTTAAGGTCTGGTCTTCAAAGGTTACATTTAGTGGGCGTTTATTGCCATTTCTATTTACAAATTGTATGTAGTCTTATCAATATTTACATTCAAATTATTTCTACTTAACCATGTTATAATATCAGCAATTGACATATTTATGTCAATATTATAAGATCTAGCATCACTACATGGTATAACAATGGATAGATCGTCGGCAAAAAGAGTACAGAGGGCCTACCGCGAAACGAACCCCCCCCCCCCCCTCTCCCTGTCGTTCGAACCAGCAAGTGCAACAGAGACGGAGATACACAAACGAAGTTCGTTTTCATTTCGCGGTAGGCCCTCAGGCAGAGTTACATACATTTGGTAGATCGTTAACGTATAATAAAAATAAAAGGGGCCCATAATACTCCCTTGTGGTACTCTGACTCCGTTTATTTTAGTGGAAGACTTATAAGCAACCACGGTATTAGAAGGATCAATTTGAGTTATTTCCACAAATTGTGTGTGACAGCTTCAACTGTCTAACTGTCAAGGTTCATGAGATACAGCCTGGTGACAGACGGAGGACGGACGGATGGACAGCGCAGCGGAGCCAAACTAGCGCGGTACGGTTTCTCAGAAAGCATTGTCACCAGATGGCAGCACTGTGGCGAGAGGTTATTTTGACAGCCGGCGGCCGATCGTAAAATCCAAAATAGAAGTAGGCAAATGAAAAAAAAGGAGTGCGGACTGATAATCTCTAGCGAGTCGACGCCACCCCGCTGCGCGGGGTGTCTATTTCTGGTCTGAGGGACGACAAGTGAACCCTAACCTAACCGACCTAAGACAGAGTTCGCTTATGACAAGCCATTTTTGTCCGCCCTGATTATTGGCTCCCAATAAACACGGCCGCCATCGCATACGCAGCGCCATCAGTGGCCAAGAAAGAAACTATTTTACGATGTGCCCGGTATAGAGCTAGGAATATCGACAAATGCGTTGCTATAATCGATCTGCCGTATTGCTTATCAGGCACATCGTGATAAGCCTGGCCAACTTTTAGGCATATCATGAAATAGCGGCGTTTCACGATATGCCTAGGAATTTCGTGATCTGGCGGATTTTACGATCGGCCGCCGACATATAGACTACCAATAATATGCAAATACTAAGTATAAAATACCGTTCTAAAACATAATTATACATTCTGTTTCTACTGCTGTTGTAAGTGTTATTACGAAATTGTAACACCAATGTATTTGGTACCTATACCCGTAAAGTACCAGGCCAGAATATATGTTTTTCTCAAACATATGCAATTACGTGCGTTATAACAAGCTTCAAAGTATCACGTTTCGGGCGGAACTATTCGAAAGAACTGTTAAGGAATTTCATACAAAACTGAAAGCCTAGGCCGATTTTTTTTTTAATTTTCATTCCACAATTTGTGGCACAGCATTACAGCGTTCAGCCATGAAGATTGGTTTGATTTCTTGGAGCTTTTTTAGGGTTCCGTACCCAAAGGGTAAAAACGTGACCCTATTACTAAGACTTCGCTGTCCGCCCGTCTGTCTGTCACCAGGCTGTATCTCATGAACCGCGATAGCTAGAGTTGAAATTTTCACAGATCATGTATTTCTGTTGCCGCTATTACAACAAGTACTAAAAACAAAATAAAACAAATATTTAAGGGGGGCTCCCATACAAAAAATTTTTTTTCAGTCTGTATCTCAAGAACCGCGATAGCTAGATAGTTGTAGTTTTCACAAATTATGTATTTCTGTTGCTGCTATAACAACAAATACTAAAAACAAAATAAAATAAATATTTAAGGGGGGCTCCCATACAACAAAGGTATTTTTTTACTGTTTTTATAGATAATGGCACGGAACCCTTCGTGCGCGAGTCCTACTCGCACTTGGCCGGTTTTTTTATATATTTCACTGCATGTTTCAGAAAAGTACTATTCATGCCTGGCCGTGAAAAGGGACCCTTCGTATCTTCTTTCCCGGCGTCTGTCTACTAATATGAAATAGCCCCAAAAACCCATACTTAAATATATTGACACATATATTGTCATCACTGTCACTGGCACCCCTGCTTGGCACCGCTGCAAATATGATTGATGTTCGGTTACTAAGTAGTAATAACTATGTTAAATATATATTTTTGCACTGCGCTTTCGCTTACAAGTATTTATTACTTGCTTGTCAGTTTCTGGGATATGGATAGACTACTTACACACGTAAGGTAAATATGTATACAGGTATTTTTTGTGTAAAAACGTAAAAAAGTTGTTTGAAGTAAGTTTTTAAACATCTGGATCTCGAGAATGATAATGTAAAGAATGAATGATAACATGGATGCATAGTATGGGCAGTTATTACAAATATAAAACAATCGCAAATCCACACGGCAAGGCAAGACTTGTAAGGCCCACGCTGCGCCTTGCGGTACGTTGTCGTCACCCGAGAACCTTTCCACCCCAACAGCCACTTAAGTTTAGCGATTCAGAGGGCTTTATAGGTTACCTTATTGCTGCTGCGAATAGCTCAATTTCTGATGAGATCACGCAGGAAACTCCCAGTATAGCCCTCTCTATTGCTCTTAGGGTGACTTTGAGCCTACTTATTAAGGAGAGCGGCAAGGCATGCGAGGCCGAAGGGCGAGCTCCACGTAGCCGACTGCCCGAAGCGTCCTTTCAAAGTGCGCTCTCTACGAGGCCCGAAGAGCGAGTCCACACGGGGACACACACCCCCGTCACTCTTTCACAAACAAGACGGATCAAGTGCAACGCCTGAGTAACACATCTATCCCCCATTTTTCACTTCCCATAGCAGATTTTGACTCTCCCTCTCCCTTTTACTAGGAAATACTTAACATATCATCAGAGCCCGGAATTCTCGTAGCACTTTTGAGTTGTCATAGGGACTTCTCGTTTATCTACTTCCGATTACCTATACATGTGTATATCGATAAACACAGAATACAATACGTAATATATGATTCCGAGTAGAAGTAAACAACACGCAGTCTTATCGCGAATGAGCGATCTCTTCGAGACCAACTTTTAGGAAATTGGGAATAGAAAGAGACACTTTTGACTTTTGACAATTTAATGAAATGCAAGGAGTTATTATTATTATGATATGATATCATTTCTACGGTCAAAAATTATGGCTGGTTATTTACAGGCTGTATTATCTCAAAATTTACGTTAACATTCATATTATAAGCAGAGCCCGGAATTCTAGTTTATCGAATTCCCATTATACATATGTATATCGATAAATACAGAATATTTACAATATGCAATATGATTACGAGTAGAGTAAATAACACGCAGTCTTATCGCGAATGAGCGATCTCTTCGAGATAACCTTTGGATACCAACATTTAGGAAATTGTAAATAGAAATAATGACAGCTCAAAAGTGCTATGATAATTCCGGGCTCTGATTATAAGATAAGATTCTTCATTCCAGATTCTAGATTAGATTTGACTATTTGTTAAATTTATAGGTAAAAAATATGAGCGAATATATAAAACTACTTAGTGGTTATATAAAACTTTTAATGAAGTACCAGGGGCATATTTTGAAATTCGGCGCCCCGGGCCAATAAGTTTCTCCGCGCCAAAAGTCAATGAATGGCGCCAAACCCAAAGAAAATGCAATCGGTCAGCGGCGGTTGTGCCGCCCCTGGCGGATTGGCGCCCCGGGCTATGGCCCGGATGGCCCTAGGGTAAATACGCCCCTGTGAAGTACCATAAAATAATAGCATAGATTTCCGTAATAGGTACAATATTTACAACTACGAGGGGCACACTGAAATGATCGGGAATAGAAAAAACCGATCGAACATGTAACTTAAATTGTGTTTTATCTTTATTTTTAAGTATATATTATGATGATGCTTTTGTCCCCCGTTTGTTGCCCGTGTGAAGAATAGCACCACCCCCTTTCCTCCTGCGGGTGTCGTAAGAGTCGACTAAGGGAACCGGATTGAAGTGTGTTGTGGGCAATGGGCTAGCAACCTGTCACTGCGATATCACATTTTTGGCGATCTTTTATACCCGCGTTTATGCTAAAAGTGGTACTGGAACACAAGTTTTATGTGCTCTGCCTAGCCCCCTCTCCCCTCTGCCCTTTAGGGATAAAAGCGTGAATGTATGTATGTATGTGTATATGAGCGCTTTTGTCTTGCTAATGTCATACATTTTGTTATGACAATGAATCAAGGCTGAAATTGACATTGAAATGATGGCAAATTTACGTGCTTTACTGGCGTATTACTAAGTTCAACCCTCAATCAGTCCCAGATAACGTTATATTTCAGGCTTTTAGTAATAATTTCTTAATTTGCAACTATCAAATACGTTATTAATGGCTTTTGACCTTTCTCACCAGGACTTTTGTAGAGTAGGTGAGCAAAAATCGACACAAGCGCATTTCTTCTTCGTATAAAATATGAGGGAACGCAAAAGGAAACTAGCTTTCAAACACCATTTTTTTTAGATAACATTGTTATTTTTAGAGTTATTCGAATACTACATATATCTATAAGATAACGAAATGTCGTGGTATACCACGTGTAGATTATGCTATATTTTTTTTTTCACTGCCGGGATGTATACAGGAGTTACCACTGTTTTTTAGTCGACCTATATATTGTATAGAAGATAGATCTAGGTCTGGAAATACTGAGATGCTAGCGAGATATTGTCATTGGGATAGATTATATTAAATAGCATTGAAGTAAAAATCATTTTTCAGATAACCCTTGTGTAAGTTTAAAAAAAAAATTGAATCAGTGATTTTTCCGTGCAAGCTCTCGATCATTGCAGTCTTTAAAAACTTAAACAAATTTTTAGTAAAAATTAAACATTTTTTCATAATTATTTGAATGCCAATATGGTTTCAAAAGTCCAATGTTAACGTCGTACATAAAAGAAGATTTTCAGGTAACCACCTAAGTCCTAAGTTATCCAATCCCGATCATTTCGGTGTGCCCCTCTTATCTGGGCCTGTAAAAATTAATTTGTTTTCTTTTTCGTCACAGACGATTTTGACAGTCCTAATAATGATTTTGCTTTACAACATAATATCTTCAACAGCAATTTAGTAACGTAGAGTGCCAGTAAAAGTGCCGCTAGGAAGTCCAGGTACATCCTCTGGTACCAGGACAGCGCGAGTGCAGGGGAGCGCAGATGCTGCGCCCCGCGCGTGCGCGCCACGTGCTCCACCCAGTGCACCAGCTCCGCGCCCGGGGACACCGGCCGGTCGTGGTACAAACTTGAAAGTTCTTTGACTTTCTCAGCATACCTAAAACGAAACGGGGAGGATATTTATGGCGTGACCTGCGTAAATGGAACGAGGGCCCTACTCACGGCCAGGTTAATCTTAAAATACTTCATGCCAATTTTTCTGGTTTCAAGTTACTCACTTGGGATTAGACAGCATTTCTTCTATAGCCACTTTCATATCTGCAGCCATTCCATAGGACAGTTCAACCATCTTCGCGTAGCCCTTGTTGACAGCTCTGATCGCGTTGATCTGCTGGTCGGCCCCGTACGGCATCACGATGGTGGGCACGCCGAAGTAAACCGATTCCGTGGTGGACAGCAGCCCGCCGTGCGTGATGAACAGGCGCAGGTTGGGGTGCGCTGAAACATTCTTCCAAATAACTTACTATATTTATTCCCTTGGCACTCTCTTACAGATCAAACCCTCCAAGCTCTTTGGATAGTTTGATTTGTACAGCAAGCAGCGTATCTGTTGCATGCGCCCTAAAACGCCGCAAGAAACGTACCAAAAATAGGAAAAGGTTGAACTTTTCGAGATTCACATAAGGGATTAGTTATTATTATAGATTTTTCTCTTACCTAGTATACTTTGCTGTGGTGCCCAATCCAAAATATGAATGTTCTTCGGCAAATTTGGCAACTGTTCTTCAAATTTCCATAGCACAGTTTGCTTCAATCCAGTAAATAGTTTCAAGAAATCTCTTTTTAATTCGTCTGGCCAGTCTTTGCTTTTGGCGTTAGTTCCCATACTAAAGTAAATTACTCCATGTTTCGCCTCGTCCATGATTTTTTGAAGATTCTGTGTATTAAAAAATAATTGAAATAAGTGGGTATATTATGTACAGTCAAGTGTAAAAATATGGGTGCATACAACTTACTCATAAATATGTCCCATAGCTCTTATGTCAGCGGATTAAGGTTTTGGTAGGTACATATTTATGAGAAGAGGAAATCGATACATATTTTTGCACTTGACTGTACTTAAAAACACAATCGATGGTTTGTTTCAGTTCTACTGAAATATTATATTGTAATATTTTTATTACTATTGTTGACACTATATTATTGACATTACGGAAGGCCAATAATAGCCCTTCTGCTATTGGATTACCTACTTACCGCTGGCAGGGGTTTAGTATTAGGATCGATATGATATCCGCCTATTTCTTTGACGTTCGGAGGCACGCTGATGGGCTGGCTCAACGAGGAGTGGGAGTTGGTCAGCAAAAATGCACCGTTGTAAAGAACCTCTTCATATGCGGGCAATTGTCTGCCCCGTTTTGTGAACAAGGGTGTAAAGTAGTTATTGTATATTGCCTTGAAATTCGGTGCCACGAAGCTGAAATCATTGACAAGTATGTAAGTAATACTAGTGGCTCTGCGAGCTGTAGAACTCGCGAGTCTGTTTTTTTATGTAAATTTTCCAAAATATAATCGACCAAAAATTTTTGTTATATAATTATCGAACAAATTTCACGAGAATCGGTTGAGAAATGCGACCTGTAGAGAACAGCCGGACAGCGGGACATCGAACACACGAAATATTTTCTGAAGCATCGTTCCCTTTACTCACTCAAGTAAGTCATTCCAACCGATTCATACAATTGTTTTTGAAGTGGATACTTCTTTGCTCGCGTTCTTGTATTAGGGGTACAGTTCAAAATGTATCACGTGACTTCCGGAATAACTTTTTGAAGAGAAGCCTAATCTGATTTCAAATAATTGTTTGTTACATGTTTTAATCCTTCTTTATTTGCCATTAGTTGTTAATGACAAAATTTTATTTAGTTTATGTGGCGGACATGAAAATAATGCTGAAAAGACCGCCATTTTCAATGTATCGCGAGTCAAATGAGCTACGTCAGTTAATGTTGCCATATATACCGATTTATCTGTACTTACACAGATTTTAGTGAATTAATTCAGATTTTACGGGTACACCATTATAGAAGGTTTGGCCGGTTTTTTTATTAGGGTTCCATAGCCAACTAAGAAGTATCCACTTAAACTTAATTAACGGTTGTATCTCCGACCCAACCCGCTTCTTTTTGATTTGAAATAATAAATGGGAAGAAAATCTTGTTTTAAAATCTTAAAAAAAGTGATCATTGTTTTTTTTCTGATAATTTGAAGACCTTAAGAATTTAAGGAAAAATTAAAAGTAAGTAAGGTAAGGTGGGGGAAGATTGAATGGTTTTTTGATGAGTTAGATAGTGTTGTGGTAAAACCATGGTAAAATAAAAAACTATTGACTTCCTTTCAATTGTATAAATTGGAAGTTATGGGCAAGGACTATATTTTTGTAATCTGTCGACAAAACTTGGCTACGCCTATTCTAACGTATATAAAAATAATAAAATAAAATATATTTTTGTCTTAAAATACACGGGTTAAGATGGAATGGTCGACGGGTAAGATTGACATAGTATCTAAAGGCTTTTGAATTAATGCAAACGGTTACTGTTGCTCGTTATTATATAGAATTCCTTACGCTTAACAGATACAGATGATTTTTGCGTACCTAAATATTCCTGATAGGTAATGAAAAAACTGCATTAAAAAAAAACGTATTTTACTCTTACCCCGCTTTACAGGGAAAAGGACAGTGGTACTCAAACTTTTTATGTATATTCTTCGTATAAAAAACCAAACACATTTTTTTTTATATTGAGAAGATCAGCTTGGGTTTAAAATAACAGTTGCATGAAAACTAAGCTAGAACAAACTGAGAAAAGCTTGTTTTATGAGTATACGTTTAAGACATATGAGTACCTAAATAAACAAATATATACTTTACGTCGCTATTCAAAAAAATAAAAGTTTACGACTTACACGAGTACCTAAATAAACAGATATATAGATTTATATTTACGGCCCCACTCATAAAAATAAAAAATAAAAATCATTTAATTCGGATATTTTAGACCCATAAGAATACAATATAAATAAATCATAAATTGTATAAGTTTACGACTTATATGAGTACCTCAACAAACAGATATACATCATATATATGTCCCTGGGCGACAATAATGGTCGCCCAGGGACTTGTACTGTACTTAACAGGTTTAATCTATACTTCTTAGTTACTATTTATCTTATCGTCATTAGGTCAGTAAATAAACCTTACCTTAAGTTTTTTTTTAATGCAAAGTTTGAGAATATGTCTGTTTTTCTATGACTTTCAAAAAGGGGGAAGATTGAAACATTACTATTTCAATGTTACCCCATCGAAATTGGCTGGTTAACGATGGAAACTTCTCGTAAATCTCAATATTTGATTAATAGCTACACCTAGCTCTAGTAAATAAAATCAAAATCGCAAGTAACACATAAATAGTCAATTGGAACATGTATACTCCGCTTATTAATCAAGTTATAAAACACGGGGTAAGATTGAAAATCGACGAATTCACCACGAAATGCTGACCTTCACAAAACAGCACAACACACGCGTCTTCTTACTCCGAGCGGGCACTGGCGACTGAGTGGCGGATCTTAACAAAATGGTGGCTTAAAGGATGATACCAGCACTAAAAGTTTTAAACCAAATAGGGAGTTATGTGAGACTTTTAGTCTTTCCCCTTTTTTTATCTTCCCCCACCTTATCTTACTTATAGTTATCGAAAATGATTCACTTTTGCATAATGCATTAAGTATGTGGTCCAAAAAGTTACAATCAACCTCCCAGGAATACGTTGAATTAGCAATAACCCTGTTATAGGATGACTCACGCTAGAACGGGCCGTAACGGGCCCGGGCCGTAATAGTGACGAGACGTCAACGAGCTTATTTGCTTGTCACATTTCGCCACCGGGCCGTGTCCGAGCCTGCACCGAGCCGAGCCCCTTCCGCAGCTCGGTCACCGCACATTATGCAAACGACATGTTCGACATGTTTGTCCGAGCTCGCACCTGCAAGGTTAGTTGGACTCCCATATTTCACATATTCATATATGACACCTTACAACCTTCGTATTTTTGTCGTAGCCTATATGTCCGAGCCGCCCGGGCCGAGCCCGAGTTGGGACCGGGCTGCTGAACAGCAGCGGAGCGTTGTTGTAGTTCAACGGGCCGTGTCCGGGCCGGGCCGGGACCGAGCGTCGTCCGAGCCTCGGTTGTAGGTAGATCGGCCGTCAAACGTTGGTGTTACATATGAGCGGCCGGGTCGTGCCGACACCGAGTCGCTTCCGAGCCTCGGCCGTGCCCGGCCGGGCTTGGGCCGCGCAAAAACGCCGTCGTTTTTCTGAGAAAACGACCCGGGCCGGACACGTCCCGTTCTAGCGTGAGTCATCCTTTATGCTTCCAGATTGGTCCCAAAATCTAGTTTTCTGATAATCGGATCCCTGAAGTGTTATGGGAATCCCTTCATTTATCCACTGACATACTTGTGGCAGCGACAGTTGCCAATTTCGCGCACCCCGAAACTGATGGTGGCAACTGTGATTGCCAAGCGAAGTATGGACTTCTTTGATATAGAAAAATTTAAAGCAATTTAGGCTACCTTTTTTAAAATCGGAAATCAAGTGAGAGGTAATTATTAAGTAGGTACTTAATAATTACCGTGTACCGTGTACGTAGATATAGTGATCTCAAATTTGATGAAGTGAACTGATGATTAAGACCACGGATGACTTAAGTATAGAACTCTTCTGTTCTACGATGTATGTATTTCATAAATTTTGAATGTAGCAAACTAATGAAGTACCTACCACACAGTTATCTAATCCTGGGACATATGTTATATATATACTGGATATTATAGGCCGAGTATAGCTATTTGGGTTTGGGTTTTTTCTGTAGTAACTAACGCAACTTTACTCTCGTTAAACAGATCATGTGGTGATTTGGAAAATAAATAGGGTATATATTTTTTTTATTAAATAGTGTAAATTATTTGAACATTTAAACTGTTACTTACAACAATTTAGCAGCCTCGTAAAAAACCATTCTTAGTAGATTGGCCGCTCGATCGTAGAAAGAAAAGGGTGGGATTACGGCCGAAAATATGTCGGTATTGAACGAGGGATTCGAGTTCTCGTGGACTATATGTAGTACCATGAAATGTGGCTCGACGGACGAGGACCAGATCAACGGACAGTTGTACAGTGACCCCAATCTGCAGACAAACAAAGTTAAGGTATTGGCGAGGACTAGAGAACTAACATACATCGAATTCCAATAAGAATGCTGGATACAGAGGAGAGAGAAGAGCAAGGCGTAATTTTACAAATGATAGGCGCGCATTTAATGTTAGTGGTAGCGTCTGGCCAGGGAAAACTGAGCCTAGAAAAGAGCGGTACGTTCTTTAACGCGTGTTGCAACACCGTGTATAACGCGATAAAATAATAATAATACCTGAACAATTATTATTTTCCTTCAATACACATAATACAACTGATCAAGCAGAAGGAAGTAAAGTTAGGTATACGAAATATAACTCTTTCACTTCCTTTTAACCCCAAAATTGAAATTTTGACGAGATAATAATTCTACTTTTTGTGATATTCATCAATGTGAATAATATTAGCTGCCATCCTATATTCGCTTAAAAAGCAAATATAGTCCAATTTATTATGGAACAGTTACTTTCTTAGTAGTAGGTATCAAGTATTAAGATTAGGATATCATACTTACTTGATATTTGACAATGATGTATATTACGGTTGCCATGTTTTTTTTAATAAATCTCAGGCTCATATTTTCCTGGCCAGACTTAAGACAGACAGACAGAAGTAAGTTTGAAATGTTTGTCGCAAAATTGTACGTCATTTCACATGACAGTGAATAAACATTTATTCACTGTCATGAATAAATGTTTATTCTAATATAATATAATAATATTCTAATCCTAAGCGCTCGTATATGAAGGTTTGTTTACATAAATTTACAATTTTCCACTATGACCGAAATTTGTGTACATAGTTAGCAAATTCTATTGACGGCGCCGTTAGGTGAATATTGTGGCGGCTCTCAACAGCACTCTCCCTATGGACCTACGTTGCTGTTCCTACAGAGCACATTGTAAAACCTTATACGTTCAATCTAGCACGGTTGCCATTTCATCACTTATCGTTGTGGATAAGGCATCCGTCACTCTCGCACTCGCATACTTGTCAGAGCGTGATGGGCGTCTTTACCACAACGATAAGTGATAAAATGGCAACCGTGCTACGCCCATGGCCACTACGCGGCGATTTAGGTTTTGTTGCTTTTCTGTCAGCTGAATTTTCTTGTACGTTTGTTATTATTGTGGGTTAGAAAAAACATTTAGTTAATAGTAGAATACGTATTATTTATGATTATTCGATCCCACAAATGGTGAGCACTGTGAAAGATTAACAGTTGCAATACGGACTCCTTATTTATTAACCATGTCTAAAGACGGAGAATCATTCAGCGTGCCCTTGTTGACACCCTCCGAGCCTTCGGCGGGCACCTCCTCGGTTGACGGGCCCTCTACGGACAGACCATCCCCGGGCAACGAGCCCGCGTTATGTCGTGTTGGTGTTAAAGTGCCCCCGTTCTGGCCAGATAAGCCCGCACTGTGGTTTGCACAATTAGATGGTCAATTTAAGTTGTCCAATATATCTACCGATGCAACTAAGTTCTACCACGTCATTTCTGTGCTGGAATATAAATATGCAGTAGAAGTTGAAGACGTAGTCATTGCTCCCCCGGCACAAGACAAGTACGAAACCCTTAAGAGGGAGCTGATAAATCGTTTGTCAGCGTCCAAACATCAGCGGCGGACCCAGCTGTTAAATAACGAGGAACTCGGCGACCGAAAACCCAGTCAATTCCTTCGGCACCTCCACAGTCTGGCCGGGAGTGACGTGGGTGATGATTTTCTTCGGTCCTTGTGGGTAAGCCGTCTGCCAAGTTACGTTCAAGCTATTATTACCATTCAGGATAGTTGCCAACTTGACAATGTGGCACAATTAGCTGACAAAATCATGGAGATACCAAATCACGGCCATTTTCCTTCTAATGCCGCAGTTTCAACTCCACCACCAGCATCGGAAATAGCAGCCGCTTCATCGTCTTCTACACCCATTCGAGATCTTGATCGGAAGTTAGATGAATTAACGCGACGCTTCGATGACATGAGTATGGCGCAAGCGTGCCGCAATTGCCGCCCGCGCTCCAGGTCGCGCAGCCAGCGACGTTTCCGATCCCGTAGCCGTTCAGCTGCTGAAGGTCAACAGTTTTGCTGGTACCACGACAGATTTGGAGCCACCGTGCTCGTTTGCAAAAAACCATTAAAGCAGTCGCTGTCTGTGGCGAGTGACTGCGATACTGTGTCAGGCCACTTATTCGTTACGGACAGTAAAAGTAAAGTACTTAGGGGACACTGGATC
Source organism: Epinotia bilunana (assembly GCA_947049275.1). Classification (NCBI taxonomy): domain Eukaryota; kingdom Metazoa; phylum Arthropoda; class Insecta; order Lepidoptera; family Tortricidae; genus Epinotia; species Epinotia bilunana. The sequence goes on from OX346253.1 coordinate 7,495,402, forward strand.
TGATTTGTGCGTATACTCGCTTGAGTATATACGTGGTGAAAAACGTATTAAAATGAACTATGAGTTGTTTGCTGCCACGGTAGTATAGCCACATACGGCTGGATTAGTTTAGCTCTAGATTTTAAATTACGACGTAGTTTTAACTGGCGTTTTGTTATTGCTGACGTAACTAAACCTATTATCGGCATAGATTTTTTTGTCATGTTACGGCTTGCTAGTCGACGCCAGAAACCACCGACTTATCGACAGTACTACGCAACTTACCGCGTCTGCCTTACCCGCTTCCTGTGCTATCGATCATATAAAAGCTGTTGCAGGTTCTTCTCGTTTCCACCAGTTGCTGTAACAGTTTCCTGAGATCACCAGGCCTGCCGGAGATCCTATGGAGCGTGAGGTGAAGCATAAAGCGCTTCACTATATCCATACTGCTCCTGGCCCACCAGTGTTCTCCAGACCACGTCTTGAACCGGACCCATTGAAGATAACAACCCAGGAATTCGAAGATATGGTTCGAACAGGTGTAGCGCGCCACTCAGATAGCTCTTGGTCATCTCCATTACATATGGTTCCCAAGAAAACCGGTGGTTGGAGACCATGCGGTGACTACCGCGCATTAAACGCCAGAACTATACCAGATCGATACCCGGTAAGGCATATTGGTGATCTTGTTCGAGTTTACAACCAGATCCCTGTGGCACCTGAGGATATCCTAAAAACAGCCATAACCACGCCATTTGGTCTTTTTGAGTTTGCCTTTATGAGTTTCGGGTTACGTAATGCTGCGAAGACCTTTCAAAGGTTTATTGACGAGATCCTCCGCGACCTGCCGTTCTGCTTCGCGTACATCGACGATATCCTGATTGCTTCTGCGAATGAAAAAGAACACGAGCGTCATCTAGAACTCGTTTTTGAACGCTTGAAAGATCACGGTGTTCTCGTTAACACAGCGAAGTGCGATTTTGGACAACCAGAGGTGACATTTCTAGGACACTACGTCTCAATTGCAGGTACCAAACCATTATCCGATAAGGTCACAGCTATTCAAGATTTTCCCAAACCCAACACAATCAAGGCACTCGGGCGATTTTTAGGAATGCTACACTTTTACCGGAGATTCATACCACACGCAGCGCAGGTTCAAAGTACACTTAAACATTTATTAGCTGGTCCTAAAGTGCGAAACAAGGATATCATAAGCTGGACTCCGGCTTTAGAAAAGCATTTTTGGATAGTGAGAACAGTTTAGCTAATGCGACACTTCTTGGCCATCCTCGCTCTAATGCAGAAATTGCCCGTTTCTGATGCGTCTGACATTGCGATTGGAGCAGTCATTCAGCAACGTGTTAATGGTGCCTGGGCACCTCTTGGTTTTTTCTCCAGAAAACTCAACACAGCACAAAGAAAATACAGCCCTTAAGAAAGGGAACTGCTAGCAATATACGAAAGTGTTAAGTACTTCCGAAACTTATTGGAGCTCAGCTCACCTTTTGTCATTTTTACAGACCATAAACCCATTGACTATTTGACTTCAAAAAATCGCTTTAAAAATGTTCACCTCGCCAGTTTCATTATTTAGATTATATAGGTCAATTTTCAACCGACATCAGACACATTGCTGGAGTTGATACTTAACATAGTACCTGATACGTTGTCTCGACCTATTGAAGCGATCAGTGCCATAGATTATGACGCATTGGCAACTTCGCAAGACACGGATCCTAAAATGCAACCCTATCTTCAGAAAGAATCTTCGCTTTCTTTAAAAAGCTTTCGATACCTGGTTCGAGAACTGAATTGTTTTGCGATGTATCGTTGCCTGCTCCTCGACCTTACGTGACACCGGCATTTTTAATTTGTTGCATGCTCTGAGTCATCCAGGAGCTAAAGCTACGACTAGGTTAGTGACGCAACTTTTTGTCTGGCCTGGAGTTCACAAGAATTGTCACGAGTGGACGAGGACATGCTTAGACTGCCAGCTCTCAAAAGTTGACAAGCATGTAACATCTCCCGTGCATGATTTTGTCTTACCAACTAAGCGTTTCTCACAAGTGCATATTGACCTGATTGGAACATTACCGTTTTGTTGAGAATTCTCATACTGCTTGACTGCTGTGGATAGATTTACTAGATGGCCAGAAGTAATGCTGATTGCCGACATTAAAGCCGAAACAGTAAGTGAAGCATTTATAGCCGGATGGGTATCTAGATTTGGTTGCCCCGAATAAATTACTACTGATCAAGGTTGTCAATTTATTTCCGACATTTTTCGAAGTCTCTCCAACATGACAGATGCACACGTTGTGCATACCACGGCATACCATCCAGCATCAAATGGATTAGTGGAAAGATTCTACAGACAATTGAAAGCCGCAATTATGTGTCATGGCAGCATCGACTGGGTAGAACGTCTGCCTCCAGTCCTCTTAGGAATCAGAACTGCATGGAAAGAGGATCTCGCTGCATCAACTGCTGAATTGGTCTATGGAGAACCTCTTCGCCTACCAGGTGATTTCTTCCAATCTTCTTCGCAGGAAGATTCGTTGAATTATGCCTGACTTCGTAAATCGTTTTCAGAGGCATATGCGAGATATATTACCGTACCGGTCGTACGGCACGGTTCTTCGAAGATATTGGTGCATAAGGATCTCTCAACGGCTACTCATGTCTTTTTGAGACAGGATGCTGTCCGGAAACCTCTCCAGCCTCCATACACTGGGCCTTACCGCGTGATAAGTAGAGGGGATAAGGTTTTTAAGATCGATATTCGTAGTAAGTTCATTAATGTGTCAATTGATCGCATCAAGCCTGCTCACATACTTGAGAACGATGTGCAGCCACAGGAAGCACCAGAGCGGCGCACGCGTTCTGGACGAGTTGTGCGGTGTGGCGGCTCTCAACAGCACTCTCCCTATGGACCTACTTTGCTACATAGCACATAGTAACACCTTACACGTTCAATCTGTAAATGGACGTTTTGGCCACTACGCCGCGATAAAGGTTTTGTTGCGTTTCTGTCAGCTGAATTTGCTTGTCAAAAATGATAAAATATTATTGTACGTTTGTTATTATTGTGGGTTAGAAAATACATTTCGTTACTAGTTGAATACGTGTTATTTATGATTATTCGATCTCACAGTATCAATCACTTTGCCCACGGAATGTCTAATAAACAGTTAACCTACATCACATTTGAGACTGTGTCTAGTTTGACAAAGTCTATAACTGACATTAATTTGATTACTACTTGTGTTAGGTACTGCAGTTGTATCTTTTCTGATACTGTATGCATCTAAGGGTTAAGGGATTTTTACAAGTTTGTATGGAATGACAGCTGCCGGCGCCATATTTAACGTTGATCGGTCGGTAATCGTAAGTTGGTGCAACCCGCCCTAGCGCTTGTTATTCCTTTTTTTCCTTTTTTTAAGTTACCAATTATTTCAATGTTTTTTACACAATGGTTTAACGTTATCTAGAAGTAATAAAGTATATGGATAACAGAACCTTAATTAGCAACAATAAGCTCATATTAATACAAAAACATTGAAAAAATTTATACCTAACAAAGAAGGAATAGTAAACGCTAACTTAATGGACGTACTAACTATGTACAAACTTTTTTAGAAATGTTCACACAGTGAATAGGCTTAGATACAACTTACCCGGCGTAAATGTCAGTGAAGAGCCACTCTACAATAACGAGGTCAAATTCCTGCGTTGTGTCACTTAGGAATTCGATAAAATTTTCATTATATAAGCCGGTTTTTATCATTTCAACCATACTGGGCAATATGTTCAGTGCATCCATCTTGGCCTCCTTGTTGATGAATGCCTTTAAGCTAAACATTACATCTGTGGAAACATAATACCTAGTCATCTAATATAGAAAATGCTTCAAAATAAGTATGTAGAAATCTACAACAAAGAAATTATTAAAGATTAATTAATTAAGTTATTGCTGAGTTGCTAAAATGTGATCGAACATTTTTGGTTTAACGCATCTTTATAAAACCAGACCCCGTAGCATGGACGGCCTTATCTGATAAGTTATCACACGATAAGTGACAATAATCGCCCGTCACTGGCTGACACCGTTCAATAGAACGAGACGGACGCTCTATCTTGTCACTTATCGCGAGATAAGGACGCCCATGATACGGGGTCTGGCCTAAACAGAATATCGCGGTCATAACTGTTATGCCGGCACCCCACTGCGCTATGCGCTATTCGTTATGTGACTGCGCTGTAGTTGCGAAAATATTTGTTATGTGCGCGAACAAACAAACATGCCCACCACACTGCGTGCCGGTATGCCGAACATGCCAAATATGTGTGTTGTTTGCGTAATCACAAGTCAATCACAAAAGCGGCGATGGACGTGTTGGCAGCAGAATTCTAGAAATCTTTTAACTTTTTCGTTTGTCAACTCCATTTTTCACACAGAACATGTCGAGGCACTACCGCCGCTAGCGAGCAAATAAGTGAGTGAAGAGAACGAAGTGTGGGCAGTCAATGCGCTATTTGGCTTATTCGCCTCCTTTGATGTGTACCAAAAAACCGACAAGTCGACGGATACGCGTATTCGCTATTCGTGCTTATTATGCGTTATGCGTGCGAACAAGGCAAACAGACGAATAAACCGTCCACACTGCGTCGAATACAGGCGCATAAGCCGAATAACGAATAGCGCATAGCGGAGTGGGGTGCCGGCATCAGATACTCACTATCCATAGTTTTGGTATTCTCGCTGAGATCAACTTCATGATATTTGGTGCTGGTCTTGTTCGTCGGGAACGGTGTTGCATACGTTACCTGCAAATCGAAAAAAGGCAGACCTATAAACCTAGTCTTTCATCGTGTCACTAACTTACAAAAAATTATTAAGTTTGGAAAATATTTAGAAGTGGAAAAACACTTTCTCCTTTTGAGTACGTGTAGTATTCTTCCTTCTTAACTTGTAGTCTCCGCTGTATCATACATAAACGGTACGTATAGTTTTTTTTAAACCTCTAAGTATAAAGACATTCAAATCCTCTAAAGAAATTGACAGACTCACTGACACACACATGGCAAAATACTTATGTAATTGGAAAATAGGAGATTTTGTCTCAAAGGAGCGAAATTAATTATATATTTAGATAAGGCAAGGGTGGTGAGTAGTAGAATCTTGAGCGAAACGAAGGATTCAAGTGTTTACTCCTAAGATGGCAATAATTTTGCTACCGAGAACGAGGCACATACTGTTTTGCCCAGATTCTATGAGGAAAAGTGAAATCCCTCATTGAGGGTACTCTTATCAGAACAGCAGGTGTGAAACAAAATAGGGTTGTGTCAAATTTATAATTACTCCAAAAGAAAGTAGGCAAAAATATGCCCAAAAGTCCCATTCAGATAGCCAAGTAGGCAAAAAGTCCCATTCAGATATCTAAAAAATATATAACCGTTTTGTTAGAGAGAGAAAACGCTAAGGGATCCTGACTTCACGGCACTCGAGCGTCATAGACCATAGTAAACGACAATCGTTTCATATGAAGGTGCATTTTGCGGAAAAGGGACGGAATATACTCCCATTTCAAACTTTGGCCACTTATGGGCTCTACAAACCACACAATTATCACTTCTGATTTGATCACTCTCTCATGATTATGATATTATTTATTTTTCCTAAGATATCGCTATTCGCTGTAAGATACAAACCTGATTTTTAAAAATAAACAAAGACTTCTAAGCGTGACTCATATCGACTATAAAACGCGGTTTTATAGCACTATAATATAACACTTCAAATACAAAATATTTAATAAATGTGTGTTAAATTTGTGGAAAGGCTAATTACACATTATTATATGGTATTTTAAATATTTTACTTCAAAATTATCTGACAGAAAACTTGGCTGATCATACATATTTCCATGGTCCAAATTGTGTTGATTGTGATGTGCATGCAATTTGTCAGTACAACTCGTTTGACAGTTGGATCAGCAGCGCAACATGCCTCCAGACGATAGCAATTAGCAGCTTCTGATAAATTGGGGCTGACAAATCATGACATGTATCATATTGTATGCACCCCAATATATGACTATGTGATTATTTAATCCCCTGCTTTACTTTTTAGGGTTCCGTAGCCAAATGGCAAACCGCATTAAGATTTTCGCACAAAAATAGAAAAAAAAACTAAGTTTTAGGGGGTTCCCCATCAACTCAACTCAAATTTTTTTTTTTCATCAAACCTATACGTGTGGGGTATTATTTATGGATAGGTATTCAAAAATGATATTGAGGTTTTAATTTTTTTTTTTTCTAAACTGAATAGTTTACGCGAGAGATACTTCCAAAGTCCCCCCCCCCCCCGTAACTTCTAAAATAAGAGAGCGATAAAACTAAAAAAATATATAATGTACATTACCATGCAAACTTCCAACGAAAATTGGTTTGAGCCAGATCTAGTAGGTAAGTAGTTTTTTTAATACGTCATAAATCGTAAACCACAATTTACCTTTCATTCAACGGATAATGGTACGGAACCCTTTGTGCGCGAGTCCGCCTCATCCTCAAATTCAACATTACCATCATCATCACTCATCATCATTCATCATCTTAAGTCATTCATCATCATAATTTCGTCATTCATTCGCCATTTTATTTGGTGTCAACACACATATTATTTATTTGCCGTTTTCATACTCGTAGAGCAAAACTTGGCTATCAGTGATATGCAGTCATTCTGTGATAGATAATTTATACCCTTTATTGCGAAATTACTATACAATCTACATTTGTACAGTATTGACGATAAATAGCGCAACTATCAAAGATAATAACAACATAAAGAGAGTAACTGTAGATTATAGAGTAACTTTTAAAATATCACCTCATGACCAGCTTCCAACAAATGCTTCACATAACCAGTCCCAAGTATGTTGTGACTCTTTCCTGCCACCGGGAACACTACTAAGATCTTGTAGGCGTCGCTCAGCTGCAATAATGCTAACAATAGCAAATATGCTATTTTGACCATGATGGTAACTGAAAGAAGGAAAAATCAGATTACATTTTCTAAATACTTAAAGAATGTCTTATCTGAAATGTATAATAGGTAGGCCCTACAGAGAACCCAGCTTTTTCCCGAGACTTCGTCGGCATGGAACTCCTTTAGAGAAAGTGCACATTTTGGGAAAGTGGGTTTTATGAGCCTCTGACCCTTTTGTATGTGTCACTCGAGAGCAAAGTTATTTGCATCTCGTGTTTTCCCGCTGCGCTCAAGATTCTAACTTTGAATCACTAGCCACGTAGTTTGATTTAATTTTAGAATCTTTCTCACTTCGGACTCAAAATAAACACTCGCAACATAAACAACTTTGCTTTCTTTGTTGCACAAACTATTTAAAGACTTACCCTGCGTATAACTAAATAAAGTTTTAGGCACTTAGTTAAAAATGTTCTGTTCTTGTACACAACACAACCTAGTTTAGCGTCCAGTGAAGCAATAATAACGGTAGGAATACTACTAAAACAACAAATATAGAAGTAATCAATTAATTGTTCATCAAAAATTTCACGTGTCATCACACGTTGTAATTTACATCATGTGATTTACAACGCGTAATAAATAATGAATGACTCATTACTTATCCATCCATACTAATATTATAAATGCGAAAGTGTGTCAGTCTGTCTGTTGCCTCTTCACGCTTACACCGCTGAACCGATTTAAATGAAATATGGTTTAGATATAGTTCAAGTCCTGGGGACATACAGGATAGTTTTTATCCCGGAAATCATCCCTGAGGATGAAATGGGCGGCGAAAAGTTGTATGGAGGTACGATATAAACGAGTTCCAAACGGAGTCGTGGGCAGAAGCTAGTATCTATACTAAAATCCATACTAATATTATAAATGCGAAGTGTCTGTATGTCTGTTACCTCTTCACGCTTAAACCGCTGAACAGATTGAGATTTAATTTGGTATGGAGATAGTTTGAATCCCGGGAAAGGACATAGGATTGTTTTTATCGCGGAAATCATCCCCCGAGGGAGTGAAATGGGGGTTCAAATTAAAATTGTATGGAGATACTTGAACCGCTGAACCGATTGAGATGAAATTTGGTGCAGAGTTTGAATCCCGGGAAAGGATAAAGAACTATTTGTTTCCGAAATTCATCCCCTAAGGAGGTGAAAAGGGGGGTTCAGGTGTATGGAGATACTTAAACCGCTGAACCGATTGAGATGAAATTTGGTGCAGAAATAGTTTGAATTCTGGGAAAGGACATATGATAGTCTTTTTCCCGAAATTCATCCCCTAAGGGGTGAAATGGGGGGTTACATTTGTATAGAGCTACTTAAAACCGCTGAACCGATTTAGATGAAATTTGGTGCAAAGATAGTTTGAATCCCAGGAAAGGATAAAGGACTATTTTTTTCCGAAATTCATCCCCTAAGGGGGTGAAATGGGGGTTAATATTTGTATGGAGATACTTAAACCGCTGAACCGATTTAGATGAAATTTGGTGCAAAGATAGTTTGAATCCCGGGAAAGGATAAAAAAGGAAGGGGTTGAAATGGAGGGTTAAAATTAGGTTTTTTTTAAAGGTCTACTTTTTAGGGTTCCGTACCCAAAGGGTACCCTACTACTGACCCTATTACTGAGACTTCGCTGTCTGCCCGTCCGTCCGTCTGTCTGTCACCAGGCTGTATCTCAAGAACCGCGATAGCTAGACAGTTGAAAATTTCACAAATTATGTATTTCTGTTGCCGCTATAACAACAAATACGAAAAACAAAATAAAATAAATATTTAAGGGGGGCTCCCATACAACAAACTTCTTTTTTTTTTGCTGTTTTTTATAGATAATGGTACGGAACCCTTCGTGCGCGAGTCCGACTCGCACTTGGCCGGTTTTTCCGATTTACTTTCATGAAATCTGGTATAGAGATAGTTTGTGGGCCATGGCTTCTCAATAATCTTTGCCCATGGAAGATGATGAAGATGTCTTTATCCGGGAAATCATCATTCCCTATAAAATTCAAATAAAATTTGGTCTAGAGATATTTTGAATCCGTAATGCCGTTTTCATCCCTTATAGGAAGTTTTTAAGATGGAATCAACATTTTAAATATGTACCCCCTTATTCATAAATGTCTATCAAACCTACGAGGGTAATATTTATTCATGCTGGTTACTACTACACAGAAGAGGATAAGGCACATGGACAAACACTGAAAGTTGCAGGTGTACTTACATTTAGTTAAAAACTGTTTTCCCATGGACAAAACTATATGTGGCTTGCTCACGAGTCTCAATTAGGTCCACAGATTCTTCACGTGTTAGCAAAGGACGGGAAAACTAAAAACTTAGTTTACATAAACGTGTTAAACTAAATAATATGTCGCAGTTACTAATCATTTATATATCTGTTAATTAAATTCTGGTTGTACGCATTATTGATGATTACAAATCAAAACCATCATTTTCTTTTATTATTTAAAAGTAAGCAATGATAAAAATCAGCTTGGATAAAAAATAAGCTACCCAAATTACTAATTCTACGCAGACGAAGTCGCGGGCAAAAGCTAGTATTATAAATGCGAAAGTGTGTCTGCCTGACTGTCTGTCTGTTACCTCTTCACGCTTAAACCGCTGAACCGATTTCGATGAAATTTGGTATAGAGATAGTTCGAGTCCCTGGGAAGGACATGAGATAGTTTTTATCCCGAATATGATCCCCAGATGGGTACAAATGAGGATGAAAGTGTGTATGCAGCTACGATATAAACGATTTTCAGGCAGAAGCCAGTAAGTACTCAATGATTATTTAAATAGGTCAAGCGAATGCGACGACGGCTGAAGAACAATACCCACTTACATGAAAATGGTCATAGGTATGAGTAGGTAAGGTAAATAAATAAAATAGTCATAGGTACGAGTAGGTAAGGTACATAAATAAAATGGTCATAGGTACGAGTAGGTAAGGTAAATAAATAAAATGGAGATAGGTACGAGTAGGTAAGGTAAATAAATAAAATAGTCATAGGTACGAGTAGGTAAGGTAAATAAATAAAATGGTCATAGGTACGAGTAGGTAAGGTAAATAAATAAAATGGTCATAGCTACGAGTAGGTAAGGTAATAAAATAAAATGGTCATAGGTACGAGTAGGTAAGGTGAATAAAATAAAATGGTCATAGGTACGAGTAGGTAAGGTAAATAAATAAAATGGTCATAGGTACGAGTAGGTAAGGTAAATAAATAAAATGGTCATAGGTACGAGTAGGTAAGGTAAATAAATAAAATGGTCATAGGTACGAGTAGGTAAGGTAAATAAATAAAATGGTCATAGGTACGAGTAGGTAAGGTAAATAAATAAATAAATAAATAGAACGAACAGAATATCAACAATAAATTGTTGATATACCCTTATGATGTATGATTGATTAGTGAAGTCGTTTCATTACACATTATAGCATAGTGTATAGTTTGATGTGTTTTGGTCTAACGCACTGTGGGCTGAAATTCGGCTTTCATAGAAATAGAAACCGAAGTCAAAAATATTCTCCTTTTTAACAGACTTAAAAAAAAGGGGGAGGTTCTCAATTCGGTTGTATTTTTTTTTGTTATTTTTATCATTTTCAATGTTTGTTACCTCAGAACTCCGTCATTGATGAGCCGATCCGTAATTTTTTTGTTTGTAAGTATATGCTTCCAGATGGGTCCCATTTTTATCAATAATTCTATTGATGATGGGATCCATGAGGAATTGAGGGAACTCTTCAATTATATTAGGCACGCGTGTAGTGATTTTGGTATTTTCTATTTTAACTAGTGTATTTACACCCGGAAATCATAAATTTTTTCACATAAGTGGAATTGATGATGAAGACCACAGATGACTTATGGAATTCCTCAATTATGTACTTAACAGTACAAATGTACGTCACAGATTCGATAAGATTCCGTTGAAATAGCAACTAATGAAGTGCCAAAGGTGATCCTTGTCGAATAGATGGAAGTCTTCAAATATTATCAAGTCACATACAGCGATTGGGTATCTTTCTATAATCAACGCATTGGTTCTCGGAAATCAGTTCATTTGGTAAATTGGAAAAGAATAATGAATAATGTGGAATTGTTCTCGTGGCTTGGCGAAGTACTAAATTGAAGTCGGTTAAAACTTTGTTTTTAAAGTAAATAATTTTCTTGAAATTGCATTAGGTAGTCATGATCATGCTACAAAATGAGCCTGAGGGAATTTGGACATGTTGTTATTTTTTTATAGACATGTTAATAAAAATATGTATGGAGAATAAAGGTAAAACAGGTGAAGCTCTGAAAGCACATGTTTAACACAAATATCCTTGTATATGCGTATAGTAACAATTATTTATGAATTTTTGTTATTATTGGAATAAATCCAAATAAAATTGCAATTTTTTTTTTCAATTTTGTATTTTGTTCTGTGTTTAATTGTAACCTAGGAAAATTATTTTCAATCAAATCGAAAGAGAAACGGATAGTCTATTCCTCATTTTTGTTTAATTTTCTACGGAGTCAATATGAAAAATTAGAAATATCCAGTTAACTACGGAAACAATACCGCTGTATTGGATGCTTCTGCATTATGCATGGTAAGCTAAGATCACACTGTATTTCTAAATTTGAATCACTGGCCACGCTCGTGATTTAAATTTAGAATCTCTCAACATAACTCACTCTCACTCGCAACATAAAACAACTTTGCTCTCTTCTCTTGTTCCACAGATAACTATTTAAAGACTTACCCTGCGTATAACTAAATAAAGTTTTATGAACTTAGTTTAAAAAAATCCGTTCTTATACACAACACAATCTAGCTTAGCGTCCAATGAAGCAATAATAACGGTAGGAATACTACTAAAACAACAAATATACAGGGTGACCTCGAATTGGTAATACAAAATACTTGATTCTGATTCAGTTCATTGCTAATAGTGCATTACATTAACTCAGTTGTTGTTAAAGTTAACTTTCCTTAAAAATCTTAAATTTTCTAACAAAACATAATAATAAAACCGGCCAAGTGCGTATCGAGCCACGCGCAGTGTAGGGTTCCGTAGTTGCCTGCCGAATTTGTACGAAAATTGGCCTTTCCAAGTACACATTAAGTTGGTCGACTATTACTCGATAACTACTTATGCCTACTTGTTCGTGATAGTTTTCCTTTTAAATTCATTATATGTGCTACAAAAACGTATTTTTTCACATCCCCAGTAGTAGCCATGTAGCCGGCAGGGGGGGGGGGGGGGTGGGAGGACACATGACTCGAACAAAAATTAGGGCTTTAAACCCCAATATTTCGCAAACGAATTACTGATTTGAAAAATAGTTTTAGGAAACCCATAATATGTTTGAACGAGCTATCCAATGATACCCCACACCATGGGTTTGACGAGAAAAAAAATTACATCCCCGCCTTAGGTGTAGGGGGTACCCAAAAAAAAAAATTTGTCCAAATTGTATTGTACTGTTTTTTCGGTGTGATTGATTCATATATCCATGCCGAATCACAGTTTTTTAGTAGTAATGTTTACTGAGCTAAGCCGAAGACGGACAGACAGACAGACGGACGGACATGGCGAAACTATAAGGGTTCCTTGTTGACTACGGAACCCTAAATAGTCACTTTTCTACCATACGATTTTAAACGAATCTACCACGAATTGTCGTTATCCAGTTTCTGTTAGTAACAGCGACAACTAGCGTCTGATCCAAATAATTGACGCAACAAAGATTGCGATTGCGACCAATGTCAAATGGCTCAACATTCCCTATAGTCCCCCGCGGCTATGAAGTCAATCCTGACTATCCAGCACGTCTAGCACACGACGGCCGCGACATACTCTCGATTTTTATCGCACTATACCTCTTTTTCTAAGTGTTCTTATAAGAGAGAGACGGATGGTGCGAGAAAAATCGAGAGAGCTCGCGCGCCGTCGTGTGCTAGCCGTGCTGAGACATGCTTCTAGGGTTGTTACACGTTCGATCATTGTATCGATAAAATTCGAGTCAAGTGTGAGTTAAGTCGAATGCAGTTCTCTACTAACTGTAATAAAAAAATATTTATCAGATGTATATGAAGGAAAGTGAAAAAAAAACATCTAGGTAGAGATAATATTTATATTCTTTACTTTATTATGTATCACTTTCCGAAGCACCATCACCATCATCACTACTGGAATCGTTTGTATTAATAACTAAACAGTTACTCTAGACAAGCCGACTGACAATATTTGGACTCATAAAGTGTGGTTTGCAGGTTTCAGTTTGTTTGATATTTGCTATTGGATACATTTTTTCTGGGATAATTATGAAGAGATCGCGTGCGTCAGTACTATGACCCCATAACAAAACTCTATAGGCCAACACTAACTCTCTAGTTCTGAACCCCTCTAAGTCGAAGTACATGGTGCTCGGATCAGTACATCAGACAACTGCTATTATGGATAAGCACCCAATCATTATTATTGGCGGCGTTAAAGTGGACCATGTGGTTGAGGCACGAAACTTGGGTCTGTTATTATTATTGGGTCTGTTATTGATACTAACTTGCGCTTTGAAAATCATGCGATTGAAGCTGTCCGTGGTTGTTTCTATCGTTTGAAAGTTATGTACAACATTCGTAAATTTCTTAGTGTTGATCTTAGAATGAGACTGTGAAGCTCTCATACTGTCCAAACTTAATTATTGCCTTACTGCTTACGGCCCATGCCTACTTGCACGCTCACAGCGTCTAATTCAAAGAGTGCAAAATGCTTGCGCTAGATTTTGTTTTCATGTACCTCCTCGAGCACATGTCACGCCCTTTTTAAACAACGCCAATATGTTGAAGATGGCTGCTCGACAAGAGCTTATGTTTGCATGTCTGCTCTTTGACGCTATACGGACCAAAACCCCATCGTATCTGTTCAAAAAACTGCGATGGTCCTCAGAAGGTAGGAGTAGTCACGGGATTAGAGCTTCACGAGCCATTGTGTTGCAAGTGCCCCGACACCGAACGGCTGCATTTAGAGGGAGTTTTCGGTATAGAGCAAGGAAATGCTGGAATATTATTCCACCACCGATACGTGAACTAAACAGCAAGCCAGCATTCAAAATCAAGTACCGCCTACATTTACTTGATAAACAAAAAAAAAAGGGTTGAGTGAGCCTTATTTAAACCGAGACTTCCAAATGATTATCCCCCCTCAATATAAATAGATCAATTATCATGCTTTGCACCCAGCCAAATTAAATACCATTATAATTCACGTATATTATTATGACCCACTCTATGCACACAAAGACACACACACGCACAAACTTAAATAATTCTTCTTCTTTTATGTTGATGAGCGTTGTACGGTTTTGTTTAGTTTTAATTTTGTAATTTAAGGTCCTGGCAGAATACTATCGACAACAGAGCTAACTGACCATCGGTGCACCTTAAGTGCATTGTAATAAGGTTCTATATAAACACAGGATGGTCAGTTAACAGTATTGTCGTTTGCACCAGCGATGTGGCTTGCCACATCATAACACTGACCCAGCGCCATTTCTCTGCCACGACACAATGGCTTCTTTTAGAATGTACTTGCTTTAGATATGTATACTATTATTATTTTCTTTTACCTTCATTGTTTAAATATTGTATTATCAATGCCATGTATGTTGTGGGAACGAATAAAGTTTTCAATCAATCAACCATAGCGTAGCCATGCTTCTGCATTATGCATGGTAAACTAATAAGAGCACACTGTATTTGTATTTGATTTTAAAACGCTTAAGAAAAATGGTTTTCGTTTTAGCTACATGTTTTTGTCAGTCGAGGTGTGAGTCTATACTCTATATATTTAGTCCTAATAGGGGAAATTCAGTAACTTCTTTGATATTTAGGTCAAGAGGGGCGTCATGTCGGTCGGTCGTTTTTGATGTGGTCTAAATTGAATAGTCTTTGTTTTCTTTGTGTTACGGACTAGATTATGGTCCTGTAACCATTCGGAGATGTTAACGAAGGTTTCTTTTATGTCAGAGTAATCATTGGCGTTATTGACAATATTGTCATGGTTAAACAGTAAAGAGGGTATCTCAGCGAAAAGGATACACTTATGGTTAGATATCTTGGGGAGGTTATTTATGTATACTCGTTTTAAGATCAGTTCACATCCTGATACGCTGCCCTGGGGATAGAGCAGTTTACAGTTTTCCACTGACATTCTAGTTTCTGTACTTATACTGAATCAGTATGATCGTGTTCGATTTGTACAAACGCTGTCTATCTTTCAGGTATGATTTTAGCCAAGCATCGCCGCGTATAAAGATTTGGTAAAGTTTGTTTAATAGGATTGGTTGTGACACTCTATCATAGCTTTGGACATGTCCAACAGTAGACTGATGGCATAGTTTCGGTTTCTGAGAGATTCTAAAATTCCTTGGATATAGTGTATACCGCCAGGGTGGTTGAGCGTTTATGGCGGAACCTAAATTGATTATCGATGTGCAACTAAAGCCGCATTTGATCCTCTATTTGGCCTAATAACTAGATATTTAACATTGACGGATGGAGTCACACCATTTTAAGCGTTCCTTTTTTTACCCTTTTGGCACGTGATCCTAAAAATGGGAATGTTGATTGACACACGAGGTCTCCAAATTTGACTTCTTCTGACTTTTTTCTTTAGGACTATCGAACGCAAGTGTGTACATATAAATAAAGCTGACATAGTAAAAGTGGAAAATCTTAGTCGCAGTAAAAATAGTTACACTCGGTTCGGACATTCATGAAAAATGTTATGAAAATGCCTCGCATTCTCCCATTTGTCAAGGTGGATATTTAGCAAGTAATTCCATACATATTAGACATGATGCCTCATGTTCAAATTAATAACGTAACGTAATGATGCTAAATGGATAGTAAACCATCAAATTATCGTAATAAAGTATAAATTATAATTTATAAAATATAATTAAAATCATAAAAAGATATGAACCATGAGTTTAATAAAAATATGCATTTTTTTTATTGTCCTAGAGTAAAATTAAAGCTACCAATAGAATCCTTACGCTTTTATAGAAACAAAATTGTATCACAAATATGTACTTAAACGCAGTATTTCGCGACCGAAACAACAATTTACCTGATTTTCCATACAACGATTAATAGTACAAATGTCAGTTGCATGAACCTAGAATACTCTGGATAGACTGTACGTGATGCCACAGTGAGGAACGGAAAGGCTCCTATGCAGCTAAATTAAGAACTGGTCTTAAAATGGCTGATGACTTGCCATAAACAACCTACTTAATTTGGACGGGTAATGGTTTATTTGCCACAACTTCATACTAAATCAGTTGTGGCAAATAAAAAAGTGGAACTATGATAAGGACAATGAATGATTTCCCTTTCTGTCACACTTATCGAGATTTGTATGCTACCCGCTCGCTCGCGTGTGGTATTATTATTACCATAACCTGTCCAGAGTATTCTTGGTTCATGGTCAGTTGTGACGTCATAGGTACCTGTGTGTCTATTATCAGTATGAAGCGTTTTGCGCTGCCGCCAGCGAGGTCAATCTTTGTCTCAAATTTTTGGGTATATTATGTTCTTTAATTGTAGTTACAAATAAATGCCATCATAAAAAAATCATCATCCCTGTTGCCGTATTTACTTCTTAAGAATTCATAGAAACAAAAATGATTTGTATTTGTCACTCATTTTTTTGATTATGTCGATTGTACGTAATATAAGTTGGATACTCTTACTTCTTACTTGCCTATCCTGTATAAAGGCTTAAACTTGAGAACTACTTACCAAAGATTAGTTACTGAACAACCTCATACCTATATTATGTGATCTTTATATCTGCAAACAGCACCAAATAGTTATTTTAATAAAAAAATAATAAATATTTTTGCACGCTATTGTGACTGACATAAGACACGTGTAGATATTTTTGAAAGGTTGTCTGTATAGATATTGGAGAACTCGACTGTAAAAGTCGTACAAATAATAACTGCAGTCTGCAAAACTTGCCCCCTAGTAGGTATTGAGTGAGAACCCAGCTGATCTGAGAATATGTACCTATCTACGAGGGTCATTCAACAAATACTTCGCCTACAAAAAAATAATGAAAATTTTGGATAAATGGCAATTTATTTTTCAACATAGTCTCCTTTTAACTCGATGTACACTTTTCCCAGCGATGCTCCAATTTTCTCAACCCGTCCAAAAAATACGTTTTACCGAGGTCGGCAAAATACGTCTCCGTGGCAGCGATGACCTCCTCATTCGTCCCAAATTTATTCCCGGCGAGGGTCTTTTTCAAGTTCGAAAACAAAAAGAAGTCGCAGGGGGCCAAATCTGGAGAATACGGTGGGTGAGGAAGCAATTCGTAGCGCAATTCGGTCAATTTGGCCATGGCGACGCCGGAGGTGTGAGCCGGCGCGTTGTCGTCGTGAAACAGCAATTTTTTCTTTGCCAAATGCGGCCGTTTTTTCTTTAATTCGGCATCGAATCGGCCCAATAAGTCGGCATAGTAGAGCCCCATTATTGTTTTACCCTTCTCTAGGTAATCGATATGGATCACCCCTTGTGAATCCCAGAAAACGGTGGCCATCACCTTTCCGGCCGATGGAACAGTTTTTGCCTTCTTCGGAGCACGTTCGCCGGGTAAAATCCACTGTTTCGACTGTTCCTTGGTTTCTGGAGTGTACCAGTGAATCCATATTTCGTCAACAGTTACGAAACGACGTAAGAACTCCGCCGGATTCCGCTTGAACCGCGCCAAACACGCCTCCGATGTGGTCTCACACACGCGCTTGTTGTCTGGTGTAGAGCAAACGCGGCACCCATCGCGCCGACAGCTTTCTCATGCCCAGCTCTTCGTGTAAAACATGATGTACTGTTCCTTCTGCAATGCCCAGTCTCAGCTATCTCGCGAACCTTCAATCGGCGGTCTGCTAATACGAGATCGTGGATTTTTTTCACATTTTCCTCCGTAGTAACCGTTTTCGGGGCACCTGGGCGTGGTTCATCAAAAACCGACGTGCGGCCACGAAGAAACTCGTTGTACCAATTCTTAACGGTCGCCATCGAAGGAGAAGAGTCACCATATACAGCATCCAAGCGTTCTTTGATTTCGCTGCGCGTCTTCCCTTCCAAAAACAAGAACCGAATCACAGAACGATATTGCTCTTTTTCCATTTTTGTACAATCGACCGATACGCTCGATTCCGAAGGCTATGAAAACAAAACAAATGAAGGTAATTGACTGAAACTTTGACAGTATGTTCCAAAAAGAATGTACTGCACGATGATAAAACTTTTTTGTAACAGCATCGCCATGGTGCGGTAAGGCTAAGTACTTATTGAACGAACCTCGTAAGTATCTACTTATGAACTGTATCTATGAACTTACTATTAAGTGCTCTACTTACTATTAACAATTGTAACGTATCTACTTCATCATATCAGCCGAAAGACGTCCAATGCTGGACATAGGCCTCCCCCAAAGAGTGCCAAAGTGACCGGTCCTGCGCCACCCGCATCCAGCGGACTCCAGCAACCTTTACCAGGTCATCAGTCCACCTTGCGGGGGGCCTACCCACGCCGCGCCTTCCGGTTCGTGGTCGCCACTCGAGAACCTTTCCGCCCCAACGGCCATCGGTTTAAGTTTAGCGATTCGGAGGGCTATATCGGTTACCTTGGTTCTGCTGCGGATAGCCTCATTTCTGATGCGATCACGCAGAGAAACTCCCAACATAGCCCTCTCCATAGCCCTTTGGGTGACTTTGAGCCTTCTTATGAGGCCCATAGTAAGCGACCACGTTTCAGTGCCATATGTCATCACTGGCAACACACACTGGTCAAAGACTCTCGTCTTGAGAGACTGCGGAATATTGGACGAAAAGATGTGCCGTAGCTTCCCGAACGCTGCCCAGCCGAGTCGGATTCGACGATTGACCTCTTTCTCGAAGTTGGACCTACCTAACTGGATAGTTGGTCCTAGGTTGAAGTTGTAGATGATTATGTATATAATCGTCTACAACTTCGAGTGTAAAGTGTCCGATTGTAATGGGAGTTGGTACTACGAGTACATGGGTATTTGACATGATCTTCGTCTTATCCATGTTCATTCTTAGACCAACTCGTTCGGACGCTTTATTGAGGTCATCGAGCATCGTACTTAAGTCCGCCATGGTCTCAGCCAATACTACTATATCGTCAGCAAACCGAAGGTGAGTGATGTACTCGCCGTTGATGTTGATGCCTAGCCTTCTCCATTCCAGAGTTTTGAAAACGTCCTCCAGTGCAGCGGTGAACAGTTTTGGAGAAATAACATCTCCTTGCCTGACTCCTCGCTGCAGCGGAATAGGTTTCGAGTTCTGGTCCTGGAGTCGAACTGACATAGTGGCGTTCTCGTACAAACACTTCAGCACTTCGATATAGCGATAGTCAACTTGGCACCGCTGGAGAGACTGTAGTACAGCCCAGGTTTCAATCGAATCGAAGGCTTTCTCGTAGTCCACGAACGCTAGGCAGAGGGGCAGGTTATACTCGTACTCCTCGGTCTTCTGTATAACCTGACGGAGCGTGTGGATGTGGTCTACGGTACTAAAGCCTCTTCGGAAACCGGCTTGTTCGGGAGGCTGGAAGTCATCTAACCTACGTACGAGACGATTTGTAATGACCCTCGAAAACAGCTTATAGACATTGCTCAGTTGTTCCTGTAGTTCTTCAGGAGGGTGTTGTCACCCTTTTTGAAGAACAGCACCACCACCCCGCCGTTCCATGCCTTTGGAGTTCTCCCTTCCAGTAAGACGGAATCGAACAACTTCTGAAGGACCGTAAGGGCTGGTTTTCCACCCGCCTTCAGGAGTTCGGCTGTTATTCCGTCTTCATCGGGTGCCTTGTTGTTCTTGAGCTGATTAAGAGCCATTACAATCTCGTACAGGCTGATGTCCGGGATGTCGTCGGTATAGTGCCGGGTTAGTCTAGCTCTAGGGTCTTCCGCCCGACCAACTTCGGGTTTGCGTGTTGACGTGTATAGCTGTCCGTAAAAGCGCTCTATCTCACCCAGAATCTCGGTTTTAGAAGAAACGATTCTACCATCTTCAGTTTTTAACTTCGCGAGCTGGCTCTGCCCTATAGACAGATCTCTTGAGAACACTTTAGAGCCCTTATTACGCTTGATGGCCTCTTCAATACAATTTGTATTGAATTGGCGCAGATCGCGGGTAAGGGACTTGGAGATCTGTTTATTGAGCTGCCGGTATAAGGTCGCATCGGCTGAAGACTGTAGAATCATTTCACTCCTTTCCTTCATGAGCTTCTGAGTGGAGCTAGAGAGCCTTTTAGTTTTGTTGGTCTCTTGGGCCTTGAAAAACTTAGACCCAGTGGAACGGACAGCTTCCACAACCCGTCGTTCAGTTCGTCCACATCGCCGCCTAGGCAATCAAAACGGTTTTGGAGTTCCAGCTGGAAGCTCTCGGGGTTTCGAATTTGGATTGACGCTGGACGGAGCGTAGACTTCATCAATCGAGAGCGTTCTTCCTTGACGCATATATTCAATGTGCCTCTTACCAGACGGTGATCGCTCCCGGTTTTGACCGTATTGATCACAGAGACATCATTGAATATATGCTTCCTCGTCGACATGATGAAGTCAATCTCGTTTTTAGTTGCACCGTCGGGACTCATCCAGGTCCACTTTCTGTGCTCGTGTTTCTTGAAGAAGGAATTCATCATGTAGAGTCCCTCCTTCTCCAAGAAACCAGCCAGTAGTTGGCCCCGGTGGTTCCGACTTCCAACTCCAAATTGCCCCACTTTCAGCTCTTCACCATCTCTCTTGCCCACTTTTGCGTTGAAGTCCCCCATGACAACGGTGAAGTAGGTTTTGGAACTATGCATGACCCTCGCTATATCTTCATACATAGCCTCCACCTCTTCGTCGGAGTGTGCCGAGGTCGGCGCGTAAACCTGTATGACCTTCAATGAGTACCTGTTGGATACTCTGAGTATTAGGTACGCCACCCTAGTCGACACACTCTCGATCTTCACAACGTTATTCACGAGGGACTTGTGGACAAGGAACCCGACACCTCCCTGGGACTGTTGGTCGCCCTCCCGGAAATAGAGCAAGTTGCCGGATTTGAGGGTTATCGTGTCCTCCCCCTCTCTTCGGACTTCAGATAACCCTATGACATCCCAACGCAACTTGCTCAACCCTTCCTCCAGTTCCGCAATCCTTTCGTCGGTCCGCAGTGTGCGCGTGTTATACGTTGCCAGGGCCAGGGGTCGTCGGTGGTGGTAGCCGGATCTTCGCCGGAGATTATTCGCACCCCTGACCCCGCTGGTACCCTGGCCGCTACCACAACCAGGGTACCGGGGGTCACCGGGACCTCGGGGCCGTGGTTTTTTTGTACCTTTCATTTGGGGGGTATATGCCATAATCGCCACGCTTGGCATGCGGGTTGGCGATCGCAGTGTTTCCACCGCACTCCAGGGACGCTGCTGCCCATCCCCCGGTGGTCTTGGTCGTAGTTTTAGGACATACCCGGGGTCACACTCTACCTACTTACTTACATACATTTATTACGTAACGCACATTAATACTTAGGAAACATTATGTGTAGTGTAGGTACCTATTTAATCATTGAATTGCAGTCATGTTAGTAGATAAATTAAAATAAACAATGAAAAATAACTTAGCCTCCAATCTACACATTAAGCCAAATGCAAGTTACCAGGAAAATAACGTAATTTTACGGAAGAACAACGGAACCGTCTAATTAGGCATACGAGTTTCGTTGATGCTTTGTGTTCCTTGATTAACCGAATATGTATGAAATTCGGCGACCTAACTAAGATTCTACAGGATAACTAAGCACTCAAACCAAAATAAACGAGAAATCTTATTTTTTTTTACATTTCTTTAAATCGATACGAACGGAATCACGTGGTTTGGTGATTGACCATAGCATCGTCGGGACATCACTAGTCGTATGACGTGTTTTCGTAAGAAAGGAATAGCACATTGCATTTTCAAAGTGATGAAAAGTGACAGACATAGTGTGTCTGTACCGAAGTCTTCGCAGCGGCCAGTATAAAATGGCCTCCGCTGGCTATAAATATTTTTAATGAAATATTGAATTTGACTCAACTGTGCAATGTAATTCCACCTTTTTTTTGTAATTAGAAGTCTTTAACGACTTTCCGCACCACCTCACACTAGAAATTCCCATAACTAGCCACGAAAATCCTATTATTACGATTTTTATATGAGAGACATGCACGCTCCGCACAGGTACTTAAAGCCTCCACCCACCGAACGCGTGTCGTGCGCGGCGCGTGTGCTGCACGGGCCCGCGCAAGTTGTAAAGCGTTGAAACTACACTTCAAACACAACATCGAACGCGGTCCGAACGCGGGCCCGCGCGGGCCCGCGGCGCTAAAGTTACAACTCGGCAGCTCGGCCGCGTGTCGTGCACGCGCAGCTGCTGCGCAGCTGCCGCGCTGCTGAGTGTGATTGAGGTAGTGAGATACATATTAAATGTGTTGATAGTGAGAGAGATATCACGCACGGGCCCGCGCGTGCACGCGCAGCTGCCGCGCTGCTAAGAGACAGTGAGATACATATTAAATGTGTTGGTAGTGAGAGAAGCATAACGGGGCGGACCCGCGTTGCTAACGCGTCGCTGACGCGGCGGGCCCGCGTTGCTACACGCCGCGCACGACACGCGTTCGGTGGGTGGAGGCCTTTAGTTAAGGCTGCACATTCGAAATTTTCGTGAAAATGAGTTGTTTTGTAACCGTTGTAAGTATACATTACAACGTAACATTTTTTCTGTAGGAAAAAATATATATCATAATCTGCAAGATATGCGACGGGTCATAGTTTTCTTAGAAATCCATTTTAACAAAAATTACAGAAAAGAAATCTAGTCACCCCTATTTTTTCACTTGTAACCATTTTACTGCTCCATTTTTTATCAGAATAATATGAAATTTTATAACTTTCTTCATACAATAATGAACAAGGGCATCATTTTCTTACTTTCTTAATTTTCTTAAAAAATTATCTCGTTTTCTGAAATATTCCGCCAAAGTTCCTACGCCTCCCCGTTTTCGTCCATACGGTCAGTGCGGGACGAGACACGTTGCATGACGGACCTGTGTCAATTTGCGCTGCGCCGAAATTTTTAAATATTTGTAAAAATTGTGGACTATATTTGTTGCATAGAGTGGACAATCCGTTTTGTGATTCGTATAGTAGGTAACTAATAAACATTTGCGTATAGTTTAGTTTTTAGTGACAGATAATTTTGTTGCATAGAGTGGACAATCTATTTCATGGTTTGTAAAGTAGTAGGTACTATCGACAAGACAGCTGACTGACCATCCGTGCACTTTATGTGCATTGTAATAAGGTTCTTGTATAAATACAGGATGGTCAGTTAACTGTGTTGGCGTTTGTACCTAATTAACATTTACGTAGGTATAGTTTAGATTTTGTTTTTAGTTCAAGATGGGAAAGAATAATAATAATAAATTCTTTATTTCAGGCCAGTTTGCCCATACATTGTTAGTAACATACAAACTTACGATACTAGAGTTAGTAGGTCTTAGCTTAGGTCTCACAATTTTTTCAATAAATATTTTGGGTCTTTGGGGTTCAATAAGCGCAGGAGGAAAATACGTAATATCAAGAAATTTTACAAGAGAAGAGGAAAAAGAATACACAAGTAAATACCTATTCTATCAAAGTATCAAATATCTAAACAGTATCAAAATTGGGAAATCGCTAAAACCAGACATTTTATTAGTAAATATATTTACAATATCTATTGCTTAGGAGCATGAACAATTATAGAAACAATATTGTTTTATCTGCTCATATTAATGACTGTCAAGTGTTAATAGAATAAGTTCTAATAAAAATAGTGGGCTTGGCAAATATTGTAAGTACCTATCTATGGGTTGCATGCCAACTCCAAGTTCGATACAGAGTTATTATCTGATATGAAACAAAGTATGGTTAACGTACAACTAATCTATAAGTATATATTTACCCGAGGCCGATTTCTGTACAGTCAGCATAATATAGTTAGTAGCAGCCAAGTTAGCCAAATATATCGGAACGTACATTCATCGAAATAGTCTTTGTTAATATAAGTAGGAGTAAGGAATGTGTTACGATATATTTGGCTACTTTGGATGCTACTAACTATCTGATGTTGACTGTACACGCCATCATCATCAAATCAAGGAAGTAGAACGTAATAAATATACCGAAAATTAGTTTAAAACTTAACAACCTTACACTTACACAAAAGGTAACGGACAGACAGACACACTTTCGCATTTATAATATTAGTATGGAGTATGGATATGGAAGTATGGATAGTATGGATTATATGTCTTTCCCGCTCACGGGACAATGATTTCCCGGACCTTTGGGAGGCGTGCGTGGAGCTCTGAGCCAACACGTAGAGGCCCTTTTGACAATTTAATGAAATGCAAGGAGTACACCAAGCGGATGCTGTCTCTGCCCGTGTCATGGGACGCACACAGAAACAGCACCCGCTGGGGTGTAAGAGTCTATTGCTAGTTGATGGAATCTAAATAAAACGGGTCATTGGGTGAAAATGATGGACTAGTAGCTGGGCTATTGGATGAAACATCGGACGCCTGCCCAATAAAACTGTTTCACATTTTATCTCTGGCAGACGGTGACTCGCTAACTGCTAGATGGGCCCCTATTAATAGCGACTGTATGTGTTATTCGAACGAATTTTCACTAGCACGGCTAGCACGAGACGGCCGCGACATACTCTCGATTTTTCTCACACTATACCTCTCTTTCCTAATGTTCTAATAAGAGAGAGACCGATAGTGCGAGAAAAATCGAGAGTATGTCGCGGCCGTCTCGTGCTAGCCGTGCTGACGGAACTACACTAATCGTAAGTAAATAGTATTATAATAGTAGGGACATAATTTTTGAACTTAATCAATTATGTAATTTATGTATGACAAATATCACGTTTCAATTAAGCATGACGAATGACCCACCCACGTCCACCCTTGCATTGGTAACGATGCGCGTTGACGCGTCTATAATCTTACCTAACTTAATCTATGTAACGCTTAATAAACGACGGCGGGTTGTGCGACTTGCGCGGGGAGAGGGTCGAGGCTCCGCCCATACGCTCAAGGACTTTAGCGGGTGTACAAGCCTTAACTTGGACGCAACTGAACGGGCGCTTTTCCATTAGCCGGCCCGGCACCGGCACGGCACCGACGCCGGCGCCGGTGCCGTGCCAGTGCCGGGCTAATGGAAAAACGCCCAACGGCAAGGCGGGCGACCGCGGAATATATAAGCGCTACAAATCTAACGCTTGGTGACTCGAGTCGTGAACAAACTGACAAACATTAGGCTTCTAGTGGGGGTGTTCTGTGGATTCTACACTCCGGATTCTAGATGAGATTTGATTATTTGTTAAATTTATAGGTAAAAAATATGGGCGAATATATAAAACTACTTAGTGGTTATATAAAACTATTAATGAAGTACCATAAGATAATACCATAGATCTCCGTAATACAATATTTACAACTAAGTATGCCTACGAGGGGCACACTGAAGATCGGGAATAGAGAAAACCGATCGAAGACGTAATTAATTATGTTTTATTTTTAAGTACCTATATATTATGATGATATGAGCGCTTTTGTCTAACATAAGACATTTTATTACGAAGATGAATCAAGGCTGAAGTTGACATTGTAAATTACGTGTTTTTCTGCCGTATTACTAAGTTCAAACTTCAATCAGTCCTTGATAACGTGATATTTCAGGCTTTTAGTGATAGTCTCTTAATTTCCAACTAACAAATACATTATTAATGGCTTTTGACCTTTCTCACCAGAACTTTTGTAGAGTAGGTGAGCAAAAATCAACACAAGTCGCATTACTTCTTGGGAACGCAAAAGGAAACTAGCTTTCAAACACCATTTTTTTAGATAACGTTGTTCTTTTTAGTCATTCGAATACTTATAGAAGTTATAGATAACGAAATGTCTTGGTATACCACGTGTAGATTATGCTATTTTTTTTTCCACTGCCGGGATGTATTCAGGAGTTACCACTGTTTTTAGGCGACCTATAGAAGATAGAGCTAAGGTCTGGAAATATTGAGATGCTAGCGAGATATTGTCTTGGGCTGGATTAGATGATATAGAAGATATATATGAAATAGCATTGTATAGCATAACAAGTAAAACTCATCCAATAAATAAGCTTAATGATTTTTTTTTTTTGCTCACATAAAATACATACTTAAAACTACTACAAAAATTTCGGCAAACTGCGGAGCAGTTTGTTGGCGAATGGGTTAAGCACACTCATTCTTTGCTTTATCTACTGTTAGTACATATTAATATTATGCTAAAACTAGGGGTAATCTGTTTAATTGTGTTTGAAATAACCCTTGTGTTAGTTGAAAAGAATATTCACTCAGTGATTTTCATTGCAGACTTTAAAAACTTAAACACATATTTAGTAAAAAAACAATTTTTCATAATTATTTGAATGCCAATATGGTTTCAAAAGTCCAATGAAGAAGATTTTCAGGTAACTACCTAAGTCCTAAGTTATCCAATCCCGATCATTTCGGTGTGCCCCTCGTATCTGGGCCTGTAAAAATTAATTTGTTTTCTTTTTCGTCACAGACGATTTTGACAGTCCTAATAATGATTTTGCTTTACAACATAATATCTTCAACAGCAATTTAGTAACGTAGAGTGCCAGTAAAAGTGCCGCTAGGAAGTCCAGGTACATCCTCTGGTACCAGGACAGCGCGAGTGCAGGGGAGCGCAGATGCTGCGCCCCGCGCGTGCGCGCCACGTGCTCCACCCAGTGCACCAGCTCCGCGCCCGGGGACACCGGCCGGTCGTGGTACAAACTTGAAAGTTCTTTGACTTTCTCAGCATACCTAAAACGAAACGGGGAGGATATTTATGGCGTGACCTGCGTAAATGGAACGAAGGCCCTACTCACGGCCAGGTTAATCTTAAAATACTTCATGCCAATTTTTCTGGTTTCAAGTTACTCACTTGGGATTAGACAGCATTTCTTCTATAGCCACTTTCATATCTGCAGCCATTCCATAGGACAGTTCAACCATCTTCGCGTAGCCCTTGTTGACAGCTCTGATCGCGTTGATCTGCTGGTCGGCCCCGTACGGCATCACGATGGTGGGCACGCCGAAGTAAACCGTTTCCGTGGTGGACAGCAGCCCGCCGTGCGTGATGAACAGGCGCAGGTTGGGGTGCGCTGAAACATTCTTCCAAATAACTTACTATATTTATTCCCTTGGCACTCTCTTACAGATCAAACCCTCCAAGCTCTTTGGATAGTTTGATTTGTACAGCAAGCAGCGTATCTGTTGCATGTGGCCTAAAACACCGCCAAAAACCAACAAAAGGTTGAACTTTTCGAGATTCACATTAAGGTATTAGTTAGACCTTATTATAAATAAGTAAGATTATAGGATAAAAACACACAATACATATTATATAAAAATTATAAACTAAGACTAAACACTAAAGAGAATAATAAGGAAACTAAATGAAAACTAGAAAATACGATAACAGCATAGAAAAACAAGAAAGAAAATGAAATATCAGTATATTTTTTATATCCGGCTCCCATCTGGTCCAAAGATGCCATAAATACTGGCTGCATTACCCCGCTGAACCGTCACTGATATTTGTTGGACCGGGTAAGAGCCAGAACGAGGGTCGCAGCCCTTGTCTCTTAGACGCCTCCTGCCCTCCGGACACCAAGGACCAGCCGTCTCGATTGCAAACGGAACAAAGTCGTACGCCGATTCAAGGTGGGCGTATTTCCCATGTTTTAGTTTAGCCGCATTATCGGCGGCCGCACCTGCCATCCTCATGGTGTGGTAAATGTGCTCACACAGTTTGCATCCCATAGCAGGCAGCGGCCTTTTACCCAGGGAATCAGCGTAAGACCATCCGGTCTCTTGCCATCGGTACGGCTTACGGCTCGACCCTTGGGGCTCCAGAACGCAAGGAATGTTTGCCGAGACCATGGCGCGGCGTATTAAGCTCGTTAATGGCGTGATGTCTGGGGATACGCCCTGCACACCGCAGACAACTTAGACCATGGTGCCTGTTCGCCTCGACCATTGTTCCACATTACAGTTATTATTATACATTTTTCTCTTACCTAGTATACTTTGCTGTGGTGCCCAATCCAAAATATGAATGTTCTTCGGCAAATTTGGCAATTGTTCTTCAAATTTCCATAGCACAGTTTGCTTTAATCCAGTAAATAGTTCCAAGAACTCTCTTTTTAAATCGTCTGGCCAGTCTTTGCTTTTGACGTTACTTCCCATACTAAAGTAAATTACTCCATGTTTCGCCTCGTCCATGATTTTTTGAAGATTCTGTGTATTAAAGCAAAAAAATAAAATGATTGAAGTAAGTAGGTAGGTATATTATGTACAGTCAAGTGTAAAAATATGGGTGCATACTCGTACAACTTACTCATAAATTTATGTTCCATAGCCCTTATGTCAGCGGATAAAAGTTTTGGTAGGTACATATTTATGAGAAGAGGAAATCGGTACGTATTTTTGCACTTGACTGTACTTAAAAACACAATCGATGATTTGTTTCAGATCTATTGAAATATTGTAATATCTTTATTAAAATACATATTTAGATAACTATTATTGACATTATAGAAGGTCAATAATAGCCCTTCTGATATTGGATTACCTACTTACCGCTGGCAGGGGTTTAGTATTAGGATCGATATGGTATCCGCCTATTTCTTTGACGTTCGGAGGCACACTGATGGGCTGGCTCACCGAGGAGTGGGAGTTGGTCAGCAAAAATGTACCGTTGTAAAGAACCTCTTCATATGTGGGCAATTGTCTACCCCGTTTTGTGAACAAGGGTGTATAGAAGTCATTGTATATTGCCTTGAAATTCGGTGCCACGTAGCTGAAATCGTTGACAATGTATGTCAATTTTCCAAAAAAGAATCGACAAAAACATTTTGGTATAAGTATAATTATCTAATAAATTTCACAAGAACAGAGGTTGAGAAATGCGACCTGTAGAGAACAGCCGCACAGCGGGACACCAGACATACGAAAGATTTTCTGAAGCATCGTTCGCTTCGCTCACTCAAGTAAGTCATTGTTTTAATAATAAAGGGTAAGAAAATCTTGTTTTAAAATCATAAAAAAGTGATCATTGTTTATTTTATAAATGTGAAGACCTTAAAAATCAAGGAAATAATGAAACGTGAATTACTTATATCGATAAAAAAATATATACAACCGAATTGAGAACCTCCTCCTTTTTTTTTTGTCGATTAAAAATGATTCACTTTTGCATATAATGCATTAAGTTATGTGGTCCAAAAAGTTACAATCAACCTCCCCTGTATCCCGTTAACAGGAATACGTTGAATTAGCAATAACCCTGTTTATTTATGCTTCCAGATTGGTCCCAAAATCTAGTTCTGATAATCGGATCCCTGAGGTGTTATGGGAATCACTTCATTTATCCACTGACGTGCTTGTGGCAACCACCGTTTCCAATTTCACACACCCCGAAACTGATGGTGGCACGTAGATATAGTGATTTCTCAAATTTGATGAAGTGAACTGATGATTAAGACCACGGATGACTTGAGTATAGAACTCTTCTGTTCTACGATGTAGGTATTTCATAAATTTTGATGAGCTTCCGTTGATGTAGCGAACTAATGAAGTAGGTACCACACAGTTATCTAATCCTGCGGGCGTAGCACGGTTGCCATTTTATCACTTATCGTTGTGGATAAGACATTCGTCACTCTCGCACTCGCATATTTGTCAGAGCGTGATGGGCGTCTTTACCACAACGATAAATGATAAAATGGTAACCATGCTACGCCCACTGGGATCGATCCTCATATATTATAGACCCTCGGGCTATTTGGTTTTGGGTTTTTTTTGTAGTAACTAACGCATTTACTCTCGTTAAACAGATCATGTGGTGAATTCGAAAATAAATATGCTATTTTTTTATTAAGTAAATAGTGTACATTATTGGAACATTTAAACGTTTACTTACAACAATTTAGCAGCCTCGTAGAAAACCATTCTTAATAGATTTGCCGCTCGATCGTAGAAAGAAAAGGGTGGGATTACGGCCGAAAATATGTCGGTATTGAACGAGGGATTCGAGTTCTCGTGGACTAGATGTAGTACCATGAAATGTGGCTCGATGGACGAGGACCAGATCAACGGACAGTTGTACAGTGACCCCAATCTGCAGACAAACAAAGTTAAGGTATTGGCGAGCACTAGAGAATTAACATACATCGAATTCCAATAGGAATGCTGGATACAGAGGAGAGAGAAGAGCAAGGCATAATTTTACAAATTATAGGCGCGCATTTAATGTTATACCAGCGTGCAGAGAGGGTAGTGGTGTTGGATGGCTTATGGCGCGGCGGGATGGCGATGGGACGGCCGCGGTGTCGGTTTTTCGGCCGCACATCAAAGGGAGTGGGCCAGCGATGGCGGTACGCATCTACATGTGGCCCATTCCGCAGTGCGCGGTCGACCGCGGTATCCGCGGTTGAGTTCGTGCTGTTTTTTTTTTTAAATCGTAAATGACGTGTACGTGGCCTCAACACGAAACAATAAAGTTTTTGGAATTATATCGGGGAGAAAGCGTAGGTAATATGTAAATAGGTAAACTGCCGCAGCGGCTAACGCTTCGAATATATATATGTATAATAAATATCAGGCTCATCTTTCCCTCGCCAGACTTTAGACATATTCATACTGTAATAATGATACGTTTTAAATGTTTGTCGCAAAATGCAGCGTTACACCAGCATTTCAAGAAAAGTTTGTAGGGTAAACTCGCATTATTTGGTGATCCGCCTAATTCTGTGATAGGTATTACGTTTTGAAGCACGGTACCGAATAAAGCTAGTAGTCGTAGAATATAAAAACGTTGAAAAAATGTATACGTCACAAAGAAGGAATACTAAACGCTAACTTAATGAACGTGCTAACTATTCACAAACTTTTCTAGAAATTTTCACACAGCGAATAGGTTTACAACTTACCCGGCGTAAATGTCAGTGAAGAGCCACTCGACAATAACGAGGTCAAATTCCTGGGTTGTGTCACTAAGGAATTCGATAAAATTTTCATTATATAAGCCGGTTTTTATCATTTCAACCATACTGGGCAATATGTTCAGTGCATCCATCTTGACCTCCTGGTCGATGATGGTCTTTAAGGTAAACATTACATCTGTGGAAACATAATACCTACTAGTCATCTAACATAGAAAATGCGTCAAAGATGCGTTAAGTATGTAGAAATCTACAACAAAGAAAAGAGTTATTGCGAAACCCCCCTCCCACACACACACACACACACACACACACACTAGTATAATGTGCTGATTTGCTAAAATTTGATCAAAATTTTTGTTTCATCGCATCTATAAAACCAGGCCTGAACAGAATATCGCAGTCATAACAGGTCATAACTGTCAGACACTCACGGTCCATAATGCTGGTATTCTCACTGAGATCAACTTCATGATATTTGGCGCTGGTCTTGTTCGTCGGGAACGATGTTGCATAGGTTACCTGCAAATCAAAAAAAAAATTCTCTTTTTGAGTACGTAATATTCTTCCCTCTTAACTTGTAGTATCCGCTATACTGCCGTCCTAAGCAAAAAGGACGCTTCTGACTATGAGACTCGTAGTCAGATGCGTCCTTTTTGCTTAGGACGGCAGTATATCATAAACGGTACTTATTGTTTTTTTTTTAATACTCCCGTAAATAAAAAGACATTCAATTCCTCTACAACGAAACTGACGGACTCACTGAAACACACATGGCAAAATACTTATGTAATTGGGAAATAGGAGATTTTGTCTCAAAGGAGCGAAATTATATATTTAGATAAGGCGAGGGTGGTGCATTGTCCTTGCTGCGCTCAGGATTCTAAAGTAGAATCTTGAGCGTAACGAAGGATTCAAGCCTAAGATGGAAATATTTTTGGTACCGAGAACGAGGCACATACTATTTTGCACAGATTCTATGAAGAAAGTGAAATCTTTTCAGAACAGCAGGTGTGAAAATAAAATAGGGTTGTGGACACAAATTTATAATGACTAAAAGAAAGTAGGCAAAAAGTATACCTAGTGACGAAAGTCCCACTCAGATATCAAAAAAAATACGAAGTTACAAACGTTTTAATATTGTTTGTTAGAGAGAAAACGCTCGGGGATCGTGACGTCACGGCACTCGAGCGTCATAGACCATTGTAAACGACAATCATTTCATGTGAATGAAAATGTGAATGTGCGTTTTGCGGAAAAGGAAAAGAACCCCACTTCAAACTTTGGGCACTTATCATAATCATAATCGTTTATTGCACCGTGGTAACTAATAGTACATTACTTACCAAGGGCTGTAAAAGAAAGAAAGCCCAAAATCGCAGGTATTTGTAACCCGAGCCGCAGGCGAGGGTTGTAAATACGTGATAGAGGGCTTTCCTTTTTACTGCCCATGGTGAGTACACAATTTTACGTCTTTACCTGGCCACAATGCGAATTTTACCGTATGCGCAGCGTGCGGTAAAACTCACATTATGGCCAGGTGGACGTAAGTTGTTACAATATTATAAAAGTGTCTCATAGACCCTAGTCGGGTATTGCAAACTTAATTACTAAGTACAGCAACTCACATGGAGTAAGTATATTATATTATTAAATTGTTGTACCTGCATTACCTAGTGTATCCAGGCAAAAACAGGAAGAGATATTACAAAGCAAATTATCTAAATTAAGTTGAATATTGTATTTACTATACTTACCTACTATAAAATCAAAACAAAAAATATAAATCTAGCTCTTATTATCTATCACTAAAAAAATCTTCTACTTTCTAATAGATTTTGTTTACCAGATAAGATTTTAACTTTTGTGATTATTATTAAATAGTCACATAGTCTCCTGCTTTACTTTTTCCTTCATTTGACGATAATTTTAATTCTTTTTCGAGAAAACCCGAACTTAATATTGGTCAGTTTATTTGGTGTCAACACACCTATTATTTATTTGCCGTTTTCATATTCGTACAGTACTATCGACAACACAGCTAACTGACCATCGGTGCACCTTAAGTACATTGTAATAAGGTTCTAAATAAACACAGGATGGTCAGTTAACAGTGTTGTCGTTTTTAAGTACACAATACTTGATTAAAATGTCACCTCATGACCAGCTTCCAACAAATGCTTCACATAACCAGTCCCAAGTATGTTGTGACTCTTTCCTACCATC
This sequence comes from Epinotia bilunana, assembly GCA_947049275.1. NCBI lineage: Eukaryota > Metazoa > Arthropoda > Insecta > Lepidoptera > Tortricidae > Epinotia > Epinotia bilunana. The sequence goes on from OX346253.1 coordinate 7,528,811, forward strand.
GGGAACACTACTAAGATCTTGTAGGCGTCGCTCAGCTGCAATAATGCTAACAATAGCAAATATGCTATTTTGGCCATGATGGTAACTGAAAGTAGGAAAACTCAGATTACTTAAATTTTCTAAATACTTAAAGAATATCTCATCTGAATATGTATAGTAGGCACTACAGAGAACCAAGGTGGCGCCGGGGGATACAATATAGCCTACTAGCTTTTTACCGAGACTTCGTCGGCATGGAACTCCTTTATATCGCACCTACACACAAGCATTCATCCCCCATACCCCCATTTATCCCCTTAGGGGATTTCCAGGATAAAAACTATCCATATCCTTCCCCGGGATATAAACTACCTACATACCACATTTCATCTTTTCAGTGGTTAGGCGTGATAAGGTAACGGGCAGACAGATAGTCACTTTCGGTCGGGTCTTTCATTAAAACTATTTAAAAAAAACCCCATAAAGCTACAAATGGAGACGCCGAACGAGCGAAATTGACAGTCGGCCAAGCAAGGTCACAGAAAAGCTAGTACGAAGAGACCTTGGTTTGGCCGGCCGCCGTGCTTCCGGCACGTAGGTAGGTACCTATCCACACGGGCCGAAATCACACGGCGCGCGCGGCCTGAGGGCGTAGAACTATTATTATAATACTAGCTTCTGCCCGCGACTCCGTCCGCGTGGAACTCGTTTATATCGTAGCTCGATACAAACTTTCATCCCCCATGTCACCCCCTCGGGGGATGATTTCCGGGATAAAAACTATCCTATGTCCTGCCCCGGGATTCAAACTATCTCCATACCAAATTTCATCTCAATCGGTTCAGCGATTAAGGCGTAAAGAGGTAACAGACAGACAGACACACTTTCGCATTTATGATATTAGTATGGATGTGCTGAGGGGTACTGCGAAACGAAAACGAACTTCGTTTTTGTGTATTTGTCGCTCGAACTGGCAAGTGCAACAGAGAGGGAGGTATAGGCCCTGAGGGGCTACCGCGAAACGAAAATGAACTTCGTTCGTGTATTTCCCTCTCTGTCGATTGAACTAGCAAGTGCGGCAGAGAGGGAGATACACGAACGAAGTTCGTTTTCATTTCGCGGTAGGCCCACTGTGCATGCAGTCCGGCTCCGGCGATTTCGTATGGCCGCTCCACACGATGGGCCATCCTGAGAAGGGAGTAAGACGTATGTATGTCTCGTTCTACCGCATAGCCGCGTCCTGTATGATGGGTCAGGATGGCCCATCGTGTGGAGCGGCCATAAGGTTAATTACAAACAATTTTTTTTAGTGTTGTTTTAGATGAAAGCATATTTCTATTTAAAAAAAACAAGAAATAAAGTTCGTTCTACAGAAAAAACGTGCATTTTGTCACGTTGATAAGTAGTTCTAGTTTTGTCCATTTTTTTTAATTGTGTTATTTTAGCAATAATACCTACCTATACTATACTTACCTAGATAAGATACTAGTGTGGCTCGTCTTATCTCGAGTCGCGTTTGTAAGTAAGTTTGTAACTAAACAATCACGAGACTTGTAGGTTGACACGTGACTTAAACGTGTTTAAAAATATATAATTATTAATACATAATCATTCAATTTCAATCAATCACGGTTCTATTTTTGATGTTTTTCCGTTTTAAGGATATTATTTCGACAGAAACGGGCATTATATATCCCGTGTACTTTTTACGATTTGAACTTATCCACGAATTGCTTTTTCCATGCCCAGCATGTACCTACTTACTTACTATTATTATTATTAATATTGTTGCAATTAATCATTTTTCCTTATTAGTTGTGTCGTTGGGAAGACTTTAATAATTATTTTATTTAATACGGCATATTATTTACATATAACTTGTGTTCATAAAAATTTAAAACTATTAGGTTTAGATAAATTAACGAGGGCATGGAATTGCATATGTAGTAGTATTGTATGTTTACAGGCATTCTATATTTGAATTTTCTATTTTCTCGTACTATAACGGTACAACCACTACAAATGCAATTCCATGTTCTCGATAATTCATCTATAAATGTTGAGTTTTCAATTAATCGATAACAATTATCGACCATTGCCAAGGCCTATGATATTTTTTACTGGCCGAGGTGAAATTTTGTACGTGTCACTCGAGAGCAAAGTTATTTGCATCTCGTGTTTTCCAGTCGCCGCTGCGCTCAAGATTCTAATTTTGAATCACTCGCCATGCTCGTGATTAAATCTCGCTTCCTCGGGACTCAAAATAAAAACTCGCAACATATAACAACTTTGCTCTCTTCTTATGTTGCACAGATAACAATTTAAGGACTTACCCTGCGTATAACTAAATAAAGTTATAAGCACTTAGTTAAAAATGTTCAGTTCTTGTACACAATACACCCTAACTTAGCGTCCAAGGAAGCAATAATAACGGTAGGAATACTACTAAAACAGTAAATATAGAAGTACCTAACTATTCATTCATTGATAAAATAGTTATCAATTAATTGTTTATCAATTTCACGTGTCATCACACGTTGTAATTTATATCATGTGATTTCAACGCGTAATGAATGACTTATTACTACTTATCCATCCATTCTAATATTATAAATTTATCCGAAAGTGTGTCTGTCCGTCTGTCTGTCTGTTACCTCCTCACACCTGACAGCTTACACCGCTGAACTGATTTAGATGAAATTTTGTATAGATATAGTTCGAGTCCTGGGGACATAGGATAGTTTTTATCCCGGAAATCATCCCCTAAGGGGATGAAATGGGCGGTGAAAAGTTGTATGGAGCTGCGATATTCAAACGGTCCAACGAGTTCCAAACGGAGTCTTAGGCAGAAGCTAGTATACTTATAATATTATAAATTCAAAAGTGTGTATATCTGGCTATCTGTTACCTCTTCACGCTTTAACCGCTAGGCCGATTGCGACAAAATTTGGTATGGCGATGGTTTTAATCCCGAGGAAGGACATGGGATAGTTTTTATTCCGGATATCATCCCCAGATGAGTACAAATGAGGATGAAAGAGTGTATGGAGCTACGATTTAAACGAATTCCACGCGGACGGAGTCGTGGGCAGGCAGAAGCCAGTAAACTTAATGATTATTTAAATACACGGAATAACAAACCATTGGAAGTGACATTCAACCCATTTTCATAGAGAACCACTCGCACACAACCACACTTGAATAAATATATGAACACACAATTGCAATACGATTTTCATTTGTTAAAACGTACGGTGGCAATACGTTGTTAACGGTAGCAAATTTTATGTGCAAAAGGTACTTACCACTACTGTTTACTGTTTAGACAACAGATTCATCACCGCGGTCACGATAACGCTGACGCCGCTGACCACTCCAAAGTTAACTAGTTCATTAGCCTGCACGAATATATTTTACTTACTTGCACTTTACATGTATAGAATACAAAGATAATTTACTAGGTTTTACGTATGTGTGATATAGGTGAATAACTGTATATAAGGTAGAAGCATTTGTAAATAAACCAGATACCAATTGTCCGTTGGTGTTTCACTACCTCCACATCCAACACCTCTGCTTGCTCAGGGCGACACCCTGAGAGTAGAGGATCCCATCCACTTTATTTCACAGGTACCCTTGTTGTGGCATGAGACACCCCCAGCCTTAATCGGTCACTTGAGTCCGAGTGATTGGCAACAAGTATCCATTTACGGTCTAATTTAGAGTGCCAAGTAAATGTTTCTTACGTCCTTTACCACATGCCTTGCAAGAGACTTGGTGGTTCGGCTACTCGACGCCAGATGGCAGTGTTTTCAGAACTATAGCGATGCGACCGTTTGAAACTCAAAAGTCGCATGTACTGCGAAATGTGTATGATGATACTTCTTGACTATCGATTCTTCTGCTTGGATATTGATTTGTACTATATTTATTTAAGACTTAGGTTACTTATGAATTAGTTACAAATTGTTTCTAATAAAATCTTGTTAATTATAATTATATTAATACCATTTATAGTTTTTTTTTCTCCAATATGCTCGGAAATATTTGCCTAACTGTAGGAAAAATACTACGTAGTTCCTCGTCACTGACGAGCGCAAATTTAAAAAAATAAAAATCATTACTGTTCTGCCAAGAAAGTTTATGAAATTAAATTACTTGTATTCTTTTCTTACCATTTAGTTACAATCTTTATCTAAGACAAAGTCACTGCACACAGTCAAATGCGCGTACATTTACTGGCTATTACATACCTAGCAATTTGTCACCACGATTTGTTGTAGTTAAAGTGAGACAGCCATACATACCATTATACATCCAGTGTACTTTTACGAATTGAACTTATCCACGAATTGCTTTTTCCCAGCCCCTGCAATAATGTAGGTACTTACTATTATGAATTTATGAATGTTATTGCAATGAATAATTTTTCCTTATTAGTTGTGTCGTTGGGAAGACTGAAATAATTATTTTATTTTATATGGCATATTATTAACATATTACTTGTGTTTATAAAAGTTTAAAACGATTAAATGTTGCGTTTTCAATTTATCGATAACAATTATCGACCATTACTACAGCAGCATTTGAGTAGCAACCAAACCTCGGAACGTTCTCGAACTTAACGTTTAGAATAGCGAAAAAATACGTAGGATTATGAACTTAATGTTAGAGAAATAGAACTGACATTCCCTTGACTACTGGCACAAATCGTCTCTGAGAAATTGATTTTTTTTTATCTCTATATACTTTTTCTAAAATAATCTGTACTGATTATAGGAAATTCGTCCGACTCATTTTTAACCGACTTCAAAGAAAAGGAGGAGGTTCTCAATTCGGTAGTATTTTTTGTTTTTTTTTATTATTATTTTAAATGTTACCTTAGAACTCCGTCATTGATGAGCCGATTCGTAAATTTTTTTTTTGTTTGTAAGTAAGTGGTTCCAGGTGGGTCCCATTTTTTCAAAAATTCAATTGGATGATGGGATCCATGAGGAATTGAGGGAACTCTTCAATTATATTAGGCATGCGTGTAGTGATTTCGGTATTTTCTATTTTAACTCGTGTATTTACACCCGGAAATTTTTGTTCGAGTTCGAGGAAGCCCTAATTTTTGTTCAAGTCATGTTCGTCGTCGGGAAGTGGGGCAAATTTAACTTGCAAGATTTGTCCCTTACTAACAAACGAACAGGTCAAGTTAAACAATAAATAAGAAGCTTTTAAAAATAATCTGGGTGCACTTCCATTGTTTACAAAGTAAATAACTAACCCCTAATCTTCTCAATGTTGAAAAACTTCACAGAAACTTAAATACCGATTTGGCACCTAAGTATATTTTAACACCCATCACCCGTCACATTGGATTATAGTAACACTGTACTCAAGTAGGATAGATTTTGTTTACATAATCGGCCTTCTAGTTATTGAGCCGACTAAACGCGACGCAGTTTGCTGCGGAAGTAAACTTTGAATATTATCTATGTTAACCTTCTATGTATGAATGCGGAAGAAGCGCTGGCGACTGGCGTGGCCACAGATAGGTCCTAGGTCAGGGTGACAACGGTTGAGAAAAATCAAATGATGAAATCTTTAAGTTGATAGGACCAATTAAATATTGGTCTAATCGGTCTAAACCCCGAATATATTGAAGTCCCCAAAATGACTATATAGCATAGTGTAGCCGACGACTCCTGCCAATTCTACCCACACGTTTCCACTAAGGGTGGAGCCATGTAGCTGAATCATCGGCTACATGGTGGGTAGAATTGGCAGGACTTCGAGTCGAGTTGTCACCTCCTAGCTACCCACTACGACTGTGTTATTATTGTATCCGCTATTACAATAAACGATCTTCAATCTACAACATATTTTCTTAGGCAATATTCCCCATAGCTACCAATATAGCCTAACCAGCAGTATTGCCTAAAATAGCATCCTTGCGATGCTGCCGACTGTTCGGCCCAAATTCGGATCTCAAGATAATGGATATCATATAAAACCAGAGCATTGTAAAAATTTACTTATTTAAAAAAATCGGTGGTGTTTTATAACAGTTTCTTGATTATAATAATGCATCACAGATATTGATATACCTAACAATTCTAGGGAATGATTACATCATATTCTATTACTTAAAAATAAAATGACAGGTATATTGAATTGACCATTAATAAACATAAGAACAATTAAAGTTATCAGATCAACAACTTAAGTATATTCCAAGAACGGCCCAAGAACTTCTATGGAATAGATACATTCTGTGCAACTTCTTTAACATAAGTGGCACACGGTGGTGTGCCACTTTTTAAGTCGGGCCGGGATAGACGGACTGATTTCCAACTGCAAATTGTACGAGATCTGTAAGCCGACTGCGCAGTTGGGTTGCAGTGAAGTCTGTACCAGCCTTTCTTGTGCTGAAGCTGCCGTAGCATTAGCGAAGTTTATCGCCTTGGAATGAAGCGCCAAAGGTTACTTGGTTAGCACCTCAATTTCAATTATGATAATTATTAACTTTCATTTTCCATTCGATACAGTTAAATAATACGTTCGTTACGTTTAATTCACATATTGAAAATACACTATGTATAAATTGTACACAACACAATTAACAACATGTAGTGTTCAAGGCAAGTCTGTTCAGCGGCCCTAGCACACTAACAAAATGACGAGTTTTATGCACATGTTTTATGTCCACAACCAACGTATAAAATTTTACCGTCATGAGCTAACATGGTATACCGCCATCTACGTAAAATGTGACCATTTATATGTCTTGCACATAAAACTATTTTTTTTACGTCAAATATCTAACATGCTCTTGATTTTATGTAGGTCACTCGAGACCCGAGACCCCAGATAAATTTTAACACTATGAAAACTGAAATTTCCGTCACAACACGGTTTCAGTTTCAAAACTCAAAACTTATTATTATTCGTTTGCTGTTTGGATTGATTACTTTTCTACGACTTTTCGCTTCACCATTGGATTTCGATATCGCATATTAACACATATAGATACACAGAGATACACGAACAAAGTTCGTTTTCATTTCGCGGTAGCCCCTCAGGCAAGGAAGTTGCACCGGCGTCAAATACGCGATGCCTCAAACCCTTTCGAGTGGCCGGAGCCGGAATTTCGACACATACGATTATGACAGAACTTAATACAAGAGTACAACTATTTAGTAGCAGTGCAGTGCTTATCATTACTTACTACAATTACATTTAATTAAGTAGTATTATATTGGGTCTCTAACCATAGACTACGATTGAACGAATTAAATGAATGTAATAATTGGTAGAAATTCGGTTGTACATATTGTTGTGTTGTACACTAAACTCCTTTTTCCTACATATATTTTACGCTATGGCATAAATATATGTTGCGAGATTATCATGTTAGCTAAATAACGTAAAAATGGGCACAATCGTAAAGTTATACGTTCGAACATAAATATATGGCCAATTAGTGTGCTAGCCCGGCAGATGTCTGTAAAAGAACAATACAATAATACTGGCACATAAGACTATGTTAATTTATTTCCAAAGGTATTTTAGAAGAATCAACACCAAAATGCCCTTGAGGATTCGGGATACGGCGCACACTGTCTATTTGTATCGGAGTAAACGAGAGCGAGTGTTGCTGGCGGCCAGGTCTTAGAAGATAAGTATACATAAATATTGAAATGAACTTTTTTTGAATTATTTGTGAAATATGAATACGACTCGTTAGCGGTTTAGATATGAATATGTTGACTTCATGTTTTTAATTGCAGACCCATACGTAAAAAAATAAAGACATAGAACCGTCTAATGATGATTTTAAGACAAATTTTTGCAATAATTTTCTATCAAGCCGATTATGTATCGAGTCGAGAATATTATCTTTTTTTTTTGATGTGCTAGAACAAATAGTTTTTCTTAAAAAACTGCTTAAATAACATCAATTTCAACAAAATTAGGTATTGTCAGCCTCTTATGGATACTATTAGAGGAAACTTTTATCCATAGAGAACAGTCGAATAACAACAAACAGAACTTAACAGACGTAACTTTCGATTATCGACACTTAGAAACAACCAGCCCATAGTGTAGCCAGTTCTATCTATTTTTTTATGCAAATCCAAGCCATCAGGACTTCTGACAGACCTCTATTTAAGAATTATTTCTAAACCGCTTGATGACCTAAGAAATAAGTAATCAAAATTACCAACAGTAAAATCTCATTTTTGAATGCTGAAAACCGTCAGCAACTGGTAATTCTGCTTTCCATCTTCCATCTTGTTCACTATGTCCCTCAAGGCACACACAGAAGTGGCCTTTACTCTAAATTCTTCGATAACTGGTGTGCTCCACGGCCAGACGAACCGTTATAACTTTAATACATAGGGAGGGAACATCCAGGTACAGATTTTACAGTAATGCGGAATTTTAAATGCTTAATGCTTCCAGCAACTCTCTAATCTGCTTTCCATCGTCCAACTTCACAATGTCCCTAAAGGCTCGCACACACATAGCCTCTTTCTCCAGATTCTTCGATATCTGGTGGGCTCGGCGGGTGATGTCCCTGGGTATACCGGCCAGGCGCGCCGCGTTGAAACCGTAGGACTTGGGGCAAGCGCCAGGGGACAGCTTGTATAGGAACGTGATGGTCTCCTCTGGGATGTCGTCGCTGTCGGCTGTGGACTCGTCGGTTTCTACCATACAAGCCTGGAACAAAAGAATAGGTCGAAAATACGTACTATAGTGCATTCGCGTTAAGAAAATAGTGACATCAGTGCAACTGCCGGGTAAGGGTGTATTCACAGAGGAGTGAAAATTCAAGAATTTTTAAAAATAAATTTAATTAAGTTTAATGGAAACAAATTGTCTTAAAATTACGTAAATCACTAATCACTATCGCTAGATTCTCCAGTTACATTTATTATGAAAGAATTTTGTTCTGCGTGTTCCATGACGTCATCCAAATGTCATCCAAATGCCACTTACACAACCGTTTTGTTCGAAGGTCTGACTTCAACTGGTCACTGTGAACTCGACTTTATAATTTCAAGCATTCTAATTGGCTAGGGGGCGTGGCCAGGTCGGCGGTCAACGATGAGTCACTATTTTCTTAACACGAATGCACTATAAATCCAATCACTCACTCTTTTTCGCTTCACTCTTAGATAAGGTATCTTTTCCCATGCTATAACTATTTCGCTCTTAGGAACCATACACCTTAAACAGTCTTGCCAAACGTAGAGTACACATAATGGGTCTAAGTATCTCAACATTAGTCTGAGCAATCAAGTGTGTCGAAAGCTAAACTCATTCATGCGTAAGAGTGTACAAATAAATGAAGGAATGTTCTCAGGTGCAAACCTGAGTTGTTAGTAGCAATACTAACACACAATAGACTGACCATATAATAGAATAGAATAGAATAGAATAGAATTCGTTTATTGCCACATAAAAAAACACGATACTAAAGTAAGGTATCAAAAAATAATAGTTACACAATAAAAGGAAAAAAAAACACAATGAAACTAAACAATTAGGAGGCAAAGGGTGCTAGTCGCAGCGTTTGCTGGGCAGTTGCCCAGCGCTGGTTTTCAGACTAGTCCCAAAAAGAACTTAAAACTAGAACGGTCGGAAGAGATAAACTTATGTACAACTGTGCTCGCATGAGGTACTTAGGCTATGGTCTAATTAACAAAGAAGAATATTGCTTATTACTCGTATCTATTGGACATATTTACTTCTATTTGTTTAACATTACTAAAAGCTACTGTTTATGAATAGTAATATAACCTAACTATGATAGAGTTATTTTCGATAATAAAATACATGTGCGTGTATGAGTGTGTATGTGTGAGCATGTGTGTGTAAAAGTATTTATTATTTTAAATTTTAAGTGTAAACATGAGTGGATGAACGGCTTATAAACTTGGACATTAGGAGGGAGGATAAACTCCGCTTTGCCTGGCCAACAGGTGGGCATGTACTAGTCGGTTGTACTGAAGCAGAGTTAAAGGTTCGCGGAGAGGTGGTGGTAGATCGTTCCACACCTTGGCAGCGGCAAATTTAAAACTCCCTCTAAAGAGTGCTGTTTTATGTTCGGGTGTTACGAGTTTGGTGGTTCTTCTCAGCGGCTTTTTGCGAGAATCCTTAACCCATCTCAGTTTCTCATAGAGATAGTATGGCCTCTGAAAATCTAACACTTTCCTTACTGTGTAAGCTAAGTGTTTTTGCCTTCGGTTCTCCATGTTTAGCAGTTTGTTTGCGTTGAGGAAAGGTGTAATGTGTGCTCGCTTGGGGACCTCGTAGCAGAAACGGACACATGCGTTTTGTACGCGCTGTATAGCCTTTTTCGTTACTGCTAGAAGTCTAGGTCCATACACTATATCCGCGTAGTTGAATTGGGAGAGCACTAGTGACTCCACGAGTATCTCTCTGACCTTAACTGATAGGTATTTACGAATTTTATATAACACCTTGAGGCGGTAGAAGGCAAACACATTAGAAGGCATAATAGACCAAAGCTTTAAGAAATATGAACGAAAAGGAAGATACGCAGACAGTCGCCATCAGATATATCGGAGCCAAAGTGCTCACAAATATCTGAACACGTCTCTATTGTAGAGGCATTACTACTTAATACATTTATTGCTACTCACCATATGGCCCAACACAACTCCAGGATGCGAAGCGAGGTGGTGCACAAGCGAGTGGTAATGCGTAGAGAACACCGCGCGACAGCCGCGCCCGGCCAGCTCGACGCACACGCCCGACGCTATAGCGGTGCCGTCGTACGTGGACGTGCCGCGCCCTGGGGATAGCCAGCCTTATTGGTAAGCTGTTAAGGTTTACCTTAGCTTAGCGAAGCGGCAGAAACGGAGAGTGGGATTGGGGACAACAGCTCGTGGGACAAAAACCTGGCCAAACCAATGTTGCGCAGAACTTATGTACGGTACATTTTATATTTATCATTAGCTTCTCATTGTAGCGCACATTACCTGGCGGTGCCAGCGTGATCATACTGATTGTGCAGGTCGATAGCATCGACAGCCGCTTGGAGCGGTTACTAGTTACATGTTAAGCGAGACGTTGTAGTATGTCAGCCCGTCAGCCGCATATTGTCATCTTCCTGTGGCAACGACTGGCTACTCACCTAGCTCGTCCAGCAGCACCAAGGAATGCACGGTGGCATGCTTGACTATGGCCGCCGTCTCGTTCATCTCCACGAGGAACGTGGACTGCCCGGACAGGATGTCGTCGGCCGCGCCCAGCCGGGTGAACACCCGGTCCACGAGGCTTAGGCTGCATTCTGACGCTGGGACGTATGAACCCTGGAGGACCAAATTATAATAAAAGAAAAGTGAGCCTATCGTGGTGATAAAGACAAAATAAAACAGTCTTTATTTGACAACAACAGAAATAATGGGGTGCTTGAAATAAAACGAGATGTTTTAATCCATATGAAAAGCCTAAAACGTTATCATCAGCCATTATATCAATGAAATTGGGTTTAACGCCTTTACTTTATGACTAGGCTCTGTGATTTCAAGCGGTCCGTAACGTCATAGCAAAGAGTACCATAATGGCACCATCATTATCAATACAATAGGCTATTCTACGATTTTTTTTAATATATTTTAAAATGTTCGCATAGATTCGATAGTCAACTGGTATTTTTATTTCCTCAAAATAATATCGCTTTAAGCAAATAAATAATGGTTGAAATTTGAACATTATATATTGGGGCCAAAAAGGCAGCCGCCATTATCGTGCCGTCATAACTGCAATAACAAACCACAGACTACTAAGAAGATACACGTCAAATGTGCATGTACTTCTTTTACTTCTAATCTATGCCATCTGATAGTTCCGATTTTTCATGGATTTTCTAACTACTATTGTAACTAAAAATGAGTTTTCATACTCGTTATCCTTGGTGTGTTGCGCCAACTTGTAATAGTTCAACGTTGAAGACTCCTCAAAACGTGTAAACTTATCATCGGAAATATATATAATACATGGATAACAGACGAAATTTACAATTTAAAATGGTTATTGTTTGATCTTATAAAATTACAAGACAAATTTCCATATTATAATGGATTGAAACAAAAAATAACCTACCTTAAAGACAAATACAACGACTCACACGAAAAGTTAAAACCGATTTTGATGTTGCAAAAATACAAAGTAGCGAGAACAGGATAAAAACAATGTGGGACATAATAAATATGGAAACAAGCAAGAAGAAGACCTCCGTTGACCACACGGATATTATTAAAAAACCGGATGGAGACTGACTTTCCTAATAAACTCGCATTAGTATTTACTAGGCTATTTAGCCTAAACGAGCAGTTTGCGTTCGCTGCAGCGCGGTGCGGGGCCCCGCCCGTGCAGCTCGCGTGCGCTAGTGCGGCGCTCACGCAAGCGCACGCCGCTGCTGACCGCTCCTTGCGTTTCAAACACTTCACACCAACAGAAGTGCAAAAAATTATCCTGCAATGCGTTGCAAATAAACCCACCCAAGACCTATACGGGATTTCGACAGAAATCATACGACTGTCAGCTAGTTCACTTGCTCTTCCATTGGCCATACTTTTTAACAAATGTATAAAGGTTGGGAAGTATCCTAAACCCCTTAAAGAAGTGAAAGTTAGTCCCTTGTATAAAGGAAAGGGGAAACGAGAGGATCTAAGCTGTTACCGTCCTATATGCATTATACCCGCTGTAGCAAAGATCTTTGAGAACGGGCTTACAACACGTTTGTCTCAGTATTTACTAAATACTAGGAGCATCTCCGAGCGCCAGTATGCGTACAGGCCAGGACGGTCAACTACAATGGTGGCACGAGAAGTAGCGCGCCGGGTCCTCGAAGCGCGTGAAAGCAAGCTCGAGGTGGCTGTTCTCTTCTGTGACCTATCAAAAGCCTTCGATGTAGTTGACCATTCCCTGCTAAGCTCTAAGCTGTACCATTATGGCGTTCGGGGACCTTCCCAATCTCTGATGTCAGATTTTTTGCACCGGACGATTCAGCACGTGGTAGGACAAAGAGGCAGCCTGATCTCCTGCGGACTAGCAACGGAAGTAGGTGTCCCACAGGGATCTTCGCTCTCTAATTTAGCCTTCTCCCTCATACTAAACGACTTGCCGGGTGCAATTGGTGGCGGCGAGGTGTTCATGTACGCGGACGACGTTGCGGTGATTGTAACTGCCCCGAATATTGATCTCCTAGAGGGGCAACTTAACTGGGTCACAAAACAACTGTCGGACTGGTTCAAACAAAATGGCTTAATTCTGAACCTAACGAAAACCCACTTCATGCAGTTTGACCTATCTGGGCGCAAACGCCGTCCGCTGCATGTGAGCCTCGATAGCGGCAGCATCGAGCAAGTCAAGAGCACATCTTTCCTGGGCTTTCACATCGACCAGGGTTTGACATGGGAGAATCATATTGACGCCCTGTGCGGTAAAATAGGAAGAGCTTCTTTCGCACTTGGTAGACTAGCTACTACCCTCCCACTCCATGCTGTCCGCGACTGTTACTTTGCCAGTATTTAGTCTATTATACAGTATGGGCTCGAACTGTGGGGACGCGCGGCTGACTGGCAGCGTGTTTTCCGGCTGCAAAAACGAGCTGTGAGAGCGATGGCGCGAGTTCCATGGCACGAGTCGGCGAAACAATATTTTATAGACTTGGGTATTCTTACCTTGCCAAGTCTGTTACTACTACAAATAGCCGTCTACACTAGGGAGAACCTGGACAAATACCCTAGACGGGGAGATGGAAGCGACCGGGTCACGCGTTATGGTCACAGACTGGCTGCGGTGCCTAGAAGGCTGGTCAAAATGGCTAAAACGATACACGTAATGGGCCCCTCGGTATATAATAAATTGCCAATAAGCATAATAAACGCCCCTAGTCTTGTAAGTTTCAAAAATAAACTTAAATCATGGCTTGTTGAGCAGTCGTTCTATAGTTTTGAAGAGTTTTTAAACTTAAAATAATATTTATAATTAATGGCGTATACGCCATAATAATATTTTATAATAGCATAACACGTATGTAGAATGTTGACATGTAATTTTTTATTATCAATAAAGTATGCAAATGAGAGTATGAGTATGAGTATACAATATTATATTGTTCTAATATAGTTTCAGAAAATGAAACAGAATATACTTACAAAGCTGTTTTGATATTTCTATTTTCGGTAGATTTTGTATTGTCAGCTTATACAAATCCAACCTCCATCATAGATGGCGCAAAATAGCGTGAGTCCACAATATAAATATTTTTTAACTTTTTGTTGTCGTTTACACCGAAAACTTGTTTTTGTGTTTGCTGTTCCGACTTCACTCACAGAAGACAAAATGGCAGTCAGCGTTTTTGGTCACGTGACATACAGATAATAAATATACGATTTTAATTTTGATATTAAAAATATTTCTTATGTTTTTATAACAAAATAGTTAACATTCGTATTTCCTAAAGTCAAAACTATAGAAATAACATACTTTCATAATTTAATTGTGATAGACGAAAATAGCCTATTGAGCCATCCTTAAGAGCGGCACGCAGAAATACCTTGAAGCGGAATGCTTCAACGCCCTCCCCTATTTAGGATGCTTAAGTCAGAAAGCAATGGAGTGGAGATCAACGTAATGTACTCGTAGAAACGTTATAATTACCAAATGCGCCAGCACCGTGAGCAGTCCCACCTGCCGCATGAGCGTGGACTTGCCGCCCATGTTCGGGCCCGTGAGCAGCAGCAGCGCCGCGCGGCCGCCCAGGCGCGAGTCGTTCGGGATCAACTCCGCCACCGGGATGCACGGGTGGCGACCGTCCACTATCTTTATCAATGGCTGGAACAATCAACCTTATTTAAAAAGATATAGAGCCCAATATGGTATAGAAAAATTTACATTTACAGTGGTTATCTTCCAGGATCGGGCAGACGCCCGTCGTTTTCAAAACATAAGCCTGTTCCGTACAGCAGAGACTTCCTTAGGTGTATTGTTAATAAGAATATTATTAGGTTATTTATAGATTTATTACGATCTACCAGGGTTAGTGCGTCTTTTGAAGATCTTTTAAACACAACCTTTTAGAACTCTACAGCCCTTGATGTTCAAAGTATGGTTACCTAACTTAATTTATACGATTGTGATAGTTCTAAAATGTTTAGTTTTGGAGATATCATCAAGAGACGCAATTTAATGATTTGGTCTTTGTCCGATCCTTGGTTATCTTAGATAAGACGAGTGATTGACTGATTAGCAGAAAGCGGAATGTTCATGCCATTTTTGAGCTATAGTCACTTCTCATTTATCGACTTTTAACGTATCGGTATTGATTGCGTGCGATATACGTACATAGATAATAAGCATCTAATTTTAGAAGCTTGTGCTATGTAATTGCAGGCAATAAATTATATTTACATACTATTACAAATAATTGAGGAGTCATTCATCATCTTCCTAAAGTTTTTCGCTATGACAGCTCAAAAATGGCATGAAAACTCCGCTCTTTGCTGATTATAACAGTTTGACTACTAGTCGAGTGGAATCCTTTTGAAGTCCGGTATGTTGTTTTTTTGATAAATATTAGAAATAAATGTAAAGCGGCATACGAATTTGAGCAGCCTCGGGTTGAGGCACGCACGGCTCACCTGTCTTGCTCTAATTCGTACGCGCTCACGCACAGTGCGTGAGCGGCACCCGACGAGCCGCCCAGAGTCGGTCTTTTGCCCGTGCTCAAAGGCGCCTCAGTGTGCGTGCCTCGCGTAACTTGTACGTGTCTCCGAGCGTGCCGCGGACAGATCGATAGGTTCTAACTTGTTTGTGCGCGAGACGGGTACGAATTTCAGCAAGTGCCTGAGCCGTGCGTGTGTCAAATCAAGTTTTTCGTATTGGATTAGGCTGCTGTGCCCGGAAATTTGGATTCGGAATGAACCTTGGGGCGTGATTTCTAGATGGGCTTTGATGTGAAATCCCACTCATACGAGGGGCATTAATATTATTCCTAGGCGTGTTTGAATACGAAATTCCACTCATAGGGGTAGGCCTTGGCCTTGGAGTTGTATTTGGATCTTGATAAAAGTAGTTTGTTCTGTTTGGCTAGCTTTGTATTTGGTTGTTGTTATTTGGCCTTGGCATTTGAAAGTTTTGTGAATTGTTTCGATTTCCGAATTGGCGGTTTTCATTCAAGGTCATAAAATTATTTCTTTGTTGAAGCTGGTTTGGAGGAAACCTCGGGATGTTGTATCCAATTTTGGTTTGAAGGTTGATTTTGCGGCTGGTTGCGTTTTTGTAAGTACATTATATTAGCTTCTTCTTTAATATATTGAAGGGCTGCTGGAAGGGAATCAGGTCGCATAGCGCGAATTGTAGAGCCTAGGGGCTCTTTTAAACCTGCCAAAAAACGTTTTCAAGGCTTGAGCTGTGAAAAACACGTTTACAAGAATGAGGTTCGCGTCTTCGTTATGTATATTCACATAATTTATTACAGTCGTCAACAGGCTCATCACGGATCTGTCGTAAAATTGCTGCGGACTCTCGTTACCTTGGTATACATTTACAAGGTCACGGTTAAGGGAATTTTCATCCCTTTGATCGGAGAAATGTTCAATTAAAACTGCTTTGATTCTTGCCCTTGCGGAATTTACATCAATTAAGTTTAGAGCTTTTCCACGCAATTTTCCGATTATGCCATTGATAATAATAACATTCTGAAAATTACTTTCATCATTTTCATCATAATATTGTGTTATGACGCTACTGACAGCATTTATTGCATATATTTTTTACAAGCTTTTCCTTAGTTTCACCTGTTTGTCATCAAATCTTGCAAGTTAAATTTGACCCACTTCCCGGTGACCGATTGAGTTAAAAATTTTGGTATAAGTATAGTTTGGATGACAATTCAATATTATGGCACCATCGAGGTGATTTGATGATGGAGACAGAAGGTGGCCATGGGAATACAGTACTTAACCGACGTAGCCCCGTTGAATTTGGGCTCGTTAGAATCGTCTCAATGAGTAGTAGTTAATGATGGTATACAGAAATGTACACTCGGCAATAAGAGCTTTTACCAAAAATTTAACTTTTGACAGAACCTTTTTTCAAATGTTTTTGGTAAAGTACTCGTAATTGTGCCACATGCATGCCATTACGATTTTTGTACAACTGCTTCATCCACCACTGAAGCGTTCTTTTCTTCTTTTTGTTAATAATTCGATGATATGATAAACGCAGCGGCGGCTGTCATCGTGTCCGACGCCATCGCCATTTTGAACGACGCACAATATGGGCTCGACGCGAGCACGCTGCCTCGCCTGCGCATGTTTATGTGCAACTATAAGGCTGCTCACGCACTACGATTTTTGTCATGCGATAATCACGGCGCAAATATGCAACGTATGTGTTTATATGACAGTGCGCGCACATGCCATATGCGCGCACTGACATATAAACACAAACGTTGCATTTTCTCGAAGCGATTATCGCACGACAAAATATCGTAGTGCGCGCTTGGCCTTAGGCTCGCGAGCAGCTCGCCGCGCGGGGCGAGCATGCCTCAGGCTGAGCCGCACAAATTCGTACGCAGTCAAAAGTCAAAAAAAAAGTCAAAAAATCATTTATTCAAAATAAATTCTTCGAGAACACTTTTTGAAGGTCAGGGGTTAAACAATATTATATATTTACAGTCTGCTTCGGTATAACGATGGCCTTTGCCCATATGTCTTTATCGTCTAAGTATTCGCTGAGTTTATAATAGGCTCTTTTTTCCAGCGTTTGCTTTACAATTGCCTTAAATTTATTTTCTGACATAGTCAAAATTTGGTCAGGTAGTTTATTGTAGTAGCGTGTACAGAAACCGACAAACGAATTTGAAACTCTACTTAATCTAGTTGAAACTGCTAATAATTTAAATTTATTCCTAGTATTTCTATCATGAATGTCACAACCTCTTCGAAATAGCGCTTGGTTTTTTCTTACGTACATAATGTTTTCGTAAATATATTGACTTGGCACGGTCATAATTCCAATTTTTTTAAACACCTCTCTGAGAGAGTCACGTCCTTTCAAACTGTATATGGCGCGAATTGCTCGCTTTTGTACAACAAAAATGGACTCGATATCAGCTGCTCTGCCATATAGTAACATGCCATAACACATAACACTATGAAAGTAGCTAAAATAAACAAGTCTTGCAGTGGTTACGTCAGTAAGTAGTCTAATCTTTTTTACAGCGTATGCAGCTGAACTCAGTTTTTTTGAGAGAGCTACAATATGAGGTCCCCATTGAAGTCTAGAGTCTATTGTTATCCCCAAAAAAACAGTGTTGTCTATTATTTGTAGCATTTCATTATTGATTTTCAGTCCTGTAATATGATTGTTAACATTTGGTAACTTGAAGTGTATACACTTTGTTTTATTCGCATTTAATACGAGATTGTTGGCAGTAAACCATTCGTGAATCAGTTGAAGGGCATTATTTATGTCGGATACGTCCTGGGCTAATCTATTGATTTTAAAAATGAGTGAAGTGTCATCTGCAAAAAGAATTATTCGAGATAGGTGTTCCGCCATAAAAGGTAGGTCGTTGACGTAAACCAAAAAAAGAAGAGGAGCTAATATCGAGCCTTGAGGCACGCCGATTCTAACCTCTGACCCCGCCGACCGAGTCCCATTCACTAGCACCTTTTGAACTCTGCCTGATAAGTATGATTGTAACAAGTCCAGAGCTTTTCCTTTAATTCCGTAGTGATTTAACTTGGTCAGCAAAGTGAGATGATCTACACAGTCGAACGCCTTCGATAAGTCACAGAAAATGGCGACGGCGTCCTTCTTTTCCTCCCATGCTTCGAAAATATTCCTGATCAGAGTAATTCCCGCGTCAGTGGTAGACCGACCTCTGGTAAAGCCATATTGCTGAGAATGAAACAGTTTGTTCCTATTGAAATGATTAAGAAGTTGTGTCATTACTACTTTCTCTAATATTTTACTTAGCACCGGCAAGACAGAGACCGGTCTATAGTTACCAGGGATTTTGGTATCACCAGCTTTAAACAATGGAATTATCTTGCTTTCCTTCATCAGGTCGGGAAAAACGCCCTCGTCCAAACACTTATTAAATATAAAAGCCAAGTGAGGTGCCAGTGTGTGTATGACCGCAGTACATACTCTCACTGACATCCCCCACAAGTCCTCAGTAGATTTTACTTTAAGCTGCTTAAAGGTTCTAACGATGATTTCCTGATCTATGTATTCAAATTTAAATTCTGTTTGACATTGACTTACATTATCAGCTAGTAAAGCTTTAGCCTTATAACAAGATGAATTGAGTGCTTCAGTTGTTTTAATAGGAATGTTAGTAAAAAAGTATTCAAATTCTTGAGCTACTTCCAAGTCAGATCTGATCACTCCTCGAGACGTGGTCAATGCAAATTTACTATTTGAATGCTTAATTTTTCCCGATTCTCCTTTAATGATATGCCAAATGGTTTTGACTTTATCGTTAGCTGATCTAATCTTGTTGCTAATAAAATTTACTTTCGCGGTCCAACACACTGTTTTAAATATTTTTGAGTACTTTCTGACATGTTCCTGAAAGTTCTCGGTATCAGCTTAATGCTAATGACGTAATGACACTAAATAGGCGTGCCGTGAAAGCGTTTGAGCCGTCATTATTATACTCAACAGTTTGTGGACAAAATCTTGAAAAAAGAGATGCTGATTTGAGTACACTTTTTGTCAAACCCTATCTTGCTCTCGGCGGAACTTCTCGAAAACTCTCGCGGTCTTTCTTACCTTCTGCTCCGGATTGAAGGTGACACTCGGCAGACACACGTCGCCGCTCTGCTGCCTCGCAAACTCCGCCAATGCCAACAATATGTCCAGCACAGCCACGCACTGCACGGCCGCATCCCAATACGCGTGGCTGCTGGAGAACTTCTCGAACATTCTACGGCTCAAGTCTTTTAGGACTTCGCGTTTTTGCTCCTCCGCTGCCGACATGCGAGCTAGCAGGTCCTGAAATATTATGACTCGTCACGAAGATAAAAACGTAATAGAGGGCCTTATACGAAATCTAGAGCGTGGAGAACGATTCAAAGAACTATTCAGGCCATAGTTTTAACACGGTTATGATAAATAAGTGTAGGCCTAATGATAAGCGGCCCTCGTCCTGGATTCTAATAATCACGAAATATATAATCTAATCTAATATCACGGCACATAGTGATGCAATCGTCTAGCAACTGTAACGAGTCATTAATATAAGCTTCTTGTTTTACCTTAGTCTCACTGGTGGAGAACCTCTTGAATCCTTTCCGGGCACCTTCCAAGTGGTAGTCGGACGTAGCTTTTTTAGTAGCGCTTTCTGGCACCTCTATCTGGTAACGCTTCTTGTCCGTTCCCACGTATTTCAACTGAAAATGTACTTCTGCTATTACACCTACTTTATTTGTATGTTACGAGTATGTGTAAGTAAACACGTAATTTCCGACGATATTTTTTAGGATAGAATAAAGGTCATTCCAACTGTTAGTCTCATGGCAAATGTCGCCTATGTCCATAGCTTTTGCGACTCCAGAAGCATCGCAAGAGCGCTGCCTACCCTTTATTGATTTGTGTTGACAGCAAGAGATATATGCAGGTTCCCCACTCAACACTGACCTTACTGACGACCAGGATCGTAACACCAAATACCCACAAAGCAAGTAGTGGTGATATTATGACTGTGGTCTTTTGTAACGAGGAGGTAGTTCCCCCGTTGGGATGCTCCAAATACGAGCGAGATGGCATCCTGCTGTGCCCTACCTCTTTACTTGGACTGCAATAATATTCGTAAGCGTGGTATTCCACTTGTCCAAGATCTTTGTCCAATGTGCATAGCGTCACACTCACTCTTATGTGAGCCGCAAATACATATTGGACAAAGATGTTGGACAAGTGTACACCCTTAGGTAGGTATCATTTTGCTCAGTTATGAAACGAAACCAAACTAGATTCCGTCATGTCTCAGTTCTAGCAAGGACTGGTTGGGGAAGAAGTAAATAAACTAGTATTGCTTCGCTGTAGCTGGGAATAGTTATTTATGATACAAGTGCGGAAAGTAGGTAACCCCCAACGAGTGAAGATGACCAAAAACACGACCGTCAGGGAGTGTTTTTGATCGACACGAGTTGGGAATTACCAATCCGCACGTGTATCATACAACATTTTACAATGCATCATGCGAGGAAATTAAAAATTATACATAAAAGGTGAAATTTGAATTGTCATGAAATCTCATTCTCGCACGTGTGTGGGAATATTGGCCCGAAATCCATTCGCGGGCTTCCCGTGTTCATGCTGTCCCATATAAAAGGCGCACTTTCTGAGCAAGTGCATTGTAATAGTACATTACGTACCTAGGGCGGTGAATTCGTGAACGGCCCAGATCGCAGGTGTTTGTGCCATAAATATGCGATCTGGGGCTTTACGAATTACCGCCCGTGGTAAGTACACAATTTTACGTCTTCATCTGGCCACACTGCAAGTTTTACCGTACGCGCAGCGTGCAGTAAAACCCGCATTATGGCCAGGTGTGACGTAAAAAAGTTTATATTCATCCAAAGATTGTAAACTAATGGAAGTTTCATACCCGACACTTGAAGTATTTCTCCTGTTCGGCCAAATATTCGTTGAGTTCCTTCTGGATATCCTCTATGAGCTGCAGTGTGCTATCATATTCTGGATCAACTCCCGCGCCGGGTAAAATGCGACCTTCCTTCTCAGCTTCAGATTGGTTGAATCCCTCCTGAACAAGAGGACATATGTAACATATAGGGTCATCATCTTAATTCATAACACCAGTCATGCGAGTCCTCAAATCATAGCATCTGCATGAGGTCATGCACACTTGGCCATGAGGGGTGATACGAGCCTTTGGAGAAGTCTTTATCTAAATATGACATTTCACTTTTTGCTCAATGTCTTTCCCTGGTATATAACATCTTATGATGAATGTTTAGAAACCGTCACCTACCTTGAAGAGCTTCAACGTGTTTCTATAATCCGAAAACTTCCTCAGCTGGCTGGGCTGTATGTGGTCAATTGCCTCAGCAGTCTTTATCCAGTAATACTACCAATAACTGAAGGAATTCGAGCGGTGAGTGGCAACCGTTTAGCACCGCGATAAAGTCCAGGACTTACTTTGGCGGCCTGTAGCATGTTGGAGACATTTGCATTTCTAAATGTAATAGGCAGAGAACACCTACCTTAAAGAATTTCAGTGTATCCCTATAATCCGGAAACTTCCCCTGTGGCCCTGTGTGGGTGTATTTGGTCAGCTTCCTAAGCAGCCCAGATTCAGCCCCATCGAACAACTGGACCAGTTTAAGCGCTGACTGGAACCCGTTGAGCACCGCAATGAAATCCAGGACTTTGCGCTTGGAGTATGTCTTCTCTTCGTAGAATATGGCGCGGGAATCCGGGTGGGATGTGGCGCGTTTCAGGTTGCCGAGCGTGTGCACTCTGGAAAAGAAGTAACATGTCCACAGCAGGTCTAAGTCGCCCACTTATGGCTTGGTCCGAACAATAATGAAAACTTAGTGCTATGATGTTAATAACTTTTTTCGTCCTGGACAAAACCTTTCTATGCCGTGTGCGGAAAAACCTTCACGAGTTCAAACTCCACAGTGATATCCACGACTACAACACCAGAAGTAAAAACAGATCGCAGTGAAGGCCAGTCGTCTCCGCAAGGTTAGCCCGTCGTCCGTGGGGAACTGCATACGTTTTTACAACAAAATACCCACCGAAATTGTGAATTTACCGTTCAGTAAATTTAAGTCTCATGTTAAAAGTAATTTGTTAAGCAAGGCGTATTATACTGTCAACGATTTCTTAAACGACAAAAATGCCTTTAAGCCAGTAGTAGTCTAATTCTATTAGGAATATACCTAAATACATTTTCCTAATCATTATAAGTACCTACCTGAAATAACTGTTCCGTTTTATGTAAGAAGAGAGCACGTAATGCTGTTTCTCGCCGAACAAGTCGCTATCTGTGTTATTATCAATGTCCGGTGGCTTGAATATGTCATGCTCGCTTAAAGGGCTTTGCTTACGGTGGCGTCGTTGATCGGGTCGCCACCTTCCCTAAAATATGGTTGAGGGAGGCGATGGCTGAGATATGCGTCATATTCGTGATCGGGTGCTGTTTGTGGAGTCCGGACTGTTCATGCTTGCAAGGGCATAGTACATAGTTAACTACTTACATACTAGTGTTATTATTATTATTATCGTATTGACGAGAGACATCATTCTGATCTTGACACGTTTTATTGTTATTGACCCTGTACATCTCTGACAATATTACATCAATGTTCCTTTTTTGTTTTGACGCTTAGAGACCGTATACATCTCTTAGAATAATAGAATAATTATTAATAGTATTTGGACGCTCAGAGACCTTATACATCTCTGGAATACTGAATTAATATCATTAACTTCTTGTTAATGCTGATACAGATCTTATATCGAATGTAATGGTCATATTTTGCAATTTTGTTTTGTTTACATTAACTTAGTGACATTTAGTTTGTTAATACGATACGCGCAAAGTTATCCATTTGAGTTAAAAATAAATCAACTCATATTCATTAATTTACGGATAGTAACAAAACCGACAGACCCGACCGTCGATGTCAATCGTATATATTTAGTAACAAAACCGTCAGGTTAGACGCGACTTAAACATCACGTTTGTTAACCTTAACCTGCCATTTTTTGTTAAACTCACCATCAATAATACTGACACTTGCGAAGTATTATTAGTTTTCGGTATTCCTATGCTACATTTGCTGTTTCCAAAATGTACTCATATATAATAATACTACATTACTACAGAGGCCGGGAAGTAAGGGGTTGCCGGACGAGTACATATAGACGGCCAAGCGTAGCGAGGCCGGATACTTATGAGGCTAGCCACCCCTTTTCACGCCGAGGTATGTATAGTGCTTTTCTCAAACATGCAATGAAGTAAATAAATAAAACTCCAAGAAATCAAACTTTAATTTTCATGGCTGAACGCCGTGATGCTGTGCCACAAATTGTGAAATGGAAATTAAAAAAAGACCATCTTGCAGAAATCTTGCATGCAACGCCATTACGGATCTCTCGTCTCGCTGCGCCCGAAACGTGGCACTTCGAAGCCCACAATTGATGAAGAACACAACGTCAATATTTCATTTCGACCTATCACTTACTTGGCTAATAATCGCTCCAAATCTGGCAACGTTGTCAGAATGTTCTTGGCATCTTGGCTCAGCTCCTGGTCCTCAAATAACTCCTTGACGGCCTCCTGACGTTCTTTTATTACAGCCAGGTTGCAGCTAGGTGCGCATACCCATTGGTATAGCAATCTAAAACGTGGGACATTCTTTTATTCATGCTCATATTAATAAATAGCCATCAATTACATATAACAGTCTAAGGCTACAGTTTCAATGAGGTGGAGAGGGCCGGAGCGGACAAGAAACTACCAATTGTTTTTACTTAAAACTTAATTGAGGCTTATTAATCGTCAGTAGGATAGTTGAAGTAAAAAAAAACCCCGCCAGCCTTTATGACATTGGCATAAGATTGAATTTCACCTGTCCTGTGAAAAAAGCTTATACACTAAAGCTTATTTTCAAAACTAGCTACATATGTACAATGGGCCACATCTCTAAACTTTTTGAAGTGAAAACTTCTTTAGCGGCGCTGTGCACTTTTTGGGATGGGAAAAAATGGTTAAACTCGGCACAGATTTTTGTGACGTCAGATGCGTAAGGTGAGATCTCACTTTAAGAGGTCACGTCACCGTAGGATAGTGAGAGATTCGGGACGAGGCTTGGGGGCGGGGAATTGTTTGATGTAAGATGTTACCTCTTTCCCATAGCAGTAGCGCAGAAATTCAACTTATCATACAAGCAACCTTCATCCTGCACTATCCTCAGATTCCTCAACGTAATAGCATCCAGGACCATGGTACTGCCACCTTCCCACTTTTCAATAAATTTCGATAAGGTCTTATTCTTATTCTCAACCTTATACTCTTGTGATAAGGTCTTGTTTAGCACGTCGGGCGGCGCGAATGACTCGAACTGTGACATGCCCAGTACTTGAATGTCGAGTAGGCATTGGGTGAGGTATGATACGCATCCGCCGAGAGCTTTTATGGCTAGATAGCAGCTTGGTGCTGGAGTCAGGCCCAACGCATCACCTGGAAGGAAATTAAAGTACAGTAGTACCACAATTCTAAGTTACAACGATGTACCAGTAAGCATTTTTTGAAAACATTTTAATCAATCATAAGGAAGCGCGTTTGCGCGGGTAAAATCTTCAACACCCATTGGCCAACATTTTGCGCGCGACTCCAGCTGCTCCGGCGCCAGGTGCAGGCTTGAAGCACTCAATCCTTTATTAAAGTTTTTAAGAACGCCTTATGTCATCAGATCGCAGCACTGTGGCGAGAGGTCTTTTAAAAGCTGCCCACCCGCTAGGTGGGCGCTCTGCGCTACATACGGGCTTTCCATGTTATCGGCTATGAGCACAGCAATACGACACCTTAAGGCCGCGGTCTGGACGCCAGCGGGCAGCGGGGCAGCGAGCGGGGGTCGCTCCATACATAGAAGAAGTCGCTCGGATGTATGAACGCCCGCTCACTGCGCCGCTGCCCGGTGGCATCCAGTCCGCGGCCTTAGCAATGAATGTGTTGAATACGATAGCTACAACGGGTTCACCTTCATGCAGGAAAGGCTTCAGTCCCTCAGGCCAGTCGCCGTCTGCGTTGGTCCTGTAGTAGTTCTCTGCGAGCGTTTTAAGCGTTTTCTCCGGCGGCCACAGCTGCTGGGGCTCCCGTCGCGCGCGGTGGCAGTGCGTGCCAAGCAGCTTACATGTGCGCGCAGTGGTCGATTTGCGGTCGTATACAATCTATGAGAAATTATAGCTAGAAATATAACCAACCTCTGTTAACTAAATGTGTTTCTCTCACAAACACAAATGACTGATAATAACGGCATTCTAAATAAAATAGGTTTAATGAACAACACGAACCGGAAGGCGCGGCGTGGGTAGGCCCCCCGCAAGGTGGACTGATGACCTGGTAAAGGTTGCTGGAGTCCGCTGGATGCGGGTGGCGCAGGACCGGTCACTTTGGCACTCTTTGGGGGAGGCCTATGTCCAGCAGTGGACGTCTTTCGGCTGATATGATGATGATGATGATGAATGGACAACAGTAGTCTAAAAATATGTATCGAAACGTGGTGTACTTCATTGGCAAGAAAAAGAAAACTCTTTATTGTTAATAATAATAAACACTATTATCAGTTTCTCTTCAGATCTTTCTTGGTCACCTATCGCTCCCCGATTTCTGGGAACATTTATCTGGTGAAAGAAACACAAGGGCGCTACCTGGTTGCCTATTTAGAGAAGTTTCATCAATTTCATTTACTATAATTGAGTTAATTTCGGTACTTATAGTCTTTATAATAATCTTTATCATTTGAATGGAAGGATTGGAAGGCATGTACGTAGCGTATTTATTTATCAAGGCAGGCGCGTCGGACGTAGGGACTAACGTCTTCGAACTGCATGAACATGTAGAACAATCGTCATCTCTCGTCAGAGCTATTGCTCTCATAGCTAGGCTAGGAAAATAGTACAGATGTGTCACTTACCAACGCGGGCGGGAAATGCGCTAGTGTGGTGAGCAGCCTCGAGGAGTGCTTGTCGTCCTTGAACTGCCCGAGATGGAACAGCCCTATCGAGACGTCGACGAAGCACACGCCGTATGTGCTACAGCCATTGCTCTCCTGGGGCAGTAGTAACAAAATTACCATTTATTATGAAAATAGGTCGTAGTAAATGCGTCGGAAAATAACAAATCCAAAGAACGTAAGATACCCTCTAATCCACGAGAGGCCTAATTATAATTACGCAAGGACGTCGGGAAGCTTTTGTCGAGTTTATACCACCTGTTCTGAGGGGCGAATGGGGACCACCCCTTTGTCGATATTTTTTACCGCGCTACGACAGTGTAAAGGACCTACTTTGTCAATACACTTCCATACCAGTTACCTCTCCGTCGTGAACCGTATCCCCATTTCGACTCAAGACTATTTTCTAGGGTGAAGTGGCGTTCAACACGCACACACTTTAAACACTCGAGCTTTGTACACATTCTTAAGAGGAAACACTAAGGTCAAGATAATTGAGAAATAGGTATTTGTAAAATGTATTTGCTGTCGTGCCAACCACAATCCTCCCGCCGCAGAGCGCGATAGAGACCACTTCTGCTTGGACCGAAAATACCTATTAAAATTACATAAAATCAACGTTTCGTAGTCCCCTGATTTCTTCTCCAAAACTTGACCTATTTAACTATTTTTTTTTATCAAAGAAAGGCTTTGGCCGGGTTCCTATGTTTTCCTTCGCAGCGACACCTGGCAGATCTCTCTACGTACCACTTTGTCGGCTCCGTCTGGTACGTACCTCCTCGGCCACGCACAGCATGTAGGCGGCGCCGGGCTCGGCGGGCCCGGGGTCCTGCAGGCCGGCCGCGTGCGCGCCGCGCAGCGTCACCTGGCAGATCTCTCTACGTACCACTTTGTCGGCTCCGTCTGGTACGTACCTCCTCGGCCACGCACAGCATGTAGGCGGCGCCGGGCTCGGCGGGCCCGAGGTCCTGCAGGCCGGCCGCGTGCGCGCCGCGCAGCGTCACCTGGCAGATCTCTCTACGTACCACTTTGTCGGCTCCGTCTGGTACGTACCTCCTCGGCCACGCACAGCATGTAGGCGGCGCCGGGCTCGGCGGGCCCGGGGTCCTGCAGGCCGGCCGCGTGCGCGCCGCGCAGCGTCACCTGGCAGATCTCTCTACGTACCACTTTGTCGGCTCCGTCTGGTACGTACCTCCTCGGCCACGCACAGCATGTAGGCGGCGCCGGGCTCGGCGGGCCCGGGGTCCTGCAGGCCGGCCGCGTGCGCGCCGCGCAGCGTCACCTGGCAGATCTCTCTACGTACCACTTTGTCGGCTCCGTCTGGTACGTACCTCCTCGGCCACGCACAGCATGTAGGCGGCGCCGGGCTCGGCGGGCCCGGGGTCCTGCAGGCCGGCCGCGTGCGCGCCTCGCAGCGTCACCTGGCAGATCTCTCTACGTACCACTTTGTCGGCTCCGTCTGGTACGTACCTCCTCGGCCACGCACAGCATGTAGGCGGCGCCGGGCTCGGCGGGCCCGGGGTCCTGCAGGCCGGCCGCGTGCGCGCCGCGCAGCGTCACCTGGCAGATCTCTCTACGTACCACTTTGTCGGCTCCGTCTGGTACGTACCTCCTCGGCCACGCACAGCATGTAGGCGGCGCCGGGCTCGGCGGGCCCGGGGTCCTGCAGGCCGGCCGCGTGCGCGCCGCGCAGCGTCACCTGGCAGATCTCTCTACGTACCACTTTGTCGGCTCCGTCTGGTACGTACCTCCTCGGCCACGCACAGCATGTAGGCGGCGCCGGGCTCGGCGGGCCCGGGGTCCTGCAGGCCGGCCGCGTGCGCGCCGCGCAGCGTCACCTGGCAGATCTCTCTACGTACCACTTTGTCGGCTCCGTCTGGTACGTACCTCCTCGGCCACGCACAGCATGTAGGCGGCGCCGGGCTCGGCGGGCCCGGGGTCCTGCAGGCCGGCCGCGTGCGCGCCGCGCAGCGTCACCTGGCAGATCTCTCTACGTACCACTTTGTCGGCTCCGTCTGGTACGTACCTCCTCGGCCACGCACAGCATGTAGGCGGCGCCGGGCTCGGCGGGCCCGGGGTCCTGCAGGCCGGCCGCGTGCGCGCCGCGCAGCGTTACCTGGCAGATCTCTCTACGTACCACTTTGTCGGCTCCGTCTGGTACGTACCTCCTCGGCCACGCACAGCATGTAGGCGGCGCCGGGCTCGGCGGGCCCGGGGTCCTGCAGGCCGGCCGCGTGCGCGCCGCGCAGCGTCACCTGGCAGATCTCTCTACGTACCACTTTGTCGGCTCCGTCTGGTACGTACCTCCTCGGCCACGCACAGCATGTAGGCGGCGCCGGGCTCGGCGGGCCCGGGGTCCTGCAGGCCGGCCGCGTGCGCGCCGCGCAGCGTCACCTGGCAGATCTCTCTACGTACCACTTTGTCGGCTCCGTCTGGTACGTACCTCCTCGGCCACGCACAGCATGTAGGCGGCGCCGGGCTCGGCGGGCCCGGGGTCCTGCAGGCCGGCCGCGTGCGCGCCGCGCAGCGTCACCTGGCAGATCTCGCGGCGTACCACTTTGTCAAACTTCGAAGTTTGACCCACTGAAACATGTCACTCTTAGATTAGTGAGATGCTTTTAAGAAGCTTATCTTTGGAACAACTGTTTTGACAATTTTGCTGCACTCACGTTTCTTGCATCTATCCTGCATCATATCAGGCGTCTCCGTTTGTTCGACTCGTGCAACTTTGTACCCTTTAGATATAAGCGTATTCGCCATTCTAGCGTACGCGCTCTCTGGAAAGCCAGAGTGAGCGAATTCGCCCTAAAACAAAAATTAGCTTTAAAACCAGACCTGTAAAACATATAATTCAATGGCACTTTGTTAATAAGGTACCTTCATGTATGAGAATCCCAGTTCGTTGACCCCGACGGCTGCATCCATGTGGTACAATTCATAGAATTTACCAACTTTGAAGAAGAGAACGCAATCGTAATGCGTAGTTTTCATCTGCCACCATTGACGATGTGCCTTAGGGAATATAAAAAGAAAAATTCAAAATAGACATTTGAGATAAATATTCCATCCATATTATTTTATCAAATAGATAGTGAGATTAACCCTTTTAAATAAACGTTGATTACATTAATTTACATTCAAGGGAGGAATAGTCTTGAAGGCCAGAAGAAAAATAAGTGCGGTATCAACATGGCACCTGTTCGCCTCAGGCAAATTGCACCTGCCAGGCATGCGATCATGTATCCCGCATTGGTTTACACAGCCATGGAAGACGTTGTCCCCCTTCTTGACACTGCTTGCATAGTCTATAATAGACTTAAAGGCGTTGATGACTCCACCAGTTACCACCAATTTGTTACTACTGCTAACAGCTCTCTGTAGTAGAAGACACCACGGGTAAATAAATCCCAACTATTCCAGCTGTAAAGTAATGTGAGTGGTCACATTACTTTACAGCTGGGATTTACTTCCCAGTAGTAACCAAACGTTACAAATGCAGTGGTAACCAATTGATGGTAACAGGTGGGAAAAACCCCAACATACTACATAAATGACCCGCATT
Organism: Epinotia bilunana; assembly: GCA_947049275.1. NCBI lineage: Eukaryota > Metazoa > Arthropoda > Insecta > Lepidoptera > Tortricidae > Epinotia > Epinotia bilunana. The sequence goes on from OX346253.1 coordinate 7,559,105, forward strand.
TCAGCACCTGCACACACGCTAGGTAGACAGACCGTAAAGTGCAATAAGTCTAATACTCACAGGAGTCTGACTTTGCATGAAATCTGGTGGCACAAAAAGAGTGGAAGGGTTGTACTCTGGATGATCCGGCTTTCTCTTGTTGGCATCACGGATCTTGTCAGGACGGAGCCAGTCGAGCTTGCAGTGCACCCAGTTGCCATCATCGGTGGCTGGCAATTCTTTGGTAGGGTCGGCAACTTTTGCTGTGGAGTCTGACCTAGATATAAAAAATACCATTATGAAGTCTGGAAACAGTTGAGCTAACTTTATGAGCGTTATTTTTTTATTTAATTCTTGTTTGGGCGACATACACAAACTTTGTAGATAGTTAATAATTCACAGCCTGATTTTTGCATAGTCCCTCACAAAATTTACGCAAATGTCACTTTTGGCTAATAAGTATAAAGACTAGACATGCTATTATGCTTATTATCCTTTTACACCTGCAGCCTATGGATCAACTATACCCAAAAAGCTTACAGCACCCTACGCGTCCAATATAATAATGGTTTTAGGATGTTGTTGGGGCTGCCGCGCTATTGCAGTGCATGAGGGATGTTTTGCAATGCGCACACGGATGGGTTTCACGCCATAATGCGTAAGCGGTGTCGCGTCCCTGCTGAGGCGCCTGCGCGGCCCGAACAGCCTGCTGCTAACGGTGGCGGCGCGCCTGGATGGTCCCTTTCTATTTCACTGGGGTAGGTTGCATAGGGCATCCAACTGACGACTTGCAAATAGTAATATAATACCTACTAACATCGTTTTTAAGACCTTCATTACTCGTTAGTAAACACTTCCGAAATAAATGATTTGATTTGATTTTTGATTTTGATAAAAAATATATCTCAAATTCTTGATAAAATAATGACTGGTTTGGTTTCTGTAAATGAAGAATCCATACTAATATTATAAATGCGAAAGTGTGTCTGTCTGTCCGTCTGTCTGTTAACTCTTCACCCTTAAACCACTGAACTGATTTAGATGAAATTTGGTATAGAGATAGTTTGAGTCCGAGGGAAGGACATGGGATAGTTTTTACCCCAGAAATCATTCCCTAAGGGGGTTAAAAGGGGAGTGAATGTTTGTATGGAGCTACAAAATAAAGGAGTTCCATGCAGGCAGTGTCGCAGCCAGAAGCTAGAAGTTTATAATTACCCATTAGCTGCAGCTGGTTTCTTCGAGCCTTTGATACTCTTGGGTGACTGGCTGGCCTCATACTTGAAGCTTTCATTGAGTTTTTTCCCCAATGCTGTCTTCTCATTTGGTGTCTCAATTATGTTATCTACTAAACAATAAAATATTTTAAACACCATTAGTTACTGATTAATATTTTTTTTACATAAGTAAACATAATATATCTATTGTTGTCTAAGGGCCGATTTTTCAATCTCTAGATAAAGTTATCCGTCAGTTAAAATTATCACCATCTTTTTCTTAAGTCATATGAAAGAAAAGGACAGAGCTAACATGTATCTGACAGATAGTTTTATCTGGGAATTGAAAAATCAGCCCTAAATGTACAGCTTAATTTAGAATTGATCCAACCAATACCTATATAGTACAAACTTCATTAAAGGAGATATTGCTCTACATCATTTTACAAAATAAGCAATTATATAAATTTTTCATGCTTGTGGGTTAAACCTACTCTTATTTTCAGCATCCGAGTCATCAGAGTCCAAAGGGTTAAGTCTGATCCTCTTCCGTTTTTTGGGAGCAATAGGCTCATCATCATCACTCTGTACTTCCTTCTTCACTTCTGGGGAGGGGGTGGCTTGCCTCTCGCGTTTCTTGCCTAGAAAATGTTTTTAGTACAGTTTTTGTCTAACACTGGCAGTAACTGACTTGTAGTATATTGGACAAGCGCGTGTGGCGCGGTACACATTAAATCCAAACATATGGCGATAAAAGCTTGTGTAGTCATTTAAAATTCAAAGTGTCAGAGTCTTCACAAGGCCTCTAAGGCGATCAACACATTGCCGCCGCATACCGCTGTGGCGCAAACGTACAAATTTCGCCGGACGGAGGTGCGATGCAGTGTGAAGTATCATGCTGAATTTATATACAAACTGACCTACTGGTATCCAACGTTGTGAACCGCTGCCCGCAGCAAGATGCAGCGGGTGTGATGACCGCCTTAGTTTTAGTTGACTAGGCGCTTGTTGTGTAAATACATGCACAATACGTTACAACATAATTGTATACAACAAACAAAGAGCGTTGTATACAACAAACAAAGAGCGATACCTAACCACATTTTTTTTAATTTTCGTTACGTGTTCTATGTTTAGAAAGCATAATTAATAAACTCGAGTTGTCTAATATACTCACTCGCATGTATACTTACTTTCAATTTTCACTTCTATTTGTTTTTTCAACGATTCGAGGTCCGGAGTTCCATCACCGTTTTCTGCGGGTTTCGGCTTTTTACTAGCCGGTGGTGTTTTAGTAAAATAGTTAAACAGAGTATTTGAAGGGCCCACGCTGTTGCGTTTAGACATTTTTTATTTCAACTAGTACTGATAGAACGGATTCTATTCTATTCCTAGCCTAGCTATGTATTTTGGCGCAAAACCGCACAAATTTGAACTGTCAGTAATGTACTGTCACTCACTACTCTGACTAGTGAGAGACCTACTCACTGTCAAATCAAAATCTCAAATCGTAATAATAAAAATATATGCAGAGATGTTCGGCACTCTTAAAATAACGCTGATAAATAATGCTCACAACATCGAGCGAAATCTTGGCAGGTAACAGTGCGAACGATTTTGTAGCTTTACGTTTACGCTCGTACCCGTAGTAACACCTAAAAATCCGTTTGTAAAGGAACCTAAGAGTAGAGCGCCTACCTACCGGGTTCCTGGTACTAGGTAGCAGTTTCCCACTTCACAACACTGAGAAAGGAATTAAAGTATGTTCTTCAGCTTCTCTGCCATTGACACGATTAGCGGTTAGACTTAGGTAAAATTAAAAACATATTTAGGTATAAAGGAAAAAACAAAAGGCAAGCTAGTTTCCACGAATATTAGGTTACTTTGGAATTGAAACGTTAACATGGTATTAACCACAGTGTTCAATACCAAAAATAAACAATCCATGGAAGCAAAAGCTTGAAAGCAAAGAGCTTACATCTCAGTTCAATATGTTTATTTATCTTCAATATTGTTTATAAAATAACTAAATCTAATTTTGGTGTAAAATGGCAGTCTGTTGCCATTATCGTACAAGACAAAGCCGAGGAATCAGTACTATATCATTTTTGTACCATGGTACAATCAACCCCTGTTGGAACTTGGACCACAATGGAACCCTTTCCTAATATTCCATGAATATGACAAGGTTCCAGCCATGGTGGCCACAATGGTGGCTCAACAATTTCAGTTATTGACGATACGTGTCCTATATTGTAATATAAATGATACTGATACCTATATTTCAAAGCATATAATTATTTAATTAATCACACTACAGAAAAGTAACTACGTTTATTAAAATGCAATAAGGAAAAATCTCAACGGAATGTCTGAACTTTTTCGGTTTGCATATATGTTACCCTTTTCGCCGCCATTGGCTTGATATAAAGTCAGTATATTTAGTGCGCAGACTTCATATTAAGTCTCCACTGTCGATATAAAGGTAACCTACGTGCATTCAAGTAAGGTTCATGTTCAGTCTTTTGCTACAAAAACTTTCGTGTGTGAGACACAACTTACGGAATCTACTGTGGCGGCGAAAAGGTTAAGTATTTCGTAATATCCATAACATATAACAATATGCAACTGTAACTTCATGACATGAAGCTCCATTATTAATAGTCTTCAAAAAAACCCATGTCGTGCTGCCTTTAGTAGGTGCCAGCCCACTTAGGGTCAGACATCTCTGAAGACGTTTATACCTATAATTGCTTTAAAATAAATTAACTCAACTACACTTAAGTATAAAAATATATTTACCAAGCAAGATAATTTATTTTCACTTGGCAATACAGACAACATGAACCTAGAATACTCTGCACAGGCTGTACGTGATGCCACAGTGAGGGACGGAAAGGCTCCTATGCAGCTAAATTAAAAACTGGTCTTAAAATGGCTGATGACTTGCCATAAACAACCTACTTAATTTTGACGGGTAATGGTTTATGTGCCACTTCATACTGAATCAGTTGAGGCAAATTAAAAAAAGTGGAACTATGACAAGGACAATGAATGATATTTCCCTTTATGTCACACTTATCGAGATTTGTATGCTACCAGCTCGCTCGCACATGGTAATATTATTACCATAACCTGTCCAGAGTATTCTAGGTTCATGACAGACAATCTAATTAAGGGCAAGTTCCACAGACTTACGATTATTGACCGATCAACATTAAGTATGGCGATGGCGCCAGCAGCACGGCTATCACACGACGGCGCGCGAGCTCTCTTGATTTTTCTTGCACTATCCGTCTCTCTCTTATTAGAACACTTAGAACAAGAGGTATAGTGCGAGAAAAATCGAGTATGTCGCGGCCGTCCCATGATAGACGTGCAGCTTTCATTCCATAGAAACTTGTCAAACTTTCCATATATTCAGAGGGGCTACCGCGAAATGAAAACGAACTTCATTCGTGTATCTCCCTCTCTGTCGCTCGAACTAGGAAGTGCGACAGAGAGAGAGATACACGAACGTAGTTCGTTTTCGTTTCGCGGTAGGCCCTCAGATTTCAACGAACACTTACGAATACAGACGGTTTGGTACAACCACATTACCACCTTTGTGCAGGTAGGTAGGTGCCCTTACCACCTAAGTGTAGGTACAGTCAAGTGCAAAAATATGTATCGAAAACATCCTCTCATAAATAAGTACCAAAACCTTAATCTGCTGACATATTAAGAGTTATGGGACATATTTATGAGTAAGTTGTATGCACCCATATTTTTACACTTGACTGTACATAAAACTAAAGCAACGTTCAAATAATAACAAAATAAGATATCTTTACCAAAAAATGATAAGTAATGTAAATAAAAGACCATAGATCTTTTCAACAAAGAAATTTGCGATAATTCTATACAATAAAATATATTATAAATAATTCTATTCTTGTTGCTTGCAGCCATTTCCCTCGTTGACTTATTGTGCAAGTTATATATATCTAATGTAGTCATTAAAATATAAATTTCATATTGTCATTAAATAAATGTTCAACTATACATATAACGGATTCGCATTTGGAGACTTACCTTACGTAGCTATAATTATATATAAATCAGTGCAAGAGCTGCGAAAGGAGATAATTAGTTAATCTTGATGTTTTTGGGCAAGGTTATCGCAATCTGATTCTGACCGCCCTAGGTCCTTATTTTGCATCAAACTACTTTATCTCAATTTAATACCAATAGTATCATTATTGCAGTACGTGTCGCTCATAAAGATGCGCTTTTACGCACGCTAACGCGAAAGCGAAGCATGAACGTAAGCGAAGGGATATAGTGTACCTTGTTGTTGTGAGTGAGATTAAACTACTGCAAATAAAATAGCACACACACACCAAATGATACATCAGAAATTCTTTATAAAATTTGACAGATGCAGCTCACACATCAAGGTACAGAACACTAAATGCTTTTATGTTGCAAACACCTAGGCTCCTAGCCCCCATTGAAGTACAGTTCGTCGTTCAATGTAATATCTTCTCCGAGCACTGTGCAGTTCTCCACGAGGAAACAGGACGCTAGCCAGTGATACACTCAGCAGCAGAAGTAGCTACGCAAAATTAATATAAGGTAAAATATATAGAATTTGGTGACTGACAAATGATACATAGAAAAGGCAGCTTTCACAAAGATCACGGTACAATTTTATATAGAAATTTCCCGTGAGAATCAGATATATTAAAATATAACGAGAACTGGTCACTCGCGTATTCAAGGTCGAAAATCGCTCGACATGTTTCGAACCGATTCGCGGTTCCTAGTCATGAGCGCACGCGTCGCCGGCGCGTTTAGCACGCCGTGCGTTCTCATTATATTTTAATATATCACGGTACAATTCTACATTATAATCTGTGGCTCAGGCACAGACAAGGCAATGCTTTTATGTGGCAACACCTGCCCCCCGTTGACGTACAGTTCGTCCTTGACTATAACGTCTTCTCCGAGCACCGTGCAGTTCTCCATGCGGACCCAGCGGCCGACGACGGAGCGCCAGCCGATGATGCAGCTGTCGAGCCACGCGTGCTGGCGGACGCAGGCGCTGCGGAGGATCGTGCAGCGCTTTATGCACGCACCTGGCGACAACAATTGTCATTTTTATACTCGTCTACTTAATGTTTGAGTTAAGACTTCGTACACCAAATTAAATCACATACTTTTTACTATGGATGTCCCAACTCAACATTTTACAACTGTTGGGACAACTAAAATAAATTCGACCAATCACGTGGCGCCTTTAATGAACTAAAATGTGTTTGACCAATAGGAGGCCGTCATGAGAAAGTCAAAAGGTAAAAGACATTATCATAGGCCTTTACGTCTATTTCAGACGATTTAAGCATTGCTGTGGAGACATCGTTTTTGGTCTGTGAAGATCGAGTTTGTTTAATTAGTTCAGTTCTTTGATTAGTTTTGACTCGTAGAAAAAGTATTGTATACAATAGTTATATAATTAGCTTTTTAAGTCTCGTACCTTAATTAGGCCACTCAGCAAGCTTCGTGGCCTAAACGTGGTACTCGACTGAAAAAGCATACATTATATAATGATTGCAAAAAAATACTATTGTGGCCGGTTCTTTCCAAGTTAACAGATCTATTGAAAGTGTCTTGAAAGATAATGTTTTGGTATTGTATATCTTATGCTCGTATTTATTAGCTGAAGCTAAAATCTGGTTGTATAGGAAAATTTACGGAATGAAAATTGCCGGTTAACATTAATATGTTGCTGGTAATGTTCATTCCGTATATATTCTAATGAATATAAGGTAACTTATTTGTCGGTAGTTTCTTTGCGGTTTTGGCTACAATGGGTAAACAATACAATCGTTTGACTACTAAGCCTTTGTTTGATACTTTAAAAACCACCAACTATACTTTCTAATTTGTCAAATTATTATGCTATGACTAGAAGAGACGGAGAGAGGCGCCATCTTCTCAATTAAATAAATGAAGTGAAATCTTACCCCCGGTTTGATCGCGATCCGTTAGACCTTATTTATTATTATTATTTATTACTTTATCGAGCCGACAAAGAGAGGAAGAAGCTTCCAAGCAAAAACATAAAACATTGGTATTAGGCCACAACAGGCGGTCTTATCGCTAAATAGCTCATCTATTTAGACCACCTTATGTCGGTAAATAATGTCAAAAACGTATTGAATTACTAACATTTTATCTGACATTTGGTCTAACGCATCGTTACAAAACCTTAGTGAACTTGGAACATCCGTTATTTTTTCGGTATGTCATTGTGAACGTACCATCTTCGACGACGACATCCGGGCCGATGGTCACGTTGGGCCCGATGCGGCATCCCTTGCCGATGGTCGCCGTCGAGTCGATCAGCACGTTGCCGACCACGCCGGGGCCGTCGTACAGCAAGTTGGAGTTCTTCTGGCGTAAGCTGTTCAGGTATAGGCACATTCCTGGAAATGGGAAGCGTCTGCTGTAGAGGTGTGTAACTCAGGAGTGAGAGATTCAAATGAACTGCATCTTTTCGTTTATGTCACTCGCTCACTCGTTCACTGAAGGATGAAACAACTCACTAACTCACTATGCCAGTTCAGTATGCGTCCTTCCCCCGCTCTACCGCTCTCAACTCAACCGAGCAACTGATGTACGAGTGGGTTGCGCTCTTCGCACTTATGAGTCGAAGCTATAAACCTATCTCACACTCACGCGTGCACGCTTACGTTACTGATAGAAAAACATGTCAATGTGTGAGTCACTCATTTATACTTGTGTGTGGGAGTGATTTAGAGCTGTTAGGAGTCCACAGATCAACTGAGCGAGAGCTGTTAGGAGTCTATAGATGAACTGAGCAAATTGAACGAAAAGAGTGATACATATCTTTACGACATGAAGATATGAATCGCTCCTTTCACTTCAGTGACACGTTTTGCGCATCTCTAGTCTGCTGTATTGTAAATTGTTTCCATACAATATTTCTATGAGATTTGGGCAGCGTTTAAGTTGTTTTTGCACACACAGCGAGCAACTAGGTGCTATCTTTTAATAACTGTATTTAAACAAACCCCCCATGTGGTGGCGGGTGGCGGGTTAGAATAGCATCACCCCATTTCTTCCTGTGGGCGTCGTAAGGAATCAGGGTTGGTGTGTATTGTGGGCGATGGGCTAGCAACCTGTCACTGCGATATCACATGTTGTCGATATTATATACCCACATTTATGCTAAAAGTGGTACAAACGACAACACTGTTAACTGACCATCCTGTGTTTATATAGAACCTTATTACAGTGCACCTATGGTCAGTTAGCTGTGTTGTCGATAGTACTGGAACACTACTTATTTTCTATGATGTAACATTTTATAGTTATATACTGGAACACAAGTTTCAGGTGCTATGCGTACCCCTTTTAGGGATAAAGGCGTGAATGTATGTATGTATGTATGTATTTAAGCACGGGCCAATATTTTTGAGTGTTTGACGGTAGTCGTACTGCTTGGAAATGGAAATGTATTTACCATCATCTCCAACAAACGGCTCGCATCGCATCGGATCGGAAAAGATACAGCTGATACAGCCGATCGCATCCGGTAGGATGCCGACGCATACGATCTACAAAAATGGCGTTAACATTCGTTTGTCCTTATCTGTCACTTTGACATTCGTGTTCGTAAGAAAGGGACAAAGCACATTTTATTTAGCAGAGGCATTTTAAGTTTTATGAATAAGGGGGTTAGACTTTAAATACTGTGTACATGATTTAATATCGTTTATGGATTGTAAAATACGTTCCGGTCCCATGCGATGCGTGCCGTTTGGTGGAAATTATGCTTTAATTAATACATAGCAATTAGTAATTATCGGCATAGCTATTATCACAAAATATACCTAATAATTAAATTATAACGGGTTCACGTGAACAGCCCATAGCTGCCACGCACAAATCAATATTCAATATCTAATGTCAATAACTAAGTTAATTTTAATAGGGTCATCATCATCATCATCATCATCATATCAGTCAAAAGACGTCCACTGCTGGACATAGGCCTCCCCCAAAGAGTGCCAAAGTGACCGGTCTTGCGCCACCCGCATCCAGCGGACTCCAGCAACCTTTACCAGGTCATCAGTCCACCTTGCGGGGGGCCTACCCACGCCGCGCCTTCCGGTTCGTGGTCGCCACTCGAGAACCTGTCCGCCCCAACGGCCATCGGTTCAACGCGCTATGTGCCCCGCCCACTGCCACTTAGGTTTAGCAATTCGGAGGGCTATATCGGTTACCTTGGTTCTGCTGCGGATAGCCTAATTTCTGATGCGATCACGCAGAGAAACTCCCAACATAGCCCTCTCCATAGCCCTTTGGGTGACTTTGAGCCTTCTTATGAGGCCCATAGTAAGTGACCACGTTTCAGTGCCATATGTCATCACTGGCAACACACACTGGACAAAGACTCGTCTTGAGACACTGCTGAATATTGGACGAAAAGATGTGCCGTAGCTTCCCGAACGCTGCCCAGCCCAGTCGGATTCGACGATTGACCTCTTTCTCGAAGTTGGACCTACCTAACTGGATAGTTTGTCCTAGGTATACATAATCGTCTACAACTTCGAGTGTAAAGTGTCCGATTGTAATGGGACAACTCCCATAGTACCAACGTACTACATGGGTATTTGACATGATCTTCGTCTTATCCATGTTCATTTAAGAATGAACCACCAACTCGAATGAATGACCAACTCGTTCGGAAGCTTTGTTGAGGTCATCGAGCATCGTACGTAAGTTATAGGTTTCGAGTTCTGGTCCTGGAGTCGAACTGACATAGTGGCGTTCTGGTACAAACACTTCAGCACTTCGATATAGCGATAGTCAACTTGGCACCGCTGGAGAGACTGTAGTACAGCCCAGGTTTCAATCGAATCGAAGGCTTTCTCGTAGTCCACGAACGCTAGGCAGAGGGGCAGGTTATACTCCTCGGTCTTCTGTATAACCTGACGGAGCGTGTGGATGTGGCCTACGGTACTAAAGCCTCTTCGGAAACCGGCTTGTTCGGGAGGCTGGAAGTAATCTAACCTGCGTACGAGACGATTTGTAATGACCCTCGAAAACAGCTTATAGACATGGCTCAGAAGTGAGATAAGTCTGTAGTTCTTCAGGAAGGTGTTGTCACCCTTTTTTAAGAACAGCACCACCACCCCTCTGTTCCATGCCTTTGGAGTTCTCCCTTCCAGTAAGACGGAATCGAACAACTTCTGAAGGGGAAAGGTATTGTAACTTTATGACTTGAGCACTATCGTACTCATTACACCACTTCTTTCCCCGTAATTAGTACGATTGTGAACTATGGTATTGAATATGCACATTTCAGAATATGTTATTGTGAGCACGTACTCTCCGTGAGCTCTCAGAAAAGTTTCCGAGTTTAGGTTTAACAATGAGTAAGAGCTAGAGCGAGACAGAAATACAGACACAAAGATTTTATTTACATTCACATTAATTTTATTTTCAGATGATAATCATTCAGATTGCCTGCAGGCAGGCTAACCCTTCTTCCCAGCCTTCGTAGCAACAAACAATTTTATTGATATGTTTAATCACCTGTTAAGAAGTCTTTTGGCTGTCCTACATCCATCCAGAAGCCATCCAGCTCCATAGCCAGCAGTTGTCCGTCTTTCGCCATGTACGGGAAAACCTCCTTCTCTATAGACATGGGGCGTAGCTCGATTCTGCTCAGAACTGATGGATTTAGAATGTACATGCCTGGGAAATACATGAATTCATTTAATACTGTAAATATTTACTTAAATTAATCAACATCTAGCATTTTGCCGGTTGCACACTAAAGGAGTCCAGAGTCCGCTTTCGCATCTATTTAACCCCAAGATTTGAAGTAGGCACAAGATTTCGGAGACACTGCCATCTGACTTTCCAACTCGCAGGGCTTTGCTGGGATTAGACCGGTTTCCTCAAATTCCTTTAAAGTCTACCAGGGTTCAAGCGTCAATGGGGTAAAGGCGTCTTTTGAAAATATCTTCAAAACGCAACATTTTAGAACTATTACGGCCCTCGATGTTCAAAGTATGGTTACCAAACTTTCAGTTTAGCCGATTGAAATAATTTTAAAATGTTCAGTTTCGGAGATATCATCAAGAGACGCATTTACCCCATAGACGCATTTGCTCCGGGTGACCTTATAGCCACTTCATTTAATGACATAGTAATTAATAGTATTTTATCGTTTTGTTATTTTTATACGTGGCGCCAGCTATGTCGGGCCATGTTGCTGGACATCGCTTGATTTGTCACACGACACGTGGAATTATGTAACTTTTGTCCCCTAATGGATCCCTAGCTCTATATTGATATTGTAATGAGTTCGTATGCTTGCTTAATTAGATAAAACTATTTTTAAAACTTACCAGCATTAATTTTGTTGGAAATAAATTCCTGTGGCTTTTCTATGAAACTTTCGATCTGGCCATCCACTCTGTACACAACCACGCCATATTTAGACGGCTCCTCTACCTTTGTTACTATGATTGTTCCTTCCTGAAATAAACATTAAAGTTAGACACACAATAATAAAGGTGGGAGCCCGCTGCAGCGCACGCTACACACTAAATGCCAGGAATTTGTGACGGTGTGTCGCGTATCGTACGTCGCTGTGCAAGTGTCCAGCAGGCACAGACAATACAAGTCGGCAGGGGGGAGCAATATTCGTTCATATAAGTATACTAATATTATAAAAAAAGCTTTGCAACTTTGTATGTAATGCGTACTACTTGTCCAATTAAAAAAACCTGCATATCGAATGAACTTTCTAGATGGACATAGGCTATGTTTTATCCCGCGCATTTGCCGGGCGAAGCCGCGCGGGCAGTTAGTTTATTTATAAACAGATAACAATAAGCAGGATTATGCTAAAATACAATGCTTACTATACTACTTACTATAATATTCAACCTGCTAAGTGTGCATTGTTACCTAGCTCAGGATTATTATTCATACCAATGAATTTGCATGAGTAAAGAACAAATAATTTCATTGGAGTATTCTTTTATATAAACATTGTAGAGCTATGTCATTTTTACACCCTGCCAATAGTGCCAATCCTTATCTAGTTAGGTATATTGAATATACTGCAATAAACTATAAAATAAATCTATAAAATGTTACATCATAGTAACCAACTATTCGTAATCATTAGATACACATTTCCTCAATAATCATTAGATACACATTTCCTCAATAATAAATAAGATAATACGTAACATAATCCTAAGTCAATTTAAAAATAACCACCTATGTGACTGCTGCGCAGAAATATGGGAAATTACGTGATTGCATAAGGCTGGGGCTGCACGGATTTCGGTACAACTTGCGCGACTTGATGTATAGGTATGAAGATCGCCGTGCGTCGCTAATGGCCCTAGTGTGTCACATCCTTAGTGTTCTATTGGACCAACTGTTTAAATATGGTTACATGACCACTGTAAGGTACCTCAGGATTATGGTTTTATGGTGCATATGTATATATTATGTACAGAAAATTGAAACATGGAACACTTTGTGCCCTAGTGTTACTGTGACGAACAACACTATATGTTTGTATTCTCCGATGTCATATCAAAAGTACTTGAAGAATTCCAAGATATTTTTTATATCGGCAACCCACGGCCGATGAAAGCTATTTTGATGTACAAAATAATAGTAAATAAATATTGCATTAGACCCATAGATAATAATCCTTTAACACGTTCACAACCAAGAACCCTCGTAATATTTGCTCAGATGCGGCTGAGCCCGCTAGGCGGGCAGTAGTATGAACTTACACGCCTAACGAATTCTGTCGGTTTCTGGTGAATTGTTCCATTTTAATTTTGTGAAAGTGTTAAAATGTGTACAAGGCATCATGGGCAACCTCTAGTTAATCATTTTGTTATCAGTTAGCAACTCATAAACTTGTAACAACCAGATATAAAGTCTGTATTGCAAACAGGGACCGGAAAACCCGTTCTTTGGCTTAAGCCGTTCGATAAGCTTAAGCCGTTCCAGGGTTAATCGTTTATTTGGGTAACCGTATCATTGGCTTAACTTATATACGGGTTAAGCCCTTCACTTGAGTTAAGCTTAACCAACCTTAGGGTTTTGGGTTAGGGTTTTGATTGGGTTATTGAAGGGGTTTTTAAGGGTTTTTGTAGGGGTTATGAAGGGATTTTTATTTGCTTAATTTAAGCGCTTACTTATTGCGCTTATGAGGCGTTATCCCTTCCCGGGGCCCGTGACGAGCGAGTCTAACCTTCTTAGCGTTGGTGTTGTAGACCATTTAGTTTGTATCAACGATTGCTTCAGCCGCACGCGCCATGTTTTTTGTAAAAAAATATTCTGAGTATTTTTTTCTTCATCCATTATCATTATTATCCGTCTCTCTTGTGGTACCTAGTCCACACGCTCTTGTGCTGCGCATTCAAGGTCAAGCGACTATTTAAGCGCCTTTAATTTACTATGACATAGCTGACAGGAGCTCGTATTAGACACTTCATCATAGACAAAATAACGATGAACGGCATCTTTTTAGCTTGTGGCATTATAAGTACCTACAATACAAGGCAATATCTATCCACATATTCCACATCCAATGCAGGCACGGCAGCACAACTGGTTTATTAACTTTTTCCGCATACGACAAGACGAGACACGATTTCAATTAGGGCTCGCGGTCGTGTCCGGGTTTCGTGTATTCGTGTCGGGTACCCGTGCCCGTGTAACACGCCCGCGGGTTTAAGCGACCGGTCCGAACGGATCCGTGTAATTAGCGCACGGGTACCCGTGTACACGTGTACACGTGTACACAGATACCGTCCTTAAGGTGTGAAGCTAGGAACTATTCCGTAGTTCTAAGAATGTACATACAAGTACTAAATGAGTGTTCGTAGCTTTGCGATTATAACATCTTTTTTTTGTGAATAAAAATAGCAGATTAATAAATGTAACAAATTATAACAAAGTACGTAAAGTTAGCTTCTCAAATTCAGATTTAAAAAAAAGTTAGTACGAATCCATACTGTTATAAATGTGAAAGTGGGTCTGTCTGCCTGTGTCTTTCTGTTACCCCTTCACGCTTAAACCGCTGAACCGATTTAGATAACATTTGGTATAGAGATTTGAGTCTGGAGTCTGGAGGAGGAACATAGGATATAAACGAGTTCCACGCGGACGGAGTCGCGGGCAGAAGCTAGTAAGTTTTATCCCATAAAAAAACATTCCATGTAAAAAAGAGGCGAAGTCTCGAAACTCTTCCACCTTAAAAAGTTGTGAGATAAATATAAGCTTGTAATATGGGTACTAGACGACGATAAAAATACATATATAGATAAATAAATACTTAAATACATAGAAAACATCCATGACTCAGGAACAAATATTCGTGCTTATCACACAAATAAATGCCCTTACCGGGATTAGAACCTCTTGCTTCGTAGGCAGCGTCACTACCAACTAGGCTAAAGCGGTCGTTGACTGTGATATTTCGTAGTACCGAGTCTCAGGCATTCTTATTATTCTTTATTTGCTAGCTAAATAAAATTCTGCTACTTGGCAATCACACAACTTTACTGCATTTATGGATTTTTGCACACATAAAACTATGCAGTATTGAGTGATTGCCAAGTCACACGGTAGAAGAGTTTTTTACATGGAATGTTTTTTTATGGGTTCTCACTTCTTTTTGTAGGTTATTGTGTTATCAATACATACAAATTATGATTGCAGTCTCATTCTTGCTTTTTAATTTTTTCTCCCACTCACTGCAAATGTAACTTTGTAATCCTATATATTTATATGGGCTTACAAAGTTATTTATGCGTATCTAGAAATCTGGACCGGAATTTACTGAAAAAATATTTTAGTTTTAACTTGATTTAAACGCTAATTATGTTCTAAATTAGCACTTTTGTTATTTGCTTGCTAAATAAAATTCTGCAACTTGGAAATCACACAACTTTACTGCCTTTATTAAATTTTGCATACCTAAAACTATGTAGTATTGTGTGACCCCTTCCACCTCCCTAATATATCCGTTCAGCGGTAAAACACCACAACTCAGGTTGGCGAAGATAACAGATAAAGAATTATAACCTGCTTTAGAACGATGAAGTTCTTGCTTATTTAACCTGTTAAACCCTTTTCGCCGGCAGGCGACGAACAAAACAAACAAAGGAAACTTACAAGTCTTGAGACGTAAATAATTAGCTTCATGTTTTATTTTTGTTGAAATTTCGACTATCGCAAACGCATAAAACTTAATATTGTTTTGGAATTCAACGACTTTTGGGTTTATCCAAAAAAAGTTGCCAGACACTGATAATGCCTTTCCAAATTATAATCTCGTTGCTGCAAATTATTTTTACTTCGTTAAACTACATCAACGATGTTTAGTACGTCCGAAATTGTAAGATAAAATCCTGTCAAAAGCGCAAGCACAAAACGACTTTATCATGAGAACACAAAATCGTATTTTGCTTGCATTCATGTGATAGAATTTACTCTAGTTTCGGATATATAATAAGGGTAAACTTTGAAGCTGTAGCAAATTGTCACAATACGGTTTTGTTCGAGTACCTTTCTTTTAAAATGATTACTGTATCCTTTATATAGGTATCGTAGGCAGAGTAATGTTGCAAGTATCGTTTTGATTCAGTGCCTTTATTCGGTGCTCATATTCAACCTCGTGAGTAAAGGTACGGTTTAAAACGGTATACCTTGCAATACCTTTATGAGGTACCGTTAATTAAAACCCTTAATTTCGATACCACATTCAGTCCCTTATTTAGAACCATAATGGCATGTACGGTCGAGGAAAATGAAGGTTTGGCAAATGTCAACTCTATTTGAATGACGTTAAGGATCAAAAATGCTAAACATTAAATTTCCTCGACTGTACAATACAATAACCGCTCGGTTAATATTAAATAGTTCTCATGTACAGTCAGCCAAGAAAGTGGTCTACCACTTTTGGACCTTATTTTGCATGCAATAAAGTCGAAAAGCGGTAGAACACTTTCTTGGCTGACTACTTACCTAGGTACTGTTTTTGTTTAGCTATCATATCTTTAAGCGGCTATAATAAAAGTTAAACAGTTTGCGTGCCCTTTGTCGGGCAATCATTACATAAAATACTAGGTTTATATAATATTATACGCAATAGAGTAAACATAGGCTTCCTACGATGTTTCTTTTGTCGATGACGACGATTGATGTTGTGTATAAAACAACATCATACACACCAAACCCATAGAGTTGCTAATGCAAATAGAGTAAAATGAAATAATTATATTCTATTTGCCTCAACTCAAACGGCCACGGACGGTCCGAACCCGCGTGTAATTAGAACCCGCGGGTACGTGTGTACGGGTACACGGGTACCCGGGTACCCGCCCGCGGACGAACATAGAACGGACGCTTAGCACCGCGGGCTTAAGAACACGGGTATTCGGGCGGGCGGGTTTACACGTGTAGCGGGAGCCCTAATTTCAATGTACACAGTTCGCTATTCGCAAGAAAAGTGACGAGTTTCATAGGTAAACAAACAAAATGCCGAAACAGGTGCAATAAATTTATGTTCAGACGAATATGGCATCTCTTACTATGGCAGCTTGGTGCATATTTGTTGAAACGCAAAAATAGTAGCGGTGTTTTTAAAAGCTTTGAGACACCGCCGCCGCCTGCGCTGCTGTGAGGCGCGGCGCGTGGCTGGCTCGATTCGGCGAACCAGAATAAAAAATGAAACGTATATGTGTAACGCTTAGGAGCAATATCGATTGCGTTTGATGCTCTAAGATAACTTAAAAACCCTGGAAAGGGTTTTGATAGGGTTTCGGCTTAATTTGAATTAATTCAAAGGAACAGCGCGGCCATTTCAAACCAAAATGAATTGAATAACTATGACGATAAGGATCAATTTAGTTTGCGCTTAGTCCAGATCCGCTTACCGCTAAAACCCTTAACAGGGTTTTGATTGGGTTTTGAGTTAACACGAATTAACTCAAACAATAGGCTTAGCCGTTCATCCAATAACCCCTTCATAAGCTTAACCTGAATGATATGGTTTCTCAAAACCAGCGTTTCAAAAACCCGCTTAAAAACCCGCGTAAGGGTAAGCGGTTCCGGTCCCTGATTGCAAAACATATATTGAAGATACTGCAAGCTTAATTGAATCATCTATTTTGGGGTGTATTGATTTACACTTTTTAGACTGGTATAGATTAGTCATAAATGTAAACTAAATCATGCTGACATCTAACTCCTTCAAACCCAGACCATTTAGGAGCGGGTCACGATTCAAAGCACTTTATACATTTTACTAAGGACACCTGGGTTGAATCCATTTGTCTACACTAATGTTATAAAGAGGAAAGATTTTGATTGTTTGTTTGTTTATATTGAATAGGCTCCGAAAATATTGGACCAATTTGAAAAATTATTTTACCATTAGAAGCCGACATTATCCCTGATGAACATAGGCTACTTTTTACTGCGGGAAAATGCTTCATTCCTACGGGGAGACGGGTAATCCCTGCAAAGCCGGGCCGGGCAGCTAATAATCAATATTAATCTAATTATATTAAGTAATATCCTTGGTAACCATTTCTATCATTGGAGTGAAGAGGCTCATTCTATTTATTTTTTACCAAATTATCAATATCACCAGGTTTTTAGCTTCTATACCATATGACAGGTAGACTATATTTTGTAAATGCATAAAAAAATTGCTTTGTACATTACCTTTCCATGAGATTTATGATACTTGTAAAGTTCCTTAAATGGGAAATCACAAATGATGTCAGAATTCAGCACAAAGAATGGTTCTGAACTTTTGCTCAACAGGTGACTTGCAAGAGCTATGGGTCCTGCCGTCCCAAGAGGCTCCACTTCATGCGAAAATGTTAGGGACACTCCTAATTTGGCCACTTTTTCTTTTAGCTCTTTTTCCATATCCTCTGCTCTGTACGACACTGCTAAAATCACCTGAAAAGTAAGAAACTTGTGTTACATTCAAATTGATGAATATTAAAAGTCTGTTAAACCATCACTGGGTCTAACCTCATCTTTTTTTAATTTTAAACAGTATCTGTTATCAATGCTTATAGTTACTTTAACAAATAAATTGTAAAACTAGGACTGTAATAAGTTACCTGTGTCACTCCAGCCTCTACCAATGCTTCTATTTGATGCAATAGAATAGGTTTATTAGCAAATTCCACCAATGGCTTTGGCCTACTTAAAGTCAAGGGTCTCAAACGAGTCCCATAACCACCTACTAGGATTAAAGCCCTAATTTCGCCCAGTTTTTTGTTTGTGCCGCACATCTTTGCTGGAATAAACTTGTAACAAGGAAAACTAACACGGTACAACTTATCTGTTTAGTAACAGTTCATGGAAATGTATAATCACGAAAATACGTATGAGATTTCCGTGAATGATTCGATGTTACAAATTGCAACGAAATTATTTTTTATTAGAATCTTTCTCTTGCGATTCTTGCTTACACTCACACTGACTAATTTACACGTCATTTAAAAGTCAACAATGTCAACACAGTAAGTACGTACTATGTGTACTAGCAAACTAGTAATACTATCAGCGATTTTTTCAGTGCCTAGAACATCACGAACGTTCAAAATTGCTTAAAAAGAGAATGTTGAAAATATCTGTACCGAAAGGTCAATTATTAAATTAGATGATAGATATTTGTACTAATTAAAAACAGTTTAGTTTTTATAAAACAAGAATCCAGCATAATTTTGTATAGTCGGCAAATCAATACAAACGCGTTATACAGAACGCATCTATTACGTAATAATCGTCACCATCTGTCAGTGTCAAAAAACATTTGGCTGACTGATCTGAATTCTGATCAATCAAGGCTCGGCCCGTACCGTACCTCCGCCTCAGTTTCCACTTCACGATGGCTGTTTCAGTTCGGGTTTTCTCTCGTCTTAGAGGTAATTAAAACACCACTGCATCATAATTGCATTTACAGGTCATGAACCGGCATAGGTTTCTGGTAATGATGACGCGTGTGACGTGATAGTTAACGTTCCGTTCACCACAACCGTGAATTTGTTAACCTTGCAATGAGATTATCACCTATTTCATAACATACTGGGATAGATTTAAATAGTTTATAGCACATACCTGCAATGAGGAATTGCTATGAGTGAAATAGGATTAATTACAATTAAGGAGAGTCCGCCGATCAATGTCGTTTTCATCACAACCCTAGTTGATCGCCGAGACCTTCATCTATAAATATCTTAGTCTATTCGTAGTTTTTCATTATGCATAACAGTATTAACAGTACAATATAGTCAATATAATACTTTAAGGTGCCACACATTTTGCAAAGTTCATGCCTTAATCCAGTACATCAATCAATAAAACTTGACCTTTGATCAATCAGACAACACATCAAGTACTATCAGATGTTTTGTTTGTGAATGTATATAAACTGATACATCCGGTCTTTGACTCTTGGTTATCATATAGATTAAACAATTGGGAGAGCATACTTGCTGCAATTTGATCCAGTCACATTTCCCTATGCTTAAATTTGGGTATGAGAGTAATTGTACTTCGTGTAAATTATAAATTATCCTTCCAAATCTTATTGAGATACAGAGTGGGGAACATGAATGTTATTCCTCTACCTGGAACTCTATGATGATATTTACATAGTTGATGCTGTCAGCTTGGAGACTCAAATCTACAGTATTCAATATATTTATATTACCTAATATTGAAGTAGATGGTATCCTATTCAAAAAGTTTTTGTTTGTTTAGTAGTACATCTTTGCCAATGTTTGCTTAATTTATTACATCTCTTGCTCACAAATTAATTTTTAATTGTATATTAATAAAATAATGCAATTGGCTAAAATATTTACCTGGTTCATGTTCACATAATAAAGTAGGTGGTAAAATCATCTATACTTAAATTATAGAGGAAGTGTCTGTGAGATTGTAGAGTTGTATGTTTGTTCGTTTGTATGTAATGGGTTATCTCCAGAACCACTTCTGATTTCAAAATTTCTTGTACACCTGTAGAGTGACTAGAATGCACTTCTCAATGGTTATAGGCTATTTTTTTGCTAGCTTTTATTTAACTTGCACCTTTCGTATGTAACTTGTCCATCAAAATTTAAAACCAATTTTTCAGTCACTTGCCATTATCCAATTGAACTGTAGGATTAATTTTAATTCTCTATGTTAAGTCTACTTTTAAGGTTCCCATGTAACTAAAATTGTCATGTGATGTTGAATAAAGTTTTTCTATTCTATTATATTCTATTCTAACTGAAACTGATCTGAATGGTGTGAAAAAAATTAGGCAACTAGCCAATTGCATACAATTAGTTTTTAGTTGCATGTGTCAGGTCGTACTTGTGGTAACATCCAGAGTTTTAATGCCTTTTAAGGCATTTTGCACTGGACTTTTCAGGTATCATGTAAAGGTATAGTTTGGATGACAATTAAATATTACGGTACTATCAAGCTGATCTGATGCTGCACTGTGATTCCTGCCTAGGCCATATTTCCAAAAATATTGTGATCACATCTCGGCCTGAAAGGTATGTAAAGTGATTCACTATTAGACAAGCTACTAAATTCAATAAATACCCAAGTAATTCTAATTAATTATCATTTACTTTTGTGCAAAGAAAGTGAACGCATCACTGCATTTTCGTTGCCGCAACTTAATCACTTTGTTATTGGGTGTTATTATTATTAACCGCGTGTATCCACGTATTTTTAACATGGACGTGGAAGACCATGGTATGTACTTTATTTATTGACATGTTTTATATATTTACAATGTTTGTTTATATTATTCATGATTTTTTTTCGAGAGGTCTTTTGTCTCGTCAATTTTTTCAGAAGTATGACTTTACTTAGACTTACAAAAAATTGCAATGCTATACAATGCATCACATATATACCATCTTAAAGTCTGAAATGTCCTTAATTACTCCTATGAAGTTCATCTGCATCAGTTTGCATCTTCTCTGATTACGGAGCTATCGAATATATAAGTCAAATTAAGTGTTTTTAGTAAAAAAAAACTTTTTTGTTTTTAGGTACTTTTTTAGGTGTTCCATTTCGAGGCTTAGTATTTTCGATATTTGGCATTCTAAGAAGGGAAAAGAAAGCGAAAAGTTTCTACAAGTACTTAGTACTTTGACTGAAACTTCACGACTTTCAGATCAAATCGAAAATATCGAACTAGAGACATTAAGTACTAGAATACGCAATATATGTAAACTTATTTCACATTACTGGGCAAAAGTTTATCGTACAAAGTCAAAATTATTAGAAAAATATTCAGACTGGCTTAGTGAAATAGAGTACGTTGATGTAAAACGAAGTATCAAGCAACCCATTTTGCAACAGCAGGACGACGTTCTCAATCCCTCTACGTCCACTTCACGAGGCCCTGGCCGACCGCGAAAAGATTTTAATCAAGTTAGTGATCGTACAAAAAGAAGAATATTAGCTGAGCTCTCTAATGTAGACAGTTCTGCTGTAAAAACGTTGCTCGATGCTTCAGATTCTAGCTTAAATTCCGCGAAAATCGATGTAAACGATGTTTTGTCGCTTATTGCAGAAGCTAAGCTAACTCGACATCAATATTTGTTAGTTAAGAATTTAATAGACAAGGTATCCAAAGACATTTTACCATCGTACCAAAGAATTGTAAAAGCTAAAGAAGAGTGTTATCCCTCAGCCGTCACCGTTACTGAATCGTCCGCTGAAGTTGAACTTCAAAGTTTACTCGATCATACTGCCACTCGGATACTCGAGTCCCAAAAGGATGTTTTAGATAGAGTACCTACCCAGGCTCTAGATAAGATCTCTATGATAGGGAAGTGGGGTTTCGATGGGAGTACAGGTCATAGTGAATATAAACAACGTTTTTCTGATTCCACTGTTCAAGATGGTAGCTTGTTTGTTACTTCGTATGTTCCGCTGCAACAAATTTTGACATCAGATAATGAAGAAACAAAAACTGTTTTATGGAAAAATCCTCGTCTTTCTTCAACTAGATACTGCAGGCCTATTCGTTTTCAGTTCTTGAAAGAATCGAGTGCTGTGTCGGTTGAAGAAGAGACTTATTTTAAGCAAATAATAAGTAACTTGCAACCTAAGTACTGTCTTCAAAAACAATGATCGCGAATATACCGTTACACATAACTTGCAATTAACTATGGTCGATGGTAAAGTGTGTAATGCTCTTAGTAATGTTTCTTCCACTAGGTGTTATATATGTAAAGCCTTGCCAAGTGAGATGAATAAAATTGACTATTGTTTATGTAAGGCTATTGATGAAAGCAAGGTGAATACGGTTTATCGCCGCTTCACGCATGCATTCGATTCTTTGAATATTTTATTCATGTCGCTTACAAGTTAGAAGTTAAGAAGTGGCAAGCCAGATCTGACAGCGATAAAAAGCTTGTAGCTGAAGCGAAAGAGCGTATTCAAAGGCAATTTAGGGAAAGGTTAGGTCTTATTGATAAACCTAAAAGTGGCGAAAGCGGATCATCAAATGATGGTAACACGGCTAGGAGGTTTTTCTCTAACTCCGAAATTTCAGCTGACATTACGGGTATAAAGAAAGATCTCCTAGATCGTTGTTGGACTATACTTCAGTGCTTAAATTCGGGATATAATATCGATAAGACCAAATTTCGAGATTTCGCGTTAGAAACTGCTCGGCGATTAGTTGCCGAGTATCCGTGGTACAATTTGCCTGCTTCTGTCCACAAAATTTTAATTCATGGTGCTGATGTTATTGAATATAGTTTATTGTCAATAGGGGAGTTGTCTGAAGAAGCAGCTGAAGCCACCAATAAGTTTATCAAATCATTCAGACAAAATAATACACGAAAAATGGATTGCGTGTTGACAAACACAGATTTAATCAACCGGCTTCTTCTTCATTCAGATCCCTTAATATCAGGTTTAAGAAGGTTGCCTGTTAAAAAGAAATCTATTTTATCTAAGTACATACTTAGATCAAGCACATGCTTGCTTTATTGTGCTAATTAAGTAATAGTTGTAAAAATTATTTATTAATAGAATAGATACGCTTGACTGTAATTTGCTAATGAGCATGAATGTAATTTGCAAATATGAATGTAATTAACTTATGCATGTATTTTTGTTACCAATTTACATATTAAATACCATCCACTGATGATAGTGGATGGTAGTTTTGTTTATTTGCACATTTATTCCATTGAAAATCGCAGTATAAAATGTTATAGATTGTATGTCTAAAACAACATTAATGCGAGACATTTTTATTATAAAAAATTGACATATTCCTGTATTATACAGATGTAAAAATAAAATTTATTGTATATTTCGTATTCCTGGATTAGTATCTAAGACTTTAAAATATAAAAAAACACTTATTTTGGAGTTGAGGTAATTATGGCCGCCTTTGTATGGGCGTGGAATCACCGTGTGCTGGAGACAGTAGGTGGCCATGGGAATTCTGTTGGGTGTAGGCTTGATAGAATCGTCTCAATGAGCAACTACTCATGAGTACTCAATGACAGTATACAGAAACGTACAGTCTGCAATAAAAGCTTGTAACAAAAATGAAATTTTTGTCAGAAACTTGTTATGCGAGGTTTGCTGCGTTCTCTGAACAACGCAGGCAAAGCCGCGCGGGTAGCTAGTTAAACATAACTTGGTATTGTTTATTATTATTTGCCTATTGTCCTTAAAATGACTACCATACTCTGGCCTGTTGTTAGATTAAGTAGGTAGTCATAAATCAAAGTAGGTATACTAGCTGTTGTAGGGGACGATGAATAGTTATTTGAAATTGTGGTTTTTTGTTGTTATTTCCTGCAAGCCCTGAGACAACTGTGCTGTAGTTTCGTTAATAAAAGATTTTAATATGAACTTTAATAGTCTACAATAAGATTTATATTAGTGAGACTAACTATGGACCAATCGCTGAGGTGGTCGACTAGTTAGTCAACTATAAATGTGGCTGGATAGTCGGGTTTTCCGACTAATCGGTACTTCTCTAATTTTTATTGTATTTATATTCTGAAACATATTTCAATTTTAAAAAGTGGCCCAATAGACATAACATAACCATGGCATGAAGCTACAGGAAAAAGTTGACTGGCCCAACTTCACAGTGCTCAAGGTTATTTCTAATTCAGATATTGTCAGCTGCTGCATGCTGAGGAGCACCTGCCTCAAGAGTTCTATGAATCTCACACTTGATGTACATGGTTTAACCTAAATGTGATTTTCACTTGCTTTTATGTAACTAAGCTCTAATGTAATTTTTACAGATGGCATAAAGCTGAGTAATGTCAGATTCAGTTCAAGTCTACCTTACCATGAAACCCGGAAAAACCTCAAACTCACGACCGAAACAAAAGTGATTGTACAGGGTTTCACTGGCAAGCAAGGTACCTTCCACAGCCAGCAGGCACTTGACTATGGCACGAAAGTCGTTGGTGGAGTATCGCCAAAGAAAGCAGGAACAGAGCACCTTGGGAAGCCAGTGTTCAAGACTGTGAGGGAAGCGAAGGAGGCGACGGGGGCGGAGGCAACGGTGCTGTTCATACCTCCACCGGCAGCGGCGGCGGGCATCATAGAAGCTATCGAAGCTGAGATGCCTCTCATTGTGTGCATCACAGAGGGAGTTCCCCAGCATGTAAGTTTACTAAAATGGTTTAAGGCAATGATGTTCATACTAATATTAGTGCTAAAACGAATAAGCTTTCTATATATTTTCGTGAAGTGAGACTGAAATGGTTGGTATCCGACTAATAGGGGTGTAGACACATGTTAAAATTGATAACATGGTGTTTTCTTAAATGGTAGGTAAACCGTCAAATTGTTATAATAAAGTACAAATTAAAAAATATAATTCTAATTATAAAAAAATGTACCCTACAAATTTTAGAAAAAATAAGTCTTTTTTGATAGTCCAAAAGTAAAATGAAATCTACCAATAGGATCCTTACGCTTTTATAGAAACAAAATTGTATGACAACCGAAATAGACATTTACTGGATTTTCCATACAATAATTGGAACAAATAGCAGATTGTGATGTCATACTTTCATGTCAATTAGTATGAAGCGTTTTGGCTGCCCCCAGCTAGGCCGTCGAGAATCGAGGGTCAACTTTGACTCAAACTTTTGGGTATTTATGTTCATAATTGTAGTTGCTCCCATACAAACATTTGTTTCTCTCCAAAAACTGGTTCGAATGGCATAGAAAAAAAAATTAGGTCACCCCTATTGTAGTAGATTTCTTCAATGATCTATGCAGACAACCTTTTAAAAATACCTACATGTCTTATGCATAGGTGGGCGTTAACTTGTTAATCCGTTAATTGAGGATGACATTTTGAGTACCGGATTAACTTTTTAAATGGTTAACGGACGTCCAAGTTAGCTTAGTTCGGGTTGCACAGAGCGGCTCCACAACACTTCGGGAGCTCAAATACCGCGAGCCATCCGGTTACCTCTTGGACACTGCAAATACGAGTCATTGCTCTTAATAAACGTTTTTATGTAACGGATACCATTTGATTAACGGCGCCCACTTCTAGTCTTAATAAATTAAATAAATGAATTTTATTCTGCAAGTTGGCCGTAATGGCACTTTTAAAAGTCAAAACTCTACCAGCGTTTCTGAAAAAGAAGACCACTGTTAAGAAGAAACGCCGAAACAAACTCACCAGTCAGTCATTTTTTGCCAAAAAAGCTTATTACAATTATAATTCTTAACCTACTCAAAATAAGTAAAACTGAATATAATTACAAAGAAAAAAAACATCATAATGCGTTGTTCTACAAGAACACATGTCCGAATAAACTATATGAATAATTAAGCTATTTTGGGCTCATGTCAGTAACAATAAAGACTGAAATAAACAGATATTTTTGAACGGTTGTTTGTATAGATATTGTGAACTCAATTGTACTTTGCGTAGTTTATATACTAAGAGCTTGGTAACATAGATTATACTAGCGACCGCCCCGGCTTCGAACGGGTACTATATTATACATATAAAACTTCCCCTTGAATCACTATCTATAAAAAAAAACCGCATCAAAATCTGTTGACATGACAGACAGCGGGAAGCGACTTTGTTTTTATACTAATTATGTAGTGAAGTTAGTGGGTTTCAAATACGCTCAGTCTTGATTTTTATAGTAAAGTTAGTATCCTATCTGGACCTTACTGAGGACCAACTTAACAAACTTGAGCGCTTTCAAATTCTGTCTCTTAGGTTCATTTTTGGTTTGCGCAAGTATGATCACGTTTCCTCCTCTCGTTCTCAGCTCAAGTGGCTTGCGATTCGTCTCCGCCGCGATTCTCACATTCTTGCGTTACTCTACAGCATACTTTTTGTTACCTGTACTCCTCCATATCACAAAGTGCGTTTGAATCGTCTCACTTCCATCATATGTTCCCAAAACCATCTTCTCGCCCCACCACCTTCATCTACCAAATTGTATAATAGCTCATTTACCTTTCGGGCTGTTCGGTTGTGGAATGCTTTGCCGTTGCATATAAGGTGTGCAAAATCTCTTCCTATTTTCAAAAATCTGTTGAAACAATATTACCTGTCTCTCCCTTAAGTTGCCTTTTATGGTTGTATGTCTGCATATTTATTAATTTATTAGGTATGTATTTTAATGTGTCCTGTTTAGTAATATTTGAAAGATTGATGTGTTAGTTGGCTCTTCTTGATGAGTTCCTGCACTACCTGTTTAAAATTCTAATTTAAATGTTTCCTGCTATACAAACGTTGTCTGGAAGAGATCGCTTTAAAGCGATAAGACCGCCTGTTGTTACCATTATTTATTAAGCATTTTTTTTGTAAGATGTTTCTCTCCTGTCGTGGTGCAATAAAGAGTATTTATTATTATTATTATACCGGCGTTTTGTGGCGCCACTATACTCCGGGCAAAATACGGTTTTGAAAAACATTAATTTATAATAGCTTTTTTTTTGTTGATTTCATTTGAAAATGTTATTCTAAGATGATATATTCAAGAATCCGACAAACTTTCCACCCGGAAGTAATTATGTAGATTTCAATGAAGCATGCATTGTCTTTTTTTATACGATTTATCTTGAATATTATAGAGCAAATGTAAATAAACCAAAATAAAGACAAAAATATTTATTAATATTTTTTCTGACTTTTCAGAAGTTAGTTAATTTATCATTTTTTTGATGTCTGAAATTTTGTCGGATTTTGTCGCTGGGTAACTATTTAATTGATAATATATCCGTTACACATAAAAAGTAAGCTATTATAAATTATTTCCAAAATTGTCATTTTTTCCATACGAGTTGTCAGTTCATTTACTGGACTACTATAGATTTAGTCCAGTCAACCAACTAAGCCTGCAAATTATCCTGCCATTTCCAGGACATGGTGAGGGTGAAACACGCGCTGCTCAGACAGAACAAGTCGCGACTGGTCGGCCCCAACTGCCCCGGCATCATCGCGCCCGAGAAATGCAAGATCGGCATCATGCCCGCCGCCGTCCACAAAAAGGGCTGCATCGGCGTCGTCTCGCGTTCCGGCACACTCACATACGAGGCCTGTCATCAGACTACCGAGGTAAGTTGACAGTATACAACAACAAGAATATGAATCAAATTGTAGGCACTATGGTAGGTGACTGTACCTACCACTCATGTTTCAACTTACCGTTGTTGACAATTTTCGTGTGAAAGAGTCGAACGCTCGAAAGTCTAAAATCGGCCCCCTGCTCGTGGTGCCAAAAGGTGGCTAGCTATAGCCACCTTTTGGCTTGGAGTTGCTAAACTCTAATGCTTGGGCCACACTAACGAGAAATGCCATTAATTATCGCGATAATCATAGTGTGGCCGTACCTTAAACGTCCATTATCGCGATAATTAATGGCATTTCTCGTTAGTGTGGCCCCAGTATAAGAGATAAAACAAACGATTATTCTTTATTGAATCATTGGGGGAAACCTCCATTATAATTTTTACACGATCTGTAATAGCTTGCGTGCAAAATGACTTGACAGAAACCTGCGTTATTCCAGACCGGCCTGGGCCAGACCCTGTGCGTCGGCATCGGCGGCGATCCGTTCAACGGCACCGACTTCATCGACTGCCTCGAGGTCTTCCTGAACGACCCGGATACCAAAGGCATCATACTCATCGGAGAGATCGGAGGCAACGCTGAGGAGCTCGCTTCCGAGTACCTCATTCAGCACAACACGGTAACAACTATTTTATCACTTATAACTACTTTATAATAGTCGAGTCTATCAGGAGGTATTGACAATAGGGGTGTAGACACTAAATAAAATAATCAATAATGACATATTTTCTCGAAAAAGGATTAAAAATGTAGTTAAATAATCACGAAGTTATAAGTGTCCAAAGTTTTAAGAAGGGGTGTGTTCTGTCCCTTTTTCGCAAAACGCAACTTCATATGAAACGGTCACTAGAAGACGGCAACGTGCCGTGCCCATCGCGTTCGGCGCCGCCGTCGACGCGGCCCCCCGGCAGCCTCGCGTAACGTGACGTCACACACTGTTTGCGTTTTCTCTCTCTAACAAGCAATATTAAAACGGTTGTAGCTTCGTAATTCTTTGAGATATCTGAATGGGATTTTCGTCACTGGGTATATTTTTTTGCCTTCTTTCTTTTGGAGTAATAATAATTGTCGAGTCTACACCCCTGTTATGAGGAACTCTCGTCTGAAGAGGTCCCTGATACAGTGCAAGACGGTAACTAAGTATGGTTGAGATTATTTAATGCGGCCGACGTTTTATAAAACTGTTATTGGAATTGGAATCTTCTACTTCGGACGGTGGAGTTGCTTTTTGAATGGACTACTTTCATGCAGTCAAATAATCTAAAGTGTACCCGCCTTTCCAAACTAAGCAAAAACGAGTATACATATTCAGGAAACCATATCTTAGTTGCATTGCAGTATTCCAGAACGACCCAGAGACCAAGTGCGCGGGGGGGGGGGGGGGGGGGGGGTCATGAATTATCGCGATAATGGACGTTAAAGGTACGGCCACCCTAAGATTATCGCGATAATTAATGTCGTTTCTCGTTAGTGTGGCCCCAGCATGAGGAACTCATTCAGCGTAACACGATTACTATTTACTCTGGAGCAATACGAAGCCATCATCTGCCGCGAATTAAAATAAATATTTGTGACTGGAACCTCAACCCACAACACTTGTTAAAATTTAGTGTCGTGGAATGAGGTACACATTTTAGCTTCGTCAAAAGAGTTCACTCATATCAGTATATGTGCGTGTCTGACCCCTTTTTACGAAGCTACTAGTAGCAATGCACCGGCAACTTATTGATCGGTAATATTGTAACTTGTGGTTGTGTGGCATGTTGAATCAAGACCACGCATATCGGGTATGCTCCAACTAACTCACTCGATCGCGACAATTCACTCGAACGCGGCTCCACCCCCAGCAGGGTTACGTCAGCGCCTAGTGAACGGAAAGATAACGCATGTGACACAGATCGTGACTGACGTTTTGACGACACTATTCTTTCTTCCACTTTGCGCCTCTATTAGATTTTTTTTATTTATTCGTTTAATTTACCCAAAAGCCGTGTCCACACCGGACGAGCGGCTCGCCCGAGTCATCAAAAACGCTTGCCCGAACGGTTCGGGCGAGCCGTCAAAAGACTGCCGCAAGCGCTCGGTCGGTGTGGACGGGCGTTCGGGCAAACGCGCGCTATTTACCTACCGATAGTTGAGCTCACGATCGCGATGAAGCCGCACGTGCGCACAGCTGTCGCTGCGACAACATTAATTTTGCTTCTGCTAGTTCGAAATCGGAGGATATGTATTTTAAAAAAAAGCCGCAAAAAGTGGATGCCCAAAATGCACATTCTCGTAAAATTTTGTGAGCGAGTTCGATATTTATAATTGACTCGTGTCTCCCTCTCGGTTTCTCAGAAGGAGACACAACAACGATCAAAAGGTGATAAATCAAAAATACCTACCTATTGAAATTCCTAGGTAGGTACTACTCAATCTACCAATCCTTCCAGCTGACAAACGAACCCATGCGTGTCGAACTCAGTTACGCAAATCCCAAATCCGCCTCAACTCGTCTCACTACCAAGTTACCAACCACCAGTAGGTATAACTTGATCCCTAATTTCCCAATATCAATATGTAATGTAGGTATGCAAGGGTCAAGCTAGTTTTGACCTTTTCCAACGCAGCGACTTCGAATGAACTTTAATAAGTTACCTTGATAAAAAAAAGACCGGGTTTGCCGGCAGAAGTGAAAACTTGAATAATTTTAATTTTGCAAAAATAAACCCTTCCTCCCCCATCTCTCCCCCTGCGTGCCAATATATCTATAACAACTATAGTTCAACTTAACTCAGCAAAATTGACGAAGGAGACGAAGAAATAAAATACCTATTTGTTTTTGCCATTGCCAAATATTTTTCAAAGCTTTATCTCTTTACGAATAACGTCCAAATTCGAACTATTCGAATTTGCTCAATAGGAAAACGGGAAAGGACGCGTGGACAAAATTACTTTATTTGCAGAATATGCAATTGCAAAAAGTGTTTAACGGCTTTATACTCTTACGAATAGCGTTCAGTTTTGAATGAAGTCGAATCGGCTAACAGCAAAATATAAAAGTTTGATAAAACAAAATGGGATTTGCATTTACGGAAAATTTGTTTTATACTGTTAACAATAAAGTACAAATTAGAATAATAATACGTAGGGCAAAAATCGCCCTCGCCTTCTGTCGTTCGGCCGAACAAAACCACCGTCCACATAGGCTGAGCCGGTCGCGGCTCGGGCAAACCGTTCGGGCAAGCATTCGGAGGCTCGCCCGAACGGCTCGGGCAAGCACGTTTGGGCGAACGGTGTTCGGGCGAGCCGCTCGTCCGGTGTAGACACGGCTAATCTAAAACTACTTTAACTACTCTAAGGCTACTTTAACCTTTTAACCCCATTTCTGTGATATCCTTGAAATACGAAAAATAGAGTTCGTTTTCGGCGGTTAAGGGGTTAAGTGAGCTATTTAACCTAAGAATGTACAGTCCAAGTCAAAACTATGTATACAAATTTCGCTTAAATACAATGGAATCAGCTGCAAAAGTGTAAACATATATTTGACGTCGACTGTAGTTATTACCAGAATTTCTTGCCCTTTCATTCTTATTTTCTATTTTGAGTTGCTTAATATTTTTTCACTTGACAGTCAAAGGTATGGAACTCCAATGGCGCCCAGTAAAAAGGTTTAATTAATCTATCTTCCATCACATTGCATCTCAGAAAAAAATATCAGTATTATCACGTGTATAAATCTACGCATTTCCTTTTTAATGTTAGAAAACCGATCATCAGTTACATTCTAAAAACTTAAATTAGATTGTTTTGATTATTCGCTTCAGTCACTAACGTGTCATTTATTCTCTCGTGGTTTTCAATTTTAGCAGTAATTTGCAGTACATATTTGTAGTGTGTAACTGAAAGTTTACGACTTCCAGCATTTCTAATAGTTCGATTACCCACCTATAACATTGTATGTGTTTTTTGTTGTAGTAGATAATTATTTTTATTTCACTTTGACTCATCATGAACACGCGTGGCGTTCAGCAGGGTGGTGGTAGTATTAACTGCCAAATGTTGATTTTTTTAAGGGGGGAGAATATCTTGGCACATTTGGTGATATAATTATATTCACCCTAAGCGTGTATCTAAAAACGATAACCTTTATAGTCCGGCGCACGACGCCACGCGCGTTATAATGACACTATTTAAACAGTATATGTTTGAGTATGCAGTTTGTGATCATAATTCTACCATTTTGTGCCAGTTGTAATAAAAAAATCACTATATAATTACAGGGCCAGAAAGCCAAGCCCGTGGTTTCGTTCATCGCCGGTCTGACCGCTCCCCCAGGCAGGAGGATGGGCCACGCCGGTGCCATCATCTCCGGCGGCAAGGGCGGCGCCATGGACAAGATCAAGGCCCTAGAAAAGGCCAACGTTATCGTCACCCGCTCCCCCGCCAAAATGGGCGCCGAACTCTTCAAAGAAATGAAGAGACTAGAACTCGTCTAAACTCGGTTACTGTTTTTATATAGACTTTTAGAAATTATACATGTACGTTTTCAATTCTTGTTGTTTCTATGACATATTTATTTGCCTTCAAGGCGTGCTGTCACAAGCCTATTGACTTAATGTTTTACCGCTAAATGTCCACTAACGTTATACTGCCATAAGCAAGAAAAAAGTGATGCAATTTATGAATTTGTACAGTTTGTTTCGTTTAAATATTAAAAGACAGGTGCGTTGTATGATTATTATTTGAATGCATCATTTTTTAATAGCTGGGCAGATTTTATCTCATAAATGTGAAAATTGTATGCACGATGTTGAGTCTTGTAATTAGAAAGGCACATAGTAATTATATAAGAATGTTACCTCTTTAGGCTATCCTCAATCTGCTATGCTACTGTCTATGAATTGCTGTTATGAGGGCTTCGCAGGCTTGGCAGGCTATATGGTTAAAACGATATTACAAATAAATCATAACATGTAATGTTAACAATATACAGTGATAAACAAAACTGAAATGTTTATTATTTTTGTGACTAAACAGGGATAGGGCACTTCACATTTTTTCTCAAAAACTATATGACGTCATTGCATTATAATAGCATACTTTTGACCAATGCCTTGTGGTTTTTGAAGTCTTGATGTCAAAATTCTTTAGATAAAGTATGGTACCCACAAGGATCTAGAAATACACTAATACGTAGGTAGGTACACGGTTTTATTACTGTTGTCAATGCCTTATAAATCTTAGAATAAAATATTAAGACTACTTATTAGGAATATTTCTTACGGGCAGATCACAGTCATTTTTGTTGGCTTGCAACAGAGATAAGAAAAAAAAAACAAAAACATGGTTGTTTACCAATTAAACAATATTGCCTTGGGCTTGATAGTCTAGGAAAAGTAATAAATCAATTAAATCTAGGTAGACAAGTAACAAAAAGGTGTCTCAAAAATGGAAGCTAGAGAGCCTTAAATCAGTAGTAGTCTGGAATTGAATGCCATGTTGAAATATCTTGAACATGGATTTATTAGATGTGACTTCAAGCAAGTCGGCATAATTTAAGGACAGTTATAGGGCTTATACCTACTCCGCAGTAAGGCTGCATTGGAAAACATATTTAACTTTTATTTCACCAACATTTTGAACTTAAGCAAAACTAAGTTGAATAATAAATAAGTCAAGCAGTGGCTACGAGCGACATATTCGTCATGCGACAATCCCTAAAATAAGATTGGCTTTCATTTTAGAGGCACCCATAAAACAATCTGTCTTAAAACTACTGAGACGGGGATTAATATCTGTCCCTCCGGTTCCCAAAACCGCCGCCCCCGCCGCCTCCGCCACCGTAGCCGCCCCCGCCCCCGCCTCCGTAGCCGCCCCCGCCCCCGCCTCCGTAGCCGCCGCCGCCGTAGCCCCCCCCGCCGCCGCCGTAGCCCCCTCCGTCGCGGCCTCCCCGCCCGCCGCCTCCGCGACCACGCCCCCCGCCGCGTCCTCCACGGCCGCCGCCTTCAGCGTCTCGTCGCAACTTCATAGCCTCGAACCTCTGGGCCATCTGTTCCAGTTCATCAGGAACCTCCTGATTAGCTTCTTCGAGTATTTTGATCAGCTCTCTTGCATGCGCCCAGTCGTTTCGCGCTATTAATGAGAGAGAGATTCCCGTCTTCCCCGCTCGACCGGTTCGGCCTACCCTGTGCACGTACTCTTCGATGTGACGCGGAAAATCCAAGTTAATGACGTGTGTGAGGTCTTTGATATCTATGCCTCTGGACGCAACATCGGTGGCGATCAAAATGTTCACTGTGCCGTCCACCATTTCCTCCAAAGCTGCTTCACGATCACTCTGGTCCCTGTCTCCATGCAAAGATTGGCATCTGATGTTTCTTATTGCCAGTTCAGTGGAAATGTGTGTTGCTGTTGCCTTTTTACCACAGAACACTATTACTTTGTCTGTAGGCTCCATATTGTTTAAGAAATCCAGGAGGTATTGCTCCTTTTCATCTTCCTCAATAAATACAACTCTTTGTGTAACTGTGTGGACTGCTGCAAGATCCAGTGAACCCACATTAACTTGAATAGGGTCCTTCATGTATGTCTCAGCTAAACGTCGCACGCCTGTGGGCCAGGTGGCTGAGGTCATAACTGTTTGGCGGTCAGGTCTGACGTCAAATAACGACTTCCTGATCTGAGGTTCAAAGCCCATATCCAACATTCGGTCGGCTTCATCAAGTACAATATATGAGAAGTTTATAATGTTCAAGTGCCTAGCCATTATCAGGTCATTGAGACGTCCAGGAGTTGCAATAACAATGTCCACACCTCTTGAAACTACTCTGATTTGCTCTTTGCGATCGCCTCCTCCATACAAGCATACTGACTTAATACCCTTGTACTGATATTTGGATACTTCCTTGTCAATCTGTAATGCTAACTCTCTAGTTGGAGCTAAAATAAGGACACATGGGCCTTCCCGCTGGTCTCTAGGGGTAGTCTGACCATCAATGTGTATCAGGGCTGGCAGAAGAAAGGCCAATGTCTTGCCAGTACCAGTCTGAGCAATACCAATTAAATCTTCACCCCTTAGAAGGACTGGCCAAGCTTGGCTTTGAATCGGTGAGGGTTGCTTGAAGTCCTGCTTATAGATTTCCTCTAGAATCTCAGGCTGATTCTGGAACGCTTGTTCAAAAGTCAGAACAGGGTTAGGAATTGGTCTTAGGCCTGGTTTGTCATCAAAAGTTCTTTTCACTTGAATATCGTGGTTGGCTCTACGCCAACGACTTACATCGGTAGGGGACATTGCAGCCACATTAGGGTCCTCTGTATAGAAATCCTTGATAATAGGAGGCAGCTTGTTCCATCGTTCTTTCTGACTGTCTTCATAAAACGAGTTCAACTTGGTCCAATCAATAACTTCCACACCATTTTCGTTTTTTTTGAGAAATTCACCAGACTGATTACTGCTGTTACTGGTGTTCAGATCTCGTGATGCAGGCTTATAGTCCTTGACAAGTTCATTGATCATGTCCTCGACCTTTGCGATAGCCTCATTAGTGCCAGTCAGAGTGATGTCACATTCGTCGCCATTAGTATCGCCGATTTTGACTTTGGCCTCGGAATCATATTCAAGATCTCGTATTTTAGACCCCCCTTTACCTATCACGCGACCGATTTTAGAAGAAGGAACCGAGATTACTTTTCTATTACCTTCGTCTTGTCGCGAAAAGTTCCGGCGTTCTCCGTTGCGCCGGTCGCCGTCATCCCGGCGTTCTCTGTCTCTATTGTCGCGCCGGCCCTCGAAGTTGTTATCCTGAGGACCACGTGCTCTCCAATTGGATTCGTTACTGCGACCTCGGCCTCTACCGCCTCCTCTCATCGGACGACTTTCATACCCTGAAGATGAGGGCATCGCCACTACTCCTTCATCTTGCCATTCGTCGTCTGCCATCTCTTAATTAATATTTATCAAGTCTTACCCAACAACAGTCGTCGAATTTACTTAACAGTTTTCTTATATTCGACTGGTAGCAGGTAGGTACTAACTAAAAACAAGACAAGCATGCTGTGATTTTTCTTGGGTGTTGAAATACTAGAAATTGAAATTTGTTGTGAACATAGACAACCAATCTATACTTTTTAATTTTGATTATGTCTATGCAGTGGAAAGAAAGCTCATACATCCAAGTTAGTGGCTGATAATACAAAATAACGTTAGTAAATGTCTACTAATTATAGGAATCACAGTTTTATTTAACCTGCGATTTTTCTGCATCGAAGAGCATGCAATTGGTTCACCAACTTGCTATTGTTATTTTTAGAATGAAATGTATATTTTGTTTGCCGTCCCATCTCCCATCCTATTTATAGCCGGAGGGGCTACCGCGAAACGAAAACGAACTTCGTTTGTGTATCTCCGTCTCTGTCGCACTTGCCAGTTCGAGTGACAGAGAGGGAGATACACGAACGAAGTTCGTTTTCGTTTCGCGATAGCCCCTCAGATCCGCAGCGCCGTCGATTCCATGTTTTTAAACATCGAAAACACGGCGCAGCGGACCCGGCTTTAAAGCAAGCAAGTTAGACAAATTGCTCTCAAGTTGCTGTGCCGTTAGTCAAGTTGCTGTGTATGGCCTCTACTCTACTCCAGTCTAGTGATTCTATTCTATTTGTCTCTGCTTTTTCAATCATATGCACACATGCAAATAGAATATAACCATAACCACTACGTTTTAAGAGGCGGAACTTCATACATTGTTTTAGGATTCCCTTATGTCTACTACCAACGTAAAGAAAAAATGAGTGCACTTTATTGCCTTGTAATAAGGTGCAAAAGTTCAGCACTATCCGTCTCTTTCTTAGAACACTTAGAACAAGAGATATAGTGCGTGAAAAATCGAGAGTATGTCGCGGCCGTCGCATGATAGACGTGATGAACATCTTTTACACATCCTAGCGTCCCATGTTCTGAGTGATATAGTGCCATCTCATTTATGGCAGCTAAATAGTGCTTGGTTAAAATGAGACACTGTTATTTTTATGAATTCTACGTTGACACAAACGTCATTTGAAAAATACACCCGGTCCATACTCCATAGGTTTCCTATGTCCATGCACTCACCCCAACACCATTAGGCTAGCCCACGGTGTTTTCAGTCTCTTATGATCCTTATAAACGTCAAAATCGCAGCGTGTTTGAGAAGAATTATCGTAGGTTTTCGAGGATGTTTCGCCAGGTGGCCGAAGCCAAAGCGGAAGCGGAAGCGGTGCTGACTACAAATTACATTCAGGCAAAGTCCGATTTACGTAATTTGATTATATCTGAAACTACATTTCCATGTCAGTATATTCGTTATAGAATTGATTCAGCTAAAAAAAAAACATTCTATTTATAGAATTATAGATAATTATTATCAAAACTGAACTTTGAAATCCCGGTTTGAGAATTTTACATGAAATGGAACGTAAGCAACCCAACCTTACGTCATTGTCAGACTGTCAATGTTACTTAAGTTGTTTAATATTTGCCTCTAATTATTATTTGAGAATTTCTCAAAAAAAATGTCACTATTAATAATTGTGCATTTTTCTAGGAGTTTTATGTTATTTCCACTCAGAATCAGGAGCCCTTTCGACCCTGTTAGAACAAAAAACTGTCCCAAAGATGTTTTTCCTATTGTGTTACCATTTACCTTACACTTTGTATGGTAGTAACACAATACGAAAGTTCAAAAATGTATGGATCTTTTGGCTCTTTTTTTTCTCCTATTGGGATAGACACATCGCGATTTTGAGTAGAAAAACATAATAGTTGTAGAAAATCTCCGAAAAAATGTAGTGGCATTTTCTTGAGAAATGCTCATTTATCGTTTGTTATCGTGTGCAACGAGTGCTCTAATCGGTCGAACCTGGTGTTTTCTCATCTGGACATTGATTTGATTATTTACGATATCAGTAATGCTCATATTTCGTGTTTTTAATTGTCTTTGAAACCTCGAATACAAAATGTTATATTAATTCAAATTTTGTTATTATTATTTTCGGTTGATAAATTAAACAGTGAGTGTCTTGAATTGGAATTTTGTGTTAAGTAAGCGCAATCAAAGTGCGAGGATTCCGAATTTCCAGTTCAAAACATTGTGCTATGCAGATAAAAAAAGGATATAAATATGTATGCATGCATAGGTAAAGCGTATACAGTTATAGCTCACGCTTGGGCTGTTGACGAGACGAAAATCGAGATGGCGCTCGGCATTCATTTCCTTGACTGACGTCTCTATCTCTATCTATTCATAGTACTCTACTCTTTGGGGTTAGCCGCACACACGCAATATTATTGGCAATAGTGGGTAGTGGGGTATTCTCTGTTCTCTGCGCGTGTCTCTTCGGGTCAATGATCTATATTGATCAATATTATTGCAGAATACTCCCCCATTATTGCCAATAATATTGCGTGTGTGGTGTGCGGATGCGGCTAGCCTTACACTACTCGACTACTCGTACCAAAGAGTACCATGAATATATACTCGTACTCACGCAGTTCATTTCAACGAGCAACGAGCACAGACACACAAAAGTTAGCTCGAGCTGGTTGCTCGCTCGTCGCGTTCGCTACTAGCAGAAAAATATACATTCGCGTTTTTTAGTTAGTTTGTTTCTGATACTGTCTGTATTAAAACGCGTATAATACAGTTATACAAGTGACTAGTGAGAATAAAAGGTGCGGTCGTAAAACTTGCATCGGTGACTCGTTTACAATTGATCTTCTGTAGGCCCGTGCTGCGTGCAGTACAGCTAAACATCCAGCATTTGCTACTGAAATGTTTTTACTTTCCCATTAAAACCTTAGTGGTATTAGGTTATGCCTATAGAATACAAATCAAGCTAAACCTAGGCTGCTAAAATGAGCAATTGGGCCAGGAGGATGCACCGGCGTGCTGCCACTCTGAGTAATGTGGTCACATCCTGCGGGCACCCGAATACCCTACCATATCCGCGACGGCTAGAAAAAGTGAAGTTCGGAGTGCCTTTACACGAAGTTTGTAAAGACGACATACCAGGACCTCTGCTCGTTAGTATAGATATAAAAAAAATACAAATGTATAAAGTGAAATATGGTGGTGTCGTCAGCATTTCCTGAATGGTTTTGTTGTACAGGTGCTGATTTTGAAACTCAATAAGGAGGCGCCGCTCCGCCGCGATGTCTTTCGCGCGCCAGGGCACCAGGGTGCTATGAAGAAGCTGATACACTTTCTGCAGACGGGCCGATTAGTGAATGTGGACAATTACTCAGTGTATACCATCGCTAGTGTACTCAAGAAATTTTTAAGGTAAGATTTTAATTTGTTTTAGTGGACTAATGGACCAGGGTTGAAGTGTGTTGTGGGTGATGGGCTAGCAACCTATCACTGCAATATCACATTTCATTGATCTTTTATACCCACATGTATGCTAAAAGTGGCGCTGGAACATACGTTTCATGTGCTCTGCCTACCCCTTTTGGGAATAAAGGTGTCAATGTATGTACATATGTATTTTAATTTGTGTTGTGCTGATTTTAGAAATGTGTTATAAGTAGTGGATGGCCTGATTTTTAATAGATGCATGAGATCTTGGATTACACGAAAATGACATAGGTTCTCATTTCTGCTTGCTGCACACTATATGAGTAAACTATAAAGCTGACTGTTATTATTTTCTTGTAGGAAACACATAAGTAGTTTCGAAGAATTGAGAAGAATGAAGTTCATATAATATATAAATATTGAGACAAGTGACACAATTTCTAAGAAAAATATTGCAGATAGCAGGGAGACATGTGATAGTTGGAAGGACTAAGAAAAAATGGATGACCCATTTATTGCTATGAAGACAGCCACTTAACAAAACTTTATGTTTATAGGAAAATACCAGGTGGCGTGTTTGGACGCGATGGCGAGATGCAATTGTTCACGGCTGTGGAGTTTCCTGAGGAGCAGCAGGTTCATGAAATACGAAGGTTAGTTATTATTCTAACTAGCAAGCCCGGGCCGCCCAGGACACAACCAGGCTAAGGCTAAATGAGGAAGATTTCCTCATTCTTATTGTAACTACTTAATTTCGGGCCATACTTAGATATGGTTATGGGCACATTTTTCTACACTCAGTCTGTAGATATTGGGCCATTGTGTGTGACATGATATGGATGTCAGCTCTAAGTCTAGCCCAGCAAGTTGTCCTAGCAATGCCATGTAAAATAGCAGCATTAATACAGCCAATATGTACATGGTTTAACCTTTTTTCATGAAACAACCACATCAGATCATATTTGTTCCCTATAAATAATAATTCCTTTTTTAAATATTGAATCTACACTAATTTTAAGTTGCTGCGACTTGATAAAGAGGTTATGGAACCATCTATTGAAAATCATTGATATATTTCATCTAGGTAGATGAAATATATCGGTGATTTTCAATTCAGCTGAATGACAACTAAAAATAATTGTTGCAGATAAGAGACAGGGTCAGAAGTCTGTCATAGCCCTCATTTTAAACCAAAATCTCATCATACCTCAAACTTAGAAAAACAACAATTCTAAATGAAATACAAACATACAGTGTTGTTTGAAATACAAACATACAATGTTTTTCGAGCGTATGTAACGCTCGAAAAACATAACTCTCCTCTCCTTCAGCAGTCGCGTAATAATAGTATATTCACAGCATGGGTCCACTAGTGTAGTACATTGAACATAGTATTGCCTACCAAACAATAACATGCTATCCAAACAATAATAAGGCAATGTTAGCAATGATTACTCAGTTCCATTACGAATGTGACACGAGTAATATGTTCATTTACATAAGAAAAAACGATATCTCATTCACCACTTAGGTAGTAAATATCATAAGTGGGCTTAATTAATTACGGTTTGTTCGCTAAACAGCCTTAAAACAATCGAAGGGGAAAAATGACCATTGTCCATTTATTTTTCTATTGAAATGTATACTTTACTTATGTTGTAATAAGGTCAGTTTTAAATCTTCAAATTAAATATCCTTTCTTCATTTTTCCGCTGGATTTTTCAATTGTACAATGATTACCATTTAGCACGTGTATGAATATAATCTACTATGATTCTTTATTTACATATTGGTCTTCAGCTTGTGTCAGAGGCATTATGTAAATCGAGTCTGCCCATGCGTGGTTCACACTCATTAAGTTTGATTATGACGCTTTGAATGAACCTACCTTTGTAGGTTGATTTAAAATACGACATAGGTTTTTCATTTTATTTATGCCTGTTATTCGAATATATTAACGGCCGTATTCATAAACATCCTACAAGCCTGTTTTAACTAAAATGCCGTTAAAATTCGTTTGTCCTTATCTGTCACTTTGACATTTGTGTTCGTAAGAAAGGGACAAGGCACATTTTATTTAGCAGAGGCATTTTAAGTTTTATGAATAAACGGGGTTAGTGTTTCACGTAAACATAGTCCGCTCGAGTGCGGGGTGCATTTAAATGAGTTCCAGGTGCGAAGTTGATGCGATTGTTTTGTAAGATGTATACTCGACCCGACACCTATAAGACAAACCCATATAGGTACAGTCAACGTCAAAAGTAAGTGATCAAAATCAATATTTCAAAACATGTTCTAGCAAGACGCCCCAGATATAACTAATTATACCAAAGTAAAAATCAAGCTGAAGTACCAGGAACTAATTTCAACCCTTGACAGACGCGAGAGGTGTTATAGTTGTTGCCCCTGTTTATATGACGAATATAAGCGACATTAACCGAATATATGACTTGTATTCCGAGGTAATCTTGCGAGGTTATGAAGTCCCAAAAACCCGTATTTCATAGACAATCAGTTTATTTATTTATTTATACTTAAGAAGGAACCAACAGCTGCAAACACATGATATAAGTCTTACATAGTCTCTCGCAGATAGAAATGGCATAGAAAAAAGAAAAATGTTTGACACACTTAGAACACAATATCGCACTAGGCATATGTACACTGCTAATACAGAATAGTGCACCATAAAAAAGAAAAAAAAAACATAAAACTACATAGCAACTAATTAACAAAGAAGGAACACGTGAGCAGTCACACGTACCCGAACAAATCACCACTTGCAATTTATATATCTTCCAATTTAGATTGGAGAATTGTTATCATGAAAAAAAACGACATGCTAGGCATGTTTAATTTGACACACTCAATAATTACTTTAACTGTTCGAATGGCATGCCATTTACTTATTTATGACACATGTAGAGTTAATTTAAACGACAATAATCAGTAACTTCTGACTTAATTTATCGTATATATTATTTTGGGACCCTATTTCATCAGTTTCTTGTGCTATTGAATGTACATACAACCCGATCGAATTCGTACGATAATCCCTGATATATCTATTTATTTTGGCTAGTACGAATTAAAATATTATTTCCAAGAGTTTACACCACAAAGGAAGGTGGCAAAGCATACCAACCGTCAGTTATAGCATGCGGACGCTTTCAGGTTCAGAGACAGTAGCCGACCCTTAAAGTACAAATGGTTCTATCGACCATGTACAAACCTTAAAAAAAAAAAATTCGGCTGCAGCTACACGTGGTATTGAAAACGAATGGTCAATCGTCGAAGCGCATCGCAAACAATGCGCGGACATCGGGGCATCAAAATGTATGCTGGGCGAGTCTAAACAACCATTGTTCTGCGATACCGGCGGTACCACTCCATTACCATTCACGGCTGTGTCCGAATACTATGTTACTATTGTTACCGTTCACGAACAATGGAAAAGTTACACGTCTTTAGTTTTATTCATTTCGAATTATTAACTTATATTTTAACTTGATAGTATTGAACGAGCGAGGGAAGCGGACGAAGGTCTCCGTTTCGTTTCATAATTCTTTCGTATGTCTGACTGTCCCGCTGTCCTCGTCTACATTGCGCTTCTTTAATGATTTTCGTGAAAATTTGTGAACATGTTCAATAATTATATAGTTTTTCTAAATTATTTGTTTTAGTTTTTAAAATACTGGCTCGTGAGTTCAACAGCTCACGGAGTCATTATGCAACACTAGTAAATGTTGTAATGTATCTGGGTCTACGGACCATGTTTCGATTAGTCATGTTGAATACAATTGAAAATAGGTAATAAATAATAATAGGTAACTAGATATTATAGTTATGCAGCGAATTGTTTACACTATACTTGAAAGCACAAGTGTTAAGGCCGTTCTTTATTTGAACCGGAACCTAAGAAACATACGTAGTAGCATGACACCTCTTAGCGAAACATTTGTTTTTTCTTTCGTGTAAATTTTACGTGGAAGTTACCACGATCAAATTTTAAAGATTTGATAAAGATAACAAAGGAAAAATAAACCATCATCGTGTTCAGCCCAAGACAGGACCTATCAAATCCCCTGTCCTCAGGATCAAATCGTTTATACTATACGTAGCATGGTTATTTTCCGCAGTGGTATATCGCCATTCTTCCAATTAACAATGCCCAGCAAATATAGACTGACTAGGGCTTTGTTTCGCAAACATATCTCTACCCTTGTTTGAATGATTCTAAGACAACATTGTTGAATCTATGTACATACGATTCCCGTGAGAAAATCGCTGCGAAATGAAAAAGGAGAAATGATCAGTAGCGAGCGTCTGTACGATTCACAACGCGTTTTTACTCGCCTCTTCTCTCATCTCGGGTATATCTTGACCTATTAAGGGGTGAATTGGAAATTATAGCGTTCTTTGAAACGCCGTTCTGACTAGATTAGACAATAAGGACAGATTTTCAGATATATGATGATTGATGATTCTTGACTTGATTGTTTATCTGATTTAATCGATACATGATTGCCTAAAATTTTCTCTATAGAAAA
Source organism: Epinotia bilunana (assembly GCA_947049275.1). Taxonomy (NCBI): domain Eukaryota; kingdom Metazoa; phylum Arthropoda; class Insecta; order Lepidoptera; family Tortricidae; genus Epinotia; species Epinotia bilunana. Next base: position 7,602,870 of record OX346253.1, read on the forward strand.
GATATCCAAAGTTGCGTCTTTTTTTACTCACCCTACTCAATCAATACATTTACGACGCAATCAAGTTTATATTATACTATTTGATCTCATCTAAAATCTCACTGAATAAAATGTGAATAAAACTTGTCAAAGTAGGTGTTCATCGAAATTGGCCAAAAAGCCATTTCCGAAGACTGTTGCATCTGTTTTTCTCATGCGCTGAAGCCATAAGCGTGTTTCTGTCAAGTAGTTAGTAGTAGTTTTCGCGAATCGACTCGAATCATGGCACGACCTCGATCCGTTACAAGCCATGGGTACCAGTAAGTGAGTTCCCGAGGCGTGTTGAGGTTCGTTGTGAATGCTAGCCCTTGCCGGTGAGCCGCGGGCGGGGCGGAGCGTTAACGGGTCACTGAGCTTGTTCGCTCTTCATTACTGCGGGAATGTTGAGAACTCGGAAAAGTTATGTAAGCGAGTTGAAAATGCGTTACGGAACTGGTCTAGGTCTCTATTCGTTAGCTCACTAGAAATAGAACATAAGATAATGGGCATGAACATCCAGTGTGGTAATAGAAATAGAAAGGTTTATTTGCAAGAATACGTAAGTAGAAAGGTTTTAAATATTTTTAACATAGTTAGTTCCAGTATTCAGCCAAAGAAGCATGCAAATGTTTTTAACAATTAATTACAGTCTAGTAGTCTACTCACATAATATTTGTTTGTCATAATTTGCTTCCATATATTCCTTTACGGAGTAAAAACAATGTTCCTGAAGACATTTTTACAGTTTCCTCTTAAATTCTAGATCATGCAACAACTTAATGCTATCAGGTAGTTTATTAAAAATTTGTATGCTTTGCAACTGTTGCAGGCGTTCCGTTTATAAATATCCGCACGACAAGGAGGTTGATGCAAAAGATTCCTGTACTGTGTTTTTTGTTTCCATAAGGTTTCCGTAAAGGTGTCCATAGAGCTAGATTCCAACTAGCTTGCCTATTTTAAGACGATTGAAGCCACCACAGCGTTCATCTCTTGAAGAATGAGTAAACCAAACTAGCTTCGGGCATGTATCTACATGTTCCCATGATCAACCGCAATGATAATGAATAGAACACTTCTTACCGATACTTGAGATTATTTGAGTTGGTCGAACTGTATCAAAGTAGTGCAATCAAAAAGCAAGTCTACCGCGCAAGGAAGAAGATTCCAATTCCAATGACCGCTTTATAAAAACTCAGTCGCATTAAATATGACCATAGCTTTAAATGCTTAGAGATAGACCCCTATTAACATGATCTCACTCCATTTAACAAAACATAGTCGAGTTTCATAGAAGCTGTCATCTAATACTAATATTTTCCTTTGAAAAGAGTAATAAAGTAATCTATTTACGCCCTGGCCGGTCAATGACCTATTGTTATGTCATATTTCCCTGTTGTGTTATGTCGGTCATTTATGATAATGGTTACGGTTTAGGTAAGACTCGTGTTTTTACGCTTCGTTTCCTCTATAAATCGATTACTGACGTTATTAATGGATTAATACATACGATTCCGTGGCGGGGGCCCAAAACATGTGGTCTAAGGGTATTAGGTACAGTCGCAAAGTGAAAAGGTTGACCACCTTAAGATCTGTTTTTGCTTGCTCAGTATATGTTATCAGTATCACTAACAGTATCTGCTTTATCGACTATAATTTTCAATACAACACTCTCGTCTGTTGCACAGTTTTAAAAGGTAACATGTGCTTGCAACGCGTAAATGAATTTATTTGAAAACTGGTCATTTTTTTCATTCCGCGACTGTACTTGCCGCCCGATTCCGTGGTAAGGGCCCTAAACATGTAGTCTAAGGTTATTAGGTATTTGCCACCCCGATCCCTTGGTGAGGGCCCTAAACATGTGGTCTAAGGATATTAGATATTTGCCGCCCGATCCCGTAGCGAGGGATCTAAACATGTGGTCTAAGGGGATTAGGTATTTGCCGCCAGATCCCGCTGCGAGGGCCCTAAAAATGCTGATGTCTAAGGATATTAGGTATGTGCCGCCCAATCCCGTGGTGGGGGCCCTAAAAGGTTATTAGGTATTGCCGCCCGATCCCGTGGCGGGGGCCCTAAACATGTGGTCTAAGGGGATTAGGTATTTGCCGCCCGATCCCGTAGCGAGGGATCTAAACATGTGGTCTAAGGGGATTAGGTATTTGCCGCCCGATCCCGCTGCGAGTGCCCTAAAAATGCTGTCTAAGGATATTAGGTATGTGCCGCCCAATCCCGTGGTGGGGGCCCTAAAAGGTTATTAGGTATTGCCGCCCGATCCCGTGGCGGGGGCCCTAAACATGTGGTGTAAGGGTTTACCATCCCCGATGTGTAAAGTTTGTTTTGTCCACAGATTGCTTCTATCTCTACCGGTGTGTACGCAAAGGCTGCTAGTGCTGCTATTCGGCACGTTTCGGGTGATGGCCTCAAATGCTGATAAAGCGGGTGAGTCCTCAAAATCCACGAAAGACCAATCTAAACATTAACATATCTGTTGAATGAAATAAAACTCGATGAGCACGGCTATCACAGGACCGCCCGCGACCTGTGTCGCGGCGAAATAGACTATCCGCAGGCAGCGGAACTTAGGTGCCGATGACATCATTATGACGCAAAATAATAGGGATATAGGATGTTCTTATAAATTATACACAACATAACTATTAACTTTTATCACGCTTTGACAGATGCAACAGTTGTCACTACCTCGCCGAGTTAATAGCAATGTCAAACTTGATATTCAACCTAACTCAAATAGACAGCAAGAGTAAAACATTTTTTTATCTTTAACAACTAAGAAAGGAAATGTCTGCAAAAACGGCTGCATCGACTCCATGGCGACTGCGGTCAAGCGATATTGATAATGAGTTAATTATAAATGTTGTACCTTATCAATTCACATTTCTAAAATTCACGAACAAAAAATCATATAACGATGTACTATCGAACCAACTGAATCATGACCCACCTTGTTACAATTAACGATTATATGTACGATCTTATGACGTTAATATGTCAGTTAATTGTAACAAGGTTCCATGGTGGGTCAGGATTCAATTTTGTCGATAGTACAATATTGTTTTCGATAATTTTCTGATGACAATGACAAAGACAGTTAAGTGATTATGTTTTTATAAGTACTGGCCGTCTCAAGTGTCAATAAAACATCCGTGAACTAAAGAGGCCAATAAGTTGTTAGTGATTAATGATTATCTATCATCTAGATAAAAACACTGTGTACAGCCGCTACGTCATGCGTCTGTCATCGGCACCAAAGTTCCGCTGCCTGACTATCCGTATCTAACTAATTAGAACGCTTAATAATACCGCTTTAGCCTAGTTGGTAGTGACCCTGCCTACGAAGCAAGAGGTCCTGGGTTGGAATCCCGGTAAGGGCATTTAATTGTGTGATGAGCACTGAATATTTGTTCCTGAGTCATGGATGTTTTCTATGTATTTAAGTATTTATTTATCTATATACATATGTTTATCGTCGTCTAGTACCCATAGTACAGCGGGCGTAGCACGGTTGCCATTTTATCACTTATCGTTGTGGATAAGGCATCCGTCACTCTCGCACTCGCATACTTGTCAGAGCGTGATGGGCGTCTTTACCACAACGATAAGTGATAAAATGGCAACCATGCTACGCCCACAGGCTTTGCTTAGTTTGGGGCTAGGTCGATTTGTGTGAGATTGTCCGATTTTTTTTTGTATAGTATCCTCTTAATGATCCTATTTTGTCAAAACCAACAACTGGCATCTATAAATATATAAATTAAATTGAAGAATGATTCTGCATTAGCATTAGGGAAAAAGAACTTTGTTTATGGGTAACTGAGCTACCTGATGGATGACTGATTTTGTTAGAATCAGAATGGCTGAAACTTCTTTTATATGTTTACTAGCTGATGACCGCGGCTTCGCCCGCGTGGTTATAGGAAAATGTAACATATTCAAATTTTCCCGTGGGAATTAGATGTGTTCCCGCTGGAAACAGTAGCCTATGTCACTCTCCAGCCTCTAAACTATCTCCATGCAAAAAATCACATTAATACGACGCTCTGTTGCGACGTGAAAGAAGGACAAACACACACACACTTTCGCATTTATAATATTAAGTAAGGATTAAGAAAATTCAATATGACGATACCACCCCCATAGGCGAGATTAAAGTGCATTATGCTTATTGTATAATTTGTCTCAGACGTAGGTACTTATTCGAAATTGGTACGTTTACAACGAGTTTGTTACTGTTTAACTAGTAAAGACAACTAGGCTATGGTCAATTAAAGATCGGACTTTTACCGTGCCTACACCCCCTCGGTACACTCTCTGCGTATTTAGGGCACACGAAGCACACCCAGAAACATTTTACAACTCTTTGCACGCGCTCGTCGCCGAAAATAATTAGTTTAATTTTGCCAATTACCACCGCCCACGCACGGCTTAAATTTAAGTGATGCAACCGCTCTCGTTCCTGCTATTGTTTAATCTTACTTAACTTCTCATTGACATGGTTTTATCGTGGTACTGCGCGAACGATCCGAAGACAACCATATAGCTTTGAGAATAGAATTGGCAGCCATGTGCCTATAATTATACTTTTAATCTAAATGTGCAAAATGAATGAGGAGGAATTTAAAACTAATGCAGTTACGTACTGTGACTTACTTTAATTTATTTTAGTGTAGAAAACGGCAATAGCGCTGCGATTCCATAGATATTACCGCAGCGGTTACTTAAGGCCTCCACACACCGAACGCGGGTCGTGCGCGGCGCGGGTCGGTAGGTATCTCTCTCACTACTCTCACTATCTCTATCACACAGTGGCGCGGGCCCGCGTTGCTACCGCGGCGGGCCCGCGCTACTGTGCGAAAGAGATAGAGATACCGCCCGACCCGCGTTCGTTGTGTGGAGGCCTTCAGGCCCTGTCAGTTCGGCCGCGGAAGCGGAACGGAGCAGTTTGCGAGCCCGCGCGAAACTGAATGCACGGAACGTTATGAGCTATGTCACACCGAACGCGGGCCCGCCGCGGCACCGCGTAGCTCGGAACGGTCCGTTTAATCCTGTACGTGGGTACCCTTTGATTAAGGAGCCCTCTAAACAAGGCGTCTGTCTCTTTTCTGCGAAGAGGTGTGAGAAGAGCACGAATGCTTTATATTATCTCGCGATAAACGAGATCATAATGGGTCCAAAGGAATATGTAGGTGGGGCGGTATACGGCGCTGAAACGGAGGCTGGACAATGACCTTGAATATGAGATGATGCACCTTGGCGTGGTTTTTCCTCGACTTTTACAACGAATCGGTGGTAAAAGTTTGAAATATCGAGCTTTAGCCATTAGCGGTTGGTAAACCTTAGGTTTTACCGGTAAAAAAAAAACCAAAAAAAAACCATGTTAGAATTTCTAATTAAGGTTAGATGGTTATAAAACTCATTATGGTAATGCGTGAATCACATTTGCCTTAAGCGTCGCCACTCGCCGTCACTTGTTTTATGTGTTGCCTCTTGACATCTGTGGCTAGTGAAGACGCTCTTTTGTTCGACGATGTTTATAAGTGGACCATTATAATTTCATAATGAGAGTGGAATATTCTCTTCTTGAACTCTGCCAGCCTTCTGATTTCGCGACGCATTATCAATTTTCTCCTTCATTTAATTGAGACAAGTTTATTTTCTTCCCTGCCTTTCTTGCTTACAATTTGGGTGCTTTTTGGCCACGTCGATCCATTTAGAATGTCCTCAGTTTGTAAGAATATGATCTCGGCCGGTTCACTTAAGAGCTAACAGATTTTCATGGATTGCCTTGGCGTTGTATCGCGAGGGTCAAAATAAACGCGTAGCCTTGGTTAAGTAGTCATATTTTCTTCTATAAAGGTAAGTATTCACCAGAGTTGTGTGCAAGAGAAAAATCCACCAATGCATGATCGAGACTGAGGCTAGAATTGGTGTTTCATTTTCTCGCAAATACTTAGCCTTATGATGCTATTTTATTTATAACGATGAATACCCGGAATCAAAGATTTGTGAAGATGTGTTTTTATATATTTGACACATTGCAAGCTTGACAGCTAGGTATCGATGAAATAAATAAATAAAATAAATATTTGCGGACAATCTTACACAAATCGACCTAGTCCCAAACTAAGCAAAGTGTGTTCTATGGGTACCAGACGACGATAAACATACTTATATAGATAAATAAATACTAACAAATATTCTTGCTCATCGCACAAATAAATACCCTAACCGGGATTAGAACCAAGGACCTCTTGCTTCAGATCAAAATTTCGTCCAACGAACGCGGGTCTGCCGAAATATAACACATCTTCGCACATCTGCCCAGCTAGCATGATAGGTTATATCGTCACGTTTAAAAACAAATGTACTGAAACGTCACATAAAACGTAACGATAAAACCTCGATAGGTTTTATCGTTACGTTTTACGTGACGTTTCAGTATCGGGAATCGGGGTGAATATAAACCAGAGGCCCTAGCAATCGTGCTACCCCGATTCCTGTCATTTGAAACGCGTCACGAGAACATCCAAATATTATATTATAATGCAGCCCATTATGCCATGGTCGCGCACCACCGCGCACACTCATAACGCTCTGGTTATGCCGTGGTTACGAAGCCCCATTCGTTCGCCTTTACGTCATCAACATCATGCTCGTTGCAGCTAGCGGATAATGGCAGCTATCGCATCTCATCTAAATTATTGCATTGTGACAGTATTAGTCGTTTCCGGTCTTTATTGTTGAGGTTTCACGCGGTGTCTTTTACGGGCGAATGCCTATCGTATCGACGTATTCTCAGGCGGTTGTGATCGCACAGGAATGCTCTTTGCTCACGTTTATCAGAGTAAAGTCAGGAAACAGGTGATTTCTCGGCAACGAGTGCGGAAGTTGATGAGTTGTCGACATACATTTTTCCATCATGTGTAATTTTGCTGGTTTTATGCTCGCATCTAGGCTAAAAATGTAAACTGTTTTGTATTATTTGACTCTGTAGGTACAGTATTGATGTTACCTAGATATGAGACTCCAGACACGAAATGATTTCATGAAATAATCATTTATATGAATAAGTTTAAAATGAATATACATATTTAATAATCAAGTGTATGCGAATTGTGGCCAGTTCACTGTTAGGTCAGGTTTAAAACTATATACTGGAAATTCTGTATTTGAAAATTTCAAATATAAATTGGTTATTGTTCATTTTTAACCCCCGACGCAAAAAGAGGGGTGTTATAAGTTTGACGTGGTCTGTGTGTCTGTCTGTGGCATCGTAACTCCTAAACGAATGGACCTATTTTAATGCGTTATTTTTGTACGAAAGCTGACGTGACATTTCAACAAAATCGGTTCAGCCGGTTTTGAGATATTGAACTCTTTAAGTTTTTCATTCGTTATTGATGTTGAATTTAACACCATATTATGGGTGTTGTGAATTGACTACGGGTCGTGTTTATACGAGTATCTATTGGATAATTGTTGCAGCAACGTAATAAAATCAAATCGAAAGCATACCTTCAAAAACACAATTAGTATGCGATCGTGATCCGTCGTTTCTAATCAATTGAATGTTTAGCACAAATTTGAAATTCTTCCTGGAGTCAATGCCGTTGCCGCGCGAAACAACACGAGCAATGACTGTTCGAAGTTATTTACGTGATCAAGCGCATAATTAGGCCGTAATCGACGCATTCACGCGTCGTTTGCTCGTGTTGATACTACCGAGTCACGCCGAAATGTTCCCGGAAGGACCTTTTACACTATAATTGACTTTTTTATGTCTTCATCGTATTAAATTAGATACTCGATGTTTTATGCAGATGCAACGTTCACATGTACGCTTTCGCGTAGGTTATAATAAAGTCTACGGAAACGCGAACGTTAAATATCATATCATGAACATAGTTAAGTTTATATGTAATTATAAGTGACACTTTCAAGGAACACTAATTAAATTAAATAATCATGCCAAAATAGTGACATATTCATTCACAAATCATGTTCGGTACTTAATGGGTTTGTCGCGTGCGCGATTGCAAATATTAATAAAATAAATGCAACTACGAGGGCTGTTTGATAAGTCCTTTTAAAAACTATTTATAAAACCTTTTTTCTGGTAAATGGCATTAACACTGGCAGGCACAGTCAAATGAAGACTGTCAAAAATTCAGCAAAAAAGAACAAGTTTTTGTCAGTTTAAAAATTGTTTGACTGTGATCACTCGCAAATTTTCGAACAAAAACGCGAACGAAAGCGAATTTCAAAACTATGTTTGGATAAGATGAAGCGTAATCCTCGGAATTTTTTGAGTCGATTTGTCTCTGTGGACGAAACTTGGGTCCATCATTATACACCTGAATCAAAACCGGAATCATTATGATTGATTACTTGGAAAAGGGAAAGACTATCACTGGCCGTTATTACGCAGAGTTATTGGACCGTTTTTATGCCGAATTGTTGGAAAAACGACCAAAATTGTCCCCCAAGAAAGTCCTCTTTCATCAAGACAATGCCCCAGTGCACACGTCAGCTATTGCAAGGGCCAAAATCCACTAATTGGGCTTCGAGCTGGTTCCGCATGCTCCGTATTCGCCGGACCTAGCTCCGTGCTATTATTACCTATTCCCAAATCTGAAAATATGGCTTGGAGGGCAAACATTTTTGACAAATGAGGACTGTACTGTACTACATCGCAGGTGTAAACGGCTATTTTGAAGACCTCGACAAAACGTATTTTAAGGAGGGGATCAAAAAATTGGAAACTCGCTGGAAAAAGTGTTTGGCCCTCAAAGGAGACTATGTTGAGAAATAAATGTAAATTGTTTAAAAAATATATATATTTGTTACTTTTTAAAATGACTTATCAAACAGCCTTCGTAAGTATTCATTTGGTTACTTTCAGACACTTTCAGTCCTTATTACGAGACATTAATTGTGTGTGCATTTAATTGCTTCAAGTCGAACCGCCTGAATAGAGGATGAAAGAATTTAGATTAGACGTTAAACCGACTATCGAATGGTAACTATTTTTAGGTACCGTATCTGTTACTTTCTTGGCTATTTTGAAGGAAAGGCGTAAAGACAAGGTTATATAAATAAATGAATTAAAGACATAGAAAACCGTGTTTGTTTTAATTTAGAATAGTTATACGGTCAGCGACATAGAACAGCTATATAAACCAGGGATGCCGCGGATGAGATTTTTTTGACATCCGCGGAGGCGGATGCGGATATTGCGGATTTTGTGGTCAGACACTAAAAAAAGTAAATAAACAACGACCATTTTATGATTTCACGCAATCATCAAACACGTTGAGAGTAAATTACAATATAGCGAACTAATCAAAAACGCGTCTGCTCTTGGTAACAGAAACGAAAAGAAGTTTTTTTGACTAATGACGAAAATATAACTATTAAACGCGCGCCGTAAGCGACGCTTGGGCTCCTTTCTTGTCGTAAATTGCACTACATCCGCATCAGCAAAAACTCCGCTTCGATTTTTGCGGATGCGGATGTTGATGTTGAAATTTGTGCGGAACTTCCGCGGATGCGGACGCGAATGTCAGCAACATCCCTGATATGAACCATTAACATTATTTTAAATACAGTGTTCATATTTATATTTTCATTCCACCTATACCTACACGAAAGTCTTTTAACAAGTTTCTATATTAATGCTGTGAAAACCATCGGAAAACATTATCATAGTAAAATCATTCAAGTTAGATAACGGGGGTTCTTGACTGATATACTCGGATGATTCCTAATCGTTTACATTATGACAACGCGATTTGTGATAGATATACTGTAGATTGTAGCTCCATTAGCCTCTGTACGGCAATATCCGTAATACGAACCTAAATTAACCGTCTAACGGCCGGTGTGTTTACAGACACGAAGCCGTCCTTATAAACATGCGAGGGTTTGTTCTGACTTTTCAAAATCATTCATTACAGGTACAGGCATGACATCCGAAGCGCTCGGCGTGTCCGTTGCCCCGTCATTCTTCCACTCTTGCGTGTCCGACGGCAAAACCGCCACCATGGAGGACGTACAAAGATTCAAGGTCAGCTTTCATGATTACTGTATTCACAATGAACAGAATGAGGCTTTCCTTAAACGGTGTGCATTAACATAATTTCCATTGTGCGCGACAAAGTGGGTGATGTGACTAATAAAACTTGTTTGTGTGGTTCACGTATAAACAGGCTTAAGTTTAGGTACTAAACTTGGTTCGAAAAGTGAGATTCTTTTCAGATTTCGTTGCGATACATTTTATATCGGCCCCTAGTTACCTATTAGCAAAAGATCCACATACGAGAAAATAAATGTTGTACCTCAAGGGCTAGCTGCAACAACGTGCTGCCAAGTCGCGTCGCGCGCGACTCAGCGATGCCTATCGCACTCGCACTGTTCAAATTAGAAAGAGGAAGGTACATGGTCTCGTCTCGCGTCGCGACATCAGTGGTGCTAGCCCCTCAGCTCTCAAACTAAGGATATAATGCCATAAACAGCTCCCAACCTCACGGCCAAAACTTCAATGAATAGATTCTTTAGCGCTCATAAGAAAGCTTAACTAAGTTTTTGATATTTTCTTTATAAAAAGTGTACAGTAATGCACATAATATAGATACATTGATAGCGGTTGCACCAGATCCGCGTAATCACCCGATTCGGACATGTGTTTTATGTAAATGGCTTTATAATGTGATCTAGTTTCGCAGGTTATATTATATCGCGTCACGTTACAGTTATTCCTATTATTGTACTATATTAGCTAGCTGCTAACCATAGTCAATTATAATGAAACAAGTTGGATTGCTAGTCTTGAATGTAGGTCTCACTGAAAGGTAAACTGATTGTATTTATCAGTTCGGAAATTGAAATTTTTGCATTGGAGCGATTGCGAACTTTTCTTGGATACGAGTAACGTTCTGTTTCAAAAACGCACAAGGTAGTTAGCTTATCATAACTATCATAAGTCACGCTATGGAGTACTTTTGAGTATGCTCCCAAATTAACGTTTATTCAAGTGGGGTTCTTTTGCACCTTTAGTCTTGTGGCACTGTGCCTTATGCTCAGGTACTTACGAGTATAAAGTTAAATGTAATTTTCATATGATCCATTATTATCTGCTATTGATTTCCGAATCCGATACGTCACCAGTTCCGGGATAAAACTGGTATAACAACAACAGAGGCATTCCTAATCGTCTTATCATTACTCAATAAACAGAACATTTTATCAGTAAATTAGTGTGTTTTGCCTTTATCTGTTGTGATGATAATTTTAAAATGCACGCTCGTGCCCCGTCACGATTTTTATTACAAGTATTGTATACATGCCCAAATCGGATCGGTTGATTATGATTAATCGATACTTTTAGTACATATAAGCAACAATTGTATATAGCTTTGATATTGTTTTCACTAAATTTATCTAAAACATGCGGCTGAAGGCTGAAGTGTGCGTGAGTACATAAAACAACACACAAAATGTTTATACATATATACGCGTGCTATAATTATTTATATAGAGCTTTATTTCATATCTTAGTGTAGTTAGTAAGATAATACTTGAAAGTATTGTCACCGCTGCTTCCCACTGCAATTAGACACGTAGGCACCCTAAACTCCTAACCCACCGCAACACTGATAAGGGCTTATTCATCAAATTAATTTAGTTACTCACTTCCTCAACATGTTGACTCATTCCATTCACGAACATTTATTCAATTTGTGAGACCACTTGAGTCAGTTTCACATTTTAATTACTAGATTAGAATTTATTGGTTAGTTGATTTCCTTCCGAGTACTTTTCATATGAAATTTTTGATATGAGCGCCTTAAACGAACTCACTGGGTTTTATTATTTGTCAAAAAGCTTTTATAATACATTACTTACTAAGGGCTGTAAAAGAAAAGCCCGAAATCACGGGTTGTAAATGTGCGATAGAGGGCTTTCTCTTTTACTGCCCGTGGTGAGTACACAATTTTACGACTTCATCTGGCCACAATGCGCATTACGGCCAGCACGTCTAGCACACGACGGCCGCGACATACTCTCGATTTTTATCGCACTATACCTCTTCTTCTAAGTGTTCTAATAAGAGAGAGACGGATAGTGCGAGAAAAATCGAGAGAGCTCGCGCACCGTCGCGTGCTAGCCGTGCTGGTGTGACGTAAAATCTATTTAAAAATGCATTTTTCCCCTGTGCCTCATACTTCGTATGGATAATATGCCTGATACGCATCCATCACAACGCTGGGCTCCGAGGCTATGTACCTATGGGTTTTCCCTATTCGAGGGTTAATCCGCGACCATTTAGCGTGTTTGCTAATAGCTCGCTTGCTTTGCCATGCTGCTCTTGACTCTATCCATCGGCTGCTTTCCTGTCTATCCCGTCCTCCTCCCCACCCTTTATTGCAATTAGATATAAGTAGTTAGTTTGACCCCATCTCGGCCCCGTTCTGTATGAATCGTGCTAGCTTTGTAAGGCGGAAGACAAACAGAAAATATGTATGACGAGGTCGCAAACAGGCGAGGGTTGTTATTGAATTTTTATGCTTCATGCATTGCAATCTTGGTGTCTGCATAATTTATACATATGAAAGTTCATAGAAGAAGAGCGCTATGGGTAAAAAACTTAAGTAAACCCCTTCTTGTATGTAACGGTAACGTATTCGAATAGACATTACTTATTTAAACTTCCAACACAAACATAACCAGACATAGGAATCTGCGGGGCAAAATTGTTTGACAAGTAGCGAGTTCCTATATCGACAAATTAAATTATCGGTGCTCGTTCTATATACTAGTGATCGCCCCCAACATTGTGTGTTTTTGTTCTATTGTTCAACATAGCATATTTTAAATAATTAATCGCTAGGTTATATAAAGGTAGAGAGTAATACCCATTGCACTACAAAATCCTACTAATATTATAAATGCGAAAGTTTGGATGTTTAGATGTTTGGATGTTTGTTACTCAATCACGCTTAAACGGCTCAACCGATTTTGATGAAATTTTCCACGAAGATAGTTTATAACCTGGATTCAAATATAGGATAGTTTTTATCCCGGGTCCACGCAGACGAAGTCGCGGGCGGAAGCTAGTATTATAAATGCGAAAGTTTAGATGTTTGGATGTTTGTTACTCAATCACGCTTAAACGGCTGAACCGATTTGAATAAAATTTTGCACGAAGATAGTTTATAGCCTGGATTAAAATATAGGATAGTTTTTATCCCGGGTCCACGCGGACGAAGTCGCGGGCGGAAGCTAGTAGTTAATGTAATCTCAACCTCTTTAGATAATTAAATAGAAGTAACTTAGCTACTTTAGACACTCGCTATAAAACAATAGGTACTTGTCACTTGGGACGAGTACATTTTTTTTAAACGAAGAAGAGTATTGATTTATGGTAATTATTTTCATACTCTTCATAAAATCATATTTTTTATAAGCAAACCCTTGTGTGATCACTAGTATATAGAACTAGCATCGATAGTTGATTTTGTCGATATAGGAACTCCCAACTTGTCAAAATATTTCGCCCCGCGGATTCCTATGTCTGAACATAACAAATGCCTATACGAACACGGCACCCCTACATACTTCTACAACCTCCTTCGTCCATTCTGTTTGTCTCGCGCCTAGCGAGTTCACGTTTCTCTTAGAATGTTAACTAATATAATAACTAACTTGTTATGTACTAGGTCGCGACCCGCATAATGCGTCAGCTGATCGAGCAGTTCTCGGCGGGCGACCTGTTCGGACGGGACAACTACGAGTACTATGCGCGGGTGACGGGCCGCATACTGCGGGTGAAGGACGAGTGGATATGCTCGTTCCGGGACCCGCCGCCGCCGCGGCACCGGATCGACCAGGAGGCCTATGCTAGTGAGTGACAGCTGATCGAGCAGTTCTCGGCGGGCGACCTGTTCGGACGGGACAACTACGAGTACTATGCGCGGGTGACGGGCCGCATACTGCGGGTGAAGGACGAGTGGATATGCTCGTTCCGGGACCCGCCGCCGCCGCGGCACCGGATCGACCAGGAGGCCTATGCTAGTGAGTGACAGCTGATCGAGCAGTTCTCGGCGGGCGACCTGTTCGGACGGGACAACTACGAGTACTATGCGCGGGTGACGGGCCGCATACTGCGGGTGAAGGACGAGTGGATATGCTCGTTCCGGAACCCGCCGCCGCCGCGGCACCGGACCGACCAGGAGGCCTATGCTAGTGAGTGACAGCTGATCGAGCAGTTCTCGGCGGGCGACCTGTTCGGACGGGACAACTACGAGTACTATGCGCGGGTGACGGGCCGCATACTGCGGGTGAAGGACGAGTGGATATGCTCGTTCCGGGACCCGCCGCCGCCGCGGCACCGGATCGACCAGGAGGCCTATGCTAGTGAGTGACAGCTGATCGAGCAGTTCTCGGCGGGCGACCTGTTCGGACGGGACAACTACGAGTACTATGCGCGGGTGACGGGCCGCATACTGCGGGTGAAGGACGAGTGGATATGCTCGTTCCGGGACCCGCCGCCGCCGCGGCACCGGATCGACCAGGAGGCCTATGCTAGTGAGTGACAGCTGATCGAGCAGTTCTCGGCGGGCGACCTGTTCGGACGGGACAACTACGAGTACTATGCGCGGGTGACGGGCCGCATACTGCGGGTGAAGGACGAGTGGATATGCTCGTTCCGGGACCCGCCGCCGCCGCGGCACCGGATCGACCAGGAGGCCTATGCTAGTGAGTGAGCTCAAGTCAGCCTGGAAGTTAGTTTGCTTGGCGCAAAGCGTCAGCAACGTGGCACGACGCATCGCGGCGGTTTTTCTTTTTCTAAATAAGAAAAGAACAAAATGTGACAGTTCGCAAGTCTCCGCGCCGGCATGAAATAAACCGTTATGGTTGTCAAAATCTCGAGCGTCATTAATGTCATTATCGTATCCTGAAATGTACCCCGTACGTTTTTGCGCGGACTTATTTTATTACCCTCTCACTGAATATTACTTATCAGGTCGCATTTGTTATTAAAGCGGAAGAGATGAATGAAACACTTGATAACACATGTATACTAGAATCAACTCGTCATTGAGATAAAGATAAAGTCAAGATCAGTGCTGGTAAATACTTACGAGTATCTATGTTATCTGGAGATTTGCGCTGTTCTCAAGTGAATATAATTTATTTACAGGGCAATTGTCGTTGGAAGCGGAGAAGACTTGGCTACAATGCGAATGTGACCGCTGGGGCAATAAATTCAATTTAGAAGGTAATTTTTACAATTATTCGAGACTGATGTGAAATAATAGTGCATGGAACTAGTGGATAAGCTTTTCGTTATTTTGTCGGGAGCGCCAGAAATTCAATGGAAGCTACAGGCGAGAACTCATAGACAGAGTTTCAATAGATTTGAAAAATAAACTCTACACAAGCGAATTTGTAATACATTTAGATAATTGCATGTTTGTAATATAAGTACTCTTGTCAAACAATTTTGTGTCAATAATCACAAATTATATCTACAAGGGTTGTTCACTAGTTCTGTAGATGCACTATACCATTAAAAAGTACGATTCCCATATAAAGCAACGAGTCAGGACGCAATTCAGTGATGTTTAGAAAATATGCACTCATAGTAGAGTACTTATTTTTGAGTATTTAGGTATTATTAGCATTTCTAAGTTTTCGTATAGATGTCTCGGATATACAGCGTGTTTGAAATTAAAGTTTCACTAGGCTTATTTTTCAATGTATTGCGTTCCGTTTCGCGCATTTTATGTGAACCGTACTTATCTCTTACGTCTTTCGCAGGTCGTCTGAATGTGTCTGAAAACGTTTTAAGCTATTAAAACTAGTCAAGTACCCTTTTACCTTGTCAATATTGTAATACATTTGGTGAGTTCAAATTGTGAATGAGTAAAATTGATAACATACTTATTGAAGTAATGTAGGTCGATTAATATGATTTTCATGTTGGTGGGTTGGTGGCACGATTGATGTATAGCTTCTAGTAACAAACACCGAATATCTGGTCGTAGTTGAGAGGAAAAGATCCATGTAATGTATGGTCAACTATAAAATATGTATACCTACATTTTTGTATCACTAAATGTACACACACGAAATGTTTATACATTTAAAGACGCGACTGTATGTAGCCTGACCGCAAAAATATTGATGCTGTTTATAGACTTTAAAATATCTTGAAAACGTTTTTATTGACACTGTAATAGTATATCTGTCAAGATATATTTCAGTGAGAGTAGCGTATATATTCTTGTAGCTATACATATTATATATCAAGACGGCACATATATAGTTATATATACAGTATACATAGTTTATTTTTGTGTATCGGATCGTTTCCTTTAGTTACGTCCATTTTGTCATCAGTCGCACTTCACGGGTTCACGGATTACTAATAATATTGGGAATTTAAACTAGCTAAATCATTAAAAATATCACAATGTACTCATATTTACCGTACTGAAGTTTATGTTACTATTAAATGTATCATTTAGCATTTCATTTAGAATAAGTAATAGGAATCCTAGCGGCCATAATAGCACTACTGCAAATGATAAAAATGGATTCTTCTAAGAATAAATAATATGACATTCATTAGAACCGTTTAAACTTGAACATTTGAACAAGTAAATTTGAAGAACAATTACTCTTGACAGAATTACGAGTGGTTATCTCATTAACAAATGAGTGCGGTTCGGCTACTTTGATGTGTACCGACGATAAATTCCGTAGAAATGACTAGGTCAGAGCCTAATATGAGGAACCGCGCTATGTAATAAATAAGACAGTTAATGTGCAGTGAATAAACTACGCAGCCAAAATAGCTGATAAGCTACGCTGAAAAACATGCAATTAAGGAAATAATTGCTAAGAAATGATTATGAATATTTGCCATATTATGATGAGCACTCCCTTCGCGTGTATAGGTTCTAGGGGCCAGAAGTCTTGGCAATATCTATCACTCTAGCGACTTTCATCCCAATGATATATTTCTTTAACCAAAGCTGGTATGTTATTAATACTCTAGTTAAATAATGACGACCTCGCATTACAATACCTCCCCAAAAGAAGATTGATCTATCAATAACGAATTGCGGCGTCGGGATAGAAGTCACGACACTGATCACTATTGCCATGTCCCCTGGTACGTAGCATGGCTCCTTCTACTGTCACGCTCGCGTATACGCGCATACGTCCACTGCGCCACTTACGCCTGATTTTTCAAAGCCATATAAATAATATTTGACTACTTTAGCACACTGACTAAAATAAAAAGAAGGTTCGCTATGTCAAGCCGGAGTCATTCTTATCTGAAGTGAACGATATCGGTTTCATACAATCGATTAGGTTCACACTCATCTGATGCGCACTGACGTGACGGCTCCATTTGAGTCCACCGTCACAGCGCATCAGAGAGCATCTCGTCAGAATAGTATGAGTCCAGCTTGCGCTTTATGTGGCATTTGGAAAGTCAGCCCTTAAACAAATGAACCGCGATACTCATCCGAACATACGTCAGGTCTAACAAAATCCGAGGAGTGCCAGTCGATGCCCGCGCTCATGGGCGCGGCGGGCGGCGGCGCGGCCGGCGGCGTGCTCGGGCTCGGCATCATCCCCGAGCACAGCCTGCTCGATTCCTGTACGCGCTTGTCCATCTCGCTCGAGGAGAGCGTCTTCAAGGTATCTTTCTCTCTCTATATGCATGGGTTGAAAAGTAAATTAGTAAATTTACCGGACCCTAACGCTCATTCATCATCATGGCCAAGGGAAAGTATGCCGGTCAGCTGTTACGTCCTATGCTGGATGTAGGCCTTCTCCAAGTATCGTCTCACTGACTATCGGAGATAGATTTCTCTCAAGGACCGCTGTAATTCGTCAAGGGTGCTCAAGGTATGACGAGTCATTTTACCATCACGATCATCTTCTGTGCTGGTCAGCCGAATTACACCACGATGTAAGCCTTCTCTGAGCATTGCCTTACTGCCCATTGGAGATAGATTTCTCCCAAGGTACAGTCGAGGTCAAAGATATGTTTACACTTTTGCACCTTATTGCCTTTTAATAAGGTGCAAAAGTGTAAACATATTTTTGACCTCGACTGTACCCCGATTATCATCACCTAATGGTGACGAAGTAATGTTCGGCAGGAGATCTTTCGGTACGCCTAGAGACGTCCACTGTTGGATAGTTTCCAAGCATTGATATCTTCTTGACCTCCCCCAAAGATCGCTACAATAATCAGTCATGTGTGCGTACACATGTATCAGTGTGGAGCAAAAAGCAATTGCATTACAAATTACAATTACAAAATGTAATTTCAATTGTGGCATTACAGATTACAAAATGCTATTTCAATGGTGGCATTACAGATTATAAAATGTAATTTGTAATCGCATTACAGATTACAAAATGTAATTTGTAATGCAATTATCGCATTACACATTACAGAATGTAATTTGTAATCGCATTACAGATTAAATTTTGTAATTTTAATTTGTAATGCATTACTTCGTAATATTACAAATTACTTTGGTTTAAAATAATTAATGGTAATTGTGGTTTTTAGTAATTAATAAATCATTTTAAATTATTAACAGATTAAAAGAAGCGAGCAAAGCGTCTCCTTTTCAGAATGATGAAAAATGCTTTCGTACGTCCGTTTGTCTAGACTTTCGGCTATTCTCGACCACTGGTCGCGTTTCTCAACCAATTCTCGTAAATTTTTGTGAGCGTTTCGTTAATTATATAAAATATTATTGTCGTCAATTAAAAAAAAAAATGGTTTCTTCGGGTTCAAAGGTCAGTCATTTAAAGGTGGCAAAACCGACTGATGACGGGTAGGTGTTATTTTTTTTCATCAAAGAGCGGTAAAACACTAGGTTTTTCTAGAAAAAGATGCTTATTTTGACGTATTCTGTACGTAACAATCATTCAAAATAGGTGTTATAATGGTAAAAAAATTACCAAGTGCTGAAGTTAGAAAACTTTTGAACGCTATACTTCGGCCATTATAAATTTAGACAAAAAGAAATCAAGTAAAAGATACTTATTTTGACGTGTTCTATACGTAACAATCATTTTAAATAGGTGTTATAATGACACCAGTTTGGCAAAAAAATTACCAAGTGTGTGCAGTCATTATATTCGTAATCGCATTACATTACGCCCAACACTGACATGTATGCTTGCTTATTTTAAATGATACCAGGAAGGTTTGAGGTATTTTTTTCACTGAGGTGAAGAGAAGTGGAGTGGAGAAAAGATCTCCTTTTGATTAGGACGATTCTGGCCCGCTCAGTTCCTCTCAACCTCAGACTATTTTGGCAGCTTCCATAGAGGACTACCATAAAGTTGCCAAAATAGTGATGACTGACTAGTATAGTCATTATTGTCATAACCCGGTTCATGCCCTGTTCACTATTAAACCATCATCTATGTAATATAAACTCTCAGTGTAAATTAACTTTGTATAAGGGCATTTTCAAAAATTCGTGTACCCAATTAGCGTGAGTTGTTAAATAAAAATTAACTCGGTGTCAGTTTTGTGACGACAATTTAGCATTCCAATTATGTGAAATTGAACTTGTCTCACATGTAAATAACGTGTATATGCATAGCATTTATAAATTGTAAAGAAAAAGTTAATTTGTATACAAACTGTATACTTAATTGTCGTCACAAAACGGACACTGACTTAATTTTTATTTAACAACTCACGCTAATTGGGTACACGATTTTTTAAAAATGCCCTTAAAACTGAAGTCGCATTACGTGATCATTGATCAATAGTGAATGTTAACTCGTTGAGTTGCTTACTAATGACACCACTTTTTGTGTGCGAACTAAGTCACAATTAAATAATCCATATTAGACTTTACGCCGTTGCAATAAGGTTTACCAATTTCCAGGTGTCGGTGAGTTCTTCGTCGCAGTCTTCGCGCAGCAACTCCAGCCCGCACATGACGCTGGACGAGCTGCGAGCCATCAACAAATACGCGGAGAGCACTAAGAGCCTCTCTTACCTCCCTCAGGTACGTTTACCGACAAATAGTTATAAAACCATTAGATCCGTGTGATGGACGTTTGTTCAACTCCTGCATCTCTATGCAGGAGTTGAACAAACGTCCATCACTCTAAATATGGCGCGGAACTGACATGAACTTTTTGAACTCGATGACTACTAGCCACGGTACAAACAGGCGACCGAAGGCATAATGCTAATTCATTCACACCTGCATGGGATTTGCGAGAGTCAGAGACAGCGTCATGTTCACAGTCGTTTGTTAGGACCGTGGCGGGGTATCTGATATAACGCGGTATTTCCGTATGTGTCGAATAAATTACCCTTTTTCAGTTGCACAAAATGTTTATTAGATCTGCTGCCCCATTAAGAAACGTGCGTCTCTTTAGAAATGCACAAAACATAAGGCTGCATTAAATGTAATGAATGTTAGTGAAATGGTCACAAGAGTTAAATGTTTTACGTTAATTTTAAATGAGAAAGAATTTGTCATAACTGCTATTTTCAATGTTTGAAGTTTCAATAAATTCTTTCATTTTTTTTAAAGAATTCTCTCCATGTATAAAATGTGTGTTTGGGTTCTAGCGCTCACGAAAGGACTTTTTCTTTAAGTGATGGTGAAGAGTTTTCTCTATACACCCGTAGCGCCACTGTCACCCCTCCTGACAAATAGTCTGTCATACTTGTACTGTGTCTCGGCCATCGAGTACCTACCCTGAGTAGTATAACTGCGTTCTGACAACTTCGTGCAAATTGTAGTTAGTCAATGAAAATAAAGTGTGTCAATGAAATCAACATAAAACAAGCATATACTTGAAAAACATACCCTTCTTCTGCAGAGGGATGAAATAAACTTGTAATAGGCTTTTTTATTGGGTTGTCAGGCGAAGGCACTGACTGCGCTGTTGACTGTTGGCTTGATGACCCAATGTCAATAAGGCATAAGATTGAAATATATTTGTTCCATATTTTCTGAGCAGCTAGTAGAACCGGAGATCAAATTCTCAAAACGCCAGCTTACTGATAAGCTTGTTTTCTATATATGTGATAAATTATTTGAATGACCTATTTCACTCTATTTCACTTCATTGACGGAAAACGGTGTGCGCTTTGCCACTGAAATGACTTTGGCTTGTGTGTATCCTCCTGAAACCGCATATATAGAAAAAAATACTATGCAATATGAACCAAGCGTTTCGGATAGTTATCTTGATACTAAATATGTTTTCACTCTATTTCACTTCATTGACGGAAAACGGTGTGCGCTTTGCCACTGAAATGACTTTGGCTTGTGTGTATCCTCCTGAAACCGCATATATAGAAAAAATACTATGCAATATGAACCAAGCGTTTCGGATAGTTATCTTGATACTAAATATGTTCTATAGTCAAAAGAAACCAAACAATTGTAACACTTTCATCGCCATTTGGTTCTTTCTAAACCTGTGCCTCAGGAGGTAATTAGTCCAATGATGCCAATTAATTGTCAGGATGAAGTTGCTCCTAGGATTGCGTACTCGATGCTCTAACCAAATGAACCATTCATAGACGTTTCATTAACGGTGATTCATATTTTCATTAGTTAGTAAGTATTCCCAGCTACATGTACGGAATAGATGTTCGATGCCTGAGCTCTATCTGTGGTTCATTTTTACCTGTTCTCAACTGCATGATTGATTTTGGTTTTCTGTGGAATTAGGACAATCTGTGGCTGCTCTTTTAGAACTGTTTTAGTTTAACTTGGGAACTTACGGGAACTTCTCAATTGTTGGACACTATGCTTAATAGAGGTCCGCACATAGGTGTGCGCGTGTGTATAACGCAAAGCTTTGCACACGGTAAGAAATGTGCGTCAAAACCGATATTCAATCAGTATATACACCGCTTATATATATATGTTACGAATGCCTCGGATCGATGTGGCTGTACTGTCTTGGGCAAGCGAAACTAGGTAGGCCAAAACTACAATATAATTACAATAAATAAGGATTAAGATAAATTACTATGTATTTATTATTTGGTGTGCAGGGTGTCTAACGTCATTCCCGTTTTTTGTTACTAATAGTAGACATTTGAGTAGTACTAACGAAACTAACGTTCTCGTTTCATGTTAACATTATTAACCAAAACATTCGTTTCATCCCGGGGTAGGTTAACCGACCAATCTATTTTCCTCTATAATAGAGCTCATCGAGCCGGATTCATTCATGTGTAAAGCGAGGCGATCTAAATTACTAAGGAGTACCACCAATGTATAGTTTCCCTATCGGCAGATAGGGAAACTATGGCAGCACATGGTGCCCGGATAGGTGAGGTCACCGGTTTGGCTTGGGTTGTGGTAGGTCCACGAGCGACAGCGGGCGCGGATGCGCACGCGCTCCGAGTGGTTCCTCGAGCCGGCGGCGTCGCTGGACGCGGCCCGCGCGCGCGCCGGTACGCCCCCGCCCCCGCTCCCGCTACCGCCCCCGCTCCCGCGTGTGGCGCGCGCCGTGCCCGCGCGCTGCGGCGACCGCCAAGAGAGCACGGCCCTATACGTGCTTGTTGCCTGCCTAGAGTTTTTGTTTTGACGCGCACCGGTACTGTGAATCTGTGTTCGTTTGCTTCGGCGCGGTTGGACTAACAGCGCGGTTGGGATTGGCTTTGTTATTCTTCTGTTTTACGGTTGATCAAGTGATCGTTTTGGTACGAGTGTTGGCATTTTTTTAAGTGACTTTCTCTTACGCCGCTTCTGAAATATTGGTATTGTGTGGGCTTGTACATGCGTTATCGAAGGATGCAATTTCATCTCTATGACTAAAACTTTATTAAACTTATTACATATCGTGTCTGTGTGCCCTGGTAATCAACGCACAGAATCCACTAGCAAAGTATGCATAAGTTCAATACCATTATGTTCTAAAGGTAGCCGCCGAGCATAAGACTACCAAAAAAGTGACCATACCTACAAATGATATCTGATAGAATAAAGCGCTCAAAAATACCTGTCATGCTCTAACGATTAGTGACAGTTTTTTTCGAGCCTTGTCTTGTCAGGTCGTTTAGTAGGTCCGTCGAAACGATCAGTTAGCCTTCGCACAAGAGTTTATTCAACGCGTATTTTGGTGCGTATTGAAATGACCCTCGTGTAAAGACTCTGCCACGACTTAGCGACATAGGTGTGAGTGAGATGCTGGTTCTGATGTCTCGCTCCCACTGATGGCGCGCCGCTGCCGCCGCCAAGTCGTGACCGAGTGAAGATGAAGAATGAACACGCCAATCCTAACCCACCTCGGTATGTCTCGGGCTCGCTTGTTCCGCTTATGGCTTTAAATGTCACGTTTGGTTTTCCGTTTCACCGCACGACACATTCCATGAGCATGCCTTCTTTGTTCACTATCGATGTTGTGTTTACTGTTTATGTTGTATGGGTTATGAACAGTCATTTGTTTGTTGTTTGATGTATTTCGTTGGTATTGTAGATGTACTAATCCTAATAAATATATAGTTAAGAAGTGTCATTGTGTTATTTATTGTTTCACACGGCTTTTTCATGTACTTTTATTCAACTTAACAGACAGGAATTTTGTTATGAACGATATAGAGGATTCGCGTCGCATACAAAGCATGCCAAACACTTATAAATTACCTCGATAAAATATATTTAAAAATCAGAGTTTAGGAAAAAACAAGAAGCGATGATAAATTCGTTGTTTTATCTTCGATTGTATGCAGTTTCAATGAAATATGCTATGGTAAAGCACCTTAAGCCTTATGGATTTCCATACATACATTTACGCCCGTCTTCCCAGAATGGATAGGCAGTGCAGATTAAATTTAATTTTCAGTGCTGTTCCTAGCATTTGTGGGTTTAAACGGAGAAGTGATATTGCAGTGACAGGTTGCTAGCCTATCGACCACGAAACACCTAAACCCGATATCGGATTTTACGGACCCTGAGCTCCTTTGGGGCACAACCGGGAATAACGCTAGGAGGACGAAATCGCCTGTCGTACGTATTTGCAATGTAAAACACGCCTGGTTCTATGCGTTCGGGAACAATCCATGCACAAGATGTCACGAATGTGGAGCGTTTGTCGGTCTATGGCTCGGTTACGGCACGCTTTGTATCGATGCTGTGAGCACAGAACAGTCACTAGTCACCGTCATTCAGAATGGTCATTGCATTAGACACGTCATGCGTGAGTTGCTTGCATTGCTAGGGCCGTTGGCGCGGGTATGTCCGGAGGATGTTGTCCTTCTACAGTGTTATTATTATTCATAGAATGCATAGTTTTATAAGCTCATTAGATTTTATTTTCCGTGCAAACTAGCCCGTTATCTTTGGTTGTCTGACGCTGAAAACACATTAATTGACCTTAGAATGCAGTAGAAATACATATTTTGGTTATTTCAAAATGGTTAGACTTTTGAATTAACTTTTAACTTTTTTACTGATTTACAAGTTAGTCATCATATAATAAGCCAATTGTGGCATCTAGCATGTAAATAATACTTTAACTGTCAGATTGGCTATAAGCCATGTTGCTTGTGAAAAAGTATGTTTAGAAAAAAACTGTAATTATTGTGTATATTTTGCTTACTTGTAGTTTTCCATTGGAGACATTTAGTAGGCTCTGAATATATATATATATATTGTTTTTAGCGTTAGAAAAATAACTAGAGATGTGGGCTTAAGGGGCTCCTAGCTCCCAATGACCTTCGATCTATAACTGTCGGTTTATTTGTGTTTTTTATGGTTTATCGTATTAACAACAACGAGGTTTACCGAAATAGTATCCCATATTTACTTCAAACCTCACAGTTTTCGGGATATATGGCACCAAACTTTGGCAATTTCAGGCCAAAAAACCAGTTTTATGGACGTAACTTTTGTGAAAATGAGTTTAAAATAAAAATCTCTCGTGGGTTGTTAGAGACGTCAATAAGGAACAGTTATATGTAGATTTCATATATAACAGTGCATGAACAACATAATAATATCGAAAACAGAGCTTTTTTGGACCATGTTTGAATAATTCATAAAAAAATAAATATTAATTATTTTCAAAAAAACTCTCGTGCAAATGTAGATAAAGAACTAAAAAACCGATAGGTGTTTGTTCCATAAATATATCTATAGTTTTGACGGAGGAATATCAATTCAAAACTCGTCAAAACTAGCCAAAAAGCGCGTGGAGCCCCTTAATTAGGTACTCATGCAAATATATTTATTAGAAGATTTTCTTTTTGTTTGCCTAATATCAAATAATAAAAAGCAATATATGTCGACGCACTTAAAAATAGCTTCAGCGGCCATACATTTTTCATGGCGAGCTCTTTTAATGTGCGTTAAGTTTAGAGATTTGTAATAGAAAATCGATGTATGAAGAAAACGAACAGTCTCTATTCCGATCAGTACACGTGTTTCATATTTAGTGTATGCTAAAACTTCGCATTCCGCGGTCGAACGATTGCCAATTTTGTACCACATTGAAGTTAGAGACTCATGTAAACTGAATCACGCGTCGATTTTCTATTACACCTCAGCACGGATATCACAAGACGGCGCGCGACCTCTCTCGATTTTTCTCGCACTATACGTCTCTTTCTAAGTGTTCTAATAAGAGAAAGACGAATAGTGCGAGAAAAATCGGGAGAGCTCGCGCGCCGTCTTGTGATAGCCGTGCAGTTTTCCCTCGTTGTAAAGGCTAGTGTACATGTCCCCCCACCCCCAGGTGGCGAGCGTCGCAGCTCGCGGCGGCGGTCTCGGCGCGCTCGTCTGTGCGCGGGCGGCGCCGCGTGTCGCGCGCTCACGCACTCCGACACTGAGATCCCGCTCGCTCTCCAGTCTCGTAAAATAACCGCCTGACGCCGCACGCATGCGTACCGCGCGGGTAACGCAACGGAACCCGATCTGAGGTTGCTTGCGCACTATGTCAGCTATCTGGCGCTACGGCCTCGCAAACGTCTATCGCTCCCCTAGGACACCTAGGTACGCCACGTTCGTACGAGTTTGTGCCTAGGGTATGAAGGTAGCTTTCCATTTTTGTAGTCGCTTCGCACACAAATGAATGTTCATGTTTATATACTACAGCAACTCCTACATTTCTAACGTCACAGTTTACAGTCGCGGACAAAAGATGCATCAATTTTTTCATCTTATTGCTGAGTAATAAGGAGAAAAAATTGATACATCTTATTGTGTGTCTCACCCAACTTTAGATTTGATAGTTGGATGCGCACTTCTAAGTCACAAAAAACCGTATTGCAACAACTAAACGTAACCTTGCCGCAGCGCCTTATTCCGCTAAATATTTACGGTACAGGGACTAAAAAGATTTTCCGCTGTTTGGGGCAACGTGTCACTCCATTCGCAGCATTATTCCAAATTTAATGTTAATTTTGATTACTGTACAGGATTTTTTTTGAAAACTTCTAGCATGCTGTTTTCTCTTTTTATTTGCATGACGATAAAACTGTTTATAGTGTATGATTATATCATCACAAATACACAAAAAAAAAAACTAGGCATCCCAAGTTTTTTTTATTAATTTAAAGATTGAATATGTGGTTTTTAAATCGTGAAGTCTCATTCTGATTAGAACTAAAAAATATATAATAATAATAATTACCAGATTTAGTTGAGTACTTATGCAATTTATGTTTATTAAAAGATCACAAAGTGTCACTGTAACCTTGAGAAAAAGCAGACAATAGGTGTTTTATCGATGCCGTTAAAACTATAACCTAGCTCTTAGTTCCCTAGTGCTAAGAGAAAAACGTTGTAAAACGAGTATAAATTATCGAATTTATTATGAGAATTGATTGCGTTGTTTTCGCCTAGTGGTTCATCGATATGTTTGGAGAAAGAATTGTTTTTCTAACGAAGTAAGTCATTGCTTCGATATCACAATGTTGAATAATACATTCCTGTAAATATATATTGTAGCTAGATAGAATTAGGTACCTTAACGTAAAATTATCTTACCATTCTTATTTCCAACTTTTACTTCGTATTTTGTTCTACCTCATTTATCAATTAATCCTTCGATCAAGAGTTTTGCTCACGTTTCGATTCTATTCCAACTGTTCCCTGATATGTGAACTTTGGTTGTATCAGAATTTTGTTTTATAGCGTTTATCTTAGTGGAAAATAATAGTAATTTATAGTACCTATTCGCCAAAATTTTGAGCCAGATGTAAAAGACTGAATTTTAGTAATAACTTTGATACTTTTGCAGAATCTTATCCCTTCCCTTTTAAATCCCAAAGACGTTGATTGAACAGTACCTTTTGAGTGACATTTCACGTCATAATAGTGCAAACTAAGTTTGCTATTCACGAACCAAGTGGTTCTTAATAAATTGTTGGATGATTGTGAAACGAGTTATTGTAGCTTCTGTGTTACCAGGATACTGGTGTTTATCGACGCCGTAGAACAATAGCCTATGACATACTTGTCAGAAATTGATTAATGCAATATGACGGCGATAAAACTAGTACGCCTGTTTTAATAGCACGACACTGTTTACTGCAGGCATATAAGTATTCGTCCCTCTTGTGTGCTAGAAAGAGGCGACTGCTTATAATATCATTGGTGAACGGTATCGCGCTAGTCATAATATCTGTTAATCCGTCATTTCCTTCGGACGGGTATTCCCGGCGGGTTTGAATTATGCTCGCGTTACTAATTTAGTTTATTGAAAGAATCTTAAATTATGGTAATGCACATTGGTTCGCACAATTCGTGTGTCAGTTATAAATAAAAATAATTATAACATATATTTAAGACTGTTTAGGTTAGTTTAATCAATGCAAGTCAAAAGACATGTATAAAAACAATATATGAGACTAAACTTCAGAATATGATCTGATTGCTTCAATATTATTTAGTTTAAAGGAGTTAGAAGACAGTTTTACGTTTTATACATATATAAGTAGGTTTTTAAGCAGTTGTTAAGCCAGCTTTACTTGGAATGAATGGCACATCACAATCATTGTTTGTGTATCATCGATCGGTGTAGCTATATACGTATGCGTGATATGATTATTGCGTGTGTTATATAACGAATATTGAACTAATTGGTGGTATATTTACGTGTGATACCTGTTGCCCCGTGGCCATACCGTGTTGCCCGAAGGGGCGTAGTGTTCCGGATTATGCTAGAGCTAGAGGCATTGTTCGTCAGCCTACTTAGATGTGTACGTTATAATAAAGTATAAGAACGGGCTTGCATTTCTCGGATTTGCACGCCCAAGTTCCTGTGTTCATTGAGTAGCGGTAGGGAGTAACGAATGTCGTAGCTAGTGTTGCTCTTGCTGCCGCGACCCACTTACGAGACAGTATGCACAAGCTGTGGTAGCAAAAGCAACAAATATTTTTATTATAAATTAACCATTAGCATATTACTTTACGATTAAAATTCAATGCGTCCTATTTTTTTTAGATAAAATTATATATCTCATGTTTAATATAGCTATATACTACTATTTTGTACAATAATTTATAAGTTGCTCTAAAGTGTAGATAGATTATTTTTGATTTTATAAGACTGTTTATGTTATTAGATACTTATATAATTTATTAATGACACTCGAATACTTGAATGTCAGATCATTCCACCGACTTAAGTATTTTCAACAATACCAGTTGCATTTGAGTATTATAAACTTGTCTCATAAATTTTTGTAAGAGATCTCAGAGCTTTAACAAAATTATAACAGTGTTAATATTAAAGCATTTCTATATAATACTTTTATTATTAAAAAGTAATATACTACACAAATTAATATACTTTTGACATTATAAAACGTGTTTTCTCAAATTAAATAGAATCCAATTTAATATTGATTCCTTATAGTATTAAATATGGTATTCGCTTATTCATTTCAGTTGTTATTGTCACATTATTTGCACATTTTCTACACAAATTATAAGGAAAATACACGAAAATAAAAGTAACAAATTTAAATATGGTATTTCATTTATTGATTCCCGTCATATGGTCCGCCTCTGATAACACACCTATTAATCCAAATAGGCAGAGAATGTGCATCTTCGTTCGTCTTCATTCTTTAGGATATAAAGTGAGAAAAGTCTTTACATTGACACAAGATTGAATTTAGCCCATGGCCAATGGAAAAGGTTCTTTTCACTATACCTTATTTTGTTTTTTAACGCAATTAATTGTTAGGACTAAAACTTACTCATAGCAGGTATTTTGGCACTACAGACTAGGGTTGCCAACCGTACTATATTATATAGTATTGTACTATATTTTGACTATGTACTATATTTTTGTCGT
The DNA here is from genome assembly GCA_947049275.1 of Epinotia bilunana. Taxonomy (NCBI): domain Eukaryota; kingdom Metazoa; phylum Arthropoda; class Insecta; order Lepidoptera; family Tortricidae; genus Epinotia; species Epinotia bilunana. The sequence goes on from OX346253.1 coordinate 7,632,246, forward strand.
TTTTTATGGAAAATATTATATCTCCCCAAAAATAGTTGGCAACCCTACTACTGACTAAGAGGCACATTTTACAACCGCGGAGCGGACCTTGACCAAATCGCCTTTAACATAAACTTGCAAGATGTTCCTATCGTCGCCCAGGTACACGAACCGCTGTAGTAGGCTGGAGACCCGCTCTTCTCTTGTGTCATCGACGGAATATTCGTGCCGGTCGATCTGGCTGCCGGGCGAGTACACGTCCACGAGGAGGGCGTCCAGCTCCTTGCCTATTTGGAAGTTGCCGATCTTGTGATCCAGGTTTAGAGCTGTGGGGTTTAGAAAGTGTCAGTTAGCTCGTATGTTATATCAAACATGTAAGACAGTCAAACTACTAGTAACTTAACTTATAGGACTAACTACTTCAAAAAACAAAAAATACAGTCACTAGCGTTACATACAATTTGCATTTAACACCGCTACTTCAATGGCTCAATTTTTTAATTATCTTGACCCAATATCCTCCTTAGGCCCATGGGCCAACTCATAGGACTAATTCTGTCGGAGGAATTTAAATTTTATTCAACTGGAATGAGTTGCATTTGTTTTGTTTCAGGCACTTTTTAAAACAAACGAACGAACTCAATTTCCGACACAACACGATTCCAATTTCAATGCCTTTTTGTAATGTATGCTGGGCCTTAGGAGGATATATTAATTTTCTTCTCTGATGACACTGAGAATGTTGATAGTTGTAGAGTGTAAGCGAGATACCAGATCGCAGCATCTCGCTCCCACCTATGGCGCACCGCTGCCGATGTAAGTCGCGTCCAAGTCCTTAAGTACTCACCTTCAGCGCCTCCCATGGTAGCCAAGTAGAACGCTTCCTTCCAGTTGATGGCGTTGTCGCCTCCCGCCGGCAGGTCCAGGTGCGCGGCCACGTCCATGCTGCGCCGCATCGCGTCCAGCATCGACGCGCTGTCGCCGCCCGACACATCTGTTTAATGAGATCATGTACATCACCTTGTTAACATTGACATAACGTTCAAAATCGGTTTATCATCATGATTGATGAAATCTCGTCTGAATAGCCAACTTTGCAAATGCTGTCGCTGCTTGTCACATCCATAGGATTCTATTACTAAGGCCGTAAGGACGAGTCAGATATTTTTGCCAGATTTGTTATGGCCGACATGAATGCTGGTAACTGACGTGACTGGCAGACATGACTGGCTGGAAGATGACATCTATCTGACTTACTACAATACTTGTATGGTGCAACTTCGCTTTATCTTTCTTCGAAAGACCGGACATAAATCAATGGTAGGTATGGCAACATTGGCAACCTTGTTTACGTACGCCTATATTTAAACGGACCACATCGCATTACACAATATTTCGCAGCATGATTTTGCTAACTACGTGGTACGGTGCCATCGTGGTGACGACTTTGAGTGTCTAATTAGGTAAGCAGCGCACCGGCGGTACTTGCGCACGGGGCACAGCCCGGAGTGCAGCCGCGTGTTGGACGCGGGACAGTGCGCGAGCGACACTCGTCGCGCCGCCAGCAGCGCCATCTCTGCTTCAGTAGTATAGTGAGTACCTGTCCCCAGGCCCACGCGCAGCCCGCACCGGCGGTACTTGCGCACGGGGCACAGCCCGAAGTGCAGCCGCGTGTTGGACGCGGGACAGTGCGCGAGCGACACTCGTCGCGCCGCCAGCAGCGCCATCTCTGCTTCAGTAGTATAGTGAGTACCTGTCCCCAGGCCCACGCGCAGCCCGCACCGGCGGTACTTGCGCACGGGGCACAGCCCGGAGTGCAGCCGCGTGTTGGACGCGAGACAGTGCGCGAGCGACACTCGTCGCGCCGCCAGCAGCGCCATCTCTGCTTCAGTAGTATAGTGAGTACCTGTCCCCAGGCCCACGCGCAAACCGCACCGGCGGTACTTGCGCACGGGGCACAGCCCGGAGTGCAGCCGCGTGTTGGACGCGGGACAGTGCGCGAGCGACACTCGTCGCGCCGCCAGCAGCGCCATCTCTGCTTCAGTAGTATAGTGAGTACCTGTCCCCAGGCCCACGCGCAGCCCGCACCGGCGGTACTTGCGCACGGGGCACAGCCCGGAGTGCAGCCGCGTGTTGGACGCGAGACAGTGCGCGAGCGACACTCGTCGCGCCGCCAGCAGCGCCATCTCTGCTTCAGTAGTATAGTGAGTACCTGTCCCCAGGCCCACGCGCAAACCGCACAGGCGGTACTTGCGCACGGGGCACAGCCCGGAGTGCAGCCGCGTGTTGGACGCGGGACAGTGCGCGAGCGACACTCGTCGCGCCGCCAGCAGCGCCATCTCTGCTTCAGTAGTATAGTGAGTACCTGTCCCCAGGCCCACGCGCAAACCGCACCGGCGGTACTTGCGCACGGGGCACAGCCCGGAGTGCAGCCGCGTGTTGGACGCGGGACAGTGCGCGAGCGACACTCGTCGCGCCGCCAGCAGCGCCATCTCTGCTTCGGTTAGGTGGATCGCGTGCGCCATAATACACTGGAATCAAGGTCATCATATAAGTTAATATATAGGGGGGGTTGTTAGGCAATCTTACACAACTCAAACTATAGTCCCATAGTAAGCTTAATGAGGCTAATATAATTAGTTTAAAATCGCCAGCTATTAGCTAATCCACTGATCTTTATGTTACTTAATAAATTCTAAGGCTTAAAGAAATTTTCTTTATAAATAATTTTGAAGATTATTAGTTTTAATTAACTTAAAACCTTACATAAAAAAAGTTCTAGTAATTATTCCTAATAAAGAAATTATTCTAATAAAATTAATTAATAAGAAAAAAAATATTTTTATCTTTAATTTTAAATCATTTTAATTTTAAATAATTAAATATTAATGATGAATAAATAATACGAATATAATATAATAATATAATTAATCTTATTATTACAAAAATAAATGTTAAAATAAAGAAATTATTTTTTAATAAAAAAATAATTACTATTCATTTTGGGAAAAATCCAATAAAAGGTGGTAATCCACCTAATGAGAGAAAAATAATTATTAAAGATATTTTAATTATATTATTTAAGTTAATAATAAATAATTGATTGATAAAGTAAATATTTATTTAAAAAAATATTAAGCATAATAATCTATTTAAAAAACTATAAAAACAAAAATAAAACAATCATAATTTTTCTCTAATTATAATTGAAGATAACATTCATCCTAAGTTATTAATTGAAGAAAAAGCTATTAATTTACGAAAAGATGTTTGATTTAAACCTCCAATTGCCCCAATAATAACATTTAAAATTAAAATAATAATTAAAAATTACTATTAAAATAATAAGAAAGTAAAATTATAGGGGAATTTTTTTGTCATGTTATTAATATAAAACAATTTAATCAGGATAGTCCCTCTATAATATTGGGGAATCAAAAATGAAAAGGTGCTGACCCTATTTTTATTAATAAAGTAGAATTTATTATAATGGGGGTAATTATATTTATTTCTAGATTTAAAAATAGAGTTTTAATTCAGGCTACTTTTACATCAGATGTCGCCAGTGATCCAAAGAAGACTCCAAACCAATTGAGCCATTATATTCTTCAGAGATCTACATAAAGGGTTAGATATGATATGATACCATATTAACTTAATCGATGGACAAGGATATTATAAAATTAGTTTAAAGTAGGTGTGGTGTACCTTCTCATTTAGGAGTTCACTCTTGTCATATACTTCTCCATAGCTGGTGCAAGATGGATTCATTTCCAATACACATTCTATTTCCTTCAGATTTTCAGATATGTGACTCTGAAAGAATATCGTGAGTCGTGAGCTTTAAGACTGGATTAATAATATGATCTGCACATAAATATTGACAATGGAATGTGAATCATGTCAATATTTAAATAAGGTTGAATTTCTTCGGAAATGTTTGAATCTAACCTGTGTACTGCAATCATACTTCTTGGCAATCTTTGCCAAGCCAGTCATTAGAGCCCCATCACAGCTAAGTGCGAACCTTGGTGTTATAACAGGCTGCACTAAATCGTTCTGAAATAAATATGTATGTCCAAAAATTACAAATAAAAACGTTCATATTCTGCTTTTTTGTGACTGTCAACAAACAATTCAATACCTACTGAAGAACAAAAATAATTAGGTACTTTGGGCATTCAGGCAGCATGATAAAAATCTTGAGTTAGAAGCCTAGCTCATTTGTTTTTAGGGTCACTGATTATTATTTTAAAAAGAAAAACTAATCAGACATTACAATCTGAATACAGGTTATGGTTATCACTAGTAGATACTGACCTTATAAGACAAAACTGTTTGCACAAACTCATCAACTTGGGCCAATTCAGTAGCAGTATCATTGTAGTAACCAGCATCATTCTCGAGGTTCATGCTCACTTTGCCCACCAGAGCTCTTTGCTTATGTTTCAGGGTACACTTAGCCAGCTCAATTGTTCCTTCAAGATGTAGAGAGCCGAAATAGCAGGCTGTTGTGGTGCCATTAGTTAGTAGTCTTTGCTGGAATGAATGTGAGTAATTGCATTTCATATATGATAAGACTAGCTTCTGCCCGCGACTCCGTCCGCGTGGAACTTATTTATATTGTAACTCCATACAAACTTTTACTTCCTTAGGGAATGATTTCTTGGATAAAAACTATCCTTTGTCTTTCCTCGGGACTGAAACTATATCTATGCCAAATTTCATCTAAATCGGTTAACTGGTATAAGCATGAAAAGGTAACAGACAGACAGACAGAAAGACAGACACACTTTCGCATTTATAATATTATTTACCATGTAGTGATTTTCTGTCTGTGCTAAAGGAGAAAAAATTACGTCTAAATAGTGCTTGACCAGAATTTCACCAGACGGTATTTGTTGATATTAGGAGTACATTATAATTCTCAACTTTTTGCTATTATTTTACTCAAAGTTTAATGTCATAACATAATTATGTCTTGCTTGCTATTGTACATCAGCAGAATGCAAAAGTTCACCTTCAACACTATTTCTTTTCTATACACTGAATTCTCAAAATATATAAATGATTCATCAACACCTTTTGATGATGGAAACCAAAATGTATCATGGTCATCAATATCATGATGTTACTTACCACAACTTTATCATAAACCTTAGCAGCAAACTTAACATCTTTGTACCGACTCTCTAATGGGAAAGTGTATTTATCCAACCACTCCAACAATGGTCTGTCCAGTCCAATGCCTATGTTTGGGAACTGAGGTGCATGAGTGTGGCAGTCCACAAACCCGGGAATTAGCAGCTGATCTGGTTCCAGGGTAATAGTTTCATAGTCCGCAAAAGCCCCAGATTGTTGTAAAGTATTCCACTTCTCTCTAGTGCCTAGTTCAGTTATCTGAAAGATAGAATATATTTTATGTTTACAACATTTTTAACCAATGTCAAAAAAAGAAGGAGGGTCTTAGTTTGTCACATTAATTTTTTATTTGTTCCCGAATTACTCAAAGATGCCATGATTGGTTTGGATAAGTATTTTTTATACTCGTCAACCTTAAATGTTTGAATTAAGATTTCGTACACCAAACTATAATCACATACTTTTTCTATGGAGCTCCCAACTCAACTTTTTACAACTGTATAGACAACTAAAATGAATTTGACCAATAGAATGTTATCTTGGCTACAGAGGAAAAGACATCAACAAATACCATGCCATTGGCTGTGCATTGTTTCAGCAGGGCTTAGATTTTCAATAGATACCAAGTTTGTTTAATTAGTCCAGCTGACTCATAGAAAAAGTATTGTATACAATGTGGTACTCGACTGAAAAAGCATACAGTATATATACCTACCAATTGCAAAAAATACAATTTTTTGTGGTGTCATGGTACATCAGGGCAGGATCTGACCCTAGAGAAATCGAAGGAACTTCAAATTTTATAGGTACACTTGAAGCGTTTTGGTTACTTACTGTTTTAAAGTCGGTAAAAACTTTGTTTTTAAAGTAAATTACTTATTATATATGGTTTTGAATTTGAAGCACTTGCACAAACCATTAATTACTTTTTAAGCTAATAGAATAAATGCGCTTACCTTTCCATGATCAATAGCCAAGTAGCCGGCGAATGATAACTCATTGAATGAACACGACGAAACGATGGATCCCACAAATACTTTCTTGCTTCCCGACATTGCGCTAAATAATTATACTTTATAGAACTATTTTCAGTTAAAACTTGATAGTCACGTACGTTCATCAAATACCTATGCTTTGGTGATGATCATCTTACGAAACATACAAGACAGTTACAAAACTTTACCCTTGAGAGAGATATGATATTATTGTTATTGATAAGATAATGATAACCAAGACGATAACGTATTGGGGATGTATGCGAAGACCGGGTTATAAATCTCGCATACGCAGCTCTCACTCATTCTCTCTAATTGGAAAGAGATAGTGTGATTGAAATATTTAAAATTGAACTACGATAATGATAATACAATCATGGACCTATGATAGGTCCATGAATACAACCAACCAATCAAACCAAACTGTCAATTCCTGCGCGGGCGATGACCCTCATACATGACAGGTGCATGACAGCTAAGCTATATTGTTTTGTTACACGCAGAGTTCTACAGATTATGTGATTTATCCTCAATTTATCACATGTGATTTATTGAAGTGAAATTCCTGTAAATTAATACATAAAATTTTAGTTATCTTATTAGAAGTTCACTGTCAAAATATCTTGGTAGATCATAAACCAATGCCATTGTCCAAATTTATTTGTGGGGTGTATACATGTCATGATTTGTCAGCCCCAATTTATCAGAAGCTGACGTCTGGAGGCATGTTGCGTTGCTGATCTGTCAACCGTGTTGTACTGAGAAATTGCATGCACATGTAGTATTTGGGGATTGTTACATCTGTACGCTACACCCAATTATGACTTCGACATGTTGTACTGACAAATTGGGGTAAAATCACATAATACATTTATTTATGAATCAATTTTATTATTATATTTTTTTATACCATGTCGGTGGCAAACAAACGTACGGCCGCCTGATGGTAAGTGGTCACTGTCGTAGTACCCGTACCGTAACCGTAGACAAACTTATATCAATTTTGCTGCATATTACTGTGAGCACTGTTCGTAGGCGCTTTCCTCCACGAAGTCACCAAATACGTTATACACGATGATTTTTAATCCGTGATCAGGAGTCGAAAAATATTGATATACAGCCAAAACGGATTTCAATGGATGAGGTCTCATGCAATGAAATCACTGTATAGTAATTAATTAAATTGAATGATAATGTTAACACTAAATGTCTACTGAATGTTTGGTCACCCTACATTTCTACGTCAAATTTTCGCAAACTACCGTTACGGTGACAATGATTTTGAGTTATAATATAAAGTAATCCTTATTCAGTTCTATTCAGAAAAAATGACGTTTGTGTTAGGTAACATCGAGTTAATCGTGTTTACTATCAATTTCAGAATAAGAAAAATTTAGTACTAATCACGAATTAAAAAATCATCGTGTATACTACGTGTTTTTGACAATTTCCGTTAATTGCAAGGGGGCATAGTTTAGATCTAATAAAGTTAATTTCTCCAAGACAGTAGTATCTTAACTCTCTCTGTTATCAAGATATTCAACATTTTAATTTAATCAGTTTTGCAGATTTAACCAGTGTAAATGGCTCTTAACTGTGACGTCATAATAGCTTTTTAAACTTTGTAAGGTTTCCTATACACTACAAGGAGGTTTACAAAGTGAGTTCGTTCGATATTAGGCACGAACTGACTCGGTGGTACATATTTTTTATTTCATTTGTTTCTAGACCCTTGTACAATAAGACAATAACCGTTAATGCTACATAAAATGATTTTGTATATAAAAGGAAAAAAAAATTTTTTTTTCCTTTTCATGAAATAATTATGCTAATTTGTTTCTGTGAATGTACTATGCAATATGCCGAAGATAACGGAAATTCCCGGGAACACCGTGTATATTATGAGAATGTGTGCAAATACTGATTACCAATACCTAAAGAAATTCTATTACTATGTTTAACGTTGAGTGGCCGTTATTCTATACAGATATTGATGCCAAGAGGTCCGCGTGAGTAGATATCCATCCCTCCAGGTTATGAAGCGTCCAGATCGTGCATTTGTAAGCCATATTAAAGACTGACCCGTCGCAGCCAATGTGATAGCTTCGTCCAATCGATTGTGAACCTTACGAGCTTCATCTAGGGCCTGGAATGATTGTGAAAATTGATTCAATAAAGACGGTTACTTTAATCGTACACACACATTTTGCAGCTCATCAAATAAAAACGAAGTTAATTCGAGTATCTCCGTCTCTATCGCTCAAATATGCAAGGGCGACTGAGAGGAAGATACATTGAACGAAGTTTGTTTTCGTTTCGCGGTAGGGCCTCACCATGAACCTAGAATACTCTGGACAGGCTGTACAAACGACAACACTGTTAACTGACCATCCTGTGTTTATATAGAACCTTATTACAATGCACTTAAGGTGCACCGATGGTCAGTTAGCTGTGTTGTCTATCGATGTACGTGATGCCACAGTGAGGGACGGAAAGGCTCCTATGCAGCTAAATTAAGAACTGTTCTTAAAATGGCTGATGACTTGCCATAAACAACCTGCTTAGTTTGGACGGGTAATGGTTTATGTGCCACTTCATACTAAATCAGTTGTGGCAAATAAAAAAAGTGGAACTATGACAAGGACAATGAATGATATTTCCCTTTCTGTCACACTTATCGAGATTTGTATGCTACCAGCTCGCTCGTACGTGGTATTATTATTACCATAACCTGTCCAGAGTATTCTAGGTTCATGCTGTGTAGGTATATTATTTTATTATCGTCGAATTATTAGTCTATGCTTTAATTAAGAGTCTGCACGGCTACCATAAGACGGCGCGCGAGCTCTCGATTTTTCTCGCACTATCCTTCTCTCTCTTATTAGAACACTTATAGAAAGCTGAATTACCGGCCCGAATTCAGCCGCCGAATTCCGCCCGCAGCTGCCTCATATAAAATGACAATTCAGCCCGCCTGTCTGTGGCAGGTGAATCTGTCTGTCTGTGTGTGGCATACATGAAGGAGACGCTACACGAGCCAAATCGGCAGGACTCCCAAGCAAGGTCACAGAAAATCTAGTATGGAGTGACATTAATTTGGCTGGCCGCCTGTAATTGAATCTACTTACATCCTACTTGTGTGTTCCCAGAATCTATTACCGCAAGAGCCATTAATAAGTTGGGGCAGAAAATGCAGAAATAGTATGATAGACGATTTGGAGGAGCTTAGGCTACGCCCATAGTCCCCGCATAGACCCAGTGTAGGGTAAGATGGGTGAATGGCGGCCCACTATATAAGCTATGTAAAAAGTCAGTTACCTATACCGTCAGTACCAGAAAAAGGTAGGTCGGTAGGGGGCGTAAGGCCGTTACATAATCCGTCAAATTCCTCTTTTGATGTAGGGTATCTATGCAGCATTTTCCCACGATATTCTATCTTAATTCACGGTAATGCTTGGAATCACATATTTTTCAAATGATATACCGCACATCAATTCGTTAAAACTAGTTTAAACCACTACTAGGGTGCGACCACCCGGTTTTTAATGCTTTGAGAATTCACCTGGTTGAAAGCAGAGGCTGCAGCTGAGTGTCGACCTGACAAATATAAAGAATTGGCTCTTAACGTGATCCAGCGGGGATACACAACACGGCATAATTTGGCATCATGCTCCAGTAAAACCAGCTTTTGATCGGCCAACGAGCGCAGTTCCATGAGATCAACCACCTAGAAACAATAAGTAAATTAAACAACTTCAAAGATATCCAGGTCAGGGTCAAGTAACTCAAATATTTCTGGCTTACCTTACGTAAATCATCCATTTTTCTTGCTAAGCTTTCGAGCATACCTTCAGCTAATCGCATTGAGCTTATGAGAGTAGTTAAAGAACCATCTTCTTCTTCTTGAGAAACCCATATCAACACTTCGTCTTCAAAGCGCTTTGCTCTGCGTTCTTGGTCGGCTCGGAGCCAGTATGTCCAAAGCCCCACCATGAGGCGTCGTCGTCCAGTAGACGACTCGGGATTTGTTATCGCATACTCTGCGTACCTACTTATTTCACTAGGCGATTCCAGCTGGAATCCAGTGTCTAATATGAGGTCTATACAAAGGGCATAATACCAAGTTTCACTATCCAACGACCCTTCGTCTTTACTCATGGTCAACGCATGTTTGGCTACATCTACTGCTTCTGGGATGCGGCGACGGCAAAGTAAAATGTAGAATAAATCTGGTATTATCTCCAGTGATACATTGTGGGCACGAAGAAACCGACTAACGGTCATTGCGCGGAAGGCTGTTTTAATGGCTGAGGCAAGTGCTCCGCGGGCCGCTCCCGCACGAAAAGCAGCCATAAACACTTTCCCTAGCGCATACAACTCTCCGGATTGAAAAGGCCTCGGTAAATTCTGTAATGTAGAAATCGCTAAGTGCAGTGTGTCAGCGGTCGACTCTATGAATCCCAATACAAGGTCGACCTGTATTGCATTGCTGAACACGTCACACAAATCCACCACATTGCATTCAATTTTCTGCACTAGTTTTAGAGCTTTGTATGCATGTGCTCTAGCGGCTGTTCCATCCCCCAAGGCTGAATAAAGTAAAGTGCAAATATTTAAGCACAATATAGAATCAGCGGCCATTTTCGCCTCGTTTATGCGATATTTTTTTCGCCTCAACTTCATCTTATCGACAAAGTGACTTAATTTAAAGAATTCCGTTACTTTTTCATAATTGATGTGGTAAATACGCATTGCTTTTCCGATAGCCTGTTTGGCGGCACAGTGATTTCCCATTGCCAAATCAGCAGCAGCTTTTAAGGAATAAATTTTACCCAAAAACCTTTTATGTTGGCAAGAATCTAGAATTTCCTGAGCTTCTGAAGTTTTGCACAATGTTTCAACTGTATCCAGTTTAGCGCGAGCATCGTCCACATTATTAGCAAGTAAATATAAGTAGCACAATTCTATTGTAAATTCAATTTCATTCAGTTTCATTTCCGCTATGTTGGCGTGATGTATCATTTGTTCGTAAATTGTAATTTTTAGTTCAGCGCAAGTGCATTTGCTGAGATCGGTTTCCGATACGCCTTTCTCTATTTTAATACTGAATAGCTCTTTGTTTTTATTACCCTCATCTGGATTTTCATCGTCGTCGCTATCAATAACACCTAGTTCGTGCCAATCACTTATAGTTTCTGCTTCTGTCACTTTGCGCAACATGTCAAAAACATTAAACTTGTCTAGCTGATAGTCACTGACATTTTTAAAGACCAAGCTGGAAACAGTCACTCTTTTGGTGGACCGGCGTCTGACAAACGAATCATTTTTATATTGAGATTTCAAAATTGGAGCAGCTTGCGAATATACTGATGTAGAACTTGGATGTAACACTTCTACTTCCGCTGTACTAGAACTCTTGTAAGCCTCCATTATATTTTTTTGCGAGCCCGAAAATACAGAATTTGTTCTACTTAATTCATCTTTTGCTGGAGACTGGTTATAGTCATCTTCTTCATTTTCGCCATGATAGATTTTATTTAAAATGTTCAATTCTGATTCATCCTGTAAGTCCGTTACAGATTGAACAACCATAATAGTTCCACCACAATTGCGACATTTGTGTTTATTATTCTGCAAATAGTTAACGATACGTGCATGGAACTCCTTTTTTTGGTTCATTGGCAGTAAATCATAGAATGTTTTTCTCGTTTTTTTACTTTTAAATTTCAACAGTTTACAAAAAGCATATTTAGGTAAACCAGAACTATCTTCAGGATCAAAATCAAATGTGCATTCACATGATAATAGAGGTGTCACTGATACAACGCTGGTACCGCTGGTTCTGCTACCACTAGATCTACGGAGCCATCTACTTCTGGTATTTGCACAAATTAAAATTTGCATAGCATATAGTCTTTTGATTGCTTTAGCTGTTGTAATTGTATTATTTTCGTACATTATGTTTTCCAAAAGGTCACGTGACATCACATCTCCTATTACTGATCCTATTTTTAATAACAATTGTTGATAAGGAGTCAGCGCATCTATTTGCATCATTATTAAAGCATCAGTATTTTGTACGTTAATATTTGTGTTTAATTCCTCTTTCTGGGTCACTGTACATATTACTATTTCTTCCGTTTTATTTTCTTCAATCAATTGGTCTAAGATAGGTTGGTCACTGATATACAAAGCTTGTGGGTGTAGAAATTCTGCTTCTGGAAATTGCAAATTCTCGTTTAGGTAGCCATCAACTTCGTGCTGTTGAATTTTCTTAATTTCTAGAGAACCGCTGGAGAAAAGGTACACAATAAATAACTCTATGGTGCCAGGAAATCCTTTACATTTTCTTTGCAGCGCTTGGCATAAATCATTGGGGACTGCAGCTACGTCTAATAATTGACATGCAAGCGGTGGAATCCACTTCGAACCCAGCGGACTTAAGATAATTTTCCTTATATTATTGTTAATAAAAACATTGTACAACCACGATTGTACAGAGCTAACTTTTCCTCTTCGTACCGTTAGTACAGTAAATATTTTCATTGAATTAATCATTATAGAGATAAATTCCCACGAGAATTGGTCCAAGCTTTGCAAGTCATCTAAAAATACGACGTGTGTATCAGGTATGCTTTGTATTAATTTTGCGAACATACTTTTGGCTTTCTCGTCACGTTTCTTCGCATCGTGACTATATACTCCTTCGTGATATGCAAAACGAGCCTTAATAACATCGTTTAGAAAACAAAGATCTTCGTCGTATAGCTTTAATAACTGTACGATTTTCTCTTCCTTTTTAAAATCTTCAATGGGTTCATTAAGTTCCAACATTTGATTGATTATTTGTGTTAGTGCTAAGTATGGAGTAGCTGAGTGTATAGATGTCAAACTAACCTTGCATACATTGTGCCCACAGTTCGTCGCATGTCGAGCCATCCACTCTATAAGTTTAGTTTTTCCTAACCCCCTTTCACCAACTAATAAAAGAGCATCGAAATCTCTATATGTATTACGGGCATCATCGAGCCAATTTTCAAAATATTCTAACTCATCATCACGGCCTAGAATCCGCGCTATCATTGGAATGTCGTAAAGCTCTTTTACTCGTATATCTTCGCTGTATTCGTAGATTTTGCCGGGATGCACAATACCCTTCAGGTCAACTTTAGGTTGCAGAGTAAATCCGTTAGTAGACATTTTACTTTTGACAAAGGTCGATTCATCACATGTTATTTTGTCACGGAAGTAACACATTAATCTTGCTGCTTTGTTAACGGTGGCTCCAATTACAGTGAATTCCCGCCGTAGAGGGTGCCCCACGACTCCGCAGTATACCTGCCCAGTGGTGACCCCGATGGACACCTCGCGCACGCCGTCGAGTGCGGCAACAGATTTCTTTATACTGTAAGCACATTTCAAAGCAGCTTGAGCCTCAGACTCATGTTTAAAGCCTCGCAATCCAAAAATTATCAATATCATCACATCTTTATCGAACAGTATTATTTTGTTAACACATCCCATTGATTTATAAACGAGTTCGCACATGGTCTGGTAGGAATTGTTCACTATTGTGATGAACTGCTGGTGCGGGCAGTTCCAGGGTTTCAGGGTAACGAACAAAACGGACACCTGCCTCATTTCTGTGAGGTACTCCAACGGCTGCAGCGCATCGATCTGTGTGAGTACGGGACGAATCATAAATTTGCGTAAGTCTGCCCCAATATTCCGATCATCGGCAAGTAAAATGTTTTTCCTGAAAGTTAACGCTTCGTATTTCATGGCATTTTCAGCGGTTAAACCATTCGGTGAGGACCATATTGAATCCGGAAGATTTTCAAGAGCAGCAAAAGTATTTTTCGTTTGGACCATTGCCCCTAATCCTCCAAATGGTTTTGAGACATCCTTGTCGCGCGGATCATACAGTATGGATTTAATCGTGACGTGACCGTCGTTCTGAAGAACGTAGTCGTAATTTCGAGAATAACAATGACCCCAAGCATTCGGTGTTAATTTTACTTCACCCGAAGTACAAAGGCTTTCGGCTAATTTAGCCTCAATTACGGGTAATCCGAATACAACGTAATTCATCGGTATTTTGTTTCCAACAGTAGCAAAAATAAGATTTCCGGCCGAGATAGCAAGCTTTACTTTGAGACTTACTTTGACGTCAGTTTCATAAGATGAAAACGAATGCTGTATAAGGAGTGCGCATGCTATCGCTGTGTGGATGGTATGGCATAGGAAAGTTCGTTTGTCTGTCTTCCAAAGTGCTAAAAAGGCGTCACCTGCAAATTTTAGAATATCTCCGCCGTGGTTGTATATGAGTTCTATTAAGGAGCCTAGGTAGGCGTTTAGAGTTGCGGTTAAGCGGTAAGTTCCGCCTTTGCCGGTGTTGTTGTAGCGTTCGGACAGTGCGGTGTATCCCGACACATCGGCCATCAACAAAACTCCAACGAAACGTCTCGGTTCACTCGTATCAAAACTGCAACAAAAAAATTTAAGCATTTTTTCCATACTTATCTAGAACTTTAAAATTCAAAAACAATTAACGAACTAACTTTCCCGTCTGTATGATTTCATCAGGAAGTAACGTGGCTAAGAGCAATGTTTGTTTCTTGGTAAGTTGCACTTCCATGTCTTGATCAGAAGCGAGTCGCTGCAGCTTCTCTTGGAAAAACTCCTGTTCCCAGTCTATTTCACTCATGTTGTCCTCATCTTCGTCCTCATCTTCACCCGAATCATCATTTCGTCGAGATTTTATTCTACTAAAGCTTTTCCACTTGTCTGAGCCCGCCACTATGTTCATAGAATTTTTTCGAGACCGACTTCGTTGCCTTCGGAAACTCATTTTAGTCCTTTTGAATTACGTTTACCTACAGAAATTTTGAATTTGTCCTAACCTCAAAGTAAATGTAGTCAATTTAATCTTAATCTAAGAATGACCTCGTGAAAAATCTTGTTGGTCAGGATATAAACAATAACTGATTAATGTTGTGGTAATTTTGAGTGACACTTGCACATGACATTACCTAAACCTATCTCGATTCTGCCGACGCCATAACCTATTTAATGTTGATCGGTCTGTAATCATAAGATTGGTGCAACCCGCCCTAAGTAAGTACTAAGTAAGTATATGCTGTAAAAGTAAAAGTAGCTGTCTACTTTGCCTTAAATTGTCTATTATGCCGGCTAAGTTTTGAAAGATCTCTTTCGTGCTTTTCCCTGAATTTCCAAAATCTGGATTTCGAACATTTTCAAATCAGTCTGGGAGTCGGGATTAAAAACTACTACAGGCAAAATACGGTTTTGAAAAACATTAATTTATAATAGCGTTTTTTTTGTTGATTTCGTTTTAAAATGTTGTTCTAAGATGATATATTCAAGAATCCGGCAAACTATCCACCCGGAAGTAATTATGTAGATTTAAATGAAGCATGCATTGTCTTTTTTTGTACGATTTATCTTGAATATTATAGAGCAAATATAAATGAACCAAAATAAAGACAAAAATATCTATTAATATTTTTTCTGACTTTTCAGTAGCTAGTTAATTTATTATTTTTTTGATGTCTGAAATTTTGTCGGATTTTGTCGCTGGGTAACTATTTAATTGATAATATATCAGTTACACATAAAAAATTAGCTATTATAAATTATTTCCAAAATTGACATTTTTTCCATACAAGTTGTCAGTTCATTGACTGGACTAAACATCGAAAACACGGCGCAGCCGGACCCGGCTTTACGAAAAAGCCAGCACGGCTATCACGGGACGGCGCGCGAGCTCTCTCGATTTTTCTCGCACTATCCGTCTCTCTCTTATTAGAACATAATCTAGTTTTATCTCTTTCTCCGATACCCAAAGGTTGTCTGGAAGAGATCGCTCTTCAGCGATAAGACCGCCTGTTGTCTACCTCTACCTACATGTTATTGTATTGTTTTGCTTTTTAACTGCTTTGTTTGTGTGAGGTGTGCAATAAAGAGTATTTGTATTGTATTGTATTGTATTGTAGAACACTTAGAAAATCCGTCCCATGATAGACGTGCTGAGGGGCTACCGCGATACGAAAACTATCGTACGTATCTCCCTCTCTGTCACTCGAACTAGCAAGTGCGACAGAGACGTAGATACACGAACTAAATTCGTTTTCGTTTCGCGGTAGGCCCTCTGAGTTCGATTCGAATCGCACTCTGTCTCTGTCAACAAATGGTTCAATGGAGTTCATTACAATATTTATTGTAAGCACATGTATTATGTATGATAATGCGGCGTTGTCATTAAGTTATAACTATGTTTTAAATGTTCATCATAATGAATTCATTACCTACCTTAGTTAATTAACTAAGGTCTCTTTTTCGAGGAGTCACAAGCGGCATTTATTATAATAATGATTTGAGAATGTACATGCTACCTAATTGCTATAAATAAATACAATTCATAACTTATAACACAGGTACTCGTACCTACAAATATTTATTGTCAAATATTTTTTACTAGCTTCCGCCCGCGACTTCGTCCTCGTGGACCCGGGATAAAAACTATCCTATATTTTAATCCAGGCTGTAAACTATCTTCGTGCAAAATTTCATTCAAATCGGTTCAGCCGTTTAAGCGTGATTGAGTAACAAACATACAAACATCCAAACATCCAAACATCTAAACTTTCGCATTTATAATATTAGTAGGATTTTGATGCTTAGAGAATTTCTATTTATTGGAAGATCGTAGCACTAGCCAAAGTCCCTTGCGAGCTCCATTTCCATGTCAAAAATATTTTTTCCGGATGAATTAGAGAAGGTAGCTTCTTTCGTATTTCCGGATGTCCGGCTGTTCTCATCTACAGGTTGCAATTCTCAACCGATCCTCATAAAAATTGGGGTTCTGTCCCTTGACCTACTAACTTTTGCCCTTAATGCTTCACCAATGCATCTTTTTTCGAAACACTGAACTTTTCAGGTTTTCTTTGGATCATCAATCATCATCATCTCAACCGAAAGACGTCCACTGCTGGACGTAGGCCTCCCCCAAAGAGTGCCAAACTGATTATGAATATTATCATCAAATAGAAGTGTTATCATTATCAAATGGAACTAACCTAGGTTTGTTTTGCAATAATCCTACCCATAAAAAACATTCCATGTAAAAAAGAGGCCAAGTCTCGAAACTTCCACCGTAAAAAGTTGTGAGATATTTCGTAGTACCAAAGTCTCAGGCATTCTTATTATTCTTTATTTGCTAGCCAAATAAAATTCTGCAACTTGGCAATCACACAACTTTACTGCATTTATGGATTTTAGCATACCTACATTTTTGCATAAAAAAAACTATGGAGTAACTATTGTGTGATTGCCAAGTTACAAAATTTTATTTAGCTAGCAAATAAAGAATAATAAGAATGCCTGAGACTTGGTACCTACTACGAAATATCTCACAACTTTTTACGGAGGAAGAGTTTCGAGACTTGGCCTCTTTTTAACATGGAATGTTTTTTATAGGATCTCACTTCTTTTTGTAGGTTATTGTTATCAATATCCCATTCTGATTTTTAATTTTTTGTCCCATTCACTGCAAATATAACTTTGTAATCCTATATGTTTATATGGGATTACAGTTATTTTTTTGAGTGTTCCCTTGATTTATACACTTAAACTCTAATTGTATTCTAAATTTGAAGCTTCTATGTCTGCTAGAAGTGCCTTAGACTTTTGATGATCGGTGAGTCAGTCAGTGAGTGACAAAATTAAGAAACTTTGACTACTTATAAATCTTAAACCGCTGGTTCAAATTGAATGAAATTTGAAATATATCGTGTTTATACAATGCGTGCTTGGTTAATGAAAATACAGGCTTCTAGTTTTATCCACAACGAAGTTATAGGTGGTCGAAAATGGCCTGAACTGCTTCGAGAAAAGGATGGTACGGCCGTGCCGCTGTTTTGCTCGACTTGGCGGGGGCACTGCCGTGCCCCCAGGTAAAGCATTCAGACAAAAAAAGGATTAAGTACGTCTAATAAAAGATTAGGTCAAATGAAGCATTTAGCAAGGCAGAACCTAAACATTAGTGAGCAAGTTAAAAAAATACAGCTCACAGAGTTATGATAAAAATATGGTCAAAATATATCTATTACGCACCACGATGGTATGAGAACTCTAGGTAGCACTACCTACTGAGGTAGGTCAAAAGTCATAATACCGCCGCGACGGAACAGGACGTTTCGTCATATGCTGTGATATGAGCAGTGAACTACTTAAGCTGCCGAAGTCATTGTTCAACCTAATCAAAGTTAGATACAACATTTAAAGTAACTTTCCGTAAACGATATCAGTAACCAGTCATGGCTACGTAAGGGGTTATTAACTCTACAATTCACAATGGAGGCCAGATGTTGTGTGGTCCTTGATGTCTCGTATATCAGTCATGTCGCACTATCGGCTCATTAAGTCGAGTCCGAGGTCCTGTAAATAAAACACCTAATGGCAAATACTTACTACAAACAATGAGGTTCCGGGTACTGAGTCGTATAGTAATAGTACGAACAGTCTGCCGCGATCCCTTGGTTAGGCAACACCTATTCAGTCATAGATTTATGCAGTTAAGTTTGTTTGTATGTTGGCTACAAAATGAATGTCAACGGTCATTCGTTTCTTAGTAAAGTGTTTAATATAGTCAAAGAAGAATTGGGAGCAGATGCGCCGCTTATAAAGTTTGAGCATCCGAAGGATTTGGAGGTAGGTGTGGATTGGATTTCAAAAGGTCTGCCTACAGTCTTAGTCGTGGATTAGTGATAAACTTCTAGTTTATCTGATTCAATTTGATTCTCGAAAAAAATCCTTATTTACAATTTTTTTTATTTGTCTGGCAGCGACCTGGGGCATTTTTTTTCCTTTAGTTTTTTTTTTCTTTTTTTAGCTTAGTATGTTATTTTGGTCCTTTTCCTAGTAAATATAAATAACTTTATTGATTCAAGCACACTCATTAAACAGCAATTATAAAATAGGCCTATGAAATAAGAACAAAACTAAATATGTACCTACCGAAACCTTAATGCGTCGACATAAATAAGAGCCAGGGCCATATGACATATTTTTGAGTAAGTTAATTGCTTCTATATTTTTGCTCTTGACTGTACATGCATTTAAAGACTGGTTGTTTGTTGAGTACAGTACCCACTAGCCGTTATATTCTCGCAATATCGTGCTATGCAAACATACCTCGGGTTCGTTTGTGGTCACCACAGAAAGTTGTTCTACACCGGTCGAATAATTTGAGTTTAAAAAATACATTAGAATATCTATCTGTCACGTACTCCATTAAGATCAAGAAACTGCCAAACGACCGCGATAATTTAAGACTATAGTGATTTCAATTTTTGTTTTATAGTAGGTATGTACGTTACTCGCCCAGGGCGGTAAAACCAAGATCGGCGCAGACCGCAGGTATTTGACGCCCAAGCCGAAGGCAAGGGTGACAAGAAAAGTGTGCGATCTGAGGCTTTCTTTATTACCTACCACCTCTGGTGAGTTCAAAGTTTTCCGTCTGTCTAGGGCATCACTCCTTCTACTATGTCTAGGATGTGGGGTTTTCTTCACGAGTCGCGGGCGATAAATGTTACTTTATGACCCGTGACGTAAACGAGCATTTGTAGTGTAACTTATTGACCTAACATTTATTATCATGCAGCCGACTGATACGTAGGCAATTAACGCTCAGTTGTAGGAGTAGTAAAGAGTAATTGATCCGTTAAATTAGTCAAACACCATTCTCATCCACATACAGACACACACATACCTACTTTGTCATACTCATATGTTTAAAATGGTTCACTAATGTTTTTAATTTAGCCAAAAGTTGTTTGGTCTACAACTTTTGGCTAAATGTTTCATTTGACAAAAGTTTCATTTGACCTAATGCATTTTTTTCTTAAATAAAATGCTTTATAGGATTATTATAAAACAAACCTAACCTAACCTAACCTAATGACTTCTATTTGATGATATTCAAAGAATACCCGAAAATACGACTGTTTTGACGAAAAATGCATTAGGTCAAATGAAACATTTGCCAAATGATACATTTGGCTAAAAGTTGTTTGGTCAAGAGAAAGGGCCCCGTTTAAAATATATAGGTAGGTAGTTATATAATACTAGTTCAAAAGAGATTCTAACAATTATTATTTTGTTTCACATTTTTGTTGTACTTAATTTGATGAGTCTGTGTCCCTTATGTTGTACTAGCTTCTGCCCGCGACTCCGTCCGCGTGGAACTCGTTTATATCGTAGCTCCATACAAACTTTCAGCCCCCACTTCATCCCCTTGGGGGATGATTTCCGGGATAAAAACTATCCTATGTCCTTCCCCAGGACTCATACTATCTCTATACCAAATTTCATCCAAATCGGTTCAGCGGTTTAAGCGTGAAGAGGTAACAGACAGACTGACAGACAGACAAACACACTTTCGCATTTATAATATTAGTATGGATTCTTTCAGTGCCATTTTGCTTCTTAATGGCCTCACTGAAAATCAGCGTCACGTGAGGTCCTTTAAGCGTAATATTCTGGTTAAATTGTATGTAAATAGTTATTTTTGCTTTTATGTACCTACCAAAATCTTTACGCACTTTCTTTATTTCTTTCTTTCTAAACACAATTGATATTTAGTTTAAAATACACGAAAATCATAGTAGAGGTGATATTACATATATCATACTCGTAGGTGCATAATTAAAATGAATTTTACAAATGAATAGTATAGACATACCTACGTTGAATGCGAAATTACATCTGATACACACGCGACACTATATAGGTAGGTAGGTTACGTTAACCTACCTACTTTATACTCAATTGGCAATTACAATTTTAATTAGAGCGGTAGTAGAGCGTTTATATTGCAATTTGCACCACGTCGACGATCAAAACCATATTCCTATAACATCGGTGATAAACTTTTTCCACGGGCCAGGGGAAATCCAATCTTATGTAAATGATAAACAGACTGACAGGAAAAATCTTCTCTCACCAAGTTATGATATGACAATAGACGCATGTTAGAATTAAATGCCTAGAATACAACGTTTTCGGTTTAGTTTAGTTAGGTAGTCCCTTTTATATGGAAATGGGCGCTCTATTCCCAGTATTAGTTCTATTATTGTGTTCTTTTGATTGAACTATTTAGGATTTTTCTTCCCATGTTTACATTAAAAGTCCAACTAAGTAGTTCTAATAATATAACAGATAATATAACTAGTGGGATAGACCATTTGGGCACGTTATTGTAACAAGATTCTGACTGCGGTGGTCACCTTGAGCAATAGTAATATACTTTACGTCACACCTGGCCATAATGTAAGTTTTACCGCACGCTGCGCGTATGGTAAAACTAGCATTGTGGCCAGGTGAAGACGTAAAATTGTGTACTCACCACGGACAGTAAAAAAGAAAGCCCTCTATCGCATATTTACAACCCTCGTCTGCGGCTCGGGTCACAAATACCTGCGATTTCGGGCTTTCTTTCTTTTACAGCCCTTGTTAAGTAATGTGCTATTATTGATTAGAGGATTTATATTTTAATACTACTTAAAATGATATAGATTCAGAATATATTATGAATGCGTACGGCATCAGCGTGCAATATCGGCACCATATTTACGATCATAAAACAATCAGTTGCAATTTTACAGTTGTAATTGAAGGATCTTGACAAATTTAGAACCGCAAATGAATATCAAATAGGCTGCAGATTATCAAAATATTCGTTATTATACCATTTTAGTATTTGGGTGCATCTACCTACTTAAATTGTTGTGACGTACGGTACGTAAATACACTATACGAGAACTCTAGGTATACTTTGAATCAAAATTATTTAATCTTATCATGGCTCAATAAAAAGAAAATCTACTAAATTTAATGTTCCAGAAAATTCTCCAGTTAGATCTGTCAGAGCCAACAGACGAGAAGAACTTGGAGATATGCGTGCGCCAAGTGCTGCAATACAGTGTGAAGACCAACAAGCCTACCTTTCGGAATCAGCTGTTCGGAGCCACTGACCCTTACGGTCTCTCCGCGGCATGGATCACGGAGGCGTTCTGCACAAGCCAGTGAGTTCATCATTCATCATCGTCGTCTTTATCATAATCTTCATTAAAACCATCAACATCATCGTCATCATCGTCAGCAGCAAAGAGTGCCACAATGACCGGCCCTGCGCCACCCGCGGCTCTCGCGACCTTTACCAGGACATCAGTCCACCTTGTGGAGGGGCCTATACCCGTACGCTGCGCCTTCTGGTACGTGGTCGCCACTCGAGAACCTTTCCGCCCCAACGGCCATCGGTTCTACGTGCAATGCGCCCCGCCCCTGCCACTTATGTTTAGCGATTCGGAGGGCTATATCGGTTACCTTGGTTCTGCTGCGGATAGCATACATACGGGCATGCATATTTGAATTACTTTGTGGATGTACGGACTATCGGACTGGATGTATATACTTAAATACTAGAGCAGGGAGCCACAGGGGCAGATATTTAAGGAAATATAAATTCGTTATTACGTTGTGGTATATAAAAACCTATATCTATCTGCCCAGGTGTGGTGCTGCCATTTACTTTGGCTCGAACATATGGTAATAAATGTGGGTAACTGGTGTTAGGTACTTAGGTAGTCCTATTTAACTTGATTTGGAAATACGTTAATAGCCGTTATGTCTGAGTGGTTTGCCTTCCCCTATGGTCGCTAGAACTAGTCTACCTTGCGTTCTAGACGTTCCTTCTTAGTGCTTTGAACTTTTAGTACTGGGTGCATTGAAGTTGTGTTCCGCACTTATCGGTATAAGATCCTGTTATGAAAACTGTCCACACCAATAATATCGTCTAAGAAAATAAATATAGACAATGAATATTATAGGGGATAATAACCTTAAACAAATTGAACTAACCCCATACTAAGCTCATTAAGGCCTGTGTTATGGGTACGTACTATCTAATCGATATTTTTTAATAAAACTCATAAACTAATATTATGCAAGTACCTATCTCACAATGACTGGTCCTGCGCCACCCGCATCCAGCGGACTCCTGCGACCTTTACCAGGTCATCAGTCCACCTTGTGGGGGCCACTCGAGAACCTCCTCTTTTGGGGAGGCCTATGTTCAGCAGTGGACGTATTTTGGGGAGGCCTACGTTCAGCAGTGAACGTATTTTGGCTGATATGACGATGATAATGATGAAGTATCTCACACACATAGGTATTTTTCCATATCGAGATTAGAACCCAGGACCGCCACGTCAGCTTCACCGGCAGGGTGGGTAGTGACTAGACCCTTTGAACGCCAATTACACCGAAAGGTGTGTCATATGTTGTCGTGCCTGCAGCGCCAAGAACGCGTATGTTATGGCGTACGCTCTCAAAGCAACCTTCAGTCTTTAAGATAACGTTTATATAGGTTCTCTTGTAACAATGATGTTGGCGTGACGGTGTCACTTTTGGATGTCTTGATTGGCGGTGAAAAGGTTCAAAGAACTTCGACGCGGCTAATTCATTGATTATCGATCAAAATATGTAGGTAAGTATTACAAACTATACATTCGGTCACAAACGTACATACATTTGATTCATCCGCGAACCCACGAGAACTCAGAGGCTCTAGTATAAGTTTTACCGAAACAAAACGTTACGACCGCGTTTGCGTTTGGCTGTCAAATCCCATACAAATTGAGGGTAAAACGCAAACGCGATCGTAACGTTTTGTTTCGGTAAAACTTATACTAGAGCCTCTGGGCCTGGTTTCACTTTGATTAGTGATTAGTGCGAGTTCATACAGCTTTTCTGCGAGTGCGAGTGCGAATAGCTTTTGTATGGACTCGCACTAATCACTAATCAAAGTGAATACATGCCCTCATGACCTTGCACTTAAAACTCGTAGGTATTTTAGTTAGAGTCAACCTGCATGAACGTCATAGTTCCTATATCTAGATTAATTATTTAGATGCATTTACCAGACATCACTAGGTAGGTGTGATTGTGGTAGTTGATTAGTTGATAACCTAAGACCACTTGGAAATATACAACAAGAGATACTCAATACCGTACGTGTACAACTTAATTAATTGCATAACTACGATTTATGAGTCATTACAATGCATTAAATGCTTAATGAGGCGAGTATGACACCATTAACAACGAGTTCTTGGTTAAACTTTTCTTGATCTTGGGTGTGATCTGAAAAGTTTGTGATGGTTTTACAAATTGCTCGAGTCGTATAAGAACAATAGGCAAGTACTTTGGTGGGGGCAAATAAATTTACGTTCGAAATAATGTTAGGTATAGGTAGTTGAAATTTTCTAAACTAAGCTCATGAGTGGCCATTGTACTGAGCTCATGAATGCCTTTGTTTGTGGTCCGAACAAAGGCTATTCATGACGCGCGCGTACCAAATTTGCAAAAAAAATAGCGCCATATAAAATGTTCTTTGAATAATGAACTATCTTCTTTTACAATAGATTCCAAATTACCATAGCGCCTTGTACCTGGCTCGCTGGGAGCGGGTTTTTGTTATCTTTTAGTCCATTTTGATTGAATAAGACAATAGAGTTCATTATACAATGAACATTTTATGTGGCGCTAATTTTTTTTTGCAAATTTGGTACGCGCGCGTCATGAATAGATTTTGTTCGGACCGCAAACAAAGGCATTCATGAGCTCAGTACAATGGCCATTCATGAGCTTAGTTTAGAAAATTTCAACTTTATCAGTGACGCCCATTTATACCGTATTTTGGAGGCATACATTTTTCTTTAAAACATGCACTGGCTCTCTTCTATAAATTAATTGAAAACATTCTATTCCAAGTCCAACCTGAATTGCAAATAAATAATTTTATTGACGGAAAACCACATTTTTTTACAGGTATACATTCGAAGTGGCCCCCGCCTTCACTCTCATCGAGAACAAAGTCCTCAGCCACGTTCTGAAACTCTTCGGGATCCCGGATGGCGACGGCATCTTCAGCCCAGGCGGTAGTCTCTCTATGCTGTACGGCATCGTCGCTGCTCGCTTCAAAGCCTTCCCTCAAGTGAAAACCAAGGGCATGTGGGGTCTACCGCAAATGGCCTTGTATACTTCTGAAGATGTAAGTGTATTTGTACTCGGGAAGACATATCGACCCGGGCAGTTGAAAATGGTCATCAGATCTAACGCTCTCAATAGCTTAGCATTGTCGAAAGTGCACGTACCTATTTTCTGATGATAGGATTGATCAATAAGAAGTAGGTTCCTAGTAAAACACCCCAAGCGATATATGTCACGTGATTTTGAGCACGTGTCAGGGGACCGATTTTTGACTTTCGAGCGCTCGACTAGTCGACTCTTTCACTCGAAAACTGACAAAAATTATGCAATGTTATTTTGAAATAGCGATAGAAAATTGAAAAACGAGTGGCATTGACCACTCGGATTCAATTATATTGGTAGAAAGTAAGTGCCTGCCATTTTGACACTACAAACGTATTTACTTTTATTTGATTTTCGAGCGCTCGAAAGGAAAAAATCGGTCCCCTGATGCTTATTTAACCGATTAATAACATGTGATCATGGTCACAATCGTTTTTGTAAGTAAATACTGCGCTACTGGTAAATATTACATCGATCGTCTTTCGCATTTGACATGGAATCTGAATTCATGTAAACATATGCCCTTACTGACATATATCGAACCGTATAATTATAATTATTTAATTAAGATTTTTTCTGAATAAGGAACTTACTATAGTTTTGATTTATCTTTTCAGAGCCACTATTCAATAAAGAAAGCAGCGCATTGGCTTGGATTCGGGACCGAGAGCATACGGACCATAAAAGTCAACTCCAAGGGACAGATGATACCAGAAGAGCTGGAAGCGGCCATTCTCAGAGACAAGAAAGCTGGACTACACCCCTTGTTGGTGAATGCTACTGCTGGAACTACGGTGCTTGGATCCATCGACCCCTTGCCGGTGATCGCTGATATATGTAAGAAGTACGCCATTTGGATGCACGTTGATGTAAGAATGCCTCTGTTCTTTTTATTATGTTGCAAATATTTCCATTATGTACGGAAAGCCTAGTGAATTATATGAATTGTATAACATTTTCAGGCATGTTGGGGTGGAAGTTTGATATTATCTCGGAAACACAAAATAAAGCTAAATGGAATTGAAAGGTAAGCGGTAGCTGGTTGTTTATTTCTCAATTACACACCATTAAACTCGTTTTTAGCGCTGACTTTTAAGATCTAAGGTACTTTTCACAATTCATGTTTATGTTGGTACTAGCTTCCGCCCGCGACTTCGTCTGCGTGGACTCGAGATAAAAACGATCCTATATTTTAATCCAGGCTATAAACTATCTTCGTGCAAAATTTCATTCAAATCGGTTCAGCCGTTTAAGCGTGATTGAGTAACAAACATCCAAACATCTAAACTTTCGCATTTATAATATTAGTAGGATTACCTCGTCTTAAATTTTTCTACCCATTATCCTACTTTTTTCTTTGAAAATAATTTCGCAAATCACAAGGTTTCGTTGATTGTGTACACGGCTATTTGATAAATATCTAACAAAAGGTTTTGGAATTTCAGGGCAAACTCACTATCGTGGAACCCGCACAAGATGGCTGGTGCACCGCTTCAGTGCTCTCTGTTCCTGGTTCGCGAGAGGGGGCTCCTACACGAGGCAAACTCGGCCGCCGCGCTGTACCTCTTCCAGCAGGACAAGTTCTACGACGTCAGCTACGATACGGGGGACAAGAGCGTCCAGTGCGGACGAAAGGTGAGCTCTTCATACCGTACGTAACTCGATATCGTAGAACCCGCACAAGATGGCTGGTGCACCGCTTCAGTGCTCTCTGTTCCTGGTTCGGGAGAGGGGGCTCCTCCACGAGGCCAACTCGGCCGCGGCGCTGTACCCCTTCCAGCAGGACAAGTTCTACGACGTCAGCTACGATACGGGGGACAAGAGCGTCCAGTGCGGACGAAAGGTGAGCTCTACATATACGTAACTCGATATTGTAGAACCCGCACAAGATGGCTGGTGCACCGCTTCAGTGCTCTCTGTTCCTGGTTCGCGAGAGGGGACTCCTCCACGAGGCCAAGTCGGCCACGGCGCTGTACCTCTTCCAGCAGGACAAGTTCTACGACGTCAGCTACGATACGGGGGCCACGAGCGTCCATTGCGGACGAAACGTGAGCTCTTCATACCGTACGTAACTTGATATCGTGGAACCCGCACAAAATGGCTGGTGCACCGCTTCAGTGCTCCCTGTTCCTGGTTCGTAAGAGGGGGCTCGTCCACGAGGCCAACTCGGCCGCGGCGCTGTACCTGTTTTAACAGGACAAGTTCTACTACGTCAACTACGATACAAGGGACAAGAGCGTCCAGTGCGGATGAAAAATGAGCTCTTCATACCGTACGTAACTCGATATAGTGGAGCCCGCAGAAGATGCGCCTCGTGCTCGCTGTTCCTGGTTGGCGATAGATAAACGAAATAAATGAATTTTATTCTGCAAGTAGGCCGGAATGGCACTTTTAAAAGTCAAAATTCTACCAGCGTTTCTGAAAAAGAAGACCGCTGTTAAGAAGAAACGCCGAAACAAACTCAACATTCAGTCGTTTTTTGCCTAAAAAGCTTATTACAATGATAGTTCTTAACCTAATTAAAATATGTCAAACTGAATATGAATACAAAGAAAAAATTCATCATAATGCGTTGTTCTACTAGAACACATGTCCGAATAAGTTTTATGAATAATTAAGCTATTTTGGGCTCTGGTTTGGGCCATGCATTTCTGTCAGTTAGATTACTATCTAACTGACAGAAATGCATGGCCCATGGTAGGGGGCTCCTTCACGAAGCCAATTCGGCCGCGGCGGTACGATACGGGGGACAAGAGCGTCTGGTGCGGACGAAAGGTAAAAATCAAATTAATGACGCTTGTTTTGGTCTAACTTTGCTTTTATATCGCACCTGCCTGAGGGCCTATATTTAACTAAACGTATGGATAAATCACATTTGCATTTGTTGCTACGCGATTGTCTTGGCATGCGTAGAAGCAACAAGTGCTCGCGCTAATAGACTTATTCCGGATTGGACCAAACAGGTACAGTGGAATATCTTGGAACTCTATTCTTCTTTGGTTGAATAGACATTGGTTGTTTCAAACCATCGGTAACCATTTGTATGGGAAGTTTGACAGTCTTCTAAGGAATGACAGCTGTCCGCGCGATATTTAACGTTTACCGTACCGTAAAGTGTGCAGAACTCATAATGTGGCATTGTATCGAATAGCAATTGTCATATACTTACTCAAGTGCCTGTACATAATTTATTTGCAAATTCACAGATCGACGCGTTTAAGCTATGGGTGATGTGGAAGGCGCGCGGCGACGCCGGCTTGAACCGCCTCGCCGATCATACTCTGCAGATGGCGCAGTTCTGCGCGGACACAGTGGCGACCCGGCCCGGCTTCAGACTGGTGGTGGACCAGTTGCAGTGCCCTAATGTGTGCTTCTGGTATATCCCGGAGCGATACAGGGCAGACAAGGAGGATGACAAGTGGTGGGAGAGGATGCACAAGGTATGCAAGTGTTTTTTTGCAATGTACGTATGACAATTTATGCATCAGATCATGTGCATCAACGCGCTCCGCGCATCAGCACCTGAATGTGATGTTTTTGCCAGTAGCTTGGTCAGTGTATGCGACGAGTGTACGAAGTCCTGCGAGGCGATGGATAAACGGCAGTCATCTGTTGCTAGTTAGGTATTTTTCTGTTTTTCTGTTTATTGTTTTATAGGTCCAATATAATTAGTCTGTTTTTATTATACTGAAATATAATTTTGAATTGTTAGTCTTAGTTTTGTGACGCATTGGTTTTTTAACTGTCATGTCATGTAAACGTTTCTATCAATAAATAAATAAATTTGGTTGAGTAAACGTTTGCAAACGTATGTCGTTACTATAAAGTTGTAAATAGGGTACATATTTTTATAGCTGACCGTACAGTCTACAAAAAAATTATTTCGGTAGGTACCTATTACCTATTAATTTTTCTTCACTTTTTATTTAATAATGCAATGAGGTCAAATTGGATACCTAACATTATATCTGTTTGTAGTCGAGTGCACCAACGGTATAAATGGAAGTCACTTGATACCTAACATTATTTTTAACGTGTTTATTTATTTGCCCACACCAAAGTACTTACCTTCCGTTCTTATTCAACTGGAGCATTTGTTTAACCCATCACAAACTTTTCAGATCACACCCAAGATCAAGGAGAGTTTAACCAAGAACTCGCTGTTAATGGTGTCATACTCGCCTCTCCGAGAACACAAGAACTTCTTCCGCCTGGCCCTGACCTTCCACCCCGTGCTTACTGCGGCCGAGATCCTTAGCATGTTGACGGATATAGAGCAAGCGGGAGAGGGAATTATACTAGATTGTTAAGAGTCCGCAGTAAGCTCGATTCTCCATACAAACGTAGTTACGCTCTCATTTTAAAACTACGTGTTGGGTTGTAACGAAACTTTGCATGTACAGTCGAGTTCTCCAATATCTACACAGACAACCTTTCAAAAATATCTATAGGTACAGAGACTTTATTGTTACTGACATAAGACACATGTATAGATACTTTTGAAAGGTTGTCTGTATAGATATTGGAGAACTCGACTGTACAATGACATGAGGTATATCCAGGTCTGTAATTAGTTTAGGTAGCTTCAGATACCATAGTAAAAAAAATACAGCGAATTCAAGTTTTTCATACAAAACTTATTTTGCTGTATTTCGTTTGTTTTATAAATTAGAACCATATAAACTAATTACATACATAGATATAATACCTCATTTCATTGTATGTGCAAAGTTTCGTCACAATCCAACACGTAGTTTTAAAATGAGAACGAAACTCCTTTTGTATGGGAAGGTGAAATTCAGCCGCGCTTACTGCGGTCTCTTAACTGAGCCATGGCCAAGGATTTTGGGGCGTTCGGAACATCGTGCCTCACTGCGAGTCGGCCATGCGCGAGATCCGCCCGCAAATATATTATTCGGCCGCTACACAGGGGCGTATTTACCCTAGGGGCCCTAGGGCCATCCGGGCCATGGCCCGGGCCGCTAATCCGCCAGGGGCGGCATAGCCACCGCTGACCGATTGCATTTTCTTTGGTTTTGGCGCCATTCATTGACTTTTGGCTCGGCGAAACGTATTGGCCCGGGGCGCCGAATTTTTAAAATACGCCCCTGGCTACAGGTTTGGGGATAGGATAAGATATAAGATAGCTGTCAGTTCGTATCCATTTTAACGGTAGTGAATGACAAAACTATGCCTTCTGCTCCCATTACGATCGCGGGTCAGCAAACTGATTTTGTCTTTTGATACGAACACCGGTTAGTTGTAGTTATTATTTAAATATATAGTAAGTATACGTTAGCGTAATGTAGGATTACTTCATTCATAGATAGATAGATCATTTATTGATTAAAATAGACTTTTATTTATAGTATTATATTTGATGATAAAATGTATATGTAAGAAAATACATTTAAACAAAAAGTTTACACTCCTTTTTTAGACAGTTGTGTAAAAAGAGACTAGGAGATCTCACCTTTATATTGGGTTTAGTGTATGAAAGTATTTGTACCTATAGGTACTACTCGTAGTGCTAAGAATTGGATTAAGTATATAGACATCATGTTTTAGTTTTTATAATTATTTATGTAGGTACCCATCAGTTTATATAAGTCAAAATAAAATGTATTAGCTAATAAGGTACGTATTTATTATTTTGTGCAATACCTACCTTCCATATATATAAGTATATATACTTAGATAAAAAGTTAACCAAAACGCAACTTACTTACGCTCCCAGCATGTTTATTTATGATTACGCCAATTCTTAACTAAGAGCAACACACAATGATGATTTCTTTCCTGACCCCGTATCATGGTCGGCCTTATCACGCGATAAGTGACAAGATAGAGCATCCGTCTCGTTCTATTGAACGGTGTCAGCCAGTGACGGACGCTCTATCTTGTCACTTATCATGTGATAAGGCCGTCCATGCCTGTTATTGAAGTTTAGCATTCCAAAACGACAAGTGCAATTTCTCAAGACAGCACTAAAGATACTTTTATTATTTAACGCATATTCGTCAAGCAAGAGGGCTAAGTAGATGTTATTTCCTAAAAAACTTCCCTAAACACCGGACCCTGGATACCGCGAGTCGAGATACTGCTTAGAACTGCGCGTTGTCGACGACCCAGCGCAAGTACTTGTCGACGCGCGCGTAGACGCCGGGGTGCGCGGGCTCGCCGCAGCGGATGCCCCACGAGACCACGCCGATCACCGCCCAACGCCCGCTGGACAGCTGATACATCAGCGGACCGCCGCTGTCACCCTGTAAAAAAAAGGCCAAGTGCGAGTCGGACTCGCGCACGAAGGGTTCCGTACCATTATCTATAAAAACGGCAAAAAAAAACACGTTTGTTGTATGGGAGCCCCCTTAAAAAATATTTTAATCTGTTTTTTAGTATTTGTTGTTATCTCTGAAAATTTCAACTGTCTAACTATCACGGTTCATGAGATGACAGACGGACAGACAGACAGACGGACGGACAGCGGAGTCTTAGTAACAGGGTTCCGTTTTTACCCTTTGGATAGGGAACCCTGAAAAAAATCTTTTTCTATTTCGGCTGTATGTAATGCTAAATATATTTTGGCTTCGTCTTTATTCAATAGGCGTAAATTACATACCACTTAGGCCAGTCTCCTTGCCCATAACATGGAAAATAACGCTGGACTGGAAGGGCCGGAAAGCTCATTAATTTAGGTTATTCCTATAACCTAATTAACATATTATTACAGACTGACATACGAGTAAGTTCTACTGCGAAATGTTATCAGTAGGTACTATCGACAACACAGCTAACTGACCATCGGTGCACCTTAAGTGCATTGTAATAAGGTTCTATATAAACACAGGGTGGTCAGTTAATAGTGTTGTCGTTTGTACCACTGACATGTTTCAAATTTTCATAACTGTACACACAAACCTCGAATGAATCGGACCGGCGTTAGTTATAACACTGATAACGCTTCGCAGTTAGGTAAAGTTAATAGTACCTCATTATATATGCCAAAAACTTGCCAAAGTGCAGTCTATATAAAAAGCGCTGGAAAAGAAGTAATGCATCGACGAAGTCGCATATGGGTAAGTTATCCAGTGAATGAACGCTTAAGGAATTTTTCGAATTGAAAATTGTTTAATGTAAGATAGCTATACCATGGAGCTAGCTAGCTATACCAGCTATACTTAATATCGGAAATTACTAATTTCATAGCTCAAACAAGTAAGTATGCTAGTTTGCTTAAATTACTTTGCTTTTGTGATAGTTTTCCATAATTTTAAGTTAGGTAGGTGTATGAAATTTTAGGTAGAACAATGGGAAATCACCAGTGAATGAACACGGTGTTCTAGTAAATGAACAACTAAAACCAGTGAATGAACTACTGTTATAGTTATGGTTTATTGTTTTCAATTGCTGTTTAGCGAGTTTTATACCAACACAGGGAATAGTAGTTAATGGGATACTTTTCCTAAAACAATTAAAAAACGGTAACAATTGTTCGTTCATTAACTGATTCTAAAAAACATAGTAAAACCAATAAATGAACTAAGTAATTATCGGTCGATGTTAATTTACAGGAAATCTATAAAACAGTGAATGTTTATGTTCGAAAATAATGTTTGTTCGAACACTGGGCTAACTATAGACACACCATTGGTGGTTATGTTAATAAAAAAATATCTTATTACAATCACTAGAACATAAGATATTGTGAGAACATTAAAACAGGCCTTACCAGTTCGTTCACGGGATTTAGGCGGTTTTGAATTCTAGTTCGAACACCGACTAAAAACGAGAATCTAAACTTGAATAACTTAAAACGATGTTTTATTAACACAATTTCGCTCTTATGATTTCTAAAAACCACACACCACAAGTCTCAGGTTTATAAAACTAGTACCTACAATGGCACATCAAATAAAAGGTGACACACTTGCCCCCTTATTTACCATTTGCGACCGAGTAGTCGCAGTAGTAGCAGCTGAGTAGCAGTGAATGCTTCTAACCAAAAAAAAGACACGAGACTAGATATATCATCATCAATGGCCTTTAAGTCTATTACCTACAGACCATACAAGAAGTGTCAAGAAGAGAGACAACATCTCTCATGGCTGTGTAAACCAATGCGGGAGGGCATATGAATGAATGCTAGAAATGTGCAGAACTCTTAATTTATACAAATAATCAGTGTTTTGTTCATTCACTGGAGAACTTACCCTACACATAGATTTATACTCGAACAAGTTCTAGAGAAATACTAGTTACTCCATACTCCATGGCATAACTATATCATGAGAATCATGACATATTAAACTCTTTCCGGGGGCGACGACAACTGCCACCCAAGGAGCAAGGAAGAGGAGGGTAGATTTTATCATTTCACGTCGTGGTATAAGTAGTCGGTCAGGTATTCCAGTGCCACTGGTAAAGTTTTAGGGCGTCAGGTTACCTGACAAGCATCCTTCCCGCCTTCAAAGCCGCCGGCGCAGATGTTCTCCTCGAATATGGAGTCAGAGAAGGAGGTCACGCAGCGCGAGTGCTCCCAGATCGGCACTGCCACCTCCATCAGCACCGCGCTGTGTGGCCCACCGTAGGACTGAGTTCCCCAACCTGGTGCAATTAATACAGAATATACAGATGAGGGTGATTTTTGAAGAGACGTTACACAGTTAGCTATTTGTGAGCTAATTTGTCTTTCCTGTCTGCGACAATTAAGGGCCAAAACCTCGGGGGCAGCTCCAGTGTCTTTACTTTTCGGGAATAAAAGATATATATGTATATTTTTTGTATGAATAAGGAATAACCCGCTTTGTAAAGCTCATGACTCACAGCATGACGGCGACGATCAGTCTAAAAGAGTTTAACGAAAAAGAAAAAGAAGATAATAAGGCGATTGACTGTATTGGAGGATAGCAAACTGTGATCGAGGACAAACATTTACGAGGCATGAAACGTCCAAATAGCCACATCTCCGCTAAAGTTCGCCAGCAATCTTCAATACCAACAAAAGAATAATAAGTGTGTGCGAATTAGCCATGCCCACCTATCATGTAGGTAGTCTTACCAATAATGACAGCTGTCTGATTAACAGCTGACAGCCCCACCGGGGGTA
Organism: Epinotia bilunana; assembly: GCA_947049275.1. Lineage (NCBI taxonomy): Eukaryota > Metazoa > Arthropoda > Insecta > Lepidoptera > Tortricidae > Epinotia > Epinotia bilunana. The sequence continues at coordinate 7,666,647 of OX346253.1, forward strand.
GGCAGATGGGCCACACGTAGGTGTTGAACACGGCGGGTCGGTGCAGTTTCAGGATGGCGATGTCGTTGTGGTAGTTCGTGTGGTCGAAGTCCTCGTGTTGCCGGATCTCGACCACGCGGAAGTTGTACGAGCGCGAGTCGTTGTTGCGATGGAAGTCGTATTCGCCGAGACGGACGTACAGCTCATCGGCCTTCCATCTAGAATGATAGTTTATGATCATAGCGAGTCACATGATTTAGAGTAAAGAAAGGGAAGTGTTTAGAACAATTTCCCGATTTTTGGATCGATCGAGATTATTGACATGTGTGACATGATTTGATTCACATAATGGACCTGAGGAAGAACTGAGTGGACTGAGTAGCATCTATCTAAAATCGGTAGGTGCCGATGATAGAATCTATAAAAACCTGCTCAGTGAGGGACGTATGATGGTTGCCGTTTTATAATTTATCCGTAACTCTTGCACTCGCATATTTGTCAGAATGTTACGAGTGTTTTATCCACGGCGATAAATGATAAACTGGCAACATGTGCTGATTCTCTACATCCCAGTGTGAAGTCGTCATTGCGAAATGAAAACCTGACTATTTTACCTATATCAATTTCATGAGTGCCTGGTACGTAGTTTACATTGCAGTTATGGACACCATCCACGGCCACCCGCGGGGGTTCGCAGGCCGCGAGCCCACCATGCGGCCGGCCGACCAACAACTGAAGCCATATCCATCCATATCTTTGTTATGAGTGCCTGGTACCTTCTAGTACAGTGCGCAGCGGTGAGTACGTGACGGTCAGTTATGAGTACCCCCCCGCAATACTGCTCGAAGCCCTCGGGGGTGATTGAAGCCATCCACGGCCACTCGCGCGGGTTCGCAGGCCGCGCGCCCACCATGCGGCCGGCTGACCGAGTACTGAGTCCACATCCTGCATAATCACATAGCTAGTTTAGTCGACTACCTGGAGATTCACTTGCGGACTCGTCACAAAGTTTTCGATAAGCACTTTCGTTAAAACGCTTCATATTGTCAACATTATGGTAGAAGTGAAGTTGTGTACCTACCTATAATAAGTATGATATTTAGAGTTTTTATGGTATCAATTAAGAGTTCCCAGTACGGTCGACTGTCGTCTCCTTAAAAATTGTAATTTGATTCTCATTTTAAACCGACATACTGGAATAACTTTTTGTGCGCAACAGGATCCGCCGTATCTAGGTCGAAAACTGGTTTCTGTGGCTATAAATTAAAATAGAAAAAAATACAGTGAGTAGAACGTTTTTCATACAGTCTCTAATCTCTTCATTTATTTTATTTTATTCGTGTTGTGTGTTGTGCACTCAAAGTTGTTTTAAAATGAGAAGAAAGGAGTCAAGCGTCTTGGTGTGAGGTGACCCTTAATGCCGTATTAATAAACCATCGGACTTAAAACGTACAACAAAAATAAAACAGAAGAGCCATATTTAATAGCAATTTATTTTCTTCAATTCATTTAAAATAGGATTGTAAGCATGTGCAGCAATGTTGCTGTAAGACGAATTTTATACAAAGTCTACGGACCTCGGTTTTCGGCCTTCGTGATCTTAAGAACGGCGTCATTGGCTTCCCCCAGCGGGGCCGACGCGGGCAGGTCACCGGCCAGGCCCTCCACTTGGTCCTGGTTGAGAGTATCCGGACAGCATACCCCGATGGACCTGAGAATATACATGAAAATTCTATAAACACTAAGATTTTCTACGGATTACGCCCCGTTGGATTGACTACAATGATAATTTGCGGAAATATGTACCTACCTACAGGAAATTGAAACACGTGTACCTTTTACGCTCTTGCCACTATGCTATGATAAAAAAAAACCATCTAAGTGAAAGAAAGGTATCTAATCGTACGTGTTTTAGTTTCCTTTACCGTCGCACCGACGATAGTTAACCGACCATTCGTAAAACCTTATTGAAAAGAAAATTCTTTAAGAATCACCCCCTTGAATTTAAACTTGCGTGAGACATGTTGAAATAATACTGTTAATACTACTGTAACTGTTAATACACGTATTAAATGTCACTACGGGCGTGACATTTAATACGTGAGTTGAACCGTGTAATTATTAGCATTAATTACCCCCTTATTCATAAATCTTAACAAACCATTTGTTGACTAAAATGTGTTTTTACCCTTTAAAGACAAACTAATTTGAACGGCATTTTCTGCTAAAATTTCTATGAATAAGCCACTGGTCAATGTATGGTGTCAGAATAAAAGTGCTAGCTCCATTCAAATTAGACTACTGTGTTTAAGCCAACAATGATCAACTTTAAGGACAAGGGAAGTAGGAAGATTATCTCGCATATGCGTTAATAAATTAGTATTAGTAGGTACCAATCTATCGTTGCAGAATTAAGTGGGCGTCTGGGAGAAACTTATTAAAAAAAAACTAACAGTAGGATATGGGTAACCGGGTCAGAATTTCTGATAACAGTGTCTTCGGCATGCCATATGTATATCTTAAATGTCATGAAAATTTAACAAAAGCGATATCTTAGTGATATCCCCAGCTGTCAATTAAGACAAATAGATTCGTGGCCCTTATCGTAACAAGGCTCTCTTTCAAGTGACTCGACTTGACCATAACCTCCGAATGTTTATGCAAGTTTGTTAATCTACAAAAGTTTCCCATAAATACCCGGCTTTACTTGTGGTTACAAACTAGCTACAATATATTTGCTACAGTGCTGAGAGGAACAGTTTATTAGCATGGGGTAAGAGAAAGTCCGCAGACTAGAGTGCTTCGTCCCCAGTTTCCCCACAACAGCATCCACGGAGAGGTCACAATTTTATTTGAGGCCTGTATCAATATTATAGAACTGATTGGTGACTTCATAACATGAGAACGAGCGTGTGAAACACATTCACACGTTTGTGATGGGAAAGTTATGAACTAATTTGAAGTGTAATGATACTCGTACTTTAATCTTAGCATTGACATCGTGATCTTAACTTAAATAAAGGCTCATTTTCACTAGTCGTCAGAGCCCGCATCCCGCATGCGGGGAGCTCATATATCTTGTTTCCCCTTTAACGGAAACGAGGACAGCACGGGCTCCCCGCGTCGCATACAGATATAATATAACGGCTTACTTTCCTTGGTCGTTGGGTATTCTAGTTTATAATATACGGTTAAAGGATGCTTACGAGATCGACCGACACCAAACAGTCAATATCATAAATAAACGGTTCGTCACAAAATTAACAAATTAGACGCGAGTTAAATATGTATTTTTAACTCGAGTCTAAGTTGTAACTTGAGTTAGGCTTCACTGTACATTTAAAAAGAGTTGTTACAGTTACGTTACAGCTCGACTCCCGTATGCGAGGAGCTCGTAGTATCGTTTGATCCCCTTCAACAAAAACGAGCACAGCTCGAGCGATCTGGTCGTAAGACCAGTGAAAAACAGTCTTTGTTTATAGACGTAGGTTTTGATTTGATCCATCAACTACGTTGATTATTAATTTTGTATGAAGCGGTAACACTGCTAGCTAACAAAATTTATAAATTACTCGGAGCCGAATTTGAACCGGCGCGGCAATATACCTAATCAACGTCAAATTGTTCCGATAGCTTAGTTGATTCGTATGTTTTACTCAGTCACATTCCTAGGCCTGCCAGCGACCTAGTTTAAATGCGCATTATCACCTAAACACCGGAAAAGGGCAATACTCTCCTCTCACGTTTACGGCTCATTGGGGTCAAATATCTATTAGCACGAGGGGGTCTAACCATGGCAAGGTGCCAGTTAAGACGTTGGCCACGACCATGACTGTTTTAACTTTGATTTACGTGTAACCGTTAGTAAGTTTGACCTAAATATAACTGCTTACTTTAACCTTACACTTAGTGGAAGTCTGGTTATTATGCATCACTAATCAGTTAAATTAAATTAAACCAGGCCAAGACTGAAACAAATAATAGATTCGGCTGTTGTAAATATGTTTTCTAATAGTATTTAAGAACGAAAAAAAAAATGGGTTTAGACGACGCGGGAAGCCGCTTAATAAAAAGCGAGCGTTTATGTATACAGGCGTGAGTGTTTTCATAGTCGCGTATTCAAGTCGCCTGTCTATTAACGCGAACTAAGCGACTAATGTTGAATATGCAGATGCCTCGATGTTAACTCATCGGCGTGTCGTATACAAAGAGGTGAGGTTTGTCTATAGTCTTGTTAATCTGTCTCTTGCAGTACCTTTGCAAGTTTATTTTTGGCCTAATAGTCGACAGGTAGAGAATCATCATCATCATCGTCATATCAGCCGAAAGACGTCCACTGCTGGACTTAGGCCTCCCCCAAAGAGTGCCACAATGACCGGTCCTGCGCCACCCGCGTCCAGCAGAGGCATTGAACATGGTAGAGAATGCGTCTACTTACTTAATAGTGCACAATTTGTACGTATCTGTTTTGTGCAATAAATAGTATAATACAGGCAGCGTTATATAAATATACCTATCGTAATACATCCTTACTCCCACAGTAATTATACGTCTATTACGATTTTGGGAAAACGTAGTACAGGTCCGTCTGGCACGGCCGCTCAGCGATCACTGTCACATTGCGAAAGAGTGACGGAGAAAGACATTGCAGGCCGTTAGTCGATATTATTACGATTTATTTATACGATTGAATTTTTAAATTATAAAAAAAAATCCTCAAATGCTTGAAATTCGGAAGCTGTCAAATTACTAGTTTAGTTATGATTGATTTTGTTCCTTTATTTGTTTCATAGTTTCAAGTAGTAAAAAAGCAAGTAAAGTTGGAGTAAACATTCGAATTTGAGGTTACTTTGCGAATTAATTGTATCGAGCGAAGTGTTATGAATCGTGTATCGAAAGCTGTGTTATAAAAGATAATATAATCAAGAATGATATATATTTTTCCCACGTCTACAAATATCAACGTTTCGTAGATAAATTGGATAATTCTTGGGGTATTTTTGCATATCTGGCTCAGTGAGTTGGCTACTTTGGCTGCTACTGGCTATGCTACAACTGCTTTAAGATGCTGACTGTACACCCCTGTCACGACCGTACCACAGATAACAACAGGGCGCAGTGCCGTATGGAAACAGCACAGTGGTTGACTCACGAGCGTTTGATGATGCAGAGATAGTCCATGAAGACTGTGAAGTCCCTCTTGAACTCCTCCATCACGCAATGGTGCAGATGCCGGCAGTGGCCGCCCTTGCCGCCCGGCAGCGCGCAGGCTTGGTACGGGACGTTCGGCTGGTGAACTCGTTATGGTTAATAAACTCGTTATAAACGACTACCTACTTACTATCATACATAAGAGTGTAATATGCCTGCTGACTACTACATTGCTATCAATTTGATTAACATTCTGATGACTTCATCATATACAATAGGAAATAGGCGTCCTTTCATAGATGACAGATAACGGGGTTCCCGTGCTATACTGATTCCCATAATGCTGCTCTTTATTACACTCCAGATTCTGTCTACTTAATAGACTAAAAATGTGTTGTATAGAGCAAAATTGGAATCCCTCTTACAAGGACTGCTACTTATGTATCCGGAATCCAGGATTCCAACTTTCTTAAACACAATTTTTGACCTCCATGGTAAAATTTGAACTTTCTTTTAATACTGACCGCTATATTTTTTTTTCTTGAGTACGCTAGTCTTTTGTTTTTGGCGGGTTTAAAATGTTATCTCGTTGCAAGAATGGAACTTTGTCGTGAAAATATTGCGATTTTCGGCGTGGCTTAACGCAACAACAATGCATAGATCAATTAACTTTGACTTTTGGTGATGAAGCTCCATCAAAAACTACTGTGTATCACTGGTTTAGTGAGTTCAATCGTGGACGTAGTATGCTTACGGACGAAGTTAAGGAAGGTCGCCCGAAATCGGCCGTTGTACCACAAAATATTGAAGCAGTGCGGAAACTTATAATGCATGACCGTCATGTTACGTATCGCGATATAGAGGCAATTCTGGGGATATCTATGACGAACATTAATAAGAAATTACATGAACATTTAGCTGTAAAAAAAATTTGTTCGCGTTGGATACCGCACAATTTAACTAAGGATCAAAAAGAGGCTCGCGTCGAATGGTGCAAAAAATGTTGAAAAAATATAACCGTGGTGACTCAAAAGCTGTTTATAATATCTACACAGGTGACGAATCTTGGATATATGCGTATGATCCCGAAACTAAACAGCAATCAACAGTGTGGGTGTTTCAAAATGAGCCGAACCCTACGAAAGTTACTCGTGCAAAAAGCACCTTGAAGCAAATGGTCGCCTGCTTTTTTGGTATGAATGGCCATGTGGCTACAGTGCCACTAGAAAATCGTAAAACGGTTAATTCGGAGTGGTACATGACCATTTATTTGCCAGAAGTGTTTGAAGAAATACGTTAAGACAACGAGCGACGCAGAATCATTCTTCACCATGACAACGCCAGCTGTCATACATCACGCGAAACAACTCGATTTTTGGAAGGTCAAAATATAGAATTAACGGGTCACCCACCGTACAGCCCTGATTTGGCACCCAATGATTTTCGACCCGTGAAGATGCGGTCGACGCGTTCAATCAACACGTTTTGGAGATACCTCAATCAGAGTGGCAAAAGTGCTTTAAAAATTGGTTTACACGTATGCAAAAGTGCATCGATTATCACGGACAATATTTTGAAAAACAATAAAACTATATTTATTAATAAACGTTTGATTATTTTTTCTATTCCGGATACATAAGTAGCAGCCCTCGTATACCAAGAAATACTGTAGGAATAATACAGCTCAATTGAGTTCCTTAAGTCATTATTTTTGGAAAACAGGTTGAGTTTAATGGCCGCTCCACACAATGGGCCATCCTGACCCATCATACAGGACGCAACTATGCGTTAAAGGGAGTAAGACATATTTATGTCTCGTTCTACCGCATAGCCGCGTCCTGTATGATGGGGAGCGGCCATAAGGATGTACTTACCAAATCATAATCTGTGTTAAATCATGAAATATGTAACGCCTGATACTGAGAAATACAAGCTACGCCAAGTACGTTTCATGTAGACATAACAGACATATTTGCATTGTAATACTAGCCTGATTCTCATTGAGCTCCACAAAACGCTTGTGGCGACCGCTGCCAATGTGCATCCCACCGGCGGAGAACACATCTTCCCATGCCTCGCTCTCGAAAAACGCTGCAAAAACACACGATCGTTAATCGCTCATGGTTCCTTTCATAGGTTCTAGGAATGTAGCTTTCCACAGTGCGTACATTCACATCTAGATAACAATACTGGAGAGTGTGCCAAATATTTACATATAAGATGTATGGTAGGTAACACTTAATATAGTGCAAAACAAACGTAGACCTCGTATTCCAATACATGCGTGGTGTTTGTTACACGTCTCTCCGAGCTGTACGAAGACGCGCACACTTGTAAATTAACGCTGCTATACATATAAGTACAAATAATTTATGACATTTAATTTTGTAGGAATCGTACTGCACCATGTCACGTGTGTCCAGAAATGCGGCTTTAGAAAAAAAGCTAATTATTCGCTCAAGTTATACTTTTACGATATTACAAAATGAAGTTAAAACAATACAGCAGACGGTTGAATTTTAAATCAACACATTAGTAATATGTTCGTGCTTTGGTTGTTAATTTGACTTCCTCCGAACGTCTAGAATAGGCAATTTATAAAAGTGACTTATCGTTGAGCACTTATAGTTTTTGATTCACAACACACCTCTACAGAATATAAATTAGACAATAAAGCTAGAAATACGGATTAAGAAGCATTATACAAAAATGATTTTAGACGTATATACCTAATGTAAAATCGGCTTTATATTTCATCAATTTTAAAGATTTAAATTTACTTATGAGTGTGAGAGATTGAGTTGCATCGCAGTTGGCAAACACTTATTGCCAACCAGTTTAAGTTGCGTTGCCGTCGCCCCATGTGAGAAAGGCCTAAGAAAGACAGACAAGTACGGAAACCTACACTGCGCGTGGCCCGACACGCACTTGGGCGATTTTTTTAAGTAACTGTTAATAATAAGAGGTCGTTGCCACTCGAAAAACTAAATTCTGGTAGGTAAACTATTTCATTGGTTTCTACGTAAATGTATATAATGGTACCAGATTAGTATATGATACTTATATATACTATATAAGTATCATAACCTAAGCTGCATACCGCATTTAAATATGAACACCAACTTACATTTGTAGTCATTTCCCTGGGCACCAATCACAGACAAACCAAGCAGTAAGAACAACAACATGGTTACAGCTCGCGCTGGCTTCTCGACCAGCACTAATTATTTGCGAGACATTTAGGACACGCCGGATGCTGTCCCGATATCACACTCAGTAATCCACAGGATGCAGTGATAACAGCGAAAAATTACACACAAATTGTTAATTTTTGTTATTGCCCTTATAAGCCTGGGCATAGTTATGAAAAGAAAACCGGTCGAAAGTGCGAGTGTTCCGTACGAGCTTGTATGTATTTAAAAGTATTGATAAGCTTTTTCGCTTAGAAAGTTAACTTCCAAGATAAACGCGGGTTTTTTTTTGTTTTTAACACTATTCGCCATAAATAGAATACTATCATAAACAACAATAATAATCTGTTTTAGCTGGTGGTAATGAAGACCTTTCATACAATACCTCCCATCCCATGGTACATCGCCTCAATAAAAAAAAAAAAACCAACCATTCCTCGTTCGAGTAGGTAGGTAGGTCATCTGTCCAACATTGAAACTTTGGTGCACAGTGAAACACGTCAATATATCCGAAAACTGATGTTGCTAGATAGTTCTGTATAGCTCATAAGGACATACTGAGGAAACCCTCTTCCACGCTCTGTTTGTAGACGCCACGCGTGGACGAAAAAGTCACCACTAAAACTTCTACATTTTCCACAAAACAGTAAATAATAATAATATATATTTGGTGATTTTATTGACACATTATAGAATTTGATTTCGTATTATTTAGTGTCTGATTGCCTTCTGTAAATCCCAAAGCGTCTATTGGAGCTGTATGTTGATATAAATGGGTCACTTATTTGTGCAATTTTTCATTGAGAATAAAAAAAAGCCGGCCAAGTGCGAGTCGGACTCGCGCACAAAGTGTTCTGTACCATTATCCGTTGAATGAAAGGTGAAATGCGGTTTACGATTTATGACGTGTTAAAAAAAACTACTTACTAGATCTCGTTCAAACCAATTTTCGGTGGAAGTTTGTATGGTATGTACATCATATACTTATTAATAAGTATGTGGGGAACCCCCAGACTTTATTGTTTTTTTTTCTATTTTTGTGTGAATACCTTAATGCGGTTCCACCCTCGAGGACTTTTAGTATGTTCATCTGGACACGACAAGGTATAACTGTACCAATTTAGAAAACTACACGAATTATTTCCCCTGATTTTATTAATTTTCTTATGGTATATATGGACGCATTGAAACAAAGCTCATTTTTATAATAAATTATTTTTGTTAGGTAACTGTTAGAGTAGTTTTTTTTTAATATGCCGTGATTACTAATTAAATTACTCTCGGTGCAAAATATCAGACTCTTAACTATAAAAACGTCGGAGCTAGGAGCTGCTTTAAAATTTTGGTAAATATTTCACTGATGGACAAGTTACTTACCCCTATTTTTTTTTTATTACATTACATGTAATTTACTTACATGACTAAAAATAGGGGACCTTACGGTCAGTGTGGTTAAGTCCGTCTGTGGGGTATTTCCGTACGACGGTGTTTGCGGCAATTCAAACTACAATACGCACTCGCCTTCTCATTCGATAAAGCAGCGACCGTACCTATTTGCTACCAATAGTCAAAAACAGATGGCGCTCTGTAGGCAGCACATGGAATACAATGGCTTTGAAAGTTTAGTTATAGTTAGTTGCGCTCCAAAATTAATATGCGAGCTCGGTGCGTTGCTCCTTTTATTTAAAGTGCGATTAGAAAATGCGGATTACGGTTTAGTAATTATGTTTATTATATTGTTCGTTATGCATGCTTATTGGTGGTTTGATCCATTTTAATCTTAAATTGAATTCTCTAAGGTTTACTTTCGATTAAAAGTATAATTTAATAACATTTGGTCAATTGACGTATAGATTTGTAATACGCCCCGGTACAATAAATGTAACTACTTGGAAAAGCCCCAAACTCTACCGAAATTCCATCTACTGTCAATTTTTTGAAAAAAAAAATCGTATGTATAGAACCTGAAGTATTACTATAGCTATTTAACACAAATAACCTCATAAAGTTAACTAAGTAAATGCTTAACCTATTATAAGCACCAAGTTTACTAGTTTATATGTATTTTAACATTAGTTATGACCAACCAAATTGAACTTATCAAAAAATACGACGGTATTGCATTCCAGACATTTCCCTTTACTTTTTCTATATTATACGACCTTGTTTCATGCCTTTCATGATTCTAAACGGACATAATAAATCATAGACGTCTCATTTTTTCACAGCTTCATCCAAAGGATTGCAAACGTGAGTATTTGATTTAATTTGAACTTGATATCTGTGGAGATAGCGTTCCTGAGAAAAAGGGGTCTCATCAGACCACGGAACTTCAGTCACACTGACAGAAAGACAGACATACAGACGGACAACGAAGTGATCCTGTAGTTAAGGGTTATATTTTTCCCGTCTCTTTTCCTGTTGGACAAGCATCTTTACTTTCTTAGTAATATACATACTGGAACAACATTATAATAAAGTTTATGATAAGATCTCAGTATTATAATAAGATCTAGCTTAGTTTTATTTTCGAGATTATTCGTTTTTGCCGTATTTTCTCCCAAAAGGCTGGCTTACTCTTCGACGACGACCAATGGTTAATCTTCTTTGTTGATGGTTGCGAGTTCGAACCCCAGCGATGAGAAGGTTTTTTGTTTTCTTTTTATCACTTTATTTTGTTATTTTTTTTGGTAAACGATCAGTTATTGGTTTTTGTTTCATTTTGTATAGAAAAAAAAACAGTCGACCCTGGAGTGTTTGCAAATCCTACTAATATTATGAATGCTAAAATTTGGACCTCAATTACGCAAAAACGGCTAAACGGATTAATATGAATTTTGGTATACATATAGTGTATAACCTGGATTAACATACGAGTATATAATATTTTTTATTCCGGGAATCATATTCTAAGGGGGCGAAATAGGGGGCGAAAGTTTGTAAGGAGCTACGATATTAAACGAGTTCCACGCGGACGAAGTCGCGGGCAGAAGCTATCATATATAATCGTCGTTAGTTTGCGATCCGAGGTGCTCACACTGCATTCCGAGATTGTTTGGGTTACCTACCGAATGCTAATGCTCAATGATTCGTTCATCGGCAACTTGTGATAATTAAATTACCACGCGCCAAATTGAATTAACGTGATTCTCATAGGGATATGAGAAAAAGGAAGTTCATACCTACCGCCGATAGGAACTGAATCGCAAGATTTGAAAACTGCTTGCAATATCCGAACAGTCAAGACCGGGATCTTACGTTTCCCTACGAGCGGTCAATCCATATTAAAAACAGATTGGGATATGCGAATACATCTGCCGTATATTACACTCTTATTTATGCATCTGCCTCAGATAGACCCCCTAATTGGCATTATTGATAACACGCTGCACACGCTTTTATAAAAAAAGACCGGGTTGCGGGTCACGTGACCTGACGCGAGTTTAACATTTTTTCCCCATCCCAAAAGTGCACAGCGCCGCTAAAGAAGTTTTCACTTCAAAAATTAACAGTTGAGTCATTTGAATCTTCGTTCTGCGGGTCAATAGTCAATAGTGTTTATTTCCTAAACATAGGTACATAAATTTTAATCACTTCCAGTGTGTTACGAATATTAGTAATCCATTTTGTATAGCTAATTGGCGTAACACACTGGAAGTGATTAAAATGTGGACGAGTTAAACTGCTTAATCAGGAACAAGAAATAACGGCCTTACCCTAGTAAGAAATATTGTTCATTCATTCACTTTCACGGTCGATCATTGTAACGCATTGTACGCGCGTCAGATAGATTTAAATGTCACTTTTTATATGGAAAAATGCCAGTGAAACTGTCCTAACGTGCTTTCAAAATGATACAGGATTGCCCCTTTGGTACTTTAAAAATCACAGTGTAGCTAAATAATATAGCCCTTTTCGTAAACATAACAAATCGCTTAAAACGCTCCAGACAATTTATTTGAAGTTTATCTGTTACTTCGGCTTCGTTAAAAGCTTTCGATAACCAAATAATTTAAATTGATCATAACCGCAGATGCAACCCATTAGCTCATATGTAACACTTTCACGGTGTTTTTTACCTATAGGGACAAAACAAAATCAGATCGTTAAAACAGTCCCTACATATGTTGTCCATTATGGATTTGGATGTAGGCATAAGAATGTATTTATCTTTGTACCTACGTGTCTTTGTAAAGGGAATTTAGATAAGCTGAATAAGGTGTTTAGTTTTGATGTCGAAAAAGGCGGAATGCAGTTTTACCCTTAATTCACTTTAGTAAAAATCTGTGTACGTCTCCTCAAAACGAGCTATTTTCAATGATGTACATAGTACACGTTCAATATATACTAACCGCCTTATTCATAAAACTTAAAATGCCTCCGCTAAATAAAATGTGCTTTATCCCTTTCTTACGAACGCAAATGTGACAGATAAGGACAAACGAATTTTAACGGCATTTTAGTTAAAACAGGCTTGTAGAACGTTTATGAATACGGCCGTAAGTATATGATATTTAAGACACTACTATATTATGTTACAGAGAAAAGAGACTGTAATTTTGACTCCACAGTCAAACTATTGATGTAGTTTTGTGGAGCAATGTATCTTACTATTCATGTCTAATTTTAGTTGTAAGTAAATAAATAAATAAATAAAATAATGCTCATTAACTGAGTGCAATATGTATTATACCTACTTAGTTCTGAATCAGGCATCTGCCTAGCTACCGCGATCGCTTTTATGTCGTACATAAATCCCTTATATAGCAAGTATGGAGTTGCCAGCGGGACGAATTCTTTATGTCCGACATAAAAGCGATCATGCTAGCTAGCATGCGCTGGGAGATCTTAGGTTTGACAATAATATCCCCACGAAATATATGTACCGGTGTCAGGATCATCTACATACCTACGCAACTATATTTAGGGCACGATTCTTTATTCGTCTTATGTTTTTGCAAATGTAACAAGGGGTTGAGAGTGTCCAAATCCAAAAGAGGTACGTACAGTCGCCATCAGATATATCGGAGCGGCCAAAGTGCCCCCAAAGATCTGAACACGTCTCTATTGTCGAGTCATTAGAGACGTGTTCAGATATTTGAGAGCACTTTGGCCGCTCCGATATATCTGACGGCGACTGTACATTAAAAACGTTTGTGATAGTTGTCCCACCATTATTTATTATTAGCGGGTAACGCAGCAATGGCGTTAGTGCAGTCGCATTCACAAAATATTATTTTAGCTGCCAGATCTCTAGTATAATTTGATCCCGCGATTCGATACAACTATGCGTAGGTAATCGGATATCAGACTTGGTTTATACTGGTTGTACAAGTTTTGTAAATAAGTAGCCAAGTTGACAAGTAAGTGAATCGCAGCCGGTATGCAAATACACGCCGATACCATTGAAATTGCGCCCGAGATGTAAAGTTGCGAGAAGACACAGGGGATCTATTCGACTTAGAGTATTGAATTGAAATCAGTTTGGTAATTCTTAAGCTACTGGTTCAAATTGAATGAAATTCGAAATATATCGTGTTTATACAATGCGTGCTTGGTTACTAAAAATTCAGGCTTCTAGTTTTAGCCACAACGAAGTTATAGGGGGGTCGAAAATTTATGTAATTAAAATGGTAAAAATAAGTTGAAGTTTAATGTTTGCAGAATACCTATTCTATACTTAAGAAGGTGTGTTTTTGGTAACGTAAAAATTATATTTTTACCAACGGGCCTAAGAACTCTTTTCCTTGAGAACGACCACCATTAGGTATATTACGGTGCATAGCATTCACATAGCAGCGGAATGCTATTAGCTTGTACACTTCCCACACTGAAAAAAGTTCAACAATTATTCTCTCCTACTTACAATTCTGCTAAAAGTTCCGCTGTCAAGTTGTCTTGCGAGTAGAATATGCTAGTTGGAAGAATTAATTTTCACCAGTAGGTATAAGGTAACCTGAACCATCTTAGAACACTAAAGGCATACTTTTTACAATAGGGCCTAAGGCGACCCAGTCTCCTAGACCGGAGCTGCAAACAGAAATCAGCTGAGCATTATGCATTCATTAATACCAACCCATATACATATCGCTTCAACGATCGTATTTTACCTATTAATTCAATGGTTATAAATGACACGATATTGGGTCGGTCGCAATTAAAATACTCAATACATTATGTGGACAAGTTACTAGATCGGCGCCGGCGGGGGCGGGTCGACCGATCTATTAAATCATATTAAAACGTCGTAACTACGTTAGATTTGGCTTTGCTCATACGTCCTTTTGATTTGAAGTACGGTTTAGGAGCAATTAGGACAAAAAAGTTGCATTTATATTCGAATTTCATAGGCTCTTAGGACCTTGTCAAGTGTGTGAGAGTGAGAGAGCTGCCTATTTGCTGTTGCATTCTTATTCAGGCCAATCAGTAGCAATGTAACGAGGCCTTTGATCGAGCGAGATGCACAAGATACTGTCAGCTGGTCGGATGTCAAAGGAGTAGCTATCCAACATGGCTTTCCAACAAATTTGCTCGATTTCCTGGAAAACCGATTTCCTAAGTGGATATTGGATTGGAACTCTCTGTCATTAGAAGGAATATCTCGGTAATTTTCTACGCAAGTGCGCTTTACATAGTTGAAAGGAAATTGTTAAGTACGAAGTTAGCCAAGTACCTAAGCCAGAAGAAGTTTCTTGTTTTATTTAGGTTTCTAATTTTAACTTAGATACTTTATTCTAATGTTGATTTTTTACAATGTTCATTTAGTCCTTAGTCAAATAGTCATGTATGTGAAGTGAAAAGTTTGTATATCTACGGAACTAATGTTGTATGTTTGTGTAATAAAGATTGATTATTTGATTAATGTAGTTATTCGCATTTTTAATAAAATATTTAAAAGTACTTATATGGCCCAAATAAATGAATTAATTAATGAAATATTTGTAAGTTTTGAGTTTTGCTTTCAAATTAAGTTTGGTGTGATCAACACGTTTAAGAGTCCGCAGTAAGCTCGGCCGAATTTCACCTTCCCATACAAACGTAGTTGGGTAAGGCCGTAGATTTTGCCACTTAGTAACATAGAGTAACATAGGCACGTCTATGTTACGGTAACGTAGAAGTAACGCGAAAGTAACGAGAAAAGTATGGAAGGCCGATTTCATAATGCACCTTTTTGGTATAAAACTTTATGCCGTATGATGTGCATGGATAACAAACAGTCTTGTAACATAGTGATAGTGTTAGCAGCAACTAAAAATAAACAAAATAAACCAATCTGTTTCTAATGTCATTTAGTTTTAGCAATAAACCGCACACAGGCAATCAACATTTTTTTTTATCAAAACTAAGTAGGTAAACAAAAACAATGTTGTACGAAAAACGGACAAAAAACAATCAAAATAAGTAATTTATCAAAACTAAGTTAACAGGGTGCGTTCTGCGGCAGGCGAAATTATCTCAGTTCACAATCTGACGATTTGACATTGATAGATTATAAACTGACGAAAAATAAATGCGTTAACTGTTGAACGGTTTTGACAGTTTACAATTTTTCGACAGTTTATAATATAGCGAGTAAGATTATAAACTGAAGGCGTTCACAATATAACGGTAATAGATATAACACTTTAAACTCTCGGGCTGTGTACTCGTAATTAAAATTATTGTATTTTATAAATTAATTTTAATTATTCGCCATAGACCTGTGAAAAACAGTAATTTTAAATACTCTGTGGATACTTTGTAATCTATGTATATGAACCCAGCCTGCGTACATGACTGTATGTCCGAAATAAATAATTTAAATTATGAATTTGAATTATTACTAAAAGATATTGACCATATGTGGTTTGTATTTCATTTTTAATACAGTACCTTATTATTGCTGGCGTCTCGAAGACAGTTGGAACAGTTTATTGACCAACATTTTATTAACACAACAAAAAACCATCGAAATATCAATACACTAAATTGCACGATATGTACGGATCCTTACAACACTTCAACGTTACCTTAAAATACAATCAACGTTACCGGTTACATAGAAGTAGCGTAGAAGTACCGGAGAAGTGAGATTTTTTAGGTTAAAATTCACCATAAATCGATAATTTCAGCTAAATTAGAAACAAATATACACGTCGCGCATGCGTTATGCACTTATGGGATTTTTTATATGGAATAGGTGTAATAAAATCGTACAAGTTCACTACACAAATTTTCGAACCACACACACCACACACCTTCAACTGCATCCACAGACAACAAAACGGGGTTTTTTAATTGGTGTATGCTTGGTTTTGCCAGTGTCAATACAAAATAGTACGTAAGAACTTAATATTATTTAAAGGTGGATTTTTGGTAACGTACAAAATTGTAACGTAGAAGCAAAAATACGGAAACAACATTTCAAACTGCAATAAATTCATGAAATCAGCTTATTTTAAAGATCAAAATTACTATTTAGTTGCTTACATTTATGTTATTTGTGTTGGTTCTAGTTTATTTGACTTTCCACAGAAAAAAAATACTAATTTTGTAGTTCCGAGTGTTTGGATGCATCAAAAAGACGCTGTTTTTTGCAAAATTTGGAGGACTGGACGAATTGATTTCACTCTAGTTATTAAACTGTGCAGTTTTTTAACATTGAGATAAAATTTTATCTCGTAGAAAGCTACAAACTATAATAAGTTATTTTATTACAAAATACTAGTTAGTTTTTTTTAATATGCAGTCAAACATTGAGACACTTTTTAATTTCAAAAAGTGACAAAATCTACGGCCTTACCCAGTTACGCTCTCATTTTAAAACTACGTGTTGAGGTACGGAACCCTAATAATTACAGACATAGATATACCTTATGTCATTGTACATGCAAAGTTTCGTTACAATCCCACACGTAGTTTTAAAATGAGAGCGTAACTACGTTTGTATGGAGAATCGAGCTTACTGCGGACTCTTAACAGCATCTTAATTTAAACGGGAAGTATACCTAAAGGAACAATAAATAAGTTTTTTTCCAAACTTTGTACAAAATATTTCCGTCTCCTAGAGCACCCTGTATTCGCGTCATTAATTGTTAGCTACGATGAGATGATTATATATTTTTTGACACAGTTTACTAAAAAAAATCGCCTCTTTCGTTTCGCTTCGCCACCGCATGCGAATGCGTAGGTGGAATAAGGGCGTAAGGCCAAAAAAAGAGGATAGGTGTATCTTGTCAGCCGCTACATGGTTCTGTGGTGAAATATACATGTAACTGCAAGTCAAAAACAGAACATTGTAAGTCCACGTGTATATGTTTACGTTTCTTCGGAGATAATAGCCTCGAAAGTCACAAATATTGTGTCTCCCCCCTATAATTTACGAACGGGTACGTACGTAACGGTATTTTCAAAATATGAAAAATATCATGTAATTAGCTACACATTAAATTCTTTTACCGAAAATTAAACTACATCGGTTCAAAATAATTCGAGATATTGCTGAAAAACTGCCTTCCCTACAGAAAAGGACGTAAGTGCCGTAAGATTTCTGTGACGGTACGACCTTTTTAATAGGCACGGAACCCTTCGTTGTGTGTGGTCCGACTCGTACTTGGCCGGTTTTTTTAACCTAATTCTAGTTACAGTAGGCGTATTTCAACGGCATACCTCCAAGAGCACTGTAATTACCAATTCCGTCAAAATATCTATTTATGGCGCAAGTTGCATCAGTATTTACTTGTTTATTAATAGTTGTTTGTCCTTCGTCTCAGCAGCAGGTAATACGATAAGCAAGACAAGTGAAGGGAGCGTAGGCAGCGGTTTCCATTACATTTCGACTGTGTTGTTAATCTCATTACGTCACTTTTTCATATTTTTAATATAAACTTTATGCGGACACAATAAGGTTCCTTTTGAAATAAAGATAATTAGCTAGATGCGAGCTCGCGACGGTATCAGTCAATTTGGACCATTGACTGATGTGGTGAAGATACTACAGTAACTGTAGGAGGGCAGGCAGAACTTAAACTATTCACTGGACAATATTCGGCACCGGCTGATAGGTTTGATTAATAGTTATGCCAGTGCAAAACGAGAATCGATATGTTCAGCAAGTGGGTTCCATTATTTCTGTCAATTGCAGATTTATCGTTGGCGACAAAGGTTTAATAGGTTTCTATTGACGTTAATGCCGATTTAACTTAAGATATCTGCATCATGATATAAGTTGACATTAAGTACATAGTAAGGATGCACCTCTATGACCCTTCGGAGTCATTTAAGAAAGGCTGGGCCAAGAGTATATGCTCTCCGTCAAACCGATGAACTGAAAGGAATAAGTTATGGTCCGTGACCATAGAGCGAAACATGTGTGGAAGTAGACAGAGCGTGAAGAGTGGGAGAGGAGATATGTGGTGTCTTCATACCCTTTTCAGGTACAGGCATGATATGATTGCATGTCTTTAAATATATGTGTAGTATCTCTATATGTGTATGCAATTACTTGCTCTGCTTCTTTTAATATTCATTTATTTAACACTAGCTTCCGCCCGCGACTTCGTCCGCGTGGACCCGGGATAAAAACTATCCTATATTTTAATCAAGGCTATAAACTATCTTCGTGCAAAATTTCATTCAAATCGGTTCAGCCGTTTAAGCGTGATTGAGTAACAAACATACAAACATCTAAACTTTCGCATTTATAATATTAGTAGGATAGGTTTTTTTATTTTATTATTTATCAAAAGTACAAAACAATTCACAGTTATGTTACTCGCCAAACTGCGATAACAGTTTGTTGGCGAGATCGCGCTCATTTTAAATAATGTTAAGTACCTATGTTAAAACTATGTTAGGTATGCTATATGAACTAGGCACATATGATCTTAAACACTAACTTACACACTAAACATGACAATGCCTGAACACTTCACCTCTGCACTTAAAGTGCTAATACTTTTACAATTATTTATTTGTTTAGTTATTTTTTTACTGCGAGCATTCTTTTTTACCTATGTAAGTATTAATGTAATTTTTCCAAAAATATATTTTTTAATCTATTTTTTAATTCAACTTTGCTGCACTTTTTCTTCTCTTAACCAATCATCTAGTGCAGTGACATTGTTCTTTTTGTAGCGTGCTTTAGTAGTGACATAACTATACTGGAAAGAGTTGTTCGTTTGTTTAGCTTTTTGAAGTCATATCTAAACTATACATATTATCAACTAAAAAGTCACAGACTCGTATGTACTCTACTGCAAAAAAATGGAATATTGGCATTCTATCTAATTTATAGTCATGGCGACGTAATTAATTATTATAATTATGCGATATAATAATGAATTCTTATTAATGTACCTCTGCTAATTAAACGGAAAATAGGTAGCAAACGTTTATGGAAGTAAAAAAGTCTTCATTGAAGCTTGACAATACAAAGTGTTTCCAAGATCTAATGCAAATTCAGTTTTGCAACGTTGCATAATTGTGTCCAGTGTATTATGCAGCTTTGCAGTGCCATTTAAAATGGCATATTATAATAGGGCAAATAAGTCGTTTATGTCGTTTCGTGGGAGCTAGAATGTTGGCGCCCGCGCACGAATTAATTGCCGATTGGCGGCGCCACATGGCCGTTGCCACTTCTGATTACTCTGTTTCTGGTAAACCGATGTGATCCTCCTAGCGATCCTGGTTGTGCCCTAAAGGAGACCGGGGTCCGCCTTGATACCTAATCCCAAGATTTGGCATAGGCATTAATTTTACGAAAGCGACTGCTGTCTGACCTTCCAACCTAGAGGGAAAACTAGACTTTATTGGGATTAGACTGGTTTCTTCAAAATGTTTGCCTTCACAGAAAAGCTAACGGTAAATATTGCCTACATAAGTATACCGAACAACTTATTGGTACGATCCACACGACCGCTGCTTAACAGCCGCATGCCTAAACCACTAGGCTTCGTAGCTCAAGGTTAAAACTATTTCATCACCAAAATTCAAGAGGTTGTCTCCTGTCGGAGGAGTAAACGCCTATTCTTCATTAGCCGACACCATACTCGTTTATTTGAAATCCTTGATTTACCACTGTGCGCGCGCCCTTAGAACCTGTGTAGGTACCTACTAGACCCACTTTATCAGGTCCTGAACTTATGTCATCATTTAGCACACGCTCGCGATATTTATTCTTCTCGCGTCTCTAGCTCTAATTACACTCCGCAGCGGTAGAGCCTATTTACAAAAACATCGACTTTAGAATCTTAGGGATCGTAACTAATGATTAAGAAAACGTCTTAGGATTCTATCCGTTTCTTAGAACTGTCGGTAGATTTTATACCTAACCTCACCGAGCTGAGGCCTTAGAGGGGAGTAGGTATATATTTATCATTTAGAGGCCGGATGGGTTATGAAAGTTGATTTAGTAATACGTGAAATGCAGTTTTTGCTGGTTGCTGGTGCAGCAAAAGGACGATTCCATCGTTACGCGGTCTCGAAATAAAGTTCGGCTACTTTTGACGCCTTAAATTATCTATCTAGATAAATATGGGATTGGACTTACTTAAAATTACTTTACCGCATCCATTACTTCACTTGGTTAAATATCGTGCATGGGACGATATAGCTGTTGGACAAGTTGTCAATAAGGAGAAGACGTTAAGCCGAGATGTCAAATGACAATGTTGCGATTTCCTGACTTTGGTCGTCAGTCAGATATACGGATTTTAATTGATAAGGTTACCTATCTACCTAAGAGTTTACATCTATTACATCTACGAGTTAAAAGTATCCTAAGTGAGGTCATTATTTCCCTGTTTTTATATACCTCAGCCAACTCAAAAAAATAAATAAACGACATAATCCAGTTCAAACCCTTGTCTAAAGATTCCTCGTCGAAAGAGCAAAACATCAGTTAAACTTTACAAGTTTAGATATTAATTCATCGCCATTTACGCAAAGGCATAAACATGTCTCTTGCACGGAGATAATCGAAGAAACGTCTTAATTTTGTAGCTTTTACTTCTGCACACACACACACACGCGCACACGCACACACACACACACACACACACACACACACACACACACACACACACACACACACACACACACACATATACACACACACACACACACACACACACAGACAGACAGACAGACAGACGTACACACGCGCGCACGCACGCACACAAACTTTTTGTCAACGTTTTCTGATCTCAAATATAAATAATGAAAGTCAATAAAAATAGTGTTGACTCTCTAAATTTAAGCCCAAGTTTGTTTTCATATAAGAACATTGTTATTTTTTGTTAACTTAGTATATGATATGGAAGAGCGGGATCTCCTGTCACATGTATATATACATACTGGAGATTCCAACATTTGTGTATTTTACCCATTTAGTTTTACAATAAACAAACAATTTTTCATTTTTTTTTCAAATACCTACTCGACGTGAAGTGATTGCACACACAAAAAGTTCCGGTGCGTCTTATCTTATTATCTTATATATTAGCGCCCTAAAGGTAATCATCGCTTATCTTCAGCCTCGTATGCCGTATGGTAATATCATGAAATCATCTCTTTTAACATCTTTGGATGAGCGGGTACGAAAATATAACGAGACCTTGAAAATCACCAGAATACCCAAGATTTGTCATCGTCCTGCTTTCACTCATATCGGCCGAAACGAGGGAATTACATATGTTTGAACGTCAACAGGTTTTAAGACGCAGAAGCAGTCATTATCTTCGGATCCGTTCACAATTAAAAGCCGAGGCGCCTCCGGAAGTCTTTAGTTCTGACTGACAGTCGGATTTCGAGAAAGATAAACGTATCGAAATTATGTAATCTATTTTATATACATAATTACAAATGAAAGTCTCACGCTCATCATGTTTGTCCGTGAGCTTTGATAAGTAAAGAAAGCCTAAACGGGTTCGTTTAGTATACTTACTTCATTTCAATGGTGGTAGAGTAAAATTATTTTAAAAATTTGACTGTAGTTAAGTACTGCTGTTTGTTTTTAATATTGCTGCAACCAACCTTTCTTTACCAATATATATTGGTCAAGAAATAAAAAATTGTCTTCATTTCCATTACAGTGTTATTTATATCATCATCCTCCTAGCGTTGTTCCCGGTTGTGCCCCTAAAGAAGCCCGGGGTCCGCTTTGACACCTAATCCCAAGATTTGGCATAGGCACTAGTTTTACGAAAGCGACTGCCATCTGACCTTCCAACCCAGAGGGAAAACTAGACCTTATTGGGATTAGACCGGTTTCCTCACGATTTTTTCCTTTACCGAAAAGCTAACGGCAAATAT
The DNA here is from genome assembly GCA_947049275.1 of Epinotia bilunana. Lineage (NCBI taxonomy): Eukaryota > Metazoa > Arthropoda > Insecta > Lepidoptera > Tortricidae > Epinotia > Epinotia bilunana. The sequence goes on from OX346253.1 coordinate 7,689,260, forward strand.
TCCGTACATAAGTTCCGAGAAACTCATTGGTACAAGCCGGGATTTGAACCCACGACCGCCAATTGACAGCCGCATGCCTGGACCACTAGGCTACCGTAGCTCTAATGCCGTTACTTATATAGGTACCCTTAATTGTTAAGTGAAAGCACAAAGCAGAGGTTTGTTAGTCAAGTTAAATCCGAACCGTGGAGCGAATCGCTAGTGTGTTTAATTTTTGCATACTTTCATCGCGTGTTAGTCGACTATTAGTGGCAATTTTACAGCATAGATTGTAGAAGTAATGAGTAGATGTTCGCAGAGTGGCGATTAGCGTATGTTCTAACACATTACCGAGCGTGTCACGTCGACACAGTCGTAAAACTGTTGCGTAATCACGTGTGGCCAGGGGGTTAAATTAGTTCCGTCCACGAATTATCTTGAGATGTCAACATTACTTAAGTGCTTAGTAGCTAGACTAGCTAGAGTCCTGAGCGTCGTCGGCCGATTCAGGGTTAGTATTTGGGACTAGGTCGATATCGTGTGTGGATATCGACTTTGTCCCAAACTAAGCAAACCTTGTACTATGGACACTAAGCGACGACACATACTTATATACATAAATAAATACTTAAATATTAAATACATAGAAACATCCATGGCTCGAGAACAAATATTCGTGCTCTCACACAAATAAATGCCCTTATACCGGGATTCAAACCCAGGACCTCTTGCTTCGTATGCATGGTCACTAACAACTAGGCTAAAGTGGTCGTCAAATCTCGGTTACTTTCCATCTAAATTTATAATATTGATCATGAAATTAGATAATGTTACAAGTATAATGTGCAATTTCACACCATCGGTTGTTTATTATACATATACCTACTGATAATGAATAGGTACCTACTGCAACACATAACTCCCAGTTTGTAATCCATTCCTCTATGCAAAATCATACGGCTACAACACCAAAATTTCCGGAGAAAAATGCTAACCGGGTGTCACTCCCTGCGCAACACTGATGCCAATGTACCTAATTAATTTTAGACTTTTAATACTCCGCCTGAAAAGTCGTCTCATATAAACAAAATATGTGTAGGCATGTGTGACAGATATAATCTATGATAGATAAAACATGCTAGAAATCACGATAAACATTCTGATAGGAAATCGATTAGAGGCATGTCATTAAAAAACTTGCAAGACCGATCACGGTCCACGGTTCGTTACCCTAACGTCTAATTCTGACTCCACGACAATGACAACTTTTTCAAGCACATCTAATAAGATTAGTTTTTTTCTAATCGACCTCTTCCTGCGCATACTTCCGCGTTTGACAAGACTGGTCGAAGTGGACAATCCTGCATCACATGATCGCAATTAGAGGGGTTTTTGCCGAGCTGGTTTACTGTTAGTGTGTCCAGGGCTAGCCTTACAAGGAGACCCGTCCCGGCCCACAAGAATGCGTCAATAATGTACCGCGTTCCGCCCGATGCTCGGTCAACTTAGCGGCTACTTTCTAGTTCTAGTGGTAAGCCCGTTCTGTCACCATTGATGGCCGTATTTGTTTTATTAGGCAAATTCTACTTTATGTAATTCAACTGAGAAAGCCAGGCTTTTACTGACGGTTCTAAGGCCTTCGACAAATATGCTGAGTGACAAAGATTATGTAGATGATGTTTTATTTGATCAACTAACATGGCTTGTTAACACGCTAACATTGCGGAGTGGTCGAATGGTCGGGCGCGGCCTGAGATTCTTCAGCTGGTTAAATCTTTCGTGAGGACCCGACAAATCGTATGGAGTTCTAATTGAAGTACGGTTTCTTTAAAATAAACGATTTTGATTTACTTCATTTTGATTACATATACCTCTAGCGTTACTCAACACAACGATCTATGGTAGCAGCATTATGATAAAAACATTCGACATACTTCAGCACTATAGAGTGTCGAATGCTTTATGTTTTATTTATCATAACAGCGATCAAAAAACACCTGGATCACACTTTATTTATATTTATAGTTTCCAAGGCTAATTCATATTAAGAATCTCTACAAGATCGATAGGTTCTAACCTTTATGAAGGAATCATAGTCGCAGTCATATTATTTTATCAAAGTGGTTCTTATGCGCTCATGTATTATATATATACAGGGCGTCCCAAACTTATGGGACATGAAGGGGAAGTACCTTAAATATCGTAGATAGTGAATTTTGCTCAAAGAAGACTTTATGTTATTTTTAAAAGTTAGTAATTCTGCATTCATAGATTTTCTAAAAATTACTTGCTTCGTCTGGGAATCGAACCGACTAAAATGTGAAAAAAAAATCACCCTTTTTTTATGATGCCAATCGAAAGAACAGCTAAAAAATAATAACTCTGCTTAAGTAACATAGTATTTTAAAATAAAGGAACAACGTGAAATTAATCATTTTAATCAAATAAAAAACATACATGAAACTGCCGTAGTCAATTAAGTAGGTATTTTTTTGTAAATTAATTAATTAAATGCTCAAAATGTGATCCCTCTTGTCTTACGCAAATCGCCAATCTTTTAATAAGCCCGCTGCCTGTTGATTTTCTAATCATTTTATGGTGAACACTCGATGTGATATGGCACAATTCTGTTTGCAACTCGCCTACGTTCTCGTATCGCTTTTTGTATAGCATATCTTTCACGTATCCCCAAAAGAAGAAATCTAATGGTGTGAGGTCCGGGGATCTGGCCGGCCATCTAATAAAATAGATTGGCGATTTGCGTAAGACAAGAGGGATCACATTTTGAGCATTTAATTAATTAATTTACAAAAAAATACCTACTTAATTGACTACGGCAGTTTCATGTATGTTTTTTATTTGATTAAAATGATTAATTTCACGTTGTTCCTTTATTTTAAAATACTATGTTACTTAAGCAGAGTTATTATTTTTTAGCTGTTCTTTCGATTGGCATCATAAAAAAAGGGTGATTTTTTTTTCACATTTTAGTCGGTTCGATTCCCAGACGAAGCAAGTAATTTTTAGAAAATCTATGAATGCAGAATTACTAACTTTTAAAAATAACATAAAGTCTTCTTTGAGCAAAATTCACTATCTACGATATTTAAGGTACTTCCCCTTCATGTCCCATAAGTTTGGGACGCCCTGTATATCAAATTAGCATATTTTTATCACTTTGTGCTCTTAGATGTTTATTACGTCGACTGTACACACCCTAATAAACTCATATCACCGTTAACCAGCAACTCATCTGAGGTAAGCCAGTGTTATTCTGACCTCAATATGCGAAGTTGTTACGAATCTCGGCATGAAGACAAAACCCCTAAGATGTGAGGTGAATAGAGTCAGTTTGTGAATCGCCTTAGCTGCTCCCGCCCGCCGCGCCGGTCACGTATGAATGATGCGCGCGCGCCTTGCGGACGCAGCCCATTAGGGGGCTGCTGGGTGCTTCTACCGATTTCCATCCAACAATCAGGGCCCTTTAGCTCTAAATTTACTTAGCCCAATTACTTCGGCGTCTTCGTTAAACTCAGCTGTCTTTTTTCGTTCAAGCTTGCGCCCGATGAACGACCCAGTTACACCTAATAAATAATAGCGGCAATACAGCACGGCTATCACAAGACGGCGCGCGAGCGCTCTCAATAGCTATCTCGCGCTATCCGTCTCTTTCTAAGTTTTCTTGTAACGGAGAGACGGATAGTGCGGCGAGAGAGCTCGAGAGAGCTCGCGCACCGTCTTGTGATAGCCGTGCAATAGTTGACTAGAGTTATCTCTTCATCTTTGACGTGACCTTATACCACATTAGGTGGGGTCGGTTTTTCTTATTCTACGGCGCCAATAAAATCTGGGTAATTGGGGCTTTCTCCATCAGTTTGGCCATACTGGTCTACCACGTCAGGGGGTGGTCCTCTTCCTATGTTGCCTTCCGATAACCAGTGTTTTCTTAACGAAAACAATGGTCAATGTATTAGTTGACTACAATATAAAAATAATTAAGTTATTCTTGACATTATCAATAAACAAAACTGACGAAAATACTCCGAATAGGTACGGACAAACTCATTTTCGCTTAAAATTATATTTGTTTATTTTGTTTACATCAAAATCAAAAAGTGACGCGGTTTGACCATAGGAAATCGTGATCGGAGGGGCAAATGGTAATCACGTAACGTTTTGAACTCGCGTTAGGGCAATCCAACTGTTTTCCCATATAAAAAATTACATTTAGAGCTAACTAACGTAAGTACGTACCATGTGTTACGTGATCGAACTGCGGAGGGGTAATCACGTAACGTTCCAACGAGCGTTAGGACAGTCTTACTGTCATTTTCCATATAAAAATTAAATAAATAAATAAATATTAGGGGCAATCGCACAAATCGACCTAGTCCCAAACTAAGCAAAGCTTGTACTATGTAGTACCCATACTTATATAAATAAATAAATACGTAAATACATAGAAAACATCCATGACTCAGGAACAAATATTTGTGCTCATCACACAAATAAATATACAATTGACATTTAGATCTACCTAACGTACGTACAATGCGTTACGTGATCGACCTGCTTGGCTTGTTTCAATTTCTCTACAAACTTCATACTAACAGAGCGTTTTTGACGGTTCATGAAGAGTTGCTGCGATTTGACTATCAGGCAACATTCTTATATGTTTAACATGGCGGACAAACGCATGGCTCACAGCAAAATTAATTTGTAGACATTGTAGAAAGTTTTATGGCGAAGAAACTCTGTTGAAATACCCCAGTGCGGCGAAATGTCGATTGTCCTTATATGAAATGCGGTAAAGGCACACTCGTATTGGAAAAGCGTTTGCTGGCTAGGATTTTGCTTTTTATTCGGCCCGACGCCACTTTGATTGGACGGGTGTTCTAGAAAATAATGATTTATTCTGCACGTGCCTGTTTTAAGGTATTCGAGAAAGAAATATGAACGGACGACCGCCAAACTTGATACTGAAAAGCTGTTGTTGTTTTATAGTCGTGAAACTTCGTTATGTGTAAGTACCTATAGAAAATATTACATTTTGAAGTAACCGACTTCCTTCGGCCCGTACCTACGGTGCTTTTTCAGACCTATGGAGAAACATATTTTACACTTTATCAGTCACACTGACATCTTCTTGGGTCGTAACCACCATGTTGCTGTAGACTGCAGTACCATGTGTAAAGCACCATAGATATTAATTGTGATAGAAATAATAAAATGCACGGGTTTCTTCTATTAAATAAAAACAACCAAAAAATAACATATAAAAAAATATTATTGATGTATGTCTACAACGATACGAGATAATCAATAATGTGGTACAAAATAATTACAGTCACACATATTTTGCTACAATAAAAAAAAAAATTACAAATTAAGTTCTGAGGCACAGGCAGGTAACAACATCCAAAAAATACAACAGCGGCGATTTAACAAACCTCTCCATATTTTAAAGTCTATTAAAATGTCGTTTTTAGGGTTACCTACCAAAAAGGTTAAAATAAAGGACCCCTTATCACGGATTACATAATGCCCTAATAACTAAAGCCCGGAAGAACGGGAGCAAAAATGCACTTTTCACTAGTGCTTAACTAAATATCGACTATTCTATCGACATCCATACGAACAATTTTTGAATCAGAAATTTATTGATCAAACTTATTATCTTACATGTCAGGTTGTTACACATTGTTTTTGGCTGAAATGGATTTTATTTTATCACCTAGGCGAAGGAGGTTAAAATCGGAAAATATAGAAAAAAATACTAATTGTTTATTACGAAAATTATATAATATTAAAAAAGAAATAATACAAACAGCTCATTTTAATTTTGTTTACAACTAAGTACCTATAATTTTTCTGAATTTCGTAACGGTGGTCCAGTCCAGTACATCGTGCTTTTTATCGACTTAAGAGTATAAAATGTGTGTCCTCGCACTATTGAGACGTCAACACATAATTTCTCCCGTCATCCGGGCTTTGAATTAATAACGTTAAATATCTCAAGTACTACTTACTATGCTATCATTTTGTTTTGCATACTTCTACTGACACCGTACGTTCACATCAGCACGTCTATCATGAGACGGCCGCGACATACTCTCGATTTTTCTCGCACCATACCTCTTGTTCTAAGTGTTCTAATAAGAAAGAGACGGATAGTGCGAGAAAAATTGAGAGAGCTCGCGCGCCGTCTCGTAAAGTCGTGCTGTAGGCTACCTTGGTTTATAGCAAGGTGTAGCTTTCCATATTGCGTCGCATCAATTAACTAGGCAAACTGGAGTTAATATGCGGAATGGGAGCAATTCGAGCAATATGGGAAATTACAATGCCTCGGCAAGTCGGCAGTTCCTGCCTCGCCCGGTTACTGACCTCTGTAAATGCTGGAAAACTAATAGGGTTCGCGGAAAATAAAAATACCTAAACTCATGACAGATCTTCCTATCTCAATATGTCCGAATATTTTTTTAATGTATGTACCCACTCGGAGACGCCAGGATCGATTTGAAAAAATATTTTTTTGCTTGCTGAAAGGGTATCCTTCCCAGGTGTCCCCATGGTCATCAGGTCAGGACCCTGGGGAAATCTAGGGAACTCTTCAAATTTTATAGGCAAACTTGAAGCAACTTGGGTACTGAATTGAACTCGGTTAAAACTTTGTTTTTTAAGTAAACGTTCTCAGCACCTTTATTAAGGGGCGTTATTCACAACATGTTGTTAATAAACGCATCGCCAATATCCGTACATCTACCTCACCTTCGTATACGCAAGCTCCAGCTCAAATTATAGCAAAGTAAAGCTCACAGTTGTATACTAAATGTTTGGTGAATTGACAGGCTAGTGTGCGGGGTGTACCTTTCTCAGTGAAACAGTTATAGTTGCGGATCGCCCTTCGTGAGAGACATCGCGACCTCTGGCGGTTTAACGACTAGGTCTCATGTCTGGCGGACATTAGACCACATAGCTCTGTTTTGTCTAATTGCATTTAGCAGCCTTTTAGTAAATCTGTCGCGTTTGAACTGAGAGTTAGTTGGCTCTAAGATATAAATTGTTATTTTGAACTATTTATAAAAACATATACAATGATAACTAAAATTAACTAAAATAAATTAAAGATCATCACTTTAAAAAGGACAAAATAAAAGTAAAAATTAAAAAAAACTAAAAACCCCCCCGACACAAAAAATAAACTATGTCCAAATATTTTTATTTTCGAAGCGTCGTCGCGTCGGGTGACTGTCGCGTCGGGGGACCGTCGGGCGACTCGACTGAAGCGGTCCCCCGACGCGACGACGCTTGGAAAATAAAAATATTTGAACTTGCATAATATATGTGACGATAATAATTATAATAGGTTTAAAATATTATTTGTTCGTTTTTAGAGTTTATTTTTTGTGTCGGGGGTTTTTTAAATTTTACTTTTAGTTTGTCCTTTTTAAAGTGATGATCTTCAAACGGCTTATCAGGTCATGGTTACCTTACCATATACTTTCAATATCATTGAAGTAACACGATACCAAATTTCGAATCGATCGGACATAAGGAAGTTAGTCAGAACCCCTTATCAACTAGAAAAGAGCTGATGATGAACGGCTGAACAGATTTTCATGAAACATGGCTAAGAACACTCGGGATAAAATTATCTATGACACAAAAAAGACTAAACGAAAATCGGTTCATCCGTTTGGGAGCTACGATAGCACAGACAGATACACAGATACACAGACAGGCACGTTAAACTTATAACACCCTCTCTTTGCGTCGGGGGTTGAAAAGGCCCTCGAGGCACTGTACCGAGGATGCTGCAGCATGGCGGCATTTCCTCTCTGAATTGCAATGCTGATGCGCTGCGCGAGAAAGCCGCCAGTTCTTCGGTCACCAGTTACGTCAACCAGACGTTTCGCGATTTCCGCAAATAACTTTTGCGCACTGACGGGCACGTTTACGTACTTCGCAGTTATATCTTAATTTAGACATTTTATTAACTTAGACTAGCAGGTCGAACACGTAACGCATTGTACGTACGTTGGTTGATATAAACATCATATTTTATATGGAAAATTTACAGTTATATAGTGTCCTAACGCGCGTTTACCTTGTAGGTATGTATTTTAACATTGGATTGTCGCTTAGAATCAGAATCAGAAATTTTATTTGTGAAACAAAAAGAGCTGGTATATTATATAAAAAAATCGTTATCTATGTTTTACCCACTAGTGTAGGTGTACAAATATAAATAGCATGCAGATTATTATTGCAATATAAAGTTAAAAATTTAAAGAGTTACCTACTAGGTATCAAACATTGCACCAATAGCACCATGTACTTAAAAGTTTGAAAGATCTAATTTTACTAACATTTATCTGTATAGGAACCTACCCATGAAATGACAGTGGAAAATGTCATCTTCCTCATGTTTGGAACAGCCCATCTAACTGACCGTACCGCAGACCCAAGGTCGCCAGAGTTCCCGGGGGTGCGCTGTGTTGTGAGTGAGGAACCTACATTTGTCAACACATCTAAACTACAAATGAATAAAGTTCAGCAACACGCTGGGCTGGTGACTTCTCTAGTGTGGCAAGCATGCATTGGTTACAGCTGTTAATTCAGTCGTGCTACGAAAAACATGGATTTTAAGCAGTCATATGAGATATTATTTGGACAAAGTGCACATTGGGTACCCTAAATATAAATGGATAACTAATTCTAAAAAAAACACTTTCACGGATAGACAGGAAACGGACATGTGAAAATTTGTTAACATTAATACGTAGCCCGCAGGCATGCCCGGTTGCACCTTTACAACTTAAGTGAAGATGCCAGCCTAATCTTAATTAGCTGCTATTTATTACTTTCTAGTCGTGGGAGGAACTCTAACCGCAGCTAAAAAGCTGATTAGCTTTAGACTTTTGCCCTCATTCGTGAAAAATGCTCATTTGTAAAGCAGCAAACTGAAGTTGGTACTACCATTACCAGCTGTATAGCCTTCCTTCGGCGTGAGTAAATGTCATATCATAATGTAAAAAAGCAGTATGATAGGTATGCTAACTCCACAATAAAAACTTTCCTACGACATCAGCTTAAAAGGAGCAGGTCTATTAGTTAAACATCTACGCTCTTATCCATAAAACTTAAAATGCCTTTGCTAAATAAAATATGTTTTGTCCCTTTCTTACGAACACAAATGTCAGTGACAGATAAAGACCAACGAATTTTAACGCCATTTTAGTTAAAATAGGCTTGTAGAACGTTTATGAATACGGCCGCTAGAATGTAGTGGCGCTTCCAAATGGGACACATTTTCAGCTATTACAAAACTTCATAAGAAGATTTAGTAGAGATAGAGATTTTCTAACTCTAATTAATGGTAGAGTTCCCTGAATGTCTCCCCAATTTAAACTACCAGAGCAAAAGGCGGATCGTAGGTAAAGACCTTAAGTTGCGCTATTATTACTTTACATACACTCATGTACCGCAGACCTCCGGAAGGAGATGTATTGTATACCTAAGACTGTAAGTATGTATACTTTAGTAATCTATTTTCCGGAGCCGTGTGGACTGCTTATAATACTGCTATATCGTAAGTCAATAAAGTGTTCTATAACACTTTCGGATCTTAACATACAAATAATAGTGGCGATGGTTCATGTAATGTACTTATCCATGTATGGTAGAACTGTCTCAACGACTGTTCCCTTAAATGACATACATATGTACCTAAGTATGAGAAACTGTGACGAAGAAAATTAATGTATAGGGTAAAACCCGGATAGATGCCCCACTGGGATAGGTGCCCCAATTCCTAAAAACCTAACTTCCCAATATCGGAGCACTGAAATAGTAGGTTTATAGGATGTGCCTGCGCAACCCACCTCATTCCCCTACAATCAGCCGTTCGGAATGAACGCGAACCGCGTGTGTGCACCGATATCTCCGCGAGACTCGAAAAAAAGTTGGCAAAGTTTGGAACGTAAGTATTTGTTGAACCATAACTTCTGAGCTATTTATAATTTTGATTCTGTTTTTATTATATCAACACGCTGATATGTTAAGTACATATCTAACTGCCTATACTCGCTCCATTGTGTTTATTTTAGTCAAAAGGCATCTATCCATATCGAAAAGGATAGTAGCCCCGATTTTTCGAGGTATAGTTGCCCCTAAGGGCATCTAACCCGTCACCCATAGAAACCGCAGAATTTACTTTTTTTGAACTAAATAACTTACTTTTTCTAATCGATTCACACTAGTAGGTATATGATACGTCTATACCTACTTATAGGTAGATCGTGCTTGTGTGTTTTAAAATTCAAGTAATAGGTATCGAAAATATTGAGCAACATTAGTAGGTAAATGTATTTTTAATTGCGTGTAAGTAGTATAATAAATGGATACATTTTAGGCCCACGATGCCACGAAAGTATAAAAGAAAAGAAGGAGCAAAACCTCGAGTGGATCTTGGAAGGAAGAGGAACTACTAGCCGCTTTTAATGAAATGGACAAGAAAGAAATGATGTTGATTTGTTTAAAAAAGTATTATTACGAGATCAAATAAAAAAAATATTATAAATTTTAACTTATTTTATTCCATAGGGCATTTATCCTTCTTTGCATACCTGCGAGGCGTCTATCCTCAAAAATATGCTCTCGAAAAACTTAAATTCTGCAAAACCTGTAATTATTAGGACAACAGCAACAAGTCATAGGGAAAGAAAAAAGATTAGACTAGCTTAATTCATTAAAATTATTCACGAATAGTTATAGTTTTCGGAATTATGAGGCAATTTCAAAATGCGGGGCATCTATCCTGGTTTTACCAGTAGGTGTAGACATTATAATATTTCACTGTTGGCCGTTCTCGAACTCTACTCGGTTTACTTCAAAATCGAAAACCGAAAGATCCTCCACTGTGTCCCTTTCATTCTGCAGTTTTTAGTGACTCGAGTGAATGAGACGGAACTTAATTTCGAATTTCGAATTTTGAGTTGCGCACACGCCGGCGCCGCGGTTGATTTACGATCGCCAAATAGATACCTATTTAGTCGGTGCCATAAATTTAATAACCTATTTTACATATTTTATTTATGATGATTAATGAATGGATTAAGATGAATCTTTCAAAGAAAGTAGTAAATCTTTGGCACTATTCATCTCTCAATAGGTTACTATTTGCTTCGAAATATATTGGGATTGGGAGTTGCTGTGGGAATCATTTTAACTTAAATAATATATCTTAAAGTAAAATACTAAACACTAAATTAGACACTAGGATTAAAATAATTTATAAATAAAAATTTGGCCCAAAACACCTTCTGAGGGCAGCGTGCCCAGAAGTCTGGCAGCATTGCCACGTTGTATGGCAATGCTGATCCGCGGTGCCAGATATGATCCAGCTTTCTGGTCACGCGTCACCTCTATCATGTTTTTCTTGTTTGTACACCTTTGTTACTTAATAAATAAATATATCCTAGTTAAAAAAAAAACTTAAATGGGATTAATCTAAAAATGAGTTTCGGTATCGATCCGCTGTCGAGTAGGAACTTTTAGCTTTATATTGTTGTAGAAAAAAATGTTCATAGAAAAGTTAAAGTTTCGTCAACTTTTAAACCATTACAGGATTAAGAGTCCTCAGGAAACTCGACGCTCCATAAAAACGTATCTCGGTTCCCATTTTCATACGCCATGCTGGAAAAAGGAAATAGACTCAATTTTTCATACAATTTTTTTCTCTATTTTAGTTTCTGGTGCTAGAAATTGGCACCAGAAACTAGTTCCCGACCTAGATACGGCGGATGCTATTGTGTATACAAAGTTACATGATACTCCATGACGCCGTTTTAAAATGAGAGCCTAACTACGTTTGTATAGGGAGCCGACTTGCGTCGAGCTTCCTGGGGACGCTTATGTATGCCTTTCGTTGTTTTACATATTGTATAACAAAGATATATAAGAAAAAACGGGTGGCGATCCATTTAAGGCGTTCCTTGGTATCACATTTTAACAAAAGAAATAAGAAAGTAAAAAATACGCCAGTCAAACATATGTTTCCGGAGCGAAAAAAATATATGACTAGCGATATGAATAAACGACTACAAAGGATCACAACATTTTCTTACAACCTGTATTAATCTAAGCGGATATTAAATCATTAAACTAGCGAAGATAGGATATTAATATTAAACACGTAATGCGATCGATCACCGGAGTTACACGTCACGTACCATACTTCAAACAATCTCAACATTAACCAATTAATTACATAAATCGGATAAAAGTAACATTTGTCACGGTCGAAAGCATAATTGCAGTAGAAAAACCACGAGTATAAGGCACTGGTCCCACCGCCGGCTAGTAAGCTAGAAAAGTTGGGCGAGTAACGGTTCATTGCGTGCTGACCAGGCACAGTGTGATCAATCGACCTTTACAGATCCGCAATGTATTGCTACTCGCCCAACTTTTCTAGCTTACTAGCCGGCGGTGGGACCAGTGCCTAAGATAAATTAACGAGAGCATGGAATTGCATATGTAGTAGTATTGTATGTTTACAGGCATTCTATATTTGAATTTTCTATTTTCTCGTACTATCAGCATAAAAAGAGGTTTGTTATATATTGAAGAAGTAAATACCAAAATAATGTCAGTGTCAAATTGTGAATATTCTTTACGTTGTGCATATATTTTTACGTCTGATTTTATTGTATTCTCACAATTATCAGAATAATTTTGTGTCAGCCCGTACGACTAAGTGTAAGTTACATAATTTTCAAAAAATATGGCAGTGAGTAATTTTGGTCCGATTGAGAGTCAAAGTAAGCAAATTATTTTTAACTGTTATAAATATCGATGTCAGGAAGGGGAAATGGATCGAATTCAAACAATCTTATTATCAATACTTGTGACAGCTTAGATGAAGAACATGTTAGCGACTAAAAGCAAAAAACAGAGGACTACTACTTGGAATCATTTCTTAAGGGTATGTAATTTTATTAAATCAAGAGAAAATTATTCCCCTTTTGTTGCAAACGGTACAACCACTACAAATGCAATTCCATGTTCTCAATAATTCATCTATAATATTGTGTATAAAATCATCATCGTTGGACTTTCAACCTTATCAAATGAATGACGATAAAACACTTAATAACTTGGCCCTTTGTTCGTATTCGCAGTTCCAGATACAAAACGGAGGTATCAAATATATAAAGTTACTGCGAATTGTCTCAATTACCTATTGATTATCACGCGGATGCAATATTACAGTAGGTTTGCTGAGTGCGGAAACAATGTTGTACAGTCAAAGATGAAAGTACTAACTTTACTCATATAGCGTGAGCAATTCAAATGAGTCAGTGATTGCCCTATTTTCAACTTAGTATAAAATATATACGAGTATTCTTAGTAAAATATAATAGTTTAAAGATCGATTTTATAGCGATTTGATTCTCACTAAACTAACTGACAATCGAAGCCGGTCAAACTTTTTTAAGATAACCTGAAGTCGTTCTAAACTTCTTTTTTATAGGTATTTATACTAAAGATATGTAGTGATATTGTGACGGAATCATAATTGTATGCGTAGCTGAGAATAATATTAATTAGGGAGATACTTCATGTATTATTGTTAAATTCGACGGACGCCTATCATTATTTTCATATTACTCGTAGGAACCATACCAGTAGGCTTTTATGTCCTGTATTTGATTCATGTTTTGAGGTGTGCAAAAAGACTATTTGTACGAGGGGCACACCGAAATGATTGGGAATGGATAACTTAGCACTAAATTACCTGAAATACTTAATTTATGAAGTTTACATTGGACTTTTGCAATCATAATGGCATTCAAATAATTATGTTTTTTTTAAATTTGTAGGTACAAAAAGTATGTTTATGTTTTTAAAGTCTGCAATAATCGAGAGCTTCCACGGAAAAATCACTGAGTCAATATTTTTTTCGAAAATATCACAAGGGATATTTCAAAAGCTTACTCGTAGCTTATTTTTTGATGATTATTACTTCAATGCTATTTAATCGAATTCAGCCCAACGAGAATATCTCGCTAGCATCTCAGTATTTGCAGACATAGCTCTATCTTCTATAGGTCGATTAAAATAGTGGTAAACTCCTGATTCAGGAGTCCTGAATTCACCCCCATAGTGGAAAAATAATATAGCATAATCTATATGCGGTATACCACGACTTTTCTTTATCTGTAAGTATACGAAAGACTCTAAAAAGATCTTTATCTAAAAAAATGGTGTTTGAATGCTAGTTTCCTTTTGCGTTCCCTCATATTTTAAAGGAAGAAAAAATGCGACGTGTTGATTTTTGCTCATCTACTCTACAAAAGTTCTAGTGAGAAACGTCAAAAGCCATTAATAATATATTTTTAGTTGCAAATTAAGAAACTATTACTATAAGTCTGAAATATTACATTATTCAGGACTGATCGAGGTTTGAACTTTGTAATACGGTCGAAAAGCACGAAAATTTGCCATTATTTCAATGTCAACTTCAGCCTTGAATCATCGACATAATAAAATGTTTTATGTTTGGCAAAAGCGCTCATATCAACATCTTATCTTATCTAAATGAGGGCCCTTTCGGATGCACTTCGACCCAGCGGGATCTTTTGTGCATTTGCCCTCTCCTTTATGCCTACTCCCAAGCTCGCTCCATCATTTCCATAAAGCGGATGATGCAGCTCAGCGGGAGCACCTTGAATTCCTTTGGTTGCGGATAGTCGCTACCAAAGTAATTCATTCTTTGTCTGGCAAGGGCATGCCATTCACACAGTAAGTGTTCCATGGTCTCATCCTCCTCGCCACACATTCTACAGTCTAAACTGTCCGACAGTCCCATCTTGGCCAAGAGATCCTTGACCCCGAAGTGACCTGTGAACACCCCAGATATGATTCACAGTAGCTTCCTACTGGGTTTCCAGAGCTTGTTAGTCCAGCCCGAGTCCACTCCTTCAATGAAGAGCTTAGAGTGCCTTAAGCCCGCCTCATTCCTCCACTCGTGTTGGTGTTTGGTTTTGGCGTAGGCTTTAAAGGCCGAAGTTATGATTCTCTGCGAGAGTCCCACAAATGGTTCTGGACCTACAAAGTGATTTGTAGACCCCCCTCTTGCAAGCTCATCCGCTCTTTCGTTGCCGATGTAGCCCTCGTGCCCCGGTATCCAAACTAGTTGCACCTTATTGTGCTTTCCAAGCTTGTTCAGTGCCTGGACGCCATTATAGACTAGTCTAGAATCCACTTTCGGCGCCGTAAGCGCTTTAAGGGCCGCTTGACTGTCGCTGAGGATATAGATGGTCTGCCCTCTGGTTTGCCTGTCTATATTCTCCTGTGCACAGGCAATTATGGCGTATGTCTCCGCCTGGAAGACGGTTGCCAAACTACCCATGCTTACACTACTACTGTAGTCAATCGCATAAATGCCTACTCCCGTACCGGATCCCATTTTAGATCCATCCGTGTACCCCTGTAGCCCCTGAGTTCACCACCAAACTCCAGAGAGTTGGTGAGAGTGCCCCACCTTGCGGACATCCCTTTGTGGCCGTGGCCATTATCTCATCCCCCAAGAGAGATGACTTTATTAGTCTGCCATTTAGCATGTTGCCTATCCATTTACAAATGGTCGGCTCTACACCATGTTTTGCAGCTGCTTCGCTGATAGCTTTATACGTGGTGCGATCAAACGCTCCCTCCACGTCTAAGAAAGCTGCCAGGCATAGTTCTTTATTCTCTATAGCCTGTTCAGCCTTGGTTGTTACCAGGTGAAGTGCGGTTTCCGTTGACTTCCCTGGCTGGTATGCACATTGCAATTCAGCGGATGTCTCCTTAATGGACTATCCCTTATGTGTCTATCTACCAATTTCTCCAGTGTTTTGAGGAAAAACGACGATAAACTTATCGGCCTATACGATTTGGCTTCACTGTAATCCGCCTTACCTGGTTTGGGTAGATAGGTTACTTTTACCATCCTCCACACACGCGGTACGTGTGTGAAGGCCAAACACGCCCTGTACAATCTGCTAAGGTGCGGGATTAGTACATTAGCGCCTTCTTGTAGTAGAATGGGGTAGATTCCATCTGGCCCCGGGGCTTTAAAAGGTTGAAATGTTGAAAGTGCCCACTTTACCTTTTTAGACGTGTCCCAATTGTGTCTCGTTGTACTTGTGATTTGTTCCAACGCACTAATTGCACCGTCGTCTGTTACGCTGTCGTGTATTACTGAGCCTGGGAAGTGTGTGTTACACATTATCTTAAGGGTCTCCAGCCCGGCATGTGAGCGGTACCGACTTTGTGGTTGCTAATGCCTTTGTTAGTCTCATTCCTTCCGGTATAGACTCAATCTGATCGCAGTGATTCCTCCACGCTCTCCTTTTGGCTTTCCTCACAGCCTTGCTGAGTTCTGTGAGTTTTTGTGCATAGTACCCGAAGTCATTGGATGACTTTGCGTCATTAAATAATGTCCTGGTTTCCCTCCTGAGCTTGACTATCTCTGGGGTCCACCATGGTAACTTTTTAGCCAGGGTTTTCTTTTCCGGGCAGTTATTAGTGAAGGCCGTGTATACGGCTTGTACTATTTTGTCCGCTTCGAATTCTATGTCAATAATAGAGTTTAGCTTACCTTTTGGGTCTCCTAGGTCCACTTTTAGATCATTTCTAAAAACCGACCAGTCCGTGTTCCTACGATTCCGTTTACGTACCGTATTTGTTTTTATTTTAGTTTGGTACCTAAAGCAAATGTATCTGTGGTCCGAAAGGGGCTCATATCAACATAATGTATACTTAAAAATCTAAAAACACCATAATTATATTACATCTTCGAGCGGTTTTTTCTATTCCCGATCATTTCAGGGAGCCCCTCGTATTGTATTGTAACTATACCTACGTCACGTGAGCATCGCATGAGTTACATACATGGCACGAATGCATACATTACCTTTTGGAGAATTTCGAAGTTCCCTCTGGTTTAAGTTTTTCTCTATGTACCTATATGGTTTTGTGGTGGTCAGCAAACAAAATGATAATTATTATTTTCCGTCAACTCAAAAACGTACTTATGAATCAGATATTATGATTTGTACATAAGTACCGTTATGCCAACGTTTTGTTACCCTTTATGGGTGGTACAAAATATTTAGAACGTGTATTATTTATGCATTTCTGCGTAGCCCCGCAAATCAATTCCCATAATTATATAATGGTGTGATGAGCAAGTATTCATTCCAGCATGCTGGATGTGTTCGAAGTATATTTTTATCTGTAAGTTCGGCCCGTAATATTTAGAACACCCACAATTGTCCACTTGTGGCGACGCCTGTACTGTCCGCGGTAGTCGTGCACGCGTGCGTGCATTTCTCAAATTGACCATTCTCGCGATCGTTCGTTTTGTTATTGCTCTGTTATTTCTTATTGCCACCATAATGCTGGACAATTTAAGTTTTTAATGAGAAGGTGGCCAATATCGATGTTGTTTTGTTTGTTGTAAAGCTAATGGTTGCGCAAACATGAAATGCGTTAAGTGTCGTTTATTATGGCGGTTGATACTTAGACAGTTTCTATATATATATATTGGGTGTTATTATGTGCAGTGCAGAATAGCTAGATGTGTTTTTAGCGCCGGGCAAATGATATAATAGGTAGTCGATACTCTATGAATTCAACGACCTGCATTGGTATCACAGGACGGCGTGCGAGCTGTGTCGCGGTGACGTACTCTACCCGTCTCTTTCTAATTAGAACGCTTAGAAAGAGACGGGTAGTCTATGTCCCCGGGACATAGCTCGCGGGCCGACCTGTGATCAGACCTTTACAACGTTATGAAAAAAAGAGGAATCAAACGTTATATTTCGTTAAGTGTTAATTTTTTCGTTATAACTAAATCAGTATGCCTCATAACGATATAAATATCATAACAGAGTGAATATCGTAACATTATAAAATACGGTCGAATAACGTTATAATATCGTTTTAAAATACGAGCCGCGCTGTCGAATGGGCGAAACCACAAGTGTGAAAAGACACACTATAAGCCCTATAACGTTATTAAGCTATTATATCGCTTAACCAAGTATCGTTATATTTACTAGCTTCTGCCCGCGACTCCGTCCGCGTGGAAGTCGTTTATATTGTAGCTTCATACAAACTTTCACCCCCCATTTTAGGGAAATGGGGGTTAGAAAGAGACAAAAAGTAGCCTATGTCACTCTCCATCCCTTTAACTATCTCCACTTAAAAAAACACGTCAATTCGTCGCTCCGTTTTGCCGTGAAAGACGGACAAACAAACACACACATTCACTTTCCCATTTATAATATTAGTGAGGATTGGCTTAGATTTATAACGTTATAATGGATACGACTTAACAGCGTGTAAAATATCGCTTTGAGAATAACGCTGTTTTGGAATAATAACGTTAAATAGCGGTATTTAAAGGCATGCCTGTGATTGCCATATATGGTGTAGTCCTACTCCCTATCACAAAATACATGTATATCTCTCATCACAGCCTGATTTCGGTTACAAAAGCCCGAGGTCCGCTTGAAACCTAATCCTATTGACATAGGCGCTAGTTTTAGCGAAAGGAATTGCCATTTGACCTCCCAACCTAGAGGGGAAACCATGCCTTGTTGGTATTAGGTATCGTCTGCTAGTCAAATAGGTTTACCTATTCGAGATTCTGTGGGGCAGAAGGCCTCTAATTCCACCTTTAACAAATTAGAATAAACACTCCAAACACATGTAACAATATGAAAGCTAACAATAAATATACATTTAGTTAATAAAATGAATATAAATACCAGTCTTAGAATAGCACCACCCACCAGCGGAAGCCTGTGAGATTCTAGTCTAATATTATTGAGAGGAAAAGTCTATGAGGTTGTTAGTTTGTAATCTGTGGAACTAGTCATCCGATTTCAGATTTTTAACAGTATATTGATTGGACCGTCAGGATGGTATTACCTACGATATTTCATCCCGTCCCGCCCCACTCCGATTCCGATTGGGTTTTCTGTTCTGGGAGGAGCCGTGCCTTACGTACAACTAGAAGTTTACCTCAGGGGTCATCCATAACGGTACGCCAACTGCACCATCCCCTTTTCTTCCCGTGGCTGTGCGGTGTATATATATAGGGTTGAGGTGTGTTAAATGCCATGGGCTAGCAATCTATGACCGTAACATCTTATTTTTTTCTATTTTTAATGCTACAGCTGTAAGAAGTTGCTCTGCAAATGATTGTATTATAAACTAACAGGAAAATATGAGTGAACTAATAATACCAAACACTTTCGGATGATCCTATCGGGTTAAAACACGCCTACGGACATTAGCACTACTGAGAAAAGAATCCTATAACTTCAATTTAATCTTCCAAGGTTGTTATTTTTTTCCCAGTTCATAGTAAGATTGGCACTCTACCACTCTACACAATTTTAATCGAAGCACTAGCATTTAATCGCTAGCAAAGGAAAACTGTCATATATAGGCAATTTACTCACACACTATATCGATATCGATGGAAATAGTGCAGTGTGACAAGGTCCCTAGTTTGTATGCATATTATAGGCATTTCAATACAGGTGTAGACTTGAAAACTATTATTACTCCAAAAGAAAGAATGCAAAAAAATATGCCTAGTGACGAAGCGACGCCCATTCAGATATCTCAAAGAATTACGAAGCTACAACCGTTTTAATATTGCTTGTTAGAGAGACAAAACGCAATAATATTGCTTGTTAGAGAGAGAAAACGCAAACAGTGTGTGACGTCACAATATGCGAGGCTGCCGCGTCACGCGTCGTGCCGCGTCGATGGCGGCGCCGAACACGATGGGACACTACGGCACGTTGCCGTCTTTTAGTGATGTCACAATCTTCAAGCGTCATCATTTCATATGAAGTTGCGTTTTGCGAAAAAGGGACAGAACGTACCCCTTCTTAAAGTTTGGGCACATAGTTATAACTTCGTGATTATTTAACTTCTTGCGTTGATTTATTCTCCATTTAACTACATTTTTAATCCTTTTTCGAGAAAATATGACATTATTGATTATTTTGTTTAGTGTCTACACCCCTATTGAAGTCTTTCGCGCGTTATTATAGACGGTAAGTTATTTTAATAAATTGTATGTAGGTAAGTAAGTACTTCACTACTTTAGTCATCATTTATCTATAGTAGTATATTAGATGATAGGTAGGTATAGATTCCATACCATATCATGTTATAATGCCCATAGAAATGTTAGCACCTACTCAATTACAATGGCAGCCAATGTTAATCATCAAAAACACCTACGAGCAATAAACTTGAGCCTGAGGCAAACAGAAGCGAGGTGAAACTTCCATAACGCCAGCCTTGCTTGACACATCATGGTCGCGCTAGTGCCTTCATCAAATGCGAAGATTCTATGCCACTTTCTGCAGTTCCATAAGTTCCATTCCTTCCCGGAGCTCAAGTGAAACTGGTCGTAGTTATAGAAAGTGGTGACTTCGCCATATCAAGCAAGCCGCCGTCTGCGCCGTATTAAATATGATATTTAATAATGGCTTCATGGGATAACTCCAACTCTGCTAGCTTGTTAATATTTGTTAATTAATTGCAGAACTTACGCAACTAAATAAAGGAAATATGTCCAGATATTATCTTTTGTCGTCACGTTTGCTGATTGGGAAGAAAGTATATACTTACTCAGGCATTAACAGTTAAGATATTGCCTTTGGTAGTAGGTTTACTGATGCTTGTTCGTTAGTTTTGATATTGATTACCAACATTTCATGCAATTTATCATGGTTTCACCTTTACACGCACATAGTAGTACGTAGTAGTACAGTTTTCTCTCGCTTCCAAGTGCGCAAAGCCTAGCTTTCCAGAAGCGGCGACGAAACAAAACAAATTAATATATTAAGTCGAAATAGACCTTAGATTCATACTAGTCCGCGTGGACCCGGGATAAAAACTATCCTATATTTTAATCCAGGCTATAAAATATCTTAGTGCAAAATTTCATTCAAATCGGTTCAGCCGTTTAAGCGTGATTGAGTAACAAACATCCAAACATCTAAACTTTCGCATTTATAACATTAGTAGGATATAGTAGGATATTGCTGGGATGGACCGAGGCGTGGGTAAAGCCCTGAGTCATGACTAATAATCATGAATTAGTAAACTTTGACAATCCGCGCATGCTTTATAGGTGTATTTACATTACTTACTTACATTCTCTATGACTATATGACCAGTCATACTTATTGTTTCTTAGGTATTTTAATATCAATTCTTTCCCACGGGTTTGCCAGCGCCGATTGTGTCAATTATTATTATTGCTTATGTCACAGGGTTTTGTCCAAACTAAAGTAGAACCTGTATTCGTAAACAAGTATTAGCTGGCATTCTTTATGAATATATTCTATTCCGTATTCTAACAATTAATATAGTTTTTTATCAATTCAATTGAATAATTTATTAATAAAACATTCATTTTTACATGTCACTCACTTATGCTATTACTTAACTTAGTTATATTCTAATTATAATAGGTTACGTTAATGTTGAAGGTCTGGGAGGCGAAGCTGAGCCAGCGAACCAGTTACGTGAGTTACGTTTTGGTGTTGAACCAATTTCTACAGGAAAATATACCTCCGTATTATACATGTCAGGTGGATGTCACTCTGCGCCGCATCTCCGGACGGAGATGCGGAGCTCGTTGTATGCAAGTACCTCAGTTTAGTTTGTATATAAATTCCGGCGAAATTTGTATGCAGCTCCGCACCTCCGTCCGGAGATGCGGCGCAGTGTGACATCCGCCTTAGCTCTCGACAACTGCATCAAATGAGCAGCAGGCGTTTGATGGCAATTTCGTTTTAGGTTTTTTGTTGAATAATCCATTAGCTTGTTTCATCTCTAGCGGGATCTTGTTATATAGTAGGTTTAGGTCCTACCGTGTGCATAGATCACTTCCCAGATTTGGCAAGTCGCGACTTTGGTGGATAAGTTTTAATTTTCGAAAGGGCCTCTACGTGTGGACTATGTGGTACCTATACTGGTTTAATAAGTACTCCGGCTAGTTCGGCTCCACGCACGCCTCTCCCGAAGGTCTGGGAGGAGGGCATTAAAGATATGCAGATAATAATGTACAAAAACCCTTTTTCATTATTCCGCCATCTTCACATTATGAGAGTAGATGTCTAAGTGCGCATTAACGAGCATATCAAAACGAATGGAAGTTCACAGTGTTCACACCAGTCGCCAGCAGTATTGCGTAACTACCGGAACGGTCCAAATTATAATACCCGGTCCATGTAATTTAACCATTTCTCCAAATGCAACGAAACGTTTGATGATAATGACGACTGCACAGTCGCAGTGAGTTAGCCGCTGGTCAAAATCTTGACTCATTCCAATTTGAACCTTTTTTTAAATTCACAAAGTCGTTTTTTAAGCGTGTTTGTATAGAAAACTAAGGTTTGGAAATGCTGCAGCTTCTACTGATGACGGACAATAAAGTTTATTCAGAAATGTAAAGTAAATTACCATAATAATTGTATCGTTACTTCACAACTTTGTTTCCGAACGGGTACCGAGTTCATTCCGGTTACGTGTCATATAGACACTTTACGTACTGTTTTTTCGACTATCGGATTTGAATAAAACTATTATATTATTGCACCTGCTTTGATGCAGATAAATAAAACCTTACAGGAGCAGTACCCACTTGGAAGGCTGACAACAGAATTTATCCCTGGTATAAATCATTAATGCGATATTAACTTAAGCATTTAGATAAGTAGGTAATACATATATCTAAGCAATGACTGTTATCAATCTTAGGCTATAGACGCATCGCCTGAAGGCAGATAAATGGTTCGGTCATCATAATCCCGCTGGCTGGTAGGAACAGAATTTAAAAAAAACTTTATTGAACAAAATATTTTACAACTCTGCTCTTCTCGAACTTGAACTCAATTGGGTAATTTCCTGGTATAAAAAAAAAAATTAATTCTATTTAGTCCGTTAGTTAGATTATCATAAAATATGTATGCTAAAAAGTGTACCATAATGCGACGTCTCACGGAACTTTAACGGGCTATATCGTCAACATATTTTGTTTGATATATATACAAATGAAAATGACGTTTGCTATTTTTTTTTGATAATCTAACTGACGAACTACTTAAATATTTTTTAGAATTCAATGGTGCGCTTTCAGTGGCGCTGTTATAAATAAATAAATAATAAAACGTATTAAAGAGATATTTAGCCTGCGACGGGCACGCCCCGTCCGAAACCAGAATACACCGAGGAACCTACGTGGCCTTAATAAAGCTTTTCTTAAATTAGCTTCAACTACAAACATGGCGTTGAATGTGTTCCTGCAACTAAAACGACAAGAAAGTCCGTTTACTTGGAACCGTATCTAAGAAATGCCTCGTTTGACTTCTCAGTTTCTGCTTTGTCGACGGTAGGTGCTGCGTGCTACTGCTAAGTATTTTTAATGTAGGTTTTGCTAGTAAGCAAATGTAACACGGTTAGGAAATATTGTCAGTGACAGACTGATGGACAGACACCGAGGTGATTCCCGGGTCAGTTTTTGAAGAGGCCGTTTTTCGACATTTGTATGTTTTTTTTATTTTTTTGGAATATCAAATTCGTACCGACAACGTGAGGTAGGGCTTTTAAAAAGAAAAAATATGGTGCACGAGGCACCTCTCTGCTTCTAATGGTTAGCTAGATATTGACGCTTTAAAAACACCGTGCCATACCAATGTCGTCAGCGCCATACAAATGTCGATTCTGCCATACAAATGTCGATAGCGGCATATAAATGTCGGTGAGTGCCATCAAAATGTCGATTTTGCCATACAATTGTTGAAAAACTTTAAATATTTGTACCATACTAAAAAACTCACTATTTCGATATAGTATCTCCGGTTTATGGTTTATGATGATCGTTATATTTGTACTATTACCTACTTATTCTGTGGTTATATTCCATAATATTAAAAATCACTTAGAAAACAGATTATTTCATTCTGCCTAAGAGAAGGTAGCAAAATGACAACAAAGAACCGGCCAAGTGCGAGTCGGACTCGCGCACGAAGGGTTTCGTACCATTATCTACAAAAACGGCAAAAAATCACGTTTGTTGTATGGGAGCCCTTAAATATTTGTTTTATTCTGTTTTTTTAGTATTTGTTGTTATAGCGGTAACAGAAATACATCATCTGTGACAATGTCAACAGTCTAACTATCACGGTTCATGAGATACAGCCTGGTGACAGACGGACAGACAGACAAACACACGAACAGACGGACGGATAGCGGAATCTTAGTAATAGGGTCCCGTAGTTTTTACCCTTTGGGGACGGAACCCTAAAAAGTAGTAAGTAGGTAAGGTAGCAAACAACAAATGTGTCACGGAACCAGTGCCTAAATCGAGGCCAGTTTAATCCTTTCCAATTTCCATTAATTTCGTGCTTTACTTACATTTTGTTTTAAATCGACATTTGTATGCCACGTTCGACATTTGTACGGCCAAAAAAGCCGTACAAATGTCGCCATACAAATGTCAACATGGATGTTTTTTGGCTGTCCTTCGTACACTATTAATTGAATTCACTAATTAGTTAAACACGAAACTCTTACCCCATATTGCTAACCTTTGTTATGAAAGACACATTTTTATTTCAATCGTATATTAATAAATAAACGCCCATACAAATGTCGTCATAGCCGTACCAAAATACTTCGTATAAAGAAAACCTGTTTCCTCCGTCAAAAATACTGGCGCTCCCTCCCCTCCCGTTGGTGGTTGAAGCCCAACTAACCTATCTATCGTATCGTAAAGTAAATGTAGGGGTGGGACAATAGAAAACCAGATTTTAAGGGTTTTGAGCTTGAGTCCTAATAAATGGGTCGCGCGTGGGACAACTACTAAAACACTTCACTGGTTTTAATTATTCGCGCATTAATTTTGCAAGATACTTTAATGAATACGCTTATAAATCTTCTTTATAACAGTACAAGTTGTTTATTTACACGTTGCCGAAATCTATAGATATGAATTTTTGTTTGAGCAAAACCGCAAGTGGGACACGCGAAAAAGCGGTAGATTTCGCCGTTTTACGATATCAACATTTTTTTTTTCAGAATCTATTAATATTTAAGGTATTGTTATATATATTTTAAGTACAATATAATACACGGAATACAAATATATATGTATCAATACTCCATGTTAAACTGACTTGAAATTATAGCCGTGGGACAGCAAAAACAGCTCGTTTGAAAATTGACCCTCCCATTTCCGTTAAGAGCACTAATAAATATGGTGTTAGTTATGCGACAATAATTATGTGAGATGTACTGCGTGGCAAATGAGCGCTCCCGAGCTTCTGAACAGATAGTGCGTGGGTGCAGTCAAACATGTTTATTAGCTTTCGTTACATGAAATATATCTAACATACTCAGTTAAGGGGATGCCTTGATTCGAATCGACCTCGCCCCTTTGACAGAGACACGCTTATGCCTTCCGCGCACGAGAAAAGCAGATGCAGCACTCTTCGGGAATGGCGTTTTTGGTCAAATTTCGATAAATACCTAACTTAGTGAAGTTTTATTTATATTTCATTAAGTGAGATTTTAGATGAGATAAAATACTATGGTACTAACTTGATTGTGTCGTAAAATAGTATATTGTGTGAGTAGGCTAAGTAAAGAAAGGAAAATAAAGATTCAACTTTGGATTTTTTTACTATCGAGAAAATTTTAAGCAATTATGTATCGATTAAATCAGATAAACAATCATATAGTCAAGAATCATATATCTGAAAATCAGACCTTATTGTTTCCTAATCTAGTCAGAACGGCGTTTCAATTCATAGCACGCGATCATTTCCAATTCACCCCCTTAATTATTTTTATCCTGATAAGTTCATCTTTGTTAATAACAGATTTAAGTACTTTTGGACATCCAATTCCTTACCCCCTTATATATGAATTATATTTTCTGAACAAGCGATTAAAAAAACTCTGCGACACGTATCATTTGGTTATTATATTGTGCTTGGGATCGTAAAGAAATAATGTGCGAGGTAAGTACTTGATAAGTTAAAAATATGATGTTATTGTAAGTATGTTCTTCGCCACACTTTATCAGTGATAAATAATGATAACGCAACTGCCATGCAGTCATATTTCTAACCACCTACGCCCACGATGATAAAACTATTAATAAAATTGGGTTAGTTGTTATGCCTAATAACATTTTGCGCGACTGACATGTCTAATTTAATTATCTATACCAGTAATTACTGCGATTAGATACAAAAATTGCTCGATGCTTTCATGAGATCAGACTCTCAATAAGCAGTAACTATATTTTACCCCGTGTGGTGTCGGGTTAGAATAGCACCACACCCTTTCTTCCTGCGGGTGTCGTAAGAGTCGACTAAGGGTGTTCCCTTGTGAACTTGGGTTGAAGTGTGTTGTGGGCGATGGGCTAGCAACCTATCACTGCGATATCACATTTTGACGATCTTTTATACCCACCGTTATGCTAAAAGTGGCACTGGAACATAAGTTCAAGTGCTCTGCCTACCCCTTTAGGGAATGAAGGCGTGAATCTATGTATGTATGTATATTTTACTCCTGTTAATGTAAATAACAGTATTTAGTATTAAATCGCCGTATGTGGACGCAACACGAGGCAATGACATTATAATGATTAATCTCTTCCGGGTCTCCTCTACCTGTGACCAACACGACACCTGGATAAACATATCGATAATTAATTATGCAAGAATTACTTCCTAGCAGAATGCCTACATTAAGCATCCGCAGTCAGCATGAATGTTCGGTTTATGTTAGGTTTCTAGTAGAAACCTAACGTAAAGGCGGAGAAGAAAACTACTGTTTTCTTCTCCGCTATAGTTACTACTATAGGTACTTAAGTTCCTCGCGGAGAACCATGTTGAAAGCAAAATACCAAAAAGTAATGTTGTTTTTTTACCCGACTGCCGAAGGAGGGGAGGGTTATTTTTACGTAAGAGGTGTAGTATTTTATTTACAGTAGTGCTAGTAGAAAGTTTCTACACACTCTACTTTCTAGTTTAACATGGTTTAATGAATAGCAAAACTTATCTCCGTGAGGAACTTAAGTACCAATAGGTACTGTTTTCTTCTCCGCCTTTGTGATTGTATATATTCTGTAGCTATTGCCGTATTACCCCAAGGATTACATTTTAGCCTTAGACCGGCCGGATACAACAAAAAAATAAGGCCCAAGGACTTGTATGACTAACCTTAGGTTAAACTCACTGATGTTTGGTCAAATTTGAATTATTTAACTGTTGTCGTGAATGTTGGAGATTGTGGACGACGATATTTATATTAGGCTCGGACGAGTAGGCGTGCGATATTACATTGGCGTTGTCATAGCGATCCAAACCAAACTACTCTAGGAACGGACCACCATGATGTATTTTATAAACAAACTAAGTAGGTATATAATATATATAAGTACATAGCTTATTAGGTTCAGGTGTGTCTTGCGTATGATGTTTACAACTGCGTTCGAGCAGAAATGCTGTGAGATGTAGATGAGATCATATTCACAATAAGCGTACTAGGCACATCATGTTGTGCAGTTTATGCATACGATAAGATAAGTAGACGGTAAGCTCCATATAAAAGTACCACAGCTGTACTTCGAACGTAAACAATGTCTCATAAGTGAGATAGCTCGCTGAATCACAGTAGTTAAGTAGGAACCTACGGTGAATGGGGTTAATTTGATCGCCGGGGTTACTGATCAATACTTTACAAAGTAAAGGCCGTGGTTATACTCAGGCGACTTGTTTCGCGACACGACGCGTGAGGTGCAACGCGACTATGACCGGCAGCGGCGGAGGCGGGAAACACCATTGATATTCGCCTGCACGCCTAGCACTAGACGGTTTCTCTCGCACTATACCTCTCTTTCCTAATGTTCTAATAAGAGAGAGACGGATAGTGCGAGAAAAATCGAGAGTATGTCGCGGCCGTCTCGTGCTAGCCGTGCTAAAGTCTCGCGCGCAACATTACGAGTACCCCCTGTGCGCGTAAACGCGGAAAAACCCCCATATTCATAAAAAACATCACAAGCCTTTTTTCATTTAAAATTTGTTTTGGTTCTTTTTCACAAACCAAAGGAATTCCAACGGTATTTTAACTACAGTGGGCTTTATAGAGGTTTATGAATTGGGGTAAAAAAACGCCCCTCTTGTTCCCAAAAGCTAAAGAGCCTTTTCGTTATAAATATTATGTATTAGGGTTGAAGTATGTTGTGGGCGATGGCCTAGCAACCTATCACTGCAATATAACATTTTGTCGATCTTTTAAACCCAAATTTATGCTAAAAGAGGCGCTGGAACATAGGTACGTTTAATGTGCTCTGCCTACCCCTTTTGGGAATAAAGGCGTGAATGTATGTATGTATGTATTATATATTAAAGCCTATATGTACCTAGTCTAGCCATAAGTTATGTTACAAATGAAATGAAACATATTTTTAAAAGGCTGTAATTAATTTACCATAAGTAAATGTTTATTTATAGGTAAGTTAATAAGGTTTCTAAACAATATATTTTTTATTCAAAATGCCCGCCTTTAGCTTTAATACACGCCCTCAAACGATCCGGCCACACGTCTATAGATTCACGCACTGTATCCATTGGGAAATTTGCCACTGCTACCTTCAAAGATTTTTTTAGAGAATCGATATTGGCATGGCGTTTAGAGCAGACCATGTCCTCTAACACTGACCACAATTTATAGTCCAGGGGATTTAAGTCGGGACTGGAAGAGGGCCAATCATCTGCCTTGATGAAGTCCGGAACGTTCCTTTGCAGCCAAATCTGGGTGGTGCGAGCTTTATGACCCGGGGCTGAGTCCTGCTGAAAGGTCCAGTGTACATTTTTGAACATTGTGTCGTTTAGTGGTTTAACTACTGTTTCTAAAATCGTGTCCTGATACACTTTAGCTGAAATTTTCACTCCTTTTTCGCAAAAATGGATCTCAGAGACGCCTTGATACGACACACCCCACCAAACCATGACGTAAGCGGGATGATGACCTCGCTGAATCCTTCCAACTATCTCTTTAGCTTCTCGAGAGTTGTGTGCGTACACTTTATCATTTTGTTTGTTGTAGTGCTGCTCGATAGTAAAAATTTTTTCATCCGTGAAAAGAATATTTTTATATTTCCCATGTGCGTATCGAGATAAAAGGCTTTTTGATCTTTCAACTCTCTTGTCCTTTAGTGACTGATTTAACATATGTCCTGTATATCGTCGGTAAGCTGCAAGACTCAAGTCATCTTTGATTATACGCGAAAGTGTCCTAGGTGGTATTTTCATTTCCTTAGAAAGGATCTTCTGTTTTCTTATGGGATTTCGGCGAATTCTGGCCCTTACAGCATTAACGGCTTGTTTTGTTCTAACAGTACGTGGTCGGCCAGATCTTTTACTGTCATCGACAGAGGACGTTTTGGTGTATCTTTGAATGGTACGATACACAAACATTCGACTGATCTCTAACTTTTTTAGTGTCTCAAAAATGTGGGACGGCTCCATTCCTACCTTATGCAGAGCAATCACAGCCATTCTATTTTCTTTGACACCCCACTCCATTATTAATTTACTTATTTTAATATTATATTGTATATAAATGGTGGCAAAAACATCCAAGTACTTACGTCAAAACACAACATTCGAAATTCGAATTATTATTTTTCTTAAAATCATTGTTAACTGCCAGTAACAGAACTTATGGCTAGACTAGGTAGTACAATTCCCCAGCGTGTCCCTTAGATACGCGTTCATGAGTACACAGTGGAGGAATCTCCAAAATAGTAGGTATGAGAGAAAAAAAAACAAGAAAAAAGTGTAGTACGAGTCCTTATTAAAGTTGCACCTATTTCCAAAGCTTGTTTCGAGTTCAAAATGTGCATTTCCAACAATTGAATCGTAGATAAGATACGTGAAGCGTTATTACTTTCGTATCCTATTGGTATGCATGAGATTGAGTAACAGGCACCAATCATATCAATCCGGCAGTTATCATAAAGCTTTCAGTGCGATAGGTAATTCCAAAACCAATAAACATTGGCCGCGCACTACTTTGCATATACTTAAAAGCAAAATTAGTATCATAGGTATGCCAAGCCACAAACTTGACACAGCCCTGCGTATCGAGCGAAAGTAGGTAACGAACGCTTCTAAACGGCCTCAGATTACCTACTGTATTATTCTTCTATACTGTGCTATAGGGCGCTGACTGTACAGAACGTCTCGTTATAGGAAAGTGAAGTCGATCAAACGAAATCAAATTATTCAATTATTATTCGCATAAAACGTCGCGATGCTGGACATGTTTTGGTTGGAATAAACGGATGAACAGAATTATAGCTTGAAAAACTCCAAAATCGAAGATATTTACTTACGGAAACTGTTTTTGTGGAATATATCGATAACTATACTGATTTAAACTTTCAGGGTTCTCGCATATTATTTTTACTAAGCGGGAAATCTCAAATAGGTAAATAAATACTTAAGTTAATTACTCATACGCGATTAACAACGCTGAGATGGAACCGTTTCGTGGTAATGTTGTTATTTTACTTTTTTCTTTTGTATGCTGATTTATGTGCATGTGCGTGTTGTCATGAATAAATGTTATTCTATTCTATTCAGTCCAGCTTAGTAAAAATTATATCGATAAATATTAAGGTCCTCCGTCACTGGTTTTCATTTGATACACTTGAAGCGGGGCGTCCATTCTTATGGCCGCTCCACACAATGGGCCATCCTGACCCATCATACAGGACGCGGCTATGCGGTAGGACGAGACATAAATATGTCTTACTCCCTTTAACGCATAGTTGTGTCCTGTATGATGGGTCAGGCCCATTGCGTGGAGCGGCCATTAAGAACAATTATAGCTTTTGTGACGGTTTCGTACGCCTTCAACTCACTGGTCCACCCTGTATAAGGGTCAATGTCCACAATACCGCCTATCACATTCACGCCCCTCCCCCCCCCCCCCCTACATCACAAACCAAATGTGTATAGGTTACGTATCCTAGTTAATGTACATCCTAATATAAAAGGTACTACACCTATGCGAGAAAAAGTAAATTAAAGCCGACTGAATGAAATACTCAATACTCAATCATTTATTGCATTCCACAATGTTAGTTTACAAGGTTTTAGGTAAACTTGAGTTTTAGTTGCTAAGTGATGAGAATAAAACTTAATTGTGGACCCTGTTGGGCACCGCAAAATTAGTGAAGAGAAGACGACTTACATGCTTATGTAAAGTTCTGCTTTTTATAATTTTTATATTCTGTGCAATGTTCAAATTATATTTCAAATTATAAAGAGCATTATATTTAAGTATCAAAATTTGTTTATTGCACATTTATTTATTCATATTTTTTTTATAGGAACTTGGTTTTATGTATTATATATGTGTATAAAATGAGTTTAAATTTTCATTTTATTTTATAGTTTTCCTTCTAAGTTTTCTCTTAGTGTATAATAACTTTTATTAATAAGGAATTCTCTTAATATTTTTATGAATTTGTTGTGTTTTTTCTCGGATTTTATTGTATCGGGCAATTTATTATATACTTCACTAACAATGTACGGCTGCTGAATAAATCGCATTATATCACACGAGAAATCATGGTAAACGTTATATCAATGTCAAAAAGTATAATTAAACGTCGTGCACTCGTTTGCTCCGTTGTATTATGGCCCAGCGCTATGGCCATGCGATGGTTGAACGCCACTACACGATGGCATCATTCAGTTGTGATCGAATCGGTTTGCGAGATGGACGTCGAAGCGTTAGCCGCTGCGGCAATTTAACTATTTACATATTACGCTTTCTCCCCGATATGATTCCAAAAACTTTATTATTTCGTGTTGATGCCACGTAGCTACACGTCATTTTTGATTAAAAAAAAATACACAGCAGACCACTCAACCGCGGTCGACCGCGCACTGCGGAATGGGCCACGTATAGATGCGTACAGCCATCGCTGGCCCACTCCCTTTGATGTGCGGCCGAAAAACCCACACCATGGGCCATCCCATCGCCATCCCGCCGGCGCGCCATCCGACACCACTACCCTCTCTACACGCTGGCCCATCCTAGTGGACCAGCAGGATGGGCCATCATGTAAAGAAGCCATTATTTTATTTTATTGTAATATGATATGGACTAATTATAATTATTATCAATTTTGACATGTAATACTGAATTATTATGAATAAAATATGATTATGATTATGATTATGATTACGTAACGCATTGTACGCGTCAGGTAGGAGGTAGATCTAATGTCTCTTTTTGTATGTACGTTAATATTAGAATCAGAATCATAATCAAATATTTATTCATAACACAACACAACAAAACACAGTATTACAAGACAAAGACAAAAGAAGAAATAAATCTGCAGCCAGCACTGGTCTTCCGTTGGGTCCATCCAGTGAGGACACGGTACGTAACACACATAATATACCGAAAATAAAACATGCTACAAATAACAAATAGAAAAATGAAAAATCTGTGACATTAAAATAAAAAACAACAAAAAGAGAATAATAATTAAAAACTAAAAGAAAACAAGAAAACAAACGAAATCACATTACAAGTTACAATAATAAACTACACCGTCAGTGGAAGCCTTTATTTTGTGCGATCCGTGAATGCATCCAGTCTATTGCCGCCCGCACGCCTTCATGTCACACACAAATGTGACATGAAGTACGTTTAAAAAGATACGTGATTGTCCTTCTGGTCTCTACTCTAACAAAGAAAATAACATAAAGAGGTCTTCAAATATTTGCTGTAAAAACAAACGAATTGTTTATGCGACGCGACACCTGGGATTAAGAACGTGCCATTTTTACACCCTTGAACTTCTATCTTCTACCTTTGACCGATCATGACTGTGCAAGCATCGCATTACAACATCCTCTTCAGTTAAACAATACTGTTTTGGCAATTATTCTTAATCGTTAGAGGCTTAAACGTTTTATATGTATTCCGTTTGAAGATTGTTCTTCCATACGGATGATTGTATTATTGTATTGTATATTGTATTATTGTATGATAAGGCCACGAGCACAGATAATGTAAAAGTACAGAAGTTTGACTACATACATACATACAGATGATACTGACTTGGGTCATTGTTAGTAAAAAAAATCGGCATTTCTGTGGTCCATAGTTAATATAAGGGCTTAAGTTTATATATAATATGTTTTTGTCGCATATAATTATACAGGACCAGGGACAGGGACCAGGGTTGAAGTGTGTTGTGGGCGATGGGCTAGCAACCTATCACTGAAATATCACATTTTGTCGATCTTTTATACCCACATGTATGCTAAAAGTGGCTCTGGAACATACGTTTCATGTGCTCTGCCTACCCCTTTTGGGAATAAAGGCGTGAATGTATGTATGTATGTACGTATAATTATACAGACCCCGTATCATGGTCGGCCTTATCACACGATAAGTGACAAGATAGAGCGTCCGTCACTGGCTGTCACCGTTCGATAGAACGAGACGGACGCTCTATCTTGTCTCTTATAGCGTGATACTGCTGACCATGATACGGGCCCAGAAGAGGTTATGCCGTTTATTTATACAGATTCAGAGTTCAACCAAAAATTTGGCTTTATAGCCCTTAGCTTGGCAATGTCCGCGAAGAGACACAAACCTAAATCTGACAATGACCCACTTACTGGATCACTGGTTACCATCATCAATAAACCAAGTTACCTACTTCATAAATTAATATTTAGGCGGATGTCAAACTGCGCCGCATCTCCGGACGGAGGTGCGGAGCTGCAGACAAATTTCGCCGGACGCAGGTGCGGTGCAGTGTGTCGTACCATACGGAATTGATATACAAACTGGGGAACTTGCATACAACGAGCTCCGCATCTCCGTCGGGAGATGCGGCGCAGTGTGACATCCGCCTTAGGGAGTAAAGTTCAGTTGAAGTTCAAATCTTTTTTAAACAAGTGTGACCACCAAAACACTTCATGATCAAAAAGGGCTTCAATTCGCTAACTTGACGACGTGATCTCATAAGGATGAAGTATGAAGCCAAGTCTGACAGTATATATATCCCTGACGCGTCCATCGCTGACTTTGGCAAGGGCACCATAAGGCCTTTAAAAGTACAAACCATCGGGTTACAGTTTAAAACCTGTAACTCGACTACGGAAAAGACCCTGAAAAAGTTTTTTTTTATGTAAACCCGAAGCATAATTTCGAATCGATTAACACCTCATCGATATACCTACGTTACGATGGAAATAGAACACACGTAAATACAAAAATAGACTCCTAAAAGCATATCCCTCCTTTCGGCTCTGCCGTAGTCGGGCAAGAATTAACTTGGCAACCGCGCAACAGGATTTATGAAGTTGTGTAATGGCAGAAGGTTCGTCAGGTTTGGCACGTTTTTTACAATACATGTTTTCGTGGAATTACGTTTTCTATGTCACAGTGTTGTATACCCAGGTAGGGTCGCAACACAATGGAGCAGTCACAACAAAGTAACAATCACTCAAACTGCGGTCACATCCTTCGTTGGCGTATTTAGCTGTTTACGATGCTTTTAACCGAATACCAAATCATTTGTAGCGTGACTAAACCTAAGTGGTGCTTAAGATAAAAACATTTTTTTATTGTCATTTGAATTTATTAAAGCCCATAAACCGGTTGAAGTTACCGACAAGTAAATATTGATATTGAAACATTATGTATCTTATAAATGAACATTACAGAAGATAATTGCAAAAAAAAAACAAAGAAGATTACTTAAATATTACGAAACAACCAACCGAGCGCAGCACCATCGCCATACTTAGTCTAAATCATAAAAGATACGAATCTAGGGACCAATTATATTAGAGACAAGCTCACGCCCCGCCCTCACGGACGAGGGACGAGTATAAAAAGTTTTGAGAAGGCTGGACCAATATTTCATCCGCATATTTGACAGCTAAGAAGGAATATTATACATTTTTATTATTATGTAAAATATAGCACATTTGCAGAAATACCGGGAATACCGGGCCTGACGACGTTACTATAGTAATGTTAAAGTGTCACCTACATCTACAACTACAATCAATGTAGAGTTGAATAGTCGTTGATGTCAACTATAAGCATATGAGCACAAGCCGTAATAAAATGTCCCATAGGTATTAGCCAGTACAACTTTACAACCGGCTTAAAGGACGATTTCCAAATTCCCACGACGCCCAAGTTTTATGCCATGATATAATTTTAAACGTCAGTGTAATAAAAGCGAGAATTATGTGAAAATTATTGGCGAGATGCGGTTTGCGTTACTACCACGTAGGCAGTTTTATCGCGAGGGACCACACGGACGTGTTTTGATAAAGCTCACAAAAGGCTTTTGTTGGCACGAGTGTTCATTAAGTAAGTATAGAAGCGTCACTGTGCTTTGATGTCAACATTATGCGGTTTTTATTTTGCATAATCTATGATGATCGTGGATTTGGAACAGTGATCCTACTAATATTATAAATGCGAAAGTTTAGATGTTTGGATATTTGTTACTCAATCACGCTTAAACGGCTGAACCGATTTGAATGAAATTTTGCACGAAGATAGTTTATAGCCTGGATTAAAATATAGGATAGTTTTTATCCCAACTCCACGCAGACGAAGTCGCGTGCGGAAGCTAGTAATATATTATAGTTATATTCTTGTCATAAAATTGAGACATCGACATTCGACATGTGACAAGCTTTTACTACTGTATCAGCAATAATACTCAGAGATTGACAGGGATTTTGTACAATGAGTACATTCACTATGTACTACTAACATAACTTCCGTTGTGCGACAATGATAATCGTAATGCAAAGTTCACAATTGCAGTGCATCAGGCAAAGAGACATATTTTCGTAGTCTAACTACTTAGACTACGATACCTACGTATAGCTCTAATAAAACAGCGCTGATAAAATTGGTAGTAGAATAGGCATCGAAAATGATTCTTTACAAAACTGTGTCGCATCTACATTTAAAATTATTATGTTATTAGAGACCAAATCAGACCGCATCAGCGACAACTGACGGGGCTGCCCACGTGGAGCGTGCCGTTAGCTGTTAGCTTGATCTCTCTCTGGAACCATGTGTTCCGTAGATTGTGGAGTACTGGGAACCTAATCTCCTTCAAGAATAGTCACTCTAAAACGAGACAGTAGTAAGTCTCCTAGGACGAAATCATTTTAAATGCGAAAGTGTGCTTGTATGTAATATTTTCTAATATTTCGCAATATTTACTATTGAGACCCCTATAGGCTAGGCTATATAGGATATGACAAAGGATAGTTTTCGTTCGAGGTGGAACTTTGTAAGGAAATGTAATTAAATAGCTCTATCGTATGTAGAGGACCTCAATAGTACTATGATATGTGGCCTATCTCAGGGTAGTCACAGTTAGTTAGGTACGGGGACGGTGACTGTTGGAAAGAAGACTCAGACTTGAGATATTGGGTTTATTAGTTTTATTACACATTGTTTTAGAAGGTTTTTTTTCCCAGTTGATACAAACGACTGCAGTAGAATGACCATACAAATTGTTTACCCGACAGCTTATTCTATCTGCTTAATATTTAAAATTAAATTTAGAAGCTGTTCTTTTTATATGGCCAGCCCGCATACTAACACTGATAATTTGATCCCTTTTAAAACAACCGGTTATTGTTTAAAAACAAAACAACATGTAAACTTATAAAGGTATGTTTCGCTTGAAGATACAAGTAGGTAAGATTAGATACAACTTAGGTTAGGCGTAGGGAATTCCCCTGTGGCACATATGTCACACCAAATGAATCCATACAAACGTAGTTACGCTCTCATTTTAAAACTACGTGTTGGATTGTAACGAAACTTTGCATATACAATGACATGAGGTATATCTATGTCTGTAATTAGTTTATGTAGCTTCAGATACCATAGTAAAAAAAATACAGCGAATTTAAGTTTTTCATACAAAACTTGTCTTTGCTGTATTTCGTTTGTTTTATAAACTGGAACCATATAAACTAATTACAGACATAGATATACCCCATGTCATACAGTTTCGTCACAATCCAACACCTAGCTAGTTTTAAAGTGAGAGCGTAACTACGTTTGTATGGGAAGGTGAAATTCGGCCGAGCTTAACTGCGGACTCTTAAGGGTCCCCGGCATGGCCGATTCAAGTCGCCTATTCATAGTAACGTAGTGGTTCTCATTTTTAAACGCCATACTGCAATAACATGAAACTATTGCTTTAGCCATTTCTAGGTTGGAAACTAGTTTCTGTTGCTATAAATTGTAATAGAAAAAAAATTAAGCGATTAGAGACGTTGTAGGAAAAACGTTTTATTTTTTCGCGGATCCCAATGCGAATTATAATTTTCACGTTATTGTAGCATGTCGTTTTAAAATGTGAACCAAACTACGAACTGACAAACATCCCATACCTAGTTAGGTATGTACATAGTTATGTACAATAAATTTTATCGAACGTAAACTCAAAGAACAGATGTTAAATGTTAAATACCTTGCCCTTAGACTTTGATGTCGTGTCGTGCATTTCTAGGTCAAAGACACAGGAAGGACTTGGAAAGTTGGTTCGTGTAATAATAAATAATAATCATACGTTGTATCTACACTTAATAATATTTATGATGGATTGATGACACAGGAAATCAAGGGATTTATCTAAAAACATAGTCAAACGTGTAATTGAAAAATGACACCGGACCAGGCACAGATTTCGCTTTAAAAAGCTTCGTAAAAACTAAGGTTGAGAATCAACCGCAAGCCTGACTAGTGACCACGCCACCCTCATCAAAAATGATAGGTAAAGTAGTCCTGTTACGACATGGCATACAATATTAAATATTTGTACTCTAATTTAATCTTATCAATAGTCAGGACTGGCGTAAAATAATTATAATGCACATTGCAGATGGATCAATATTTTCTTCGTAAATGATAGTGAGTGAAAAGGAACAGATAAATTTATTTCACCTGACAGATACTCGTAGACTTGCAGTTTCAAAACAGTCACACTATATTTAAGGAAATAAGTGGATGCCAAAACAATATCGACCAAACAGGATAGTAAAATGTACATTACTTATTTTATGTAACGACGACGATATGAATGAACAAGAACTGCACCCAATTTGTCCCAAACAACGTACTTAAAACCAGACACGTATGTTTACACAGTTTACACACGCCTTCCTGAAGTCTAAAACGACTTATCTGCGTTCATATTTAACAGTTTATAAGTCGTTCTGGTTCTCATGTTAAAACAGACCATAAATTAAAGGCAATTAAGTCGCCATTACAGCTTAATGCTGATTTCCGCCAGGTAACACTTTGATTCCGATTGCTCATTAAGAAGGACATCGGCAGAAAGTTTGCGAAAATGTATGAGATGGTAATTCTTGGCTGGTAATTGATTAAACTGATAATATAATAAATATGGGAATAAAAACCGTCGACAGTCGTTTACTAGGTACGGTCGAGGTCAAAAATATGTTTACACTTTTGCACCTTAACACAAGCAAGTATAGAAGAATAATACAGTAGGTAATCTGAGGCCGTTTAGGAGCGTTCGTTACCTACTTTCGCTCGATGCGCAGGGCTGTGTCAAGTTTGTGGCTTGGCATACCTATAATACTAATTTTGCTTTTAAGTATGCAAAGTATTTCTGTTACAGTTTAATAGACAATATTGTATATACAAAGTAATAATATTATAGATAGTTATAGGTATGTGTTTTTAGTTTCCCACTCCATCGAATATTTTAATACCACTATACTATGCCTAAAATATTTCCTAGTAAGTATAATAGTTGCTAAACTGCACTAGGTTGGTAGGTGCTTAGTTACAAGCCTATTCGGCTCCTTGTGATATCGTGGCACTGGCGGCTCCACGGAATAAAGAATCCATACAGAACATATTGGCACAGCACGTTTTAACAAATCAAAAGCGTATTGCAATTGTGTGTTCGTGTATTATTGAAGTGTGGTTGTGTGCGTGCGGCGACAGTGGTTCTCTATGAAAATCGGTTGAATGCCACTTCCAATGGATTCTTTATTCCGTGGGCGGCTCGCTGTCTTCATACCTACGAGGCGGTTTCCTTTGACGTAGCGAGTGAGAACGAGCGAACACCGTAACGGCGCGGCCCCGATTGATTCTCCATCATTCCCGAAGGCTATGTGTGTGTGCGTACCGAACACGCGCGCATGTGTGCAGCCGTGCGATGTACCTATGTTCGAAGTTTATCTACTGTTCCTATACTGTGACACAAGGCAATAAGGTGCAAAAGTGTAAACATATCTTTGACCTCGACTGTACATAATATTGCATGGATAGAATATTAAGCGACTGCACGATGCAGTTGTTACTACAAAGGAAAATAATAAAGAATCTAACTACGCTGTTTTTAGAAATTCAAAATGATATCTAATGTATGTTGGTCTTGGAGGTTTTTACCTTTAATTACCGAGGTGGTTTTTGAGTAGCACTTACACGGAGCTACTGTCGGGCAGACATACATTTAACCATAAAATAAAAATAGAATTCTAATGCTAGTTTTTTTTCTAGCTTCTTGATTGCATAATGTGGTGCAATGCCGCAGGTGGCGTTGTTTAAATAATAAATAAAATCATTTATTTCGACCAACTGGGATCATATTACAAACGAGGAATCATTATATTTAGCTTATGTTACGTACATTAAATTGATTACTGGGATTTGTTTGCCACTACGTGAATCAAATGACAATGATTCATGTAATGGCAATCAAATCTCTCCGACAATGCCCTCAGGATAGGATTGGAGCTAGCCCGGACCCTGCGCACCAGGGATGTACAGCGTTTCCTCATTATGGTGTAAAAACAATCTACCCCGGCCTCCGCGAACATCCCTGATGCGCTACAGAAACGGGGTAGCCCCATCATCACTCTAAAGGCATTGTTATATTGTACACGAAGAGCGTTGTACTGTTTCTGCGTATGGTGAGAGAGAATAATAATTTTGAAATAAATTTAGCGCCGTCTGTGAGACGTATAACTCGGTAATTAAAGGTTTATAGTATGTATAGGGCTATATGAAATAAATCCATTATGAAATAGGTATGTATAAGGTAGTATGTAATCATTGGTCATCGGAAGCCCGAAATATTTTTGCAGGTAGTTAAGTACCGTGTATTTGGCGTAGATACAGTAGATGGGTGAGGACCTGATTCTTGGTCAGTAGTTATATGTATAGCCTGGCTGGTCGGTAACTACACCAACTGAAGAAGTGAACAAACTTCCGCTATTACACATAATTTACTTTAAAAACAAAGTTTTAACCGACTTCAATTTAGTACTCCGCCAAGCCACGAGAACATTTCCACATTATTCATAATTATTTTCCAATTTACCACATGAACTGATTTCCGAGAGCAAATGCGTTGATTATTAGAGAAAAAAATCCAATCGATGTATGTGACCCGATAATATTTGAGGACTTCCGTCGATTCCACAAGGATCACCTTTGGCACTTCATTAGTTGCTATTTCAACGGAATCTTACCAGAATCTGTGACGAACATTTGTACTTTTAAGTACTTACATAATTGAGGAATTCCATAAGTCATCTGTGGTCTTCATCATCAATTCCACTCCACCAAATTTATGATTTCCGGGTGTAAGTAAATACACTAGTTAAAACAGAAAATACCAAAATCACTACACACGTGCCTAATATAATTGAAGAGTTCCCTCAATGCCTCATAGATCCCATCATCCAATTGAATTTTTGAAAAAAATGGGACCCACCTGGAAACATATACTTACAAACAAACAAAAAAATACGAATCGGCTCATCAATGACGGAGTTCTGAGGTAACAAACATTGAAAATAATATATTTTTTTAAATACAACCGAATTGAGAACCTCCTCCTTTTTTGAAATCGGTTAAAAAATTAACCATAGAATTGTATTGTTAATTTTCGTTCCACAACGGAAAACTTTCATAGTTTATTGAGTGAGTGAAGCTGGCCAAGAATTTGGTCCTTGTCCTCACCCAGATAGTGATCGACCGGACGTATGCGCACAATTCGCTAATGATAATGATGCAGTTACTACCCTATTACGATTTGTTCAATTCAATAGGCATCTGTTCTAAAAGCCCGGACAACAACCCAACGAGGCTACTGGCCGAAAATAGATTTAGGTATTATGGAAATTGAAGTGCAGTTACTTATTTGTATTTTAGAATTGGATGTCAGGAAACGCCAAGCGAATCCTTCTTGTAGAAACGCTTCTAAACCCTATACAGATTACGGTAGATGAGTTCCGTCGGGCTTGCGTAGAGTTTGCAATCCGGATATCCGGAAACCGAAATATCCGGATATCCACCAAATTTCAGATCCGGATCTGACAGGCTCCTGGATCAGGATTTTTCGGATATTACGGATCCTTAAAATACAACCATGAAAACCGAAAATACGGCTACAAAATGAAGTTTGTACCAAGTCCACGCTAAAAACGGAATGATATAATGTAGATCAGTTTTTATTCGCCACTCGTTTTTAAATAAGCACAACATTGCGGAATTTGATGTCGAAAGTTGGCGTTGGTTTAAATGCACTAATCTACCGTAGGCACTAAGTAATTATCTAAATCCAATATTACTCAGACTATATATACTCGTACCTACCTACTGACTAAAGACTAAGTTTAGATGTACCTATATAATGTATGTCACGCCATATCTCAATCAGCACAAAATTTTAAAAATGTCCTCGCGCCGAAGACTGCATCTAGCCACTCTTATGTTTGGTGTTGTGAATCGACAACTGCCTTCGTACTTGTATGACAAGCTAACCTGGCCACGTAACTCCAGATCTCTGGGAGTTAGGTCTTGCAGGTTTCTGCAGCTGGTCTGCCCTCGTCACCATTCCGCCGCATTTCGGGGCAGCTTCCGATATGCTGCCACCAAGTGCTGGAACAACCTGCCTCCGCCACTCCGTGGGTTTAAAACAATGAACGGGTTTAAATTCAAGTGTAGACTTCATTTTTTAAATATTCAATTAGGCGAAGCTAAATAAATATCTTTGCATATGTGTAAATATATATCAATTACGCTCTCACTTTCAATGTTTTAGGACTGGCATTAAATTCTTACCTGTAGATCAT
Source organism: Epinotia bilunana (assembly GCA_947049275.1). Taxonomy (NCBI): domain Eukaryota; kingdom Metazoa; phylum Arthropoda; class Insecta; order Lepidoptera; family Tortricidae; genus Epinotia; species Epinotia bilunana. Next base: position 7,731,556 of record OX346253.1, read on the forward strand.
TATTCAATACCTACATGTAATCTCCTTTTCCTTTGTACTTTTTTGATCCTTTTCTTCCCGTGTAATTATTTGGGTAGCGGTCGGAAACTAGCAACATGACGGTATGTTTGAAAAGTTTGGTTAATAGTTTAGTTTATTCGTCATCCGTCTAGTTTTAGATTTAATTATAGTATAGTAGTTTTTAGCTAGGGCCCTACTGAAAATCAGCGCCACGGCTTGTCGTGGCAATATGCTGAGTGGGGCTCCTTTTAGCGTCGCTTGTTGTTGCATTGATATGTTTTGTGTAATCGTGTATTGTGGCGTTAATAAAGAATTATCTTATTTTATCTTATCTTATCTTACCTAAAGAAATATTTCAGAAGTATATTTAACACATTTTAGTCTTTGATTTGACACAGGAAGTAAAAAGTAAATGCAGCAACAATACATACGTACGTTTTATAATTGTAATATTTTTTTAGTATTATGGTCTTGACTTATAATATGATCATGTAAAATAAGAAAAGTGCGCTATAATATAGTTCACCGTTTTTGCCATATCTAGACATACCTAGGCTTATTAGCCTAATAGAATGTCCCTTGCTAAACAAACACCTCTTCCCTTGATTTTCACGATTTCCGTGTGGGCTCTCCTTCCAATCTATTACTGAGTAAGGCCTTCGAGTCATGTCAATTTCTTTTACAACCCTATCAAATTAACTGTATACCTGTATACATAGAGCTCATTGAAATGTATGTATGAGCACGAGCACCAAGGTACGGAGTTAACGCGACCTGGTTGTAGTATTCAAGTGACAGCTTTCAGTGACTAAACTAACTTTGCCAGTTAGTTTGTAGTCGTAATAAGTTAAAAGTTGAAACAAAATAAAGTTTTATACCCCTTATGACTTTGGGAATGCGTATCTGTTTAAAAAAATCAGGTATATAAATACGGTGGTATAGCCGTTTTTAGTTTTTTCTTAGTTTGGCCTTACAATTCCTACTTTATACCCAAAAAACCCCCTGTAGATCCGTTTTATCCGAAAAATCCGGATATCCGGATCTGTCTAATTTATATCCGGATCCGAAATATTGGCGGATCTTGCAAACCGCTTACGTCCTCCAATAAATCAGTCGTTCAGTGGTGTTAAAAGCGCGCATACCAGCTCTCCCTATTTAGGACTTCGGGAGACGAATCATTAAGATACTCGTAGCTGCAATATTAGACTTGTGTCATAAGATTTTCTACGATGCCATTCGAACCAGTTTTTGGAGAGTAAAAAATATTTGTATGGGAGCAACTACAATTAAAGAACATAAATAGTCAAAATTTTGAGTCAAAGACGGACTTCGCTAGTGGCAGTAGAAACGATTCATATCTATAATACTAATTGACATACAAGTATGATGTCACAGGTTGCTATGTGTACTAATCGATGTAGGGAAAATCAAGTAAATTGCTGATTCGGTCGCGAGATACTGGCGATACCTACTGCGTTTAGGGTCCATAGTTGTCATACAATTCTGTTTGTATGAAAGCGTAAAGATTCTATTGGTACATAGCTATAAATGTACACTTGGACAATAAAAAAAAACATATTTTTCCAAACTTTCGAGGTCCATATTATAGATTAATTATATTTTGTAATATATACTTTATTACAATAATTTGATGGTTTACTATCCATTTAGCAAACACTACGTTATCAATTTTAACATGAGGAAACTAGAAACTACCTCTGGGTTTGCTTATAAAAATAGCAAAAAGATCACAGGAGGATTTTACTTAGTTTACACGTTGCCTTTCCTTTTACAAAATAACGACCTACCACGCAGTGCCATTACCTCGCACGGGTTGTGTAAGGTTACATTCGACGCCATATCTGTTCATCTCAAAACGTAGGTACTCGTATATAAAAATGTATCGCAATGGGACCTAGCCGTTGGACTGAACAATGCAAAAGTTGAGTCTTTAAATGAACCTTATTTATAACTGTGATTTAAGAGTCCGCCAGTAAGCTCGATTCTCCATACAAATGTAGTTACGCTCTCATTTTAAAACTACGTGTTGGTTTGTAACGAAACTTTGCATGTACAATGACAACATGTGATATATCCAGGCCCCTATTTGACCAACTTGACAATTGCCACCTGACACTGACAATTCGCCATACATTGCCTGTTCTAGAAGTTAAGGTGGTTGCTAGGATACGTAAGGATCCAGCAATGTACGGAGAATTGTCGTTGTCAGGTAACAATTGTCGAGTTGGTGAAATAGGGGTCAGGTCTGTAATTAATTTAGGTAGCTTCAGATACCATAGTAAAAAAAAATACAGCGAATTCAAGTTTTTCATGCAGAACCTTTTTTTGCTGTATTTCGTTTGTTTTATAAACTAGAACCATATAAACTAATTACAAGCATAGATATACCTCATACATTGTATGTGCAAACTTTCGTCATAATCCAACACGCAGTTTTAAAATGAGAACGAAACTCCGTTTGTATGGGAAGGTGAAATTCGACCGAGCTTACTGCGGACTCTTAATCTTCCAATATTGTGTTACTGCTAAATCTCAGGCAAGGTCGCTAAAGAATGGAAGTAATCCTCGCCGTGATATCGGATTACGAATTTAGTCGGTTAACGAATGACCTTGATGTTTGTAGTGTGTCATCGTTAGATAACAGATGAGATGAGATGACATAGATAGTGTATCTCGGGCAATCAAATCTTTTTAGCATACACAGATATGACACTTGAGGCTGGCTAGGAGTGTGAATTATAATACATCGACTCGCACTAGCTTTAGCCGGCGACTTCGTCCGCGCGGAACTCGTTTACATCGTAGCTTTCGCCCCCCATTTCACGTAGTAAATTATTTTTGGGATAAAAACTATCCTATGTCCTTCCCCGGAATTCAACTCTCCCTTGCCATCTCAAGCGGTTCAGCTTCAGCGGTTTAAGTGTGAAAAGGTAACAGACAAACTGACAGACAGAGTTACATTCACATTTATTTATTATATTACTATGTATATGTTACCAAAACTAGCAATAAGCTATATGACTAATTCCGTGTGTATATTTCCTCATTTTATCCATGTATCCCCCTGTAGGAACCTACTAATGTTTTACAAAAATTACTATCTGCCTGTTTGTTACCTTTTCAATTTGAGACGGATTTAAATAAAATTTGTTATGGATATATTTTGACTCTGAAGGTAAATTAATATAGATTTTGAGGCTTTTCATATGGGAATGCGATACGAGCCTACTTCGCGGGCTGAACATGGACACGGTAGTAAATGAAATAAGTTAATCTCTATAAAGGCAAAGAATCTAGTACAGTCAGCAGCAGAAGTTGCCAAGCGATCCTCGTGCTCGAAATGATCTACACACGAAACTCTAAGGTCAAGGGAATAAGGATCTGTGTAGGTCATTTTGAGCGTGTTATTTTGCGTAGCTACTTCTGATGCTGACTGTACAGAATCAAGTAATTTAAACTTCTGGGTCGTAAATATTTGTACTTATGTATAATATAGTAAGTATATTCTCTCTCATCCACGAGAGGGGAGGCCTGTGCCCAGCAGTGACATATATAGGCTGATGATGATGATAGTAAGTATAACTTAACTTATAAATAAATAAAACTTTCTTCCTTCCCTCTCCACACTCTTCTAAATCGTATAAGTAATTATTTCCTAAATATACGAGTAAGTAGACGTTGGCAATTCACCTCAATAATTTTCTCTTACAGATTATTGTAATGCGCAGCTCGACAGTTTCTTGCTCCGGACGTGGCTTGTAAAACAAGGTTGTAGTATTATGCATTGCCACGCTGCGCTGAGCATAAATATTACTAAAGATATTCTAGAAAGTAAAGTTGCTAGGAAATTCCTGTCGAGCGTAATTAAATTATTAAGTAAACCTTCCTCTGAAATAAAGTCCTATTGACTTCCCCCTATATCTGCCACGTACCTACGTAATTGAAGTAAGGAATTGAATTACTTAATTACGCGGAGGACGTTCAATAACAGCATTTCGTAATGTATAACCTTATTCACAGAGACGAGCATCATTATAATTTGAAATGGGCCAAAATGTACTTACCCAAGTTAATTTCAGAACTATGTTCTTCTAAGAAGAAATTTAAAATGCATAAGTATAAAAACAAAACGGGCCAAACTGATAGTGATCCATGTTCTAATTGGTTTCAGTGCGTAGTCTTAGATTTAATTAGTACAGTCCGAGGTCGTGGCTGATGTTCACAGCGCTTATCGACGACTGTCCTCAGAACCAGTATTAAGTCTGGCCTACGATTACGCACAGTTGTTACTAATCGCGGGATGATATTGTGCCGGGGATGACACAGACTGTGTGGAGACAAGTTGCGAAACGCAAAGAGATTGCCAGTGCGAAGATCGGCGGTGGTTCTTGTTGTTCTCACAATGTAGATAACCTCAGGACCTTCACACTTTCTGCTAATTACAAAGTACGTAGTATATGGTACCCCCTTGCGTGATACACAATTTAGTTATTTGATTGTGAACTTCTATATAAACGGCGCAAAGTCCTATTTCACATGTATTGTGTTGATCTTGGACCTTCGTGGCGACCGCGTGGATGGCCACCCAATTGGTAGGTATTGGTGTTATTTTTGCAAAGAAAAAATTGGGTGGGCTTTATTAAGGTCATAGTCATCAAAATAACTATGTCATAGTCACTATCTTAGCTAAACAGGGTTGCCGTTGGTTGAGCTGTGAGATAATATGTAGCCTGGCTAGCCAGCGGGTAAAATACAATTAATCGTAATTGTCTATACTAATATCAACATATCTATTGTAAAGAGGAAAAGTATGTGAGATTGTAGCTTTGTAAGTTTGTATATGGGTAGGTTAGGTTTGTATTGGTGTATGGGGTAGGTACGTATTTCCGGAATCTCTTATCCGATTAAAAAATATGGTACCCTAAGGATTTAAAGAAATGATGTAATGTAGATGTAGGTAGGTATATTCGTAGAGTGTACTTTCTGGATGCGATCGCGGGTCTGCCTGTGTTGTTTGCTATTCGCGGCTTTACCCATGTTTTGCAAGAAGTAATAAAAAAAACCTGGGGCGAGGTCGAAGGCCGAGCTCCGCGTAGGGCCGAATGCCCGCAGCGTCCCTTCAGAGCTCGCTCTCTACGCGAGCCCGAGGGCTGAATGCCCGAGTGGCGAGCTCACGCGGTCACACACACTCTCTCTCAAACAAGACGGCCAGAGTGAAACGAAAGAGTTACAAACTGTCGCTTTTCGCATCCCATCGCAGTTTTTCACTTCCCCTCCCTATTCCTAGGAAGTACTTAACCAAATCCAGTCATATTTGAAAAATACAAGTATAAGTTCCCACCAGAATTAAAGTCAAATTTTATATAGAGGTGAAATATTTTGTGAAATCAGATAAGTAGTTTTGGAGATCCCTACATACAAACATACAATCCCACACACTTTCGCTCTTTATTATATGCATTAGCGTAGATTAGACAATAAGATAAAGACTATCCGGTGGGTAACATAGTCCAGTCAGCCCGGTGGGGTAGCAAAATTAAAGTCACTGACCTGAATGATGGTGAGATCCTTAATCTGGATGGTATGATGTGGCCTATGAGTTTCCGCTGGGCTATAGAGTGCAGGTACAGGGTCTTTCCAAACAGTTTTCAGGGAAGCTGGCTCCGAGGCGGCGCAAACGAAAGTATGAAGCAGCAGTCAGTAGAAAAGTAGCCAGGAAGAAAGAGCTGCAATACAATATAACTCCATATACTTTAGACAGATCAATACCCATCCGAGTATCATTTTGGTCTAGGCCAGTGACCGGTTAGTGAGACTTGGGTTTAACAAAGATATATACAATGAATAGATATTTATATAGGTACAACTACTACCTGCGACAGTGGCATCCCTTATATAAATCCATCCCTTGCCGCTGCCAAGGTGTGGAACGATCTACCACCACCTCTCCGCGAACCTTTAACTCTGCTTCAGTACAACCGACTAGTACATGCCCACCTGTTGGCCAGGCAAAGCGGAGTTTATCCTCCCTCCTAATGTCCAAGTTTGTAAGCCGTTCATCCACTCATGTTTACACTTAAAATTTAAAATAATAAATACTTTTACACACACATGCTCATACATACACACTCATACACGCACATGTATTTTATTATCGAAAATAACTCTATCATAGTTAGGTTATATTACTATTCATAAACAGTAGCTTTTAGTAATGTTAAACAAATAGAAGTAAATATGTCCAATAGATACGAGTAATAAGCAATATTCTTCTTTGTTAATTAGACCATAGCCTAAGTACCTCATGCGAGCACAGTTGTACATAAGTTTATCTCTTCCGACCGTTCTAGTTTTAAGTTCTTTTTGGGACTAGTCTGAAAACCAGCGCTGGGCAACTGCCCAGCAAACGCTGAGACTAGCACCCTTTGCCTCCTAATTGTTTAGTTTCATTGTGTATTTTTTTTTTCCTTTTATTGTGTAACTATTATTTTTTGATACCTTACTTTACTATCGTGTTTTTTTATGTGGCAATAAACGAATTCTATTCTATTCTATTCTATTCTATAAAAATAGGTATTTATGTGCAATATTCACATTATGTGAATATATTTTCACGAACTTTTACCCAAACTGTAGAATGACGATATCATATCTAATAATAACTGTAGGCAGTATTAACAAGTTAATAATAAGTTAAAAACCAAGTAATAGGAAAATAAAATCTAGCAGCACGATACGTATCCAGCCAGTCTGCCGGAAAAAACAAAATACGAGCGTGTAAAATTTAAAATACAATTTTCTTTTTATTGATGGACAGTGCGCCGCCGCACACTGGGCTGAAAATCGGCTTTCATAGACATAGGAATCGAAGTTAACATTTTAAAGTTTTTGTGCTTGAAATGGCTTATGCTTGCCATTATTATGCTAAATTATGATCCTGGCGTGATTTAGCACTAAAACGTATGAGTTATAATTTTTTTCCGAAAAAAATGTATGGAGCTATAACGAAAAAACTGGATATCTCGGGAACCGCAAAAAAAACACAAATATCCTTACAGCTGGTTATATTACTAATTATTCCAGATTTTTTGACTTACTACATATTTCAGTCATAGGTGCGGTTTTTTTTTTAAAAATCGACGAAATTTTTAATATTTTTTTTCGTCCCAGACGTCTTACTTTAAACATAAAAGATAGAAATATGTATGTTTTTTATCTAATTTACTCAAATTATGAAAAACTATACATTGACATAAAACCAAAAGGATTTCCGAGCTCATGTTACGTCTTAAAATATAATTTTTCGTTTTATTTTCTGCGGTAATGAGGAATAACGATATCTAATTGGACATACTTACGAGATTGCATCAATTAGTAATGATAATGATCATAGCAATAATAAGTAAATTACTTGTAATACGTCTTAGCAATGACTTCTGATAAGCAAATAGCATAATAGAAAGGTCACTGGTGATTAAAGCACCATCATTAGTACACAAGAATAAAAGCATCGAACGTCTATGTGACAAAATCACTACAAAGTCTTGTACGCAACTGTTAACATCTAATTATATATTTTTATTAATTTTCGAAATTGTAACCATACAAAAATATGTTTAGTTTTTGTACCAACTTGGACTTATTTGTTATTTTACAAAGCGGGAGTCCTTCTTTTAATGATGGATTATTATTCGAAGCAGTTGGAGTCCAGTTAGGCTCTAGCCTATCAGAAGAAGACAGTGTCACCCTCAAAGAATTTTGTCGAAGATTCACCCGATCTGCTGAATGGAGATGGAACAAATGTAAGAGAAACACCAAGGACTTCAGAAAAAACTACGAAAATTGGCTCCAAAAAGATGTTGATTGGCCCAGCTGTGTACAAACCAATCTTCTTATGCCTGAACTACAAGAAGAGTCTACTTGTTTGGAGTATTCTGCGACATCAACCAGCACCGAACTTACCTCTCCAGAATGTTCAACATCATCATCTTCAATTGGGACAATGACAAAGCACCCAAGAAAAGCCTTCGAAGACCTATCAAACAAGCAAAAGAAGAGAAGGTCTGACAGTCATAAAGGTGAAAACTCAACTGAGTTGGCTTTTACAGCGGCACAATTTTTGAAAGAGGATGGTCGAGATGATATCGCATCTGTGATTGAACACATGCTTAAAAACCCAGAAATTGCTACAAACATATGTAGAATGATCAAGAAGCCGAATTGCTCCGCTGTATTTACACCAGAAAAAGCACTCGGACTTTTAATTTCATTAAAACTAAGTAAATGGCAATACATCACTTTAAGGGAGACTGCTATTCGAGAAGGTGCCCAGAAGCTTTATCCGTCTTACTACAAGATACAATCGGCCAAATTACAGTGCTATCCTCCGAAGTCAACCATAACTATAACGGATTCATCAGCTTAAATTAAACTTCAAGCTTTACTTGATTTAACAACGAAGAGGATACTGGATGGATTATCAAGCAATGTAGAAAACAAACAGCTGACGCTAATATCTAAGTGGAGTTTTGATGGTGCTTCTAGTCAAAGCAGATATAAGCAGAAAATGGAAGGCGAACAAGATGACTCGAGCATATTCATGACATCTTTAGTACCACTTAAGTTGGTTTCTGGAGAAGACATTGTATGGACGAATCCAAAACCTTGCTCACCCTTTTATTGTCGCCCATTAATGTTCAGATTTGTGAAAGAAAGTGAAGCAGTCGTACTTGAGCAAAAAGGAAAGATAGAAGAAGAAATTAAAGCTCTACTCCCTACGGAATACAATACTTGTAAGATACATCATGCCCTGAAAATGACGATGATTGATGGGAAAATTTGTACATACCTTTCTGCAGCTAGGTCAAATGCTACATGCTATTTATGTTTGGCTAAGCCAACAGAAATGAATCGCATAAATTCTGTTACATCAAAGACTAGCCACTGAGTTGTACGAATTTGGATTGTCACCACTGCATGCCCGCATCAATTCAATGGAATGTCTCCTACACATTTCGTACAGACTCGTCTTCAAGAAATGGGCTGCAAAGGGAGACGAACATAAAAAAATTATGAACGAGACAAAACCTTTTGATTGATATTGTGAAGCAAGGTTCGGGGACCACAAACGATGGGAATACAGCAAGAAGATTTTTCCAGAATCCAGAAAAAACTGCAGCAATAACCGGATTGAATGAAGAGCTCGTACGCAGATTTGCCGTGATACTGCAAGCAAAACATCCGGGGAACATGTTGCTGTTTCGAATTTTAGAGAGTATGCCTTGGAGACGGCTAAAAAGTACGTAGAGTTGTATGATTGGTACTACATGCCATCAACCGTGCATAAATTGCTAATTCACGGAGCTGATATCATCGCCAGCAATGCCATTGTACCTATTGGAAGTCTCTCGGAAGAAGCTTCAGAAGCCCGAAATAAAGATTTTAGGATGTTCAGGGAACATAACTCCAGGAAGAAAAGCAGACAAGCATCCAACGAGGATATTCTCAACATGCTTATTTTATCCTCCGATCCTCTAATTACTGCAATGAGACCGACCCTGGATGCAAAGAAGAAACAGGCGTTTTTTATAGAAACGATAGACCTACTTAAATTAGAGGAACCCCAAATTGAGGTTTTAGGTGCGTGTGACGCAGAACCTGACTGAATTAGATTCAGAAGACAGTGATTTAGAAGAATAAATTAAAAATAAAGACATATTGTAAGGTTATGGTGTTCTTTTTATACTTTACTTGTTTATTATTTGTTTTTCTTTAAAGTTGTTATGGTTCTGTCAATATTTGTTTTCTTTTTATGTAAATAATACTAACGTATGTAAAAAAAATACTAGCAATTTGATTAAATATGACTCACCCTTTATTGAAAATGCGAAACATACATATTTCTGTGTTTAATCTTTAAATTAGGACGTCCGGAACAAACAAAAAGAATTAAAAATTTCGCCGATTTTTTAAAAAAAAACCGCACTTTAGACTGAAATATGTAGTATGTCAAAAAATCAGGAATAATTAGTAATATAACCAGCTGTAAGGATATTAGTGTTTTTTTTGCGGTTCCCGAGATGTCCAGTTTTTTCGTTATAGCTCCATACATTTTTTTCGGAAAAAAATTATAACTCATACGTTTTAGTGCTAAATCACGCCAGGATCATAATTTAGCATAATAATGGCAAGCATAAGCCATTTCAAGCACAAAAACTTTAAAATGTTAACTTCGATTCCTATGTCTATGAAAGCCGATTTTCAGCCCAGTGTGCGCCGGGGCGCATCACGGAGAACTTGCTGTGAATACATTAAGAGTCCGCAGTAAGCTCGGCCGAATTTCGCCTTCCCATACTTACAAACGTAGTTACGCTCTCATTTTAAAACTACGTGTTGGATTGTGGCGAAAGTTTGCATATACATTAACATGAAGTATATCTATGTCTGTAATTAGTTTATATGGTTCCAGTGTATAAAACAAACGAAATGCAGCAAAAACAAGTTTTGTATGAAAAACTTAAATTTGCTGTATTTTTTTTTACTATGGTATTCAGATACATAAACTAATTACAGACATAGATATACCTCATGTCATTGTATATGCAAAGTTTCGTTACAATCCAACACGTAGTTTTAAAATGAGAGCGTAACTACGTTTGTATGGAGAATCGAGCTTACTGCGGACTCTTAAGCCTGCATCACAATGGCGCGGCCTGGCCGCGGCGGACCATAGTAAAATTGACATTAGCTGCCAAATTTACTATTGTCCGCCACCGCAGGCCGCGCCAGTGTGTTGCAGGCCTTAAAGAGGAAAATTCTGTGAGGTTGTTAGTTTATTGTAAGGAAAAACCTACGGAACTACTAATCCGATTTCAAAAATTCTGTCACCCGTAAGTATATACAATACAAATACTCTTTTCAACACATTTGCTCGTAACGTACCTCTTAGGCGGATGTCACACTGCGCCGCATCTCCGGACGGAGGTGTCGAGCTGCATACAAATTTCGCCGGACGGAGGTGCGGTGCAGTGTGTCATACCACACGGAATGTATATACAAACTGAGGTACTTGCATACAACGTGCTCCGCATCTCCGTCCGGAGATGCGGCGCAGTGTGACATCCTTATTGCGTCGTTTTTAGGCGCACAATCCTGGGTATTAAACACGCGTGTTTTTCAACATTACGGCACTCGTTTTTTATGGTTATATTCCGATTAAGAAACGTTGGCACCTTGCACCAAGGTGTATGTATGGACACGGAGCATTCTTAAATTAACCGGGTTCTACAGATTTATTCTTCATTCTCGGAAAATACTTTTGATAAATAACGATAAATAAATTGGCTGTTTAGAGATTTCATCTGTCTAGCTTTACACCAGCGCGCGCATTGCGCGAACTTCAGGAAAAAAAAGATAGTTGCGTGTCGTTATAGGTAATTTCACAAATATTTGTGAACATTGTTGATGCGTGTTTGGTTATTATTAAAAATGTAGACTCGTGGTGAATAGGAAAGTGATAAAAAATAGAATTGACGCCACTGGAAGTTCTTGTCGATGTACAATAGATATGTGAGTAAAGGTCTGTGGCCATCAATAACAAGGATATAACTGAGGAGCCTATAACATTTTTATTTTATGAAAAGGCAAATGTGGTAAAAAACGTTGATTACATCCTCGGCTCTCTTATCACGCTCACCTGCGGCTCGCGTGAACAATTCCGTCTCTGATGTAATTATCAACATACCTACCTCACTTGTATCACAATGTACTATTATAGCACACCTCAATATATGAAACTACTATAATCTATGATATTAGAATGGACCTTTAGGATAGACTCCACCTTGATGTAACACTCAAATAATTCACTAAGTACCTATCCTTGTTGATAAACGGGAGAGACGAGATCGCGTAGCGAGCATAATATTTTGTGAATATTTTGGTTCCGAGATTTTGCTACAATGCTAAGTATCAAGTTATAACTGTGAATGGAATTTAAGCCGTAGCCGACGTGCCGTCAGGAAAATGGCATTATGATTATGACGACTTACTTAAACATCTTTCTTACGTAACTAGGTATTAAGTAGTGTTATTGGTACTATATTGTACTACTAGCTTCTGCCCGCGACTCCGTCCGCGTGGAAGTCGTTTATTAATATCGACGGCAAACGCCTAATACTTAATATTTTTTCGTATAAAAATGTTTTACATAATTCACATAGGTACTCGGTCATCATATATCGGAGCACATCGGATATATTATGCTATCTTTACCTTTTTTTGTTCGCTTCGCGGCGTTAAGATATATTTGTGGGTGATCGTGGAGGTGACCATAAAACAAGTTACAGAATAGCGAGGCAGAAGTCGCCCAAATCACAGAATAAATACATAATAGTACCTACAACGTACAGAAGGTTCCCTGTTGACAAATCCCAGGTTTAGGTATGCCGAAAGAGCCTTAACATGGCCATCCCTTTCTATAGCATGCAACGCGCTGCGATTGAACGCGTGCGTGCCGTAGCAGCGCTAACATATACCACCCGAGGACGATGTACCTACTTGTAGCGCCACGACCAAATCACGGAGTGAGTAGTGAGCCACTCCTGCCCAAACATAAACATAATATATGGTGTCGCTTAGGAGCGTTTAATGTATATATAGGTACCTACTTACGCGCGAGCGCAGCGTTTTCACAGTCGCTGGACAGGCCGCGTCTCGCGCCGCCCCAAGGTGTTCGTTTTCGCGCTTTAAACCATCTATTAGCATATTGATTGAATTAACATAACCCGTATAAAATATGTTATTGTAAACCAACATGGTAAATAAAATAAATTCAATGCAAATGACAATATTGTTATCAAATAAGGACTGATCGGTGATCATGGTTGTAATTTGCATCTGTGTAGGCATAGGCATTCGTTTTCGCACCCACGTGATAATGTTATTTGAGTTATGCACAAATAATATTTAAATTACCTATGGAAGGTGCGTGTAACGACGCAGATGTATAGAAACAAGACGTTATGATTAAAGATTAACGCTTTTGCGCTGCCGCCCTTCTTATTTGAGACGAGAAACAGCAGATACTAATCTAAACAATAAAATGATAAATAATACACTATGTAAATAATAATTTTAAATAGTTACGTTGTTAGCAAACCTGTTCCATTGAAATAATTCAGTGTCAGAATGTAACATAATATACCTACCTACACTAAAGTCAGCCCAACACGAATCTCTTTAGTTCTTTGTTACAGAAATCTCCAAAACTTCAAAAGACTGTTCCATGGCATACTTATCGACGCGAAATCTTTTTACATTGACAAGGTTCTAAAACTTCTAACATCTCTAATAAGTATACGTACCTATATGTACTAGATGCACGTACCTATTGCTCGTAATTTTAAGAATTTAGACTAATTTCCAATTATCGCACTCCAATTTGAGTTGCACCGCTAATGAATGATATAGCTACTACCTATAACGGAATGGGTGGAGATACGACACCCAAAAGGCAGCGGGCGAGAATTGGATACTGACTAGGGTTGCCAACCGTACTATATTATATAGTATTGTACTATATTTTGACTCTTTGTACTATATACTGTTGAAGAAACATATAGTACGTGAAAATACTATATTTTGAGAGGGACCTTACGAAGTGCGTCAAATTGCCGAGATTTTTTACTAAATAGCAACAATGCCCAGTACTATATTTTTTTACAGTGTATTATGTATGTATATTTATGTCGTTTTTTATGGAAAATACTATTATCTTCCCCAAAAATAGTTGGCAACCCTAATACTGACAGCCGACGAACTTAGGCTTGAATTGAAAACAATTGAACGAGACATCCACCAAGATGGCAAAGAAAGCTAAGATCATGAATACCTACTGTGGAATATAATTTGGATTTGTTAAAAACGCCAGAAACCTTACATGGACGATCGGAAGTCAATTTGGCAGGTAGGTAGGTTCTTTAGGGAAACTTAAGACTTGAGCTTATGTTACCTGGTCCTTCCGGCAGTGTGTCGGTTGCGTGAACTTTTTTGCAAGTGCGGTGCGAGTGCGAGAGCTTTATTTATTTTTTGCAGCAATTATATGTAGGTAACACGAGTTCGGAGTTACGCCGCGAGAAAATCTACATGTATGTACAAATAGGTATAATTAGGTATACATATAAGATAAGAATTAAAATAAAATTGTAAGAAGGTATAAATAAATATGGTACCTAGCTATGTGAATATCCCCGTGAATCCCGTAGCTTGACGACTATTAAGGGGCTAGCTCCCAATGACCTTCGATCTGTAACTGTCGGTTTTTTCGTGTTTTTTATGGCTTAACGTAATAACAACAACGTGGTTTACCGAAATAGTATTCGATATTTACTTCAAAACTCACAGTTTTCGGGATATGTGGCACCAAACTTAACCAAACATAAACCAGGTTTTTGGACGTAACCATTGTCAAAATGAGTTAAAACTAAAAATCTCTCGTGTGTTGTTAGGGACGTCACGTCAATAAGGAGCAGTTATGTGTAGATTTCATATATAAAAGTGCATAAACAATATACTAATATCGAAAACAGAACTTCTTTGACCATGTTTGAATTTTGAATAAATCATAAAAAAATATATATATTTTCATAACTCTCGTGCAAATGTAGATAAAGAATTGAAGAACCGATAAGTGTTTGGGGCCATAAATATATCTATAGTTTTGACGGAGGAATATCAACTCAAAACTCGTCAAAACTAGCCAAAAAGCGCGTGGAGCCCCATAAGTAGTAGGCTATAATAGCTCATTTCCTATGGCTGAGGAAGGAGGGTTAGTCTAAAATACTTTTTTCCATTTTTGTTACGGAACCCTAAAAAAACTATTCCTTGAAGTTTCAACCTACATTTACCCATTTTAATTACCGAGGTACCTAGGTATCTAATCTAATTACTTAAAAGATTCATCAATCAACAACGTACGCAAAGTACCTACTTAATGTTATGTAATATTTGAATCGATTAAAACCTGGCAACTACCATATAATCACGGATACTGTAATAGACCCATAGTTATAGCTATGGAGGCACCGCGGTCGGTGGCCGCAAGGACGTTTGTACGCGGTCTGAAGTAAACCCAACCGGGCTATTTGCCAATCGCAGTGCCGCGTCGTCTGTGTGCGTGTACATCCGTATACGTATGCAATCAAAGCCTGACATTGAATGGTAGTGTTGCCAGGTATTCAGCAATTACGGAAATAGGATATAATTATGAATATTATGTATATGAGTATGAGTAGTGAAAGTACTGGATGCTCAATACGCAGCACCAATAAATAGGCCACCCAACAAAGACCAAACGCTGCCTATCATGGGAAAAACTCGTGTAAAAGCGAATTTTGGCATAGTTGTAGGTAATGGTGTTTTAAAAGATATGCTAAAAGTACTAATGTGTTGGGGTGAAGCTAACGGGCGGAGGGGGTGTAAAGGTCCCCAAGTGTTTCGTAAATAACTCGTAAACTGTGGCCTATACCAAAAATGTTTTGAACAACAAGTAATCTACATAAAATTCTCTACAAAATAGATATACACATTTTTCCACTGGGATAAATATTTCATGAGATATGGCTCTGTTTTTCAACTTTTAGTACGTGGTTTAAAATACCATTCCCTACAACTACATACACCAAAATTCGCTTTTACTCGAGTTTTTTCCCCTCTCCTTCGTTGGTGGGCTATAAAAACGAGAATCTAAAATGGAGGCATGTGCTCTATTTACACAATTTATTATACAATTATGAGTAAAAATTATAAAAAAATATCACTATTAAATTAATATTCGTTTTTTAATCTACACTAATATTATAAAGAGGAAAGATTTGATTGTTTGTGTGTTTGTTTTGAATGGCTCTGAAACTACTGGACCAATTTAAAAATTATTTTACCATTTGAAGTCAACATTATCCCTTATGAACATAGGCTACTTTTTACGGTAAATGCTTAATTCATACGAGAAAACGGGTAATAGGACAACGGGTAGTAAGAATTATCCTTCCGTATTATCTTTTTCACATAACTTCTAAACGGCTGAACCGATTGGGTTGAAATTTTATAAGGGTATTTCGATGGTTTCCTGGATGATTTAAAAATACAATTAGACCCGGTAGGTGGCGCTGCTGTCGGTATGTCGACTACGTTTAGTAGTTGACATACCGACTAGGGCATGCAATACCGGACGTGTCTCAATACCGGTATTGAAATTCGGTATTGGGCCACAATACCGGTATTGGGGTATTTTATAAATTACTTAAAAATAAAACAAACTGGTAAAATCTTTTAAAATTATTAATAAAAAAAACAGCTTCAATTAAATTAACATAAAATAACAATATGGCATCTATGCATACATTAAAGAACAATCAGACCAAAATAAGTAATAACCACCACCTTTTATATATAAAACATGTGATCGTCACCAACAATGCAATAAATGCTTTATTTAACAATATAGACTAAAATCAACAACTTTAAATTTAATGATTAGTAGCAATTGCAAACAGAATATTCAGTCTACTGTGGACTGAAGAAATAAGATATTACTAAAGCAATTGAACGGCATACCCGACATTTTTTTTCTAGGCAGTACATTCGCTTTGCGTACACTTTTTATTTCTTGGATCCCCTTACGTGTGTTTTATTAATTCGCTAGGTAAAGTTTATCTGATTTCCGATTAATTTAAAAGTTTGGATACCTGTCTCACGGTTTTTTACAGAATAACCATCTAGGTATGTATACTTAACGATTACACCGGAACAATCTAGTATTTATAAACAATACATATTTAATGTAGGCTATCCAAACCTATCGACAGTGATTGTACTTAATAGTAATGATTCTCTGACCTCAACTAAGTGTGCTATTTCGAGCGTATATATTTTTCTTATGTAATATGATATTTGTGTGACTCTTACAAATTTACACACAAAGTGGATCTAGGCTTGAATTTAAAGAATAAAAGATAATAATTAAAGATAGAGATTTAAAAAATAAGCTTAATCATATAAATAACAAATATTTCTTCCCATATTCACGAAAAATCACCCCACATTCACGAAAAATCGCAATCACTTATCACAACACAACAGTCAAAACACTCGAAACGGAAAGTACCCAAAAGAACCGCACAATACGAGACAGCTTAGATAACTTTTGACATCTGTTATTTTGCGACTTAATTGATATTTGTCATATGGTGTTTTACTTCCCACCCTGAACGCCAAAGTAAATGAGATAATGACAAACTCCTTCCATAGACCTTATATCTGGTATTGACCTTGATCGGCCCGATAACCAAGCGCTGACCGACACGGGTGCTTGCCGTTCTAAACATATATTAACGCGTTCGCTGACAGTCGACAGGCGGGCCATATGTAGGCTTAACAACGCTTCATTGAAGGTACTGTCAACGAACGTGTTAAGTTGTCATAATCACCCTACATTACTATATATCATTATATACACGACATTATAATGGCAATAATAAAATATTTACAAGGTATGGTTATGAGTTTACTAGCTTAAACAACCTATATTACAGAAATAATCAAGAATTGTTATTCAAAAATGAATACCGGAATTCCGGTAATTCGGTATTCGTCCCTTGCAATACCGGTATTGAAATATCGGAAAAATCAAGGCGAGATTCCGGTATTTCGAGATTCCGGAATTCCGGTATTCATGCCCTAATACCGACAGCAGCGCCACCTACTGAACCGATTGGGTTGAAATTTTATATGGGTATTTCGATGGTTTCCTGGATGATTTAAAAATACAATCGGACCCGGTAGGTGGCGCTGCTGTCAGTATATCAACTACTAAACGGCTGAACATATTGGGTTGAAATTTTATATGGGTATGTGAGGGAAAGAGGGGAAGTTTTTTTTGACTTGACGCTCGCGTTCTCACCACCGCCTGCCTCTGCCCCCGCGCCTTAGCGTCACTGCGGTGCGGGAGGGGTGTCAATGTCACAAAATAAAGTGCCGCGCGGCGCACTAGCGCGGTCGGCTCCCTGCGCAGCGGTTGTGTGCGATATCGAGTATTTTTCTTTGAAAATATTTTGAATTTTTTAATCACCACCAATATATACAGGCTAATTCGTTCAACATGTAAGCAAATAAATTAGTTTTTGGTGATGTACCGAGTATTTAGTTTTATTTATCATTTTAAAATGCCCAAAAGATCAACAACAACTTTCTAGAAATAGTTCACAGGCAAAAATACGAAGAAACTGAAAATCGTCTTGCAAGTCAGAGAGAATACGCGTCGCAATCGTGTACAAGAGTCGAGTATTGAGTGTTCACAACTACTCGCAGAACAAAATTTGAGAACTTCTCTAATCCGTGCACGAGAGTCGATAATCGAGCGTTCGCAGCGGCTTGAAGAACAAAATTTGAGAACGTCTCAAATCCGGGCGCGAGAGTCGAGTATCGAGCGTTCGCAGCGGCTTGAAAAACAAAATTTGAGAACGTCTCAAGTCCGTGCGCGAGAGTTTGGATGGTTGGATGTTTAGATGTTTTTTACTCAATCACGCTTAAACGGCTCAACCGAATTGGATGAAATTTTGCACGATGATAGTTTATGACCTGGATTAAAATACAGGATAGTTTTTATCTCAGGTCCACAGGCGAAAATGCGGGCGGAAGCTAGTATTTATATCGGCAAAAGAGTTAACGATTCGGTTAAGAAATCTAGGTTTTTTACAACAGCGCTGACATCACTTCATTCTTAATGCATCATTTTTAAACAAAACGACCGATCTTAATAATGATATACTGGATGAAAGTAGGAAGACACTGTCTGTCGTTCAGTGTCTTGTCACATTTAATATTTCGAATAATGTTAACCTTATGTATTTTCATTGATTTTTTTTCGGTAAACTTCGTAGGTTAAGGAGAGGATTTTATTTTCAACATTACCTTTAATAAGTATAAAACTGTTTGAGAATGTGCATCACAAGCCTTCAAAATTGTGTTGGCCCACTTGTTCCTCTTGGGTTGGTGCGCGTCTACGCGAATTATTGAAGTGCAAGCTGGCAATACTTTCCGCGGGCGGGAGTTGTAGCAAGTAGCGCGCGCGCATTCACGCACACTTCTGCGTAGTGGCGGTCGTCGTTTTTGTTATTTTTTTAATCCCAGCCAGCAGCCAGCCACTTGCTGCTCTGGCTTGTTCCCTAACTTTATACAAGTGTGTAACGAATGTTTTACAGTTTTTGACTCTTATTGAGTGGTGTTTTAATACTGTGAGGATATATAAATTAGCTAGTTGCATCGCTCGAAGTGAAATCTGTCAAGTAAAGTCCAGATGTTAGAAGAGCGAACGGCAACAACCTCGTTTTGTGTCAACAAAATATAAACAGTGATCGGGACAAGTTATACGAAACAAAAAGGGTATAGTGATGAATTAAACAATAGTCTAAACTGGAAATTGTGGTGGAGAATGGGCTTCATTCACTCTCGGCACTGGATTATTGGAACTTGAATTTTGTTGCGACTTCACCCACATAGCGTTTATGGTAAGAATGAAGTGTCTTGTTTCGTAACTTAATTTTTTCACGGACTTGACTTTCGCATGCAATTTTCAAGTTAAACCGTGCTTATATTAATGTTTTGCGTGAAGATGTGTACTGGTATCCCACATTCCCACAAGAACCGTGTTGGAAGGATGTTTGCGAAACTTTTGTGCCTACGCAAATATATGGTATTGGATGCCCACACACTATACAATTGCCTTTTCTGAACGAAAGGCTTACCTACCTGCCAAGCCTGCTGGTGAACTTGTTCAGTTAAATTAATATAACAATTACAATGCCTACAA
Source organism: Epinotia bilunana (assembly GCA_947049275.1). Lineage (NCBI taxonomy): Eukaryota > Metazoa > Arthropoda > Insecta > Lepidoptera > Tortricidae > Epinotia > Epinotia bilunana. The sequence continues at coordinate 7,751,444 of OX346253.1, forward strand.
TACTGGTTACAGCTTTACTTATATGTGTCATGTGGGTACTTCTAGGCTTGTGCTCTCTGAACTTAACATGGCATTTAAAATGTACTTTACTGTTTAAAGTAATAATAATGAGGAGTATATTTATACTGCTGTTAGTTTAATTATTTTTAAACGAATATAATTTCTTTCTAATCAGTTACCTACTGAGTCTTGATGTGTGTTTGTTGTTGATATAACTATCATAACATATGTACATTGATATCATAAGAAAAGGCTTTTTGAAATGCAAATAGGTTCCAAGCCTCTGTCACTTAAGTTAACAACCTAATGGAACTCATAAATCAGTTTACTCACATGTAAATTTGCCATTCCATTTCGTATGGAAATGACACCATCTTTGTTTGTAAATATAAAACAATGGGTACAGAGCAAAATGGGCCATGAACAATTTACCAGAATAAATGAATATACAAATTTGAGTTCAGTTTGTGGATGACTTCATTCAAAAAATTGTTTGATTATATGTTACAAGCTTCAATTGCCAGCTGTGCCGACCAAAATGCAAATTACTCTCACAATGAACATCCAATCATAACCATGGTCACAATGCAATTTAGATGAGGCCAAACTCATTTATTGTGTAGTAGATGTTGAGTGATACCAATCAACATGGAAATTGGAGAACATTTTGCAAAAAAGCAATCACAGATGTCTGCGTAACTGGTTTGGTAAGGTTTTTAAACAAATATATTTTTTATCAGTCTTCGTTGCTCATCTCTCTTTCTCTATAAATTGACAAGCTCCAAAAGTTCAAGCATCATATTTAGACCATTGAGTTTCCAAATAGTAAGCATATGTGTCAGTGCATCTGGAAAGGTACCTTGTTTCAGGTATTGAGTTATGCATAGTTCCAAAAAGCAGATTAAATTTGCTATCAATACAAAAAAGAATAATGACTGTAGGTGGAACCACTATATTTATATAAATTTTTGAATTTTCGACTTCCGAAATGCACAAGTTGAGAAAATTGCATTTAAAGTTTATAGTGGCAAAAAACACACTTCTACTTCGAAGTTACATAGTGAAGGGTATAATCATAATCTTTGAATGTTAAAGAATTATAATAAAGGTGAATTGTCTAAAAATACATGTTAATTATTCTGATTTCTTAGTTTGAACATGCCAGGGTGGAAGAAACACGAAAGTGTTAATTATACCCAATTCATAAAATAACGAGATTAAAACTGTTAGTTTCTCATCATATTCTATGGCATTTCGGGACAATTGAATGAAAGAAAACTCCATAATCATAAAGAAATTTAATAATTACCGCATTTTTTACAGTTACAAAAAAGATCACTTATAATATTAAAAACCAACAAAATAATTTGTATATTCATGCTATATCACAAGATCAAATGGTATTTAGCGTGGTGTACCACAATGGTATAATAGAAATGGTGTTAAAGCAGTTTTTTTTAACAATAAAGTTTAGTGACTCAGTCGAAACTTTTGTATGGAAACGTAACTAGGGTACCGTGTCACGACATTTACTAAACTTTAGTAACTTAAACTCGAAGATCACTATTTTAGTACCTATAATGCAAGAAATATCTGTAACAAAATGTTATTTAGGATAATTATAGCGGAAATCAATGTATTCTTCTTTATAAAAACTTCTGTTTTAGTCGTGTAAGACATCAAGTTTAGCATTTTACTAAACTGGGTACCTTGTCACGCTAAGTCATTATCTTACATAAATGGAGTAACTAGAAAAAATAACTCAATTGTGTACATAACTGCACCTAATTTATGATTTATGTCTTTCAATCAATATTACTAATTATATACGTCAAACAACTAAAATCACAGCTCAATTTTTCATTGACTAAATTCGAGATCAACAAATTAATTATTATTAATATAGAAACAACTCATGACGCGACCTTGGTATGGTTTTCGGAGGAAAAATATACCTCATCGGTATTTTCAGCATGGTCGCGTCACGACACACAATGGTGAAGGTGCAATTCTGTATCGATATCGATGAAATAGGCTTGGTGAAATATTCCGGGAATGTTTATTTAAATCAAAATACTTTGTTTTAGTACAAAACAAAATAAAACAGTAAATGGAAACCCGCGATGGAAATATTGACAAAATTATTCAAAATTTAAAGGCTTTTAAGACATGGCGTGACAAGGTACCCTGACTACTAAACTTTATAGTCGGAGAAATATACTAAAAAAACATAATTTTACTGATATTCTTGTACACACGTGTTCCTTAGGATGTAAATAACCCAATTATAACACAAACCCATTTTGGCACTTTTTCACCAGCTTCCACAAAAACTCATGTAACTCGGTAACTAGATGTCGTGACTAGGTACCTTTCCAGATGCACTGACACATATATTCTTGAAATTCTGTTAGAATTACCTAGGAAGTAAGTAAATCAGTTCATATGTAATGTGTAAAGTTCAAAAACATGGACCATTATTGGCCGAGGTTACCATGGTGAATGGTGAAGTAGCTGCAACAATAAAAATGAATGGTAAAATTTTGTTTCACAGCAGAAAACTTTCATGTTTTTTTTAAAGTATGAATGTTACTGTTCTGTCTATGGTATGAATGAAAATGTCCATCAATCAATTCCTTAATTAAAAAGCTTCATTCTGTTAGGAATATAGGTCACTTCACAATGCTATTTTACTACTAAATAGCTCAATTAACTTTGTCTAGTGAGGCACTGTTGGTTGTTTGTTAGGTCACAGGGATAATAGGTTGTCAGTTGTAAAGCTAATTTATGTTATGTTTTATGTGTCTGTAACAACTGGTCTGTATTTAGGTTGGCACCTATAGAACTTAACTTCATAGGCATGCTAATATAATACACATGCTAAAATAACTGTATGTTTGTTACCTTTTCATAGACCACTGAACTGACGTGAATTTTGTTAGGGGATAAATTGACTCCTGGAGAAGCAATTAGGACACTTATAATCTCAACAATATCATCCTCTTATCTTGAGCAAAAGCTAGTCCTTTCATAAAAATAATAGCTAATAAGGTCTACATTTATGAGATAAGTTACTAGTAGGTACTTAGTACCTAATTCCTTTTTAGGAGAAACTGCCAGGAGGCAATATTTTACATAAGTCGACTGACTTTTTGAAATGAAATGGACAGCAGATTTCAGATGTTGTTATTAGCATTTGGTCGACAAATTATTATTTGAACCAATTCACCGTAACTCTAACAGTAACTAAGTTTATGGAAGAATGAATAAAATTCTCATACAATAACTTAAGTTTTAAAGGTCAATGTCAGGGCACGATCACACCTCAAGTTCCTGCCATTGACTTCTCGATGGTCAATGCTTCATTTAGAATTTAAATTCATGCCTCCTAGATTCTAATCAACGCGTACGCTTATCTACTTACATAAATTACAATTGTACGTTGTTCTTTAACCACAATAGTACTTATCCGTTTGCGTGGAACTCGTTTATATCGTAGCACCATACAAACTTTCATCCCCCATTTCACCCCCTCAGGGGATGATTTCTGGGATAAAAACTATCCTATGTCCTTCCCCGGGATTCAAACTATCTCCATACCAAATTTCATCTCAATCGGTTCAGCGGTTTAAGCGTGAAGAGGTAACAGACAGACAGACAGACACACTTTCGCATTTATAATATTAGTATGGATTACTTATAGTGGAATGAGATAAATTCCTATAATTTTGAAGCTTGATAATGACCCGTCGTGCCTATGCACCCATAACACTTATGATTAGAGGCCTGTTCAGTGTTCATACCAGAACTGCCTACGCACAAAACCCAAATTAAGGCACGTAGTAATAAAATAAAAAAGTTGTATGGCGAACCTCGCACGCGCGATCCTAACCAGTCCGCTCTGCTGTACGAGTTATAATCTGTCTTGACTCACCCTCGTCCCTGGTATAACTTGGCCACGAGATTCGTTAAACCTTAATGTAATCGGAGGTCAAACTTATTTTTTCGTTTGAAGCGATTTATAAGCTGTTTGAATATGCGGCCCTGGGCTGTTGCCTGTTATTCAAAACGCTTCACCTCAGGCGAGCTAGTGTAAGTCAGACCTCCGATTACGAGTTGTTATTACGAATCCCGGCGTCAATATTTACTGGGGGGTGAGCGGTCAGGTGAGGTGAAACAAGTTGTGAATACGAGAGCTGATATATGGGTCCGGCTATTCCGAGAAACAGTGGCCCCTGTTCGACTCTGAGCCTCCATTGTTCCCATTTGTTTACTGCTTATGTTCCGACTCGAATGAGTGTGAACACTGTGAACACGCCTGGTGGCACGTACGCGCTCTATCTACCTGTAATTATGGACAGTCGAGTGGAAAGCGGTTGTGAAAATCCGATAATACATAGCATTCTCTCAGGAAGATATCTCCTTCCTTGCGAGGTAAAAAAACCGCTTGTAATCGCGTTTTTACAGTCGTCACGGCGGTCATAGGAAGGACGGCACGCGAGCTGTGTCGCGGCGCCATAGACAATCCGTCTCTTTTTAAGCGTTCTAATTAGAAAGAGAGGAATAGTCGATCTCGCGGTCAGTTGGCATGGTAGGCTACAGGCATGTGTAATCTGTAAGGTCCCCTTGGCTTGGGCTGCAAACTGGGGCTGGCTACGGTCACATCTTGCCGTCAGGTGCGGGCCGGTTGTTATAGCCGTTTTAAGGCGGACAAGAAGATCTCACCTCATTAGTTCTACATATTTTTTGAGCATATTACACCGCCCCACTTGGTATCCTATTGAGGTCCAGCGACCATTCTTAGCAAAGAAAAACGTAGGCCACTAAACGTTCTTAAATTTTTACTTACTGCACCGATTTTAGCCATTTCTAGCATACTTAGATGCTCCTCGTTCATACATGGTTTATAAACTTTTTTGCCAACTAGCGCGAAGCAATCCTTCACGAATGAAGCCGCTGGCAAATACTAGTTTTTTTACTTCTTTTCCAACCAGACCTGAGACATGACGGAATTACGGACGGTTTCGTTTCATAATTGAGCAAAATGATAGCTAACCTAAGGGTGGTATTCTGTTTGTCCAACATCTTTGTCCAATGTGATCAGTGTGATCACTGATCAAAGAGATTGGATGATTTGATCAAATATGCTTGGAACACCGACCTTTGATCAAATATGAGAATGATACAAAAATAAACCACTATTAGCTGCTAACCGCGACTCCGTCCGCGTGGAATAGTTTATATCGTAGCTCCATACAAATTGCCACCCTCCATTTCACCCCCTTAGGGGATGATTACTGGGATAAAAACTATTCTATGTCCTTCCCCGGGACTGAAACTATCTCTAAACCAAATTTCATCTAAATCGGTTCAGCGTTATAAGCGTGAAGAGGTAACAGACAGACAGACACACTTTCGCATTAATGATATTAGTAGGATGGATAATGCTACGCAAAAACTCGGATAAAGATACTGGACAAGTGGAGTGGGCCTCCATCAAAAAAATCTGATCAAATATAGGACATGTCATAAAGCATTTGTCCTACTCGCACTTAGATACCAATTAGCTAGTGAATGGCGAATGTTTTATGTCGCACTAAATACGATCATGTAAGCTTGGCTGGTTAGTTTTGCATATTTGCAGCTATTTTGGCTTTGCTTAGCGCATCCGGTGGGATATTACCTACTTATTAGCTAGTACTAGCGTAGGTTACCATGACATTTGCATGCATTATTGAAGGCATATGACTTGTTTACACGTGTTCTCACTAAGACTAACAAATAATTATGTCCAATGTAGTTAGACCTATAAAACAGGGCCTGCATAACCGAAAAATACCGGTATGTTTTATAACCGATATGATGTCATATCGGTTTTCAAATAGCGGTTTCGGTAACGGAACCTTTATATTTCGCTATCGCAATATACCGGTAACCTTTATTTTTTTCGGTACATGAACCGATTTTTAAAGGTTAACGATATTTCGGTTTTATCTTTCCGCGTCATCGTTGCATCGTCAGTACATTCAGTACTTTGGCACAGCAACAAAGTGTGAGGTGCGGGTTTGCGGACGTAAGCTCGCTTATTTTTTTCGGTTACCGTTATTATACCGGTTTCGACCCGGTATTATAAAGGTTTCGGTTACCTTTAAATCGATTACTGGTAACCGATATTTCAAAACGGTTACGGTACCGTTATGTTGGCGCGGCGCTCGTAACATTTACACCATTATGGTACCGTAATGGAATACCGCTTTCATACCGGTAAAACCGTAACCGAAATAAGTCTCTGCTATAAAATACGTATAAAATTTAAAATTATTAAGAGCAAGTCGTATAAAGCAAGAAACGAGTAAATTCTAGGACATATTTCTAACATTAAATATGACCAATCAGGAATATGGCGAATCAGGAACAAACGAAACCACCCTTAGACAGTGCGTCTGTTGGTTCTTCGGCCATGATATGTGTAACGATATCTACCTATGCTATATTGGACCGATTGTTTTGACTTGACTGTTTTCTAATAAATCCCTATTAGTTACAGTATTGCACAATCGGTAACGCACGTTTTCCATTACTATACATATTGAGCGATATCGCATAAGTGCCGGCGTATCTTATCAGCCAAGGAGCACTACTATATGTGTGTAAACACTTTTCGTATCGAACGGGGTCAATCAGCCGGTAATGCGTTAAAATTATTTGTTTTTTTTTTTTTTTAAGGTCGCGCCTTGTTTGTTTAACATGTCGTTAACTTTACCATACGTTTACGATTTAAATCAGGCCTGCGACTGTAATTAACACACTTGCTGCCTGAATCGTAATAGCTAATTTAAAATACATTATTACAGCTGCTACGTAATATGCATTGCATTGCCCAGTTTATCGCGGTTTAATGTTTTTATTGAAACAAAAGCTCTATAAATACATAAGATTAGCCGGGTAGCAAACTGATTCACTTCATTTCAACCTAGTTTAAAGTAAACACTCGTTATACTATACGTTACATTATCAATCTAATGACTATCGTTATCCATACACACATTTACCCACTTACAAACTACATAATCAATGTTTAAGTACTTCTATAAATTGATACGTTTTTTATCGATTTTATTTACTCAGAGGTTATCCACCTGCCGCGCCTACGGTTTGATCTTAATACGGTAGCTTGCGCCAACAAAAATTGTTAAGCAGCGTATAGACTTTACGATTTCCGGACATACTTCCTGGTTGTGAGCTGTTTAGAAAAATTTACTTAATTCATTTAATCTTCGTTGTATAGGCTAGAGGGTTGGCGGTCCGAGGGTCACTTACACACTTACACTTGTAACAGGTTTCCTAAGGGATAATGCTCGCCATGCGCCGTGCCCGCCAGTCTGTACGCTGCTTTATCAAAATATTAATACATACTATCTTATAGATATGAAACGGAGCTCTCGTAATGTGGGTCGAATCTATTGAACACACTTGAGGCATATATTTAATGCAGATTAAATAGTGAATTTATAAGCAGACATGTGTTATCAGACCCGTCTGATGCGAGTTACGAAAATTTTATTAGTTAAACAATGATGGATCGGCCCACTACGCTGGCTTATTATTATTCTTACACAAACAAATGCTTCAATAAAAACCAGAATGAGGGCTTGGCTTTGTCTAGAGTAATTAGAAGATTTGACATACGCAGGCGTGCCGCGCACAACCGGTGCTTGCCGGCTTAACGAAGACCAGTCCCCAGACCAGAAGGTGGCAGTCACGGGCGCGACTGCTACCCATAGGGAAGAGGTCCTCGAGTTGGAGGCCTTGTCGGGTGTTCGGAAACGCCCCTAAAAATGTTATTCTGGGGGACGAGTGTCCATCTCCTCCCCTCCCGCGATGTGCGAGCGTTCCCGTGGTTCCGCCAAAAAGCAGCGCGCAGAGCACCGTGGGGTTTTAGACGGTAGTTCGGGCGGTTTCCGGGAGTCCGTCATACCCGTCCTGGTTCCCCAGCCAGGCCGAATGCGTAAATTTCCCCACAAAAAAAGGTCTAGGTGGTGGTTTGAATTGATTATCCCACCGCAAATCGTAATTGATCGAGTTTTGTAAGCAACAACGAAGATAAACATAATTACCGTTTACTAAGTGATTTACGACACCGGGATACCTACTAAGACTTTTCTTTATCACTTAAGATGTCGATTAACAATCTATCATTATTGAGTATCATGTACCATGGATATCGATTGGATTGATACCGTAAGTTTTTATAATTGCTCAACGTTATGATAAATAATATTCACTGGTTATTCAATAAAATAACTATCAGTAATGAAATGACCCCTGCGTATCTCCCTTGTTGACAGTCGTAGATGAATCTCAAGTGTTTGTACCATATATTTGCCCTGGATTGTAACTGGAATTTGAATGTTGCAGTACCAATTGTCAAGTTTTTTTGTGCATACAAATTGAGCGCATAAATCCGACCTGTAGATAACGTTTTTAGTAGAAAAAAATACAGTACCTTTTTCGAATCGATCGAGCGAAGCGATCGAAGTTCCATGTTAGCGTGGGCCGAAAATCGTTCATATGTCCGGTGTCCGGCGTCCGGGGTTCGCTGTTCCGCTGTCCGGCTGTTCTCCTCTGCAGGTTGCATTTCTCATCAGATTCTCGTGAAATTTTATGAGCAGGTACAATAATTATACAGATATTTTGTCGAGCCACTTTCGAAAAAAAAAATGTTTTATAGGGGCAGGCGCGCTTCTACAGTTTACAGAGTCACTACTCCTACTTCTAAACTCATCTTTCTCATGGCTCAAGGTATTAGTAGGTATTTAACATTACTTGTTCCCATATGAGTACTTAAATACTTATATATAAGTACCGTTTCGATCACGGCCTTTAGATACAACAATGATTTCTAAGGTATCGTACACGATGATGCGCTGATGACTGCATTAAGCACTAATCGATGCAATAACGTAATCATTAATCACGATTCTGCTTCAAAAGATAAGATAATATCACTAGATAAAATCGCTCAAGACAAGTAATAGAGCCAATTTACTTCTATTGGTTGTTATAAAACATTACACATGATCAATATGATCATATACGATATGATTGACATTGATTTATTTATTAGTACATCACTAGACAATACGACTTTTTATTCTAACAAAAACGAATATGAACAACCGTTTTAATGAGTCTTGCAGATTGAAACATTCAACAAGTCTACGTACCAGAAGTAGAGCATCCGACCCATTCGGTTCTTATGTTATGAAGGAGAAATTTAGTGATTAAGGTGTATATTATAAAAATAGTCAGCAATTTGCATAAAACCTCCATTAGGCGCGTGGAGGAGTCGTGTGGTTTGAGTTCCTGCCTCGTTAAGGAGAAAACACGTCAAGTGCCAGTCTTTGTCTTCAACCTGTGCTTATCTTTTGTCCGACAGTGCAAGTACCATGATGGGGCCCAGACTGTACGAAGTTGCCGCTTTAATACTACTCGGAACTCTTAGCAAGGGGGAACTGCCCGAAGATGACTTCAGGATAGTGAACAGACAAGGTGAGCTTTATTTAAGTTTACCGTCCATAAATATAGGGTTTTGAGTAAGTTTTGTTTAACTCAGAGCGTTTCTAAAGCCGGCGAACAAAAGGGTTTTTTCATTTGTATACTGTCGGTACAAAAAGTTCGCCACAATGTTGACTTACGAGCTTAAGTTCGTTAACATTGAGAGCGTATGCGTTAGCATTATGCATTGTAGAGATAAAATGCAAATGCGGCGACATCTCGAATTAATCAAGTCCCAAAGCAATTGATAAATGTTTTTTCATGACCACAATACACGTGAAGAATACGTGAACGGGTTTAATTCTTTGTGGACGTCCACATCGCGCTTGCATTGAGGTCGTCCCAGCACTTACAAGCCTTAATTAACAATCGTAAATACATTAAATATTTACAGCGAAACAGCTCAGACGACTTATCTGCGTGATGGACGCACCGTCGTAAAGTTTACACAGTTAATAGAGTATTTGCCATATAGGAGAAACACAAGCTTAAGACGCAAGCAATAATAGACTTTTGGCCGTAAGAACTTAAACATGATACTCATATAGTGAATTTCTCGAATGTTAATTGGTTCCATATACCTGTCCCTCACTTTGGTTATGCTATGTTTACATTGTTGTGAGTTAACGAGTTACCTCCGTTACAGATCTCCTGGCGACCGACACTGATATGTTTGAAGATAACAGCACTAAGTCATTTTCGCAACTGTTGTTCGATGTGGCAAGGGACCAGGTGATCGTGGGCGCAAGGTGAGTGCCTTAGCTATTTGCGTTCGCGAATATTCACCGAAATGCATTCCTCCGGCCTTGCAGGCTTAATTAACATGTAACAGTTGACTGTCAATTAGTACGAGAAAAAACAGGAGACACGTTTCACAGATTACAATGTCTTTTGATTGAGAGCCCGCTCGACTGGCTTCCGATGAACCGATAGCTTGAAAAGCGTGCATAATTGCTGTCACAACACAAAAGCGAATACCTACGTAAAAATGTTTTCGTGAATGTTATCTTAATACGATTTTTAATGTTGATAAATGGTACCTAATAACTTGTACAAACACTGAGTCATACACCTGTCGGGTAGACCGCTGCTTATCATTGCAACGGACAGGTTATAACGGAATGTCACTGCAACTCAATTGCGCCTAGGCACCTATACAAATGGCTTGATTTTGCTTTTGAGGCCGCTGTAAATGCATAATAATGTTGTCTGGCGCTTGCTATTCTGTTGAGTAATTTTGTGCTTATTGTTCATTGGGTTGCCTGCGATTCCAGGGTGTAGACGTTGTTTGTGTGATGTAGGTACTACCTGTATGCAGTGTTTTATTGTTACTTTACTTGGCCTCTGTAGGCTGATTATTCGCACTATCAAGGAATTTTAACCTATGAAAACCGCGTCCCTCCCTAAATTCTACGTAATCTGGATCCTGCGAAATAGCATTTGGGCGCGCTTTTTTCATTTTGTAAGTCTGTACAGTCTGGAACTCCTCACAATATATGATCACATTAGCGGTACCGATCAATGAAATATGTTTTAGTTTTAGTTTACTATATCTCATTGTACAATTTTCATATACTTAATACACGTAATTTGGCTTATACTACTAGTCGTACAGTATCATAGTATATCACAGTATCATAATAATGATATGAACACGTTATAATGTGCAGAATATATATATAAAATATATAGCTACATTGAATATAGTGAAACATGACTGACAGACACACTACCTAGGTATACGGTTCCTTAATTGCCTGTAGAAACCTTATAATAAGGATTGCCTGCGTACACGCATAGATTAATCTATTTGTAGTCGCTACGAACTCGTCAATTGACATGACATTTGCCGGCAGTTTTTATGACAATGGAATGTTAAATTACACTAATTAAAAATTATAACTAAAACGATTGCAAAAAGCCAGGCAGAATTCCTGGTTGTCTTGTAGAGTGACTTCGAAATACCGTGAAATAGAAACCTTATATGTACCGGTAACTTAAAAAAAAACGTGTAAGACCACTCATCCGCCGTAGGTAGTTAATATTATGTCGCGGTAAAAGGAAATGAGTAGAAGCAAAAAACGAGTTGCTCGTGGGCAATGTTACGCAGATTTACTTAATGCCCATTCTCGTAATGGCACTTGAGCGATTTATCTTCTTAGCGGGCCTCGTAACTACTCGTCATGTATGTTAATTAATGAAAAAAAGCTTGCTCGTCTTTTTTACAAGATTAACTGCAGCTGTAGGCAACGAACTACATAAACTTTCTTGTATGTCAATGAACACAAAAAATAACTTTGTAAGCAAAGGAGAATATTGAAAGATGTGCGCGCATATATCCAAGGCAAAACCAAAACTAGGTTCACATCAAACTGAAAAATGTCGGACCATTTCTCAAGATAAACACACGTAATACTCCCAGAACAATGATCGTGATGTCCGCAGACCAAAACGCTCAACATCTATTGTATGATTTTATTGGGGACCACACACCAAGTTTAGCGGGATGCGCACTAAGTACCAGCTTCCACGCAACGTACTTTATTTTAAAGCGAGGGATGACTTATTGGTATCTTGGTGGTAGTAATGTCAGCCTGTCGATACTGGTGTCAACCGCAGCCGTGTGGTTAATCTCTACGGTAGAGGCGATTCCTATACGGGCTACTGCACATATTACCTACAATCTCATACATAATCAGTATAATCACATCTGTAAGCATGATCTGTGTCTATATAACAAATAAATCTTGCACATTGTTGCTATAACTGTGTCTCTATTGTGTAAATAAGAACGATTATGAAGACTTGAACTGAACAGTTAACAGTAACTCAAGAAAGGCATAACTTGTCGACCATTGCATCAGTAAAATTGTATATTTCATACAACACGTCCATATTTCTCCGCAGTTGAACGTGAAGGATGATCTTCACCGACACGTCGTTAGTATGCTAAGTCCCAAGTGAAACACCATACAGTCACGACCACGTTGCCCGTTACCTGCTAACCATCCTAAGAATCTTCCTCGTGTACTTCACTTATATTATTACTAGCTTCTGCCCGCGACTCCGTCCGCGTGCAACTTGTTTATGTCGTATGTTTCTCCCTTATTTTCGGGATAAAAACTATCAAATTTCATCTAAATCAGGTTCAGCGGTTTAAGCGTGAATAGGCAACAGGCAGACAGACAGACACACTTTCGCATTTATAATATTAGTATGGATATGGATTGTACTTCTGAGTAGCAGAACATTGTAAGTCCATTAAAAATACATAGGAACGTATTACGGTTTTTTCCTCGGATACAATACCAAGTTTACGCACGGTAATTCAAACATGGAACTTTACGATGTATTTGGATCACGTAACATTAGCCAGTGAGAATTACAGCGGCGCTGTTCAAAAGCAGAAATGTACCGAAATGTACTCTGTCAATACTTGGTGTTGGGTCTAAACAGCGTATGTACGTTTTACTGACTAACTTATACATAGGCTTTTTTGGGTTAGTATTGTGGAATACGGTCTCCATCTTGTGAACTTAGGGGCAACTATTAAAACAGCTCTGTTTGTCCAAGTGGTTTTAGCCTCGCCCGTTCATGCAGGAAGCTAAGTCACTGCATATAAAAAATGAGGCCTTTAAAGAAACAGAAGGGATTAACTGAATGATTATGAACTAAACTTGAAAATTTCTGATAATGTATCTTAGATACAAATTTAGCTTTAGTTTTTAATGGCTCCTGTGTTGCTAACTTTACATAAATCTTTGTCCGTATTTCTGACATATGACGAGTTGTTGACAAATCAGCTTTTTGACCTCCAATTCCGAGCAGCTTTGATTCCGCCAATCCAATCAAGGCAATTAAATCCTTGTCTTGGCGGGGGCACTGCCGCGCCCCCAGATTGATAGGAAGCTCAGGTCAGCTCCTGGCCGATTTTACTAATGGTTAGCAAAGGGCCTGTGGCTTGTTTTTTCCACTATGAAACAAATACTAAGTTGCATTGATATTTTCTCTGTACATTTCCCTAATTAGTTTAGTTAAAAGCTATAATTACAACGCAAGTATGTAATCATATCGCTTTTGCACGAGTATTAGCTCCCGATCCTACTGCACAGTTTGCATAACTCGAGTAATATTACACTCAACAGCATATTTATTATTTCAGTCCTTGCGGTGGCCGTGGGGTTATTCGATATAGGAAACGTACGATTGCGCCGGAGTGTAAGGTTACGTGTTGTGGTCTAGTGCACAGCCTTATTTTATGGTTTATTTACCTGCACACTTTATAGCTTTGGTTCGATGGATTCATTGGTTTGGTTGTCATAAATTCTCAAGTAATTTATAGGATTTCACCCATTTTAAAATAATTTATTAGGTAGATATGTTCACATATATGAAATTAATATGTATTGGATTAGGGCTGGGCATAAATGGGCATTTTACGTATTTTGCGTGATATTCATATCTAAATCTAAAAATATTTCTGGAAAAGATTTTAATGCCATCCATTGGTAGCATCATAGTTCTTCATCTATTATCGACAATAGTGAAATTATGTCAATTTTGAAAATCTACTCGATTGGGCATTTGAGCCCCGACTATGGGGCATAAAGAACTGACAAGTACTTGGGGCAAAAATAAGTAATCGAATTTTATGGCATTGTATTGTAGTGTATTTAAACCGGGTGAATAAGAAATAAGTAATGTGTTTATTTCTTTAAAAAAGATAACAAACATCTACTATTTAAATGTTTACCCATATTGACATTATGACACAGATTCAAAGGACCTTTAAGCCCACCCAAAATTCAGATCCACCTGGCTTCTATACGGTACTATAGAAGCCAGGTGGAACTGAATTTTACGTTTATTGAAATTCTCCAGAGGCTGTCCTCCCTGAGAGAACAGCACGGCACGGTACTTTCTCATGACAGCCTGGGTTACCATTGCGGAGTTCGAAGATCGAATTTCCATGTAAACGAGTTATCGTTTACGGTATTCGAGCGATACAATTAGAAATACTCGATCTTTAAACTTCGAGCTCGGCCCTGCGTATCGTTGTATTTATGTATGACAGTGATTGTTCTACATTAGCACGCTCGTTGTGTGCTTCACATAGGTATTATGCCATAGTGTTACAAAACTAAAGTCATACGTTGCTATAAGACTCTGCTAAAGCGCTCAAAGGTGTAAAGTGGTAGCTCTAGAAGTAATCGCTTTTTACGATACGTTTTATGCCGTCGATAACCTATATTTTCTTGGCAAGCAATATCAAAGCTTTCAATAGATTTAAATTAGAAAAGGGTTATTATACCTTCAGTTGCCTTCTGTGTTTATGATGGTTATATTGATTTTGAATGTGTATTGTAAGTAGTAATGTATGTATACGTTGCAGCGGGCGTAGCACATGGTTGCCATTTTATCACTTATCTTTGTGGATAAGGCATTCGTCACTTTCGCACTCGCATACTTGTCAGAGCGTGATGGGCGTCTTTACCACAACGATAAGTGATAAAATGGCAACCATGCTACGCCCACTGAACACTATACACACAACACGAGAACAAGAGCAACACGATAACGCTAATTTCCGTTTAGAATATTCTCTTACAGGGTATTATTGAAAACTAGCTTCTGCCCGCGACTCCGTCCGCGTGGACCTCGTTTATATCGTAGTTCCATCCAAAGTTTCCTACCCCATTTCACCCCCTCAGGGGATGATTTCCGGGATAGAACTATTCTATGTCCTTCCCCGAGATTCAAAATATCGCCATACCAAATTTCAACCCAATCGGTTCAGCGGTTTAAGCGTGAAGAGGTAACAGACAGATCAGACCGACGGGCACACTTTCGCATTTATAATATTAGTACGGATGTTTAAAAATTCTCATACAGGAAATTTTACAATTTAGTAGCAATTTTGAAAATGGGTCTTCGGCACATTTCCAATATGAATTCACAAATGACTACTTTGTTCCAGGGATACGCTGTACCGCCTGTCTCTCCGCGGCCTCCGGCCCCTAGAGCGTGCCGACTGGCCAGCGACCGCCAACAAGTCCCAGCTGTGCCAGGACAAGGGCCAGACCGAGGACGACTGCCACAACCACGTCAAAGTGCTGCTCAGCTACGGACACCAGCTGTTCGCCTGCGGGACCAACGCGTTCAGTCCGGAGTGTAGCTGGAGAGAGGTTAGGCGAGTCCGCTCATAACCAGGTATCCAGGACAACGGCCAGACTGAGGGCAGGCGTACTACAACTACGTCAAAGGCGCAGCTACAAACTTCGTGGCTGTAAATGGCCACTTTTTATTTTTGTCCTTGTACTTAAGTACCACAAAAATTCCAGATCCACCGTTATCAGATTCAATTGTAATATGAATGAGAATGTGGTATAGCGATCGCGAACCAAAAGGGCTTATTAGTTGGGCGATGAATGAGATGTAAGAATTCCCATTGAGACAAGACAAAATAGCCCTGTATAAAATTTTACATCACACCTGGCCATAATGCCAGTTTTACTGCACGCTGCGCGTACGGTAAAACTCGCATTGTGGCCAGGTGAAGGCGTAAAATTGTGTACTCACCACGGGCGGTAATTCGTAAAGCCCCAGATCGCATATTTATGGCCCTCACATTCGGTTCGGGCCACAAACACCTGCGATCTGGGCCATTCACGAATGCACCGCTCTAGGTACGTAATGTACTAATTTGGCCAGTTGAGCCAGTTTCTGGAAATGTGTATTGCATTGCTTTTGTTAGTAAACGACGCTCTATGCTACAGATCGAGTCGATAAACACGGTGACGGAGTGGGTGTCGGGCGTGGCCAACTGCCCCTACAACCCGCACTCGAACGCGACCTCCATCCTCGCGAGCAGCGGCGAGTACTACGCCGCGACGCCTTCCGACTTCTCCAGTTCGCAGACTGCTATTTACAGGTAGTTATGATCATTGAAGTTTATCGAGTACCTCTTAAATATGATTTACTAGCTTCCGCCCGCGACTTCGTTTGCCCCGAACCCACTGGGGACCCGGGATAAAAATTATCTTATATTTTAATCCAGGCTATAAACTATAATCGTGCAAAATTTCATCCAACTCGATTGAGTCGTTCAAGCGTGAGTGCGTAACAAACATCCACACATCTAAAGTTCCAAACATCTAAGGCGTGTTGAGTCGAATGAAGGAATCTCAACGCCCTGAAAGAATTGTGTTGCAAAAGCAAACAATAATCATACTTCTAGAGTTTTTGTGTTAGTGGCATAAAGGAGCCCGGGGTTTGCTTTGGCACCTAATCCCAAGATTTGGCGTAGGTGTCAATTTGATTAAACCAGAATAAGGTTTATTCCATGATTAGTCCACAATTTTGGAATTTCAGATCGGTAGTCTATTATCATCCACTCGTAACTGACTTTGCTTAACCCTGAGTATTGATAGCAATATTAAAATAACTCACTTCAACTTTACATCCTTCAAATATGTAATGTAACTAGCCCTAGGTGGGTCCTATGCAAACAGCATGTATTTCCATTCAACATAAAGTCCCGTAATTGTCGTAATAAAGTATAAATTGTAAAATATACTTAGTTAAAATCATAAAAAGATATGAACCTTGAAAGTTTTGAAAAAATATGCATTATTTTTATTGTGCAAGAGTAAATTTAAAGCTACATAGAATCCTTACGCTTTTATAGAAACAAGATTGTACAACAACTATGTACTTAAACGCAGTATTTCGCGACGGAAACAACAATGAACCTGATTTTCCATACAACGATTAGTACAAATGTACAAATGTGACGGCATACTTGTGTGTCTATCAGTATGAACCGTTTTGCGCTGCCGTCAGCGAGGTTAATCTTTGTCTCAAATTTCTGGGTATTTATGTTCTTTAATTGTAGTTGCTCCCATAAAAAACATTTGTTCCTCTCCAATAACTGGTTCGAATGACATCATAAAAAATCCAATTCATCATCCCTATTGTAATAAACGCCATCTACCGGCACACCTAAACACTGCTTCGCCCGCAGGACGCGCGGCGCCTCCGCCCACAACTCGGGCACGCTCCGCACAAAGGAGTACGACTCGACGTGGCTCAACCAGCCCGAGTTCGTCGGCAGCTTCGAGGACGACTTCTATGTCTACTTCGTGTTCAGAGAGTACGCTGTCGAGTTCATGAACTGTGGGAAGGTGAGAATATTCACTACACAAATGTTTTTTAGTTGGATTTCCATATACCTGTACTCCATTTCAAATAACACTAATGGCTCTGTGAGAACGTGAACGAAAAAGTGACTCGACAAAAAAACTATATCAACCAACACTGACAAACCTGCCCACAAAATTGCACGAGAATCGGCTGAGAAATGCGACCTGTAGAGGAGAACAGCCGGACAGCTTGACAGCGTGACACACTGGACATCGGAAATACGAACGATTTTCGGCCCAAGCTGAAGCATAGAACTTCGTTCGCTGCGCTCGCTCATTCGATTAGATTACTAACGGACAAATTCGTCACCTGGCCCCTATTTCACCAACTTGACAATTGTTACCTGACACTGACAATTCGCCACACATTGCTTGTTCTAGAAGTTAAGGTGGTTGCTAAGTTACTTGTGGAATCAGCAATGTACGGAGAATTGTCGTTGTCAGGTGCCAATTGTCAAGTTGGTGAAATAGGGGCCAGGTCACCACACAAGTGGTCAAGGGTAACCTATCGAAGTTTCGAAAAACACTTGCCCGATTTTCACTTGTCCGAAAACGGTTAACCGAATTCTTATAATCCATATACTTTGTTTACCATACTTTTGAAATATCGCTGGTTTGTTTTCCCACATGGTCGTTTTCCCGAAACTCAATAATCCGACGAACGATTGCCAACTTTATTATTTGACAACCGAATTGTTTACCACCTTTTCATAATTCCGATGCTACGTAAAATCGAAATCTCATTTTACACGATTAAAAAAACATTCAGATATGCTAAAAACCCTAAAGAAGTGCATTTTAAAATTGCAATGCGAAAATAAACTTTGACTAATAAATGGGTTAGGTTACATTTAAAACTGTGACCTTAAAAAATAAACAATTGATAGAAAAGGCGCTTAGGTCCAAACATTTAGGTAACAAGAGTGCTGCACGAGTTCTCAAAACGTGCAAAAGGGGGGGGCTCGAGGGGCAAAGCCCCCCGCAGTAAAAAAACAACAAATGATCCTAAAAATGGTATTATTTGTAGGTTAGGTTAGGGTTAGCTTCTGTCCCTTAGAGCGGAAATAGGCACCCCGCGAAGCGGGGTGACGTCGACACGCTGGCGGTTAGGTTAGGTTTAGGTTAGGTTAAAGTGTCTGTATTCACTTACCCACACTAAGGGTCAAGCAATTAATATTGACGCCTACGCTGATAAAATAGCAAACCAATGTATCGAGGATTTGCATCGACATGCTACAATTTCGATCTTTTAATATAATGGCGGGATAATAATATTTCGGACTTAATACTTTTCGGCACTTAAAACTAGTTGGCAAATGATCCTTCGGAATCTTGATAAGTGTCTATTCGAAGCATAAGCGAAATAAAATTACAACGAACTGAGAATTGGGAAAATAATAATATGGGAAAATAAATTTCGGGCAAACAAAAATTCAGCCAACTGATAAAAAGGGAAACGTTTTCGGGATTTTAATATTCGGTAATACGATTTTCGAGTTTATGATAGGTAACCGTGGTCAAGAGCAATCAAAGCGGGTGCACTTTGGATAGATATGAATACAAATAATCGTTTATTAGTACACTCGTCAACTAGCGAAACTACTAAACGATTACATGTTCTCAAAGTCCGCGTGATAAATATACCTATACGTCTTTCTATCTAGAACGGTGCGCGAGAGTCAATCGCTATAATAATATCACCTGAAGTAATTAGAATCCCATAAAAAAAATCCATGTAAAAAAGAGGCCAAGTCTCGAAACTCTTCCACCGTAAAAAGTTGTGAGATATTTCATAGAGCCAAGTCTCAGGCATTCTTATTATTCTTAATTTGCTTGCTAAATAAAATGTTGTGACTTGTCAATCACACAACTTTACTGCACTGTCGTATTGTTTACAAAAAGTTTCTTACTTTGACTAGTTATAATTCTTAAACTACTGGTTTAAATTGAATGAAAGAAATATATAGTGTTTATAGAATGCGTGCTTGGTTACTGAAAATTCAGGCTTCTAGCTTTATGGCTAAAAAAAAAGAGGGACAACCAGAACACCCCGGTCCGGAATACACTAGCAGCTGCCGGAGGAAGCGCGGACATTAACATGCAGTCGCCGTTGTCCTGGGTGACCCAAAGAAATAAACGTTTTGATGAAAACCAATCTATTGTAACGCCCCAATCAGATCAACACCAATGTTTGACCAAAGACGACATTCGTGAAGTAATACAAACAGAGTTGCGCAACGTTCTGTCGGCAGAAATAAGTAGCATATTGGAAAGGAGCGTGTCGTCGTATATGCAAGCTATAAAATCTGAAATAGTTAACTTAAAAAATGATATGGGATCCGTTAAAGAATCAATGAACTTTATAAACGATGTATTCGAGGACATCAAGATGAACGCGTCCAATGCGTCAAAGGAATGTGACCGGCTGCGGAAGGAAGTTGAAACCCTAAGAACTTCTAATATGGAACTAAACAGACGTATTACCCAAATTGAGCAGCACTCTCGAGCTTGCAACGTGGAAATTCAGTGTTTGCCGGAACACAGATCTGAGAATTTGGTAACGGTGGCTATGCAGTTAGCTAAAGTGGTATCCTGTGATATCAAAGAAGAGGACATCCATCACTGCACTAGGACTGCCAAGCTTGATGCCAGCAGCTCTAGACCACGGGCGATAATATTGCAAATGAAGAGTCCCATGGTACGGGACAGGCTACTTGCCTCGGTCATCAAGTTTAACAAAGCCAACCAGTCAGACTAGCTTAATACCAGCCATCTTGGCATTGGAGGCGTTAAGAGAGCAGTTTACGTGGCGGAGTACCTCTCGCCATACAATCGGGACTTACATAGAGCGGCTAGGATAGCAGCGAAGGAGAAAAAGTATAAATTCGTCTGGGTGAGAAGTGGCAGAGTTTTCCTTCGTAAAGACGAAACCGCGCAGGCTATTGTTCATAAAGATATGGACTCTATTCTAAAACTATAATATTTTCGGATTTTATCTTTTAATTCAAATGTAATGCATGATATTAACCTCATATCACCTTTGAAATTCGATAATTTATCCTGTTACTATCAGAATACTAGAGGCTTGAATACCAAAACTATAGATTTTTTGTGCAAAGTGTCCGTCAATAATTTTGATATTATCTGCATTACGGAAACCGGGTTGCAGGACAACATAAGCGATACAGAATTATTTGATGACAGGTATAATGTTTATAGGCGATACAGAATTATTTGATGACAGGTATAATGTTTATAGGCGAGCACGAAATCTCAACAGCCCTCATTCGAGGAAAACGGGCGGCGGGGTAATGATAGCGATACATAAAAATATTGCATCTTATAGAATGTACGAATACGAAACTTATGTCGAAGATTAGTGGATTGCTATTGAGACCCGTACCGAAAATCATGTATCTAAAATGTGTGTATGTTGTGTGTACCTACCGCCGCCTGTAAAGTTGTCAGATCTTGAACAGTTTGTGGATAAGGCATCCGTAAATTTTGGCACCTTTAGCGACGTAATATTAGTAGGAGATTTTAACCTATCCTCCGTGGATTGGGTAAGTGATAACTCGGAGACTTATTTGGTGCCAACTGGGAACTCTTTGTGTCGATTAAACCATGTTCTTAATGATTTTTTGGCTCTTTGCGATCTCAAACAATACAATCATGTTAGGAATTATAAGAGCGGATTATTGGACCTCATACTTTCTACAAGAGTCGTCTCAGTCGAGGAATGCAATGATCCGTTAAGTAATATTGATCCGTACCATCCGCCCCTAGAAATTTCAATAAGTCTGAAACAAGAAAATACGCTGTCACCATGTTTGCATCCTAGAACTAACTTTTATAAAGCAAATTGCGAGCAAATTACGGATTACCTCAACGACTTTGATTGGTCAGCTATTATGAAATCATGTCGTGATGTCGACGAGATGGTGCATAAACTCTATGAAAAGCTGCGGCTAGCTATTAAAAAGTTCGTTCCATTAAGTAAACCCAAAGGAAACAAGTACCCACCTTGGTTTAGTAAGCGCCATATAAGAATAATTAAGGAAAAATATAAGATTCGTCAACGGTATAAGAAATATCGTAATCCTTTAGATTTGGTTAGTTTCAATGTTATTAAATTTATGAGACTCATGGTGATAACCTGGCTATCATAGACAACGTTCAAAAGAAAGCTCTAACAAACTCTTTAGGTATTATCTCAATTAAAGAAGATATGATCATCGCTAAAATAAAAACGCTTGACTTATCTAAAGGATCTGGGCCTGATAATCTCCCCCCAATTTTTAAATTGTCCCAATTTTTAAAGATGGTTCGAAATCCCAAGTAGAAAATTACAGACCTATTGCCATCTTATCAATAATCCCAAAAATATTTGAATCATTAGTATATCTAATTCTTTACGGTCATTTTAAATCGCAGTTCGCAGATGCACATCATGGTTTTATACAGGCGAGGTCGACCAACTCTAACATGGTCGCCTTCGTTGAGATGCTGTCTGAGCACTTGGATAATCGTGTACAAGTAGACGCAGTATACACTGATCTCAGCAAGGCATTCGATAGGGTCAACCATGCAATTTTACTCAGCAGGTTGTCGGAGTGTGGAGTTGGGGGAGCCATACTCGCCTGGCTTAAGTCATATCTCACTGATCGAAAACTCTTCGTTTCTATTAATGGAGAAAAATCTGGATCGTTTTTCGCTTCATCTGGTGTACCTCAGGGCTCGCATCTGGGACCTCTGCTATTTTTAGTCTTTATTAACAGCATAGTAGATTGCTGTAAATACTCAGAACCATATCTATACGCGGATGACCTCAAAATTGTTAGACCTATGAGAAACGATGCGGATAGTTGGCTGCTACATGCTGATATTGACAGACTGTGTGACTGGTGCGTTAAAAATAAAATGACACTAAACGCAAGCAAGTGTTATCACATGAGCTATACACGAAATAAAAACATCATCGATTCCAAATATGACATAAACGGAAAACAACTCCAGAAAGTAGATACCATGAAAAATCTAGGTGTCATAATGGATAGTAAACTGAATTTTAATGCCCACCTTGATAGTATTATACTAAAATCGTCTAGGATGCTGGGATTTCTAATAAGAAACTCCAAACACTTTAAGCGCCTTGGCACGAGAATATTACTTTACTGTGCGTTAGTGAGAAGTAATTTAGAGTATTGTTCTCAGGTATGGTCACCATTCTACGAAGTCCATAGGAATCGTATAGAAAAAATACAAAGGCGTTTCCTGACCTGCTTGGGGTTTGTAACTCGCAATGGGCATAAAATTCGATCATATCAAAAACGCCTGAAGTTCTTCCGGATGACATCTCTAAGTGGTAGAAGAAAACCACTTGATTTAATGTTTCTTTTCAAATTGGTCAATTATAAAGGAGTAGATTGTCCAGAATTGCTTGCTAAGATTAATAGAGTCGTGCCCACACGATTGCCTCGCCCTGGCGTCTACAAACTGTTCAAAGATCGCTTTAGAAAGACAAATCTGGGGCGCAACTCTCCGCTCTCAAGAATGTTCCAGCTATATAACCATATCCCGAACTCCTTGGGAGCGGACTTGTTTCATGACAGTCTAATAAGATTTAAAAGAAAGGTTTTAAAGCATTTCGGCTCCCAGGATTTTTCGAGAACGTAACTTGCTATTTGCCTGTTTCTCACGAACTGTTATTTTACTATTTTCTTGTCTTTTTGTGGATTTTTTTCTGCATGTTTTTCTTCAATGTTTTAGTTTAATTTTGCTCCCATTGCAGAACTTTTAGTTTGCCCTTATTCTGTATTTACCCTTTTTTTGTATTTAATTTTTCGCATGCTCTAAGATACTAAAATAAGCTGTGGTTACCTATAATTAGATGAACATCAACCAAGAATGTTACCTAAGCTACATATTGAATTGTACGATGTGTTGTCTGTTGGTTATCCTAAATAAATAAATAAATGGCAACCTGGCAAGGTCGCCATGAAGAATTAGGGCTTATTGGTAGGTAATGACAAGTCAAGACTCGAGTAATAACTGTGTTTATTCAGAGAAAATGTATGGCTTATATAATAGTGCATTTCCATGTGTTCCTATGAGTGGAAACTGCTATAAAGGTTACAGTACAAATTCCAGGCATGCGCAGGTGGCTATGCCGAGGTCGAGGTATTATGTTACAGTTTGTTATGATTAAGTACTAATGGAAAATAGGTATAAACTTTCGATCAGGTGTGCCGTGTGCCCTCACTACACCACAACGAAATTATAGGGGGGTCGAACATGGTCTGAACTGCTTCGAGAAAAGGATGGTACGGCGGTGCCGCTGTTTTACTCGACTTGGCGGGGGCACTGCCGTGCCTCCAGATACAGATTTGCACCTTTTGGCTACAAGTGGCAGCCTCGTAATATTTCTGTAGTTACTTTTTATATGTATGACACTTGGCTAAGTGCGAACTAAAATTATAAAAGCTATTGCGACACCGTTCTAAAATAGGATAGGATGAAAATAAGCGGTAATATAACTATTGTCACATTGGTATTACCACGTTATTTCAAAATAGTGTTGCTTAACTACAATAAATTTTTCGCAGATATGTAAAAATAGTGATTATACAATTCTGAAAAAGTAGGTAAGCAACATTTTTCGTGGATCCTCTACGTAATGCAACCACGGAATGGCAAGACATAAGCTAGTCACACTATGTTCTCGCGTGATAACGGGATATTGGTCCCACTTGAAAAAAAAATGTACTTTAGAACTTTTAAAATCTTGATAATGCAGAGAAGCGTGAACAAATATATTTTTAATACAGTTGCTCAAAAAGTGGTACTTTACGTAGCTGTTTAGCGTGCGGAAAGTTGGTTTTCGCCTAGTAGTGTTTTTACTTTTCCCACTCAATAATTGTAAAAATTGTACGATAAAATTTTATATGAATAAAAAATAAATAAGATAGAACTGTATTAAAAAAATGATTTTTGAACAAATTCATTATTTTTTAACTGTATTACAATGATGTTACAGAATTAATAATATAAAAGTTTCGAATTCCTTACTTGTTGTTTTTCTTATTTTATCGCAACTGTATTAAAAAACTTCGTTCGATACACGAGCGGAAAAGTCATTCTTCACTCGTCCCGAGTCTTATATCTCGGCACTCGTCGCGTAAAAACATACTTTCCGCACTAGCATCGAAATGTACTATTAAATTGGGCCAGGTTTTATGCAGGCCAATTCTCTAATGTTTACTCTACTAGGACTCAAGTAATTATACATAAAATTCCCAGGCCGTATACTCCCGCATCGCCCGCGTCTGCAAGAACGACAATGGCAGCCATTTACGCACCGACAACTGGAGTACGTTCCTAAAGGCGCGTCTGGCTTGCTCGGTGCCCGGCGACGTGCCCTTCTACTATGACGAGGTGCAGGGCGTCGAATACCTGGCGCAGGAGAAGCTGTTGGTCGCCACGTTCACAACACCCAGGTATGCTCACACCATCCCATTTCATAAAGGCTTGTAGCATCTGCTAGAACTACAACGATAGTCATTTGCGCCGCGTGAACTGGAGTACGTTCCTAAAGGCGCGCCTGGCCTATCCCGTGCCCGGCGACGTGCCCTTCCACTATGACGAGGTGCAGGCTGTCGAATACCTGGCGCAGGAGAAGCTGTTGGTCGCCACGTTCACAACACCCAGGTATGCTCACACCATCCCATTTTATAAAGGCTTGTAGCATCTGCTAGAACTGCAACGGTAGTCATTTGCGCCGCGTGAACTAGAGTACGTTCCTAAAGGCGCGCCTGGCCTATCCCGTGCCCGGTGACGTGCCCTTCCACTATGACGAGGTGCAGGGCGTCGAATACCTGGCGCAGGAGAAGCTGTTGGTCGCCACGTTCACAACACCCAGGTATGCTCACACCATCCCATTTCATAAAGGCTTGTAGCATCTGCTAGAACTACAACGGTAGTCATTTGCGCCGCGTGAACTGGAGTACGTTCCTAAAGGCGCGCCTGGCCTATCCCGTGCCCGGCGACGTGCCCTTCCACTATGACGAGGTGCAGGCTGTCGAATACCTGGCGCAGAAGAAGCTGTTGGTCGCCACGTTCACAACACCCAGTTATGTTCACAACAGGGGCTTATTTCGTGAAGGTTTATAACTTTTAATACTGAAGATTTATTTTTTGTTTGCAGTAACAGCATAGCCGGCAGTGCCATTTGCATATACAACATGACAGACATCCACGCTGCATTCGAAGGGCCGTACAAAGTTCGTGACACCCCGACATCATCCTGGGAACCTAGATCTCCTGCGCCCTGGGCTAGGGAACATTTTAGATGTGTGCAGAACCTTAGGTAATTGCATTTTGTTATTAAATTGCAATAAATATATAAGAACGAGTGCTCTGCCAAAGTCAAAAGAAAGTCGTGTCGTCTATAGTACATTATTGTCGAAGCAAGCGAAGCCAGCAATTGCCCCTCCGGCTGAGACAAATATAGGGCTTTTCTCAAAAATTGTGCAAGAAAACAAAAATATACTTTCTGAAAATGATAAGGCATACTTTCATGAAATTGTTGTACGCCTTTAAATATGTGTCTTTTGGCTTTGCAGGGAACACATTATCAATAACTGAGCTTGCAGCTACTTTTAAATCTGGAATAATTTTCACGTTCACTACACACACGTATCTATATTTCCCAAAAACAACTAGGTAGCCGCTGTATGTAAAAACAGAATGATTTTTGCATTGCCGCCTTTTTTTAAAATAATAAGTTGTAAGTGTATTTTTCTTCCGAAAACGCCATAAGTTATTTGAGACGACTAATAAGTCGCGATAAGTCACAGCTACTAATCTTCCGTTTTGGCTGTTTGGGACCTATGCCTTTTATTTATATGGCCGTTTTAACTTTTTTTAGTCTACCACGACAAATAAAGGAAATTGTATGCAACATTGTTGTCGAGCAAAATCGAGCCGGCGAGGTTTTTAATTTTTGACTAACCATAAACTATGCACTTCACGTCCTGATTTTTTACCAATAAAGTCAACTGCCGATCATTTAAAAAAAATAATATAACCAATACTGATGAATTTTCTCGAAAAAGGTTAAAAAATATATTAAATAGATTAAAAAGTAAAGAATAAATGATTGTCATTCACTAAAAAGTTTTCTCTCTCTATCAAGCAATATTATAACAGTTGTAGCTTCGTTATTTTTTCAGAGAATGGGATTTTCGTCGCTTGGCATATTTTTTTGCCTTTGTTTTTAGAGTAATAGTAAATTTTGAGTCTACACCCCTACAAATTGTAAGGCATTAGTGTGGGTGTGGTAGTGGATGGTGTGAAAACGCCACGCAGTGAAAGTGTTATGCAGCTTGAACTTTTTTGAATTTATCATTATTCTCTCTGGCTTTATGCACTAGAAAAGCACAATTTCTATCGTATATATAAGTTACTATCGTAAAAATAAACGAAACTTTTCAGAAACCATCAAGGACTGGAATACCATAACTACATGCTAATGTACGACTCCATCCAACCCATATCGGACGAACCCGTGTACCGAGTGACGTCAGAGCGGTTCACACACGTCACCGTTGACGTCGCACAGGCTAAGAACGTGGGGCAACAGCTGGTGTTGTTTGTGGCAACACAGGATAGCGATGTGCTGAAGCTGGCGGTGTTGCCGCGCTACGACGGAGCGTGTCTCGTGGAGCGGTGGAGGTTGAAGGACGGACAGGGGTTCACGGTGCGGGCTATGCAGTTCGTGAAGGATACAGTGAGTATACTGTGATTGAGTAATATGTCAATAGTTATTTATGATGTGAAGTGCGGAAAGTAGGTCATTCCCAACGACTGTCGATGACCAAAAACACGACCGGCGGGGCGGCCGTGCGGGAATGGATTTTGGGCTAATATTTCCACACACGTGCGAGAATGAGATTTCATGACAAATAAAATTTCACCATTGATGTATAATTTTTAATTTCCTCGATTGTAAAATGTTGTATGATGCTCGTGCGGATAGGTAATTTCCAACTCGTGTCGCTCAAAAACACTCCCTCACGGTCGTGTTTTGGTAATCGTCACTCGTTGGGAATTACCTACTTTCCACACTTGTATCATAATAGTACATTGTGATACAAGTGAGGTATGTTGATAATTACACCAGAGGCGGAATTATCACGCGAACCGCAGGTGAGCGTGATAAGAGAGCCGAGGATTGAAATTATCAAAGCTCACGCGTTTCATACGACTTTTTCAACACATTTTGCGAGGAAAAAATCCTTTTCATAAGATGAAAATCTGATAGGCCTGTCAAGCTATTTTCTTTATTTATTGATGTCAACAGGTTTTTACTCACATGTTGTATACATCGTCAAGAATTTCTAGTGGCGTCCATTCTTTTTATCACTTTTCTAGTCACCACTAATCAACATTTTTGTTAATAACCCAACACGCATTAACAATGTTTACAAATATCTGTGAAATAACCTATAATGGCGCGCATCAATTTTTTTTGTGAAGTTTGCGCAGTGCGCGCGCATTAGATGAAATCTCTAAACAGCCAATACAAAATAAAATAAATAATTTCGTTTTAAAATGTTATCTTTATTAATTCATGTAAAATGTTATCAAAAGTGAATAGTTTTACTAAATTAACCGTTTCTATATCATATCCAAAAATAAATAGTCAATTAATTAACAAAAAGGATTTAATTTGTTTAGTCGGGTAAGAATCCATTTGCCGAGAATAAAAAAAAGCTGTACATTCTGTACAACCCGGTTAGTTTAAGAATGCACCGTGTGCATGCATACATCATGCTGCAAGGTGCCAACGTGACTATATCGGGATATAACCATAACACACAAGTATAGTAATGTTAAACACGCGTGTTTAATATCCAGGATTATGAGCCTAAAAGCGACACAATAAGAGGTACGTTACGAGCAATTGTGTTGAAAATAACTGGATTACAACAAGGGAACAAGGGAATCCCTATATAACTATTCGCTTTTGTTCGCGACATAGTTTTCTTGGCAAGTTTGCCTCGTATCTTTTTGGAAGTTTCTACAAAGTTGCATTCGCTTTATGCAACATGCATTATTCTTAGATACGCACTAGTAGACAGGAACGGTAACCTGTTCGTTGAGAGCAAGAGCTTGGGGCTCATAAGCAGAGGTCGGCGGGGGTGAGCTATTATTACGTCATTAATGCCATGTAGTTGTTTCTTGTAGATATTAATATGGATAAGGTGTATCAAAAAGAAATATTAAAAGAAGACAAAATTGAAATGATTAAACATAAAATGAAAATGCATTACAAAACTAGTAAAATAATTTCTTTTTATTTATTTATTGTAATTTCTGTGCTATTGTAATAAATTACTATATTTTTTTCTAAATTTTCAATTCTTAATGAGTTTCGCCTTGAGTTCAATATCCATTTATGGATAGAAAAAGATCTTGCTACATCCACTGAAGTGAGTAGAGTGAAATTGTACATTAAAATGCTGTCCACGTCTGTTGCTTCCTAAGGTTTTTCGGCATACTCCCTAAAAAAATCTAAGTCTCTTTCTAGAGATGACATCTCCTAATTTTTAACTGACAGAAGCAGATGAACACCAGTTTATAACAGCTCTCACTTGATCAAGAGTTAAAAATGCATCTACAATAGACGGTTTTGATAGCGACGTAAAGCTCGTAGCAATCATTTGATGAGTTGATAAATTACACGATGAGTTAATGTCCATGTTATGCAAAAACTGGAAACAGCTCATCCCAGCCGACCTCTGCTCATAAGCCACACACCCTCTAAGAATTTATACACACATTTCTTGAAGAACCCAATGAAGAACTCAATACTGTAGCAGGAAGCTCATTCCACAACCGGAGCGTCTAGCAGAGGACTGATGATAGTAAGTTCTCTACGTCCCAACCACAACAGATCTCTTTATATAATTCTATTTAGAATTAAGTACTTAATTAGGTAGTAGTACCAAGACGCAAAAGCGCTGTTTTTCTTTGTCTTTTGATCACTTATTTGTCGTATAATTATTACGCTATCGGTGAGGATTTTTTATTAGCTCAATTGATGAATTAGCTAAGCTGATGAGATGACCTTCCTATATATAAATAAATAAATAAACAGATGTCGCTATACATCGGCAACGAGCGTGGCGTGCTGCGCGTGGGCGCTGCGCGCTGCGCGCGGCACGCGGGGCGCGCGGGCTGCGCGGGCGCCGCCGACCCGCACTGCGGCTGGCACGACGCGCGCGGCGCCTGCGTGCGCGCGAACACGCACCTGCACGACAACCACTTCGTGCAGACCACTGCCAGCTGCCCGGAGAACACTGCGTCAGGTATGGCAACGAGCGCGGCGTGCTGCGCGTGGGCGCGGCACGCGGGGCGCGCGGGCTGCGCGGGCGCCGCCGACCCGCACTGCGGCTGGCACGACGCGCGCGGCGCCTGCGTGCGCGCGAACACGCACCTGCACGACAACCACTTCGTGCAGACCACTGCCAGCTGCCCGGAGAACACTGCGTCAGGTATGGCAACGAGCGCGGCGTGCTGCGCGTGGGCGCGGCACGCGGGGCGCGCGGGCTGCGCGGGCGCCGCCGACCCGCACTGCGGCTGGCACGACGCGCGCGGCGCCTGCGTGCGCGCGAACACGCACCTGCACGACAACCACTTCGTGCAGACCACTGCCAGCTGCCCGGAGAACACTGCGTCAGGTATGGCAACGAGCGCGGCGTGCTGCGCGTGGGCGCGGCACGCGGGGCGCGCGGGCTGCGCGGGCGCCGCCGACCCGCACTGCGGCTGGCACGACGCGCGCGGCGCCTGTGTGCGCGCGAACACGCACCTGCACGACAACCACTTCGTGCAGACCACTGCCAGCTGCCCGGAGAACACTGCGTCAGGTATGGCAACGAGCGCGGCGTGCTGCGCGTGGGCGCGGCACGCGGGGCGCGCGGGCGCCGCCGACCCGCACTGCGGCTGGCACGACGCGCGCGGCGCCTGTGTGCGCGCGAACACGCACCTGCACGACGACCACTTCGTGCAGACCACTGCCAGCTGCCCGGAGAACACTGCGTCAGGTATGGATTTATCTATGGCTCAGTAGTCTGGTTTGATGCCTATATGAATAGTCATACCAGGTCAAGTATATGCCAGGTCATTTAATGACCTAGGTTCGATGCTAGAGCTGACATGCACTTTTAATCGATATATTCCGCCAGGTATACCTAATAAAATCAATCTATTGCTATTCATAGGCAGCGTTAACGGCGTCTTTTGCCCCCTGCTAAACTAAACAAAGTAATACCGTTTGAAGTGAAATCGATTTGCACTGCAGATCAGACCAATATTATGAGAACCAAAATAAGAAATGACGACGAGGTTCAATGAGAATCTGATGGCACGTGGACATTCAATACAATATATCTTATAGGTTTCAAATATTTATACTTTCTGCGTGATCGAAGTGATCTGTTTTTGATGTTGATGGGGTTGATAATGAAGTCATCATCGGTTTGTGTTCCGATGTCATGAAGGAGCTAACATACTGTCTGGTAGTTAGGTAAAATTGCTTAGTGATGTCGAATTGATTACCTGAAAAGTAGGGATGATCCACATCCTCTTCACATAACCTTTCATGATTTTGCTGAAAATCGGTCCAATATTGGTCAAGAACTTGTAACCTTCTTGGGATCCTCTCTGGTGTCTTGCGGTCTGCTCCGTCTTTTTTGAAGTTGTCAAGAAACTTCTTCATAGCCTCCATGAGTTGGAATTGTGTTTCCAATAGTGATTCCATTTTGATATTAGAAATATGCTTATCTGATGTCAATAATCGTAAACACTGTTGATGCTGTGCTGAATGATGCTGATGATATGCTGGAAAACGATGTTGTTATGCTGTAAGATGCTGTTGCTAAATACTGCTTCACTGTATGATGCTCTGTTGTAAGGTGCTGGTAATGCAGTACTTCTGAGCTCCACTGTGCAGTGTAGACGCCTTCTCAATCTGACTGGTGAGACCCGCTTGTGGGAGGCCAATCAGACCGATGCGATACTGAACTTGAGTCACTCAAAAGCACTCACTTTTCCTCGAAGGACCATTTGATGTACGGGCTGCTAGTGCCACACACACCAAAGTATAAAATGTTCTTGCTTGATGATGTAATAATAACTCACTAATATAGCCAAGGTAAACTCTTTATTTATACCGTATTAAACTAACTATAAAAGCACGATATTATGAATGATAGTGCGGATGAGGACACGCGTGCTGAGTGTTGGTTGTAAACGTGTACTGACGCGTACTTTAATGGTTACGCGATCGAAGGTAATTTCGCTGAGATGGCAATGTGCGGTGTGTGGACCGTACAGTGTCAATAAATCTATAATATCAGTTTAGATATACACGTGTTTACACGACCTTGTTGTTTCTATTCTAGTGGACGGCGGGTGGTCCTCGTGGTCGCAATGGGAGTCCTGCATGCAGGACGGCACGTCGCACTCGATGTACGGGGACGAGAAACCTGACATGTGCATGTGTCGCACGAGAAAATGTGACAACCCTAAACCGGTGAACGGCGGGCGGGCGTGTGAAGGTATGACGTCAGAATGAAACTTCTATTATAATTTAGCTTTAGGGTGAAATTTCACATGAAATTCAGGAGCAGAAGTAATCGTTGATATGTTGACGCACGTTATGAAACGATGCGTGTTACACGCTGCACAAATGCAAATACTCGTCATCATGAGTTCACACGCGTTTGAAACACATGTTTTCCGTTTTTCAGGCGTTTTCGACACATACAGACTGTTTTGTTGTTTTATTGTCAATTTTATTTTGTCATTTTGTCAAACTGCGCGTCGAATGTATGTCATAATAGGATTTTGCTGTATTTCACTCTTTCACCGCGGACGGAGTAGTGAGTATCCATCACGATTTTCAACCTTATTGTTGACGATTTAAAACTCATTTTTTCTTGAAATTTGTCACTATTTTATCTATGACGGTGTTATGCCAACTTACTATAAACCATTATTTTATATATTCATTTAATTTTTTAACACACATTTGTTTTGTTTTTGTAAATGTATAAAGTGTGAGTAAATATTATGCGCCCTTTTTTACTTAAAGGCCAGGAAAGAGAACAAATCAACTTAAAGACTAATCGGTACTTAACACTTTCACGACCAAGCTTCATCATTGCTTGTTACTTACTCGACATTTATCATTAATTATTAATCTTTATATTTAGATATTACTAAACTTACTCTCTTGTTGCCTTTCTGCCTCGAACTCTTTCTTCCAAGTCCTAAATTCTTCCTAATAATTTGTGTGTCTGGTAGAATGCACTAACAAATACTGAATACAAACACATTTTTAGAGCCCTTCCTTTACCCCAATATTTCCGGTCAGCGGTAAAACACCACAGGTCGACGAAGATAACAGATAAGGATTATTACCTCTAACTCTAAAATACCACGATCCCTGACCTTTCGGCATGCGTACGACCATAAATGTATTTACAACAATAATGAGGTAGTTATTGTTGTCACTACGACTGTCATCGCATCCTAGCTAATCCTAAAACAATGAAAAACTAAAAACGCCCTGAATGGGTTAGTTACCTTATTATTTGTCACCAGCTTTAGTTTTACTACACAAACGCGGTTGTGATATCTTAAAGGGTATTGTTATTAATGTACACATTAAGTACAATTAATCTTTTAATAAATACCTTGCATGCTCGGCAGTCGAGTCGGCCTAAATCTTAATTCTGTAAATTGTGAACTAAAAATATATGAACCACAATTAAGATTGATTAAAACTCAGCATATGTATACAAATGACTAGTTCTAATTTCTTGGTCAAGGAAAACATACGCATATACCCATCCACTTAGGCGGAGCAGCAGCGTACGAACCCGAGGCGCTGCGTGACGCGACGGTTGCGTCAAGCCAATACGCATGATTTGGTGTGTATGGCCGCGAGAGCTTATTATAAAACAAAGACGCTGGCGCAGTGAAAGAGTTAAGCAGCCCTTTAAAAATCCGTCCAAGTACTGGATATTAACGGATCTCTTTCAAAAAATTTTTGAATACTGTATCCCCTGGTACGAGCGTCTCAGCCATTGCTCAATCCTCACAGGCGCCAGCATATCAGTATCCAACTGCACCGTCCACGGCGGCTGGTCCGCCTGGTCGGGCTGGTCCGAGTGCTCGGGCTCGTGCGGCATCGCCGTGAAGTCGCGGCGCCGCTCGTGCAGCAACCCCGAGCCCAGGCACGGCGGCCGCGTGTGCGTCGGCCAGGACTCGCACGACCTCTACTGCAGCAACCTGCCGCCCTGTCCTGGTGAGCTACTCTACCATATTTTTTACATTGGCTAATCGCTAATATAATCCGCACACCTGGGATTATATTAGCGCTACAACTCTATTGCTTGGTGGCTCGCGTCGCGAACTAACTGAGAAACATTAGGCTTTTAGTGGGGGTGTTCTGTGGTTCCACGTGAAACTTGATCTTGAACTTACGCGTTGCTTCTTAAGTTTCATGTGGACGTTTTTTTACGATAAAAAAAAAATATTTTTTTTTTCATGTGACCAAAAGAACTATACAAAAGAAAAAAATTTAACAGCGGACAAAGCCGTAAAGGTTTAACTGCCGCTGTAATTCACTCTTAAGCTAATTATATCTAGATTTATATATATATTTTACAATGATTCTATTTTTACTAAGATCATATTATACTTGTAGGTACGTACAATAGATAGGTACTTAGTTAATTTATATATTCGTTAACACTTGTAATTGCTAACTGTTGTTCCAGACCCAGCGCTAGCGCCCGTGGACGGCGGCTGGTCGGCGTGGGCCGCGTGGTCGCCGTGCGCGGCGGCCGGCGGCCCGGGCTGCGGACCCTCAGCCGGCTGGAAGGAGCGCAAGCGCGCCTGCACCAACCCCGAGCCCAAGTACGGCGGCAGCGACTGCGAGGGCGGCAAGGTCGACCGACAGGTCTGCGACATGCGGCCCTGCGAGATCAGGAAGGCCGCGGCTTGGACGCCTTGGGTGCAGATCCCGGGTAAGACAGTGGCTGGTTTTACCTAGTTTAAGAAGTAGTCACACTAGAAATTGATGAGTAATGTAAAACCTTTTTTTTTTTCTAGGTAACACTTCGGACGGTAGTTATACCGAAAAGAGATTCAAGTTTTCATGTAAGGCGCCATCTCCGGAACAGATAAAAGTGAGTTATACAAAAAAGATTTTTCTAATTTTTCTCGTAGATTCTAATATTGAATTCTTGTAGGTACTGTCTCTATGCTGTATGTTCCATTTTCAATTGTACTTAATCTCTGTTTCAGTTATCGCTGGCCCGCGAGGAGGAGCGGTACTGCGATCCATTGGGCACATGCGTGTCCGCGGAGGACGCAGGCTGGGAGCCCTGGGGTCCCTGGGGCGCGTGCTCGGCTCCCTGCGGCGGCGGGCAGCAGGCGCGGCGCCGGCGCTGCCGCCGCGCGCCCTGCGCCGGCGCGCCCGACATGCTGCGCGCCTGCAACGTGCACGCGTGTGTCGGTGAGTACCCAACACTAGTGTAACTGTAGCTCTGGGGCGCGTGCTCGGCTCCCTGCGGCGGCGGGCAGCAGGCGCGGCGCCGGCGCTGCCGCCGCGCGCCCTGCGCCGGCGCGCCCGACATGCTGCGCGCCTGCAACGTGCACGCGTGTGTCGGTGAGTACCCAACACTAGTGTAACTGTAGCTCTGGGGCGCGTGCTCGGCTCCCTGCGGCGGCGGGCAGCAGGCGCGGCGCCGGCGCTGCCGCCGCGCGCCCTGCGCCGGCGCGCCCGACATGCTGCGCGCCTGCAACGTGCACGCGTGTGTCGGTGAGTACCCAACACTAGTGTAACTGTAGCTCTGGGGCGCGTGCTCGGCTCCCTGCGGCGGCGGGCAGCAGGCGCGGCGCCGGCGCTGCCGCCGCGCGCCCTGCGCCGGCGCGCCCGACATGCTGCGCGCCTGCAACGTGCACGCGTGTGTCGGTGAGTACCCAACACTAGTGTAACTGTAGCTCTGGGGCGCGTGCTCGGCTCCCTGCGGCGGCGGGCAGCAGGCGCGGCGCCGGCGTTGCCGCCGCGCGCCCTGCGCCGGCGCGCCCGACATGCTGCGCGCCTGCAACGTGCACGCGTGTGTCGGTGAGCACCCAACACTAGTGTAACTGTAGCTCTGGGGCGCGTGCTCGGCTCCCTGCGGCGGCGGGCAGCAGGCGCGGCGCCGGCGCTGCCGCCGCGCGCCCTGCGCCGGCGCGCCCGACATGCTGCGCGCCTGCAACGTGCACGCGTGTGTCGGTGAGTACCCAACACTAGTGTAACTGTAGCTCTGGGGCGCGTGCTCGGCTCCCTGCGGCGGCGGGCAGCAGGCGCGGCGCCGGCGCTGCCGCCGCGCGCCCTGCGCCGGCGCGCCCGACATGCTGCGCGCCTGCAACGTGCACGCGTGTGTCGGTGAGTACCCAACACTAGTGTAACTGTAGCTCTGGGGCGCGTGCTCGGCTCCCTGCGGCGGCGGGCAGCAGGCGAGGCGCCGGCGTTGCCGCCGCGCGCCCTGCGCCGGCGCGCCCGACATGCTGCGCGCCTGCAACGTGCACGCGTGTGTCGGTGAGTACCCAACACTAGTGTAACTGTAGCTCTGGGGCGCGTGCCCGGCGACGTTCATTCTAAAATCGACATCTGTTTCCACCTCACACCCAGCTTATATCCTTATCTCTTGCCCCAGGTGAATGGTCCTGCTGGTCCGAGTGGAGTGCCTGCTCGAGCAGCGACGGTCCAACGGGCTGCGGCGCGGCGGGCCGTCGCTCCCGCTCGCGCACGTGCCGCTCGCGCGAGGGCTGCGCCGACGCGGGCGCCGCGCTCGAGACGCGCGTCTGCGTGATGCCCTGCGCAGGTATTTATGCACACATTTGGCGCCCGCGCACGTTAAGTCCACCATAGGCCGGTCGAGCTTTCGTGCACTCTGCTCTACTTTCAAGGTAGCCTCAAGTTGGCACTCTGTGTCTTGTGCAACGCCGTTAAGTGCGTTACTTATTTCAAGAAAGAGAGACCCTATTGACGCTGGCGTTTTCGCTAATATTAGGGTCGCAGACGTCAGTCGTCAATAATAACATACATTATTGATGACTGACGTCGTCGGCTATCGTAAAAAAACTGTGACACTTCGTACTTGTTGTGTTTAGAATCGGAAGGCAACTGGAGCGCGTGGGGCGAGTGGAGCGAGTGCGAGAACAACGAGCGCGTGCGGCGCCGCGGCTGCGGCAGCGGCGCCTGCGCCGGCGCCGTGCTGCAGGTCGCCGCCTGCGGCCAGGACATGGACAACGGTTAGTGCTCTCACCGCGACCCGACCCGTGCCGGCTGCGGAGCCGTAACTCCTGTGCCTTGTCATTCGAATATCGACTCAAATGGACAGTCGTTGTTGGTCAAATCAGTGTTACCTGTTTACTTGTTAATATATTATGTATGTAAGCACTTTATTGTACACAATAACAGGTTAAAGAATAGCTAAGAATACTTGTAGCTTCGTGAAACAGGCCACTGGGCCGATATTCCAATTGCAAAATGTAACGTGTCCTCGGCATGTTATAAGAATGCTCGCACTTTCGAGTCACTCTTTCAAAATCAGATTGACAGACATATACGTGAAGCGAGAGCGTAAGTTCTGTTAATTGAGACGCATAGACGCGTAGACGCTGCTCCAACAAACTGTCTTCTGCCAACAAACTGTCCTGCAGTTTGGCAGAAGAAAATGCTGTAAAACAAGGGTTGTTTAAGTTAATATTTTTTTCTTATTCTTATTCTTATTAGATTTGTAGTCCTATTGTACTTGCACTAGGAATTAGAAACAAGAGGATAATTTTCTAATCTCACGTTGTTGCCTTGAGCTAGTCGCACGTCATCAAGTATATATACTCGGTTTTCGGAATATTCTATTTTCTTTGTTTAGTACCTCTTCCTGATACCCGGTCAATGATACGTTTGTTCACAGAGCTATACGCGCTGCCGGCGTACAGTGAGACCGTGGAGATGGCGTCCTTCGTGCGCGCCGGGGATTCGCTCAGCGTCGGCGGAATCGTCGGCTGCGTTGTAGCCGCCTTCGTTATGGGTAAGCTACTAATATATATCAGCGCTGCTACCGGGAACTGTGTTCGTGTGGCCCTATCTTTATCGGACTGGCATATTCCAGCGACAGAGAGGGATACACAGGAACGCATGAAATTGACGTTTCGCGTGCTGGAATGTGTGTCAGAACTTTGCCAAACTTAAAATCTTATGCGATATATTGCTCTGCTTTTGTACTACACGGGTGGACTGGCTTGCCATATATAATATAAAGACCCTAACTGACATCCCTCAACACGTGCGCTAGATAAGCATAGCCAGAGAAAACTAGCGCCAAATCATTCGACGTACGACTAAGAATTTTTATATCCGATGTTTTTTACAGTGTAGAAAGAAATTGCGATACTCTCCTAATTTTCCCCAAAAATTCCGACAACTTTCCGACTTTACGGAATAGAAAACTTATCAAAAACTTACTTACGGGTGTAAGGCTGGTATTCCACTTATACAAGATCTTTGTCCAATTTGCACTGCGTCTCACTCACTCTAAGCAAAATGTAAAACGCAAATACACATTGGTCAAAAATCTTGGACAAGTGAAATACAACCCTTAGCCATGGTGGGTAACAAGGGCTAACAATTCTGAAGGTCTTCTTATACGAAACGATGTGATGTGAGGTAGGAATTGAAATAGTTAAAATTCATATTATAGAGGATACAGGTTAAGATTAAATTAGTTTAAAGTCGGATGTACGTCATAACCGACTGTTTGTTTGCTAAATAAATAAATAAAAAATAACGTCATATTAAGTTTACGAGCATCGACCTAAACCCCGTGAAGCATGACACCGAGTTGCGTTGGATTGCATTTTATTTGGTAGTGATATTTTGAGAAGACATTTATTTCGCCGCAATATTAATGATGAATGAAGTCTACATCATTTTCATTTTAATACCGTTCTGAAAATCTCAAATTTGGTTTTAATTTCCTCTCGCATATGTCTGGCTAACTATCCGTGTCAATAAAAAAAAAATGCATTTATTTCAGACAAATTTTGTCCATATTTTGTTAGTAAGTGCCTTAAAATAAAAACTAATACTAAGGTTAACTTAAATAATATTCTTATATGCTAGGCTTAAATGCAGAGAGGACCAATGCCGTGTCAGGCCACTGTCCCATCTGTCAACCACAACGGTCAGGAGACTGTGGCGGCTGTCGCGCACTCTGCGGAGCGGCGCGGCGCAGCGCTTGCGCAGCGTCGCGTGGAAACCGTCCGCGTGCGCGTCCGCGAACATGCCCGACGCACTGCAGTAGCGAGGCAGCCGCAACAGTACCCTGAACGCATCATTGTACTGGACGCGCATGGCGTTAATAGCCCGCTGCGTGTACCTAGTCCACAAGCTGCAGGTGTACAGCGATGTACAGAACGCACGAAATAATGTTATTTTAACTTGCGCTGTACACCGGCTGAACCTGCGAGCTATCATATTTGCCCTGATGGCTAAGGCCCTCCTCTCCCTCTCAATATCGGCATCATCACGAAAATCGTCGGTTAACAAGTGCCCGAGGTATTTAAATGAGTAAACCCTTTCCAGCAGCTTGCCATTCAAACTAGCACTAGCATCCCGCTTTGAATACCATGTACTCACTCTTGTTTACATTATATTTAAGGTTGTGCGTCAGGGCATATGACTCACACTTTTCAATAAGCAATCTCAGACCACCAACCGACGGGCTCAGCAGTACCATGTCGTCAGCATAGCTTATGTTATTAAAACAGACTCGATCTATGTGACAGCCCACACGCGTACTGCTAAGCTCGCCGATCAGGGCATCGATATACAAATTGAAAAGTTTTGGTGAGGTAAGCCCCCCCTGCCTCACCCCGCACTCCAGGCCGTACTCATCCGACAACACACTACCCCATCGTACACAATTTCGCTGGCCCGCGTACCAACACCTGAATAAGCGCGTCAGCTCCTTAGGAAAGTGCACTTCGTCAAGCTTATTCCAAAGTAGATCGTAGTTGACAAGATCGAAGGCTTTGGAAAGATCTAGAAAACACGCATATACAGGTGTCTGTCTTCGAGTGTAGTATTCAACAGCCTGCTTGAGACAAATGATGGCACTTTCGGTAGATAAACCGACACGAAAGCCGAACTGTGCATCATGTAATTTTATACATTTGTCCAATTGCACATTAAGCAAGCCGTCGAGCACCCTGGCTACAATTGTTGCCAAAGAGATAGGCCTATAGTTATCCTTGTTTGATATGTCACCCGTTTTATTTTTAACAATAGGCACAACAATGGTTTTGGTCAAATCAGATGGCAAATACGAGTGACATAAACAAAGGTTAAAAAACATTGCCAATATACGGGGCAGATGAGAGCCAGCGAACAGCAGGTGCTCGATACTTAAGTGGTCGTGACCGGGCGACTTTCCTCTCTTCATATCCTTTATCATTTTTCTTACGTCACTTGCACTGTAGTGGATCTGAAGGTCATTCCCCTCCGGTTCTTTTATATCGAGCAACCGCCGCCCGCTGTCCCCGTCCGAATGAGTGGGTTTAACGTTGAACTGGTCTTTAAATACATTTGCAATGAGCTTGGGATCTGAAACTCCATTCACGCATACAGAGAGTCCAGGCCTAGTCTCCAACTTTTTCGTCATCTTCCAGAAATTTCGAAAATCATTTCTCGTGTGATGTGCGGCAAGTAGGTCCAATTTTATTTGGTCCTGATGTTGTTGTTGTTGTCAATGGAAAGTAGTTCTTTTCTGTCTTACATTTGCACTATTACCACAAAAGAAAGACACCAAGTGTGTTTTCAGCTACTCGGCTCCTGACCTTGATTTTAGTAGATGCGTAAGGCTACCGATAGATGGCGCTAGTGCGCTGAACACTGCCCGTTTTCCTATTGAACTCGTTTTTATTTCAATCAAAATCAGCTTTATGTTTCTAGAGTACTGTAAATTAATTTCTTTAAATATATTATTGTATAGTTTGCCCTTAAATTTTGTTTTAGTCGCGTGTAAATATATATTTTTAATGAATTTTGTAAAACGCGCTATAGGAGTTTTAACTTCGGTTGGTATATAAGAAGATTTGAGCTGTTAGTTTGCGTGTCTATTGAAAGGAGAGACGGTTAGCACTCCCCTTGACAAGGATGGAACACACAAAATGGTTAAGGGCACTAACTTAACCACATTTTTTTGAAGACCTAGTCCTTAAGTGTGGGTTAATTGATCTATCAGGGTGGCCACTTTCTGGAAAACCGGGAAAACCGGGAAAAGTCAGGGAATTTCGTTGGTCATGGAAAAGTCAGGGAAATGTCAGGGAAATTTAATGGAGGTCAGGGAATAAAAAAATTCTCTGTATTGTACCTAATAAACAAAACAAATTATTAATTTTACCATCTCCAAACATTATATATCTACTATAATAGGTTAATAATAGGTAAATGCGACCACGCGGCGCACGTGCCACTGTAGTACTCGGAAATCGCCGCCGGTTTTACGTTCTCTATACTACCTATTCTGCCTAGCCTGCCTAGCCCCGCGCGACGTGAAACTACAAGGTTTTCAGGCTCGAGTTCCATAAAAAAATTGTGCAGTACGTTGGCTCCAGAACTTTAGCGTTGTTAAATTTATACGCAAAACGTTGAAAAATATGTGCAGGGAATAAATAACGAAAACAAAGCACCTGACAGCGCAAGCTTTAGTAAATGCTGCATTGGAAGACAAATTGGC
Organism: Epinotia bilunana; assembly: GCA_947049275.1. Lineage (NCBI taxonomy): Eukaryota > Metazoa > Arthropoda > Insecta > Lepidoptera > Tortricidae > Epinotia > Epinotia bilunana. The sequence continues at coordinate 7,793,070 of OX346253.1, forward strand.
CTTTTTTCAATCGGTGGCGGTGCAAGTGAAACCATTTTTAACATTATTTCAATCCGACGCACCACTTGCTCCACTTTTATGCGAATCACTTTTGGCCACACTGAAAAAAAAACATGCAAAGAGTTGTTAAAGCGGATGTATTGGATTCTGCCACTAATATCAAGGGAGTCTAATCTGATAATCGCGAATCACTGTAAAGAATGCTCTTCGAAATAGCCGCGATATCAATGATATCGATATCGATATCTTGCGTTTTCGTCAAGACTGTCGAAAGAATCTGATAGAATTTTGCGTGTCATTGTACCAAACATCCCCACTTTCGTATGCTTTGACTAAGGAAATATCTTGTTTCGATCCCGCAATCGCAGTCAATGCGGAATTCCGAGGACGAGAGAGGCTCGATAAAGTGTTGGACATATTTGTCAAAAATAACCGGCTTTCAGGATATGAAGCAGCTAACGCCAAAAGTGCCTTTAATGATATTTGTAAATGAACCTGAATTTGTAAAATCAATGAAACAATTTTCCATTACGGATGGTCACCGACTGGATGATCTTTGGCTCGGTTTGATAAAAAAGGAAAATAAAGACTTGCAAACTTTAATAAAAATGGTCATAGTGTTATCCCACGGAAACGTTTATAGTGAGCGAGGCTTTTCCATCAATAAGGAGATATTAGTGGAAAATCTTTCGCAAGAGTCTATAATTGCGCAGACGCGTTTACGACGCTATATCCTACTACGGCAAAATAAATATTGAATAAAATGATCCACGCGGCTCGTAATGCTCACTACTTGTACACGGAGGAGCTACACAATAAAAGGAAAATTTTAGTTCAAAGGCGAAAATCAGAGCAGAAAAAGAAAAACTGCTGATAGTGCTAATATGGTCAGAGAACTAGAAGCAAAAAGGCAAAAAAATCTCGAAGGAGCTGCCAAAAAAGCTGCGTTATTGGAAAAACGGATTACCAAGTTGCAATAGATTATATTATTAGTTTTTCAAATATACATATAATAAACATGCTAACTGATGACTAGGTAGTTTTGTTTCAGTTATACCCAAGATTTTTAACCGACATGAAAAAATGAGGTTTCTCAATTCGTCGCTTTAATTTGTACCATAATACGCAAAAACGTTGAAGTCTAGTACTTACTAATACGGTTAAGGCCCGTATAAAGTGTTCCCTTTAGTATTTCTCGCTGGATTACATTATATGATACATATAACGTATCCAATAAATTCAGTTGTCAGAGTTTTAATTGGTTTTTCCTGTACAGCTTTTAACAAAAATGGTCAAAAATTAAATGAATTATTGGGTAATTGAAGAACTGTCTGATAGCAAATTACAATTTATAAATACAATGAAACAGTACAATAACGTCACCTGACGTAAGATGTGAACCCACGACTTCCGTCTAACTATGCTTTCGCTCTTACCAACTGAGCTATTCGGATACTACTTCTTATTATTTCCGTTTTTGTAATTTGCTAGCAGATAATTCTGCAAAAACTCAAAAATGTATCCCAATTATATTTTTAATATTTATTACATTTAAGATTATGGTCAGGGAAAAACTTAAAAAAACGACTGGAAAACCGGGAAAAGTCAGGGAATTTTGGTTGTAGTAAATAGTGGTCACCCTGTCTATTTAAAGGGTTTATTATATTTCTTTTTTGACATTTCTTTGCGACTTGTGATAAAACTAATTAGGCGTTGCATTGTTAATTGCTTTACGTCACACCTGGCCATAATGTGAGTTTTACGACCAGATGTAAAATCGTGTACTCACCACGGGCAGTAAAAAAGAAAGCCCTCTAACGCATATTTACAACCCTCGCCTGCGGCTCGGGTCACAAATACCTACGATTTCGAGCTTTCTTTCTTTTACAGCCCCTGGTAAGTAATGTACTATTACATTTGCCACAAGAAGTTAAATCTTTGTTACATTACGAACTGGCTATGTAGGTAGGTAACAGTAGTGTTATAATACTTATAATACAACATGTCAAATGATGAATAATTATTAATTACTTGCTTATGTTATTTATTAAAAATAAATGATAAGAAGCACTACCTGTGTGATTTCATATAATAGCTAATTAGTGTATGGAAATATGTGATTTCCGATTACGGCTTCGACGTGAATGTATAATTTAAGGAAATCTCAACTTATAACAGTTGCGAGTGTATTTCAGACCAAGTCGCAGTCCTGTTCAGTTTCTAGTACCAGTAGCTTTCAACAATGTCACCCAGCACAGTCCCCTGGCTCGAATGTGTACATTCTACAATATAAAGGTGCGACCACAACGCTGCTCAAAATACGCTAACGCACCGTAAAGCGCAGCAAAATGTATGAAGAATACGTGGCGCATACGACACGTCAACGCGTATACGTAGCGTTAAGCACCGGTGTGGTCGCTCCCTTATTTGTAATGACGTTGATATATTCCATTTAGGTTTCAATAAATTTAAAAATTGTGTTGCAAAATTGTCTCACATATCTATTTCACATCACACAGATCTATTTTATTTATTCGATATTATTTGCAAGCTTTATTTATTTATTATTATTTTTCTTGTAATATTTCACCTGCATCGTGACCCGAGGTACTGGTAGAATATCAGTGCTAGCTCACACGAGCAAAGCAAAACTGAGCCAGTACCTTTTTGGCATTATTGCAACGCACAAGTATGCCGTAATTTTAATTTATAATTCTAGTTCCGTACCACAATTGTTTTACTTGTTCTTTTATTATTGTTTTTTTTCTGTGTTTCTTTGTTTTTATTTTGTTGCATAGTGCCAAATAAATGATTTATCTATCTATCTATCTATCTAAATGTAAATTTAATATTATTTTCACAGAACTATGCTAAATATGTGTGTAATAAAATAATTTTCATTTTGTTACCTCGCCTAATTAATAAGTAAATAAATAAAAATGTTTTCTTGTGCCTTCCGACTTAGTGTCATATAATCATAACGGCGTATGATTGAAATCAACATTTATTATGAATTAACCATAATAGTTACGATGGTATTTTCTCATTATGATCAACTCAGTCAAGAAGTACCTACAGAGTCCAGATAATCGTAAAAGACTTAGAACGATATATGTATTGTTGTATAGTTATACAGGGCTATATATTGTTATAAAGTAATGAAGGTCATATAATCACAGGAACGTATTATTCGATCAGGTTACTCTAAATTCGTATAAACCTCTGTCCACAAGTCTCAATTAACATCTCCTTCCAGGCTGCCTGGTGTGCCTAGCGGGTGTGGTCTACTCCCAACGACGCGGCGCGCGCCTGCCGTGGAGACGGTCCACCCGAGTTCCGTCCAGTCCTCACTACATCACGGCTAAGCAGAACAGCTACGTCACCGTGCCTCTTAAGGATGTCGTGAGTATAATTTCAACCTTACAGCTTTAACGATACAGTCGTTTGATTACCCCTTTCTTCTCGTAGGTGTTGTAGGACTCGACTATCGGAATAAGGGTTAAGTGCGTTGTGGCAAATACACTAGCCTATCACTGCAACTCATTGTCTCGGTCTTTAAACCTACAATTGGTAGAATGAAATACAGGCTAATAACGTCGCATATTTCTACAGTCTACAATACAACAATACAATACAAATACTCTTTATTGCACACCTCACACAAACAAAGCCGTTAAAAAGAAAAACAATACAATAACATGTAGGTAGAGGTAGACAACTAACACACGAGGTGTCTACGTCGAACAGCGTCGTATTTTATATTTAAAAATGTTTAAACCAGCAATAGTAAGATGAGGCTCGATATTTTCGGAGTATTTCCGTAAGTTTTGTTTCGTGGTAATGTCATCATCATCATCATCATATCAGCCGAAAGACGTCCACTGCTGGACATAGGCCTCCCCCAAAGAGTGCCAAAGTGACCGGTCATGCGCCAACCGCATCCAGCGGACTCCAGCAACCTTTACCAGGTCATCAGTCCACCTTGCGGGGGGCCTACCCACGCCGCGCCTTCCGTGGTAATGTAAAAACAATTAATTTCGACTGTTCAAATACCGTAATCAACAACGTTGTAACCCTATCTCTTACTTTTACTGATGTTTTTTTTTTTTTGTCGCAGCCTCGCAAAGCGAAGCGGCAGCCCTCATTCACGGGCATCGCCAACTCTAGCGGCATCCTCCTGGCCAAAAGCAACAACATTTCCAACGCGAACAACCACAACAGCACGACCACCACGCCCAAGCTCTACCCTAAAGCCATAGCCAACGAGTACGACTCGATGGGGACGCTGCGTCGGCACTCCAACCAGCCCAATAACAGGAACAACCTTGACAGTGAGGAGGACAAGTTTTATTAGCTTAGAGGCTTCGCTCGCGGGTTTACCCGTTTCATTGAAGCTGTGTGAAGTCCCTGGCCGGCGTTGGGACAATAGTCCGTCCCCTATCGTCCTTTTGGACGGATATAGGGAGATGATATAGACAACTTGTCCAAACTGAAATGATTCGATTCAAAGTGAGTGGCGCCAAATGCTCGTACTATTTTAGTAAGGAGGTGAGTTGGATATTTGACGATTATTTTTTGAAATAATACTGTTGTATTGTGGTTGATAAAAGTTTATATGAAACTAGTGAACATAAACGGACAGACAGATGGTGTCAGTTTCATATTGCATTCTAAATGTAGAAGAGATGTGGCCGAGTCAAGGTCTTTGTGTTTTATTAGACCTCTGATGGGAATACTTTATGTATTTTCATTATATTAGCTCTTTATGATTCCGTTGGAGAAGTTGGCTACGGCACTTTTTGTGTTCTGTTTTTTTTGTACAAAAATCGGTGATTTGACGATTATGTGCCTTAATAATGGGTATTAGTAGTTATTAAGAAATAGTACATTAACGGCATGGTGGTGACGAAGATTCTTAAAATTATTCGAGAAATAATCGAGGCTGTTAGTGGAAACTTAAACTTGGCTCCTATGGCTCGGTGACAGATTGGTACATAGCCCCACTTTCGTGTCTCTCTCTTTAAAAATCAGAGTGACAGAGAAATCAAAGTCGGCATATTTCCCCTTCTGTCAAATATCGCGAATGGAATGCCCCACAAACAAGTTTTTTTATTGTATTTTACATTAACATAGTGTTTAATTGCCGTACTATTACGGGTTGTTTCGATGATTCCTTATGTTCTGGATGTGATAGGTGTATATGAATGAGCGAATTTTATGAAAAATCCTGTGCCATGGTGATTCAAATGTAAAAGTAATCTATTTTATTTAAAATCTTGAATAGTAACAATAAGTAGAATGATTATAAAATGATTATTGTAAATATTATTTCTACTATAATTAGGCATTTCTAATATGACAAAGCCAATCATGTGCCATGTAAATAAGATAATTTTAATGTAAATATTATCAATTTAGGACATTTTTATTCAAATATATATATTTACACATAATCCATAGTACAAATGAAGGTGCCTTGGGACATTATGTATACAGACAATGATTTTATATACGCAAGTTATAGCTGCCAACTATAGTTTTACTTATATTTTTGATTGTTGACAATTCAACATTAGCTTGGCTCATGTTGAGTCGAAGTATTTTATATTTTTGTATTTAGCATAAGACATCATTGTTAGATATAGGTAAGGTGACTGATTGTCTGTAGGTTTCTGAAATCCTACTACATATACAACTTTGCTGCTTTTTACATGCGTTTCTATGCAACTTTTCATTTATTTTAGAAATTTTATAGAATGTTATAGATGTCTTGACCCCCTAAGGCCACTAAGCCTACTGATAAGAATTTCTTCAAGGAATTCTTAAATCATTTTCCATTCTTTCAGAGTTGCATTTGTTTTATTTAGTGTTTTGAAACAAAACATATTTAAAACCGTATCTCCTAGGCGGGTTTGTTTAAAATTGTATACCGTTTTGTTTCGTATAGTGGGCCTTAGGAAGGTAACTATTCTTATGATAATTTACAGAGGTATTGTCAAATTAACAAAAAGTGAGGCGTGCCTTTTTGAATGATCATATTAATGCGGAATTAGTAAAGATTGGTATTCCGTATGCGAGTAATGGGTAGTTACCCAGCTAACTGTGGGCAGTTAGCTGCAAAAATAACTACGCTACTAAGGCACTCAAAACTGTCTTGCCACTGACTTTATTTCAATATGCCGACGTTATCAAGGTATTTCATAATGTTTTCGTATAGCGTAAATATATTTGCAGCTTACTGTGAATAAGATCTACACTAAAGCCGTGCGAAATTGATCGGTGATTTTTAACTTCTTAATTATGTATGTATTTTTGTAATGTTGCTTCCTATGTCTGCAATAAATAACGACCCAACGATTTTTTATATATATTTTTATGTAAGCTTTAAAAACTTGCTAAGCTTTATGAAGACAATGGATCAATTTTAACACTTTGATAGCACAGCCGTCAAGACTGTCTTTAGTGAATGTACAGTCGCAATTAGATACATATATGATAGCTCACAGATATCTGAAAATGACTTTACTGTCAAGTGGTAGAGTGCAGAAATTGGATGGCGGCTCTACTTAACTCAGTTGACGTAACAATAGTGATCAGTGTTCCAAAAATGAACCGTACGATTGTGAAACTAGGACAAATCAGACATTAGGAACATTCCCGGGGACCATATATCAATACTGACAATTGTAATCGTCAATGACATACATAATGATCTAGTTTTATCTCTTTTTCGATACCCAAAGGTTGTCTGGAAGAGATCGCTCTTCAGCGCCTGTTGTCTACCTCAGCCTACATGCTAATGTATTGTTTCTCTTTGTAACTGCCTTGTTTGTGTGAGTTGTGAAATAAAGAGTATTTTTATTGTATGATGGGACCCGGATATCAAAGTGTTAAAACGACTTGTTTCAAAGTCCAAACCTTCGCCTTCACGTATTATATGAGGCTTCCTCGCAATAACTCACCGATGAATCCTAGAGATAGGGCCTTGGAGTCCTCAACTCACTAAGTGCCTTCATTGCTGATTAAATTATATTTATACAGATGTTATAGATCGATGATGTTGTTAGCTTCTACTTAATAACAATAAAGACTGTCAGAAATTATACTGTTTTTTTAGTTAACTGGTCCCGTGTACCTTAAAAGTACCTACAGTCAGCATAAAAAGCAGCTACGCAAACGAAGACGTCAAAAGTCTTTATTACAAGGGAATAAGAGCTGTTGACGTCTGATTGCGTAGTTACTTTTGATGCTGACTGTACCTGTACTAGATAAGACAATTGATAACCACTAACTTCTGCCGTAGATGACTATTATCTAGCTCGGCTAACTGAAAATAATTTCTCAGGAAAGTTTAATTTTTTATATGTTGGCTACTTGCTTTAAAGTTCTCGTATATAAAAAAAAAAATAGGAGACAAAACCTTACGGTAATGGGTGGATGTATGTGTACTTAACTATAGAGTCAAGACATATAGTTACGACAGTTGCACCGTAGAACGGAATCAATAATTTAGATTTTTGATTGATAATTCGGTACGTGGTCGCCACCGAGAACGAGAACTTTTCCGCCACAACCTGAAAATACTGTACCTTTTTCTCTCCTTTCTCTATTTGATTCGAGAGAATCATCTTAATTCAATATGATATCCTTACTAATATTATAAATGCGAAAGTGTGTGTGTTTGTTTGTACTCACGTCGCAACGGAGCGTCGTATTGATGTGATTTTTTGTATGGGGATAGTTTAGAAGCTGGAGAGTTGTCATAGGTTACTTTTTCCAGCGGGAAAACATCTAATTCCCACGGGAAAATGCAATATGTTACATTTTCCTATAACCACACGGGCGAAGCCGCGGGCATCAGCTAGTTACCTATAAAGCAGTTGAAAAATAGTTTATCAGTTACGCTTACAATACCATTTCACAGGTTGTCCCGTAATAACAGTGACGTCTATACACAGGTATGCCCTAGGCCTCAAAAGCCAAAGGTAAGTTATTGCATCGATAATGTTGTAATAACACAAACATTACATATTTATGAGCATGCTAGACAAATATTTGCACGGTTACTTACTGCGGCCAGCCCACGAGCATAGACAGCACGGATTCCTGGAATTCGTAGATGTATGACCACCAGGAATAGACTGGCTCGCCTATTTTCGACTTTATTTCAATGCCGTTAAGGTCCAGAAGTGACGGAGCTTTTCGGACTACCTACCTAACCTATTTGCTATGGAAAAATTAGGTACCTACCACAAAAAAAAACTTCAATAGGTCTAGGAAAAATAAAAGTCTCAGCGAAATATTTGTCAAACAAACACAAGCCAGACACGACCGTATGTTCTGAATATTACAGTTCTTTCACAGAATTTACTCTTTATAGTTTCGGGTTAATGTACCTACTAACGCACAGAAAAATATCAGTTGGCGGTATTGGTATCGATAATAGTGACAGCGTCGGTGTGAAGATATTATTGAGCACATTAATATGTAATAAAGACATTTAAACATTTAATACACGACGGTCGTGTCAAATATGTAAACGGCTTGCCTGTAAGCAGGCTCCGTAACCCACGGACACTTGTGCCTCACACGATTCACAAGCCCGTTACCGGTAATTTACTGTTCTCCATCTTGTAGACAACGCCGCGGGATCGCGTTGAGCACTCGACCGCGTGCTCCATTCTGCGTATACCTACAGCTAAGCACCTATAACAAGCACACACTGGCACACATAAATAAGCATATCACAAGTTTAGATGTTTGTTTATATCCCCACAAACAAACCCGCGAGTTCTTCCACATGATTCAATTAATAGCCTGGAGGGAAACCCTGAGCAAACATATTGCCGAAGTTGGCAAGCCAGGCAAATAGGTTTGTTTAATTTACGTCTTAAGAGGCCTTACGCCTACATAAGCAGACTCTGAAGTATTTTGCAAAATGCTTCCTTTATTAACCGACTTCAAAAAAAAGGAGGAGGTTCTCAATTCGGTTGTATTTTTTTTTTAGCTTTTTTTTCAATGTTTGTTACCTCAGAACTCCGTCATTGATGAGCCGATTGGTAATTTTTTGTTTGTTTGTAGGTATATGCTTCCAGGTGGGTCCCATTTGTTTCAAAAATTCAATTGGATGATGGGATTCATGAGGAATTGAGGGAACTCCTCAATAATATTAGGCACGCGTGTAGTGATTTTGGTATTTTCTATTATAACTCGTGTATTTACACCCAGAAATCATAAATTTGGTGGAGTGGAATTGATGATGAAGACCACAGATGACTTATGGAATTCCTCAATTATGTACTTAAAAGTACAAAAGTATATCACAGATTCTGTTAAGATTCCGTTGAAATAGCAACTAATGAAGTGCCAAAGGTGATCCTTGTGGAATCGACGGAAGTCCTCAAATATTATCGGGTCACATATAGCGATTGGTTTTTTTTCACTAATAACCAACGAATTTGCTCTCGGAAATCAGTTCATGTGGTATATTGGAAAACAAATGTGGAAATGTTCTCGTGGCTTGGCGAAGTACTAAATTGAAGTCGGTTAAAACTTTGTTTTTAAAGTAAATCATCATTCAAGATTACGACGTAACTATTCGTATTTATTCAAAACTGATAACGTATTATAATCATTTCTTAACCTCTTAAACATTTCTTAAATAAAAATTTCGGCGCGCGGCGTCAGTGCAGCGTGATTTATACGTCTTTTAAAAAAAAAAAAAAATTTAGGCCACGTAGGTCCTATAGTTATTATTTTTTTATGGGTTAACATAGTTATAATTTGCTATAATATTATTTTAGGCCAAAATATAAGAACAATTTGCGGTAAAAAAATATAATGTAATCCTGTTTGACCAAAAAAATTAAGAAAATTCTGAAGGTGTTTTATAATTTTTTTAAAATGAATCTTTGGTTTTCAATCATGTCAGCCCCTCGTAAAACATTTGGTGATGCGAATTGTAATCATTCATGTACCAAATGATTCTTGTTTACTGCAAAATTGAGAACCGAAACGACACTTCTCACTGAAAATTTGAAAGACTCGAGTAAATTTTTTTTAAAAAACCTCTAGACACAAAAAAGGGTCTTTTTAATTTTTTTAATTTTACTTTTATTTTGTCCTTTTTAAAGTGATGATCTTCAAACGGCGGATCAGGTCATGGTTACCTTACCGTATACTTTCAATATCATTGAAGTAACACGGTCCCCGAATCGATAGGACATATGGAAGGTAGTCAGATCCCCTCATCAACAATTAAAGAGCTGATGATCTTCAAACGGCTGATCAGGTCATGGTTACCTTACCATATACTTTCAATATCATTGAACTAAAACGGTACCAAATTTTGAATTGATCGGACATAAGGAAGTTAGTCAGATCCCCTCATCAACTATTAAAGAGCTGATAATCTTCAAACGGCTGATCAGGTCATGGTTACATTACCATATAATTTCAATATCATTGAAGTAACACGGTACCAAATTTCGAATCGATAGGACATATGGAAGGTAGTCAGATCCCCTCATCAACTATTTACGAGCTGATGATCTTCAAACGGCTGATCAGGTCATGGTTACCTTATCATATACTTGCAATATCATTGAACTAACACGGTACCAAATTTCGAATCGATGGGAAATAAGGAAGTTAGTCAGATTCCCTTATCAATTAAAGAGCTGATGATCTTCAAACGGCTGATCAGGTCATGGTTACCTTACCATATAACGTCGGGGGTTAAAATAGTACATTACTTACCAAGGGCTGTACAAGAAAGAAAGCCCGAAATCGCAGGTATTTGTGCAGTTTTATCGTACGCGCAGCGCAAAACTCACATTATGGCCAGGTGTGACGTAAACTCATTTATATTAGGTTTAGAAAGTGAAAATGAAAATTTGAACTGTGTTAGCCCCTAGTTTAAGAAATGATTATTTAAATACGTTATCAGTTTTTGAATAAATACTAATAGTTACGTCGTAATCTTGAATGAAAAAACAAGCATTTTGCAAAATACGCTCGTCTGTAGGCGTAAGGGCCCTTAAGGCTCCCTACACAATGGTTCATCATGGCGCTAGTTCTCCCTTTAACGCATAGTTGCGTCCTGAATGGTGGGCCGTGATGGCCCATTGTGTAGGGTTTTAGGGCATGGGCACTAAAAACATGTTTGCCTCAAAAATATATGGAGCTACTGTAGCGGAGCGGCAAGGCACTTGACTTTCAATCTGGAGGTCGCGGGTCCTGATCTGACCCCGGGTCGTACCACTGGGTTTTTTGACCAAAACTTATTGTACGAAATATCATATTCATATATATTCATATTTTTTATTGGTATAACATTTTACAAGTCACTTTGTTACATTTCTGGTTAGTATTGGTTGCGTTACATGCACAGAGCACCAGTGGTATCATTTGATATTTAACGGTGGCTTTTTGGTGAAGGAAAACATCGTTAGGAATACGGTCTAATCCCAATAAGGTCGTTTTCCATGTGGGTTGGAAGGTCAGATGGTAGTCGCCTTCGTAAAACTAGTGCCTACGCAAAATCTTAGGATGAGGTGCCGTAGCGGACCCCTGGCTCGTTTGAGCACTATCGATTGTATGCCCAATAACCTTTGATGTCAAGAAAGTCGTCGCAGTCAAAGAAATACCTGACACTGGGCGGATCGTGATGCATTTAATTTTGCTCTGTTTACTTTTTGGTAGGGCTCATTATCAGGTGTTTAAAAAAGCTACAGTCCTACAGTAACGCTGCAAATGACGTTGTAGTATAATACAGATAAAACATTCTTGTTTTAAACAATGAGTATCGCAAATGATATGTCCGTATTACGAGGGCCACACCGAAATAATCGGGAATGGATTAAGTACTTAGGACTAACTTACCTACCCGTAGGTAAATCCTATTTTGTGACGTTTACACTGAACGTTTGAGACCATAATGACATTAAAATAATTATAATAATTATGAAAAATTTTACAACTTTTACTAAAATTCGTTGCATTTATTGCACGTTAAAATCTCTGAGTCAAAAATCCAAATCACTGTGTCGCGGCGAGATAGACTATCCGACTCTTTCTACTTAGAACGCTCAGAAAGAGCCGGATAGTCTAGTTCTCGCCGCGACACAGATCGCGGACCATGTCCCTGTGATAGCCGTGCAGGGATCATTAGTTTCTCGGGGCAACAGATTAGCATTATTAGGTACCTTTTTCTTTTCCGTGAAAACCTACGTACCTGCTATGGTACCCAGGTCTCGAAGGAAGTCTGAGCTATGTGGTATTTCTACCCACTAAAAACTCCACGTCAGCCGCCATCTGCGCTAAGTAATTCGGAGGACTAGGATCCCAGGTTGAACGCACTAGAGCCCTTCTCGCGCTTGCCCCTGTCGCCTTCCCTGGGCTACATAGCCGAGTGCTTTAGCCCCCGCCACAAAAACCACTCGCGACTACGTTGACCCTCTACCCTCTTAATTTGCCTTTTACGACAGGCGGGGGAGCTGGGAGACCGTAGACTTACCCCCTTATTCATAAAACTTAAAATGTCTCCGCTAAATAAAATGTGTTTTGTCCCTTTCTGACCAACACAAATGTCAAAGTGACAGATAAAGACAAACGAATTTTAATGCCATTTTAGTTAAAATAGGGTTGTAGAACGTTTATGAATACGGCCGTTATTCTTGCCCGAGTATACACGGTTTGCGCCTGGGGCTCACGGAGGACGATTACGCCCGCGCCCTCTGCGTCGTCTCCTACGAGAGGGAAGTACCCTCCCCCGTTCCTGTTCGGCAGTTTCCTTCTGGATTAGACGTTCTCACAGAAGGAAACCATGGCCATCCATGGACATGCCAGCATAGCTGTCACAACAACTGGCAAGGACAGGTTCATGCCTACCGCGCTGACCAGGAACGCCCTTTCGGAATTCCATGTTAGGGCATTCCTGGAATGTATCCTGGGCGGAGTCCTCGTCCCCGCCACAGTGATGACACTGCGCCGTCGGCTTGCGGCCAATCTGGTGCAGGTAGGTACTGGCCGAAACAGCACTTGCGTCAGTCTGAACGTGACTGTCGCTCGTTTCCCTCGTACCTATATCGTTGAATAGGTTGGTTATTAAATCATTAAAAAAGCAGTAAAATCTGGCTCATTTCCTTCGATAGATTTGTTCCTAATACTCGTCAATTTCCTGGTTTACAACGGAATAATTGGCGTCGATAGCGGGTAGGGATCGGTATCGTTATTTACTGAAGCCTAATGAGGGCTCGTTTCCTTAGAGGGAATAAGACGTCATTAGAAAGCAGTGAGCGCTCAAATTTAATGTAATCAAATACTTCATCGTTACTTAATTTGATTGTAGGCGGGAAGGTAAAATGTTCTTCGAAACTTTAGATTGCTATTGGGAGTAGACAGGTCGGTAATATTAAATTTTAAGGTTTTTATTTATTATGCAACCTACAGTCAAGGTTAACAATATGTATACACCACAAACTTACAGAAATATTTGTACAGACCTTATTACTACGGAAATAAGGTTGTTGTATACATATTTTCGCAACTTTGGGTATATACATATTAGTGACCTTGACTGTACTATAAACTCGATGTTCCTTACCCCGTAACTGATAAGGAACTGCATTCGATTATAAGTGAACTCCCTAATAAAAACAGTGCTGGTATTGATGATATTCCTACCCCCCTCATTAAAGATTGTAGCTCCGAACTAACACCATAATAACCAAATGAATAAATCTATCATTTACATAATCTATTTTTCCAGATAAATTAAAATTTGTAATCATTAAGCCATAAGCCATAAGTAATTTCTGAACAAGAAATACGATCCGCTAAATCCTACTCAATACAGACCAATAGCTCTTCTACCTACCTATAATGTCAAAACTTTATGAAATAACTATGGCAAAACCGTATTTATAAATTTCTAGAAAAATATAACCTGGATTCCAATCAAAATGGTTTCCGTAAGAACCATTGCACTACCGTCGAGGTATTTAAATATTTCAATAAAATCCTTAATTATCTCAGCGATAAAAAATACGCTGTCGGCTTGCTGCTAGATATGACGAAAGCATACGACCAGGTTTCGCACCCCATACTTTTGGATAAACTTTATGGAGTAGGTATTCGCGGCGGAGCGCATAAATGGATAAAATCATAGAATGCAATGCGTACAAATCCAATATCTTGATAAAATTACAGGTGTACTCTCAAATGTCCAATCTGACACCCTTATATCGAATTGTTCAATACCTCAGGGATCAGTTTTGGGATGTATCCTGTTTTTAACATACATTAACGACTTGCCTAAAATCACAAATCATCCTTGTACATTGTTCGCCGACGATGTTTCCCTGCTATTCAAATGTCCGAAGCACTATAATGTTGACAGCGATATAAAAGAAACTGTCACTGAGTTAGATGACTGGCTGCGTGAACAGTCTCGAACTTACCATGAAAAAACCCAAATTGATGCAGTTTAGGGCTTACCAGAAATCCCCTTTAGACCTTACTTCAGTATCATACGAACTTTGCCTAGAGGAAGTTAACACATTTAGTTTATTAGGACTAAATATCGACACGAATTTGAACTGGAAAAAATATATTGAGGAAATTAGAAACCAACTGTTATCATCATTTGTGTCCATTTTGTCCTACTTTCCCTTGTCATGTGTCCTGCCCATCGCCATTTCCACATTTTCAACTGCCTTTTTCTTATATCTTCCACCTTTGTGGTAAGTTCTTATTTCTTGGGTTCTTTTGCGGTGTATTGTGTGATGTGTTAATATGTCAAGACCGTATTCTCACATACTTTAGACACCTCTCACGACGTTCTTGGGATAGCCTGGAGAAGATTATTATGGCGGGTAAAGGTCGGATCGGTCGGACCCGCTAGAGAACCACAAACAAATCACTGCACTCTTGCAACTACATCTGTACGAGGCCATATAAAGCGGGAGCGCGCGAGTCGATGTACCTAACTAACGGGCCAGTGTAAATAAACAACAAGACTTAAAAACACAATATAAATAAAAGTCAAAACAAACGCAACGGTTAATAAGCATTTAACATGAAAACTTTGCCGTTATTTCCTCTGAACATTCTGAATAAACAAACGCGCTCTGTAGGGCATGTTGGAAGTTGGGGGAATGTTCGTTAATATTCTTCTTCCAACTTACCTTTATGGAATGTTTTTACGAAACATCTATCGTTGCCTACTCATTCATTTATTTAACATTTTCAAAAGGCTTTGCGCGAGCATAACCTAAATTTTGTTAGGAATTACCAGACAAGCTAGACATATCATAAATCACAATGTACCATTTATTTCTACCAGATTTAATCAGCTCTGTAATGATATCCCTTAACCCATTCAGGGCCAAGAATTGCTGCGCGCTACGCTAGTAACCGATCCCGTGGTTTTCCTCGCATGTAGCGGAAAGCGACTACGGCGGTCTGACGCATATATGTCGTCATTGCCCCTGAATGTGTTAAGTGAGTATGCATTTCATAATTTGGGTGTAAATGCCAGTATCCGTAACGCAGCGGCAGCCATTTTGATTAGGTACGTCATGGAAGCAGAGGTCCATATTGTAAAGCTGTGCTACTTAGGTACATCATTGTACTTACTATGCTTAACAACATTATAAAAAGTGGTGCTCTCCGTTAGTTAACAAATGTTTCCTTAAATCTGTTCAGAACCACGATTTGCATGTCAAAGAGATATTATGGTCTAAGAGAGAATTAATCTCGCGTCAGAAAAAAAGCCAATACAGCAGATGAAAATGATTATTATTTTGCTATTTTTAATTAGCGCTGGCAACCCCTGCCCACCACCAGATCGATTTAAAAAAAAAATTGGGTGCACAGGGAGTACAGAGCAACTGTTTGAAAAAAAAATTAAAGTCGCTGAGCCCACATTTTTTTCTTTTTTTTCTCCACCCCACTACACCCGCACCCACCGCCCGCGGCCTGCCAGCACGAAGATTATCGGAAAGGGTTGTTCAGGGAAGTAGCTAACGGAGTTTCAATACAGCTGAAGCCACATGACCGATTTGGTCGCTAGCTCTCCGTCCATTATCCCCACATTCACGTCAATATCTTTCAAAATGTGAATGATAGTGACATGAAGCAGGAGACCGACCCAAAATAGTCTGTCAATTCCCAACTGGGTTTTAATCTTTCGTATATCTTCACATGTATCACGCTTACTTGAGTGTACACGAAATTCGAGCTTCTGTCATGTGAGTGTCAAGTTAAGTTGGTGAAATAAGTGGCATACTCGTATTTACCTACAAAACCGCTCGCTACACAGATCACGTAGCAGTGCTACAAGCGCAACGCTAGTCGGGATCATGCAGGGGATCCCACATTGTCTGTGGAATCGCATTGGCCCGCGAAGATGCCATAAACAACCATTACGGTATGTACAGACGTATAATGTTTGTGCGAATAAAGCTTAGTGACACGGCTACACAACGATCACACGACGGCCCGCCGCGGTACAGCTTGCGGGCCGTCGTGTGATAGCCGTGCTGGTATACAATAGTCAAGGATCTGTCGGACGTAATTTTTATTGCTGTTTATAAATGTATGTGTTTTTTCAGCTGGCATTGTTTTATTTTTGGTGTAAATATTTAAAAAAAAAATCAATCTACGAAGTGACGTAATATGTTGTGGTGATTGGGATAAACAAGTTGCATGGCACGTTTTGTACATTGGTCTCTGTAGTTTCACCTCACAATACAATAGGTACCTACATTACAAATACTCTTTTCAACACAATTGCTCGTAACGTACCTCTTATTGTATCGCTTTTAGGCTCATATCCTGGATATTAAACACGCGTGTTTAATAACATTACGATACTTGTGTGTTATGGTTATATCCCATATAACCATAACACATATATGTTGCGCGCCATTATAGGTTATTTCACAGATATTTGTAAACATTTTTGAAGCGTGTTGGGTTATTAACAAAAATGTTGATTCGTGCTGACTAGAAGAGTGATAAAAAGAATGGACGCCACTAGAAATTCTTGATGATGTATACAACATGTGAGTAAAAACCTGTTGACACCAATAAGTAAAGAAAATAACTTGACAGGCCTATCAAATTTTCATCTTGGGATTTTTCCCTCGCAAAATGTGTTGAAAAACGTCGTATGAAACGCGTGAGCTTTGATAATTACAATCCTCGGCTCTCTTGCTCACCTGCGGCTCGCGTGATAATTCCGCCTCTGATGTAATTATCAACATACCTCACTTGTATCACAATGTACTATTATTGCACACCTCAATAAAAGAACACTCTACAGAACATAATCAACACAAGTAACAAAGGGCGGTCTTATCGCTAGAGAGCGATCTTTTCCAGACAACCTTAGGGTAGAGGAAATCAAATCTAACCAGTACGATTCTTACATTCAGTTATTTTCGTTTAGTTTGTTAACCGCTATTGATCCATGATATTGTTTATTATATGGTACTCCAACGAAACTCTTCATTCTGTATCCTTTGTAATATTTCCTTCCTATTTTTGGTGATGTATTGTATTTCAGTAAACAAAGCTCCCGAAACCGCGCGACAGTATCAAGGCTAAACGTCAAATAAGAATTCAATATGTGTCTTCCCGGTAGACGGAAATTTTGTTTTCTTCGAAATGTAGACAATACTCTTATATTGAATTATGTAATAATCATGTTGTTTAATTTACTAATATTCATACTACTTACCTAGTGTGTATAATTTCGGATAGCGTGTCGTTTAACGCCTCCAAATTCATAATCGTAATTCAGTTCAATTATTTATTTAAGGCATAGACCCCAGTGTTAGTGTTACAATTGATGCTTATGAATCTAAGCGTTAGTAGGTTACAATAATAATTGAATCTATTCAATGGTAATGGTAAGAGCTTCTTTGTTTAGATACTTGCTGGCCGCGCGACACAAAGAATGTAGGCGGAGCCGCGGGATAAGATATAGCCTATGCCCATCCTGAAGGTCTACTCTATAATATATATACTGGGGAAAGAATCTTTGAAATCAGATGAGTATTTCCGGATTTTACCCCTTTTCATACAAAGCTCCAAAGTTTAATTAGGGTTTTATATTTAATATTTTCATTGATTCACCATGTTACCTACGCTTTCCCTGGATTGTCAGTAGTATGCTTAACATGACCGTGCTATAAACTCCTACTCAAATCCAATCTCTATTAATACTTCTGAATAAAACTTTTCCAAGATTTCATATTCAATTACTTACCTTTTGATTCGCGAAAAGAATATCCTACCGATAGATTTATTTCCGGCAGTGAAACAAAGGGAGAGACTCAGATATACCTATAATGTACCTAAAATTTTGCCGTAAAACACATTAAATATTATGGCTTTATTTTTAGGCCTCTACAAGACGT
This sequence comes from Epinotia bilunana, assembly GCA_947049275.1. Classification (NCBI taxonomy): domain Eukaryota; kingdom Metazoa; phylum Arthropoda; class Insecta; order Lepidoptera; family Tortricidae; genus Epinotia; species Epinotia bilunana. Next base: position 7,811,498 of record OX346253.1, read on the forward strand.
TCTTTATTTTCCTGTTTTTACTCAGCCTACTCAAGACATTATTTTACACCACAATCAAGTTAATGCTATATAGTATTTCATCTCATTTAAAATGTCACTTAATGAAATATAAATAAAACTTCACTTAGTTAGGCATTCATCGAAATTTCTCCAAAAAAGCCATTCCCGAAGAGTGTCGCATCTCTTTTTCTCGTGCGCGGAAGGCATAAGCGTGTCTCTGTCAAGGGTCGACTCAAATCAAGGCATCCCCTTAACAGTGTTATATACCAATGTAGTCATTGTTTTGTAAGCATTTTAATTTTAATTTGGTGCAATAAAGAATATTATTATTATGTATCTCCGATTGAAATTCACGGGGCGAACCCCGGTCATTTGGAAGGCGTGCGTGGGGGGACTCTACGTGTTTGTTATTCTATATAGATCAAACACGTAGAGGCCCTTGGAGACGAAGTTTAATGTGATGTAATACACCTACTAGAACCCATTCAGTACATCGGTACATACCCGTAGGCATGCGTGGGGCCGAAGCCAACAGCGCAGAGGCCTTTTAAAACAAATATAAAATAAAGCGAGGGATACACATGGCGGATACCATATCCGAGCGCATGATATACCAACATGATACACCCGGTGATGGTCCCCGCCAGGTGCAAGACTATTGCAGTGCAACACTGTGCTGCGATGGAAACTAAGGTCATGGGTTATTGGGTTGAATGGTGGGTGGTCTGGAAAATGGGTTATGGGAGGAGACTAGCGGACACCTGCTGTGGCAATGAGTCTCAAAATTGTGAAAGGGCAGGCGGTGACTTGCCAACTCGCTAAGTGGGCCCCACAAACAGTCGCACGCACAGTGCGACAATGGAGCAACACGTCTGAGCGGCTGTGAGGTTGTCGAGAGGCGAGTCTGCGGTGCGCCTGATCCCGGTAATCCGTTCAAGGGCCGCTGGCGTTATGACATTTTACACTTCCAACCTGGAGCATAGGTTCCGCTCCTGCGACTCCACTCTGGCCGGCCGGCTAAGGCAAGCACAGAGGCTAGGGCCAGATCACTCGGGCCTCTGGAGGTTAGGGGTCCGCGGTGTCGCCACTTACTGCTTATTATTTGCGGGCTTATTATTTAATAATAATAAGCTCGCGGGGGCAGCTTGTTATTAAACGATGAAGACTACCAATGTCTACAATGTAAAATTGTAGGAATTATAGTTGAAGTATTCATATATGCGGGGAAGCGAGTTGCTGTCGATGCACAATAGATGACGATGCGCGTAGCGATCGGCGGGCTGGCTGCAGTCCAAGAAAGTTTGATGCAGTTCCGAGGTCCGATATATTTGCTATTGCATTCGACAGTACACAACTAGATTTCAACAGACAAACGGGTGCAGCCAGTATTCTATATTATTATAATGTATTCATTGATTTATTTAACTTACTAGATAAAAATGAATGTTATCCCCAAAAATGTACTTTTTTCTTAAAATACCCAACTAGATTTATATTTATAACCCTCTGTTAGGCCCGAAATGTTTTTACTGTCATAGGTGAATTGCGATACTTAATGTAACTACTGTTTTCGGTATGTCTCTTTCACTATAAGTACCTTAGGTAGCGCATTTATATCAACAACATATCGAAGTATGTATAAGCTTAGGGATGTTTGAATTTCATTTCCTTCAAAAGATATCCCACAGGTAAAGCAAGGTAGTCAAAAATCCTTCCAATGTTATGCAAAATTGCAAACCAATGCTCTGTCTAAACTGGTAAGTAATTTACGTAACTAACCCGCGGGTGATAAGCGACTTTTTACCAATGTTCAATGGTGCATGTGAACGATATATTTTATGTGACTTTTATCTAAAAGATTTTATTATTTAGATTTTATTTATAAAAGATTTTACCCTACGAGTATATTCGGATTTCCACACGTGTAAACATGAGATATACCACGTCATAATAGGAAGTTGCCATTATATAGGTTCGTATTTTTACCGTATTTTATTGGCTGTACTATATATACTTGTTCACTCGCTCGAGAGATTGACAGACGTGTTGGCATTTAGTATAGGTACATTTACTTTATTGCCTTGGTAGAAGCCGAAGCTTGAGTTTTATAAAGGTCCGTTAGTATAAACATGTCAGATAATATTTTAGTAACACTGTACCTACTTTTTTACATTACGTACCTAAAAAACTGGCTGTGACAGACGGACAGCCTCCGAGTGATCGCATAAGTTTTCCGTTGGACCAATTTTCGTACGGAACACTAAAAAGGTCTGGCGGATCTTCGGAGTGCCCCGCCAACTCGAGCGTTCAGTTGTAACGACTAGTACAAAGAAGTTTAATATTTTTTTATAATTAAAAACAGACTATGTCGTGCAGAGTACTCTCCTGAAAGCTTGTTAATCTGTACACCATTTTATTAGGTAGGTACATTTTACTCAGGCCGGGTAATGAACTAGTGATTTATCCTGCAATTTCCACTTTACAGCTTAAATACACACATAATTTACCTCTATTAAGTACTTGATTTTCAAACAGCTTGTGTTATGAGATAAGTATAAGTACCACATTAGAAAGTTTCTTTATAACCTGTCGTTTCTATTGAAAATACATAACTTCAAGCAACTTCGAGAGGATCTCGGAAACTTAGAGACTACGGTCGCTTAAAAGAAAGTTTAAGGCTGCACATTCGAAATTTTCGTGAAAATGAGTTGTTTTGTAACCGTTTTATACATTATGACGTAACATTTTTGGTGTCTGAAAAAATATATCATAATCTGCAAGATATGCGACGGGTCATAGTTTTCGTAGAAATCCAGTTTAACAATAAAAATTAGAGAAAAATAAATCTAAAGTTACCCCTATTTTTTCACTTGTAACCATTTTACTGCTCCATTTTTTATTAGAATAATATGACATTTTATAACTTTCTTCATACAATAATGAACAAGGGCATCATTTTCTTACTTTCTTAATTTTCTTAAAAAATTATCTAGTTTTCTGAAATATTCCGCCAAAGTTCCTACGCCTCCCCGTTTTCGTCTATACGGTCAGTGCGGGACGAGACACGTTGCATGACGGACCTGTGTCAATTTGCGCTGCGCCGAAATTTTTAAATATTTGTGGAAATTGTGGACTTTTTTCAAATTTTTCAATAATTATTTTGGGTCTTTGGGGTTAAATAAGCGCAGGAGGAAAATACGTAATATCAAGAAATTTTACAAGAGAAGAGGAAAAAGAATACACAAGTAAATACCTATTCTATCAAAGTATCAAATAGCTAAACAGTATCAAAATTGGGAAATCGCTAAAACCAGACATTTTATTAGTAAATATATTTACAATATCTATTGCTTAGGAGCATGAACAATTATTGAAACAATATTGTTTTATCTGCTCGTATTAATGACTGTCAAGTGTTAATAGAATAAGTTCTAATAAAAATAGTGGGCTTGGCAAATATTGTAAGTACCTGCCTATGGGTTGCATGCCAACTCCAAGTTCGATACAGAGTTATTATTTGATATGAAACAAAGTATGGTTAACGTACAACTAATCTATAAGTATATCTTTACCCGAGGCCGATTTCTGTACAGTTAGCATAATATAGTTAGTAGCAGCCAAGTTAGCCAAATATATCGGAACGTACATTCATCGAAATAGTCTTTGTTACTATAAGTAGGAGTAAGGAATGTGTTACGATATATTTGGCTACTTTGGATGCTACTACCTATCTGATGCTGACTGTACACGCCATCATCATCAAATCAAGGAAGTAGAACGTAATAAATATACTGAAAATTAGTTTAAAACTTAACAACCTTACACTTACACAAAAGGTAACGGACAGACAGACACACTTTCGCATTTATAATATTAGTATGGAGTATGGATAGTATGGATTATATGTCTTTCCCGCTCACGGGACAATGATGTCCCGGACCTTTGGGAGGCGTGCGTGGAGTTCTGAGCCAACACGTAGAGGCCCTTTTGACAATTTAATGAAATGCAAGGAGTACACCAAGCGGATGCTGTCTCTGCCCGTGTCATGGGACGCACACAGAAACAGCACCCGCTGGGGTGTAAGAGTCTATTGCTAGTTGATGGAAACTAAATAAAACGGGTTATTGGGTGAAAATGATGATTTTTTTCGCACTATCCGTCTCTCTCTTATTAGAATATTTAGTAACAGAGGTATAGTGCGAGAAAAATCGAAAGTATGTCGCGGCCGTCTAGTGCTAGGCGTGCTGAGGGCCTACCGCGAAACGAAACCGAACTTCGTTTGTGTATCTCCCTCTCTGTCGCGCTTGCTAGTTCGAGCGACAATGAGTTATTCGAACGAATTTCGTTTTCACTAGCACGGCTAGCACGAGACGGCCGCGACATACTCTCGATTTTTCTCACACTATACATCACTTTCCTAATGTTCTAATAAGAGAGAGACCGATGTCGCGGCCGTCTCGTGCTAGCCGTGCTGACGGAACTACACTAATCGTAAGTAAATAGTATTATAATAGTAGGGACATAATTTTTGAATTTAATCAATTATGTAATTTATGTATGACAAATATCACGTTTCAATTAAGCATGACGAATGTCACCCACCCACGTCCACCCTTGCATTGGTAACGATGCGCGATGACGCGTCTGTAACTTAATCTATGTAACGCTTAATAAACGACGGCGGGTTGTGCGACTTGCGCGGGGAGAGGGTCGAGGCTCCGCCCATACGCTCAAGGACTTTAGCAGGTATACAAGCCTTAATGCACTGCATATTTTAGCATCGGCAAGTAAGTTTCGTTCGTCATAAACGGTATGTTTAAACTAGATACAACATGAGGATTTCAGCTCTGTTTTCACATAATTATCAAAACTCTTTTCTTTATTTGTTTTAATCCTCAATGGGAACAGACATGATATTTAGGCTAGTTAAAGTTAGACATTAAATCTGAACTATGAAAGCTGTGTGTTACTGACAAATTATGCCAGCGACTACACCCGCGTGAACTCTCATACTGAATTCCACCCTAGGTAAGTACATTTAATAGATCCTCTATTCTTAAAATTTACAGCCTACCCTACCACACGATGACCAATTAAGATGGGCGGACCATATAGATAGCTAAAGACGTGGCGGGGGACCATTGTTATTTTATAATCACTTACAGTAATTTCCAATGTATGTCAAAGTTGCGTTAGAATGTGAGAGATAGCCGTGATTATGGACGTGTCTCGGGTAAACTGACGTATAACGAGGGTTTGATACCACAATCATAATTTATGATATCAGACGTAGTTTAAATCTGACATTGAATGGTACGTATTTATTATAAGACTTCTTTAAACAGTTTTCTTACGGGTACATGTGAGCCCAAGTTATAAGTATTTGAATGAACAACCCTTTTTTAGGGTTCCGTACCAAAAAGGTAAAATAGGAACCCTTATGGTGTGGATCTGTCCGTCTGTCACAACGTTATTTAACGTCTATCTCAGCTATCAATTTATTTTTATATTCTATGAAAAATTAAGGATATGAAGGTGGCGGTAATTCAAAGTATAATAATTAGGTAAAGTGCCAAAATGAAAGGGCTTTAATGCACATTCTCAACCACTTTTTCTATACAGTGAATGAATTTCGATTTATGAAGATTTTTTTCTTTAAAATACCCCCTTTATTTCCGAAGTTTACCATGCAAATCGGTTCATGTGATAAATAATTATCGCTGAAAAACCAACATACTTAACTAAACAATATCTATTTCGTGTACTCACAGGTAATATTAAAAAATTGTTGAGATCAAAGAATGAACACGTAAGGTAAGTACTATCTCGTTTCAAAGGCGCGTATATTCTTATGCTAACCCAAACTACAAAGAATAGGTACTTTTACATTATTATGGCTGCCTTTTGGCTGAAAATGGCTGTGGAGAGACTGGTGAGTTGTGTACAATGCTGTGTACCTACCTGCTTATTACTTATGGTATAGCCACAGATAACCTCCAATAGATAGAGCCTATAGGGCGACGTGCGGTCACCACGCTTGTATGATTTTGCACTGATAACCCCCCCACTACCCCGCGCCATAGTGTCAGTATCGACCAGGTACGCGATCTGTACGTGCGTGAAACAACCAGCAAATTTAAACTGATTTTGCGCTATAAAAATGAGTACTTGCTGTGTGTGGTAAAAGCTCCCGAACGTCTAATTACACAAACGACGGAATAACATTTCACAGGCAAGTTAAATTTATCATATAAATGTAAATTTCATTCTGACACGCGGAGTAGTGAAGTATGCATGTCCCTTTACATAAATGGGAATGACAATATACTGTTCCTTTCTCACGAAAGCACGTGACACTCTAGTGATGGGCCAGTGATGCTTTCGAATTTTACCGATTCAGATTCATTTAAGGAAACAATGCGTTAATTCATCCGTGCTTTCGTGTTCTATATTAATACGAAAATTCACTAAAGATTATATTTATATCCTTGTCATTGCATTGTCAAAATTCTTTTGTTAGAAATCATAGACCATCTTATATACGATGTAGGTAGGTTTAAACTGCACCAAGAAGGCAACGTGGCGGACTGCAACCGTCTTACAAGCTATGAGGTAGAGGGAGACGTAGTAAATTACTGTCTCGCTCTATTTTATAGCTTCCAGAGCTAATGAACGGAATATGTTATTGTAGTACGGTCGCGTTCTTTAATTTATGACCCTTATTGTTAAAATATTCTTTGTATTCCTATACAATTTGACAGGATTGTGAACTTTAAGTGGGTCGATTGACGACTTAATGACTTACATGATGAATCCAGCAACATAAAAACCGGCCAAGTGCGAGTCGGACTCGCGCACCGAGGGTTCCGTAAAATTTTCGGTTTTCGCAATTTTTCCTTTATCTGTACTATAAAACGTTGCTTCGTACCAAATTTCAACATTCTGAGTTCACGGGAAGTACCCTGTCGGTTTTGATTCCCTTGCGAGTTTCGAAAATTTGCGGAAATTTGCGGCATAAACGGCTGTATCTTTTGATTGCGTTGGCTTAGAATTTTGATTTTTTCACAGCTCCAAGGGACAGTAGACCTGAGTATTTGGTATAAATTTTAGCTGGATATCTCCACGAGTTCCTGAGAAAAAGGGTCTTGTCAGACGGACGGACGGACAACAAAGAGATCCTATTAGGGTTCCGTTTTTTCCTTTTGAGGTACGGAACTCTAAAAACTAGTTGGATGTATTCACAACGTACTTAAATACAAAATACAGTGTGTAGTGGCCTCTTTTTAAAATACCTATCGTAAAATTTCAATAATCACAATTATTTACCAATAGCGCTAGTGAGCACGTTAACGCCCTCTTAAATGATGATGAGGATTATCTATCATCAACGACATAATTTTATCACATTGAATAAATATATCTAAAATAGGCGCAGATATGACGTCGAGGTGCGGAAACCCAGCCCGCGTACACCTATAACCTATATAAATATATGTACTTTTTTATGACATCGTTTTTATTTGTCTCCCTTACCTAGCTATACCAATATTAAAATAACATACATAAGCCTAGCTAGCACTTTCACGTTAATGTCGAATAAACATCGCATTCGTCGTTACCTGTACATGCGAACGGCACGAAGGCTTCTTGTCCGACATAAACACGATAATGCAGTAAATGTTGTAAAATGCCTAGAAATAACTACTCGATGTGATTAACATACTTTTTTATATTACTTGGTAATCAAAATAGTCGAAGAACGAAACATGATAATAATATATCAGTGACAGCAGTTCAACAATTTAAACCATGTTAACGGGTACCGTACCTATGCCATGTAAAATATTCTACTAACAATTAATTGCGGCACCGCTTAGAACCGTTAGCGAACAACGCGTCCCATCACTACGCTTCTGGCGCCATGATGTGACAAAGCGCGCTACTTTCGAAACAGCCAATCGCAACGCCGTTACCGACCTCCCCGCAACCCGCACCTACCGCCAACTGTGGTGACCTTTGCATCGAACTAAATCGCTTATAGGCTCTATCTATTGGAGGTTATCTGTGTGGTATAGCGAAGGACAGTCGTGTTCAATTATTTATTGCCTACCGCAACAAGTGATACACACATGTAAGGAAATGTAAGAAATGAAATATTTTAGATAACCATTTCATTTTAATATTTTAATGGGCATGTAAGGGCAAAAGAGATAGCATATTGAATAGATACATGTCGAGTAGGACATTAGAAGTACGAGGGCTGCTACTTATGTATCCGGAATAGAAAAACGAATCAAACGTACATTACTAAATATAGTTTTATTGTTTTTCAAAATATTCTCCGTGATGATCGATGCACTTTTGCATACGTGTAAACCAATTTTTAAAGCACTTTTGCCACTCTGATTGAGGTATCTCCAAAACGTGTTGTTTGAACGCGGCGACCGCATCTTCACGGGTCGAAAATCGTTGACCATGTAATTTATTCTTTACATTTGGAAATAAATAAAAATCATTGAGTACCAAATCAAGGCTGTACGGTGGGTGACCCCTTTAATTCTATATTTTGACCTTCCAAAATCGAGTTGTTTCGCGTGATGTATGACAGCTGGCGTTGTCATGGTGAAGAATGATTCTGCGTCGCTGGTTGTCTACGTTTTTCTTCAAACACTTCTGGCAAACAAATGGTCGTGTACCACTCCGAATTAACCGTTTTACGATTTTCTAGTGGCACTGTAGCCACATGGCCATTCATACCAAAAAAGCAGGCGACCATTTGCTTCAAGGTGCTTTTTGCACGAGTAACTTTCGTAGGGTTCGGCTCATTTTGAAACACCCACACTGTTGATTGCTGTTTAGTTTCGGGATCATACGCATATATCCAAGATTCGTCACCTGTATAGATATTATAAACAGCTTTTGAGTCACCATGGTTATATTTTTTCAACATTTTTTTGCACCATTCGACGCGAGCCTCTTTTTGATCCTTAGTTAAATTGTGCGGTATCCAACGCGAACAAATTTTTTTTACAGCTAAATGTACATGTAATATCTTATTAATGCTCGTCATATATATCCCCAGAATTGCCTCTATCTCGCGATACGTAACATGACTGTCATGCATTATAAGTTTCCGCACTGTTTCAATATTTTGTGGTACAACGGCCGATTTCGGGCGACCTTCCTTAACTTCGTCCGTAAGCATACTACGTCCACGATTGAACTCACTAAACCAGTGATACACAGTAGTTTTTGATGGAGCTTCATCACCAAAAGTCAAAGTTAATTGATCTATGCATTATTGTTAAGCCACGCCGAAAATCGTAATAAATCATAGCACGAATATTTTCACGAGTAAGTTCCATTCTTGCAACGAGATAACATTTTAAACCCACCAAAAACAAAAGACTAGCGTACTCAAGAAAAAAAATATAGCGGCCAGTATTAAAAGAAAGTTCAAATTTTACCATGGAGGTCAAAAATTGTGCTTAAGAAAGTTGGAATCCTGGATTCCGGATACATAAGTAGCAGCCCTCGTATAAGAGTGAGACAGTTAAATATACATTGCTATGTGAAAGCCAAGGAAAGGAAGGGAGATCGCGAAATAAATCAGATTACCAAGATGTCCGTCCTTGATTGAAACACCTTTACATGGCGCTGCGTCAAAAAATATAAATTAATTAATCCAATGGATTAATTAAGAAATAAAGTTTTTAAAAGATCAATTACAGCTAGTAGAATGTTAATTGCGTAAAAGTTTTGCGAAATAATAGTAGTTCAGCTTGATTCGAAGAGATTAGTGAACAAGTGCTCATACGTTACCGCACAAGTACCACGTTCAGGCACAAATCTACGCAAAATGGAAGGCCTAGAGAGCGATGGTTTCCAAATTTTCACGAAGCATCATTTAGAAGAGGAACTAAGGTTACGTTATTTACCGATATCAGGCAACAAATCAGAACAAATAAGAATACTTATAGAGGAAGAGAAAAAAAATAAAGATGGAACAATCGAAACGTTAAAACAAGAAAAGGTTCGTCGTCAATCTCAAATAAAGGAAATAAAGGAAAAAAAACAATGAAAGAATAAATTCGTAAGTTATCACAAGCTCGACCAGGTACGTCTAACACTTCCGACATCGAACACGACACCAATTAGTACAAACTTAAGACTCACCAACACTTCAAGCATTCTCCACGAGTGACACAAGTATTGCAATACCATTTACCATACATTTGACATTAGGTACGCATTACGAGTATGCATGTGGGGACCTATTTAAATTGACATTTACTATGCGAACTCGTTCTGAAACTAATGGCGTCGGTCTATAAAACGAATAACTATAATAACACTAGCTTCCGCCCGCGACTTCGTCCGCGTGGACCCGGGATAAAAACTATCCTATATTTTAATCCAGGCTATAAACTATCTTCGTGCTAAATTTCATTCAAATCGGTTCTACCGTTTAAGCGTGATTGAGTAACAAACATCCAAACATCTAAACTTTCGCATTTATAATATTAGTACGATTATCTAAATCGCTACAATCCGTTTGATGGTCACGAAAACTTCTTCTAAAATTATTCGCATCCGTTATTAATAATTATGTAGAATATATTTTTGAAGTCTCACCATAGAATATTATTGTTATAGTGGCTTCGTCCAAGGGCGGACAAGCAATTTTGGCTAGGAGCTGTTAATATTTTTAATAGATGGATATGCATTATTAATAGGCGTTTATTATTAAGCATTATGCTGGTCATCATCATCATATACTTAAGAGCCGGGCTCTTATCGGTGGAGTATTCGCCATTATTTTCTTCTCTCTGGCACTGTTTTGAGCTCTTGATACGTCATTAACATAAACTTTCTCTTTAACTTGGCTTGGTTCATAAACGCACGTCTTGGTCTTCCCCTGCCTCTTCTTCCTTCTATCTTTCCTTCAATTATAGTTTGTATGTAATTGTCATGTCGTATCAGGTGCCCTAACATATTTTCCCTTCTGTTTTTAATAGTTTTAAGTAGACATCTTCTTTCTCCTATCAAATTTAGGTTTAGATTTATGGAGTAATAATGAGAATGAGACAGGTATAATGCTGGTAGACCGTCCTTATTGGCCTTAAAAGGTTAGACCGCCACTGTACTGCGCTCACAACTCGGGACGTTCACAATCACATTTATCGAGATGAGCCTTATCTTTACCACGGGAATTTATTGCAAAATGAATAGGAATCGTTAATCTATTCACAACCGCCTAAAGGCCCATTCGATGTTGCGGTCCGTTTGTAAATCATTTGATCGCATTCCTGACCCGTGGAGCATGTGGCCGGCATACTTCGGCAGGGACTTAAGGTTTATCCCATTTTATTTTAAATAAATTAGCCTGGGAGTTTCCGGGGCAAATGATCAGTGTTTTCACGGCGTTACTTTATCATAACTTCTCATTAAAAGAGATGATGATCAGATACTTGATCAAAGTATTGAGCCAACAACTGACTTTAGAACTGAGCGTTTCAAAAGTTTGGAGATTCACTCGCCTACCTATGCATCTTACTTTTTGTGCAAAATATTTCTTTTTACTTTAGATTTCATGTCCGCATATATAGGTAGTCGTTTCTTCACTGTAAGTTACCGCTTTAGCAAGATTAGTTTAAGCGGTTAATTTTAATCTGGGTAGAACAACGAAAGAAATCTGTGGAACAAATGGGAAGAACCGTACAGTAAAGACAATAAAGTGGATAGCGAAACGTGTCGAGTGCGGCAGCGTGACGATTTCGGCAGATTCCTTTACCCTTAAATGGATGGCCCGCCTAAGGAACCCTATCTTATGTGCCCTAAACTGAATTGATGTGATGATCAATGGTCGGTGGAGGTTGGGGATTGATAGATTAGGCCTTTGAAGAAAACTTGCTCGCATGCCCAGCCTCCTATTATCCTATACAAATCTCAATTTGAAGATGAGTGCGCATTTTTTTTATATAATTGTAAATTTGGTTAAGCATAAAAAATATAATAATGAAAAGGATGTTCCGAATGTAGAGGGATCTTATCTAAACGACTTACCCCCTTATTCATAAAACTTAAAATGCCTCTGCTAAATAAAATGTGCTCTGTCCCTTTCTTACGAACACAAATGTCATGCCTTGGTTTCACGACGACTTCGATTCGTATCTAAAAAAAGTGAGGCATGTATAGATGATTGCGAGTATTACACAGCCTTTGCACAAATTTGCACCGGCTTCAAATAATAATTTAAGATTTTGAAACACATTTTTTAACTGCCGATGCAAACACCAAATCTAGACACATAGCGATTTGTTTTAACAAGCATTTTTGTGATCTTGCGATCAGCGAAAATACCGTAGAAAGCGGAAATAAATAAAAAAGGCAAACGTTGTAGTGGCACAACCATTCAAAATAACATAAGGGTTTTAATCTCGGTTTAACATACTCAATACGCTGTGTTCAAAACAAAAGGGTACGTTACATACAAACTGGAAACGGCTGTACGCATCCAGAATTCAAAACAATTCCCAACTTCTAGTCTGACCCTTTCTGGGCAATTCGTTGTAAGCTATTCAGAGCGTGTCAGTTAGCAAACTAGCCTTTGCATGACGCGTGGTGTACCTGAAATGTTTCAAACGTTCCTGTTCTCGTTTTTCAAATATTTTTGAGTTTCGACTCGGAGCAATTTCGAGGCGAGTGCGAGTTAAAAGTGTTACAGTAAAGTAGAAATACCGGATAGTTACAATGAATTTTGATACCGACTTCCAAAAACCTTGTAAGTACCTATTGTTACATAAACAGTAGCCAGTCGCCAAAATTGTACAGTAACACGAGTTCGAGTGAATTGTACATTCCCAACGACCTCAAAATATTGTAATAACTGTAACAAGGCGCGATAAAGTCAGAAGTTTTAACATAAATATTTGTCGGCTGTTCTTACTTTCTTCATGTGGCATTCGAGCGGTATACATAAATTTTCAATACTTAAATAAAAGTCAACAACTTCCGTATTTTCTGTTATTTTTCTTTTCGCTGCAAGAAGTTGTTTTTTTTTGTCGTTGTCTTAAAGAAACTTTTGTTTTATTGTTACAATGATTATTTTGCTGTGTAGGCCATTCGATAGCTGATTCGGTCTCGAATTAGATGTTTTAATACGCATACAAAACATGTCTATATTCTGTAGTTTATTTTGGTGTAACAAATTTTTAATCAGATTACGGTCAAGTCAAAAAAGGAAGGGTCATGGTTTTACCTATTTTTATTTACACTATTTACTGAAATTCCGCCGTTGTACTTAAGCTACTAAACCGATGTTGATAGCTGAAGACTGATGAGTGATGACTTAATTCGTCATTATAGCCCGGAGCCCCGGACCATGCAGGTAGGTTAAATTTTGATCATGCAGGTAGGTTAAATGATCTTTCTATTAAGTGGAAACTGAAACACGTACACGTTCATTTTTATTTTTATTCCAAAACCTTTTAATTAAATTGCCACGTTTACCTACTTAGCATTATTCTTATCGAAAGAGGCCCAGGTTTTCTACTAGATGGAAAATTATTCATTAAATTGCACCCACATTTCAGTTTGTAGTATTGCTTGTTCAGCTTGCTTTCACATTTGATTTAAAAGCGGGGAAAGCATAATATTTTGAATTGTTTTATTTCAATAGAAGTTCAATAGACAATCCATTTAAAAGGCCTTGCCATTCGAATCACTTTTTTAAAGAGGACGGAATGTCTGTATGGCGTCAACTATAATTAGAGCACTACCAAAGCCAAAAATGAGTCAAAGGCAGTGTTCTCGAACTCTGTAAAATGTGACGTCACAACACTGGAGCACCTAGATACCTACTAACCGTTTTTATGGGATTTCAAGTACATTACTGTTTTCATGCATCGTGAAATACTGCGTTTATTGTTTATTGAAACATGAGTCCTGACCTCCTTAGTTATTTTAGATCATTATCATTTTATGACCTACCTACATTTTTTTACATAATTTACTTTCTGCAATAGAAAATATTACGATCGTTTCCTATCCATACAGCGACTTAATGTTACAAAATTTAGCATAAGAACTACCAAATTATGTAACGAGTTCATAGTTTTGATGGTAAGTCAATCGGCTTGGTTCATGCGCTCCCTGCACTTTCGCCAGGGCATAGTCAAATGCGTGAGCGCGATACACTGATATTCAGATGATATTGGTATCAAATTATATGAAACTGTAAGGCCTAGGTTTTATTCGATATCCGTTGTGTGTACAATGAAAACACGACACGACGTGCATTGGCTACGAGCATAGCGGTACGAAATATTTGGCACTGAATGTGTTCATCCTATTTAGTACGAGCGTCTTTCCGGCCTGCATTTTGCGATAAACATTACATAATGCGTACTCACACTAATTGTAAACAGTATTATGCGTGTGGTAATGACAATAATACACGGAGTAAATATTAACAACCGCGATGATTTTGGGACTGTAATAGCTGTCAGTTCATATAAACTTTAACGTGTTTATAAGGGAAAACTGTCAACTCCAATCGTATTCTAATCGCGGTTACACAGTATTTATTTAAGGGGATGCCTCAATTATTGTAAACCACACTCACGTGTAACAGACTTGTTTTCGTCATCAATCGAGAAAACTGTAAACAATCGTTTATCGGCTTCTCATAAACTACAAAATGAATAGTCAATATACGAAAATCTGTTTTCTTTCAGGTAGTTACGAGTATATCCCTTAAAATTGGTCGCTCAATGCAGACCCAGTTAAATCTATTGCTTACACTTTCATTACATATGTCTCGCCTAAGATGGAGTTTGGCGTGGCTCACGAGCACAGTAAGTCAGGAGGATGTTTCGTAACTCCGCATTATATTCACATTTAAATGTGTATCGCGGACTCATTCTGTCAATTTAGCCCGGTGCGTGTGCAAGTGAGTGCACGAAACGAATTGACATGCGAATGCAGTGCGAAGTGACGAACGAAACTGACCTCAAGGTTGAACGAGGGACGTGTCACGGGTAGAGAAAAGGTTAACACTTTCGCAACCAAGACTCGCTACGCGCTTCGCTCGTAGCCGATCCTGTGGTTTTCCTAGTATGTAGCGAAAAGCGACTACGGCATAGGCGCCCGCTAGGCGGGTTCCTGATAGCGAAAGTGTTAACGGTGGGATTTCAAGATTTTTACCTATAAATTTAAATAAAAATAAATATGTTAATATTAATAAATAATATAAATATGATTGAAAACTCCTCCGCATTAGTATATATCATCCTCAGTGTCTAAAATTGAACTTTTTATAGATGTTTCAACTAATTGTGATTTTATCACATTTTGTAATATTAAAAAATATAAATAAAATACTAAATGTAAATATTTTCAAAATCGCTTTCTTGAAGTTGGATATGAGGCTATTAAATATTATTTTAGGTATATTTTACAAATAATGATTCAACCGTATCATATCTGGAGGAGCCCAAACTTGGTATGTTTTGAATATGATTTTTATTTTAATTTAAAACAAGTGACTGAAATATAATGATGTGATATATCTTTAGAATCGGCTTAGTAAGCCCTTTCATTAGATACTACATAAGATAGGTTTCAGAACAAATTTTCCATACTAAATAAATATGTCGTAATAACTCCTTTTTTTTTTTCATGTTACGGGTCAAATTGATTCGTATGACTTAAAGATCAACCGTTCCGATTTTCATGCTTTTAACACCATTTGCAGCTTTTTACTGAATTTCGGGGTGTACCGCTAGCACTATGTAATTTAATAAAAACTCCATATTTGTTTATAAAACCGCCTGGATAGTTATTAAATCAGATTACTTATTGGGTCAAAGTTTTGTACTGTATTTTTTTAAATTAAAGATTCTTACATTAATATAATAAGTAATGCAGTAGAAATTGCTGTCCCCAGGTTATTTAAGAAAAACATGCCTTTTCCGCTGCGTTGCTAGCCCCGCAGCCCTCGTAAAGAGCGTTTTCCAAGCACCCAATCGTGCGGAAAGTTCCACTTTTTCGCACTAGTGCTTTTAACTTTTTTTTAAATATTTAAGTCTGTCGTCAGCCCGACGCAAAGAGTTTTTATTACTTGAGAAAAGTTTTACAAATATTTCAATTACTCTTTTTCTTTCATATAAAAGGTACATAAATACTAATAATGTATAAAGTTATTTATTAATATTTTGGTCAATAAATAAATAAATTTTAAATATTCACTTAATTTGTTTGGTTGAACGCATCTTTTTTATGCCTTTTGCGATACGACAGTATGGCGACTTGCACATGCGCATATGTTGACCGCGCATGT
This sequence comes from Epinotia bilunana, assembly GCA_947049275.1. Classification (NCBI taxonomy): domain Eukaryota; kingdom Metazoa; phylum Arthropoda; class Insecta; order Lepidoptera; family Tortricidae; genus Epinotia; species Epinotia bilunana. The sequence continues at coordinate 7,827,840 of OX346253.1, forward strand.
ATTTCAAACTAAAAAGCCCGCCATTGTTGTGATGTTCACTTTGGAGTTGTTTAATGTAAATTTGTAAATATATTAAAAATGTCGAGTGAAAGTGATTAATCAATAATAATAATGATTTATTGCGTTTCAATAGTGTCCGTATGTTTCTTAGAACTACAACAGTACAGCATCTTTTTGTTTTGGAATACATTGAGTTACTCAAAATTAACTGTTCCAAAACCAACAATGCAAGTGTAGAACAATGGTTTTAACTTTTAGGTGATTAAGCTTGACAGCAAAAGATGTGGAGAAGTTGTTAAATGCAGTTTCAGATAATAAGTAGGTGCCTACCTGACAATCTAGATTATTCAATTTTAACCTATCTATTTTAAACTGACGTTTTAAACATTTAATATTTTCTCACACAAAGCATATTAAAACGTTGTATGATACACGCGCGTAAAGATGATTTCCGACTCGTGTCGAATTATACAATCGCTCGCTTCACTCGCTCATGTATAAAAATGACACTCGTCGGAAATCACCTACTTTCCACACTTGTAGCATAAATAACTATTATATATTCTTGTTAATACATCTTAACGCCGCGATTCGTAAAAACTAAACGTTATCAGAGGTCTAGTTATTAGCGCGTTCCAAATAACAACCCAGGTATGTTCAGGTTATAACAACCCAGGTATTTTCAGGAAAGCGAAAGGTTACATGTGGGATCCGTCAATTTGGACGTCTACTTAGTGTGTATCTATGACATGACAAAATTTTGTTACCTTTATATCAATAGGTAAATTTTAATATGGCTTTAGAAAAGAAGTTCGGACATCTATCACGTGAGATTTGTATCTTTTGCATGTGCTCACTGTACAAGCACGCCAAGATTAACGTGTCTGAACAGTTGCGTGACAAACATCATGCCGATTCTAAATCGATACATCCCCAGTAGCAGTTCGGGGAACAACCTTATTAACCTAACGTGAAATTAAGTTTGAAACTCGTGAGATTATCGTCAATATTTTAGGAAACTGGAGACGTCTGGTCATAATTAACTTCAGAGACTTTCACAGGTGTCCTAAAAGTAATACAACAAGATACGCAATTTACTTTACCTTATTACCCAGATTATGGCTGTAATCTTGTCTACGATCGTTATATTACTCATTCTCTCGCTGTCAACATAATGAATCCTCAAATCGGTAAAGGATTTCTGGGGTTGGAAGCGTCCATAGGCCATGATGTCCGCTTATCATTGGACAGACTATGCCTATCATCATCATATCAGCCGAAAGACGTCCGCTGCTGGACATAGGTCTCCCCCAAAGAGTGCCAAAGTGACCGATCCTGCGCCACCCGCATCCAGCGGACTCCAGCAACCTTTTGGTAAAGTCCACCTTGTGGGGGGGCCTACCCACGCCGCGCCTTCCGATACGTGGTCGCCACTCGAGAACCTTTCCGCCCCAACGGCCATCGGTTCTACGTGCTATGTGCCCCGCCCACTGCCACTATACCTATGCTCCTGTACTATATAAAACAATAATATAATATATCAGATTGTACGAAGAGTACAATAAGTTACGCTCAATAAAAGTTGCGTCATATATCGTCTACAAAACAAAATGGTCTCTTCTGTTTCGGAAACTTAAGGCGACGTGAGCATTTATTATATCTAGCTGCAATTTCCTACGCCGGAAGCTTTATCAGCGGATAGATTTAGAAGACTACGTGTACGAGAAAATGCGGAAATTCTTTCATTTGGAGTCGCTTCTGAGGCGTTTACAAACTATTTATTTAAAAATAATATATAGAACTAGCTTTTGCCCGCGACTTTGTCCGCGTGGAATTCGTTTATATTTATTTTTACTAACTTGTTATTTAATGCCTTAATACGAAATTTGCGCTTATAAGTTCTCAAATTAAAATCAATTATTTTTATGTTTTAACATTTGGTAAGTATGCGTTTTGTGAAGGAATGAATGAATAGTTTATTTGTGTAAAAGGGTATAAATTGGTGTTACATTCTTATGCTATTTCCCTCCTTAATTTGCCATGATACACGGCGTACAAATATTCTTAAATTAAATTAGCCTAATATTCGAATGTCTAAATCGTTACTTGCAAGCTTAATTATACAACAAGATAAATAATAACAGAATTCAATTATGCATTATACAACACAAAATTATAATTTATCGTACATTCTAACTATAAATTATACATGTGGTCATAAACTCGTCAATTGAATAATAACTATTGTCTATCAAATGGTCAAATAACGATTTCTTAAAATGTTTTATTGGAAATGCCTTAAAGTTGTCAAATTGCCATGCAATGTACGTTTTCCCTGCTCAGTTTGTTTTGGGTAAAAATAAATCTATTTGAATTTCCGGTGATAATTAAAAAAAAAAAAATGTTTTTTCGCAAAAATACATACCTATTTCATAAATATAGGTACATTGCAGGCAATGTCAATATTTTATTACGTTTAAATAAAGGTCTACAGTGATCTAAATGTCTCGCCCCACAAAGAGACCTTTTAAAAAAAAATTGTGTCTCAAAAATAATATACGCATTCACAGAATTCCCCCATAAAATTAAACCATATCTCAATAGGGATGACACATATCCGTGGTACGCCGAAAGCGCAGCTGCTTCCGATACCACATTGCGAATGCGATAAAGTGCGTGAACAAAACGATCCAACTTTGCGCGTAGGACATCAGTATGGCTTTTCCAGTTAGTTAGATTTTCTCGTTAAATGTCGTATTATCGTCATGTTTAATTATCAACGTGGTATCGTCCGCAAAGAGGATGGATTTATGAATAATAGCATTTGGGAAATTGTTAATATATGATAGAAATAGCAAAGGGCCCAGAATACTGCCTTGTGGCACGCCAGTCTTGTTAGGTTTGTAGCTCGATTTATGAACTATCCTTTAATTACCATCTACATTGATAATCTCTACACATTGTTGACGATTTTTAAGGTAACAAGCAATCCATTCCCATGATGGACCTCTTAAGCCATATCGCTATAATTGATGTGACAGTATGTCATGATCTATAAAGTCAAAGGCCTTGCTCATATCTAGAAACACGGCTACTATTGGAGTTTGTTTATCAAGGCTTTCAATCACTTCTTTTAATAAATGATAACATGCTAGAGATGTTGAGCAATTTCTTCTGAATACGAATTGGTTATCTACTACTAAGATGTAATTTTTAGTAGAAAAAAAAAACATACATTAGTCTCTCGAAAATTTTCGATATGACAGGAATGAGTGTAATCGGCCTGTAGTTAGGATAGACCTTACCGGACGTACACCGGACCGGAATTATTAATAGACAACAGACAAAGCAATTCCGCCATCTTCACGTCACTGACAGCTAACAGCCATGACGGCGATTTCCCTGAAGAAAAAATAAATAAAAAATTCGTTGAGGTCAAAAATTTCGATAATTTTATTCATTGTTGCAGTCGGATAAAAACTATACGAAGCGGAAGCCAAAATAACAATCAATCTGCCTCTGAAAAATGTTTCATGTTCTGCTGTTCATGGGAAGCTGAGATTCTTCGTGACCAAACATTGTTTGAAATGATACTGGCTGACTTTATTTTTTATTCAAATATTAATTATAAGTGCAGATGTTTGTTTATTCTGTTTTTAGTGTTCCGTACCAAAATTGGTCCAACGGAACACTTATGCGATCACTCGGAGGCTGTCCGTCTGTCACAGCCAGTTTTCTCGAAGACCGTTTGACATAGGAAGCTGAAATTTGGTATAGATATAGAAATTTATGGCCTAATTACATAAATAAAGTCAAAAATGTGTAAACCCCAATAAAGGGGACAGTTTGACGGGTAATGAAGGAGGGGTTTCGCAATTTTTTTATGTATATGCACATAAAAAATATTATTTAGAATGACTGTATCAAAATAAATTAATATTCTAAAAGGTACGTTATACATAGTCATTCATTATCCTCCTAGCGTAATTCTCGGTTGTGCCCTAAACGAGCCCGGGGTCCGCTTTGACATGGTATACTTCAAATATAGTAGGTATTCATCTGAGGACCGGTCAGCCTAGTGGGTAGTGACGCTGCCTACAAAGCTGAAGGTCTTGGGTTCCAGTCGCGGTAAGGGCAAATATATCTAAAGAGCATGAATACTTGTTTCTGAGTCCAGGATGTTTTATATGTACTTATTTAAGTAATTACATCTATTCAATATATCGTCGTCTAGTACCCATGACTCAAGCCTTATTGAGCTTACTATGGGACTGGTTCGATTTGTGTAAGATTGTCCCTAAATAATAATAAATTATTATTATTTTTCCATATCTCGGTACCATGGGGTCCCGGACTTTTGGAAGGCATGCATGGAGCCGAGGCCAATAGCGCAGAGGCCCTTTAAAATTAAAATAATCTAAAGCGAGGGATACAAATGGCAGATACCATCTCCGAACAACATGATACAACCGGTGATTGTCCCCGCCAGGTGCAGACTGTTGCAGTGTAACACTGTGTTGTGATGGAAACTAAGGTCATGGGTTATTGGGGTGAATGGTGGGTGGTCTGGAAAATGGGTTATGGGAGGGGACTAGCGGACTCCTGCCATGACAATCAGTCCCAAAATTGTGAAAAGGCAGGCGGTGACTCGCCAATTCGCTAAGTGGGCCCCACAAAATAGTCGCACGCACAGTGCGTGGAGCAACACGTTTGAGCGTCTTTGAGGTTGTCGAGAGGTGAATCTGCGGTGCGCCAGATCCCGGTAATCCGTTCAAAGGCCGCCGGCGATGACATTTTACATTTCCAACCTGGAGCATAGGTCCCGCTCTTGCGACCACTGGCCAGCCGGTGAAGGCAAGCACAGAGGCGAGGGCCAGATCACTCGGGCCCTCTGGAGGTTAGGGGTCCGCGGTGTCGCCACTCACCGTCAGCTCGCCACAAGCTGCCCCCCGCGGGCTTATTATTATTATTGATTCACAAACATGCAGGATACTCATGTTGAACAAGAAAAACACATAAAACATGAAACAAGTGTGTCTCTGCGGCAGTGAACCGGACACTGGCTCAGCATTATGCTGAGGTGTCAGACACCTACAGCGCTAATTTCCAGCCAGCACCGTCGGTGACTCGCGGAAACGTCATACAATTTTAATATACGAGTATAAACTACATACTAATATATTATTGGGATAGGCGAAAGTGAAATAAAATAAAAAAATATTAACACAAATCGACCTAGTCCCAAACTAAGCAAAGCTTGTACTATGGGTACTAGACGACGATAAACATACTTATATAGATAAATAAATACTTAAATACATAGAAAACATCCATGACCCAGGAACAAATACTCGTGCTCATCACACAAATAAATGCCCTTACCGGGATTCGAACCCAGGACCTCTTGCTTCGTAGGCAGGGTCACTACCAACTAGGCTAAAATGGTTGTTAAATAAACATAAATACGAAGTACGATCTAATGTACGCATTACCTACATGCAGCATCAATACAATAAAAATAAAATTACACATTAAAATTCATCCTTATTTATTAAACTCAAACACAAATAGAAAAAAAAAATCTGTTGGCATATTTTCTGCTGTCACAGTGCTGTGCTGGATTAGCATATCGATTTCTGGAGCGTCAACAAATAACTCTTAAGCATACGCTTAAAGGTGTATGTGCTAAGCGCCCCTTCTAAGGGGGGGATATCATACCAGCACTTAGACGCCGCGAACTTGAAGCTATCTCGGAAACCAGCGGTACGGTGCATAGGTATCATGGCCATTGCCTTGAATCTGCGCGCACTTTTGGACCATACCAGTTTTCCAAAAAGTTATCATGGGGTTTCGTGCCTTACCACCCCGAACAGCTGAGTGGCCAGGTGCAAGCGCAGGCGTGCAGGCATGTTCAGCAAGTTAGCGGCGTTCAAGTATGGAGTCATGTGGGACCGAGGAGGGACTCGGAAACAAAAACGAGCGCATGCGTTCTGCACTCGTTGTATGAGCCTCTTCGAATGACCAGTAATGCACCCATCATACACGACATCGCAATAGTTTAATCTAGATAATATAAGTGATTCACATCTTAGATCGACAAGCAAATCGACACTAAGGTAATCACGTATATTATATAGAACTTAAAGGCGATAGAAACAGTGGTTACTCACAACATTTAGTATGTGGTTCTGAAAGCGCAAGTTTCCGTCCATAAGAAGGCCAAGGTTGGTTGCTTCTATCAACCGTTCTATTGGTTCGCCCATGACGGCAAAATTCCCAGAAATCAGAGCATCAAGGGTATTACAGATTTGATGTTTTGACCCGAAAACCACATATTTCGACTTGCTAGGATTAAGAACCATGCAGTTCTTCTCCGACCAAGAGGAAATACGATCAAGGTCCGCATTAATTGTGAAGAAAAAAATAAAGTATAACATTAGGACAATGATTGGACCTCTGAATAGATGTGTTGTGTTTTTGTGTTTTGGATAGATTCAAGCCACCTTTTTAAGTTTTTAGCTGGCCACTTTTAGTTTCGTATTAAAAAGTAAGTTTATGGCTTTGTTTAAATTTAATTTTGGCTCGCAATGTTCCTTTCCAGAGGTCATTAACAGATCTTTAAATGGCGGTCGTAAAACTTAAATGCAGAATTTCTTAGCTTTTCCTCTGGATCCTTTTCCTTAATAAACTTTACGCATTGCAAAGCAAATACCTAAGAGTACTTTCCGATACCTCTGACATTGAAAGCCGATAGAATCGTAAAAAGTCAATAAATTTTCAGGGTTCCATTTTTTTATACGCAAACGAAGGAAAGGTTTCACTTTGGGGAAAAATAATGTACGGATGTGAAAAATGTGAAAAATGGTCAGTGTTTAATTAATTCATTAATATTCTGCATTCTTTTTACCCTCCGATGGGATTTTATAAGTTTAACGTGTTCACCTGCGTGTCTTTGTGTCTGTGTGTCAGTCTGTGGCAGCGACGCTACCATGCTTCATTGCAGTGGTTCATACACAGCCAAAAAAACAATCGTCACCTTTCTTGTGGTCAGCAGTTAAGGGCTTATGTGCATATATTCGTATAAGATGTTTTTAACCACCGACGACGCAAAGAGAGGGGTATTATAAGTTTAACGTGTCTGTGTATCAATGTATCTGGTATCGTAGCTCCCAAACGGATAAACCGATTTTCGTTTAGTTTTTTTTGGGTGATAGATAATTTTATCCCGAGTGTTCTTAGTCATGTTTCATGAAAATTTGTTTAGCCGTTTTTGAGGTATAGGACTTTGAAATGAAAATATCGGGGTTATTCAACTTTTCTAAGTTGTAGTTATTCTAGCATATAATCATAATATCCCTGGAACCCCGGAGACACCGTTTAAGTGAATTAAGAGTCCAACCAAAATTAGGGCTTAATAGCCCTTAAATTTGGTAATATCCATGATGGTTCTTAGCTGATTGTTGTTTCGGGGATTCGCTAACTTTATTGAAATACTTGATGCGACTTTTGAGGTAATAAACTACGTAGAATCACAAAATATTAAGGCAGTTTGTACAGACGCAAATTATACATTTTAATTTGATTTCAATGAGTTTAATTCAAAGCGCTTTGTAAAAATGACACACCGAGTGCGCGAAATATACCTTAAAGTATAAATTATTTCTGAATATTGGATTAAACGGAGATGAAGAGAATTTTGACACGTTTTATGTTCAGAAGGTCTATTTTTGTTCGTCCCTCTAGATCCTTCTCCTAACACAAGTATTATTATACTTACTTGGTGGAGGCAGAGCCACGTTCATATATAAAATGTAATAGATATGCCACTTTTTTTTGCGAGCTCCCAAACGTGACTCACCGCTGCGCTACCGCTGCCGCTTAAGGCGCAGCCGGCCCGATATGGTTTAAAAGTGACGAACATTATCATTGCGCGACTCTACATTAGTACATTACTTTTAAAGCAAGGGAAGTAGGCAATTGCTGGATGAGTATTAATTTTAAACAGACGACGAAGCCAGCAATGGCCCTTCCAGCTGAGACAAATATAGTGCTTTTCTCAAAAATATACTTTCTGAAAATTATGAGGCATGCTTTTCTATTCGCCACATCGTGAAATTGTCGAACGCCTTTAGATATTTGTCTTTTGGCTTTGCAGGGAACAAATCATCAATAACTGAGCTTCAGCTTCTTTCAAATCTGGAATCATTTTAACGTGAATTTTCAATATTTTCCGAAAAAACAACTCGCCACTACATGTAAAAACAGAATCATTTTTGAATTGCCGCTGTTTAGACAACAGATTCATCACCGCGGTCACGATAACGCTGACGCCGCTGACCACTCCAAAGTTAACTAGTTCATTAGCCTGCACGAATATATTTTACTTACTTGCACTTTACATGTATAGATTACAAAGATAATTTACTAGGTTTTACGTATGTGTGATATAGGTGAATAACTGTATATAAGGTAGAAGCATTTGTAAATAAACCAGATACCAATTGTCCGTTGGTGTTTCACTACCTCCACACCCAACACCTCTGCTTGCTCAGGGCGACACCCTGAGAGTAGAGGATCCCATCCACCTTATTTCACAGGTACCCTTGTTGTGGCATAAGACACCCCCAGCCTTAATCGGTCACTTGAGTCTAAGTGATTGGCAACAAGTATCCATCCACTTACCTTATTCCTCACCCGTAGGAATCCATCTGTCACTGATAGGTCTCCCAGTGACAGATATCAAAAAAATCATTTATTTGCTTTATAATACACATGTTTACATATAAAATGAGATGCCAGGCGGACCCCAAACTAGGCTGAGCCTGAATCTTGGGACCCTGGAGTGCAATTTGTAAAACAATATGAAGTTATTCAAGAAATTAGAATGAACTCAAAAGAGGAAAGTAATAACAAGCATTATACCTACATATAAGAACACATGCGCAAACTGTGTGTGTGTGTGTGTGTGTGTTTTGTATTTGTGTGCTTGCGTGCTTGTGTGCGTGAGTGTATGTGTGTGCATGTGTGCGTTAGTTAGTGTGTACGATTGAGTTTCACTTGATAAGAAGTAGGGCCTCCGTGTCACTATATGATAAAGAGACAAGCCACTTTTTCACAACCGCCATAGCGTTACCAATAGAGTAATGTTGAATCTCAAAAACTTTGCAGATCTTATTGTAAATTCGCCGATGCATATAGTCAGGTGAGCGTTTTGCGAATAATGTTCTATAATTAGGAAGAGGAGCTTTAAATACAGGTTTGGTCAGGAGCTGCGGAAAAATTGATAGTTTTGTAACTATTGCATGGGCTCGTGAAGTAGCTTTTAAGACATAAAGTCGTCTTACACTTAAAAGTTTGGAGTCTCGATAAAGAGTGTCCGTGGGGAAAAGAATAGGTTTTCGGAGCATTACTTTAATTACTGCGCGCTGTGCTCTTTCCAGAACTATCAGAGTGCTTTTTGGAGCACTACCCTAAACAGATATACCATATTGTAGTATTGATTGGCACAGGGCATAGTATACAATACGTAGCACTTGTTCCGAGGCACAGTAGCGGAGTTTCTTTGTTATGTAAATACATTTTCTGACTCTATTGGATAGCGCAGAGATATGCTGCTTAAAGGTTAATATCATCAATTATTAGTCCCAAATATTTGACTTTATCAGTTTTAACAATTGAACTACAGGAACATGCGATGGAACTATTGATACGGCTGGGACATTTACTTGTGTGTATTAATAAATTATTATTTAGATGAGCAAAAGTTACTGGGGACTTAGAAAATGTAAGAAAGTTGGATTTAATCGTATTTAGAGTAAGCAAATTGTTTTCTAGCCATGTACAAATATCAGATAGCCCACGCTCTGCCAGGTCAAAAACTTGTTCCCATGTCTTACCGAAAAACAGTACCACAGTGTCGTCCGCATAACAAATTACTTCAGCACCATTCAGATTAAGCTTAAGGATATCATCGACGTAAACGAGAAATAGCGAAGGGCCGAGGATGCTGCCTTGTGGAACTCCAAAAGTGAGTGGCAACTCGTCGCTGCAAAATTCGCCAATTTTAACGGACTGACGCCTATCAGTCAGGTAACTGCGAAACCAATTGAGAGTTACGCCTCTCACGCCCAAGGAATTAAGTTTATTAAGTAAGATTTCTATTGACACAGTGTCAAATGCTTTACAGAGATCCAAAAATACCCCAACACATTTATTGCCGCCATCAAGGGAACTAGATATTTTATTCGATAGGTAAATAGCTGCGTCTTCTGTAGATTTGCCTTTTCTAAAACCAAACTGATTATCTGAGAGAGCTTTATTTTTTCGAGAAAGGCCGTGAGACGAGAATTAACTATCTTCTCGAGTATTTTGGAAAATACGCTAAGAAGTGATATTGGGCGATAATTGTTGGGGTCATTTTTTGGCCCGTTTTTGTGAATAGGAGACACTAGTGCTAACTTCCATCGATCCGGAAAGCAACCGGAGGCCAAACTCAAGTTACAAATATGAGTTAATGGGTCGAGGATAATCTCTTTGATTTCTTTAATAAAGAGTGGCTTGACAAAATCTGGACCAGGCGCACTGTCAATTTTTAAGTTAGAAATAATCGTATCAATTTCATTGACGTTGGTTGGATGGAAGAAAAGGGAGTTAGCGGGTGAGTTGCGAGGTTTAACCTTTGAAGCTAAGGAAGATTGAGTCTCTGAAAGTTTGGAAAGAATACTTACGGCTAGCTTTTGACCCACCGTGGCGAAGTGTTGGTTAGTAACATTTAATGACTGTTTTGGAGAATCTGACAAGGAATTCAGATCAGTTGCTGAGCTTAAAGTGCTTTGGCAGTGGCAAATGCTTTTTATTGATTTCCACAACTTCTTTGGATTGTCCTTAGCCTCTGTTAACTGTTTGGTTTGGTATTCATTTTTCAGGTTGAATAATAGATTGTCAAAGAAGTTTCTATACCGCTTATATATGGCTTGAAGGACCTGGTCGTTGGGAGAGGCTCTTGCTCGGCTGTGTAATTTGTCCCTGTGCTTCATGCACCTGATTAAACCGGGTGTGATCCAGGGCTTTAGATTGAATTGGGAGCGACTAACTTTTACCCTACAGGTGTTACTGTTTATTGCAGTGGATATAATGTCATGAAATATAGTAACCGCCTCATTCACATTTTCAGAACTAGTTACCTTAGACCAGTCAGCTGCTCTTAGTTCCTGCGCAGCTGCAACAAAGTCAGTTTTTGTAGAACATCGCAACCGCTGGTTTTCTTTGTGTTTGGGAGTGGTAATTGCGGCTATGGCAATTTCGTGGTCTGTAATAGGACACAAGCAAACAGCACCTGTTGCACGAGTTTTAGATTTTATAAAAATGTGGTCAAGACACGAGCTGTTTCTCGTAGGAATGGTCACAGCCGGAAGAAACTCATGCATTGCCAGCATGTGCAAGTAGTCAGCGGATTGATTATTTGAGGAATCCATTATATCAACGTTTATGTCTCCGATTACCACTACATTTTGAAATCCTTTAGATTCACCCAGTACCTGATCGAGAGAGTTTACAAATCTGTCTATATTATGGAATGAGGGGGATCGGTAAATCTCTATGATTTTCAATTTATCTGACACGGCGACCGAGATACAGTTTGCGTCATCGAACTTTGGTTCCACGGTAGAGACAGAAAAAGAGTCTTTAATATATACCGCTATACCACCACTTTTATTAATATACTTGGATGTATGAAAAACATTATACCCTGAAATACGGTTGATTACCGAGTGCTCGTTTATCCAGCATTCGGTAAGTATGATGGCATCGAAAACAGTATCCATTCGATTTAGGGCTACTTCGAATGCGCTGAAGTTTCGTTGCAGACTTCTGATGTTCAGAGTCATGAACTTCAGAGAGTCGACACTTCCAAAAAAAGGTTTACATTGTTCCAAGGCTTCGAGCCTCTGACAACTTATGGCAATGGATTGGTCAATATCAGATCCTAATTCAAATGCTGCCATTGATACTTGGAAAGAGATGGAAGTATAAACCTATTAGATTAAGCCATGAAGTTTGTGTGCCGATAAATAGTTTCAGCAACGTAATTAATGCGGTTTCAGCAGTAATATGTGCAGTTGCCATGTATGCGATGGTGTATGAATTTGTGAGTGGAAAGTGAGTTTGTGTATATGTGTTGATATTTCTATTGCGTGTTAAGCCAACATCTAAACAGATGGCCAAATTCTATTTTGCTACAAAAGTAATTATTAGAAAAAGCTGTAGAATCAAACGTAAATAATCATTGCTATTAATCTTCGCCACGAAACGTCTCCTGAGCCGACGAGTCCGCCGCGGAGGGACCATCCGGGCGTGGGCCAAGGTTAGCAGTCTCAGGGCAGATGGGGAGCGCAGGGGAGAAGGCGTGATCTGTTTCCTTAATTCTATCAAGGTCCGCTGTTCCTCGTATCGCGATGACAGGGCCACCCTCTCTCTTGCGCATAAAGATGCGTCCATTAGAAGTCCAACAGTATTTGTAGGATTGTGTTGTTTTGTACATTCTAGCTTGACGAAATAATTCCCTATTCTCCTTCGTCAGCCTTTCATTAAAGTAGATCTTACTACTCCGTCCAGCTACCTCAATGTCGGCAGTGGTAATGTTGCGTCTAGCCTTAGCCGCTTTCAGGAATTCACGACGCTTCATATGACGTACAAAGCGAAGGACGACAGGCCGTGGAAGGGACGACTCCGAGTTCTGAGCGCCTGCCCCACGGCGGGGGCCAACCCGCGAAATTTCGTCTACGTCTGACTCTGTCAGATCCATCCCAATCTTTGTTGCGGCAATTTTGACAATATGAAATAAGTTTTCGTTCGTATGCTCATTGATACCTTGTATTTCGATTTCATTGCGTACTACATTTTGCGCCTGTGAATTCAGCCTCTCTTCCAATTGGCAGACTTTCTGGTGAAGAAACGCGTTTTCCAGAACTTTTCCTTCCAAGACGCGTATTTTGGCATCCGAGCAGGCCAGCCTGGAGTCACATTCATCAAGGCGGGCAGTACAGTTTCCCACACAAGAAGCTAGTTTTTTTAGATGATTTTTAACCTCGACCATGTCTTCACGCAGCAGCATAATCTCTTTCGTTAGCGCGACTAAGGCGTCGTTATCAGGGAGCGGTGACTGAGGACGCTTTTCTGATTCGCGGTTTTGCGGGCGCAAGGTGACGTTTGTTTTGGATGATGAGTGTGTATCCGCGGCGCCAGCCACTAAAGCCTGCGGGCGCCCGGGCGTTAATGTGTTGTCTGATTTAGGTATTTTGCTCTGACAGGCTGGGCATGCCCAGCTCAAAATCTCACTCTTTACCAAGCTCCTGTAGTCTTTGTTAACACATTCTGGATGGTAAGTGCCACTGCATTTGGAGCACGACATATATTGTGCGGTTTTAATTGATTTGCGACAAGCTACGCAATTTATGGCCATTTTATTATTCACTTGTCGCAGTAAGTTACTATGAAAAAAATATGTAGGTATAATTACTAGTGAATCCAGTGACCAGTCGTGCGAGACACCGGCCGTCCGTATTAGAGCCGTAAGCAATAGGTCAAGTGGCCGGTCAGCGCGTCGGGACGTCCAACGGAGCCAGACACTGGCCGCACAGGTAAACGCCGTAAGGGAGGGGTCCTGGCACACTGGTCGCGCGCTGTACACTGCGTGGACGCGTCTTATCACAATGGAGTTCAACTCCGCACTCGCATATCTTTACTACTCGCTATCCTTGTACTAAGATAAGTTAGGGCTAGGGAAGTAGGAACTTAGGCTGGTAGGATCACTTGCTATCATTGCCCATCCTAACTTACAAAGTCTGTACAGGCACATGCAACGCTTGAGTATTATTCCATTCCATATTATTCAGTCCATTAAGAATCCAAGTATTCGGCCTATGCATGTGGCTCTTTATTTTTTTTTATAATAATTGGCAAGTGTATTTTCTTCCGAAAAGCCATGAGTTATTATTATATTACAGCTACTGATATTTCGTTTTAGCTGTTTAGGACCTATGCCTTGTTTATATAGATGTTTTAACTTTTTTTAAAGTTGTGTATTGTATGCAACATTGTTGAAGAGAAAATCGAGCCGGCAAGGTTTTTTAATTTGAAATTTTTGACTTACCATAAACTATGTACTTCACGTCCTGATTTTTAACTAATAAAGTCAATTTTGCCAAACATTCTTGAGAACAATATTAAGTCGTTTTAGATGGAAGGTCACGAGTTTTTTTCCTTATTTCACTGGAGAACTGCGCGTGTACAAATTATTAAGACAAAAGACACTCATAATTCGTATACTAGAAATTCCAGCTTCGATTTAAATAATTTCAAAATGCCATTATACTTTTTTTTAAACTGACTGAAAGGTTTGAAATATAGATTGTTTCCGGAACAATAAACACGTTTCACTATTTGTCAATTCAAATGTTTATTTAGCTCTAAAAACATAAAAATCTATGTTTTTCCAATTCCTTTACAAGAAAATTAAGTCTATACAGTCATGAGGAAGGTTCATAATCGAATGGCAAAAGTGACGACGAGAGGCACAACTGACAGCAAGCACTACCTTCGGATGGGGCAGTAAAACGGGAGCAAGTAGTCGTAAGTTCGGGTGCCCAATTCGGTAGGTTATACTGTTACTTGAAATATTGCTTTGTGACGTCTCGAGGTACTCGTGCACTCAGCACGAGCAGCATGAGAAATTGTGTGACACGCCATAGAGATTTAGAGCCGTTATACATGGCGACTTTCTGCAGGGATACAAAAGCGCGAACGTATCGCGACACTAGCTATTATAGATCGCCTGTCATGATGAACAGCATCGATATCGTTTGTATTGAGTTGGTTTATTGTGAAGTATCGCGTTTAATATTATTCTTAAGGCTAAACGTCTCGGTGCACTTTCATAGAAACGTTTTTGTAAAAAGTGCCGATGTCAACGATGTATTTTGTTATTAGAGGTATTATCAGAACGAAATATTAAGAAAAGGTCACTGTCTTAAGGTCTTCGCTTAAGTGAGAAAGTTACATCCCCTTTATGACCTTTTTGAAAAGGTGATATTTTTGTATCATTTTGTATTGTTATGACTGCTATTAATAGTATTAAAGCATGGAATTATCTAAGCTGAGTCGTCGGCACTGTTGACATCGCCACCTTTCACAAAAGTGGTTACATGGTCCCCATATCACCAGCCGTCATTAAGACGTGTGGAATCGAGCCCCAGTGTCTGTAGTAGACCTTTGTCGGGTATTGGCAGTCCGCCAGTGTCTGCCGTAATCGAGTTCCCAGTTCGATGGCCGGGCGTTGACTTTCAGTTTCGGGATCCTTTGTCGAGCGATTTCTGATTAGTAAGTATAGCATTAGTAAGGTCAAAATGTACAGGCGCAGTTCAGCAATGTTCTATATCTGATGTTATGTTAATTAAACGCTAAATCGCGAAATTGAACCATAGAGACTCACTTAGAGACAAGTTTAAAAATAATAATATAATTACATTGTCAATATATCTATGAAAATAGTTTGTATGTACATAAAAACATTCTACAGTTTAGGAAAAACTGTGATATACATAATATTAATACTAGAAATAATCATAAGCTTGCGGGGCTCACCACTCGGTTTCAAAAAATTAAAAAAACATTCATAGGTAATTGTGTAAGGTTTTATTATAACAAACTTCCAGGAAAAGTAACTGAGTTATCTATTAATAAATTCAAGAACTATCTGAAGCGTAAACTTATTTCGTAATCTTATTATAGCATACAAGATTACATTAATGATAAAACTACATGGAACTAATTGTGACTGAATTTTTAATCTATTATTCTCGTTATATTTTGTTTTTTGACATTAGATTGTGTTTCTTGAAACATTCTAGACTAGTATTTTTTATAAAATTTTTACTTCGTATAATTTTTATTTTCTATGTTTAATAAATTACTCTAAGAAATTAGCTGACGATTTGTAAGTGCTTGTTACTAGGCCTACTTGAATAAAAATCATTTTGAGTTTGAGTTTGAAATCGGTCTAATGCGAATGGAGCCAACAATACGAAAAGTTAGGTAGCGAAAAAACTTTCTTCAGAAACTCATGTCTCTGTTTTCTTTGAGGTTTATCAGTGACTAGTTTCTGTCCGCGTCGGCTCCGTCCGCGTGGAAACTCGTTTATATCTTAGCCACATGCAAACTTTCATCCACCTTAGGGGATGATTTTGGCGGTAATATAGAGTCACGGATAAAGCTTTAATGACCTTTCATAAATGGTGCTCCAGCAACACCTTAGTCTTAATAGTAATAAGACTTAAATTATGCTTTTTAAACCGAATTCTAAGAAAAAATATAGTTGAAGTTGGTTTCAATAATAATTACATTGTGAGCCCAGTAGATCATGTCAAATTTCTCGGAATCTACATTTATTCGAATCTCAATTGGAAACGAGAGCTGGAAGCAATAGAAAACTCAGTGAACTCTGCTTGCTATGCTTTGAGAAGCCTTAGAAACGAAATGAGCTCGGATCAACTTAAAGTACTGTATTTCGCATTAGTTGAGTCGAAATTGCGATATAGTATTAAGTGCTGGGGCAATAGTTTTAAATATAATATCAATAGAGCCTTTGTTGCCCAAAACAGAGCGATTCGTACGATGACACGCACTCCTCCATGGTCGTCGTGTCGAGATCATTTTTTAAGACTGGGCATTCTCACAGTGCCCTGTTTGTACGTTTTTATTTTTCTTACCGAATTTGTTAAGTCACAGTCAAAAAGTGTCACATGTGATGATGAAGAATTGCGGCTAGCTTACACGTACGAAAAATTTTGCACACAGTTTCTATCCAGGACTTAGGGTTGTGAAGCATTGTGCTAGGTATCAGGCTGTCACGTTATTTAATAAATTGCCTACCGAGCTAAAAGTCATTACGGATCGGTCTATTTTTAAACGTAATTTGAAAAGCTTCTTGTTGGTCAGATGCTGTTATAGTGTTCAAGAAGTTCCCGCGGCGCTAAGTTACAACTCAGGCAGCGCGGTCGCGGGTCGTGCGTGGCGCGGGTCATATTTATGGGGACATTTTTATAAAATGAATAGTAAAAAAGATAGTGAATTATGACGTTAATTTAGGTATTACACAGCGTTTTCTCAGCGACCCTTGGAAATCCAAGGAAAGATTATACAAGTGATATTTTTCTTCAATTGAGTACCTATCGCATTTAACTACTATAATCTCCCCTTTCGTTTGCTAAAACCTTCATCAAGTGATAACGTCAGTATAATCTAAAACAAATGTAACATCGCGGGCGCTACCGCGGCGGGCCCGCGTTACTACACGCCGCCCGCCTGCGGTGTGAATATACCGCTTCAACCGCGCCCGACCCGCGCCGCGACCGCCCCGCGCCGCGCACGATCCGCGTTCGATATGTGGCCTTAAATCCTAAAATGATCCGAAAACTCCGGCAGTGTTCGCCCACAAAAAACATCACAAAGTGATTTATAACGCGAGAATGTAAAATAAACAGCCCCAAAGTAAAGCCATATTTCACTGCATAACATGTTTTCCGGACTAAAATACTCAGATGATTGATGGCACGGAATTCAATACTTTAAAAGAACGAATGCGATATGCACTGTGTGTTTGAAAGATTGGACTGAAATGAAATATTGGCTAGGGTAGTTCGAATTGCATTTCAATTGATGACGTTAAAAAAATCCTTTCATCAATGTCGTCTACAAACTAAGTAAAGATATGGTGATGTCTGATTATTAATCTTTAATGATGTTGATGACGTTCGCTTAACACTTTCAATGTCAGGAACCCGCCCCGCGGGCGCCTACGCCGTAGTCGCTTTCCGCTACGTACAAGCCCGCTGCGTACACATTCACTGCGAAGAATCGCTACGCGCTACACTCGTAGCCGATCCCGAGGTTTTCCCGACACGTAGCGGAAAGCTCTACGGCATAGGAGCCCGCTAACCGGGTTCGTGGCAGTGAATGATTTAATTGTGCTGCGGCTATTTAGTGTATGAATACCACAATACGGTAGTTGACAACAGAGAAATTAGAATTATTCTTAAATGACCAATAAACGACTCCCAAAAATATTCAGCAAACCTCCCTCCTTTTTCTCTACAAACTGAATACTTGCTGATTTGACTACCTGTGAACATCCTTATTGTCACTAAAATGTGTCATCGGGATAATGGGTCGAATTTATATTTTTTCATGCCAATATATTCATTATTTTTATTAGAAGTCGACTAAGGGAGCAGGGTTGAAGTTTGTTGTGGGCGATGGGCTAGCAACCTATCACTGCGATATCACTAGTGGCGATCTTTTATACCCACATTTATGCTAAAAGTGGCATTGGAACATAAGTTTCATCTGCTCTAAATACCTAGCTCTTTTGGGAATAAAGGCGTGAATCTATGTATATATTTTTATTTACGCTCGCTAGTGGACAAATTATTTGATTACAAAACTTGTAGTCACGAAGTGGCGAATTAAGTTTCCGTTGAGTTTGTTATTTATTTAATTCAGCAATAATAGTAAATCTCAGTGTTGAACAAACAAATCATGAACTTACCAATAAAAAAAAAGATATTCCCACGCGGAAGTGATCAAAAAATATAGGTGGGCAGAAAAAACCAATCCTTTTATACGCAACTGCGCAAAAAATCCGTGCAATACCATTCGGAATACATTATAATAAAACAAGTTGACAAACAGAACGCGCCCTTAATGATCGATCAGGGTTGCCAGCCTTCGAGACTTGGGCCGTAGCGCGCTACAGTCCCGCGCCGGCCGTAGACCGCTACGCGCGTAGCCCGTAGCAACTCTACGAACTTATAATAGTTGTAAAAGTACAGTTGCACGCTAAGTGACTGATAAGTGGCAGTGATAAGTGACTTGTACGGATTGCAACGAAGCGTAAGTAAACTTTGTATCGATAAGTTACGTTAAGTACTTACACACATGTTTGTAATGGTTTCGTCTTTAACTCGCAACGGTTTTTAGGATTTGTTGATTACAAAGTTTATAGAGTCGAGAAAAGGAAAGTAAAGAAACAGTCTTCTTATTATTACTGATATTAGTTAAGACATTTTATTTTAGAAATGATTTAAGAAGTCCGTTTTTAAAGTTAATATTGAAACTGCCTTGTACGGTCGCGTTCTTTAATTTATGACCCTTTTTGCTAAAATATTCTTTGTATTCCTATACAATTTGACGGGATTGTGAACCTTAAGTGGGTCCCAAATTAAAGTTCGTCACTGTACTTGGTAGGCTAACGACGAATAATAGGGTAATCGTAGCGTAGTGAATTATACGTTAAAGTAACAGTTTTTTTTAAATATTTTTTGCACTAGCTTCCGCCCGCGATTTCGTCTGTGTGGACTTAACCCGGGATGCATACTATCCTATATTTTAATCCAGGCAAATCGGTTAAAGCCGTTTACGCGTGATTGAGTAACAAACATCTAAACTTTCGTATATATAATAAGTATTATTAGGATTGATGTGAGATCTTCAGTGAAAAATGCACACACGAAGTTTTCACTCAGAATGGTTAGCCAACTAGACTGTTGGTTTTAAATACCTTCAATTTAAACTTCTTTTAAATCCGTTAAAAATCCCTAGTATAAAGTGAACTAACCCTGATTGAGATTATAAGCTTAATCTTGATTGTTAACATTATGTTGTTGAAATTAATTAACAAATATTACAATTAAAAAAAACCTTAATAAAAAAATATGGCACAAAAAATACCGCCACGAAACAAAGATTGGCCAGCATACATTTTTACCACTTACCATTGCTCTTCCTATGGTTTATATATCTGTTTATTTCCCACTAGTAGAGGTTTACAAATATTGAACGAGACCTCTAAGCCCTCATACGGGGCTGGTGACACGTACTATTTTCGGCGTTTGTGGATAAACAGCTTAAGAGCGTTATTCCGTGTATGTACATTTCTCGTTTTTGTCACGCAGGATGTGTTGTCCCAGACTCGACAACGGGAGGCCGCACACGATGCTTTTAGCTCTTATTTATAGGTACCGCAATTACCGTTTTATTGTTTATAATAAATGTACTTAAACGGGTTATATCGCGCATACATACATATAAATACCTACTAATATTATAAAGAGGAAATGTCCGGTGAGATTGTAACCGCTTATCCAATTTCAAAAATTATTTCCCGTGTGGCCTTCGAACCACTCGGACGGACTACTAAGTTATGTATAAGTAAAAAAAAGACTGATTCCCTACGTCAAAATATTGTTTCATACCCGGTACAAAACAGAAATAATTCAAAAGAAAGGTAATATTATACGAATGGGTATTGTCCAATGGACGCATGAACTGTTAAACGCACAATTATGAAATAGGTACCTAATATGAAAAAATACCACATTATCATTTAATAAGATTATATAAAACGGTTATTTTCACCGCTTGAGGATTAAGATGATAATTTATTTTTAAATATTATACACACATACATACATAGCACATAATCATGAAACTTGCGTTCCAGTGCCACTTTTAGCATAAATGAAGATATAAAGATCGAAAAAAATGTGATATCGCAGTGACAGGTTGCTAGCCCATCGCTCACAACACACACCAACCCTGTTCCCTTAGTCGACTCTTACGACACCCACAGGAAGAAAGGGGGTGGTGCTATTCTAACCCCGACACCATACGGGCAGTATATTAAATATTATACATATTATATGGTTTAAGTGTTACATCACAAACAGAAATTTATTAGAAAATTATGAGATTTCAACGACCGTACTGTATGAATTAGGATAAAAAAAAACATTCTCATATCTATCGTGACTATAATGGCGGTATTTTTCTACACCTAAACATTATAGAAGGAAATATAGGGTAATATTTGTTAAAAAAAACATTCCCGTTCTAGTTGTCAGCTAGTCAGTACAGGATTAGGATAGTGCGCGCTTACATTTAGATAAGTACCTCCTGCTGATCGATTACGTAGCGCATTGTACACGTGTCAGATACATCTAAATGACAATTTTTGTAGGAAAAGTTTTGGAAAATGACAGTTGAATTGTCCTAGCGCTCGTTCGAAACGTTACGGGTAAACGTAAACCCTCTGATTAGCACGAGATGCACGAAAGCGGGTGGCGACGAATGCAGTACTGCATGCATATCGCGCCGCACCCAGGCAATATAATACTACTGCGCAAATGCGTGACAATAAGAAAACGGCCCACATCGGTAAGTTCTCGGTAAAGTAAAAAATACCGCATACCGATCCCGCCTAGCCAAATGCAGAAGTTATTGCAGACTAATTCACGCAATTTAATACTACTGCGCAAATGCGTGACAATAAGGAAACGGCCGACATCGGTAAGTTCTCGGTAAAGTAAAAAATACCGCATACCGATCCCGCCGAGCCAAATGCAGAAGTAATTGCAGACTAAGCACTTTATTGTAACAGGTTTAAGCATACACAAGTCACACAAGATCAACAAAATACAACGGCGAACTTATCATTATAAGGCAAGATACGCTTGGTTGGGCGGCTGCGGAGGGTCATGGCGTTTAGTTTTTAGGGTTCCATAGCCAAATGGCAAAAAACGGAACTCTTATGGATTCGTCATGTCTGTCTGTCTGTCTGTCCGTCCATATGTCACAGGCATTTTATTCGAAAACTATAAGGTGTATTTGAATACAATTTTGAGGATAGTTGTATTTTGTTAGCCGTTAGTTTTGTAATTAACTTACTAAAAAAAAATTTTTTTTAGAGGTGCACTCCATACATAAAACTGAGTCAATTTTTTTTTCTCAATGCAAGGCCACATGTGGCACATCAATCGATAGGCCTCTCAAAATAAATATAAGGTTTCTCAGCAATTTTTTTGATTAAGTGAATAGAGTCGAAGATAATCGCCCCGAAAGTCACTAAAATTGTCCCCCCCCCCTCTAATTTTTGAACCGTGTATATTTTAAAAATATGAAAAAAATCATGGACATAGGGCTTATTAAATTCTTTCAGCGAAAATTGTTTTGAACAAGATCGGTTCAAAGGTTTTCGAGATATTTCAAAAAAACTGCCTTCCCTAAAGAAAAGGACGTAAGTGCCATAAGATTTCAGTAACGATACGAACTTTTTAATAGGCACGGAACCCTTCGTTGTGGGTGGTCCGACACGCACTTGGTCACTTTTTTAGTTTCACATGTAAGAATAAGACACATGGGAGAGAAACTAATTAAAGTAATGCTATAGGTAGGCTCCTTGATTCTAAAAAGTTAAAACGTAAAATAAATTAGGAACCGTAAAGAAGGGTTCATGGCAATCCAATTAGACGATGATCCTGGAATTGGCCATTTCTTGGCAAGTTGCTCATTAACCCGAGTTTTATTCAGGCGGTCAATAGGAATGGTCTGTTCGCCAAATTGTTTGGAATCGGCAGCTTTCGAGAAGGTGTGGGTGTGATGTAGCATTGAAGAAGTTTATTGTAGGTACCAAAAGAAATGCGCATTATTTTATTTTAATTTCGGTTTATGCTTGTTTAATTTGGCTTCTGTATAACTTAACCATTTTAAACAGGTTGTTATCTCCAATAGGGACACATGTTTCAAAATATAGCCATTTCAGGCTTCGAAATGACCTTCACATACATTTAAAGTATTATTATGCTAGGCGTGAATGTTTATATGGACATTAAAAGAACTGTTTGAGGTAATGATCTTGATCTTAATAAACAATGTTTCAGGTAAGATCTTAAACAAAACAAAATAATCATTGTTATGTTATATATATATATTATATAAATATATATATATATTATATAAAGGACTACATCCTACTTATATCAACATCACGTCAGACTGATATTATAAATGTGAAAGTTCGTTTATGTTGTCAGAGAGACATAATGAGGAGATTCTGAAGGAAATTGTATTTATACAACATAAATTAAAAACTTCAATAACGCGATGCAGAACATCACCAATTTCCGTGCATATTCTAGCCTAAGTAGGTCATTTTCCAGTTTTTTCTCGGCGTCTAAACTCCGTCAAACCATATGAAACGTATAATAAAGTTTGATGGAGTTAATGTGACCCGCAAACCAAATTTGAGACTAACCGATTGGATAAAGTCGTGTATACGCAACAGCGCCATCTTTTGTTGTCAAGTGGACGCCGCGTGGCCGAGATGACAACCAGTATAATTTTGGTGGCAAATTCTAGCAAAAAATAACTGAACAGATTTTGATGGCACTTTCTAATATTGTAGTTTAGACCTCAGAATAGGACATAGCGTGGCCTTTTGGAAATTACAAGTCCGTAAGTTGGTCCTACCGTTTAGTAGAAAAGGTAACTTACGGCCGTGTGATAAGAAAATATGCAAAAAATTGCTTTAAAAAAACCTCTATTACGTTGAGGCGGGTCACAGAAACCATGTTTGCGGCGGAGTCTATTTTTGTAAAAAAAGGCGTTCAGAGCTAAGCTAAGCTAATCTGCAAAATCATGTTACTCAGCCATACGTTTCATACAATCCATATTATAAATGCGAAGGTAACTCTGTCTGTCCGTCTGTTACCTTCTCACGCTTAATCCGCTCAACCGATTGAGATGAAATTTGGCACAGAGATACTATGAATTTCGGGGAAGCACAAAGGGTATTTTTTTTCCAAAATGCACGACCTAAGGGCGTGAAAAATGGGGCGACGGTTTCGCGCGGACGAAGTCGCGGGCCAAAGCTAGCATATTATAAACTTTTACCCCCCGTTCCCACTATGTCGTCTGACGGGACGATTTTTTATCGTGTGTCGTAGTGGCAGAACATTTTATATGAAGCTGTTCACACATGTCGGACACCAATTTGTATGAGGCGACGACGATAAAAAATCGTCCCGACAGACTACAATGTACCACTATGTAGTCACTACATAGTGGTAACGGGGAACTAGGTATGTATGAAACAGTAACCAACCCCAACTAATTGCAGGCGCTAATCAAAACAGAAAGCAAAGCTGCCGTTCACTTTAATTATTGATATCAACACAGGATGCAAGCGTTTAGGCCAAATTCTCTTAACTGACTTTAAACTTCAACGTTTCCCCTAAAATTCTGTGAGCTGGGATACTTAATTGGGTTTTTCATTTATTTTCCGTCCCCGACCGCCTTTGACACAAAAAATCTGTGAATTTTGTCTCAGTTGTTAATTTTTTTATTTAGAGCCATCTTAATATTGGCTCTTTGGGAAACGTTTTTGTTTAATAGACGTCCGAGTCGCCGTAAAGAAGGAAGGGCTTATTAATTGTCCGTAATAATTGCTGTTGGGATATTGTCAAGGAAATTGCTCTAAGTACTTTGTTTGAAATACTTATAAAAGGGTACGTCCTTTTATAAGTATTTCAAACAAAGTACAATATAGTTGTTGTGGTTCTTTAAGGCTTAATTGTACCTATTAATTGTGGGTTTAAGCAGATAAACATAATCTGTTTAAATTGTACTTATTTATAACGAATGTTAGAATTCTGTGAATGATAACTATTCTGTTTAATATATAAAATGTACTTATATTTAATAACTAATAATAATAATCTCATACGTCAGTATAATGATGCTCAGAAATGTTTTGTTATTTTATTACTGTGAGATTTTATCTCTTTCTATCTTATAACTTATAAAGCTAGAATACTAACTAATATGTTGCTAGCACTGAAAAGACCAAAAAGTATTTTTGTTGCTATACCTCAAAAATCTTTTGCAGGCGATTCAGCCAAAGCTCTACGAACATATATTTCAATTTCGCCAGTGTCAAAAACGCTGCCATGATGAATATCGCAAGGCGTATCGCCAGGTGTCTCTAATCCCTTTATTACGTATTCCGATGGCGTGCAGTCACAGTGTTAAGGGCTGTGCTAGCTATGTTTGTGAGAGCCTTGTTATACGGTGGCTGCCATATCACGCAACGCCGTGAAGTAGACGAGTCATATTAGTTATTAAAGGGCTGATGGTATTGAGCGACCTTGATGATTACGTAAGTTGTATGTCGTACGTGCCTACGAATGGTTCTGACTAGCTTACACGATGGCATTTACGTCGGACACGTAATATGCATGTAGGCACCTACCTATGAAATGAAATGAAATGAAATGAAACTCGATCGACGTGATCGTACTACCCACATTAGGCATTATGCATTTGTTCTAGTATATAATTGCGAATTTTGTAACGATTTCATAGCATTAACTAGAAGCAAACCAGACTTTCGGATGTATGTTATTATCTCAATGTACTGGATTATATTGTATTTAATACAGAACGAATCATTCAGTCTCAGAGCAAATTACGTACTATTAAATATAACACTAGGTATATTGTAAACATTACATTATCTTCTCCTGGTGTGAGTGGTGACTAACGATACATTACATTGTACCCCCGAAACACGTAAAAGTTTCGCTCCTATCAGGCAGTTAAAACGTGCGTCTTTCCATTTCTTTTGCCGTAGATACACTAGGATATGAACATTTAAAAAGTCTCTTGTCATAGACATGTATGTATTTCCATATCGAAATATTAAAAGTCCTTCCCCAAGATACTCGTACTTACCCATTTCGAATAATGTGAAAATTCCTTCAAGTCCAATGTTTTCTATAGCCATCATTTTTGTCCATGTATTGACGTCAAGAGAGTGCTAAAAGTATTAAAATGTAATGAAAATCAATTCGAAAAAGTCTTGCAATACATTATAAATAGTCCCTCGGCGAACGAGCTCTGTTAGGGTGAAAATAGAGACGATACGGAGACAACGAATTTTCCCAGACATGAGACCCAGCTTGATCTATTTTTCGCCCACCTATATTCCAAATTTCATCGAAATCGTTAAAGCCGTTTTAAGATCTAGTTATTAGTGTTTCCTATCATTGAGACTGGCGTTGAAGGTGAAACTAGTAACTATAATTGACCATAACCATTATTCTTAAGCATAAACGTCTGCTAATGAATTGTAATTTACAATGCAAGCAATATACAGGGTGTCCCAAGACTATGCGTCATGAAGAGAAAGTACCTTAAATATCGTAGATAGGATATTTAAGGTACTTTCCCTTCATGTCGCATAGTCTTGGGACGCCCTGTATATGAAATATTTTCACCACTATCGAAAGTTCAACCCGCGAACTTCACCAACGAAACTGTGGTGGGTCTCGCAGCATTTTTTTAATTCATCATCATCATCATATCAGCCGAAAGACGTCCACTGCTGGACATAGGCCTCCCCAAAGAGTGCCACAATGACCGGTCCTGCGCCACCCGCATCCAGCGGACTCCCGCGACCTTTACCAGGTCATCAGTCCACCTTGTGGGGGGCCTACCCACGCTGCGCCTTCCGGTACGTGGTCGCCACTCGAGAACCTTTCCGCCCTAACGGCCATCGGTTCTACGTGCAATGTGCCCCGCCCACTGCCACTTAAGTTTAGTGATTCGGAGGGCTATATCGGTTACCTTGGTTCTGCTGCGGATAGCCTCATTTCTGATGCGATCGCGCAGAGAAACTCCCAACATAGCCCTCTCCATTGCCCTTTGGGTGACTTTGAGCCTTCTTATGAGGCCCATAGTAAGCGACCACGTTTCCGTGCCATACGTCATCACTGGCAACACACACTGGTCAAAGACTCTCGTCTTGAGACACTGCGGAATATTGGACGGACTGCGGATTTTTTTTTTTTAAATTACCTTTGGTGAATACTAATATGCAAATCACGCTGTGCTAAAATGTTTTATGCAACGCTCTATAAATACAAATCGTTTCGTAAGTGCAGGCTACTCGCTAATCCGAGGGTGTACTGGACGAAGTTGTCGCTACTCGGTCTTTATTCCCGAAGTCTCCGCTGCATAAAACTTTTAATTGTCTGTGCCGAATCCTTAGGTAAGTAAATACCTATTCTGGGGGGCGTCGTGGTGGAATGCTCGCGATCCCACTGCGCCCCCATTAACGGCAGGTATGGAAACGCCGGAGTGGTTTTAGTGGGTAGGGCGAGAGTCCCACATACCCCCCCATTATAGCTTCCCCGGCTGGGGGGATGCGAAAGGGCATTTCCAATCCGTCAAAAAAAAAAGTAAATACCTATTATATAGACACACTTGTGTCCACGGTTTGGTTGGTACTTTTTCCTAGTAAAATTCAGCCACTACATATGCAGTTTTAAGGTGAAATTAGTACTAATTAAATGTTTTAAGTCGTAATATTCAACGCCGTTTTTCGATGTTATATCCAAGACATGTTTGTAAGTATATTATTTTAATTAGTACTAGACAAAATTTGTGATATAAAACCTTCTCTAATTAAGGAATTTCTGGGAAAGATGTTCTGGACCAGGTGCCGCAAAAGGAAGGGCTTTCACTATTATGTTAATTGAAAAAGATTGTTCTAGACTAAATTCAAACACAGGACTTAATACTAGTGGGTGTACAATTAGTAATCAATGGACAACGATGTACCAATAAATCCAACACAGCGTTGCCGGTCTAAAGTTGAACCGGATAATCTAATAATTTACTTTATAAACAAAGTTTTAACCGACTTCAATTTAGTACTCCGCCAAGCCATGAGAACATTTCCACATTTATTTTCCAATTTACCACACGAACTCATTTCCGAGATGCGTTGATTATTAGGGAAAAAAACCCAATCGCTGTATGTGACCCGATAATATTTGAGGACTTCCGTTGATTCCACAAGGATCACCTTTGGCACTTCATTAGTTGCTATTTCAACGGAATCTTATCAGAATCTGTGACGTACATTTGTACTTTTAAGTACATAATTGAGGAATGCCATAAGTCATCTGTGGTCTTCATCATCAATTCCACTCCACCAAATTTATGATTACCGGGTGTAAATACACGAGTTAAAATAGAAAATACCAAAACCACTACACGCGTGCCTAATATAATTGAAGAGTTCCCTCAATTCCTCATGGATCCCATCATCCAATTGAATTTTTGAAAAAAAATGGGACCCACCTGGAACTACCTACTTACTCGTACAAACAAAAAAAAAATTACGAATCAGCTCATCAATGACGGAGTTCTGAGGTAACAAACATAAAACATAATAAAAAAACCCGAATTGAGAACCTTCTCCTTTTTTTTTGAAGTCGGTTAAAAAATGCAGTTGAGGGTGACCTCATCGAAAGCGGATATAAATGCTTAGTGTAAACGAAGCTGCAGTCAAAATATTATCAGTACGGTGAATTTGGATTCGAAACGTTCAAGCAAGATTGAATCAATTGCGATTGGCGCGTTCAGCCGAAAGACGCGCCAGGGCGGAATTACGTGGCTTCCTGAGCGCTACCATAGGCATCTGTGTGCTCATAACATAAATCTTCATATCAGATCAGTATTACTTACTTTCCAACATGTCTTGTTCTGGAAAGAATAAGAAAGGTAAATTCAATTTATATAATTGATGACACCGGTTAGCCTAGTGAGTAGTGGCACTGCCTACGAAGCACAACCTCCTCCCGGTAACGGCCAATAATTATGTGATCAGCATGAATATTTGTTTGTGAGTCTTGGAAGTTCTATGTATATATGTCTATTAAATAAATAATTCGTCGCTGTCTAGTGCCCCTAACATAAGCCTTATTGAGCTTACTAATGGGGCTAGTTCGATTTGTGTAAGATTGTGCCTTTATAGTTCACAATTAATATTATATAACCTATTTTGTGGAATATGAGAAATAATATGCATGCCAATTTTATGAAGTCTCGTTACACTTGGTGAGTTGGAGGACATGTGGCCCGTTTCTCGAAACTTTGTGTCACAATGATACAAGTCTAAGCAGACAACACTGGTCAAATGGCCAGTCGTTATTGGTCAAGCGCCTCAGTTTTGCCAGTTTAGGAGTGTAAAATGGTATCTTGCAGCTTCGTGAAATGGGTCAATGGTGGTGACTTCTAAATTTTCGTGTCAAACGTTATTGACAAAAAATACAATACGGTATTCAAAATGATCGTTTAACTCGCGTCTAAGTATAGTTATTCTTCCACTGTGTACTTTAATAGTTGGGACGTTGGGAGTAATTAGCTAGAACTTATAAATAGGAATCCACTTAGAGGAATCGCTTATCGATATTGCGTACCTACTTACATTAACATTTCAGGAACTTCCACGGTCGCAGAACGAATGGTCGCAGTCCGAGTGCTCGGGGCGGCTCGGCCACTTAGGATTAAGGAAATTGAGGAATTGGGTCTTTGGCCTTCATGGCGATGCCTTCGAGGGAAGCCTAATCGATTGAATACATCTTGTTCCGTTTAAATGACCATAATTTATAATCATTGGGGGTCTACTTCTGTCAATGTTCTAGATCATTATTTAATGCGACTCCATGAAAAAAACGGGAATCAATGCAGAAAAAGTTTTTGAACTTGAGAGGTCGGTGCTGATAGGGGCGATATATCCCGGGCGGGGTTAATTTTTATACCGTATTTTTACCTGGGCGATATCTTGTAAGGTGCTTCAGAATGTTGTATCATGTAGCCTCGTGTTTATCAGCTAGGGGATTTTTTCCCCAAGATATTGGTTTACCTATTATTTGGTAAAATGTATATTCAATCGGGAGGAAATGACTAAACATTTTTTTTCTACGTGTTTGGAAGACTCCGGCAGGAGATAGGTCATGAAAAATCTGTTTCTAGCTCGTGTACGAAGAAGCCTGTACGAGAGTTTTTGAGTAGTCAGCAAATTGCGACATACTCTGGTAACCATTCAGTTTATTACTATAAAGAGGTCTTCCTTATATAACACGACGTAATACACAATTCAGTAGAAACATATCGCTAACGTTCTCTCCCAAAAGGAATTGTCCACGGCCAGTGACCGAATGATTCAGGGTCCCATTCATCATTCAGGATAACTATTTTCTAGTTCATTTCCGAGCAGAGGCTTCCCGTTTTTTGCTCGTTCATTCACACTATATCTATCAAGGAATCGGATAAGAGATTTTTTTGTAGGTTTCTGGTAGAGCGCGTTCGAGTTTTGTCACTATTTCAGTACTCAGATAAGCGAAATCACATTTAGTGAATTAAAACATTTTTTTCTTGACAATCCTGCTTATTCTCATACTGATCAGTCGGATGTCAGTAAGAAAATATCAAGAAGTATCTTTAATACATTTTTCTTTTTGGATTCCGTAGTCAAAACAGAACCGGAAGTTTCTTCATGTCAAGATCCGTCTCAAGTCAAGATCGGTTTAACGGTTTTTGAGTTATTGCTGAAAAACTGCCTTCTTTAACGAAAAGGCCGTAAGTTTCTTTTTTTTTTTTTACGTCCCGAAGTATAAGGAAAAGTGTGTGAAATTTCATTTCTGTTTTACATTTCATCTTT
This sequence comes from Epinotia bilunana, assembly GCA_947049275.1. NCBI lineage: Eukaryota > Metazoa > Arthropoda > Insecta > Lepidoptera > Tortricidae > Epinotia > Epinotia bilunana. Next base: position 7,858,243 of record OX346253.1, read on the forward strand.
TAATATAACGTTTCGACTAAGACATGTCACTTCAAGTAGCGTAATAATCAGTGATCGGAATTAGGTGAGCCAAAATACCTATTCTTTGCAAGAGGACATAATATGAAGTGGTTGCAACAGGGTTGCAGGGGGAAATTTTTTTTTCCTTGAATACTAGGTATTCAATATTTTTCCGGATACTAGTTGTGATGTTCAACATACATGTTTTACTTACAGAACGGGTTGTTTAATGTTAATCTAAAAGTGATAACTATTTCACAATTTTTCCTTCCTTCCTTATAACACCTTAAGGGTAAAAAGGGCTAGACCTTTTTACTACAAAGTAACATAAAACATCCCATACTGTAAGTAAAACATGTATGTTTACTATTACGACCAGTACCCGGTATTCAAGAAAAAGTGTATTTTTCTACCCGGTTGCAACCACTCTATATTATGTCCTCTTGCGAAGAACAGGTATTTTGGCTCACCTAATTCCGATCACTGGTAATAATACTCGTACATTTTAAATTTTCCACGTTTTCTTTTTTGTAACGCCTCATTGTACGTTGATGAGCGTAATTTATATAGAAAAAACTTGAAGTTGATACTTCTGTAAGGGATGTTGTAATGACGTGTGTGTGTGTGACACCTAAAAAGTAACGTGATGCTTATTTGACGGGACTAAAATAGTAGTAGGTAGCAGGAATGTTGCAGACATTCGCATCCGCGCCCGCAACCGCGGAAGTTCCACAAAAATGACAATATCAGCATCCGCATCTGCATCCGCAAAAATCGATGCGGAGTTTTTACGGATGCGATGTAGTGCAATTCAGGACAAGAAAGATACATTCGTATATCTTTTGATTCGTTCCCTACGAGTCTCAACGTGTTTGATGATTTTAGTGATATCTTAATCTTTCTTTATTTACGTTTTTATCTTCCTTTATTTACGTTTCTATCTTTGTTTATTTACGTTTTTAATGTTTCACCATAAAATCCGCATCCGCATCCGCAGCCACATCCGTGGTTGTCAAAAAAGTCGCATCCCTGGTAGGTAGTATAATTGGTGTGGTCCCGTAGATTACCGTATCTTAATTTAAGCATAAAGCAGAGGTAACTAATTGCCTTTAAGATTATGTTACAATCATACGTACCATTTTATGTCAGCAATTAAGTAATGTGGCCCCGTAAAAATGGCTATAAAGTTTATGCTCTTCCTTAATGCCTTGAACCACACCTCAATCATCTAGTTTATTTGGATTATTTACTAATAAACATGATATACATTTTGGGAATTGGAACCATAGTTACTAAGAATTGTGTTGTACATATTTGTAAATGTAAAGCATTAAAATTTAATACGGCATGAAATTCTAATGCTTCTGTGCGTATTAGTAATAAAATAACAATAAAGTTGAAACAGTTAATTCAATCCGACTCCAGGAATACCTCTGCCAAGATTAACTTCAAATTCATATTATTGCCACGGCCAGAAAAAAAAACAACATGTTTTTTAATAAGAAGCAAATACTTTAGTTGCCAACAGTAAAAATAAAATAATCTGACATTACCAATAAAGTGACCCTTCCTACAGAGCTGATGGATTCCTGGGGTAAGAGCAAATATTATTACATGAGCGTGAATATTTGTTTTAGTCTTGGATGATTTCTTTATGTATTTTAAGTATTTATATCTATTAAATATATTGTAGTGTCCATAACACAAACCTTATTGAACCAACTAGCTCTACAGTTGGATTTGTGTAAGATTGTCCTCTAATATTTATCGCACGAGCAAACGAAGGGAGCGAACTTCTATGCTTCAGCTTGGGCCGAAAATCGTTTATCCGGTGTCCGGTGTCCCGCTGTCCGGAACCTCTACAGGGTCGCGTTTCTCAACTGATTCTCGAGAAATTTTGTGAGCAGGTACAATTTTTTTTTTTAGTCTACCCTCTTTTACGAAATAAAGTAAAGAAAGACAGGCCCGCGAGTTCTAGAGCTTACACAGAGCCACTAGTTATCATTATTTATAGCGTTTGTTCACTCAAATTCTTGACATTAGGCGTAGATATACTCGTCGATCAAACTCGACTCAAACCAATCTTTCCCTTCAAACGTGTTTTCACATCGTACAAACAAACCGTGAAAAGATAAGGACGAAATTCAGTTTCGTTCCTTTTTATCGCCACCAGGGAACGCGCGCTCTACTGTCACAAACTCACCGAGCTTAGGTTGATTAGGCAAGTATGTCTCCAACAATGCTGCTTTTAGCTGCTAAAATTAACATCACTTTTTTCACAGCAATTCTCTTTTCACAGCAATATTCGCCGTTAGCCGTTCAGCTTAAAATATTTTAGTCAGCAAAATTTGTACCTACCTAAGTAACGAGGCGTTTTCATCTGAGATTAGGGCCTATGCGGAGCAGCAAAGGCTGATTATGTTAACTGCATACAGTTACATGAGTTACATGTTACATAATAAATTAGCATACGGGCTTTATGAAGCCCGTATGCTAATTTATTATGTTGTTACTCACCAGCGTCAGTGACCTCGTTCACACTTCACGGGTGTCCTGTTTTCTCAAGTAGGCTTTTTCTTTATATTACGTTCTGGAAATTATATTTAGAATTGAATACGTGACTGGAAACTCAAAACTTCTTCTGTTTAGGCTTTCAACGCTTGAATGGTTACTTTGAACATCTACGGCGTAGTAGGGTAACTTGTGATGTATCTAATATTGTCTTGGGTTTTGGTGTTCCCTGCCCGAGCCTGCTTTTCACGATTCCGTGCTTCCACAATGGATTGACAGCTTCAAACTTCTAACTTTAAGCACGTGTGACATTGTCAGATCATTTTGTAAGGGGAAAGTGTTAAATAATACGATTCAAATGGAATAACACGCACCTACATTACGTAATAAAATACATTCCGGCGTTTTGGGAACTACGAGTATACAAAGCTTGTTGTCAAAAGGGTATATATACCAAGAAGAATATATTGTGTTCGCTTATACCTACGACATGTTCAATCCCTACAATATTCAACCACCCTACAGTCTGTTCAAAATAGTTTGGTGCGGGTGGCAGCTGCTAAAATCTCAGACTAGAGAGGTAGAAATATCGAAACTAGAGTCGATGAAAGTACTAATTTCAAATATCGATCGTATATAACAATGAATGTCATCACATCATTAATCCGACTATTAGGCTAAGCTAGTAGAGATACTTGTTTTGTGCACGGAATAAAGAATCCATTGGAAGTGGTGAGTGGGCGTTCCCGTGTCGCCGAACATGAGCAATAATAAGCATACTTCTTGCACAGATTATTGTCAGTCACCTAGCGACCGCACGCAGCGTATGAAATGAGTGAATATTTGTTTATTTTAGGAAAATGCCGTATTGCGTTATTGAAAGCTGCTCCAATAATAGCACATACAAAACTTGTCTCATGAAGGTATTTCTTATCATCGTTAAGTAATATTTTAGAATACATATAAAAAAATATTTATTTTTCAATTTCTTAGACACAATTTGCGCCTGTAGGCAAGGAAATACCAATTCTATTGCTCTAACAATAAAGTTCATAATCCTATGTATTATTTCGCTACTCAGATCGTGAATGCGCAGCAAATTTCCCGAAGGTTCGCTACTCAAATGCTGTGACTAAGGTCGATACTTGTTATCGATAAACCAAAATGAAAAAGATTATATTTTTATGAGTAATATGCAGAGCCCGGAATTCTTGTAGCACTTTTGAGGGGAACACACAAAAATTCCGAAGATTCATTTGTCCGAATGCTTTCCGAAATATCAAAATTCCGAACGCCATTTACAGCTTAACGAAAACTTGGACGCAGATTATTAAATAAAATACATAAATTAGGTTAGGTTAGATTATATCCTGAATGATCAAAAAAAAATCAGCGGAACATGGTTTTCGGAATTATGAAATTCGGAACAAAAAAATATGCTTTCGGTCAAATGACTCTTCGGAGTTATGTAGTGTACCCACTTTTCAGCTGTCATAGGGACTTCTCGTTTATCGACTTCCGTTTATACATATGTATTAATGTATAATCGGAATTATTGTAGTGTTATAAATATGAATTAAAATAATAATATTTTACTGTTTATTGCTTATTCCTTTTAATGCTTTTTAATTTTTATAATTTATGGATTGCTTACCTATGCCTTTAAATCAGGACAAATACCATTCTTCTTATTTATAAGAAATAATAAAATATTATTATTATAATTTATATTTATAATTTCCTAAAGTTGGTATCCAAAGGTTATCTCGAAGAGATCGCTCATTCGCGATAAGACTGCGTGTTGTTACGTCTACTCGTAATCATATTTTACATATTGTATTCTGTATTTATTGATATACATAATGTATAATCGGAAGTCCCTATGACAGCTCAAAAGAATTCCGGGCTCTGGCAACATGTATCTGAATATTGTGTCATACACAATAAAATAACTATTATATTCTTATAGTTTTCCTAAAGACACAAATACTAAGGAAAAATGCATTGATGCCACGGGGAGGAAGGATTGGTATACGCAACGATTCAACACCATTTGTTCGAAAAAAATTGATACAACTCATATTTGAGTTTCGCAAAAGGAAATCGCTTCATTCATGAAGATTCAATTCCCACGCAGAGTATTGTATGTAGCGTAATTACGAACAATTAATTCAATTCGCAATACGCACGGCGAACTACTGACATTTCGTTTCCTGTTATCCCGCACAACGAAGAAATTTGACGGTAATTTCTCACTAGACCGCACTCGCACAACGTCGGCAGTGTAGATCGCTGGTAAAATAATTCTATAATATAGTATTTGAGATGTGCTTGTATTAAATTAAACAGATTATATTCTTTGTTTATTAGAAATCTGTGTTTAATTGCTACTAAATTTATAACAAAAGTAATTTAGTATGAATGTTACCTACTGCTTATTATGTAATAAACAAGATTTTATTAGAAACAATTTGTAAATAAGTCAGCTTAATATTTACCGTATGAATATCATAAAAATATCGATAGTCAAACTCAACGTACCATATACACATCCCTATTCCGTTACAGCCAAATAGTCGTATCATCATACACATTTTGCAGTACATGCGACTTTTCGGTTTCGAGCGGTCGCATCTTATGGATGGAAGGATGTTTTGAAAACACCGCCATCTTGCGTCGAGTAGCCGAACGACCACGCCTCTTGCAAGTCTTGCAACGCATATGGTAACGGACGTAAGAAATATTTACTTGACACTCTAAATGAGACCGTAAATAGTACTAGTTAAAGTAGATTTTGCATATAAAATTAGCTACCGTTAATAACATATTGGCACAGCACGTTTTAACAAATCAAAAGCGTATTGCAATTGTGTGTTCGTGTATTATTGAAGTGTGGTTGTGTGCGTGCGGCGACAGTGGTTCTCTATGAAAATCGGTTGAATGCCACTTCCAATGGATTCTTTATTCCGTGGTTTTGTGGCAGCTGCGAAAATCTCAGACTAGAGAGGTGAAAATATCGAAACTTGAGTCGATGTAAGTACTAATTTAAAATATCGATCGTATATAACAATTAATGTCATCACATCATTAATCCGACTATTAGGCTAAGCTAGTAGATATACTTGTTTTGTGGTGAAAGTATCGAAGAAATATTTGCACAAGATTAAAAAACTAGTATATTTTACTTAGTATCTGTGAAGATGATGTACGTGATCCTATTTATAGTATTTTCTTCTATTATTAAGTGTATGTACAAATTTCAAACACAATCATTGTATTGTTCATGAATAAATGTTGAATTGAATTGAAAAAAAAAACTTATGAAGACCTGTTAAATCATGGTTCCCTTTCTTGTGGTGGCCTTTCTTACTTACGTACGAAAATGAAAAGAGATCGGATATATTGATGGTTATTCAATTTATTGGGGCCTTAGCCTTTTTCTGTAATTTGTGGGTAGATGCGAAATTCTCAGTACGAGTGCTAGTGCCTTGTACGCGATACGTTTTCTTTTTCCTCCTCCTAAAATTTCACTTATTCACATCAAAATGGTGTTTATTAGCTTAATAAATCAATCCAAAGCAACAAATTAGAAATCATCTTTTCGATTTACAGTCTCGATTTGTTTTATTTAGGCGGTTTCATTTATTTCCCTGTTCCACCGTGATACCGTTTTTACTAGTACGGGGAACAGAAGACGCTTACTCACTGTTTATTTGCTACCAGACATTTTGTACCTATTCTATAAGCAGCTACGAGTATGACCTATGTGAAGGCTAAATAAAGTTATTTTATTATTATTATTTTATTTTATATTCAGGTAAGGATATTCACATATTCATATTCATTTATCCAGTATTGGTTATACATTGTCAATATAGATAGCAGTAGAATGCCAATATGTAGGTACAGATAGTCATATTAAATCAAATCATACAAAAAAATCATAAAAATTCATATAAATTAATTTAGGTCAATAAAATTAACATTTACGATTAAAATACAAAAAATTATAATTAAAAAAATAAAAGATCGGCACTAATGGACACAACACACAATTATGCATATTAATGTTATTTTTTAACTTAATTCAGATAGCAATTCAGAAATGGAATAATAAAACGGATAAACGGAGTTTACAATAACGTTCATTAGGTACTTACCAATTAAGAAGTACCGATATAGTCAAGATCCACCATGTTCCATCACTAAACGAGTCTCTGATGTTTCGTTACATGCATATTACGTTTACTTTTGAATTGTATTAATTAATAATAAAAATCTGGTAAGTCAAATTTATATCGTATATAACATAATTCGTGTATAACATAGTTTTTTGTGTTCAAATATTTTACGGCAGTCATATTTAAGCTGCAAATGGAATATTTCTCTTCCATATATTTAGACAGCAGCAACCTTTTTTGAGTAAACGAAACGGTGTGCCAAGTGTCACCCGCACCAAGCTATTTTGAACAGACTGTAAGTTTGTATTTAGTTAATATAAAATCCGTTTAACTCGCTTTTTATCGAATTTGCATTTTTTTTATTTAGCACAGTACTACTACCCGGAATAAGCGGTTAGTCCCGGGCTGCCTTGGCAGGCAGACTAATTGTGGGACGTGAAAATTACATATTTTACATATTGTATTCTGTATTTATTGATATACATAATGTATAATCGGAAGTCCCTATGACAGCTCAAAAGAATTCCGGGCTCTGGCAACATGTATCTGAATATTGTGTCATACACAATAAAATAACTATTATATTCTTATAGTTTTCCTAAAGACACAAATACTAAGGAAAAATGCATTGATGCCACGGGGAGGAAGGATTGGTATACGCAACGATTCAACACCATTTGTTCGAAAAAAATTGATACAACTCATATTTGAGTTTCGCAAAAGGAAATCGCTTCATTCATGAAGATTCAATTCCCACGCAGAGTATTGTATGTAGCGTAATTACGAACAATTAATTCAATTCGCAATACGCACGGCGAACTACTGACATTTCGTTTCCTGTTATCCCGCACAACGAAGAAATTTGACGGTAATTTCTCACTAGACCGCACTCGCACAACGTCGGCAGTGTAGATCGCTGGTAAAATAATTCTATAATATAGTATTTGAGATGTGCTTGTATTAAATTAAACAGATTATATTCTTTGTTTATTAGAAATCTGTGTTTAATTGCTACTAAATTTATAACAAAAGTAATTTAGTATGAATGTTACCTACTGCTTATTATGTAATAAACAAGATTTTATTAGAAACAATTTGTAAATAAGTCAGCTTAATATTTACCGTATGAATATCATAAAAATATCGATAGTCAAACTCAACGTACCATATACACATCCCTATTCCGTTACAGCCAAATAGTCGTATCATCATACACATTTTGCAGTACATGCGACTTTTCGGTTTCGAGCGGTCGCATCTTATGGATGGAAGGATGTTTTGAAAACACCGCCATCTTGCGTCGAGTAGCCGAACGACCACGCCTCTTGCAAGTCTTGCAACGCATATGGTAACGGACGTAAGAAATATTTACTTGACACTCTAAATGAGACCGTAAATAGTACTAGTTAAAGTAGATTTTGCATATAAAATTAGCTACCGTTAATAACATATTGGCACAGCACGTTTTAACAAATCAAAAGCGTATTGCAATTGTGTGTTCGTGTATTATTGAAGTGTGGTTGTGTGCGTGCGGCGACAGTGGTTCTCTATGAAAATCGGTTGAATGCCACTTCCAATGGATTCTTTATTCCGTGGTTTTGTGGCAGCTGCGAAAATCTCAGACTAGAGAGGTGAAAATATCGAAACTTGAGTCGATGTAAGTACTAATTTAAAATATCGATCGTATATAACAATTAATGTCATCACATCATTAATCCGACTATTAGGCTAAGCTAGTAGATATACTTGTTTTGTGGTGAAAGTATCGAAGAAATATTTGCACAAGATTAAAAAACTAGTATATTTTACTTAGTATCTGTGAAGATGATGTACGTGATCCTATTTATAGTATTTTCTTCTATTATTAAGTGTATGTACAAATTTCAAACACAATCATTGTATTGTTCATGAATAAATGTTGAATTGAATTGAAAAAAAAAACTTATGAAGACCTGTTAAATCATGGTTCCCTTTCTTGTGGTGGCCTTTCTTACTTACGTACGAAAATGAAAAGAGATCGGATATATTGATGGTTATTCAATTTATTGGGGCCTTAGCCTTTTTCTGTAATTTGTGGGTAGATGCGAAATTCTCAGTACGAGTGCTAGTGCCTTGTACGCGATACGTTTTCTTTTTCCTCCTCCTAAAATTTCACTTATTCACATCAAAATGGTGTTTATTAGCTTAATAAATCAATCCAAAGCAACAAATTAGAAATCATCTTTTCGATTTACAGTCTCGATTTGTTTTATTTAGGCGGTTTCATTTATTTCCCTGTTCCACCGTGATACCGTTTTTACTAGTACGGGGAACAGAAGACGCTTACTCACTGTTTATTTGCTACCAGACATTTTGTACCTATTCTATAAGCAGCTACGAGTATGACCTATGTGAAGGCTAAATAAAGTTATTTTATTATTATTATTTTATTTTATATTCAGGTAAGGATATTCACATATTCATATTCATTTATCCAGTATTGGTTATACATTGTCAATATAGATAGCAGTAGAATGCCAATATGTAGGTACAGATAGTCATATTAAATCAAATCATACAAAAAAATCATAAAAATTCATATAAATTAATTTAGGTCAATAAAATTAACATTTACGATTAAAATACAAAAAATTATAATTAAAAAAATAAAAGATCGGCACTAATGGACACAACACACAATTATGCATATTAATGTTATTTTTTAACTTAATTCAGATAGCAATTCAGAAATGGAATAATAAAACGGATAAACGGAGTTTACAATAACGTTCATTAGGTACTTACCAATTAAGAAGTACCGATATAGTCAAGATCCACCATGTTCCATCACTAAACGAGTCTCTGATGTTTCGTTACATGCATATTACGTTTACTTTTGAATTGTATTAATTAATAATAAAAATCTGGTAAGTCAAATTTATATCGTATATAACATAATTCGTGTATAACATAGTTTTTTGTGTTCAAATATTTTACGGCAGTCATATTTAAGCTGCAAATGGAATATTTCTCTTCCATATATTTAGACAGCAGCAACCTTTTTTGAGTAAACGAAACGGTGTGCCAAGTGTCACCCGCACCAAGCTATTTTGAACAGACTGTAAGTTTGTATTTAGTTAATATAAAATCCGTTTAACTCGCTTTTTATCGAATTTGCATTTTTTTTATTTAGCACAGTACTACTACCCGGAATAAGCGGTTAGTCCCGGGCTGCCTTGGCAGGCAGACTAATTGTGGGACGTGAAAACGCGCCAGAACTTTGGCTAAACGCTCACTGGCCTTCTCGTTTGAATTACAATGCTTTATTTAGCTGAATGTGCTACAGTTTTTTAGACATCTTGAAATATTGAGTCTAATTCCGGATGTCTTTTTGCCTATTGAATCAACTCGTCTTGGTTCATGCGCTTCCGATTGTATGTATCTATAAAAATAAAATACATACATACATACACGCCTTTATCCCTAAAAGGGGTAGGCAGAGCACATGAAACTTGTGTCCAGTGCCACTGTTAGCATAAATGGGGGTATAAAAGATCGACAAAATGTGATATCGCAGTGATAGGTTGCTAGCCCATCGCCCACAACACACTTCAACCCTGTTCCCTTAGTCGACTCTTAAGACACCCACGGGAAGAAAGGGGGTGGTGCTATTCTAACCCGACACCACAAGGGTAAAAAAAAAATTTTTCTCAGAAAAGTCAATAAGTCGATCCAAGATCGGGAAATGGTAGCTTACTTGTAACTTTCCTCGTTATTGCATTCTATCTAAAAGTTTTATAGTTAAAACATTTTAAAAATATATTACTATAACAAAATTAATTGTTGATTGTGTTGCATGCTATTCGCCAACTTCATTATTCAGTTCTGTTGCATTTAGGCACTGGTCCCACCGTCGGCTAGTAAGCTAGAAAAGTTGGGCGAGTAACGGTTCATTGCGTGCTGACTAGGTACAGTGTGATCAATCGACCTTTACAGATCCGCAATGTAATGCTACTCGCCCAACTTTTCTATCTTACTAGCCGGCGGTGGGACCAGTGCCTAAGGTAAGGAGGTCATCTTTCGTAAACAGTGCTTTATCCTTATTGATCCGTGTATTCGCCGTTGATTATGATTTACTTGTTTCATTTTCCTGATAAACGGCCGTGGGATTACTCGTTTAATTTAGGTCCGGTAATTTTGGCGGATAATTAAGTTAAAGGGAAAGTATTCGTATTCATTATGGTGGCGTGCGAGCATATACATCTTTTCACGCCTTTCATTAGGAAAAGTAAGCTTTGCTTCACGACGAGAGCGATCCAAACGCAACTTTTCTGTTCAAGCTACTTTTTTAATTTATTCATTGGCATGTAGCATTTACGCAATAATCGTTTGTTATTTCATCGTTATCGATTAAAAACGAACATAATTATTTCAAGTTTTTACTTTAACGTTATATGAAAATTTATGATTTTTTTCGTAATACATAAAAATTTGTGAAAAAAATACGAAAATTTGTTAAAGTAATTAAACAGCATCTTTTTCAAACTTCTTCATAGTCGGTGTGAAAAATAGTATGTGTCACTCGGTAGCAATATTATTTTCGTCTCGGGCGTTACCACTTGTATCCCTCAGCATGCTCAGGATCCTACGTTGGAATCCCTCGCTACCCTCAGGATTCTATTGTAGGATCTCTCGCTGCCTTCAGGATTCAATACACTGCTCTCGCCGTAAATATACTATTTTGCTCCCTTGTGACACAAAACTATTGTCAAAGCCACGGGCTGAGTAATAAGGTGACCTTCTGTCACCTTCTGTCTCCCCAATTACAGACATAGATATACCTCATGTCATTGTACATTTAAAGTTTCGTTACAATCCGACACGTAGTTTCAAAATGAGAGCGTAACTACGTTTGTATGGAGAATTGAGCTTACTGCGGACTCTTAAATAAAGTTGTTTTGCATGTTGCACTTTCCTCGCTACAGTGAGGTGAAAAGTTTCGTGTTACACACGGGTGCAAATGTATTTTACTTTTTGTGTGTTAAAACACTCGCTACGCTCAGGATTCTATTCTATTTTCAACTATAGAATCCTTTCGCTTGCTCGTGTCTCAATTCCGCACTCGCGGGTAAAATACAACTTTGCACCCTTGTATAACAAATAACTATCGTGTGAGTATATCGAACTTCTGTCGCCATCGTTAGAAAGACTGTCGCCGAGACTAATTGTCATCGTGACACGGGTTCGTTGGAGTGACAAGATAATATCACCTAACCCCACCACACCCGAAAACATGGCGTTTGAGAACCGTCCAGATTTTATACGGGGTTATTTATGTTTGTTTCGCAGCGTAGATATTCGTCTTTTGTCGTAGTGACATCACAATAGGAGGTATGTCAATATATTCTGTAGGTTCATTTTATGATACAGGGTGTTCGGAATGACGATGTAGGAACTTAAGGAGGTTATTGACTGGAATATTAGGAAGAGTTTGAATCGACATGTCATAGTCCAATCTGTGATAGTTTTTTTTTTAAATTACAGATTTTCGTTTTTTTTGTACCAAAAACTGTATGAAAAATTAAATTTAAAACTATGTATGAAATAAATCAATATAATTTATGTTTAATTATCATCGCAATTGATTAACCATTAAATAAACAATCCTCAACTCAGTTGATACACAAGGTTTTTAAATCGTTTTCGTAGGTCACCATGAGTGATTTCAAAATGTTGAAAAATAACTATCACAGATTAGACTACGACATGTAAGGTTCAAACTCTTCCTAATAGTCCAGTCTTTCACCGACCTTAACTTTCTACATCTATCCTATTCCGAACACCCTGTATATTGCTAAAAGAGTTTTAGAAACCTGATGAGAAATCCCGAGATTACCCCTACATATAAACTTACAAAGCTACAGACTCAAACGCTACAAACTGTACCTCTTCATAATTAGTGCAGATATAGATAACTAGACATTTTAACGAACAAATTCGTCTACCTTTTTTCGGTTAGCGAGGATATCAAAGTATAGTAAGAAATAAATGAAGATAAGTTAAATCATAAACCTATTGTGTATAATAGCGCTGACGGTAAAAAGTTTATACGATTTTGAAATAGGGCCGGTCGTTAATGCGGACTGCACTCGCAAAATGGAGGCAGTTGTCGGTGTCGGGCAGAGCTTAAGGGTTTTATGCTTTGAAACCGCTTGAACTAGGAAATAAAAAGGAAGTAATTTCGGGGATACAAAAACATTTTTTTGTTGCTCAGGAGCCAAAACAACTGTATAATTTTCTATGAACATCCAAAATGGGGTATTCATTTTACTCTTTTACATTAGGTAACTCAAACAATATGAATTTTAAATAACGATATTTTGCCTCATCCAAAATCTCATGGCAACAAACACGTATGATATAATCATACATTTAGATATCAATCGACATTCGACCAAAAAAGCCATCCCCGAAGAGTGTTACATCTCGTTTTCTCGATAGTGGAAGAGATAAACGTATTTTTTACACGAGAGCGTGGCCGTGGCATCCCCTTAAGTATAACGTGTGCTATAACGACGGACCTAATGGGACGAAGTTCAACGAAACGTGGAGAAAACGTAAAAACATACATTAAACTTATGGAAGCCATCTGCCGCGTTCAGACCCCGTATCATGGTCGGCCTTATCACGCGATAAGTGACAAGATAGAGCGTTCGTCTTGTTCTATTGAAAGGTGTCAGCCAGTGTCGGACGCTCTAAGATCTTGTAAGGCCGTCCATGTTGCGGGGTCTGGTGTATCTAAGGTAGCATTTGTGATGGTTGTCGCTTAGGGCGAGCCACACATATCCTTCCGCCTGAAGGGCGTAGTGAAGGTTTCCAGGCTAACTCAGGGGTAGAAGGGATGTCCACTAGGGTAAATAGAAAACACTGATGGACTCGGTAACAAATATGGGTCTTTTATGCCCTTTATTGGAATAAACTCTTAACTTAAGTAATGGCTGGATAGGTGCCTCATGCACCAGCAAGATACGGGTCCCGTAGGACGTTTCGGGATCGCGGCCGCAGATCACTCGGTAAGGATGCTACGGTGGAGTCTCAGCCGCACGCACTCGGTATGCCCAGGCCGCGCCTGCTGAACTCTCTAATCTAATCCCTGATGGGTACGCTCTCGGCAAGCCTAGGCCGCGCCCTTCAGGTATTTCCCGGTGGAGACTCAGCCGCACGTACTCGGTACGCCCAGGCCGCGCCTGCTGAGCTCCCTAATCTAATCCTGGCAGGCACGCACTCGGTAAGCCCAGGCCGCGCCTGCTGAGAACTCCCTACCTAAATACCTAGGCACGCACTCGGTAAGCCCAGGCCGCGCTCTAGGTGCAGTCGACCCCTGCGACCGTCTCGGGACAATGGCAAAGACCGACTGACCGCGTCTTTTTTTTGCGCGCGCTCCCTTTTATGTGGTCGACCGGCGCCGGTGTGTGCGTGTGACGCGATGCGGCCGGCTCCATGTGTTCGTGTAGCGCGTGGTAGCCGGACCGTGCCTTGACGCGCTGCGGTCGGCCCCGGTGTATGCAGGTGGCGGTGTAGCCGGACGGCGTCTTGGTGCAGGCGTGCGTCATGCGTTGCGAGGTTGAACCGTCGCACATTTATGAACAAGCAGGAAGGTTTGGCACTCGTGTCAAGTTGTCCAAATGCAAACCAGTGGTGTTACTTAAGGCTGTTTATGTACTATATGAGCGATATGTGTCTCTTATTAGAATTATCGCTTTTGAATACAAAATATTATTGAACGAGCAAGCTAACCGAACGAAGTTCTCCGTCTCAGCTTTGGCCAAAATTCTTTCGTATGTCCAGGTAGTCGGATGTCCGGCTGTCCGGCTGTTCACCTCTATAGATCGTTTTTTTAACCCCCGACGCAAAGAGAGGGGGTGTTATAAGATTAACGTATCTGTGTATCTGTCTGTGGTATCGTAGCTTCCAAACGGATGGAACGATTTTAATGCGGTTTTTTTATTCGAAAGCTGATGTGATCTCAAACCATGTTTCATGAAAATCTGTTCACCCGTTTTTGCGATATTGTACTTTGAAATGAAAATGTCGGGGGTTTTTCAACTTTTCTAATTCCACTAGTGTTTTTATATGCGTAAGACACTTAAAGCGACAAGTATAAACCACGTTTCACTGAGCTTCTTCTTCATCTTCAGACCTTGAAACCTTAATAATGGTCGAATTTCCTCCTCCAACCTACAAAAACAATACAAAACCTGTGAAATGAGCTCCCTGCCAATGTTTGCCTCAAGAAAGGAATGTACAGTTTAGTACGCAAGCGAGTCTCCTGGAGTGGCAGGCATCCAAAGGCTACGGTAATCTCTACGGTCACCAGACCCCCTAGCACACTAAGTTTTATGTCGGACATAAAGCATTTGTCCCTCTCGCACTCGGATATTTGCTAGAAAGGGACGAATGCTTTATGTCCGACATAAAACTTAGTGTGCTAGGGGGTCAGGTGAGCTGTAAACTGGTTTGTGACCGACGTGGTATTAGAAATACTTATAGATATATACAGAACCGATGTCATTTGTTAGTAATGTTACAACACTGTTATACACAACGCGCTGTTTGATCGGAATTCGAATAAATGTGCTATAGCAACACCTGCAAAACACGTTGTTTATTCTTACATGGCTGAATAAAGAAAGCCTTTTTCATATAAATATAAACCGCCAAAGGCCACCGCCACCCCATTCACAGTTAAAGCTTAACGGCCGTATTCATAAACGTACTACAAGACTGTTTTAACTAAAATGGCGTTAAAATTCGTTTGACCTTATCTGTCACTTTGACATTTGTTTCGTAAGAAAGGGACAGAGCACATTTTATTTAGCAGAGGCATTTTAAGTTTTATGAATAAGGGGGTTAAAGAACAAGTTCGCTTTTTGGTTGGATTTTTGAAATGTGTAAACGAAAAGCGTTGCTGTAATTATTCACTTGAATATGAGTGACTGTGTTGATTACGAGCGTGTGTTATTTGCACCGTGTAGGTATACTATACGTATACTAACGTAGTAATATATATACGCCTTTATTATAGTACTAGCTCCGTTCGCGTATGATAAAAAACGTCCTGAAGGTCCATGCCTACATAGGTGAAACATTCAATTCTCTTTTTAGGGTTCCGTAGTCAACAAGGAACCCTTATAGTTTCGCCATGTCCGTCTGTCCGTCTTCGGCTTAGCTCAGTAACCCTTACCACTAGAAAACTGTAATTCGGCATGGGAATATAAATATAAAATGTTGAAAAATAATAATTGTGAGGGTATTTCCCCTACACTTAAAGTGGCGATGTAACTTTTTTTCGACAAATCCATAGTTTAGTTTATCATTGGATAGCTAATTCAAAAATATTATGGGTTTCACAGGTTATAGAACCATTTTTCAACTCAGTGATCCGTTTGCGAGATATTGGGCTTTAAAGTACAAATTTTTATTCGAGTCAAGTGTCCCCTCTCTCTGGTTAAATGGCTACTACGGGAATGTGAAAAAAATCGTGGTTAGTACATATAATGAATTTAAAAGAAAAACTACTTACCGAGGAATAGTCGACCAAGTTAAAATGTACTTAGAAAGGCCAACTTTCGTACAAATTCGGCCAATGCAATCGCATCATTTAGTTGGCGCACGCGAAATGTAACAAAGACAGACAGTCAACTACGGAGCCCTACACTGCGCGTGGCCCGAGACGCACTTTGCCGGTTTTTACTTTTCCCCTTTTGAATATTATTATTTTTTGCTCAGGTTTACGTAGGTAGATTCTATTTGAATTCAACCAAGTAAATTCATGCAAATATTATTAAAGGTTTCTTAGAATTTTGCCTTAGAGAATTGTACCTATAAAACACTATTTACTTACTAGGTTGTGCTTCACCGAATCTCAACTCTTTTGTGATCGAGATTTTTCACAAAGAGATTACCTGTTGATAAAATAGTTCTTTGAAGTTTTACCTTGTTAGTAGAAAAGTAACCGCAAAAGAAAAGATTTGGCATTATTCTTTATAAGGTTTTTTATTTTTACAATCTTTTATTTTTATATCAATTGTATAATTGCTGGGAGTCGATGCGACATCGTTAGTAGAAGTTGGGGGTTCAATCAATATTGTAACATGTTTTGTAACCTATGGACTCTGTCTGGAATAAATAATTTTCATTTCATTTCTTTTGTATAGTTGTTTATCCCTAAAATAAAAGAAATAAATCAATAAAATACAACTGACGCTTATAAACGTACGAAAGTAACTACCTACCGTATTTGTTATCTTTGAAAATACATATTAGTAAGTGTATATTTTTAGGAAGGGGTCTAGTGAATTAAGTCCCTCATTTAATAACGTTATATCAACCGCAGGCCAAGCGTTCCGTACTATACCGTAGAACATTTTAAGTTTGTAGGTAGGTATTATAGAAATAGTCGTTATCTATCAATATCGAGATAAAAATCCCTCTTTTTAAACCAATTTGACAAAGAGACTTTGAGCCTTCTATCTTTCTTCGGCAATATTGGTATAGACAACGTTGTCTTATAAGACGATGTTTTGATTCACTGTATCGTATCAGTACCTCTTTTCTCATTATCGACCGGCAGGGCTGAGTTTTACGACGCTATATATAATGTAGATTTGACGAAGAATCCACGGCATTAGCCAATGTTAAAAAGTATTGCAGGACATAGGTCAGCGTGGTCGTTCCCGGTGACAGCTGACAGCTGATTGGGGCAAGCGCACGTCACGAGTACAGATATATATATACTTAATGGAAAATAACATGTTATGAGTTATGAATGGGCTACGTCGGGCTGGTAGTACAGTGCAATTTCTATGTATACCTACTTTTGTCATAGCTCATCGCCAACAAACTGCTCCGCAGTTTGGCGAAATGATGTATTTACGGTACACATATTTTATATTTTCATGTTAAAAAAAAAATTAAAAAAATTACCCAATAGCAAAATGTACCAGCCTTTATATCATCCTCCTAGCTATATTCCTAGTTGTGCTCTAATAGAGCCAGAGGTCCGCTTTGACATCTAATCCCAAGATTTGGCATAGGCACTAGTTTACTAGTGAAAACTAGACCTTACTGGGATTAGTCCGGTTTCTTTACGATGTTTTCCTTTACCGAAAAGCATGTGGCAGCCATTATATAATGTACCAAAATTAGCCCAACATAACACTTACAATCTATTTGAAGATTATCAGTTACTTACGGCTTTTGTAAAGATTAGAAACATGACTGGGTATCAATTAGCTGTGGCGACGTAGCAATAAGTTTCTGTCAAAAATTTCATTGGGTATCAATTAGCTGTGGCGACGTAGCAATAAGTTTCTGTCAAAAATTTCATTTTAGGTACAAGCTTTTATTGCCGACTGTACTTTTCAGTATACCGTCATCAACTACTCATTGAGACGATTCTAACGAGCCCAAACTCGATAGGGTTATGTGATTTTATTACGGAGTTCCTATGGCCACCTTCCAGCTCCATCATCAGATCAGCCATCCACGTCATCATAAAATTGCATTGTCACGCGATTTGCATATTCGTGCAAAATTTAAACTCAATCAGAAACCGGGAAGTGGATAAAATTTAACTTGCAAGATTTGATTACAGACAGTCAGACAACGGGACAGGTGAAAAGAGAAAAAGTTATTTGCACAGTAACGTAAGTATCGTCTATAGACATTCATAATAATAGCCATATCAACTAATCGGCAATAGTTGCTAACATCACGCGCAAAGGAAGTTTTGTGTGTTTATTCCATAATTAACATATTTTTCAAGTATTCAACTTATTTCGTCACGTTTCACTCATTAATGTATTTTTCTGCATCAGCGTCGCCATTACCGTATTCAAAAAGTTTCCAAGTTGAATAGGAATTAATATTGATTCATAACGAAAAGAAACTCCTTAAAAGTTAATTAAAAAGTTTGACATTCAGGACCCATTCCCGAGTTTGGAAGAAGCTAAACAAATGCTTCTACTTATCTTCAATTAGCTTTCAAGAACAGATTGCTTTCCAACTTTGGAAGTGTAAGCGGGTTCGCTGGTATACGATTTCAATCGCATAATAAAAAAAAAATACTATTTACATTCCATGGTATTTGTTATTTTATGGCATGATAACGTTATTAAGGGCAGGTAACGTTATTTTTATTATTATTGTGTGTTATTGTGAGCCTTTATATGCCGTTTCGACCAGCAGCTGATCTATTGTGGCAGCCCTTTGTTTATATTTCACCGTTAAGACCCGTTGCCTCCAGGAAGTTTCAGATTCTTTGGGCGGTGATATGTTGTACCTCTTCTGGGTGCACTATGTGCCGCCCTAGGTAGATGCTTCTAAGCAGGTAACGTTAAAATCAGCTTTATTAATAAGAAGCCCAAAATACGTATGATATTTATTTGGTATAAATTGCTTAACAATTTGTTTTTCGGCGAAACAGAAACCTAAAAAAGAGATAACCTCAACTGATCTGTAAGAATTCATATGAACGTTGAACCATGAAATACTTTCTCAATTTCTCATGTAAATATATTTCGCTTAGCCGAAAACGTTAACATATTAACTGAACCGGAACACCCCGTAATAACGCAACTGGGATGGATGGAATTGATGCTTTAAGTTTGTTACGACTTGAGCGGGTTATAATTTAATCACACCTTGCTTCAGCGTGTTGACGACGCGTGTGTGAAATCGGCTTTACATTTACAATTTGATATTTTCCTTAGTGAGTCGTTTTGAAATTTTGATCGTATTGCGTAGATGTTAAAGTATCTTTAGCAATTATAGCTATTTATATTATTAATATATACGTCCGCTTTCAGGCGAATCCACATAGGTATTAAAGTAATATCAAGCATTTGTAATCAACGCAATATTCTAAATTCATGATGTAATTGGGTAGTATCATGTCTGAATTATATGTGTGTGCGTACCCGAGAACATACGTTTAAGACACTGCTTAATCTATACAGGGTGTGGCCTGGAATAGGAGCAAAAAATGAAACGGTAGACTATTGAGCTTGTGAGCAATAATTTCCAGGTGGTTTTAATAAAATAAAAAAAATGCTTTTTTATCCTTTTTTTTTCTTTAAAGTAAGTTCACGTGTATTTTTACTCTTCCGGCGAGACACAAGTAGTATTTTCTATTTAAAAAACACTAAAAAAAGAACAAAAAATAATAATTCAAAAATCACAAAAATATCTATTAAAAACCAAAATGCAAAAACTATTATGACTGATTACATGATGTTACCTCAAAATCTGCATTGACTGCTGTGCTATGATCTCGTGGTGCCAAGATACATTACTTGAAGGTCATAACTTTAGATCAACATTACTACGAATTAAAAAAAAGGGCCAAGTGCATGTCGGACCACGGACAACGAAGGGTTCCGTGCCTATTAAAAGGGTCGTATCTATACTGAAATCTTATGGCACTCACGTCCTTTTCTTTAAGGAAGGCTGTTTTTTAGAAATATCTCGAAAACCTTTAAACCGATCTTGTTCAAAACAATTTTTGCTGAAAGAATTTAATAAGTCCTGTCGATTATTTTTTTCATATTTTTAAAATACACGGTTCAAAAATTAGAGTTCACAATTTTAGTGACTTTCTCTTCTTCTTCTTCGACTCTATTCACTTAATCAAAAAAAATGCTGAGAAACCTAATATTTATTCTGAAAGGACTGTCGATTGATGAGCCACACGTGGGCTTGTAATGAAAATGATTTTTTTTTTGACTTTCAGTTTTATGTATGGAGTGCACCCCTAAAATTTTTTTTTTGTAAGTTAATTACAAAACTGTAACGGCTAACAAAATACACCTATCCCCAAAATTTTATTCAAATACACCTTATAGTTTGCGAGTAAAATGCCTGTGACATACGGACGGACAGACAGACAGACAGGACGAATCCATAAGGGTTCCGTTTTTTGCCTTGGCTACGGAACCCTAAAAATGGAAACAAGGGGTTACTACAGATGCCCAGTAGCGTCCTTTTAAATATTTGTCCCTGTTACAGGTTCCATCCTGTATATATAAACGTAAAAGTCCTGACTGACTGAGTTAAATCAACGCCCAGCCCACAAACCGTTGAACCTAGAAAGCTCTTTTGTCACAATAGGTAGTTTATATAACGTTAGTACCCACTAAGAAGGAATGTTTAAAAATTCTAAATGGGGTAAAAAGGGGTTTGAATGTTTGTATGGGGATGGAGTAAAATTTTAAGTGAGAGACTTGAAACTTTGTGTACGGACTCCTTATTACAATACTAGAAAATTATTTAAGGGTTTTGGAAAAACCCACCCCCTAAGCGGGTTAAATAGGGGTGCAAAGTTTGTATGAACCGATTTAGATGATGTTGGTATATGTAGAGATAGTTTGAGTCTCGGGGTAGGACATAGGATAGTGTTTATCCCGGAAATCATCCCCAAACAGGCTGAAATGGGGGGAGAAAGTTTGTATGGAGCTACTATAAGCGAGATTCACGTGGACGGAGTCGCGGGCAGAAGTTAGTTATATATTTAGGTATCGCGCTGCAAGCTAAGAACCTTTTTAAGTTACTGTCTAAAACATTATCCCAAAGCGTGCCAAAAGAGTGAAGGAGTTATTTTCGGAAATTAATTTAAGCTGCCCGAAACTGTTCATTTGAATAATTCATTTCTTCGTCGTAGGAAACTTGGGGCGGGCATTTTAGAAACCTTCGGAATAGGGTCATTTTTTAATCATAAAGTATTGCCAAAGCAGACTGAACCATATATTATGCATGGACATGAACATGGGGCCACATAAGGTACGAGGGCACTGTGCACTGCTGCTGGGAATCGGGTTCGAAGGCTTACTCTATAATGTAGATGTAGTAGGCTCACCTTTATCCAGCATAGCTGATACCCTTTATGACCCATTTGTTACACGTGTTTTATTGTTTCGAGGTTAATTAATTAATTAAGTTGGTGATGTTTTATTAATAACCTTATTTGTTTGTGACTATTATAAATCTATTTTAGTTTTGTCCTTACCTGGCTGACATTTGTAATTGAGAGAAATGAACAAAACACATTTGAATTATAAGATATGTTTTTAGTTTCATGAGAGGATTTATTTTCAGAGCACCTTCACAGCTTTACATTTCAATTTTAGTTTCGTATTCATCCGGCTTTCACGTTAATAGTATTTTTCACAATCGTGTTATAATAGAGCTTTTTAGTTGAGTACCGTATTTAGGCCACGAAGCTTGCTGAGTGGCCTAAGTAAGGTACGATATTAAAAAGCTTGATTATGACACTATTGTTAACAATACTTTTTGTACGAGTTCATTAAAATTTATAATTTAAGTCATTAATAAGTTTCATTAAAACTTGTATTGTGCTACAAATACACGGACATTTATGTGGAGAGGTCTAGGGTTTGGAGGTGAGCGTGTAATGACGTACAAACGACAACACTGTTAACTGACCATCCCGTGTTTATATAGAACCTTATTACAATGCATTTAAGGTGCACCGATGGTCAGTTAGCTGTGTTGTCGATAGTACTTTGGATCTTCAAGCGGTTGTGGCCATGGCAGAATGAGGGTGTAAACATGAGAATATGTGACTTATTCAGTTATCGGAACTTATGTCAGCATGTGAATTTAATACTAATCACATTAATCAGAGAGTTTTTAAGGCTTGATTTTATTTTGACAGATTTTAGAAATCCTTCCTAGGATTCGGAACTTTATGTTTCAAAAAGACAGACAGGTAATTTTGTACTACAAGCGTATCTAAGACAACATTTAAAGATAATTGATTCTTAATTCATAGCTTCTATTTAAACATATATATTTTTATATTCATGGATTATTGTGAGTGCGTGCTCCAAATGTCAAAATAGTTGCAAATGTGCGCAGGTTCCCTAATGGTTTATTTATCTATTTCGCGTACTAGGCAATAAATAAGTAGATACAGAATATACATTACGAGGGAACAAAGTGATGTGTTTTAAAATATACTTCTGCATCTTGACTGAGATTTTTCTAAACAGAATAATTTCCAAGCAAATTTCAACTTTCAAATTTCAGAACCGTCTTTTGACAATTTAGTAAGTATCAATGTTTCTGTTTTGTTGTTAACGGATTTGGAATTCTAGGAATCATGCATACGTACGTGGTTTTTAGGATACCCAACAAAAAAGTGTATTTAAGATTATTTCATCGTTTTTAAACAACGTTTTACTATACATGCGCAAGCGCGTGCCATTTTATGCTTCATATAGCATTAAGATGAACTTTACTATGTGAAGTGAAAAACATTACTCATAGACACAACGTATCGTCTGGTACCTATAGTACCTACAAGTATTGTTTAGTTTGGGAATAAATGGATTTGTGTACGATTGTCCGCAAATATTAATTTATTATTTATTAATTTATTATTTATTAATTAAGAAAAGTGGTACTGAATCCTAGTCTGAACAATAATAAATGTTGACTGGTAAAATACCTGGCACTTAATATCGCTTACGCACGGATGTAAGGTTGATACAATTCCGGGCGCGCACGAGACGAAGGTATTTCACCCTTGATTGAACCCGGCGCGCGGAGGAATGCTGTGCGTTGATAACGCCACCCGGCTCAGGGCAAGTGAGAGGTGTCACATAAAGCTACAAAGCTTTTCCTCGTGCCAAATTTACATACACTTAGTAAATTATAGGGTATGTTGTGAAGTCTATTTGCATCTTATGAACTATGATCGCGTAATGTTACATATTTTTGTTATATCAGCACTTAACACTTTCACTACGAGCGTGGCGCGTAGTGATTCTTTGCATTGAATGTGTTAACTAATGATATTAAACAGTATACCCATACCCAAGGCATTATTTATCTCATACGATAATACTATCCATGGTTCCTAAGAAACTTTTATTTTTACCATAGTATCTGATTCATGGATTTAAGTAAAATTAAATATTAAAATATGATTGAACGAATATATGACACGAACAAAAGTTTGGCGTGAACTTAATGACCTTTTTAAATTTGACGACCTAGATAAGATAAGATTAGCAGTAGAGAGAGTATGAACCCTGCCTACGAAGCTAGAAGCCTGGGTTCGAATCCCGGTGGCATTTATATTTGTGTGATGGGCACGGATATTTGTTCCTGAGTCATGGATGTTTGTTTTATATATTTAAGTATCTATTTATCTATATAAGTATCTTTATCGTCGTCTAGTGACCATAGTACAAGCTTTGTTTAGTTCGTGACTAGGTCGATTTGAGTAAGATTGTCCGCAAATATTTATAATAAAGAGGAAAAGTCTGTGATACGGAAGCTTTGTAAGTTTATAAGTTTGTAAATTTGTATGTTGTGGATCTCCAGAACCTTTCTCCTGCGTGTGTAGTGGACTTTCTGGATGGATAAGGGCCATTTTTTACACAAGGCGGCACAAAGCAAGTTCAGGGCTAGTTTCATATGCATGAGCAAGGCTGTCGCTATTTGCCAAAATGTTTGATCGGAACTTGTCTTTGTATAGAATAAACTTCACTGTGCGGCATGCTAACAAGAAAATTGTCTCCTACCCTGTTTCAAAGAAGCAATTTCCTTCAACCCGGTGCAAGCTTTGCGCTAGCTTCCTAGGTGCTAGCCTTGGTAGGTAAAATGGAAAGCTAAATATGCTACCGAACTAACGCTGTACGCAACTGCCGCAGATGCCAAGTACTGGGAGAACATAGATAGATAGATGAGAACTTTATTGAGAAAAGTTATGAGTAAAATGAATCTAATGTCGATGCCATATACCTAATAAGATCGTTACATGCAAGGATGCTCGAAAATATGTGACTTGACATTAAGGGCGGAATGCATCTACCACACTGACCTCTAAAATATGAATGGCGCCAGCAACGGCGGAAACTGTCATATCTCATAGTACCTAGCAAACTTCCCATACAAAAAGAGCGTTTTCGAGAAAAATTCAACCACTTTTTAATTATTAAATTTCCTAGGAGTTTCATGAAATTACCAATTATAACCACTGCTCGAGTCCCACTGCGAGCTCTTTCCATCGTAATAGGAAAAAAAATTGTTCCACAGGTATTTTTCCTATCGTGTAACTATTTCACATATACTTTATATGGCGGAAACTTTGGAACACAAAAGGAAAGTTCCAAAGTGGAAATTTTTGGAAACATTTTTTATTCCGTTGGGATGAAAAAAACTCGTGATTCTGAGTAAAAATAACGTTTAAGTTGCAAAAAAAATGTGGCAATTATTTTACGAAGTGCTCTTAAATGAACGTTACCGACGGTTTGAAAAAACCGGCCCAAAAGTCGTGTTCAGATGTTGATTAGCTCCTAGTTCTCTCACGTGGCATTCTATCTATATATTCAGCCCGTATTCATCCACTGTAGAGTACATATAGGGCTCTTTTTTACTACGCCACTCCCCTCAGTCCTGTGATAAGCTCATCAACTGTTTGCTTCCTGTTTCGCAGATGTCATCGGTCCATCGGGCTGGTGGTCTGGCCACCATTCAGTAACCCGTTTTGTAATTAGTGGCGAAAAATTATATTTACTTTTCTAGTTTTAACGAGAGTTCGACCAACTGATAAAGTTTATAATAAAATAAAATTAGTCACCACCATTTTTAAGTTTCATTTAGAAATAACAAAATAGTAATAACATTTTTTATGAAAAGTTAACTTAATTGCCAGTGAACCCGGCTCGCGGGGGAATGCTGTGCGTTGATAACGCCACCCGGCTCAGGGCAAGTGAGAGGTGTCACACACTACAAAGCATTTACTCGTGCCAAATTTACATACACTTAGTACATTATAGGGTATGTTGTGAAGATTGTAATAGTTTTAAAATGTTCAGTTTCGGAGATATCATCAAGAGCCGCATTTACCCCGACACGTTTAGGGGCAAAGACACGTTTTCAACCAACTTTTGCAACATTGACAGTTTCCGGAGATGTAAATTGGCAACAGTTAACACATCACTTAATGTTCCTAAGTAGTATGAGTGCTTAGGTAAACTATGTTTGATTAAAAGCAAAAAGTAGTCCTTAAAGAATTCAACACAGCTATGAAGAGGTGAGAAGCCTCTATTCCCAAAAGAGGCGTTATTTGCCTAGTATTATGCAAAATATAGCTACCCGACCACGTTATGGGCCCGCACCGCAAGCGGATTTGCATACTAGCTTATTGCAATTCCAGACAACGTTTTGCACCGGGGGTGATAACTATGTTACTTCATGAAAATCGAGGCTTAAAACTAATTTGACTTTAAAGACGAGACAGTTTTGTTCTATCAGGGATCATGCCTGAATTTCACAGCTCAGTGGTCCCGGCTCTGTTTTGAGAAATAAAAACCGGCCAAGTGCGAGTCGGACTCGCGTTGCAAGGGTTCCGTACATCACAAGATTCTAAACAATTATTTTACTAACGGAGCGTTGAAGTATCCTGTGTCGTTACTTGAGATTCAAATTCAGTGCAGCGGTTTTTTAGCGTAAAAAGGTAACAATCCCGCAGACGAACAAATTTATGCTAGTAATGTCCCAGTTTTAATTTCGCGACTGGCAGTGGCGAGCCAGTCAGTTGCAACGTGTATCGTAATTACTACACAGGCGATCCCGTAACGATTCATATTGCCAATCAAATCTTGCAAAACGCCAATCAAATTGACGCAGGAAAATCCTTTGATTGATCCATAACATGTATGCAAATCAAACTTGCAATTACTAGGAACACTGTCCGGCTTAGAGAGACTCGCATACTCTTAAAAGCTTTAAAACTGGTGTCAAACAGAGTAGATTTTTCTAGTTCGTTATCGACCCCTGCTTTTAAAATGGGATAGTATTTATTTTGCTGCAGAACAAAAGACTGGCAAGCATCAATATGGGTGTAGACACTAAATACAATCCTACTATCCTACTAATATTATAAATGCGAAAGTTTAGATGTTTGGATGTTTGTTACTCAATCACGCTTAAACGGCTGAACCGATTTGAATGAAATTTTACACGAAGATAGTTTATAGCCTGGATTAAAATATAGGATAGTTTTTAGCCAGGGTCCACGCGGACGAAGTCGCGGGCGGAAGCTAGTAATATTATAAATGCGAAAGTTTGGAGGTTTGTTACTCAATCACGCCTAAACGGCTTAACCGATTTGGATGAAATTTTGCACGAAGATAGTTTATAGCCTGGATTAAAATATAGGATAGTTTTTATCCCGGGCCCACGCAGACGAAGTCGCGGGCGGAAGCTAGTAATCAATAATGTCGTATTTTCTCGAAAAAGGATTTAAAATCTAGTCAAATATAGAAAAAAGCAACGTAAGAGGTTAAATAATCACGAAGTTATAAGTGTCCAAAGTTTTAAGAACGGGTATGTTTTGTCCCTTTTCCACAAAACCCAACTTCATATGAAACGATTGTAATTTACTATGACGCTCGCAGATTGTGACGTCACTAACTGCCAACGTTTCTCCATCTAACAAGCAATATTAAAACGGTTGTAGCTTTGTAGTGGAAAGTAGCTCCGCTGGAAATGGGATTTACGTCCCTAGGCAATTTTTTTTGCATTCTTTTTTTTGGAGTAATAATAAATGTAGAGTACTACACCCGTATTGTTTACTCGATCTGAGGCTTACTCCCAGTTTCTGTTGATGTTGCTTCGCTCAGAACAACGTCTTTTGTACAAAAAATAACCGTTTGAAATGTTTTTATGTTTATTACAAAGTTATGTAGGTAACTTGGTCCAGCCAAAAACAACAAACCATTGCCCTTACAACTAAGGAGTCGGAGTTTAAGGCAACCTATGCAACCACAAAAAAAACATATCGATAAAACACCTGTTTAAATGGTATCGGTGATTACAAACAAGACATGTTATGTCTTCACGTGCCATTAATGTCATCAAAAAATGAAAAATGAAAGATGAATGATGTCATCAAATGTTTAGCACTGTAATATAAGGTTACCTTTTAGATTGCATTTCTTTTTTCCGTGTTTTTTATGCTAAATAAATAAATTCTTATTCTTATTCTTATTCAAAAACTTGAACTTTCACAAACCATGTAAACATACATTAAATAAAAATTACAATTAAACTAAGGTAACTATGTAAAATAAATATGTTAGTAGTGAAAACCAGATTGCTGACATAGGTACTTAAACATTTTCATCACAAATTCTACCTTGTTGATTTATTTTATAAAGAAAAATACAAAAGGTCAAAAATCATTTTAATATATATATATATATTATGACACTTATTTTAATTTACCTACTTTTATATTTCGGTGGTCTCTAGCTTTATACTTTGTTTAAAATCCATTCCTTAGAATAAAAATAAAATAATCAACCTAGTCCCAAACTAAGCAAAGCTTGTACTATGGGTACTAGACGACGATACACATTCTTATACAGACAAATAAATACTTAAATACATAGAAAACATCCATGACTCAGGAACAAATATTCATGCTCATGACACAAATAAATACCCTAACCGGGATTCGAATCCGGGACCTCCGGCTTCGTAGGTAGGGTCACTACCGACTTGGCTGCAGAGGTCGTCGTCGTCAGTGAATAAAGTTACACAAGTGAGAACTGCATCCAATCGATATCTATCAAATCGGACACGACAATAACTTTACTTTATACATGTTTACCTACTTTTAAACAGAGATCTGAGAAAAAGACAAAAATACAGAAGACAGATCTCTGGACTAGCTATCTAGCTAGCCTAGCCTTTTGGTACTATGTTTACACATCTCATCACCGTTTACCATATTTACATTCAGTATCTACTTAGGTTATAATACTGTTGTACACCCAAGAAGATTATTTTTTACACATCAACATCTTTTATTCACTTTAATGTTAACTGTTAGAGATGTCAGTGTATTTTTTGTTCGTCTAGACAATCTAAATACGACGAGGAAAAGTTATTTATTCTGAAACATTTCCACTAGCGGGCTCTAAACAAAAGAAGCGTAAAGTATAGAGATTTTTCTTTTCGCCACAGATTTCCATAAAGAAATATGACATGACATCGAGGAAGGGTCAAGTGTCTGCAGATTTCATTGCTCTTTTAGTTACTTATTGGGGCCAGCTGACCAAGCCCATATTTATGGAATAAAAAAGAAAATAAGGGGAATATAATAATATATTGGATGGTATTGAAAAAGTTGTGAATGATAAAACTAAACAAAGTAGAGTAAAGTGACAAATATTGGGCCAGTGTCGAGGACTGGGCCGTTCACCTTTAACAGTGCCAGTGTTTACAATATTATAAGCGTTACAAAAGGGTCAAGGGTTTAGTGTGGTCACTTAGTATTATTACTATATAACATAGCGTAGGTAATAAAATTGACTAAATCCAAAACGCTTAAGGTAGAATCAGACGGTTCACTTTTCTTTCATTTTCTTATTTCATTTTGCATCTTTCACTCAAAGTGACAAGTCTGAACGAAAAGTGAAACAAAACATGAAAGAAAAATGAAGCATTCACTCGAATGAATATTCATTCAAGTGAACCGTCTGATTCTACCTTTAGTGAAAACAGCCTCACAAGTAGGTATTAAAAAATAATTTTGAAAAGAAAATGTAAGTAAATGTAATGTAATACAATAAGTATTGGTCTAATATCATATCTATTAATAATATTGTAACGATGAAACCCCATGTTACTGATATTCCTTTGTACACAAATGAGCTCAAAACATGTTTAAGTTAAATATTACGAGTACCTACCTACTAACTGTGAAGAGCGTGTTTTGTTACATCAAATTAAGGGCATAAAACATACAACAACCTTTGATCGTGGCAAAGTCCCCTTTGCCACGATCATTAGGCGTACAATATGGCTATCAGAAGCATTGCTCAAAAGGTAAATAAAGTTACGCGACTTCCTGCCTCGGCAGGGTGGGATCGGTATGCGGTATTTTGTATTTGACGTGAGCTTACCTACTTATGTCGCACATTTTTTTTTACTTGTCGGTATACTGACAGTATTACATTAGTACTATCATGTGCTCTTACTGCACTGCATTTGTATCGCTCCTGTTTATATAGGTACTTACTGTCTAATATAAATCTAGTCTAGTCTTCTAGTCTTAACTTATTCCTGTCTAGTATACAGACAGGAATAAGTTAAGGTCCTATGCACACCGCGATTTTTAAACGTGCCATTGACGTGCTTTTGTAACGAATCACGTGTAAATAGACACGCGCGTCGAGGGCGCGCTTGAAAAACGCGGTGTGCAGTCCCTTAATAACCGGAAAGTGAAACGTACGTTTCAAATTGGTTTTCTTTATAAAACAACAGAAAAATTCAACATGACCGGAAACCGCTTCGTAACCATCATATTCGTAAATTTATTTTGGCGAGCGCACTCGTAGCCCGCCGTTTATAGTGCCACAGACGACCGACGTTATTTTTTCGTTCGTTTTTCTTGTTCCATGTTCTATGTGTGTGTGTTTTAGTTTTACTTTTAATATCACATTTTTCCATGTTGAAATCTACAACTGCCTGACCTGGCACTGAAAATAAAATTCCGTGTGATCTACCCACTATTTTTGGGAATAAAAGCATGTGTATGTTAGAATGTAGGTTTGGCAGGCCTACGAATAACAAATCGGCGGTTGTCTAACAGTGTAGTCTCAGTATATTACATTCTTATTTATGGTGTAGAGGCACTATAATTCGAGTGCCCTCGTAGCCGCGTATAGCAGATACATAGCATCTCCGGAGGCGCGGTGACGTGGCCCACTTCGCTACACTATCAGATTACCTTAGTGCTGCTTCGCTCGCCCGATGCAGTTTGTGCTGATTGCGAGAATGGTTTTCCGAATGGCAAGTGTTGGTCGATAATAATATAGTGTAAAGTAAATGCTTGCGAACTATATTTTGCTAAACGTTATTGCATAGATACGTAATTATGTAATTAGGTTGAATTCGAATTCCCTTGGTAGCGGGGTTTATCAGTACTCAAATTCATAGAGCGCAAATAGATCGAATATGAATGTCACAGTCACAGAACCGACCGGAAACCGAAACCAGATACTTTGCTATCTAACTTACGAGACGAAACCAATTTAATCGTAAGCCACTAAATGCACATAAACTGTATAAGTATATGTTTGAACGATTTGCTGTAATTTTAAACAACAGTAATGGCATTATTTAAAGGTAAATATTATGGTCAAGTTACGTATTCTTATGTCAAAATGTATAACCCATATACCTTATAGGTGAACCCACGGAAATGTAAATTATAATCATTCTAAAAAACGCATAGATTCTTTTCCAGTATAAGCGTATCAAAGTATATTTTTAACTCGTAGTTCTTTATGGAACTGATAGATATATCTTTAACAAATCGCGACCATCTTTTACATACAATGATTGGAGGGTCTCTTGGGGTCCATATAATAGTCCTTGACACCCTAGCGATGTGGCGGCCCTGACCAAAGGATTTCGTGCGACGCCGCTCTGGTGTTGTTAGCCATGAGGGGATTAAAACGTTACTCGGGTTATTAAATTTGTTACGCTTTAATTCAGAACAATGGTCTAAGTTTAGGGTTTTAGTCCTCGCTGCGTTGTTGTTTACACCCTGTATTGAATGTTGTGACGGCAACGCCATACGTTTAATAAATAAGGCTACGTATGATTGTACAGGAAGATGTCGCTGGTGCCGCCCGGCGGCGCGGACTCACCGAGCCCACGGCGCGCCGTCAGCCCGCTGCTCGAGTCGCGCCGCCCGCACTGCACGCTCGCCTGCGACTACTGCGCAGCCCTATTGGAGGACAAGTTCAAACGTAAATAGCACCACACTTTAGATAATAATACTAACGTACAGAGGGCCCTCTGTCTAACGAAACCGATATTCGACCGCTAGAAAATTCAAATCAGGGCATCCCGCTCGCTGCACGGCACCTCGGCGGTGGGAGTTTGGCTAGCCGAAGCAGCAAGAGGAACAGGCTTAGGTCACAGCGACGAAAAAAACATAGGAGTTTTAACTAGCGCTGTAAAACGGCCCCAAAGAATGGGTGCCATGGTAGGCAGGGTTGTCAGAACGATGCCAGGCAGCTGTTTAGTTCAGACATGGCAGTCTTGTCAAACTTTTCAATAAACCAAATGATCATTTTCAAAAATATGCCTACTTCAGTGAAATGTTTTGTGAGTCGTTCAAACAAGCACATCAAAAAAGATAAAATCACTTTTCACAAGTAACTAAAGCAATACACTTATTTTGATTTTATTGTAAAGATCACATTTTGTACAGGGACCATGCCAACAGACAGCAATACTTTTTTTAATAAGTTAAACACAGAATTTATAATTTGGTATTTTTATTTATCCAGTACCTGGACGAACGAGCCCCCGTCGGGTGAAAAAAGAGCAAAGAATTTTGCCGGATATGAGACCCATCTAGGATAATTTTTACATCTTCGTATATTCTTACATTGCAAATTTCGTCGAAATCGTTGGTGCCTTTTTCAAGAAGCGTGGTTACAAATATAACCTACAAATAAATATACTAATTTAACAAATTTAGGATAGAATCTGTAGTTGACTCCATCATTGCCATCATTGTAGAAACGAAGGCACTATGTTTTTCACTAAAGCTAAAATAAAAAGTACCTATAATATTTCTTAATCATTAAATGTCTATTTTTTTATACAACGACGGTGGCAAACAAGCGTACGGCCCGCCTGATGGTAAGCGGACACCGCAGCCTATAGACGCATGCAACTCCAAAGACATGGGCGTTGCCGACCCTTGATATGTTTGACGAAACGCCGTGTTGATAGGCTGATATTTTGGGTAGCTGTGATGGATGCGCAGTTGACAATGCGCATTAGGCACGCGGTTTTAGGCACGTATTCGGGTAGAAATTTGTAAGGAGCTCGCCTTCTATTTTTTCGTTCACTGGGCCAACCAGAACTACATATGAAATTTTAAAAGTAAACATCGTATGACTATTGAAATCGATGAAATAAGTCTCTACAAACTATAACTATCTAAGTATTCAATCAATGCCAAAATTAAATTCATGTAGATTAGAATAATCGGGAATGTTTTAAGTAATTAGTAATTTCATCATCATATCAGTCGAAAGAAGTCCACTGCTGGACATAGGCCTCACCCAAAGAGTGCCACTGACCGGTCTTGCGCGATCCCGCATCCCGCTGACCGGGAGTCATGCGGACTGACCTTAATTAGTAATTCGCAGCGTATTAATTGTGAAGTTAATACAGAAGTTGGGCTGTTAACTTACGTATTCAATGTATTGACTATACTAGTTATGGCACTAATAACGAACCAAATAAGTCGAAGTTTAGTTTTTTTTGTCATTTAGGCTGGACGAAGTTTGGTGGTTTTTAATGAGATATCAGGTGCCAATTCAAGAGAAAACCCTTTTGTTACCGGTATGGTTAAAAGTTGATGTAAATCCAAGCTAAGGGGGACACAAAGTTTCCTTGAACTAGAATCAACGACACTAGTAATAAGCTATTTTTGTTACTGTGTCTGTAATCCCATCCTTATTATAGCTGGAAATATTTATGCGCGTATTTCAGGTACCTTAATTCAATTCTAATCAGCCTGCATATATTTAACATGTGAGTTGTTATTCTAGCCTAACTTGTAACCAGACAACCATTTGTGCTGACCATGACCGCATTTACAGCACTCCACGCTCTGGCTCTATTCAGCTACACAAGTTGCATTTATCAAAGGGAGCATCCCACATTGTGGGAAATGTAATGCTCTTGAAAGTAAAGTTAGTAATGTGCTCGCAAAATACACAATTGCAAAACTTTTGTGCTCGCACGTCCAAACAGAGCACCCTAATGTAGTTTGACTAATGTAATTTCACACTCGAAACGCTATGGTCACAAGTTATTAGTACCTAGGAAGCTCGCTAGAAAGTTTTGACTTGGATTATTTTCGAGGGAGTACTAACCTAGCCTAACCCACGCCTTCGAATTCATTAATGTCATACGGGCGATGATTGTTTTGCTTACCATGCGGTCATGTTACATTTCTGACGTCATAGACGCGTGAAGCCTCTATGTTATTGTTTTTGCTGTAACATTGCTAATTTAAATAATGTTGTAAACAATGTCCTACAGTTTCACAGTTGTT
The DNA here is from genome assembly GCA_947049275.1 of Epinotia bilunana. Classification (NCBI taxonomy): domain Eukaryota; kingdom Metazoa; phylum Arthropoda; class Insecta; order Lepidoptera; family Tortricidae; genus Epinotia; species Epinotia bilunana. The sequence continues at coordinate 7,892,104 of OX346253.1, forward strand.
TAGTAATAACTGTTATGCTGTGTAAGTTAGTCACATTCACTACCAGGAATCGCTACGCGCTACGCTCGTAGCCGATCCCGTGGTTTCCCTCGTATGTAGAGGAAAGCGACGACGGCGTAGGCGCCCGCTAGGCGGGTTCCTGGTAGTGAAAGTGTCAAATAAATAAATAAAATTAAGATGCACTCGGGTAATTCCGAAAATGTCTAATATCTACTAAACGTGGCTATAATTATTATTTGCTCATGCAACACCCTATGACGTTCAAATTGAACGTGTGGAAATAGGGAGTGTCGCCATAGCAAATAATGTAGCCGCGTTTAGTAGATATTAGTAATTTTCGGAATTACCTGAGTGCACTATATATATATCTTTGATGTCGACTGTACTAATAATAATGTACATATTCATTCAATCAGTAATCGGATTTTTTGCTACAATAATAGCCTTGATTATCCTTGTCATCCTCGCCGTATCTCGTCCGCATAATAAGGAGTTGGTTACCTAATCCAAAGGTTTTTCGAATGTCTGCCACTAACTTTTAACCTCTTGGGAATTCCACTTCATTGATTTTGTTAGAGTAACAGCTTGATGTGAGAAGTTCTATTAGAAGCCATACGAATACAATATTTTCCCACCAGGTAGCGCCGAGATGCGACATCGGGGTACGTCGCCGCTGTCCGTGTCTCCGCGCCAGTCTCTGACGGGGGAACCACCTTGGACGCTCCCCGAAGACGACAGGCCAGACTTCTTAGCGCTCAAGGAAAATATCCATAGAATTAACAAGTAAGTGGGGTATGCAGACTGCGTTCGGCGCGTGAAAAATATCCAGTCTGCACATTAAGACACAGATTAAAGACAAGAGAGATTGTTTCATTTGTAATGGATACTTCATCGCAAACAATGCAAACAAGTCAATCAAAACAAATATAAACCTATTATAAACCTACCAACTTAACCAGTCAAAAACCATCAGACTAAATTTCCCATAAGTATGGAAAACTCGAATGTAATTCAGTATGGGTTGCAGTTACAGGAGGAGGCTGAATTTATTTTTTGACTGTTTTGGACCCGTTTTGGGTTAAAAAGGTCATGTTTAGAGTGAATGCAAACAATTTTGCATTTTATGGGACACCTAACGGACGTATTTGTAGCGATATTTGATTGCGTCGTAGCCATATTTGACGTATTTCTATTAAGATGACTTTGTAAGTCATACTTAATAAAACGTGCATGGGTGGATGGAATTTGTTTCCTTATTCCAACATTTTCTGAAGTGGCTAAAAGCAAGATTGCATTAGAACACAAGAGCTTAGGTGGGTCCACAGCATGCAAGACGCGTGCCTTCATAATTCCACCCTATTCATTCCGCGCTTTGAATTGCCCCTTGTGAGTGCTTTCATAAGCCAGACACGACATGAATCTAGTTAAACAGAGAAGCGGCACAAAATTAGTTTTCCAATAAGTTTAAAGCGCCTTGATGTGTTTTAAATGACAGTGCACGCAATTTAATTAAATTCCTTAGGATATTTTCATACTAATAATTTTGCGGCCTCCTAGTTTTTTATGTTATGTTTATTTAGTGATAGAATTCAGGCCAAAACTACCTTGGGACTCGGCCTTCATTTCTATACAGGCGGATATTTGTTATTTTAATGTTGTGTATTCATTTCTTTATCTAAACTTTATTGCATAAAACAAAAAAAAAACAAATGGTGGACTTAATGCCTCAAGGCATTCTCTACCAGTCCATACCATAGGGTCAAACAGAGACTTTCAAACGATGGGTGCAAAAGAAATACTATCAAAACAAAATTAACAATATTCATATAACTACACACATGCCAAAGTTGATTAATCCTTACTGATATTATAAATGCGAAAGTGTGTGTGTTTGTTTGTCCTTTCACGTCGCAACGGAGCGTCGTATTGATATGATTTTTTGTGGAGATAGTTTAGAAGCTGGAGAGTGGTATAGGCTATTTTTTCCAGCGGAAAAACATTTAATTCCCACGGGAAAATTCAATATGTTATATTTTCCTATAACCACGCGGGCGAAGCCGCGGGCACCCGCTAGTACGAATATAAACAAACCCGACGCAATTGTTATTTCGCCCAATAATAAATCCTACTAATATTATAAATGCGAAAGTTTAGATGTTTGGATGTTTGGATGTTTGTACTCAATCACGCTTAAACGGCTGAACCGATTTGAATGAAATAAATCTTCGCACGAAGATAGTTTATAGCCTGGATTAAAATATAGAATAGTTTTTATCCCGAGTCCACGCAGAAGAAGTCGCGGGCGGAAGCTAGTATTACTATATAGCTTGCGCCCGCGACTTCAGCTCTCCTATATTTGGTCTGGGCTATGAAAGAAAAGAAAGAAAGAAAGAAGACATTTATTCACTACACAAAAGACACACAGAGACAAAGGGAGTACATATACAATACAATTGACACATAATGTGACATGAACTTCCTCTCTACGTGCAAAATTTCATCCAGATCCGTTGGGCCGTTTGGGCGTAGTTGAGTAATAGACATCTAAACATCCAAACTTTCGTATTTTCTTTATAGAAATATTAATAATATTAGTACGATATTAGTAGAATTAAACTTGCCCAATGCAGTATTCGAAGGCTGTTAAGCGGCGGCCGTGGGTTCGAATCCCGACTCGTATACCAATGAGTTATGCTAAGCTTCCTGGTAACAGACACGTCGTCTGCTAACGTACGTCGTGTACTCGTACAAAGAAATATGAATTCACCAACCAGCGTGGGGACTACAGCGTCTACAGCCCACCCGCTCTCATCAATGGGTTCCCAGTGCCCAGCAGTGGGACGTTGATACGCTGTTGATGATGCTAATGTTGATGATAATGATTTGCCCAGAGACTGCGAGACATCCACTCGGCTGGACGTGCTGTTGACGCAGGTGGAGCAGTACGCGAACAACCTGGAAGCGTTGGTGGAGGAGCGCACGTCTGACTATCTCGAGGAGAAGAGGAAGTGTGAGGAGCTGCTGTATCAGCTCTTACCCAAGTAAATATTACTAATGTTATAATATTTTCCTAGCATAGACTTAATATAGTAATTTACCCTAAATTCAATGACGTCCACCCTGCTGAACAGCTTTGGTCCTCTTTTCCTATTGTTTTCTTGTTTTGAACGATTCTGCGTTCGAGTTATTCAATGTCACTGGTTTTTTTTGTCGAACTAACGAACTACTATGCCTTAAGGCCTTGTTTGTTGACGGGTAAATAGTGCTAGCGAAGGAAGTTGTTAGTTCTTTATTTGATTTTTCGTGCTCATTAGTTAGCCGCACTATGCGATCTAGCTCAGATTCTGTGACACTATATTTGTATCGTATCGTAATGTTCAGCACAGGAAATAACTGGATTTGATTTATCAAATCCATCATCAAAGACTATCTTTATTAACCACTCACTTGCTTGTGGCAACCACAGTTGCCAATTTCGCGCCCCCCTAAACTGATGGTGGCAACTGTGGTTGCCAAGCGAAGTATGGACTTCTTTGATAAAGAAAAATTTAAAGCAATTTAGGCTACCTTTTTTAAAATCCGAAAACAAGTGAGTGGTTAAGGTAAACGTCCGAGTGCTTGACGCTGTACTGGTATGTGGCATGGGCACTCTATGTCAAAGTGACATGGCTTAAATTCGAATGAACGAAAATCCTCTTAGTTCGAATTTAACCCATATTGCTTTTACATACTAGTACAGCGTCGAGAACTCGGACGTTTACCTTATGTGTCTTATTGGTAGTCAATTATTAAATAATGCACAAAAACTCTTCTTTGATACTAACATGACTATGAGCTATTTGAACTTATAATTATGAGCACAGATAGGTACAAATAGAGGTATAAGTAATGCCAGTAATATTTTGAAACAGGCCAAAGATAATTCTGCTGCGTAAACACACATACAACATATGTGTATGTAGCTGAGGCTTAGTAACTCAGGCTGACTACATAACCAGCCTGAGATACTAAGCCTCAACTAATTGGGTCAAATCCATTTCAAACTTGATACAGCTTGTTAGGGGCGCGTCTGTTATTCCCGCACAACACCCTATAACGCAGTGTTTACATGAGACGTCACTGTCGCAGGTCAGTAGCCTCGCAGCTCATTATGGGTCAACCGGTCATGGCCGAGACATATGATCAGGTAATATATCTAAACATCTTTACTTTCCCTTTTTTTATGTATGAATTATATATTTTTCTTCTTCTAAAACTAAACTTCAAAAGTTTGACATACATGATAGTTACAGTATATTATATATGAAAGTAAGTAACAGTCGTTGAAATTTTGGATGATTACTAAAGCTACAGATATAGTGGATAAGGTTTTGAATAAGTATGTATTTGGCTGCTCTTTCAAATAGCTTCCCGAAACTAAGACATAATAGTACATTACGTACCAAGGGCGGTGAATTCGTGAAAGGCCCAGATCGCAGGTGTTTGTGGCCCGAACCGAAGGTGAGGGCCATAAATATGCGATCCGGGGCTTAACGGATTACCGCCTGTGGTGAGTACACAATTTTACGTCTTCACCTGGCCACAATGCGAGTTTTACCGTACGCGCAGCGTGCAGTAAAACTCGCATTATGGCCAGGTGTGACGTAAAGTATCTTATGAGAGACAAAATATGATAATTCTATTCAATTCAATTCAATTATTTATTCTGCAAATAGGCCACAAGGGCACTTTTACATGTCAAACCGTAATTTACAATAAAATAATAATAATAGTCTTACACAATAATAATTTAAAATTATATATAAAAGGTTAACAAACTAAATGTCACTAAGTTAATGTAAACGAAACAAAATTGCAAAATATGACCATTACATTCGACATAAGATCTGTATCAGCATTAACAAGAAGTTAATCATATTAATTCAGTATTTCAGAGATGTATAAGGTCTCTGAGCTTCCAAATACAATTAATAATTATTCTATATATAGCAATAGCATATAAGATAGCAATATAATACATATTATCTAATTAAGTAGCCTACATCTACGTTGACTTTGTTTGTTTAACATGTAGATGCATGTGGTTACTTATTGCCTTCAATACTTAATTAGTTGTAATCTTCCTAGTATCGTCGATTAGTTATTTTTCAACAACTGTATTCCAATAATTTAGTGTTATATAAGTTTTATGACTCAACATTACCCAGGTGACAATATACTTCAGCGACATCATCGGTTTCACGAAGCTGTCAGCCGAATCCACCCCGCTCGAGGTCGTTGACCTGCTCAACGACTTGTATACGATGTTCGACTCCATTATTGAAAACTTCGACGTGTATAAGGTTAGTGAAAATTGGATACGAAAGATAATGCAACGACCACGTCTTATCAAAATGATGTTTGAGAATTTATGAAAACTGACTGAAATGTTTTGCTTCACCTCATTAGATGAAGCAGACATTCTTCAATGCACCAACACCGAGTCTCTACGAGTAGAGGAAATGCTGTTTATCTTCAGATACGGATACGTAGCATAAAACATATTATCACAATAGCTGCCAGTCATATGAACTTACGTATTTAGGTATATGTCAAAATTGACACCTCCAATCGTATTCAAATCGCAGTTTGATAGTATATACTTCTACTTTTAGACCGCTGCTATAAATTAGAATTTAAATAAATATCGGAGTATTTTGTCTCAAAGGTGCGTAACTTAGACAAACTTGCAACGATGGTAGCTTACAATAAAATGCAATTATTTCTTGAATAATAATAAGACAATAATAATATAATTAGATACTGACATTGTGGATCAATATTGAATACAGAAAGTTATATCATATCGGAAGCGTTATTACGGAGATAATACGGTATCTCCACATAGTGTTCAAATACTACATTAATGTGTTTTCAATAGCTTTTCAGAATTACCCTGATTCGCTAGAGCACTTAATATAAGTGCAGGGCCTGTATCAGTGGATCTGATTGATGGATCTAATGAGATAGATCGTATTCGACGATTATTCGACACGTCAACTCAGGCGAAATTAAATTTGGTTTAGTGACAGTTTATACCATCAGAGCAATACCATGGTGACCGACAAAAGTGGCTTAAGTATACCGATAAGTACCTATACTCTAATTAATAATCCCACAGTTTCTTTTTTTAAGTTATGTCACTGTCGAAGTGACATATCAGGCGTTCTGAAAGTACGAGCCGGTCATGCACTAATATATAAAGTTCAAAATAAATATGACAAATATTTATAAGTAACATTTAATTGTGTAGTGTATGTTCTTAACCTTTTGTCCGTCCACGGACCCCTAGAAAATCAAACACAAAACCAAGGATAATAAATAATAAAAAACAGTCAAGACTTTTTGTGCCATTTATTCATTATTGTTAAATGGTCTATGGTCAATGCCATTCGCATTAAGAAATGTTAAGGAAAATAAATATGCTTATGGCTGGTGTATCACAGCAGTGATACCAGTGCTAAAAATATATTCTGCACATAAAAACGGTATTATCTTTTAAGATAATTATGAGGGAGGATTTTTGTAAAAATAAAGATTTACGTCACCAACATTAATTTGCTTTTGGTAATTAGTGTATTTTATTGTTAATTATTGTAATAGGACGTATGTTTCGTTTTTTTAGGGTTCCGTAGCAAAATGGCAAAAACGGAACCCATATGGATTCGTCATGTCTGTCTGTCCGTCCGTAGGTCACAGCCACTTTTTCCCGAAACTATAAGAACTATACTGTTGAAACTTGGTAAGTTGCAACAGTAAGTTTTTAATACGTCATATATCGTAAACCGCAATTTACCTTTAATACAACGGATAATGGTACGGAACCCTTTGCGCGCGAGTCCGACTCGCACTTGGCCGGTTTTTATTTTAACTTTGAAGATTATAAATCTCCTCATTGCTGCAAATGGTTCTTGTTAACGGCAACACCAGTGTTTAATTTTTTTTGTGGGATTATTAATATGACTATTATATGGTCATGGCCGCGATTTCAGATGTCTCAAGACGAATGGTACCTAATAGTGAAACTCTTAGTTAATTGGCTTTGTATTACTATGTAAGACTTATATCATGTTTTTGCAGCTGTTGGTACTCCTTAAGTATAAATAAATAAATAAATATATGATAGAAAAAATATTTGCATAGGTTTAAGATTTGTGCGGTGGAAATAGGGGACTACGGCGACTCGAAATTCTAGTTTTAGAAGGGTCAAACCATTGTTCTTTCATGTCTTTGTAGTTCCGATTTTGGAACCACCCCTGTCATCTATTAGAAAGTTGAAGTGGACAACGACTCTTGAGAGAGACAGGATTTGAGATGTTGAAGTCTATAATTAAGTTGAGTTGAGTTTTGCTTCTTTATACCGAATGTATAAGTATAAAAGAAAACACGAAAGTGACAAGACGTGATAGGACCCTATTTTTATCTTCCCCCGCCTTCACGCCTTTACGTTCATAACTGTCTCGTGAAATGTGATAAAAGAGTTTTCACAGATTCTAATATTTATTTTCCTTGTCTGGTAGTCTAAAGGATTTGAGATTATTGAACCCATAATTTTGATAAAAGATAAAATGACACCGAGAGCTCTACATACAATTTACTTTATCAATTCAAAGCAAAACTGAGCTTCATATTTAGTATTAACTAATGGGGAACACCTGTAACCATCATCGTCCTCAGTTAACACACTTAATTTTAAATATTTAAGTTGACTAATACAGGCATAGGATACACAAATTAACACAATAACAAAAAAAACATGTCTATATCATGGCTGTCGTACTAGGTGGAAACCATAGGCGACGCATACATGGTGGTGTCCGGCCTGCCCATGCGCAACGGCAACCGGCACGCGGCGGAGATCGCGCGCATGTCGCTCGCGCTGCTCAACGGCGTGCGCGTCAAGACCGTGCCGCACCGGCCCGGGGAGCGGCTGCTGCTGCGGATTGGAATGCATACAGGTATCACAATAAGTACCTACTCTTCCTTTTTTGTTTCTCTCTTCTCAGCTCGAAGGTTAAGGATCGGAAAGCTCAACTGTAGAATAATAGGTCCCCAGGGTTGTTCTCCTCTTTTCTTTCCTGCCCGAGGCGAAGCTGTTGCAGCGGATTGGGATATATGTTGGTCATGTATCCAATCTTCTTTTTCTTCTCTCCCACTGCTACTAAGAATCGGGATGCATACAGGTAGAATATTTACTTACTTCCATACTGCTGCGGCACGTCGATCCAAAGTCGATCATGTCCAATGCCGCGACTGTCCAGTCGGTATGATGTCGGTGCTTCCCGTCCCGGAGAGTGGCTGATACTGCGGATTGAGATGCATACGGGTATGACAATAAATTTACTTCCTTCTGTGTTTTTCTCTTCTCAGCTACTGCTAAAGGATTCAGGAGCACACAATAGTAATAGGACCCATCGTTTACTTCCTCTCTTATCTCCAGCCCAGAACCCATTAGGAATGGAAATGGGCCTGGACAACTGAAATACTTGGTCGTAGGTTTCTATAATGACTCTAGACGTAGACTACATGTCACTCGCACTGCTCAATGGCGTGTGTCTCACCGGCCCGGAGAGCGGCTATAACTGCGGAATGGGATGGATACACGTATGGTATTTGGTTTTCCTATTTCCGCTTTATCTCTTCTCTTCCATCCGAGGGCTCAAAAGGAGTTCGCGTCAAAACGTTGCCCCACGGTCTCGAAAAGAGGCAGCTACAGTGAATTGGAATACATGTAGATTGCCTTTCCCTTCTCTACTTCAATCGTCATTTTCTTCAAACCTAGGAAGCAACTGCTGCTGATTATCGGAATGCATTCATACTAGCTCCTACTTGTCTTGACCGGTCCCCCTAATATCTCCGCTTCAATTGTATTACATACAGATAGAGGTAATAAGTTCAATTTAGATACTTCGTCTTCATTATCATATTAAGCAGAAAGACGTCCACTGCTGGATAAAGATACTTGAAAAGTAATATTGAAATACCATTTAAAGAACAAAACGATGTTCTCCATTAGAAAACTACAATTAACAATCCATTATGTTGATGTGGTCACACAGATTGAAGAAAACAAAAGTCGTATCTGTGGGCTTCCGTGCATATAAAAAATGTTTTCATTGTATGAAATAATATAACAGGGGACAAAAATTAACTTTGGCAATGTCTACAGAAGAGACGTCAACCTATATGGCCCCTGCAAGGCCCTAATAATAGCATGATTTTACAGGACCATGCGTGGCCGGCGTGGTAGGTCTAAAGATGCCGCGCTACTGTCTGTTCGGGGACACCGTGAACACCGCGTCCAGGATGGAATCCCACGGCGAGGCGCTCAAGATACACGTCAGTCCGAAGACTAAAGAAATCCTGGACTTATACGACTGCTTTGAACTGGAATGCCGAGGAGAAATTACTATGAAGGTATCAATCAATTGATTAGAATTTTAGATAGGTAGATTCATGATATTCATGATAGATAGATTCGTACAGATACATATTTATCTTTATTTGCATGAGATGGAGAAATATCTTATTTATATATCATGCGTGTTGTCCAGAGGGGTAAAAGACACCGTTCTTAGATTTAAATTTGCCCAATCCTGGCAAATTTCGTGTATTTATTTTAATGTATTTTTTTCCTACTATTGTGTTCAAGGTACATTTAGCCCCGGTCTTTCTGTAGTCTTTTCCGATTTTACTGGAGGATGTTCGTTCAATTTATCTCCGCCAACTTTCCTATACACTTAAATTGAGAACTTATGTTAAATATTAAATCTCATTGGTGCAATTCCTAAAATATATTATATTACAGATTATGATAGAGAGTATAAAAGAGGTTGTAAAATATCGCATTGTTTCAGAGTAAAGGAAAAGTGACTACTTATTGGCTTCTCGGCGAGAAGAAATCTCAAAATCCTCAGATTCATTGCTATGATGATTTGAATGGCAGTGAAAATACTGTGAGCAACCCTAGTATCACATTCCAAGGACCCGACAGCCCTGCCGCTCACTCAGTCAAGCACCGACAGAGCCCTGTATACAAAAAAAACAATGAGCAAAAACATAAAGATTCTCACAAACAAACACCTCTTGAAATATTAACCGAACGAGAGCGAATCAAGCATGAAATAGCCACATTTGTAGCCAAAGATCTAATCAACAACATTGATATAGCTGTCAAAGAGTTTAGAAAATCGCAAAGCGCTAATTTTGCAGCAATGATGGCTATTCAGAATAGAACAGTTTGTAACGGGAACGACAAAGGCCTAATCACACCCACGTACGACAAGGAACTTGTCATCAGCAAAGGTAAGGTGCGAGACGTAGTCAACCGATTTAACAACAGTGCTGTCAACGATTCTAAGATAGGTAAACCGAAAACGATTAATGCCGAAGACTGAAATGCATATAAAGCAACGCCTAATTCCCTTACCCGGTCCAAAAATTTTTTTTCTTTATGAAAGATTTCTAAGGATACCTAAGTTAAGAGTTTAGTCAATGTTTCTATTTAAGTGTTAACAGAGTATTTTGTGCCAAGCACATTCCATAGTCTAGTCATTATTGAATAAGTAACAGTCTATGATGAGATTTCTTAATTGGTAAAATTTTGACCACATTTTATTAAATGGGCTTGAGGCCAGAGTTATAACGATTTTTAGAAAAAAAAACAGAATTAAATGTTAGTAGTTATTAGAAGACACATGGTATTTAAACTATTACTGGTAAAGAAATGTAGGTTAAGGAATCAATCGCAGAAGCGATTTATCAGAAAGAAGTAGTGAGAAAATATGTGTGAATAAGAAAACATTAGAAATGTATTATACACTTAGACCCTGTAGTGTTTTTACTGACCTTTTATACCTGTGTATTTTCCTGGAAATCCGCCGTATGGACTACTGTTTAGGGGGGTTAGTAGTTGGAGAAATTAAATATTTTTCTCAAACATGCAACGAAATATTGACATTGTGTTCTTCATAATGGGCTTCGAAGTGTCACGTTTCGGGCGCAGCGAGACGAGAGACCCGTAATGGCATTTCTTACAAAATTGGAGGCCTGCAAGATGGTCTTTTTTAATTTCCATTCCACAATTTGTGGTACAGGATCACGGCGTTCAGCCATGAAAATTAAAGTTTGATTTCTTGGAGTTTTTTTTTTAATTTATTTCATTGCGTGTTTGAGAAAAGCACTATACATACCTCGGCGTGAAAAGGGGCTGCCAGCCTCTGTAATAATGTACTATTATATGTCACGGATAATTCCGGAAATAACGGCTTTAGTGGCACTTTGAACACATAATGAGAACCAATTTTGCCAGAATACAACAACAATCTTCATACTCGTATATTTTGTAAAATAGAATTGTATAATATCATTTCGCTTTAGGAATAAAACAAAAGTATGGCTTAGTATTTTGTAGACATTACATTTCATTATCATTTCCTTTTCTCTAATTATTTTCTCCAACCCCTAATGTACGAAGATCCAAGACAAACTTTCCAATGTTTTTGACACACTTATTCCAATCGTTGCCAACAAATGGTTAGGTGACAACTATTGGAACTTACAGCTTATGGTACTGGAACCTTTACCTTATTGAATTTAAATCAAGTGTTATTAAGTGTTGATATTATAACTTCAGGCTTCTATAAATATGAAATGAAATTGTTTGGTAGTCGAACATAAACATGATTCTTTACGCATGATTGTTTACGCTCACAACCACGGGTTTAAAGCTCTCTTGTGAGTAATTTATTTTGTTGTCTTAGTATTTTAAATGTATCTGGTGTCATTTTAGATGGTTTAATTGTGATATTATTGTTACGAAAGTACAACTTGTTTACCGGAGCTGTGAAGAGAGATTAATTTATTTTTAATGACATTGTTTCAAAGTTTTTTTATGTATACTTGTAAAGTATGGTTTGTTGTGTCAAGTTTTTATGATACGAATAAACAATTCAGTAAACTATATCTAGTTTTATCGTCTTTTACGTATTTTGCTTGCTAAGTATTCCCGGCCTGTCCTTTTCTTCTTTTCCTTCTTACGAGCGCCCATAGGCTGCGGAGTGCGCTTACCATCAGGAAAGATTGTACATACATATAGGGTGTAACAAAAATGGGGTATGAACCGATCAAGGGCTTGACAGGTATGGTGTTCTGATAAGAATAAAGAGAAAAAAAAATTTTTTTGACGTGTTTTTTTTTACATTTGTATGGAGCTCGTCGCTCCAGTCGGCCAACGCTCCATACAAAGGTTAAAAAAAATCGCGTCCAAAAAAATAGTTTATCTGGAAAATGTGACGTACTAGCGCTCAATAATCCCCCTCTTGCGGGAAAGTCCATCGTACCGTTCCACGCAGTATAATATGATTCCCACCTTCGTGGTTTCAAAAAATAAGATACAGACTAAAAGTATATTGATTAAAACTTTGACGATTTTAACACAATATCTGCTCTGGACTAAGGACACATATGATTTGTGGGCCTTAATATGCCGCTGCGACCAGCAAGTGATCTATTGTAGCAGCCATTTTCTTAAAGTTCACCGTTAATCCCCGTTGCCTCCAGGAAATTCCACATTCTTTGGCCGGTGATATGATATACTGTACCTGTTCTGGGTGCACGATGTGCCGACCTAAGCAGAGAGTGTACGAACAATTTGAATGAAGATATTGTTACTTACCTGTGTACTGTTTAGTCAATTTTCGGGTACGAAAATAAACGTTCAGCACGTTTTAACCTCAGCATATTCTAGGGTTCGCACGCACGAATGTCAAAGCTGGTTGGATAAATTGTTAAGAAAAAATATTTACGGGTTCTAATGTATGATACGGCTTGATAACTGAAATTGTGTAATCCCATGATCGTTGCATATAAGTCGAAATATAATAATAGACACGATAAAATACACATTTGTATTGAAATAGTACAGATTTCTAGCATGAAAGGCCATAAAATACGAGAGACAACCCTATTTATATCTAACGTTATATATCAAAAGCAATATGGGCGCAATGTACAGGCGATATTAAAAGAAAGTGGCTATTAAGAGGCCGTCCCGCTAATAGGCATTCCTGAACGTTACTACCGTAAACCTTTTATTTTTTAGTAGCTAAAGCTCTTGAAAAAGTATTAATAAATAATATAAATATACTACGCCAGGTTTATCTTCCATATCTCCAGGGTTCAGTAAGTAATCCTTACGATGACAATATAATTAAATTGAATTATTAAGTTAAAGCGATGAAAAAATGCACTCGTATTGCTTACTGTTTTAGTGATTAATTTGTTGGTGTGGAAAACAATTGTCTAATTGTTTTCAATTATATATGTTTTATTACATAAAAAGCGCTTGAGTATAAACATTTATACGCAATTTCAACTGAATGCAAGTAGGTTGTTGCGGGGACGTAGCATGCATGTCCACAAATTTCCAAATCACAATTTGACAGCCACTTTAGCCTAGTGAGCACCATTTAACCTTACTTCCTAAGCTGGCGATCCCGGGTCCGAATCCCAGTAGTGGGATTTATTTGTGTAACGAGTACAAATCTATGTTTATCGACTACCTATTAGTACCCATTTTTACAAGCTTTGCTTAGTTGATGACTAAGTTGAGTTGTATTATTAGAATTATTCCGTAATATTTATTCAACGAGCGAACGAAGCGAACGAAGTTTGAAAGCAGGCAACCATATGGATTTTTTTGTCCATTAAACTTTTCAATATATATTTTTTAAAAAGTCAACCGGCTTGCATATTTTGCAGCTCACAGAGCCACTAGTTTATTAAAAATTCGTGCACATGGAGTGCAATGAATGCAAATTTGTTTGGATCGAACCAAATATCCTGCTCACAGATCCATTTACACAACACCGACAATTTACTGGCAGCAGATCTGAGGCTCTAGTATAAGTTTTACCGAAACAAAACGTTACGATCGCGTTTGCGTTTTACCCTCAATTTGTATGGGATTTGACAGCTAAACGCAAACGCGGTCGTAACGTTTTGTTTCGGTAAAACTTATACTACTTATAGAGCCTCTGGAGCGCAGCAATGCAACAGAAAACGTTCCAGCCAGTATTAGGTATATGACGCGATGAATCACAGGCAATAAAGCCGCGACGTAAAGGCCACTGGAAGTGGCCATTACGTCGACTCGCCTAATGGCCGTTCAACGCTTTCACTTCAATACCTACCCCCAACCCCCAACAAATGTATGAGTAACGGCAGTAATAGTGGCCACTCAAGCTAATAATATTGAATATAGGTAAATATACATAGCAAATAGTAAAAGAAGGTGTGGTGTTTTCGTAGAGCTGTACGCATACTAATCTTCAACAGATAATACATACGTATGTAAGCTACGTTCCAGTGCTTGATACTTTCAATCTTAACCCATTCAGGGCCCATGACGACACATATGCGTCAGACCGCCGCAGTCGCTTTCCGCGACATACGAGGAAAACCACGGGATCGGCTACGAGCGTAGCGCGTAGCGATTCTGGGCAGTGAATGTGTTAAGAGTCCGCAATAAGCTCGGCCGAATTTCACCTTCCCATACAAACGGTGTTTCTTTCTCATTTTAAAACTTCGTGTTGGATTGTGACGAAACTTAGCATATACAATGACTTGAGGTCATCTATGTCTGTAATTAGTTTACATGGTTCCTGTTTATAAAACAAACGAAATAGAGCAAAAACAAGTTTTGTATGAAAAACTTAAATTCGCTGTATTTTTTTTACTATGGTATCTGAAGCTACATAAACTAAGTAATTACAGACATAGACCTCATGTCATTGTATATGCAAAGTTTCGTTACAATCCAACACGTAGTTTTAAAATGAGAGCGTAACTACGTTTATGTGGAGAATCGAGCTTACTGCGGAATTTTAATCCATAAGAATACAGGGGAACAATAGGCTGTCAACCATTATTAGGCATTTAGGAATCAAACATTGTGACGTTAACTTACTAACCCCCTTATTCATAAAACTTAAAATGCCTGTGCTAAATAAAATGTGCTTTGTCCCTTTCTGACGAACACAAATGTCAAAGTAACAGATAAGGACGAACGAATTTTAACGCCATTTTAGTTAAAATAGGCTTGAAGAACGTTTATGAATACGGCCGTTAGTCTGTAAGCCAAATTCGCAAATTAGCGGGTTATATACCGATGACGTCACTCTCGTCTTGACCTCCCAATACCTAAGTAACATAAAATATATTTGATCTAACTATAACGTAACAACACTTACGAGTATAAGGTTATAAGGTACCGTAAATCGACAGTCAACTGACCATACCCACCAACCCAATCTTTTGATTCCATGAAACAAAATTATATTTCGTATCACAACCGAAGACGATTACTATAATTTACTTGCAGCAGTACATGAGATGGTGCCATCCTTGTCACACATTTAGAGCTAAAATATTTAAAAGTAATAAAACAGCATTTCCGTTCCCCCTCCACCGGCCCCGGCGCACCAGCGCCCCGGTGCCGTCCACTCCTCATTACATATTTGTGTGTCATCCGAGTCGCACAAAATTATCGTGATTAGGAAGGAGTAGTGATTATGGGAAAACGTAAGCGATCGAGATCTAGGGGTCGTGATTACAATGACATATTACGGGAGCTGAAGAAGATCAAGTCAAAATCAAGAAAAAGACGGCGTTCGTTATCGTCGTCAACATCGGAAAGTGAAAAATCGTATAAACATAAGCGTTATTATGATTACGAGTACGACCACGATGATAACGAGTACGAGGAAGATTACAACATGGATTATCAAGGTAAACAACATATTTTCAACGGTTTCTATGCAACAACTACCCGCTTTGTATATTTTTTTATTGGTAGGTATTTAATCATTGCAATGGTCATAAACTTGTAGGCTAAATGCCTATGAAACTATGGTTTTTACCGTAAGCGATATTTAACTGCATAAAACAAACGTTTAGCAACATATATATCGTGTTGAGCATATACGCTAGTAATCTTTTGGTAGTGATAAAATTATTGTATACTCCACGCGAGTCGTGTTGAGGATAATATACACATCTGTAAATAACTCCACTAAAAGTGTTGAGATTTCTATTCATACTCCACGTAAACCGTGTAGAGGAAAAAACCACATTCGCTCCACTTTAACAGTGTCGAGAGCCGCATTCGTTTTGATACTATGCTGGGCTAATCTCCACGCTAGTCGTGTCGAGCCATGTTGTATAAATATGTATAAATTTGACGTCCGAAGTTGGATAAATCTTGTCAGGTGTTTAACATATCTGAGAGAGTATACTTTCTTTGTAGGCGAGCGCAGCCCGGATATTTACTCGTCCAAAAACCCCGAGGCCGCGCGATGCGAGTCGGTTGAGCCCGGCCCATCGTCGTCCACGATTCACGCGGCGCCCGCGCTGACTGGCCTGAGCGAGGCATCCGCGCCGGGCGAGGCCCCCGCACCGCTCGCGAGAACTACACCGACCGAGGCGGCCGCGCCCGCGGCACCTATATTAGCCGAATCGCATGACCACTTAAAGGCCAATGCCGAAAATATTATTACAGAAAATCATAATGACGACACTGTTCCGTCATTGGAGCCAGAAATATTAGAACTACTGGGCGAAAATCCTGCTGATAATATAAAAAGTGGTGAAAACCTACATAAGGATATTGAACCCAGGTGGACGCATATTTTGACGAATGGACTAACTAAAGACACCCAATTGGAGCTAGTCAAGCGCTATTTACCTCCTGAAAATTGCCCAAACATGAAGGTTCCAATACTCAATTTGGAAGTAAAAGCAGCACTTTCGGAAGTCAATATCAAGAAGGATTTATATAGCCAGAGCAAGCAAAACCAGCTTTCTAGCAGTCTTGCAGCAATAGGACAAGTGATGAACTGGGCTCTGTCATCAAAAGACGTAGTACCTCAAAATATAATAAAAACTTTAAGCGACGCCGGCAGGCTCATATGCGACAGCCATTTCAGAGAATCTCTATCACGCCGGTTTGCTGCCCTAAACACTCTAAATAAAGATATTAGAGATACCATCAAAAATACCAGAATTGACGAACATCTTTTTGGCTCGACTTTATCGGAGCACATAAAGTCCTCGAAGGCCATCATCAAGACTGGCTCCGAAATGAAATCGACAGCCGTACGCCCTGCGTACAGGCCACAAGTAGCGACACAGCATAGGGGCGCTTTAAACTCGAGGGGGGCGCCGCCGCGAGCAACAGCAGCGGCCGAGCAGCGGATGCCCCCTGCGCCCGCGCGCCGCCCGCCGCGCGACCGCCGGGAGCGGTATGCGCCGCGGGGCCGCCGCTCGACCGGCTACACGCGGCATCAGACGAAGAAGCGCTATTAGGAGAACCACAGGTACCCATCGCTGGTCGCTTATCTTACTTTTATGACCAATGGTGTGAATTCACTAGTGATCACACGGTTTTAAATTGGGTTAAGGGGTATAAAATACCCTTTAAATATGAACCGTTTCAGACCACTGAACCTAAAAACAACTCTTGTAACGTTCAGTCCCAGACAGAAATTATTGATGAATGTATATCAAACTTATTGCATTCTAATTTTATATCTCGTTGTACACCTTGTGAAGGGCAATTCGTGTCACCTATTTTCACAGTGCCTAAGCCAAACGGAACCCATCGGTTTATATTAAACTTAAAAGAATTGAACAAGTACATTAGTGTAAATCACTTTAAGATGGAAGACTACCGCACTGCGCTTAAACTATTAGATTATAATTATTATATGGCAACATTAGACCTCCAGGACGCTTATTTCTTAATATCGGTAGATGAAGCAGACCGTAAACGATTACGATTTAAGTGGAGATCTCAATTATACGAATACAATGTGATTCCGTTCGGGATATGCACAGCACCGTTTGTTTACACGAAATTACTAAAACCCGTGTTAGAATATCTTCGCACATCGGGCTTGTTGTCAGTTAACTACCTAGATGATTTTTTATGTATAGGTAGATCATATGAGGAATGCCTCCAGAATATAAATATGACAAGAGCTATTTTAGAGTCATTAGGGTTCGTCATTAATGAAAATAAGAGTGTTACTACTCCGAACAAAATTTGCAAATTTTTAGGCTTTGTTTTCAATACCACGAATATGACTATTACTCTGCCCGATGACAAAAAACAGCGAATTAAGAATCGAGCAATTGATCTCATACACAAGAATAAATGTACAATTCGATATCTCGCTGAATTTATAGGCTTGTTGACCTCCGCATGTCCAGCTGTTTGTTATGGGTGGATGTACACTAAGTTGTTCGAACGGGAAAAGTTCTTAGCATTAGACTATTCGGAAAATTATAATAAAACAATGAAATTAGAAAAACATTTATATCAAGACCTTTCATGGTGGATAAATAATATAACGTGCTCTTTTTCTCCGATTCGTAAAAATAATTATCTATTAGAGATTTACAGTGATGCTTCAATGACCGGATGGGGCGTGACATGCGGTGGTAAAAGTGCTCGTGGCAACTGGTCACATAGTGAACAGGCTCTTCATATAAATACGCTAGAACTAATGGCCGCGTATTACGGACTTAAGATATTTACAGCGGACCTAGAAAATTGCAATATTCTATTGAGAATTGACAACACCACTGCCATATGCTATATAAATAGGATGGGTGGGGTGCAACATACTCACCTAAATAAACTGGCAAGAGACATCTGGCAATGGTGTGAGTCAAAAAACATTTATGTTTTTGCATCTTACATAAAATCCTGCGATAACGTGGTAGCGGATTGGGAATCTAGGCAAGTTAACATAGACACTGAGTGGGAAATTTCAGATCATGTGTTTTCACAAATTACTAAAAAATTCGGTACACCAGAATTTGATCTTTTTGCAAGTTCGCAAAACTATAAATGTAATAGATATGCCTCATGGAAGCTAGATCCGTATTCGGAAATAGTTGATGCATTTACTTTTAGTTGGCATGATATTAACTTTTATGCCTTCCCCCCTTTCAGCCTAGTCAGTAAAGTATTAGAAAAAATTATTTCTGATAAAGCCAAAGGTATAGTAGTGGTACCCTACTGGCCATCACAAGCATGGTATCCCTTGTTGAGCAGGCTTATCACATCGGAAAAAATGTTTTTCGGCCCTGATAAATTTCTATTACATTCTCCTTTCAGGATCTGTCATCCGCTTCATGTAAATCTTATCCTGGTGGCAGCCAAATTATCAGGGAGTCGATGATCAGACGAGGCCTACCACAGGTATCCATAGACATCATGATGGCATCTTTGGCCAAGAATACGCTAAATCAATACAATAGTTCAATTAAATCTTGGTGGACCTACTGTAAAGTGAAGAATATTAACATTTTTAAGACCAATGCCACCGAAGTAATATGCTTCATGACTGAAAAATTTCACGAGGGTGCTAGCTATAGTAGCCTAAACACGCACAGATCTGCCTTGTCCCTTATTTTAGGTACAAGTGTTACATCAAATGACTATGTAAATCGGTTCCTTAAGGGTGTATATAGGCTTAACCCTCCAAATCCCAAATACAACTCGACTTGGGATACTAATGTTGTACTGAACCATCTGTCTAATATTTATCCATATGATAATATTTCATTAGCTGATTTATCACATGAAGTTTGTACTTTAGTTGCTATTGCTTCAGCACAAAGAATGCAGACGATTAGTCTAATGAAACTTAAAAATATATCAATGCATAAGGATGTTATTCTAATTAAGATTACTGATATAATTAAGACTTCAAAGCCTGGGGCCTGCCAACCGCTCATTTGTCCGGCACTTGCAGTTCAAACTTACATTAATAGAACTCAAGCATTACATAGTGATCAGTCTGAAGGATATCTGTTTATTGGAACACGAAAACCTCATAAAAAGGTGGGTTCTCAGACACTAGCACATTGGGTAAAAAAGGTTTTACGAGATAGCGGTATTGATATAACTATGTTCAGCGCACACAGTACGCGGGCAGCATCAACGTCTGCCGCGCACCGCGCCGGGGTTAATCTGGAGACGGTCCGCAAGGCTGCAGGCTGGAGCGATCGCTCCAATGTATTTCTTAAATATTATTGTAGAGAGGTCGTACAATCAAACAATAATGATTTTGTTGATGCTATATTTGGCACATAACCATATTAAGATTAATAACATATATTCCATTAACAATTAAAGTTAAGAAATAATACATGTGAATTGATCATGAGCATAAAACAAATTCATGAACACTGTTGTGCTTAATTTTGCAGCTAATCTGTTGATTATTATACACTGATTGAAAATACTATTTATTTTTATTTTTTACATGTTACCAATAGATATTGTTGCAATGCTCTAAACATCTGCAAGTAAATTATAGTAATCGTCTTCGGTTGTGATACGAAATATAATTAAAAATCAAACGAACTTACCCTGTGATGTTTGATTTCAATTATGTGAGTATCACAACCGAAGACGATTACGTCGTCCCGGCCCCCCCCACCCCAAAATAAAAAATAACAAAAATAGTATTGGTATAACACACAAACACTCTGAAAAAATGAGGAGTGGACGGCACCGGGGCGCTGGTGCGCCGGGGCCGGTGGAGGGGGAACGGAAATGCTGTTTTATTACTTTTAAATATTTTAGCTCTAAATGTGTGACAAGGATGGCACCATCTCATGTACTGCTGCAAGTAAATTATAGTAATCGTCTTCGGTTGTGATACTCACATAATTGAAATCAAACATCACAGGGTAAGTTCGTTTGATTTTTAATTATTTAACAACTTAGGAAGTATGAAAAACCCCGACATTTTCATTTCAAAGTTCAATATCTAAAAATCGGCTGTACAGATTTTGTTGAGACGTAGCTATGAACCATCAGCTTTCGGACAAAACAAACCAGTACATTCGTTTAGGAGCTAGGATGCCACAGACAGACACACAGACAAGCAGAAACACAGACATCCAACTTAACACCCCTCTTTTTCTTTGGAAAATTCTTTGTTGGTCAGTGTCTGCTGGATATTTAAGTATAATTTTGGTTCATTTAACGTCAATTTAACAGTTTTGCACCGTATTCGATTATAATAAGGTACAAAATGGAACCTTTGTACGTGTACAACGAAAACACGACGTGTTTTGTTAATTACGACGGAACTGTGCAAAGAAACCGTGCGCGCGTTAGCGGGATTAAACGAAAACAATACAATTTAGTAGGGCAGTTTCAGGTGATAATGTGGACACGCTGGACAAAAGTACCAATTTTTTTTCAGGTACTTGTTAGGCTTGACCCCATTTTCTAATGATTTTGTTATGTATAATATAGTATTATATTTTACTTTTTATATGTATAAGTAAAAGTTTACACCCACTTTTTAGAGACGAAATGAATCCCCACTGATAACGATAAAATAATAATCTAGTAACTATATTTACGACTATAACGACAAATGTATTTACTGCATACAAATTATAACACTGATTTCTACTCCATTATTCCTGTTCCTTATATCATTTGCAGTCGATCGTCCGATCCCTACTTATTGCTAGTTAAGTGCCAATATTATGTACGCAGTGCTGAAAAGGTCAAAAGTTGTAGTTCGTAATATCCAGTAGACCTGGAGAGACCTATCTAACTAAACGTATTGTACTGAATTCATATTTACACTTGTTGGACGATTTGCCAAAACGCAGCCTTAGACTTGAATCATATCTAAGTGCGCGCGCGCGACAATTGTGAAATTGATTTCAGTTCAGTACAATTTATTCAATAGCCCCCAGGTATTCCTTTTTATCCAATACTGAATCATATCAAGCGTTTCGCAGCGTGTAGAACATATTAGATTCCATTACATAGTTAGATACAGGTCGACCTAATAAAAGCGTGTTAAATAGCTACCTTTTCTTGTATTGAGGTAAAAAAACGCGAAGGATGTAAACGCGAAAAACGAGTTACACTGACGCCACGCCGCTAAGATTCCGGCATATCCTGAATTTTGTATTTCAAAAGCAATCCGTCGAATGTGTCGCATTTCGTTTTGAACGTACCACCTACATTTCCTGAGCTAAACTTTATCCTCGTTTATGGGCGTATTCATAACAGATGTCCCTGGAATAAATCAAACCTACACAAATATAATAATAGATGTATTATTAGTAAACACCCCTTCTTGTTATTGTTTCATAAATTGAAATATGAAACAATTTGCTAGAAATATTCATGATGCCTGACAAGCGAATCAGCGATGAATATATTTACAATGACAGTTACACGTGAATGGACTCACGGGGTTTATAATGTATTCCTGTTAAGCATGGCGCTTGAAAGTATTTTATTACTGTTTTTAGGTTTACAGATCGGGCCAAAATCCTTGGATACCTTTCCCAAGTCTGTCTTATATCGTAGCTCCTTACAAACTTTCGCCCCCTATTTCGCCCCCTTAGACGATGATTCCCGGAATAAAAAGTATTATGTACTCGTATGTTAATCCAGGTTATACACTATATGCATACCGAAATTCGTTATAATCCGTTAAGCCGTTTTTGCGTGATTGAGGTCCAAACTTTAGCATTCATAATATTAGTTGGATTTGTAAAAAATCCAGGGACACAACTCGCTTGACCGACTCCAGCAGGCATTTTAAGTATTTCTCGTTTAGTAGGCTGCCGGGTCGCGTGCCTTTGAACGTGTTAATACTTACGGATTTTCAGATCTTTCTTACAACTAATATTAAAAATAATTCATGATTATGAGTCTCAAATTCTATGAAAAAGGAACATTATTAATGCTTGAATGCACCATCTGGCGAGAATAATTTTGTTACAATTTCAGTTTGATAGAGGTCGTTGATGTTAGTTATCGATTTGCCCCATCTAGCGAGCTTAATTTTAGTCCAATTTCAGCTCGATAGATGCCGCTTTTATTATGTTTTTGATTGTTCATGATTAATCAGTCCATATTGTAATTAAGTTTGGCCCAGGTTGGGGTCGTGTTGGACTAAAAGCGACATAAATTAAAAACGATAAGACTGCATTCAAATCCACAACCGTCGATGTTATTCTTAATGCTTAAGCTTTTGTTTTACCTGGGACAGAGATTTTCTTGGCTGTGATACTACGAAATCGATTTATATATGTACAAAATGAAACAAAAACCAATAACTGATAATTTACCAAAAAATCGCCCAAGTGCGAGTCGGAATCGTGCATCGAGAGTTACGTACAAACCTGTAGGTGTATAAGTAATGACTAAAATTATTAAAAAATATTTTTATTATATGATGAAACTAAAAAAGTACGGTTTTTGCAATTTTTCCTTTATCTGTGCTATATAAGACGTTGCTTCGTACCAAATTTCAAGATTCTGAGTTCACCGGAAGTACCCTGTAGGTTTTGATTCCCTTGCAAGTTTCGAAAATTTGCGGAAATTTGGCATAAACGCCTGTATATTTTGATTGCGTTGGCTTAGAAGTTTGATTTTAGCTTGATACCTTCACGTGTTCCTGAGAAAAAGGGTCTTGACAGACGGACGGACAGCAAAGTGATCCTATAAGGGTTCCGTTTTTTCCTTTTGAGGTACGCAACCCTTAAATAACAAAAAAAAAGGTAAAAAGAAAACAAAAATCCTTCTCATCGCTGGGGTTCGAACTCGTAACTATCAATAAAAAAGATTGGTCGTCGTCGAAGTGTATGTCAGCCTTTTGGGAGATAATACGGAAACAATGAGTTTTCTCGAAAATAAGACCAAACTAGATCGGTTTCTCGGCCCCGTAAACCCCTATAGGTACTGAAAATTTCATCAGAATAAATATATGTTTATTAATTTATTATATACAAATATTGCTTTAGTATTCTTCTTCTTTCTCGTGTGAAGGGATAAAAAAAAAAAAACTAAATTTTGTTTTGCCAATATTTTGCCACCTCTATCGCTCGGGGTGTAGCTTTCCTGAGGTCTTCCTCAGTGCACGAAGCCGGACACAGGGCGCCATGTGCTGAGTCGTCTGAACGGTGCCACATTCGCAGAGTACGTTCGTATAATGTCGGATAAGATTGGTAGCGCCATCTATTATGGAGTTCTTCACTCTGGATTTCTACATACAAACTTTCAAGCAAGTTTTAATCCCTTTAGAAGATAATTTTCAAAAACGCTGAAAATGATTTTCTTGTGTTTTAGTATGGAACCATTTTACGAAGTTTCAAGTCTAGCTCGAAAAAATATATACTTTCCATACAAATTTGCAACCTATTTTTGACCCCCTTAGGGCATGAGTTTTCAAAAACGCTGAAATTACTTTTCTTGTGTTTCATTAAGGAACTTTTTTACGAAGTTTCAAGTCTATCTTAGAATAGTTATTTGTGCAACAAGAGAGCAGTTTGTGTTTGCGAAGAAGCGAAAGTTTCTAAAATTTAATCACGAGCGTAGCATAAAATTTAAGATTGTTAAAACCAGAATTATTAATTAGCTAGCGTAATAAAATTCATGTTTACATATTTATTATGAAAAACGGAGTTTGTTCTATTTATTGAAATATTCTTCAATTGAAATTTCCTGTTTCATTATTTTAAAATTGTTCATTTGATAGTTTTCGAACGTGTTACTTGTTTTTTGGGGTCTACTTTGAAATTCGATGGTCGAACTATGGATCGACCTATGTCTGCCATTTTCTTTCTCGTAATGAAATGAAAGCGTCAGAGCTAATAAAGTCAAAATATTCTCAACATGTAATAGACCCCATACGATAAAAAGTCAGTGCTCGGCATCAAAAATAAAAAGCTACTTTGTCTCACGGAGTGAGCAATATCGCATTTTGCACACTGTTTTCACGCAGCTAAATATGCTTGTTCGAGCTGCTGAGGTGAAAAATAAATTAATTCCCATACAATTTTTCAAACCGTATATCACCCTCCGGAGAAATTATACACGAAGGGTTCCGAACCATTACCTATAAAAACAGCAAAAAAAACGCTTTTAGTATAGGAACCCCTCTTAAATATTTATTTTATTTAGTTTTTATTATTTGTTGTAATAGCGGCTACAGAAATACATAATTTGTGAAAATGTGACCTATCTAGCTATCGCGGTTCTTGAGATACAGCCTGGTGACAGACAGACGAACGGACGGACGGACAGACAGCGAAGTCTTAGTAATAGGGTCCAGTTTTTACCCTTTGGGTACGGAACCCTATAAAGGCCGCGTTATGTCCTATTCTGAGGTCTAAACTATACAAAATTAGAAAACAATATTAGAAAGTGCCATCAAAATCGGTTCAGTAGTTTTTGCTAGAATTTGAAACCAAAATTATACTGGATGTCATCGCCGCCACGAGACATCTACTTGACAACAAAAGATGGCGCTGTTGCGTATACACGACTTTATCCAATCGATTAGTCTCTGGTCTGCGGGTCACCTGAACTACATCTAACTTTTTATACGTTTCATACGGTTTGACGGATTTTAGACGTCGACAAAAAACTGGAGAACGACCTACTAAGGCTAGAATATGCGTGGAAATTGGTGATGTTCTGCATCGCGCTATTGAAGTTTTTAATGTATGTTGTATAAATACAATTTCCTTCAGATATTCCTTATTATGTCTCTCTGGCAACATCAACGAACTTTCACATTTATAATATTAGTGTGATGAAGTGTTGATATACATAATTTAACTTTAAAAATAACAATAAACAATCGGTTATAATTAACTTTTCAGCACTAGGTAAATATATCCATTTGAGATTACCAAGTTTGTCAGGCGGCGCCCTTCTTATACATTTTAAGGAGAAATTTGTGTCGTCACGCTGTGGGAATAAAAGGAGCCTCTTTGACCTTGACCCTGATTTTTATCTTCACTAACTGAGGCAGAGGTATTACAACATTCATAGATAACCCCAATTTATGGAAATAGCTGGCCAATATAAGAAGGGTTCATTACTTAACTTTTCGAACGTACGTTAGAACAACTCCACCGTCATTCTTCTCCATCAAGATAAATTACATTTAGATCTAGGTAGATCTAAATGTAATTTATCGTGATGGAAAAACTACTCTTAAATTTAACACCTACGCAGGTGTTAAATTTAAGAGTAGTTTTTTTCTAAAATGGTTAGAACTAACTCCCATCCGCAAATTGTGTATCAACAACAAACAAACGGTCCGGTTAACGTTAAATATCGCGGCGGCAGGCGTTATTATCACGAGGAGAACTGTGAAACGTCTCATTCAAATAGATTTTACCGAACGCAGCCTTAACGTTATAAAAACAACTGAGCTACTAAAAACGTTGGTTGCACGGACGCTCTCGCCATGTGACCTAGTTCCCGGCATCTGCGACTCTTGCCGCGGCTAACTTTATATACCACCGAGACGTAGCACATTTAAAGCTATTCAGCAACTCAACTTTATTAGATCTGTAACTTAGTAGCACTGGCTCGGGTTTAAACTCATTTTAACTGCTGTGTAACTGTGTTTGTGACCCATTGGTGAATGCTACGACTAGACATGCATTCAATAGAGTACGTAGTTTATAAAATGAAAATGGAGAATGTAAAATCGCGAACAATTAATGAGGTAGTATTTGCATATGAACCTATGTAGAATTATGAAAGAAAAGTTACGGGTCGAGAGTCGAGAGTAGAGTTAGAGGTACAACCAGGCCCCTATTTCACCAACTTGACAATTGTCACCTGACACTGACAATTCGGCATACATTGCTTTGTTCTAGAAGTTAAGGTGGTTACTAGGTTACTTGTGGACTCAGCAATGTACGGAGAATTGTCGTTGTCAGGTGACAATTGTCAAGTTGGTGAAATAGGGGCAAGGTATTATCATGAGGCAAAACTGTAAAAAAACGTAAAATATTTAATTTCTAAATTGTTACCCCGTTATTCATAAAACTTTTAAGTTAACAAAAACACAAATGTTAAAGTGATAATGATCGTGATAGTGTCAGCCTGTAAGACAAACAAATGTTAAGGACACTAACCAAATTTATCGTTTATGAATAAGGTCATAAGCCTTGAACCGTACGAGTAAATATTGCTGTCACACCCCGTACAAAAGGTTAATCGGGTAATCTTCGCGAGACGTCGGGCTCTCTCGAGCTAGCTTATTCAGGGAAAAGTGCATTGACAATATACCACTAACGAAGCACGGCACAAGGCAAATCTCGACTTGAATTTGTTTTGACAATAACTATGTACCCAGTTGGTTATTATATTCACAAGTACCTTGTTTTTCGTTTTTGGGACTAAAACTTACTCGGTAAGCAGCTATTTAGTTTGTTTGCTTTGTAACAATTGTCAACAAAGACCGTGTTCTCTACAAGGTCAAAAATCAGGTTGGCGATGGCAAAGTTAGTAAACAAACTAATATACTTACATTAGGCTAAAGCGACGACCGCTTTAGCCTAGTTGGTAATGACCCTGCCTACGAAGCAAGAGGTCCCGGGTTCGAATCCCGGTAAGGGCATTTATTTGTGTGATGAGCACGAATATTTGTTCCCGAGTCATGGATGTTTTCTATGTATTTAAGTATTTATTTATCTATGTAAGTATGTTTATCGTCGTCTAGTACCCATAGTACAAGCTTTGCTTAGTTTGGGACTAGGTCGATTTGTGTAAGATCGTCCCCTAATATTTAATAATTTAATATTTAATACTTACATTGTTTTAATTGAGTATTCGCTGTGAATACATTTGTTTGTATTCAAAATGAATTCTCAAAGTCATCATTAAATAAAGCAATGATTAAGTATTTTAAGTTTCTGTCTACTTTTCTTGGCAGTGTATAAAGTAGGGGTAGGGGAGGAAAAGTGCACTGTTTTTTTAAACAAATACATAGTTTTTTTTTCATGAAACAGGATAATTTAACGGGTTCCTGATACACAACTGTTGCGACTTTTGAAACATTAATCTTTATTTATTTAATTTATTTAACTCGTTCACGTGCACAACGTCTACAGACGTCGCAACATAAGCCTTAACTACGACTTTAGGTCACGTGAATGAGATTTTTTTTTTTATGTAGTAATTTTTAAAGTTATTAATTATACTCATACACAATTGTATTTTTGTAGTAGTTAAAATATTATAATGTTTAAAAGTAAAATAGGTGATACATACGGACAAGGACAACCAGACGGACGGCCAGTTTAGTTACGATGATCCCAAAAAATTAAATGTATCGTCTTGTTTCGTCTGACTTCTCTCTAAACAGTTTCCATAAGCTGTTGAAACACAAGTCACGTTCCTAACATATGGCTAAAGTTCGGCAGTCCTTCTATTGGCCGCAAGAAATGGACTCAGAATTTAAGGCATGGACTACTCGATGGAGTAACAACGCAACATTGAACCTTAAATCAAAGGGGTAAGACTTAGAAGAGGTTTTATATGAAAACCCCAAAGGCATCACTTGAGTACTCAGCTGGATTCCGTCAGTAAATAGATGGCTAGTGACATTTTGCCGCTACGGCGAACTCGTTTGATGTTATAGTGATACTCCTAATAGGTACGAGTGTGTAATCATACTAAGAAGAAAGTTAGTAATCAGCCTTTGATTTCAATGTAACTTGCTAGATTGTTAACATTCATGCAGACATTCCTACGATACCCTTAGGTACTTTAAGGCTCCAATGTTGGTAGCAAGTACATTTACTTTGTAGTAAGAATATTCGTTCCCTGCAATACGTAGATCCTCCTTAGTAATTTTATTCTTTCTTATTCTTAATTATTTTCTTATTCACTGCCATACGCTACGCTCGTAGCGCTACGCCGTAGTCCGTAGCACCTAAACTTCATACGTAGTGAAAAGCACCAGTAGCATGTGCGTCGTGATTGCCGCTGAATTGTTTAAAAACTCGTACACCGAGAACATACATATATATCTAGTTGGATTTTAAACTTTAAATTGTCCTCATTTTTTAATTTTTAAGCTAATTGAAAGCTATACGTAAGTCGTCATATACCTACTTCACTTCAGCAAATTCAATATATTTACTGTGTTAAACACTTTCACTACCAGGAACCCGCCTAGCGGGCGCCTACGCCGTAGTCGCTTTCCGCTACATACGAGGAAAACCACGGGATCGGGTACGAGCGTAGCGCGTAGCGATTCTTGGTAGTGAATGTGTTAAAGGCGGTTGTGCTGTTTTAGTCCAAACTGGACCAGTGTACAGATTATAAACAGGCAAGCTATCCCCACTCGACTAAATGGCCTCGAGAAGGATATCCTTCTAGTACATATGTACTAGACCATACAAACTGTGTGTATGCTCTTAATTGTTACTACAATGTTCACTTGCATGTATTTGATTATCTTTAGTGGCATAAAACCTGTATATAATTGGCATGTGTTCTTTATGGCTCGGCTTTACAGTACGCCACAGTACTGTACTACACTAGGCATGTGTTCTTTATGGCTCGGCTTTACTGTACGCCACAGTACTGTACTACACTAGGCATGTGTTCTTTATGGCTCGGCTTTACTGTACGCCACAGTACTGTACTACACTAGGCATGTGTTCTTTATGGCTTGGCTTTACTGTACGCCACAGTACTGTACGCCACAGTACTGTACTACACTAGGAGTCTGCCAATGACAACTGTTAGTATCCACCAACAACTTTAGCAGTCCACTTGTTACACGCCTACAGATATACTAGGAATAGGGGTGTGGACACTAAATAAAATAATAAATAATGTCATATTTTCCCGAAAAAGTATTGAAAATGTAGTCAAATGGAGAAAAAATCAACGCAAAAGGAGAAAATCACGAAGTGGACACTTATATCCAAAGTTTTAAGAAGGGGTATGTTCTGTCCCTTTTTCGCAAAACGCAACTTCATATGAAACTATGACGTTTGAAGATTGTGACGTCACTAATAGACGGCAACGTGCCGTGCTCCATCGTGTTCGGTGTCGACGCGCCCCCCGGGAGCCTCGCGTAACGTGACGTCGCACACTGTTCGCGTTTCCTCTCTCTAAGAAGCAATATTAAAACGATTGTAGCTTCCTAATTCTTTGCGATATCCGAATGGGATTTTCGCCACTAGGCATATTTCTTGCCTTCTTTCTTTTGGAGTAATAGTAATTTTCGAGTCTACACCCCCATTAGAATCGATTTTGTGTTGTCTGGCATCACGTTCGCTCGTTTATGGCTCAAGGGATGTCTCAAGTGTACTTTTTACCCGACTAACCCAGGAGGAGGGTTATGTTTTTTAAGCGTATGTGTATAAGGGAATAATTCCATTATTCAGATGGCTTGATGATTTATAAATGACATAAGAGGTGTCGATGGATTCCTCATAATCGTGAGAGTGACATAGGTTACAAATTTTACAATATTATACCTATAATATGTAAAAAGTAGTAGGTATACTAAGATTTCTTGAAATAAAAAACCAAATAATTTGATAACTAATTGGTGGTTAGCTTTATAAAACAATAATGACATCAAATTGTTTTCTTTCCATTGTTAGAGAAGGTAAATGTTGATAAATATAAGATAATCATTTGTAGTCACCATTTTATTTAGATAAATCCACCTGACACATATTATGGCGCGTGTATCCACACAACCTTTGACCAGTAAATCAAAGCTTTATATTAAGGTTATTACTTACTGAACAGTTGACGTAAAAATAATGACTTTTCAACCCGAATATACAACTTATCTGTCTGTTTATGAAAACCGAGTCGAGTAGAGAAAAGACTCGGAAAGTTATAAAAAGACTTGTAGCATGTCTCATATCTCAGATATCCGCAATATTAGACGTAGCCTTCGTCTGCCGTGACCGCACAGTTTAAATGCCGAGGGTGACGTTATTAACCCACTTAGCATCTTCTCATGCGGGTTTACAGCGCTTTATAAACCCACATCACGAGAAGCGAGTTTAATGATGGCCAATATACATTAAGGAAGGGTTGCACCAACTTATGATTAACAGACTGATCAGCGCTAAATATGGCGCCGGCAGTTGTCATTCCATAGAAATTTGCCAATCCTTCCATACATTCACATTTTAACGAATACCGCTTACGATTACAGACGGTTTGGTGCAACCCCACCCCTAGAACAACTGGCTCTGATAGACGAAGCACCGAGTGATCGCACTAGTGTTTCGTTGGACCAATTTTTTGTACTGCGGGCGTAGCACGGTTGCCATTTTATCACTTATCGTTGTGGATAAGACATTCGTCACTCTCGCACTCGCATATTTGTCAGAGCGTGATGGGCGTCTTTACCACAACGATAAGTGATAAAATGGTAACCATGCTACGCCCACTGAACACCAACAATGGAATAGGCATGCGGCCTCATGTTCAAATTGATAAAGTAGTGATGCTAAAAGTAAACCATCAAATTATCGTAATAAAGTATAAATTATAAAATATAATTAAAATCATAAAAAGATATGAACCTTGAAATTTTTGAAAATAAATGCATTTTTTTAATTGTCCAATTGTAAATTTAAAGCTACCAATAGAATCCTTACGCTTTTATAGAAACAGAATTGTATGACAACTATGTACTTAAACGCAGTATTTCGAGACCGAAACAACAATTTACCGGATTTTCCATACAGCAATACAACTACTTTGTACTACGTTGTAAGTGACGTCATACGTGGGTGTCTATATGTATGAAGCGTTTTGCGCTGCCGCCAGCGACGTCAATCTTTGTCTCAAATTTATGGGTATTTATGTTTTTTAATTGTAGTTGCTCCCATACAAACATTTGTTCCACTCCAAAAACTGGTTCGAATGACATCATAAAAAAATCTTAGTCAGCATCCCTATTGCCTACGTTAGTTTACGCCTGAAGATTCGAAAAAGTCAAAAGTGCAATTATAATCAGTTAATTACCGCTATGGCCCGATTTGCCCAAACTGGCATAAGTTCTTATTCGGGGAGATTCAGAACAAATATAAACAAATAATGCTTATAGTAGGAATTTGTCGCTTTAGCCGGCGGCAAGATGCCATGCCTTAATTGCCTCGCTTTACTGACGTTCAATATTCCTTCTAAAAACTAGGTGCCAATTACTGGTTTTATAATGCCAATTTATTTAATTTATTTGTATGCTTCAGAATCTAGTACACGTAGATTTTATGTAAATAAACGACTATCATCATCAAAATATGTACCTACGTCCCACTTTTGGCCTTTGGGAACAGTGCCCGCCCGTGGAAGCGAGCACGCCAACTACACCGAAATACGATTGACATGCGAAGTGGGGGACCAATCTTGGCGCATGTCAAAGTTATAGTTAACTAAGACAAAGTAGGCACTAAAGTAATTTCCGTTGTGACCGTACTCTCCATATGTGTTGATTTAATCGCTCAATCACTTTAGTTTATTCCCAGTACAGACGTTGGCAGATGGGTAATCAATCAAAATGAAGCTGAAACAGCTGGAGTAGGATGAGCTGATCACGAGATCCGGTTCCTGTGAACTCAGTTTACTGAAATGGATCACCGGTTTCCTGTCACTCTCCTTAAGGCATTATTTTCACTAAACGCGACTTAATCACGTATAATTATTGTCACGTGACTATGGATGTTGTAACACATCCGAAACGTCGAGAATCTCAGGGAGTTAATAAATTATTTATTCGCGATATGATGTGCTTACTAACTTTATAAACTACTATATTTTGCAATTCGGCCGGCAATTTTGTCCTCACGAACTCAAATACCTACCAACTTCCGTCTCCAATACAATTTCCTTTGGCATGTCAATGCCTAAGGAAAATATGGAGGAGACGGAAGTTGGTATAATATGATTAAGTGAGAATCCGGGATAAAACTTATCCAATGTGTGAGTGAACACTCAGGTTCCATGTGTCCGAATCCGTTCTGCTGCTCTGTTTGATTGAGGAACCAATATCAGAACATACGAATTTATGCTAATCTTAATAATCTTTACTTTCAGAAAAATATACTACCTAAATATATACCTTTAACAAAATATAGTCATCAAAATACATCATTTGTGTGATGAACATGAATATTTCTTTCTGAGTTTTGAATGTCTTCAATAGAAGAAGAATTAATAAATTTAAATACTAGCTTCCGCCCGCGACTTGGTCTGCGTAGACCCGCGATAAAAACTATTCTATATTTTAATCCAGGCTTAAACTATCTTTACGTCACACCTGGCCATAACGTGAGTTTTACCGCACGCTGCACGTACGGTATAACTCGCATTATGGCCAGGCGAAGAACAAAAAATTATGTACTCACCGCGGGCAGGAAAAAAGAAAGCCCTCTATCGCATATTTACAACCGTCGCCTGCGGCTCGGGTTACAAATACCCGCGATTTCGGGCTTTCTTTCTTTCATAGCCCTTGGTAAGTAATGTACTATTGTGCAAAATTTAAAATAAAGCCGTTTTAGCGTGATTGAGTAATAAACATACAAACATCCAAACTTTCGCATTTATTATATTAGTAGGATTAGAAGGATATCTATTAAAAATATGTCTTCGTCAAGTACTAATATGTGTAAAATATGGGGGCTTCTTAAGTATATCACTATGGGAAAAATTCGACTTGTTTAGGGATGTCCCGTAATTAATTAATGTATTTACACTTGCTTGTCCAAATAGTTTCGACTGTTAAGTAGTGCTTGCAGATCTTTCAACAAGTCACGGCCTTACAAATCTTGTGACTAGTTCCACATACCAACTTCGGCTTTCTATGAATTCCGTTTTTAATAGATGCAGATAATACCTGACTGTGTTTACTTGATTTTATTTGAAAGAAAAGTTTTTACAATGTCTTGGGTATACGAGAACGTATACATGATATCATCTTCTCTAAAGTAAATTATGAGGGGCCAGACACTGCGAGAAACCCGTGCCAAAATGCATAAAAGATGGTACAAATATTCTCCAGCGACTGTAATTATCTCAAAAAAATCCTGCGTTCATAAAATGAAAATAACATGTATGTGATATCAGATAAACCAATTTTCTAGTTCATATCGGGCGAAGATTGAGATTTTTATTCTTTTTTTTACGAAGGTGGTTTATTTTTCCATTATATCCTTTCTCTCTGTATCATATCGTTTCATAATAATATTATTCAGAACTAAGTAAAAGTACTGTAGTCATGGTATTTCGTTTTACTAATAATGCACATTTCGAGCATTTACTTTCAAATCAATAACACATTAAGCCACTGGCGAAGTAACTACGACATGCGGAAGGGTTTTGAATAATTTGTACTTCCATGAAAGGCGCGGGTTGTAAAAGACTACCAAGAGCTATATATACGTAGAGTATTTATTGAGGGCCATATTGTACAGAAATAATGGGGATTTTACTGCACATTTTGCACAGTTGATTCGAGCCAGGACATCATCCCTTCTAATCTAGTCACTGTGGCGTACGGTAGTAGTGTATGGTACACAATTGAAAGACTCCCAAGAGCTACTCGTATAAATACGCAAAGTATTTATAAATTGACAATTGCAATATTTTGAGAACTAGCTGAGAAAGTAGGGACAGGTTCCTTGTTTGTTTATGCCCAACTAAAAATAAAGTGTGTTTGTGTCCTTAGCAGCTGTCACAAGCAGGGTGCACAGCTATCATGCGACGGCGCACGAGCTCTCTCGATTTTTCTCGCACTATCCGTCTCTTTCTTATTAGAACACTTGAGATATAGTGCGAGAAAAATCGAGAGTATGTCGCGGCCCTGATAGACGTGCTGATGTGGATAAGCAATACCGATAGCTATTTAACATCTCAGCTTCTACGTCCGTAAATGCATTTTCCAACACACACAAATAATAAGTACAGTTTAGTTTTAAAATAATGTAGTTTTAGTTACTCTCAATCCGTTTACATACATACATTCACGCCTTTATTCCCAAAAGAGGTAGGCAGAGCACAGGAAACTTATGTCAAACGCCACTTTTAGTATAAATGTGGGTATAAAAGATCGACAAAATGTGATATCGCAGTGATAGGTTGCTAGCCCATAGCTCACAACACACTTCAACCCTGCCCTTAGTCGACCGTTAAATTCTAACCTGACACCACACGGGAAAATGTCTAATGTAATTTAAAAAATGCGTTTGATATAAGCAATTACATTTTGTAAATCTTTTTAAAGTAAAATTAAATCTTGATTAAAGTGAAAAAAGTAAGTAAAGTAAATCTTTGATTATTAATACTTTGGATCGCGCCTGAGAGCGTAGGCATATAAGCAAAATGCGAGCCAAATAACATTAGGATTGATTTGGCAGACAACTTCACTCGCTACCTGATCGCCAGCTACCGTTTTAAACGTAGAGTAGGTAATTCTTTGGGTTTTTTTGGACCTGTCGTGTATTGTGTGGTGGACCCCGATAGTTCTGTCGGATATGGTGTGCAAGTAATCCAGTGGAAATTCTCTGACCATGAGAGCGTTTACTAAACTATACCTCTTTCCTTACAACATAAAATATCTACTAATGTTTTTGCGTTTCAAAATGGTTTTCTTGGAAATCGCTCGACGATTAAGAAGAGAGAGTAAGCTCAGCCGAATTTCACCTTCCCATACAAACGTAGTTACGCTCTCATTTTAAAACTACGTGTTGGATTGTGACGAAACTTTGCATATACAATGAAATGAGGTATATCTATCTCTGTAATTAGTTTATATGGTTTCAGTTTATAAAACAAACGAAATACAGCAAAAACAAGTTTTTGCTGTATTTCGTTTGGACAGTTTCGTACCTTTGTACCCGTGATCTCGTTGGTTGACGATAATGCAAATGACAGCATTTCACTTTACGCTTCACTGAAAAGCGCGACATTATGAAAACAGAGAGTTGATTATCTATTCACAAACAAGACACACAGCTGTGTTTGATTTCAAAATAAACTTATCGTCTCACTAAAGGTATAAAGTCACTTATCCACTGGTTTACCGAATAGACGACAAGACTTGCATCATGGTAATAATGTTATTGTCTGCGTTAGGTAATGCATACATCTTTGATTTTCAATATTTTGGGTGTTTTCATTCACGTGTTTCTTGAAAGCGCTAATGAGCGTTCGGGTTACTAAATTACCGACAGCTTTTATTTTTCACATTATTTCTAAGTTACTACGTGCCTTTTGCAAATGAGCGTAATTACTTAAAGCGCAACGAATCGCTATTCGACGC
Source organism: Epinotia bilunana (assembly GCA_947049275.1). Lineage (NCBI taxonomy): Eukaryota > Metazoa > Arthropoda > Insecta > Lepidoptera > Tortricidae > Epinotia > Epinotia bilunana. The sequence goes on from OX346253.1 coordinate 7,928,310, forward strand.
TACCGAATAAAAAGACGGTAAGGTATCCTAATTCATCAATCAGGCTCAGAGGGGCTGGCGTGTTGGGTATTAGATTAGTCTGTCCCTGTTAGATTCACAAACTGTCTCAACTCACCTGACTATTCGTCGCTAGTATAACTTGACCTCGGGGTTTGTAACAACTATACGTAGTCGAAGGTCATACTATGCTGCTAGTATTCGGATTCCCCTGAGGCAAGTCATCGGCAACCGTCGCGAATATCCTGCTCCGCTCTCGCTCTAACCGGTAAGGCTCCCAGGCAGCCTTATTCCGATTTGGTACAGTGAGCGTCATATAGTTAGTAGCAGCCAAGGTAGCCAAATATTTCGGTACACGTCTTATTACTGTAAGAACACCCTTAGGTGTGTTACGAAATATTTGACTACTCTGGCTGCTACTAACTATATGACGCTGACTGTACAATCGTTTTCGCTACAAGTCTTATCTTAAACTTCACACGTATTATGATGCTAATTTATCTATATATGTAACTAGTAAAGATAATTATTAATGAAGAAACTGGCATATGCCAGTTGGGATACGTACCGTTGGTGGAAGAAAGTATCAGGTCGTAGTCGGCGTAGCACTAATTGTTCGGTAATGTCACAAAATCACGTCGGACCACACAACCTATGTAAGCTAAATATGACGTAAGAATCACTGTTTATTATTTTTCACCGTTAATTGTGTTTTATTATTATGTATGTCTTTCCCGCTCACGGGACAATGACGTCCCGGACCTTTGGGAGGCGTGCGTGGAGCTAGGTACCTACAAAGTACCAACTGAGCCAACACGTAGAGGCCCTTTTGACAATTTAATAAAATGCAAGGAGTACACCGACCGGATGCTGTCCCTGCCCGTGTCATGGGACGCACACAGGGACAGCACCCGCTGAGGAGTATAGGGCCTATTGATGGTTGATGGAATCTAAATGAAACGGGTTATTGGGTGAAAATGATGGACTAGTGGCTGGGCTATTGGGTGAAACATCGGACGCCTGCCTAATAAAACTGTCTCACTTTTTATCTCTGGCAGACGGTGACTCACCAACTGATAGATGGGCCCCTATTAATAGCGACATTAAAAAATGGCCTAAGGGCAACACCGGTCAGAAAGCTGGGGGAAGAGAGGTGGCACTGGACTTTAAACATATAGCCAACTCGCCACCTAGGTGTCCGCATCAACCCTCGAGCAACAGCTCTTGCGACTCCACTCTGAACGGCCAGTAAAGGCAAGCCAGAGACAGGGGGCCTGTCCAACCATCCACCCGGTCGGCTCAACCTGACCACAGGACACCCCCAGGAGTACTCAGGTACGTAGGGTCGCTACGCCCTAACAGCCCGCCACAAGCTGCCTTACGTTGACTGATTGCACCAGAAATCTGGTGGGCGATGGGGCCGTCACATCCCTACGCCTTATTATTATTATTATTATAAAAGAGAAATGGCAGCCTCAAGAGCCTTTGCCAGAGTCAGTGAGCGTATAAATTAAGTACGAAATAAAGAATTAAACCATTTATAAAAACAAATAAAACGGGACTCTCGCCAAGATGGCGACAATCTCCCTAATCCTAATTGTGTTTTTCCGCGAAAATAAGGTTTTATCACTGTTGACATTTTGAGTTGTCATAGTCAGTCACAATTGTGACTTTTGACATTACTAATTCATCTGATTTCTAAGGTGTGATTAGTCTGGTCAATTTATTGTCAAAAAGTTACCTTTTTAAATAAAAAACCTTACATTTCTTGGTATAACCTTACGGTTATACCAAGAAATGTATGGTGACCATTGATTCAGGCAATAGTAAGGATTTCTTATGTATTGTATGTAATTAACACCTAGTAATCTATCCTTATTTCATGAAAACACTATGAACGAACTCGTACCTAAAGATTTCCCGACTTAGAAAAAACCTTATTCTGTACATGGCCCAAGTTTCGCCGTGTTTCGTTCAATCATTATATATTTTAATATACATTGACAATACCTACCTTTTAACAATAGGGAAGATGCAGCCATAATATTTACCCTTACTTATGAACAAAATGTTGAAAACACATTAAATAATAGCTACTGAAAAGTTTTTATTTTAGTTTATAGTAATTTACATTTGGAACGGAACGTGTTTTAATCCAACAATCAGCATCTGGTGACGTCACTCGTGTCAAAAGTCAAAACTTAGGCAACTCTACGACATCTAGGGACGAACCACGGACAAACAAATATGGTGAGTGACACACGTGAGTGACGTCACAGGAACTGTAGATCCGTTTAGGAGCGAAAGTTTTAAATTGTCAGTTTGTAGCAGGAATTTTTGACTATAAATTATAGTATTTAATTTTTTTTAATACTTTTGAGGCCTATTCTACATGCGATTCATTCAAATGAAAGCAAAATTGAAAATAATGCATCTTCCCTATTGGAAAAAAACTTCCTAATCAATTTTAGCCACGCTGACCTTGCACCGTTTTCGAGTAGGTAATTTTTCACCTGCCACGCACTCACGGAGCACATGTTACAGGTAACATTGTTAGAACTTGCATAGATGTTGAGTGTAAAGTTTAATTGTTTTTACAAGGTAAACCGCGAACAACGGTTTTTTTTTTCATTAAAGAAAGTGCTCTTTACAATTTCAATAATGTTTATTAACTGTTACTGCATACCTAGGTATGACAGTTATTATTGCTACGTACGTATTTTGGAATATTGTTCTATGACTTATTGATAAAATTGGAAATGGTTTGCTTATTTATTATTACGAGTATTATTCATATCTCGCGCTCCCCACGCAGCCGCAGGCCCGCCCGCGCCCGCCTGCGTAGGTATCAAAGCAAGCTCAGGCATATTATCTACTAGCTTTTGCCCGCGACTCCGCTCGGGTTAAATTCGGGGTAACACAAAGTCCAGGAATATTATAAATCTAAACTAAACGAATTAATCCAATCCGAAAAACAAAAACGGTAAAACCGAATCAGAAACCGAGTTTGTTTTCAGAAATCGGAAAACCAAAACAAGACAACAATACCAAATCGCAAAGCTAAACACGAATAGCCAAAAATCGAAAGCAATTAAATCAATGTGAATCAATCGTCAAATAACAGAGTATAGGTACCGTATGCCTATAGTGTGGAGTGCGGGCCGATGCCCGCACTTAAGAACAGATAGAGAACAGACAACGTTAGCGTGTTTCAGAAACCTATCAGCGCCATCTATCGGAATCCATGAGTAACACTTATTTATCTTTCGAATGTTGTTTTTTTTCTCAAAAGCTGATTGATTTATGATTAGATTGTATGTTTCAATATTGTTTTATTTAATTTGGTTTAATTAAATTATTTTATTATTAGTTTGTATCATAGAACCTGTACTAATTTTGCGGAGTCTTGCACTAATTTCCATCCCCTACTTTAGGGGCTGGGGGAAAATTTCCAAAATAAAATAAGTCAGGTATTTTTCGTTCGTAACAAAGAGTCTGTGTACTTTTAGCTTCCTACCTTGAAAACTGCCAAAAGTCCCATATAAAATTTCATCCCCTCTTTTAAGGGGTTGGGGGCAGATATCCAAAAAAAATGATGCACGATTTTTTTGTTAGTCACAAGTAGTCCGCATACCGATTTTTAGCTTTCTACCTTGAAAATTGCGGAATGCTCCATACAAACTTACACCCCCCATTTTAGGAAAGTGGGGGGTTAGAATTTAGAATTTAGTTAGATACAAAAAGTAGCCTATCTCCACTTAAAAAATCACGTCAATTCGCTCTGTTTTGCTGTGAAAGACGGACAAACAAACACACACATACACTTTCCCATTTATAATATTAGTATGGATTCTGTGGCTCAGGCAAGAAATACAAAACTTAGAACGGGACGGAGATCAATGGGTGTAATATAGATTAAACTGTGTAATTAAATATAACTTTGTACTTCACGAATATAATGGCATAACGAAAATGGGACCTGTTTGACTACAGTTCATTCTCAGCCTGTAATCGACCACTGTTGAGCACTCTTCGAGTACTACACGTATCCCGATCCTTAGCTATTCTTGTCATCCAGGAGTGACCTGCACTCTTTTTAACCCCCTGTGATAACGAGGGGCATCTTTTATGTACCAGCGTTCAATCAATCGGTTATAATTTGAAGTTACCTAACGTAATAATCGGTATTAAGTATTAATAATTTACATCAAAACCGAATTCAATAACGTCGATTATGAAGAGCACATCTCTTAAGCATTGATGTAGGCATACATTAAGATAATGCAAGATACACCTACAAGTGTACACTGAGCCGAGAGGCTTATTTGGGCACAGCCCCGCCGGGGCCACGAATGTAAGTCCTCGGTTTACTCCCCCTGGGTCACAAAGTGCTCTGTAAATATTCGCCGGCTTTTCTACTTATATTTTTACACGTACCAAACATTTTGAGAAGTAAATATTGAAAGTATTGCACTGCAATACTTTAGTAGTAAGCAAAACTGACCTTCAATAATTGCAGGTCTGTTTTGCTTACTTGATTTATTTAAGTCATATTCAAATGTGCTTTGACTCTTTGTTTGCTTTTCGTCAAAAACTTTATCAATAGGTGCTACTTATTACTACTTATTATTTAATCAATGGCTATGACAATGAGTCAGTGCATACCTAAAATATATATACCTAGGTTGAGAAAATAATCTAATTAGAGCACTGTAGTCAACTTAAAAAAAACTACTACTCGTGGCTTAGTTTTGTTTTAATATCAGCGATCAGCTTTTATAAAACAACGCCTTCTTGTATAATTAAAAGCCCACGTGTACTCGTAAGGGAATGTATGCAGTTAACCTAAATGATTGTTGCTCACGCGAAAAGAAAAATGCATTTTTAACACAAGTGCCGCAATGACCGCATTACAGCAGTTTGATACCGACATTTTGCAATCAAATTTTATTAGAATACGTTTCGTGGAAACCGGACAAATCCAAACAAGGTCTTGTTTTGTCTCTAGGTTGGAAGATCGGTTGTCAGTCACTGTCATAAAATCAGTGCCTACGCGAAATTTCGAGAACCGGGGAAACGTTACGAACATGATGATGACGTTCCACGCTCTTACATCCGAACGCGCCGAATTAACATGTCCGACCAAGCATGCGAAACGCATTGAAATTGAAATTCGAAATGTTTGTCTCAGATTGACCCCAAGTTACTTAGGATAAAATATAAATACAGGTTCTTTAACTGTACGGTAAAGTACCAACCACAAGGTACCAAATGAATGCCGCATTGCAATTTACATCAACAAACGTCCCAGTCCTCGTGGTTCCACTAGTGTATGGCGTGGGAACTTTATGTCAAAGTGACATGGCTTAAATTCGAATGAAAATTTGAATTAAAGTCCCATGCCATAAGTGTATGGTTGCACTAGTGAGTGCAACGTAGGAGGACTAGGACGTTTACCTTAACTTACCTTTAAATTAAACTGAAACTTAATTGGTTTATCGACCTTCATGTGGTCTTAAGAGTCCGCAGTAAGCTCAGCCGAATTTCACCTTCCCATACAAACGTAGTTACACTCTCATTTTAAAACTACGTGATGGATTGTGACGAAACTTTGCATATACAATGACATGAGGTATATTTATGTCTGTAATTAGTTTATATGGTTCCAGTTTATAAAACAAACGAAATACAGTAAAAAGAAGTTTTGTATGAAAAACTTAAATTCGCTGTTTTTTTTTTACTATGGTATCTAAAGCTACATAAAGTAACTAATTACAGACATAGATATACCTCATGTCATTGTACCTTGAGGAATTAGCGGAACTCTTCAAAAAATATTATCGGGCCATACAAAAAGATTTCGGCTCTCTCTGTCGGAAAGCAGATCATGTGGTAAAGTAGAAAGGAAATGTGTAATGTATGTCTCTTAGCGAAGTTCTCAATTTAAGTCGTTTTTATTTAAAGTAAAATTGCGAACTAACCTTTTTTAAAACCTACTTCCTGACAGGTTTTATATGAATTCACCATTATAGATGAATCGCTTAACTCAGGCCTTACCTGCGCGGCGCGCAGGCGCAGGGGTATGACTATAACGGGGCGCGGGCGGCGTGAGGGAGACGCGCACCCCGTTATCGTCATACCTCTGCACCCACGCACCGCACAGTCGAGGACTGAGTTAAACGGTATCTAGTTGGTGCGGAGAAATTAACATCCCCGTAAGACTAGACTGGGAGAAAGGTCTATCGTAACTTCGGAGAATTCTCAAGCTTTTTCAGACCCAAAGGTTAGGTACTCATATTTTTTATTCGCCGGTACATGTTAATAAATTATAAAATCTTATAATAATATTTATATTTGCGGACAATCGTACACATCGACCTAGTCCCAAACTAAGCACAGCTTGTACTATGGGTACTACACATCGATAAACATACTTATATAGAATAATACATACTTAAATACATAGGAAACGACCATGACTCAGGAACAAATATTCGTGCTTATCACACAAATAAATGCCGCCGGGATTCGAACGCCGGACCTCTTGCTTCGTAGGCACGGTCACTACCAACTAGGCTTAAGCAGTCATCGCGGATGTAAAAATGTTTATAATGAATGAGATAGTAAATCCCTGCCCATTTGAAAACACGCTGGTAGTCAACATCCAGGGTAATCCTCTGATTAGGGCTCCGAACCGCTAACAACTCGTCCGGAAGGAAGAGCTTTAAAACTGTAAGCTGTTTAAGCATTTAAACAGATTGTGCGCTTTTAGGCTTTTCATGTTTACATTGATTGTAGTACTATGTTTACCAATTAATGTGACATACAAACGTAAAGTGAGAGTAAGGCAAACCAGGCAGTTAATTAGCAACTTACAAACTAGAAGAGGGAAGATGATAGGACACCTCATACGACATGACAAGTTCATACTTAATATAATTGAAGGACAGATAGAGGGGAAGCGAGGAAGAGGAAGGCCTAGAATAAGCTTACATAGAGCAGCTCAAAAAAAGAATTGATGTTCGGTCGTATCGAGATGTCTCAGAGGTTGCCTGGGATCGGAGTAGATGGAGGGCCTACTTTGAGCTACACCTACAAGAGCTTAGCTCTTAAATAAGCAGAAGAACAAAACGTAGTATGGTTCTCATTTCAAGACGGCATGCTGGAATAAATCTCTTTTTAGGGTTCCGTAGTCAACAAGGAACCCTTATAGTTTCGCCATGTCCGTCTTCGGCTTAGGTCAGTAAATATTACTACTAGAAAACTGTGATTCGGCATGGGTATATAAATCAATCAAGCCGACAAACACACCCCTACACCTAAAGCGGGGATGTAATTTTTTTTCTCGTTTAACCCATGGTGTGTCTCACGTTCAAAAATATCACGGGTTTCCTAAGTAAAACCATTTTTCAAATCATTGATTCGTTTGCGAGATATTGGGCTTTAAAGCCCTAATTTTTGTTCGAGTCATGTGTGCAAACAAAAAAAAGGAGGAGGTTCTCAATTCGGTTGTATTTTTTTTAAATTATTATTCTTATTATTATTTTCAATGTTTGTTACCTGAGAACTCCGTCCGGATACCTACTGTGTTGTTTTACCAAATTTATTTTGGTCATGTTTCATTTCCCAAACAAAGTTTAGCAACTATTTTGTTTGCCAATGCAAACTTTTGCACAATTTTAATACGAATATTTTCATTACGTCAAATTTTCATTCAGCTAAATATTACTACGAAAAATTACATTATGACATTTGGTCTTTTAGCAAATGCTTACATGCATAAGGCAAAAAAACATTAGACAATAATCATTTAGTCAAGTTAATGGCAAACTATCAATAGACAAAAATTCACATTTAATTGGGCCCCCCCACGGAGGGGCTCGGGGGGCGAAGCCCCCTGTACTAAAAAGCAAACGTTTGCAACAATTGTATCATTTGGTAGGTTAGGTTAGGGTTACCTTGTGTCCCTTAGAGCGGAAATAGGCACCCCGCGAAGCGGGGTGACATATACACGCTGGCGGTTAGGTTAAAATTGCGACCTCTACACAGTTCCTCTGCTGAATAACCGACGAAATAGAAATGGTAAATTAAATATTGACGATACAAATCATTTGTCTTATTTTGTTTTGGTTAAAACATATTATGCCAACTAACATATTTGACTGAATGAAATTTGATAAAAGTACTAGTTGGTAAACGAGATATTGCTTAAACATGAACATGCCAAACATTAGGTTTGCCAAAGAATTATATCATTATCATCATATCAGCCGAAAGACGTCCACTGCTGGACATAGGCCTCCCCCAAAGAGTGCCAAATTGACCGGTCCTGCGCCACCCGCATCCAGCGGACTCCAGCAACCTTTACCAGGTCATCAGTCCACCTTGCGGGGGGCCTACCCACGCCGCGCCTTCCGGTTCGTGGTCGCCACTTGAGAACCTTTCCGCCCCAACGGCCATCGGTTCTACGCGCTATGTGAGTAAGAATTATCCTAAGTAAGAATTATATGTCAAGTGTTAATTTGGCAAACGATTATTTGGCAAATGAAATTCTACGATTTTTTTTTGTGAAATGATAATTTGTCCAACTCCGTCATTGATGAGCCGATTCGTAATTTTTTTTTGTTTGTAAGTATTTAGATCCAGGTGGGTCCCATATTTTTCAAAAATTCGATTGGATGATGGGATCCATGAGGAATTGAGGGAACTCTTCAATTATATTAGGCACGCGTGTAGTGATTTTAGTATTTTCTATTATAACTTGTGTATTTACACCCGGTAATCATAAATTTGGTGGAGTGGAATTGATGATGAAGACCACAGATGACTTATGGAATTCCTCAATTATGTACTTAAAAGTACAAATGTACGCCACAGATTCTGATAAGATTCCGTTGAAATAGCAACTAATGAAGTGCTAAGGTGATCCTTGTGGAATCGACGGAAGTCCTCAAATATTATCGGGCCACATACAGCGATTGGGTTTTTTTCCCTAATAATCAACGTATTTGCTCTCGGAAATCAGTTCGTGGTAAATTGGAAAATAAATGTGGGAATGTTCTCGTGGCTTGGCGGAGTACTAAATTGAAGTCGGTTAAAACTTTGTTTTTAAAGTAAATTATTTTATTAAAACTCGCATAAAATATTCAGCCAGTTTCATCAAAAATTTACAGGGCCAATCCACAGAACTCGATTTCGAGCGGATTAACTCCCGAGTCAGTAAAAGTTCCTCAGATAACCGGTCGCTAAATAATCGCATCACGGCGCCATTAAAATTACGGTTCAGTTCACAACTTAAAGGTTATTAATTATTATTTAAGGATTACTTAGAGCTGGAGGTAGATTAATGTACGAATTCCAATTTCCAATTTGACATCGAAGAGGGACGCATGTTCTGAGTTTTGTGACATGTTACGAGTAGCTCGACGCGCGAGGAAGCGTTAGGCCGCGTTTACATGCGGACGTAATGTCACGCGACACGCCGTGCGAGTTGTCTGGTGACTGGCCACCTCCGCTAGTCACGTAACAGCTCGCGCAACATGTGCGTAAACGCGGTTTACGTCTACGATTGTCCGATGAGCTCGTGCGGTGACAATCTCGTGTTTTATACAATAGTCACGTCGAATTTTCTTACCACTTTCGTGTAGAGCATAATAGGCTTGTGGCCTAAGATTTTTTTATGATGCTATTCGAACCAGTGAGAATTTGGAGATGAACAAATGTTTGTATGGGAGCAACACCAATGAAAGAACATAAATACCCAAACATTTTAGTCAAAGACGGAACTCGCTGTCTCATACTAATTGACATGGAACTATGACATCACAGTATGGTATTTTTCTAATCATTGTATAGAAAATCAATTAAGTAGTTAGTAGAAGTAGGCGAATTACCTACATCGTGATACAAAATTTCAATCCGCTTGACCGTGCGACCGCACGGAGCCGCGGCGCCGCACCGCTCCGTGTGTTCCTCGCCTTGTTCTTAAAGGTAAGGCCTACTTGACACATTAATTTCAATAATTGCAACCCTGCTTATTATTATATAATTTTTATCTGGTAATAATTAAGATTAAAGTTGCTAACCAGTGGATCAGTGTTCCGCATTTTTTTACCTTAGCGTTAGGATTTTTGTTCTAGAAATGGTCAGAACCAGCAGATTTTATGAAGAGCAGCCTACTTGAATCTTGCACGGCCCCGTCTAGTGGGAAGATAAACTTAGACTGAGTTGCCAGTTGCAACAGCTCTGTATTACCATATCACTGTTTGATGTATAAACTTTACAGATAGAGTCTTTTCTTTTATATGTAGTGCGTCATGAATGATATCAAGCTGTATTAGATTATTGGGGGAGGCTCATTGAAAATAGCATTGTTAAGTTAAGTCATGTCTAACCCGTTGGTTACCAAATATATGCGTTTCACATTGAATTTCGGTTTTGTTACTATCTGTACGGCTAGTTACAGATAGTAACGAAGGGACGGCTTCAAGGGACATAAATAAGTTAAAATTGGTTAAAAAAGGTTTATTTTGTGGATTTGATCTCTTTATTAGCCTTTGTGTAATACTCATTCGAAAACGAATGTAAGCAATGCGATTAACGCGCATTTTAATTATCTTTGCTACGACAAGCTATCGCAAAACTAAAATGATCGATGCTAAAATTAAAACATCATTTTCAAACTTAGTCTTAATTGCGCAATCAACGATTATATTTTGATGGTTTGCTTGTCTTAGGGTGGGTTGCACCTACTTCCGATCAATCGACGTTAAATATGGTGCCAGCAGCTGTCATTCCATAGAAACTTGTCAAACTTTCCATAGGTACATTCAAATTGTATCGAACACCGCACACGATTACAGACGGTTTGGTGCAACCCGCCCTTAAGGTTTAAGTTACTTTTATCACGACATTTTTTATAAGTTTTTAAATAAAATTCCCCAGAGCTGGCGCTTACCTCTAGCAAACGAATTTCCATTGCGATTCAGAGAGGTAATGCTGCCAGAGGTCAGAACAGAAGAGGTCAGACTGCGGCATGGACCCCATTACGCTGCATTTATATTTAAGAAGAATAATCAAAACCACTACAAAAATTTAAACGAGACATATAATTACAATATAAATTAAAGCTAGCTTAAACATAAATAGGTACAAGATAATCATAAACAATAAAAAAAAAATTGGCTATAACTAAAACTGAAGCTTAAAAAGGAAGTTATAAAAAGAACACCGCCTCTAACCTTAAATTTTTGTAGTGGTTTTGATTATTCTTCTTAAATATAAAGCAGAAGGAAGTAAAACAGTTTTATTTCATATAACTTTACTTCCTTCAGCTTGACCGGATGCATTTTGTGAAAGTTAGACGTAGATTAGGGCTATGTCTAGCCGTAGACGTCTTTCGGCTGATATGATAATGATGAAACCTAGGTTGGATTTGACTAAAGAACACTAACGGCCGTATTCATAAACGTACAAAAAGCCTGTTTTAACTAAAATGGCGTTAAAATTCGTTTGTCCTTATCTGTCACTTTGACATTTGTGTTCGTAAGAAAGGGACAAAGCACATTTTATTTAGCAGAGGCATTTTAAGTTTTATGAATAAGGGGGTAAGAATGTAACGTCTAATTTAGGGGATATATCTGTTCATATTTGGTTGAATTACAATTCATTATAATTACTAGCTTCTGCCCGCGACTCCGCCCGCGTGGAACTCGTTTATATCGTAGCTCGATACAAACTTTTATCCCCCATTTTACCCCCTCAGGGGATGGTTTCCGGAATAAAAACTATCTTATGTCCTTCCCTGGGATTCAAAATATCTCCATACCAAATTTCATCTCAATCGGTTCATTGGTTTAAGAGTGAAGAGGTAACAGACAGACAGAACAGACAGACACACTCGCATTTATAATATTAGTATGGATATGGATTATATGGTTAACGGTGAGCTGTGCTAGTAATTTAGGCATAGGGCCGTGTGAAGTATAAACAAGCAGGATGATCGCAGTAACACACCGAAACACAAACATTCATGACGTTGCCCAGCAGGTCGATCACGTAACGCATTTTACGTACGTTAGAAAGATCTAAATGACAATTTTATTAATCCTTACGCGCGTTCGATACGTTACGTGACCCCTCAGGAGAGTTAATGTATGTAGGTACAGGCTTCAAAGTTTCCATACGCGCCTAACAGCTCATAAATAAAAACATGAGTAATAGTCTACAGAATTAATATTTACCAACATAATGTTTTTTGATCTATTTAATGATATTCAGATTTCTGTGCAAGGAAAATAGGTCAATTATTATTTGGACGGAAACATTTTCACTTAACGAGAAAACTTTGAGCTCTCATTTTTAGGTTAAAACTTCAATGACTTTTAGGCCACAATTTCCAGGAGAAGTTAGAAATATTATTATAAAGTTTTCTGTAGTTATACAATATTTATAGTTTTGATGATAAACCGGTGTCTTTGTCTATTATAATAATAACATGACCCAAGTTAAATAGAATAACTAAATTGTATATCTTTACGGACAAAAGTGTAAGATATAAAAAATAATATAAGTTTTCTTGTTCGTTTAGCAAAATACATTCTTATACCTAATAGGTATTAATGTTGTTATTTATTATTCTTCTAGCATTTACATGAAATACAAACAAAATATGAAAAAAAAAACATAACTAAGAAAGAAAGTAACATACATAATGTAAACGGCCGCGTTATATTCACGCAACGTGTAACCAAGCGGCGATGGCAACACTGAGAGAAGATGTCAGATGCGCGTCGGCAACTTCCGCGAGATAGGGGTCGACCGATATTGGACTGATGTATTATTGATTATATAAAATATATCTCGTAGCAAATGGTGCTTTTATTACTTATCACTAAGTACTAAAACCCAACTACAAAAAGAATACACCATCCAAAAGGTTCGCCTGCGGCATGGTCCCATGGTGGTGTGGTGGTGATACGCCGGCGGCGTTACCTCTTTGTATAGCTAGAGAAATTCTAATCTTTTCGTTATTATAACCTACCCGTTTCTTTATAGTACAAGAGATGCCAAGCCACCTGATTAAACAATAAAAAGCAAGCACTAAAATAGGTACTTTTTGAACGACCAAAATCCCAGGGGGATACAAAGAACAATCAAACTTGGAATAAAGCGAAATGCAAACGTTACAAAACAATCTTAACCTCTTCTGGCTGCAATAGAAATTCGGCGGTCAGGTAATTGTAAAGCTTTAAATGTGGGTTGTTTTGCCACCTAATTTTCAATATAAGTATTTAAAACAGTAGGTATCCACCGTAAGCGGCTGGACGTCATCAGCATGCAATATATTCTGAAGAACGTTTCAGCTAATTGTTGCTGCTAATTGTTTTGAAATATATTCAATATTATTTTCTTTATATACCACAGCCAAGTAGAAACGCCGGAACCAACTCAACCACAAAGGCCGAAATATAAATGAAAGGGACGGGATAATACCTACTACCTATTACTACCTATATAGTACCTATTACTATTTAGGTATTCAAATGAGTTTCTGTGTTCCTTATTGTTGATGCGACGCGGTGTTTTTACATAGTATTATATATATATAGTCAAGATTCTGGTTGTTATTCTTTTACCGTGTCCCACTGGAACAAACGTAGTTACCAACTCATTTACGCTGGCCGTTACATCTCCTCTAGATTACCTACGCAATTCCCATTTATTCAATATTTTGTAATTTCATTTCAGAAACCACCACATCGTAACCGTTGACTACGCAGAAATTGCAGATTGCTTGCAATGCCATTTTATTTCTTTATCTACAATTTGTAGGTGCCTGTGCTAATAAAATACCTAAAAAGTTACTCCTGCCTGTATATCCAAAAGGGGTAGGCCGAACTCAAGAAACTTAATTTTCAGGGCCACTCCTGACTTCAGACCATTGTAGATGTAAATATTTTTTTTATTTTACACAATCAGTGATATGTTGTACATATCTATCGTATCATAACACATTTCAACCCAAACCCCAGTCAACTCTCTTGACACCCACGATAATACAACACGCGAGCTTTTTCGTTTTCATTTTCACGGGAGCTAATATTTCAACCGAGCAAACCAGGCCTTGGATACAAAAACGTGTACACATCCTGTACACTTTTTACACTTCTTTTTTTAGCTTAGTTTAACATGCTCTAGCGCGTGACTGCGCTTAAATTATTCACACTAAGCGTGAACAAGTTTTTTGAACAAGTTTACATATTTTATTTCGGAGGTATCTGCGAGGCTAGCATAACAGGCTGTCAAGTCGCGTCGCGCGCGTCTCGGAGTCTTCTGTCTCCCTCGCACTCTATTTATAAATTACATAAAGGAACTAGATTTCCTCCACTCGCGTCGCAGCTTCGGTTGTGCCATTTAGTATCACAGGGAAGACGCAAGACATTTTGTCGCCCGAGCTGGTGTACAGTCACTGTTAAAGATAATTCATTATGTGTATATTTTAAATAAGGAATAAGGAACAAAACTGTGAACACATCTTTGACGTCAACCGTACTCCTATTATGAATTAAAATGGGATTGGAGGTGGCCATTTTGCCCTGAGTTTTTGCTATATGGACAGGCACGTCAAAGATTATATGAAGTTGGGGGTGTCAGCTATTCCAATACCAAAACTCATCGGAGTTGAGTAGGTAATACATCTGCGCTGACAAACTCGCGAACGAGGGGGGCTTAATGAGAATACCAAATAGTTCATCTCCTGCGTCCGTTTGTAGAATTTCGCTAATTAATAAAATGACCAAGAAATAGTTTTTTTTTTTTTCAATGAATAAAGTATTCTTGTCTTTAAAGTTCTTATTTGTTCTCATCAAATACTGATGGATGACGGGAACGGAAAACTAAAACATTTCGGCACTTAATTCTATTCCCAGTAGTAATAGTTTTTCACGAATTAAAGTAGCTGAATCGTAACTCGTAAGTGCTTCAACTAAATCGGCCAACGGTGCGAAATAACCGAGTGTTTTATACTTATCGATAAAAATCGGCCTCCGCCCGAAGGTCTATAAGGCAAGGTTTATTAAAGTAAAATGGGGAATTCAAATTATTAGCTTAAAGTAGGTAAAAACCGTGAAAATAGTTCCGTGAATCATTATTGTCGCATAGGTGCACTAATTTGTCAACTCACTTGAAGAGTGACTGATTAAGTATTGATTATCACGCTTTGTCTAAAAAGAAAACCTATTAAGGAATGTACTTTATTTTTTCAATTATTTACCAAATTTGTTTGTCATTTATATTGGGGATACATATATTATATTTATACGTGTTTTCTTGTGGCAATCCTGGTTACGGAACAAACATTTGAATTGCTCTACTTAATAAACTCTTCTCTTTTCTTGCTCTGCTTTATATAAGCATTAAATAGTCATACCTAACGAATAGGCGGTAAGAGGGTAGTCAATTAGCATCTACAAGGCCATTAATTTCCATGTATTTAATACGTAATCCTTGTGTCCAACAATAAGGCCCGAGTGCCAATTATCCCACACGTTTACGCTCCCCCACGCAAAGGCCTGAACAAGCCGACTACACTCGAGAGCAAAAGTTTCGGGTCACTAGCATTTACTTCAATATCTTGAAAACGAATAAAGCTATCGTATTGAAATAAATTGAACCTTATAGACAATTTAATAATCCTTCATTACACGTATAAAAACTTATTGGTTGGCGTGAAGTAATGGCATTAAAAAAGTTATAAACATAATGATCCCTTTTTTTCAAATCAGAACTTCTAATTTTCGCAACTATTTTTGCTTTTGTTTTTGTTCTGTCATAAAATGTATTTATAAGAAGTCTTCTAGGTATCCAATAGTCATTATTAAAGTAGTAATTATGTCACTCACACCTGAGGAATGTACGAGAATCCTCACGATCCTGGAAAATGGAAGCAGTCAGCGAGAAACAGCAAGAATAGTCGGTGTATCGTTGTCTACAGTTCAGCGTATTCGCCAGCGGTTTCTAGAAACTGGTTCAAACCTACGCAGACCAATAACAGGCAGACCCAGGTGTACGACGGCACGGGAAGATCGATATCTAGTCAACTCTATGCTGCGAAATCGGTTTCTTACGGGAACATCACTGACTCATAATTTTTTAGGGCTTGGTAGAAGCAACCCTTCTGCTTGGACTGTAAGACGGCGACTTGCTGAAGGTAATTTGAAACCATTTAGACCCGCAAATGGTCCGAAACTCGAGAGGCACCATCGTATAGCAAGACGAATTTATGGACGCGAACACTCGCATTGGACGATTGAAAATTGGTCAAATGTCGGGTTCTCGGACGAATCAAAATTTATGCTGTATACACACGACGGAAGGGCAAAGGTGTACAGAAGACCAGGAGAAAGATTTATGCAAGCCTGTATTGAAGAAAAGGTGGCATACGGTGGTGGTTCGGTACTCGTGTGGGCTGGAATTTCTGCGGAAAGCCGAACAGAGCTTGTACTGATCGAAAACGGTACTCTTAATGGCGTAAGATACGTGGATGAAATCCTCAACGAGCACGTCGGTCCATTTATGGCAAGACTAGGTGAGAATGCCATCTTTATGCACGATAACGCCCCTCCCCACACTGCTCGTGTAGTGCAAGACTACCTTGATGAGGTGAATATTCGTCCCATGGTGTGGCCAGCACGTAGCCCCGACCTCAACCCGATCGAGCACGCCTGGGACGAGCTCGGACGACGTTTAAGACAACGAGATCCTCCTTTAATTACGCTTCGTGACTTGAAACATGCATTGGTAGAGGAATGGGAGAACATTCCCCAACAGTGTTTCAGAAACTTGGTGTACAGCATGCCGAATCGCATTGCAGCAGTCCAGACAGCACGTGGGGGTAATACCAAGTACTAAACTGTGTTAAAACTACTTGTAAATATAAAAAGTTCAATATTTTCAGTTTTGGTTTTGGAAGCAAAATGACGCCATTTTTAATTTGTCGTTTTAAACATAATAAAATAAATGGTCAGTAGTAAATGTAATGCATTTTATTTTAGTAACATTAAATTGTCTATAAGGTTCAATTTATTTCAATACGATAGCTTTATTCGTTTTCAAGATATTGAAGTAAATGCTAGTGACCCGAAACTTTTGCTCTCGAGTGTAGTATCATTAAACCCGTCTTCAGCAGACTCTCGTGTGGATGTCAGACGTGTTTTTAATATCCTCGAGAAATACCGTAGGATGGAAATTCATACTGATGATGATGATGATGATGATGAAGATGCTTCTTATTAGTAAATATATCGACAACCGAGGCATCTTTTCCGCCTTTTCCAATTAAAAATACAACCCTGTCTCGGGCTGTTTTATTATAATTAGTAATAATAGTAAACCTTTTTTTCAGATAGTTATCGATTATAATTAATAATTCTTAAAGACTAACATAATTATGAATTACAATAATATTCTTAAAATTATAACTCACTAGCTTTCGCCCGCGACTTCGTCCGCGTGGACCCGAGATAAAAACTATCCTATATTTTAATCCAGGCTATAAACTATCTTCGTGCAAAATTTCATTCAAATCGGTTCAGCCGTTTAAGCGTGATTGAGTAACAAACATCCAAAAATCTAAACTTTCGCATTTATAATATTATAGTAGGATTATTTAGGTGACGAAATAGCGTGGCTCCGTTGCGTTGTCAACTCTGGTGTAGGTACACCATTCTTTTTTATTCAAATGGATATCAGCCTTAAACCACTTAAAAAACAATGCAATTTATCACAACTACTGACAGAGACGGAGCTACAGTTTTAATGAGCCTAATACAAACCTTGCTTTCTAACTACAGCTGCGTCTCTGTTAGCTTTTGTGACTAATTGCATCGTTTGTTGTGTGCCTTAATCTGCTATATGAGCTGCATTCAATAAGTTATTTAAATCAATTAAACCGAGCGTGCAGGATTGTATGGACAGGACCAAAAAATTGTAACGTCAGTTTCACTGCCATCAAACGGGCGCGGGCGGGATGAAAACTGTCAATTATACAAAAGTAATTCTTTGTTGTTTCAAATGTGTATTAGAGTGCCACCTAGTTTCATAACTCGATTAAATAATATTCGAGGAACTCTCAGAGGGTCCTCTGGAATTGCTGCCCCGAGTTGCTGCGAGCGAAAAACAGAATCGCATCTAATACACTCTCAATAGAAACGAATAATAGAAAGCAATTGGATTATATAAATTCAGGTCGTTATTATCAGACTCAATAATATTCATGTTCGAATCGAACTTCCGAACAAACTTTGTCATAGATCATTGGGAGTTGATGGGAAAAAGTTGGCTGGCACGTGTCATCACTTAGATCGCGTACATTAGGTTGTTGTTTGCGCGTCGATTTATTATCGATCGATTTTAGTTGGTTGGACGAGTAACCCGTGCAACGTCATAAACCACGGCTTCCGTTTTTGTAAAATATCTACTTTGAGACTGTAGATTTTCTTACATTGGAAAATTTTCTTTTGGTAGGTCTTATAACAGCAGCAGGGCTATCCACAGCAGAACTAGCGCTAAACTAAAGTGGTAGTGGGCGAGGCACATAGAACCGATGGCCGTCGGGGCGGAAAGGTTCTCGAGTGGCGACCAAGTACCGGAAGACCCCCGACAAGGTGGACTGATGACCTGGTATCGGGAGTCCGCTGGATGCAGGTGGCGCATGACCGGTCACTTTGGCACTCTTTGGGGGAGAACTATGCCCAGCAGTGGACGTCTTTCGGCTGATATTATGATGAGGACTTACAAATTAATTGTTTTTGCATTACATTCGTAATGAGAAAAATCTCTCACACAAAATTACCTGCTGTGTAATTGCCTAAATTATGTACCCTACTGCTGTAGTTACTACTTGTTTCAGACTGACACACGGCCGGACACGAGCTATGTGTCGCTATAATTTATGTATAGAATTTGTGAAAAAATTTAGAAAGTCATACGATACTTTACCCATTTGATTATAATTCGCCTGCTATTAAGCAAGAAATTATTCTTAGGGTTGTTTAATAACAACAATAATTTCTTACTTATATCAAACCTGTATTTAATCAAGATTTTCATTATTTGCCTGTCAGCAACTTTTTGTTGACTCCAGCTTATCTGGAGGCAAATTAAACCGAGGTCTGCGCTGGCAATCCAATAATTTAATCAATTCGCTCTCCAGCGACATTCGTCAGGCGGAGAATAACTTGGGAACTTTTATGGCATAAATTTAATCAAAAATTTTGCTAAATAAGACGTTTCCTAGACCAACTTTTCATGTTATTTTTATTGTTCATGTAAATTCGTAGGATACCTACTGTCTAAAGAGAATTTCAAACTTATTCGATCATCATCGCCCTCCTAGCGTTATTCCCAGTTGTGCCCTAAAGGAGCCCGGGGACCGCTTTGACACCTAACCCCGATTTGGCATAGGCACTAGTTTTACGAAAGCGACTGCCATCTGATCTTCCAACACAGATGGAAAATGAGACCTTATTGGGATTAAACCGGTTTCCTTATGATGTTTTCTTTCACCGAAAAGTCACTATTAATATGAAATGATATTTCGTACATAAGTTAATGTTAGGGTTTGAACCCGCGATCTCTAAATTGGAAGTCACCTGCCTTACCGCTCAGCTACAGTGGCTCCAAAACGTATTCTATATGAATTTTAAATAAAATTGCATACGATCTTTTTAGGTTTGAATATTGTTTAAATATTAGAGGACTGTTTTCGTTCTCTGTCTGTAATCTTATTTTAAAATTGCTTATCTTACTGAACTACATGAAAAAAAACCATGTATACAATCGACGATCAAACGTTAGCTTTAAGCGTCTACAAATCTATTAACTATAAGGATGGAAACAGTGCTCGACCGACGGTACGTCCTGACCGTACGTCCTGACCGTCAGCGCTGACCGCCGGTGGCGAAAATGCATTCAGTGCTTCGCTGACGGCGAACTGCTTTAAGTGTACGTACGCGCGTACCGTCGGTCGCTCCGTCAGCGAAGCACTGAACGCATCCATACAATCTCTTAGCTCGTAGGGCGACCGACGTACGCGCGACCGACGAGCCAGACCGACGGCTCGACCGACCGTACGCGCGTAAGGTCGAGCACTGTTTCCAGCCTATGGCTAATCTAGTTTTCTCAGTCTGTGTCTATTTGTTGGTACACCTAACCAGCACAGCTATCACAAGACGGCGTGCGCGCCGTCTTGTGATAGCTGTGCTGGGAATAAGTAAAAGTTAGCATGTTAATCGTAATTACAGACAGTCCTCTCTTGGTGGCAGAATTCCAGGCAAAGCACCTCGGATCGCCGAGGTTACCAGTGCATAGGGTTTTTAGTTAGGGTAGCCAGATTTTTTTTTGAGGAGACCTACTTACGTCACCTATGCAGGGACGAACAAGTTGTGTTTAGCAGTGCACGTCACCGAGTTTTAGAAATGAGAAACAATGCATAATTGTAATGTTAGCACTTACTAAGCCTTAGGCTATTTCGACTTTCGACAATGTGAGTCTCCGTCAGCGTGCATTGTGTTAGCGATACTATCTTAGGACCTACATGAAATTTACTTGTAATATTACCCCGAGTTTAAGCTAATTACAACTGTGTCTTACACCTACCTTTACCTTATTAACTTGCTAAATTCACCGAAAGTTAACTTCCGCAAACATACTAGATCAATACACCGCTCACAGCTAAAACACATATTCAAGGTTTAGGCACTTGTCCCACCAAGAGCGAGTAAGCGATTAGCTATCGGCGATTTTCTCGCCCAAGAAACGAACAAAAGATAAGGATCCTGTGTTAGTAAAAGAGACACGTATACTAATCGTTCATCGCTGGCTGTTCACACTGCCGGCGAGAACACTCGCTGTACTAGTTTGTCGCCGCGATAAGAGCGATAAGATAAAACTAGCTCAGCGATACTCGCTCGGCGATACTCGCTTGGTAGTTAGAACTCAAGCTGCGATACCAATCAGCGGTGATTTTACGACGTGGATTTCAGTGCAGATATTTGCTATGAATTTGAGCAAAGCATTTGAGCTGTCATTGTTGTCTAGTTCAGACGACGATGATGATGAATTGTGTAGTATAGTGGCAGCAGCAATTCTGAATAGACGGAAGAAAAAAAGGAAAAATTAGAACAGAAAAATGTTTCAGGTGAGTAAGTAGGAGTGTATTCAGAAGAATAATTTGTTTGATTAGTAGAGGGACGTGCGTTGTAAGCATTAAATCAAAATCAAAAAATCAAAATTTGTGTAATAACCAGAATACTAATAATTTGTATTGGCTATATTATCTTCAGCATCCATTACCAATTGAAACAGCTTTCTTTTTATTGATCTTTGATAAAACTCCGGTCCTCTGAATCTGCTTTGTACTTTGGTACATAGAATCGAAAAAGGCTTTCAATGAATCACCGGTTGTAAGTATTTCTTTACGTAACTCGTCCCTCTGTGCCATTCGTCTCTCTCGGTTATCATCCACGTCTTTTAATAATTTAATCAAGAAATCATCTTCATCGTTATTCTCTTTTTCATCCTTCCTTTTTTTTGGTACTGGTATCGAATCTGATCCTCTACTAACTTCTGCGTCTGCACTAGAGGTAGTTTCCTCCAATACTGACGAAAAATCAGGAGAGGGTACAACATTTGTATCTCTTTCCGTATTAGTCATGTATGGAACTAAAAATTCCATATGGCTCATGTACTTCCAAGGTTTAATGTTTTTTTGTGACTGTCCACTTTTTGTCTTGTTAATTTTCTTGAGTTTTTCACGGTGCGTGTCCCGCCAATTTTTCCATTTTATCTTGGCCAAAGTAACTGTGAATTAAACAAAATTATATATTATATACAGTAATTTCATGTTAATATATTTGATAATTAAACCACATATTTATAAAAATATAACAGAGTTTATTCAGCACATAGGATTAACAAATACGACATTGACAAGAGCGACAAAAACAGTTAAGTGACAATACGGAGTTGGCCAGGATTAAAACAAGGTTTATATCGGCTACAAAATGAAACCTCCAACACGCCCTCTTAATCTTGGACGACTTCCAGCATATCTTGAACAAATGACTGGTGCTTACATGTAGGCAGTGCCTTCGTGAGCACATCAGCAGTCATCTGCTCTGTAGGCATATATGACAACTTAATGACTTCATTGTCAACAGCCTCACGAATATAGTGATACCTAATGTCTACGTGCTTAGACCGTTTATGAAAGACCGGATTAGTGGCAAGCTTCGCCGCAGACTGATTGTCACTATACAGGGTTACAGTGTTACTCTGACCTGTCAATTCAGAAAGAACCGCACGGATGTATACCGCCTCTTTGGCCGCTTCAGACAAAGCTATATACTCCGCCTCGGTAGACGAAAGTGCGATACAAGATTGTTTATAACAACCCCAGGAAATTACATTCCTACCTAGTTTCCATCCAGTGTATGATTTACGATCGGCTCCGTTAGCCCAATCAGCATCGGTAAAACCATAAACACGAAACTTATCATGCTCAACATTTTTCCTGTACACTAGACCCAAATTCATTGTGCTTTTCAAATAACGCAACACACGTTTGGCCGCAGCAAAATGTTCCGCTGTGTAGCGGGTATTATACTGACTAAGAAAACTTACAGCAAATGAAATGTCAGGTCTAGATGTCACAGACAAGTACATTAAGGATCCTATCAATTCCTGATATGGTAATCTACTATCGTGGTTAGTGCTATTATCAGAAAACTTCAGACCTACGTCTAAGGGCGTCTTTGCGCCTTTACAGTCGCTCATACCGAAACGTTCAAGCAACTTTTCAATGTAGTTTTTCTGACTCAGCTTCAAATCACTACTAGTGCGATCTACTTTAATGCCTAGCATTTGTTTAACCTCACCTAAATCCTTAATAGTAAAGTGAGACTTCAGTGACGTTTTTAGCTTTTTAGCAAGCTCGTCACAATCGTAAAAAACGAAAAAATCATCTACATATAGTGCGATAATAATGGTCCGCTTACCCACTCGACGACTGAAGATGCAGCTCTCATGCTTACTCTGCGTGAACTTCTCTTTGAGTAAAACTTGCTTTACCTTATCGTACCAGGCACGAGACGCCTGCTTTAAACCGTACACGGCTTTCTTGAGTCTGTAGACTTTATGCTCATCGCCTTGTTTTATGAATCCTTCTGGCTGTGACATATAAATCTCCTCGCTCAAGTTACCATTCAAGAAGGCAGTTTTCACATCAAGGTGATCAATTTTCAGATCTAGCTCCACCGCAAGAGACAGCAACATTCTCAACGAACTATGCCGAACAACTGGAGAGTACGTATCCATGTAGTCAATTCCGAACTTTTGGGTAAACCCCTTTGCAACTAATCGCGCTCTATAACACGCTATCTTTCCATTCGCGTCGCGTTTAATTTTAAACAGCCACCGATTCTTGACAATGTTCTTATCCGCCGGTCTGTCAACAAGCTCCCAAGCTTCATGCTTGTTGAATGAGTCAATCTCGTCTTGCATAGCTTGCTGCCAAAGCTTGCTATCGCCCGATTGCAAAGCCTCCTTGACAGTTGCCGGCTCATTCAACTCTATCTCGAGTGCAGACATTGTTCTCGGTAATCTCGGCCGTAAATGAAATGCAGGTCCATCAACATGTGACTCCCGTGGTATACCGCCTGTATCAGTAGATGAGCTCTGTACCTACTCGTTCGCCTCGAACCACTTCAGGCGCTACCGGCCTCTCCGCCGCAACCTGAATCTCTACTTTCTGTGGGAACGGTAGCTCCGCTTTCTCCGCCTCAAGCTCAACCTCAGGCGCATCTTCCGCGTGACTCTCGTCATCGATGACACCGTCGTCGCTTGTCGGAAAGACTATCTCCACGGACCGCTTGCTCTTGACACCTGGAAAGATTGTTTCATTGAAAACAACGTCACGACTACGAAAAACTTCATTTTTCGCCAAATCGTAGAGCCTATACCCATTGCTCTCATATCCAAGAAATATACAACGCTTGCTCTTTGGTTCAAGCTTATTCCGCTTCACCTTATCAATGTGAGCATAAGCTTCGCAGCCAAACACTCGTAAGTGTTTCAAACTCACCTTTTTACCGGTCCAGGCCTCCTCAGGAGTTTTCCCCGAGAGCCTTTTCGAAGGTGACACATTTACCAAATGAGCTGCAGTGTTGGCAGCTTCTGCCCAAAATTTGTGGTCTATATTTGAAGTGTATAACAGGCACCTTACTTTTTCCAGTAGCGTCCTGTTCAGCCGCTCCGCGCAGGCATTCTGTTGCGGACTGTACGGCACAGTTACCTGGTGGACAATTCCCTTACTCTTCAAAAAGCCTTCAAGGTCCCTATTTACATACTCCGTCCCGTTATCCGACCTCAAAACCTTGACTTTTTCACCAGTTTGTGTTTCCACTAGCTTAATAAAGTTTTTAGTGTATTCACTCACCTCGCTCTTACGCTTCAGGAAGTACACGAACACCTTCCTCGAATGATCATCCAAGAACGTCAGGATGTACCTCTTGCCTCCAAGCGAATTCACCGGCAACGGACCACACAAATCGGTATGGATCAAATGCAACCGTTTTGTAGCCACAGACTTCTCAGGATTGCTAGGAAAAGGAAAACGGGCTTGCTTTCCTTTCAAACAAACCTCACAAGCAACGTTTTTACAAGGGTCCTCCTGAAAACTAATGTCATTAGCAAGTCCCTGCCTCAAAAGCTTCATATTATGGCCGCTCAAGTGACCAAGTCTTTGATGCCAAGTTGCAGTGCTAATAGTTAGATTCGCCCTTAGACTGCAGGTCTGAAGTTTATATGCACCTCCCACGTCATTTGCCTTAATCAAAACATCGCTCAAATTTGAAATTGTACAACCCTTAGTATCAAAATTTACAGTACAGCCGTTCTTAATCAATTGGGAAACAGATATAAGATTCACAGACAGCTTAGGTATAAACAACACGTCAGTCAACGTCGCGTCATCCGACAACATAACGTTACCTATACCTGTACATTGCAGTTTCTCTCCACTAGCAATGGTAACGAAACCACCACGCGATTTAAAGTCTATCAGCAAATCGCGCCTGCCAGTCATGCAATTTGTTGCACCTGAGTCTATGTACCACGAAGATTCCGAACCCGCACTAGTACTGAATGCTGTCAATACCAAGTTTCCTGAAGAACTCTTCTCGTTCCGACAGTCTTTCTTCAGATGTCCTTTCTGTCTGCATTTCCAGCACCACGGTTCTCTCTTTCGATCAGAACTATCCTTCGTTTTTGATTCTCCCTTGTGCTGCTGCGCTTTTCTCGTCCAGGAGTCACTCGTAGTAGCGCCTTTTCTGGTAGAATATAAGCACTCACTCGAATCTCCACGAGTAGTCCAACGTTGATCCTGTAGCAGTTTGGATTTGACTAGATCAGATGTGATGGCAGCTCCCGAATGCTCTAGTGCCATGATCATGGGCTCATACTCTGTCGGTAAACCTTTGAGCATCAGCGCACCAAGAAACTCGTCGTCAACAGGCTTGTTCATATTCGCCAATTGCTGTGCTAATGACAAAACTTCATTGACGTAAGCTTCCATGTTCGCGAAGTTTTCAAATTTGACAGCGCATAAGTTCTGGAGCGTTCTCACTCTTGAACCAAGTCCCTTGTCATCATAAGCACGTTCCAGTGCATTCCAGGCTTCTTTTGCCGTCTCCGCCGACATTAAATGAGAAAAACATGACTTTTCGACGCCCAAGCAAATTTTAGATTTAGCTATTTCATCACGTCGATTTCTCACCTCGGACGTTGTTTTATCATCCGCACCGTAACCACTGATACAGATCCATAAATTGTCGTGAATCAATGCATTTTTCATAACAAATTTCCATTCGACGTAATTTTCCCGTCCACGTAATTTTTCATGTGAAAAACTATGATTCTTACTTTCCGACATATTTATAACAACGTTATACTATTTCTGCGGAACCATAACCTAATATATTTGATAATTAAACCACATATTTATAAAAATATAACAGAGTTTATTCAGCACATAGGATTAACAAATACGACATTGACAAGAGCGACAAAAACAGTTAAGTGACAATACGGAGTTGGCCAGGATTAAAACAAGGTTTATATCGGCTACAAAATGAAACCTCCAACACATGTGATGAACTATTTATCAATATTTTATTTATTTTCAGATTTCTTATAACCGGAATTTCATACACCGCATTATCGAAAAGCTATAGAATAGGCCGTTCCACGCTCTCCAAAATAATACCAGAAGTGTGTGAATGTATATGGGCCCAATTGCAGCCACAAGTAATGAAGCTCCCTACTGAATCTGAGTGGAAAGATATAGCAAAACAGTTCGATGAATTATGGAATTTTAAAAACTGCCTTGGTGCAATTGATGGAAAGCACGTGGTAATGTTTGCACCCGGTAAATCAGGATCACAATATTATAACTACAAACACACTTTTTCGATTGTACTGTTAGCGATTGCTGATGCTTATGGTAGATTTATAATGATCGATGTTGGTTCCATGGGCCGTTTCAGTGACGGAGGAATATTCACAGATAGTCAATTCTATAGCAAATTGCAAAACAATGAATTGAGTCTGCCCGCAGATGAACCCCTATATGATGGAGGATTGCCGCAGCCTTATGTTTTTATCGGTGACTGTGCATTTCCTTTAATGACGCACTTATTAAAACCTTACCCTAATCATGAAAGGCTGGATAATGACCAGGTAATATTCAATTATAGATTAAGCAGAGCACGCCGAATGGTCGAAAGTGCGTTTGGCAAGTTAGTTCACAAATGGCGTATATTTTTTAGGCCGATCAATGTTAAAATAAGTACAGCCAAGAAAATTGTGAAGGCTGCTTGTGTTCTACATAATTTTGTATTAAATAATAACATTCAAAAAGGTCATTCAGAGTTCGTTACTTCTAATCATGAGTCAAGTAATAACTTTGATGCATTAGAAGAAAACTTAAATGATTCTGAAAACGCCTTTATCGTTAGAGAGTATTTCAAGGAATATTTTAATTCGACTGGAAGTGTTTTGTGGCAAAATAATCGTGTGCAAAATGCATTAGACATTGATAGACGATCACACAATCTAGCATAAACACACAGTGTATAAAAATCTTCAAGAGATTATTTGACCCATCATCCTAGAGATAAAAACTTACAATACCTACTTACTGTGTTAAATATCTGCTATAAATTAAATAAATAAATTTAACTTACCACTCCCTTTTTTAGTTTTCTTTAAAATGTCTTTCCAAGCTGCGTCTTTCACATCTAATTGTTTGTAAGTAGGCAATTTTGTGTCCCAAAGACAGGGATATTGTCTTACACACTCAATTGAAAGCTCATCCATAGTTACTTCAGTTACTTGGAAGTCTTACAACAAACCGCTAATACCGCCGTACAGTGTGTCTCGCGTGCAGGTTTGAACAAGTCTGCGGCGTCTGCGTATTCGGCTGAACTGCAACGCCCGAGCGAGTGACGCGAGTAATAGCCCGTCGCACTCGAACACTCGCCTATAGCCGAGCGACAAAACTATTGGAGCTAACACTCGCTTCTCGCCGCTCGCCAACTCGTTTCTAGTTTATCGTTCTACTCGTTTATCGCTCATCGTCGGCGGTGGGACAAGTGCCTTAATACACAAATATAGACTACGCCAATAAACCAAAACACACGGAAATTCAATAGAAAACGTAAGAAAATCGCTCCGAACCGAACTACGTAATGCAACTGCAACTACACGATTTTTTTTTTCACAACACAACTCCGAAATAGGACATTCAAAACAAATTTTCGTAAACAAACAACCCTGACAAATTAGAACGCCCCACATTGTGAGTAATAATCACAGCAAAAGGGACTTCTTTCATTTGCCGCATGAAACTTTGTGTCGCACGATCGTATAATAGGCGAATTGTGATTACAATACTCCGATTGGCTGAAATTCGGCGGTAGCGCAAGAGTGATTGGTCACAATACGAGTATTTGCGGCCAATCACGCACAGCGCTGACGCTGACCGACGAGGTCCGGCGGCCGGATTTGGAAGCATGTGTGGATGTGATTGGCGTAAAAGTGTGTGCACTGAGCAAATCCGTACATAGTTCACGGACGATATTTACACAAGCGCACTGTGAGAATGTGTGCCGTGGGTTAGGCTCCGTTATATATAGAAAAGTCCTCTGTGGCTCCGTTCGCGGTGCCTAACCTGCGGTGAGCGTGTGGTTCGCGCGCAAATTTAAATTGCAGCGCGTCCCGTAATGTATTACGGGACGCGCTGCAATATTAATTTTCATTACGTACCTAGGGCGGTGAATTCGTGAATGGCCCAGATCGCAGGTGTTTAAGGCACTCACCTTTGGTTCGGGCCATAAATATGCGATCTGGGGCTTTACGAATTACCGCCCGTGATGAGTACACAATTTTACGTCTTCACCTGGCCACAATGCGAGTTTTACCGTACGCGCAGCGTGCAGTAAAACTCGCATTATGGCCAGGTGTGACGTAAAAACTATTATAGTATCATCATAGAGAAGAAAAATATATGTGATGGAGTTATTTTGCAATGTAGGCACTGCCTATTTGCCTATATGGTACCCACGCCACTGGAGGTTACTACTAGCGGTCGTTGGCAATATATTTGCTAGGCTTCCTGCACGTCTATCATGCCACGGCCGCGACATACTCTCGATTTTTCTCGCACTATATCTCTTGTTCTAAGTGTTTTTAATAAGAAAGTGACAGATAGTGCGAGAAAAATCGAGAGAGCTCGCGCGCCGTCGCATGATAGCCGTGCTGTTGGAACTATTTTGGCAGGAATAGTAGCGCCAACAAACTGATACGCGTAATAGGCGTCCTTATGTCATCGAATTTCGGAAACCCAGCCCGCAAAGACCTAGCATGTTAATCCCGCGACTCTTGAATTTTATTGCTGGATATTAAACTGAGGCTGAGCGGAGTGGAAATGACTTGAAGATTTCAAACAACACTGAATCACTCATGTTTGCCGTAAGGGCGTTACGAGTTCAAAGATAAGATCTCCTAGTGAACACAAATACAGTGGTTCAAATTGTTTATTTTGCTGTACTTTCTACATACCTAAATTGGCCAAATGGAAATTTATGCGATCACTCGGCGTCTGTCCATTTTCGCAGACTGTTTCTTATACGAGTATGATATTTAGTTATTTTACTCGAGCAAACTGTGTGATTAATCATAATTATAATCACCATTTATTGCACCATGGTAAAATACAAGTTGTTACAGTACAGTCAGCGTCATATAGTTAGTAGCAGCCAGAGTAGCCAAATATTTCGTAACATTTCCCTTATTCTTACAGTAATAAAGACGTGTACCGAAATATTTGGCTACTCTGGCTGCTACTAACTATATGACGCTGACTATACATAGATTTTGTCTATATAGCGTTTTAACCCAAGTACAATTAGACTTCTACTCACTTAAGTTCCGGGGCATATAAAAGCCTCTCATGGACCCTGGCGGATGTAGCATTTTTTTATTATAATACATTACATAGGCACTACTCATTGTAATACAATTACACAATTAGGCCCACTTATTATCATACTTTGACAGTAACTAAAAGATACTACATTCATTTTTTACATTCTGTCCTAGTAACTAATTGCTATCGTCAAGAAAATCCTCCTTAGTGTAATACGCTTTCTTATATTATTATTCTCTTTATTCATCTTTTATCTTACGCTAGGTTTTTACAATAACTATATAAAAAGTAAAATATAAAACTATACATACAAAACATAAAATCATTATAAAAACCTAACCTAGGGTACCGCCGGCAGCGAGGCGGGGCCTAAGCTGCCGGTGGTCAGGGCGCCAGAGACAGGAACCTCCTGACTATCCGCGCAGTATCCAGGAGTACCGCCTTCTGTATCTGACCCTTGATCCAGCCATCTAGCGAGAGTCTCTTGAGGTGATGGTCGAAACTCTTCGCTATTAAACCGTTCGCCGAAACGACTATCGGGACGATGATTATTATTATTACAGTAATAAAGACGTGTACCGAAATATTTGGCTACTCTGGCTGCTACTAACTATATGACGCTGACTATACATAGATTTTGTCTATATAGCGTTTTAACCCAAGTACAATTAGACTTCTACTCAAGTTCCGGGGCATATAAAAGCCTCTCATGGACCCTGGCGGGTGTAGCATTTTTTTTATTATAATACATTACATAGGCACTACAAATTGTAATACAATTACACAATTACGTCCACTTATTATCATACTTTGACAGTAACTAAAAGATACTGTAATACGCTTTATTCTCTAGGAATGACTTCAACATTTTTGCAAATACTGTATCTCTTTTTCTCTGCTTTAATGTGGTTTTGAAGGTGGTTGTAATATTTTACTGCTGCGTAATGGCGGCTATTTCGGTATATTTCTTAGTTTGGTACTGGTAATATTAGTTTGTATTGGAATCTTTTATTTTTTTGCTTTGAGAACAGGTGACGATTTTTTCGTGCAAACAAGCCTAGTTCTATAAACTTCTGATAAGGTAAGTATACCATGGTTAGCAAAATGGGGTCTACAACTATCCGAAATGCGTAGGGCCCACAAGTATGCGTATGCATTTTTGCATGCCAAATAAAGCGTGTGAGTCCGTGCTATTGCCCCACATTATAATCCCGTATCGCAACCATGACTGTGCAAAGGCGTAATAGGCGGATAGAGCTGTGTCGAAGTTTGTAGTTTTGCGTAGTGTGAATAGTTCATAAAGAAATTGAGATATTTTAGTTTAAATATTTAAAATTCGAGTTTTCCAATTCATATTGCTGTCTAAATTAATGCCTAACGGCCGTATTCATAAACGTCCTACAAGCCTGTTTTAACTAAAATGGCGTTAAAATTCGTTTGTCCTTATCTGTCACTTTGACATTTGTGTTCGTAAGAAAGGGACAAAGCACATTTTAGTTAGCAGAGGCATTTTAAGTTTTATGAATAAGGCGGTTAGAGTTTAAAGTTTCCTACTTCTTTTATTACTCTGTGGTTTATTTGTAGTTTGAGAAGTGGTGGTGTTCTTTGGTAAGGATGAAATTGAATCAGTTTTGTTTTGTCTGTATTTATTGAAAGATTGTGGTCATGCATCCAGTGGTTAATTAGATCTAATGTTTGGGATATCTTATCATTAAAATTATCATTCGTGTTAAAATATAAAAGGATGGATACGCCATCTGCAAACATTGTGCAATTGGCATCAATTTCTTTGGGAAGATCATTGATGTATAGTAAAAATAGTAGACCAGAACACTTCCTTGTGGAATTGAGCCATTTACTTCTGTAATATCAGAACGGACCAGTTCCATCTTATTAGATATCGGGTTAAAGTATTCGACCTGGACGAACTGTGTGCGTTTGTCAAGGTAAGACGTGAACCAGTCGTGCACTATCCCTCTTATTCCGCAGCCATACAATTTATTTAAAAGAATTTTATGCGATACTTTGTCGTATGCTTTGGTAAGATCGACGAGCAACCCGACCGCAATCCGCTTGTTATTAATTGTTTTTTTTAGGATCTCCTGTGTGTAATTGTTTACAGCCAGGGCAGTTGACCGATGTTTCCTAACACCATATTGATGGATTTTTAATATACGATATTTTTCTAGGAATAATTATTTGTATTGAGAGCATTACCTTTTTTATGTACAGGTTTTATTATTGCTATTTTCAGTAGTTGAGGGAAAAC
This sequence comes from Epinotia bilunana, assembly GCA_947049275.1. Lineage (NCBI taxonomy): Eukaryota > Metazoa > Arthropoda > Insecta > Lepidoptera > Tortricidae > Epinotia > Epinotia bilunana. The sequence goes on from OX346253.1 coordinate 7,960,121, forward strand.
ACCTTAATGAAAGGATTGGTTAATCAGTTTACATAGAGGCGGTGCTAGTTCAGTGGCACACAACCTTAATAAGGTGGTAGGAATGTCATCTATTCCAGTGCTATGAGTATTTTTTAGCTCGCGTATTTTAAAGACCTCGAGCTCAGAAACTAGGTTTAGATAAAGTGATTTCGAAGAAGGAGAGCGCACTGAGCGGCCGCATGGTGTAACATGATTGCCCTGCTGGCTTTCCTGACAATCATAAACAGAGGTGTTTTTTAAGTATTTGATAGCACTTAGAGTATTCTGTAATGTAATTTTGGGGCATGATTGTTATTTTAATGTTTTTATTGCTCTTTACATTATTTTTTATTTCATTTATAATCTTCCACATTGTTACCGTTTTGTTTCTAGATTTTTGCATTTCATTTGCCTAAAATGGCGTGGAACTACCTTCTTGTAGGACTGTCTAATTTAATCTAACATACTTAGTAGAAACTGAAATATTTAGGACACTCAGGTCACGCCAAGAGATTTAATTTTGTATAAAATCGTTATACAAAATAGCGCTGACTACATCGTCGATAAAAGTTCATCTAGATACTGGTTCTGCTTGAACTCGACACTTTCAGCATTTCATTAATTTTACTCCTTAAATACTTCAACCCACATTTAACAGCATCGCGACCCGCTTGCAATCTAAGGCGAAACAGTACCTTTACAAAGTAGCCTTATTTCCTAGTGTCTTCCTCATATTAGCGTTATCCCTGGTGCATCGCAAGTAGTTGCGCAAGTACTAGTTTTTGCGAAAGTCACTGCCATCTGACCTTCACAACTTAAATCCCTTAGATTAACATCCTTAAGATGTCCTACTGCAGTTCTGTATATTCCAAGTAAAAGAGGTCAGCCGCAAGCCTGAGGGAGTAATAACACTGAAATAAAACAAGCCCGCATTTTCAGATAATTGAGGGTTGTGCCCGCGAGCCGACATGTCTTCGCCCTGGCCGCATATCTCTAACGTCGCTGACGGTGTACTCTTCTTCGAAACAGGACAGTTTGCTTTATATTTCCTTAAGTAGGTAAATCATGAAATTGCTCACGAAAACTACAAAAAATAATAATGACAACAGATGACTTTTGAAAAATCCTTTCATTTATAAATGTGATTCGAATGTTATTTGGCAATTTATAATTTTATGTCCTAGAAAAAATACTGAAATGTAGGTACCTACTTAAGCTAATAATAGCTATACTTTGCTAAATTATATCACAAAGCTATGTGTTGAAGTGCCTAAAGCCAGGCGATTGCAAAACAATGTATCAGTGCATTAATTTCCAAATCTACATCCTAATAAATATTTTTTTGTATATTTTTTATTATATTCTTAATATGACAAAGTTAAGCAATTTAACTGGCATCTAATGTCATTTACTTAGAAATTGGGAAAGAGAACGTCTGAAGCATGAATTCACCATTTTATTATCGGGTGTTCTTTTACCGCTTCATACCATAATAATGTCAGATTATGTCGCCTGAATTTATACCCTGGCATATTTTATTTAGCCTGCAGTTTCTCGACGAAATTCTTCTGTGAACTGTGTGGAGACACACGAGAGATGACATTAAATTTTGCGCTTATCTGCCCAGCGTGGCTCCAGAATATTATTAAAGTAATTACACTGTCGCACAAGTATTTAAGCATATATATCATAGGTATCGTTCAAAAAAGTTTAGATACGGCATATTATTAACTCAATTCATTTGTTTCTATAATATCTATTTTTTTTATTAGGAATTCAATTAAGAGTTAGTGTTGGGCACTACCTGGAAAACGCTAGGAGGATGGTGATTGATAACAATCAAGATTAAAAAGATTTTTTAAATATTGTTCCTCGAAATGAAATTTACAAATAGTGAAATATATCCTCAAAGTTACACTATTATTATTCTCGACGTTCATAAGTGCGATACATCTTTTAAAAGCTGATTGTAGCATATTCCAATTCTGGATTTAATAATATAATCTCGAATCGAGCCCGAATTGGAAGTCGCGTCACATGTCGGACCGATGTCAAACACGATCCTGTGTTAGCTGTGACAGATACATCGAGTTAAACATCAGTTAATAAATAATTCCTACTGATAAGATCTAGGCTTAAAATGTATAGATTTAAATATATTCTTACTTTTGTACTTCGTACATGCTATCCCTTACGTACGTAGTACGTACCTATTAAAAGAACTGAAGCTATAGGTAGAGGCTTCCTGAGGCTAATGATATTGAAACGGACTATCTATAGGTTCCTACCAGAATCCTATCAATGAGTAGCAAATGTGATAACCAATGTAACGTTCGCTTTACAATTCATCTACTACCTAGGGCCCATTTCTCAAAAGCTTGTAACTTGTAATACAAACGGACGCCTCTTTTCCCCTCCTATTAGGAAGTGACTTCCGCTTGTATTACAAGTTACAAGCTTTTGAGAAATGGACCCCTAGACTACCTATAGCCGTGAATTTCTAGTAATTGTAAGAATATTTTTTTATATAGGTATTTGTACCAGATTTTGAATCTTTACGGTGTACACGCATTCAATTAAGTTACATGACGTTCTCTAAGCTAATTTAAACAGTTTATTCATATTGTGTTCACTTCAAAATTGCCGGCCAGTAACACGCATTAAACTACATGTAAGGTTAATTTTATTCTTCAACTTCTCTGCTATTTATAAATGAAAACATACCTAATTAAGAATAATACGGTACATTGACAATGCTCTGGGCCTTTAGGCACTTGTCCACCGCCGGCGAGTAAGCGAGTGTTACTACGTGCTACTCGCTCAAGCGAGTAAAAGCGAGTAAGAATTACTATGAGAGTATTCGCTACTCGCCGGAGGTGGGACAAGTGCCTTAAGTATTGATATTAAATTGGAGTCGTATTTATATGTGTAAGTATACTTATTAATTTATATTTTAAAAAAGCAACGGTAGCCCAGTGGTTTAGGCATGCGGCTGTCAAACGGCGGTCGTGGGTTCTAATCTCGGCTCGTACCGATGAGTTTTTCGGAACTTATGTACGGTATATGATTTGATATTTTCCTTCAGTTTCGTATTTGCACTTCGGCACTTAAGACAAGTGGCATCTGATGAAACGAGTGTCACCGCATACCACGGTTACGTTTCGTCCGTTCTTCAATACGGATTGCTATTGTGGGGAAATTCAACGCATGTAAATAAGCTGTTTATTCTACAAAAAAAATGTGTTAGAGCTATTTGTGGTGCATATATAACAGATTCATGCAAACCACTATTTCTAAAATTAAAGCTGCCTACTCTGCCATGTCTATATATCAAACAATTAGCAATATTTGTGAAATCAAATCCAGAACTATTTACTAAAGTCAGAGATAATAGGACGCAACGAACAGTTAACGAAGGTAAATTAGTGTTGCCAAAAACTAAACTGTATTACTGCAGAAGAAATGCTTTTGTTATGGCCATCAAAGTTTTTAATAAATTGCCTACAAATCTGCGTAACGTGCCCTTAAAAATATTTAAAACTGAACTCCATAAATGGCTTACTCATAGAGTATTTTACTCTGTGAATGAATTATTTACCCATAAAGAAGATATTGTGTAACATAGACATTAATTAGGTTAGTAGCATGATAGATTTAATGTAATCATGAATTTTAGATATTAAGCATTTATTAAAATGCACGCCAGGAAAAGGTGTAATATGTTGATCCACTATAATGTAATTTAAGACCATAATTTAAGACCAAGACTTTGTAACCATATTACTGCGAATAAACGATTTGTATTTGTATTTGTATTTCAGCTTTTCGGTGAAGGAACCTGCATACAGTACAATTACTGTTAGTTAAGACCTGACAGATGGATTGCCTTCATTTAATTTTCAACTTTAATTTCATACAAATAAAATAGTTATTACTAAATCGGTAGATGTGGGTGACAGTATTCTGAAAAATGCTTTATTTGTATGAAATTCAAGTTAAAATTAAATGAAGGCAATCCATCTGTCAGGTCTTAACTAACAGTAATCGTACTGTACCTACATTTGCGAAGAAAATTCAAAGTTGTATGTGAATTCCCCATTCCGCCCTGGGCCAGCGTGGAGACTACTGCCCGTACCCTCTCATCCATGAGAGGAGGGCTGTGCCCAGCAGTGGGACGTATATAGGCTGTTTTATTATTATTATTTTATATTAATTTAAAGCCCATTGGTTATTTAGTATATCGTTAGCTTGTATTAATTAACGTAGGTATTTGTTTGCCGTAATTTATGTGATCCGTATCAGCTGTTTTGAATATGAAAAAATAAAACGACACGTAGAAATTTATCACTATCTTTAGTTGCAAAATTAAATCTAGGTTATTTACAATTTTGTCCGTTTTAAGGTGCTTCGTCTGCTCTAAGGGGTAGGTATTGGTGACGTCTGCTGTACAGTGGTCGGCGTTGAGAAGCTGGGGCTGGCACCGGCGCCGGTTCCACAGAAGACCGCGACTGAGCCTGCTGGCCCAGAGAACCTACAGGAATTGGAGTAACGGCATATCCTGCAGCTACCAAGGCTTGGAACTCCTCGGGCGTGTAAGCTTTGTTATTTCTAGGGGGAGGCAAATGCGCTCGCCGCTCTTCAAGGCTTTGACCGTGCTGTTCAATGTTGACTTGTTCCACCCTGCTGGGCTGTTCTAATCTGTATTGCTGTACTTCTTGTCTGTACTGTTGCGTCTCGAGTTTTGCGGGCCGATCTGTCCTTAGGGTCGGCTGTTGTCTGACAGGTTTCTTAATAGGGGCCAAGTTTTTGCTTACATAAATAGCAGAATGTGGTTGCTTTGTGGGTTCTGCAACTCGGGCTTGTTCCAATACCAAAGATTGCAGGTCATAACGCGGACGTTGCTCTGATCCTCTATAAAGAGGTCGAAGATAATATTGTTCGCCAATAACTTGAGCTGGTTGAGGGGAAGCGCGTACTTCATCGGAAGCGGGTTGCTCGTAATATTTAACCGTGCGCAATTTCTCGGGTTCAGGGAATCTTTTTAAATACGTGACAGGCCTCTCAATGCTGGAAGCAGAGATTCTTTGTGGTTCCTGCCTGGCGGCTTGAAGTCTGGGAGCATCGACGATTCTGTATTGTTTAGGAGTAGCCTCAGCTTGTTGGTATTGGGGAACAAATCTATAATTGAGAGGAGCGCGTGGTTGCTGCAATTTGGGTGCGGGTACAACCTGGAGACCTTGAGGTTCTGGGTTTTGATAGTAAATTTGTTGAGCGGCAGCTGGAGTGGGCTGAATTGGAGCGTAGCGAAGAGCTTGCACTGGTCGCTGAGATTGAGGCTGGGGAGCCGGTCGGTACTGCAGCTGCAGCTGCTGCTGCTGGGGCTGTTGCTGCTGTACATTGGTCGTCTCGATCAGATACTGCTGCGGCGCGGTTGATGCCTGAGGCGGGGTTATCTGGACTTTAGAGCGGAGTTTAGTCGGTTTTTTGCTAGGCTTAGTGATGTATCTGTCCACCTGAAATTATAAGAAAATTTTAATAGTAGAATTACCATATGTAATGTTATCATAAATGATGATAAAAGCATAAAATGAATTGATTCAATTTTGATACAATCTTAGTTGTCAATAATTAATCAACGTAATCAAACAATTTTGACGTTTACAACAGTACAATACCTGCAATACAATACAAATAAAGCAGTTACAAAGAGAAACAATACGAACATGTAGGTTGAGGGAGACAACAGGCGAAGGTTTACCTTCATATAATAAGAATTTTCCTTAGTATGTCAACAATCCATGGAAAATAATCTTTGTTTAATCATGTAATGTGTACCTGTTGATACTGAGGTGCAACGCTCTGAGTGGAGACCTGTTGAATCTGCTGTTGAGCGTAAGGCTGGTCTTGCCCCGCTGGCTGCCCTAGGAGGGCCAGGAGCTCGCGGTCGAAGGAGCTGGGGTTAGCACTAGAGTCGCTAACAGACAAGGCGGCGCCAACTGACGCCTCACCGACGCTGGCAGAGTAATGGGGACGGGCGATCACTGCATGGGACGGTTGAAGAGACACCTAAAAGCAAAAACAAAATCGATTAAAGGACATATTTCTAACGCTGCATAAAATGCTTACAAACATCTATCATCATCATCATCATCATCAGCCGAAAGACGTCCACTGCTGGACATAGGCCTCCCCCAAAGAGTGCCAAAGTGACCGGTCCTGCGCCACCCGCATCCAGCGGACTCCAGCAACCTTTACCAGGTCATCAGTCCACCTTGCGGGGGGCCTTCCCACGCCGCGCCTTCCGGTTCGTGGGCATCTATAGTAACATATAATGGTACTAATTGGTACAAAAAAAGACGAGAAAAATAAGACTGATTGTATGCTTCTTCAATAGGATGCTGATTTGCCGGCATTCATACTTGTCGAGTATGACTTATTGGCCATAATAATGCATCATTTCCGAAATGGCTGGGCTGTAATAAAATTACTGCGCCTCAGTTACATAACTTTATTCAGATATTTTAGCTCCTGATAAAAGATTGACTCGCTCATATACAATTTCGATAAATTCTTACTGTATCCACCGAAAAAACTGGAGCATTCTTGTAACGATTACACGAATCATGCTCTTGAAGCAAATTTAGCTCACTTAGGCTCTGGCAATCTTTGTGGTAAGTAGGTTTTTTCGGTCGGCATGATAAATGTTAATCTTTGGGATTCAAATGAAAGATAAATCTTCTCACGCACTTATCGAAATTGAATCCCCATTCTATACCAGTGATGCCTATAATGGCTTACTCGTAGATTTACAATAAGGAAGAGTTATGGATATGAAATGAAATTAAGGTCACTTGGAGTCCCTTATCTTAATTGATTTGAGTAGGTACTGGCCAGAATAATTCATCATTAAGATACATTGTAATTTTAATTAAACTTGCTTTGGTGAAACAGCTTAAGTATTCTTCATTCTTAATTGCCTACTTCGTGTCCTTTATTATTACGAAGCATTGCTATGTTCCCCTTCTAATCTGTGTCAAAACACAGCAAAGTTTTGCTATGAAAGGATTGTGGATGATGTGTTGATGTGTGATGATTATACATAAAAAACACTCTTTTTTTACATGCTTATAGCACACACAAATCTTGGCAGATGGCAGAGCTTTGTCTGCCTGTGGTATGGCTACCACAGGCAGACAAAGCTCCTAATTAATTACAAACACCATAGAACTAGCTTCTGGTCGCGCTTCTATATTTGTTGGTTTTTATCGTAGTTCCTTACAAACTTTCACCCCCCATTTCACCACCTTACAATACAATACAATTCAAATACTCTTTATTGCTCACCGGACATAAGAGAAAACAGAGGTAAATTAAACATAAACAATGGTATACAACAGGCGTGCTTATCGCTAAAAAGCGATCTCTTCCATACAACCTTAGATGGATGACTTCCGGGATAAAAACTATCTGATGTCTTTCCCAACCAAATTGCGTCTCAATCGGTTCAGCGGTTTAAACGTGAAGAGGTAACAGACAGACAGAGACTTTCGCATTTATATTATATAGGACTAGCTTCTGCCCGCGACTCCGTCCGCGTGAAACTCGTTTATATCGCAGCTCCATACCAACTTCCACCCCCCATTTTAGGGAAGTGGGGGGTTAGAAAGAGACAAAAAGTAGCCTATGTCACTTTCCATCCCTTCAACTAACTCCACTTCAAAAAATCACGTTAATTCGTCGCTCCGTTTTGCCGTGAAAGACGGACAAACAAACACACACATACACTTTCCCATTTATAATATTAGTATGGATGGATAGTTCGTTTGAGTTGAATGTAAATTTACTGTACCACTGTCATGTCAATTGTATATGTATGTTCTGGCAAATAAATTCATTGATTGAATTGAATATTAATATCATCTTTGTGTGCACTGCTTTGGAGATAATCATAGTTTTCAATAATGTTCTTTTGGCAGCTATTACAAGTCACAAAAACAGGCAGGTGGATATTTAATTTATACTGCTCTAACCTGACGTGCGCTTTGCGGCTCCAAATTGTAAAACTGCTGTAAGTTCTCCTTGTGCTGCTGTTGAGGCTCGGTATAAAGCTGCTGCAGCTGCTGCCCGCTGGCGAGCGGGGCTTTCCTCTCAGGCTGGAGTTCCAGCAGCTCCTGGGGGTTGAGGGAGAACACCTGGCCTGGACGGTACTCCTCAGTGGCGGAACGGCTGTAAATTTCAATAAAAGAGATACAATAATGGTCATTCTTATTAACGTTCAACATACCAATTTTAACTAAAATGCCGTTAAAATTCAATTGTCTTTCTGTCACGTTGTGTTCGTCAGAATGAGACAAAATATATTTTATTCATCAGGAACATTTTAAGTTTTATGATTAAGGGGGAAAATCATGAGCGTGGAAATTCGTCTACTTTGTAATTGAGAAAAGGACAAATCAAAAAAGAAGAAAAACCTTATACGTTTTCATTCGTTTTAACTACTATCTTTGGCAGTATCGGGATATGCACTAATCATCCAGGAAATATATTCTGATATCATACATACCACTACGCCTATAACCATTAACTTTCGGGCAGAAAAGAGCATATAGGTAAGTTTACCTATGACAAATACACAAGTTTTAAGACATACAAAACAAATCAAATGCTTAGTAATCAATTACATTTAAATTAGAAAATTACCTTCTGTACGCAAATGTAGGTAGTCGATAAATTTCTAGAAATTAACAGTGTTGTTTTGGGATCAAATTACCTAAACATATAATATATCAGATTGTTAGATCTGAGGAACGTCTTTAAGTCTATTTGTATTAATGAGCTTCACCAATTAAAAGTGAACTCAAGTGGGTTTTCAGACCTAAATAACTGGAAAGTGGTATCGAAATTTAGTCCACTGACTGGAACCTGATCATCAAATTACTTAAAAGAAAAGATTTTAAATAATAAGAAAAAACCAGTCTGGTTAGCATAAAGAAGATTTTTTAATGAAAGGAATATACGACAAATACTAAAAACACCTAAGGTTTAGTATAACGCTAGAGAGCCGGGTGATTAAACCTAGTGTTTGGTCAATCAGGGTTTGCTCCCGGGACTGGATTTGTATGGCTAGTCCCGAAACTTCCCGGGAATTTCGGAACGGGCCGTACAAAATTCATAATTACGCCTACCGTACCTAGCTCACTTAAAAAGATAGCCTTTATCAAATTAACATTTTAAACATTTCTTTGCAAACGGGAGTTCATCGGTTGGCCAGAATAAGGTGAAATGTCAACACAGATGAAAGCATCACCCATTTCAGACACACTTCAAATTGTAAAAGCACCACCAGTCTTCCTACACGTTATTTTTAGTTTAAGATGGTATTTATTAAGATTCTTTTTATGTATTGTGTTTTCTAATTAAGAACGAAATTGTGATGTGGTGTTACTCGTATTTTGGCTCGCAATAAATTCATTTCTATTCTATTCTATTCTAAAAAAAAGTTATTACCTGAGTCCTCTGTCATCGTCTTGTGGCTCTTCTACAGGTGCTACTTGTTCCTGAAAAAAGAGAAACACGAATGAAGTATTTTCTATATCCAAATGCCACGGAACTTTAATAACGTACTCGTATGACTTCGCCTACGTTCTTTGAGTTATTATCCGGACGAGACGGGGGCATTAGGATATTGGTTTATGCTAGCAATATATGATCCTCGGTTACCGCGATGTTTACTCATTAAATAAATCGGCTTAAACTGATTGTGTTTCATTAATAGCTAAACTTTTATACTTATATTATAAAAAGGTAGAGTAGCTTTGTCATTTTATTTGTAGGAGGTAATCTCCGGAACTACTACCGTTTCAAAAAAGATTTCACCAGTACATGGAACGGTCCTTTGGAATATATTATGTATCTACTATTTAATTTTTGAATTCATTGTAATACGTAGGTAGGCGGAGGCGCGCGTGCTGCTAGTACAGTCAGCATCAAAAGTAACTACGCAATAGAAAGCTCTTATACCCTTTTAATAAAGACTATTGACGTCTTCGTTTGCGTAGCTACTTTTGATGATGACTGTACGTAATAAATTCATCCCGACGTTTCATCATCATCATCATATCAGCCGAAAGACGTCCACTGCTGGACATAGGCCTCCCCCAAATAGTGCCACAATGACCGGTCCTGCGCCACCCGCATCCAGCGGACTCCCGCGACCTTTACCAGGTTATCCACATTGTGGGGGCCTACCCACGCTGCGCCTTCCGGTACGTGGTCGCCACTCGAGAACCTTTCCGCCCCAACGGCCATCGGTTCTACGTGCAATGTGCCCCGCCCACTGCCACTTAAGTTTAGCGATTCGGAGGGCTATATCGGTTGCCTTGGTTCTGCTGCGGATAGCCTCATTTCTGATGCGATCGCGCAGAGTAACTCCCAACATAGCCCTCTCCAATGCTTTTTGGGTGACTTTGAGCCTTCTTATGAGGCCCATAGTAAGCGACCACGTTTCCGTGCCATACGTCATCACTGGCAACACACACTGGTCAAAGACTCTCGTCTTGAGACACTGCGGAACGACGTCGTTTCCCGACGGTTCCCGACGTTTGAGCCCTTTAAATTGTTCCTTCGTGTTTGTGTTTGTAAAGAGTTTCACTGTGACCGCACTAAAATAGCCAGGTATATTCGAAATGCCTCGGCTGAAGTTAAATAAATAAGCGTACGCTACCTGGACGGTGTGCCTTGAACATTGCAAGAATCTAAACATACATCTGTCCATACAGTAGGTAACTTCGGTGACGGTCAAGGGATTTACGTAACTAAAGTGGAAAAAAGGCACTCAGGATTGGCGCTGTGATGGATGCAATATTTCTCCAGCTTTTAACGCAGCGCAGCTCTTAAGCCAATTGTCGATGGTATTAACGTCCAACCCAGCTCAGCATCTGCTCTGGGCTGTTATTCGCTAAGCGTTAATGCGGCTCACCCCGCCGTTCACCCGTCACGAAACTAGACCTCTACCTACGCTTGGTTACTACGCATCGCGGTGTCAAGATATATTTGTGGGTGAGCGTTGAGGTGAGCTTAAAACAAGTTACAGAATAGGGGGGCTGGATTAGATCGCGCTTAACTACATTTACTAGTTGCGGAGACTAAGTATACATCTCTCGGCAAATGTGTGCCCAGCCAGTGTCTATGTTTTCATTGTTGTTCTGTATTTGTCATTTTAATTGAATTTGTAACCTCTGAAGCCTGCTCCACACAATGGGCCATCATGGCCTATCGTACAGAACGCGGATGCGGTAGAAAGAGACGTAAATATGTCTTACTTCCTTTAACGTATAGTTGTTATTTTCTTGTGTTTATAAAATTCCAATTGATCTATGCCTGTTCCGTCGATGTCACTGCGCTTACTTTTCACCAAAAACGATATTAGCTACCCGCGCGGTTCCGCTCGTATTAGACAAAATGCAAGCAAAGCCCAGGGATGAGACATAGCCTACTAGCTTTTGCTTGCGACTTCGTGCGCATATACAAAATGGAATAGCAAGTAGGTACGCTATTACACTTCTTTTAGGCGCAGCATCAATAATCGCATGCCCATACAAACTCCCACTCACCTTTTCACCACTTTAAGGGATGATTTCCGGGTTAAAACTATCCTTCATAGACTCAAACTATGTCCATAACAAATTGCTATCAGTTATTTCATCTAAATAGGTTCAGCAATTTAAGTGCGAAAAGGTAACTTTCGCAATTCAAATATTAGTATGATCATACTACATCATGGTAAACAAAAAAAAAGATATCGAATGATCAGTTCCACATAATATTACTCCCTGGATACGTACAAGTTTTCAAAGATTTCACAAACTACATCTTTGTTACATCAGTAGCTATGCGCTTATATACATGAGCTGATGTATATATATATTTCTTTTCTATTCTGTGTTTAACTTCACCCACGTACTTTGTAATGGATTGGTAAGGACTAATTCACATTAAATACTTATATCATACGAGCTTCTGCCCGCGACTCCGTCCGCGTGGAAGTCGTTTATATCGTAGCTCCATACAAACTTTCACCCCCACTTCATCCCCTTGGGGGATGATTTCCGGGATGATGAAAATGAAATGAAATATTTTATGAATAACATGGTTACAGGTCATATAGTAATATTACTCATAATTATCATTTTATTATGTACGTACCTACTATTTTAGGATTATCTAATTACATTAGGATAGGTAGACTCAAAAATTCATCGTAAGTATAAAATAATTTATCCATAAGCCACATATTGAGTCTTTTTTTAAACGCTGGGGTTGTAGCTGCATTTCTAATTATGTCGGGCAATCGGTTATAAATTGTCGGAGCCAAATAGTACACGGATCTTTCCGATTCTGTATTGCTCGGCGACCAACCTGTTCTGCTTTTGTTACTGCGGAGGTGGTATTTAGTGTTTGTACCTTTGCGCTTGAATATACCGATGTTTTCCCGTGTAAACACTGCCACGTGTTGTATAAATAGACAAGGCAAGGGTAGGATCTTAACGACGATAAAAACTATACTATGTCCTTCCCCAGAACTCAAACTATCTCTATACCAAATTTCATCCAAATCGGTTCAGCGGTTTAAGCGTGAAGAGGTAACAGACAGACAGACATACAGACATTTGTTATATAAGTATGTATGGATGGATTGTAAGTTAAGCGATTCTGCCCTCCGAATCGCTAAACTTAAGTAGGAGTGGGCGGGGCACATAGCACGTAGAACCGATGGCCGTTGGGGCGGAAAGGTTCTCGAGTGGCAACCACGAACCGGAAGATGACCTGGTAAAGGTTGCTGGAGTCCGCTGGATGCGGGTGGCGCAGGACCGGTCACTTTGGCACTCTTTGGGGGAGGCCTATGTCCAGCAGTGGACGTCTTTCGGCTGATATGATGATGATGATGGATGGATTGTAAACAACAAGGAGGGGAGGGGAATTCTGTTCCACCGTGATACAGTTTTAGTACTAGTACGGGGAACAGAAGACGCATTTACTCACTGTTTAAATTATCCATTTTGCTACCAGACATTTTGTACCTATTCTGTAAGCAGCTATGTGACCTATACGTGAAGACTAAATAAAGTATTTTTATTATATATTTTTATATTGCAATAACGTAGAGACATAAAATATAGGTTGTTTAGTACGGAAGCCATGAAGTAACCATGTGCTTGATAGCCCTAATGAACACGTCATTACAGGTAATATCATCATCGTATCATGATTGATGGCTCCACAAATCAAAAGTTACGACTATGTCGCCAAACGACTTTTTTCCTTATTGGTTTACAATTATTGTTTATTTAAAACTAGCTTCCGCCGGCGACTTCATCTGCGTGGACCCGGGATAAAAGCTATCTTACATTTTAATCCGGGCTACAAACTATCTTAGAGCAAAATTCCATCCAAATCGGTTGATGTGTTAAAGCGTGATTCAGTAACAAACATCCAAAAATCTTAACATCCAAAAATCTAAATATCCAAACATCAAACTTCCAAATTTTCACATTTATAATATTAAGTGGGATTTTTTTTCTATTGGTACTTAACAGTTGCGAGCGGATCTACATCAGTGACATAGGTACCAGTACTCATTTGTATGGATAGATGAGATATAGCCTGCCTGATAAATGCGCAATTTTAATAAATAATATGATTTTACTACATCCAACATATACTAAAGTCCAAATCCTAACCCTCTCACATTACCAAGTTAAGTTATCCATATTATCAATTACACCATACAAAGAAGTGACTAAGACTTATCTGCGACCATAAATCTCCTAACATGAACAGCACTAAACTAGATTTCCACAATTAACTAGGTCCATCACGATAAATAAGCGATGTGACAACAGCTCATGTCATAACACATGCGTACAATTACGCGGTGAAAGCCGAGGAAAAATGAGACAATGCGGCGATTATCGGGCATTTTCGAAACTGCGCGGACGCGACGATCGTTTATACAATGCGTTGATCAACAAGGCATCATACAGCAGGTACATTTTATCACTTGCAGTATTTTAAGGGATCTACCACGAAATCGAAATTGAAGCAGCAGCATTTTGAAATAAATGAATCCATCACAAAAAGTTATGGTTTCGTACATTACGGCTGTAGAGCTCTCAAGCTATCTATGAAACGACGAATATAAAAAAAATGGTTGTTTATCTACATAAACAACCATTTTTTTTATATTTAAGGCTGCAAAAGTTGTTCATTAAATGTAGCCAGATTCAGCCACTAAAATTTTAGCAGTAGTTTAAATACCGTTTGTTTCTGATTCGTCATATTCCTGATTGGTCATATTTCTTATCCGACGCTTTCTTAAGAGTCCGCTGTAAGTTCGGCCGAATTTCACCTTCCCATACAAACGTAGTTACGCTCTCATTTTAAAACTGCATGTTGGATTGTGGCGAAACTTTGCATATACATTGACATGAGGTATATCTATGTCTGTAATTAATTTATTTGCTTCCAGTGTATAAAACAAACGAAATACAGCAAAAACAAGTTTTCTATGAAAAACTTAAATTCGCTGTATTTTTTTTACTATGGAAGTCGAAGCTACATAAACTAATTACAGACATAGATATACCTCATGTCATTGTATATGCAAAGTTTCGTTACAATCCAGCACGTAGTTTTAAAATGAGAGCGTAACTACTATTGTATGGAGAATCGAGCTTACTGCGGACTCTTAACTGGTCATATTCCTAACTCGTCATAGTCCTGATTCGTCACATTCCTCACTCGTCATTGTACAGTCAAATGAAATCGGATTCCCAATTCTAAGGCAGGTCCGTGTAGGTACGAACACGAGCGAAGCGAGGAGGAGTGTTAGGTGTACTGCGACCCTACGCCCGCGAGCCGAGCGGCGAAGCGCCAGAACCGATTTTAATAATGATAATGACATTAGCTTCATGATAGACAAGTAACACTCATCTATTAATTATCTAAAGATCATTTATCATTTACCACAGAGAAAGTAATGGAAAATGGTTTTCCCAAAGTATGACGTCACAAACTAATATCTCAAATTATTCTAGGTTATACAAGCTTATTCAAGAAAAAGGGGAAATTCGCGCAAATGGAAAGCCAATTTATGAAAGTTAGTTACATAAGTTTCTTAAAAAATCACGCCGTTAGCCTGCGAATGTCAAATAACGTTTTGTATGGAAATCGAACCACCTTAACTAGAATTGCGTAAGCGTCGGTAATACCTACTGCCGATTTTCTTTGAAACTACTAAACTGTACCCGCACTGACAGACTGAATTGACTGTTGGCATTTAAATCTCAAAATAGGAGTGACCCTCATATTAAACCTCATATTTTGTTCAGGCTATCGTACGGAGGATATAGGACCGTTCGTTTTCTAAAAGGAGGCAAGATTGAAAATATAAGCACACCTTCATGAATATAGGCTAAAGGTTAGGACCGGCACCGACAGGTCGGAGATACACAAAGGGTACAAAAGGCAAAAAGATCGCGAAGGTTTTTGTCAAAGAGGGACTCCTAACCTAATTTATTGATACGCATGAGGATCAAATACGTATTTTTGATGATCTTTTGCAACTAGGGGGTTTTTAAGTGAAGCTGTTACTATGAATACTAGACGACGATATACATACTTATATAGATGAATAAATACAAACAGATAGAAACCATCGATGGCTTAGGAACAAATATTCGTGCTCATCACACAAATAAATGCCCTTACTGGGATTTGAGCCCGGGACCTCCGGCTTCGCAGGCAGGGTCACTATTAACTAGGCTACAAAGGTCGTCAAATAAATATGTCTTTTAATGCAAATGAGCAGCGTTTACAGAGTTCAAAACGACATCATTGACATATTTTCATATCATATTGATTCAATTTAAGTCAAGTGTAAAAATATGGGTACTCGTACAAGTTACTCAAAAATATATCCCATAGCTCTTATGTCTACGGATTAAGGTTTAGATACATATTTATGAGAGGATTAAACCGATACATATTTTTGCACTCGACTGTTCTAGGTACTTTTGTCTTAATTTAATTTCGCCGTCTAGTGCGAATCGGGTTTGATCGATTATACATACCTACTCGTATATACATAGATCACGGAGCAATTCTAATGACACGGCTAAATATATGTAAATACTAACAGTGTCAATTGGCTCAACCAACCTACTTTGCGACTGTATATACTTAGTATACTTACTTTGTAATTTATACGTGTTCAATATTATTATTACCAAAAAGCCCTTGAGGTATTTTCTAATTGAAAAAAAATAACTCATAGTCTAAGCTATTAAAGGAGAATTACGATGGACATTAAAATACTTTGGCACTTTAATATCCGTTGAGAAAATCGAATCTTTTAGCTTAATAGCGGCCAGCAAAAATGCGACCTTCATAAAATAAATACTTTGCTGTAAAATGTCTCTCACAGAATAAAATAACAAAAGAAAATCTACTATTTTTAGGGTTCCGTACCGAAAAGGACCCTGTAACTAAAGCTCTGCTGTCTGTCTGTCTGTCCGTCCGTCTGTCACCAGGCTGTATCTCATGAACCGTAATAGTTAGACAATAAAAAATTTCACGATGCTGTATTTTTGTTGCCGCTATAACAACAAATACTAAAAATCCGGCCAAGTGCGAGTCGGAGTGGGGCTCCCATACAACAGACATGTTTTTTTTTAGATAATGGTACGGAACCCTTCCTGCGCGAGTCCGACTCGCACTTGGCCGGTTTTTTTTCTTCATATTTTGCCGAGTCGGTGCTCTGAAATTGCTGCACGCTTTTAGTGGAATCTAAAGTTTCAAATAACTCTAACCAGAGATCCCGAGGATGCACTGTATTGAGGGTAAGGGACCTGCATTTTGAGTAAGAAACCTGTATTTTGAGTAAGGTACCTGCATTTTGAGTAAGGGACCTGCATTTTTAGTAAGAGACCTGTATTTTGAGTAAGGGACCTGGATTTTGAGTAAGGGACCTGCATTATGAGTATGAGACCTGTATTTTGAGTAAGGGATCTGCATTTTGAGTAAGAGACCTGCATTTTGAGTAAGAGACCTGTATTTTGAGTATGAGACCTGCATTTTGACCTGAAACCAATAATGGGTTGGAACCAGCTCGTGATTGTTCTGGAGTCGCAAGCGTCCATAAGTTACAGTGCCTGCAGGCCGTATGCTTGTTTCATCATCGTCATCATCATATCAGCCGAAAGACGTCCACTCCTGGACGTCGGCGTCCCCGAAAGAGTGTCACAGTGACCGTTCCTGCGCCACCCGCATATATCCAGCGGACTCCTGCGACCTTTACCAGTTCATCAGTCCTCCTTGTAGGTTTATCTATAGCCTAAATAATAATTCGTTTTAAATTTTATAATTGTATGTTAGCCTTTAAGGTATTTGTAACTATGGGCGTTTGATGCCTGAAATAAATGGTTTATTATTATTATTATTATAGCTTAGCATAGCTTTATGTTCGTGTGCCACAATTTAATTACTAAACCGATAACTTGATGTGAAGAGCCTTTTAGTGCAAGTACTGTACAGTCGAGGTCAAAAATACCTTTACAGTTGAGTGTTACAAAAATACCTTTACATTTAAATACGTTTACACATTGCATGACATAAACAAGCTTACAACTTATATGACAGATTCTGCTTTTCAGTTAATGCTCCAAATTTCAGTTTATAATCTGTCTTCCATAAAAACATTTACAAAAATTGTGTCATAACAGATTCACATTGCATGTTACAGAATAAGGTTTACTGCCAATGTGCCGTAAATACGTTTACATTTTCAGTGACATTAGAAACTTTACGATCAAGCTTACTTTTCGATTACATACACCTATTGTTACATAAATATCTTTACAGATTTGATTTTCTTAATTTGAATAATGACAATCACCGAAAACAGTACCATACTGTCAAATAATCTATCTCCTTCATCCGTCGTGTTTGGCCTAGTTATTATCCTCTCGATGAGTAGTTGATCGTAGTGCAAAAGTACAGTCAGCAATAAAAACTTTCACAATTTTTTTTTTTTCAATTCCTTACAAATTACATCACAATTTACAATTATTAATAAGTACACATAACATACACATTAACTAAAGTACTTAGATAGATAGATAGATAAATAGATAGATTAATTTATTTCTTAATGAAAATTACATGCTATTTAACAATGTCACAAAGTTTTCAAATAACATTAACTCACAAAAAGATCGTCAGATTCTAAAAACTAAGAATAATTCATTAAAATAATTAATCATCAAGTAAAAAATAAATAATCAAATAATTAACAGTTTAGTCAAATGCAGTAAAATAAAATGTCAGAGAATAATAATCATACTAATACAATTTCAAAATTACTTATATCAAAATATTCAAAAAATGTCAAAAACTTATCTCTTTCAGAGTATAAAGCGGTCAAAATGTATATATATATATATAGCTAGGGCACCCTAGTTAATATAATGTCATATCATAATTAATAACAATAAGGCAGTCAAATAAAAATTATTCTTAAGGTTGTCTGGAAGAGATCACTTACAGCGATAAGGCCGCCTGTTGCTACCTTCATTGTGAATTGTGGATCTATTTGTAAATTTGTTTTATCTATGGTGCAATAAAGAATATTTACTTACTTACTTATTCTATCCTATTATATTGACAAGTTAAGTTATTGTAAGATGGTGTCAATTTTAGCAATACCTAATCCCATCTTACTCAATTCCTATTCCCGCTAATCCCCACTACGGAGTGAGATGAGATTTCCTACTATTTTATGTTTATCATTGAATCTATAAAATGAAATGAAAGATTATCATTGAAAAACGAAAATTCAAACTACCGGACGACTTCTCTAGTATACGTATGAACGTGCTACATACAAAAATTAACTTTTATTGATATTTAACTTCGGTTTTGTCCCAACTCACCCCGTTTTACAGTGCAATCTTGCAATTATGTTAATGGAGTAGGTCTTTCAACGTGTATGTTAATCGCCGTTTGATGATAGCAGAATAGCACTCAAGAATCAGTAGTTTATAATATAAATACATACAAATTTATAAACTTTACTTACGCTTTGCAGAATCATGACATAGCATTTTTAGTAAGTAGGTATATAACGATCTTTTTTCTTCAAATTTTCATTGATTATTTGAAAATATATGACACTGGTAGGTAACAATGGTTTCTTGCGATGCTATGTTCTGAATTTAATCGCTTGATGTTCATTTATCTTTAAAGTATGATGTCAGTGCTCGTGCCAATCTTGGAATAATAAGTACTCAACGCATTTACTTGGTTTCATAATAAAATAGTTATCTGGACATGGCAAATCGTATTGACGACCACACCAAACATCGAATTATTACAATGCGGGAAAATGGTGAAAAAGTAACTGACATATCCGATGAATTAGGAATTTCGGTAAGTTCATTTTCGCAAATGACTAATAAAAATGCTTTGTTTGCCAATTTATTACCTATTTATGCCACTAATTCTCTTAAATAAACTATTCTACAGTTAGGTATAATAAATACAAAATATTACATATTGTATGTTGTTAAACATTTATATTTGATTATTGAAATATTTTGATTGCAGCGACCAACCATATACTTGTGGTGTAAAAGATGGGCCAGTGAAGGAACCGTTAAATGCCACGCATCAAAAGGACGTCCCAAGAAAACTACCGCAGCAGCCGACAGTCAATTAATTGCAAATGTTTTGGTTCAGCGATTTGTAAGTGTTCCGACGTATGCTGCCGAGTTACATGTTAGTGGCAATACCATCCGAAGACGCCTGAAAAGAGCTGGGCTCCGTCACAGGATCCCCGCACGAAAACCACTACTTAACGATAGACATAAGCGATTGAGGCTAAATTTCGCAAACAAGTATCGGCATTTTGACTTTGAGAAAGCTGTTTTCGTTGACGAAAAGACTTTTACTACAAATCAAGATGGACGTGTTACATTGTATCGACCGGAAAACACGAGATATAACGAAGAAAATATTTTGGCGAACAGGAGAAGTGGCCGCTTATCTTTAGGGTTTTGGGGCTGGATATCCTCTTCAGGACCAGGAGAACTGGTCGAAATATCGACTCGCTTTAATTCAGCAAATTATATCGAAATTCTTAGAGATGTGTTATTGCCCACAGTTAAAAGTTCATTTGGTGAGGATGTAACCATATATTTGGTACAAGACAATTCCTCAGTGCATAATTCAAATCTCGTCCAGACATGGATTGATGATCAAGAAAATTTAGAATTAATAAGATTGTCTCCTAAGTCACCAGATATGAACGTGATTGAAAATATGTGGGCCATAATGGTTCAAAACTGGGATGCATCACAGATAAGAAATATACACAATTTGAAACAACACGTGCACGAACTATGGGAGCATTATCGAGGTTTGGACTATTGTCATAAATTAGTGCAATCGATGGGACGGCGGCTACAGGATGTGATAGATGCGGAAGGCGGTTATACAAAATATTGAAGCATAATTATATTATGCATTACGTTTAAGTCTAATGAATAGCAAAACCACCTGTATTTTTTAGTATGTTAGGTATAAGAAGATTATACTATTTTTGGATTAATGCAGTTTTATGGTTTTACTTGAGAAGTTAACCTTTTCGCCGCCATTGTCTTGATATAAAGTCAAGCTTTTCTAATATTTTCGACGCTGTAAGGCTCAAATGCAGTCGCTCAGACGCCACATAACCGAAGTAAAGTACCGATGAAAAGTGGCACTTTGAGCCTGCCAAGCGGGAAAGAAAAGACTTATTCATGTAGCTGGTGTGAAAACATTTCAATCAATTAGACCTTTATTGAAGTCGATTGTAAAGCCAAAATTTATATTCAATACGATTTCATATCATTATTAAAATTGAGAACGGGCTTATCAAATATGTAAAGATATTTATGTAACAATAGGTGTATGTAATCGAAAAGTAAGCTTGATCGTAAAGTTTCTAATGGCACTGAAAATGTAAACGTATTTACGGCACATTGGCAGTAAACCTTATTCTGTAACATGCAATGTGAATCTGTTATGACACAATTTTTGTAAATGTTTTTATGGAAGACAGATTATAAACTGAAATTTGGAGCATTAACTGAAAAGCAGAATCTGTCATATGAGTTGTAAGCATGTTTATGTCATGCAATGTGTAAACGTATTTAAACGTAAAGGTATTTTTGTAACACTCAATTGTAAAGGTATTTTTGACCTCGACTGTACATACCGTAAAATGGGGTGAGTAGGGTGAAAACTGACATTCAAACCGAATTCGATAACATTTTATTTTTACTTATACAAACTGAATGGTGTATATAATAAGTGTTCCGGACGTTTGTATTTTAGCTTTTATTTTATTTTGGGTAGTTCCATTTCATAACTTTGACGATAAACAGCAAAACCCACCTCACCCCGTAGTCCCTCGTAATTGGGGTGAGATGGGTTTTCATACAAAGGTGATTTTAGAAGATTGTTGGATCGTTTTTTTTTATTATGAGTATTACTATAGATCCATTTTAAATTGGAATACATTATTTTTGTAGCAGTAGCCTTAAAAACCTATGTCACCCCCCTTTCATACCTTCTCTTCCCATTCTTATGAATTGGGTTATCCCAACTCTCCCCGCGAACCCTACTCATTTTACGGTACCTCAATGGGCAAAAAATTATAAACATTTTCAGTTATAGCGTTTTCATCATATTTTTATATGAAATTATTGAATAAGCCCAGTAATAATATGGATAAAACAGACAGTAGACAGTTAAAAGTAAAGAGGAAATACAACAAAATAGAATAAGACCTCATACCACAAGTCACTGAATTTAAGACCTTACTTTGCCTTGTTTTTCTATGCCTAGGTATATTTAAGAATACATTCAATAAAATCGAATATCCATTCCATGCGCCTGGCAAAAGATGTTCTGTTCAGTGCAGCACCCCGCCTCGATAGTTCCGAGTCGTAGTTCGCTGGCAGTTCTAGTAATATTACGGCTAACTCCTTCAAACTTACGATGAAGTCAAGAAAACTGCCGCGTCAGACTTTTCGAAACGAGATTATGCTCAGAAAATATCAGAGATAATAGTAAGTAGAAGAAAATAATAATTCCTTAGATTCTACGGTTTTGTTTTACGTACGAAGGTTCTGGTTCTTAGTGATTCATAATCGTTAACAATTCTTTCTTTCCAGATTACTTCTAACATAAAGAATGTCTATCTTACGGAGTCAATTCAAAATTCTAGGTATATTACTGAGTATTCTAAGTATATAACTGAGACAAACGCCATAATAATCTCTGCATGTTAAAATCTTATTTCAGTCCTTCAGCCTATAATTTAACTTTATCCGTCAGATAAAAATTTTTATCAAATAAGTTGAACGTGTTCCACTAATTATTCTCGCAACACCCGGAGACAATAGTGGGAAGGCTTCACGGGAACAATGCTAGATCGGAGATAACCTAATAGCGGAATGAGGCTGATTAGTACGAGTATATTAGAAGATGATCTGCTGCTTAAGTGACGGCTTGCATAACACCAGCAGGCTGTGTTGCGTTGCAGTAAGGCTGACCCAAAGAATTGTTGGAATGTTGTTTTAAATAGGCATTATAAAGTGACTGCACACTTATTAATCACATAAAAAATAATAACTTTACTAGAAACCCGATTCAAGATTCAAAATATGACGTGCACTTTTCATGTCTATTTTATTTTTATGGTCAATTTCTATCATTAACAGAACGTAAAATGTATGACTTCAGAAGAAAGAAGGCAAAAAATATGCCTAATAACAAAAATCCCATTTAACATATTTGCCGTCATAGATGAAATAAAAACGATTGCTGTATTCTGACTGATTTACGGTTCAAATTTAAATTTATTGACATATTACTCAAATAGTCAAAGGGTTAAATATCTCAATCCCGTTTGAATACTTTAATGTTGCTTGTTAGAGAGAGAAAACGCTAGCAGATCGTGACGTCACGATATTCGAGCGTCATAGTAAATGACAATTGTTTCATATGAATGTGCGTTTTGAGGAAAAGGGACAAAACATTCTGCGTGTATCTAACTTTGTGTAATCTCTAGTCGAAAAAGAATGAAAAGCAAGTGTTTCAACGTGCAGTTTGAAATAGGAAAAGAGGAAAGTGTAGTTTTTAAAACCTACTTTACAATTATCTCCAAAGACCAAATTTCTCTTTTGATTACATTTGTACACATAAATGATCTTACTAACAGTTATTAACGACTGTGGTTTATGAACAAATCTCTCTGTAACCGCGGAATAGAAATAACCGTTGCTTTGTACATCATCATGCGATTCGTGTCCGACCAGCCTTTCTCTGTGAAACAGGTGATTAGGGACACCAATAATAGCAACACATATTACGATGTGCAATAAAAAGTCTTGATCTACATTTAACTCGCCGAAACAAACTCAAGCAGATCAATAGAATAGTAAAACCAATTTTTACTGAAAAGAATGGATATTTAGAAGACATTAAGAAAATATTGGACCCAATTCTACGTGCACATGGCTTAACTAGCCTAAAACTAAATTGTCTAATTTTTAGACATACTTTAGGCGGCAGATTAAAAACGACATATTTAGAATAGCATTTAGGCAGCTACGTAAGTTGTATAGACCGCCTAAAATAAGAAACGTCAGATTCAAATTAGAGCTGTTATTTGATTATGACAGCTGCTCATAGAATAGCAAAGTGTTTTAGCGACACCTAAATAAAATTAGGAAGTTTAGAGGCCACTGTAGAATCGGGTCCACTTACTACTAAACTTTTTTGAGGTCTACATTGAGGAGAAAAAGAGGTTAATATTGCAATTTCACAGTTTAAAGTCCTTTCTATTTCCTTTGCTTTTTCATTAAGTGTCGTATCAACTTATACTAGCCCGATCTAGGCATAACGCTTTCCAAATAAATGTCAACCAACAAAATCACTATACACGTATTGTCATATTTTAGGAGTTTCCACGACTAGTTGTGGATCCCATTTTCAGATCTCCGTTCTAGCAAAATAGAGGATCATCCTAAAATTCTTATCGATAAATTTGAACCTATGATATTTTCGGATTGAGATCCTTCTCCTTGTTTTAATGGTTGGTTTTAAATGATTCCGATCAAAATATAGTGTTTCTGAAAATAGATTGTAGAAATAAAATTAAGGAGATGTCGTTCGAATTTGCAACCAGATTTGGCCCGGTGCCTAATGTCGCACAGCCACAACCATATTTGCTTCGAATAACGCGCAGCCAGTGCTATTTCCCGTTTACATATAGAAGGCAGATGTTGAAGCAAAATTTTGCATATCCGCTGCCATAAAGTACTGGCTAGTTGTGACGAAATCTAGGGCACAAAAGTGAAAGGGCGAACTGAGGACATTAGCCGTTGCAAGTAAAGTCGCGGGTCTAAGTCATAATGTGGTGTTAGGTAACCTGATATCGGTTGATAGGAATATTCAAATGCCAATTAAGTGTTGCAAGGACGGTGTAGAATCTTTCTAATACGGTAGTGTTTATAGGAAGAAAATAATTAAATACTGTCTTACTTGACGCCAAAAAGATTTAAACCAATGAAATGTAGGTACATTCAAAAGACACTAAGACATTGCCATTTTTCTATCTTGCATAGTGACAACAATTAATATTTCAATTACTTTGATAATACCACTGCAAACGTGATGAATTTAAAGCGAAAAAAGGTATGTTCGGAAAGTTATCGGCAACTGCGCGATGATTAGGTACGAAATTAACCATGACTGTTGGTTTCATTTTTAGGGTTCCGTAGCCAAATGGCAAAAAACGGAACCCTTATGGATTCGTCATGTCTGTCTGTCCGTCCGTACACAAAACACACATTTTTTTCCGAAACTATAAGAACTACCTACTGTTGAAACTTGGTAAGTAGATGTATTCTGTGAACCGCATTAAGATTTTCACACAAAAATAGAAAAAATAAAACAATACATTTTGGGGGTTCCATAGGTACTTAGAACCGAAACTCAATAAAAATCATCAAACCCATACGTGTGGGGTTATGGATAGGTCTTCAAAATGATATTGAGGTTTCTACGTAATATATTTTTTCTAAACTGAATAGTTTGCGCGACAGACCCTTCCAAAGTGGTAAAATGTATGTGTGGCCCCCCCCCTCCCTGTAACTTCTCAAATAAGAGAATGATAAGACTAAAAAAAATATATGATGTACATTACGATGCAAACTTCAACCGAAAATTGGTTTGAACGAGATCTAGTAAGTAGTTTTTCTTTTAATACGTCATAAATTGTAAACCGCAATTTACCTTTCATTCAACGGATAATGGTACGGAACCCTTTGTGCGCGAGTCCGACTCGCACTTGGCCAGTTTTTTTTGTATGAAATCTATCGTAACATAAGGATCCCAAAATATAATTTAGAAGATGTTTAACATGCTGCAGGCAAGTAAGTTTATTTAGTTCTCATGAGAACTTACGCAGCTATGGCATGAGTCGAATGCAACAAAAATCAAATTGAGTACAATAGGAAAACTTTCTTTCAGTAAAGTGGGTAATAAATTAGCTATAAAGTTCAACTCGCCGCGAAGGAAACTAAGAAGGTAATAAATACAATCAAACTAAATTTATACAAAGTTTCTATCAGAAAAGGGATTAAATAGTAACTGTAGGCAAGTAACTTAAGTTTTTCTTAGCTAAAAACTGAAACAGAATAGAACACAATCATTAAAATTGTGCTCAAGAAGGTACCTATAGTTGAGTTCTCCAATATCTACAAAAAACCATTCAAAAATATCTACACATAAGTCTTGTATCGGGTGGTCGATATATACTCGTGTATACATAGGTAGGAACAGGTGAACTACTTACAAGACGAGTTTTACAGCGTAAGTATGAAGCTACTAGTCAAAGAGTACTATGAATGTATCTACATATTATATAGTTAGTATAGTTACCTAAGATAAGACAACGGTTACAACTTTAATTGTGCATTTCTTTTGCATTAGGACATACCCAAGCCAATGAATCAGGCAAGAAAAGAAACCTGAGAAAGAGTTATATTTTACCAATGACATATGTAGAGGTAGGAAGAGTTAGACGTAACAGGTTAACTTAGACACGAAGTGTCGGTATCAATATATGTTGTATTAGAGTGTTACAAAAACGTTGTATCGATTAAAATATGGTCCTAAACACCGTATTAAAAAAATGCATGTATAGGTGATGACTTTTCACTCCTTGACAAATTTTTATTTATGGTTCTCCTCACAATTTGCTATTATTATTATTTTATAGGTTTCAAGTTACGTGTTTATAGGTTGACACAAATTGTTGCAGTAACATGTTTAATTTAATTCTTAATGATACTGAATTCCATGATCGGATTTATGAAAAGCTATTCATAGTCAATGAATCTAACAGGCACTGCACTGTATCCCGCCAAGTTAAGTAAAATAATATGATAAAAATAAATGTACAGTCAGCATCATATAGTTAGTAGCAGCCAAAGTAGGCAAATATATCGTAACATTTCCTTACACCTATAGTAATAAAGACGTGTTCCGATATATTTGGCTACTTTGCTTGCTACTAAGTATGTGATGCTGACTGTACTTACATTTAATTTAACACAGCAAGAAATAATAGAACCCATTACGGTAAGTAACGAAATTGTGTCATTTCAATTGTTTAGAATGTATATTTAAATGCCCTATTGAATCTATTTTAGCGTCTGGTTCTGCTTTACCACAATACCTATATAGTATTTTCTCGTACTTTTTAGGATCGCAATTCAGAAAAAAGTAAGATACTAGAAGAGAAACTTAATTTAACCTTAGTAAGAAATGGGCCTAAGCATAGCAAATGCATATCTCGATTATCCCGTTAGAATTGCCCGACATTGTCTCATTCTCGATTTATCCGATGGACTATACAACCCCGTAAGCAAAAATAATATTGCACGTTTGCTGGGCGTCAATTTAAGACGTTGTTCATTCTTATGTAATTGCAATGTGATTCGCGCGCTCGCTTCGACGGTGCCTTACCAACATGTCAGAAGGAGCGCGCGTACATTGAAATAAAATAGGAATGTACAACATTTGTTTGGATTTGACCCCTTGTATACGATACTCGCCCTTTAGTTAAAATACTGGTTTATTATATTTATCGCAGCAGGTTCCTCTCGGAAGTTGGCTTCAAAGAACTGGTTAATTTATATCTTCGACTCGTAGAGAGTCCTTGTCTACAAAAATGCATATAATATACCTGTTTTCTAGCCGTCCTGTAAATGAGGTGAGCCGGTAAAGCCTCATCTTGTGTTTGCCGTTTGTCCTTGTTCTGTGCAGGCTCCGTCGCGTCTTCCTTTTCTTTCACGTCGGCTGCGTGAGCGGAGAGGATTATTGCTGGAATAATTAGGGAGGTTATTTTTTAGTCAACACATATAGCATAGTCATGTAGTTGCCACTCAAGAGCAAATTCTTTAATTTCTACTAAGTACTTTTTGTGTGGGAATCTTTTACAAAAATTGTCGGTTTTTTTATTGATGTTAGGTATGGTGAAAACAGGCGGACGGGTTTTTGGATGCAGCAGGGCAAAGTTTTTTTGTGAACTGCCTCGCGGAAAATTACTGAGGTGCCTCACCCATCATAAAAAAAACATAAGATCCTCCATTAGCTAGAAGAAACGAAATGATATTAATTATTTAAACTGCTACGCAGTGCACATTTGTTATGCATAAGTAGATGACAAGGCATTTTAACCCTGGTCACCAAAGACCCAGGCTTGGTAGGTATTGGTAAGTCGTGTATTTGAAATAAGTATCTTTTTGACTGTCACAATTATCTCATTTGTTTATTGATACATCTATTAAAACATGACTATTGGAAAGTCAAATATCCGTATCTATAGACATACACCTACCTATATACATATATTTAAGTACCTTTTGCTTGTTACACTCACTGTAAGAAAAAACTAAAATTGTATTCATTTACAAGTGGTAATATATAAATTCCTCTTCGGATTCATGAAATCAGACGCGTCAGTTAATTCGTACATACAGTGAATAGATATCCCTATCTGATACCGTGACGCAATCTGCATTAGGAACGTGGCAAGTTTTACGCAGGCCCGCAGGGTCGCAAATAGATATAAAATTCATGGCCGAAGCGAAAAAGCTACCCGAATACGTTTGTAATTATCTACTTCAATAAACACGGCTCTAGAGCTGGATTACGATCCCCTTTTTTCTTGGATTTTCTTGGATTTGGACGAATATTACGGATTAACCTTTTCCTTGGCTTTTTTATACGAAATATATTTTATTCACTTTTCAAAAAGAATTGTTATTTCGAGCGTTGTTTTTAACCCCCGACGCAAAGAGAGGGGCGTTATAAATTTAACGTGTCTGTCTGTGTATCTGTGTATATGTCTATGGTATCGTAGCTCCCACACGGATGGGCCGATTTGAATGCGTTTTTTTTGTCAGATAATTTTATCCCGAGTGTTGTCACAGCCATGTTTCATAAAAATCTGTTTAGCCGTTTTTGAGATTGAAATGAAAATGACGGGAGTTTTTCAACTTTTCTAATATATTCCTAAGTTTTTGAATGGGACCGACCTTTTTGTAATAGAAATGAGTAAAACCTAACACTACAATTAAATTTGAATGAAGGTAGACGCAAACGCACATATAAAATTAAATAATTGATAACAGGTGAAAAGTAAGTTCAGCGCAAAACATTAAAATAAAATGTGTTCGGAGACTTGCTACATTGTTGAAATCATCGTGATCATTTAATACATGTTTAAGAAAAGAGGTTTTAAGCAGCATAAATAAAAATGCAGCAATAAGGGGTCCGTAAGGGGTTTGTAAAATGAGTACGAGAGCGACAGCAACATCACGGCAATATTTAAATATAAGTACTTATATTGTTTAAATCGGTACAGGTATTGGTGACGTTGTGATAAAAGTTAATATGTAGGTACCTATATTGATAAAGAATCCTGCAAGCGTTATTTCGGTATTCATTTTTTTATTATTAATATACACTTGAATTGATATTTTGGTTAAATGGATTAGACAACAGTTGTACGTGCATTGTAATCATGAAACTTGGTCCTTCGTTACGGGGCAGGAGGTTTGATAATATGACTTTTTTCGCTGTATTTCTGCAGGTCGATCACGTAACGCATTGTACGAACGTTACCTAGGCAGATCTAAATGTCATTTTTTATATGGAAATCTGACAGTTGGACTGTCCTAACGCGCGTAGAAAACGTTAACGTGATTATACCCCTATGTTGTAACTGACAGTTTTAGGCATCACAGATATTAAGATTATTATTCAACCTGTCTAGTAGACTGATGGTAGTCAACGGATCTTTTTGAACTCGAAACTTACGTAATTGTATACTTATACCTTAATTGAAATTTTGTCTGATATCACAAAACTCCATGGGTTAAATATATTATACTGCAAGTACTGTTAAAATGTGCAAAAGTTTCACGTTACCTAGCTCTCTCCCACGCTGGAGTGGGCCGTAATTAACCACAAGAGGAACGATTTAATGACCAGGCAATTCTCAAAGGTCAAATGTGTTTACTTCATTTTTCCTAATTGCGGTTTTATTTATAGCCCTGCTAACAGATGTAATAATATCGTTAGTTATCGTTCGAATTCGGTATTAAACTATATTTCATTAATCGGGATGGTCACGGTATATAAATCTGCTAAGCCGTATCGACTAAGATGTATTTAAAAAAAAAGTTTCCAAGAGACCAGACTGGCCTAATGTGGAACCTTCCCTATTTTGTTTTTAAATATAGATATTACCGATGTAGGATTACGCATTAACAGATCAGTGCGACTATTTTATTTTATTTATATTTCTTTTTAGAAATATGTATTTCTATTCAGCACAAGGATAACCATTATTTTGAAAATACTAAGTGCAAATGACATGTTATCGTTTGAACATTTTATTAATTAAAATAAAATATATACATTAAGTATACTAAAAAACTTATTATTAACAACATTGCTTTTTAGTAAGTAATTAATTGGGGTGCGTAATGTTTCATATAATTTCAGAAAAACTAACATACACTTGATATACATTAAATTGGCATAAAGTTATTTAGTATAATGTAACGTTTCATATAACTGTTTTTTGCTATTTTTTTGCTTTACTCTAATTATCGATTGATATAATAAGCAAAATGAAATAATTTGCAAGTGGCATAATTCTATTTCCGTATAACGCATTTATGTCTAACATACATATTATTTAAAATAATTGCGTTTTCATATAGCGCACTTATGAATTAAATATGTTTAACATAGATATTATTTAAAATAATTGCGCTTTCATATTTATAACAATGTCTGCCAAGAAGTTGGCGGAGCCCCGCTTTCGTTTCTGGGACTCAATCTCCCGGCCTCCGCCGTAGGCTTTTGTAAATACTTACATTATATGTAATGTAAGTATTACTAAAAAAAACGGTTTTGGCGCTTTTTCGTAAACGAAATCGTGCTTCATTATTCAATCCAGTTTTCTTTTCCGTAAAGGGTCTTTAAGGTGGTTCGATTTCCATACAAAACGTAATTTGACATTCGCAGATTTTTTAAGAAACTTATGTAACTAACTTTCATTCCCCTTTTTCTTGAATAAACTTGTCTAAACTAGAATAATTTGAGATATTGGTTTGTGACGTCATACTTTGGGAAAACCATTTTTCTCAAATTATTCTAGTTTATACAAGTTTATTCAAGGAAAGGGGGAATTTCGCGCAAATGGAAAGCCAATTTGTGAAAGTTACTTACATAGGTTTCTTAAAATATCACGCCGTTAGCCTGTGAATGTCAAATAACCTTTGTATGGAAATCGAACCAGCTTAAAAGATAACGATAACATTTAAGTCCACTAAAATAGCGTAAATTCCGAACTACACGAATCCTTTGAACTATTTAGTTCAGTGCAAAATCACTGGTAGCTATTAACGCGAAACATCCAAAGCATGTCGATAGTTATCGCTAGTTTGTACCACGCTAAACATTCGAGCTTAAAAGCTGAGTTCACATGATCGAAGCATCGATGAGATAATCGTTATAAAATACAAAATAGTAATTATGTTATTGAAAAAAATATAAAACTACATACAAAAAATATCAATTTAACTGGAATCTTTATATACTATGGATTTAAGCGCAGTATTTGACGTCCGAAACACCAATTTACTTGATTTTTTCATAGAACTATTATAATAGCTAACCGTAACTTCATACTACAATACAACACAACACAACACAACACAACACAACACAACACAACACAACACAACACAACACAATACAATACAATACAATACAATACAATTCAATACAATACAAATACTCTTTATTGCACACCTCACACAAACAAAGCAGTTAAAAAGAGAAACAATACAATAACATGTAGGTAGAGGTAGACAACAGGCGGTCTTATCGCTGAAGAGCGATCTCTTCCAGACAACCTTTTGTCAATTAGTATGAAGCGTTATGTTCTTTAATTGTAGTTGCACCCATACAAAAATTCATTTCTCTTCAAAACTGGTTGCCTATTGTGCTATCTACTGGCCGTGGCCGTTTCCGATTGCCTGCCACTCCGGGATGCGGACACATGTGCGCGAAAAAGTTTCACTATACGTATGCAAATGTAAATAATACAAAACGTGTCGATGTGCACTTAGCCTTACAGTATAGGCCGAATAGTTGGAGTCCGGTGTCCTCTTGAGCGAAGGACAGAGACTGTCACTTGGTAACTTAGGTACTGGATATTTCCCAGCCTTGGGATTTCTATATGAATGGATTTAAATATAGTCGAAGGCAAACTATGCCACGTTTTTAGTGTATCAAGATTCACAACTTCATGCAAAGCTGTCGATTTAACTACTTACTAGATTTGAAAGTTATGTTGTAATAGAAGCCAACGAAAGTAACGAAGTAAGATATTGATTATACTTAATGTCTTTTTTTATCGTTCCCTACCTATAAATACATTTCTGGATATACATTAGAACAACGATTACGTCATTCAAATGTATACTTAAATGTCTGATACGAGTTTCATTAAAATAACAACAAAATTATGAACATGGTTTTAAAACATTACATCCAGTGTAATCTAACAATTTGTATCAATTATTATAAAGGCCAAGACGATCACGACCTTCAGCTATCAGCACTAATTTTTATTACTACAAACTAGCTACGAGTAATTAATAAATGCAATATGGTTAATAAAACAAATGAGAAGTAGGTACTAGTCAAGTTTTAAAGCTTTGCGAATAGCAACTGGTCTTACTCGTAGTTGCCCCAGTTCACAAGCTTCACGATCGGATCAGTGTCACTTAACTAATAAATTTACTTATATGATATACTAGCTTCCGCCCGCGACTTCGTCTGCGTGGACTCGGGATAAAAACTATCCTATATTTTAATCCAGGCTATAAACTATCTACGTGCAAAATTTCATTCAAATCGATTCAGCCGTTTAAGCGTGATTGAGTAACAAACATCCATACATCCAAACATCCAAACATCTAAACTTTCGCATTCATAATATTAGTAGGATATACATTAATATTATTTTAGGTCTGGCTTTTGCCTGTGACTTTACTCACGAAGATCGTCTTGTCGTGCATTAAAGTTGGTTTAGGTATTAACATTTTAACGTGACTATAATTCAATTCCGCACAAAATAACTTCCTTTACAAGTAGTTACGGAATATTTACTTACACTATAACAGCGGGTTGTTATAGTAATTTATGCAATCGTTATATAATGTATGCTTTTTCAGTCGAGTACCACGTTTAGGCCACGAAGCAAGCTTGCTGAGTGGCCTAATTAAGGTACGAGACTTAAAAAGCAACTATTGTATACAATACTTTTTCTACGAGTCAACTGAACTAATTAAACAAATTTATTGAAAATCTAAGCCCTGCTGAAACGAAGTGCAGCCAACGGTTTTTCTTTTTTGTGCGTTGATGTCTTTTTACTTTTGACTTTCTTATGACGGCGTCCTATTGGTCAAATACATTTTAGTTCAGTACAGGCGCCACGTGATTGGTCAAATATTTTATTTGCCTAAACAGTTGTAAAATGTTGAGTTGGGACCTCCATAGTTAAAAGTATGTGATATTAGTTTGGTGTACGAAGTCTTAACTCAAACATTATAGTCGACGAGTATAAAAATGTTATTACCTACTTGGAAAAATATATGATTATTCTTTTTTGTGCATAAAAAGTAGGAATTAACTAAGCTATAATGTAACATCATTCTTGTAGGCAGAGATCCCTTGAAGAAATGTATACCCTAATCTGTTAATTGATAATGACTAATATTACATGTTAGATAATGACTAATATTATATGTTAGATCCTACTAATATTATAAATGCGAAAGTTTAGATGTTTGGATGTTTGGATGTTTGCTACTCAATCACGCTTAAACGGCTGAACCGATTTGAATGAAATTTTGCACGAAGATAGTTTATAGCCTGGATTAAAATATAGGATAGTTTTTATTCCGGGTCCACGCGGACGAAGTCGCGGGCGGAAGCTAGTAATATATATATAGATAAATCGCACATGGGTTGCCTAGCGAAATCCTGGACCGACGCTGTTAAATAAAATAAATACTACCTAAGTAACTTTTTTGCGTTAACTACCCTCACGTGTTATTCACAAAAATCGAGCATTAGCTGATAGAATATCACACAAGGAATAGGAAAAATAGGGGTTGCCTACTTTCAGCCTGGACTGCTATGAGGTTGCCTGGTTTGAAGAGGTCACCGAGTGGAGTAAATATTATTCTCATCTATTATTTAATTAATAGTTAATATATTAATACAAGATTTTTTTATATTCTGTCACTGTTAGGTTGCTGGACAAAACCTGCACACAAAAAGGTTGCCTATCTTAATCGGGGTTTTCAAAGGCGATCCCGACACTTAGAAAAAAATATATCAGCTTGGTGTCATAAATGCCATCTTTTTATGGTCTTATTGTGAAGATCGTGTAAAAATAAGCATTCATTATATAATGTATTCATTTTATTTAACAGCTTCAGTCCAGGATTTCGCTAGGCAACCCATGTGCAAATTATCAACTTATAAATTATCTAACGAGTAATAGTGGTCATTATCAAATAACAGATGAGGGTATACATTTCTTCAAGGGTATACCATTGATTTATGATACTAAAGCTGACGTCCATCAAAGAAGCAACGTGATTGAATTTATTTGTGAAATAATTCCTGTAGGTATCATGGCCAAAATGAACAAATGCTATTTTTCACAGACTATATTGTAAATCAAAAAACATAATAGGTATGCATGAGACGACACATTAAGTAAGAAAAGGTTTTCGCTGTCAGTCATCATGGCATGTATAATGAGATTGGAAATGTGGCATATGGAAAAAATCTTTTCTCTAGTTATACCCGTATCTGGCTATTTCGAGGCAAAAAATAAATTATGTTTTAATACAATAGATGAGTGCCACAGTTCGTTAGTTAATTTATCTAAGTTCAAACATAGCTAAGCAAATATTCGCACGCAAGCATTGTTTTCTTTGCTATTATCCTATTCGAAAGATTTCCTGCAATATCCCAAAAAGTTACAGTCGCGATTTTTCATTCTTTGCGAGTTTGATCAATAGACTTTCCTACAATTTGAAGCATCAAAACTAATTTATAGCACTTTGATATTGTTCCACGGCAGACAATGCCAAGTTGGGTCGGATACGACTGCGATATTATCCTTATGATGTCTCTGTTTCAGAGTTTCATTAATATTGTATGGGTGTATTAAAATTGTATAATAAATGAGTCGTTACAATAATATACGACAAAATAAAGGGTACTAGGTAGGGTAGGATTATATTCTACCGCTTCTATGCAATAAAACAATTTAAAGTAAATATATCGCTGGTTATGTTTTCTACTCAATTATATATTCTGAAACTCATCATTTTCCATATGACAACGGTTGATGATTTGAAAACCGTATATACGAATTCGCATAGTAAAAGGAAACAGGTCGCAAGGCAAGTACCTATCCAAGCCGCAGTCGTCTAGAGAACAATTGAAAACTTGTTCAAAAGCAAACCAAGTCGCTTGGCCAAGTTGCTTGGTCACATGAAGCGAGACTAAATTTAATTCCCCGATGAAATGCGCCTGTATCACTAATATCGTCAATTTTCCTGTCATATCACTTTTACTTTCCACTCCTATTTGTCAGTTCGTTTCGATAAATTCCTGCGATGATCGTATTAGTTGCCGAACGATAAAAAATCGTTTGTCGTGCGCGATGGGTAGTGTTGCGCAGAAAGTCGAAAGTGATTGCGTGCGCGGTTTGCGTTCCGAGCCAGTAAAAGTAAACTCTTGCTTCCTAATCGCTAACAATGGTACATATTTGGGACACTGTGTCAGTATTTTGGAGGTCGTGCTATTCCCACGCGAAATTGTATTGCGCATTCTTTCTTAAGCATCAGAGAAAGAGTCTACCTGAATTACACGGTTGTAAGGTAATGATCAACACTTTTCCCCGAAGAGAAATAAAATAATGTATAAAGCAAATTTTAATAACTAGCACTTGTTTTATATTATTTATACTTTTACTTTTTATTTAAACTTTATTGCACAAAATAAAGAAAGTACAAAAGGCGGACTTAATGCCTCAAGGCATCATCTACCGATCTGGTGGTCAACCATAGGGCCAAACAGATAGTTTCAAACTGTGGGTGCAAGAGGCAGACTAACAAAACAAAAACAACAATAGATAATTATATCAACACATCATTCAAATTAATTACCCTATCATGTTTTATTTTAAATACATATCCATAATATATCGATATCGTCGGGGATAATGCAATACCGCGTAACTAGCACTGGTAAATAGTGCGTATCTACACAACACCCATAGTGCAAAACTGCGTAACTAGCACTTGTAAATACTGCGTATCTACAAACACCTAACTTTACAGGAGAAGCTTAAAACGTGATGAAAAGATACCTTTTCTTTTTAAGATAATATTGAATCACGAGTTCTACAAGATAGTGACTTTAGTTTTATGGCGTTATACTTTCGTTGGCGGGAAATCTTAATTTGGCTACATTAGATACGCGGTATTAACCAGTGCCAGTTACGCGGATTTGCCCTATGCATGGCTGTTGTGTAGATACGCAATATTTACCAGTGCTCGTTACGCGGTATTGCACTATCCCCGACGATATTTCGAAATAGTCTCTACCAAATCTTAATCTGCGAAATCTTATTTTTATTTTGTGTGCTAAATCAAAAATATTGCTGCCAAAAGGTAGGTATGTATAATAACTAGCACACAGCATATAGTGAGATCAAACATGAAAACGAACGTAAATGTACACTTATACCTTTACGTAAATGTGCATCCCATAAAAAACATTCCATGTAAAAAAGAGGCCAAGTCTCGAAACTCTTCCACCGCAAAAAGTCGTGAGATATTTGGTAGTACCAAGTCTCCGGCATTCTTATTATTCTTTATTTGCTAGCTAAATAAAATTCTGCAACTTGGCAATCACACAACTTTACTGCATTTATGGATTTTTGCATACCTAAAACTATGTAGTAACTATTGTGTGATTGCCAAGTCATAAAATTTTATTTAGCTAGCAATTAAATAATAATAAGAATGCCGGAGACTTGGTACTACCAAATATCTCACAACTTTTTGCGGTGGAAGAGTTTCGAGACTTGGCCTCTTTTTACATGGAATGTTTTTTTTATGGGATCTCACTTCTTTTTGTAGGTTATTGTGTCAATATCCCATTCTTGATTTTTTGCCCCATTCACTGCAAATATAACTTTGTAATCAAATATGTTTATATGTGATTACAATTTTTATTATTTATGCAGTCAGTGTATCTAGAAAACTGGACAAATTGCATTTTTTAGCATCCCCTTGATTTATACACTAAACACTAATTGTATTCTAAATTTGAAGCTTCTATGTCTGCTAGAAGTGCCTTAGACTTTTGATGATCGGTGAGTCAGTCAGCGAGTGTCAAAATTAAGAAATTTTTACTAGTTATACATCTGCAACCGCTGGTTCAAATTGAATGAAATTTGAAATATATCGTGTTTACATAATGCCTGCTTGGTTAATGAAAATGCAGGCTTCTAGTTTTATCCACAACGAAGTTAAAGGGGGGTCGAAAATGGCCTGAACTGCTTCGAGAAAAGGATGGTACAGCCGTGCCGCTGTTTCGCTCGACTTGGTGGGGGCACTGCCGTGCCCCGAGATTAAATTTAAATTAGAAGATGTGTCCCACTACGCTGGATTTTTGCAGTGACAATCGATTTTTTATGTACCAATAGTAGAAGGGGGCATTACCATATCTCTAATACAGCTGAGACCAGCTGAGGGTTCTTCATCAGATACATCAGACCTTCGATTTTTGACATCAAATGAAGCGGCCAACCAAGTTGAATATTTTTTGTAAAGGCGGTATAGATATATCTCTAATAGTTTGGTTGGGCTCTTGTGTTTTCTAATCAGGGTCACCAGGTACTCCAGATCTTCGATTATCCTAGTTTTTATAGTCTTCCCTTTATGTGGCCATTAAACCCTAACTCTGTACCAAATTTCAGCTCTCTGAGTTTATTGAAAGTACTAGTTATATTTTGATGATCATGAATGAGTGAGTGAGTGAGTGTCATAAATGCAAAACTTTGCTTTCGCTTAACTTCGGAACTAAATGATCTACAGACTTGAAATTTTGGATTTTAAGTATGTGATTATAGCTTACTGGATGACGAAAATTTCTGCGTTCTGGTCTTATCCAGAAGTTCTCAAATAGGGGCCTGAAAATGCGGCGAAATGGTTCCAGTAAAGGATGGTACGGCAGTGTTTGCTTCGCGCTCGACTTGGCGGGGGCACTGCCGTGCCCCCAGACTTAAAATTCATTCGCCGGTATTACGCTTTTTGGTTCTGTGATGCATACGACGAATACTAATCGATTACAGAATGATTTATTAAGCCTGTCGATGAACACGAGTTATCTATTGTCAGATCAATTATGATGCGTAAGTAGAACAAGAGATCTTATAACGTATAATGAGTCACTGGTACAATATTTCATTCTTTCCTGAGGCAGCTATCAGTATTTATTAACTCTATTTTTGTTGCAAGTCAATTCGTTTACGGTGGCTTTACAACGAATAAAACACTTTGATGATGAATGATTTTGTTTTGTATGTACATATCAAAGCATCATAAAACAATTTTGTTTTCTCAGAATCACCAGGAAGCTAAAATGATCTTGTAATTTCCACACCAACAAAGTCTGGCTTTTATTATAAAATGGAAACTTAG
Source organism: Epinotia bilunana (assembly GCA_947049275.1). Classification (NCBI taxonomy): domain Eukaryota; kingdom Metazoa; phylum Arthropoda; class Insecta; order Lepidoptera; family Tortricidae; genus Epinotia; species Epinotia bilunana. The sequence goes on from OX346253.1 coordinate 7,998,616, forward strand.
ATAAGATTAGAATTCGGGTCGCTTAGCTAGCGTAATAGTAGCAGTATTTTTATGAAACTTTGTGAGTGTACGTAACACATAGTTTATTATTTGCCTGAAGGTTGACTAGTAGAGAATGCCCCATGACATTAAGCCCACCTTTTGTAGATTTATATAATTGCTGACAACAACAATAAACTGTTATTACGTGTGTAGATTTAATTTTACTTTTATTCGAATTATTAGGAACCTACAAATCAAGTTCTAAGTAAAATAATAAGTGAAAATCTTGTATGAAAGATATTTGAATCCTTACATACGGAGTAACAGAGCATAGCGTTTAAGGTTGTTATCTACTCATGCGAACGAACAGTTAACAACGGGTAAATTTATACGTTCGGCAGGTCACAGACAAGGTTCAAATGACAGGGGACTGGACCGCCATTTGTATCGGAAAGAAAATTTTACTGAGCACAGGTGATGGCAAGTCTTGTATTATTTAATGTTAATGCTCAGACAGGAATGATTCACATAAATATACGTACATTACATTCAACCCAGTTTTGTAAGGGTAAGATTCAATTTAGAAAAGGTTCAAGGCAAGTTTATAATGGTGAAGCATAAAGTCGTATATTGCACTAGTCAATTATTAATGCAATTAATAGTTTTCTCAGTTCGATAGGTTTTTTACATATTTTTTATGTTACCCCAGCCCTCCGTCATTTATAAATAGCTTGAATGCCCTGAAAGTTCTATCAGAACTGATAGTAGGTACAGTCGCCATCAGATATATCGGAGCGGCCAAAGTGCTCACAAATATCTGAACACGTCTCTATTGTCGAGGCATTAGAGACGTGTTCAGATATTTGTGAGCACTTTGGCCGCTCCGATATATCTGATGGCGACTGTACCTATTAATAGTAAGATCCGATAAATAATTGAATGAACTCCTCAAAATTCACATAAAAATCTGATTACGCGATACATACTTGCTCTTCGGGTCGAATCAACGAAGGTCGCCGTAAATATTAGCCGCCTAAGAAGTGAAATTTCAGCAATCCTTTAATCTGGGATCAGTCACTTCTATTGACCTATTGGCATTTATACATATATCACTCTTCTCTTTTGACGCCTATCCACAAATACAATACACAGCCTTTGTAAGCAAAGTGTGGCTGCTTTTATCTAATCCTATATAAAATATGAGTTCAACACCTTCTTTGTTAGTGAAGGTGTAAGCTCCAAATTTATAGCCGCTCTCCGAATATATATGAACCTATATTTTATGGCGACTTGTGCACCAATAAAAGTTCAAAATTTTGTTTCGTGGAAAATATTATCATGCAATGCCGTCGGTGGCAAAAAACAAAAAAAAATTAAACGTGCACATTTCACTTAACAGTAGTATTGTGTTCTTCGTCAGCTATTCGTCTGTGTTGATTTGATGATATATCTGCTGTATTTCCTAAGCATATCAATGGGTTTGTTTCACACATTTTCACTGATGAAAACTTGAAATCATTTTTAAAATATTACAATAGTCCAATATCAAATGAAAAGTCAAGATAAAGAAAACAATTGATTGTAAATTGTAAACAATATATAGGTAGCATAGTTCATACCTGAACTTACGTCAAATTTTCGACTGAGAAAAGAGCCTACCTGACGGTGAACTGGGCAATGGAACAATTTTGAATTGAATTGAATTGATGTTATTCACACGAAAATCTCCAAATGATTTATCGTAAGATCAAACGGTTATTTTTGTTCAATTTCGATACATTGATTTATTTTTGAAGTACATCAATTTCACTTAAACAGATTAGTTTATTTTTATTACAATGTGTGATTTTGCTTATGATAGCAATGAATGCTGTTCTAGTTAGAAACATGATTTTTGCTAAAGCAGGTACGTTATTATCAAAATGTTACAAGCATTTGCCAAGATTTAAAAACGGTATCCTGCCAAGGTATCATTAATCACTGTCTGGGTTCATTGGGACGCATCCCTCGTAACACGAAGCCTCTAAGCCTGACCTACTGACGTGACGTTGTATCCTAACCTGTGTAAAATAGAATCTGTAGAGTTAATCTTTTCTAAGGAGGAAGTCGCTTTCTTTATATTGTGAAGATTGGAACACATTAATGTGTATCTACATATCAGTATTGGCGCCTTCAAAATGATGTTTATACAGTCTTGACATTTTTATATAATTATAATTATAATTATATCCGTTGATTTATGCAATTTCCAGCACTATTCAAACATGAAGTTCAAAAGAAATGCTATTTACGACAGGTAATTTCACAACGTTAGCTATAAGAAAGTTTAAAATATATCCTAAATAAATAGCATTTATAACCCTTTAAGTATACAGGTAGTATGTATATGAAAGAAAGGGGACTTACACAGTTTAAGGTTGTGATTTGAATTTTGAGGCTGAATTCCATAATAATTCATTAGCCCTAGCTTGCAAATATTGAATACATACGATTATAATGCGGACTACACACAACAGATCCTATATAGGATCTTTATACATTAAATTTAAAAAAGGCACCAGTGCTTTGAATTTTTAGGAACACGACTTTTTCCATTTTCAGTGACTGTACGTTGTTGCCACCGAACGAATAAAATAGATTTAGGTATAATAATATTAATGATAAGAAATCAGCCTATAAACTTCCCACTGCTGGGCACAGGCCTCCTCCCATGGATGAGAGGGATCGGGCAGTAGTTCCCCACGCTGGCCCAGTGCGGGTTGGGGACTTCATGTACACCTTTGAATTTCTTCGCAGATGTATGCCGGTTTCATAGATTAACATCACTTTAATTCGACGATCAGTCACATTATAATACGAGTATGATGTGATGTCACACTCATTAAACAAAGAATCGTGATAAACCAAAAGAATGAATGAATGACTATCAATGAAACGTACGTAAGAAAATGAGATACAAAATACAGTCTAAAGCACCGCTATGTTACGACACATTTCCTTGAAGAAAACGTGCGGTTACACTGTATTTATAACATTACGGGGTTTCCGTAGATTATGCGGCTTAATATACCTACAGCTGGCATTAGATGGTGGGTCAATTACTTAGCAAGGTTTAATGCATTTACTTTAAACACATCCGGAAATGATTGCACTAGGAAGCAAAACGCACGACATTTTAACAGGAGACGGTAATTGGAATTATACCGGAATCGAAGTGAAATAAATTGGGAAACTATTTAGATTAATAATACACATAATATATTCTTCGCCAGTTCGATTACAACAAAAACAATCTTTGTATGTTACTTTACTCAGTTAACTGCATTCTATAAGTACAACTAATTAGTACTAACGTCATAATGAGATACTTGCTGTGTTACTTGAGGTGGCTTTAAATTCAATAAACGTTGCTCTGGATGTCGGAGCTTAGCGCGGGATATCGCTACAAAACGTCCCACTTTTCTATGTCGTACCTTTTACTATTGGCACTTTTTTATACTTTTCTGCGGTCATTTGTGTCACGCTTTATCACAGTATTAGAATATCTTTGATTATGTTTTATTTGCTGTGAAGTAATAGTTACGTTCAGTTATTCTGTGTAACTTAAAACAATTTACCGTTGATTGAACTAATACTTTTACGATTAAGTAATAAACATAACTTATTAATATATGGAAGAAGTAACATGCTGGCAAACTTTACTATGTATAAACTGTAGGAGCACTTTCCCAGTCATTTGTTACTATGCAATGTAACTAATATACGACTTTTCCTTCTCTTTAAATTCTCTTCTAATTGAAATAATTTTGTACTTAAATGTGATAGCGCCCAATGCCTCAATCGTTTTTTCGATCACTGCACTTATAGGTTAAAGACTAGATCCACTGCAATTAATATATTTTTGCTGCAGCAATATTACTTCATTTCACGATTAGCGACATAGGCACAATATAAACTGATTTTGTAATTAACGACAACGATTAACTAAGAGTGTCCCGAAGTAAAGTAGCTAAGAGGTGCATCACGACTTGATTATGGATTAAGATTACATTGCGCAAGTTAGATGTACATTCGAATTGTACGCATTAGATTTAATTTATAGCCTCATTTGCATATCAGTTAACACTTGACCAATTTGCTTTTAATTTAATACGGTCAGTGATAAATAATTATGTGTAGATATGTAGTTAGTTAGTTGCGTACGTCAAACTTAATATACGACAGAACCTAATCTGATTAGATCACGTGCATTATAATCATATAATTTAATCTTGGGTGACACACAAAACTGTGAGATAAATCATTATTATGTATACATAAAATTTAACTGTTACAAAGAGGTAAAGTATGAAACCGGCATACATTTACGCTACGCTCTCTCTCTCTCTTTGCATGAGTTAAAAAGAAACATAGATATAGTGGCACCTTAAAAACCACGGCGTGCCTATACATAAATTTCTAGTCCATATCTACTGTCATGCAAAAAAGGGCTGGAGCAAGATCAAGAGTTACATAATACCGCGCTGGTCAAACTATTTTGCATCATAAAAGTCATAAACCAATCGGTCACTATCACTTAAGGCACGGCAATAATACCAAGGAATTCTAGCGTTTAACTAAAGGTCTCTGGTCTGTCTAGTTCCTAGAGCGATAATAAACCCTTTTCAAATCGTGACGGACACATTCAAGGTATGTTGTTAACTTTTTGCGGACTGGGTTCAAACGATTGTTTGAACTACATCGGTCTTTGATCACGATTGTAGTGCAGTAAGATTATGATGTATTTTCATTGGCATTATGACTGTGCTGTGTGTGTAATGGTGAGACTAGTATAAAGTTCTTTATTTGAATTTAATAAATGTACCCATACAAACGTAGTTACGCTCTCATTTTTAAACTACGTGTTGGATTGTAACGAAACTTTGCATGTACAATGACATGAGCTATATCCAGGTCTGTAATTAGTTACGTTTGTATTGGAGCATCTAGCTTACTGCGGACTCTTAACACGTAACCAATAAAAATATAAGAATGTTGATTAAATTAATCAAGGCTTTCATTGAACCATGACGCAGTAAAATAAATCCGCATTATCAGTTTCATTCACTTGGTAACGCAAACAAAACAAGCGAATAAATTGTTCCCAGCTAACATTAACCTACACCATTTTTTTATTAAAAACTAGATATCCCTTACTTACAAAGTACCTAAGTGCTATCTATTATTCCATCTAATTATTAGAGGCACATGAAAACATCGTCCTTGATATCGGATAAAATTGAATATGTACATCATTTGCATTATTTTATAGCCAAATGGAAAATTAATTATTATTTTAATAGATCTAACGTACGCTTTAACTATTGGTAACGAATATCATAAAATTATACCTTGCAGCTCGGTCAAGGCTAGGTACGGAAGATGGCAACTCTTTTATGAGAGGGATATTCATATATACATACATACATTCACGCCTTTATTCCCAAAAGGGGTAGGCAGAGCACATGAAACGTATATTCCAGCGCCACTTTTAGCATAAATGTGGGTATAAAAGATCGACAAAATGTGATATTGCAGTGATAGGTTGCCGGCCCATCGCCCACAACACACTTCAACCCAGGTCCCTTAGTCGACATATATTTGTATTGGAAATCAATTGAAACATGTGTTAATCTATGCAACCAATCCTACGTCACTACATAGTATAAAACAAAGTCGCTTCCCGCTGTCAGTCCCTATGTATGCTTAGATCTTTAAAACTACGCAACGGATTTTGATGCTGTTTTTTTAAATAGATAGAGTGATTTAAGAGGAAGGCTTATATGTATTATATAGTACCCGTGCGAAGTCGGGGCGGGCCGCTAGTGTATTATAAATGCGAAAGTTTAGGTGTTTGGAAGTTGCGTATGTGTAGCAAACATCAATGATTCAGATGAAATACGTAGTTTTATTTAAACACACCTACTGTTTTTACTTTCATATCTTGAACTGGATATTTATCGAAGTGAAATGTAAAATTATAAGTAGGTACAGAAGCATAATTGTTTTCCATCGTATTTGCTATGCTACTTCAGTCAACCTCAGTACTTTTTGCATCACGACATCTGTATGTAGGTTATATCGGAGTTATTTTAGCCGGAGTGGTACGAAATACTATTGTAGCAATGAGTCGTAATTTTTTATGTTTGTCCTAGTAAAATTTGGCATTAATAATGTTTAAACGCCACTTTACCTACTCCATTTTGGACCACACATGGGTACAATCTATCATTGCCATACATCACGCTCGGCGCCGGCCACCGGATGTCAAAGTAGTCCCAACACTGCGAAGGTCTTGGAACGGCGAGTCCCCACATAGATCGCAGATAACTTATTTATTGCCACAATACTGTTTTGGCCATCACTCAAATAAATTACTGTTATAAAACATCTCCTTCACCGGATTTATTTGGTGCAAGGCCGTGGTATTAATTCGCATACTTATTATGTCATTAGGAAATAGACAAATTATATGCCTGACAGGACGTTGATTGGATGGCACCAACACTTGTCTAATCGTTATTTATGCTACAAGTGTGGAAAGTAGGTGATTTCCGACGAGTGTCATTTTTATACATGAGCGAGTGAAGCGAGCGAATGTATAATTCGACACGAGTCGGAAATCATCTTTACGCGCATGTATCATACAACGTTTTACTATGCCTTGTGTGAGGAAATAGTTTAAATATTGAAAATTAAATGTCAGTTTAAAATAGGTTAAAACTTAAGAACCTAGGTAGATTGTCAGGTACCTACTTATTATCTGAAGCTGCATTAAACAACTTCTCTACATCTTTTACTGTGAAGCCTATTCAATTAAAAGTTAAAACCATTGTATTGTGGTTTTGGAACACAATTAATTTTGAGTACTAACTCAATATATTCCACAACAAAAAGACGCTGTACCGTCGTAGTTCTAAGAAACTAACTGACACTATTGAAACGCAATAAATGATTATTATTATTGATTAGTCACTTTCACTCGTCATTTTTAACATCCTACTATAATATTATAAATGCGAAAGTTTGGATGTTTAGATGTTTGGATGTTTAGATGTTTGGATGTTTGTTACTCAATCACGCTTAAACGGCTCAACCGATTTAGATGAAATTTTGCACGAAGATAGTTTATAACCTGGATTCAAATATAGGATAGTTTTTATCCCGGGTCCACGCAGACGAAGTCGCGGGCGGAAGCTAGTATTTACTCAAAACAACTCCAAAATAAACAACAATCACAACAATGGCGGGCTTTTTAGTTTTAAATACATGCGCGGTCAACATGCGCATGTGCAAGTCGCCATATTGTCGTATCGCAAACGGCATGAGAATGATATGCGTTCAGCCAAACACATTAAGTGAATATTTCAAATTAATTTATTTACTGACCAAATTCAAGATTTAAAAAGATTAATAAAATATTTTATACATTATTACTATTGATATACCTTTTATATGAAAGAAAAAGTGTCATTGAAATATTTGTAAAACTTTTTTCAAGTAATAAAAACTCTTTGCGTCGGGATGACGACCGACTTAAAAATTTAAAAAAAAATTAAAAGTAAAAAGCACTAGTGCGAAAAAATTGCACTTTCCGCACCATTTGGGTGCTTGGAAAACGCTCTTTTCGAGTGCACTGTAAAATATATTTAAGTGCAGTGTACCTTGTATGTAAACCAGTTAAGCACTCAATTTACTCTCAAAACGGTGATTAGCACCTTAATTATGAAAATTATTGCAATTTAAATGCAAAAATGTTGTTACTTGAACCTTCCTTATGAGGCTAGTAGCAATTAATATTGTAGGAAGATTTGTGACCTTAATACGTACATCTCTGTGGGTACCTATGAGATTTAAATATATTTATTTTAATTTTGATACTTGTCTTGGAGAAATTATACATCTCTAAGAAATAAGATTATTTAGTTTTCTCTTATTGTATTTAACATGTAAACTCTGATGTAGTTAATTCTATTATGAATAATGTACCGAATACCATTTTGAGTCTATAGATAGACATTTTGACTTGTAAAAGTGCCCTCGTGGCCTATTTGCTAAATAAATATTTTGAACAAATACTATTTTGAGTCTATAGATAGACATTTTGACTTGTAAAAGTGCCCTCATGGCCTATTTGCTAAATAAATATTTTGAATTCTGTGGAATAGTTTGCTACAAATGTTGATCTTTAACGAATAAATTAAGTAGAATTATATAAAACGTAATATATGATGTTATTTATGCAGTTACGAGTTGTTCAGTGTTAAATTAGGAGCAGTATTTTTTACAAATGAAAATTAGTCAGTTTATTTTGCAATTAAAGACTTTTAAATATCTTTACAGTCTCTGCAGCCCGTATATAAGAGCTTAATGACGGTTGACAATGGCAAATATGCTACAATTCTAAAAATGTCACTTCCAACTATAAATCTACTGAAATAGTAAACATAAACACGAAAAGTGTGCCAAGAACGTCATAATTCACTCGCACTGCGAAATTCCTCCTTAATTGAAATTCCACTACTCACTACTGAAACCTCCTATTATACTGAATTTTGTTCATGAAAAAAACAGCCTTACTACTTAAGGAATAAAACCAAATTTTGATAACTGCAATATAGTTATGAGTTGCTAAATCAGTGAAATAGTGCCCCGTTTAAATCTCGAGGCGGGACACGGCAAGTCTGTCATGCGAGTAACTACCGCCGCTAGCAAATTAGGTTTTTTACTAACATATTTTTCTATTATACGGCTCACGGTAGTCAGAGTTCTTCGATCGATGTTATTCATTAGCAGGTATTTATATTCTCTTTCCTGAATAATATTACACCGTGATTATATAGGTTCTTCATAAATCAAGCATCATAATTTAAATGTACCTACATTTTACAGAATTGTTACGGTTCAGCCAAGCAACATCTACCGAGTGGTACCACGAGAGGCAATTTTATGTTTATTACAAGCTTTTATTTAGTCTCATCTGTCCCGTTGTCTGTCTGTCATCAAACCTTGCAAGTTAAATTTGACCCAATTCCCGGTGACCGATTGAGCTGAAATTTTGGGTATAAGTATAGTTTGGATGACAATTCAATTCGAAGGTGGCCATGGGAATTCAGTACTTAACCGACGTAGCCCCGTTGAGTTTGGGGTCGTTAGAATTCTCTTAATTAGTAGTTGATGATGGTATACAGAAAAGTACAGTCGGTACAATAAAAGCTTGTACCAAAAATGAAATTATTGACAGAAACTTGTATAAATCATACCATACTCGACGATATCTCAATGTTCAAGCAACCGTAAAAATATTTGCAGTCTAATAATACCTACTGCAGATTTTCGCTTGATAAGTTGTTTTTAAGTAATATAAATAAGCTTTTAATGAATGATAGATATTGGTAGGCTTTGATTTATATATTATCACTTTGTATATCAAAGCTGTGAATAGTAATTAGTACGGTTAACTGTTTTCGTGGACACGTAGCTGTCTACAGATTCAGTTCACAGAAACGGAACCCTTCTTTAATAAAACATTATGCTGGCTTTGCATTTTTTACTAACATACACATTTTTTTCATGTAGCGGAACAAGAGATCTCTTTCTTGCTTGATTCATCCGGTAATTGGTGTTTGGAGTCAACTTTTTGTCGTATTGTACAAACACGAACCGATCGATCCACATAGTTATAAGTATGGGATTTCATACTTTAATAACATGGGTTTAAGTATAAATTCCCATGATAATAGAAAGAGATTAGCCCTTTCTAGTACAGATACGTCCATTTTACGACCTGGTCTCACGACAGGTGGTGGCAAAAATATAATCTTATAGATAGCTTACTTTGATCGCCTTATTGTCTATGGGAAAATTGCGATTAAACCGATAATGAATAGGTTAAGCAATTAAAGTTCATATAACTTTGTCAACACTTGATCTCATTGTTTATGTAAACAGGAAGAAGAAAATAAATGCTTTTATTGATATAAAGTAGGTAACTGGAAATTGTGTTGAGTAGTATTATATATTTATAATATACATGGCGTGTTCTTTTTATACTTGGTTGCGTTTTAGTATTTAGGTTACTTTCTATCTTTGTTGGTTTATTTTAACATCATATTAATTATTTTTAGTTATGCATATTTAATGTAAATATTATCTTACACGTATACATGTAAAACTTTGAAGAAAAATCTCTTTAAAAAAAAATATTTTACGGATTTAGACATAACTTAACAGTAATCAACAAGCTACAGTTATACTTGTATAAAGTCGGGAGCAGAAGTTAGTTAAGCATAAAGTTGAAATAAGAAGGCATCTTTATGAAAACTCTCAAGCCTGGGCTCGCAGACGACCTTCATAAGAAACCAGTTTATCTCTCATTAATATCTGGTATATAGCAGTAAAGTTTTCCACTTCTCGGAAATATAGCATTTTTGAGGGATTAAGTTTTTTCAGTGCTTGTCAATAGTCATGAAATGACATGTCGTCGGGGATGGTGCAATACCGCGTAACTAGCACTGGTAAATACTGCGTATCTGGGTAAGGCCGCGAATTTTGACCAATTTGGACGTTTCAAATTTAACATGCTCATAAAAAAATGGTAACACGAAAGGTTTCAAAATAATTTTATTATATTACGCGATAAAAACTTTCAAGGTCGCAAGTGACATAATTGATTTAAATCCTTTCAAATAAACAATAAAAATATATTTCCGTCCAAAACGTAACGAAAGTTGTATAATTTTTTCGACCACGTTTACTTAACGCCCTGGTATTTTCACGATTTTCATCTTCTCATGATCATGCTTTGGTTTAAACAAAATTTTATGAAACAACGATACTTCTACCGATTGCGAAAAAATTATATTAAAATAATTTAGTTGTTTTATCTTGCATTCTTTTATCGGGCCACAATTCGGCGTTTTCGTTACGAATACTTACGCGACGCTTTATAACGCTAGATTTAAAGCCAATTGTGGTAGAAATTCTTTTTTGTGCACCGGCAACTCATATTCTAGTAGAGCAACACCAGAGAGTAAAACCAACCTCGTTAGTTTGCTGATAAATGGCGGACGAAGACGACGCGGGCTAAGTTTTTGTAAATAACTTCGAAACTGCAAGTGTGATTTGAAGGGTAAGTAGTGATGATTTTAGGCGGTTGTTTTTTCCTACGATAGGTTAATGTTATTCACGCACGTGACATGTATTATTATATTAAAAATATCGTTATTTCACAATGATAATCAATATATAGAAATAATTGCTACAATTGGTAGAGCTGGCGTGTAAGATGTTCGTGAGTGATTTACAATTCCGGAAACCTACCAAAATAAATGTTAGTCCCTACTCGTTTTATGCCATCATTAAGTAAATCCTGAAATCCTAATTCCCTACTGGTAATAAATGCTTAGCACCGACCTTCACACTGAAGTCATACTGCTCCGTTACCTTGCAGATGTTGGGGTGTCAGCCACTGAGCATCCTTTTCTTTTAGATCAGGCGAAACAAGACAAAGAAACAAATTGTTTTCACTAGTATGGATCTATGTGGAAACAAAACCAACACTAGATGAAATGTTTATAAATTCTACCTTACCAGCTAAACGCTCCATAATAGATTACTTTAGTTCAGGCTGTCGAACCCGCCCTGCCACAAGTATCTGAGGCTGCATTTTGCTGGAAAGAGCACCACATGATCAAAAAACTGAGGATAACAGAATCAACCTTGCTGCTTATGCCAATTTTGAAGAATAACTACTTACTTTTGGCCGATGTTGAGAATACAACCCCTCACACCATCTCCACTTGCTCTGCCACCAGAAAAGGCTCACAAAATCTCCGCCAGTCGGTGCTGAGACCGGATTTAAATGACTCTATTTCCTCAGTGCCTCCATTTCAGTTTCTCAAAGCAATCAAGTCCTCTCTCTGCCTACAAGACCTGACATTGAAATTGCCAGCGCAGAAGAAATCAACCAACCACCTTTGCATTTATTAAGGAATAACATTAGATTCGAATACAAACATTATGTCATTATTATTTAATTAATTAATTTTCTTCTTTTTATACCCCTTACAATTTAAATAAATTGTTTCAATATTTGTTATTCCCCAAAAACCCACTTTACTTCCCTGAAACCTCAACACCCCTCATCTTGTCGGCAACTCTGAATAATGATCAATTAATCTTATTGGTTACTGATTCTTTTTAATCATATTTGCTAATTACCTAATTATTGCCAGCACTATGAATCAATGTTGCACCCAGAAAACATATCCAAACAAGGAACCACTTCAGCCAACGACTCCAATGCCAAAATTGTGATAAAAGCAGCCCAACGCTATTCACAAAGAAGAAGTGTCAATCAAAATTCTGAGATGTTACACAGTGATCAGCTCGCAAGAATTAAACCCATACTATCCATATCCAAACTAAAAATATTATTAATGCGAAAGTGTGTCTGTCTGTCTGTCTGTTATCTCTTCACGCTTAAACCACTGAACCGATTTAGATGAAATTTGGTTTAGAGATAATTTGAGTCCCTGAGAAGGTCATAAAATAGTGTTTATCCCGAAAATCATCCCCCAAGAAGGTGAAATAGCGAGCGCTCGCGAGTTCTACAGCTCACGGAGCCACTAGTATGTAATAATATGTTTGATTATAAATACGGACGGTAAATCTCTGTAATTTCCATTCTGAAACAATCTAAAGTCTATAAGTCCAAGGTCTATCTACGAATGAAACCAGGGTTTTACCGTGTCGTGTCCGACGACGATAAAGTATAAAAGCCAGTCCAGTCAATCAATCAGTATGGACGCAAAAAATGTCTGTTGTATTATGAAAAGTACTTATTAATTACTATTTCATTTAGAAAGTTAAATAAAAATATTCATTTAAATAATGAAAAAACATGTTGAGTAGGTACTTGAAAATACTTTATTTGTATTTAATCAATAAAAACAAAAATTTTGAAAACATGTGTTTTTTTTTGCGAATATTTACCAGTATGATCTAAGCTTAATAACAACTTATGTTACGTTTTATGGTAACGTCACGTAATTTTTTTTATGTTAGTTCCATGTCACATTGGTCAAAATTCGCGGCCTTACCCCTGCACAACACCCATAGGACAAATCCGCGTAACTGGCACTGGTTAATACCTCGTATCTAATGTAGCCAAATTAAGATTTCCCGCCGACGAACGTATAACGCAATAAAACTAAATTCACTATCTTGTAGAACTCGTGATTCAATATTATCTTAAAAAGAAAACGTATCTTTTCATCACGTTTTAAGCTTCTCCTGTAAAGTTAGGTGTTGTGTAGATACGCAGTATTTACTAGTGCTAGTTACGCAGTTTTGCACTATGGGTGTTGTGTAGATTCGCACTATTTACCAGTGCTAGTTACGCGGTTTTGCACTATGGGTGTTGTGTAGATACGCACTATTTACCAGTGCTAGTTACGCGGTATTGCACTATCCCCGACGATGTCGATGATCAAATGACATACCAACTTGTAAGATGAACACAAAACTTTTAGAAATACGTCGCTTCAAATCATGTTGGACGATACTACTTAAAGTAAGTAAGTATACTTTATTCTATTCTATTTTCATATGTGAAAATACTTTTTGTCGAGAATATTATGTGTTTATATAACAAAGCATTTCCCGATCGTACAGAACCAGCTTATCTACCTAGTTTCTACTAAATATAATTCTTTATTACATTCATAAAGTACCGGCACAAAAAAAAGCGGTACCTATCGGTTTTTAAGGTCCGTACCTACCATACTATACATAGGTACTTTGTACGAAATTCAGAAAACGACTACCTACTTATTGAAAATCAAGGTAGTCGATTTACTGTCCTATACGCCTTATATTAAAGGCGTTTGAAGTCTATGACTAGATAATCGTATTGGCATGTTTATTGATTATTAATATTGACTTCTAGATATTAAATTGTTTCGTGAATGACTTATTCTTACTTATTGGACGACCTCTGTAGCCTAGTTGGTAGTGACCCTGCCTACGAAGCTGGAGGTCCCGGGTTCGAATCCCGGTAAGGGCATCTATTTGTGTGATGAGCACAAATACTTGTTCCTGAGTCATGGATGTTTTCTATGTGTTTAAGTATCTATTTATCTATATAAGTATGTATATCGTCGTCTAGTAGCCATAGTACAAGCTTTGCTTAGTTTGGGACTAGGTCGATTTGTGTAAGATTGTCCCCAAAATATTTATTTATTTATTATAAAATTATTAATATTGTTTTGTGAATTGCCTATTATTCAATATTAATATTTAATTGTAGATTTAAGTCATGCATTACATGTTTATCTAATCCGACAAATGAGTGTTGTAAATTCGTCTAATGTTTCATCTCAATTTTGTAAGTAATGGTGTAACCTATTCAACACAATGTCGGTATATTGTTAAGAATTAAATAAATATCAATATGCGTAGAGGAGTATCAAATCAAAGCGTTGTTATTGACAGCCACACCACCCGATATAAAACGGAATTAAATACGACGAGACAAACACACCTACCTGTTAAGTTAATGGTATTTTATACATTCGATCGTATTTAGCTCCAGTCACGTCATCGTTTACAATAAAATTATAATGTCCCAGCCGGCGTAGCATGGTTGCCATTTTATCACTTATCGTTGTGGATAAGGCATCTGTCACTTCGCACTCGCATACTTGTCAGAGCGTGATGGGCGTCTTTACCACAACGATAAGTGATAAAATAGCAACCATGCTACGCCCGCAGGACCCGACCTAGCGCTTTATACATTATTATGACTTTCTTGGGAAACTATGCCTATTTTTTTAAGTAGGTAGCAAGGTGATAGAACTCTAGGTAATACAGTCACCAGACACCGTAGCATGGACGGCCTTATCACACGATAAGTGACAAGATAGAGCGTCCGTCACTGGCTGACACCGTTCAATGGAACGAGGCGGACGCTCTATCTTGTCACCTATCGCGTGATAAGGCCGACCATGATACGGGGTCAGTATTAATGACCTAAGAAGACTGTTAATGTATAATATCGTGTAACCTCTGACTTTCAAAGTGTTCTCTAAGAATTTATTTTGAATAAATGATTTTGACTGACTTTTATTATCTGACATACCTAACAATGCGAGAAAAAAAAACTGAATAGTCCTAAGGGCCCTAGAAATAGAGTTGCGTCAGATATGCGTTCATTGCTGTGGCACTTATTAATGCTGGTAACTGTACCTAATAGGAATATTCTTTACTGAGAACTGACAGTGTCAATGTATAAAAATACAGTAACGGATAAATGATCCTAAATTCAGTACCATATTTTATCAATAACCAGTTCAGTTTTTCTCTAATATAATGCGCAATATCTACTTAGCTAAACTTCTTATTTATTTTAGGACTTTTTCAAAATACTTCAATGAAAAACAATAATATATATCTAACTATATTTTCAATCATATAATAATAATTGACTAAGCAAACCACCAAAACAGTTACGAGAACTCGTGCCCACTTACACGTATATCCAGTCGCTGGATAATGAACCACAAAATACCTACAGGTACTTTTTGTACAAATACTTCCTATCTACTTGATACCGTGGCATAATACGCAACGCACAATGAAGTATAATTACGCACGCTCAAGACAATCGTGCGACTGGCCGCGACAATCCCTAGCCTCACAAAATAGTGAAAGCCTACTATTACAGCTAACAAGGAAACATTTTTGTTGGAATAATATGAAAACTTAAATTGACGTTTGATAGGCGATAATTTGAGTCGTAAATAACATTGCGGGTTTACATTCGGAGAAATGTGGCTGGAAAGCATGCTGTCGAGTGTGACGTCGCGACTGATGCTTGTTACCTTGATTTGTAGATAGCAATTTTACAATATTATATTCAGTCCTCTTCTATTAGCATTACTTTAGTATAAACAAATTAATATCATTTTCTTTAAATACTAGTTATTTATTTAATAGTACCTATTTCGTTTATTAAGTACTTTGTATATATTATTACTTAACGTGCCTTTTTTTATTAATTATTAATGGATCGTTTTGATATTTTCACACACCCCGATGTTAAATTTGAAGATAATCTTTCGGGATTTTCTAATCAGGATTGAAAATCTATAAGATTGCCTGAACAATACAAGGACCCGTATACATTGTTATGACAATGGTACATTTGTACAATTTATAATGGGTGCCTCATTGAATACTTAGTTTCCAGCGCTTTTGTAGGCAGTTTGTAAGCATGCAGCCTTTGTCCTGGGTTAGATTGAACGTTGAATAGAAAGGTCCCTGCGAAGGCTTTCTGCTACCTCTAGCTCATTTATTTCAGCAAACAAAGAGAGCTATTGTATGGGAAGATCTAGATTTGTGCAAGGGTTTTATCCGGCTTTTGCCTAAAACCCTAACTTAAATATTACCTAAACCCAAGGATACATATAAGAAACTACGAACAAGACGTTCTGGCTGTGTTGTTCTGTGAGTCTCTTCAAGAATTAAAGCTTAATTTTATAGTATATTACGTATATCTGACATTAAGTATTTAACTTAGACCTTTTATCTCTAATTTGTTTTGGTAAATTATTAAAAATGTAATTACTTATGGAAAATAATATTTACAACACGATATGTTCTTTTTATGAACTGTTAGTTTTTGTACCCACCGAAACAATAAAATTGGACGTTATACCTAAACATCTACAAAGGGAGTGCCATTCATTTGTCTTTATTGGCGTTACCGAAATAAATGGTTTGTTTGGGGAGGGTGACTAATTACAAGTCAGAATTGTTTGTTACGTAAGCCAAGGGAGGCCAGGGAATAATCAAACAAGCATGTTATAAGTAAAAAAATAGACTGTCTCAACTTAGGTTATTTTTATCCCCCGACGCAAAGAGCGGGGTGTTATAAGTTTAACGTGTCTGTGTGTCTGTGTATCTGTGTATCTGTCTGTGGTATCGTAGCTCCCAAACGGATGGACCGATTTGAATGGAATTGGAATTGGAATTTTTTAGGTCGAAAGCTGTTGTGAGCCCGAGTGTTCTTTGCCATGTTTCATGAAAATCTGTTTAGCTGTTTTTGAGATATTGGACTTTGAAATGAAAATGTCGGGGGTTTTTCAACTTTTCTAAGTTGTAGTTATGTACTACTTAACCTTAACCTTCCCTAATATGATTAACGAAAAAAGAAAAACTATATGAGGCATTTTGTTAACTGTGGTTATTTAATTTCTGTTGATTTTGACAAAATACGCTATATACTTTTATACTTACTACGATTATGTGAACGGGGCATTAATCAATTGTACCTATTATTCAACGTAAGTAGATTCCTCTGTTTATAATCGTTACCTACATATTAGTATACAGAAATTCTACGTTAACAAGATATAAACTGCTTTTTTCGGTATAACTGACCACATCTCAAACACAATTATTAACCCAAACTTAAAAAATAATTCTAAAGATTTCGTAAGCCTTGGAAATGTAACAAAGCTAATGAACTATTAGGACAGCTATCGGGTAGTAAGTTTTAATTAATTATCGCAGCTCCTCTTTTTTCTAACGCGCGTGGATCGTTCCTGTCTCTAAATTATCGTAATATATTGATGAAGATTTTATTAATTCCAGCAATAAGTACATCCGAAATAAGTGACCCACATAGTTTTATTGAATGATCCAATTATTCATGAGAAAAAAAACGCAATATAAGGATGGCCTTGTTTTTATGTTATGAAAG
Organism: Epinotia bilunana; assembly: GCA_947049275.1. Taxonomy (NCBI): domain Eukaryota; kingdom Metazoa; phylum Arthropoda; class Insecta; order Lepidoptera; family Tortricidae; genus Epinotia; species Epinotia bilunana. Next base: position 8,016,404 of record OX346253.1, read on the forward strand.
AATACCTAATACATATTGTCTTACCTAAATTATTACATATCGCCTACGACTCGTTTGGAACGCGTAGTCATAATATGGAAACTTAACTCGTATAGTTTTATCTTCTACATATATATAGACGTAAAAGTCCTGACCGACTGACTTAAATCAACACCCAGCCCAAACCGTTGAGCCTAGAAAGCTGTTTTTTTCAAAATCGGTAGTTGATTTAAATAACTTAAGTCCCCACTAAGGGATTTTTGATAATTCCACCCTCAAGGGTCATTACAATACAAGAAAAGTAATATAAGGGTTTTCGAAAACTCTACCCGAATGCGGGTTAGATAGGGAGGGGTGCAAAGTTTATTTTAACCGACTTAGATGAAATTTGGTACAAAGATAGTTTTAGTCCCGAGGAAGGACATCCCGGAAATCAGGCCCTAACGGCGTGAAATGGGGGGTGAACGTTCGGGTTAAATAATTATTTATTTCTCAAAAAGAAATATACATTTCACTTATATGAGAAACATTTTATTTTATTACATATTATCATTATACGAGGGGCGGCTGATAAGTCCTAAGCCTATGGTAGAAAGAAACAGTATTATAAAAAATAACACGTTTATTTTTCAATATAATCTCCCTCTAATTCAATGCATTTTTTACATTTTTTATATAATGCTTTTCGAGTAGGCCGTTAAAAAAATATTCTTTAGATTGGCCTTTAAAATGCTCCTGTACAGCCGCCTACATCTCTTCATCACTGCCAAATCGCTTGCCCCGTAACTCACTCTTTAAATTACTTAACAGAAAATAATCACTAGGGGCTAGGTCTGGACTGTAGGGTGGGGGTCGATTTCATTGAAGCCGATTTCCTTCAGAACCTGCCTCGCAACCCGGGCGGTGTGAACGGGTGCATTATTGTCTTGCAAAAACAAAATGCCTCTTCTTAATTTGCCCATCCTTTTCTCAACTACCGCTTTTAGCACCTGTCTTAATAGATTGGCATAATAAAGTGCATTTATTGTAGAACCTTTGGCCAAATAATCTATTAAGAGAATGCCATCACAGTCCCAAAACACACTGGCAATTAACTTAGATGCCGATTTTTGCACTTTAAACTCCTTTGGTGGTCTTTCACCCTTTTCAATCCACTGCATGGATTCAGACTTACACTCCGGATCATACTGCCTGATTCATGTTTCATCAACAGTTACTATTCGGAAGCAAACTTCATCTAAACCATCTCCGCACAGATCTAAAAACGCCTGGGAAGTTTCAACACGACGTTCTTTATCGAACGCCGTCAACATTTTCGCTACCCAGCAAGCACTGACCTTAGTCATGTTCAAATGTTCATGTAAAATCCACCCAACTCGTTCTTTACTAATGCCTACAGTATCAGCTATTTGCCAAACCTTAACTCTCCTGTCTTCTAATACCAATTTTCTGACTTTTCTTACATTTTCTTCAGCCACCACCGATATTGGCCTCCCTGAACGGGGATCGTCTTCAATCGACTCCCTACCCAGTTTAAATAAGCGACTCCACTTTTTGACCGTAGCATAAGAAGGTCCAGAGGCACCATAAATACTAGCTATTTCTTCAAAAACACATTGCGGTGATTTAGCACTTTTTGTAAGGAACTTAATTACAGCACGGCGCTCAATTTTCGTAATATTCGTTGATAATTCAGCCATGGTGAACTTTGCTGTTGAATATCTCAAGAAAAAATCAAACAATATGACATGATTTTGTTTTTAATAAAAAAAAAATGGCCTTTCTAGTGGCCAGTATCATAAACGCATATACGACCTCGAAATACCATAGGCTTATGACTTATCAGCCGCCCCTCTTAAGCTGTTTTTCTAAGGCTATATAAACATATTCATTCCAGCAAACATGCATTACTAAATTCAGAAATTATCTTAACTAGGTAAGAATATATATCGAGGTAATTTTTTATACAATAAAAAGGGTAGAAATAAAATTGCATCAAGCATAGTTGCGCAAACAGGCTAGTTCTTACTAAGAAGATTATCGTGCTTTAAGACATGGTTTTTAAGTTTGTATGAAGCTATAAACGTGTTCTACGCGGACGGAGTCGCGGGCAGAAGCTAGTAAGCGTGCTAGTAGCTGCGTGATGATAACGTACCGGAAGGCTCAGCGTGGGTAGACCCCCCACAAGGTGCATGGACTGATGACCTGGTAAAGGTTGGGAGAGTCCGCTAGATGCGGGTGGCGCAGGACCGTCATTGTGGCACTGTTGGGGAGGCCTATGTCCAGCAGTGGACGTCTTTCGGCGGATAATGATGAAAGAGCAGCGGAAGTACTCCGAACAAAGTTCTCGAAATGATCATAGTATCCTCCTGATGCAATGCGCAGAGGTCCTGACTCTTAGCAAGGAAGAGAGGAGATGTAGGACTAACACTCCTTCTCGCGCCTTGGTCTTACAGGCATTTGTGCGTTGCAAGAATGCCTTCACCATCCGCCCAGTCGAAGGGGGACCGGACGAGTGTATGGGACTGCCGGACAGATGGCCCACTCTACCCACTAAACCAACTTGTCCAACCACATGGCTTGCAGGGAGAGCAAAAGGGTTGTTTTGCGCATTCTACTACTTTAACTTCGCGACTTAGCTTCGTTTTAGGGACAATACAACTTCTTTTAAATATTATTCCGATATCATTTCTTAGATTATATCAGTGAGTATTGCGGAACCTATCGCCGAATCACTGTGCGTATCACCGAAGAATCCAGTGTCATCAATCTAACGTCCGCCTGGAGATTACGGCTAGGGCACGGTACATTAAACAAATCACGCGCAACAAAATCGCATGCCGCGAATGCTAGCCGCAACCGCTAAACTTCCCGCGGCCACGGTGTTTCACTATACGAGGCTTAATTTCACGCCCCTGTGTAAGAGTCTCGTTTATGCCTTTCGCTTACGAAAAAATGGCTTTTTTGGACAATCGTCGATAAATATCCAAATTTGCGAAGTTTTCTTCATATTTGGTTCTATCAGATTTTATACACACATTCTATGAGATTTTATACAGGTGAGGTGAGGTAAAAGAACGTAATTTTAACTCAATTATGCCGTATAGCAATGAATTGTTTTTGAATTGAGTGAGAAAAAAAGGAAAACAAAGACCCGAATGTGGATTTTTCTTCTATGCAGAAAGTTTTAATACTTAAATCGAGTTTTGACTTCTGACAAACAAAATGTACCTACTTATGGTCAATACATATTAGTAACCGAAAATTCATTGATTTTGTTTCCTAGTTCTAGCAGTTCATTTGGAAAACCTTCCACTTAAATACCTTAACAAATATTAAATTACCGTTAATTGCTCATAATTTTTATATTAACGCCACTTGATATGGGATGAGTTATGTGTTAGGCACGCTATGTCACTGTTGCGTGCTGAATGGGTTAGCTGTGATTTTAAAAGAGACAAACGGAAATTGACATGTTGCCAAAAAAATGTCGCATTCAATAATTACTATACTTTATCTGTACTTTTTTTTACAATTTAGGCCACGGGAATTCCGCCGTGCTAGAAACACCGTCCTGCCAAATGCATATTAATTAGGGCTTCTACAAGCAAGCTCTTTGCTGCGGTTTCACTACGAAAATATGTGGTGCAGCTCCACTGCCGCTCTGTTTTTGCAAGCGTTCATTTAGGTAATTTGGGTCTCCATTTGACATGGACACGGGTAATCTATACTAGATTTGTATAGTATATTCTATGAATAGCATTAGATACATAGCCAGGCCTAGATACGTGAGTTGCGTACCAAAGGCTCTCTTCACTACATAGTATAAAACAAAGTCCCTTCCCGCTTTCTGTCCCTATGTATGCTTAGATCTTTAAAATTACGCAACGGATTTCGATGCGGTTTTTTTAGTAGATAGAGTGATTCAAGAGGAATGTTATATGTTTAATATAGTACCCGTGCGAAGTCGGGGCGGGTCGCTAGTTGTATTATAAAAATTGTTTCAGACTGTTTTACTTGGTAAAATAATTTCGACTAGAATGAAATATTGTACTTAACTCTCGTCTCGGTAACTTTGAACGTTAGGTATGGTATTATCTTCTTATTTATTCGGTTGGATCAGTTGAGCTTTTAGTATATGAAAAGTAATTTTTTAATATAGTATTAAAATACTTGGTAACTACCGACGCAAGCCTGCAACGTAGTTTTATTTTAAGAGAAATATCTTGGGTAAAACTGCGGATGATATAAAATATATAACTTATATCCGAAATAAATATAGGTACAACAAGGACTTTGACTAAAAGCAAAAGGCAATTGAAACTTTTTTAAGGGTAAAATGACTACAGGTGCCTATAAAGTTACTCACAATAGCATCATAACATAAATTGTATAATATAATCGCCACATCAAATTATTTCCTTGAATTTGGTGAATCGATCAGAATTCTCAGTTAAACAACGAGTAGGAATGTAAAGACAAAAGATAATTCATTACTTACACCAAAGATTTATGATGATAAACAGTGAGAACACATTCCGAGGCCGCCTAGCGGTCTTTGATACTGCAGATCCGTATCCCACATTCATTAGTGGAAGGTCGTCGCAAATTGTACGTTAATCTTATTGAATCTAGGTCCTATTAAAGCTTAAAATACGTAAATTACTACTGAAGACCGGTAGCTATCAATCACAGGCCTTAGGCCATTCATTGAAAAAAAAAACACTACTTTATGATTGATTATATTTGTCTAAATATATTTAATTAGTCTCAAATTTAACTGAAGTTGTACTATACTGGTCAACGTCATACTTAAATTAAGCCGTAGTCTTAAAATATCAGTTCCTCCACCAACTTCAAAAAATAGAACAATGTACATAATAGGTAGTTCTTCTAAGTTTTCGAGGACTAACCAGTTCGCAATGCCTTTTCAAAACGAATTATCTCACAATCAAGGTTAGAATGGTCACGATTGGTATTTTTACTGATTTATTAATCAGACATCCGGGCGAGATATTACTATCGATAAAGAGATCATTATTTAAAATGCAATCATTATGAAGTTGCTAGCTCGACAAAAAAAGAAGGTGCGTGTATGTTACACACATTACCGCCTGCCGAAGTTTGTGAATGGAGTTTGTGTATTACCATACCCGACTACAATAGGAAATAGGGCAATGCTTTATGAGTTTATGTAAAAGTATACCTGTATATTTGGCACTTGCGACCACCGCGGCTAGTTGTTAGAGTTATATGTCACACGATTTGATTATAAACACAAGGTAAGGCAAATACTTGAAGCGTTTTGCAAATGCAAGTTTTGCGGTAGGTATCGGAACTTTAAATACACTTTTCTTTAGCAGGTCAGGAAATTATGGAAGTTGCAGAATTGTATGAGTGAAGATGGTGGCCCGATACAAAAATAATTTACGCACGCTTAATACTTCAGCTTCCTTATCAAGATCTACAGTAGGATAGCGTCGGGATCTACGTAGGGCCACCTTCAAAACTGCTCTTCGCGCTCTTTCCAAGATGACCAGTAATGATTTACCACAGCTACCCCAAACTAGGCAAAATAAAACAGACTCAACAACTTTTGATCAGCACAATTTCTCAATAATTTCATTGTTTGTATAAATTTGCGCACTCTGCTAGATGTAACTGCACTATGTTTCATAAAGTTAAGATTCTCGTCTAATACACACCTAAATACTTTAGAGAATCAACTCTGCTGATACACTCGCAACTAAATCCCGAGTCGAAAGAGCGGCACTTTTCAAAGACTTATTTTAATTATATTATTTTAAGACTACTCATTGGGCCTATAGGGCGCGACAGAGCTGTTTTATGAAAACATAAAAAATGCGTTTTGGCTGTATTAATAGTAAGCAGATTGTAGTTTAGCCATTTTGTAACTATTTTCAAACCCTCAGTAGCCGTATCCCGTACATCCGGCCAAGTGTTACCATAAAATAATAAAGCAGTGTCATCGGCGTAAGACATGATTTCACTCTTATAAATTTTCAGTGCCATAATGTATTTTATATACGCAATGAAAAGTCTGGGGCCTCAAATACTTCCCTGTGATACGCTAAATGACACGGGTTTCAGGTCGCCCATTTTGTGACCGATTCTAACAAGCTGATTTCTATCGGACAGGTAACTGGCAAACCAAGCTAGGACGATTCCACGTATGCCAAAAGATTCCAGCTTTTTGAGAAGCATAGGGATCGAAACCGTGTCGAAAGCTTTAGCCATATCAAGAAAAACCGCGACACAGTGTCGACCCCCATTGACGTGAGATACAGCTGTATCTATCAACATCGTTACTGCATCCTTAGTAGACTTCCCTTGACGGAATCCAAACTGGCGATCAGATAGAAGTATGTTTTGCTCCAAAAAATGAGTAAGTCGTTTATTAAAACAGGCCTATTCAAACACTGCAAGGTCATTAACGTGTACAATAGATTTTGATTGTCCTTACTAACTGAGGAATGTGCAATGCTACCCTCATTACTCACTTATGGTACCAGAACTAAATATTAACTTCTTACTTCCATCTATCTTAAATAATCTGCCCACGAACTTATTACAGGACCTTACCAATACCATTATTAGTCATGGCAAATGTAAGAAGCTACTTAAAAGTTATTACCTAAGTTTAGAAGAATAAGTGTATTATTATAAGTAACTTAAGGAACGCGGGATGGTCCGCGCGATCTCGCCAACTATTGCCTAAACCTTCCAGGTTTTAAATAGTGGCTGGCTTTATGTGCAACTCAATAAGTATTGTAAAGAATTTGTATATAAAATGAAAAAATAAATAAAAATAATTTACAACGCGCTCGAGAAGTTCACCCATAATTTACTTTAAAAACAAAGTTTTAACCGACTTCAATTTAGTACTCCGCCAAGCCATGAGAACATTTCCACATTTATTTTCCAATTTACCGCATGAACTGATTTCCGAGAGCAAATGCGTTGATTATTAGGGAAAAAAACCCAATCGCTGTATGTGACCCGATAATATTTGAGGACTTCCGTCAATTCCACAAGGATCACCCTTGGCACTTCATTATTTGCTATTTCAACGGAATCTTATCAGAACCTGTGATATACTTTTGTACTTTTAAGTACATAATTGAGGAATTCCATAAGTCATCTGTGGTCTTCATCATCAATTCCACTCCACCAATTTATGATTTCCGGATGTAAATACACGAGTTATAATAGAAAACACCAAAATCACTACACGCGTGCCTAATATAATTGAGGAGTTCCCTCAATTCCTCATGGATCCCATCATCCAATTGAATTTTCAAAAAAATGGGACCCAACTGGAAGCATATACTTACAAACAAAAAAAGAAATTTATGAATCGGCTCATCAATGACGGAGTTCTGAGGTAACAAACATTGAAAAAAATAAAATAAAATAAAAATACAACCGAATTGAGAACCTCCTCCTTTTTTTGAAGTCGGTTAAAAAGAGAGATGGGCCGAAAATTATTTGGAGTGTGAGAAGATCCTCCCCTGTATATTGGGAATATAAAAGTTAGTGTTAATTTTAAATATCAACTGGAAGTTTCAGAGATAGAATTGACACAATTAACCGTTGAAGTAGTTTTATTGAGATTTGATTTGAATGTCAGTCAATTCAGAACACAAATCCAATTTGCAAATCATCACTAGAGCAGTAGAAAAGCTGACATAACCATGAGTCGGCTCTCTGAGATGATTTGATTTTCAGAACCGTGGCTTCGTCCTAGATTCAGCCAACCGTATCGAAGAATGGCTAATGACATATCGGATACTTATTGTAGCCCGTTCGATCGAGGGGTTTTTTTGCAATCGCTGTTAATACGTCAAATTATCCAAAATACAGGGCTTGTCTTTTTGCGGTTAGTATTTTTCTTGTAAATTGATTAATCTTCAATTTTTTTACTACTCGTAGTAATTTTATTTTTTTCTGAGGCAATTTCCTTGTAGAAAACTTCTACCACGATTACACTTCCCTTAGTTCATTGATTTCCAGTATAATAAGTATTTCAATTGTTATCCGTATCAAAATCGTTTCAGGTTAATCGATCTAGCGATTCACACGTGACAAGGTAGCTAGAACAGACACACCAGTTTGTTACCTATTGCGAATGTGAATCACATCTCTTCGTTATAAATTACTAGCTTCCGCCCGCAACTTCGTCTGCGTGGACCCGGAATAAAAACTATTCATTAGTCCAGGCTATAAACTTTCTGCGTGCAAAATTTCATTCAAATCGGTTGAGCCGTTTTAGCGTGATTGAGTAACAAATATCTAAACATCCAAACTTTCGCATTTATAATATTAGGATAGTATGATCTTCGTTGATTGAACTAATCTTGGGTAGGTCCTTCTAATTGCCAAAACCATTGCGAAGTTTGATTTACAAATTACGTATAGTAGTTGATTGAAAGCAACTACCAATGTCCTGCTAATATCGTAACAGCGACAAACGCATGGCGTGTCGACTCTATTGCTACACTAGCGCTTAGTGTCACCCCAGAATGTTGATTGTAGACCTTTTTCACAATACGGAATTGCAAAAGTTTCATGCTAGTTAGTCATTAGGAAAAACAATTCGTTATTTGCTGAATAATACTGGACATATACTATGTAGGAACCGATTAATTGCGGAAAAAGTTGAAGGAAAAGTTTCGTGTGTGATAATCAGCATTAAGGCTTCCACATTCTCGAGGAGAATTGAAAAAGGGGAAAAGAAAAAAGGTTGTGTGCTACTTTTGCTGATTCTTTTGTCTTGTCCAGTTTTATACTAAAAGTTGTGATTCTGATGAATAAAAATAGTAGTGAATAGTCACGAAGAAAGGCTTCAAATACCTTTATCAGCTCCATGGCCCAGTCAGTATATAGTACATCGGATATCTACGGGTACATTAATCTAAATAAGCTCATGTTACGTCAATTCTACATCTGTACCACTTGACGGTGTAAAGCTTTATTCACAATAAGGGTAATAGATATGCAAATCCTAAACACATTGCCGTAAACGCAATAACTCGCCTTTACAGTCAGTTACGTTACGGCAAAAGAACAAAATAATTTGTAGGTGGTCGCTTATGACCTCATACAAGCTATTAATACTAACCACGTTGGGTAACACTACACTTATTTTGGCATCACGAGGAAGTTTCGCAATGTACGCTGGACAGCAAGTTGCACCGTAGCAAAAAGGTAAATTACCTACATGCTGGATTGATTGTCGCAGCAATTAAATTGCTCGTGAACAGATTACTCAATTTATTGATTGGATTCTGGATCAGGTTAGTTTTGATTGCTACAGTGTACCCGATAACCCTTGAGGGCTGATTTAAAATGAACGGGATTTATGTCGTCGTTTTTCTGTAGGTCAGTGGTCGGTGCAGTGCAGTGAAGGAATAAATATGGACTAGGTGTAGTTCTTATCTAATATACATTAGTTAGTTTCCGGAATAAATTATTTTCATTTTCTTTTAATTTCATTTCAAATAACATGACGGCAAAATACTAAATTATACACGATTTAAGTAGATAAGCGTTTAAGACCGTCGTCGCCCGCGGTCTGCTTACCACTTTAATACGTTCATACTGCTGCTATTACGTTACCTGGCCAGGTACTTGGAATACTGTACCGATCCGCGCAAGTTGATAATGATAACCATCGCTAGCCAAAGCACGCGGCGGGATTAACGACAGCGACCAAGAAATATTTAGAAATTTCTTTTCAGCCTTGTTATATTGTTCTTACTTATTAAATGTGCTAATTTAGCAACATAACCTATACAAGATGTGTCACAAGCATTATCGACCATCTTCCTTCCACATGTAAAGATAATTATTATGTGAAATGCACTTAAATATCACTTAAATCAGTAAGTACTAATAATTATAAGTCAATGCATCGAATGCACTTTAAATCTGTCAAAGGAAGTACGAGAAGTAGTGAAGGTACAAAAGTCCCGACTAAGTAATGGCTGGTAATTACCGGCTAGGTCACTCATTAGCATAGCGGCCGCATCTCTGGAGAAACTCGGAGAAATACACCTCGGCCTTATCGCGGCTCAAAAAGCCTACAAACGTACGCATTTCAAGATCGCCATCTCGGTTTCCAGTAGAAAATTATACGTGTGAGTGGAATAATTCAAAGTAACGCGTAGGACGCGGAATATTGTGCATGGTTTGTTTAATGTTTAGAGATTGTCTTGCACCGTGTCTACGAAATTGGTGAAGCTTGTAACTAAGCCTCAATTTGAACATAGCTGAAGTTGTAAGAAAATCAAATGCGGGTCGGACTCGCGCACGGAGGGTTCCGTACCATTATCTATAAAAACGGCAAAAAAAACACGTTTGTTGCATGGGAGCCCACTTAAATATTTATTTTATTCTGTTTTTTGTATTTGTTTTTATAGCAGCAACAGAAATATATCATCTGTGAAAATTTCAACTGTCTAACTGTCACACTTCATGAGATACAGCCTGGGCCACACGGACAGACAGACAGACGGACGGACAGCGGAGTCTTAGTAATAGGGTCCTATTTTACCCTTTGGGTACGGAACCCTAAAAAATTGGTTGACGTCGTGACATATTGACTCTTGAACGTTTCGAAACCATTGGCGCTCATGAAGCTACCCTTATCTAAAATGCAAGTTTTTTTTAATTCATAATAATTTACTAAATGTGTTGGCGTTGCAAATAAATTAATATTTTGAAATTTTTAATACGTCTTTTTTTACCTACATACTGACCCATTGTTCTTTAGTCTATAGGTACATTTTGTTAAGCAAGTATTCGTACGATGGGTCAAACAAGTTGTGAAAAAGTTCGACCTTGCCTTACACAGTTCACCATAAATGTATGTGAATTATTCTCTATGTAGTTCAGTAACACAGTCAGTTGTGGAGTTGTACTGTTGCACAACAAAACGCCAAGCACCCGAGCTGCCCTTGTTTCGCCCAGCACAGACAAATCTAAGATCTAAATGGGTTTAGGAAGTAACGGAAATTATATCAATCACGTTTCTTAGATAAAGTCAGCAGCAAATTGCTGGTCCACTCACAAACGTACCAGGAAATGATCAAGATATATCAACAAATATCGCCGAGCCAAGTATTGGATAAAGGGTTAGTAGAATCTGAGTTTTATAGCAGGAACCTACACCTAGTCTAGACACCGACTCGTTAGTTCGTAATATCCTGTCGAGCGTCGAGGGCGAGCCTCGGTGATGATTACCGAACGCCCGGTATCGGAAAATCATTAATTTACCGCTATATTTTCCTGAAAGTCGAGGTTTCGTAATTTGACGTTTTAAATATTTATGGCTGGGGAAGTGCACAGTTGAATTTATTTCATTACATTGTAGCCGTACACCGTGTTATTCCACCGTAACTGTCTGTTACGAGAATACAATTGCATTGTTTCTTTGGAATTGCAATACCGTACATTTTAATTGGAACCATATTTGTTTTTGGTCGAAACTAAGTATTTGCATAATTGGACACCCTCATTTTGAAATTAAATTGTCTTTTCCAAATGTTACTTAAATGCGACGCATAAAACTCTTCAAAAAGTTTAAGGATTTTCCTTATTTGTTCGTGTGTTTTTCAGCCCAATCTGAAGCATATATTTTTCATTCTCTTGGCTCGCTCATTCGATTACTAGTGGCTCGTACGTAGAGACCTCGCGGGCCTGTCTTTTTAACGAGCTTTTATTTAGTTGCAAGTTAAGCTTGGCCCACTTCACGGTGACCGATTGAGCTGATGGAGATGAGATTTTTGTGTATTAAAGACTGTACACGATAAAATCCGGCCATGTATGTTATGGTAAATCTTTTGAATCTTGTAAATCTTTGGAGCAGCTCTTCATTAAAATAGTTTTGTGGTTATCAAACTACATAATAAACATCCAAACATTATATAAAGTTAGGTCATCTATGACTTAGAGAATTTTATATTCCACGGTACCTATATTTTCTTGCACACGGTATTCTGACAAGCTTTACCAATTTTCCTGGTATTTATTTTCTCGTGCTTTGAATTTTATAAGCTTAAATATACCTCATTACATTTTATTTTTACAATAGTTAACATTTTTACAATTACATTTAGATCAAGATAGATCTGAGGTATTTTAACTTTGGTCAATTTGGCTTTTTGACAAATTATTGCCTCCCATACAAAAACAACTTTCAGTGGTTGGACTAGAAAGCCTCTCCGACTACCTAAGATGGAAAATAGTTTCAAAACGTACTTTTTTGGTAAGATAACATTCTAATGAGCATATTAATGATTATGAAAATATAATTACCTTTGTGGCATTGTAGTAGGAAGTGAGTATAGATTATCAAAAAACGATGCTCAAACATTTAAAGGTATAGTGGAGTATTTTCGACGAAAACTCACAGAAGCTAATACATTGTAATTTGAATTTATTTGAATTATATTTGCCAGTAGTTACAGATTATTAAAATAAAATAAGTGCTTGAATATGTGCATTCGGTGAAAATGTATACCATATCATGCATGGCCGGATTTTATCGTGTACAGTCTTTAGTATAGTTTGGATAACAATTTAATATTATGGTACCATCGACCTGATCTGATGATGGAGACAGAAAGTGGCCATGGGAATTCAGCACCCACCGACGTAACCCCGAGACGTAACCCTGAGTTTGAGCTCGTTAGAATCGTCTCAATGAGTAGTTGATGACGGTATACAGAAAAGTACAGTAGGCATTAAAGAGCTCGTACCAAAAATGATTTTTTTGACAGAAATTTATTTTAATTTTTTTATGTTTTCGAAAAAGTGAGTCTGCAGATAAAAACTATATACTCGCTCACAATTATTCCCGAGAATCGTTTGAGAAATGCGACATGTAGAGTAGAACAGCGGAATAGCGGGGCATCCAGACATGTAAACGAAGCTGATAATAGAACTTCGTTCGCCTCGCTCGCTCGTTCTATTATATAGTAGCCTTGGTTTTGATATTGATTATATAGTAGCATTTAAGTTGTATTTGCTAGTGTACGAGTAGTACCTAGTTGCCTAGCAACTAGTCGGTTAAGAGCAGGGCCCGTAATTTTCATGCCGATGACATCAATTTGACGTCACGCTCCATATAGGATGATCCCAAATAGTTTTTATTAATCATTAGTCGTCAATCATTTTAATCATGTACAAATTACTTATAAAAGTACTCTATTTACACGTGGAATAAATAATACTTACTTAAGTATTACGTATGAACGCGAAGATGACTTAGATTTTCTTTGCAAGGGAATTAATGCAAGAAGGATGGCGTGCTTTACGTTAGAGAGGAATTCTTTTCTACGTAATTATGGAAATGTGTTAATAATACTATTTAGTAAAATATATCTATAAAAACAAATCATTTGTACATGATTAAAATGATTGACGAGTACTGATTAATAATTTACAATAAAACTATTTGGGATCACCCTATATGGAGCGTGACGTCAAATTGATGTCATCGGCATGAAAATTACGGGCCCTGGTTAAGAGATTTTGGAACATTATTTTAGTGCAATGGTCACTAACTTAAACTTACCTTACCTTAGTCGACCCGAACCCATCAATTTAAAAACGTCGACACAGACATTTAGCCCTATAATATTCAAGTTCCATTTCCTTTTCAGTCAAAAGGAAATGTATATAGAAAGGATACAGTTACATATATAAGCTATATTACTGGAAACTGGAGGCAAAAGGTAATTCGTAGGAAACGTTTTCAATACGCATAATTTGAATTCTTCGTATTACCTACTAACAGTTGCATAGAAGATTTCACTATTGGATTTTACTAATAATTAAAAACAGGAAACCATTAAAAATTATATGCTACCTTCTTATGAGAACTGCAAGCCGTACTGCTGTATCTGCCATAGGTATTCGATATATAGCACCAAATGTGTACTTTCATCTTAATTCAAATAATTAAATTCCATTGATACGTGGGAAAAGCTGACAGGTATTCATACATACTTGTCAGATATTCCTAGAAACATGTTTCAATACATTTGCCACCAGCAAAAACAAGCACCTAAATATCGAACTCGTAACTAAACACCGCCGTTTTTCATCGGATGTAGTAAACATTATTAGGCGTTGACTAACATTCGCAAAAACCATGTAGAGTTTTGCACATAATGCATGTATGACCTCCGCCACAATCGGCGCGCGGCGAAGGCTCGCGTGGGAACCCGAGACATGCCTAGTTATTGTTATACTGCATTGTCCATTTCGCACATGAGATATATTATGGCCCCTGCGACTACTGATACCTACCTGTCTGTTTTGCGTGGATTATGAAGGTAATAAGCATGTATTTTTTATTATAGAGAACTTGAACGTCATAGAGACTAAGGTCACAAACCAGCAGGTCGATCACGTAACGCATTGTACCAATCCTACTAATATTATAAATGCGAAAGTTTGGATGTTTGGATGTTTGTTACTCAATCACGCTTAAGCGGCTTAACCGATTTGGATGAAATTTTGCACGAAGATAGTTTATAGCCTAACTTAAAATATAGGATAGTTTTTATCCCGGGTCCACGCAGACGAAGTCGCGGGCGGTAGCTAGTTTTATATAAAAAAATACAGTTAACTGCCCTTACGAGCGTTCGAAACGTTACGTGATTACCCCTCAGGTAGGATTTTTTTTTAAGGATAAGTAACATAAATATGCATCTTAGCTCGAGCTTTTAGCGGAAAATAATATTTTCTTTCCATACTTTGGCATACCCTTAATTTGGCAGTGTTCAGCCGGCTGTACAAAGTCTTTGGCCGTCTTTTTTATTTTATTTTCCTGACCAGAATCGTTGGGACTGTCCCCTTCGTTAGTTTTTGTGAAATGGAGGGTAAAACAAGGCCTCTATTCAGTTCATCTCTTTCACATCATAATCGCAATTTAATATGTTTCACACGCTTGTTATAACACGTGGAAGCGATCGCGCGTACATATCGAAACGAGCCGGAATCGTTTATGATGATCAAAAATAACCCGATGCGTTTGTGGGACAATGGTGGAGGAAAATTAGCCACCACGGGAGCTGCAAAAGATGTGCGGGTCGGTTCCCTAGACACCATTCTATCAATGAGATCGTGCGTTGGGCTATGGTACCAACGTACCGTGCATCCTGGAACCCCCGGGTCTGTCTCGAACTGACGGGAAAAGACCGGACGGGTTAACGTTGGTTCCTTGGCAGAGAGGGCGGTGCCTTCTATGGGGTGCCACTTGTGTTAGCACATTTGCAGCGTCCCATCTAAGGCACACAATTAAGTCGGCTGGTTCGGCGACTGAAAATGCCGCCAAGCTCAAACACACAAAGTAATCTGCCTTGGAACCAACTTATGATTTCGTGCCGGTTGCTATGGAGACAGCTGGGCGCTGGGGCAGTGAGGCTCTCGGGCTGTGCAAGGAGTTAGGCAGACGTTTAAGGGAGAGGGGTATTGACCTCGCTCTGGTTCATGGCTCGTCCAACAGGTCTCAATTGCTGTTCAGCGAGGAAATGCTGCAAGCATTTTGGGGACCTTTGGTTCGGGCTGGATGCAGAGCGGGATTTAGTTTTACTTTTTCTTCTCTTTTAGGTAGTTAGTTTAGAGCTTATACGTATTTTACCCTAAAGTAATATTTTAAATAAACCATCATCATCATCATCATCTTATCACCCGAAAGACATCCACTGCTAGACTAGGCCTTCCCCAAAGAGTGCCAAAGTGACCGGTCCTGCGCCACCACCACATTTTACCTTTTACGAGTACCTATATATCAATATTTTACTTGAATTCGTTTTTTGCTTTTTTTTGTTAACAATTAATTAAATTTCTTATGTTGGCATATATGTATATAGAAGATGATAAATAACATTAACTAAATTAAATTAAAACTAAGTTAAATCTAAAAAAGGCCCTCGAGGCATTGTACCGAGGATGCTGGCGGCATTTTCTCGCTAAATTGCAATGCTGATGCGTTGCTTGGAAAATTATTAATTTAAACAACCTTTAATAGGCATTGTACCGAGGATGCTGGCGGCATTTCCTCGCTGAATTGCAATGCTGATGCGTTGCTTGGAAAAATATTAATTTAAACAACCTTCTAATAATCAGTTCATCACAAATGCGTATTCGAAAATTTATCAGAATCTCGAATATCTTCCTATTAATAGAAAGAATTCAGGAAACAAACTTTGTTTCGGGCCAACTCAAATAACACCGCATGGAAGTTTCTTGTACCGTAAACAACAGGCTTCACTTGCTAATTAAACAATCAACCACTTCATAATTGTATACACTATATTGCATAACTTTCATTTGCTTGTTCATTTCAACGAAGGGTATCATTTCAGGCCTTTTGAGAGCTTATTATGTAAAATTGACTTCGACAACTATCTTTAAGATTCTAATCAACACCTCATCCGAACTGCCAATATTACTCGTATTATTTCCTCTAAACGATCTATAAGATAATAAAACAATGCATTATCCACCTTATTGTGATATTGACACACTAAACAAATCCCACGCCATTCATAAATTATGCACTCTTCAATGCTACGAGAGCAACTTAAAATTCAACCATCACTTAACTTCGCCATAAAAAGGCTGAGGTAATAAAAAAAATATTTAAAATACCATTCACATACAAAATTAAAGTTCACGTGACTTTACAGCACGTGTCGTGCATATCGTTTGAGAAAAACAGTATAACCAGCTTGGAACTTTTCAAGGGTTACCTAACATCCATATATTTTGTCGACGTAGTTTTGGAAAAAACCTCGCCCTAAAGGTTTAAAGTTCAAATTTGCTCCTATTCCGCTAGCATAATAGGTATTTCTCGGTCTCTGTCTCAGTAAATAAATGGCAAAGATATATGCATTGAATTACCAATTTACCAAAATACCTAAAATCCCACATACAACATGACAAACACACAAAATAATAAAAATCACACAAAAAACATACAAAAACACACACACAGACAAAAATATACTTAAACACTTACAAAGGTGCCCATCACAAATTGCCGCGTTACCACGTTGGATGGCGATGGGTATATTTGCACCAGCTATACCGTCTTTCGGCGCCCCACCTACTTTATGAAGGCCAAAACCTCAGATCCAAAGCACTAGCAGCCCCAGCAGCTGTCTTTAAAGCTAGAGGTACAAAATAATTATTATTTTGCAGGGCGGAGTATTTCTACCGCTTTCTAGCCGCAGCAAATTCTGCTGCAGCACCAGCACCGTTCGGCTGAGGTGCGAGACGGTAAAGGTGCTGACGCACGTGGCGTCCCGGTGTACGGAATTGAATTTAATATTAAGATTTTATGCTCAAGAAGTTTTATTAATGTGCTGTGCCCACCACAGTTTAGTCAAGAATTAAAAAAAAACTAGTTTGTTTTAGTGGGTTAATTTTTAACTAATCTTAAGATCCATTTTAAAATATTGGTGTTTTTTAAATCGCGTAAGTAACTAGTTTGGGATATTACCTCCTACTTACCTATAGAGACACGAGCAGTACAATCTTTGTCCTCTTTTAATATTAGCATAGGTATAATAGAATTCATAACGTAATTTACCGTTTTAACAAAATGATTTTTTTTGTTAAAACGGTAAATTACGAGCCAAAGTGGAAGTGGAGTAAAATGCACCGTCACGTCATTAAAGAAGCCATTAACAAGGGACCATTAGCCAATAATGAGGAGCGACACATACGAGATATAATTTCATAGCGACACTTACAATAAGCAATAATTCAAAATTATGTTAAATGCAGAAAAAAGTAAAGCAGGGGGGATTCAATAATCACAAAGTTATAAGACCAAAGTTTTATTCTGTCCCTTTCCCGCAAAACGCACCTTCATATGAAAAGATTGTCATTTACTATGACGCTCGCAGATTGCGACGTCACGATCTGCGAGCGTTTTTTCTCTAACAAGCAATATTAAAATGGTTGTAGCTTCGTAACTCTTTAAGATATCTAAATGGGATTTTCGTTACAAGGCATATTTTTTTGCCTTCTTTCTTTTGGAGCTGGTAATTATAAATTTAGGGTCTACACCCGTATTATCTGTGATATGCTGTACTACCTACAGCATATCACAGATAATACGGGTGTAGACCCTAAATTTATAATTACCAGCTTCTTTCTTAAGTTCTTTTACTGATAAGTCAGCGTACATGGACTATGTTGACCCGAATCGTAATCGTAAACAGCCTTTGGAAACTCACATAGAATGAAAAAAGTACGGGATAGTTAACGCAACTTAGCCAACCTAACAAAAGACAGAACTTTTGCACCTTATTACAAGGCAATAAAGGTTGGTAGTAGACCATAAGAGAATCCTAAAACAATGTATGAAGTTCCGCCTCTTAAAACGTAGTGATTATATTCTGTTTGATCGTAAAGAGGGAATCTTCGCCATCATCATACTTAAAGCTTTACAATGTAAACATGGAGCGACTTTCCTTAAAATGGAGGATTATTTAACCGCAGGGCTATACTCATATTATGTATG
The DNA here is from genome assembly GCA_947049275.1 of Epinotia bilunana. Lineage (NCBI taxonomy): Eukaryota > Metazoa > Arthropoda > Insecta > Lepidoptera > Tortricidae > Epinotia > Epinotia bilunana. The sequence continues at coordinate 8,034,951 of OX346253.1, forward strand.
AAAAATTTCATATAAAAAAGAGGTAGAAGACGTTGTCTATACGAAATTCCGTGTTAAAAATGGCCACCAAATGTGACAGCATACGTTTTCATTGACGACGCGAAACTAAGACAAGTTGTTGTAATTCACTCAGTTTTACTTTAGTGTGCTTGTGTGGAGAACTTATAACCTAACCACCTTTTTTTATATAACACCATTGGATTCAATGACTTTACCTTCCTAATAAACAGTTTGTTGAGGTACGACATTAATTTGAGTTTTGTATGTATCACATTATTCAGATCTCTTTATCACAACACTTACCGAATGCCACAGACTGACTATAATAGTCTCCGAGTTCACATTGTTATTTAGAATCTCGGGGTCTAATTGCACTGGAGACGATCTCATGCTCCGCGATTACACTGGGATTGGAATAGTTCATATAAACTTTGACGTATTGTATTTGACAAAACTGTCACTTCCAATTTGCGGCTTGATAAGGCCTCTCACCATGAACCTAGAATTACCCGTCCAAATTAAGTAGGTTGTTTATGGCAAGTCATCAGCCATTTTAAGACCAGTTCTTAATTTAGCTGCATAGGAGCCTTTCCATCCCTCACTGTGGCATCACGTACAGCTTGTCCAGAGTATTCTAGGTTCATGCCTCTCACAGACTGGAGCGGCCTGCGGTGGCGGTCTATAGTAAATTTGACAGCTAATGACATGTTTACTATAGACCGCCGCAGCGAGGCCGCGCCAGTGTGATGCGGGCTTGATATACAGCAAGAAATAGTGACAAAAACGTATTATGTTGACAATCCCTCAAGAAACAGTGACATTGGCAACCACTCTCGTAAGGCTGGCGCGGCCTGAGATGGCGGTCTATAGTAAATTTGAAAATATCTAGCTGTCAAGTTTACCATTGACCGCCACCGCTGCCGCGCGAGTGTGATTCAGGCCTGACAAGCAAGCTTAGGGTGAATATTACTTCTTAATAGTAGAATGTACTTGCAAAATAAGGAAATTAATTGTCGGAATTTTCTCAATTAAAGCCTTTTACAGACTGGCACAGCCTGACCGCAGCGGTCAATATTAGTAAACTTGTGATTAGTGGACGTGTGATTCAGGCCTAAGCCTGTCACAGCTCACGGTGGCGGTCAATACAAAATTTGACAGGTATTGTCAAGATTACTATTGACCGCCACCGCAGGCCGCGCCCGTGTGATGCAAGCTTTAGTCAATGGTGGTAGTCTTGGTTTATGGTGGTCGGACCATAACGAAAGTATAAGTGCTAATCCTCTGTCTATGTGTCAGAAAATGACAATAAGACGTTTACATATATAGAAAAGTCCTCTGTGGTTTACATTGTCATTTTAATCACGTTCCTATCATAGGTCCATGTTCGTAAATTCCTAAACCTAAGTATTATTGTTTATTATTAATATCTTCCCAAGAAGATGGTCAGGTTCGGCCGCTTGAACAACTTGCCCCTTGCATACGCGAAATATACTTTTGAATAATACTCGTAAGACTTCTGAAGCTAGCGCAAATAAAGTACAGGAAGGGATTTCCTCCGCCACACCCAACAGATTCCAAGCAAATACGATACACAGTAGAATTGAGATGACAATTGCCTATTGGCTTAGACAGTCATCTTAGAAATAATTATTATAGGGGCATGCATTTTAACGAAGGCGCGTACTTGAGCACGAGGATAATTTATTATGACAAGGAATATTCGAACATCGCACGCAAATAAGGTAAGTACCTTGTAATAGTGACAAATACATAAAAGTTAAAGCAAAATGGTGTTGTCACCATATATTAATAACAAGATATAGGTACTGAAAAATATTTTAATACGCCTCTGTAATTATTTTACTATTTAAATGAATATTTTCAGAAAAGCCTAGGAAGCCATTCCTCCAGTATGCGTCCAACTGGCTCAGCCAGCACACACCTTTCCTCATGAACAAAGTAAGAATAAGGTATGTACTTAAGGGGATCCCATGCTCCAATGACCTTCGATCTGAATCCCCTAGTTTTCTAATGTTTTTTGTAGCTTATTATATTAATAACAACGGCTTTAAGCAATATAGTATCCCATATTTACTTCAAAGTTCATTGTTTTCGAGATATTTTCATCAAAGTTGAACAATTTTAGGCCAAAAAACTGGTTTTCTGGTCATAACTTTTGTGTTAATTAGTTTAAAATGAAAACCCTAACAATTTTTTTAGAGAAGTCATAGACAAATCCAAATATGTAGATTTCGTATTATGTTAGATCTTTCACGTCAATAGAGGTACGAAATAAGTGTTTTTTAGACAATGTTTAAAAAACCATACAAAAGGAAGTAGGTATTCATTTCTTTTAAATCCGGTAGACAAAAATGGAGATAAAAGATTGAAGAACCTATAGTAGTGCAAAAGTAGGAGATACGATTCAAAACTTGACAAAAATCGATTAAAATCTCGGGTAGCCCCTAAGTACCTCCCCTATGAACTTAACAATTTCTTAAGCGACATGCTTTTAGAGTTGGTCTACCATCAAATGTAAATATTGAATATAAATCAAATGCATTATATTGCACCCCAACAAAAATAAAAATGTTGCAGTTGAATTACAATCATTGCATTTTATATTACTTTGCTTAAATTGATTAATTTATTAACAACATACTAAAATACAATTCATGTCAAAGTCAGTTAAACAGAATCGTAATTTTGTGCAGGGTTTGATCAAATCAAATATAATTTAAATGTTACTTGGAGCAGAACCAGAAGATACGGTATTAAAGTAGGCAATCGGTAGAATAACAAATTTGGTTCACCTAACACTCCATCAGGTATTGCTAATGCAGTACAGATAACGAGGAATGTCGTCATGTAAATATAATAAGGATGCCTATCGTGAAATTCCGATCGTTAATATAAGTAGGAGATAATCGAATTCGATACGAAGTCGTACGATTGCACGATTGACCCCAGCGTTACACAATGCGTATACGAATACTCTACATATAAAATGATCTCAATCTATTGCGAGATTCTCCGGTGGCATTCGATTTTAACTATCTTAAAAATGTACCAAAAATTCTGCATTTCATAAGAACATCATCATATTTACGTTGCGAATAACTGTTTAACCGCTCACAAACATGCCTACTATACTAAAATAACTAAATAAGGGATCGAATATATGTACCTTGCCTAAATGATAAGAGCCAAAAATTTCCAAGACTTTTCTTGCTCACCAAGATTTAGAAGTAGATTTTTATAGACAGCGAATTATTGTGCCACATGCATAACGAATCATTAAATATAGAGGTCTTAAAATAAAATGTTTTTTATACCAGCGTGAACACAGTAAATCGACCGTTTTGTTAAATTTCACACAAAATGCTGTAAACGGGACCTGACAGTGTTGCCGTGCTTCGCTATATTTACCCGACAAAGTTGAAAATGGAATAAAAAATAGGGAAATTCAAAGATTAATATGAATATTCATGTACATGCTGTAGCTGCGATGGAAACAATTTCAGGGAAGTTAGTGAATAGAAAATTCATTATTATTCTCATATACTGATGAAGGTAAACATCGTGAGGAAACCGATCTTATCCCAATAAGGTCTAGTTTTCCCTCTGGGTTGATCAGATGGCAGTTGCTTTCGTAAAACTAGTGCCTATGCCAAATCTTGGGATTAGGTGTCAAAGCGGACCTCGGGCTCCTTTAGGGCACAACCGGGAATAACGCTAGGAGGATGATGATTATTCTCATATACTCCTCAAATTGAAAATAATAAAAGTTTCTGTCAAAAATTTCATTTTTGGTACAAGCTTTTATTGCCGACTGTACTTTTCTCTATACCATCATCAACTACTCATTGAGACGATTCTAACGAGCTCAAACTCAACAGGGCTAGGTCGATTAAGTACTGAATTCCCATGGCCACCTTCTGTCTCCAGCATCAGATCAGCTCGATGGTACCATAATATTGAATTGTCATCCAAACTATAATTATACCCAAAATTTCAGCCCATTCGGTCACCGGGAAGTGGGTCAAATTTAACTTGCAAGATTTGATTACAGACAGACAGACAACGGGACAGGTGAAAGTAAATAAAAGCTTGTAAAAATAAGGCTGGCATTGTTTACTCACAGGGAATTCTGTAATTTTAAAGGACACATTTTATTATAACTAACCACCGTAAAACATGCATGTAATTAATCTGTGGTATCCATGTTTTTCATATTTCTAATGTTATTATTTTAATTATCGACTTTTAATGTTTTCACTGTTATCATTAATAAAATAATAAATAAATAAGTAATGTCAGTAATTTGACCAAAGGTCATGTCAAAAGCGTAGGATAAAAATAACGTAAAACAACAGCAACAATTAAAAAGGAAAACTGCATTTCACAGAAGCGCTGCAGTTTCCTCTAAAACAAAGTTCTGCTAAAAGCACTCGATAAAGTTCCGATGTAATAACCTACTTTCGATAGACAGATGGGAAAACGTTGTATTTTTAAACGTTCTCAATAGTTTCCTTATCTATACACAATAGAAAGATTCGCATACATTATGAGTTCACATCGGCCATCGACGCATAGAGCATCGCGGTTTACCGACCATACTTACTGAGGGATTTCTAAATAATTTATTATACTTTTCCTTCATGACACTATATCCTACTTATTGATGCATTTAAATAATATATGCAGTTTTTTTGCAATTAAACCAACACGATAGGCTAAGTTTCGAAGTATGAATCTATAACAAGTCATAATTATGTAGCAGTGAACAAAGGTTAGTTTCAATGTATCAATAAAAATGCTTTCACGGTTTTACGTCATAGGTACACAATTATGTTGAGCATAATACTTTTATACAACTTATTTTCGAAGGAACGTTTTGTATAATTTTAATTTTTAACGTCTTGGATTAACAGCAAGGAAAACAGATTTATTTTCAAGTACTTCAATAAAGACACGCAAAAATATTTCGATTTTCAATTTCAAAATTCGATGAAATGAAAATTCGGCGAAACACTGCAATTGGTGAAACGCAATGTCGGTAAAATAAGGGACAACCCGATTTCAAATCATGTTACATTTTCCAGAATGAATTGCAACGGTTCAAAAGTAAAAAAAAAACATAGGTACATGACTATCATTCACTTTTTTTTTGAACGAGCAAGTGATGCGAATGTCCGGATGTCCGGCTGCCCGGCTGTTCTCCTCTACAGGTCGCATTTCTCAACCGCTTCTCGTGAAATTTTGTTGGCAAGTTCAAATTTTTTGTCTATTCAGTTCCACGAAATAATAAAAAGACAGGCTCGCGAGTTTTACAGCTCACAGAGCTACAGTAGGCAATATGTCCGTTTACTGAAGTATTTCTGCCGGATAATTACTTATTTATTGCTTTTATAAAATGAGGACACGTAAGCCGTCATTCAATATAATGATAGAGAATAAATAATAATGAGATATCTGTAAGTATTGTACGCCACTGGTATTGTGGAGAAGAATTTGTGGTTTCTACACCCCCAGGTGTTTTCCACGGCGCACGCGCGGCATAATTCGATGCGGATGACGCCGACCAATCGTTGACGAGAAAATACGAATTTACTAATAGAAATGTAGTTGTCAAAGAATTTGTGTGAATGTAAATGAATCATGATATTAATTAATTAATAAATCAAGTAAATATTTAATACTAATGTGATTGTGTGGTGAATTAATTTAGATTTATTAATGGAGATTGAGTGAATGGACTGCTTGTTTATTTATTACCTACTTAAATTAGTTAATCGTAGGTATATGCCAAAGCCGACCCCGGGCTCGTTTGAGCACTACCGGGAAAAACGCTAGGTGATAATGATGAATTAGTTAATCTTATATCGTATTTACCACATAAAACTGTTTGCTATGGACACAAATAGGCGTTTTATTACTAACAAAACAGTATAAAAATGTATGATAGTATATACATGTTTGTAAAATATATAAAACTTACCGAATATTATAAAAATCTTCGTCTTCATTTTTCCGGCCAGCACTATCACAGCTATAAATAAAAATAAAATTCAAATATTATTCGATAAGAATAAGTTCGTAATTCGATCGCGGCGGCGTGAGTCGCGCGTCACGGCCGGTCCGCGTGTGTTGTGCTAGCGCCGGCGCCGGTCGCACGTTCACTTTCTACGTAGTGGGGTCGTGGTCGCCCTACGGGAAGACAAGGGTTTGTTGACATGCGCATAACCAAACAATCGACATGCGCATAACTCGATAATTTGCACGAAAACACTATTGAGTAATGTTGGTTGTAGGTATACGGAAATTGTGGGCACATGGAAATTATGTCGATACTATTTCCACGTACCTAATTATTGAAGTGGTATATGCAATATTGCAAATTGTAGCTTATTAACTACTCATGCCCTGTCTTTGCGTGATACAATAAGCTATGATAGTACAATCCACCATTCAACACCTGTAAAAGGTGGTGAATGAGATTTTGGAGACCAATAAAATTAGACCTTAAAAAAACCTAATACTTCCTTCTTAATAAAGACATTTTAGGTAGAGATAACAGTAAATCGCTGGACCTACACAGTGCCAGGAAATGAGGCCGGCTCGGACGTTTCTCACCGCGCGGATTCTCACCCGTATCGCCGTCTCTATCAGGCTCTAAACCTTAAAAAGCATAAAAACCTCACAGTTTTGGCTACATAAGTCTTTTTAGAAACATTTGTTATCGGGTAATTTATTGAGCTGATGCAAAGGTACACTCTGTAGAGCCGTACACTCCGTATTTAGTTTATAGATTGCCTATAATCAAAATGAGCCTAAAATATTCGATTCCTTTTAATCTATTTATCGCGTTCATTGTGAACCGATAGTTCTTAATAACCTAAAAGTTGTAACTTGATAGCAAGGACTCTCTTTGTTTACAAATTAATTATCAATAGGTTTTCTCTCCGACTACGGGTTGATATAAGACAAATATACCTATGGTGAGAAGTGTAGGTACAGTCGAGGTCAAAGATACGTTTACAATTTTGCACCTTATTACAAGGCAATAAGGTGCAAAAGTGTAAACATATTTTTGACCTCGACTGTATGTACATAAATTAATTAATTATATGCGATTAAGTCCCGTTTAGTAAAAATAATGTGTGATAATCGTGAAAGTTTAAATCAATATACACGGTGGGCAGGAGTATACCGACAGATTTTAACCACGCATCTGAGGTCATTAGGAGTAAAAAATGTTAAATGCACCCAAATGAAATTCAGCAAAATCTGGACATGAGTGATGATATGACTCAAGGTTCAGGGAAGCATTAAATTATTTGCACAGAGGTTATTATTTACCAAACTATCATCTGCCACAAGACACAAATATGTTCCATCGCTCTTATGTCAGCGGATTAAGGATTCGGTACATATTGTAAAAGGATTAAATCGATACATATTTTTGCACTTGACTGTACTTTCTAACAAATGAAAACGCACGTGAAGTTAGAAAACTACGAAACAAGCGGAGCATGCTGCGTTGCCTCCGATGCTCGCCATTGATAATATACGCAGGGCCTTGTTTATGGACGAGCGACGCGTGCACCGACGCGGGACGCGGGCTGTCAGGCGGGTATGGCAACGCTCACGCCTACACAGTCAGTATCATATGGTTAGTAGCAACCAAAGTAGCGAAATATTTCGGTACACGTCTTTATTACAGTAAGGCTTGTTCGACGTTTTTTTGCAGTATACATCATATCATAACGTCTACATAGTGGCACATACAAAATGTTGTTTATACGTTTAAACGAATACTCACCGGACTTGTCAAGCAAACCGAATACGTACAGAAAACGTGCAGGACAATGCCGTGTGAACCCAGCCTAAGAATAAGGGTTTGCTACGATATATTGGCTACTCTGGCTACTAGGTACTAACTATACAATGCTGATTGTACATAACTGAGACACTAACACGATGTCCGTATGTTTGGGCTCGCATGTGTACTGACGCGGGCGCGTTGCCCATCGCTCCGCTTGTATATAAACGTGGCCTTAGTATCACACACGATTACAATCATCGTCATCCGCCTATCTACGTCCCACTGCTGGGCACAGGCCTTCTTTCATGAATGAGAGGGGATGGGCAGGAGTCCCCACGCTGGCCCAGTGCGGATTGGGGACTTCACATACATCTTTGAATTTCTTCTCAGATGTACCTATGCAGACTCCTCGCGATGTTTTCCTTCAATGAAAAGCTAACGGTAAATGTCAACCGATATTCCGTACATATGTCCCGAAAAAAACATTGGAAAGATTCGAACCCACGACCGCAGTTTGACAGCCGCATGCCTGAAGCAGTAGCCTAGCTAGCTTCGCACTTTGCACTACTATCTAATCGAACGAGGGAGCGAAGCGAACGAAGTTCTATGCTTCAGCTTGGGCCGACAATCGTTTTGTATGTCCAGATGTCCGGATGTCCCGCTTTCCCGCTGTTTTCCTCTACAGGTCGCATTTCTCAACCGATTCTCGTAAAATTTTGTGAGCAGGTTCGTTAATAGACTTTTTTGTTTTTTTTTTTTTAAACCGGTCTGCGATTTCTACAGCTCACAGCCACTAGTAATTAATAGTTGCAATTTGAATTCGATCCCAACACGACCGCTAATTACTCTACACTTTAATAATGAAAATGCACACTGTAATTTGCCCGGCAACTATTTACTCTGAGTAGGTCTTCGAGTAGACTGTTGTGGCCGAGCACGACCTTGAGGCTCCGATCTCTCGCTCCCACACAATTGTGCATCGCTGCTGCTGTCGCCGCCGCGTCGTGGCCGTGGCGTTAAGGGCTCTTTGACATATGTCGCGCGACGAAAACTACCATCACCTTTGTAAATTTTACCTTTTCTTCGCTATACCTGATAATTGACACTGGCCAAATTAAGTCCGGGACAGTTTAGGTCGACGAGATTGCCAGCCAAAAAATTTTGCCAGTGTGAGTTGTTATTTCAGTGACAATAATCGCTATTTATATGATGAAAAGTAAAATGGCTTGGGTGCCTCCTGCAAAACTCAAGTCAATTAAGCCCCAGTGTTTTTTTTTTTTTTTTTATGATATAGGAGGCAAACGAGCAGTCGAATCACCTGATGGTAAGCGATAATCGACGCCCATGGACACTTACAACACCAGAAGAGTTGTAGGAGTTGTTGTTTTTAACTATAGGGAAATCAAATTGTCTGTACCATGTACAAAATTACGCAAAGCAGTTACAGAAATGTAGTATTAGTCTTAAGAACGAAATGCTAGGCATATACGTAGTTAGGAACATACCAGATAAGTTAAGAGACATAAACACTAACTCATCGCTGAAATTTAACTATGTATAACAATCCCAATCAATTTCGTCTCAGACAAAACCAAAATCACTGATTCCTACATAATACAGTATATATAAATAAGACAAAAGATAAATGACCCAATTCTGGAAGATAATAGGCTGTGACAATCTCTCAGCCGGATAAAGGGAGCTCTACAAACGAATATTAAGACGGGCAGATGCGAAATATTATTCATTTCTGCTATTACTCAACAGCGAGTCTATTTTACCATAGATTAGAAACTGAAATTCGTTTTGTATTTGTTGGACGCGCTCATTCTTCTGGCACTCTAGGTTTGGTCTCGGTAGTAGCGAGTACGAGCTACAAATAGTGAATCTGATATCAATGTATTACGCTTAGCTTAAATCGACATTCAGCGTAATGAAACTTGAGATAAAGGGACTGCAAGGTAGGTAAGTACTTACTTAGTTGGTAAACCAAAGTACGGTTTTGTGTTTTACTTTTGGTGAAGTGTACAATTTTAGAACAACCAATATTCAATAATTATACTGACTTGTATATAAAAAAATGATGTAAATTACGTACAGTCGACGTCAAAGAAATTGTATTACGGCGAAAAATGTATATACCTACATTTCAATGCATCACTCGCCAACAAACTGTGAATACGGTTTAGCGAAATAAAATGTACATCTATAGTTATTTTAAGGTTTTATATGTTTTGTGATTGCATGAGAGTCATATTGATCGATGTGCTCTCAATTTCACATTTTGCTTTAAAGAACAAGGGAGAGTAAACCAACCTATACCTACGATTTCAATTGTTATCATAATATTACATTTTTAGTAGGCAATCCGGAATAAAGTCAATATTTTATATTATTTTCAAGTTGCAATATTTTCTTATAAAGAAATTAAGGTAAATACAATTGAACAACTACAATTTAAATATTTTACCACCAGAATGAGAAATAAATTTAAACTAACCAAGTATTTGGTCCTGTTACCATTTTTCGCTATAAATTCTCATTTCCAATGATGTCTCCATCAATGTGTTGAATTATAAAATTATGATTATGATTATGAATTAATTAGATAATTAATCGCGACGACGGTAATGGTGTCAATCTGCGACTTACGTTCCAAATTCATATCAAGATATCTCTCTTGCTGGTATTGAAGCGCACTAAGCTAATGTATCAGAATGTATGCACACAACACGGTGATAACAAATTGGTATGCAAAGTGTAATAGCGTATTGACCTCCAGGCGGTGCGGCATACCGACTCGCGTTCGCGTAATCGTTCAATCCAGCTATGGTCAGGCATTTGTGTGGTTTCCTGTTTTCAAATATCACATATTTTCACCCATTCTGATAACATTAAATCTTCTATTTCCTTTCACTCCATGACATTTCTTATTACTTAATGTATTTGTGTTGACCTCGGCCTCAATCAATTACTAACTGAGAACTTCCGAGCTTTAGAAGGCAGGTTAAACCATCGATGCCAGTAATGTGGATATTTACATCACATTATGTGATGTAAATATGTAAGGTTAAGTTGACAAATTCTAATCTAACTAAAACCCTGGTTTTATTATGGGTTGTTAGGTCAGATGGCTGTTGCTTCTATAAAAACTTTTGGTAAGCATGCGGACCCCGGGATCTTTGAGGATGCAACTGGGATAACGTTAAGAAAAGGAGGAGAGTTAAGGGGCTCCTAGTCCTAGCTCACAATGACCTTCGATTTGTAACTGTCCGTTATTTGATGTTTTTTTATGATTTAACGTAACAAGAACGCGGTTTACCAAAAGAGCATACCGTATTTACTTTAAAACTCACAATCTTCGAGGTATATGGCATCAACTAAAGGCAATTTTAACAGTTTTTTGGACGTAACTTTTGTGAAAATAGGTTAAAAATAAACATGTCTCGTGGGTTATTAGACACGTCAATAAGGAACAGTTAAATGTAGATTTCATATACAAAAGTGCATAAACAACATACTAATATCGAAAACATACCTTTTTTGGAAAATTATTGTATAAAACATTTAACTCATTATTTTCAAAATTCTCCTCGTACAAATGTAGATAAAGGATTGAAGAACCGATAGGCGTTTGCGCCGTAACCATAATTATATTTTATAGTATTGACGGAGGAATATCACCTCAAAACTCTCCAAAACTCGACAAAAAGCGCGTGGAGCCCCTTAATAAATAATAATATTTCAACTTGCGTACTAATAATGTTCTGCTAAAATATTTTAAGTAACGTGCTGAGTCCAAATTTCACTGTAACTGGGTTGACCCATTACCAGATTCGCCATACACTATAAAAGTGATGATGTCGTCAAATTACAACATCCGCGTTGCTCACGTTGTTATATGATTATATGGGCCTTGCGATTACAACTCTTATTACACTGATATAAACTCCTTTCTCTTCTAACGATTGTAGGACCGGCGACTATTTTTGGAATTTAACTATGTATAAGATTAAGTTGGAAAAAAAATTAAACGGCTTTATTAACATATAGTAAAGAAAAAATACAGCAAAGCAACGTAATGTAATGGCACAATAATATGTTTAATAACCACACGTGGCCTTTTCTACTCGATATTTATTTAGCGAATTGGAACAGAAAATACTTTCAAGTATTTTAGTGTTAACAAGATACGTAAGTATCATAAAATCATAACAGTATTTTGAATGGAATAGGTAATGATTTAACAAAAGAAAAACGGACTTAAGTTTGTGTTCTTTATCACCATGCCACATTAATTACATGCACTTTTTCTCATGTCCTTCCACTTCACCATATTGACTGTATTCCTAGAGCAAAATAGTCGGTTACTCGAGGAAATACCCAAATCGCTGTACCTATCTGGGGCACTAGTATTTGAGGACTTCCGTTCCTGATTTCTCAAAGATCTCATAATTACCTTTGTGATACATCATTACCTTTAGTGGCTACGATAATTATCATCAGAATCCAAGAAGTGCCTTAATCAATGTGTTTCAACCTGTCATTCTTGATCCCCCGCGGGACCGAAATCACTTCATGCTTGCTTATCTGATATATTTGAGAAGTTTCCTCAATTCCCTATGAATCCCATTATCAAAACGGAATTTAAGTAACAATTAAATCATTCTGAAAACATAATTTATAATAAAAAAATATTGTAGAAGTTGGGCAGAAATTACGGAGTTCTGGGAAACAAACAAATGTTGTTTATAATGCAATGTACTATTATCATGAGATAAGTAAATGGGTGGATTGCAAAAAATTTTACGTAGGTAACGGTAAGGAATATTCACAAAAATGTTACACAAAGTAAACAATTGGATGGTAATTTGTATGGAAACATTTTATGTAACACCAAAACGTCATACAAATGACACAAAAAGTCAAGGTCTTTTAAAATTCAAACATGCCCAGCCGATTACCTATTTATTTCACCACCCAAATATGTAAAAACAGCAGTAAAAAAGCAAATAAATTACCTATTTAAGACATAACACAATATTGGTTTTTAAAAATACTTTTTCAATTTTCGTGCCACTATATAAAAACGAATATGGTTATCGACACATGCAGTTGGTTGTAGCTCAATTGTGGGCCGACATATTAATGTTACGGTTGCAGTCTTACACTGCAATAAAGCGCAAAATGTAGCGTTACACAGCTGACGTAACACAAAGGAACGAAATCTTTCCCCGAACTTTGATATAAGATACTTATTGATATAAAATATTGGTTCTAGAGACCTGAAAAACCATGTCCTTGCAGTTTTACACGGTGCTAAGCAGACCACAAGCACATTTCTTAGCCAGAGCTGTTTAAATCAGTTATGATTTTCTGATTACTGTGTGTTACACAAAAGACAGATGTTTGTATGGGAGCAAAAATTCATTTATTATGTTCATATTTTTATCAAAGTTAAAATATAAAACTGATCCGATTAAACTATGAACAAGACTACGTGAAATAACAACTAGAATAGGTACATGTTACTTCAATCTTATTTTTTTTTAGAATTTTGAAGTAGGAGGACATTTCCAATTTTGCAATATATATTTTTTTGAATTCACCCAAATATCAATAATATAGACGATCAATTAAGAAATACAACCTAATTGATACCTCCTTTCTTGAAGTCGCTTAAAATTAGGTTTAATGGGCATTTATGAATACGACAAGGACATATTTAGGCGGCGGGAACTGTGTTCGAAAAGCATGTCATTTCAGCACGAATAACTTTACGGACATGAACCGACAGGGTGGCTGATTTAACTTGAAACTTCCGTCTTTGCGGCGATTGTGCTCTTGGGTTCATGTAATGAAATAACTTTCTCTAAGAAACCTCTATGTATATCAATATTGCGGGCCAAATAGAACATGGACACACAAATTGTTAACACTCGTAATATAACTATACCTATAGTTTAAATTGAACCACTACATTCATTTATGTTCATAGTTTTAGGAAACCATATTTTAAAGCTCCGAAATCTATTGTTGTGATGAAATCGTCATATTGAAAAGGCTATTAATTCGGACCTCTCGCTCGCACTTTCTGTATCTCACCTCTAAGGGCTTAAGGCTTGCGTTGTCAACCGAAGTCCAAGGCCTGAGGGGACGCCCCGCTCAGAGCGGGCGTCGAGCGTCCATATAAATTGGATGTGTTTTATATGGACGCTGCATGCCCCGCTCTGAGCGGAGCGTCCGCTCAAGCCTTACAAGCGATGTCGTATCAGAGTAAACTTAACAGAGTACTATAAGTAGGTAGGTAAGCACCTACCGATTTATGGCCCCATCTGTCTGTACAATGATTTCGATTCTACAGTAGGTACATATAAGAATGAAAATAGTTTTGTTATTATAATATGTTGCTGATATTCGACTTTCATATTTCTAGTTTGTATTTATGTTATTGTATCCTGGAGCTCCATGTTCCGAGAAAAGCGTCGAACCCAATTAGATACTGTGGCGCAAATGACGCTTTTTGCTGTTCGAAACTACCTTACAGCCCTGGGCTTCACGGAAGACCAGCGCTGTGGCATTGTTTAATGTCAGAGCATATGCTGAGTGGTGTCCACTTGCGACCACTATAGCAGCACCACCAGTCTTCTTTACGTACATGTTGTTCTTTTTAGTTTGAGTTGGAGTTTATTAAGTTTCTTTTTATATATTGCGTTTTCTAATTAAGAACGAAATGTGACGTGGTGTTATTTTGGCTGGCAATAAATTCATTTCTATTCTATTCTATTCTATACGGGGTCAGGATCGACAGTTTTGTAGGCAGAGTCACTACCCACTAGGCAAAACTTATTTATTCCGTACATTTATAGATGAGGTTAAAACATTGCACGAACGATCAAATATTTAAGCATAGCTCTCAAATCGAACTAAAGTTCTAGCTTAGAGCCATCATTAAGAGATCTTTGTGTACTCGAGAGATATGGAAAGTAAACGTCACTAACACGAGCAAGGTCGAGAGATTGTCCATTACGATGCACGATGCCAAGATTCTTGCAATCCAGACAGCATTATTTACATTAAGTTAGTACTTAGTAGAAGCCGTTTACTATACACAATCCTATGCATTCTTTGGCTTGTGCTCTTCAGCTGTACAGTCGATCTCGAGAGTTAAATGATGATTATGATTAAAACCCGCCCAAATTGCGCTCGTCGTACCTTTGAAAAAAGGTAGGTTATGCAAGCCATATGAGAGCGCCCCAGAGAGCATTGATGGGTAAAATGTAATCGACTAACGATTAAAGATTAAGATTAACCTAGTTAATCGCGACTAACGATTAAAAATGACGATTGATCAATCTTAATAGTAAAAGTTCCGACTAATTTAGTTACGATTAAATTAATCGTCAATTAAATACGAGCGACTAAATCTTTAATCGATTGTTTAATTCGATTAATTTTCTCTCGATTGACATCAGCACGTCTAGCACACGACGGCCGCGACATACTCTCGATTTTTATCGCACTATACCTCTTCTTTTAAGTGTTCTAATAAGAGAGAGACGGATTGTGCGAGAAAAATCGAGAGAGCTCGCGCGCCGTCGCGTGCTAGCCGTGCAGGAATAAATAAGCACTCTCGCTCTTTCGTACATCTTCTAAAAAAATAAAAGATTAATGCCCATCTCTGCCAGAGAGTACAGCAACAAGACTCCAGTCATTGGTAATCGTTGATACCAAATCCAGAACACAGTCGCTGTGGCCGAAATCGCCATCATGATGATTAGAACAGACAACTAACGGACTAAGTCAATTTGTTTACATTAAGTACCCGATTTGGAAAACCGTACTTTATCGGTAATGAATCTCTACTAACTTCCAAACATAATAACTTTCAAGATATTTACGTAATCTCGCATATCTGCCACTTGGCATACTCTTACTAGAATTATCGCAAATGCATTGAAATACATTCATATAAGCGACTAAAGAAAGAGCTCACCAACCCCCATAAATTACTCACAGCACGAGTTTTTTTCTTAAATAGGGGATTGGTCAATGCACGTATTTATAATTTTTATTTTTAATCATTCAATGTTAGTATTATAAAAATATCTATGGGTTTGTGACCTGTTTTTTTTTTTAAATAATGAATACATATTTAATTAAGGATTTTTTTTGTAACCTGAAATAAATGTTTTTTTTATGAATATGTATGTAAGTTAATAATCCGTGAATGTAGAAAAGATGAAAAGTTCGTATTAGAATAGAATAGAATAGAATAGAATATAAATTTATTCGGATAACACATCATTACACATACATTCACACAATGCACCTTAAGAGCTAACAAATAGGGATGTGCTACCGAAAAGGTCTCCACTCAGCAATGCAGTTGACACAGCAGTGCCAACGGCGCTGGTTTTCTGTGGATCCAGTGAGGTGTGCGGGACAGCATACTGCGCGACTCGTATTAAGGGCGGTATAAATACATAAAAATACAAAAAGTAATATTCAATGCATATAAGTTTATAAATAAAATTGTGGTTAAATTAATTTGAATCTCTAGAGTTAGTTAGAGTGAGTGTTGGTGTTGGTATGCAGAAATTATTATTATTTTTTAAAAGCTACCTAACATAACCTAACCTACCTAAGTATAAGGTCCTAGGCACCAGTACTTTGTGGGTCCAAGATATATTTTTTAAGCCTTGCTTTAAAAGTTCCGATAGTGCTACTTTTTAATATCGGCGGTGGAAGATTATTCCAGCACTTCGTAGCAGCATAACGAAAGCTGCCACGGAATGCAGCAGTACTGTGCCTCGGACATATTACTCGTGGAACATGTCTTATGTGACGACGTGAGAAGGTCAGCTTCTCATATAGGTATACGGGTTTTTTATATTGACAAATACCGAAGAGGAGTGTGGCAAAATGAAGGTGTCGGCGAGAACTCATGTTTAAGAGTTTGTTGTTCACTAGATGCGGAGTTACATGCGATCGTGGGGGTATAGGAAAGCAAAACCGCGCACAGGCGTTTTGTATTCGTTGTATAACTTTCTTGGTACGAGCTAGTAGACAGTTTCCATACACCGTGTCCGCGTAGTTGAGCTTAGAAAGAATAAGAGTATCAGTCAGTTTCACTCGCATGTCTACGCTGAGATAGTTGCGCACCCTGTAGAGAACACTCAGTCTATAGAAACAACTACGTACTGTTTCCAGCACGTGACCTTCAAAATGCAAGGAACCATCCATAAGAAGTCCCAGATTGCGAGCTTCTAAGACTCTTTCTACACTTTTGCCTGCGATACTTACTTGGGGACTCAAACTAATAATCTGGTTAACCTGCTTTTTCGAACCTAACACGAGAAACTTGGACTTTGTAGGGTTAAGAGCTAGGCTGTTAAGTTCTGACCAGTTGTCAATCCGGCGCAGGTCTTCGTTAAGTTTATCCACGGCTGTGTGAGTATCTTCTGGCTTGAATGATACGAAAATCTGCAAATCGTCTGCATATATGTGGAATTTGCAGTGTTTTATATTATTTATAATATCCGCACTATACGGACTGTACAACACGGGTCCAAGGATGGAGCCTTGAGGTACTCCTCTCGGGACTGGAAGAGTCCGTGATACTATTGTCGTACCATCCGCAGCCCGTACTTCAACAAATTGAGAACGATTGGCAAGATAGCTGCCAAACCATTCTATTGCAGATTTGCTAAAACCATAATATGCTAATTTGGATAGTAAGATGCTAGTATTGATGGAATCAAAGGCTCGAGAAAAGTCCAAAAGCGCTAAAATTGATCCTTTGCCTGCATCTTGTGACGTGAGGATATCATCAACTACATCTAGCAAAGCTGAGGAAGTGCTGTGGCTTTTTCTAAAGCCTGATTGTCTCATCGGTAATACGCCACTACTTTCCAAATAATCGGTCAACTGCATGCATACAGCTTTCTCAAGTACCTTAGACATGAAAGGTAATATGCTTATCGGCCTTAAATCTTTATAGTCTACCGGATTTTTCACTTTAGGAATGGGTTTAACAGTCGCTATTTTCCACAGCTCAGGGAACACATTAGTTTCAATCGATTTATTCACTAAAGCAGTTATTATAGATAATGTTCTCGGGAGACTCAATATGACCATGTCCAGAGTTATGCCATCAACACCCACAGCATTCGTAGATATAGATTGTATGATCTTCGCTACTACTACTTCACTAACAGGCTTTATATTAAAAACAGCCGGGCCATAACGATTAGACTCAAGAAAGGTTAAATAAGTTAGATCTGTATTGTTATTGCCCGGTATATTGAGAAAATGGGTATTAATGTAATTGGGATCGGCCATATGAGGGGGTAAGTCTGAGTCCTTAGATTTAAAGTCGGTTAAGTTATTTTTTATATTTTTCCAAAGTTTGCTAGGATTACTAATATTTTTATTAATGTGATGCTGGAAGTACGCTGACTGTTCATAGTAAAGGGAAACGTTTACTAAGCTTTTCAGATCCTTGTAGTAATTCTTATGGCAATCCTGCTTTGTGCGGTGATATCTAGCATGGGCCACGTCCCGAAGTCTCATCATCTCTTTTATATTGGAAGTTATCCAGGGGTACGAGCTTTCTTTGATGTATACCTTTTTTATGGGTGCATAAGTATCATAAATAGTCATCAAGCAGCTATTAAAGTTTGATACCATATCGTTGACGTTAGCCGACGCCAGTCCTTCCCAGTCTATACTGTTGATCAAATTGTTAAAGTCGTTCAAATCAATATTTTTAATTGGCCTATATATAAATAACTTAGGGGGTGGGTTCGTTTTTTTAATATTTAGCTGGCAAGTAATGAATGCGTGACTGCTGAGGTCGGGAATGTGATCAACAGTTACATTACAAATATTTTTGTTACAACAAACTACATCAATAAGGGTTTCACTGTGATCTGTGAAGTGAGTTGGTTCATCTACATACTGTGTTAAATGCATATAATGAAAAAAGTTAATAAGCTTCTTTGCGTTAGATTCCTGCTTATTTAAGATATTGATATTAAAATCTCCTACTAGTATAATGTAGTCAAACATTGCAAATGAAGTTAAGGAGTCACTGAGAGCGTCCAAGAATGTATCAATATCGAACCAAGGAGGCCGATACGCAGTTCCTATGGCTAGCTTTAGACTGTTGACATTTAGGCTAAGCCACATTTGTTCAACTAATGGTGCAACGGGGTGCTGGAGACGGCGCGCGTTAATGCCACGCTTGAGGTACATGCCGACCCCACCGCCGCGCGCGCGCCCGCTCGCCGCGTCACGGGGCTGGTGCCGCAGTCGGTACCCCAGCGGCGCCGGCGCCCTTGATTCTTCCCCGGCTCGAAGCCAAGTTTCATTCACAGCCAAAATATCCACCTCATGACGTGACATGGCCACGAGGAACTCATTATGACGGGTGCCTAGAGATCCGGGGTTCAATAACCCGATAGTCAGATTTTTATCTTTAATAAACTGAATGACAAAAGAAATTACAATTTCGCAATATTTACAATTGAGACGATATAGTGTCAAGTATGAAATGTGACGCCAGCCAGAGGTAATCGAGTAGTATGGGTTTACGAGTACAAACGAAAGTGTATACCTATTGTTTAACACATTAAGTGGCGAAAACGCTATGAGCGTCCGAATTATGCTTAAATAAAGAGAATTGAGGAATAATATATTTGCCGCCAACCATATAAGATAATGTTTTATCAGATTTAGAGCTGTAAGTGAGTAAACAAATAAAATAACATATATATACAATACCAAAATAATTTTAATAAATACGGTACACGATTCGATGAGCATGCTATTATTATAGTATACGTGAGAAAGATAACACCAATAACATCGGGTCGCGCAGCAGGCTATCAACATAATAATATAGACTTTAACTGTCACAGCTTTAAGTAAAGGTATCATTTTACAAATTAGGTAAGAATTTTCTTTAAAACGTAATCTATACATGCTAATATATATGTGCAAGTAGTATAATATATAATTAATTTTTGAGTGACTTAAATCTTGTATACAAAAATATATTAAGCACAACCAGTTGCCTTTGCACCAAAAACCTGCTGTATGTCTAACTCCGAGCGGATACGTTGCGGTGAGTCTTTTTGGGTACGTCGTACATATATGCCGCCGTCGCGCGTCCACGGATGACGCCACTGCAGGCGTTTAGATTCTTGTCGGGCTAGGAAGAGAAGCTGTCGGTTTGTTTTTGTGAGTCTTTCGTTGATATATAACTGACACGGTACGCCTCCTGCCGCACCTGGCAGCTGGAGTCCCTTGGTGTTGGCGCCGCGCCGCTCGCGCGCCGCGTTCAGCAGCCGCTCCCGCAACTCGCGCCGCACCACACGCAGCACCAGCACTCGCGGGCGCTCATTGCCGTTGTGTTCACGCCGTGTGCCCACTCTCATAGCACTCACAATATCCTGCTCCACAATAGTTACCCCCAGTTTGCTACCCACTAGTGTCACAAGGTTGGTGGGATTTTCCCCGCTCGTCTCCGGCAATCCTGACATTTCCACGTCGTTGAGTAGAAGTTGTTGGTCGCGATGGTTCAGTTGTTCTTTCAGTCGATCTACAGTATCTGCTAACACACTCGATTCACTGGTGGACTTCTGTTCGAGGTTTAATTCTATTGCGGAGACCCGCTCCTCCACGGCTTCCATGCGCGCATTTACAGTTGAAAAAGCAAGTGACAGTGAGTCGATTTTAGCTGACAGTTGCGCCATACACGTATCCATCATTGTTTTCAGCACTTCGGATAACTCAACCTTCAGTTTATTGAAATCATTGGCAGATGTTCCATTGCTACTTAGTATATCCTGGGAGGCCCCGGGGATCCGCTGCTGGCCGTCACTGGCTGGAAGCGATGGCTGGACATTTCTCACGGGTGTATTTGTGTTATCAAGTTTAGGTTGCTTATTCTGACATTCTGGGCACTTCCATTCAGCTCGCTTGGTGACATCCATTTGTTTCATATCGATTGCTCCTACGCAGTCTCCGTCATAATGTAGCTTGCATTTCGAGCAGCTAAGAAAATATCTTGTTTTAATAGCACTTTTGCATGCTGCACAGATTTTTGAAGTAGTGTTCGGATTTGAAGGCGGCATCGTAAAAGCGAAGTATACGTAAACAAACTCTTTTTCTGTCCGATGAGGGTAAGCCGGTAACTGATTAATATTAGTTATCGTCACAAAACACTGATTTAGGCTGGTTTTATGTCCGTGTTACTACAAAAACACAAGTTTGTATCACTATCTATGATTTAAATATAGTTATGCACGCACAATATGACTTTGAGTATTTATTCGGGATTTAACGACGCAGAGCGCTCAATAACGCGTCCGTTCAGTTGCTATCTCGCACTACCTACGTCATTACAAAGCAGAACGGTTCCAAAGCAGAGCTGCTATCGCGAAATGAAAACGAAGTTCGTTCGTGACTCTCCCTCGAAATAGCAAGTGCCTTGATTAGCTAATTCAAAGCTACCTAAATAGCAAGTGCCTTGATTAGCTAATTCAAAGCTACCTAAATAGCAAGTGCATTGATTAGCTAATTCAAAGCTACCTAAATAGCAAATGCCTTGATTAGCTAATTCAAAGCTACCTAAATAGCCTCCGTCGTCGCTCACGGCCGATTTTGTACTTTTTAGCGACACTAAATAATATATTAATAAGTAGGTAGGTCCACCATTTTTTAAACTAAAGTTTATGTCTGAATTGAATAGACGCAGGGCTAGTTAATTCAATTAAGATTGCCTCACAAAACCGCCCACGTATATTTATATTGAAATAAATCATTAATCTTGCTAATAGCCAGTAATGAAGGTATTTAAAAGATTAAACCAACTTTGACAAGGAGGCCGATTCAATACAAATAATGTAAGGTCAGCGGAAAGCTATTTAGGACAGAGATACACTGGTCCTGAGACGATATTTTAAGTAAAATTTAATTCGTTTGGTGCAATATGGAAACTATTCATATTCTCTGTTTAAAATTGGCCTTCAGGGCATAACAACCTGTGACGCATTTTGTATTAAGCAGTAATACTAGTGGTCCAGTAATTTTATCAATCAATCAATAATTTATTGCGTTTCATGTTAGTATAATAGATCTTAAAGCTAGGTACAGTTAAACATGAGCTCAACAGAGCATGAGCTCTAGTTGTTAATGTTGCTATTGACAACTAGTATGCAAAACGTGTCAAAAAATTTAATAATTTATAATAGAAGATTTATTCCTGTGTATATATCATTATTTAAGTAATTATTTAAAAACACAATCCAACAAAATATCAGACATCAAAATATAACTTTAATATCTCTCTTCTAGGTAGCTCTGAAAAGTCGGGTAATATATGAATGTTTTAACGCTTATTTTGGTTAGTTTATATTTGCTTTAAAATATTCAAGATAAATCATACATAACAAAAACATTGAATACTTACTTAATTTAAATCTATATAAAACCTCGGGTGGAAGGTATTTAATACAGCATCTTAGAATTACGTCTTAAAATAAAATGAACAAAAATCACGCTATTATAAATCTGTTTTTATTAAAAATAAAATATCTACTGTACAGCACCGCTAAGAAACAATTAACGTATGGGTTAGGGGGGTGTAGGGATTTCATCAGATGAATCACCCCTACACCATTTCCACTCATAAAAGACTCATTCCGTATGTTATATACTACGTGTTTTTGTCAATTTCCGTTAATTGCAAGTGGGCATAGGTTAGATCAAATTAAGTTAATTTCTCCAAGACAGTAGTATCTCAACTCTTATTATTATCAAGATATTCAATATTTTAATTTTATCAGATTTGCAGCTTTAACCAGTTAATGCTACAGCCATTGTTTATTTGGTTTTTTCAAGAAATATTTATGCTTATTTGTTTCTGTGAATGTACTCTGCAATATGCCGAAGTTAAAGGAAATTCCCGGGAACAGCGTGTATTTGGTAACTTCTTAATTTAATGTATAAGGCGTAGGTTGTAGTAAGTGGAAAACTGCAGCCAGCCTGAAGATTTAAAGATGTGGGTATGTGAAGTCCCTAATCCGCATTTACATATCGAGCATGGAAGGAGACATATGGCTAGCTGTGGAGTTAGCATTGTAGTGG
The DNA here is from genome assembly GCA_947049275.1 of Epinotia bilunana. NCBI lineage: Eukaryota > Metazoa > Arthropoda > Insecta > Lepidoptera > Tortricidae > Epinotia > Epinotia bilunana. Next base: position 8,057,935 of record OX346253.1, read on the forward strand.
ATAATATATCCCAGGTACTAATATTATAAATGCGAAAGTTTGGATGATTGGACGTTTGGATGTTTTTTACTCAAGCACTCTTAAACGGCTCAACCGATTTGGATGAAATTTAGCACGAAGATGGTTTATAGCGTATATTAAATTAACATATAAGATAGTTCTTATCCCGGGACCACGCAGATGAAGTCGCGGGCAGTAGCTAGTAGTCTCATAAAAGTAGACCATGAACTTCAACAAACATTAGTGTATCTCTGTCTTTATCTCAACCTCCTGCTGCTGCTGCCCACTGAGTCTGGATTTATAAATAGCTCTAATTTATATATTTTTTCCGTAAATGGATTAATTAATTATTTTACATTAAAGTCCAGTGAGTGGATTAAGTTAAATTCCACTCGGGGCAATAATTTCGTGGAATTTTCTTGGAAAAATATTTTGTTTATAAAAAATAATGTAGTAAATAGAATGGAACTTGACGGTGGGCATAGGCCTAATTTAATCCCGCTGGTCCGCCTGCTGAAAAATGCGGGCGAAACCACGCTTAGATGATTTTAATAAAGATTTACACACTTACGGGAGCATCTAGATAGTATTTTCATCGCTAGTATCCTGATTATTATACAAATGTGAAATAAATTTAAATTTGTGAAATAAGCTTTAGAAGAAAATAATTTTAAAAATAAACAAATTTATTTTGATCCCTTTCCTAGTCACGTTGACAAGTTTACTTTTATGCGGATATTACACCCACCACGGTATGTAACACAGATAAGTCAAAGGTAAATACGCCTCTGTACTTACACTTGTTAGTTTGTCTATCTTTTTGTTCCTGATCTCCACTCAATTGCTCAAAGGCTAATTGGAAGAGATGCTTTACAGGGATAAGTACCGTGCCTTTGCACCGATTTAACCAATTTTTTTACCCCGGACGCAAAGAGAGGGGTGTTATAAGTTTAACGTGTCTGTGTATCTGTCTGTGGTAGGTATCGTAGACAAACGGATGATTTGATTTTCGTTTAGTTTTTTTGTGTCCAATTTTATCCCGAGTGTTCTTAGCCATGTTTCATGAAAGTCTGTTCAGCCGTTTTTGAGATATTAGACTTTGAAATGAAAGTGTCGGGGGTTTCTCAACTTTTCTAATGTCTGTATTTTTAACCCCCGACGCAAAGAGAAGGGTGTTATAAGTTTAACGTGTCTGTCTGTGTATCTGTGTAGATCTGTCTGTGGTATCGTAGCTCCCAAACGGATGAACCGATTTTCGTTTAGTCTTTTTGGGTCATAGAGAATTTTATCCCGAGTGTTCATAGCCAGGTTTAATGAAAATCTGTTCAGCTGCTTTTGAGATATTGGACTTTGAAATGAAAATGTCGGGGGTTTTTCAACTTTTCTAAGTTGTACCTAGTTATTACTTGTGTCTTGTGTAGGGTAAGGTATATAGCTTTATGTAATATAATAAAACCACGTTGCTACGCCCTACCTGGGTCCTTTGTACCTTAGAAATAAGTAGGTACTTACGTTATATAAGGTTGCGAATAAATGATTATTATAGATATTATACATACATTCATAAATCTAGCACTTGCTAACGCAGTCGTAGTTATTCAACAATGTCTATTTAAGTGCTTGTTCGATTAGACTCGTGCCAAGCAAAAATGTTATAGATAAATTACTTTAAAACCAAAGTTTTAACCGACTTCAATTCAGTACTCCGCCAAGCCACATGAACATTTTCACATTTCCTTCCACTTTACCACAAGAACATTGATTATTACAGAAAAAAACCAAATTGCTGTATGTGGGCCGATAATATTTGATGAGTTCCGTCGATTCATCAACAAAGGTGATTCTGAGACCTTTGGCACTTCATTATAGTTGCTATTTCAACGGAATCATATCAGAGTCTGTGACGTGTTTTTATAGTTTTAAGTACATCATTGGGGATTTGCAGGAGACATCTGTGGTCTTCATCATCAGTTCCACTTCACCACATTTGTGATTTTCGGGTGTAAATACACGAGTTATAATAGAAAATACCGAAATTACTACATGCGTGCCTAATTTATATGAGGAGTTCCCTCAATTCCTCATGGATCCCATCATCCAACGGGATTTTTGAAAAGAATGGGACTAACATGTAAGCATATACTTACAAACAAAAAAAATACAAATCGACTCATAAATGACGGAGTTCTGAGGTATCAAACATTAAAAATAATAATGATAAAAAAATTAAAATAAAAAATACAACCGAATTGAGAACCTCCTCCTTTTTTTGATGTCGGTTAAAAATGAAAAAAGCTGGTTAAATTAACTCGCAGTTTTATCAGAAAAAATTTGTTGACTACGATAGGTACTAAGTTGACTGCGGTAGAAAAGTACAAAAACAAGTAGTAACGTAGTACCTAGTAACAAAAAAATCCTATTTAGTAACTAAATAGCACGACACCGGGATAAGTGGCGTACTCGAAGAGAGGCTTCGGCTCAGCAGTGGGCGATTAGATTACAGAAAAAAGCGGACACATATTTATAGGCAGTAGACCAAAGCGCCTACTATTAGTCTCAGCATTGTAGGCGCTTTGGTCTATTTCCTATTTGAGTGTACTTTTTTGTGCTCCCTAGTCCCCTTTCAAAACACACCATATTCACATAGTCACCTAACATTATAAGAAACAGTTGATCTTTTTTAGGGTTCCGTAGTCAACAAGGAACCCTTATAGTTTCGCCATGTTCATCTGTCTGTCTGTCTTCGGCTTAGCTCAGTAACCATTACTAATAGAAAACTGTGATTTGGCATGAGTATATAAATCAATCACGCCGACAAAACAGTACAATACAATTTGAAAAAATATTATTTTTAGGGTACCTCCCGTACACCTAAAGCGGGGATGTAATTTTTTTCTCGTCAAACTCATGGTGTGGGGTATCGTTGGATAGCTCGTTCAAAAATATTATGGGTTTTCTAAAACCATTTTTCATATCAGTAATTCGTTTGCGAGATATTGGGCTTTAAAGCCCTAATTTCAGTTCGAGTCATGTGTCCCCTCCCCCCTCCTGCCGGCTAAATGGCTACTACTGGTGATATGAAAAAATTCGTGGTAGTAGTACATATAATGAATTTAAAAGGAAAACTATCACGACCAAGTAGGCATAAGTAGTTACCGAGTAATAGTCGACCAACTTAATGTGTAATTGAAAAGGCCAATTTTCGTACAAATTCGGCCGACGCAACCGCACTGCACGTCGATGTAACTAAGACAGACAGGCCACTACGGAACCCTACACTGCGCGTGGTCCGACACGAACTTGGCCGGTTTTTTATTAAGTGTGTTTGCAATAATTATAGCCAGCACCAGGCAGGGTACTCTAATTAGCAGCTAATGCAAAACAGTTCTAAATAAACGAAACCGTAAAACCACGCTGAACACTAGATACCACCTCTGTTGGGTAAGGTAAAAAATAAAATTAACCTAAGTCACGCCGACCAATTAGCAGCTAGCGGCAAGCGGCGCTGCATTCTTTCCTTCGGTTACTTCACCTGCGAAACTTCACTTACAAAATAAACACTACGCTCTCATTTTAAAACTAGAGTTGGATTGTAACGACACTTTGCATGTACAATGACATGAGGTATATCCAGGTCTGTAATTTGTTTATGTAGCTTTAGATACCATAGTAAAAAACCCGGCCAAGAGCGTGTCGGGCCACGCTCAGTGTAGGGTTCCGTAGCCCGTTCCGTAAACCCAATGTATGAGCAAGAGAGTTCAAATTCCCAAATCAAATCGACCATGTATTATATACAGACACAATACAAGCAATACTTAGCGAACAATTTTATTATTAGACAACGAACGACCAAAGACAACTAGGACAATTCGAGCACGACAAATTTTCGACCTAATGTATGGGCGCACCTGCTCCGACCCCATTAAATCATGAAAAATCTTAACAGCGCCATGTACAATGTGAGCGTTCCGCGTACAGCGAAATCTATCGGCAAATTAAGTAAACTATAGCGCGCGAGCTTAAAGTATGGAAGATGATTTTTATGGGATAATTCTTTATTGCGTGAACTGATTTTCACCGTTTTTTACTTTATTTGAAAGCACGTCATTTCATTGTGATTTTGTAGAAATTATAGGTACAATAAACACCTGCTTATACGGTTAAATTACAAACTTAGTTCAGAAATTATTTTGTAATTTTTTTCAAAAAGTAATAGTTCAAAATAATTTTCCTAGAAAGTTTTTACAAAGTTCTACTTTCGAGATTTTTTTCATATTTTTAAAACATATGGTTCAAAAGTTAGAGGGGGGGGGGGACACATTTCTTTTTACTTCTGGAGCGATTATCTCCGAAAATATTAACATTATCAAAAAAATATTTTAGCAAACCCCTATTCCATCATCACATTGTATCCAACACAATCGAATCAGGCTTTCATGTATTCAATGTTATACCTACGTATTTTCCTTAACTTATAGAATACTAGCTTCTGCCCGCGACTCCGTCTGCGTGGAACTCGTTTATATCGTAGCTCGATACAAACTTTCATCCCCCATTTCACCCCCTCAGGGGATGATTTCCGGGATAAAAACTATCCTATGTCCTTCCCCGGGACTCAAACTATATCCATACCTCATCTCAATCGGTTTAGCGGTTTAAGCGTGAAGAGGTAACAGACAGACAGACAGACACACTTTCACATTTATAATATTAGTATGGATTTGTATATGGGACGATTTGATTTTAAAGTTGTAACAAATCATAGTAAAACGTGTCTTGCATGTAATGATTTCAATTACGTTAATTTAACTTACAAATGGTTTTTCTTTTTCCTCGTGCTATCGTTTGAAATTTCACTTTCAAGAGGAACGTTTTCGAAAGAATTTGCGTCCTCGTTACTGTTTGCGAAATGTGTGTCCAAATGAAACTCATCATCATTGTAATAAATATTTCATTAGAGACGCGTAATTCTAGTTAGATTTATTTTCTAGACTATGAATAGGTAGGTACTAAAAGTCGGCAATAACATTAACAACTGGGGATGCCTCATTTGTAGAGTTTAGTCTACTAAGAAAACATGGTTTTTAAGATGGGAGATGGATCCCATCAAATAGAGTTCGGCCTATGCCTAAGCGTAGTTTAGCAGTATTAGCAGTAAGGACACGTGTGTGAAAGAAAGGAAGACCTTTTTTGACATAAGAGACATAAGACAGTCCGGGCTAGACATGAAATCAATTAAATGAAAAAATGTGTGCCTACCGTTAAAAAGACCATTCCATGACAGTGTGTTCATCACTTGATTGGCTCTGGCTTAGGACCACGATCGCTTTAACTTCTTTTTAATAGGTGCTACGTTACGATGGTGCCAATCAAGCGTAGGTACAGCTCAGTGGTTAGGGTTTTCAACTCCATAGCTCCAGGGGTAGCGCATATTTGCCTACCCTATAGGCATACCTACTAATCCTTAAAGAATTCGCTCTGTTGAATAAGATGTATGCTACTTTGACTCTGCTACAATTTGTTGACCAATCGCCACCTAGGTGTGTATAAACCCAGGCCTAATAGCAACAAGTCTTATCTCAGTATATAGATGATGTATGCGTTAATATGTGAATCTTTATATGGTGCATGCCTACATACGTAGAAAGCGTAAGCACATAGCCAACTAAGCAGTAAGTATATAATAAAACCTTAGTAGATAGATGGATATGTATTGAGATATTGAATTTAAATTAAATTGTTAAATAAGTATTCAAATTAGCATTTACCACTGACTGTAAGTGAGAGTGTGGGTGAACTCTCATATTTTGCTTCTAAAAGCTAGATTGGTCCATTTTACCTACCTACTCGTCAATATGATAAGATAAATCGATCAAAAATGGCATTAAACCCTTTACCTGCACGCTTTAGGTACTCTTTGCGTCACCTCAGAATCAAGAAATCATAAGTCATCTCCGAACTCTTTACGACTCTTCGGCCTCCAAAACCGGTAGCTAACTAACAGAAGAAACACTACACAGACCAAATGTAGACCTTAACTCGTTGGAAGAAGATTCACTAATATTTGACCATCTGTGTCGCTGATGGTGCCTCCGCTTGCATCTTTAAATGAATTATTGGTATGAATAAACGTCAAAAAGTGCAGGTACCCCGAAAAATATTCCAAACCGATTGTAAAATTGGTTTGGAACATTTTTTTACGTTTACAGTTGAGTAACAGTTTTATAACTGAGTCGTAATATTTTTATCTCTACCATTAAACTATTAATCGGTAGCTGTTACCCGATGGTTCAGTATAATAGTCCAGTCAATGAACTGTTTGGAGATAATTTATAATAGCTTATATTTTCTGTGTAACGGATATATTATCAATTAAATAGTTACCCAGCGACAGAATCCGACAAAATTTCAGACATCAAAAAAATGATAAATTAACTAGGTTCTAACAAGTCCGAAAAAATATCCTTTCCAATCTGTTTACTGATCTGCGATTACTAATGAGTGACTCAAAAACTTCCTATCGATTTATGTAATTGTTTCAAAAGTAAGCCTCATTTTTATTCCATTTGCGTAATTGACATCGTAATTTGTTATATTTGGCAGAAATGTTTGTATCAATTAAGTTTTTTTTCACTAACAATATTATTACAGTAACTTTTGTAGGTCGCGACTTTGTCCGGGTATATACTCCTTAATTGCCTTGAGGAATTAATTCGACGCCTGTAGACAACCTAACAGAAAATATGCTATTAGACTTGCCCTAGGCGCAGCAATACCACTCCCACTCCCATAGAAACTTCTAGTCTTCTTGCTTCTAGTTTTCTTTCGAATTCCAACCCATCAAACGATAATTACCGGGTTTTAAAATGTAACTGTGTTTTCAGTCTCAAACTATCTCCATACCATATCATTTGAGTGGTTTAAGCGTAAGAAAGGGCAGACCGACAGTATGGATTATTGTTTTTGAGTTCCACTAACGATACATTAGTAATGGTGCTATTTATAAAAACATTGAATAATATCGAATATGGGGTAAGTCTGACCCATATGATTAGCTTTTTCAAAACTACTTAACGGGCAACATTCAATTCATAACCTACGTGCCTATCACCAAATACCATAATTTTATATAAAAACTAGGTATTACCCAGACACTGACATCTAGCGTAGCGCCCCGTAACAACGCAAGAAGCAAGCGAAAGTTTTACGGACAGAGGAAAAACACGTAACTTCGCTGCCTGAGCTGAAACGCAAGTTACTTGCTCGTTTGTTCAGCAACTCATCACTAGATGGCTTCAAATTAATAAAGTAGCGCCATAAGATTATACACTAACATTAACCAAACCAACAGTTTACAGTGGGCCGATTTTTGACTGAAGTCCTCGAAAATTAAATAAAAGTAAATACTATTGTAGTGTCAAAATGGCAGGTACTTACTTTTAAATCGATAGAATTGAACGATTGGTCAATATCAGTCGTTTTTCAATTTTCTATCGCTATTTCAAAATAGCATTTTCATCATTTTTGACAGTTTTCGAGTGAAAGAGTCGAGTACTCGAAAGTCAAAAATCGGTCCCCAGTACGAATAAACAGATTATAAACTAGCGCTTCGAACAAAACAGTGATAAAAGTAAGCATGCAAATGTACTTTGCTGTTTATTTTTTATTTCAATTCTAAGATATTAAATTTGGTACGAAGGACATAGTTTCAGCCCCGGAAAAAAACCGATACTTTTTTTTGGAAATAACCGCATAGAACTTTAGGTATAGAACCTTATAGAAAGTTCTAAGCGAACAATGGAGTAATAATCAAATTGTAGAGCTTCGTGAAAGAGATCGCTACTGAACAATAAGACCTACCAAGGTCGTTGTCTACCTCTACCTACATGCTATTGTTTTCTTTCTCTTTGTAACTATTTCGTTTGTGTGAGGAGAGTGCCATGAAGCATTTTGTAGTATTGTAATTAGTTGGTATTTCGTATAAATAAACCTTTTTTCGGTGGTTTTAACACCCACACGATTCCAAAACCTCCTTAAGGTGCTAAGTAGCCTAACATGGCCCTAAATTACACCATAACGGGACGGGAGCCGGAAACCGCGCGGCTCTTCCGGCTCGCAGCTCTTGTAAATTCACGTAAAACACAAAACAGATGGACTCATTTTGTATTTTATTGGGGTATTTCGGTGAAATGTTGCGTCTACTGGGCATAATATGTATTGTCTGACCAGCCGTGCAATCTTAGGATGAATAATTGTGGCTTCATTTAGATGAAATACATCCCCTTCCCAAGATAGCTAACGATTACAAAAACGTATTTCGTTCATAGGTAAATAGCAAAAAAAATGTGCTCATCCACTCGTACTTGTTTTCTATTTAATTATGAATGACCTAATATACTAAATCCAAATCTGAAAGTTCCCGGCAGCTTTTAGTTGGAACTACAGTTTCGATTGCCTGGCCGTTGGACGAATTCAACGACGGAGCCTATCGTACACAGACTAGATGTCTTCCAGCCAGTTTCCAAGTAGGCTTTAGTACCGTAGACTACATCCATACGCTCTGGCAGGTTATATAGAAGACTGGGGAGTATAATCTGCCCGTCAGCTTAGCGTTCGTGGACTACGAGAAAGCCTTCGATTCGATCCAAATCTGGGCTGTTTTACAGTCTCTCCAGCGGTGCCAAGTAGACTATCGCTATATAGAAGTACTGAAGTGGTTGTATGAGCATGCCACTATGTCAGTCTGACTCCAGGACTGGAACTCGGAAGCTATTTCGCTGCAGCGGGGTGTCAGGCAAGATGTTATTTCTCCAAAACTGATCACCGCTGACTGGAGGATGTTTTCAAACTCTGGACTGGAGAACGCTTGGCATCAATATCAATAGCGAGTACATCACTCACCTTCGGTTTGCTGACGATATAGTACTCGTAGTATTGGCTGAGATCATGGAGGACTTAACTGCGATGCTTGATGACCTCAGTAAAACCTCCGAGCGTCTTGGTCTGAGGATGCCTATCGATAAGACGAAGATCATGTCAAATGCCTTCGCGCATTAAATGCTTTACGCTCAAAGTTTCATACGATTATATATCCCTAAGATAAGACGGACTGTCCAGTTAGGTAGGTAGGTCCAACTTCGAGAAAGAGGTCAATCGTCGAATCTGACTCGGCTGGACAGCGTTCAGAAATCTACGGGACATATTTTCGTCTAATATTGCGCAGTGTCTGAAGACGAAGTTTCTTTGACCAGTTCGTGTTGCCAATGATGACATATATTTCATGTCAATGGTGACATTTATGTACATATATGTCATCATTGGCAACACACACTGGTCACACTGGTCACTGGTGGACTGGCTTTGTATAGAAATAAATAAATAAACAAAGAAAATACGTTTATTTCGCAAATATAAAATTGCACAATTACATACATTTTGACACTTCGTGAAATGCGAAAAAGGAGTCCACTCAGCATAATGTCAATCCACAGACGATGACTCGACGCTGATAGTTACGTCACGTCACGTCGTGCACAGAAACGTGGTCGCTTACTATGGGCCTCATAAGAAGGGTCGATTTCACCCAAAAGGCAAACGAGAGGGTTATGCTGGGAGTTTTTCTGCATGATCGTATCAGTTAAAAATGAGGCTATCCGCAGCAGATCCAAGCAATCCAAGGTACTAAATACCGATATAGCCCTCCGAATTGCTAAACTAAAGTAACAGTGGGCGTATGATTTGTATTTTTTTTATACTTCGACGGCGGTACACAAGATTACGGCATGCCTGATGGTAAGCAGATACCGTAGCATATGGACGCTTGTATCATGTATCATGAGTACTTAACAAAAATAGAAATAAAAACACAGGTTATAAATTTGATCAAATTCATCTTTATTAATTAAAATGACTAGTCTCTACTATAATGTTACTTTCTGTGAATAATATCGAAAAGATCATGATGTAACAAAGCCTTTATGAATAATTTTAACGGTTTCTTCCACTAATATTGTGATCGATTTTATGAAACTTGGTATCTAAATGGAAGAACTCACGGTTGTTAAATAATTATATATTAACAATTTGACAAAGTTAGGTACGAACAAACAAAAAACATTAATAGGTATAAGGCCTATAGCATAATATTATTATTAATAAACTGAAAATCTATAGAAGCGACGCTCTCAATGTTCTTGTTCTCATTACTGGCTAAAAGGCTTAATGGGGCTGGTAACTCCGTATTCTATATTAATCACTTACTTATTCCTAACTTAAGTAAAACATGTGTGCATAAAGCAGCCACGAATTAACCTTATACTTCTTGGATTACTCTCATGTTTAGGTACTTGTATTTTTACATTAGACTATTCCACCCCTACTACTGTTATTTAGTAGGTTAGGCTAGATTAGACTTGGGTTGACATGGTGTGTACGAAGCTTGGAGAGATCGATTCCGTCGAAGATAAATATAGCTTGGTAACTGAACTTACGATGTTTTATGACATTGATATCTCTATTGTAAAACAATCAAATGAAGTTTATTACCCCACATCAGGGTATATTCATACCTCTATCTATTGTGTTAAACAATATTATTGATTTATTAATAGCTATGGAATCCGTTTACCTACATAAAACACTTATGAATTGATTTATATCAAAAAAGTGCACATAGTAACTACCTAATTAAAAAGAAACGGTTTCCGGGCTTTTTGGCAGAAGCCATATTCGCACTTTAATGTCTCTGTCTTTCTGATTCTGTAGGCATATGAGTGGGGATATCCCCGAATATACTAAGAGCGCTCAACTTTAATGAAAAGTACCGTTTCGGCGTATACAAATGCCTACGGATACTATATATTTAGCGACGTAACAAGTGCAAAATCTATATTCTAAAACCTTATATTTAATAAATTTACAAAATTAGGTAACAAATAGTTTAAACAGCGTTAGAACTTTTAGTTGCAAGAATTCATCTAGGGATTTCAATAGCAATTATTTTTAACCCCCGACGCAAAGAGAGGGATGTTATAAGTTTAACGTGTCTGTGTATCTCTGTGTCGTATCGTAGCTCCCAAACGGATTGACCGATTTGAATGAGGTTTTTTTTTATTCGAAAGCTAATGTGTGTATCACGAAACTATATATTATTTTACCGTGATGAGTTTGGGATCGCAATAGCTGTTAGTTCATATGACTTTTGATGTATTTATTTGGCAAAACATTACACTCCTTTTGGTTGGGCAGCCGTGTAAAAAACGGTCACCTCCAATGCCATTCTAATGGGTTGTAACTTCTGGGTATATACAGGTCTATCACTCTTTTATGATAGAAAATAGCGATCAATCTCACGTTATTCAACTGTATAAAGAAGTGGTTACTCACCAGTAATTAGTTTGTATATGAAAAAAATACAGTACTTACTATTTTAAGTATTTCTTTTAAATACATTTCTTGTTTAATATTAATTATTGTTCTGATGAAAAACCTTTAATTGTGTCGGTTTTATTATGTGAATGTAAATATTAATCGATAACTTAATATCGACAGGTAACCCATAATCACATAAAAAAAGTTCTTTGCCTGTTTTTTAAGTAAGTAGACGTCAACAGGGCCGGTATTCGAGGGACAAAATATCACGTGTCCCTGTCTTGTCCTATATTTAACCACTTTGTTATGCTTGCGTTGAAATACAGAGATATCAAATGTCGAGTAATGCTAGAGACATGATGGATTTTAAAAGTCAAATCACGCCCCTGTGATGTCACTAAGTCGTAATACAATGCGATACGAGATATCTAACCTAATCTTTAAACTAGCATCACCATGTGTTGATGTGGCTGTGATTACGTCACATCACATTGCTTAGGCTAAATTCCATAGGATAAAGAAGATCCATATACAAAATTACTTTGTTCAGGCTAAGTTTTGCAAATCAAAAAAGGTAATAAGCTTATATTTACATTCGTATATGGAAGTGGCTATACGAATATGTTCAACTCCGTCCACTACAACTGCGTTACTTGCATTACACCATATCACTTACATAAAATATGCATTTAATTATATCAATCATATTTTCTCGTTGATCGCTTAAACATCATCTAAAACTTATAATCTAGTTAATATAAAGTGTTTCATGTGTCACCGAACAACGAAAGTAAATTGGATTAATTGTCTGCTTGGTGCAACTGGACATTAGGTAGTTATGCCAGTGCGGATAGTTATATCAGTTTTGTGCTTAGTTATTGTCTTCTAGCTAATAATAATGTAGCATATCATTATGAATAACCGCATTCGCTTTGTTTGACGGCGTTCTCTACTATTTTACCCTGAGTGTATATCTCTAACCAGAACAATAGAATTCTTTTAGGAACCTTCTAAAAGGCCTTCGTCGCAGCTCCTCCGCTTGCCCAGCTGGTGGCAGAGCTGTGGCGAGCCCACGATGTCGCCAAGAAACACGCTGAGTAGGTAGAAGTCCTTTGCTTGATCTGAAGAACGCTTATAGTGGCTGTGGATAAGATAAATTCACATTAAATACAATGTTTTTAGAAAATATAGTCTTATATGTGACCCGATATATTAAATTAGGTTTATTCTATTATTTCGTTTAAAACTACATTCTAACGGGTATAACACTAATATTATGTATTAAATAAATCCCGACGTCGTAATCACGGAAACCATAGAATGTGTATTTTTTTAATATTAAGTTATTTTTTTTTTATATTATACGGATTCATTTGGAAGGCACAGTCGTGAGCACGTATGCTCACATAATATCCCGTCGGCTGCAAATGTGCTAATATAGGAAAATGGGGTGAAATTGAGCCTAGTGGTTCAGGCATGCGACTGTCAAGCGGCGGTCGTGGGTTCGAATCCCGGCTCGTACCAATGAGTTTTTCGGAACTTATGTACGGAATATTTACCGTTAGCTATTCGGTGAAGGAAAACATCCCGAGGAAACCGGTCTAATCCCAATAAGGTCTAGTTTTCCCTCTGGGTTGGAAGGTCAGATGGCAGTCGCTTTCGTAAAACTAGTCATCATATCAGCCGAAAGACGTCCACTGCTGGACATAGGCCTCCCCTAAAGATTGCCAAAGTGACCGGTCCTGCGCCACCCGCATCCAGCGGACCGATGGCCGTTGGGACGGAAAGGTTCTCGAGTGGCGACCACGAACCGGAAGGCGCGGCGTGGGTAGGCCCCCCGCAAGGTGGACTGATGACCTGGTAAAGGTAAAACTAGTGCCTATTCCAAATCTTGGTATTAGGTGGCAAAGCGGACCCCGGGCTCCTTTAGGGGCATTACCGGAAATAACGCTATAGGAGGATGATGGGGTGAAATGATCGTTTAAAGGTTAGGAGACATCGTGCGAAACCGTCTGACATAAATGGAAGGAAAACATTGGTAGATAAACGAGTTTCTGTATGCTAAATCATATTCAAACACATGTTCTAAAATATTTTGTACATTAATTTGTACATTATTTTGTACATTATTTTGTACATTATCTTGTACATTAATTTGTACATTATTTTGTACATTATTTTGTACATTTATTTTTACATTATTTTGTACATTATTTTGTACATTATTTTGTACATTAATTTGTTCCCAGTGCTAGTACTAGTATATGCCGCGTGTTAGACGAAAAGTAAAGTTAATAGTTGAAATGTATCTGCTACCCTAAGGTTGTTTAGGAGAGATCGCTCTGTAGCGATGAACCGCATTCTTTTACCTCTACTTTTCAGTTTTCTGTTCTGTACCTACCTGTTGGTTTCACACTGAGGTGCGAAATACATAAATAAATAAATAAAAAATAAAAAAAATAAAAAAGCCTTTTATTTCCCTTTTTTTACATTTGTGCACTTTTTAATATATACCTATATGTTTATTTATTCTACTTCTTTATTTATTCATTTTTTATTTTTTTATTTTTTTTTACATTTTGTTGGTAGAATATACTGCTAGTATCAGGAACCCCTCTCAGGAAAAGGCCTCTTCCAAAGATTGCCATTTTTGACGGTCTTGAGCTTCAAGTATCCAATTTGGTCCCGCTAGTTTTTTGATCTCGTCCTCCCAGCGTGAGTGTGGTCTTCCCGGTCGACGTTTGCCCTGTGGGCCTTTCCACGATGTAACTATTTTAGTCCATCTGTGGTCTTTAAGGCGCGCTACGTGTCCAGCCCATCTCCACTTCAGTTTTAGTGCTTGTTCGAGTGCGTCCATAGTATTTAACTTTTCTCTTATTTTTGTATGTCTGATTTTATTTATTTTTTTAATATTTAACATGCTTCTTTCCATCCCCCTTTGGCATGTAATTAATTTATTTTTGATGGCGTTTGTAAAATTCCATGTTTGGCACGCATATGTTAGACATGGAATAAGACATGTGTCCATGACTTTCTTTTTAAATCTTACTTGCATGTTGCTTTTGAATACTTCTTTGAGGCTCCAGTATTTTTTCCATGTGTTGTTTATTCTTCTTTCGACTTCTAATTCGTTAGAATTGCCCTGGAATCCAATTTTCTTGCCTAAATAGATGTAATGATCGACGTATTCTAGTGGCTCGTTATCAATTTCTATTTTGGGTTTTTTATAGTTGGTCATGATTTTTGTTTTCGATTTGTTCATTTCAAGACCCACCTGCTTGCTAGCGCCTTGAAGAGTTTTAACCATGTATTGTAGGTGTGGTCCAGTTTCTGCTAGTAGCACGATGTCATCTGCAAATCTAAGATGACTCAGGTATTTGTCTCCGATTCGTAGAGCTTGTTTTTGCCAATCAAGTTTGCTTATGACGTTTTCTAAAATTGCAATAAAAATTCTAGGAGAAAGCGGGTCGCCCTGTCGTACTCCTCTTTTGACGGGGAAGCTCGGACCGGTAGTTTCTAGCTTCACTTTGCTTGAACTTTCCGAATATATGCTTTTTAGTATTTTTATGTACTTCATTTCTACCTTATGAGTTTGTAAAGATTCCCATATACTTTCGTGTGAAACGGTGTCGAAAGCCTTCTGGTAGTCGACAAATGCAATGTATAATGGTCGTTGTTGCTCCTGGAACTTCTCGATTGCCAGCTGAAGAGTGTGTATGTGGTCGATAGTGCTGA
The DNA here is from genome assembly GCA_947049275.1 of Epinotia bilunana. Lineage (NCBI taxonomy): Eukaryota > Metazoa > Arthropoda > Insecta > Lepidoptera > Tortricidae > Epinotia > Epinotia bilunana. The sequence continues at coordinate 8,073,040 of OX346253.1, forward strand.
ATCCTTTCCTAAAGCCGGCTTGTTCGATCGGTTGATTATTTTCTAATGACGTGGTTATTCTATGGTTTATAATCGTCGAAAAAAGTTTGTATATAGATGGAAGTAGGCTTATAGGTCTGTAGTTGCCGATTTCTTTAGGATCTCCTTTTTTGTATAGTAAAATAATAATAGATTCGGACCACTGTGAAGGCGTTTCTGCTGTTTCCATAATAAGATTGAATAAATGTGCGAGTGGCGCGGCTAGTTCTTCTTGGGCGGTTTTTAAAACGTCGTTTGTAATGTTATCAGAGCCTGGACTTTTATCCGATTTTAGCTTTCGTATCGCAGCTATTATTTCCTTGCGGTCTATTGGTGGAACATGGAATTGATTTTCTAATAAAGGTGTTGTCAAGTTTTGAGTGGGATAAAATGTGGAACAGTATTGGTTGTTTTCGTCCACTGTTACATTGTGATATAAGTCTCTATAGAAGTTTGTCGCTACATCTATAATATCTTTCCTGTTGTATTTAGTTTCTTCGGATTTTTTTAAACCTTCAATCCACGTTTTCATGGTTCGCAGTTCTTTGTATCCCTTTTTCAGGCTTCCTTTTTGTTCGAGATGTTTTTCTAAAATTGAAGATCTATATAACTGGTAATCTTTTCTTATATATTTACTTATAAGTTTGTATAGAGCTTTAAGCTCGTTTTTCATCGCCCTAGTTTTATTTCTGGTTGTTTGGAGTTCTTGTCTTCTTTTTATTAGGTGTCTGGTACGGTCTGTAAGAATATTCTGGTTACTGGGCGGTTTTTCTGTCTCGCATGCCATTTTTAAGCTTGTCTGAATAGAGTTTATAGTTTTTTCGTAGAAAGTTTGCACTGTCTCTCCTGGATTATCTTTGTTTAATGTATTAAAGCACTTTTTTAAGTTTTCTTTGTACAGTAATATTTCTTTTTCGCTTTTTAAGGTGCTGTATTGCCTTGTCTGGTACCTGGTTCTGCTTTTTATTGTTTTTTTTAAGGATAAGACTGCTCGAAGCGGTCTATGGTCCGATGGGTAATTTATATTTAGTGCTTCTATGTTGGTAAATATTTGTGGTTGATTACATAGAATAAAATCGATTTCATTTTTATGTTGGCCATTAGGAGAGCGCCAAGTCCATCTTTTTTTCGATTTTTTCTTGAAAAAAGTATTTATAATAGCTAATTTGTTTTCTAAGGCGTAGTTTATGAGTTTTTGTCCTCTAGCGTTCCTTTCTCCGTATCCGTATCGTTTTGTAACTAGTTGCTCGCCCTCTTGAGGTTGGCCTACTTTAGCGTTGAAATCTCCCATTAGAATGTAATCTTTATTTGCAATATTAATAGCTTTCGACACATTTTCATAGAAAAGGGTAATCTCTTCTTCAGGCGCTGCTTCCGTGGGGGCGTAGACTTGTATAATAGAAAGCTGTTTACCTGGTAAGTTCATGTTAAGTAGAGCCACGCGTTCAGACATGCCGACATAGCTTTCCATATATTGTTTCATATTTTTGTTCACCAAGAAGCCGACTCCATATTTTCCTGGTGTTTGCCCTGTGTGACAGAGAATAAAATCTTCATACTCTGATATTTCGTTTCCATTTCGCCGTACTTCGGATAAGCCAATGACATCATATTTTACGTTGGTCAATGCTTCTTTCAATTCGATAATTCGTTCATACGATGACAGCGTTCTGACATTATAGGTTAGCAAATAGAGCTCATTTTTCTGGCTCCTTTCTTTGATTTGTGAGTTTTGTGATTGTTTTGTCTTTGGAAGGTTTTGGTCATATTCTTCCACGGTGACCAACCGGCTTGGAAGATGTTTTTCGTGTATTGTTATTGGTTTTTGTACATAATTTTTTTGCGAGAGAGGGGGGGGTAATTGCTATTGATCCTTGTTTACATGTTGTATTGGTATGTTGTTTGAATTTTTGGAGCTGGTCAAGTAATTCAATATGCCTGGTTTGAGCACTCCTTCTGCGCTGGACGATCTTTGTTGTTGTACTAAGTGGGTTTTATTTTTCTTGCTAGCTTGGTTTCTTTTATTTGTGTCTTGAACTGAGTGGTTGCTCTCGGGAGAGGATGACAGCATCCTTTTGTTTTTGCCTGTGGTATTTGTATTATTCCATACAATAAGTTTGTCATATTTTATTTTTACCGAATTCCCTCTCTCTCTTTCTATTCGAGCTTGATCTTGTAGTTCTCTCCTTTTTGCCAAGACATATTGCGGGTAATCTTCTTTGATATAAAAACCGGAGTCTTTAAGGGCCCTTTGTTTTTTGAAAATGTCTATTTTTATTCCCAGTGTGGCAAACGTAACAACAACTGGCCGGGTCCTTTCTCCTTTCTGCCCTATCCTTTTAGCTGCTTCTATGTCTCTGTGGCTCAGTTCTAGGGAAAAGTGTTGTTTTACAAAGTTCTTCAAGATTTGTTCCAAGTTGGCATATGACGTCTCAGTCTCTTCCAGCCCAAAAAAGACAATATTCTTCTGCCTTGCCTGTTTTTCTAGGAAGTAGACTCTTTTTTCTTGATTTTCTACTTTTTCTTTCAAGCAGTCATATTTTTCTTCCAATACTCTGAACTTTTCGTCCAGTATATTATTGATGTTTGACGTTACTTGTTCGGTTACTTTCTCACCGTTTTTGTCGATTGCATTTCTTTGTTCGTCAAGATCATTCTGTATATTGCTCAGTACGCGCAATACTTCATCCATGGTTTTCAAGATTCCTTCCAAGTTATTGATGCAGTGTTTCAGAAAAGTTCGCGTAGATGACAGCGACAGTAGCGGCAAGTAGTGAAACTAAGTTGGTATGTATTGGCGTTGTCAGACGAGTTATACATATTAATACCTATATATTTTAATGAATTTTAATTTGTGACCATTGCATTCCGAATTCAAAATTGACATGTTTTTATTTTTATTGATTTTATTTTAACTAACTTAATATTACTTAATGCAATTTAAATGTGTGTATGGATGAAAATCTGAAATAAATGACTATTTAATTTATTTTATAAAGAATTTGTGTACTATATTATTTTGTCTATCCAACTAACAATATTTAATCGGTTGTATAAAGCGTCGTAATTTTTTGAGATACTCGTATTCGAATCGGTTTTTCATTTTTAGGCAAAGTTTGTGTACCTACTTTTTCTTTTGAAATACCGAATAATACAATTTGAGTTACCTAACTGGGAGTTTAACTAATTTTTTATTATTTTGAAGTGGAATAGGGTATTCAGATTATGACATTATTAAGTAAATCGTCACCGTAATTAATACTATAATAGGTACCGACCTGCGCTCGGTTATCGATTTCTCCATACATTCGCCTTGTATATTATGCCGGCCGTGTCGTGTCCGTGCATCGGTAGGCATTCCGGAACGCCCGTCAAAATTGCGAAGGAAAGCAAAAGTAAATAATGAATGAGTTAAATATATGACTGTGACGGCATATATCTATTAGGGCCTATTTTTCAATCTCTAGATAAAGTTATCCGTCAGTTAAAATTATCACCATCTTTTTCTTAAGTCATATGAGAAAAAAGGACAGTGCTAACATTTATCTGACAGATAGTTTTATCTGGGAATTAAAAAATCGGCCCTTAGTCGCTCTATTCAGTCGGGCACATAATGTTTCGGCGCAGGCCCGCTCGGACACGGCCCGAGCTTGGCACGGTACTGTGAGTCATCCTTAATGCGTTATCAGCCACCGAAAAGCTGTTTTTTTTGTGTTCAGTATCTCCCAGTATGTTACCATCCGTAGTAGGCATCCGTCTGTCAAACATCATGTAGGAACATGATGCAGCATACAGAAATATATATTTCTATATATCTATATATTTCTATCTATACTTCGAATATTTCTGTATGCGTAGATCAGACCAGTCATTAGTATTTTAAAAACTAGAATTTAGCGTAACCAGCGTCTTCTATTGTACAGACATCAAGATAAACAAATAGTATAGTAGGCGAGTTATCCGAGAGTGAACCAAGCCGCTCTAACTTAGGGCGGGTTGCACCAAACCGTCTGTAATCGTAAGCGGTGTTCGTTAAAATCAGAATGTATGGAAAGTTTGTCAAGTTTCTGTGGGATGACAGCTGCCGGCGCCATATTTAACGTCGATCGGTCTGTAATCGTACGTTGGTGCAACTCGCCCTTAGAGTCCATTATGCGAAGCGTTAGAACAGTGAAAGTGGCTGGCGGATGATTGCATAAGACTCGCCGCTAATGCAGTTTAACTAGCCGTGCACTCGGATGGTTTGCTCATCTCATGTAAGAATGCAACACTGAACTAGGTATGTAGGTAGCTAAGTAGGTCACACAATACATATGGCCGGAGTTTGTACCTTTTTAGTACCTTTGTTAATTCACTCGTTTGCCTCCTATATCATTAAAAAAAAAAAAAAAAAAAGATTTTTCTTACTAATTTTTATCTAGGCCATAATGTTGATGCAATGGTTGTTGCAACTGTTTATAAATAGCATAGTTCCTTAATCGAAGGTTAATGAATTGGCGTTTCAAGCAAACACTAGCTAATGAGCCAAACTAATCAAAAGAGTGATTGCTCATAAGAGTCATAAGATAAGGCACCTTAGGCGTTTGATGCGACCAAGAAATACTAAGCACTTACCTCCTTATTTTCAATAAATTGTTTCTACCTACCTAAATATCGTCACTTGTTTGAAACTCACTGTTGTTTTTTCAAAGTTTTCGTTTATTTACACAATAACCCGACGAACGCGCGTCGTCTGTAGAACAATGTTTAAAGGGCTTATGACTCAACTCCGCTCCCTAATTAGGATGCTAAATTCAGGTACGTGTCATAAGCCCCTTAGTATTGTCCGTTATGAACACACGTGTGTTACTAGCGCGCTTGACGGGATAAACTAATAGAAATACATCTTATATGCTGCAAAAACCCTAACGTCGATAAATCGACGGTATATACACGGTGGAAACGATAAGTGATCTTACTCGATTGTTTCTAAACTATAAAAAGATATCGAAAAACTGGTTACTCATCCTGAAAGTGCTTCAAGAGCTCTATCAAACGGTATCAATAATTAGTTACAGAATAAACTGGATCTATCCGAAAATTCAATGTTTCCAGCTTCCATACATTTAGTACAGTTTTTTTTATAAAACCATGGTAACCCGTTATCAAAGTATATCATGAAACTAACATATACTTATTTAATCAATCACAATAATTTACAGGATGTTTTGTGTTGATTATTTTGTCAAAGTAGTGAAGATATTTATTATTTTCCGCAGGTCAAATTGTTATGGATTAATAGGAAACTACTTATAAAAATAAAAACAGATTATTGCAAAATCCATGTAATGTTAGTAAGTCTTAATCTAAGTTAGTTAATATGACGTTAGTATGACTCATACGAAGATTCTAAAAGCTGACAGTCGAATACAATTTTTTAGCTAAATCTGTGGTGGTCTTTAAGCGGCACAATGAGCCTAACTCAAATCCAGAGCATACCTCCCAATCTTTATCAATAAAACTTTATTTGACAAAGTAATTGAAGAAGTTACAAGTCCATAAATAGCAATAAAACTTGTTCTCTGTACAAACATTAATAACCGGTAAATCTGCGAATCAGGAAGTTTCCTAATTAGGAGTTTCTTTTCGTGAGTCAGGCGAGACTAACAAACCTTGGGCAGATTTCACAATACAAGTACAGCCCTGTAATCATCATTAACAGTGCTTAGCATTAATGACTGTTCATAATTCGCATATCACGGCCGGACAATTTTATGTCAAGTTTTCAGAATCAAAATGTATATTTACCGCCGTTTTTAATAAAAACGATCATCATCATCATATCAGCCGAAATACTTCCACTGCTGGACATAGGCCTCCCCCAAAGAGTGCCAAAGTGACTGGTCCTGCGCCACCCGCATCCAGCGGACTCCAGCAACCTTTACCAGGTCATCAGTCCACCTTGCGGGGGGCCTACCCACGCCGCGCCTTCCGGTTCGTGGTCGCCACTTGAGAACCTTTTCGCCCCAACGGCCATCGGTTCTACGTGCTATGTGCCCCGCCCACTGCCACTTAAATTTAGCGATTCGGAGGGCTCTATCGGTTAATAAAAACGATAATGGAATAATACTGACGTTGAGCAGTATTTTTTGCTCACCGAGGGTATCACAATTCGAGTATAGAAGTGGGTCGATCCTACGTGTATGTGTAAGCTCGGAAGCACACGCATTAAACTAATTACTATTCAATCACGCCTCCCGAGCTACGCTCACGCGTGGGTAAGGCCAACCCCCATTCAGGCGCTCGACACCAGGGCTGTTATTCGCTACGCGCTAATGCGGCTCACCCCGCCGGCCAGCCGTCACAAAACTAGACCTCTACCTGCGCTTAGTTACTACGCATTGCGGTGTCAAGATATATTTGTGGGTGAGCGTTGAGGTGAGCTTAAAACAAGTTACAGAATAGGGGTGCAGGGGTGCAATTCTTTAAAACAATTTACGACTCACTGATCGCCTTAACTCACCTCTCATACCACACCCCCATGTGACAACCAAGATAATCCTACCCCGACACGTCACTAGAAAGTACTAAGTACGGACATATTTAGATTAGATTTGCGTCTTATCAAGCGAGACGACCAGTATGATGACTATTATTACACAATTGTCTTTAATGTGTAACAACGTTAATGAAACCACATTTTCTAGCTCATATTTCAAGGGAACCGCACCGGATATTTTGCGGCAAACCACGGCCTCGGGCCACGCCGATATTATTATTAGCATAATTTCGAATATCAAAAACACTATGCACGCAATTTCTTACAACTATTTTAAAATCATGTTTACTAATGTTGGAAATTTGTATAAATGGGTTTCCTTGCGCACGTGCTGCCCAACACACGTATTTTCAAATATTTAACTACATATGAAATGCCTAGGATTTAGCACGTTTTATTCTACATGGTATTATAAATTGCATACGTCCATAAACGTACATACCTAGGTACTTCTAAAATAAATGTTCGTAAAATAGAAGCAAGGCGTATGTATCAACACGATGCTTTCTTAAATTAACCGATTTGTACGGTTTGTCTTTCAAATCTCGGCAAATGGATTCTTACACGACTAACGACCATTCCCAATAATCAATCCAGGGATAGTTTTCCTTACCAGCAGTTACATTTTGACACATTTTCTACGGGTAATCTGTCAAAATGTAACTGCTGGTGAGAAAAACTATCCGTGGATTGATTATTGGGAATGGGCGTAAAACAATCTAAACGATTTTGTGAACAAATAAATCATTCCTTCCTGAATATGTCGTAGATACGTTTTATTTTGTAAAATTATTTGTGTTTAATAACAATTAACATGAATTGAATATGAAACTATTCAGTATTCAAATAAAGAAAATGTATGACTCCTCAATCTCTCAACTCTGCGTGTCGTAGATGATGATTGATGATTGAAAAACGTCGTGTGAAATGCGTGAGCTTTGATCACTACGCCTTCGGCTCACGAAAATATTTCCGGCTCTAGTGTAATAACGAGCCTAGCACTTTTGTATCAAGTATATTTGTTTACAACTCGTGTTAAAAATTTCCTGCTACCCAAAGGTTGTCAGCATCTATCATGAGACGGCCGCGACATACTCTCGATTTTTTGCACTAATACCTCTTGTACTATGTGTTCTAATAAGAGAGAGACGGATAGTGCGAGAAAAATCGAGAGAGCTCGCGCGCCGTCGCGCGATAGCCGTACTGAAAGAGATCGCTTTGAATCGATAAGACCGCCTGTTGTTACCATTACTTTTATTTATTCTACGCTTGTAACATGTTTTTCTTATGTTGTGGTGCAATAAAGAATTTATTATTAGTATTATTTCACCTCTCGTGCTCAATAAAGCTCTTCTTTAAAAAGTGGCTGAATAAAGCAATATCTTCATTATCAGACCAGATCATTAAGTAGGAACTAGATTAAGGCTCCCACGAACTGTTTACACTTGGCATAACTTGTTTGATAACCCCATGAGTACCCGGTCTGTGACGTACGCGTACTAAATACAGTGTGTCACTCGTTACTTAACAAAGGTCACTAAGTAATTAGTTAATTGCATTTTCCGAGTGCGTGGTGTTGCGTTGCAGCGAAACGTCCGCGCGTGGCTTACGATAGCCCGTGTTGCGTAGTGTTACGTCGCCGTCCTACTTGTGTTAGGGCTGTCACCCACTAGTTACTAAGTTGAAAGTCTAAAGTCGATCTATAATTTTCTATTGCAAAACCGCAGTACCTAAGTGCCTGCTCAAGGACGTGTCACGTAATGTTTTTGTGAATGTTAAAACGTCCTTTATAATTTGAACCTGTTATGATGAGTCTCTTATGCGAACAATGCTTTGGTGCTTACTGCTAGAACTGCACTTTCATGAATTATCAGTATACTCGATTTAAATTAGTCTGAGCTATATCTGCGTTGTGGTTATACGGTTACATCCTACAAGTTTCATTGGTTTTTTTCGCTTAGGTTCGAAGATGCTAAATAAAAAATACATATGTATATTACTAGCGACCTCTCCTGGCTCCGCACTGGTAAAAAACCGGACAAGTGCGAGTCGAACTCGCCCACCGAGGGTTCCGTACTTAATTGCACATATATGTATAGTGTACGGTCAACGGAGAGTACCCTATAAATTGTGATTTCCTTAAGTGTCGAATTATACTTTTTTTGCGGGATAAACGGCCGTATCTTTTTTTTACGTTAACTTAGAAATTTCATATTTTTACAGCTTTAAGGGACTGTAGACCTGAGTATATGGTCTTTTAACTTGCTATTTTAACTCAATACCTCCAGGCGTTCCTGAGATAAAGGGTCTTGACAGACAGACAGACGGACAACAAAGTGATCATATAAGGGTTCCGTTTTTTAGGGTTCCGTAGTCGACTAGGAACCCTTATAGTTTCGCTTTGTCTGTCCGTTCGTCCGCGGATAATCTCAGTAACCGTTAGCACTAGAAAGCTGAGATTTGGTACTAATATGTATATCAATCACACCGACAAAGTGTTATAATAAAAAGTGTTTTTTGTTATTAGGGTACCTCCCCTATACGTAACGTGGGGAGTGTTTTTTTTTTCATTTCAACCCTAACGTGTGATATATTGTTGGATAGGTATTTAAAAATGAATAGGGGGTTTGCTAAGATCATTTTTTGGTAATGTTAATATTTTCAGAGATAATCGCTCCAGAAGTAAAAAAAAATGTGTCCCCCCCCCCCTATAACTTTTGAACCGTAAGTAGAACCATGAGTAGAACTTTATAAAAACTTTCTAGGAAAATTATTTTGAACTTGATAGGTTGAATAGTTTGTGAAAAAAATTACAAAATAATTTCTAAACTAAGTTTGTAATTTAACCGTGTAAGCAGGTGTTTATTGTACCTGTAATTTCTACAAAATCACAATGAAATGACGTGCTTTCAAATAAAGTAAAAAACTGTGAAAATCGGTTCACGCAATAAAGAATTATCCCATAAAAATCATCTTCCATACTTTAAGCTCGCGCGCAATAGTTTACTTAATTTCCCGAAAGATGTCGCTGTACGCGGAACGCTCACATTGTACATGGCGCTGTTAAGATTTTTCCTGATATGGGGTCGGAGCAGGTGCGCCCATACATTAGGTCGAAAATTTGTCGTGCTCGAATTGTCTTAGTTGTCTGGTCGTTCGTTGTCTAATAATAAAATTGTTCGCTAAGTATTGCTTGTATTGTGTCTGTCTATAATACATGGTCGATTTGATTTGGGAATTTGAACTCTCTTGCTCATACATTCGGTTCACGGAACGGGCTACGGAACCCTATACTGAGCGTGGCCCGACACGTTCTAGGCCGGTTTTTTTCCTTATGAGGTACGGAATCCTAAAAAACAAACAATGCGTGTACAAATTTTATATACCTATGATAATATTTTTCCACGCTCTTAAAATGAAATAAAAGTGATCGACAGCCCTACATCTGGAACTCGAGTTCTCTGGACACACTTTGCTGCATTCTTTAACGAACGGCAATTTAGCCAGCCGCTGGCCTGGATACACAGTTCGGACATGGCATTGAAATGCCAAATTTGCGTGGCCAGTTTAGTAATTCTCATAACATGGTGCACAAACAGCTCGGTCAAGGACGCGTTGCCAAATTGTATGGGTTTAACCCATGAAATTGTAAGATTTACAATATGCGGGAGTAATAGAATGGTTTATAGACTTTTAGCAGGGCATACAAAGATCGGATTGCACTTGCATATTTTATTGAAAATAAATACCCCCTTTAGTTAAATGTAGCAGTGAACGTTAAAAATTCAAAATAGGCAGTCTCAATTTTGTTTCGCTCCCACTTTCACATCCCAATCGCATTTAAATGAGTTTCTACTTGTTTTGTAAGGCGTAAAGCGTCCTTTAGACCTGGCTAAACTACCTGGGGGAGGGGAGATAAACCATTTCGCTCTAATTAGTGAGTGTGAGTGCAGTTAGGACATAGCATTTAGCCACGTCTATAAAAGCCGCTTAAGCTTGACGGGCACTAGTGAAAGATATACCTATTTATGGTCCAGTGAAATTATAATGTAATTAATGACCTAGGCATCATTATTTACAAATACCGAATAAAATTTCGGAGGCATAGGTTCGATATCGTTTGTGATCCTACTAATATTATAAATGCGAAAGTTTGGATGTTTAGATGTATGGACGTTTGATCACGCCCAAACGGCCCAACCGACCTGGATGAAACTTTGCACGAAGATAGTTCATAAGCCCGGACCAAAATGTAGGAGTTTTCATCAATTTATTTAATTTCAACAGAATAATTTATGATTCAAATTCAAACCATGTAAATGGTCTAACAATAATTTTGTGTCAAGGAGCTTGTCATATATTTTGACGATACATTATAATAACACGACGGCTTAAAGGTTAAAGATTTGTAGCCATGAATGCTGTTTTGTAATCCTAAACAAAACTGGTAAGGTTATAAACCTTATCAGTTTCATCAATGTTTTTAAAAGATACGTCTTGCATAAATTCAAGTACCTAATGTCGCTAATAGTCTTTTTAAGTCGGCAAAGTTCTGCAAGGCGTCACTAATCCCCGAGACCAGATCCCAAGTTGTCAACAACTCATTCTACGAAGACCACAAATCTGTTTTTCAACGGATGCTAACCTATGCTGTTTAATTATGCAAATTGTCTGAGCTAAGCTTTGATAAACTACTTATTTGATACTTGGCAGCATGGCTCTGGTAAAAAAAAACAGTAGTCTAAGAGCCGGTTCACACCAATCCGTAACTGTCGGTGTTGGATCCAGTAAGTAACGATATTGGAGGGCATATCGTTCACGCCGCCCAGTCCGATATAGGACCATGCTCCAAACAAGAAGTGTCGTTGTCGGATCCGACATTGACAGTTACGGATTGGTGTGAACAGGTTCTAAGCGTGCCTGTGCATGATGCATCATTTGTAGTAGGTATTCCAAACCCGCCAAATTTTATCCCCATGTTCCATCAAATGACGCAACGTAAACAGTGACTCTACACCCTTATTCATAAAACTTAAAATGCCTCTGTTTAACTCTGTTTCTTACGAACACAAATGTCAAAGTTAGAGATAAGGGCAAACGAATTTAAGGACATTTTAGCTAAATGGCTATTTCATCTATTTTTATGACTCTTTTACAGATAGTTACGAGCCGTCACAAGCCCGAACATCAATGTCAAACGTATACGTTTCGTAACAAAATCGACAGATTAGACAGAAACACTTTAGTTAACCTGGACCTACCACCTTGAATAAAACTTCCCTGAAATGGAAAAACGTTAACACGCCCATAAGTATAAGTTTCTGTGAAAAAAAAACATTTTTGGTGAAAGCTTTTATTGCCGACTGTACTTTTCAGTATACCATCAAAAACTACTCATTGAGAAGATTCTAACGAGCCCAAATTCAATGGGCTTACGTCGGTTAAATACTGAATTCCCATGGCCACCTTCTGTCTCCATCAGCAGGTCAGCTCGATGGTACCATAATATTGAATTGTCATCCAAACTATACAAATACTCAACATTTCAGCTCAATCCGATAACGGCAAGTGACTGAAAAATTTATTGCAAACTTTGACGGACAACTTACATAACTTACATACTTACGAACAGGTCAAGTTGATATAAAGCTTGTAAAAAGTCAGTCACCTAAAAACGTCGGGCCAGTCCATCTGCGGCTTGGGGTTCCGCTGCGCCCGCGCCGCGTAGTGCGCGCACACGCGCTCGAACACGCACGCGCGCGCGCCGAACTCGCCCACGATGTACTTCTCCACCTCCGCCGCGTCGAACGGGTCGGCGTCGGCGTATGCCAGCTGGCGCCGGTTACGCGACCGGTATGTAGCTGGAAGGACGAAAATATAGGTTTAGTGAAGCCTATTTATAGATTACTAGATGCCCGCGTGACTTCGCCCACGTATTGCAAAGAATGAAGGCAAACCTGTGGGATAATTTTTTTAGCGTTTGTCCATCCAGAAAGTCCATTCTATACACAGGTGTAAGACTTTTTGGAATCGGATGAGTAGTTTCAGAGAATTACCCCTGCATAGAAAATTACCATCTCTCCGACTTTTCTTCTTTAAAATATTAATATAGACTACTACTTGCTTGCAAGCCTTGCTAGGACCACAGCCATAATAACACAGGTTTGTGGTGTTGTGTTCCTTTTGGTGAGTACCTAAGGGCACCAGAGCTTTCGATGATGCACAGCGATGAGAGTGAGGGACATGCATTTGTCTCTAGCTATTGATATAACGAATCCTCAATTAAATAAAAGGGCGGCAACACGCTAGTGACCCTTTATTTTATTTTTTTGTACTAATCTGAAACGCTTGTATTTGTCCCCAGTGATTTGACCCGTAGATGCGATAATTATTGTGCGTAATTTAAGATCAGACTTATACTGGTCTGCCTATAGCAGCGACTAGGTCGGTAAGCCTTGCAAATTGCATTCAGTTTGTTGTACGTCGAAGTGGTGTGGTATTGCCAAAGCGCATTAGCAATCATGGTTGCAACGGAGACGATTTATCACCCATTTATAACGCCATGACAACGCGTTAGGTTCTCATAATATATTTTATGGACACTAAACGCCTATCATCGAGATTGTATTGTTGTTTCACGCCTGGCTTAGTGCCCATATTTACAACTAGAAGAAATATGATCTTAAAATTCTTTCCATTCTATATCTCGAGTTGTCAACTTTTTTCCGTGTTTACGGATATACATTCGTTGCAAGTTCTAAATAGTTCATTTGTTGTTAATAATTAAAATAATCTAGGGCGCAAATAAATTAATACCTAGTAATGCAAATTGTTAATTAACATGATGCAACTTAGTGCAAAGTAACCATCGACGATTAAACATACGTCAAGCCATAGGTCAAACAATACGTCGGCAAGAGTAGATATGTCTAGCAAACGGTATTAAGTAACATTTTAAACGCTAATTTGCACCAAAGAAGTCACCCCTTGATACAAAGGTTAGCTAAGCTAAACGACTTTCAGCTTATCAAAACAATTTTCTGCGTTGTCCAGCCCCCGTCCGAGCCTACTAATTAAAATTTATCCCAGCCTCTCTCGAGGTTACTAAGTCCATTTTAAGTACCTACGATCAAAAATTTTCGACAAATTAATTGTTATAATTTAATATAGAAAACCAATGGTTCATTATCGTGCCGTAACTTACCTTATACTTATTTCTGTTTAGAGCAAAGCTGTTTAAAATACAAGATAATTAATTTTAGTGGCACGATATGTAATTTAAACAGTAAATATTGTGACCATAATTTTCAGCCAGTGCAACCGTTTATTTTTAAAGCTAGCTTCGCCTGCGAACCTACTCGGGTTGCAGAAAAATCCTTTATTATTTTAATTTAGGCTATATACGTTCACATTCACACTGAAGGTCGATTCCAAATATTGATGAAATATTTTTGAAATCGGTTGAGCAGTATCGAAGACCAACTTCCTAACACACAGTTCTCGAACTGGTCCGCTTTACAGTACCTAACTATTAGTGTACATACGAGTATGTACCAAACGATTCCTCGATGGGTCATCTGACTATCGGTTTACCGATGCCGTAGTCTATGGCGTCGACTATTCAATGCAGTACCTGGTTTATGTCGATCTCAAATTCCTCTATTCCGTAACTGCAAAGCCAGGTATACCTATACTTGACTTTTGAATTGAAATCAACTTTTCATTTGTCGCGCCTGCTTTCTTATATTGCAGTTGGCGCCCGTAGAAGCGAGCGTGCGCAAATATGAAACTAATTCCAAATAAATCTGTTTAGTGAAATAGTTCCTAATCTGTAATGTAATAGGTAAAACCGCCGTTACACAATTGATCTGTCGGCTGCCATTTCTTGAGATTATCCGACTAACTTGCATTTCCGTTACGGGAAGCTTGGATTTCCTGAGTCACATATTTGTTAGTCTGCACATTATCTATCGCAACTATGGCAGGTCTCTTCCGCTACACGAAATCTTTGAATGTAGAATTATTTTATATACATTTTATAATGGCTAACACTCCTTGCTCATATGCACTTTTGAAAAGGGGGTCAAGATATTTATTATAACTATGTCTTAAATTTATAACGTGTATTATGTAAAGAAATTAAAATGCACATAATAAGAAAAGTCATTGTCCTCATTAAAGTCTACACGACCTTGGCATGAATTTTAAATCTGTCTAGTCTGAGCCAGTGTGTTAGATGTTGTTATGAAGAACACATAAGTAATGGAAAGGTGAGGGCATTCAAGTAAAACAATTACTTCCACAGCTATAATCAAATTTCACTAACTTGTTTCATATCAAAATGTTGCATGAAAACTGGCAAAGATGTATTGTCTGACAAACACAGCTAGTCGTTGGAACTATTATTTATTGCAACGTTTTCTCCGTCAATCAATAGTTACCATGGTGTCTCCTGGGGTCTCTGGGCTTTATTCATAAAATGCGATGTCGAATTATTTTCGTGTTATGTTCAACACCTTTTCTGGATGGACCATCTTTTTAGCTTGAGAAGTCCATGTTGTGCCAATTTTCTAAGAATCTTGTCTACTGGCTAACAGAATAGAATAAAAACAAGAAATAGTTGATTGGCCAATTTGGATTTTTGTGTAATTTTTTGATTTAATAGGTAGGCAACTATAGTTTCTCCGCTGAAGTTAAATTAAAGCCTGTTGCATAAATGAGTGTAATAGTTTTAATCACTATCAGCAAAGTTTAAAACGAAGGCCAAAAGGAACTTTGCTGTAATTACCGCTCTTGAATTTTATCGCCTCTCCAATTAACAAATTAGTTGTTTGGGTTTATATATTACTAGCTTCCGCCCGCGACTTCGTCCGCGTGGACCCGAGATAAAAACTATCCTATATTTTAATCCAGGCTATAAACTATCTTCGTGCAAAATTTCATTCAAATCGGTTCAGCTGTTTAAGCGTGATTGAGTAACAAACATCCAAACATCTAAACTTTCGCATTTATAATATTAGTAGGATAGGTCCTTATCCTTTGAAAAAACTTTTACCATAACATGTTTATTGAGGTACATTTCGCAAATATAAAGTTAATGTTTAGCTACCTATTTCAACTCGCTTACTTCCATATTATAGTCCTTTCCTACTAACATTTTACGTGATAGTTTGAATGGTTAGATATTTGGATTTGTGCGTTAATATTTTATAACCGGTATAAAACTCAGGATAGGTACCTAACTATACCTATAGTACCTACTACTCATCCTGAAAATAATTAATAAGACAATGAAATTGGGAGCGGACCAAAAGGAGTTCACGCGGACGAAGTCGCCGGGAAAAACTAATGTTTTACACTGCACGCCAATATTACAGGATTCGGCAATACTGTCAGCGTTAACACTGTAATTGATACTTTGCCAGCTGAACTTTTTTTAGAGAACTTTATTCGTTGCATAATATTTCATGCATTGCAAGGAAGATTAATAATGTATAACTACCCTCGTATTACAGAGAACTAGACGGAACCGCGGGATAAATTATAATCTATATCCATCCTTAGTTCCGATCACACAAGTGACAAAGTTTATTTTTTAATCGAACTAGTCATTCTGAAGATTCCTCCTACATGCAACCTCTTTAAAATATTATAGTACCTATAGACTGACTGAATAAATGAGTCATTGATGACGAAACATGAATTCATCACAAAAATTGCTATTGTTCAAGAATAGTTAAGTTTAAGTGCACTAGATTCACAGTTATGTTATACATTAGATAATAACTCCGTGCTGATGATAACGTTGGTATGTTACAGTTTTATCTTTAATGACCAGCTGACCAGCGCGGTTCATATTTTTCATATTGCATAAACTTACAAACATAATAAGTGCCGGACAAGTTAAATTGCATTGTATGTATATGAATGCAATTATAGATGGATAAAGATAGATAAGATATAAAATCATTTATTCAAGTAGGATTTTTGCATCTAAGATTACATTGTATCTATTCGTTATTATTATAACGGTTATTCAAGAAGTTAAGTGTGATGGAACCAGTACGGCTGGATTTGGTTTATGTTTGAGTAATGAGCCAGCCTGACACATGGTATCAGTTGATAGATAGCAGCCATCTAATACGCAAGATTAGGGCGAGGCGGTTATTGTGAATAAATTATATTCTACTTTTCATGTTTACAAACCTGTACATAGATATCGTGTAAATTCTTTATTGAAGACATTTTTACAATAACAACAGGAGGTCCTGAACTGATTGAACAGCTAAATTGATAAAAAGTTCTCCCATAAATGTCAATATGGGTTACGTTACCTCATAGTTATCTCCCCACTTTCTTGTATCAGTTTTCAAACGCAGAATGACAATATAGGGATGTTCCGATTGTCCCCTTCTGTGTATAACGGTAGATAGAATCGTGGCCGAGGTGTTTTTGTAACTATGACTGGCTTAAGTTAATATAACTTGAAGGCCAAGCTTCGAATGAAAATGAAAGTAAAATCACGTTAGTGGGTAAAATGAAACGGAAAGTAGGTACGGCACGGAACGGCACGGTGTAGTTCAAGTTTTAAAACTTAAGTAACTATTTTCGATTTAATAATAACTGTCGATTTGGCTCATTAGTGGAATTAACAGGCAAAATGCCCTTGACCTTATTTGTAAGTTCTTGAGTAACTTCTCATGCATGCAAATTATTGCCTATACACATTAATTATGTTTTTTTATGTTTGAGCTGAAAATAAAAGTTACGTCAAAAATAATTCAGTACGTTTTTGTATAGCGGTAACGAACCTCCAAACTTCCTCACAAACTTTCCCATTAAGTCTAGATAGGTCCCACGCGTGATTCTTGCTCGTAAAATATGAAGGTGTACGGGATAGACCCCTATAAACTATCCTATAATTTGTTACCACCGATAAGTGGTAAGCTACCGATATTGATAAAGGTGAATAATGTAGGTATTACCTTACCATAAGACACTTGCTCCATATATTCAGCATGAGCGGTAACGAAACTAGACTAGGCATATTAGATTTATGACAAAGTTTACATTTTAGCAGATCCATGGGCTTATGCCCATGGCGGCATTTCAGAAGCATTGACTTATTGGACATAGGTTAGTTTATCTGAACGGCTATTTTAAAACGGCTGCAATATGGCTAAGTACAACATTAATACAAGCGATAATAAAGCTTACCCTACATTCATTAACAATCTACGTAAAATTCTACATACTAACCTGGGCTTAGAGAGTATGATAGTTTCTTCAAGAAGTTAGTGAGACGCACACTCAAAATGATGACTGGGAAACCCACTAATTGCACTGGGAGCTCAAAAGCTGCGTCCTGGCTGTTCACGTCATCGCAGTAGCTCAACAATATCACGAAGAAACTACCCGTGTAAAATACTTTTTTCCACTCCATCGCAGTCTGAATCAAGAAGAGCGAGTACCTTAACTGGAGACGTATACTACTAACTTGTAGTCAAACGTTTCACAACCACGTCTATTGTTGGAATGTCACATGCAGTAACAAAACCCTTTAATAACCGAACTTGCAAGCGACGTATGGATTTTAGATTCCCGCGAAAAGGTCTACTACCGTTGTCGCTCTGTTTATATTCAATATTCCCGCGAATAAGGACCGCTCCTGTTGTAACCTCTTTCTATTTTCGCGCGTGAAAGCAGCCTATGCAGTGTGCCGAACTAGCTTGTAGTACGGCTCGGCTTGTACTGGAATACGTGACAGCGTAACACCTTTCCCGCCGGTCTTTATGTTGGTCAATCGAACTCTTATGTCATAATGCCGGTTGATCCCCATTACGGCTGCGTTTCGTAAAAAAAAATGTAAATAAACTGCGTGTTCTACTCTACTAAGTCCAGTGCGTATTCCATGTTCAATGGTTTGTGTTTTACGAGTTCCTTAAAAAAAGTTATACGATTAAAGTATCTCAAAAATAGTAATGAAGTATTCAATACGGTATAGGAAATATAGCTTTTAATCGACTGGTTACCTGGATTCAAGGCGTAAGATAATTTCTTAACGAAATTAGTAAATCTGACGGCCATGATGATAAACGGGAATCCCACTAATTGCACCGGCAACTCGAACCCCGCTTCTTGGCCTGAACCGTCAAGAACGAATTGGAACACCAAAAACGAAATCACTGTCCAAACATAGCACAATTTTATAAATTCCATGTTTTCAAAGTCCAACTGCGCTTTTGAAATAAGAACTAGCACACAAATTGAAACGACTTTTTAAAAATTCGAGCGCTAACACATGCATATCATGACCGTCTCTTGTTTCCATCTGAAAAATTTAGCACACACGATTTAGCAACACATCGACCTTAGCTCAGAATTCACGTAGAACTGACCGTGCCCAATCACCCGCGACCAACAAGGCGTTAAGATTTCGAAATACAATGATTATCATTAAGAGGGCTGTTGTTTAATCACTTGTTGTGACACAAGGCGAAACGTTTTATATTTTTAATTTAGAATTTGTGCCTAGGTACATGTCCGCACGCAAGCTGTCATAGAGATCACTGCGCTTTACTGACAGCCATAGAGTTGAGGTATCTCCCCGCTTACGTCTCTAATTACTTGTATGAGTAACATGTAATTATTTGGCTTTTGAAACGTTAGAATAACGAGGAACTAACCTATCCCATGCATTTTTTTTGGAACCATCTCTTAAGGCATTTGAATTTGAGAATAAACACACCGCCACATTCGTTGTGCACTATCGCGAGACTAAAGACGGTTTGTATTTACTTGAACGCACCGAAAACTATAAGGTAGGTACTCGTAAGTATACAAATTTACCTCAGGGTCATATTGTTAATATGGCGCTTTGAACACGATGAAGGAATAACTGAAAAGAAACGTATATTGAATCCAATTACCAAGAACCTTTGCCCTTGGATAAAATTGTTTCAAAAAGGTTCATAATTGGAACATTAGGGACCTCAGCCGGCCCCTTAGGGTCATGTACGAACTTACGGAGCTCCCCTACAATATAAATGCTCTATTAAAAAGAGCTTTTTCGGGGATCAAGGAAATCTAATTATACGGTTCGAATTTTTCAAATCATTTTTATAGTAGAAACAGAAAAGTAGGTAAGCACCTAGGTAGTAGTCTTATATTTGAAGTCAGTAAATATAATCTTCAAATATAAGATTTTATCAGAAATTGTTAAAATGTAGCTCTTATAGACTTATAGGCTAGCCAATATTACTCACGTATGTTTGTTACTACTGGAATTTGCTAAAAATTCAGTCAGTGCACATCACCTTGTTGGAAGTCAATAAGGCGCTATTGGCATATGGATGCAATTAAAAATGGTCCTTATCGACATCCCACAAAAATGAAGCGTTTTCCCAAGAGTATAATTTAAATAAAAGTTATCACTCAATGGCAGATCCAGGTTTATGAAAAAGTGTCCTGTGTTTTTGACACAACCTAATTCCACGAGCGAGCGAAGCGAACTAAATTCTCCGTTTCGGCTTGGGCCAAATTTCTTCCGTATGTCCGGAAGTCTGGACGTCCGGCTGTCCGGCTGTTCCCCTCTACAGGTCACATTTCTCAGGTTTAATAGTAATGTATTTAGATTTAAAAAAAACCAAAAAAAAAATATATCGTGATTTTTACATCTCACAGAGCCACTATTGGCACTAGTAATGAGATGAGGTACACAATTGTGCATATCTTTGAGGTTGAATTTGATGATGTATATTTAAAGGTATACATGTTTATAAGGGTCTCGTTTACGGCCCAGCGGACTACTTTTTAGACGAAAGTAGAATCTTTTACGTCACACCCGGCCATAATGCTTTACTGCACGCTGCGCGTACGGTAAAACTCGCATTGTGGCCAGATGAAGACGTAAAATTGTGTACTTACCACGGACGGTAATTCGTAAAGCCCCAGATCGCATATTTATGGCCCTCGCCTTCGGTTAGGGCCACAAACAACTGCGATCTGGGCCATTCACGAATTCACCGCCCTAGGTACGTAATGTACTATTCTTATTCAGCAGATATAATGAAGAGAACAAGGCTTTTACTAAATAAGTGAGTCCTTTGAAGGGAGGGAATTCATTTTATTTAAATTATAACTGACAAAGGAGGTATTATTCAAGTTTACCTTTTCTTTAGTAGGTACAGTCGACGTCAAATATATGTTACCCTTTAGGACCTTATTACCTTAAGGTAAGGCGAAAAATGTATACATGTCTTCGATGCCGACTTGACGTTTTTGGTGCTCCAAATGTTATATTCTATGTATATAGAATTATATAGTTTAATTAGTTGTTAAGCGACAGAACAAATAAAACAAATGAAATTTTTAAAGGTTGTCTGTTAGAGAGTGCTTTCGTATTAAGTCCGCCTTTTTTACCAAAAGTTCTTTTGTGCGATAAAGATTTCAATAAATATGGTAATATAAATTTAAATCTGAGAATCATTACATGCTTAGTATAAGTTCATAAAACTGAATTATTTATAACTAACATTTACACACAGATCATCACTTTGACATGTGTCAAATCGATAGATTAATGGGATTAAATTGCTGTAAATAATCAAAGCTATTGTGTCACGCCGCTTTTGATTTATGTGGGTCAGAGGGTGGGTGTGACGTCATTGCGGGCTTGTGACGCGACAGGAATAGCAGGCACTTTACACGTGAGACCGGTCTCGTTGGTAAGAAAAGAAAATATAACAATGTATAAGTCTTAGTGGCAGTCTAACGACTAAAAGTGTTTTGATACCAAAATAACAGCTGATACGCTGCTAGTTTTTCAATGGGTCGCTCGTAGCTCAGCGATGCATGCACGATCGCCCCGAATATGCGAAGAAACGTTGGCCACTTTGAATGGTTACCAACCGAACCCCCCAAGCGTTTATCCCGGTTTTTGTCTATGATAGAAATTGTTGGGCAGAATTCAAGGTAATTGGGCGCCTTAAGAACTCCTCACAATCAAGATTCCCACTAGGTAAGTGGGAATCTTGATTGTGAGGAGTTCTTAATCCCAATGAGATCAGACAATGTCAATTTGATACGTAATAATACTAATTGGGTCAAATAGATCCCTTACGCTACGATATCACAATGTTTTTTTTTTCTTTTTTAATTTATTTATCAAAAGTACAAAACAATTAACAATGTTATGTTACTCGCCAAACTGCGATAACAGTTTGTTGGCGAGACCGCGCTCATTTTAACTAATGTTAAGTACCTATGTTAAAACTATGTTAGGTATGCTATATGAACTAGGCACATATGATCTTAAACACTAACTTACACACTAAACATGACAATGCCTGAACACTTCACCTCTGCACTTAAAGTGCTATACTTTTACAATTATTTTTTTTTATTTATTTTTTTATTTTTATTTATTTAATGAAGAAACAAACAGTCGCTTACAGAAATTAATTCTTAAACTATCGCTTACATCTTAGACCTGGAGTTTCCTTATTTTATAAACATAAGCATATTACCAACATACATTATCAACAAACTTAAGTATCAGCTTCATGATAATAAATGACTTAAAAGTTTAACTTGCTGTTGTAACTAAGTAATGAAATTCTAATATTTAATATGACAGCTTACAGTCAGATTGTGATAAACCCATTCGTAAGTATATGTACACAGTCAAGTGATTGATCATATTATTATATAGACCATGGTTACTGGAAAGCATGTTTTAATGACTTAATAGAACAATTAAACAGATCAATGTCTTTAAGTCTTTCATCATGGTTAAACAGTTTACATACACGTCTTATAAACAGCATATTTTGTGCATAACAAGTTCGATTGCGGGGAATCGAAAATAAGAATTTCTTTTGACATTGGCGCTGACGTCTACAAGGTACCCTTAAATTGATTTGATGTAATAGTGAGGGGACATCCAACATATTAGATATGATTTTATATAATAAAAAAGAGTCTACACAATCTCTGCGGGCACGGAGTGTTTGTAATTTATGGTGAGTTAGTGAATCAGTGTAACTAGTGTACTCATAGCCAGTTCTGAAATTAAGGGCTTTAACAAATTTTTTTTGTATCCTTTCCACTCTCTCGATGTGAATATTATGATAGGGTTTCCAGACTGTACAAGCGAATTCGAGATTGCTGCGAACAAAACTATTATACAGAATTTTATAGGTGCTAGGATTTTTGAAAGCTTTCCCTACGCGTAGAATGAAGCCCAGTTGTTTGTATCCTTTTTTTATTATTAGGTCCAAATGAGGTTTGAAAGAAAGTTCCGAGTCCATTAGCACACCAAGATCGCGTATTTGTGTTACCCTATTTATTTGATTATTACATAGGCTATAATTAAAGTTGATTTTATGTTTTTTCTTAGAGAAATTTATTATGAAACATTTATCAAGATTTAAAAATAATTTATTGTCTTTACAGTATGTCTCAAAATGAATTAAATCCTCTTGCAACATATTACAATCCTCTATCGAATTTATTATTTTGAAAATTTTTGTATCATCTGCATAGAGTAACACATTAGAGTTTTTAATATATTTGCCTATGTCATTAATAAAAAGTGTAAACAACAAGGGCCCTAAATGCGATCCCTGCGGTACACCGGAACTAATAGACCTCCATTGTGAGGAGTAACCAGACAAGACAACACACTGACTCCGATTCTCAATGTATGATTTAATCCATCGGAACAAATCACCGTGTATACCGAGGTGCCAAAGCTTGAGGAGAAGCGTATTATGACAGATTTTATCGAAAGCTTTGGCGAAATCGGTATACACGGCCTCCACACTAGACCCTTTATCCATTGCATTGAGAACCTCACTACTGAAAGTTAATAGGTTGGTATCCACAGAGCGACCTTTAAAGAACCCATGCTGGTGCGGGCTAATGTGATGTTTAACTAATTGAGATAGTTGCTCTGTAACAATTTTTTCAAAAAATTTGTTAAATTGACACAATTTTGAGATGGGCCTGAATTGTTCAATGTTATGACTAATTTTACCCTTGGGGATAGGAGTGATGAAAGCTTTTTTCCATATTACAACTACAATTATTATTTGTTCAATTATTTTTTTACTGCGAGCATTCTTTTTTACCTATGTAAGTATTAATGTAATTTTTCCAAAAATATCTTTTTAAATCTATTTTTCAATTCAACTTTGCTGCACATTTTTTCTTCTCTTAACCAATCAGTCTCGTTGTATATTTTTGGTATCATAAATATATTAGCTCTTTTGCCATAGTAGTTTTTAGCAGAATTCTGTACATATTTATTTGCCCTTACATTTTTAGTTTTTTATTTATTTTGTTTTAAAACTTTATACTTATTATTAAAATAGTTTTCTACAGCTATCATATATTGCACCCTTTGATGTATAGGTAATATTTTACATATCTTGTTTGCTTTGATAACTAACAATTAACGTTTAAAGTGAAATGAAAAACCATTGTGATAAGGGGTCTATTATCCTATCCTGCCTCTCTCGCATGTCGATTGTTACAAACACTTTAAATATACTTCTTTGTTTTTCGTTTTATTGCTAAGGTGTTGGTATTATATAACGCACAAAGTTAAGCCAAGCAAAGAAGCGTTGTGGTCGTCCACCAGCTCGATGGGTTAACGTCGTAAAAATGATCGCGGGTCATTCCTGAGACGGACGCTCTATCTTGTCACTTATCGCGTGATAAGGCCGACCATGATACGGGGTCTGGATGAGATTAGCACGGGACAAATGTCGTACTCGAAGAGAGGCTTATGCTCAGCAATGGGTGATTACAGGCTGATAATGATCGTTATGATAAACATACAGAGTCAAATGCAGTTTTCTTCGTAATGCCACCTCTCCTAATAACACGAAATAGCGTCCATATCGTCTTGGTTGAAACAGAAACATTCCTTTGCTTGTACATTATTATTATTTTTGACAATCTCACAAATCGACCTCGTCCCAAACTAAGCAAAGCTTGTTTACTATAAGTACTAGACGACGATAAACATACGTATATAGATAAATAAATACTTAAATACATAGAAAACATCCATGACTCAAGGAACAAATATTCGTGCTCATCACACAAATAAATGCCCTTACCGGGATTCGAACCCAGGACCTCTTACTTCATAGGCAGGGTCACTACCAACTAGGCTAAAGCGGTCGTCGAATTAAATTAGTATATTTCTTTTTCAATGACAGTGAGTTTCTCTGGAGCGGATAATATATCTACGAGCAATCAAGGTATAACTCATTCAAAATAAATAACAAATACTCACAACAAATTACATTTCCTTAAAATCAATAGCTGATAGGTACATTACGTATACCTAATTTGACAACAATTACACAAAATGAAAGAAACAAGAACAACAAACAAAATTTATCTCTATGATGGTTTAAGGAGATAAGGAAATCGGCCAAGTGCGTGTCGGGCCACGCGCGCCAACTTCGGTTCGGGGTTGCGTCGGCCGAATTTGTACGAAAGTAGCCTTTCTAAGTACATTTTAAGTTGGTCGACTATTACTCGGTAACTAGTTATGCCTACTTAGCCGTGATAGTTTTCCTTTTAAATTCATTATATGTACTATACTGCCACGATTTTTTCACATTCCCAGTAGCAGCCATTTGGCCGGCAGAGGGGAGGACACATGACTCAAACAAAAATTTAGATAGATAGGTAGATCCCCACTTTAGGTGTTGGGGAGGTACCTACCGCAAAAACATTTCTTTTTCAAGATTTTATTCTTCGGTTTTGTCGGCGTGATTAATTAATAATATACCCATGCCACAGTATAGAAGAATAATACAGTAGGTAATCTGAGGCCGTTTAGGAGCGTTCGTTACCTACTTTCGCTCGATGCGCAGGGCTGTGTCAAGTTTGTGGCTTGGCATACCTATAATACTAATTTTGCTTTTAAGTATGCAAAGTATTTCTGTTACAGTTTAATAGACAATATTGTATACACAAAGTAATAATATTATAGATAGTTAGGTATGTGTTTTTAGTTTCCCACTTCATCGAATATTTTAATACCACTATACTATGCCTAAAATATTTCCTAGTAAGTATAATAGTTGCTAAACTGCACTAGGTTGGTAGGTGCTTAGTTACAAGCCTATTCGGCTCCTTGTGATATCGTGGCACTGGCGGCTCGCTGTCTTCATACCCACGAGGCGGTTTCCTTTGACGTAGCGAGTGAGAACGAGCGAACACCGCAACGGCGCGGCCCCGATTGAAGCATTCTCCATCATTCCCGAAGGCTATGTGTGTGTGCGTACCGAACACGCGCGCATGTGTGCAGCCGTGCGATGTACCTTTGTTCGAAGTTTATCTACTGTTCATATACTGTGCCCATGCCGAATTACAGTTTTCTAGTATAGTAATGGTAACTGAGCTAAGCCGAAGACGGACGGATGGACGGACGGACATTCGAACGGACGGACAGGCAGACGGACGGACGGACGGGCAGACGGACGGACGGACGGCCAGACGAACATGGCGAGACTATAAGGGTTTCTTGTTGACTACGGAACCCTAAAAAAGCCAGGGCAAATAATTAACACTAACAGTAAAAACTCCCGGCACAGCCGAAATCGAGATTAACATCGTGTTATGAATGTGAAATGTCGTTAGAGGCAACTCCCAATAAAACCGTATTGTGTGGAAAATAAAAACGGCCAAAATAAACAGTGCGGAGGGAGCTACAAAGGCTTGGCGGTGAACAGGCCATTACTGGGGCTCGTTACGGCCTTGTTACAACCAGATTACACTCCTTAACAAGGGCTCATACTTGGTTCACTTCGATTAAACAAGTGCACCCCACTATAATTCGTGACTCATTTGCATAAAGATAAGACAATGCACACAACACAGGCACGTTTTTACAAGCTTTATATTAACTTGACTTGTTCGTATGTAAGTATAAAAGTATGTATGTAAGTTGTCCGTCAAATCTTGCAAGTTAAATTTGACCCACTTCCCGGTGACCGATTGAGCTGAAATTTTGAGTATAACTATAGTTTGGATGACAATTCAATATTATGGTACCATCGAGCTGATCTGATGAAAGAGACAGAAGGTGGCCATAGGAACTCCGTAATAAAACCACATAACCCCATCGAGTTTTGGCTCGTTAGAATAGTTTCAATGAGCAGTTGATGATGGTATACAGAAAAGTACAGTCGGCAATAAAAGCTTGTACCAATAATGAAATTTTTGACAGAAACTCATTACTAACAACGGGCCATTTCACATAATCATATGGTTTGTATTTAAAGGCACATCAAAAAAAGCCTAAAAACCTAAAAAACACTGATTTGCACAGCTAAATATTACGTTCATCAAAATTCGGTTTTGTTGTGCAATTCTTAAATTTTGATGTGCAAGTCATTATTTTTAGGGTAAGCGATAAAAAAATTCGCTAATAATGAGCTAGCTGATAATGTATAGCAATTTTATATGGCATTTAACTTCTATCAGACAATTTTTATTAAATGGGTCGTTGATTACGCCTCTTTAAGTGACCATTTATAGAGGCGTAATCTACGGATGGGTGGAATTTGATTACAGAGGTGGCAAAATACACTATATTCCCCGTATTCAGTACGTAGTTACGTACAGCAAACATATTATTTTGTAGTGACTGAATCAATATCAAATATCTTTATTTAAATAGATTGACTTGCCAATAGAATCTTTATACAACATATCGACGGTCCCAATTAAAAGAGTCGGATCTGCAAAACAGCTACTTTTCAGAAGCCGTCGGAGTTTTCGAAAAAGAAAATTGTATAGGAGAAATGGATAATTAATGGGATATCGTTGTCAAACTTCGAATGTTTGCTTATTATGAGGTTGTTCATTATTAGCCGCTGAGCATACGTGTACTTTTGCAGATTTTTTTTCAAAAAAGGACAAATACCTCTTATGTTACTTTTTTAACCGGAATAGTTGAAGCAAAATTGGTCGGAAGTGCCGCAAACGACATTTTTGTCTGGACTTGGTATACTACAATATGCGTAGGTTTAAACTTTGGTGCAAAAAATGTCGTAGCTGGCAGAACCGACATTGTTGCACAGAAACTTAAGAGTTTGTTAAATAGGTTTTAACAATTTTATTCAGAAACAATTATCTTGATGCTTAACAGGCTGTAAATGACATAAAATACGAAACAAAAAACACGCTATAGTTTTCCGTGTAATATTATAGGATTTGGCATATCCGACACATTGCACTCACTGTGTGTCCCGTAAAAACGTCGGTACTGTCAAAACCGACTTTTTTAAACGTCATTTGTTCTAAGATCCGACATTTTTATTTTGGTTTTTACGGGGAATATTGATAAAATACGAAAATCTGTGAATGTGGTTTTAAAATTTAGGGTTTTTTATAACCTACGCCGTTGAAAATCTCAAATCACTCGTAGTTAACTAATTAGATGACATTTTAGACAAAGTTGGTTGATAGGGTTTTATGTTACATCTCACAACTTTTTGCGGTAGAAGAAACTACCCTGCATTTTTGTACACGATATGTTTCTGATGAGATTCACATTAGTTATTTTATGATTGTATAATGTAATTTAAAGACACAATCGCCGTCCAGCTACGATTGTGCTTGGTTTTTTCGTTCTATTCATCCAATTTCGTTCCAAGCGATGGTTTAAAACTTTACGGCCGTCTGCAACCGAAAGATAATTTCCTAGTGAGGAGTTCTGTAAGTCTCTCAGCGCCCAGACTCGCGGGTATAACTGAGGCATAGTTTTAGGTTTTATATCACAGGGAATAAGATTTTAAATCGAATGCATTTATTAAAGCTAAGCTAGATTTAGACTGATATTAGTTTTCGTTTAAGGATTGGTTTTATTTGCGCACACAAGCAGCGTAGATTGAAATCGATGACTTAAGTTGCTTAAGTGAATAAATCGTTTGGGAAAGTTTAATAACTGTATAACATTCAGGATAGGTATCTTTTTACATTACCTATATTTTAATATTTGGTTTTCTAGTCATGAAATGCTATTGTCATTTTTGTACTAAGACGTTTAAACAAATAAATTAAAGCAAAGGATATTCGACAACCCTATCAGTATAAATAGTACTTTTTTGAGCAATAGCAACAGCAAATACAACCGTCACTCTTGTAAAGGCATTTTCATGAGCGCCTTGCTCATGAATATTAAAGCCGTGCGGCTTTTTTGTCAACAATATGCAAATATGAGTTTAATAACAAAGTTATAAGAGCATACAGATAAGTATTTAGATGCTTTGGAAAGGATGTTTTTGATTTATTAACTGAGGTCTCAAAAGTATCTAAACATGCACTCTAACGCCTTGACAATAGAGTCGTGATATTTGGGAGCAATTTTGACCTCATGCATTTGCTACCTACTTCCCTAGAAAATCTATTTTAATCAAAAATACTTAACGGTTTTTAAACCCCGTGAATGTAAAGTAATCAACTTACCTGCATATCCTGACAATATCACAGCGCACAGCAGAACCAAAATGCTGAACTTTAAGCACATTTTTAATTACGGAACTTGTTTCTTAGGTCAAAATTATTTTTAATATTTTTTTGTTAGTGGCCAGTGAGCATGCTGGCCGCTTGTCCGTGAATGCCGACTTCACAGCAAAACGAGTCGGTCGACCAAATATCGGCAACTTGGACCCGTGTAATTGAATGTTATGGAGTTGGCTTTATGGAGATAATGGGCTATTTATATTCGGAGTCACTTTATATTACTATTAATGCGTTATATGAATTAAAAATATATCTCACATTTATGTAATCAAATATGGACGGGCCAAGTTTGATGTAGGTACAATCTACAAAACCGATACAAGAAATGGTTTTTGAAAATGTGTATTTTTTTTATGAAAGATCATATTAACTCGGGAAGAGGAATCAGAATGAGAATAAAATAAATAGCTACCTATTTATTTTATTCCTACACTTAAAGAAAATAAAGCAAATGTCAAACATTGAAAAGAAAATACTGCTACAAAACCATAGTAGTAAATGCTATTGGAATAGGTTATTAAGTTGGTTCCTAAGGTTATTAATAACCTTCATTCCGCACATGATCAAAGCTATACTGAACCCAACTCATTTAATTCGATATCTATATCGTTGCGTCATATTTTTTATATCTACTTTCTCATTAGTGCCCGACTTTCTTCCTTTTCTTAAATTTCACTCGCGCGTAAGATTACGAGCAAGTTACAAATACATAACCAACACAATATTTCGAGTATATATGTCACAGTGAAACAGTTATAATAGCCGCTTATAGTTATAAACCGGAAGATAGTCTATTAAAGCAATTTATTTACCAGATGTACCTACCTGGTAATATTATGAGCACAAAAAAGTGATGTAGCTATATCAATCTTCTACCTTGCCACATGCTAGTTCAGTTGAACCAGAAGTCGTATCATGCATCACCAATCACCATCGTCAGGACTTACTTATAAAATGCCGGGCCAAGTAAGAAATGGCCTAATATAGAGGGCACTTTTAAGGACTGCTATCGATATCATTCCGAATTATGAAATATTTGTAATAATCCTCTGAATCCTATGTGAGCTGTTGTCTTCTTATCTACTTGCGAAGATCCTGAAAGTCCATTCAATTCGGCACTTCGCTTAACGGTGATGTGATTTCAATGTGTTCCGTGCTCGCTTCCACGCGCGGTGAGCTAACGAGCCAGCATGTCTATCAAAGGACGGCCCGCGAGCCGTGTCGCGGCGAGATCGACTATCCGTCTCCTTAAATTGGAACGCTTACATAAATTATAAAATTAGCTTGTAAAAATAAATAGGTATATTAAGGCAAGTGTTTTTTTGCCTACTTACCTATTTATCCCACTAATATTATAAATGCGAAAGTTTAGATGTTTGGATGTTTGTTACTCAATCACGTTTAAACGGCTGAACCGATTTGAATGAAATTTTGCACGAAGATAGTTTATAGCATGGATTAAAATATAGGATAGTTTTTATCCCGAGTCCACGCAGACATAGTCGCGGGCGGAAGCTAGTTTACCATAAAATACAACCCATTCTATGGATACTTCCCAACAGCCCGATAGTATTTATATCCATACTAGGGCAAGTTCTGGTCCCTTGCTTTTTTTTACTTACATTCTACCAATTTACACGAACGTGTAGCCGTGAGAAAGGAGTCATGAGTGGCGCTGGGTGGCGGTAAAGCTCACCACTTAAGAGTCCGCAGTAAGCTCAGCCGAATTTCACCTTCCCATACAAACGTAGTTACGCTCTCATTTTAAAACTACGTGTTGAATTGTAACGAAACTTTGCATATACAATGACATGAGGTATATCTATGTCTGTAATTGATTTATATGGTTCCAGTTCATAAAACAAACGAAATACAGCAAAAACAAGTTTTGTATGAAAAACTTAAATTCGCTGTATTTTTTTACTTTGGTATCAAAAGCTACATAAACTTACATTACAGACATAGATATACCTCATGTCATTGTATATGCAAAGTTTCGTTACAATCCAACACGTAGTTTTAAAATGAGAGCGTAACTACGTTTGTATGGAGAATCGAGCTTACTGCGGACTCTTAATGCATGTCTACCGCGATTCAGACAAGAGTGAGCTGACGATGAAGCAAATAAATATATATATAGCCTGTATTTTGAATATTACTTCAAATTGTAACCAGACGTAGGTAGGTGTTAGGGATATAAGTTTTTCGATGCCCACACTCTGCTCATTGGTCTGGCTCAAACACCGCCACGGATACATCAAACGTCGACCATAGCTGGATACGGAAATAACGAACTCGGGGAGCTGACGCCACGAGAAGGAGAAGTTAAAATTACTAAATGTCCTAGCGAGTCTCTTTATGGAAATCTGCTGTGCACATTCAACAAAGTAAAGGCTGGAAGTGGAGACTTCGGGGGAGCACCACCGTCAAACTTGTGGGGGGTTACTGCTGCAGTTGTAGCAGTAACCCCTGCTACAACTGCAGCAGTAAGTACAGCAGTGTGTACTGTAATCTTCCTCCATTAAAATGCACAACATACTACGCAAACGTAGCTGCTCATTACAGCTGGATAATGAATGTTACAGGCTTACACAACTAAGTTTACGTGGATACATAATTATGTTGCGTATACATAGACATAGACTGTGTATAGACATAGACATAGATGTTGCAGTAATAAATATTTTTAAAAGTAGCCTATTATGTGATTCACAATTATTTTTTTCTATAGTAACAAGCCACAGAATAAATAATAGTACTTTCGTCCTCTGTGTAACAAACAAAACCGCTGTTTGTCAGCTAGAAAATTCGATTCCGACTGGCGCGCGCTTGCTGCTGCGCGCATCTGCCCTTTCGTTCCTAGTGCGCCCGGTCGTTTCGTCACCGCCGTGGTGCGCGTACGCCGAGATTAGTCGAAGCGACTAGGGGAACAGGCCTGCTAAAGCCATTGAGGCGGTTCTGTTGCTGAAATCAATAGATAGGATCGACTTTATATCGTTTAAGTAAATTGTATTTAATCAGTGGTGGTTTAATCATAGGCCTGTCTTTTTGTATTTCATGGTCATGGCATAAATAAATAAAGATAAATAAATAAATAAATATAAATAGAGATTTAAGTGTGATTTTTACGTATATGGTTTATTACTGTCACATTATGTCACTATTACACATGGTTCATTAATTATGGTATGAACGTCACAACTCATAATTTGTTTGTATGGGCCAGTGGTCTTGCGCGCACTTGGCGTCAGTTGCGTGAGTTACGTACAAAGTTACGTGACACACGTAACTATGCATAAAAATTGGGTCGCAGAGTTGTTTGTTTTTATAATCTTCATTATGCAAGTCGGCTTTGTTATTATGACTTTAAGCGAATTTGTATTAGGAGGATGCCGTTGTTTTAATGCGAAAATAAAGTATTTTGTTCTATTAGGCGGTTCTTTTGTACGTATTTAAAGCGTGATGCACACTCTAATAATCCCCAGT
Organism: Epinotia bilunana; assembly: GCA_947049275.1. NCBI lineage: Eukaryota > Metazoa > Arthropoda > Insecta > Lepidoptera > Tortricidae > Epinotia > Epinotia bilunana. The sequence continues at coordinate 8,105,636 of OX346253.1, forward strand.
TGTACGCAGATAAAACTTACCGTATCTTCGAAGTGTGCAGCACGCTTTAGTCCTGTATTTCAATAAAACCTCTTAGAGATCAGACGACTGTCTTGGGTGTTTTGAGGCTAATGAACAAGAAAACGATACCTACTTTTAATTTTTTGTTACAGCATTAGGATGAAAATAATAATACCTAATGGTGTAACTATGATTATTGATTACAGATTTCATTACATAGGTATGAGACATTTTTGAAAGACCACAAATATATGATTAGATTAGATTAGATTATTTTATTTCATTTTGAAAATGAACATGTCATTTCATAAAATTAAAATAGCATGGATTCACAAAAATATCGTCAGAGTATAAGAATAAAAAACAATAATGAATAATAGTCAATCAAAATCCAATTTTAAATGAAAACCAACATGAGAAACAAAATGGACAGGCTCTCAGTACTTTCTCTCGAAAAAACCTGTCCCTTATTTATTAAATTGCTTCGAGGGTGTAAATACTAATGCCACTGATGCCGCGTGCATTCGTCGCGCTTAGAGTATTATGAAATCTCTCAACATGTGTAAAGCCTCTCACAGACTGGCTTCGATTTTCGGTGTTCGCGGTAAGTATCGAGGGGTACCCGATAAATAATATCGATATGAACAGCACCTTCTACAGCAATTATTGAAGAGGAAAAGGAAACGAGCACAATCTATGAATACTTTTCCGTGCCAATGAGGATTTTGAAGTAACTGTGGTAATAATTGGGCATTTTTACTAATCAAACTAGTTCGCCTAGTTGTGAAGTTCACTTAACTATAACGTTTGCTTACGACATACAGACTGATATATAATAATATACAAATACTCTTTATTACAGAACTCAATAAAAGAGTATGTTAAATACAGAACATAGAACGCATACATAAAGGTAAATAGCACGCAGTATCATCGCTAAAGGGCGATCTCTTCAGACTAAACTAAACATCAATATTGAACCTATGGACTAATACTATTGGCTCTGTGAGAACTGTATTTTTATGTGTTTTTCATTTCGAAAATAGAATCAACAAAATTATTAAAATTAAAATTAATAATATGATCAAAGTTAAATTGATTCAAATTAATTAAATGATTAAAGTGAAGTACCTACTAATTACGTAACTTTTTGAATTCAGCCGTAACGTGCTTTAACATATTTTAAACTGATACTTACTTATAAGTCATTATAATCAAAATAACCTTTTTATGTTGGCTCTCATTTAATTCCGGTTTAAATTATTAGAGCCGTATAGAACTTTACTAGCTTCTGCCCGCGACTCCGTCCGCATTGAACTCGTTTATATTGTAACTTCATACAAACTTTCACCCCCCATTTCACCTTAGGGGATGATTTCCGCGATAAAACTATCCTATGTCCTTCCCCGGGACTCAAACTATCGCGATATAAAATATCATTTAAATCGATTCCGCGGTTTAAGCGTAAAGAGGTGACAGACAGACAGATAGACAGACGGACAGACACAATTTCGCATTTATAATATTAGTATCGAATGTTCACCAAAAAAACTAAGAGAAAAACAACATTTAAAGGACTACCAATAAAATTGTCTTGAATTCGCCATACCTAGCTACTGTAGATCTGTGTTTGATTCGTATTTAATATAATACAACGTTTTTTGGTATTAACTAGAGTACAACAGCCATGCACCTTGGAGATCATACATCTGTTGTCCACATCTATTAATATAATGTCCTCAGCAGAACCAACAATCAGCAAGAAGTTCTCAACTGCTTAGAAACATCAACACGGACCAAGTTGTTCCTTGAACTACGACAAACAAACAAACAAACGAACATGGCACCGACGTAACACTCCCGAAGCCTAGTTTGTATTTGAATTCCTTTAATGAAAACAGCACATGATTTTACGCTACTTTCATAATTAATTATTAATACTAATTGCGAGTATAACTTCGATGCGTGTCTCACTTTAATCTACGGTCCAAATTAAAACTAAATAAGTAGGTATATAAGTACTCCAAAAGCTAGTGCTAGCTTTCATTGTAACATTTATATCATCGTTTGACATTATATTTTAGTCTTTTAATTTTCCCTTGAATAACGTTTAACTAATAAAGTCGAAAATTTCTTAGATGAAGAATTCAAAAATATACTGCTCAAAACAAAATAAGGACCACTTACATTTTTCTATTTTATTGTAACTATTACATAAATTAATTGATAAGTGGCTAATTAATGAACTCCCGTATCCTTCAGAATCTATAACCTCTTTCATGCTGGAGTTTAAGTCTAAAAGCTAGAAAAAATATATATTACTGTTTAATATAATTTTCACGTAACGATCACCATACTTGTGGCCCCTATTTTCTTTTGAGTAGTATATTTGAACGTAAATCTATTGATAAGGAAGATTTTTAGCCCGTCAAAGTATAAAAAATGCCGACACTACGAGTAACTATATCCATAATATTTATAGGAATTATAACCACACATGAGAAAAAAACGTATAAGCCAAAATATTGTTAAAGTTATCCTCAGCTAACTTTATGCGCTTTGCAGGGGATATAAGGAATTCTCTTCTTACTTTGATTGATGTATCTAAATTGCCTCGTGAATAAAAGCTACGTACATAAAGCAGTAATATCCTTTATTTCCAGTGTCTTATTACTGACATAATCCAATTTAGATGAGGGACAACGTTTGCATACACGCTCGTGCATTTTTCTACATCCATTCGGTGAGCATCTCGACAACTGGCAGAAGTTACGCCCACAAGCCCACCTTTCCAAACCAACGCTCCCCCGGAGTCAGCATCACCTGCCCTGACATTGTCAAACGTGCACAGCAAATGTTCTACATCGTGAGTACACTGCGATATACGAACAATTCCTTCTCTAGGTAGAAACGGTTTGACTTCATTGTCCCCGTATCCAGCTATGACAGCCGATTGTCCGATGCTTGGCGAAATTCTTGACAGCTTAATCGGCCAAGTCTCTTTATTCAGGTGTATAGGTGCCGTGGTCTTGAGTAGAGCTATGTCATTCTGCCTGTTTGGCTTGGCATCGTTATGATCAATATAATCTGGATGTTTTGTTACGTCCACTGAGCGCACTGAGCCGAGGGCACGATTCCGTCCAGTGCCAGATTTCTGAGACACGTTTACTATTTCTACAGGACCGGGAAAGCAATGTGCGGAACTAAGTATCCAGTTTGAGGTAATGATTGAGCCACTGCACATATGTCTATAATTTATTTCAAGTTTTACCAAATACCCGTGCTGTGGAGGCCGGATTATGTTGCCATTAAAAATTCGAGTTTCTAATGCACTTATTTTCATTATACAACTAACAAATATTAACCAATGCATTGCTACGTAGGTACCACTATAATTACAGAATTACTAATGAAAAAAAACTTATTTGTGTCTTTATAGCTTGCGGTGTTTTTTAAAGAATGTTGGTATTTATTTCAACCGTACTTATCGTATCTTTTATTTAATCCACGTGTACCGAAGTGCTTAATTTTGTTATTAACTGCATTTACAGCAAAACATTGATATTTAAAATATAATAGGTAGGTAATTACCTATACTTACCTACACTTTGTTATAGTCTGTTCACCGAGTTCTTAGTATTTTTTGTCATAACTTCCAGTTATTCGATGTTAACGTTATTTACACATAGAATATGGACTAAAAATAATTAAACCGTAAAAAATATCTGTATATTGTATGAACAAAGAATAACTGAATAGTTTGATACTGCAAAAAGGAAGTCAAATATGCTGCCGACCGGTTTCGGTAAAGAAGAGGGTCCCTTATCTTAACGCATACATACAGTTAACTTAAACCCAAGAGATTAACATTAACAAACGATACACGGAAGCAGAGGCCGCTCTACTGTGAACATGAGAATACAGCGAGGATTTAGTCCGGCCCCTCGCCACGGCCGGTCTTCTCAGCAACATCGGACTCCCCAACACTCTACCAGGCTAAAACTCTTATATAGTTAAAAGTTAAAAAACTTCGATAGCGCGATGTAGACCCGCGATTCGGATTGGTCAGTTCAAAAGTAATTTGGCTTCGTGCTGTTCCAGTCAGTAAACCCGTGCAGCAAAAAACGGTGATCGTTTAAGTACCTCGCGTACTCGAGGCAGCAGTGCGAGTAACGGCATTCACACCTGTCCGACGCAACGACGCTTAAAATAGTCTAACAATGTTCTTCTACTAAAAGTGAAATAGTTTATTAGATTTAAAAAAAACTGCAATATTTATAACTCATAAAACTTGTTTGATACCTTGCATTATATTATTGAATTAGATTAAATGGTCACTTTACAAAATGCATCCGGGTTTTGCCCTTATAACTTAGCGGCTGACTTTTTGATGCATCTTTCTAGTTAATTTGTTTAGTAACTATGTAACCAACTCCCAGTTCTGGGATACGATTTTCCACTCCGTTTTCTCATGTTTCACTGCCACCCAGCGAGCGACCACTACTTACATCCTCCACTGAAAACGAAATCAAAGCTTCTAGGTTGGACATGTTATTTCCATCCATGTGATAAATAATGGTCTGCTATCTTTTCATACAATCTCTGACAGGATTAGAGGAATATACTTTTTGTTTTAATATCCTTGTTCCAAAAACACGATGTTCCTTATCTTTTCTGATTAGATGTACCTATATTTATTAGAATTGATTATGACATACTATAATGATGCCTATTTGTTACGGTTAGATTAATAACGAATAAATTGACTAAGTGGGATAAGTCAATACAACGATTTTCCAGGCGCCTGTCATCAAAATATCGTAGTTAACTTCGCCAAGCGCATTGACGGCCTTCTAAAAACAGGCACCTTGGAATAACGAAGAATCCCACGATTCAATGTTGTAATTTGATTTTGACGGTTGGTGAAAAGAGGCACAACATTTACATCGAATTACGTTCCTGGGGTACGAGAAACTCACATTTATCTAAAGTCCGAGACACTTAGTGGATAATTTATTTATCCAAGAAGATGTCGCAGCTAACAGGTTTGGCAACTCTTATTCATGACGGAGGACTCGGAATCGCTCCGAATTTCAGGCACGTGTTGCAGGCTTAGGGTCCACTTACTCTCGCAACCTCATCTGTATGTTCCGCCTTGAAAAAACGATCTTTGTTTTGTTAAGAATAAAGTTTCTTTTACAACCGCCTACTCATCACTATAAGATATATACGGATATAAAGACGTTATATATGTAGATAAATAGTTAATAGGAAGGCTGCAGCCTACCTATACTTAAATGGTGATCGGAAGTCCGAATGAAAACATCTACCTACACTCAGCTTCAATAATAATATTTGTTATTAAAGCGCTTTAAAATATCTGATACGCCCTAAACGCACTAGTAATTAGTCGTGTCAGATACGATAAGCACCTGGTCGTTTTGTGGACTAAACTCTTGCACTAACCATGTTTTACTTCTATTTATGAGTCCAAGCCATAGTCCATTTCATTTGAGGTGACGCTGAAGAAATTACATTTCACAATTCAACCAATTTCTTATTTTGTTAGACCTTGCCATAGTTACTTCTAAGTCTCTTTATAACAATGATTTTACAGGATCGAATGCATACGCAAAAGTGTGTCTGTATGTCTGTCTGTCTGTTTGTTACCTCTTCACGCTTAAACCGCTGAACCAAGGAAGGACATAGGATAGTTTTTATCCCGGAGCTGAAATGGGGGGTGAAAGTTTGTATGGAGCTACGATATAAACGAGTTCCACGCGGACGGAGTCACGGGCAGATGCTAGTAGACTATAATTATGTTTTTGTGACTATCGTTTATCGTGGTTATGATGTGGCATATCCTAAGCATAACAGATAGCCACATTATAAACACACACACATGTATAAATAAATAAATAAATAAATAAATAAACATTATTCTAATACCCTCTGTCACTACAAGTCGTTCCACAGATGTGTCTTATCGACGGTTCATATGTTCAAAGAAAGTGAGAAAAGTACATTGGACGATGGAAGCAAGATGCTGTTTGATACCGAGTTTTTGGACGAATTAAACGTTCGTTCGGAGCTGTCAGGGATATGCCAAGCATACTTCTTCAGCACCACATTTCTAAAGCTCAGCACCGTAGAGAAATACGGAAAACACTAATGCCCCCACAAGTCGCATTTTAGTGGCCTATAATAGGACACTATAACAAAAAAAACACAATATAGCTACTTTCATTTATGTGTAAGACTTCTCTCCACACCCTGTTCTATATAAGATTAGCAAAATCGTGGGTTAATCGTCATGCGATTTCAAGGAATACCGGTCAATAAGGTCAGCTCGCGAATTTGCCAAAAGCGTGGCTGATATTCGCCTAAAGCAGTGACAGGTGTAAAGCTGTGGTTCTTGCAGTTTCAAATAAGTGGCTATTTCTCGTGGGGTCCCGCCTATTTTGTTGACTCCCATAGGCTGCCTTGAACACTTGTCATTACGGAACTGCAAGAAAAATCGGTCTTCGTTCGTATTAGGCGGGCGTAATGTTTTGTACATCTCAACAACATGTATATATACCCCACGAATAACAAACGACCTGTCCGTGATTGTCTTGGTATTCGGCAAGTTTATTAACAGAATTGGTTTGAATGCTTTTCGATGGCATTAACAGTAACATTACGGGTACGTTTGTACGGCATGCTCCGTCAATTCCAATAATGAGGATAACCTGCAATCACAATATTATATACCTATAATTAATTTAAACTTACAAACAAACTTACTTACTTAAGCAAAAGCTACAAACATGAGCTAAGCAGCACTAAATAGTGACTGTGTGATTGCAATAAAATAGATCATACTTACATTTGCAGCGAGTGCAATCTCAGACCGGAGCTTCATAAAAAATATTTCATAAATATTCATATAATGTAAGATGCCGTAATTTTTTTGGAATTTTTGGATTTGTGGTGTGGCCAACTAAGAAGCGCTTCTTTTCAATTCTTTGTTTTTATTAAAACAAAGAATAAGTAATGTGCACATTGAAACTTATACAAAACTCATTTCATTTTTTTTATATTGAGTCCACATTGTTGTTGGTTGCCTCGTTTGCCATAGTTCTACTTATGAAGTACGATAAGAGTACTATTTCCGAAAAGGTGTTGGCGCCCTTTTGTTCTCTCCAATTATTAATTAAACAAATTATAAGCTTTTATATTTTTCTCCCGCCATTTTCCCGGAAGAAAAGTTTTTTTCAGCTCCTCTGGAGTTAACATATTTTCGTCATCACTAGTTTCACTCATATTTGAATGATAACAAACACTCAGTACAATCACTCATACAACAAGAAATCATAAAGAAAAGATTTGAAAAATTAAAGAGCGCAATTTTTTTAAAGGGTGTGTTCCGAAACCGCTTTGTTGGTATTCGTTCACAAACTCAATATTATTAAAACTAGAATTATTAATTCACACGCCAAATGTCTTGTTTTATTTAAATATTTTTACTATCTATTAAAACATTTTATTTAATAATTTTACATTTCAAAAACCACATTCAAAACAAAAGATTTATAATTTTGGTTTTTAGGTTAATTTATGAGAGTGATTAGATCTTCTAACGTGTTTTTGTTTAGTGTTTTTTGGGGGTCTACTATGAAACTTGAGTATCGAATTACGATTAGACTTATTCCTGTCACTTGCATTTCTCGTAACGCAATGAAAGGGACAGAACGAATGATATTCAGATATTCTGAGCTTGTAATAGAAATGTTAGTGCTCGGTATCAAAATTAAAAAGCTACTTAGTCTCACGGAGTGAGCGAAATCACATTTTGCACACTGTTTTCACGCAGCAAATTATGCTTGTCTACTGAGGTGAAAAAAATATTGTTATTTAGGAAAAGCACTAAATGTTTGAAATAAGAAAAATGTTTTTTTCCCTAGATAAAATACGAAGAAACCAAGACGAATTTGTCGGTTAAAAATCTAATTTTATTGAATGGAATGAGGTATAGATTACTAATAAATTTGTATTTTATTTTAACTACGCCTGAGGCGAAAATGGCATCGAATATTCCAGGTTGAATGGATAAAAAAAGCTCAACGAGGGCTGAAAATGCAATTGTTTACAAGAAGCTCGAAATGGCGTCCGGCCGGGTCGCAGTCGTACGTTTGATTAATGTTTAAGCCGAGGAACCCCTTGGGGCTAATATTTTGTCCGTCTGTTTTGATATCACGGAAGATACGGAACTTTTCGAGTTAAAAGAAAGGAAAAAGTTTTGATTTTACGTTGCAATAAAGTTTCAAGGGACGTTTCGTGTCGCATTCCATACAAACGCCCATTGCTTAGTTGTACAACTTTTTACTGTTATTGGTTTAGTCAATCAAGATATTAGATATCCGTGAATACAAAATTAAAATACATATAGATTAAGTACTGCATTTGCGCATTATTTGTTGTGTAAGTATAATAATATAAAAAAGTAAAAAAAAATATTATTCGTGGCTATCTCATTGCTTAACTAAACAAAAACTAATGACATGAAATTGTTTTGTAATTAATGAATTTAGAGGGATCCGAAATGAAACAACGTCGCGCGACCTACGTTGTTTCATTTCGGATCCCTATGGTGGATGTATGATCGTTGAAAGCTAACGTGATTTGGGAGACACGTTAAGCAGTTGATCCGTGCTATTGTCTTCGACGGCACGGCAGTCGTTAAACCATGTTTCACCGATTTTTTGTACATAATTGTGTAAAAAGGCACCGATGCATGACCTGTGTAACCTGTAAATACGTATAATGGTGTCTAAACAATTTAATTCACTTAATATTGTTAACGTAGGAATGAATATATAACATCAGCCCCCCCTATTCTGTAACTTGTTTTAAGCTCACCTCAACGCTCACCCACAAATATATCTTGACACCGCGATGCGTAGTAACCAAGCGTAGGTAGAGGTCTAGTTTCGTGATGGGCGACCGGTGGGGTGAGCCGCTTTAACGCTTAGCTCATATTTACCCCGCAAGGTACTTATTCATATTATGGGGTAATGACGTCAAAACACTAACCCAATGAATACGTCATATACATTTCATATCAGTTTCACCTAGTATTATATTACGACGAAATTCCGGTAGCACGAAGTACTTTGACTGATAACATGTTTTTGACCAGCAGTGCAAAGCGTTTGAAATGTATTTTATTATATAATAATATTACATAAAATACATACAAAGTATGTTATCCACTCAATCGAAGCATAGGCTGCTTTGATAATGAAAAATTAGAAGCAGTTTAGGCTACCTTTTTAAAATACGAAATCAAGTGAGCAGTTATACGCGATATGACGGTGAAAGATAACGGAATAAGCTATTCGGGAGCCTTACTATATTATTTTAAGGATCTATATCATATCCTTCTCTCAACATGCACTACAGGTGTGTAAGTTTCAAATTAAAGGAAAAGACTGTAAGTACCGACTACATAACTATTAATAGGTACCTTAAGTTAGAGGGAACTAACACTACTATTATCCTAACTTAATCTCAAAGGTAGTACCTAGCGTGTTACATGTACCTATATTTAAATGCACTTTCAAGAAATGACCCCATTTCACGTCCAAACTGTTACGAGTTTAGTTCGTTAGGTATCTCTTTATTTGAAATATGAGCGTCTTTGCAGAAACACGTCAGCTGTTACGTTCTTAGTTGAAAGATTAAACCATTATTTTAAAAGTCCGTGTACTAATGAAAGAAATATAATAAACTAGCTTTTGCCCGCGACTTTGTCCGCACGGAACTCGTTTATATCGTAGTTCCGTACAAACAATCGCCCCCATTTCATCCCCTTAGGGGATGATTTCTGGGATAAAACCTATGGCCTTCCCCGTCCAAACTATTCCCAGAGCAAATTTCAACTCAATCAGCTCAGTGGTTAAGCGTGAAAAGACAGATAGACAGAGTTACTTTTACATTTATAATCATAGATTAGGTATAGTATAATATTATATAGTATATTAAAGTATGGATAGGCACCACACATGCGCTGTTTATGGATATATGGATGAATGCGGGCTAGCTATGAGTTTGTGTTCTTCTTATAACCCTTATAGTTTCGCCATGCCCGTCTGACAGACAGGCAGCTACGGAACCCTACACTATCGCGCGTGGCCCGACACGCATTTGGCCGATTTTTATATTACATCATTTGTTGTCGTAGTTAAGCATTATGTCGCGACGTCTATATAGACGTGAGGGCATTCTAAAATTCGTCAGGATTACGCGACAATTACGAATTTATGACGTTCTAGTTCTAAGAAACAGAAAGGTTTTTATAGATTCTGATTACTTATTTGCATAGGTCAACTCCTTATATTGTGTGTATATGTTAACCGAATATACCCGATTAACGACAGTAGTTTTCGGAAGAGAGCGCAGAGCCATAAGTTTGAGCCCTTAATAGTCCATGATGTTACATAAAAACCAAATAGTTTTTTTTTCTTTTCACTATCGTAATATGTCACTATTGTGTGTAGCGGCCTCGAATTTTCCTTGTTTTTCACATATGTATATGTAAATTAAATTAAAATCGTACTGAGAACACAAGGATTTTCTCATTATTGTTGAATTATTAGAATATTGAATCTTAAATAACATTAAAGTTTATACTTGTACCAACACAATACAGTAAAAAAAACTTTTTCCAAAATTTATATTTTTAAATAATTGTTTAAAATTATTATAAATTTACCCTCGCGCGCGATCACTTCTTAGTACCGGCTTAGCCGCTCTCCGAGATTGACCTGTAGTAAGTACTGCGTGTAATTGTGGCTATTCACGACTCTAACCGGCAACTCATCAGAATACAAATATTGTTACCCACCTCGAAGTCAAACTATACTAGTGAAGTGATACATTCGTGAGGCTAATCGAAACAAGTTACGAATTGTATAGCTGCCATGTCAATTATTTTACGAGTGATCGTGATACTTGGTTCATAATTTATTTATTATTATTAGTTACATCAGTCCACTTTGTGGAAATCCGCTGCACCATCCGGTACGTGGTCGCCGCTCGTGAACCTTTCCGCCCCAACGGCCATCATGTTTTTCATTTGTCTGTACAAGTACCTACAAACCACCGACATAATATGCAGGGTTGTTCGAAATAACAATATGAATAAAAACTTTTTAACCGACTTCAAAAAAGGAGGAGGTTATATGTTTCACTGTATTTTTTTTTTATGTACGTTCGCCGATTTCTCCTTCAATTGTGGCCCGATATAAAAAAATATTTTTTTATTCGAAAATGTATACTCCTGAGATGGTCCCATTGTCACCAAGTCAGGATCTGATGATGGGATCCCAGGGAAATCGAGGGCAACCCTCAAATTTTATAGGCACGCGTGTAGTGACTTCGGTATTTTCTATTATGACTCGTATATTTATCCTCGGAAATCGCAATTTTGGCGATGTGGAACTAGTGATGAAGACCACATGTGACTAATGGAACTCCTCAAGGATGTAAAGTAAGAATTTCACGAGAATCAGTTGAGAGATACAACCTATAGAGGGGACAGCCGGATAGCCGGACAGCCGGACATACGAAAGCATTTTTGCCCTATAGTTAAATATCGAACTCGCTCACAAAATTTCACGAGAATCTGTTGAGAGATGCAACCTATAGAGGGGACAGCCGGATAGCCGGACAGCCGGACATACGAAAGCATTTTTGCCCTATAGTTAAATATCGAACTCGCTCACAAAATTTCACGAGAATCTGTTGAGAGATGCAACCTATAGAGGGTACAGCCAGATAGCCGGACAGCCGGACATACGAAAGCATTATTGCCCTGTAGTTAAATATCGAACTCGCTCACAAAATTTCACGAAAATCTGTTGAGAGATGCGACCTATACTTAGAAGGACAGCCGGACAACTTTAAAAACGCAGGCTATATTTAAAAAAGACGTGACTAAATATACTTTTCACCTCAGCAGCTCGAACAAGCATATTTTGCTGCGTGAAAACAGTGTGCAAAATGCGATTTTGCTCACTCCCTGAGACAAAGTAGCTTTTTAATTTTGATGCGGAGCACTGACATTTCGTTGTATGGGGTCTATTATAAGTTCAGAATATTTGAACTTTATTAGCGCTGTTCCTTTCATTCCATCACGAAAAAAGAAAATGGCAGACGTAGGTCGATCCATAGTTCGACCATCAAATTTCAAAGTAGACTCCCAAAAAAGTACACGTTCGAAAACTATCAAATTAACAAGTTTAAATTACCAAAATAATTATACAAAGGAATTTTCAATTGAAGAATATTTAAATAAAAGATCTCAGAATAATCTCCGTTTTTCATAATTAATAGGTAAACATTAATTTTATTACGCTAGCTAATTAATAATTCTAGTTCAAACAATCTTAAATTTTATGAAGTATACCACAGATGCAGTTTCCGAACGCAAGCGCGGCGCCCCGCCCCTTTTAAAAAATTGCGCGCTGTTTTTGTTTCAGATTTTATTAGGTACCTAAGTATATTATTCTTCATTCTTGCGTTATTGATATTTGTTTTAAATATAAAAACTACTAGGATAAATCAAATCTCTATCTAACAGGAAATATAGTTCAGTCAGGTTAGTGACGAAGGCAGTATTTTAACAACAGTACGGCTAGTTTTTGGTGTGCACGCGAGATACACGTAATATGCGAATGTGCCCTTGTGATAATGATAATATATTTCAAAAATATCTCGAAGATATTAGTAAAATCTGTGAATTTTAATTTTAACAATAATACGGTTAGATTTTAGTGATGTGTTAGTGTCACGCGACACTCGTATAGATAGATACTGAAATATCCTTTGGGTGTCTCGCGCCTTGTCTCGCCTTTCTAGTGTTGAGTAACGGAGCGGCCGGCGCTGAGGAGTTAAAACAAGCAGTAAAGAACGTCTAATTAAGTTTTCTTCCTGAATAATCTTGAAACGAGTAGGTACGTGATACTATGATATATTTTTTAATGTGAATATGTTCTCACTGCTGAGGTGAAAAGTTGTATGTGTTACTCGAGAGCAAAGTATTTGCATCTCGTACTTTTGAGCCCTTCGCTGCGCTCAAGATTCAAACTTAGAATCATTCGCTACGCTCGTGATTCAATTTTAGAATCTTTCGCTTCCTCAGGACTCAAAATCAGCACTCGCAGCAAAAACAAACTTTGCTCTCTTGTTGCAAAAATAACTATTGTCATAGTATTTTAATATAAATAGAAAATATGTGCACATAAAGCAAATACTTACTCTGCTCAAGATAGGGCACCACATTAGCGAAATAGTACTTACCATCTTTTAGTGCAAGTATTACAGTCTTAATTTTTTTGACATTGCTTGCATATGACAACATTCCCCCGCGAGGGTGTCAGGGTTGGGAGGATTTATTTCATTTTCAACCGCCGCGCGCACAGTTATGTTATGAAAACAAATGTTTTGTGTATTTTTTTTGATACACAGGTGACTGCTTTTACGTTTTTGTTGACCAAAAACAAATAATTATTTAAGGTACTTAATGAAAACAAAACAATTAAAAAAAACCGGGTCGCACTCCGGGAGTGCCGGCAGAAGTGAAAACTTGAATATTATCAGTATAAAAAAACCGGACCCCACTCCCCGCCCAGGAAAATAAAAAAACCTGGTCTGGGGGCGCTAAATTAGCAATAATTATGGCAACACTAATTAATTTCCACTCTGTTATGTTGACAACAAGGTCGGTAATGTTGTTTAGAGGAATAGAGTCTAATCCTTCACAATTTCTCTTCGGCAAATACTTCATCATATTGTAAATCACTTTTCTTAAGTCGCATTTAATAGTTTTCGGCATTTTAACGCAAAACAACACGTACCAACGACAACTCACTTTGACAGCAATTGACAGATGGCATGAATGACGTCTTCAAAGTTACTGTTGCCAGTTCAGGAAATTAGTTCAAATAGTTTTCCGCAATATGGCGAAGTTTTTTATTTTCCTGGTCGGGCTATACATAGGTAGCTGTATCGTTTCCACGTGTCACACTTCGGCGGCTCTGTAAGTTTGCTCGCTTGAACGTGAAAGGCGTTAGTCTGCATTGCGTATCTTTCGCATACTTTTCCTTCAGGTACTTAAGGCTCCACATTCGAAAATTTCGTGAAAATGAGTTGTTTTGTAACCGTTTTATACATTATAACGTAACATTTTTGCTGTAGAAAAAAATATATCATAATCTGCAAGATATACGACGGGTCATAGTTTTCGTAGAAATCCATTTTAACAATAAAAATTAGAGAAAAAGAAATCTAAAGTCACCCCTATTTTTTCACTTGTAACCATTTTACTGCTCCATTTTTTATCAGAATAATATGAAATTTTATAACTTTCTTCATAAAATAATGAACAAGGGCATCATTTTCTTACTTTCTTAATTTTCTTAAAAATTTATCTCGTTTTCTGAAATATTCCGCCAAAGTCCATACGGTCAGTGCGGGACGAGACACGTTGCATGACGGACCTGTGTCAATTTGCGCTGCGCCGAAATTTTTAAATATTTGTGGAAATTGTGGACTATATTTGTTGCATAGAGTGGACAATCTATTTCGTGGTTTGTAAAGTAGTAGGTACTATAGACAAGACAGCTGACTGATCATCCGTGCACTTTATGTGCATTGTAATAAGGTTCTTGTATAAATACAGGATGGTCAGTTAACTGTGTTGGCGTTTGTACCTAATTAACATTTACGTAGGTATAGTTTAGATTTTGTTTTTAGTTCAAGATGGGAAATAATAATAATAATAATAATAAATTCTTTATTTCAGGCCAGTTTGCCCATAGATTGTTAGTAACATACAAACTTACGATACTAGAGTCAGTACGTCTTAGCTTAGGTCTCACAAATTTTTCAATAATTATTTTGGGTCTTTGGGGTTAAATAAGCGCAGGAGGAAAATACGTAATATCAAGAAATTTTACAAGAGAAGAGGAAAAAGCATACACAAGTAAATACCTATTCTATCAAAAAATCAAATATCTAAACAGTATCAAAATTGGGAAATCGCTAAAACCAGACATTTTATTAGTAAATATATTTACAATATCTATTGTTAGGAGCATGAACAATTATAGAAACAATATTGTTTTATCTGCTCGTATTAATGACTGTCAAGTGTTAATAGAATAAGTTCTAATAAAAATAGTGGGCTTGGCAAATATTGTAAGTACCTACCTATGGGTTGCATGCCAACTCCAAGTTCGATACAGAGTTATTATTTGATATGAAACAAAGTATGGTTAACGTACAACTAATCTATAAGTATATATTTAACCGAGGCCGATTTCTGTACAGTCAGCATAATATAGTTAGTAGCAGCCAAGTTAGCCAAATATATCGGAACGTACATTCATCGAAATAGTTTTTGTTACTATAAGTAGGAGTAAGGAATGTGTTACGATATATTTGGCTACTTTGGATGCTACTAACTATCTGATGCTGACTGTACACGCCATCATCATCAAATCAAGGAAGTAGAACGTAATAAATATACCGAAAATTAGTTAAAAACTTTAAAACCTTACACTTACACAAAAGGTAACGGACAGACAGACACACTTTCGCATTTATAATATTAGTATGGAGTATGGATATGGAAGTATGGATAGTATGGATTATATGTCTTTCCCGCTCAAGGGACAATGATGTCCCGGACCTTTGGGAGGCGTGCGTGGAGCTCTGAGCCAACACGTAGAGGCCCTTTTGACAATTTAATGAAATGCAAGGAGTACACCAAGCGGATGCTGTCTCTGCCCGTGTCATGGGACTCACACAGAAACAGCACCCGCTGGGGTGTAAGAGTCTATTGCTAGTTGATGGAATCTAAATAAAACGGGTTATTGGGTGAAAATGATGGACTAGTAGCTGGGCTATTGGATGAAACATCGGACGCCTGCCCAATAAAACTGTTTCACATTTTATCTCTGGCAGACGGTGACTCGCTAAGTGCTAGATGGGCCCCTATTAATAGCGACATTAAAAAATGGCCTAAGGGCAACAGTAGGTATGGATTATTATTATTACCTTTATATTTTTTCGCACTATCCGTCTCTCTCTTATTAGAATATTTAGTAACAGAGGTATAGTGCGAGAAAAATCGAAAGTATGTCGCGGCCGTCTAGTGCTAGGCGTGCTGAGGGCCTACCGCGAAACGAAACCGAACTTCGTTCGTGTATCTCCCTCTCTGTCGCGCTTGCTAGTTCGAGCGACAATGAGAGTTATTCGACCGAATTTCGTTTTCACTAGCACGGCTAGCACGAGACGGCCGCGACATACTCTCGATTTTTCTCACACTATACCTATCTTTCCTAATGTTCTAATAAGAGAGAGACCGATAGTGCGAGAAAAATCGAGTGTATGTCGCGGCCGTCTCGTGCTAGCCGTGCTGACGGAACTACACTAATCGTAAGTAAATAGTATTATAATAGTAGGGACATAATTTTTGAACTTAATCAATTATGTAATTTATGTATGACAAATATCACGTTTCAATTAAGCATGACGAATGTCACCCACCCACGTCCACCCTTGCATTGGTAACGATGCGCGATGACGCGTCTGTAACTTAATCTATGTAACGCTTAATAAACGACGGCGGGTTGTGCGACTTGCGCGGGGAGAGGGTCGAGGCTCCGCCCATACGCTCAAGGACTTTAGCGGGTATACAAGCCTTAACATTGAGTATAAGAGAGACAGCTGTAGGAATCAGGAGCGCATTTAAAAATTGCTTTGTAGTTAGTATGGACCTCGCTACCGTTATCGATTTTCAAATAATGTACCTACGCAGCTCTTCGAAATCGTGGTCTTCCACTGTCAAGTAGAAAAAAGTATATTTTTTTATTATATTAGGTACTAAGTGGAAAGTCTTTTTTTATTTGATTAAAATAAAGCCTTTTAATTATTTTATTTTGGCGGACAAAGCGACCATTCGCCCAGGGGTTTAAGTGTGGCGTAGATTCACTAATCAAGGGACCTCGATTCACTGTACCTAATGTCTGTTTTTTTGCTACTTATTCTTTTTAGTTCTCTAGTTATTATTTTACTATAGGTATTAGATCAATTACGATTGAATTATTTGCATTTTTTTCACCTCGCATACACATAACTATAAACCTAGTGAAGTAAAACAAATTGTTAAACCAAGCACGTAATTGACATTCTGTTCATTCCACGATTTGTATTGTAAGTAATTGAATTCTTTATGTACATACGAGTATCGTTACCTTTCGACCGTGATTGGTGTTTCCGTGATATTGGTTCCAGTAATGATTTTTGTTTTTGTACTGTTGGTCGATTTGTGCCATGCCATCCTTTATTTAGGTATTCATTAGTTGTTTATGCAATTGATCCATAATGAGAGGCTTTAAAATATGAGTGTGCTTTACTTATGAGTTACGTCGTAATCTTGAATGAAAAAGGAATCATTTTGCAAAATACGCACTCTTTAGGAAGCAGTTATCGATACGAAACGTCAATTCAGTATGTTTTTTTAAATATAAACCGCATTTGACCTCGACATTTGATCTCGAGTGACATTAGAATAGGGACTCCATTCGTTTCTCTATGATAAAAAAAAACACATTCAACTTGACGGAGGATCGAATTGCCGCCATGATGATGACTGGTGTCATTTCCCTACCCCATCTTAAAGTACTATAATATGTATTGTGTGAAGATAAAGTAGTGCATGCAACTGTACATAATAAGGCCTTACAACACTCACTGACGTTCGTTTCATAAAACGTTTTAAGTTATGATTATGTATCAGTTGCATAAACTATTATTATGATAAATTATAAATCGAGACTCTTCAATAATTGATTATTTTAAAATGCAGCGTTCAATTTTAGTTTCTTTGCAATAATAAATTGAATGTCGCATGAGCGCCCGTGCTATTGGAGTTAAAAGCCAGATATTGCCTATCAATTTTAGCTAGGTTGTGTAAGATTTAATTCCACTATTACAAAATAAACCTTATTCTATAATACACAGAGTGCATAGTTAAACAAATGTATATGACAGTTATGAGGGCTAGAAAAATTGCGATATATCTATGGCAGATAGCTAATTTACATTTTTATTGACCGATGTGCTGAAAAGTGAGATTTTCAAGCGAAATAATAAGCGACGAAGGTGCTTTTCTTTTTTCAACTAAACTTTTTAAACAAGCGAGCGAAGCGAACGAAGTTCTCCGTTTCAAGCTGGGGCAAAATTCTTTCGTATGCCCAGATGTTCTATGATATATCTCCATGTTGTATGATATTAAGCAGGATGAATGAATGACGTGTAACATCTTTCAATTACATGGTCGGTAATCTGTCTAGAATCCGACGTAAGTACATTACTTATCTAAGAAAGCCAAGAACAAAAGAGGGCCTTATCAGCGGATCCTGAGCCTTCGGATTTGCATAGAAACATTTATCCTGCTGCGAGTTACAACGCAGTAGCAATAATGAAACCCGCTCTTTGACTTCACAGCAATCGACGGTGTAATCTTTACTAATATTATAGGTACCGAAGAGGAAAAGTCTATGAGATTGTAGCGTTGTATTTAAGTTTATAAGTTTGTAATGTTTGTATGTAGTTAATGGGTAAACTTCGGAACCGCTTATCTGATTTCAAAAATACTTTCACCTGCTTGTAGAATGAACTGTCGAGGCTGTTACAGGCTATATTTTATCCCGCGGGACTGCCTGCGTTCTTTGCAATAAGCGGGCGAAGCTCCACGGGCTGGTAGTAATTTTATAAAAGCAATATGGACTTTACACTTAATAAGTGAAGTATACTACAATTACTCAAAGTATGTCACAGACATACACCCCAGGCCAAAAGTATGGAAACAAAGTGGTTTTCTTTGATATTTCGTGTTTCCATTATTACTGTGCGACGAGCTGGACAGGAAGATGAGAAAAACATGTCCAACTTCAAAATCAGCATTGCGGACGAATTTGTCAACAGCCTGGGCTAATCTTGAACAAAATACCATCGATAAATTGATTCGAAGGATGTCGAAATTGTGTGCTGCAGTTATGAAAGCAAAAGGCGGATACATTAATGAAAACAAAGTGTAGGTCTATATTGAAAACAACACACATAGTCAATAGGAATCGGAATAGAAATTTCGTAAATATATTTGTTTATTTTAAATAAAAACTTTTCGTGTGAAAATTAACATTTTCTATTGTCATATACGCTCGTTTCCATACTTTTGGCCTGGAGTGTTCTATGTTTAGTTTATCCATGTGATCTACGCTTTGCTTAGGCTCCACATAGTTAACGAGCATAGCTACGTATAAGCAAGCGTAACATCATAGCATTCAGTCTGACCTGTGACACCAGTTGTCTCAGAGAAATTCCTGAGAATTATTATAAGCAAGCGTAACATCATAGCATTCAGTCTGACCTGTGACACCAGTTGTCTCAGAGAAATTCCTGAGAATTATTATAAGCAAGCGTAACATCATAGCATTCAGTCTGACCTGTGACACCAGTTGTCTCAGAGAAATTCCTGAGAATAGGGGCGTGTATTTTCGTGCCTATGCTACACGCGCCTATCCTCAGGGATTTATCTCCGACCAAGGTACTGAGTACTATGCTTTTACTGTAGCACATACGTATGCTCGTTTACTAGATAAGCCTAAACAGAGCGTATATAATGTTATATCTTGGAACATAAGTTAAGGTTATTCTGCAAGTAAATTTCTAATTTCAGGTATATTTTACGCTCTGGTGTGGGGTTGGTTTGTGCACCTCGCAGTATAATTGCAAAAGCTACTGCCGGCAAATAGAATCGATTTCGTGTACACTTTTCGTTTTATTTGACACTGACGTCAACAGCAGTCCATTTGGTTTAGCACTTAGGTTACAAGCCAAGAATTCTACCAAGGTTCGAACGGTTTCTTAATTATTTTTTTACTACCGATGCGCCGTGGAAATTATCGAAATGGCAGAATTTTCTTAAATCTATAAATATTTTTTTTCTCAAGAAACCAATCCCACAGACTGACGGGTGTTACGAGTAAGTATGTACATTATATGACTGTAATTTAATATTTTTGAGAAACTTCACACAACAATCCGCGATATTGAAAAAAATATAATACTTACTTACATACATTTGTTCCCGTCCTGCCATGTATTTTCCACGGGTTTTCGATTCGTTAACTATTGCTTAATAGACCACGAGTTATGCTTCTGCATCGTTACCCGTGCTAATCTTTAGATTAACTGTTCAAAATTTTAACTCGCTTATAAAAAGATCGATTATAAACACAAATTTAATTAGTGGCCCCGCAAAGAAAGCCCCGGTAAAAGACTATTATCTGAAAAATAAGCATAACTGAATACCTGAAAAATAGGAGACCGCGGGAATACAAACGCTAACAATAGCATTGTTGATCCACGGGGAGTTTACACGCTCCTTAGTCAAACCCTTTCAGTAATAACCGCAAAGCCCGTCGTCAAGCCTGCGGAAGCCTCGGGCCTCACTCAGTGTAAACTTGCGGCAGTGCCCGAAGGACCGCCGCGCTGGCCGCCCGTGCCGCCCCGCGCGGAAAACATCGCAACTTCGCCCAAGTCAATGTAACAAAGTCAATACGATAACTGTGTTCAAATTCCCTAGCGTTAAATAAGAAACGTCAACTGTTTGTTTCAGACGATGATGTGTATAATTAAGTGATTTTACTTTCATGTGATGAGAATTTATATGTTCAGTGACAGGTGCAACTAATTTCCTAGCCCAACTTAGGTAAGTGACGCTTTTAAACTAACGTTAATTAGCTTTTAAGTTAGCCTTTAATTTTAGTTTTCGAACTTGAACTATTGCTAAAATCGAAAACAAACCTACACGAAGAAAATACAAACAATTTAATACCTACTACGAAACTACGAACTAAGCTTGCCACTTACCCATATCGACGTAGCGTGTCGCTGACAAACATTCCCGGTACTTAATACGAGTAGCAAAGCTTCACGCTACCTACTTTTCCAAGGCACTTTGCACTTTAATTTTATAAGAGTCCTATTATAGTGAAGTTATGCTGTAAAAGCCGAGGCGATGTAATGAAAATAAATTGTCAAAGGCGAGTTAACCGAAGAATAACTTGATGTGAAATAAAAAAAAAATGAAACATGTTCTATTAAGGGCCGTTTCAGACCGGAATGGCAGCGGTCGACAGCGGCGCGGCGAGCATTTTCAGTGTCAAATAATTTTAAACTTTATCTACATACTAAAAAGTCCAGTACGCCAACACGCGCGTGGGCGCGGGGCTGCTCGCATCGCCGCGCGGCACCGCGCGGCGCCGCGCGACCTTTTCGGTCTTCTCAAGCGGTACTGGACTTTTTAGTATGTAGATAAAGTTTAAAATTATTTGACACTGAAAGTGATCGCCGCGCCGTTGCCGGCCGCTGCCATTTCGGTCTGAAGCGGCCCTAAGAAACACTATGCTGTGAAAAAATTACAAAGAAACCCGACGGAAGGAAGTTATCCGAGTCATTATCCAGTAAGTAGTAATAAAGTGTATGATAGGTTTAGGTTTGCAGGAAATTTCGGTTTTCCACAGAATATGCACATTTATTAATAATGCAGAATACACCCTCATTTTACGTGACGTTAATAAGCATATGTGAGAAAACATAGTGTGGAGAGCCAAAATGAATAAATTAAAAGAAAGACAAGTAAGATATTGCCCTTAGTTTCGTCCGCCTATATTTCTTATTTATTCCATGTAAGATGTAAGATTTGAAAAACTGTGCGTTTATCGACAAGTGATTTTAGGGAGAAAAAATATTATACATATTACTAGGCAGACAATGGTGGAAAAGTAATTAATTTTCGAAAAAAGTGAAAGAAGCACAAACAATGTTTATCTTTGATAATGATAACCTTTTTATTTTATTTTCCTGTAGAAGAACTGCGAACCAGGCACCCAATTTTCGGGGCATAATTGGGTTATGTGGTATTTTTATCCACTAAAAGCTCCGGTCAAGGTGTAGCAAAAGGTAACCAGGTACTTCATAGTAGTTGTATACATATTTTTGGATTGTTGGGCGTATACATATTTTTGGAATATTATTATTAAGTCCTGGTTACCCTTTGCTACACCCAAAGCAGAAAATATTTATTTGTCGAATAAAAAAAAATCATTATAAGAAACTTGGATGGATGTGTCCGTTAAAATTATATCGTTAAAAATAATAAATATGTGTAAGTACCATGAAACTCACTTACTCGTAATACGGATATAGTAGTACATTGTTTAAAGAGGGGCGTAAGTGGAATATTACGAACAAGAGTCTATTGATGACTCGAGTTTGCAATATTCTTTTACGCCAACCGACAATGGTTTTCATTACATTTCCGAGGAGATAACTACAAAAGACAGAAAAATCTATGTTCTAACACCAACTATCTATGTTTCATGGTGGGGTTGCACCAATCAAAAATTTACGAAATTGACAACTTCACTTCCAGATCAGTGCGAGTGAAGCGCGCAACTTCAATATTTCAACCAATCACACAGCAGTACAGTAGTATTCTTGCGGCGCGTTGCGTGGCTAACTAGATTATTTTCAACCAATCACAGAGCAGAATTCTAGTGGCGCGCGTCCAACTAGATTTGCTTAAACCAATCAGATCACACACAAGCTCATAATTCCCTAGAGAGTTATGAAATCCATAACTCCCCTGGGAACAATTTAGGCCATTGTCCTTCTGTAAACAGCCATGGAATAACAGCATTTACATACATTTATTATATTATAGTAAAATTAGAATTTATGTCCAGAAATATTGATAATACAATTAATAATAAAATAAAATTGACTATAAATTTGATAATTGACATTCCGATTATTAGGTAAGTACATACATTCATTATATTATAGAAAATTAGAATTTATGTCCGAAAAAGTCGTTAACACTGTAGAAACATTCATCGCAAAGCATTTTATACAATTTATTCTTAAATTCTATGTCCGATAATGATGTTTTTAGAGTTGGTGGTAATTTATTATATACTTTAATACACATGTTATGTGCACTCTTGTTCCTTATTACTAGCTTACTATCTACAGGTAATGCTAAACGATATTTTCTTTGCGGTCGAGTTGTTTCCTTGTCAACAAAATTAAAAAGTTCAATGTGGACCTTAACAAAATTGGCAATTTCAAAAATATAAAGGCAAGGCAAGGTAAGTAGATTAAGTTTTTGGAAAAGTGGTCTGCACGATTCGCGATAATTGACACCACAAAGGGTTCATTCACAGGCTAAGGACGTGATATTTTAAGAAACTTATGTAACAAACTTTCATAATTTGTGTTTCCATTTGCGCGAAATTCCCCTTTCCTAGAATAAACTTGTGTAAACTAGAATCATATGAGAAAAATGTATTTTACCAAAGTATCACGTCCGAAACTGATTTCTGAAATTATTCTATGGAAAGCGAACCACCTTAAATAGCGCCAGCACCTGTCATCTCATAGAGAACTTTCAATATTTCCTTACAACGAACGTAACTTACAATCACCGACAGTTTGAAATAACCAAGCCTAAATTAACAATATACTCTTTACCCTTGGAAAGGTTTTGCAAAAAACCCTCATCCCACCACGACATCCTTGTACTATTAGATTTCCCTAGGGCAACGTGTCGCTTATGGATCCACTCAATATATTAGGTACCGATTCCTTCCATCCGGATAAGTGGTTTTTGTGTGAACGAGCACGTCACCAAACTTTCCTCGTTCACGGCGTAGAACTTGTAAAAGACAACTTTACGCGTAGATTACCAACTGGGCTGTAATAAGGGGTTTAGCAATAATGGGGCTACCCAGAGAGCACAATAACCCTATTAATTTATCAATCTAACGCATCCGCTAAACATAAAATTAGTATCAACATATGTTTATTCTATTAGGAATAAGGATAACTTGCGCCTAATTTGGGATTGAGATTGGGTCACATCATGAGGCCCACTTGCCCCACTCATTCTTTTAAACATCAGGTTGACATGAAACAAGAGCAATATTAGGATATTCCTTTATTTCAATGAAGGTGAATGGATTTACGGCACATGGGTTCACCTACAGCAGCATTCTGAGGGATAGATGCCTATAGTTGGAGTTATTTATCATCATCATTTACTAACATCAAACTAGCAGCAAATAATATAAATAAAAATCAATCAAATTGATACCATATTCATTTCATTTGTCTTCTTTCAATCTCAAATTAACATATAACTTATAGATAATTTAATTTAACATTAATTTCGTTTCATCTTTGCGTAGATGTAAGTAAATAAGTATCAAACAACAACAACAACACTCCACGTATCTTAAGGAGAGTATACAAACGACCGCACGTCCATCCCTCCCCTTGCGGTATAATATGATTGATTACCTAAGCCTTTTCCGAACTTATCAAATGTAATCAGTAGAATAGGGCTCCATGTTGCCGAAATGTAATAGTTTCTTGTTCCGCAGTAACTTAGATTGGGTGAGGGAAAGCTTATTGTCCTAAGATATACTGTTCTTGGCACATGTTACTGACTAGCCTCTTCAACATACCTAGATTATAGCCTTCTAATGTGTTTATACCTCAAGTTTTCCCTTAATGTATATTTCTTCAATCCATTAGTTACAAAATAACGACCAGTTTCAATGTTATTCATGTTTTTATGCGCTAAAAATATGAGTACCTATAGTTGGCAGCAGTTTTGAAAAGCACATTCAGCTCTATAATCACTAATGGCTTCAGGTTTTATGGTGTCGCCTGAATCGTGATCGCGGGTATTAAACCAGTGTGGTATCGATCCGTGCCACTCGGTCACTAGCCTCAGCTATCGATTAAACACGACATTTGTATCCGCTCTGAAATTCAATATATTTTTTATCATTCCGAATACCTACTAGCATAACTACATAGCCACCTGGTCCTCTTGACTAGGGGTAATACGAAAGTACTACCTATACTTAAAGTAATTGTTGCTACCTACCTATACGGGAAAGAAACTAAAGTTATAGACTGTAAGTAGGAAAACGGGGCCAAAATAGATGTACTAGGATAATTAGAAAGAGTAAGAAAATTATGATATGTTACAGACCGCAATGTCCACAAAAATACTGCCAATAAAATAATTATATTTAGAAGATTTGTACCGAGTCTCTGATTCAAATTAAGGTAAATAACTTTTCTTTAATTCTAGTTAAATATATATGTTTCTCATTAAGCATAATAAATTAATTAATTAATAATAAACGAATAATTGGTAAAAAAATATTTATATCTAGTCATGACGGTACATATTAGACAGTACATTATCATATTAGCATATTAGATATTAGTACATATTAGACATAAAGTAAATATAGCATAGAGTAACTATCCCATACTGCCGTCGAATATTTCTGAAGAACGTTAAGAGATGTCGCTTGGAGCACCAATGACGGATATTAATATTTTACGTTATACGAAATCTCAAATATTATCATTAATAGATATTCATTTTCACTTATCAACTTAAAAAAAAAAAATACAACCAGACACAGGCCTTAATAGATCGTAAATCGATTCAAAATAATTTATAACATCCTTTATTTGTGCGCTATCTAGTGAACGGCTTGACCTTTATTACAGCTTAGTTTGTAAGTGGACAAAGTATACATGCGCAGGATTCTAGCAGGATAAGTGTCCATAGATGGTGCTGTATTAAACCTGATATATTTACTAAACCTAAACGCATTGTTGTTACGAAAATATATAAATAAGTTTCTGTCAAAAATTGAATTTTTGGTACAAGCTTTTATTGCCGACTGTACTTTTCTGTATACCATCATCAACTGCTCATTGAGACGATTCTAACGAGCACCAACTCGATGGGGTTATATGGTTTTATTACGGAGTTCCTATGGCCACCTTCTGTCTCTATCATCAGATCAGCTCGATGGTACCATAATATTGAATGTCGTCCAAACTATAGTTATACCCAAAATTTCAGCTCAATCGGTCACCGGGAAGTGGGTCAAATTTAACTTGCAAGATTTGACGGACAACTTACTTACATACATACTTTTATACTTACATACGAAAGAAGTCAAGTTACTATAAAACTTGTAAAAAGACCTATCGGTTTTTGCACTCCGGGAGTGCCGGCAGAAGTGAAAACTTGAATAATTTTAATTTTGCTAAAAAAATCCCTTCCGCCTCCTCTCTCCCCCTGCGTGCCAATATATCTAATAACAAACTTATTAGTAGTACGCTATAGTTCAACTTAACTCGGCAAAATTGATGAAGTAGACGAAGAAATAAAATACCAATTTGTTTTTGCCATTGCCAAATATTTTTCAAAGCTTTATCTCTTTAAGAATAACGTCCAAATTCGAACTATTCGAATTTGCTCAATAGCAAAGCGGTAAAGGACGCGCGGACAAAATTACAAATTTATTTGCAGAATATGCAATTGCAAAGTGTTTAACGGCTTTATATTCTTACGAATAGCGTTCAGTTTTGAATGAAGTCGAATCGGCTAACAGCAATATATAAAAGTTTGATAAAACAAAATGGAATTTGCATTTACGGAAAATGTGTTACGACCTTATACTGTTAACAATAAAGTATAAATTAGAACTATGTGCCCCTAGTCAAACCCCCGTTTTCCCCCCCGCCCCCCAACCTCGTCCCGAATCTCTCGCCATCCTCCTACGGTCACGTGGCCTCTTACGCATCTGACGTCACAAATATCTGTCGCGAGTTTAACAATTTTTCCCCATCCCAAAAAGTGCTCAGCGCCGCTAAAGAAGTTTTCACTTCAAAAAGAAAACATACATACATACATACATACATACATTCACGCCTTTATTCCCAAAAGGGGTAGGCAGAGCACATGAAACTTATGTTCCAGCGCCACTTCTAGCATAAATGTGGGTATAAAAAAGATCGACAAAATGTGATATTGCAGTGATAGGTTGCTAGCCCATCGCCCACAACACACTTCAACCCTGCTCCCTTAGTCGACTTTTACGACACCCACGGGAAGAAAAACGAAAACGTACGAAGAGTTTTTAAATAAGATGAAGTAAAAACTAGTGCCTATGCCAAATCTTGGGATTAGGTGTCAAAGCGGACCCCTGGCTCCTTTAGGGGCACACCCGGGAATATCGCTAGGATTGTGATGCGACCAGCTGATGAGTTTAGTAGATAATTATTAGAATAGGTAACCTAGTCTCTAAAACATCAGAATACTACAGTAAGTAAAAAATATAACATACATTTACTCGGGACCTATACGTAAAACTGTTTTTATTTTACAACTTATTTGAATATTCTTTCTTTACATAGGTATCTAGTACCATAAATAAAGAATAATACCTATAATATGTACCTACTGCCATTCACATTTGAGTATGTAGCAATTTATGATTCAAATTGCCAATAAGTACCTAAAATTATCGAAGTGCTTACGACGCGCGACGTTGTCAGCTCGCGCTGGCAGCGCCGTAGTTCGATCTGGCAACGTCGCCAACTGTATACTAATTTCCAATTTATTTTATTATTTTTAACATCTCTGCATAACGTTCCATTTCTACATCTTATATATTACAACAAATGAATTACTGCGTGTTACAAATATTTTACATTAAATTAAAATAAACATAAAGTGACTGCAATCTCTTAAATTATTAATAAATAATGGAGCATAATTATTTATTTCTTATCACTTCGCACTCGTCTTTGAAACTGTATAATAGTAAAGAGAACTGCGTACAACGAAACGACTCAGTGCAGACGAAACACAGATTACAGAGACGAAATGAGAAAATGCTGCTACAAAATTATTGCTTTAAATTGTAGGTAAACAGAATAAACTTTGTCCATTTGTAAAAATGCGAAAAAAATGATTTAGTATGAGTTTATTGTCTCAATTAAAAATACAAATAAAGATAACCTGCGGTATGATATTTTTTTATAAAAGCGTAGTGAAAATATACGTGTAATTACATAGGCAAAGTCAAAACGTCAGAAGTATATGGAAAGATAGAGACTTAACTGGCCACACTGAAACTAGAGACGATAGGTATCAACTGTACCACGAACATATTCTTAATGTTATTCTTTTAAAATTTGACCTCCGCTTATTTGAATGGACCTACGATTTGATTTAGAAACGGATTTATTTGCCAGTGATTTACATACGACCACTTGGACTTCTACCGGACTGATTTGATATTATTGAATTTACCAAAATGACACATCGGTGCCAATTCATAAACTGTCACACATTGTTTCGTTTTCCAGTTAGTGATAAAAATCGCCTACGGATCTGGATTAACAATTCAGGTAAGCTCTATTTTATTTACAATAAATAAAATTATACAACTAAGCACATACATACTTGGTGACGTCGGGCATGCGTCAGTCAACTTGACTTTTTATCAATGTTCCAAAACATCGTTTTGTCTTTCAGTTTTTTATCGCGTTACTTACGTTAAAATAAGTTTATATCTCGCTCCAAACTGATTAGTGTCCTTATTAATCCTTCATTTCATGTTTGCACTGTACCTAATGGTAATGATAAACTAGTTAGGAGTTTGCTTGTTGGCATTTTATTTTGAATCTTTTGAATTTACTTATTCGCAGTGTGATTGCCAATTCGTGAAAATATCTAACCGGAAATGATGGCTGAAGTACTTGGTTTAGCTTGAGATTTCACTACTTTTCAGGCCGGAAGGCTTGGCAGGTTTTTTTACAAGAAATGTACTTGATGGAAATTAATAATATCTAAGTATTTAGTTTTATGACGACTGCTTTAGCCTAGTTGGTAATGACCCTGCCTATGAAGCAAGAGGTCCTGGGGTCGAATCCCTGTAAGGGATTTTTTTTGTGTGATGGGCACAAATATTTGTTTCTGAGTCTTGGATGTTTTCTATGTATTTATACCTATTGGAACTATATATATCGTCGTCTAGTACCCATAATAGCTTATTGAGCTTACAATGGGACTAGTTCAACTTGTGTAAGATTGCCCCTTAATATATATTTTATTTTATTTATTTTTAATTTCAGGCAACATCAATCTCACATCTTTGACACCTGATCAGTTAAAGTACTGCTATCTTTTTGAAGTGCATTTTGAATCCTGCTATAAGTCACAATGATAACCAGAGAAGGTTGACCGGGACAGCTATTACTAGACACTATCACTGTGAAGATAAATCAATTGATGTTATTAGCTTTGTGTCTGTAGAGCACCCAATGCAAGGTATGTCTTGATTTTTTATTGTTCAAATAGTATTTTCTTAAAAACATGATGACAATTTTTCTGAAAAGGGACTCCTTAAGGCACACATGGGAAATGTACAAAAAAATTGTTTATCATTGAAAACAGGATGGCATTGGTATCCGTTCATGTCAAACGAGATAGCTTTAAGAAAATATTGCGTTTGGTGTCGGGTTACAAAAGCACCACACCCTTTCTTCCCGTCGGTGTTGTTGGGCCAAGCAACTTATACTTGAAAATATATACAGGCTGTCCCAGCGCTATGCAACTTGAAGGGACAGTACCTTAAATATTGTAGATAAGATATTTTACTGAAAGGAGATATTATTGAATATTTTATAGTAAGTAATACTGCACTCAAAGATTTTCATAAAATTGCTTGCTTCGTCTGGGAGTCAATCCGACCATAGAGGAAATATTTATTTTAATAATAATAATATAGCCTTTATTTAACCAAACTTAAATATTATAGTATGTATTATGCATTTGTGTTTTTCTACTCCGTGTCCATTTGGTCTTGCTTTACAGCATAGGCCTCCCATAGAGACTTCCACAATTTGCGATCGTGCGTTTTTCTCATCCACGTCGCACCCCCCACTCTAACAATGTCATCCTCCCATCTGCGACGTTGTCTGCCTCTTTTTCTTTTATTTTGTCTTGGGCACCACTCTGTAACATCCTTTGTCCATTTATCTTTTTTATTTCGTATCATATGGCCTGCCCACTTCCATTTAAGCTTCTTGATACAGTATTTTACATCGGTCGTTTTTGTCTGTTTCCTTATTATTTTAAGATTTATTTTGTCTTTCAGTTTGATGTTGAGCATACTACGTTCTATGTTATGTTGGCAGACTTCTAGTTTATGCATATTTTGTTGTGTAAGGCTCCACGTCTGTATATATTTATGATCCGGCTAAATCCAACTCCTTTCTTTCAAGCTAAATTGTACTTAGAAGAAATCATTCTTTATTTTTAGCTTACTTATTGGCATCATAAAAGCACGTGGTGTTTTTATATCACATATAAATAAAATAAATAAAAATAAAAAAGCTTTATTAATTCCATTACAGCGTTTTTTACAGTTAGTAAGTAATGAATTATGTATTTAATGTATTGAATTTCTTAGCTAAACACGCAGAACTAAAAAAAAATGCTTATAAGATGTTATAGGATTGTTAGGTTAGGTTAGTTAGGTTTCACATATAGCCGGTTTTTATTAGCATACGGCGGCAAGCATATTTGAAAATATTAGCAGTATAATTTAATAATAATATAAACAATAAATCAGCTTATATACGTCCCAGTGCTGGGCACAGCCCTCCTCTCAAGGATGAGAGGGAACGGGCAGTAGTGCCCACGCTGGCCCAGTGCGTGTTGGGGACTTCACATACACCTTTGAATTTCAAATTACTTAAAAAAATGTGTCTCCTCCACACATGAATGACTTAACAAACGTATACAGACACTACCTAATCGATCTATCGTATGAGTCCTAATTCTATCAACTCAACGGAAGGGGTAAAGGGGACGATTAACAAAATTTAAGTATGCTCGGATAATATTGTTTAGTTTAATATTTATTTTTTAAATTTCAGGATCTGGTACTGAAATTACATTCGTTGACGTGCGACCTACCGGACAAAGTAAGAAAACCTGACAATGATCCTGAGGAGTGGCCAACTTCAGCACCACAACCCGCATCGCCACAGCCCTCATCACATCATCACGTCCAACTGAGGCTCCTCAAATAAAAAGACATCTGGAAGAAAGCTCCTCTTGCGTGGACGTGGGGGCGGCGGCGTCGAGCAACGTATCCGACAGATTATTTAAACACATTCAAATTGTATTTATTCAGAGCACATAGATGTTTAAAAAAAATATATTGTTACTAAAAAAAATATATTTGTAAATCTCACAAAAGAAGTCTACAAAATCAGCAAAAAATTAGGCTACTTACTGCAAAGTAAATGAAATAATTTACATATAATACGTGTTATTGAACCCTTACCTTTTTACCTTACTTTTCTCAAGGAAATCTGCATTACTCACAGGCAGTAAATAGAAGAATGTCTCGGATCGCATGTAATGCACGCAAGGGCAAACAAAATGCGATCGGAGGCTTTTTTATTACTGCCTTGCCGGTGGTGTTCGCACCTTTTTTTATAACTGAAGCTTTCAACCTCAATAGTTTTTAAATTTTGTATATTAAGGTACCTTCCTATTGTTCCTTAAGTTTGTTCTATAATCGTCCTCCTACAGTTGTTCCTGGTAATAATAATCTTGAAAAATCCAGGGGAGTCAAAAGCGCGATTCCGATCCTTTACTGAATTGAGTATTCAATGTGCTGTGGTTTTATCGATCGAGGGAGCGAAGCGAACGAAGTTCTACGCTTCAGCTTGGGCCGAAAATCGTTCGTATGTCCGGTGTCTGTCCAGCTGTCCGGCTGTTCTCCTCTACAGGTCGCATTCTTAACCGATTCTCGTGAAATTTTGTGAGCAGGTTCGGTTTAGTATATAGTTTTTTCTGTAACTTTTTAGAAATTAAAAAAAAGACAGGTTCGCTAGTTTCTACAGCACATAGTAGAGCCACTAGCACAATAAATCGCATGGCAGCAAATAGACGAATCAAGGTACAGCTTTGAGATTGATAGTACAAATGCACATCATCAAACAAGATGAGTTTTGTTGATAGTGGGGATCCACATAACTCCCCCCTCGGGAGCCCTGGCAAGCTTACCCCCAAGAACACACCACATACCTAAGTAGCAAGTAGTGGAACTTTGGCTGCGGTCTTATGTAAAGTTGCTTATATAGGTACTTTATTTATGGTACATGATGGTACGGTGGAGGTTCTAAGAAAAGGTACAAAAATTGAGCATTTTATTGACTGCTCGCGTGTGCTCTAACAAAACAGAAAAAAATACTATTATTTTACTTTGTGTAAACCTATCTTGCAAAGTGACATCTATTGACCGCGTAAAACAGATTTTTTACAACATCACCTGTTGTAGGTACAGATGCCGTTAGTGTATTCAATAATCCGTAAAAGGCAATATTGATATAAACGACATCTTTTGCTGAGAGCAAATGTACATACCAGTTCACTAACGCCCCCTGGTGCTCACAGCAAATAAGGCGGATTCATTTTAATGTATGGCGTGGATATATCTTCTTATACTTTATTTATGATATTAGATAAGCATCGATTCTCACGCAGTTCTCAAACTCCATCAACGACAACATTTTAGGTAACATAAACCACTTTTCCCGAAAACCGAAGGCATTCAATCGCATAATTTATAAGTCGATAAATTCCGGTATAGGGTTGACAAAGTCGTAAATTTTCCCTTTACAAGCTGACACTCGAAACGAGAACCAACAGTCACTGACGTTAAGCAAATAAGTAGGCATAGCAAACCAGAGTTTGAAGCTTTATCGCGGAACAGACAAAACGTTCGTTTATTTACTAATCGTGTGCCTAAAGACTAAAGGATGGAGCGTTAAAATGCAAACATTTATTGATGTATGTCGTTCAAACGCCCATGTTCGTTAAAGTGACAACAGCATTTCTATAACAATTTTTCCATGACAGCATTCTATTTCGAAATTGGTGGATGAGACTCTAAATTCTAGCTCGGTTTTTCATTTTATAATCACCTACATCAAAAGCTACCGTACCCTTCGTACTTATTTATAATGTAATAAAATTCAAAACTTACAGAAATATCCTACTAATATTATTAATGCGAAAGTTTAGATGTTTGTCACTCAATCACGCTTAAACCGATTGGGATGAAATTTTGCATGTTTTTTTCCCATTT
The DNA here is from genome assembly GCA_947049275.1 of Epinotia bilunana. Taxonomy (NCBI): domain Eukaryota; kingdom Metazoa; phylum Arthropoda; class Insecta; order Lepidoptera; family Tortricidae; genus Epinotia; species Epinotia bilunana. The sequence continues at coordinate 8,138,812 of OX346253.1, forward strand.
TTTTTTAGCAGACGAAATCGGGGGCGAAACCTAGTAGGTGTACACGGTGGGCAGGAGTATACCGACAGATTTTAACCACGCATTCCTGAGGTCATTAGGAGCAAAAAATGTTATATGAACCCCAGTCAAATCCGGCTTTGTTTTGAAGATATTATCGATTATGTGAGTACTAAAGTGCATTAAGCTCTTTTGATTGCGAAGTTGCTACCGATGTTACCCAGTTTCGCGTCGCTATTGACAGATATCAAATTGACAGCTAGTTAAGACTAACTAAATTGATTCTTTTTTGAAAAATAATCGTTACTATTACAAAACCAACAAAAAAAGAAGATATTTTTTACTCCTAATGACCTCAAGAATGCGTGGTTAAAATCTGTCGGTATACTCCTGCCCACCGTGTATATATCTCAAAGTGCGTTGAGTTCCCAAGTCTGTGCCAACCCCGTACAATCCCGTACAATCCCGCAAACAAGCGGTATCTGCAAAAATTCCAGAATCGGCTTCCCGATCGATTTCTCGCAAATGGTTTGCGTTACTTTCGGTTTGATTGCTTCTCTAATTGGGTTTGGGTTGATTATAACGATAAATTGCCTTTCATCAACTATTCAGGTAGGTATATATGTCTAAGATTTTGCCTGCGTATACATATATATATTCCCATTATATGTTTTGGTGAATAGGCAATGCGTTGTTATGCTGCGGCGTTGCTATGAAACATACTCATACTCTAAACAATAAGCATTCGCGGATATTCTGAATAACTATTGTAGAGAAGAGCATGGGCATACATAGGTACTTGTATTAACATAAAAGCAACAAGTGATTCCAATTTACCAAGACTAAATATGTAAGTATGTATGATAACAAACACATGACACAGATGAAGGAATGGTGCTGCAGCCACACATACCAAGAAGTACGAGAGCCCAAGATAGACTAGAATGGAGAATGCTGCAGCGATAGAGGACCAGGCGGGCGAATATTCAGCGTTTTTAAGGCGTTTTTTCGTCATTTTCCTAGACAGCAAATACTATTAAAAGGAGTCTACTTTTGATCAAGATGTTAGCCAGTGCCAGTACTGAATCTTTTTTGATTAAAGGTTCTGCGGTACGTTTTACCTCTGAAATAATCTTAACCCGACAATGACGTTAAAACCGAGCGGTTCAAACGCTCGAAGATTCGCCCAGGCCCTCTTAATATTGATGATGATGATAATAAACAAATATAAAACATTTTCTATTATATGGCTAAATATGAACTAGCTACCAGATCCCAGGAATCCCTCCAAAAACGTAACGTTGACTCTGTCTGTCTGTCTATCTATTTTTGTTTAGCATTGCAACTTCTTAGCATTTGAAGCGGTCGTCCGCTCCATAGGATAACGTTTGGTCTACATATGCGCTAAGTCATAAATGCGACTGTCAATTACACAAAACCCAGCAGAACGTCGCTTAATCTACTCACGTGTTGCCCTGTCTGAACTGCAAAATTATCCGAGTAGGCTTCCTATCGATTATTTGCAATTGGTTTGAATTATCTTTGGCGTAGGCTGCCTCTAATTGGACGCGCATAATTTGCAATGGTTCGTTAGACCGCGAATTTTATACATTGTTGGTGTAGGTTATTTATTACATACTTATATTAATATGGTACGCAGTTCAATGGAAGACGGACGAGAAGGTGCCATGTTTGCATAATAAGTATATGAATAATTCAATTGCATAAGTATTGAAAGGGAACCAGCGCAAACGCCGACGTCTTCAAGGACACGTCGCGCGCTTGAACCAATCAGCGCGCTCCAAACTCTAGGCGCATCGTTAGACCGAGAATTACTCTAGCCACCCTTACCAGTTGCTGAGCCGCGCGCGTTGGAAGCACGAAGCACATCTATGCTAATTATTGCAATATATGTTGTTTATTCAGTCGAAGTGTTTTAATATGCTCTCTAGTTTATACTCCAATAGTTTTCAGAAGTGGGATAGTGAACCGTGAATAGTTCCCGTGTTGTGTAGTGTAAATATGGGTAAACACAAAGACAAAAGAGAAGATCAGCTAAGGAGGAAGCTTATGGCCGAAATGGAATCGCGTCGATTGACGGAGCGCGTAAAACATCTTGAACAAATTATACGAAATAGATCCAGCGGGACGCCGCTATCAGCTGTTTTAACCGCGCCGCCGCGCGCAGGGGATGGCGCCATAACGCCGCCACTACCATCACATACCGACCGTGATTCCACTGAACCGACAACGGAAACGATGCGGATGTGGACGTCGGAGCCCTCCGTAGCACCTGCATGGTTGACGCCCTTGTCGGCGCCAGTTGCGTCGGCCACGTGTCTGCTGCCGGTGCGGGTCGCGGAGCCCCCAGCAGCGCCTCTGCCGGCGCCGCCGGCCGCGGGCGCGTCGGCTGCAATGCCGCATTTGGGCGGACAGGGCGGAGTGCCGCCGGCGCCGCGCATCGTGACTGCGCCGCCCGCCGTGTTCCAGGACGCCCACGATGACACCATCACCGCAGACACTGCGGTGCCACGTTTCACGTCGGGTGCGAGTGCGCCCGTTTCAAACTCGACAGGTATCGGGTTGCAGGCTGCTAACATTGCAGTTACAGCCGCGCTCCTGCCTTCACATTTGTTGGACTACGCGCATGTACACTCAGGAAATAATAATAATAATTTGAGATGTGGGTCGTAGCGACCCTATTCCAGAATTTGACCCCAAATCGTCGTTACTATCGATGGAAATTTGGATACGGAAGGTTGAAGGTATCTGAAATATGTACGGTTGGGACGAAAAGACGCTTGTTTTCAATTGTTCGTCAAAATTGAAGGGTTATGCTAGACGTTGGTACGACCAATTAATTGATGTTAATCTTTCATGGGCCGAATTTAAAGCTAAACTTTTGACAGCTTTTCCGTGTCATAAGAGTAAGTTGTACCATGATGCGTGATTTAGTGAATGTAATCAGAGCACCCGATGTGGACTATTTACAATTCTATTATGACAAGTTAGCTTTAGGTAACGCGTGCGGTATCTCGCCGTCTTTGATCACTGAAGCAATAATAGGTACAATAGGTAGTGAACTTGTCGAAGTTGGTGCCATTTCCGCGGGATGTCGCGATCCCAGCTCGCTACTTAACTACCTGTCATCATTACAGCGAAACATATCAGTTCCCACCAACTTTCGGAGTAGGAACATTAACAGATATCACGCGAAAGTAGTGTCATATATGTAAAAGACGGGGACATACTCACGTACAATGCACATACAAAATTCGCGACAAAAACTATAAGTCGCCAATGACGGTTTGCTCATTTTGTAGTAGAAAGGGCCACAATGAAAATAATTGTTATTTAAAAGTGCGGAAGTGTAACTATTGTCAAAAAGTCGGTCACATTAAAGAGGAGTGTTTAAAGTTAAAGGGCCGCCAGCCGAATACCGTAACGTCGACGCAAACGGTTCGCGTGATACAAAACACAAACAAATCGGGTTCAAAGTATTACATGACGGTTAAGTTGAACGGTTTAGATACCCATGCTTTTATAGATTTTGGTAGCTCTTGCGTCACAATTACAGACTCGACAGCAAAACAATTAGGCTTGGATACGCAGAGTGTAACGAATAATAGTGTAATCAAGGGTTTTGGTGGATCGCAATTAATGCCCCTCGCGGAAACGATAGTGACTATCACTGCTGACGAAGCCACCTGCGAGAATCAGGGACCGGACAACCCTTTCCGCGGTAAAAGCCTTTCAAAGGGCATCCCTTATACAAGGCTAACCCATTGAAAGACTTTCCAGTTTGAACTGCTAGCCCATTCGTTTGACTACCCCTTATCGAAAAACTCAGCTAAAAATAAGGCTAGCCCTTTCCAATTGCTTACTGCTATCCCATATGCCTTGCAATCCCTTAATAAGGGTTACCCTTATCATTAAGCGCTTTTTATAAAGCTTTCCCTTTAATAATGTCGTGCCGCGCACAGACTGGACTGACTGAACTGATAAAACCAAGGTCTACAAGATCAGCCATGGGTAAGTAAATATGGTATGATATTGTTAGTTTTAGTTCACAGATTTTTTTGTTAAACAGGTGCTTATACCCTGTTTGGATAGGTATTTAACTAAATAAAACAGAACCACGTGAATTGGTTGATCATTCAAATTCAACCTTTTGTAGATATCTATAGTATATTATCTTATTGGCTGAATGATCAAGTCACGTGTTGTTTTTTTGTTTACAATTTACATTAAGTTACATACAAAATATCTATCCAAATAGGGAACCTATAAGTAGAAGTAACATGTTCGTTGTTCATGATCTTTATTTTAACAATAAATATTTTGTTTTTGCCCGACTGCCGAACGAGAGGAGGGTTATGTTTTTCGAGTGTATGTACCTATGTATGTATGTGTGTATGTGACGATGTCTCATGCTTTGGCACGCCCCACACTGGGCTGAAAATCGGCTTTCATAGACATAGGAATCGAAGTTAACATTTTAAAGTTTTTGTGCTTGAAATGGCTTATGCTTGCCATTATTATGCTAAATTATGATCCTGGCGTGATTTAGCACTAAAACGTATGAGTTATAATTTTTTTCCGAAAAAAATGTATGGAGCTATAACGAAAAAACTGGATATCTCGGGAACCGCAAAAAAAACACTAATATCCTTACAGTTGGTTATATTACTAATTATTCCTGATTTTTTGACATACTACATATTTCAGTCTAAAGTGCGGTTTTTTTTAAAAAAATCGGCGAAATTTTTAATTCTTTTTGTTCGTTCAGGACGTCCTAATTTAAAGATTAAACACAGAAATATGTATGTTTCGCATTTTCAATAAAGGGTGAGTCATATTTAATCAAATTGCTAGTATTTTTTTTACATAGGTTAGTATTATTTACATAAAAAAAACAAATATTGACAGAACCATAACAACTTTAAAGAAAAACAAATAATAAACAAGTATAAAAAGAACACCATAACCTTACAATATGTCTTTATTTTTAATTTATTCTTCTAAATCACTGTCTTCTGAATCTAATTCAGAGTCAGGTTCTGCGTCACACGCACCTAAAACCTCAATTTGGGGTCCCTCTAATTTAAGTAGGTCTATCGTTTCTATAAAAAACGCCTGTTTCTTCTTTGCATCCAGGGTCGGTCTCATTGCAGTAATTAGAGGATCGGAGGATAAAATAAGCATGTTGAGAATATCCTCGTTGGATGCTTGTCTGCTTTTCTTCCTGGAGTTATGTTCCCTGAACATCCTAAAATCTTTATTTCGGGCTTCTGAAGCTTCTTCCGAGAGACTTCCAATAGGTACAATGGCATTGCTGGCGATGATATCAGCTGCGTGAATTAGCAATTTATGCACGGTTGATGGCATGTAGTACCAATCATACAACTCTACGTACTTTTTAGCCGTCTCCAAGGCATACTCTCTAAAATTCGAAACAGCAACATGTTCCCCGGATGTTATTGCTTGCAGTATCACGGCAAATCTGCGTACGAGCTCTTCATTCAATCCGGTTATTGCTGCAGTTTTTTCTGGATTCTGGAAAAATCTTCTTGCTGTATTCCCATCGTTTGTGGTCCCCGAACCTTGCTTCACAATATCAATCAAAAGGTTTAGCTCTTCTTTAAATCGATCTTGAATTGTTTTCTTTGTCTCGTTCATAATTTTTTTATGTTCGTCTCCCTTTGCAGCCCATTTCTTGAAGACGAGTCTGTACGAAATGTGTAGGAGACATTCCATTGAATTGATGCGGGCATGCAGTGGTGACAATCCAAATTCGTACAACTCAGTGGCTATCGTCTTTGATGTAACAGAATTTATGCGATTCATTTCTGTTGGCTTAGCCAAACATAAATAGCATGTAGCATTTGACCTAGCTGCAGAAAGGTATGTACAAATTTTCCCATCAATCATCGTCATTTTCAGGGCATGATGTATCTTACAAGTATTGTATTCCGTAGGGAGTAGAGCTTTAATTTCAGCTTCTATCTTTCTTTTTTGCTCAAGTACGACTGCTTCACTTTCTTTCACAAATCTGAACATCAATGGGCGACAATAGGAGGGTGAGCAAGGTTTTGGATTCGTCCATACAATGTCTTCTCCAGAAACCAACTTAAGTGGTACTAAAGATGTCATGAATATGCTCGAATCATCTTGTTCGCCTTCCATTTTCTGCTTATATCTGCTTTGACTAGAAGCACCATCAAAACCCCACTTAGATAGTAGCGTCAGCTGTTTGTTTTCTACATTGCTTGATAATCCATCCAGTATCCTCTTCGTTGTTAAATCAAGTAAAGCTTGAAGTTTAATTTCAGCTGATGAATCCGTTATAGTTATGGTTGACTTCGGAGGATAGCACTGTAATTTGGCCGATTGTATCTTGTAGTAAGACGGATAAAGCTTCTGGGCACCTTCTCGAATAGCAGTCTCCCTTAAAGTGATGTATTGCCATTTACTTAGTTTTAATGAAATGAAAAGTCCGAGTGCTTTTTCTGGTGTAAATACAGCGGAGCAATTCGGCTTCTTGATCATTCTACATATGTTTGTAGCAATTTCTGGGTTTTTAAGCATGTTTTCAATCACAGATGCGATATCATCTCGACCATCCTCTTTCAAAAGTTGTGCCGCTGTAAAAGCCAACTCAGTTGAGTTTTCACCTTTATGACTGTCAGACCTTCTCTTCTTTTGCTTGTTTGATAGGTCTTCGAAGGCTTTTCTTGGGTGCTTTGTCATTGTCCCAATTGAAGATGATGATGTTGAACATTCTGGAGAGGTAAGTTCGGTGCTGGTTGATGTCGCAGAATACTCCAAACAAGTAGACTCTTCTTGTAGTTCAGGCATAAGAAGATTGGTTTGTACACAGCTGGGCCAATCAACATCTTTTTGGAGCCAATTTTCGTAGTTTTTTCTGAAGTCCTTGGTGTTTCTCTTACATTTCTTCCATCTCCATTCAGCAGATCGGGTGAATCTTCGACAAAATTCTTTGAGGGTGACACTGTCTTCTTCTGATAGGCTAGAGCCTAACTGGACTCCAACTGCTTCGAATAATAATCCATCATTAAAAGAAGGACTCCCGCTTTGTAAAATAACAAATAAGTAAAAGTTGGTACAAAAACTAAACATATTTTTGTATGGTTACAATTTCGAAAATTAATCAAAATATATAATTAGATGTTAACAGTTGCGTACAAGACTTTGTAGTGATTTTGTCACATAGACGTTCGATGCTTTTATTCTTGTGTACTAATGATGGTGCTTTAATCACCAGTGACCTTTCTATTATGCTATTTGCTTATCAGAAGTCATTGCTAAGACGTATTACAAGTAATTTACTAATTATTGCTATGATCATTATCATTACTAATTGATGCAATCTCGTAAGTATGTCCAATTAGATATCGTTATTCCTCATTACCGCAGAAAATAAAACGAAAAATTATATTTTAAGACGTAACATGAGCTCGGAAATCCTTTTGGTTTTATGTCAATGTATAGTTTTTATAATTTGAGTAAATTAGATACAAAACATACATATTTCTATCTTTTATGTTTAAAGTAAGACGTCTGGGACGGAAAAAAAAAATAAAAATTTCGTCGATTTTAAAAAAAAAAACCGCACCTATGACTGAAATATGTAGTAAGTCAAAAAATCTGGAATAATTAGTAATATAACCAGCTGTAAGGATATTTGTGTTTTTTTTGCGGTTCCCGAGATATCCAGTTTTTTCGTTATAGCTCCATACATTTTTTTCGGAAAAAAATTATAACTCATACGTTTTAGTGCTAAATCACGCCAGGATCATAATTTAGCATAATAATGGCAAGCATAAGCCATTTCAAGCACAAAAACTTTAAAATGTTAACTTCGATTCCTATGTCTATGAAAGCCGATTTTCAGCCCAGTGTGCGCCCTGTAGGCCAAACCGTTTGACGGATTTCGACACGTGAGGTGTCGTTGGATTCCTCTTCATCGTAGGAGTGACATAGGCTATAATACTTGTAAAAAGCAGTCGGGTTTTTCGAAAAATATTTTGATTACAATTGTTGTTTGTTGTATTATATTCTACTTGTATTTCTCTTATTGTAAAAAACCTACACCTAAGAAGATAAATAATTAAAGAGGAATATAATCACAATATGTTAAGTTTCCAAAATATTAATCGTAGAAAAGAAGATTTTAATGATATTTTCAACACAATTGCTCGTAACTTACCTCTTATTGTGTCGCTTTTAGGCTCATAATCCTGGATATTAAACACGCGTGTTTTACAACATTACAACACTTGTGTGTTATGGTTATATCCCGATTAAGTCACGTTGGCACCTTGCAGCAAGATGTATGCATGCACACGGTGCATTCTTAAATTAACCGGGTTGTACAGAATGTACAGCTTTTTTTTTAATTCTCGGCAAATGGATTCTTACTCGACTAAACAAATTAAATCCTTTGTTAATTAATTGACTATTTCTTTTTGGATATGATATAGAAACGTTGAATATAGTAAAACTAGAGTTGTTCACTTTTGATAACATTTTACATGAATTAATAAAGATAACATTTTAAAACGAAAATATTTATTTTATTTTGTATTGACTGTTTAGAGATTTCATCTAAGTCTGGCTGAACACATGCGCGCGTACTGTGCAAACGAAAAAAAAGCTGTTGCGCGCCATTATAAGTTATTTCACAGCACGTTTCACAGATATTTGTAAACATTGCTAATGCGTGTTTGGTTATTAACAAAAATATTGACTCGTGGCGACTAGAAAATTAATAAAAAGAATGGACGGCACTGGAAATTCTTGGCGATGTATACAAAATGTGAGTAAAAAGCTGTTGCCATTAATAAGTAAAGAAAATAACTTGGCAGGCCTACAAAATTTTCATCTTACGAAAAGGTTTTTTCCCTCGCAAAATGTGTTGAAAAACGTCGTTAAGCATAACATTGGCACGTGTCTAAGACTAAAGAAAAAACCGCCGTGACGATGCGCTCGACCCGCGCAAACCAACAGCCAATCACAACTCTTTGCCATTGAAAATAGTCCAGTCAATGAACTGACAACTTGTATGGAAAAAATGTCAATTTTGGAAATAATTTATAATAGCTAATTTTTTATATGTAACTGATATATTATCAATTAAATAGTTACCCAGCGACAAAATCCGACAAAATTTCAGACATCAAAAAAATAATAAATTAACTAGCTACTGAAAAGTCAGAAAAAATATTAATAAATATTTTTGTCTTTATTTTGGTTCATTTATATTTGCTCTATAATATTCAAGATAAATCGTACAAAAAAAGACAATGCATGCTTCATTTAAATCTACATAATTACTTCCGGGTGGATAGTTTGCCGGATTCTTGAATATATCATCTTAGAACAACATTTTAAAATGAAATCAACAAAAAAAACGCTATTATAAATTAATGTTTTTCAAAACCGTATTTTGCCTGGAGTAAAATTGAACCGTATTTAATCTACAGCGGCTTCGATCATTCGGAAGCGCGCGAACATCAAAGAACGCCGCCGCCGCCGACGATCGCTTACTATTGGATTCGGAGTAATGTGTGCTTTATGAACAAGGTAGACGATATAAATTAGCTCGCTTACGTGCTAAAAGGGAAACCCTTTATAAGTGTAACCCTTATACGGTATTGGTGAGCGGATGATAAGGGTTTTGTAAGGGTATTGGGATACCGCTTGCTCATATGGGTTAGCGCTTATATAAGGGCTTTAAAAGCAAAATGAATGGGTTTCGTCGGCAAAGGGTATGGTTAGTTAAGCCTTATGCAAAACCCATACAAAACCCTTTATAAGGGATAGCGGGCCGGTCCCTGGCGAGAATCTTAAGGCGTATATTGTGCCCCATAGTGCGCAAGACGTAGGTATAATTATCGGTCAACCTTTCACCGACTACCCTGATGTATATGTCATTAAGACGCCTACGGCTTTGCGAATGTACAACGCGAACCTTTTGGCGGGTCTACCGGGGACGTCCAATGACGTCGAACGTGTCATCTTGCGCGCACCTGAGGAGATACATTTGACACCCGGCGTAAATAAAATAGTATTATCGTGTTCGGAATGGGATGGGCCTGTATGTGTACCAGAGTCGTTGCATCTTAAACCGCCAGCAGAGTGTTTAATTCCTCTACGTACTACAACTGTTGTGGATGGTCGAGCGGCACTTAATATTATTAACTTGGGGTCAGAGTCGATTACGATACGGAGTAACGAGTGCGTGGCGCGTGCTACTGTTCTCGGCTCCGAGTCTAAGTATCAGATAGGACATGATTTGGATCCTCATGTGAAAACAGAACTCGAAAGTTTATTGCTGGAGTTTTCTGAGTGTTTTGCTGAAAATGACCAAGCAATCGGTATGTGCTCAGTAAAAATGAAAATAGAGCTTACTGATTCCAAACCGATTTATTACAGGCCTTATAGAATGTCAATTGAGGATCGAAACCATGTGCGCACCATAGTAAATGATTTGTTGCAAAAGGGCATAGTGGAGCCCGCTAACTCTCCCTATGCTAGCCCAGTGATAGCGAAAAACGTATGTGCGTTGATTATCGCGCGCTTAACAAGGTGACCAAAAAGGAGCGTTATCCACTACCGCTTATACAAGACCAGTTAGATAGACTTGCCAAGCAGCGCGTATTTTCGTGTCTTGACGTTTTATCCGCTTATCACTGCATACAATTAGAAGACGAAAGCAAACCCCTTACCGCGTTCGTCACAGCTGATGGGCACTATCAGTACACTCGTATGAGTTTCGGTCTTGTTAATGCGCCGAGTGTGTTTCAGCGAGCTATAGACGAGATACTAGGGCCCCTTAAGTTCGAATGCGCCACTGCCTATCTTGACGACATATTGGTATTCGCCGAGGATCACTCCGCCGCGCTGAATCGTCTCCGTCAAGTTTTAGAGCGGATACGTGATGCTAATATGAAGCAGCGTGTTGACAAATGCTCGTTTTTAGTTCCACAGGTAGAGTACCTGGGTCACGAGATATGTAATGGTGAAGTTAAACCGGCTCAACTTGGTTTAGCCGGTATTCTGCTTCAAAAACAGTCTGACGGTATGTGGAAGCCAGTCGCGTACGTAAGCAGGCAAACTACTCCTGCCGAACAAAAATATCACAGTTATGAACTCGAGACTCTGGCGGTAGTGATGAGTTTGCAAAATTTTAAGGTCTATGTGAGTGGAATTAAGTTTGTCGTTGTAACAGACTGCAATGCTCTGCGCTGGACTTGGGAGAAACGCGACTTGAACCCGCGAATTGCAAGATGGTGGTTAGATGTTCAGGGTTTTACCTTCAAGGTGTAGTACCGTCCCGGAACGTCCATGCGCCACGTGGACGCGCTGAGTCGTAATCCTGTTGGTACTGTAACGCGCTGTGTGGAAATGGATCTTATCGAAAATTTGCAACAGGAAGACGACTCAGTGCGATCTACCATACATCAGCTACAAGATGAATTGGTCAAAGGAAACATTAAGGGGTTGGCCACTGACTATTTAGTCGAAAACGGAGTGCTGTTCCGAAAGGCAGGCGATGACAAAAAATTAGTAGTGCCAAGACAGTCACGATGGTCGTTAGTTCAATCGTTCCACGACAACAATGGTCACGTTAATTTCAACAAAAACCTATGACACGGTGAAGGCCAAATATTGGTTTGGAAATATGCGTCGTTTCATTCAAAAGTACGTGAAGGGGTGCATATCTTGTCAGTACGCCAAAAAACCAACTGGAAGACAAGTAGGACTTTTGCATCCAATAGAAAAGGTAGCTGTACCCTTTCATACAGTACCTATTGACCACCTTGGTCCATTTAGCAAAAGCCCTTCTGGACAAATGTACATTTTTGCGTTGATCGATGCGTTCACCAAATTTATATGGATCGAGGCTGTGCGCGACACAAGCTGTGCGAACGCGCTTAAGACATTGGACACATTTGTTAAGACCTTTGGGCTGCCTAGTCGCATAATAAGCGATCGAGGAAAAGTTTTCGATTGCCACGACTTTAAGAAATATTGTACCGAAAGGCAGATAAAACACGTAATGAACGCTGTGGCTAGCCCTAGGGCCAATGGCCAGATAGAACGTTATAACCGCACCATTTTGGATGCGCTAGTATCGTATGTAGGAGATGATCAACACCGCTGGGACAAGTATTTACCAAAGGTTCAGTTAGGGTTGAACTCTAATATCAACAATACCACGGGAAAATGTCCTTTAGAACTTTTGTATGGGTTCAGACCTCGCCTGGCTGGTGATTTACTCGTGCCCGTAAGAATCGACCCTTTAGACGATCTCCGCGACGCTGCCGCAATCAGAACCCGGAGGGTTGCTGCGAATGCCCAAGCGTTATTCGACAAGAAGCGACGCGTAGAGGCACCCTTCAATGTTGGCCAGTTAGTCCTAGCCCAACGTAAGATTTTCAGGAAGGGCCTAAGGAGCGGCTACCTCGTGACCGATATGTCATAAAGGGAATCAATAAAATAGGTCGAAAGTATGAGAACGTATTGGCCAGGGATAAGCTTAAAGCTTTCTCTTTACGGAATAATGACTCCGATTCCGAATAAATAAAGAAAAAGGGGCTTAATCATACGTTTACCTAAGTGAATGGCTGTATTTGTCTATATTGAAATGATGGAAATGTGATCTTACTATTATTATAATTTTGCATCAGGTTCTCGAATTAAGAACTGAGATATTCTGATAAGTAAATGACAGTATTTGTCTATATTGAAGTTATGGAAATGTGATTAGACCATAATTATAATTTTGTATTAAGTTCTCGGATTAAGAACTGAGACACTCATAAGCTTTCATAAGAACTGAATTCTGTTTTGTTCCCATTTACTAATGTAATGAGGGGGTAAAGTAAAGGTAAAGGGAGTTTCCCTGTTGAAATCTTAATGGCAATGATAAAAGGATTATATATCCACGAACCTGTGAAAAGGGTTGATTAATAACACGTAATATTAAATGCTTATGTTCATTAAATGCAATGTTCAATAGAAACTGCTATTTTGATTACGGTAAACGCAACAATGGTGTACTGTTTTCTCTCGAGCTCACATTTGTCATGCACCATAGTCGACGATTGTAGTGCAGGCTTTAAGAGGCGGACCATTACTGATAATCTTTGTTTGTCGATAACTGTAGTGCAGGCCTTAAGAGGTGGACCATTACCTACTGATAATATTTGTTATTACTGATAATAGTGCAGGCCTTAAGAGGCGGACCATTACTCATAATACTGTAGGCCTTAAGAGGCGGACCATTACTGATAATAGTGTAGGCCTTAAGAGGCGGACCATTACTCATAATAGTGTAGGCCTTAAGAGGCGGACCATTAGTAATAATAGTGCAGGCCTTAAGAGGCGGACCATTACTGATAATAGTGTAGGCCTTAAGAGGCGGACCATTAGTCATAATAGTGCAGGCCTTAAGAGGCGGACCATTACTGATAATAGTGTAGGTCTTAAGAGGCGGACCATTACTGATAATAGTGCAGGCCTTAAGAGGCGGACCATTACTGATAATATTGCAGGCCTTAAGAGGCGGACCATTACTGATAATTTTTGTTTGTCGATAACTGTAGTGCAGGCCTTAAGAGGTGGACCATTACTGATAATATTTGTTACTTGGCAAATATAGTGCAGCAATATAGCGCTTTAGATTAAAGGCGAACCATTACTGTTAATCTTTGTTACATGACAAGACATGTTCGGGACGCCCAGTGACATCAGGATGGACGACTGAAAGGGAACCAGCGCAAATTGATTCGACTGCTCGTTTGCCTCCTATATCATAAAAAAAAAAAAAAAACGCCGACGTCTTCAAGGACACGTCGCGCGCTTGAACCAATCAGCGCGCTCCAAACTAGGCGCATCGTTAGATCGAGAATTACTCTAGCCACCCTAACCAGTTGCTGAGCCGCGCGCGTTGGAAGCACATCTATGCTAATTATTGCAATAAATGTTGTTTATTCAGTCGAAGTGTTTTAATATGCTCTCTAGTTTATACTCCAATAGTATATAATGCGGATTTATTTTATTTAACGGGACTAGCGCCAAATACAAAACCTACTCATATTCCTTACTCAAATTAAACATTAGTGGTTTTTTTTTAACTTAATTTATTTTGGAGATGACCTACAAACATACTAACAAAGTCACAGACTTTAAAATGTGCTCGTAGGTGTAGATATAGAAATACAGCCATGAGCAAAAAATGGGTACACCTTGTACTGTGAAATTCGATAGGTATATAGTGTCTTCTTTTTTTTTTGTTCTTCAGTGAAGATGAACTGGAATGGTCGGACGCATATGCAGGCGCTAAAGTATAACTATACAAATGAATACACATTTTTTATATTGAATCATATGACGCAGAAAAATACGACAGACCCAAATGAAAATGAATACGGTGAAAACTGTATGTATGCAACGGAATAATTCAATGGCCGCCCATAATAAACCGCCCGCCACAATTCAATAGCGTTCCCGTTTTATCTGTTTCCACATTTCCAATCAACATTTTGTCAACGGAACAATCTTAAATACGGTATTGATATCACGTTTTAATTAACGTGTTGACAATGGAAATTAATAGTCATTTTAAAATTATTTACGTGTTTGCTGTATCGAATGAATAACTAGTTAAGTGTTTGGAATACTGTGAGAAGAAATTTATATGGATTCAATTTAAACAATAACTACCTAAATGCGAGTAGTATCTCGAACTTTTTAAGAAATTTAAAATAGTGGCTTCTTACTCACTTACGATTTTATGGCATTAAAGAGTTACCATAATAAGAATGAATGTTCATGTTTGTATAAATCAAATTTAATTTATGAATGGTGACACGTAACATTTAGAATATAATTAATAAATGACTTATGACTTGACTTCAGACAATATTACTTGCCTATAGTCAACGGACCCTATAAATTTTGATTCCCTCGAGTGTCGAAATATACGTTTCTTTTGCGGCATAAGCCGGGGACTTTAAACCAGCAGGCGTAATCGACCTGCTGGCCTACAGTCCCTTGAAGCTGTAAAATCAAACTTCTAAGTTGCAGCATTGTCCGATGCGTTACGTGATCGACCTGCAAAGTATTATGGGTGCCTGCAGGTATATGGTTTTAATTTCACCTCGATACCTCCCGTTCCCGCGATAACCATACCCGAGATAAATGGTCTGGCCAGACAGACAAACGAACAACAAAGTGATCTGCTTTTTCCTGTTGAGGTACGGACGGAACCCTAAAATATTTTTTATAAAAAAAACTCCCCGTGAGTCGCGGGGTAACTCGCGTATTTACCTAACGTCGAAAATTTTAAAAACTCGTAATCGAAATGGTCTTGTCGCGTCACAATCCATGTCGTAAAGTTTTGCTGAGGCATTTATAAAAAGACAAAATCTTAGGCTGATTTTAGCTTAGATTAGAATATTTGGCCTGCTTATGCCAAGCCGCATTTTCTATAACCCCGTGGATTTTCCTTTCAACTCAGACTACATTTTACTCGTTGTCAATACATATTTTATTCATGTCATTACAGTACAGAGCGTGTGGTAACTAGACAAATAAATCTGTAGATACGACAACTATACTATCACTAGGGACTTCACTAAGTTTCAACATGATTTCAACTTCCACAAATAGTTCTAAGCTGTTGTAATTAAACGTCGCTCCTCTTTTTGGTGATATGTACCTACCTAACTAAGCATCTGCTAGAAGCTCCGGGGTTTCAATCCATGTTTATAAATTTAAAATACTTAACAGCTCCTAAGAAACTTTTCGGGCCTCAAAACATCGTACCGGCAAATTATAAGTCCGCCAGTTGATTTTCCGGTGCATTTCGCTAAATAAATCAAGGTTTCTTTCAATGTCGGCACCATGATGGATCGCGTGTTCTGCCCACTGCGCCCATTTGTTACTTGTTAGCGGGGCCGAAGAAGAGGCAATTGTGCTTTGTGTCCAACACAGTATTTTACAACACAAACATGGAATTCTTGTAAAAACGGCAGATTTTGCAGCTCCTACAGCATCGGAAAAATTGGGCTCTAATATACTTGAGATAGATGATAAATAGTTATTTGTGCAACAAGAGAGCAAAGTTTGTTTTTGCTGCGAGTGCTGGTTTTGAGTCCTGAGGAAGCGAAAGATTCTAAAATTGAATCACGAGCGTAGCGAGTGATTCAACGTTTGAATCTTGAGAGCAGCGAAGGACTCAAAAGCACGAGATGCAAATACTTTGCTCTCGAGTAACACATACAACTTTTCACCTCAGCAGTGAGAACATATTCACATTAAAAATATATCATAGTATCACGTACCTATTCGTCTCAAGATTATTCAGGAAGAAAACTTAATTAGACGTTCATTACTGCTAGTTTTAACTCCTCAGAGCCAGCCGCTCCGTTATTCAATACTAGAAAGGCGAGACAAGGCATGAGACACCAAAGGATATTTCAGTATCTATACGAGTGTCGCGTTACACTTGTAACACATCACTAAAAACAAACCGTATTTTTGTTAAAATTCACTGATTTTACTAATATCGTCGAGATATTTATGAAATATATTATCATTATCACAAGGGCACACATTAGCATATTACGTGTATCTCGCGTGCACATCAAAAACTAGCCGTAGGTACTGTTGTTAAAATACTGCCCTCGTCATGTCATTGACTTCACTATATTTCCTAGTTAGATAGAGAATTGATTTATCCTAGTAGTTTTTTTTATTTAAAACTAATATCAATAACGCAAGAATGAAGAATAATATACTTATACCTAATAAAATCTGAAACAAATAACAGCGCGCAATTTTTTAAAAGGGGCGGGTCGCCGCGCTTGCGTTCGGAAACTGCATCTGTGGTATACATTCATAAAATTTAAGATTGTTTGAAATAGAATTATTAATTAGCTAGCGTAAAAAAATCATGTTTACCTATTTACTATGAAAAATGGAGTTTATTCTGAGAACTTTTATTTAAATATTCTTCAACTGAAAATTCTTTTGTATAATTATTTTGGTAATTTAAACTTGTTAATTTGATAGTTTTCGAACGTGTACTCTTTTGGGGTTCTACTTTGAAATTTGATGGTCGAACTATGGATCGACCTACGTCTGCCATTTTCTTTTTTCGTAATGGAATGAAAGGGACAGTGCTAAAAAGTTCTAATATTCTGAACTTGTAATAGACCCCATACAACGAAATGTCAGTGCTCCGCATCAAAATTAAAAAGCTACTTTGTCTCACGGAGTGAGCAAAATCGCATTTTGCACACTGTTTTCACGCAGCAAAATGTGCTTGTTCGAGCTGCTGAGGTGAAAAAGGATTTCGTTACGATAATTGAAAACATAACACTTGTCTAGAGCCACATCTTCTTTCATATGGATGGTTATATATGGAGTACCACAAGCCTTACACTGCGGCCTTGGGGTAGCTCACGGGACAATGACGTCCCGGACCTTTGGGAGGCGTGCGTGGAGCTAGGTACCTACAAAGTACCAACTGAGCCAACACGTAGAGGCCCTTTTGACAATTTAATAAAATGCAAGGAGTACACCGAGCGGATGCTGTCCCTGCCCGTGTCATGGGACGCACACAGAGACAGCACCCGCTGAGGAGTATAGGGCCTATTGATGGTTGATGGAATCTAAATGAAACGGGTTATTGGGTGAAAATTATGGACTAGTGGCTGGGCTATTGGGTGAAACATCGGACGCCTGCCTAATAAAACTGTCTCACTTTTTATCTCTGGCAGACGGTGACTCGCCAACTGCTAGATGGGCCCCTATTAATAGCGACATTAAAAAATGGCCTAAGGGCAACACCGGTCAGAAAGCTGGGGGGAAGAGAGGTGGCACTGGACTTTAAACATATAGCCAACTCGCCACTTAGGTGTCCACATCAACCCTCGAGCAACAGCTCTTGCGACTCCACTCTGAACGGCCAGTAAAGGCAAGCCAGAGGCAGGGGGCCTGTCCAACCATCCACTCGATCGGCTCAACCAGACCACAGGACACCCCCAGGGGTACTCAGGTACGTAGGGTCGCTACTCCCTAACAGCCCGCCACAAGCTGCCTTACGTTGACTGATTGCACCAGAAATCTGGTGGGCGATGGGGCCGTCACATTCCTACGCCTTTATTTACTTATTATTATTATTATTATTATTTGAGGTATTTTTGGAGGTTTTTATATTTATATATTTTTTATTTATTATTATTATTTGACATTCTTAAATTGTGTAATTATATTGTTATTTAACTTAATTTGCACCTATGGACTCTGTCTGGAATAAAAAATAATTTTCATTTCATTTTTCATTTTCATATGCATCGACTTTAACTTTTATTTATGGTGGTAAAACAATAAGTAATTTTATATGTCACATTTTTGCTTACAGGGTTACCGACCTTTGTGCTTCGAAGTACGATCTTTTTACTATACAATTGTGGTCTACTTCCATCCTAAAAATGACAGACAAAAAGTTTATAATAAATTTATTTTCCGAAGAAGTACATAGAGCATTATACATATATTCAATTACCCGCCAAACTGTCAAAACAGTTTGTTGGCGACACTGCGCTCAATTAAATTTGTATACCTACTAATACTTATCTATACTATGCCTATATGTATTATTAACTATTCTAGCCACATTTAAATAAGTGTTACTAATTGCTAAAAGATAACTACTATTGATATGCTATCTGAACTATATTCTAATGCAGACTGTGTGCCATACGAGAATTACAAATGTATATATATATATATATATATATATATATTATTACAACTTTTAAATTTTAACTCAAAGATTTTTAACTTAGTGCAAGATGCTTAAGCCACGCTTCACACTGAATATGTGTGGGCCAACTAAATCTTCAACTACTTACGAATCGCCACTACTTAGACCACTTCCGCATTTGGCGGAGCGGATTCGGTGCGGTACGATATGTACGGTAAGTATGCGTAATTATACCTAAACAATTGCAATACACTGCCAACAGCGAATTTTACACATATATTTTTCTGAAAATAAAGGTTTTGCCGACTAAGGTAGAAAAATCGTACAACTTTGTTACCTATCAAAATATATTTTTTAAACAGCTTGAGTCACTTATTACCATACCCCGGGGATTTGGGTGCTGGAATAACTTGTGAAAGAGTAGAGATAAACAGATAGGTTTTATTGACAAATAATCATATTGTGCCTAATGAATAAATACCTTCCTGCGAATTGTAAACAAACTACAATTTAATTTTAACTTAAGTAGCAGGGACTTTAGCATTTCTACCAAGCCCTTCGAGATAATAATAAAAATAATGTTAATTAATTACCTCCCGTCAATTAGTAGTTAACACGATTTTCAAAATAAACAATTAATATTTTTTCTACATTTGGAACAGTTAAGCTTCCGCGTCTAGCTGTAAATATCCATTTCAAAAAACTAAACGATCTTTCTACGTCGGCAGTCGTAATAGGTGCAAATTTAATTTTTTTGAAGAAGTCAATTGTTGCACGATGTGTTTGCGATTGCAATTCTATTTATTTGCCTTGTAACAATTCATTCATAGTTTTTAGTGTGCTATAGCCAGAATTCTTATTTAACACCAACTTTAGTTTATTAAAAATACTTTTTCCTTTTACACTCAAGTTTTTGTACTTTGGAGATGTCTTGATAGGTTTTATGAATGATTTTTAGACTGTCTTTAATAGACAGACTTGCACTCTGTACTTTTTTAATGGCATTTGGGATAGTCATTAAATAACTTGCTATGAAATTTAAGTCGCTTCTAATATTAGCATTCCCAAATGCTCTTTTTGCTTTACTAACACTCTGGCCTTCTGAGGGACTGAATGTATTCAAAACACTTTTAACTTCATCATAATGTTTGCTATAATATGCCGCTGCTTCTAGCCAGGTCCCCCATCGAATGATTGTTGGTCGGGGTGGCAAAGGTACTCCGGGCATCATTTCTTGAATTTTTTTTATTCTTTTCGGAGACTTCAGAAATGTCTTTTTAACATTGGCGATTAACGCATCCACGTTTGGATAAAGTTTTCTGACGTGTTCAGCCACTCTATTTAAACCGTGAGCATTTATTTGATATCATACTAGATGTTATCCGCGGCTTCGTAAGCGTAATTAAATGAAATATTTTCAAATGAATCAATAATTGAACGTATGTTTTTTTTTGTATTTTTTATTCAATTAATTATTCAGTAGGTAAGTATACATTCTGTTATTTAATTCATACCTATTCTTTGGCTTATGTCATTCATTCCCGCACCCAAATCCCCGGGGTATGCTTATTACAACAAAAAAAATACAAAACTTATTTTAAGAACGTAAACTTTTCTTTCTCATAACTAGAGTTGGGATGTTTGGTGGCATTGGGGTAAACAATGAGCAATGGAGTCGTTGTTATATATTTTTAGATTAAATGAATGAATGAATAAATTATTGATAAACCAATAATGTATAATTAAATTTATGGGTTTCTTACAAGTAAATTGATTCATAAAAATTCAATAAAAACATAATATATTGTGGAAATTTATAATGTTATACCTATTCAAGGTCTTGAACAATTTTTCATTGGAATATGTTTCAGTATACTACTGATAGTTCAGTTTCAGTATCAGAGCATATAATATTCATTTGAAATACCCTCTCTTACTACGCCAATATTAATTCTTGATTGATTTTACTTGTACTGTACACAATGATATAATGATTAGGGCCAGGATTCTCGTGGCACTTTAGCACAAGAAATGTAGTAAATCCGCCGTTAGTTATTCATTTATTCAAATAAAATAATGTACAATGGCGACTCCACTGCATTACTTGTGCTAAACTGCCATCAGAATCCTAACCCTACTCTTAACTTTAATTATAAATTATCATGTATTAAGTGTTGTAAATCACATTTAAAAGACAACTGTGTTACTGTTGGTCACTTTTGTTTCAAAATATTTGACATAACATGTATACGTGTAAAAATATATTTGCAAAGTATACTCACCGGCATTAAATTTGGCCCAAATTAGAAAAATGCATTTAATTATTTAAAACATTATTTAATCTATTCAATTATAGTTTAACATGTAAAAGTGCCCTTGTGGCCTATTTGCAGAATAAATAATTGAATTGAATTGAATTGAATTGAATTGAATTGAATTGTTTGAAATCACGAAAAGTTTTTGGGGCAAATTTTCTGCCGGTCAGTGTATTTAATAAAATACATTGTTAAAAATATATATTATCTTGCATCTGATATACGTGTAATGTAATTTATAAAACAATAGTACAACAGAAATCGAAAAACCTCTATTTAGAAATAGCTAGGCACATAATGGTAACGCAGTTGTTTCAATAGATTAGACATTCTCTATTACAAAATGCCTATCAGTCTCTTAGTTGGTCTGTCACAAAGGTTGAAGATAATAATTTAATTTAATTATCCTGTTTCGGCTGGAGTTAGCGGCAAGATGATCTGTATAAGGTAAAACACATCGCATTATATTATACTTAGTTTACCTTCAGTAATTATAGTAGGCCAGTAAATAAATAAGAAATTGATAAACTATAAAAAACACGTCGATACGATTGGAATAAATCAGCGACAGGGTATATGTACAACTGTGTTACCATCTTCAACAGCGTTCACCGCGGGGGAAATAAATAATTTATTAAGAGTCCGCAGTAAGCTCGATAACTACGTTTGTATGGGAAGGTGAAATTCGGCCGAGCTTACTGCGGACTCTTAAGGAAATGGCAGTTTCAGATTTTCTTTACCGGAGGACACAAAAACCTGCAGTAAAAAGTAGAATGACCCGCATACCGATTACGCCCCACCAAGTGCGGAAGTGGCCTTAATCTACAACACATGTAGCGAAACAGTTATAACATCAAGTGTTTCTAATTACCTACTTACTAAGGGCGTATAACATGTATCATGTAACAATGGGATGTCAAAACTTTGCCTCCAAACTTGTCATATTACAACTTCGTGATCAGACATTAAATAACCAAAGGCTGTGTAACGACTTTATATGACGCGTTGTTCCCGACTAGTTGATCGGGTCTTTTATGGAGGTTGTGAATATTTACCCGCGTTATCGCCTGTCCAGGAAGCATTGTGGGGCCTCATTACAACTTTGGCGGAACATGAAAATGTTATGATCCGTTCTAATTGTCTGCGTCGCCAGTTTTGCTCTATATTATTCTGCGTGATGTGTTACAGGGAATACAATCATCTTTACGCGAATTTGATCGCGTTGGATTATACAGCTAATGGTAAAATGGTTCAAATTCCATTCGCCACGTGACTGTCCTTATAAATATCCTCATGCCAACTACTAAACTAACTAATTTGGCTCAGGGACCCAAAGAGGGTCTTGGCCTCCGAAACGAAAGCACGCCATCTGTCCCGATCGTGCGCAACTTCTTGCCAGTTACCGACTTGAAGATGTCGCAGATCTGCCTGCACACTGTCCTC
This sequence comes from Epinotia bilunana, assembly GCA_947049275.1. Taxonomy (NCBI): domain Eukaryota; kingdom Metazoa; phylum Arthropoda; class Insecta; order Lepidoptera; family Tortricidae; genus Epinotia; species Epinotia bilunana. Next base: position 8,161,372 of record OX346253.1, read on the forward strand.
CCAGCGGTACCTGGGTCGCCCAACGGGGCGGAAACCAGTCGGTCGTCCCACGTACGCTCTCTTGGCAGCACGATCCTCTCCCATTCGGAGTAGGTGACCGAACCAGCGAAGTCTATGTGATTTGGTTACGCCAATGATGTTGGGTTCGACCACCAGCTCCTGGATCTATGTTTTTACGAATCCTCCACGTGCCGTCGTCTCTCTTGACAGGTCTCAGGATCTTACGCAAGACCTTCCTTTCCGCTACAAGGAGTTGACGTTCCTCTTTTTGTGTTAGTGTCCACGCCTCACAACCATACATAAGGATGGATCCTCATGCTACTTTAGTATAAATTCAATTTCGCAAACTCTCCAATTCAACGGACACAGCACGCTGTGAAGTTGAAAGTACATTTACATTGAACATTTCAGGACGGCTGCCTCGAAAGGAAGTTTCATCTTGAAGACCATTCACGCCGACCGGCCGGCGTTCAAAAATAGTCGGCGCTCTGCATATTTTTATTACAATAGGCTTCCGTTAGAGATGAAATGTAGGTAATTTATAGGTTTATGTTTAATAGAAATCAGTAGACCAACTTATTAGTATTACAGATAATATACTAAGCTAATAATATGGCTCACTCTGTACAGGCATACGTATTCAAATATATTAAATGTTCTATTTTCTCTCTTATATATGAGTAGTGGCGAGTAGGTATCACAAAGCCAGAAGACTTTATTTTACTGCGCTTTATATAAACTAAATAAAAACATGACAAACCGGTTGATCAGTGACCTATTATTAGCATTCGCATTGGGGTGTTTCGTTAAGAGGCTGACAAGACTTAATTTTGTTGAAATTGATGTTATTTAAGCAGTTTTTAAGAAAAACTATCTGTTCTAGCACATCAAAAAAGAAATGTTAAATATTCATCATATTTAAAGACCGCGGACGGACTCGGTACATAATTGAACGAAATCGGCTCGATAGAAAATAATTGCACAGATTGGTCTTAAAATCATCATTAAACGGCTCTATGTTTTTATTTTTTTGACGTATGGGTCTTCAATTAAAAACATGAAGTCAACATATTCATACCTACCTAAATCGCTAACGAGTCGTACTTCACAAATAATCCACACTTTTTTATTTCAATATTTATCTCGGCGCGTGGAACTTATTGAAACACATCCTATTAAACTGTCTCTGATCAAACCCTCGGTTTAAGGCCTGACCACACCGCTGCTCAAAATACGCTACCGCGCCATAAACGCAGTGACGTGACTGCGTACCGGAGCTCAAAAAACTAGAGTCTACTAGTAATACATAGAAACCAGTAGTGTCGCTGCGACACTACTAGTGATACATAGAAACCAGTAGTGTCGCAGCGACACTACTAGTGATACATAGAAACCAGTAGTGTCGCAGCGACAATACTAGTGTTACATAGAAACCAGTAGTGTCGCAGCGACACTACTAGTGATACATAGTAACCAGTAGTGTCGCTGCGACACTACTAGTAATACATAGAAACCAGTAGTGTCGCAGCGACACTACTAGTGATACATAGTAACAAGTAGTGTCGCAGCGACACTACTAGTGATACATAGAAACCAGTAGTGTCGCAGCGACAAACCTAGTGTTACATAGAAACCAGTAGTGTCGCAGCGACACTACTAGTGATACATAGTAACCAGTAGTGTCGCAGCGACACTACTAGTAATACATAGAAACCAGTAGTGTCGCAGCGACACTACTAGTGATACATAGTAACCAGTAGTGTCGCAGCGACACTACTAGTGATACATAGTAACCAGTAGTGTCGCAGCGACACTTCTAGTAATACATAGAAACCAGTAGTGTCGCAGCGACACTTCTAGTGATACATAGTAACCAGTAGTGTCGCAGCGACACTTCTAGTAATACATAGAAACCAGTAGTGTCGCAGCGACACTACTAGTGATACATAGTAACCAGTAGTGTCGCAGCGACACTTCTAGTAATACATAGAAACCAGTAGTGTCGCAGCGACACTACTAGTGTTACATAGAAACCAGTAGTGTCGCAGCGACAATACTAGTGTTACATAGAAACCAGAAGTGTCGCAGCGACACTACTAGTGATACATAGAAACCAGTAGTGTCGCAGCGACAATACTAGTGTTACATAGAAACCAGTAGTGTCGCAGCGACACTACTAGTGATACATAGTAACCAGTAGTGTCGCAGCGACACTACTAGTGATACATAGTAACCAGTAGTGTCGCAGCGACACTTCTAGTAATACATAGAAACCAGTAGTGTCGCAGCGACACTACTAGTGATACATAGTAACCAGTAGTGTCGCAGCGACACTTCTAGTAATACATAGAAACCAGTAGTGTCGCAGCGACACTACTAGTGATACATAGTAACCAGTAGTGTCGCAGCGACACTTCTAGTAATACATAGAAACCAGTAGTGTCGCAGCGACACTACTAGTGTTACATAGAAACCAGTAGTGTCGCAGCGACACTACTAGTGATACATAGTAACCAGTAGTGTCGCAGCGACACTTCTAGTAATACATAGAAACCAGTAGTGTCGCAGCGACACTTCTAGTAATACATAGAAACCAGTAGTGTCGCAGCGACACTACTAGTGTTACATAGAAACCAGTAGTGTCGCAGCGACACTACTAGTGATACATAGTAACCAGTAGTGTCGCAGCGACACTTCTAGTAATACATAGAAACCAGTAGTGTCGCAGCGATACGTTCGTCCGCTAATACTGTCTGCGGTCGGGTTCCAACTCGTACCTTTATACTGTTAAACAACTCTTACAATACAAATACCTCGATTTATCCAATCAATACCTGCTGTCGTGTACAAAACCATGTTTATTCATGATTTAAAGTTTTCATTGCGAGTCAACAAGTTGAACACTGACAGCACTGTGGCCGCGAAGTTTGCGTTTTATGCAACCCCAAATGAGTAATATACGTATAGGGTAAAGGTTCTGCAACTAGCTCCTGTGAGTCATCATATTAATATCAGGAGGGTATATGCCACTAAAATTAGCGCAGCTACTGAATTGGATTAGGTTTCTCTTTCAGGATCTGTTTAGCTTGCTCTTTCAGCGGGGCTAGCACAACTGACGCCGCGCCGCGACGCGAGTCAAGAAAGATCTACCCTCGTTTTTCTGATTTGCACGGTGCCAGTGAGACAAGAGAGGCTCAGTCGCGCGCGAAGCGACTAAACAGCAAGTTGTGCTAGACCTACTGATAGACAAAGTTAGGTACGTGAAAGCGAACGCGACGAATGATCGGTATCAGTTAAATACGAGCAAGTAAAATAGAACCCCTGTACTACCGCTATATTCCCGAGAACAGTAATAACGGGCAATATTCATATTTTACAAAGGAATTTCTTATATTAACCGCATGTGACAGAATTACTAGGGACGAACTTTAGTGTAGGAGTACATCGCACGTATGTAGAAACAGGTGACAATAGGCATGGTGCCTCATGTTCAAATTGATAACGTAGTGATGCTAATTGGATAGTAAACCATCAAATTATCGTAATAAAGTATAAATTATAATTAAAATCGTACAAAGATATGACCCTTGAAAGTTTAGAAAAAATATGCATTTTTTATTGTCCTAGAGTAATTTTAAAGTTATCAATAGAATCCTTACGCTTTTATAGAAATAAAATTGTATAACAACTATGTACTTAAACGCAATATTTCGCGACCTAAACAACAATTTACCTGATTTTCCATACAGCGATACATGTACATTGTACTAACAAATATCGTTGTGACGTCATACCTATCTGTCAATCGGTATGAAGCGTCTTGCGCTGCCGCCAGCGAGGTCAATCTTTGTCACATTTTTTTGAGTATTTATGTTCTTTAATTGTAGTTGCTCCCATACAAACATTTGTTCTTCTCCAAAAATTGGTTCGAATGAACTCATAAAAAAAAATTAGTCACCATGCCTATTAAATAATTAACGCTGTGGAATAATGCTTCTGGTAAATGTACTGTTCTTCTACATGCCCCATAGATCAAGTATGTATTAAAAAAATATTTTACGCAATTAATATCATAGCTGGTCAAGCTCCGGCGGAGACAAGAGGAGTTTTTACAATAATTACTTGCATGTTGAAATGCTCGCAAGCTCCCCGTGCGGAATGAGAGCGCTGACTATTGCCGGAGAGAGCTGCCACATTTACTTTTCGCTTTTAGGACTCAGATTAAATTGAGTTGAAAAAGAGACTTTCGTGAGTTGCTAGACCAAACGGAGTTTCCATTTGTTTTGTACGTTATAAATAGTTATTGTTAGCCGTGTTTTACTTATTTTTCGTCCCGTGCAAAGTTATTTGCACACAGCGTGATGGCGTAGGTATAATCAACGTATAACTTTCACATAATAGCTGAATGAGTAATTACTAATTAGTACTCCCATTTAATACTTCACTAAACAGTGAAATTTTTGTTGTTATAAAATAAACATAACTCAACTACCTTTCTAACGACTTTCATGCAATTTCAATAACGTCCAAGAAGTTTAATGCTTCAGAGCAAAATGCATTACTTAGTTCTAATGTAGTACTGAGGGCAATCAATTGGAGGAATGCAAGTTTCAATTGCTTCAATATTGCAAATATATAATTATACAGTTTGTACTCAGTAGGTATCCACGAGCAGTAACTTATAATTTACCAAAAGGGAGTAGAGTGCTCAAGTTCCAAAGAGAAAAGTCCGTTTATAGTGCGGTTCAGTTAAATATTCTGAGTCTCTCGAGACTTACAAATTTATGAAGTTGTAGATCAAAGTAGGTCAGACTTCAAGAGCCGAGCTGGTACGACGAGTAAATCATCATTTAAAAGGGTGAAGTGTTGAATCTTAATGTGCAATACGTAGCTGGTAATAGACAAAGCGGCAGCAACGTAATGTTTCTTTCATATACAGGGTGTGGCCTGGAATAGGAGCAACAAAATGAAATGGTAGGCTACTGAGCTTGTGAGCAATCGTTTCCAGGTGGCTTTAATTGAAAATAAGGTTTTTTTCTTATTTTTTTAATTTAAAGTAAGTTCACGTGTATTTTTTACTCTTCTGGGGTGACACAAGTAGTTTTTTTAGTGTTACGTCCACGGGGTGGGTAACGTGATAGAAAATACACTAATTGATCACTAATTAAAAGGAAAGCAAACTTTATTACAAAATTACTAATTACCAAGGCTTCCTTAATAAATCAATTCACTATGACGCAATTTTCACTCGCTTCGCTTTGAGATTCGCACTGTTCGCAGTTTAATTCCAAACTGCTCCGCTTTTTTTTTTTTTTTTTGAACCTGACTGTTGCTATAATAGGACGAACCCAATATAGCGGTCGAATTGCGTGGTTGGAGGGTAGCCTGGGGAAAATCCAGGGGGAGCCTCCGGCACGACCACGCGGGAAAGTTGGTGCACTGGAATACTCTACGAGTTTGCGCTCCAGTGAGATTGGTTGAACGGTATCAACCGAATCTGGGGTGTGAGTGGTGTCGAACTACTGGGAGTTTTATCGCTGGTTCGCTAAAACCTAGCCTAGCTGAGAAGAGTCCAGCAAGAAACTCAGCTAGGCCCGACTTGGGTCGGACTGACTCTACCCGGTATGCGGCGGTACCGGGACGAATAGGGACTGTATGTGTCTGTGTTGTCGCGATCTCGCGGTGGACGTCCCCGCCGCTGCTCCGCTGCGTTGGCGCGCGGCTTATATATCCGGAGCCCTTCGCACTAGAACATTCCGGAGAAATCTTGAATAATCGGTCCAAGGTCCAATTCTACGAAATGGCGACCCCTCGGTTCATGAATGTTCCAGAGCGTCTAGATTGTTCGATGCTCGTTCGACCCGATGACTGGAACATTCCCGAATATGCTGTCCCTTTCTAGTTGTTTCTTTCACACACTTCTCGAACCTTCTCAATCTAGATGTCTCTCTCTAATAGTGCGGTCTCCTTCATTCCTTCGAGAAATTTCGCCATATACTGAAGTGTACTTCAAAGGTCCATAAGGGGTCCTGAAAACGCCTGAAAACGGGTTTTCAGGTTATTGCGCCATCTGATAGAGGTTGTCCTGAAACGGACTGAAAACCAGTTTCAGGCGCCTGAAAACAACGGCAACTAGGGTGAATTTTCAATCTTCTAGTATGTCGAAGAGCCACCTCTGAAACGGCCTGAAATCACTTTTCAGCCCGCCGAAAACGCCTCTAAAGCATGGAAAATCAAGTTTGAAGTTTATACCACCGGCGCAACACTATTTAAAAAACACTAAAAAGAGAACTAAAAAATAAAAAAATCACAACAAAGAACAGAAAGAAAAGATATTTAGAAACCAAAATGCAAAAACTATTATGACTGATTACATGATGTTACCTCAAAATCGGCATTGACTGCTGTGCTATGATCTCGTGGTGCCAACATACATTACTTGAGGGTCATAACTTTAGATCACCATTACTCCGAATTAAAAAATAAATATTGGACAATGGGTTACTACAGATGCTCTAAGGAAGCGTCCTTTTAAATATTCGCCCCTGTTACAGGCCACACCCTGTATAAAATGCTTCAGCTTTTGACCGAAATAAAAATTCTAACTAAATATTTTTTTTTTATGTATCGCTCTGACCGGATTCGTACCTGCGACAAGAGTTGTGACTTATTTGAAATACGTATTTTATATTTTATACTTAAATACATTTTTTTAAGTATTTTGTATCTTATTTGAAATTCCTTTCGAAATGTATTTTATATTTGTCAAATATAAAATACTTTTTTACTGCTAAGTTTCGAAAGTATTACCTTTACCATTCAAAGTGAATGGGTCAGCGATTCGGCAAATGGCCACTAGAGGCGCTGCGCTGCAACTTTAAAAGTCTATGTGCAAAATGACAGTGTAACGCCCGCGCTCCCAGCCCTTCTGGTTTCGCGCGCAAATTACATTCGGACGCGCTCGTCCATCCTGTACTCGCCGCAAGATGGCAGCCGCGCAACCCGCGCGCCCCGCGACGCCTGCGCGTCATGTTTTTGGTTACTTCGACAGAGTTCGCACGTACCGAGCTAACTGGATTCGTGTATTTCCGTGACCCTCACTTTCTCGTGTTTACTTTTGTACCTGCTGACTGTATATTATTGTGTTTATTGATGTTTGTGAGCAATAAAGGTGTCACAACCATTATAGTGGCTGCCCAACTAGTGGCGTTGAATCCTACATTCAAACTATACCTGCGTCCTCGCCACGAGTGCTGTGCCGCGCTAGACAATTCAACTAGCGCACGATTATACCTAAAGGTGCAACAGTACGTACCTAGTGTGACAAACTATCATTGCCATGCATACTCGGAGTAAAACTCTCGAGAACGGAGGAAGTCACGAGACTTCAAACCAAGTGAGCGAATCAGAGTCCTACGACGAGTCGGGGAGAGACAGAGAAGCCGCGCGCCCCGGGCGCCCCCTCTGTCGCCCCCGCCGCTGCCGCGTCGCCCGGCCCCGCCGGTGCGGCCGCGAACTTAAACGCCGAGACCTTCCTGGTCGGCGTCATGGAGTCCTTCGCTAGGATGCAAGCAGAGACGAACCGGACCCTGGTGGAAACCCTGCGATCGCTCCCCTTCAACAACGGCCCCTGGATCCCGCAGCCGGCGACGCCGCCGCTCGAGGTCCGCACGCCGTCCGCGCTCTCGTCCGCGGTCGCCGGAGGCAACTTCTCCAAGTGCACCGCGAGGTTCAACGGGAGGTTGCGCGACGCGGAGGTGCTGGAGGCGTTCCTGGACGCCGTGCAAGTGTACAAGGAGTGCACGGGCGTAAGCGACGAGCACGCGCTGCGCAGCCTGCCGCTGCTGCTGGAGGGCGACGCCGCCGTGTGGTGGCGCGGCGCGCGCGCCTCTGCGCTCACCTGGGACGACGCCGTGGCGCGCCTGCGTGCCATGTATGGAGTGCAGCAACCGGCTCACAAGATTTTACGTGAAATCTTTGCTACGGAACAAAGAGATTCCGAAAGAGCTGAAGTGTTTGTATGTAAAGCGCGTTCCCTCATAATGAAGTTTCCGTACGTGGTACCTATGTGCATGCAAATAGTCATTATTTACGGGCTGTTACATCGACGTGTCAGGAAACGGTTACCTAGAGATAGTATTATTGATGTTGATAGTTTTGTAGAAAAAGTAAGGGTCATTGAAGACGCGATTTCCGAAACAAAAGTAAGTACCAATTCCGGGAAATCGGGCGGTCCGAACGCGGCGGTCAGTACCTGCACCTACCCGTCTCGCTCACGCGCGCCGCCGCGCGAAATCGAGTCGGCCGAGCGCAGCGTTACCACCGGTTCGAGCGGTACTACTGTCGCTAAACTCACTCCTAACTCGAACGAAATTCTGAAACGTGATAGGCGCGTTCGTTGTTCGTTTTGCAAGTTTTATGGACATGCCGTTGCCGATTGTTGCAATCTGCAAGACAAAAATAATAAACAGCAGACTGTAGGTACGGTTTCTGACGGTGTAAGCGCTGATACAGGGTCTAACCCAATACGTTGTTACGGATGCGGCCGACCCGGAGTAGTACGGTCGAAATGTGAGAATTGCGCTCGAGTAAACGTACCCGCAAAATCATTCGATTTTAATGTCGTTACGGATGATGATGTCACCAACGTTCCTTGTGCAATCGAAACGTCACAACCGACGGTACCCGTCACTATTGCGAATAGGGTAGGGGTCGCGATACTCGACACCAGAGCTACGTGTAGCGTTGCAGGTATGATGTTATACTCTATTTTACAATCGCAGGGAGTACAATTCCACAAGGCGGAACGCACCATAGGGCTTGCGGACGGTTCCCGCCTACAGAAGTTAGTGCTAACTGCGACGGTACCCGTGTTGTTAGAAGGTAGAGAAGTAGCTACTGAGTTCGTGGTGTTCCCTGGGGACAACACCCGAACATTATTAGGCCGCGACTTCATTAGGAATGCTGGGGACACCGTGGACATAGCGCAGGAGTCAGGGTATTTTGCCGATAGCCCTAACCTAACATTTCCTTTCGTAAGACCCGTGATTTTAAAGGAGACAGAGCTGATGCGAGCGGATATATCCGGTGTCACCTTGCGCGACGACGAAGGTACGGAGCTGCCGCCCGAGCACAGGGAAGTGCTCGACGCGTCTTTACGTAGCAGAGCGACCCAGTTTGCTGACGAGGGACCTCCTACGGACTTCGCCGTCCATAAGGTCATGGTAAGTTATAATCAGGAGTCTCTCGCCTCGCCTCCCTACAGGCTGTCGCCGCCGAAGAAGGAAGCTCTGGAAAAAGAGCTGCAACAGCTACTCAGTGCCGACACACCAGGTAAGGCAAACGTGATCGCGGACACGCTGTCACGTCCAACGTGCCCTACAGACGCTGACTGCGACCTGTGCCTGACTGTAGTGAACCTGCCCTCTCGTAGCCCCAAGGATGTCCGGGAGAACCAGCTAAAGGACCCCGATGTGCTTAAGGTCGTCGACGCGATGGAATCCGACGATGCCTTTAGGGGGAGAGCATGGGCCGATAAAGGGTACGTTTTGACCGACGGTGTATTGTACCGTTATGGCCCCGGGAATGAGGAGAATGACGACGCGAGCTTGGTGGTACCGGAGCATGAGCGCAAGGACGTGCTGGCTGAGTACCACGACGCCCCTACAGCTGGCCATTTCGGCGTAGAGCGGACATTGCAGCGCCTCATTGGTAAGTATTATTGGCCCGGAATGAGGGCCTTCGTTACCCAGTATATCAGGAACTGCGCGGCGTGTCAGCGGTATAAGGCAGATACGCGTAAACCCGCCGGTCTGCTACAAGTTCCAGCCACATCGCGCCGATTCGAAGTCCTCGCAGTAGACCTGTTCGGACCGCTGCCGGAGACGCCTTCTGGCAACAAGTGGATACTGATTCTGGAGGATACTTGCACCAGGTGGGTAGAATTGTTCGCCCTTCCCTCGGCCACAGCTGAGGAATGCGCTAAGACTCTGGTGAACGAGGTGTATCTGCGATACGGAGTCCCCAGGAGGCTTATCAGCGACAATGGCGTCCAGTTCGTGAGCGAGGTGATGCAGCAGACCTGTCACGTCATGGGCGTCAAACAGTCTCTCACCTCATACTACCATCCCGAGTCGAATCCCGTTGAACGCAAGAATCGTGACTTGAAGCCTCAGCTGGCCATTCTGGTAGGTAAGGATCATGACACCTGGGATGTGCATCTCCCCGCAATACGGTTCGCTATGAACTCCGCAGTCACAGCAAGCACTGGCCATTCGCCTGCTTATTTGAATTATGTTCGCGAGATGCGCGCCCCAGCTGACGTTTTGTCAGACATGCGAGCGGTGTTAGAGAGCGATAATGTAGTCGCTTCAATAACCCCGTTCCTCAACAAGCTGTCTACCGTGCTACTCGATGCACGTGACGTGCACGAGAAAGCCCAGACAGCGCAGAAGAAGTTCGCAGACGAGCATCGCCGGCCGGCTCCGGACTACAAGGCAGGAGACCTGGTATTATTAAAAACCCAAGGTTCCAACGACACGAGCAGAGGTCAGACGCCGAAGTTCATACCCCGACGCGACGGGCCATATAGAGTCCGAGAGATTGTCGGTTGTACGACCTACGCCTTAGAGCGCATTAGTGACGGCGTTATGTTAGGCAAGTATCACGTTTCGGTACTTACCCCGCTCGTTGGCCCCATCCAAGCTCCAGTCCAGGAGAAGCGTAAGAGGGGGAGACCTCGTAAGGCTTACCCAGCCTCCGGGACACAACGCCTGGGTTAGAGGGGGAGGGTGTAACGCCCGCGCTCCCAGCCCTTCTGGTTTCGCGCGCAAATTACATTCGGACGCGCTCGTCCATCCTGTAGGTACTCGCCGCAAGATGGCAGCCGCGCAGCACGCGCGTTGGTTACTTCGACAGAGTTCGCACAGCGCGTCGTACCGAGCTAACTCGATTCGTGTATTTCCGTGACCCTCACTTTCTCGTGTTTACTTTTGTACCTGCTGACTGTATATTATTGTGTTTATTGATGTTTGTGAGCAATAAAGGTGTTACAACCAACGAACGTTATTAAGTATCTGTGAAACATGACGTTACGCTTCGTTTTTTAACGAGATTGACTTCGCTTTTGTTTCAATTACTTTTTGAAAGTATTTTTTTAATAATGTATTTTGAACTGTCTTATTGTTCATTCAAACGATACATCAAGAATGCTCTTCTGAAAAAAGGATATTATAAGATCAACGACTACTTGGAAGACAATGAAGCATGGCCAAGCATTCAGGTTCAATAGTCGTTGCTTACATGCTGTTGGTTTAATTTTATTAATATTTTGACATTTTAATTTAATTATTTTTCTTTTTAATTTTTATTCTGACATTAGAGACTATACATCTCTGTAGCTTATTATTTTTCTTTTTAACTCTAATTTTATTCTGACATTAGAGACTCTATACATCTCTGTACCTGATTATTTTTATTTTTAATTTTAATTTTACTCTGACATTAGATACTCTATACATCTCTGTATTAGTTATAGTTATTTGTAATAATTTGTATTAATTTGACATTGGAGACTACACATCTCCCGGTGCGTATGTGCCCAGGTTTGTAAGGCTGTTGCTCATTAAGAATTGTTATGTTATATTCATGCTTATTGTTGACTTGTGAAAGAGCCCATGTGGCCTTTACAGAATAAACATTTGATTTGATTTGAAAATACCTATTTTGTATTTAGTATTTGAATACAAAAAGCAAAAGTATTTTGTATTTTGCATTTGAAATATTAAATTAGATAAGTATTTGCATTTTGTATTCAAATACTTTTTTTAAGTAGTTTGTACATCTCTGCCTGTGACCTTCAGACGGAGCAAGATTTTTCCGATGGCACAGTTGGCTAATGGTGCTCCCAGACAGAGGTTATAAAATGTTGTATAACATAGAGTAACAAGGATAACGCTAGTGACACACACATGATGTCGAAGGAACATAGTTGATGTTATGTAACATTTTAAAACCTCTGTGTGGGAGCACCATAAGAGCGACAGGCTGCGTATGCCTCAAGGTCACAGGCTCGAATCCTACTCGGAACGATACATTAAAAAAAAAACACTTTAAATCTAAATTTATTAATTGGATACCTACCTAATAAAAATCCATGCGCCTTTAGTTGCGTATAGAAATCTTCATCTAACTCCATGAAGCATAAATCATTAAGAGTCCGCAGTAAGCTCGGCCGAATGTCACCTTCCCATACAAACGTAGTTACGCTCTCATTTTTAAACTACGTGTTGGATTGTGACGAAACTTTGCACATACAATGACATGAGGTATATCTATGGCTGTAATTAGTTTATATGGTTCCTGTTTATAAAACAAACGAAATACAGCAAAAACTAGTTTTGTATGAAAAACTTAAATTCGCTGTATTTTTTTTACTATGGTATTTGGCTACGTAAACTAATTACAGACATAGATATACCTCATGTTACTGTACATGCAAAGTTTCGTTACAATCCAACACGTAGTTTTAAAATGAGAGCGTCACTACGTTTGTATGGAGAATCGAGCTTACTGCCAACTCTTAACGATCTAAATTTAGGAAATAGTAAAGAACAATAACGTACCGTTCTCCTGGCCTATACCATTGATCAACTCCATATTATAATAACGGTGAAAAGTAGTCTTAGTTTGTATTTATAATACTAAAGTTTTATATTGATGCGATCATCCGGCACCATAGTTAACAACTAAAGCGGCCTGGTCATTAAGCGATCCTAATGGTCACTTAACTGATAAACACAACTGTTATGATGAAGGCATACATTTAATTGTCGAATAAAACCCTTTACTGTGGCAATTATAGTATCGCTAATGCGTTTGAACGGTCCCAAAGTATCGACAATATAACTTTATATTTAGAAACACAGTAAGGCTTCATTCACACGGCATTGTCCTGCACCTTTTTTTTGCAATATACATCTTAACGTATACATAGTGGCACATATAAAATGTTGTTTATACGTTTAACAGAATTTTCGCGAGAAGAGATGCATCGTTAGTGACGTCACCGAGTATAAGTTAAAAATGTTCCATTTTATAACCAAAATTAACCATACAATTTGTATGACAAATAAAAGTTACAAAATGGAACACTAACGTATACTCGTGACGTAGAACGATGCATCTCTTCTCGCTAAAATGCCCTTAAACGAATACTCACCGGACTTGTCAAGCAAACCGAATACGTGCAGAAAACGTGCAGGACAATGCCGTGTGAACCCAGCCTAAGTGTTATGTAAATTAACACGTTTTCAGTGCCATAAAATCATTCGAATTGAAATTGTAGAATCCTTCTTCCATGTACCTACAGTCACCAGCATTAATTTATCTGGCTGGCAAAAATATCTGACACTTCCTAACGGCCCTGGAAATTAGATGAATTAGAATTTAATTTATTAAATTAGAATTTGGATGGGTTTCCTAAAAACGATTTAATTTGATTTGATTTGATTTGAAATAATAAATGCTGGTTTCAATGTCTCTAAAAAAGACCCCTTGACTATTTGACAACTTTCACAATACACCTGAACCTCAAATCAGTCAAAATACAATCGTTTTTATTTTATTTATGATAGCAAATATTTTACCGTTACCCATTTAAGGTTTAAACAATTATTTTTGTTTTACGAGGCAGCATGCACACATTCGTTCCTGGTTCAAATTGTTCTCCTCATCCCTTTCGCCCCTCTTGTCATCTTTGTCGCACACTAAATTTTCGTGTCAGGCGTATGTGAAATACAGTACGTAAGTATGTACAATATTTAAAATATCATTGATGGAACTCATTTGTACAAATATGTAATAAAGATTAAAAATAAACGAACTCATGCAAACGTAGGCAAACACTAATTTTGGCTTTTGAGTAATAAGTCAAACTTTTTCGTGAAAAAAAAACTACGACCGTATTGAGCACCTCCTTTTTTTAAGTCGGTTAAAAATAAAGCGACTAGAAGGATTGGCGTAATTTCCTGCCCTAGCAGTTTTACGAGAATCATCTAATGGTTATTTTCTGAAACGTCCCGAGTTAAACTTACAGTAGATACGAGTCTTGACGGACATTTACGACTTTATTTAGCTCCCGAGATTTCAACTCACGAGTAGGTATATCCGCTTTTCCACCGCGGCGTCCATCATATTAGTCGGAACTCAACGTGAGTGCAGGGCAACTAAATTGAAAGGATGAGGTTCCTGATTTCAGACCAGCAGATAGGTAAAAGTTAAACCTATTGGCAATTTGAAATATGTGCAACTATACACATCCATCTTACTGTAATTTAATAATAATAATAATAAATTAAGACAACTGGGGTTCACAGTGGTGTCAATACACTAACTATAGAGTTGTGTTTACTTAGATAGGTACCTAATAAATAAATTACCATGTTGTTGGCACTACTAACTTCTCATTTTTTTCAATCCGGTTTTGAGGTTTCCTTACCTTCATGTGTAGGACACGTTAATACTATTTTATACAATATAATAATCATATTTGTTTTATACAGGTATTTACCAAAAAAATACATTCAGTGATTCCCTTGCAGTTATTTTGTTCAGCCTGAATAGACCAGACAACGATATTGTAATTTTTTCTGTTCTTTTTTTCACTGTTATTTTGTATCGCGTTAATCTTATTTTTATTTTATTTTTAGTTTATTTGGGTAAACAAACAGCCACTACAATGATTACTTAAAATAAGTTTTAAAGAAAATGTTTACAATATGTGTGGCCCACACCGTTTACCACTGGTTAATATTACAATATTTATCATTCAGAGAGTGGGCACCGTCAGTTTTAAGAACGGACGGTAACCATTAACAACAACAAAGAAAGCGAAGTTATACTTATACGATACAATGCACACGTATGTTATCAGCGCAGTAAAAAGTAAATCCATTACAATAAGATGTTACTGATAATACTTATAATAGTTATTATCTTATTAGATCTTATAACATAATTTGAATTCTCAACCCTAATACAAGTACGTCCGTGTTGTTTAACATACCTAGACGGGATGCACAATGTACACATGGGACGAACATGTAACAGGAAGCTGGTCGCAAAATATTTACGCCCCGTTCCTAGTTAGCCAAGTCCCTGCATTCTATATTCTACATTAACCCCGCTTTTTGTGGCGATAATAGTACATTACGTACCTAGAGCGGTGAATTCGTGAATGGCCCAGACCGCAGGTGTTTGTGGCCCGAACCGAAGGTGAGGGCCATTAATATGCGATCTGGGGCTTTACGAATTACCGCCCGTGGTAAGTACACAATTTTACGTCTTCATCGGGCAACAATGCGAGTTTTACCGCACGCGCAGCGTGCAGTAAAACTCGCATTATGGCCAGGTGTGACGTAAAGATATTTACTAATACTTTGGGCTTGAGCGCTGCGCGTGAAATACGGGAGACGGCTTTATGCCACGCAGCGCAGTTTATGAGTTTACATCTTAAATCTCGTGGCTGCTACGCTCGGTAAGATGTATATGTACCAGCGTAAGGATTAAATCCTCAATTTGTTTAATACTTACGTTGGAAGCCCGATCGGTATTACCTAAGCCGTCCGTTTTACATGCATGTGTATTCCCGGCTTGGATAATTGTCGAATCAACGTTTTTTGGTGTCTTCGGGGTCATGATCCGGAATTACCAAATGCGAATAAGATGGTCAGACTAACCCACATTTCCCATGAGACCAACTACTAAATTCAATTTTGGTTGTGGACCCTAAAACAAGCTTTTTAAAAGAAAATGCTCGTCATAACACAAATGTTCTCTCTTTGGTTATGTAACCGAACCGTACTAAAATTCTTTTCACGCTTTCCCGCAGCGTTAGAAGCCTTATGCTCAAGTGAAAAATACCTTAGTAAGAGACGAAAATTAAGTTTGAGCTTACTCCGGACTTTCGTGTTACGTCACACCTTGGAACGGAGTCAAAATAATAAACAATTTCAGCTTGCAGCCACTTAGCTAAAGTTCGTATCTTCATTCAGTAATCTAAGTTGACACTTCATGCGTTGCTTAGGTATATACATTGCTGGCTAGAATAGAATAATTAAGATAAAATATCATAGAATGGAATAGTCGGTTATTCGAAACAAAAACGCAACAACAGCATAAATATATATATAGCACGTGAGGAAGAGATAGTATCGTCACGAAACGTTCATAATCGTCCGATCGGTCGGGTATGGGTCGTTCGGTACATGAAGACGCATTTCACTCCCCCGATAGAGAACATGTAGTGAACGCAATGAGAAGCCCGCTATTCTGTAACTTGTTTTAACCTCACCTCACCGTTCACCCACAAATATTATCTTGAAGTCGCGATTCGTATTAGTAACTAAGCGTAGGTAGAGGTCTAGTTTCGTCAGGCGGGGCGGGTGAGGTGAATTAGCGCTTTTTGAATAACAGCCATGGAATGAGTGGGGGCGCTACTTCGTTTATTGAACGATCTACACAATTGGAAAGTCGAAAAAGTAGTACATTTGGTTGTAAGTTCTGTTTTACACAGGCTTCTGTCTCACGCGGAGTTTAATGCTCTACTACGGAACATTCTACTTAGTTCTCAATCTAGGTTAAGTGTAATAGGAGAACGAAACTACTATAAACTTTATAATTAGCTCATGCTAGTTTAGTTACTTAGTCCGTGTGTTTTTAATTCCGCATAAGAAGAAGAAAGACACATTTTTATTAGAATAGCAACTTATCGGTTACATAATGTCGTAAATTTTGTGAGGTTTTCGTTATTGACATTTTGTATGTACCTACAGTCAGCATCATATAGTTAGTAGCAGCCGAAGTAGCCAAATATATCGTAACACATCCTTACTCCTATAGTAATAAAGACGTATTCCGATATATTCGGATACTTTGGCTGTTACTAACTAAATGATGTTGACTATACTTAGATATAATATATAAATATGTTCAGACATGTTGAAGTTATCGTTCCAAGTTACAAGGCAGTCATGAAAACTTTTCAATTAATGTATAATTCGCAAGCATCGACTTTTTCATTCTTCGTATGAAATACTAATACTTAGCTCGGGTTTGTCATATACCATTAGTGTGTCGTAAAACTGCAAGGACTTCTGACATCCCATCAGGGGACGCGTACATAAATAATAAAAGTGATCTTACGAAACTCTTGGCCTACTTCTCAAGTTCCTGAGTCCTTGCCTGGGTAAGATTGCGACAAATTAATTAGAATTTCCTGAGTGACCCTTTCAGGTTCATGCCAAGGTAACGTCAAATCAAATAATGGAATTCCATGATACAGCCTTTCCCACTGGCAGTTTATTCTCGAGTTAAGTGAGTAAGCTACCTACATTTTCGTTATTTATATGAATTGGTAGCCTTTTTTAGATCAGTTTAGCGCTTTAAAACCTATGCCTACTAAAGAAGCCGCGAGATCACCAACCCGTTGGATCGACGCAGTAAAGGAAATCTGCAGAGGAATCTTGCAGACGTCTATCCAGGTGGCCGAAAACCGATTGGCCTGGGGAGTATCAGTGCGCAAAGCGACGACCTCGTGTAGTCACGAGGATGCGATGAAGAAGAGATGTAATAAATCAAAAATAAACGAATCTTCCAGTATAAACTGGTCAAAGTCTGAAGCACTGATATTAGCAGGTGACCTAGATCTGGAACTAAAATAAAGTTAGGTATCAAAGGCGGGTTGGGAGCATGACCTTTGAGGTTTGAGCCTAGAATGTGCATTGTGATATCAAATTAGTGAAACTAATCTTGGCAAGTGTCGCTGCGTTACTTAGCGAGGTTTAATAGTGCTACAACTTTACCTGAGCTTGTAGGAAAATATATAAGTGAGTTACTTAAAATACATTCAACGTAAAAGTTTTAAATGTGGCAGTTAAATAATAATCATTAACTAGATATAGTGTCCTTTATATTGAGTTTGAAGCTCTAGGTAGGTACATCTTGTGTGGTTAGTGGAAACTCAGAGAAAATCATTTAGTTGTCATAGTCAACCCCTTTCATTGTAAATGCGACCGAGATCGGTAAATCCGTTTTATATAATTTATTTATCATTAGATTCATCAATTATAAACAAAATATACAAATGCTCGTTTAATAGTATAGCCTCCTGTTAGTTGCAAACCTTCAAAATAGCCTAAATGAAACTTAACAAATGTTTAATATAATTAACACTAAATCATTTTTCATATAGTACCTATGGTACACGGGGCCTCACGCGGTTAAGATCATTCATATACCTACTTATCCTTCGTTATAGCAGTTTTGACTAAGGTACAAAGTGAATTAAAACAGTGTAATGGTGTAATTTAAGTACCGACACTCCAATTAACAATTACTAAATTCACCGTGTTCAGTAACTACCTAATTCATACCGAACCACCTGGTTCCCGGACACCTGTCAAATTAGTGCAGGAATTAGATTTTGATGAGTTCAATCAGATTATTTTGACTGGTTCCGGTATAGTAGATTGTATTATTAGCGAGCAAAATGGTATATTGTAACGAGGGTGACTGATTGAACCCAGAACGTAGGGAGAGATCCCAGAATATAATCCCGAGCGTAGCGAGGGGTTCTAACGTGGAATCCTGAGCGCCAAGGGATTCTAGCAACGTTGCCCAAGGTATAAATAATTTTGCTACTGCGTAATACACTCTTCTTTTCACTCCTTCCAGGTTGGTTAAAAAACACAATAAATTAAATACTTTTCTCAAACATGCTATTTAATGTTGCCATAACATCGCTAAAAAGACTACAGCAAGTGGAACATACCGAAGACTTATTAGAAGTGTCCAATAAAACGCGAGATTTTAAACTTGGAATCAATATTTGTCCAGTAAGTAAGTATGTAATTCCTATTACGTATCATGCGTCACCCACCTATAGAAACACTAAGGATGTGAGGGCAATGTGAATTTAAAAAGATAATTAATTAATCATCTTGAACGCTATTTTATTTAAAATATATTCTTATTTAAAGTATACTTTTTAATATGCATACGACTAATTGTTTTTGTTGGTAATGTATTTGCATGTGTGAGTGTCTTGTATTAATGTATGCATCGAGAGTAGTCTAAAATAAATCACCATACAGTGAACACGTCTTTCAATGAGTAAAAATCCCTACATAGGACTTTAAACCTTATCACACACAACATATGGTCGACATCGAACCGGATCCAAGCCAAGATAAGCTAAGTCCAGCCGGCCGGCGAATACAATAGAGGACTGCATTCCTGAGCCTAATCACTCGTCGCCTGCTAACTATTTAAGTGAATTTAAGGATATTATTTGATCGTGAAGATTGTTATGAAGTGTTAATTACGTGAATAAACTACTGAATAGTGCAATATGAGTACGTCTGAACAATTATTACGTGTTTTGGAGGATACGGCCAGTTCTATAAGGAGGACCGAAATCAATTTGAAGAAATGTCCTAAACAACGATTAACCAAAGGTTATATGGAATCTCGTGCACAGTGTATCGAAGCATATTGGAAAACATTTGTGACTGCGCATCAACAGCTGATACAACTTACTACAAGAGAGGAGCGCGGCGAGATGCAATACTTTCTGAAGGAAGATTATTATGCTATCGAGGAGTTATATATATGTTTACAAGGCGATATAAAGGACGCGCTCGCTGCTGCCGCTCCCGCGCAAGGGCAAGGGTCATCTTCGCTGGATTGTACTATGTTCGAAGCGGTGCAACAACAAGTAAAATTACCTGCTATTGTTCTACCTTTATTCTCCAATAATTATGAAGAGTGGCCAACCTTTCACGATTTGTTTACATCGTTGGTACACGACAATACAAGCCTCAGCAAGGTTCAGAAACTGCACTATTTGAAGTCAAGCATCGCTGGTGAAGCCGCTGCATTACTAAAGCATGTTACTATTACGGAACAAAATTATGAACCAGCCTGGAAAGGTACGGTAATAAGAAGATAATTGTTAACTCCATCTTGAAGAGATTGTTTAATCAACGAAAATGTACTACGCAAACATCTAGTCAAATCAAGAGTTTACTGGATACAACTACTCAATGTTTAAATGATTTACAAAACCTTCAAGTGAACATCGACGCGTGCAACCCGTTCATCATATACCTAGTGGTGAACCGACTCGATCCTGAAACTCATAAGGCATGGGAGGAGCACTCCTACAATTCAAATGCTGATCAGCTGCCCAAGTGGTCAGAATTAAGAAAGTATCTTGAGTCGAAGTTTCGCACGTTAGAACTTGTTAACCCTGTTACTGCTACCAGTGCTACCGTACCTAAAGAAGCAAGACCTATTAAGGAGAAGTCTTACCATGTTACAACACCAGCGAGAAGTTGTGTTTTATGTAGGGATGAACACACGTTATGTCACTGCAAGGAATTTACACAAATGTCACCTGTGGAGAGAATGGACTATGTTAAGAAATCAAATCTATGTTTCAACTGTCTCCTTCCCGGACATTCTGCTTCACGATGTCGCCTTTCTTATACATGTCGTCTATGCAGGAAGCGGCATCACACGTTGATCCATCAAGCGCAGAATAAGGAATCAGACAGTACCCAAGCTCACCACAGTCAAATGATGCACTCTGATGAAGACCCTCACAAGGATGAAGTGGTAGAAATCTCGTCCAATTTGGCATGCAGGAAATCTACGGCCTTGCTAGCGACGGCAATGGTCTCCGTAAGGGACGATGAGGGACACGTGGCTCCACTTCGTGCGCTAATCGACCAAGGGTCACAATCAAGCTTCATAAGTGAGCGTGCAGCACAAGCGTTGCGAGTCAAGAGGGTACCCGCGAAGGGAACTGTTACTGGTGTCGGCTCGACACAGACAACAATCAACGGCATGGCACATCTTCAGATATTGTCAAATCAAGATGACAATGTCAGGCTGAATGTTAAGGCCTACATAATGTCCTCGAAGCTAACATCACAATTACCAGCAAGCAAGATCATGTATGATACTCACGCCTGGCCACACATTCAAGGTCTCACTCTGGCTGATCCAAACTTTCACCAGCCAGGGCGAGTAGACATGTTGCTAGGTGTTGAAGTGTGTGCACAAATATTCAAGAGTAAGATCAAGCAAGGTCCACCTGGTTCACCATGCGCCCAAGAAACAAGCCTAGGTTGGATTCTATTTGGAAGAGTAAAAGGCACAGCACACACTTCCCAAGACAACATAATTGTGATGCATCATCAAGTCAATGTGGATGACATGTTAAGGGCCTTTTGGGAGATAGATACTACAGATACGAAGAAGAGTTTAACAAGAGAAGAAGAGGAATGTGAAACTATTTACAAAGAAACTCATACAAGAACGGAAGAAGGAAGATACGTTGTAAGGTTGCCATTCAACAAAGAAGAACCTCTATCTCCAAAAGGGCAAACAAGAGACATCGCCATGCTGAGACTAAAACAACTAGAAAGAAGATTCGAGAAGGATGCTAGTCTAAAGAAGGAATATGTTAAAGCAATGGAAGAATACATTGAACTTAAATACATGGAAGAAGTACCTAAAGAAGAAATAAACAATGCAGCAGTATACCTGCCACATCAGGTTGTAAGAAAAGAAGAAAAAGAGACCACGAAGACTAGAATTGTGTTCAATGCATCATCTAAGGGCTGTAATGGCGTATCCCTGAATGAAGAGCTTCTAATCGGTCCACACCTGCAAGAAGATATGCGAAATCTAGTCATGAGATGGCGTTTGCGACGTATAGCAATGATATCAGATATAAAGAAGATGTACTTACAAGTACTGATGAATCCCGAGGACACCGATTATCAGAGGATACTATGGCGCAAAGATGCAAGCGATCCTGTGAAGGACTATCGGCTACTACGAGTTACCTTTGGAACAGCTTCAGCACCTTATCTCGCTGTAAAGACACTCCAACAAGTGGCCGAAGATGAAGGAAAAGAGTACCCGATAGCATCACAAATTATAAAGGAAGACTTTTTCATGGACGATCTGATGACCGGATTAGATACTGTAGAAGAAGCCGTGGATACTGCTAAACAGATTTGTGAGATCTTGAAGAAGGGAGGGTTTACACTGCAAAAATGGGCATCCAACAGCTCGGAGCTCCTACAAGAATTTGCACCGTCAGAGAGAAGTACACATGTGAAGATAGACATCGAGCTTGGCGGTACAATCAAGGCCTTGGGACTGTGCTGGAATATGGGTGAGGATACCTTCCAATACACGTTGAAGCTGTCAAATCCACCAGAGGTCATCACGAAACGAAACATCTTGGCTGACATTCAACGACTCTTTGATCCGCTTGGCTGGATATCCCCTGCTTTATTGCCTGCCAAAAGGATTATACAAAGATTATGGCTTCTGAATGTTGGTTGGGACGAAGAAGTTAACACAGAAATAAAAGAAGAATGGCTACATATACGAAAAGGACTAGATGAAATAAAGAATATAAAACTAGACAGGTGGTTAAATACCACATCAGGCTCGATGAATAATGTGACTATACACGGCTACTGCGACGCTTCTAACTCTGCTTATGGAGCCGTAGCTTACCTGCGTGTACGAACCCAAGATGGAGAATACAAGACGTTTCTTCTTGCTGCCAAGACGCGAGTTGGGCCAGTCAAGCCTATGACGGTTCCCAAGCTCGAGTTATGCGGTGCAGTTTTATTATCAAGACTGCTAAAACAAATAAGTGAAGCAACCCGTATACCCACAAGCCAGATGTTCGCATGGACCGACTCCACTATAGTACTGGCATGGCTGCATGGAGATCCCACACGATGGCAAACCTTCGTCAGAAATAGAGTTGTAGCTATACAAGACATTATTCCAAACCGATGGTACCACGTTCGAACTTCGGAGAATCCTGCAGACATTGCATCTAGAGGCATGACGTTAGGCGAATTGAAGAATTGCAGCATTTGGTGGCACGGACCGCAGTGGCTGAAACATAAAGATATAAAGTTAGAACAGCCAATAATTGAAGAAACTGACCTGGAAATGAGAAAAGCAATAATAAATGTAAACCTAAACATAAATGAAGGCATAGAAGTATATAAAACCTTACCTGAGAAGTTTGAAGAATATGAGTCTTTACCTGATTTGCTGAAGTCCATCGTATACGCTAGAAGATTCTTGACAAACCTGAAAGGGAAGACTAAAAATACAGAACAGACAATTACAACAGAAGAATTAGACACAGCACTTCAAATATGTATAAAGACTGTTCAGGACCAATGTTTTAAAGAAGATATAGAGAGCTTAAAAAAAAGGAACAGAGTGAGCACAAGAAGTAAATTAAGAACTCTAAACCCTTACCTTGATCAGAACAACATCCTCAGGGTGGGCGGTAGGTTGTGCCATTCTGCGTTGGACGAAGAAAGAAAACATCCTGTGATTTTGAGCAAATGTCACCTGACTTACCTGATTATAGACGACGCGCATCGTCGAACCTTACACGGACGATACCAACTAACCCTGAATTATTTACGATCAAAATACTGGATTTTAAAAGTAAAAGGTCTACTTAAAACTTACATTAGAAAGTGCCTCAAATGTGCGAGACATAATGCAGCTACTAAAGAACAGCTGATGGGCGATTTGCCAAAGCAAAGAGTGACACCTGCAAAGCCGTTTTTGAACAGCGGAGTTGATTTTGCTGGACCCTACCAGATTTTAATGTCCAAAGGCCGAGGTTCCAAAACAAGCAAGGCTTACATTGGTATTTTCGTATGCATGGCTACCAAGGCTATACACCTGGAATTGGTGAGTGACCTGACGTCTGAAGCATTCATCGGTGCCTTTCGAAGATTTGTAGCCCGACGAGGACGCTGTGCACATATCTGGAGTGACCAGGGCCGAAACTTTGTGGGAGCTAGTAAGGAGCTCGCTGATAGTTGGCGGGAAGCTAAGCTAGAACTAGATGGCGAAGTTGCAGAGAAACTAGCCCTCGATGGAACACAGTGGCATTTTGTGCCGGCTTATAGTCCCACGTTCGGTGGCCTATGGGAGGCTGGCGTCCGCTCAATGAAGTTGGTACTGTACCTGAAACGTATTTTGAACACCCACTTAACATATGAAGAAATGAGTACGGTTCTATGCCAGATAGAATCCTGTTTAAACTCGCGACCTCTGTGTCCGATAGACGATAAAGATATCGATAGTATGGAAGTGCTTACCCCTGGCCACTTCCTTCTTACCGAAGCACCTATCACTGTACCATCTCCATCTCTTAAGGACGCTAAAATAAGCAGTTTGAGCCGTTGGCGCCTTACACAAAAACTTGTTAATGACTTTTGGCGGCAGTGGCAACAGGAGTATTTATGTCGATTGCAACAGCGGCCCAAATGGCTTAAAAGACAGGAAGAACTTCAAGTAGGTCAGATAGTGGTAATAAAGAGTGAGAACTTACCACCCGGGAAATGGCAGCTCGGACGCATAGTGGAGAAACACCCTGGCGCTGATAATCTCACCCGCGTTTACAGTGTTAAAAGCGGTGACTCAGTAATTAAAAGAACGATAACTAAATTGTGTCTTATGCCAGTTGATACAGAGTCGTAATTTCACTAATTATACGTTTTGAATCTGTTTGCATGTAACTACATTACAGACGATATTTGCGATGTATAACTTGAATATCGAATCTTTCCTACAGCTTACTTATGGTTATACTCGATAGATATTAACTCATACTTGCCATTCCTTGCTATACCTGGTGCTATGGTTAGCTAATGCAATTGCATGTCAGCATGTACTTGATCTTATCATACAATTTGTTATAGTGAGTGCTATATACAACTTTGTAGATATTTTATGTACTTTTAGGTATAGTGTTAGAAAAGGCCGATGCCCTTTTGGTGGGCGGTATGTTGGTAATGTATTTGCATGTGTGAGTGTCTTGTATTAATGTATGCATCGAGAGTAGTCTAAAATAAATCACCATACAGTGAACACGTCTTTCAATGAGTAAAAATCCCTACATAGGACTTTAAACCTTATCACACACAACAGTTTTAATTATAAGTACACTTGCTATTTAACTCAGAATAAATTTAAAATTTGAATTAAAAGCCTCCTTATATTCTATATCATATTATTCAAGACTGGCTTAGACCTGAGGTAGACACAAAATGAATATTTGTCGTTGCACGTTACCACGGGAATACCAAGCCATTTCGTGAGTCAAATGGCTCCGGGATGACAATAGACAAGGCTTTCCTGACAGGAGCTACAGAAAACTGACGTAGTAAAATATAAAGACCGATGTTAGTTTGATAAGCATGATTCACATCAGAAACACTTTTCTCAGAAGGGAACTTACTCAATGCAAAGAAGGAAATTTGATGTAATCGGCAAATAGTATGTATGTAAATATATACTTTATGGTACACAAGACATTGGTAAAAATACAGACAAAATAGGTTAAGTAGGTACAAAGGCCAACTTATCCCTTTAAGAGATCTCTTCCAGTCAACCTTGAGCAATTGAGACGAGATCAGGAACTAAAACATAGACAAACTAACACGCGCACAGAGACGTATTTACCTCTATGCTACAGTTAATTAATCTTAATACATATACTACAAGCTAGTAGAAATAAAATTAAATATGATACACATACTATAAATAAATACATATCTATATATACAAATAAATAAAGCTGCTGCCGGGACCCAGGCGGCGGTGAAGCGGCAAAACTATGCTCCTTTGGGACCGGGCTATATTTTGGTCCCTTTGGCGGTGGAAACAGCGGGGTGTTGGGGGGCGGATGCGAAACGATTTGTTCGCGACATAGGCCGTCGACTCAGACAAAAAGGGGAGGACCCCCGCTCTCAGTCGTTTCTGGTGCAAAGGCTTTCCATGGCTATCCAGCGTGGGAATGCCGCCAGTATTATGAGGACTTTTGCACCAGGAACGGCTGGGGACGATTAGTTATAATTAGGTAATTTGTGGTTTTAATATTGTAAACTTGTTTATGTTATTATTTTTAAACTTAATATGAAATTTAAAGTAATATTAAAAATAAATAAATATATCTACAAAATATACAAACAGTATCCAATTAAATCACAAGTCATTGGAGAGTCACAACTTATTCAGCTTTTCCTTGAGTGATGCCACAGACGCCGACGGATCGGTAACCGACCGAGCTGAGAACGAAATTCGGAGATGTGGTCGTATTTGCGCAGGCCAAATATATATCTAATACAGACATTTTGTAACCGTTCAAGCTTTCCAAGCAGTTCCTCATTTTCGATCTAAGAATGCAATGTCACCATAGTCCAAAAGTGGAAGTGAAAGAGATTGGGCAAGGGTCAGCTTAGTATGGAAAGGAAGAACATTTTGCAAACGCCTTAAGGAGAGCAGGGAGGTAAACATCCTTCGACATACCTCAGAAATATGGGGACGCCAAGGGAGCGTCAGGTCCATAGTGATTCCCAGATTCCTGACGGCAGAAGTGAAGGGGATGACAGTCCCACCAAAAATTACATCCGGAATGACCAATTCCGAGAGTTTACTTACATAGTAGGGACTACCAATGACAATTGCTTGCGATTTCTTCGCTTTGACTTTCGCCGTGGACGCCCATCGTCGTATACCTACATTCTCATCATCATCAGTCGTTCCCTCAATGCTGCGGATCGTGACATGTCCTCCACTTGTTGACGAGACTTCACCAAAGGCTCCTACATTCGTATATATTCTCATCATCATCAGCCGTTCCCTCAATGCTGAGGATCGTGAAATGTCCTCCACTTGTTGACCAGACTTCACCAAAGGCTCCTACATTCGTTTACTCAGTCGTTCCTTCAATGCTGCGGATTGTGATATGTCCTCCACTTGTTGACCAGACTTCACCAAAGGTACCTACATTCGTATACATTCTAAATCGCTATTATTTTAACAAATTAAGGATGGATATTTCTCAATACTTGCATTAGATTTGTAGGTCATCCGCATAGAGATGATAAGAGGAACGAAGGGACTCGGTAATAACGTTAATGAAAATTTAAAATAAAAGAGGCGTAAGCACCCCTGCGGGACACCAGCAGAAAATTTTCAATTTCCTTAAAGTACTCCGTTGCGTGAGGATAATTTTTAGTAAAAACTATATTTGGAAAGTGAAGTGGGTCTACTGGAAGAATTAGTTTACTGGTTAAATTTCTCACATATTTTGGTGTGTGAATATTTTTAGCTTACCTAAATGTAAAACCGATTTTCATATTCCTACCTTAGCTTCAGATGACACGACACGACACCTAAGCACTAAAACGTTTACTACTTACATACTAAGCTTAGCGCCACGCCATAATAAAATCTTTGGCCTTAAATTTGATCTATCTTGCGAATGTTTTCCTTTCATTCGCTGGGAAATTGATTCGTGACTGAGAGGCGCGGGCGTGAACTTAAAACGGATTGGTTTTTACGGTACCCTAAAATCCAGCTTTAAAAGTGCCACGTCCCTTACGACGAGGTATCAGAAGGCGATAACCGCGCCCTTATCGACTTTAGACGTGATCATAGGTACTATTGTATATTCTGGGACGTGACTTGTAAAACATTTGTTAGTGAGTTACCTAACATATTTAATATTTATTTACGAGCTTGTATGTGGTTTTCACTTAAAATTGTGTATGGAAAATAATAATTTATAAGTATGTTGAAAAACTTGACAAACCTTAGACATTTCCTATATTCCCTTCATATGATATGAAATCAAAGCATAAAGCGTGCCATTCATAATTGAAAGATAAAAAAAGCATCACATTCAGTGTCAGTAACAATGCCCTAAATCCAAAGATTTGGCATAGGCTCTAATTTTACGAAATCGACGCCCTCTGACCTTCCAACCCAGAGGGAAAACTAGACCTTATTGGGATTAGACCGGTTGAGATTCTGAGAGTGTCGGTAAGTGTGAATGCTTTATCTTGATCTGTAATAATCGCTCGACATACTTGTAGGTCCGTCGAAACTAGACGGCCTAATTTAATAACTTACACTATTTATGATGGGACGAGCGTTTGGAACACTGAAACATTCAATCCATACTAATATTATAAATGGGAAAGTGTATGTGTGTGTTTGTTTGTCTGTCTTTCACGGCAAAACGGAGCGACGAATTGACGTGATTTTTTAAGTGGAGATAGTTGAAGGGATGGAGAGTGACATAGGCTACTTTTTGTCTCTTTCTAACCCCCCACTTCCCTAAAATGGGCGGTGGAAGTTTGTATGGAGCTGCGATATAAACGAGTTCCACGCGGACGGAGTCGCGGGCAGAAGCTAGTAGTAATATAAATATAACATTGTTACAACATAGCTGTTACATCGACTGTTTCATGAACCAGTTAAGCCTGCATCACACTGGCGCGGCCTGTGGTAGCGGTCAATAGTTAAAATAAAATTATAGTTATAGCTGTCAAATTTACTATTGACCGCCACCGAAGGCCGCACCAGTCTGTGCTTTAAGCTGTTCGACCGATTAACAGCCACATTAAGATAACGTTATATTACTGTATTAACTGTTCAATCTCGCAGTTTCACTGAGCCATGACGCATCATAAGTTATCTCTCCCTATGATTCTAGTTCCATCATTATATATAATGACAGGACAGGCTATTTGAAAACTTATCTGAAATTAGACAAGGGTTGGATTAAAACATGTTTATATTCCGTATAACTCGCCTTTAAAAAGATTAAATCATAACTAAGTCGGTAAGTAATACGTGGACTGCAGCAAGCACATTAACTTGAGTTTGCATTCATAATAAAGTTAATGCATTAAAATGAAAGCCCACAAGCTAAACGAGCTTGTGTAATATGAGTAACTTTTTATTCGCATGCTGTATTGTGTAGGTAATAAAATAAAAACGCAATAACAGAGCAAGATAATATTTCATATACAATGTAGACAGTAGGTATGCACAGTTTGCGTGAGCAGGGAAATGAAAACACGTTGCTTCCCCTTCGCCATATAAACCGTAAGAAACTCATGGATAATTTATTGCGTTTAATAAAAAATCTCAAATAACATTACGCTGAACGTAAAAGTTTTATAAGCAGCAAGGAGGTTCTCGAACAAAGGAATGCGGGCGACCTGCTAGAATACGCCATTAAATAAATCCAATAAAATGTATCCCGAATCAGAGCTGCGGCGAGGCGAGGACCGCCGCTAGTCCGGTCGCTGACAAAGGCGTTCATAATAGAGATGTGGACACCAAATCAAATGATCAATAATGTTAAATTGACTCGAAATAATTTACTTTAAAAACAAAGTTTTAACCGACTTCAATTTAGTACTCCGCCAAGCCACGAGAACATTTCTTTTCCAATTTACCTCATGAACTGATTTCCGAGAGCAAATGCGTTGATTATTATAGAAAAAAACCCAATCGCTGTATGTGACCCGGTAATATTTGAGGACTTCCGTCAATTCCACAAGGATCACCCTTGGCACTTCATTAGTTGCTATTTCAACGGATCTTATCAGAATCTGTGATATACTTTTGTACTTTTAAGTACATAAGTGAGGAATTCCATAAGTCATCTGTGGTCTTCATCATCAATTCCACTCCACCAATTTATGATTTCCGGATGTAAATACACGAGTTATAATAGAAAATACCAAAATCACTACACGCGTGCCTAATATAATTGAGGAGTTCCCTCAATTCCTCATGGATCCCATCATCCAATTGAATTTTCAAAAAAATGGGACCCATCTGGAAGCATATACTTACAAACAAAAAAACAATTTTATGAATCGGCTCATCATTGACGGAGTTCTGAGGTAACAAACATTGAAAAAAAAAAAAAAAAATACAACCGAATTGAGAACCTCCTCCTTTTTTTTGAAGTCGGTTAAAAATATTAAAAATGTAATTACATTTAGAAAAAGTAACGCACGACAACACAATAATCACAAAATTGAAGTGTCCCAAAATTTAAGAGAGGGTATATTCTCCGTCTCTTTTCTAAAAGGATTTGCATTTACTCTTGAGATCCGTGACGTCACGGGTCTCGAGCATTTTCTCTATCTAATAAGCTAGGTGCTACCTACCTAGCGGTGCTACAAGCAATATAAAAACGCTTGTAGCTTAGTTACTTTTAGAGATATTTCAATGGAATTTTCGTCACCAGCCATATTTTTTTATAAATAAAATTGAATCCCCAACCTTATTGTCGTCGCCTCCCTATATTATAGATGGGTCTTTCGCAAAACATTTTTACAATTAAGTATCTATCTACATACACTTAGGGTGACCGTCCCAATTTTTGGTAATGCTGATAATTGACACACTGTTGTTCACCTTAATTCTTACCATGTCAAGTATTGAGCCGGTGTCGAGTACTGGAACTGGGACATTTCCCTTGCCTACTTGCTAGCAGGATTGTCCGACATGAAGCATTCGTCCCTTACTAGCAAATCGGACAGACAAAAACGCATACATGTATCATACCGGTAGGTAAACAAAAAGTGAAAGAATTTTCGGAGGATCCAGCATGAACCGATGAAGCCTAGATTCGCCTGAATCCATTTCCTTTCTCGGTAAAAACGGGTGAATCAACATGATAGTATCCTACGAAACAGTTCGTGTGTCAGTTGTCAAATGTATGTAAATGCCGGCATTAACCCCACACTGTATCTGCGGCCGCGATTCCGTCCCATTATAAGCCGATCAAGCCTGAAATTGTTTTTACGTGAGCCGTATAGTACAGTACACGTTCGAAAAAATATTGCGGTGCTACGGAAATACGGATTTGGAATAAAATTATAGGTTCCTTCCTTAAATACATCCGAACAGATCGTATTAACGGAATTTAGGAATCGTATTAACTGCCGCTGTAGGTAGTGATAAATTAAAAATTCTAATAAAAATAAAGAAGTAACTACGAGTATCTAGTGATTTTGGTTAACGTGATACAAAAGTTCACTGGGTAAGTAGGTACATATATACCGATCAGGTAGATACTTAACACATTCACTACCAAGAATCGCTACGCCCTAAACTCGCAGCCGATCCCGTGGTTTTCCTCGTATGTAGCGGAAAGCGACTATACGGCGTAAGCGCCCGCTAGGCGGGTTCCTGGTAGTGAAAGTGTTGATAACCGTGTAACTGTTTCTCGTCTTTAAGCGATGCTGTGAGAAATTACAGTTAATTTGTGTAGGTACAGTGTTTGTGCAATAAACTTGTAGTACATACCTACTTAAAACGAAATTCGTCCGTGTTCATTTCACAGAAATCGAAAAACATTAAAATTTCTGACGTGCTCTCCAACATAACATTTTCTAAAAATGTCGCGCTATTTTAGAGAGCGAGTTCAATACTATCCTCATATTTCAAACAAAAAGCTTTTGTATAGCTGATATTCAGCTAGTTCGCTGGAAACTTCGTGTCTCGTTATTTGAAAACGCGCGCTAACATCGGGCTTCCAATAACTCCGATTCCAACGAACGGTATTCATGTACGGACTGCATCCATCCAGAAATCATATATTTCCGATTCAGCGCCTCAATAGCTTAAAACGATTAAAACTAGTACCGAATAGGCAGTAAATAACACAGCCGGCCGCTCTGGAGCTGCGGATGAAGAATGTTTGTTAACTAGCTTTCGACCTTTGCAAACTACCTGGGAAATACCGGAAAGTGGAAGAGCGAATTTTAAATGAACTTGGTAAAAGACGGACTGGCCGGATGAAGTTTTGATGTAAGAACTTACTTTTAGTAACACGTTTAAAATTTTCGGAGGTTACTAAAGTTACTTACGTAACATATATGACACTAAATAGTTCATAAGTATATGTAAGGAACAAAACTTGGCCGGTGTGCCATTCGCGATATTTGACACAAGGGGACATATTGGCGATATGATGGTTTAAGTGCGTGTGTCAATGTTAAAATGAAGTACTTACCAAATTTAAATATTTTTATAATGAAAGCTTTAATCAAAATCTCTAATTAAATGAGCCCGTCGTGTTCATTATGAAAACGTATCCATTACCTAGTTTATTCACTCAAATCCTGACGTTTTACAAGCAAAATACCAAAGTTTATTTAACTTCTCTTGATTTTAATGGCAAAAGTTTGGCAAACCTTTGTTCCAGCTGAGCATTCAGCAAAAATATTTCAGGATTTAGATTGACTGTGTACTTTAACTTCGTGAGAGTGGTCCGGTACGAGGAATACCTACTGGCGGTTTAGGACTGAAAAATATGTACCTAGTAACAGGCCACCGATGTCATTCATACATAACTATTTATAACTTAACTAGGTTCCTAAGCTTATTTGTTCTAACTATTTTTAAAATTCAATCTCTATTCTCTACATCGCCATCGTTAACACACAGGTTATCTCTTGTCACTATAAGTAATGTAGCGTTAACTACAGTATAACGTAAAGATTCTAGATATCTCAAAAATATAATATCTTAATCCAATCAGTAGGTTTTGGCTATCTCTGCACCGGGATGCGAACCGTAAATACCCTAGTATTAGTTCATTTTATCTATAATTTTATTTTCAAAATTATCTTTCTTCCTTCTTTAACTTTTATTTTTACACTTTCTACATTTTATTTGTACATGGTATTACTGATGAATGATGTGATGATATGGGTTTTTTGCCTGTTTTTTATTATTATTTATTTATTTTTTACTAGCTGATGCCCGCGGCTTCGCCCGCGTGGTTATAGGATAATGTAACATATTGAATTTCCCCGTGGGAATTAAATGTTTTCCCGCTGGAAAAAGTAGCCTATGTCACTCTCCAGCTTCTAAACTATCTTCATACAAAAAATCACATCAATACGACGCTCTTTCGCACGCGCGCTTTCGCATTTATAATATTAGTAAGGATTATTAAAAACATGGTTCATGATACTCTTGTTTCGAAAGATTCTGAATAGCGTTTAATGTTTGCAAGGAATCATTAAAACTTTTATCAAACACAAAACTCAATTTCAGACGGATTATAAAGTTCGTGCTTCTCTAGAACATTCTACAATCAAGATCTTATTCTCGCGAAACCATTTATCTTGAAAAAGGTTAGAAAACAAACACCAGCAACCGAGTAAGAGATTTTCCTGTCAAATCGGATTTAACCCAAGAAAGCTGGTGCTGAAGATCATTTATCTCGCGCGATCTCCTAGTTCGGGAAGGTACAACGACGTAATTTCCGCAGACGGCTCGAAACGACCTGCCTCAACTGAATAGCGTTTCGATAATGCTCCATATCAGGCATAAATGTGCCGCCTCCGCTGGCGGTTTGCTAGCGATGAGTTAAAATCTTGTGTCAATAGACAATAAAAAAAATGTCATTATTATTAAAACGAAAATAATGTTACTCATACAGCCGACCTCACAAGGGTGCTTTTACGTCATGTTTAACTGTCATACAATGTTGTGAAATGGGTGAAAGTAACAAGGTACCAAGGCGTTTAGCTATTAGTAATGAGTTTGCCTGTACCTAGGGCCTACGTTACTCAACTTGTATTTTGTACATGAAATTTCAATCTATAAGGATATTCAGCAGAATACTTAAGTTACCCAAGTGCTATAATACTTTATTGATGATTCCGATAATCATCAGAAATCTAACTTGATATTCAAACTCGACCATTATTAAACTCACCAGACGACCAAGTTAAATTAAGATTTTCAAATTGCTTTAATTATGCTTCCTACTTTACATAAGCCGACAGGTAAGCTGCCAAAAGCTTCTGCAAGTCTATGGACTATCACACTTCAACTGCAATATAATACCCATAGCAACGGTAGAGAGTAGCCAAACTTCTGGCAGATTATTATAAGAACAGTTCTCACTGAGTTTCGCATGCATTTGTGACATTCATGCATTAAATTTGAAGTTTATAACATGTCGTGTCAGTATAACGAGCTCAGTAGGGCTACCACAAGTGGCTATTGAAAACACACATTACGATACTATTCTGGACAGCGAATAAACGCGCTTCGAATAGATTTCGATTGTCACAAATTCGAGCCGTCAAATTTGTATCTCATGGTACCGATGTTCTCCGGCAACAACTACAAAACATTACGCTAGCGTTAAGTTTTCGATGCGTAATTTAACGTTGGAATCGTACTACGGCATCGGTACCATGTGTCACAAATTAGACAGACGATATCGAAAAAATACCGTACCGACTGTAGTAAACTATAACGTGCAAATTAGCGCGTGATAACATTATTCTGTCAAGAGATACCGTAGATTTGATCGAGACCTATCTCAAATTAAAGAACGAGGTGTGGCTAAGACATCTGACTAGTATGCGTATACACGTCTATCGAGTAAACTATACGAACTATCGAGTTAACGATTGCGACTAAAGTAAACGTATAAGTGACTCAAGGTACAAATCATTTTTTTAGTTCTATGAGTGACCGCCAGGGGTGTACAGATTCTCTTAGAATGAAAATTATAATTTGAGAGTTTTTGCAATGTACAATTGAGAACCTATATGAAATATATACTTAATTTAAAGTAAATAAGCAATTTTTCGACAAAACTTTTTTGACCTAGCAAAGAATTTCTAAGTAGTTTTGAAGCCTTTAAAATTGTGCATGATTTCAAGATCTAATACAGTCGGGTTTCTATATTATATTGACCTTCCTCTCACCTTAATTACGCGAAAGGCGTGCAAAATTTGTTGAAGTAAGGGGTACCTTAAATAAAGCACATTGTTATAAGAATAAATTACTGCCTACGAAAACGTTTGAACCTGCTATATATTAAGCTTGAGAGCCTCAGTGTCTTCAGTCTTCATTAAATCTCATGAAACGGCAATAAAATGAGCCATTACTCATATGTTCATAGGCCACGACCATTTACTTTGTGATGGCCAGTGACCCTTAATTGTGAGGAAGGTGGAAGAATTAAGTAACTACCTATACAATAGAAAGTTAATTGTTGTTTTTACATAAGTTGCTTGGCTGATTAAACACATAGTAAAGCCGTTTTTACTAAGTACATCCGCAATATTTCTTCAGCAACGGTAGCCTAGTGGTTTAGGCATGCGGCAGTCAAGCGGCGGTCGTGGGTTCGAATCTCAGCTCGTACCTATGAGTTTTTCGGTACTTATTTACGGAATATTTATCGTCAGCATTTCGGTGTAGGAACACATCGTGAGGAAACCGGTCTAATCCCAATAAGGTCTAGTTTTCCCTCTGGGTTGGAAGGTCAGATGGCAGTCGCTTTCGTGAAACTAGTGCCTATGCCAAATCTTGGGATAAGGTGTCAAAGCGGACCCCGGGCTCCTTTAGGGCACAACCGGGAATAACGCTAGGGGGATATATATTGATAATCTGCAACATTTTCCAGACGTTTGAATACGGGATAGTTAAGTGAAGTAAAAAGGAACGCCAACACAATCCCATATTGGTTCTAACATGAAACCCCTTTACCTTTCACTTACTCTATTTGAAGATCATACTTTCAAAAAATATCGTATAAATCGCGACGTACGGTGTTCTGGATTCGGAAGATTGGCAACCTTTTGAAATGTTATATCCACTTCGTAGACTGTCGCAGCTCCCCATTCGTCCAACTTATCGTTACTTGGCCTAAACAAGATCCAGTGTCTAGTGGAACTTGAAGTAGAGAGGCACAAGAGCGCGCGTGCATCTCAAGGAATTTATTCCAGATTTGTCCAAGAAAAAACTCAGGTTAAAAGTACATGAAAAATTGTCTACCAATACGAGTCTAGCTGATGATATTTTTTAAATAACTTGCGTTTAACTATTGTTATAAATAAATTGAAAATACTTATTACTGCATAATAACTTAATAACGGCTTACTGAAATATCTACTGATGACTTGTAATTAATATTTACTCAAATAGTATTTGTTTCTCGCTTCTAGGTGATTTGTACTCTTAGAGAAATAAATAAATCTGAATACGAGTATCTATCTGCTCTTGATTGCATAATCAACATCTCCCAATTGTTACGTATAGGTACCCATGTAATCTATAGAGGTGTAAGGCAGATTAATTCAGCCCTAGAGAGTAAATATGCTCGCAATTCTACAGGAGTACGATTCCAGGGCCAGCTTTTGAATTGATTACCTACTAGTAGCATGTGAGTCGTCTTTATACAAAACAAAGGCACTCCCTCTTACATGAGTGTCTAGCCAAGTGTGTGAGCATGACGCACTGATCATCAGATAGGATTGGATTTAAATTGAAATGGAATTGTTTTTTACAACATGTAGGCCCAGCTCTTTGGAGCACGTATGTTATTGAATCAATTGCAAGCTCGAGAATGTAATTGGATTGCTCCATTGTAACTAGCATTACCAACATAATTTGCAGATACCTTATTTTGTATACGGAAATAACGTTATTGTATTAGTGCCCGTCGAATTTAAGTTTTGTCATTAAGAGGAAATGCTAGCTACTAAGCATTTTACCTTACCAAAACATTTCAAGTACAGGCGATGAAATTGAATTCGTAGCACTTTTGAACCTTAACGTAATTTAAATAGAGTTGACATGTGCCAAACATCATTGGATTGTACATCGTTGGATCTATGACGTATTCATAATTTTAGGAAAAAACAAGAGTCGAATAACAATCAAAATAAAGAATCATAGGATAAGCATAATGCAGGTTGGGCAAATAATATTTAACGACCGACCTTACGCGAAGTTTTTTGGACCTAAACAAGCTACCCCGCCAGCGTTTGGTTCCGAATCTCTTTATTGTGATATGCTATTTAATAGATAAATAAAAATACATGACAGGTCGCGGACACGCATCCTAATCAGATTATTATCTGATTAGGATGCGTACCTATTACCTAATAGTGTTTACTTATATAATCATTAATATTATTTAAATTGCAGGATTCTAAGTTAAACGCATGATTCTAAGTTGGGTACAGACAAAAATCATGTTAATGTCTAAAGCCTGAATTCCTCAAAAACTGTATAAATTACGTAGGTACCTACTCATTGTATTAAGCGGCACCACGCGCTTTTTTACTACTTTTGACGAGTTTTAAGTTGATATTCCTCCGTCAAAACTATATATATATTTATGGCACAAATGCTGATGGGTTCTTAAATCCTTTATCTCGATTTGCACGTTTTTTTCAATGAATATTTTTTTTATGATTTATTCAAACATTGTCCAAAAAAGTTCGGTTTTCGCTATTAGTATGTTGTTTATGCACTTTTATATAAGAAATCTACATATATTCCTTATTGACCTCTCTAACAATCCACAAGAGATTTTAATTTTTAACTCATGTTCACAAAAGACATAGGACACAATAGACACCTATAAAATTGCCAAAGTTTGGTGCCTTATATCTCGAAAACTGTGAGTTTGGAAGTAAATATGGGATACTATTTCGGTAAATGTCGTTGTTGTTAATACGATAAGCCATAAAAAACATTAAAAAACGGACTTTTACAGATCGAAGGTCATTGGGAGCTAGGAGCCCCGTAGCGTTCATGACAGACACGTAAGCTTAACCACGTGGGAAAGGCGACCAGATACATACCTAATATATCATTTATCATATATATATATTTATATAAACTCTTCAGTAACGATGAGTTTGCCGACTCCAAAAAGGTTTAGCATTCGACACTCTTTTCAATTTCAAAGGGATCTTCGGTAACACAAGAATGAGTTCGCCTACATTCAAAGCAGGCAAGAAAGTAGGCTCGAATAATGTTTATACTGCCTCGGAATCAATAAGATTGCTTTACCTATGCCCTATATAGTACTTCTCGCGAAGAAGGTGCCCTCAAAGGTTCCCCTCCATTTATTTTTATTGCCCCTATTAGGGGTATAAGTAGCCACGTGCAGGAATGCGGGGTTTTCCCACGGGTGATGTTACCTTCAGGTCAGATGTGTTTGACCCCATTTAGCGTCCATAGATATTCTTACTCTACGGTTCAGAATTGATAAAAATTACTGTCTGATTTCAGGGAAAATGGTCTAATCTATACTAATATAACGCAAAAGTGATGTTTGTGAGTTTTTGTATGTTACTTTAATATTTGTATGTTACAACATGGAAAGATCTATGGAAAGACTTGTCCGAGGTAGATTTCAAGGTAGGCTATATTTTATCTCCCGGCCCAGCCCGCGTTTGTTGTGATGCGCGGGCGGCAAGTAATTCAATCATAATGAATAAATAACGAACCAGAACCAATAATAATATCAATATTATCATCATCATTATCAGCCTGTAATCGCCCACTGCTGAGCATAAGCCTCTTTTCGAGTACGCCACTTATTCCGGTCCCGTGCTAGTCTCATCCAGAAATGACCCGCGGTCTTTTTTACGTCGTCAACCTATCGTGCTGATGGACGACCGAGGACACTTCTTTTTCCTGTTAAGTGGCCACCAATCCGTTAACGTTTTGATCCACCTACCGTCACGCTGCCTGGCAATATGTCTTGCCCAACTCCATTTGAGTTCTGTTATGACTTCTCCGACGTGCAACAATATTATATTTTTTATATTAATTAGTTTTAGGTGCCTACTCGATTTCCTTTCTGATTGTTATTGGAATGACCTACCTATCAAATTATTATTTAAAGTAATTTGTAATAGATAATTAGACAATTACCTACCCATGTGTTGGGTTAACAATAATCAATCAGAAGAGTACTTAGTACGACTGTTGCCAGTCTACATTATTTTCTATGTTATAGGTAATAAACTATAAATGTCCTCTACTAAAGGCAAATTCTAAATAAGATGAAACCCACGTCATGCAAAAGAACACAAGCCGTGCCTCACCCAATATTTTAGCTTATTCACTTGGCGTGCCTCGGAAACAAAATAACAGGGATGACTCGCATCCCGTGTAATAATGTACCCACATTACGTGCATGAGTGGCAAAAGCTGCATGTGTTGCTTACCTACCCAAGTTGCTTACTTATATTCCAACTTATACAGCACAGTAGGTACAGTAAATATGTACTTCCATATTCATTCTACATACGGGGATGAATTAAATTTAATACTGGAAGGTTTTATTGTTTTACGGAATAACATAGTTATAAAGTCGCTCATCTGACCATTCTGTTGACGTCATGGCAACCGTCGTTAACGTCAGTGAGCAGATTTGGCGCCAAGGGGCATTCTCGGTTTATGTTGAGTGGACGCTCTTGGTGTCGATTTAGTTGCAAGATGTAAATTACAAGTACAACGTTTTGGCTATTTCCGTGGGTTAACAATACAGAGTAAGAATATTATAAGTTCCACTTCGTATCACAAGTTACTCACTCAGATCCACTTTAAGTTACACAGTATAATTTTATATACATACATAGCATTATTTTAACGTCTTCAAAGATTATTAATTTAAAATCATTGCCACAAACCATTCGTGGAATGAATTAATTAGGTAGATGTTTTGTTTGCGTCACTTTTTTTTAAGGTCGGTGGCAAACAAGCGGCCCGCCTGATGGTAAGCGGACACCGCAGCCTATAGACGCATGCAACTCCAAATGAGTAACATGGGCGTTGCCGACCCTTGATACGTTTGAGGATTCGCCGCGTTGACAGCTGAAGGAACAAATTCCCTCGCTCTCAACACAACGCATCCTCGGGAACTCTAGCGACCTAAACTGGTTCTGGTTCTGGTTTCTAAACGTGTGGATTCTTGAAACTACCCGTAAAATACACATTCGGTTGCGGGCGGTGCCATCAACTAGGCACTCCATTGTTGAATGCAAACGAGTCAATAGGTACGAATGCAGCGAATTCCAAATTCAAGCAAAAACAATTGAATGGAGGCTTTACGCATGAGCATTGTTGTTTATTTATTTGAAAAGATCAAACAATTATGACCGTTGGGGACAAAGAAAAATAAATATTTTAAACAAATATGTAGAATGTTGACATGTATTTTTTTATTATCAATAAAGTATGAGTATGAGTACGTTATTAGTTCCCGACAAAAAGAGAGGATATATATAATTTTTAAAATTAATACCTTATAAATTTGTATGCAACAGCCCAATATGGTGATTCGACAATGTAGTTTTAGACCTTGAACAAATAAATGCATGATTATTGATTATTATTATTAGTGTATTTCTGTTGTACCTATCTAATTGTGGCACCGTACTTGCAAAACGAATTAACCCATTTGAATGCGGTTTTTAGGGTTCCGTAGTCAACAAGGAACCCTTATAGTTTCGCCATGTCCGTCTGGCCGTCCGTCCGTCCGTCAGTTCATCTTCGGCTTAGCTCAGTAACCATTGTTCTTCTACTTAATTTAAGAGTTATCCTCTTATCGGTGGAGTATTTAACCATTACTACTATAAAATTGTAATTCGGCATGGGCATATAAATCAATTACGCCGAGAAAACAAAAGAATAAAATCTTGAAAAATAAATGATTTTGTTTTCTTTACCTCCCCGACACCTAAAGTGGGGATGTAATTTTCTCGTCTCGTTTAACCCATAGTGTGGGATATCGTTGGATAGCTTGTTCAAAAATATTATGGGTTTCTTAAAACGATTTCAAATTAGTGATTCGTTTGGGAGATATTGGGCTTTAAAGTTGCCGAGTAATAGTGCAATCAACTTAAAATGTACTTAGAAAGGCAAACTTTCGTACAAATTCGGCTGACGCAACTGCACCATTTTGTTGGAGCGCGATGTAACTAAGACAGACAGGCAACTACGGAATCCTACAATGCGCGTGGCGGATTTTTTTAATAGACAGTGTAGTCGTCGTGGGGTGTTTTTAGTGACTTTATCGGGTCAAATGTTCGGTTTCGTAAATTCCGTTGATCTTACAGTTAGGTAACATTGTTATTTTGGTTACAAAATGGAACATTTTACTACTACTTGGTAATAAGTTTTTCTCCCCGAGAAATTGTTAATCTCCCCCGTGTGGTGTCGGGTTAGAATTACACCAGCTCCTTTCTCCCCGTGGGTGTCGTAAAAGTCGAATAAGGAGGCAGGGTAGAAGTGTGTTGTTGGCGATAGGCTAGCAACCTTTCACTGCGATATCAAATTTCGTCGATCTTTTATACCCACACTAGCTTCCGCCCGCGACTTCGTCTGCGTGGACTCGGGATAAAAACTATCCTATATTTTAATCCAGGCTATAAACTATCTTCGTGCAAAATTTCATTCAAATGGGTTCAGCCGTTTAAGCGTGATTAAGTAACAAACATCTAAACTTTCGCATTTATTAGTAGGATTTATGCTAAAAGTGGAACTGGATGTTAAATTGTTAATCAGAAATCTGTATTTGTATTATCTGTCTTGTAATTTGAGTATTGCGCCTTTAAACCCGAAAAAGCAACTGCCACCTCACCAAGCCACTGTAAATTTCGTCTGATATTCCCGCTCGAATACCTATAATATAGTGTGTAGCGGATGAGGTCCCAATCCAATCTA
Organism: Epinotia bilunana; assembly: GCA_947049275.1. Classification (NCBI taxonomy): domain Eukaryota; kingdom Metazoa; phylum Arthropoda; class Insecta; order Lepidoptera; family Tortricidae; genus Epinotia; species Epinotia bilunana. The sequence continues at coordinate 8,202,820 of OX346253.1, forward strand.
TTAGAAGTCTATATGTCACGTGTTGCGGGCGCGTCGTCAACGAGGTTCGTCAGGTAAACAGCCTCTGCACGTAAATGGATTAACCCATCAGCTGCGCTTGCAAACGGCCAGTCGCCTGTTAAATAAAACGGGTGACCATTAGTGCGCCGTTTGCTGGGTGAATACATTATTGTAGTGATTGTTAATGTAACGGTTTAGTTACGTGAGTAAACACACCGGCTCTGACATGATGCGCGATTGCCAAATTTAAATAACTGACGATGTAGCCAGTATAGTATACGTTGTTATTAGTTTATATATATATTGCATTGCATGTCATCTTATATAATGATTTAATTTAAATTAATATGATTATATTAGTGATATCACTTTGCTTTTAGTAATAAAAATGTTGAACGTCATAAAATGGATGGGTAAAGTAGGTATACTATCGACAACACAGCTAACTGACCATCCGTGCACTTTGTGTGCATTGTAATAAGGTTCTATATAAATACAGGATGGTCAGTTAACTGTGTTGTCGTTTGTACCACGATTTTTATTTTCTTATTAAAATAGAAATACCTACTTCCTGCATATTAAACTCCTATCCACATGATCAATTCAATACAATTTCCATCTCCAATTAAATTTTTAAAAAACTCTAGCTAATCCAAATCTTACTTCGGCTCGACGCACGCCCCCAAAGTTCCAGGGCTGTTATTAGCTACGCGCTAATGCGGCTCACCCCGCCGGTCATCCCCCACGAAACTAGACCTCTACCTACGCTTAGTTAGTAGTACGCATTGCGGTGTCAAGATATATTTGTGGGTGAGCGTTGAGGTGAGCTTTAAACAAGTTACAGAATAGGGGGGCTGGACACCATTGCCACCTGAAATGCGTAGCATAGTTAGCATAAAATGGCAATCATGCTACGGGCGCAGAGCGCGAAAGAATACCAAAATGTTACTTGCGAGAAAAAACGTTTCAGCAGTAAATATAATACAATACTGCGCCAGATTGACATGAAACTATCGCATGTTATATAATATTGGATATTTGTGTTTGGCCGTGAGTGTCGTCACTCAACTTCTATGGAAGGCAGTGACAGAATATCAACCGACTTGGTAGGCGGGCATAAAAATATATCGTATTTGCATGTGAAATACGTAGGTATCAGATACATATTAAGTACGTAATCACTAATCATCACTCCGCATACCGCTAGATTTTTTTGCATTGGCAAAATTTTAAGGGCTAAATCTGTTTTATCTGCTGAAATAACTATACTAGTTATAAAAAGGAAAAAAAAACTGTTGCTTTAATTTTGGCTATTGAGCTCTTTGAGCTTTCTATGGATCAGACGATTTATTTTCCAATTTCGTAAGTATGTAGGAATCTAGTTGCTCTCATACATACTAAAAGTTATTAAGTAGGAAGGAACCTCCATATGTGTGGCCTAACATTGGTACTAGGTAGTGTTAAACAATCCACCATGTATAACTGAGCATCAGAAGACGAGTACGTTTAAGTAGTCACAAATAATAGGAACTTTCTTTCTTCACGGACGGAAGATATTTCATCTTTCTAAAATACATTTTCAGCCCAAACTACAATTGGCCCAGATGTTTACCTTATTATTTTCGTTCCTTTGGCTTTTATCCACAAAATAAAACAATCCTACTAATATAAATGCGAAAGTTTGGATGTTTACATGTTTGTATGTTTGTTACTCAATCACGCTTAAACGGCTCAACCGATTTGGATGAAATTTTGCACGAAGTTTATAGCCTGGACTAACATATAGGATAATTTCTATCCCGGGTACACGCAGACGAAGTCGCGGGCCGAAGCTGGTATTTAAATATTAGTATTAACTACCTGGCGTAGAGATCTTACAGCTTCGTTATTGTTTGCTATAAAGGCCTCCACACACCGAACGCGGGTCGTGCGTGGCACGGGGCGGGCGCGGGTCGGGCGAGGCGCGGGTCGGGCGCGGCGCGGGTCGGGCGAGGCGCGGGTCGGGCGCGACGCGGGTCGGTAGGTATCTCTCTCACTACCAACGCATTTAATATCTATCTCACTATATCTATCACTACTATGGCTACTGTGCGAAAGAGATAGAGATACCGCCCGACCCGCGCCGCGCACGACCCGCGTTCGGTGTGTGGAGGCCTTAAGCGTATTCCCGAGGCGCGAGGCGACAGCTTCGATATTATTCAACAATCTTTAGTTCACATCTGCTATTAAGTGTTATCTTAACATTTTTATCGTAAAGTTGATTAACAGTGGCACTTATTTATGTGTAAATATAGTCGCTGTCACTTAACATATTACTTCGCGCCACGGGTATCTAACTTTTTCTAGAATGCTCTTTCTTTTTGCTATGCCTAAAATATAAGATGATAGCTTAAATTGAAGTAAATATATTTAGCTTATTTTTATTCCTCCCTCACACCGCCCTGCAAGCCTTAGTCGCGCTTCCCAGTTTGAAGTTTTCAGATTTGTAGGTAATTATGTTATAAATCAAAATCATTTATTTATTCTGCAAAAAGGGCACTTTTACATGTCAAACGGTAGGTAATGAAATTCACAATAAAATAATAATCTTAGACTATAATAATTAAAAACTCGCAGATTATTAACCGATATAAACGGTTAACAAACTAAATGTCAACAAAATAAAATTGCAAAATATTAAATAATGATTGCTTATTCCCAACTACTTAAGGCTTGTATACCCGCTAAAGTCCTTGAGCGTATGGGCGCACAACCCGCCGTCGTTTATTAAGCGTTACATAGATTAAGTTACAGACGCGTCATCGCGCATCGTTACCAATGCAAGGGTGGACGTGGGTGGGTGACATTCGTCATGCTTAATTGAAACGTGATATTTGTCATACATAAATTACATAATTGATTTAGTTCAAAAATTATGTCCCTACTATTATAATACTATTTACTTACGATTAGTGTAGTTCCGTCAGCACGGCTAGCACGAGACGGCTGCGACATACACTCGATTTTTCTCGCACTATCGGTCTCTCTCTTATTAGAACATTAGGAAAGAGAGGTATAGTGTGAGAAAAATCGAGAGTATGTCGCGGCCGTCTCGTGCTAGCCGTGCTACTGAAAAATTAATTCGTTCGAATAACTCTCATTGTCTCTCGAACTAGCAAGCGCGACAGAGAGGGAGATACACAAACGAAGTTCGGTTTCGTTTCGCGGTAGGCCCTCAGCACGCCTAGCACTAGACGGCCGCGACATACTTTAGATTTTTCTCGCACTATACCTCTGTTACTAAATATTCTAATAAGAGAGAGACGGATAGTGCGAAAAAAAAATAAAGGTAATAATAATAACCAATACCTACTGTTGCCCTTAGGCCATTTTTTAATGTCGCTATTAATAGGGGCCCATCTAGCAGTTAGCGAGTCACCGTCTGCCAGAGATAAAATGTGAAACAGTTTTATTGGGTAGGCGTCCGATGTTTCATCCAATAGCCCAGCTACTAGTCCATCATTTTCACCCAATAACCCGTTTTATTTAGATTCCATAAACTAGCAATAGACTCTTACACCCCAGCGGGTGCTGTTTCTGTGTGCGTCCCATGACACGGGCAGAGACAGCATCCGCTTGGTGTACTCCTTGCATTTCATTAAATTGTCAAAAGGGCCTCTACGTGTTGGCTCAGAGCTCCACGCACGCCTCCCAAAGGTCCGGGACATCATTGTCCCGTGAGCGGGAAAGACATATAATCCATACTATCCATACTTCCATATCCATACTCCATACTAATATTATAAATGCGAAAGTGTGTCTGTCTGTCCTTTAGTTTTTGTGTAAGTGTAAGGTTGTTAAGTTTTAAATTAATTTTTGGTATAATTATTACGTTCTACTTCCTTGATTTGATGATGATGGCGTGTACAGTCAGCATCAGATAGTTAGTAGCATCCAAAGTAGCCAAATATATCGTAACACGTTCCTTACTCCTACTTATAGTAACAAAGACTATTTCGATGAATGTACGTTCCGATATATTTGGCTAACTTGACTGCTACTAACTATATTATGCTGACTGTACAGAAATCGGCCTCGGGTAAATATATACTTATAGATTAGTTGTACGTTAACCATACTTTGTTTCATATCAAATAATAACTCTGTATCGAACTTGGAGTTGGCATGCAACCCATAGGTAGGTACTTACAATATTTACCAAGCCCACTATTTTTATTAAAACTTATTCTATTAACACTTGACAGTCATTAATACGAGCAGATAAAACAATATTGTTAGTAGGCAATAGATATTGTAAATATATTTACTAATAAAATGTCTGGTTTTAGCGATTTCCCAATTTTGATACTGTTTAGATATTTGATACTTTGATAGAATAGGTATTTACTTGTGTATTCTTTTTCCTCTTCTCTTGTAAAATTTCTTGATATTACGTATTTTCCTCCTGCGCTTATTTAACCCCAAAGACCCAAAATAATTATTGAAAAATTTGTGAGACCTAAGCTAAGACGTACTAACTCTAGTATCGTAAGTTTGTATGTTACTAACAATCTATGGGCAAACTGGCCTGAAATAAAGAATTTATTATTATTATTATTTCCCATCTTGAACTAAAAACAAAATCTAAACTATACCTACGTAAATGTTAATTAGGTACAAACGCCAACACAGTTAACTGACCATCCTGTATTTATACAAGAACCTTATTATAATGCACATAAAGTGCACGGATGGTCAGTCAGCTGTCTTTTCTATAGTACCTACTACTTTACAAACCACGAAATAGATTGTCCACTCTATGCAACAAAATTATCTGTCACTAAAAACTATACTATACGCAAATGTTTATTAGTTACCTACTATACGAATCACAAAACGGATTGTCCACTCTATGCAACGCATATAGTCCACAATTTCCACAAATATTTAAAAATTTCGGCGCAGCGCAAATTGATACAGGTCCGTCATGCAACGTGTCTCGTCCCGCACTGACCGTATGGACGAAAACGGGGAGGCGTAGGAACTTTGGCGGAATATTTCAGAAAACGAGATAAATTTTTAAGAAAATTAAGAAAGTAAGAAAATGATGCCCTTGTTCATTATTGTATGAAGAAAGTTATAAAATTTCATATTATTCTGATAAAAAATGGAGCAGTAAAATGGTTACAAGTGAAAAAATAGGGGTGACTTTAGATTTCTTTTTCTCTATTTTTTATTGTTAAAATGGATTTCTACGAAAACTATGACCCGTCGCATATCTTGCAGATTATGATATATTTTTTCCGACAGCTAAAATGTTACGTTATAATGTATAAAACGGTTACAAAACAACTCATTTTCACGAAAATTTCGAATGTGGAGCCTTAAGCTAGCGTCAACTCACCATTAATAGTGTATGAATACCGACTGCACCGTGCAATTACAGTGACTAGTACGAAGTGACTTGATTAGTCAGTCACTCACTGTCACCTCACTCCGTAATAGATAACCCAGTGCACTCGGGGAAGCTTTCGCTAGGAGTGAAGCATTGTAGGGGTAGTGCGGCAGACAACGCGCGCAGTCATCAGGCTAAGTGAGCATGATTAAACGAGGAACACCTAGTATTGAAACAGTGAGAGCGTAACATTCCGTTCTTGCAACCCACCCAGAATGACTTGACCGCGAGATTCGAAACAATATTTCGTGGTCGGAGGTCAGAGATACTGGTTCTCTAGACGCTGCAATAGTGATAGGAGCAGAAGGTAGCTCAGTTCGATACCAGTAAAATCGAGAATGAGATTACGCTGAAAGTATGCATTCCATTTCACAAAAAAACCTGTACCTGGGTATTAGCTAATGGAATAAAAATTGGATTAGTCATGTTGTTTATTTGCATACCTTCTAGACGGCGATATGCTTATTTCATACCTGGGATTACTGTTTCTCCGGTGAAATTCGGAATCGTAAACCCGTCGGTTGCTGGCGCTCGCAGCTCGTTTAAGATTAATTCCGAATTGTCTGTTTGCGCTAAGTCCAACCTACGGCTCCCATTAGGTTGAGCATACTTAATGTACGGAGCTGAAAATGTCTCGATGAACTTGCTGAATAAGTTGGAAACGAGTAATTAGATATAATTTTTACTTTTTATTATTACTTTTCAATTCAAATCCCATAAACCCACCCTCACACCCTTTTCTACCCCCTCAGATGATACCTGGGATTATAATCTTTTTTAAGTCCATGTAAGGATGATACACACATACAGTCTGACAAATTGGACATAGAGTGTTACTTTCGCACTTGAGGTAGGTATAGTAGGTACCTATGGAGTTTGTAAATGATGTCTTTGGTTTTGGTTTAAAAACACGTTCAGCATCAATGAAAAATGATTTTTATTTCGATACAAAACTACACGGAAAAAAAACGAGCCAAGTGCGAGTCGGACTCGCGCACTAAGGGTTCCGTACCATTATGCGTTGAATGAAAGGTATATTGCGGTTTACGATTTATGACGTATTAAAATAAACTACTTACTAGATCTCGTTCAAACCAATTTTCGGTGGAAGTTTGCATGGTAATACATCATATATTTTTTTTAGTTTTATCATTCTCTTATTTTAGAGGTTACACACATTTCACCACTGGAAGTGTCTCTCGCGCAAACTAATCAGTTAAGAAAAAAAAATTATTAGAAAACCTCAATATTATTTTTGAAGACCTGTCCATAGATGTCCACGTATGAGTTTGACGAAAAAAAAATGTTGAGTTTAAGTTCTAAGTACCCCCAAAATTTATTGGTTTTTTTTTCTATTTTTGTGTGAAAATCTTAATGTGGTTCACAGAATACATCTACTTACCAAGTTTCAACAGTTCTTATAGTTTCGGAAAAAGTGGCTGTGACATACGGACGGACAGACCAACAGAGAGACATAACGAATCCATAAGGGTTCCGTTTTTTGCCATTTGGCTACGGAACCCTAATAAACATTCAGTTTGAACTGTATCACGAACTAGATATGACAAACAAGGCAAAATTTCTGAACGCGTTACTAACGTATTGAAATTCGAATGGAATCGAATTAGTTAGCGCATTCGCGCTTGCGCTAGAGCATAGCCAAATAGTGTATCGTCTAGTGACGTGTAGTGTATGTTACGTAAGTATGTACCTATGACCTGCTGGACCCCCAGGGCGAAGCCTCAGATATGTAATACTATTATATTTTTCTTTGCCCCAGAGCCAGCCATGGAGAACTACACTCACGCCATCCTTTGGGAATGCAACCTTCTTAACACGTTCACTGCGGGTTGAGTCAAATCCGCCTCAATCTCGACTTTACGCTGGTGCGGGGCTAAAAGTTCGTGTTATCTCTCTCGTGCGGGAACTGCTGCCGTTTAACTACAAGGCGTACAACAGAGTCAAATATACATTTCTTTATATTTTCCAAAGCCGGACTCGTTGGTACAAAAAAAACGTTTGAGGTCTTAATAAGCCTCAACCGCACTAGATATATTTTATTTTCACTCAGTGCGGGTTGAGGTTTATTAATGTCTCAAGAAAGTGACCTCAAGGCCGCACTGAGCGGGACGCGGGCGGCGCGGGAGTTGACTGCTTCACGTTAGTGCGGCCATAGTTATCGATATTGAACCACGCGTGTTTTACGTAAATAATAGGTATAACCTAAAAACGACAACGATCGTGACCGTTGGATAGTGTTTTTTTACAGATAGTCTTTGCAATTGTGAATTTAATTGTTTTTAAGGGCATATTCGGTATCGTGTTCTGATCAGGAAAAAGTAGAAAAAAAAAATTTTTGACGCGAAAAATTTTTGCACTTTGCATGGAGGGTTGGCCGACTGAAACGACCTGCCCCATAGAAAAAAAAAATTATGCCCTTAAACGGATCCCCACTATTTTTGTTACACCCTGTATAGCATAAATGCATTAGATTAACTTAAAATGGCGTCTGAAATATTGTATCGAAGATGGTCGATGAGATGATGATCATCGAAAGTTTAGCGATAACTGCCATTCCCTTCACTAGACTTAGATAAAATTTAGTGCGTTTTGAGGCCTAAAAGACCTTAAAGATTCTTTAGGTATTTTTTCTTTAACCAAAGGTCAGAACCAAATGCGAAGCTAAGGGTATTTTAAGGATTTAGTGACGAATGTATAGCACATAACAAAAAACACCTATTCCGAGTACAGGCAAAGTTATGAAGAATTTAATTACCTACTGAAATTCGAGGTCGATTAGGCCTCACCCGCACTGAAAAAGAGCTTAGGTTTGGGCTGATTCGATCTCAACCGCACCAGTTGAAAGTTCTTTAAGATTTGTCCCGCAGTGAACGTGTTAAAACGGTATTCAAATACTTCTGCCTCAATTCGATTCATCTCCTTCACATCCCAATCGTATTTCAATGTGTTTCGTGCGTTTGTTATGACACGTTAGCGCGGCGCGCGTAGCAAAGATACTAAAGGTAGGCTTTCTATGAAAACTACTTCGTTTCAGAAAACAATCAAGGAAATAGACTAAATGCTTGGGTCAATCATGATAAAGTCTCTGTGTACCTATTATGCTCTATGAAATTTGCAATTTAGTAAACAACTAAGTTAGGGCCCTACATGTCTTATCAATCTCAATACTAAATTAGGTACCTTGACAGCCTAATCAGCGTCATGTAACCTTAATAACATTATCGCGTTTTAGAATAATTTTTAGCGACCAGATTTAGGAGTAGTTGCGTAGGTATAGGAAATCTTTCATTATTCATTATACAAACAAGTAAATACCAATATACTTCACCTTTACTTGCAAATGAGTGTTAAATTGACAAAAACTTAAACGATGCCGACTGCCAGGTGTTGATTCATAGTTAGTTATCATTTTGTATATACTTTAGAAAATAAATATTTTTAAACTGAAAAAAACAAACGTATTTATACTTTCTCTATGAGACCTATTTGCCGAGACAGTCAATGATTCATTGTAAAATAATGTTTACAATGCACTTGCGCCTTTATATGGGACCAACCCGGTAGGGCTAAAATAAGAGCTTGGCAACAGCTACCTTATTCACTTGCGTATATCTATAGTTGGCGTGAAAGTGAATGAGACCACAATCCGTACTCGGTTTCACATTTTCGTAGGTTGTCACTAAAATGAACTCTGGAAATGTCAAATGGATCTCTTTTGTATCTCTTTTAGTCCAGCAAAATTAAATATGTCATCATTGTTTGGTAGTAAGTGTTATGTAGGGTATAAGCAAATGTCTTGTGCGATTGAAGGTTGTACGTTCCATATGGGAAGAAAAGAAAATGTTAGGGACCATTAAGCTTTCACCAGTAAGTTTCAATAGATTTTGATGTTATTAATGTCCAATGTATAATTGTATCCAAGCTAAAATTAATAATCACTATTAGAAGTTTATGTTAATATCATCATGATCAATTATTCGTGCAAAATCGGCATGTAAATAAGACATTTTTTGTGGATTAAACTGGTTATGTTTATTTACATAGTGATGTGTATTTTTTATCGAACTCGGAACAATAACTTATCGACATTGACATGGATGTATTTATCAGTATATAGAAAAATCTGTGTTGGAACATACGAAATTACATGTTTGCTGAAGAATGACAACAAAATGGCTTAGTGTTTTTACATAGACCAGATGAATTTCAATCTTACTCTTTGGCAAGATGCGGCAAAACATGGCCGTAGGTATATACCTACCGTATTTTTTTAGCATCTTTACTTAGAAGATCGATTTTAGCTGAGCTCAAAGAGATTGTATTTAAGTATTTGATTTAGATTTCAACTTTATACCTCCACGCGTTCCTAAGAAAAAAGATTATTGACAGACGGGCTGATAGACAACGAAGTGATCCCTGCATGCTAGTATGGTACTCCATAGAAACCACCTTGATTTGGTTGGAAGCCGTGCTTCCGACAGGTATCGACACGTGCCAAATCACGCTCCGGCTAGGACTGCATGCTGGCCTGCCGATTTCACTCGTGTAGCGTCTCCTTATGATAATAGTTTAGTATGATTTTTGGAAGTATGCTACTTAAAATTATGCATTTTGTTTTTATGACGACTGAAGGAAACCGTTTTTCACACAGTGTATTATTTATTAAACTATAAATATATAATTACAATTTAATTTGTATAATTTATCGATAAAGAAGTTGACACAGTAACATCCCTAGCAAAGACCAAACTTGCATAAAACTTATGACAACCTACACAATTGAGGAATAACAAATGCATATACATCTCTTCTGCCGCGTTAGTATGTCGTAAGGAAGTACAGGATAGATATACGTCTCTGCTACCTATTTAAGCGCGGTTTCCATGCTTATCCTTATTCCGAGTATGGGACAGCATGAACACGGGAAGCCCTCCATGCCCGCACGACGGGCGGGCCGGGGGGCTGCCGCGCGGGAATGGATTTCGGGCCAATATTCCCACACACGTGCGAGAATGAGATTTTATGACAATTCAAATTTCACCTTTTATATATAATTTTTCCTCGCATGATTCATTGTAAAATGTTGTATGATACACGTGCGGATTGGTAATTACCTACTTTACGCGCGACGCACTTGTATCATAAACATTACGAATATAATATATTATAATAACTATTACGAACTGGTTGCTTGTAAACACGTAACAATTTAATTTTAAAACTGGGTAAAAATACTTAGGCAGAATAGACATTAGGCCCAAAGTTGTGATCAGAAATATGCAAGTCGTAAAAAACGAAACACATCGAGGCCACAAATAAAACATTCATTTACTCCTTTCACTAGTTCTGGGCAAGGATTCCTTGAATTGGGTAACCCCAATAAGTTGGCAAACTGAGGAAAATTTGATCAAATTATACCTGTAAATATTAAACAGAATCAATACTGCGCGCACCTAAGAATAGATGAAGATATTCTGCGAAAGTCGCTCTTAAATATTGAAACTAAAAACTAGCTTAAATTTTAAGGACCATTAAGAGCACACGTCGTGACAAAACATGCCGTGACTAGTGAGGCACAATGAGTATAAATGCTGAATGAGCTAGCAGGTCAAGCGTCTGACCTACATTTGCTTTATTAAGGCGCTTTACCAGCTATTATTTCGCTTAGGCCCGCGACGTGCAATTAATGCTTTTCCTTACTGCATATTCGCTTTCACTTATTAACCTTTCGCAGCGGTGATCGGGCTCAAAAGAAACGCCGCCCTTGCGTCCAAAATAAATAAAAAGCCTACTTTATTATGAAGGTCAAATAGTATATTAGGTATAATTTATTGGACTAATTAGTTGGAGGCACGTTGGAGAGCTCAAACTTCCTAAACCAGATAGGACGGGATTGCTAGCTTTTTTGTTGTTTCTACTGTAGAGATAACCATAACGTGGATATTAACGAGACGACAGCAGCATGAAAGCATGAAGCTCGAATAGTGAGAGATAATATAGGTAAACTTAAACTACCTAACAAAAAGGTCTAATTTGATACATACAAAACGAATGCAAGTAGGCTCTCAGCAAACACTTGTGTACATGAGCGTATATGAAGATGATGCCGATAATGATCATACAATGTAGGTACCGAAAACTTACTACTCATTTGAGACCATTATTGTGAACTTATTAGATTAGACCATTATGGTGAACTTAGAAAACATGTTTCGCAGTTCGGATTAAAGTGCTTTAAAGTGCTACTTTCCTGTAACGTGCAAAAAAATTGGATAATATTCTGAAAGCAGAATATTGAGAGTATTTATTTTTGTTAATTACGCCGCATTTGCATAGATTAATCAATTTCGCTCATGATCATGTAAAAAAAACCTACATTTATGAATTTTATGATATGAAATTCGCCTTATACCAATCGATTTCATATTACGGATTATTGTGCAAAGGGCCTGTGAAGTTAACGACAATAGCGGACTGTAAATGGAAACGAGATATATGGGGGTCGCGGGCGAAACAAGAATATTGGTATCTGAGGAGAATCTAAATGTCTGAAGTGTATTAATGAGTAATAAAACAGTGGTTCGTCGGTTGTACCTGGTCTGTTGGCGCTGTGGAACACAGGATCTTTGGCGTCGCAAGCAGAGCACCGTCGGTTAAAGTCTCCAGTTCACCTGAGCCAAGCTTACTCTTAACTCTTACCTCCGGTGTCAGCTACTTAGCCTCAGATTACGTCCAAAAGCCTTCGGCAGCCTCCAAACTCACTTCACTGATGCTAAACACAAATCTACTGATACTACAGCTAGTGGTGACCTTAAATTTTATTATTCCAACGACAGCTACAAAAGGGTTGTTCTCTGTTCGAAATTCGAAAGCTAACAGACCGATTAACGGTTAGGAGTGGGGGTAATAGTGTGACCAACACAACGGTTAAAATAACTTCTAATACTAGTGTGTTGCCACAATATAATTAAAATATACCTTAAAATTAAGAATGACAAAACTGAACAGGGCCTATTAGTTGTAATGATACCTGTCTAATGCTTGGTTGCCTCGACCAATTGAATCGTAGTAGCTGAATCCTATTAGTCTAATGAAAAGCAATAACGTCCTACGTCTAAGTTTTCGATCGTCGACGAATAAAAGGTTTTTTGGGGCCGTGTTTTTAAATATCATGTACGAGGTCATTTGAGCCCCGTAGGGGGCCTGAATTAATTACCTATAGATTCTGGTGCTGGTGATATTTATAGTTCCACGGATAGATTTCCAGTCATTTCCAGAGTCAATTTACCTGTCTTATATCCAATAGCAGTGTCTTATTATAGTAATTTTGAATGCTAGCAGAACACATCTATTAAAGCTACACAAAATCTCAGTTCTTTTCACATTCATTTAATTTATATTATAAGGTCGAGCGTGCCAATATTTAAAGGGGTTCCGAAAAGTGGTAGAATCATAACATAAATTAAAAACTAGACGAATTATATAAAATGCTGACAATACTGACATGCAATGTAACTAATGGTATATATGTAGATGACAAAGCAAACTTAATTACGAGTACCTAAGTACATCACCATTCGTCAAAACTTGCGGTTTTTTCGAAATACTCACAAACAGAGAAATGGCTTCACATCGATATGCCAAAAACAAATAAATTACTTTCGTTATTGAATTACAAATAAATTACTTTGGTTATTGAATTTGACAACGGAACATGCCGAGCGTTAATTATGAATGGACTCCTGCAGTATCCACCCAGCCGGATAATGAAACTTTAATTTTTAATACAGCTGGTTATACATTTCACAAGCCGTGTCTACACTAGCGCAGCTGAATGGTCTCGAGCTGGTCGGCAGTGGTTCTTCCGAGTTCTACTTTTAAAAATGCAAGATAACTTGGGGACACGTTATTTTATTATACCTAAACACTGAATACCTGTAAATATCTCTTTACTGGGCAATGCCGTTGGTTGTTAAAATAAAAGTCCAAGCCATTTATGGACTTAATAATTACTGATTAGTTGAAAAAAGTGTAATAGCCCATTGCACTGAGGAATGGTATATAATATATCGGTACTTATTTATTTTTATTAACTCGTATATCATTAAAGAAACAGGCCTATTATAGGGTCCGGCATACTATGACTTATTCAGTGGCTTGGCTTCAAAATTCAGTGCAACGCGGAAGCCGCGTATTCGGACAAGCGGACATCCGTCTCGTTCTGTATGATTGCGACCATAGTAATATACCTACCTTTATCTTCCAAAAGGTTTCACGGTGCCAAAAATAATTTGGGATCAGTAAATAGACACTACCTAGTCGGTCCCAAAGTTCTGTCACAAATGAAAATAATGATAAAAACAAAAGTAGCAATAAATTTTTAATAAATTATATACCGATTTAAAGTACATTTAATAAAGAATTAAAATTACTCAAAATTATTCAAGATTACCTCCTTTGTTTTTAACACAGGCCCTTAATCGGTGCGGCCAGTCGTCTATCGCAGCACGCACCATTTTCATATCTATCTCAGTGACTGCTTTTCTTAAAGATGACTTTAGGCTCTCCAAATTTTTATGTGGTTTAGCACAGACCTTCCCCTCTAAGACCTGCCAAATTTTATAGTCCAAAGGATTAAGGTCCGGACTAGAGGAAGGCCAATCTTCGTGTCTTATAAAGTCGATTTTTTGACGGTCAAACCAGGCTTGAGTGGTCTTGGCTTTGTGTGCAGGCGCAGAATCCTGCTGGAACACAAAATTATGTCCCGAAAATAGCGTGTTGGGCAGATCTTTGACAACTTTATCCAAAACTGTCTCTTGGTATACTTTCGCACTGATTTTGACACCTTTTTCGCAAAAATGAACCTCAGTTGGCCCGTAATAAGATACACCCAACCAGACCATCACTGATGATGGATGATGCCCATGTTGCACCCGCGGAACTCTTTTTCCTGCTTCTTCAGAGCTCCTAGCGTACACTCTATCATTCTGTTTATTGTACTTCTCTTCAATATCGAAAATCTTTTCGTCTGTAAAGAGGATATCACGGTGTCGATTTTTCGCGTACCGCTTTAACAACTTCCGGGATCTTTTAAGCCTTATTGTTTTTAGACGGGCATTAAGTAAGTGCCCACGCTTTTTTTTGTATGCTCGTAGACTAAGATCTTCGTTTAAAACCTTTTTGACGGTTTTTCTACTGACACCCATCTGCAAAGCCATCAATTTCTGTTTTCGGACAGGATTTCTTGCTATGCGCGCTTTGATCGCTTTGATCACTGCTGGTGTTCGTACGGAGCGAGGCCGGCCAATTATTTTCTTGTCCTCAACACTGGAGACTTCATTGTACCTATCAATAGTACGGTACACAAACCTAAGCGTTATTTTTAAATTTTTGAGCAACTTGAAAATCGTACTTGGCGAGTGCCCACAGCGGTGCAATGCTAAAACAGCTATTCGGTTTTCTTTTTATGTCCACTTCATCGTGAGAAATTGCAACGAATGACTGTTTTTTGTTTTAAAATAATTGTCAAACATTCAAAAATGGAATGCAATAAAATTTTCTTAAAATCATCTTCTAAATTTAAAAATAATATGCCAGTGACAGAACTTTGGGACCGACTACGTACTCGTTGATCAACTCATGATCATTGAGCGAATATAGAATACCGCGAACTTAATGGAACAATTCATAATCTTAAACTATGTATCTTGTTACAGGCAAGCCGCTACAATGACTGTTGACACCATAAAATGGAGATGAAGAAACAGGAAAAACCTGGCAGTTTATCGCCAGTAAAGACAACGTTAAGGTACATGTGCCTGCTAAAAAACACCATGGCCATTTTGTTTTTTTTTATTAGCCTTAATAGTAACTCAGTATGTGTAATACATACTGCATTACATACATAAACAATGTAATCAAATCTAAAAAAGGGTTTCAATCATTTCTGTTTGTCATATCGGTTTGATACTTTGCAAGCAAGTATACATTATAAGTATACTCGTCCGAACAACCATCAAGTGTGATGTGAGTGTGATCTGATTATGGAGCCAGTGAAACTATTCTATTAGCCTATAGTAAAACATGGATTGCGCCAGAGATGGGCAGAATGTAATCGACTAACGATTAACAACTAAAATTACAAGAATTAGTTGCGATTGACGATTAAAAACGACGATTGATCAATTGTAGTTGTACAGAGTGCAACTAATTTAGTTGCAACTAAATTAGTTGCCGATTGATTTCGGACAACTAAATTTTGTAATCGACTAATTAGTTAGACTAAATTCTTTGCGACTAATGTTAGAAGCAAATTGAATAGAAAACCTCGGTATGGCTATGTTGACAGACTGATTAGGACATCTTAACGTATGTTTAAAAATGAAATAGTCATGTATTATTTACGATATTTTGACCATTTCTAAGAGTGAGATCTCTGTTCTAACTATTATTTTGCTACTAATCTCTCTGAAATTTATCTTATGTAAGGGTAATTAAAAACTGGGTACTTTGTGCATTAGTGAAATAACACAAAAAAAAAACAATTATATAAATCACTTTGTATATTAAATATAAAAGCAACCATGATATGTAATTAGTTAAACTATATAAGGTTAGTCTTGCAATATTAAAAATAATAATTAAGAGCAAAAATTATCAATAAATCAACGTTGTTTATACAATAACATGTTCATATGTGATAAGATGCAAAACACAGTTAAGTCGCAAAATTCTACCCAAACTAACATAGTTACAAGTGTTACATACAACATACGAGTACCTCCAATGTTACATACATACCTACTTGTAGTTACATATTGTAAGATAAAAAATGCAAAAACGAGCGACTAAGTAGTTTTAATATAGATTTAATTGTGAAATTTAGTCGATTGAAACTAAAACTAATTTAGTTGTTAGTCGAACATTCTCACAACTAATTCAATCGCAACTTAAAAAATGACGATTGATATTTTTAGTCGATTGATTAGTTAACTAAAATATTAATAGATTAATGCCCATCTCTGGATTGCGCACGGGTTGACAATAATGTTTTGAGGCTGGTATTTAAGGTACTTAACATGTCATTTTTGATGGAAAAGACACGTAAAATAATCATAATTCTTTTAATCTGTAATATACAATGCCTAAGAACTATATTATCCTAGGGTTGACAGTCACGAAGAGAGAACATCCCGCTCTGGCAGCAGGGCGGAGAGAGACATCAAACTACCGCCAGAGAAGTCGCCGGACGAGGGCGGCGGGAAGAAAGAACGCCGGCTCTCCAAAGCCAGTGATAGTTCCAGAGAGACGTTTGAAAGGTATGGTTGAACTTATACTTATACATACAATACACATAATCCTAGGATATAGCTATATTGCTAAATAAGTATGAATAAGTGCTTACATAAAACAACTCAAACCTCAGGCGTTTTCATGTATCGTAATTTTAATGCTGCGCTAGTAACATACCTTTACGCGTTTCAAACTTTCTTTCATCTTTGTATCCATAGTAGATAATATTATATTTAAACTAGCTTCCGCCCACGACTTCGTCTGCTTGGACCCGGGATAAAAACTATTATATATTTAATTCCAGGCTGCAATCTATCTTCGTGCAAAATTTCATCCAAATCGGTTGAGTCGTTTAAGCGTGATTGAGTAACAAACATCCAAATATTATTAGTTGGATTTTAAATTTACCAAATAGGTATACTCAAAGCATATTTTTTTTAATCCTTTAATTGAATGAAGACATCAAAACAAAGTCAATGTGAAAACATAATTATTCCTTACATCTTCACATAGTTATCGTTTGTCAAGAACAGCAAACAAGTTTTCCGCCGACAGAAGTGTCAGTACTCGACGCCATCCTTTCTTATTAAGCGCTGCCTACAAACGCTTTCAATTGCATCACGTAGAAAACGTTTTATTCTGCCGCCTCTCGACTGCGGCCGCAACCGCAAGGCACGCTAGGACGCTTTCATTTTGCGCAAACACATAACTTGGGACATGGATACGTTTTATATCTACTCACATTATTCGTATTTCTGCGGGACACCGTCGCGTCGTGATACGCACACAGTCTAGAATGAGAGGCAGTCTATGTTAACTAAAACTAACTCTATAATAGGTATTTTGGTCGGGTTCTATTACATAAATGAAACCGTATTTACAATTCGGTTTAAGACTAGTCTTTTGTGCTCGCGGGACAATGGTGTCTCGGACCTTTGGGAGGCGTGCGTGGAGTACCTGACTATTTAATGAAATGCAACGAGTAGGTACACCGATCGGATGATGTCCCTGCCCGTGTCATGAGATGCACACAGAGACAACACCTAGGCTGTATAGGGACTATTTAAGAGAACGGGTTATTGTGAAAATTAATTATGAAAAAAATATATTGAAAAATCTCCCGAAAATTAAAAATAAACTTAATGTCTTAAGTTACAGAAAAGTCGTAATTCTCGTTTTACATTTTCAGGTACCTACTTGCACGCTATAAACAACCTGACGCCCTATTTAACGGACCCAGTGGTAATTTTAAAGATCGCGTATTTTTCCACTGAATTTACTTCAACTCATAAATAACTCAAAGTACAATACAACTCAGGCAATCATCTCAGTTAATTCAAAAAGTACTGGCCAGTTTTCGTTCCAATGATCATGGTAGATAATTAATTGTATTATCTCCTGTTTTCTCGTAATCGAAGTGAAAAGTTTTCTAGGCCCAAAAAGCTATTATGATACCCAAAGTGCTATTGTCGTTTTCGAGTTATAATGGCTTATTTCTGTCGCTTTTCAAACTATCTACTACTTTGTCACCCTAGGGAGAAAAAATATTTTACGTAAGCATAAATGTTCAAAGTTGTAAGATAAAGTAGTGAGTTAATTACTCCCATAGGTCCCCCAGAAATCAGCGGCCCTGTATAATAATTAGACCGCGCGACCGGACGTAGATGGCAAGGTACTCCTTTAACATGAAATAATGCGGGCGGTAATGTTTGTTGGTTCTTTCATGGATATCTCAAAACTTCCATTACTGTCACGACACGATTTTTCGGTATAAGTTGGAGCGCGGTAAAGCTAATGTATTAAAAGGTCAAACAAATTGTCTGCCACAAATGAGAATTGTTCTTATTGCGGGACACCGGCGCAGATAATGGCTGGCCAGTAATGGAGCCACACAAAATAACAGAGCGGGTGACGGCGACCGGCGACAGCAATAACGTCGGGTTTCTTGCTATTGCTTGCAGACAGATGCCGTTTAAAAATGTAGCAACCTCTTCCTAGCACAAAACAAAATAACCTAAACGTAAAAGTTACGCTAGAATCCATACTAATATTATTAAAGCGGAAGTGTGTCTGTCTGGCTGTCTGTCTGTCAACTCTTCACGCTCAAACCGCTCAACCAATTGAGATGAAATTTTGTAAGGAGATAGTTTCAATCCCGGGGAAGAACATGGGATAGCCGTTTATGATCTCCAAGCAAATCTAGTATGATGTGCTAACTGACATCAAATCACTTTAACACAGGAAAAAAGCCACTAGTTTCATCAACAGCCTCGTCCATAACTCTTTGTCAGTTTGTTTTGCGCTGGCAACTTTTGGAACGACCACACACTATAGCGCCGCTAGCCTCGCTGCCGCAACACGTCGTCGCATTGAATTTTTATTAATAGTCTACTGCAATTTATCAGCAGAGTTTTGAAACGAAAAAAACTAAAGACGACCAGTCGCGGTACTGCGTTAGCTTACTAGCGCGTTCATTATCCTATCCTACTAATATTATAAATGCGAAAGTTTGGATGTTTGGATGTTTAGATGTTAGGATGTTTGTTACTCAATCACGCCAAAACGGCTTAACCGATTTGGGTGAAATTTTGCACGAAAATAGTTTATAGCCTGGGTTAAAATATAAGTTTTTATCCCGGGCCCACGCAGACGAAGTCGCGGGCGGAAGCTAGTAATAAAGATAAAGCATCTGTACCTAGTAACAATAGTTATGTTTTTAATCTTCCAAATTGTTGACACAACTATTGCCATTCTTGTCCCTGTAAGCAAGACTTTTGTAGAATTAAACTTCCTATGAAATAAATACATAATTTTGCCTTAAATAGCTATTACCGCTCAACTATGAGACACGCAACTTCTCTGAATCCTGCACCATTCGTCATAAGTATAACGTGATCCCTAGATTCATAACAACATCGCGTAATCGGAGATCATATTTATAGTTCACAAGGCTAGTCAGGTAAGCGTTGTGTATACCCCGTGTATGTATACCGTGTCCGTAATAACCCCCTTTTAGTGAGGTATCCAATAACACCATAATTGCCGCAACTAACTATGCATGCCGAGCACGGTAATTATGCAGCGCGATCGATTTCCATGCCGATCCGTCATGTAGCGAGTAAAAGGAAACTCGCTGTTACAGGTAATTAAGTGCTATATGTGTAGTCACAAAATGATAACGCGAACACGAAACAATTGGAGTCAAGTCACTCCAAATAACTTCCCTTGGTTCTTCGTTAGATGGGTATTTTACCAACTTTGCCTATTAGTAGGGCAGTTTCAGGTGCCTGAAAAAAAATTGGTGCTTTTGACCGCGTGGACGCGCGTGTCGGGCGCGGTTGAAGCGGTATATTCACACCGCAACCGGGTGGCGTGTAGCAACGCGGGGGTACGCGGCGGGCCCGCGCGAGCCCGCCGCGTCATGCCTCTCTCACTACCAACACATTTAATATGTATCTCACTATCTCTATCACACTCAGCAGCGCGGGCACGCGTTCGGACCGCGTTCGATGTGTGTTTGAAGTGTAGTTTCAATGCTTTACAACTTGCGCCGGCCCGCGCAGCACACGCGCCGCGCACGACACGCGTTGGGTGGATGGAGGCCTTCAGTTCAAGAACTGAAGATCCAAGGATAGGTGACCTGCGTGATTACAAACTAAACGCTTCCATGCTGTATTTAAGCCAAATTAGGAGCCTTCGCGTCGCTTGAGAGCTTCTTACAGTCAAGTTGTCCACTCACTTGCAAAAAGACGAATCTCAATGTGGTCTAGAGGGAGGTCAGATGGCAGTCCCTTCCTCAAAAACTAGTACCTACGCCAATTCTCAGGACAGCCATCGGTCATATGGACAGTGTATTCTGCGCAAATACCGAACTTTTAGTGATGCATCCAATACTAATTACAGCTGCCAGTCGCCCTCCAGGCTCCACCATTTTGCAGCACGCCGATCAATCACGACTTGGAGTGGAAATGGAAACTTACTTATATATAATTACGCCTGTTTGCTGTCAACATGGGTTTTGTAAATATTATAATCAAACGAAATGGTTTTCTAGAGGATTTTAGTTTCAATTTGGGACAAACTAGGTATATACACTTACGACTGTATACTTAATGTCTGGATTAAAAATATTTGTAAACTGGCCAAGTATATGTATTTAAACTTGTTCTCGATTAGTGAGTTGAAAAAGGTGTAATTTGTAGGTGTATTTTTATGGGATTTACTATATTATTCTGTTAAACATGTGGTAGAAAATTACAAGTAAAATGGTTCTAGTTATTATTATTTGCATGTTTTTTTTTCATATCTCGGGACCCTATGATGCCGGACCTTTGGAAGGCATGCGTGGGGCCAAAGCCAACAGCGCAGAGGCCCTTTAAAACAAAAATAATCTAAAGCGAGGGATACACACCTCCATGATACAACCGGTTATGGTCACCGCCAGGTGCAAAGTCTATTGCAGTGCAACTTAGTTAAGTTAAGGTCATGGGTTATTGGGTTGAATGGAGGGAGGTCTGGAAAACGGGTTATGGGAGAAGACTAGCGGACACCTGCAGTGACAATCAGTCTCAAAATTGTAAAAAGGCAAGCGGTAACTCGCCAGCTCGCTAAGTGGGCCCCACAAAACAGTCGCACGCACAGTGCAACGTGCAGTGACCGTGGGGCAACACGTCTAACCGGCTGTGAGGTGAGTCTGCGGTGCGCCAGATCCCGGTGTTCAGTTCAGGGTCCGCCGTCGTTATGACATTTTACACTTCCAACCTGGAGCATAGGTTCCGCTCTTGCGACTCCACTCTGGCCGGCCTGTTGAGGCCTCTGGAGATTAGGGGTCTGCGGTGTCTCCACTCACCGTCAGCTCGCCACAAGCTGCCAATTAGAAAAAAAAGCGTACTCTACAGAAAAAAGTTACAATTATGAATCGATGTATTGTTAATTTGTACATGCATAAAGTTACGTCTAACGTCTAGGTGCGCTAGTAACTGGTGTCTATTTTTATTATTCACACTATGATAAAAGGCTTTGCTCCAATAACTCCTTAAGACAAGTTCAAATTACTCAGCACTATATCACCATTCAAGCATGTCCAAAGGAATACGAAGATTCCATTTCCACGGCATATTATGTTGTCGGCAGAGTCAGCGACTAGGTAGGTAATACCATTACAAGTCGCTAGGGGCGCGTTACCGCGATCTCAGGTACACGTTATGGGTCCTGCCGACATGTTTACGGACTTGACCTGCGCCTTGACCCATAGAAAGTGGGGCTTAATCAGACAAAGTGCAGGTATCGGCAGTGAAAAGACTCGTCCGATACGCACGTTTGTTTTTTCAGACATTTTCTTTGTATATTTTATTATCTTTTTATACTGCACACACCGTGGCAGGTATAAAATTAAGGCTGAAATAATATTAAGATACTCGTACAACGTGGTTTATTATTACGATACTGATTGTTGGTTGAACTTTATCTTTCAGTCTGTCGTTTCAATAAAGGTATTGATAATACATAGGCACAAATAGGTAGTTATCCTGGTTACGAGGAGCATATACCTACATATTTCACACCTTGTAAATGTACTAAGTACTGAGGTAAGTATTGTTTTAGTTACTTTAGTTTGTATAGGATGTTGATTATAGCCGTGACAAGGTCTTCTACCGAAAGACGGACTTTCACTCGCTATGACCGTTAATTAAAAACCTAAGCATAAGTACTTATATCTGTGATCTTTAAATACTTGTTATACAGTAATGTTCCGTTCAAGTAATTGCGCACATTTATTTATTTATTTATTAAACAAAATAAACAAAATAATTAACTTTCCCACAAAACTGTCGCAACGTTTGTCTCTGTAATCATTAGACATCATGGTACAGAGTTAATTAATTTGTAAATAGGTTTAGGTTGAATACATCTTCTCCATAAATTACGTCATCGTTTTTGTCGATTTTTGACCCCCCTTATCAACATCCTGTTATTCCTTGAAATGAACCCTCCTCGCCTAATAAAATGATTATCGTCATCGAAAGGCCAGACCCCCCCCCCCCTTATTTTGAAATGACGTAATATATGGACAGGCCCTTAAATAAGTACATGTAATTTGCATATTGCACAACCCGATAAAAGCACAAATAAGAAACGAAATAGCAACAACTAGCAAACTTTGTGCAGGCGAGTGAAACTCCAGACAACATTACGTTCTTACAAAGAAAAGCAACTAGGAAACAAATATTTACATCCAAAACAGAATGTTATGAATATGTTTAAGTCAAATAGGATAATATATAATATAAAACGAGTAGGTACAGAGATGTACTTTAAGAAAATGTCTGCCTTTTCGAAGATCTCACGGTTCTCGAAATACACTGATTTGCCATACGATAAATAAATAATTTAAAAAATCCCATTTTGTAACTGGTTACAAAATACAATTACGCAAGTTTGTTCCCAACGACGTTAAATCAAGCTGAGCAAGCGAATGAGGTTCGAGCATAGCTGACGAAATATAATTTGCACACCATCATCGCAATTCAGTGAAATAGAGCTGCATTTGAATAGTTGCAAATTAAATTTCCTCAACCATAACAAATTTTCTAGACGTAGTTTGTTCGTTCGTTTACAAACGCGTAATTAAGGCAGATACTACCTACCACTTATCTACCTGAAATTACCCCACTCCCGAACAAATGCTGTAGCAAATGGTCGAAACATCAATTAGCCCGTATTAAACCGTCTATTAGCGAAGTTTAAAAGTTAGCTCGAAACAAGACTAGGACCAGCGCGTGACTGTGACTGTAATCTTTAGACTCTTTGGTAGCGGCGCGCGGCAACCACTAATGGACCGTTTACTTATAAACGGCTGGCCGGCATGTACTCTTGTAGCGGCGCGACGAGATCACACGAGTGAACCGCCCTTGACTCCGCTAACCACAACTAGGTAGTTAACCTACCTGGTCTAATATGTATCTATGTACCTACATAGACAGATAAAAGTACTTTGTGAAGCATGTATCTACCAACCAGTCCTATCTTTTATTCTCAGAATTATGTTCGAGGTTTTTCCTACAAAGAAAAAAAAACTCCCTGAATGCTTAAAAGTACGATTCTTTTATAAGATCTTAATAGGCACGGTGCAAAGCGTATGTCGAATTATTGTCGCATCCCTTCGTAGTTTATTGGCATTGATATGATTCGACAAATTCGTTGTTAAGTAATCAAATTGCATTGGATCATTAAATTGGCGAAGTTGAACATTTAGTTGAAGAAAGTTTATGCCGATTAGGACACGCTTGATCGATGAGGCCCGACTAACGACTCGTAATGAATCGGCTAATTTCAGAACAATACTTGGTTGTTTCGACGCTGGCGTTATAGCCACTGTTTAGCAGTCAGGCTGAAACATTAAACTTCCTAAATATTGGTATTATCTGCAAATATCTGAACTATAGGACGCCAAGGGGCCTGAATGTACCTATTCATAGAATTTATATGAGTATTTATCGTAACGCTTTTAGGCAATTGAAACAGATGGAAATGATAGTGAGGTCTTCGATACGACTGTCGCTAAGCTTTAGTAGCGATTGTATCACATTACGTGTTAGAACGGCATTTACGATAAGTAAATAGGTACCAATTATTATAGTGTGAAGGCTAATTTCATGTTTTATCCATGAAGTCGTGATATCCCGATCATGTCCAAAAGGGACTCATTTGACAGTGATGAAACTGATGAACTGTGATTGAACTCCTATTAATACAATTAGACTCAATAGTCATGTAATCATGTTGCTTCTTTACTTTAAAATAGTTCTAATCTGTCCCAACAACTTCACAGATCCGAACTGTAATAAAACCACCGCAATAGTGGACCTCATAGTTGTCTTGTAATAAATTGAAAATAAATAAATAAATAGCTCAGCTGCTGCATTCTCAATCTCATCTGCAACTGAAATGAAACAATGCGTTAGACAGTTAAGCTATCGATATACATTATTAGAACGATTCGAGCTATTTGGGTCGGGTCAAGCCACGACCAATCGCCTTCTGCCCAAAATATATTTGGAAACATTTCGACCTAATCAAGACCGAGGTTTGGGGTAGCTCTCAACAGTCGGTTCCGTTTGTCACGTCCTATTTTGGTTGTCGTTTTGGTAAACGAAGTTGGGAAACAGATTCCACGAGTAATTCGATTAATTTTGCCTTGCTTCGACTTGCTTTGCTTAATGCCGCTTTTGTACTGAACTGTAACAGAAAGTTTATGTTTCATATTTGAAAGTTGAATAAATTTACAGCTTTATGGGCCCTACTGGCCTAATGGAAACAAACGCTAACTCTGGGAACATCATGAACTTACCTAAATAGACAAGAACATTATTTTTATTAATTGCTCAGGCGTGACAATTCGTTCCAAGGTAATAGACTATACCTATCTATCTTTAAATTAAATTTGGTTGTAC
The DNA here is from genome assembly GCA_947049275.1 of Epinotia bilunana. NCBI lineage: Eukaryota > Metazoa > Arthropoda > Insecta > Lepidoptera > Tortricidae > Epinotia > Epinotia bilunana. The sequence goes on from OX346253.1 coordinate 8,228,020, forward strand.
TCTTATCCACTGTAACGGAACTGGACAGTCAAATATGCTTACATAAGTAGGTACTGTAAAATGGGGACCTAAGGGATTAAGGGGGCAGATAGGATGCGAATATTTTCAGTTGCTATTTTGATTTCCTGAATTTAGTTGCTCTAAAAATAATTTCACTATACTTTTAGACATATTTTCTTTTGGCAACATGGAGTAGCCAAATTATATCATACAAAAAGTTTAGTCTCCAGAAGTGAGAAGTTATTATTATATAAGATATGTGGCCTGGAGTGGAACCAGGGTTGTAGGGAGCGATCATACGGAAGAGGAGCGATAAATATGACCGCAGAGTAGGACAGAACGCGGATCGAGGCAAGCTAATCCGAAAGTTTTTCCCATAAATTTTCCCAGCTCACCCCATTGATATCCCCTCTAACTGCACTAACTGGTTAGGTGGGATTTCTCGGGTTAAAATTATGAAAATGAACGAAAAATAATCATTATAAAACTAAAATTCATACGGCCGGAACAGTTTTTATGGATGAAAATCAACGTGCTACATGTAAAAATACATTTTTATTGTGGTTTGATTGTCTATATTGACCCAACTCACCCTACTTTACGTTAACTACATAATACTTGTTGTACTGTAACTCAACTACTGTATAAGTATAACTATACATTTACTGAGTAAGTTGAAGTGACGAAAACGGCGGCATTTTCCGATTTTGTGCTTCAGCTAAAGGCAACTTTCAATTGTGCAATCTAAACTTTCAAATTGCCACTTTACTTCGTTATCGCGTACAAAACATCTGTAACAGACAGGAAACAAAATGGGTCTGTAAACATTATTAAACCCATTGCCTGCCACGTTACATCATTATCATTATCATTTTATTGCGGCCTACTGCTGCGGACGGACCATGGAACTAAAGGAATGGATTACCTATAATTCCTGTGGATTGCATCAAGTATATCATACTCTTTATAAATTGTTCATTGACAAAACATGTCAACAACTGCAGCGGCGCACAAGATGGTTGATTGAATTATGACGGGGTTGGATAACAGGTACAAGATGGCCGGTATTATGTGTGACCTGTCAAAAGCTTTTGACGTCATCAGTCATAGGCTCCTATTTAATAAATTAAAATATTATGGTGTTGGACATAGGGCTCACGATTTATTTAGTTGTTTTATGTTAAATCGAAGGCAGAAGGTCAAACTATCCATAAATGGAACACAAGAGGTGTCTGACTATGGCTACATCAACCAAGGCATCCCTCAAGGATCAGCCTTTGACCTATTTCAATGATCTCCCGTCTGCTATCACCACAGGCTTACCCGTGCTGTTTGCAGATGGCACTACTGTCATAGTTAGTGCGCAAACGCATGAACAGCTTGGTGCGAAGATAAGTGACGACGTAATGATTTTTTCAGGACGGAATATAAAACTGGAAGTGCCATGTCGATGATCAGTGTGCTGAGTTGAGTGGGGTACCGCACTCGGTATTGGCCCGGGGAAGTTAAAACGCCTAATTTCGAATGTTTCGTTAAAATCGGTGTACTATGATCATTTCCATTAATTAATGATATATGGGGTACTCATCTGGGGAAACTCAACGGATGTCAATCGAGTCTTCATAATGCAAAAACGGGCATTACGAACTGGCTGGTGTGAAACCTCGTGACTCGTGCAGGGAAGTCTTCGTAACGCACAAAATTATGACGCACTACTCCACATACTTATTTGAAATTCTAATGTTTTTGAGACGACACTTACCCGTGTTTAGGCGTGTCGAGGTATCAGGTAAGACTATTCGTTCCACAGGCCGACTAAGAACAGTCCCACGTCGCATGGCACTTGCAGGAAAAAACCCGCGCTTCATTTAGGTCCCACTTACTATGAACGTCTACCCGAAATACGAATGGAAACATCAGAGACCATATATTATTCAAGCGCCAATTAAGAAACTTTCTATTGGAAAATCCACTGTATTCTATAAGTGTTTTTTTTTACATAACCGCATAATTTTTATTTATTGTTTTTGATATTATTAATTTATTGTTATATTATGAAAGTACTGGCGATCCTTTTAGGTGAACTTTGATAACTATGATATAAATTTAAAGTAAGTGGACATAGTTATATTTGAATTGTGACTTAGTATTCTTCTAATTATTTTTATTGAATGTTATGGTATGTTATAGACAATCACAATAGGGATTCTTTTAAATTGACATTTAATTTATAATGTAATCTTATATTGTGAATAAATGAATCTGAATCTGAATCATTTCTACAATGTCCACAGACAAGATTCGAAACAGTCATCGCTAACGAGCCCAAAGGTCTCCCGGAAGTACTTCACGAATTGGAAGCAGGCGTGCGACAAGACGAAAGACAAGACCAAGGAGCTGCTGAAGCGGTGGCGGACGCTGCCGGAGGCCGAGGCGCCGGACGACCAGATGCAGGCCGCGGCCAACCACGACCAAGAGGAGGGGGAGCACCGAGGTTGGAGCGTGCATGTGTGGAGTAAGTTTGTACAACCCGCGCCACATAAGTTTGCGGCTGTGAAGCTAGCCTCAGCCACCTGACACCTTTAAGACGCTTCTAGTAGCTAACATCAGAGATGCAATATACGCATACCGAGTAGGTTGTACCACGTGTACCTTGTACCATGTTCACTGGTACTGGTACTTCACTGGTATTTTTTTCCTTTTTTCAACCATATTATACTGTTCTGTGACAATACTCAATAGGTATGTTCCGTTCGGTCTAGATACTTTTACATGGAGTTAAGAGTCCGCAGTAAGCTCGGCCGAATTTCACCTTCCCATACAAACGTAGTTACGCTCTCATTTTAAAACTACGTGTTGGATTGTGACGAAACTTTGCATATACAATGACATGAGGTATATTTATGTCTGTAATTAGTTTATATGGTTCCAGTTTATAAAACAAACAAAATACAGCAAAAACAAGTTTTGTATGAAAAACTTAAATTCGCTGTTTTTTTTACTATGGTTTCTAAAGCTACATAAACTAATTACAAACATAGATATACCTCGTGTCATTGTATATGCAAAGTTTTGTTACAATCCAACACGTAGTTTTAAAATGAGAGCGTAACTACGTTTGTATGGAGAATCGAGCTTACTGCGGACTCTTAACCCCTCAGTGTCAACCTACCTTATTGTCAGAACCCTCGCACAAACCCTATACTTTATTGTTTTGATGCCTGTTGTCATTGTTAAACTTAATTATTTTTTTGTCTTCTTTTAGTGTATAATTTTAGTGAGCAATAAAGAACATTTGTATTATTTTGCACTAACTAGTTACGCGTAGGTACATACTTGGTAATATTTTTATATTATACAACTGTTACACCAGGTATAACAGGTAGTAGGTACGTATTACATTTACAACATTTTAGTATGTGTTTTGTTTTTGCATCTGGAATCTATTGTTTTATTAAACGGTTTTATTTTTATAGTCTACACATAAATCTATTGATATTGATGACAACCATCTTATTATTGTAAAATTGTTTTATAACTCTTAGTTAATGGAAGTAACGTAGTCATGTTCCTGACTCGCATTCTAATTTCTCGAACAATATACAAGCCCCACCTAAATCAATGAAAATCACTCCAAACAACATCACCAGATGCTCCAACTAATAAATCTCCAAGCCAAAACTAATAAACGAAGACAAATGTTTCCATTTATACTGTACAAGGCGGATTCGTCAGTCTTTTGTCTAGCAAATTGTATTACATTCAACGACATTTTACGTTAATCGTTATTTTTACATTTTACTTAATAATAAAATGGGACAGCCTAAATTGGAAGCTTGCAAAAGGTCACATCGTAAGCCAAAATATCATCGAGGCATTATTAGTAATTCCCACTAAAGTGGCAGGGTTGCAGTGGCTACCTAACATTTAATAGCAGTCACATTTATCGACACAATGTAAAAAAACAAACAAAATACTCTGTTTAAACCATCCTTATTTTTATACACAGCTCACATAACTTATTATTTATTACCTAATCAAGTAATCAGTCCTATTATTCGATAAAGCACGAGGGTATGCGCAGTGAATGAAATCCCATTTTAAAAGTTAGTCGATTCTGGATTCGATAAAGTCTTGAAATTCTTAAACTCAGCATTCCTTAACTTTTGTAAGGAATTCCTTCGGCGTGTCCCTCGCAACGTGGAATTGCAGAGCCGAGCCAGGGGTTCACGCTATGTTCCGGCCTATTGTTTCAAACGTGATGTATAATCAGCTATAATCGACTTTTGGTTTTAATAGAAATTTTATTTATCCAAAGGGATAATAAGCATAAAATAATTTCAGAATATACTACTCTAAATGATGCAAGTCTCATTTACATTTTGGTACAAAAGCTGTAACACATTGGTACCCGACCCGCCCGCTCATTAAATGTCATCGCATAAAGGTCCCCTCGCGCAACAGGGTAACTTAGGACACGCTTTCTTCCTTAATGTTACGACATCATTGTTGTCATATTTACAGCAAAAGAAAAAAGTTGAAGCAACGTAATATGACGCCCCGCGGAAACTTTGCCATTTTTGATTCGCAATTTTCTTTTTATTACTATTCACGTCATTCCTGACCCCATATTTCAAAGCATCCCAGGCGTAACTTGTTAGAAGGGAGACCTCGCTTACTCTTTCAAAACTTTGTCGGGAAAAATATAATAATTTCCGTGAAAGTTTCGTGGGGAAATTACTTTCGTGTATTGCGAAGAAATTCAGGTGCTTGTAATGGACAAGAGAAGAGCAGGTGTTACACTGTGAAATAACAAAGCGTAGACTTAGAAAGTTAGTACTTGCCTGATGTTTAACGAGTGTTTAAGAGTATCTACTTATTTGCCTTCGGAAGGCCTAGTAGGGAACTATAGGTACGCTTAACGGGTTGAACTACCTATACCTACTAAAGTCAATGATTTACATTTCATATTTCATAACATAAGTCTACGGTATACATTTACTTAAGCAAATTTATACGAATTTACATACATTATGATTTTCATATAATGAATACAATATTAATAATAATCAAAGCAGATTAATTATGAAGGTATTCGGAATTAATAAATGTAATATTGTTTACTAATCCGTTAGGGATTCCGAAATTACGTAAGCGTGCGTCCACATGGCTAATTTGGAATTTAATTTGAAGATCATTACCATACGTCCAATTCAGTTGCCAAATACTGATGCATTTAATGACTATTTGGAAGCGAAACGAACGAAATTTGGAATTTCTCCTCTTTATCCACATCCGTTTTCAACATAAATGCCATTTGGCAAGTGTGAAATTTTAGTGAGTTCAGTTTCGGAGTTACTGTGTTTTGGTTTTAAACAAGTCAAATTATATTCATGCACACACATAGTTATCGAGCTTTTCAGAATAATCTGCCGATGACAAGGTTCTGGCTCCGAAATTAGCTGGAAACGTCCACGAAGGGTTGGGCCTGGGACGGATTTGATAGTGACTATTTAATGAAGCCAAGATTACATATAACTTTCAGATAATTACTTATTCAGCTGGTACCTATACCTTCGCTTATTATAATCGACAAGTTAAATTGGAGTAGGTATTATGAATTTAGAGCCTATCATTTTGAAATTTGTCACTTACTCAGGCTTATGAAGTAGGTACGAGCCCGAATGCCTCTTCACACCTCACGGGGTACCTAATAAAACTTTTATGGTATATTTTTACCTGTGCTGTCACTGTGGCCATGCCTTATTTTTATTAAACGTGACGTACTATAAAGTCACATATATTCAAATGTATGTATTTACCTCGATGTTTCGAATGTGTTGCAACATCTTTATTCGCGAGAAGACTCACCCCCATCATTACTCAACACTTTCACTGCCAGGAACTCGCCCAGCGGACGCCTACGCCGTAGTCGCTTTCCGCTCCATACGAGGAAAACCACGGAATCGGCTACGAGCGTAGCACGTAGCGATTGTGTCTGATGATTGTCTTGCCAAAGATAACAAGGCCATAGGATTTTCGTACCTACGGACGTATATTAATGCAAGTGTCTGTTGAAATACTGAACGCATTCAATAATTGTGTCCATATCCATATACGTATACCTATATACACTGACTCACGCAGGTACAGTCACCACATGGGATTGTTAAGCCACTTGCCACTGGATCGTATTTAGCCGTGTAATAGGAGTCGGGATAGATCGGTTATACTCGCAAATAGGAGGCATCGAGGAATTTCGGAAGCTACGACCATTACCGATAATCCATCAAACTTTTTCTGTCTCTCAATAAACAGCTTTTTCATCACACTTGCTCGTAAATATTTAGGCCATTGTCCTTTTGTATACAGGCATATGGTGTTATTCCATGCCTGTATACAGAAGGACAATGGCCTAAATTTTTCCCACGGGTGATATGGATTTTCATAACTCTCTAGGGAGTTATGAGCTTGTGTGTGATCTGAATGGTTTAAGCAAATTTAGTTGGCCGCGCGCCACTAGAATTCTGCTCTGTGATTGGTTGAAAAAAATCTAGTTGACCACGCGCCGCAAGAATACTATACTGTACTGCTCTGTGATTGGTTGAAATATTGAAGCTGCGCGCTCCACTCGCACTGATCTGGAATGGAAGTGAAGATGTAAATTTCGTCAATTTTTGATTGGTGCGGTTGTATGAAACGGATTTTTCTGTCTTTTGTAGTTATTATTTCCTCGCAAATGTAATGAAAAAAAATTGTGTATAACATCACGGGCGTACCTACCCGCTTACGCCCCTCGTTAAACAATGTACTATTATATATTGCTATTGACAACAGGCATGCGTATAGTAAACTGTTTATACTTTTCAAAGTTGTAATATTGTCTAGTATATGGCCATATTGTTTCCGTACTATGGAGTTCGTAAAAATCAATGCAGCCATTTTCCGATGCAACCGATAGAGAAGCAGCTATACTTAGAACCAGACAGCAATACATCTGTTAGCTATTACAGTTAAAAGTGATATAATACTTCATAGTTCCTTACTGAATTTCTGTCAGATTGGTCGTTCTGGAGATCTCGGGGCCTAGACAAGGTTACAATCGACAAGCGCTAACGCCAATAGGAAACTAATAAAATGTATGGGAATGACAGATGTTAACGAAAAGTGTTTCGTCGCCATCTGTCATTCCCCTACATTTTATTATTTTCTATTGCCGTTAGCGCTTGTCGATTGTAACCTTGTCTACGGCCCCAGGTTCGCCAACCGTTAATATTACATGTGCAATATACCATTTAGTATTTTCGTAGATTCTAACTTAAATGACATGACACGTTGACACTTCACGCTTGTCAAACACATGATGACAAAGACAGAAATAACATTTTCTTCCTCTTTTGTATGAAGTCGTATATCGACTAAAGCCGATTCGCATTACACGGTCAAATTATGAACAGTAGCAAGTGGGCTTCACAATCCCGTATTGTGACTGTACCGACTGTACACAATTATGTAATATAAAAAAGCGACCAAGTGCGTGTCGGACCACGCACAACGACGGGTTCCATGCCTATTAAAAAGGTCGTATCGTTACTTAAATCTTATGGCACTTACGTCCTTTTCTTTAAGGAGCCTTCCTTTTCTAGAAATATCTCGAAAACTTTTGAACCGATCTTGTTCAAAACAATTTTCACTGAAAGAATTTAATAAGCCCATGATTTTTTTCATATTTCTATATCTTAAAATACACGTTTCAAAAATTAGAGGGGGGGGACATAATTTTAGTGACTTCGGGGCGATTATCTCCGACTCTATTCACTTGATCAAAAAAATTGCTGAGAAACCTTATATTTATTTCGAAAGGTCTATCGATTGATGTGCCACACGTGGGCTTGGAATGATTTTTTTTTTTTTACTTTCAGTTTTATATATGGAGTGCACCCCTAAAAAGTTTTTTTTTAGTAAGTTAATTACAAAACTATGTAGCGGCTAACAAAATACACCTATCCTCAAAATTTTATTCAAATACACCTTATAGTTTTCGAATAAAATGCCTATGACATACGGACGGACAGACAGACAGACATGACGAATCCATAAGGGTTCCGTTTTTTGTAATTTGGCTAAGGAACCCTAAAAAGAGGTATGTAGGTACAGGTCGATTCACAAGAGCTGGCGCGTAATGTCTATGAAAGTAATGACAGTTGCATATATTTTCCGCGCCAGCTCTCGTGAATTGACCTGTACGTTGTCTATACGAAATTCCGTGTTTAAAATGGCCACCAAATCTGACAGCATACGTTTCCATTGACGACGCGAAACTGAGGGAAGTTGGTGCAATTGACTCAGTTTTAGTGTGCCACTTTTGGTGCGCTGCGCTTTTTAGTGTTCCGTACCAAAATTGGTCCAACGGAACACTTATGCGATCACTCGGAGGATGTCCGTCTGTCACAGCCAGTTTTCTCGAAGACCGTTTGACATAGGAAGCTGAAATTTGGTAGATATAGAAATTTATGACCTAATTACATAAATAAAGTCAAAAAGGTGTAAACCCTAATATAGGGAGCAGTTTGAGGGGTAATAAGGGATTTCGCAATTTTTTATATTACATATGTGCCAAAACTAGCTCCCGCATTGGCTCGTTCCACATCGAACAAAGCACTTTATTACTAAATGCCCGAGTTCCCTTAACCACATATGCCATCCGTATATTAGTAGACTGCAGCCAACAATGTCACTGTCTGTGTATAATTTATTCAGTACATTGTTTGGAATTAGTCCCAAAGGGGTCACCTAGATAATAGATGTAACAATTGTGGCGTCTTACTCTCTTAATAAATGCACAACTGAAGCATGAGAAGGACAGAAAGAAAAGAGTATCAAATTTCGATTTTCAAGCTGAACTTACTTTTTTGTTTTATAGGTCTGGTAGGTACGTCACGGATCGATTCCCACCTATTTCTGTCTCGGCCTAATCGGTCCCTACCAAATATTTGCTGTCACGCCATCGACGCATACATTACGTGAATGAAAATATATATTTCACGTGTTTATAAATTAAAACAAAAACCGTCTGATTTCATTGCCAGTTATTTTATTGAAGCGCATTGTTTCATCAATACTTGGGTCACACATAAACTTTGTAACTAAGGGCTATACCGTATATGTCGAAAGGAGGTATGAGGTTTGTCTTGAGGGCACAGTGTTGTGATTTTGTGATTCGTATGGCACCTATCAATATAGCTGCAACAATTAGGTACGTTCAATCAAGTAGATTCCATTTCTATTATTTTTAGTTTGAGTTAAAAAAAAAATGTTATAATAAAAAGTTGATTAAAATCAATTTAGACGACGACGACGTTTGTGTCTTTGTGACAATCTATTGCGTTTTGTATATTTTTTCACATCTACACTTTTGCATTTGGTCCGTAAAATGCATTTCAGTCATGTTTTATACAGCACAATAAATCCCTCATTTTCTTGTTCGCGTTATAAAAATGTCTTCTCGTGTATTGAATGCTGAACGAACCTACTAGAATCACAAAAGATACTCGTGCCGACGCCGCGCCGTGCATTATTACAATGCACGGCGCGAGCATCTTTTGTGATAAATGAATACTGAATGAAATATTAACGAGTAGCTAAACACAAGGGAATATATTATTTAGGTGTAACTACGAGTATTAGGAACTTTCATACATAAACAGTTTATTTTTTTATAAAAAGATTTTTAATTACAGAAAAACTAAGAAATGTAGGGAAGTTTAGTCACGACTCCTTCGGTCTGAATAATGTAAAGTACAATATTGGAGTTTTAACATTATAGTTTATTTATGGTCATCAACCATTAAAGACTTTTTCGTGCTCGAAGACGTAGCCAACCTGATTAAAACATAAATTTAGACGTCCAAAATATGTCTAATTTGTAAAAATCAGGATGGTTTATTATTGAACTCTATCGACCTCTTACTTTTCGTCGTGAAATATTGCATCTAATCATGACTAAGGAAAATAAGGAAAAACACAGTAAACCAAAGGAACATAAACGAAACAAAACCAAAATAAAGACTTATTCGGAGCTAGCGTCGGCAGTCAGCCGAAGTACCCGACTCAGCAATGTTAAGGAAATGGGTTTCTACCGGTTTAAGAGCATGCTGGATCGAAATGTTACCTCACAACCCTCGCCCGCGACCCCCGCGCGCAAAAGAAACATTCAGCATAAAAAACGTGTGAAAACCAAGAGGCCCCAAAAGTAATCTCAATCCATCACGAAGGTTTGGGCTACGAGGATCCCGTTTCAGTCAATAACATGAGGCGTGTTTATTTATCACACTAGAGTACTCGAATAAATCTTTTCAATTAGCACTTTTGTTTTAGTTGTTCAAAATATTAATTTATACAGGGTGAATTTTTAATGAGTGTCCAAATTCAAGTATGAGAATTTCAGCGAAAAATATAAAATACGTGTTTTTTTGTTTCATATCATTCAGTACTAAAATTTTTAGTAATTGCTGCTTAAAGTTATCCCAAAAAGGCCTTACCGCGCGGGCACCTCAGCGAGTAGTAAGGGTTATAACACGGCACGCCTCCCGCTCCGCGCGGCACTGAATCCCGAGCAACCACGCTGTACGGATAATTCTTTTGGGATAGACAATTTATAATTAAAAGGATACCTACCAGTTTTTTTTTCGAAAATGGAGTCTATTAGTGACATCAAATGCCTACAAAAAATTTGGTAACTCATTAAAAATTCACCCTGTATATTGTTTCAGCAGTATAGTCATGAATTTCTAGGTACTACATAATACACACATTGAACTTCGTGTTGGTAAGGTTCACGCGATATCGAAGTCTGGTATATACCTACCTATGTTGTTTATTGAAATCTAACGTTGTATTAACATAATGAATATCGCATCATGTATATCTTTTATGTGATGAAAAATGTTATCAGTGTAGCGATTTTAAACAGCTTCTATTTTGAGTGGTGTTTTACCCACTGTGAATAAGAGTTGTAAAAGTATTCAAAAACTAAAGTTAAACCATGTAATGGGCCTTGCATATAGCGTCTTGTCCACGTTGACTTTTCCTAAATAACCAAAGACCACCACAAGTCGACACGCCGATAGATAAACGTCGCACTGACAACAGGCTGGTAAGATTTCGATGGCACCATACTATTCTTTGCATATATTAAATAGCTGCGCTATGTTTTTTCTACGGCATTAAATCTTTATAACTGCAGTCGTTTTCTAAACGAGTTCAACTTTTGCTAATAATTTATTAAACAATCAACAAATATGTTTACAAATACCTATTTGTACAAAACGGCGCGCTGATTTATTGTTTCCATACTTGCTCTGCTCGCGAAGTACCTAATTAGAAGCAACGTCACGTTTAGATATGTTGAAAAAGAAAAGAAAAAAAAAAGGGAAATAAAATAGGTACCATTCGATTGCTCCTGCTCAAAGCTCGAAAAAGTAAGTAAGTAAACAAGATGCATTCCCATGGCGCTTCTTGATACGTGATAAAAATGGCAAAAATGCATTAAGATAGTAAAGTGGTGTAGTCTCGGTAGCACCTAAAGTGTACCTACCTAAAAGTAGTTAACTAGAAATACCTACGGTTGAAGCAATACCCCGTTTTGATTATAAATTATAATGCTGCGTTTTTAAATTAACTCGACCACAACCTGAGTGTTGAACAGGGAATTACATTTCGCAATTCAATTTGATACTCTTTTGTTACGCACACTCGCTCCTTCCTGACAATCCGTACCAAAAAGGAATCCTAAAGGCCTCCACACACCGGTCGCTTTTGCGGGTCGGGCGCAGGCCCGCACAAATTGTAAAACATAGAAGGAACCCAACGAACGCGTGTCGTGCGCGGCGCGTGTCGGGCGCGGTTGAAGCGGTATATTCACACCGCAAGCGGGGGCGGCGGGCCCGCGCTGCTGCTGTGATGCTGCTGCGCTGCTGCTGCGCTGCTGCTGCGCCGCTGCCGCGCCGCTGCCGCGCTGTTGCCGCGCGGGACCGCGCGGGCCCGCGCGTCATATCTCTTTCACTAACAACACATTTAATATGTATCTCACTATCTCTTATCACATTTAGCAGCGTGGCAGCAGCGCGGGCCCGCGCTTCACACGCGACGCGCACGACACGCGGCCGCGCTGCCGAGTTGTAACTATAGCGCCGCGGGCCCGCGTTCGAACCGCGTTCGATGTGTGTTTGAAGTGTAGTTTCAATGCTTTACATCTTACGCGGGCCCGCGCAGCACACGCGCCGCACACGACACGCGTTCGGTGGGTGGAGGCCTTGAAACTACACTTCAACGCATCTAACGCGGTCCGAACGCGGGCCCGCGACGCTAAGTTACCATTCGGGCAGCGTGGCCACGGGTCGTGCGCGGCGCGGGTCGTGCGTGGCGCGGGTCGGGCGCGGCGCGGGTTTGGCGAATGAATTTAAAAGGAAAACTATCACAATTAAGTAGACATAACTAGTTAACGAGTAGTAGACATAAGTAGTTAACTGGTAAGAAATGCACTTAATTTCGGGTGCAAATACATTGTCATTGGAATTTGAACATTTTACCGTGCACGGTAGATTTGCTTTTTCACGGCACGGTGCTTCTTGCCCGCGGCGAGCGCGCAAAAGACCTGCCCTGCGACATGCCGCCCCGAGGCAAAGCTCCCGAGGATGCGGCATGTTCAGAGTAAGGGACCCTTCATTTTGTCTTCTTCATTTAACTAAGTCTACACGGATGCCCGTCTGTTTTCGCATTACTTAATCGATTCTCGTGAAATTTTGTGAGCAGGTTTGATAATTATATTATGTACTTGTTTTTTTTTTCGTCGATACAGTTTTTTGAAATGTCTATAGCTCACAGAGCCATATTACTAGTACATATTATTAGAATAAAAAAACATGATCACTATTTGTGAATAATTTATAACTAACTTTCATAACACATGAAAATCGTCTCATTACATTATTTAGAGTGACGTGGGTAGATGTTAGTACCTACTCATTAGGTTTTAACCTCATTCCTCATTAATATTCAAAGAAGCATTTGCTGTTCATAATACGATCAAAATATCAGGCAGGATACCGAACGTACTGAAGTGGCTTAGCTGCACCAAACCGCCTGTATTTGTAAGCAGTGTTCGTTAAAATCCGAATGTATGGAATGTTTGACAAGTTTGTATGGACTCACAGCTGCCGGCGCCATAATTAATCGTAAGTTGTTGCAACCCGCCCTTAGTGTGTCAGTTTATTTGGAAACCTGTAAGGATATATATGTGAAAACCTTAAAACGAAATGAATTTTGCTTACGTTTATTCGGTCAATTTTTAGATTTTTGTCTAATCTTCTTATAAAAAGGTCTACCTTATTAAATTGTATTGTTTTTTTTTGCCCCGCACATAAAACCTTGTGTTGATATATTTAGTACACACCTGTCTATCGGGTAAAGGTTCCGCCAGGAACTTTATTGAAACCCTGTCTCGACCTGAATTTACGAGGGTTCCCGTACACTTCCGTTTTACGACTACAAATTATATAATTGTGCCGCAAGCTTTATGGCTGGAAAAGGTTGAACGAATCTTGAATTCAGTTACAAAGTAAACAATAAGTATTTGCTTATGCAGCATTTCGGGAGCCGAAAAGAAATTTCATTTTAGGCTGCCAAACAAATTTGTTGTATGGCACCCTAAGTGATTTTTTTACATGAAACATAAAAGTTTCGTAGTACGAAAAACTAATAAAAAACTTTATTTATTAGACAACGGGGCTTTATTTATATATAACTTATATGATTAGATCGGAATGGATATTGGTGGTGCTCAAATGTGCAATTATGCCTTCGTGCCTTTCTGTGCTTCGACCGTTTGATCAGTAGAAACCACAGTACGTCGGCACGCGATTTGTTCGTTTGCTAAACGATTATTACGTTGTTATTGAAAAGAATTAACTGGCTCTAACAGAAACGTGGGGTTTTATGAGTGTGGGAAAGATTGATTGTCACAAGAATGATAAGGACTTGACAGGTATTTGTACAAGATGCCTAAATTGGAACGGCTGAGTTAGGTTATCGCGTAACTTTTAGAACCCGCCTAAGGATAGGATTGTCATATTTGAACGCAATTACCCCGTGAGAGAAATTGACGGTGAAGTCCATAGAAAGTTTATATAGGAACTTATTTCGTAAAACGCTTCGAGAATGACAACAGCTGACAACTCATTCAGTATAACCTGAGCTATATTTGGTCATTTGTATGACTTTAATTCATTTTATTTGACGACCGCTTTAGCCTAGTTGGTAGTGACCCTGCCTACGAAGCAAGAGGTCCTGGGTTCGAATCCAGGTAAGGGCATTTATTTGTGTGATGAGCACGAATATTTGTTCCTGCGTCATGGATATTTTCTATGTATTTAAGTATTTATTTCTCTATATATGTATTTTTATCGTCGTCTAGTACCCATAGTACAAGCTTTGCTTAGTTTGGAACTAGGTCGATTTGTGTAAGATTGTCCCCTAATATTTATTAATTTAATTCCTGACATTACCTGATTAACAGTTTTATTGTTGGTGCCACTTAAGTTACTGAATGTAAAGTAGGGATTCACCTACCCAAGTAAATTACCAGAGAATAACATTTTCATCACAGACATTTTCCATTCTCTTACTAATTGCTTCAAGTAACCTCTTAGACCGAATTGCCCGCTACCAGATTTTCTCACAAACCTTTCTCAGGTAATATCTTGGATTTAATGTAGTTAGCGGGCTATTTCAATACCATAGTTCCGATTCAGATTGAGACGGCGTACAATGGTGGCGCAGTGCGTCGCAATAATTCGGTCACCCTTAGGGCAGCCCGAACCCTGTGTTTAATAAGTAAATTCCACGCCCTTTCCGCGTAAAAGTGAGCTATGTTTTCATTTTAATTCGGCGCTAATTAGCGGTATTTTTCTATCACAATAAGGGGGAAATATTTAGGTTAGGTCCGCAAGATTTTTTCAAACCAAACATTTTTTACGTTAATGCATTAGGATAAGAATATTTTACCTATCACGACATCGCTAGTCGTAATTCAAACAGGCAGGGTTACTTTTAAGTACCTACCTCAAGAGGTTACATATACATGCCATATTGCAAGGAAATACTCATGTCATCTTTAACTTTTATGTCACACTATCTACCTTCAATCGCCGTCAAATAATTAGGTATATCGGAGTGAACTATGTGTTCACAAAACAAAATCTAAACATGATTCTACTGGCAAGGCATTACACTGCGGGTTTAGATATAAGTATTTGGGCACCCTGAAACATATACTGCAGTGTGTATTTAATGGTGACTTTACAAGTAACCCAGGAAGATGGTTAGGGATATGCAGAAACTGTGTCAAACCTTAGAGTGGAGCCTGCCCGCCGAAACATGAATAAACATCAGCTCACATCGTTACTAGATTCACACGACGTCGTCGTTGCTTAGTCGTATATGATAGATCCTAAATTCGGTAGGTTAGGTTAGTAGCGCTCAAGAATAATTGGGTCCTTGAGTAAGTAGCGAAATAAATGTAAATTTTCACCACGCTCTGATAAAACAAGCGAGAGTCTTCCCAACATATACCCAATTACCCATCCCCATAATATACTTGTATAATATTATACACTCATATATACTTACTAGCTGTTGCCCGCGACTTCGTCCGCGTAGAACTTGTTACCGTCTTAGAAAAGGGTTGGCTATTAAATTATTGTAGGCAGAACCTGAATTATCGCCGACCCAAGCAAAGTTCTACCATCTTAAGGGATGAGGATCTGGAAGGATGATTTCCGAGATAAAAACTATCCTATATCCTTCCAAGGGTCTCAAATTATCCGTACGGAAAATTTCATCTAAATCCGTTCAGGGATTAAGCGTGAAAGAAGTAACAGTGCGATGAGTTCATAAGTTTAAATTGGTAAATTGAAAACTCCGTTTTACAAAATATAAATATCTTAAGAATCATCAACAGACGTTTTGCTTCAATTATATATATTTTTTCATAATGTATTAAAGAAAGCTACATTACTGGAAATGTTTGCCTTAATCCGTCCAGTAGTTTTACCCACGTTAGTCCGGGCTACCTGTATAGTTTTGAAAGCAAACTTATCTAATGCTAAAAGTCGTAGAACTTTCCATCACCATCCGCCGTCCCCATTTAACGGTGTTAGGGAATAAATTATTTAGATTATCAAAAAAAAACTTTTTAAAACAACATAATAATCCGCAGGTTAAATGAAACATTACCTTCTTTTCGGTTCTGAGAGCATCGCAGTTCTAACCTAACCTACATTTCTGGTAGCTTTTCGGTTTTGTAAGGGTCGTGGTTCTAACTTAGCCTAACCTACTTTTCTGCTAGCAGTCGGACTATACGTATTTTAACTAATAAATGGCTTATAATTCCCGGCAAACAACTTAAGCAAATGACCTTGCCTTTACAAAGGTGAATTGTAGTACAGTTATTGTACGTGCGAGCTGTGTTTCAAAAAACATCAATTTTCATTAGCGACATCTGTTTACCCATTACTGGGCAGCCCTTCATAAAGATGCCTGAGGATAGCCGGCGATCCACGTCCACACACGTGATGCAGAAGTGATGTGTATTCATCTAATATGCTCGCTAGTAGCTACTGATGTATACATCTACACTTTTAATCTTCAAAAGGACAAAATGTGTTAATTTTACCCAAAACTTGTATATTTTTTAAAGTAGGTAAGCTCCCAGTCTTAATTCAAGTTAACTCCGACTTGCCTACGGATATATTTCATACCCGTTTACTACACCGTTTTTGGTTCATGCTAGTAAGGTACCTGCTATATATGGGATGTAAACTGAATAAATATTCGTACGCGATTTAAACATACCGAAGGGCTTCCCTAGAGCCGGATGCGATCCTAACAAACGTTGGCAACGCGGCGACAGCGCTAACAAGGGTCGTAATTCCCGTATAGGGCGGCGATGTACTACGCACGTGTATTGGATATATGCTCAAATTTAAAATATATGTAACTTTTGTCATCTGGGACATCGGATACGACCGCTATAATTAATTTTGTTCAAACATCGCTGAAAGTATTTCGAAAATCCGTAATCATAATGCCTGACTGAATTTTACAACGAAATAATTCCAAAGCAGCGTAGTACACTACCGTGCAAGCATCCGACCAGTCGAAGGTCAAGTTCGTTTATTTATTCAGTCATTTGTCTTGTAGTCTGTCGGAATCGACACGTCCGTCAAACCTACACACGGCCTATTTTCACAGATTCGGCAACTATCCAAGAGCAAAGTTGTACCAACGTGGACACATAAGTACCTACACTAAGCACAGTCACTGACCGTCTCAAAGGTAATTTTACGAGTAGGTATAGCCAAACTAATACAAATTGTCTGTCCACACAGCGACGTGGGTCAACCGGTTCAGCGAAGACCTGGGTTGTCTGGAGTTGGAAGATGAACAGCCGCTGGCGCAGCTGAGCTCCGTCCAGGCCGACAAGATGACGCTGTTCTTCACCGAGCTTCTGGACAATGACAGGGACGACGTCATTTGTGATCAGGACTTCGATCCCTTTTTTGAGGTGATGAATTAGATTAGATTAAGATTAGAATAATTTATTTCATGACATAAATTACAGTACAAAGTTGGCTTAGTCAAAATTATAAGAATTTACATCACAATCGTCTCAATATAACAATTTTCAAAATTATAAATACAATGATCACCAATAAAATTATTTCCTAACACCTAATCAGGATCGTCAAAGTACAGGTTATTGTAAAATATAATATACGAAAATGTCAATCAATCCTTATAAAATACATCAATCAAACAAAAACAGAGGAAATGTCATTAGCAGAAATAAAGTAGTATTTAATAAAATTAAGCAAATGTCATTTCCATAAATTCCCTAGTTGAATACATTGGGTGATCCAATAAAAGGTTTCGGAGCTTGTACTCCAGGCAAAATACGGTTTTGAAAAACATTAAATTATAATAGCGTTTTTTTTGTTGATTACATTTGAGAATGTTATTCTAAGATAATTTATTCAAGAATCCGACAAACTTTCCACCCGGAAGTAATTATGTAGATTTCAATGAAGCATGCATTGTCTTTTTTTATACGATTTATCTTGAATATTATAGAGCAAATGTAAATGAAATAAAATAAACACAAAAATATTTATTAATATTTTTTCTGACTTTTCAGAAGTTAGTTAACTTATCATTTTTTTGATGTCTGAAATTTTGTCGGATTTTGTCGCTGGGTAACTATTTAATTGATAATATATCCGTTACACATAAAAAATAAGCTATTATAAATTATTTCCAAAATTGACATTTTTTCCATACGAGTTGTCAGTTCATTTACTGGACTATTGCGGCGAAATGCATCGTCAGACGTTTCAGATTTTATGTCAGCGGGTAAGTGGTTATAAAAAGTTGGGCCTATTACTTATATGTGCGTGGGTTTTTAAGGCCTCCGCCCACCGAACGCGTGTCGTGCACGGCGCGTGTGCTGCGCGGGCCCGCGAAAGTTGTAAAGCATTGAAACTACACTTCAAACACACATCGAACGCGGTCCGAACGCGCGCCCCCGCGCGGGCCTGCTGGGCAGCTGCCGCGCTGCTGAGTGTGATAGAGATAGTGAGATACATATTAAATGTGTCGGTAGTGAGAGATATGCCGCGCGGGGCCGCGCGGCCCGCGCGATATAGGAATGAGGTAAACAATTTATGAGTTTTATGTCGGATTCCATACTGATGCAATTTATTCAAGAGTAGTTTGTGACTTATTTATTTTATTTATTTATTATTTAATTCGTTTACACGGCCTTACAGCGAACCAATACGCCGAGAAACCAGAATACTTAATTATTTACAGTGAAAACTTACAACTAACAAATGGTATCACCTTTTTGCACATACAAAACACTGGATATATGCGATGGATGACAGGCAATCCTCCGTGTACGTATAATATATATATATTATACGTACACGGAGGATTGACTGTCATCCATCGCCTCACAAAATCTCAAACATTCTTGGCGCACGGTTACCCATCGCCACGCAAACAGGTCACATTCCGGCACCGATGCCAAGAGCATATTGAGCAGTCTGCGCACGCGGCAGCGGCGCGCTCCGGCGCGCAACCGTGCGAGCCTCCGGCACCGCCAGCAGCGGGCGCGCGCGCGCACGCACCTGGACGCGGGGGACGTCCGGGACGCAGAGCCGGAGTACGCTACCAACCAGTTGAATAACGTCCGACTCCCCGCGGAGAGAACGACAGACTGTCATGAGAAGGTTGTTATTTCGCCTCACTTCCAAAGAATTATATCCTAAACAACCAAGTAAACATTTTGTGGGATATAAATAAGGGTAGTATCCGAACTTTTTCTTATAAGGAAAGGTTTTTGAATTTTCTCTAAGAGCAAGGTATATGTGGATTCATGAGGATTCCAAATGAGGGAAGAAGCTTCTAATTTGCTCCTCACCAAGGCATTAAACAGTAGCTGTATAACTCCGGGATCATGGAAGTCCTTACAATTACGGAGCACGAAACCCAACCGTTGGTAGAAGCTACTGGTAAGTGCACGAATATGGTCGTGGAAAGTGAGGCGCGCGTCAAACGTCACGCCTAGATCCTTCACAGAGAAAACGCGATTGATTTCCTCATTGTCCAGGAAGTACTGCGCATGTTTTGGGGCGGAACTTCGCACATATGTACAAACGCAACACTTCGCTGTATTGAACGACAGTTTGTTATTAGTGCTCCACTTCAACACCGAGGCAATATCTTCCTGTAAGGAAACACAGTCCGCTGCATCTCTCACCCCATAAATGAGCTTAAGGTCGTCAGCATAAAGTAGGCACTTTGCATGACTAACATCTGATTCTAGGTCGTTAACTATCAAACCAAATAAGAGAGGTCCCAAAATGGAACCCTGACTGACGCCAGATCGAGTGTGATATCTATCTGAAACGAAGCATCCAAGTCGAACATATTGTTGACGATCGCGTAGATAACTGGCAAACAGTTCGAGCAACTTAGGAGAGAAGCCAATATCGTCAAGTTTATTTAATAGGTTATTATCTACACGATCGAAAGCTTTTTTAAAGTCAAAATAAATGACGTCAACCTGGATACCTCCGTCCAGGCACTCAGAAATGGCATCAGTCAAGATTAAAAGATTTGTGTCAACGGAGCGACCTGCTCTAAAACCATTATGACACCAAAGGCTTTTGATAGGTCACAGAAAATGCCGGCCATTTTGTTCCTCTCATCCATCCCGGTAACAATACAGTCAAATATTTTGTGTGCAGCAGTGGTGATAAGTTCGCGAGATATCGGACTTTAAAGCCCTAATTTCTGTTCGAGTCATGCGTCGTCGTCGTCGTCGTCGTCGTCCCCCGACCCGGCGTTGGTAAGGTGGGCAACCGCAAATATGTAAGCACTACAACTGCAACGCTTGGTGACTCGCGTCGCGAACGAAATGAGAAACATTAGGTCTCTTGTGGAGGTGTTCTGCGGTCAGATGGCAGTCGCTTTCATAAAACTAGTACCTACGCCAAATCTTGGGATTGGGTGCCAAAGCGGACCTCGGGCTCGTTTGAGCGCTTCCGCGGGGAAAACGCTAGGAGGATAAATGTGCTCACAATAATCTGCACGAAACTCGATTGCCATGTAAATAAGGCTTGTGTGTTTTTGCTATTATTGATGCTGGCACTACAGTTTTCTTGTACCCATTAGAACCCAAGCAATGTTATGTGTGCCAGCCCGAAGAAATTGCTTGTGTAGAAGGGGCTTATTTATTGGGCTGTAATAAACCTTTACGTTATAAAGAAACACTTTAGATCAAAAATATGCAAAAGCTTAAAATATTATATTAAGATCAATCCTCGAAAGGATTTCCAAATATATAGTTCTATAATTAGACTTTTTCCTATTATTTATTTATTTTACTAGAAGACGTCACGTAATATGCTAGTTAGCACACATTCACACATTATAGGTACTAGTATATCTAAAATAATGTAAATAGCTCTAAAAGTAATAAGTATAGGTACATCTCCATTATAACATAACAAATATCAATCTAAAATTAAATTAGTCTAAGTTTGTTTCGAGCTGAGCTTTTGTGGTTCGCGAAACATAATCCTTGTACAAAGAAGAAAATCACTAAATCATCAAGCAAGGCGTTACTATTTTGAACTCTATGTGGCGCGGTTTAGACTGAAATTTACACTAATTTGGTTTATAAGTTAACGCTCTATAGTTTTGAAGTCATCATGTGTTCGCAAAACCCCATCTGAAAGCGGCTGTCGTCGTAAAGCGATTTTATTCCGGTCATAATTAAGGTGACGATGACTAATGAATTCCGCGGCCTATCAACCACATAGATTAACTAGCGCCATAATGAAAGAGAATAATTAAATTTGTTTGATGTCGCAATTCACAGAAGCTGGCTCACTTCGCCGACTGGTCGGCCAACTCGCCCGAGTTCCACATCATGTTGGAAGTGAAGCGGGAATTCATAGAGCAGTTCATCAACCCGCTGCCTCCCAAGTGAGTACACTCGTCGACCAGGCCCCCTATTCTGTAACTTGTTTTAAGCTCACCTCAGCGCTCACCCACAAATATATCTTGACACCGCGATGCGTAGTAACTAAGCGTAGGTGGAGGTCTAGTTTCGTGACGGGTGACCGGCGGGGTGAGCCGCATCAGCGCGTAGCGAATAACAGCCCAAGGTCGACTCGAATAATTAATGGGCCGTAGTAATGAATTATCATTATTCATCAAGATTAAGGCTCGCTTTCGCGAATTAAGAGATACAAAACGCCATGAGGCCATTACAATGGAAGGTCCGTCAGTTTAACTTAAAGCCGGAATTAGATTACGAAATTAGTGGCGTGAAATTAAATTTCTTGACATTACTTTTACCAACAGTTTCGCGTGTAATTAAATATTTTCGTAATGCATGCATTAATTTCATGAATGCAAATCAATTTCGTGCCCTGCGCGATGTTTTGGTAAAATTAGTGTCACGCCACTTATTTCGTAATGTAATTCCGGTTTATTGTAAGCGCTCCTCATACATTTATACGGTTGCTATTTTGAGTATTTGAAGTTTAACTTTGATTTATCATGGCAAAAAGCAGTACTTACTCAAACGTACCAAATACCAGTGACTAAACGTACCAAGTACTAAATTTTAGGTCAGTATAAAAGAGCCCTCATACTTTATAGCTCGGAATTTTTACACCAAATTTTTGGTCTTTGGTCACCAGCTGAATTTTGGCATGCGTTTGACATAACTAGTCACATCCTGTGTAGAAGGTGCTGACACGACCCTCATTGAAAATCTACTAATGGGGCTACCAAAAAGACACCGACCGAGAAAACCAAAAATCAATATTTAGGTGGAGGTTTCTTAAAAAAATACTGTAGAACTCCCAAGGCAAAAATATACGCCTGTTTTTTTACAAAATAGCGGCTACATTTCAAAAAGGTCGTCTACGTAGGTCGTTTCGAAAATAGGCCGCCGTTTTCGAAATAATAGAGGAGAATAACGTTTGTTATGAAGGTAAACCCTGTTATCTTATTGTTGCTAAGTAGATAGGTATACCTATACCTCGTGTAAACGTACGAATAGGTACCTACCTATTCGTACGTTTTCACGAGTCTGCCCGCCTACGCGTTAAATAACGAGGCCTGGTATAATGACATTAATGACAAACCCCCTTATTCATAAAACATAAAATGCCTCTGCTAAATCAAATTTGTTTTGTCCCTTTCTTACGAATACAAATGTTAAAGTGACAGATAAAGACAAAAGAATTTTAACGGCATTTTAGTTAAACTAGCCTTGTAGAACGTTTATGAATACGGCCGTTCATATTTAAGGAAAACGCTGATCTCACTTAACGTATAACGAAAACTAATGTAATTCATTAAATAACGTCTTGAATTGGAAAAGACTTGGTCAGGCAGGTAAACAATATTGGTGTAAGACCTAAACTTTAGAGCACTAGCGTATTCCGGGGAGACATCTCACGTCTCCGCATGATGCGACATTATGTCCCAGGTGATATCGTGATTAGTTCCCACTATAAGCGTCCATTTTAAGCCACGTTGTCATACCACAGCCAGCCGCGCCATTTCCTCCAAAATAATGGAAAACCTTTTTAATGGACAAACGCATTGAAACTGGGTCATTATGTCATAAATATTATCGATACAATGCTTTGAGCTGTGTCACTTTTTCGTCGCAACCATGTCGCAACGAATAAATCCATTTGGTTGGTTGTAACCTTCATTCTAAATTGACATTTATATCAAGAATATCATTAAAGGACCTCGTAGGTCTAAAAGCTTCAGAGGAACCAGGACAGCATCAACATTGTAGTCGTTAAAACAAGCGACCGCGAAATTACGAAATTGCGACAGTCATTAGCAAGCTCGCGCCTCCATTGCGGGCTTGCTCGCGACATTCTTATGAACTTCAACTGTGCTATACATAGATACGTTTACGTCTAAGGGGATGCCTTGATTCGAATCGAACACGCACCCTAGACAAAGACACGCTTATGCCTTCCGCGCACGAGAAAAAGAGATGGAACACTCTTCGGGAATGGCTTTTTTGGAAAAATTCCGATAAATACTTAACTTAGAGAAGTGTTATTTAAATTTCATAAAGTGAGATTTTAGATGAGATAAAATACTATAGTATTAACTTGATTGTGTCATAAACAGGCATCGTAAACTGCGAGCGAAATCCATTGAAGTACATATTAACTAACTGGTTGTCATACGTCATTTCAATGGATTTCACTCGCAATTTACGATGCCTGGTCGTAAAATAATGTATCGTTTGAGTAGGCTGAGTAAAAAACGGAAAATGCAGACCCAACTTTGGATTTTTTTTCTATGGAGGAAATTTTAAACAATCATATAGTCAAGAATCATATATCTGAAAATCAGACCTTATTGTTCCTTCATCTAGTCAGAACGGCGTTTCAAAGCACGCGATAATTTCCAATGCATCGCATTAAATCTTTGTATATAAACAAGGATAGAAAATAAGGATAAAAAACGTGCTAGGGAGGTGATAAGGTCATAGTCATACCACAAAACAATTTGCTAATACTTAAAATTATACTCCTTTTCCTAACATGAGTAAGATGTGGAGGGAGACGGATGTAAAGGGCGAGAATAAAAAAGTTGAATAAATAAAATAAAAAAATTAAACTAAACTTTATTTCAGACCGGTTGATCCATATCTTGGCACGTTGGTAACAAATTACTTAATGTGGTTCGCTGCGAATGTCAAATAACGTTGTGTATGGATAGCGAACCACCTTCAAACTAAATTAAAGTAACGGTGATTACAGTGAACAATAAACAGAAACGAAATAGGCAAAAAACTACGCCGTAGCACTCGTAGAAGTGCTACAGCTTCTTAGCGTCGGTTATCACATTCACTGGCATGAATCGCTACGCACTACGCTTTTAGCCTATCCTGTGGGCGTAGCATGGTTGCCATTTTATCACTTATCGTTGTGGTAAAGACGCCCATCACGCTCTGACAAGTATGCGAGAGCGAGAGTGACGGATGCCTTATCCACAACGATAAGTGATAAAATGGCAACCGTGCTACGCCCGCTGTAGTTTTTCTCGTATGTATCGCAAGCGTATTAGGTGCCCTGCCCTGTGCTAGGCGGGGTCTTGGCAGTGAAAGTGTTAAACCTCTACACAATACGGGTGAAGACTCTAAAATTATTATTACTCCAAAAGAATTAAGGCAAAAAAATATGCCTAGTGACGAAAATCCCATTCAAATATCTCAAAGAATTACGAAGCTACAACCGTTTTAATATTGCTTGTTAGAGAGAGAAAACGCTCGCAGTTAGTGACAATCGTTTCATATGAAGTTGGGTTTTGCGGAAAAAGGGACAGAACATACCCGCTCTTAAAACTTTGGACACGTATAACAGTCATAACTTTGAGATTATTTTACCTCTTGCGTTGCTTTTTTCTCCATTTGACTAAATTTTTAATCCTTTTTCGACAAAATACCACATTATTGATTATTTTATTTAGTTTCTACACCCCTATTATATAATACGTACAAATCATTTTTTCCCACAGTTTTTCTGTCACAATTAGTGGTGTCCCTGTCTACGTAAAGCTGACCCCACTGCAATGAGGGATTCATAGCTAGGAAGAGAGAGAGTGGTTCCCTGTGAAATACCTAAATCACTTATTCTACGCCAGTCACGTAAAAACTGATATCATATTTATTAATGCAGCTTATGGCATCCGAAAAGTACTATTACATTATTAGGTCAGATAAGTGGGCGGCAATATCGTCCTTTTATGGCATGCCTGTCGCTACCGGGACAGTTCCATTTAATTACAGTTATATATCTCTTTATCAAAAGTGCATTGGATTTGCTTATTTAGATAAGCCCGACGACGAGAACGTCGACTACTGATTGGTCACGGGCAACAAATTTTCTGTTGATAATTATTCTCACATTCACATTTTGTCGATCTTTTATACCCACATTGATGCTAAAAGTGGCACTGGAACACAAGTTTCATGTGCTCTGCCTACCCCTTTTAGGGATAAAGGCGTGAATGTATGTATGTAATTATTCTCATTATGACTACTCGACGAAACGGGTTGATGACAGGACTCAGTTTGCAAGACCATAAATATCACACAAAGCGAGACTGTTGCTAACCCTTACTTATCTCCACTTGATAATGACATCTTAGATGATGATTCTTTCAAATGGTTACACGCAAATCTGCAAATACGGAACTTTACAGCGGCAGTATGATATTAGAATACTATTCTGTACCTGTGTCCTGTTTTCTGGCTATTGGAATTGCCTCTCCCGTCACCAGATACGGAGAACTGCCGTACGTTTACTAGATTTTTCAAATCAGTGATTAGTTTGCGAGATATTGGGCTTTAAAGCCCTAATTTTTGTTCGAGTCATGTGTCCCCTCCCCCTCCGGCTATAATATTGCCTCCCCCGTCACCAGATACGGAGAACTGGCGTACTACAAGCGGGTATGCGGGCCCGAAGCCAGCGGCTACCCGGGCCGGACGACGCTGGACGGCTGGCTGGCTCGCTGGGCGCTGCTTCTGAGCCAGCACCGCCGATTCTCCGACCTGCCACTCTATCTGCAGTACCTCTGCAAGATCCTTTTCCACGTCGTCGACAGATCTAGTAAGTGTGCTTAATATATTTTATCTACGCACATATCATTCGTGCTCTAAAATGCGTTCAGAATCCGTAGGAAATGACCAGCATTGTTACAACAGATTTTACTATGAGAACTCTCTTGTATGTGGTAGTAGGTAAAAGCTGTACTTTAATGTTGTAACAGTACAGATTTGTGTAACGTTATGAGTTTAAATTTGGAACAGCTGTCAAAACCCAAGTGGGTCTCTATTCTAGTATCCATAGATATTAAAACCAGTTATCGATACGAAACGTCCATTCAGTATGTTTTTTTAACATTTACTCACGACATTTGATCTCGAGTGACATGAGTATAGGGACTTCATACATTTGTCTATGATTTAAAAAACCATTTGTTTTGACGGAGGATCGAATTGCCGCCATTGCTGTTGTAATTTTTTGTTGGTTTTTTGCTTTTACGAAAGTAGAATTCTGAAAACATCTTAGAGTACTTATGATATGTGTGTAGATTATTAGTGTATGCAACTGTACATAATTAGGCCTTAAAACACTCGTGTGATCCTATTATGAAACTCGCTCACGCTCATGTTTTGAGGCCTCTCATTATGGAACAATTGCACAAACTACTATTATAAAATAACTTTTCTCAAACATGTAATGAAATAAATACCTTTTATTTTTAAATCGAAGTATCACCTTTCGGGCGCGGCGAGAGATCCATAATGGAATTTCATACAAGCCTGCAAAGCGACCATCTTTTGTTTCAGTATCAATTAGTGACCCAACATCGGGGCGTACAGCCATTTAAGGGGATACCTTGATTCGAGTCGACCACGCCCCCTTGGCAGATACGCTTATGCCTTCCGCGCACGTGAAAAAGAGATGCAACACTCTTCGGGAATGGCTTTTTTGGACAAATTTCGATAAATACCTAACTTACTGATGTTTTATTTATATTTTATTAAGTGAGATTTTTGATGAGATAAAATACTATGGTATTAACTTGATTATGTCGTATAATAATGTATTGTTTGAGTAGGCTGAGTAAAAATAGGAAAATAAAGATCCAACTTTGGATTTTTTTAATATCGAGGAAATTTTAGGCAATCATGGTATCGATTAAATTAGTTAAACATGAATATAGTCAAGAATCATATATCTGAAAATCAGACCGTATTGTTTTTTAATCTAACGGTCAGAACGGCGTTTCAAGCACGCGATAATTTCCTATGGGGTGCATAGTAAATTATCGCGTGCTTAAAATACGTAATTCGTAAAAATACTTGTTTTTTTTAATGATTTCACTGCGTGCTTGAAAAGCAGGCCTCGGCGTGAAAAGGGATTACCAGCTTCGTATCCCTAACCGGCCTAGATACTTTTTTTTTAATTCAAGCTCATACGATCTAGCTGGTGTGTCAATCTTCTACATATAATGAGATCCCCTGCTACCTTCTCCGACAAGACACAATCCGAAATTGTATCTGTTTAGTGATACCTACTTACTCTTTATATTGGGTATGTGAAAGCCATAAATATGCCTGTCGACTCTTCCTGTGGATCGCACCTCTATATTATTATCTACAACAAATCACAGCGTTCCCATTCGATCTTCCCGCATAAAAGTCGAAAGGTAAAAAATAGGGACCATTAATCTGCAATCAATCGCCGGGTCTCCAGTTTTATATTCCGTTCTCACGCAAAGAGAACAAATATTTTATGTTTTGCGCAATTAGCGTGATTCACGGGGCCGAACGGCTGCAGTTACCACGTCAAAAAGTCGCTTCAATCACGGCTGAAACTTATTTCGGCAGTCAAAGCTACCAATAATTGGCTTCAACGATATTTATTGACGAGTTGCTGTAGCGTGCTCCATTGGTTTACACTTTTCAATGATAATAATACAAGCTTAATTTTTCGGTTATGTAATAAGAAAAGACAGGGGTTTATTTGAGATTATAAGCATTCCAGCTTGATTTAATTTAAATATAATGTCAAAATGGAATTCGTAGGCTAGGTATATATACTTCGAATCGACCCCCGGGGCTACGAATTATGAAATATCAACTTAAAGCTGATCAAAACTTTAATGTTTTCAAACAAAATGGCAGCACAATTGTTAATCAAGCCATCACGCCGTAGTGGCGGGCGTGTGGCCTCGAATTAATCCTGTCGATCAACCTGACAGCGGCTGTAAATCCACCCGCGCCGCCCAACTTTCTCCGAAACAAAGGTTTTTTTCAAAACACGGAGAATGTTACGTGTTGTGCTCCGAGTGGGTCTGAAATTGGTTAATGTTTCATATCTGTGGCTCGAAACTAGGTAGTTAAGTGATACGAGTCCGATTTATATTTTCACCGTGGCTTATGGATTTCATTTAAAACAAAGATATTCATATCGTTGCCACATTTGCACAGACAATTTAAATGCATAATGCTGGTCATTAATACTTAAGAACGCTATGACAGCTAAGTTAAAAGTAGGCACCTATTAGTCACAAAAAGTTTTCCACCCCTAAACGTTGAACAAGTTCCGTATTACGCCGATTTCTTTTCGTATTGTTCAGGGTTTATATTATTCCGGGGATTTTGGGTGCATTCCAAGTTTTGGCACTTCGCGCAGTGTCTGCAGCCAAAAATTCAGTGAGCGCGGTGCATCGCAGCGGACTTCCTGTTTCGTTCAAGTTTATATGAATGTCTCTCGCATCCCGCCGCGCCGACTTTTTGTCTTCGGTTCACTCGTCTGTCGCTCATCATAATACAAAGTTAGCTTCGTGTGATGTACTCAGTATATTTCCTTGCAAAAATATGGTTGAGCGCCTTACTTTTTTCGAAAATAGCACTTTCAAGGTTCAATGCAGTTCATTAAGTACTTTGCACTTTTATCGATAATTGGATGCAGCTTTTTAACGAGATATGTGCTTATTCTATCTGCGCCTAATAATGCTGGTCCATGTGATAATTGCAACGAAACTCGTTTGTGTTTCGTGGTAAATAAAACGATTTTCATTTGCAAATTTCACATTTCCCCGTAAAAGCTACCAGAAACACGTGAATAAGTTTAGAGGGTATTTTAGTTTTACCACTTAGTTATTCGACCGCTTCCGCATTTATTTCGTGTAGTATTTTGTCCTGGATGAATGTCATCATAAGTCTGTCTACTGATTAACCTGCCTCATACAGGAAGCACTGTTTAAGGGTTTTTCGGACAGAAATTGATGCGCCGGTCAAGTCAAGTTAGCACTTTGGTATTTATTCAAAGGAACGGTTTCGGTTATCAGTTTATACATTTGTAGGTACGCGTATATACGAGTAGGTATAAGTAATTTTAAAACTGAGTGAAAAGTAGTAAAAAGTATACGTTTTGGGTCCTAGTGTCTTCTTAATATCTACGTAGGTATACATTCTTCTTATTACTTACCTGGATTTGTTGGGATTTTTTTCAGTTCATTTATCGCGACATTCAAAACTTAGTAATATGTTTTTATTTGCATGGGTTCAGTACAGCCATTAGACATTGTTAACAGCTTTATAGGTTCTTAAGTATTCCATGTTTTTAAAAACTCGACAACGCATAGCGATGCTGCACTAAATAAAATAGGTAACTTATATTAACAAATAGCTATAGCATAGCTAATTTACATTAACAAATCCTATTTTGCTATTAAAACAGTGCCACTGTGAATAAATTTAGTTAGAATTTAAATAATTACCTACTTGCAAATTCGCAGGCAGTGGCGAGATAACGAAGGCGGCGCTTGCAGCGTTCTACCGGTCGGTGATCGGGCTCAGCGCTCAACGCGTCGACGAGATTATCGACACGGCTTACGACCGCATGACTAGCGTGAGCATCATCTCGTCTATCGATCATTTTTTGCGTCACAAAGGCGATGCCTGCGAGGTTCTACCGCTCGGTGATCGGGCTCGGCGCCCAACGCGTTGACGAGATTAGGACCTTAGAGAGATTATACTTACGACCGCATGACTATAGTGAGGGTTACCTCGTCCCATCTAAAGCACGCTACAAACGATGTAATATGTCACACCAATTTGCTATAGTTAAAATTTATGGTATGCATTGCTGTCTCATTCCCACTATAGCAAGTTGTTGTGTCAAAGTGCTAGGTGTGTAAGTAATGGCCTTATCGATCATTTGATCCCGCATAAAGTTAAAATTAAGTGGTGCCGTAAAATTATTCAAAATTTTGATGTAGAACAGTCATTAGCTGTCTATAATATCGTGACAGGTGACGAAACCTGGGTGAACTGCTTTGAACCAGGAAGAAAACGCCAGTCGGCAGATTGGGTCTTTACTCTTGAAGATTTACCGACGAAAGTTAAGACAAATCGGAGCACCGGCAAGAAAATGGTTGCTTAATTTCGGTAAATCAGGACATTACACTACGGTGTCACTTGAAAAATCAAAGAACAGTAATTGCAAATTGGTACGTAAATACTTGCTTACCCAAAGCGTTAGAAAAGGTTCGCGAAAAGCGTCCTCGCAGCAAAGTCGTCCTTAACCACGATAACGCGTCCGCCGCATTCCGCTAAGATAAGTATTTGAAGGCATATCAAATGTGGAACTGATGACGCATCCGCCATACAGCCCCGACCTCGCCCCTTGTGACTTCTTTTTATTTCCGAAAATTAAAGATAATCTTAGAGGTTAACGATTTACAAGCCCGGAAGCGGCGGTGGACGTGTTCCAAGAAGCCATTGAAGAGGTGTCTTCAAAAGACTGGGCCTCCTGCTTCACACAATGGTTCGAACGAAAGCAATGTGTAAATAGTGAGGGTAGACACTGAAAAGCAATAAATTTACTTTTAATATAATAACTGCTCTCATTTACGAAAATCCAGACATTTTCAGTGTGCCCTAAGTAGCATAAACAGCGAGCGTAATATGTAGTATTTTACCGGCCAAACCCGTTGGGTAAGCCCAACTATATGGAGATACATTATCGATAGGTACCTACCTACTACTACCTAGGACCGGTCAAAATTGTCCCACTTATCAGCCGTCTCTATTAGCTTTTATCAACTGCATCACTCACGGCACGGTTCGGCGGAGGGATAGGGAACTTTTTATTGCACATATCCCTTTTTATCTTTTAACGATAGCAGAACGAACAAAAGGAATCGATGAATGATACGACATACTATGTTGTTTTCGTTTCAACCACAAAATATTCTTTATAGATATTTATTTTGACTCGATACTATTTTTAAGTTAATTTCATGTGCACCGTTGAGCCTAGCGTGCAAAGGCATCCTAAACTCAGCAGCATTTTACCGTTTCAGAACAGTTACCTAATCCTGGACTACGGCACATACGTGCACTGCTTCACTAACTGGCTGATGGGGAAGAACCCTAACGGACCGGGGCAGTGGGTCCTAGTGCCCTCCAAGGACACCCTCCCAGAGCCCCCCTTCCCAGTCGACTACAGCGCGCTAAACACCGAGCCAGCCAAACTGGAACCTTATGCACCTGACAAAAAGACAAACAGACACTCCGTAATAGTGTAACATTGGGCTTCGGCCCTTTTATAGGCTCTAGATGGGCAGTCTGGGGGATACTAAGGCCTCATTAGTCATTTACCAATAGACATGTAGAAGCGTGCGCGTTTTCGAACACAGGACGCGCTGCGTCTATAGGGTATACACGAGGCCAGACAGTGTAAATCAGATTCGCCTGAATGTAGACCCTGACGGTCTGTGGGATTTTTCCCATTTATTTTATCAAAAATTGACGCTAAGATGTGACAGTTCTCTCCATAGAACTTAAGGACAGGAAACTGAGAATGTATTAACAGTGTGGATTTTTATAGCCGATTTAAACGCGTTAGATAAACTATCCTGTACCTGTACCTACTACAATACCTACATAGCCCGCACTTAATTTGTCATAATTTAAGCGTTCGCTATTTTCACGCAAACCACGTATAACATTTTATTTACCTTGACGTTCGAGAAGTATTGCATCCGGACGTGTCTCTTCGAGGTCACAGTGGTTACATTGTTACAGCAAGTTAAGTTTAGGCGCCTAAGTGATGCGTTTTTGTTTCAACGTCAATATAAATAAATAATAAGTATTTATATGCATTAAGAAACCCTTATTCAGGCCGATACCCGACAACTGACAAGCAACAACCGAAAGTCAGTCAAGTTTAAGATACTCGTTTGACTTGGTGATGGGCAAAATAATGTATTTGCCTAAAAAAGGGTTAAGATTAATTAATAAATCCTATTTTCGATACGTATAGCTGCACAGCATATAATTAAAAGTGTGAATAATAATTACATAAATAAATCGTATCTTTCGAATAAATACACGTGAGGCCTCTCTTGATAGTGTCCCAGGAGAATTTAACACTTTAAGTGCCAGGAACCGGCTAGGCGGGTGCTCTGTTCGTAGGCACTTTCCTCTACATACCCGTTTTCACATGTCATCGAACGAAATTGCTGGCAGTAAATGTGTTAAGGAAAATTACCAGAGTACGCCAACCTTGCTAAAGTACTGGCTACACAGATTTTTCGCTTCAATAAAAAGTTTGGTTGAAACTTCTGAACCAGATAATTGAAGGGATTCGAGTTCGACGAGCTAATAGGAGTTTTAGGGGGGCTCGTCTCCGCAATGTCTGACTTGAATCGGATAAACTACCTACCCGGCACTGGTGCCGGGACGGTGACAGAATATGCACTTTAAAAATACCTAAAGGGGCCCACACCCACTATCAGTCCGCCTGCAGTCTCTGGCCTGTCAGTTGTTCGGAACTGTCAAATTTTTGTTCTAACTGACAGGCTGATATCGTCCGGCGGACTGATAGTGGGTGGGGACCATAAGGCACTTCACTTCAAAAGGTTATGAAATTCAGTATTTACATGTTACAATAACTATACGAACTTATTTAATACTATAAGCAATTGTTCTAGTCTTCGAATATAGGCAGTTTTGAGTTCGTACGTATAGCAATAAGGATAATATAGATAATAATAGGTATTATAGCTTAGATTTAGGTTTAAAGCTATCTTCTAAGTGACTAATACTTGGGCTGGGGACTAATTTAACTTCTTGACTACTTTTATTGCTATTACTATGTTAATCAGTCCTTGTGTTGAAGAAAAGAACCCACTTTCTCAATGCTTTATGAGTAGGTAGGGAATAAACTGCTAAGTACTTTTTGTCCCCAGGGCAATCATCAATTTGTACTGTATCGAGCTCTTTAAGCTTAGTCAGGCGAATTTTCGCTAATACTTGCAAACGCTTTATCTTAATTGTATATGAGAATATGAGTGCAACTCGACCAAGTCTATTATCTCTACAATATAAATGGAAATACGTAATAAGTTGATGTAAATAGTAGAATTAATGCACAACACGAAAAGCAAAAACTGCCTTAAATAAGCGTATTCACATTTCACGATATAGCCTTATTTTGTACCTTAGCATATAATGGAGACTAATGAATGTCATATTAGAATAAAATGTCACATTGAACCAAATTCCTTTGATATTATTTCAACCCACACCCAACTCCTTTGAGAATTTAAAGTACCTAGGTACAAATGTTTAGCACATATCCGTGCATAATCATATGATGGGTTAGTTTAACCCCAAATTTTCAACAACTACAACAACAACAACCAACAATCTGTGCGTAATTAAGGTCGGCCAGGGTGAAGTGCTCAGTAAGTAATGTGAATTGTGGATAGGAACAGCAGTGCCAGTCTGTACATTACTCTGCAATTACGAGATTTGCTGAATAATTTAGGGCCCGATGCAACATCCAAAATCTTGAGACGGGGACCTATACATTATAGACTTTTCACACCTCGCATTCGGAAAAGTAAGTTTTGCTCCACGACGAGAGGGATCAAAATGCTGCTTTTCTATTCAAGCTACTTTTTTAATTTATTCATTGGGATGTAGAATTTACGCAATGTGCCAAATAGAACACATGATCTTAATAAAATAATTGTCTGTAATTTTATCGCAATCTGTTAAAAACGATCATGTTTCAAGTTTTAACTTTAAAACGTTATTTGAAAATTTATGTATTTTGCGTAATATTAATTTTATTTAATAAAGAAAATTTGTTAAAACTTGTTAAGTAATTTTAACAACATCTTTTTTTAGATTCTTCATAGTCGGTGTGAAAAATAGTATGTGTCGCTCGGTAGCAAAATTATCTTTGTATCTCACTACGCTCAGGATCCTACGCTAGATTCCCTCGCTACGCTCAGGATTCAGTTGTAGGATCCCTCGCTACGTTCAGGATTCAATACACCGCCCTCGCCGTAAATATATATATTTTGCTCCCTTGTGACACAAATAACTATTCATGTCTGCCTTTCAAAATCGGAATGAAAGAGATAAGAAAAGCATTTTTCTAGGGAATTGGGTACCTAAGTCCCTGAAGTTCAGAATAACAGATATAAGAAAAGCGATTTTCTAGGGAGTTAGGTTATTAAGTTAGGTAGGTACCCTTTTCAAAACCAGAATGTGTACATATGAAAAGATATTTATTATGAAAAGCGATATTCTAGGAATGTATCCTTCTGTCATAAAGACAACTGTAATCGCGGCCCAGTAGCAGGATTAAAGAACAGCGCACTCAGAAGTAGGCCTACGACACGACTATCTATAAATATGCGTCCTTGACGCTCAAACAGTTAATGTCTCTGAATTTCATTAGGGACATGAATCGCAATCATCTCGCCCACTGCATCTCCGCCGAGTTCATTCCAATTTCATCGTCATATTTAAAAAGCTTCCTGATGATTGATGTTGGGTTAAAAAGATGGTAAACACGAAGCATAGCCGCAAGCGGCAAGCTTCTCGCCAGTCGTTAGTAATTCTACCCAACCGGCCATCAATCATCTGCGCCCGCGTGACAAATTGTGCGTATTTTAAACAGTGTTTTTATATTCGGTCTAAAAGCCTTCTCAAGATTTATCTAAGGGAGACTTTAAGAGCACGTTTCAAGAAATCCCCTAATAATTGTACGATTTCAATACAAATTACGAAAACACAGCGCACCTAAACACTAAAATTTGACGACCGCTTTAGCCTAGTTGGTAGTGACCATGCCTACGAAGCAAGAGGTCTCGGGTTCGAATCCCGGTAAGGGCATGTATTTGTGTGATGAACACGAATATTTGTTCTGAGTCATGGATATTTTCTATGCATTTAAGTATTTATTTATCTATTTAAGTATGTTTATCGTCGTCTAGTACCCATAGTACAAGCTTTGCTTAGTTTGGGACTAGGTCGATGTCGCAGGGAAATGGCCAAAACAGAGATTTGAACAAATCTCGAAGAGATATGATCAAATCACGCAGGATGTTAAAATGGCGAATCCATCTTATCATTTGCCTAGAAAAAAACAGTCATTTGATCAAATCTCTGAATCTGTTTAGTATGACGAAATCGGCAAAAAAAGGCAACTCGTTTTTTCATTTCACTAGATTTGTGTAGTGATTTGATAAAACCCCTGAAAGGCGTTAGTGGGTTGACGAAACTAACTCGCAGAGTCAACTCGTTTTATTATTTCACTAGACACGTTTAGTGAAACGCTTAAACGGCTGAACCGATTTGAATGAAATTTTGCATGAAGATAGTTTATAGCCTGGATTAAAATATAGGATAGTTTTTATCCCGGGTCCACGCGGGCGGAAGCTAGTTGATAATATTATAGTATGGATCAGGCACGATCCTCGGTGTTTATGTCGTCGACCTATCAAGCTGGTGACAATCGACGATTCTTATCATTGGGTACGGTCAGCTCTAAAAGTAGGTATGTACCTAGGTATCCAATTTTCAACTTTATTCTACCAACATGCGTTCGTAAACGTATACATATTTATAGACGTGACTACGACGCGACGACGTGAAACTATATATCGTAGCGATTAATCTGGACAGACCGATTTGCGCAGTTTTATCGATCGTGTGTATGACAAATCGTAACGATAATCTGCAACGATTTGTCATACACACGATCGATAAAACTGCACAAACGGGATGCGCAGTCAAATCGCTGCGATAAATCGTTGTAGTGTGTAGCAGGCATTAGGCTGCGTTTAATATTTACATGAATGAACCTAAGTAATAAACGAGAATCATCCAGATAAGTAAGTACCTACCCATAATCAAATAACTAGATTCCGATGAAGTAGTCCAAAAGTATTCCTACTTTTGGACTACTTAATCGAAATCTAGTTATTACACAACACAAATGAACATCCGACGAGCTACTGTTGAATAAACCTTATATTTTGCGGAGTCTTAAAAAGAAACAGCGAGAGTAAATTTCGAGGAAAAGCGCAAAACGCCCAAATGATAGACGCTGATTACAAATATACGCTGTAATCTACTCTATTACCGCAGTCAGTCGTCTGGTGTCCCGATATTGTTTCCCGTGCCCGCTGTAATAGGATCATTAAACGAGAGCGGGCGGACATTTTTGCGCGGGAATATGGCGCCATGATAAATGGGCACAATATCTACCAATGTTTTCAGGAAGAACTCGCTTCGACGCGACCTTTTTTCTCCATTACGCTTGGAACATGTCTATAGGACGGAGAAACGATTTCTATTGCAATGCTTAGTTGTTAAGGTTTTTTAGTTAAGGGGATGCCTTTATTCGAGTCGACCACGCCCCCTTGACAGAGACACGCTTATGCCTTCCGCGCACGAGAAAAAGAGATGCAACACGTACGCTTCGGGAATGACTTTTTTGGAGAAATTTCGATAAATACCTAACATAGGTAGTGAAGTTTTATTTATATTTAATTAAGCGAGATTTTAGATGAGATAAAATACTTATAGTTATTAACTTGATTCTGCCGTAAAATAATGTATTGAGTAGGCTGAGTAAAAAAAGGAAAATAAAGACCCAACCTTGGATTTTTTTCTATCGAGGAATCATGCATCGATTATACATTTTACGCAATCATGTATCGATTACAATCACATAGTCAAGAATCATATATCTGAAAATCAGACCTTACTGTTTCTTAATTTAGTCAGAACGGCGTTTCAAAGCACGCGATAATTTCTAATTCACCCCCTTAAGAGGAAATACGCTCTGGCGGCAAAAACTTGCACCACTCACTTGCTTTCGGATTTTAAAAAAGGTAGCCTAAATTGCTTTCAATTTTTCTTTAGCAAAGAAGTCCACACTTCACTTGGCAACCACAGTTGCCACCATCAGTTTAGGGGTGCGCGAAATTGACAACTGTGGTTGCCACAAGCAAGTGAGTGGAGACAACATTTCTAACAAAGATTAACAAAGATTAGGAAGAAAAGGTAATTTTGAAATAATGAATAACAGACACACGGACGGACAGCGGAGTCTTAGTAATAGGCAGAGGTCGGCGGGGTTGAGCTGTTTTCAGTTTTTGCATAACATGGACATACTTGACATTCAATGGTAAATGCCCCATGTGTAATTATTAACTAATGAAATGATTTTATTTAGGCTGCCTTTTTGCTACGAGCTTTACGTCGCCATCAAAACGAGAGTGTCAGAAACAAAGTCCATAAGAGTGGCGCTGAAAGTTTATACGGAACCCTAGGTGCGCGAATTAAACTCGCACTTGACCGGTTTTTTTTTTACTTTATTTACACTTAACTTCTGATCTGTCGGTGACAGGGTGGTGAAAGGCTGGAACGAACTGCCAGACGATGTGGTCTCAGCTCTCAATGTCAACCAATTATAGAACAAATTAGAAAAGCACATTTGAAAAGCTCCACAATTATATAAGTACTTAAAGTTAATCGGATACAGGCATCATCAGCTGATAAATAAATAAATAAAAGAAGTGATTTTCACAGGGGCATGAAATTCAAGGTTTTGTATGGACCGCGCGGAAGACCGTATTTCCTCTAACTTTATACTTTCATGAAACACCGTGCCGGGATCCCGACTAGCGGGCGCCTACGCCGTAGGCGCTTTCTACTAAGCTGGAAAGCCACGGTAGTCCAGTAATAGAAATAATTTATAATAGCTTACTTTTTATGTGTAACGGATATATTATCAATTAAATAGTTACCCAGCGACAAAATTTCAGACATCAAAACAATTATAAATTAACTAGCTTCTGGAAAGTCAGAAAAAATATGAATAAATATTTTTGTCTATAATATTCAAGATAAATCGTACAAAAAAAGACAATGCATGTTTCATTTAAATCTACATAATTACTTCCGGGAACAAAAAAAACGCTATTATAAATTAATGTTTTTCAAAACCGTATTTTGCCTGGAGTACGGGATCGACTACGAGCGTAGGGCGTCGTGATTCTTGGCCGCCCGTAGTGGTCTGACGCATGTTTCGTGATTAGCGCTGAATGGTTTACACAACTTTTATGAGTAATATTTAGTAAGACAGGAGACAGAGATGCGTCCACCGTTCCGTCCATTGACAACCGCTTTAGCCTAATTGGAAGTGATCCTGCCTTAAGCAAGAGGTCCTGAGCTATAGCCACGAACTTCGAAAATCGAAGTTCGGGTATCTCCATCTCTATCGCACTTACTTTACTCGAGTGACAGGGATGAATTTCGAGTTTCGATTTTCGTGGTAGCGCCGCTGGGTTCGAATTCCGTTACGGGCATTTAGTTGTGTAATGAGCACGAATGGGCATGAAAATCTTGAGTCATGGATGCTTTCTATAAATTTAAGTATTTATTTATCGATATAAGCATGTTTATCGTCGTCTAGTAAGTACCCCTAGTACAAGCTTTGCTTGGTTTGGGACTAGGTCGATTTGTGAAAGCTTGTCCGCAGATATTTATTTATTTATTTAAAACAAGTTTATTTATTAATCTACGAGGCATGTCTCTACGAACTATTTCCGCTACAACGCAGAAAACAACTGCTACACGCTACGACGTAGCACACGTAGCAGTGCTTTGCCTCGAATGGGTTTGAAACTGAAGTGAAATAATTTCTTATCGCTCTGCTCGGAGGCGCTTACCTCTACATATAGGTATGGTTTATCGCATTTTATCGGCTGAGCGGTTCTAACGTCATTATCGGCACAAGATTATTTCAGCAGAGGTAAAACATACGCGGAAACTTTAATCAAAAAAGACTCAGTACCTGTATTGACTTACGTCTTCATTAATAGTGGACTCTGATATTCGTCTCTTTGACAATGACGAAAAAACGCCTTAGCACTTTCGCTGCCAAGAATCGCTACGCGCTACGCTTGTAGCCGATCCCGTAGTTTTTCCACTGAGTGGCGGAAAGCGCCTATAACGGTGGATGTATCCTCGCAGTGAATGTGTAATATATCTCGGAATTTTATCAAAATAAATAAAAAACTGAAATACAAATCATCCATCATTGCTTGTATTCGTAAAAATTCATTTCTCATAATAGATCTCAACCTGATTACATTGTTTTTATCTGTATAATAAATTTTTTCAGGACCACCTTTTTCAGTGCCCATATTCAAAGTCTTATACATTTTGGGGACTCTCACAGCTTTGCAAGAGCTATGGATAATTGGACATCCTAGCTGTAAATATTTTTTTACATTATCAATGTTTACACCAGCGCCAGGCATTATTTGTATTTTATCTTTGTAAAAACCCATCAAATCAGTGATTACTTTGTATGCCTCCTGATCTCCTACCGACGGTCTTTGACCGCTAGTGAGAACTCTGTCAAAACCCAGTTTAACAATAGTCTCAATAGACACCAGAGTATTCTTGCAAATGTCAAAAGCTCTATGAAATGAGACCGATAAAGGACTTGCCTTAGCTATAATTTTTTTACAGGTTTCTACATCAATTTCTTGTTCTTCAGTAAGTGCTCCAAAAACAAATCTATTTACACCCATGTTCTTAATTACCGCTAAATCAACCAGCATTGTTTCCACTTCGGTTGGTGTGTAGCAAAAATCTGATCCTGCTCTACATCTTATCATTATATTCACACTTGGTTTCTGAAATAAATTAAAGGTTTTGTTATGTTTTGAGACAATTAAAATAAAGAGATATTGAATAAAGAATAGAAGGGTCATTTACCTGAGTTAACTCTGTGCACTTGCATTCTGAACATGACTGATGCAAAGGTTTCCCAGTACCTATATTTTGTACCTAAAATAGATAATCATATCATTTCAGATATCTAACACATAGGCCTAGTGCACCTTACTCTAGAAAACTTTTACAGACAGATCTACAGTGTAGAGCTCACTGTCTGTCTGCATATCAATGTAAGTACATAGGTTTACATGTTATACATTTAAAAATGAAAATTATTCTACCGTGTTGTGTGTGAGCATTTTCCTATGAGCATGACACGACTTTTGCAGCCATAGAATTAGAATCTAATAATAAAACTTTATTAACATACCACACATAATATTTGTTTCACCAGTCCAACAGTAGGTGTAAGACCTCCTTCAGCGAGGGAGCTGCATACTTCCAGCTCTTCCGCGCCACCATGGATGGCGTTGATGGCAGACTCAAGGCTATCAATACACACTTCTAATTTCACCTGATGAGAATGATAGGGACAATATTACGGTGAGAATTGTATTCACAGGAGTTTTGTTAAGAGAATGATTTAATAAAAAGCACCACATTTTGCAAAGTATCTTGGTTACTTCGAACTGTTTACATCTACTGCTAACTCAGGGAACTACAGTAAAGCCATTTACCAAGGCGGTCAACATAATATAGCGGAGAACTGAAACTTATTGCCCAAAAAAAAAGCATAAACCAGGCGAAGCTAAATATGTTTTGTATTTAAGCTACAAAACTACCATTTTCTAAACAGCAACGAAATCCTTCAATAGTTTTAGAATTTTTTTTGAATAGGTGATTAATAAAATAGGTAACTAATCACATTTCTGTTTTTATTTTGCAAAGTATAAATGTCGTAAATGACAGTGACAGCAAATGGACAGCAAACGGCAAGTCAAGTTTACTCACATGACAGTCGCAAAAAATACTTGCCAGTTATAAAAATAAAGTATTTTATACGGTCTCACATATTTTTGGTCATTTATTACGACAGCGGCGGATTTCTATACCACTAATAAAGAGGTTGAAAAGCCTGTTGGCTTTTCAACAAAACAACCAAAACAAAAATACGATCATGCCAACGCGCTATGGAGAGGAGCATGCTGGGCATCAAGCTAATAGAAAAGCAAAAAAGCAGCTCCATTAGACACAAAACAAAAGCAATTGATGCAGGACAACATGCACAATGTCTAAAGTGGAAATGGGCCGGCCATATGATACGCACAACAGATGCAAGATGGACAAAGACAGTGACAATGTGGAAAGGCCCGCAAGGCAGAAGAAAAAGAGGCAGACCGAAGGATCGATGGGTAGATGATATAAAGAAAGTAGCGGGTAGCAACTGGACTGAAATCGCGAAAAATAGGGAAAAATGGAAACAGATGGAGGAGGCCTATACCCGAAATGGGGCCACAACTTAATGTATAGTTAACTTAGTTTATTTTTATTTTCTTGCATGTTATTTTTTGTAAGAACCTGTTAGCATTAAGTCAAGGAACAATAAAGGCTTTATTATTATTATTATTAATAATAATAAAGAGGTATTAAATGTTATTTGTTATGTAGGAGTTATTCATTACTACTACATCACACACCATCACATCAGCACATCTCTGGTGCGAACTCTTCGCTGGTGTTCCTCAGGTGTGCTTTCTCCATTATTGTTCTCTGTTTTGATAAATCCGTGACCTGGAAGACCTAAGGATAGCTCCGAAGTAGGAAAACGCATCTTTACTCAAGGATATTTATTGAAGGAATGGGGAATGTCACAATAGGTGACCAGAGGATGCACTGAAAGGTTTAATACCAGCGCACCAAGAAGGTTAACATACATAACACCCCCTTTCTTAATTAACACTAGTACATACAAAAATAGATACATTTTGTAGGCAAATCAGCTTGTAAAAGTATAAATAAAAGTTGTTAACTCTCAGCAACATAATAACATAAAAAGACAACTCGTCAATGAAAACTCACTCTATATACCCTCTCAATCAAACTCAAAACCGTATCGGACTGGAGGTTTCCTAACGCGTTTGCCTTCCGCGACCTGGACTGGGACGGGCGGATTAATGGCGATGCTGGTCTGTAGAGGACCTGAAACTTTCGGGCTGGGGGTAGAACTTGACGAGTCATTTTGTGACAGTAACTGCGGGGTTGGTGCGACATTCCCGCCACCTCCTGGTATATCATTCTCTCCACCTCCTGGTGCACCAGTCTCAGCTAAAAAAACCTTTCTTTGAGCTGGTCAATGTCAACATGCCGGTGCCCTGTGGTGCCGTCCTCCCTAGCAACAAGAAAATTACGAGTTCCTTTCACTGCTGAAACTACCCCCGGGACCCAATTACTTCTACCAGTGAACTCTCGCATCCACACGGGATTACCGCTACCCATCTGTCTTGGCGGCTTTTCGACATCCCTTTCCGTTTGCCTTCTTTGTGCTTGATAAACCCGCTGCTCGACTGCTACCGCAGGTGACAGTAAATCTAGTCTGCAGCGAAGCGCTCGTTACATAATGGCTGGCGTCTCTCCGGTAGTACTGTGTACACAATTGCGGTAATATAATAAGTAAGACTGCAATGCTACATCCAAGTTAACACCTTCTCTTGTAGCTTTCTTTAGCGCTCGCTTGCACAATTTTACCGCACCCTCAGCTGCACCATTAGATGCCGGGTGGTAAGGTGCACTGAAAGTATAAATTATCCCATTCAAGCACATAAAATCCTCTACCTCTTTGCTGGAGAAAGGAGGTCCGTTATCGGAGACCACCTCCTTTGGCAAACCGAATCGAGCAAACGTCTCCATGAGAACTTTAATAACGGCAGCCGCCGTAGTCCTTAACATCACAAAAGCTTCAATCCACTTTGTCGTCGCGTCAATCATGACAAAGAAAGTTTTGCCCTCGTAGGGGCCCAAAAAATCGATGTGGAGCCTGCTCCAGGGCTGCTGATGGAACTGCCACGGTTGGGGCGCAGCCTTTGTTGGTGCTCTTGCTTCTGCTGTGCAAATTTCACACCTTTTGCAGACCTGCTCAATTTCACTGTCGATGCCCGGCCACCAAACAAAACTGCGGGCTACCCCCTTCATCTTCACTATTCCCTGATGAGTGCTATGTAGCTCTTTTAGTATTCTGGATCTTAGAGTCGTTGGAATGACCATACGGTACCCCCACATGATGCAGCCCCCTTCTATGTACAGCTCGGTTCTCCGTGCAAAATACGGCTTTACTTGCTCATCGGAACTGTCATTGGGCCAGCCACTTTTTATAAAGTGAATAATCTTTCTCAGAGTTTCATCTTTTTCGGACTCTTTTTTAATGTCCATGCTAGTAATTGGAAGAAAACTTTGTACGAAGTTCAAGTAAGTTACCTCCGTGCTTGGACTTTCCCCTTCTCCTGGTGGTAGCAATCTTGACAATGCATCCGCGGTATTCTTCGCGGTTGCAATGTACTCAATGTTGTACTGGTAGCCGCCCAAGATCACCGCCCATCTCTGCATGCGGCTGGCCGCCATCACGGGAATTCCTGCTTTATCACCAAATATGGTCACTAGTGGTTTGTGGTCAGTCCGTAGAATAAAACGACGGCCATACAAGTATTGGTGAAACTTTTTAACCGCGT
Organism: Epinotia bilunana; assembly: GCA_947049275.1. Lineage (NCBI taxonomy): Eukaryota > Metazoa > Arthropoda > Insecta > Lepidoptera > Tortricidae > Epinotia > Epinotia bilunana. Next base: position 8,271,940 of record OX346253.1, read on the forward strand.
AAATTATTGCTAAGGCTTCCTTTTCGATTTGGGAGTACACCAATTCCGCCTTGTTTAAAACTCTCGAAGCATAGGCTATAGCTCGTTCAGATCCATCAGGCATTCTGTGTGAAATCACTGCTCCCAATCCTTGGCTACTCGCATCCGTTGTCAAAATCAGGGGAAGGTCAGGTGAGTAGTGTACTAACACCTCACTGGAAGCTAACAATTGTTTGACTTTAGTAAAAGCCTCCTCGCACTTGATTGTCCATACAAATCTAACCTCTTTCTTTAAGAGTGCGTACAAAGGTGTCAGTAGCGTGCTAATATTTTTGACAAACTTAGCATAATACATCGTCATCCCAATGAAAGATCGTAACTCCGTCATGTTACGAGGAGCGGCTACTTTCAAAATGTCCTCTACTTTCTTAGGACAAGTATGGATCCCCTCGCTATTCACTACGTACCCCAAGTAGGTTATAGACTCTGCCATAAAGGAGCACTTTTGTTTTTTTATTTTCAATCCATATTTATTCAAACGCTCGAAAACCTTAGTTAAATTTTCTAGATGTTCTTTATTATCCGCCCCCGTGATTACTACATCGTCTAAAAATACACCTACTTTCGGTATATCAGCAAACAGCTGCTCCAGAATCCTCTGGAAAATACCTGGGCTTGAAGACAAACCATAAATGAGTCTGTTGTATCTGAACAGACCCTTATGAGTGTTAATCACAGTATATTTAGCAGTATCATCCAGTACCAGCTGTGCGTACGCTTGCGACAAATCTATTTTACTGAATTTTTTCCCCCCATGCAACCTAGCAAACAGATCCTCGACTCTGGGTAAGGGAAAACGGTCCACCTCTAGACATTTGTTCAGACTTAACTTATAATCGCCGCATAACCGCAAGCTTCCAACAGATTTGACAACTGGCACTATCGGGATGGCCCACTCGGATGTTTCCACAGGCGTAATGACTCCCTCTTGCTGCAGTCGCTCAAGCTCGTGCTCCACTGGTTCACGCAGTGCGTACGCTAGCGGACGTGCGCGCAGATACACCGGTCGCGCGCCGTCCTTAACCCGCAACGTGACCAGACCGCCGTTATACCATCCCAGTCCATCCGCAAAAACATTTTCAAACCTGGAACTAAATTCCTTCACATCAAACACCTCACAAGATTTAACAAAATGCATGGATGGACCAAACACTGGTATGCCTAATTCTTCTAACCATTCCCTCCCCAACAGATTGGTTTTACCATTATCAATGACATACAAGTCTAAGGTTTTTGCTAAATCACCCCATCTAACGACCGGTTTGATCTTACCTAAAGTGTGTACTGTTTCCCCCGTATAGTACCGTAATCGTAAATTGCTCGCTTCTACTGTACAATTATTAAAATAAGTGTCATAGCACTGTGAGCTAATTCAGGAAATTCGACTACCAGTATCAATTTCCATCACTAAATTAGCATTGTTTACATTAATTGTTAATGTATACGGTTTATAATTAGCCTCACTCTCATTTAGCTTAACAAATGAAAAGTTTACCTCCAAGTCGTCCGATTGTGGTGAGTCGGACCTAGCTTGCACGTAATTGTGTCCCGCGACGCTCGCTAATCGCGGGCACATTTTTTTCAAATGCCCTTCCCGATTGCACACCCTACAAGTGTATAACCTAAACTTGCAGGTTTCTAACGCATGGTCCCGGCCACACGCTAAACATTGTCCAATGTTCTTCCCACGCAAAGGCTCCATCGCTGCCATTTGCGAGCGGCCACCGCCGTAGTCATGTCGCTCCGTGCCTGGCCATGTCCGATTGCGTCCCCTTGCCGCGCCAGCTTTTACCCTGCTCAAATAGCTCCCACTTGCCCTTGCCTGTGAGGTACTTCTCGTTCCCATGGCGTAACAGGCCGCCGCTGTACTGGTGTCTCGGCCGGTTCTAGTAGCATTACTCCTGTGATCTACTGCCGCTGCATTGATTTCCGCCGTCTCCATAGCCACCGATAACTCTGTCGCCGTCTGTAACTTAAGGTCCTCTTCCATAAACAAGCGTAACCTTATGCTGTCGTCATATAACCCGCAAACGAATTGGTCGCGAATACTCTCGTCCAGCCAGGTACCAAATTCACAAAATCGACTTAATCTCCTTAGGTCCGCTATGTACTCTGCGAGTGATTCATTCTTCGCTTGCTTGCGTTGACGAAACTTGAATCTTTCGGCTAAAACACTTGGTTTCGGTTGGAGGTGCTTTTCCACAATTTGATCATATGTCAAACTCGCCGGTTTATTCGGAGTGCATAAAGTCACCAGCAACTCGTAGGCTTCCGACCCAATCAGCGTAATCAACAGCGGCACTTTCCTCTCCTTTTTAACATCGTTTACCACAAAGTACTGCTCCAGACGATCTTTGTACGCCTCCCAATTGTCTTTGTGGATGTCAAATGTTTCAACACGACCGACTGCCATTTTATCATATATTTTTTTCCTAACAAACGCTCATATTCGTTTTTCCGTGCTTGCTCACGTGAAATCGTTTAATCTCGTCGCCAGTTGATAAATCCTTGACCTGGAAGACCTAAGGATAGCTCCGAAGTAGGAAGACGCATCTTTACTCAAGGATATTTATTGAAGGAATGGGGAATGTCACAATAGGTGACCAGAGGATGCACTGAAAGGTTTAATACCAGCGCACCAAGAAGGTTAACATACATAACATGTTTTTATAAATAGTTTCACCGAATCCATAACTAAATCATATCACCTTTACGCAGATGACCTACAGATTTATACAGCGGCTACTGTAGATGATATCTACTCATTAATCTCGGAAGTCAATCGAAACCTTGAATCTATACGCTGCTGGACGTGTAAGTTTGGTTTACAAATTAATGCGAAGAAATCGCAAGCGATTGTTATTGGTAGTCCTTACTATGTCAATAAGCTCTCAGAGGTGATGGTGCCTGACATTCTTTTTGATGGAATTTCTATTACTTTTTCCTCTACTATCAGGAATTTGGGTATCACCATGCACCAGACGCTTTCTTGGTCACCCCATACCTATAGCCGAGATGAGTCAGAGGATCTTTAGATCCCTTCACTCCCTAAGGCGTCTACAGAATTTTCTTCCTCTTCGTACCAAGTTGACTCTTACTCAATCTCTTTCACTTCCTCTTTTGGACTATGGCGATATTGCGTTTCTGGACCTCAACGAGGAGCTACTTGATAAGCTGAAGCGCCTACAAAATGATGTATCAGATATAGGTATATTTCTGCCGTCCTAAGCAAAAAGGACGCATCTGACTATGAGACTCGTAGTCAGATGCGTCCTTTTTGCTTAGGACGGCAGATTTGGTCTACGCAAGTATGATCATATCTCTGAATTCCGTTCTAATTCTAAGCTTCGATGGTACCGATTCGTCAGCGCAGGGACGTGCATATCCTGTCATTACTTTTCAACACACTGTTTAGCCCTACTTACTTCCCCTCCTTATCTTTCTGGGCGGTTTAATTATATGACAGACGTGGACAGCAGTGGCCACTGCTTGCGGTCGACTGCTAACCTTACTCTTACTGTATCGTCTAAAAAGACGAGACAGTCGACTTGTGAATTGGTTGAATATAGTATTTATTTATTGTATATTTGCGATATATATTACATATGATAGGGTGTACTATAGTTTGTATTGTACATTTATCTTATGTATTGGCATGTTTTTATTTTTCTAGTATTAATACCTATTAGGTTTTGTTTTTATTTTCTCTGTGTTTTTGTACACGGTATAAGTTAGCCTATCTTGTTCTATCTTCTTTCCTCTCAATTGCTCAAAGGTTAGCTGGAAGAGATCCCTTATAGGTGTGACATGTATATTCTTTAATCTGTTACTGTGTACAATAAAGTGCTTACATACATACATCCATTGATTTGAAAAAATATTTACTTAGAACGGATTTTCGGGATGGCTTATTTGTAAAACGCGGAAGGAGCCTTGCCGGCAATAAATTAGCTAATCCATTTATACATTTACAATTTTTCAGTATTCCACACTTATATTTAAAAGATACTGTTTATTATTTTTGAAAATTATGAAATGCAAAATTGCGCTGAAAAATATAATGAACGATTTTAGCACTGCCCTGACCAGACTGTCAAGCACACAAGCTAGACAGTAGACAGCGAATAAAAATCATTCCTTTTGACATTTCAAAGTAAAGGGACACGCGAACGTAGGCAGGATTTCGCCAACGTTCGCTCTCTTTTACCAGGTTTCCGCTTTTTTCCACGTCCCATGTTAAATGTTATTCATAAATCTTTCATTGTTGTAAATTGCCTTTTATTCGTACAGCCTGCAGTTTATAAAAAACACAAAATATAAGTTGAGGTTATGTGTGAAACTGTGCCACATATGAAACGAAATTGTTGAATGATTAATTACAGCTGTGTCCAGGAGTGTTTTTTGATAGTTAATTTTCGTTAACAGTTATGTCTCGTAGTAAACAACATGACGAGACGGACAAGCTCACGCGTATCGCTATTGTGAATGCTGACCGTTGCAAGCCGAAGCGATGTCGGCAGGAGTGCAAGAAGAGTTGCCCAGTGGTGCGGATGGGCAAGCTGTGCATCGAGGTGACGCCCAACGACAAGATCGCCACCATCTCGGAAGAGCTGTGCATTGGTTGTGGTATTTGTGTCAAGGTAAGATATCAAGCTGTTAGTCACTTCATAGAGAACAACGTGATCAATCACCGGTTTTCTGTACTTTTGTATTATATAATGATCTTTCTTATCAGTATAATGTATAAGTTTCTTCCATTTTGCCATAGAACAACAGAATGCTTGTGTAAGGAATGAACAGTGATATTCTTCCCTGGTGAATTTGAATATAGAGCATAAGTATTTACAGAAGCAGCAGATATCAGTACTTGATATTTATATTTAATCAACAAATAAAACAATTAAATAGATGTTATTTTAAAGGAGAAAAGTAGTAGGACCTGACTACTCAGTCAGGAGCAAAAGTAGAATGCCTAAGACTTAAAATTACATACATAAGCTCCCTTTTCGGATGCCTGTGTAGATAGTTTTGACCTTATTTATTAGTATCATTGTACTTAAAACAAACTACAAACTACAATGGTACAGTCTCTATCAGATATATTGGTGCAAAGTGCTCATAAATATCTGAACATGTCTCAATTGTTGAGGCATTAGAGATGTGTTCCGATAATTGTGAGCACTTTGGCCGCTCCGATGTATCTGACGGCAACTTCACCAGCAGCTTCTTCAAATAAATTGGGACCCAACTTGCCATTCTATCTTTTTGCAGTTTAAAAGCTTCCAATTAGAAAATTTGTTTAGTATTTTATTCAAAGGGTCCTTTCACACTATTGCCCAATGTTGTCTAACATCTTTTAATGGAGTTTATTTGTAACATAAAGGTTATGATGAATAGAATATGCTTTACCCCTGGCATCCTCGCTTATAAAAAAGCCTCCAAACAATTATGGTATAAATCAGAAAAAAATTAATATGAGCGGTTTAGAATCTCAATGTACATAGTAAGTTACATAGCACGTAGAACTGATGGTCGTTGGGGCGGAAAGGTTCTCGAGTGGCGACCACGAACCGGAAGGCGCGGCGTGGGTAGGCCCCCCGCAAGGTGGACTGAGGACCTGGTAAAGGTTGCTGGACTCCGCTGGATGCGGGTGGCGCAGGACCGGTCACTTTGGCACTCTTTGGGGGAGGCCTATGTCCAGCAGTGGACGTCTTTCGGCTAATATGATGATAGTAAGTTAAATCACATTTTACATCTTTACAGAAATGCCCATTTGACGCAATAACCATCATCAACGTCCCGTCAAACCTGGAGAAGCATACAACTCACCGCTACTCCAAAAACTCCTTCAAGCTACATCGGCTGCCGATCCCTCGGCCGGGTGAAGTTCTGGGGCTGGTCGGGCAAAACGGTATCGGCAAGTCTACTGCACTGAAGATTCTTGCTGGGAAACAGAAACCCAATCTGGGTCGCTATTCTGTAAGATGTAATTTAGACAGAAATCATGGGCATGCTTAATTCTAATTGCATCATTCTTCATAGAAGGGCTCTCCCTAGGCTTGTTTAGGCCACTACCGGGAAAATGGGGGGCTCTCCAATTCACCTTATCTAATGGCAGAGCTACCTTCTAGATGCCCCATATCTTTTTTGTTTTTTTTTTCATGTAGTTAATTCTGTTTTGTCATGGAAAAGTCTCTGAAATGACTCAGAAAACACATCTTATTGTAAGTTTTTTTTAGGATCCCCCGGACTGGCAAGAGATCCTCTCCCACTTCCGCGGCTCCGAGCTGCAGAACTACTTCACTAAGATCCTGGAGGATGACCTGAAGGCACTGATCAAGCCTCAGTATGTGGACCAGATCCCCAAAGCTGTGAAAGGAACTGTGGGACAGCTGTTGGATAGGAAAAATGATATGAACAATGTAGACAATATTTGCAAGATGCTTGGTAAGTGGTTTATTTGATTTGCGATTTCTGTTTGTTTGGATCAAATTATATCACTGCCCAAAGCCCAATTGAGTTGAAATTGCGTACATTTGTATAAGTCAGATGACTGCAATAGTATGGTACCATCAAAACGTCTGATGATGGAAACTAGGGACTTAGAGGGCCAGGGCCCCAGGGCAGTTAGCATTTTGCACTACTGGGACTGGGGCCCGTAGAGGCTACACAGACCCCTAGGCCAGGGCCTTGTAGGCCTACGCAGAAATCCGGCTCTGATGGCGACACATTACCCATAGAAACTTCTAAACTCCACAAAAGAAAGCTATGAAGTTTGGGCACATTACATTAGATACCTCTCAATTAGCCTCGGCCAAATACGCCGATGGCCGTTGGGGCGGAAAAGTTCTCGAGTGGCGACCACGTACCGGAAGGCGCGGCGTGGGTAGGCTGGTAAGGTAGGTAAGGTAGACTGATGACCTGGTAAAGGTTGCTGGAGTCCGCTGGATGCGGGTGGCGCAGGACCGGTCACTTTGGCACTCTTTGGGGGAAGCCTATGTCCAGCAGTAGACGTCTTTCGGCTGATATGATGATGATGATGAAATACGCCTCGCCCGAGCCGAGCGTGGTCGACTTTTTGGGCGTAAATTCGGCCGAGCCAACTTGGTTCGGGCTTGCCGCGCGCGGTTGCCTCGGACACGCTAAAATTCGTCCTCGCCGTCCTCGCGTGAACAGGCAAATAGAATGGCGGACGGTCCGCATGCTTGGCCTCGCCCCAGACATGCGTCCAGTGTGGACCCGGCTATTGACGACTTAAAAAAAAAGAGTACACTATATATGTAGAAATGCGCGTGAATAATTGTTTTTGGCAGACAGTTATATCCTTAAAAATAAGTGTAAGTTAAAAATTATTTTATTTTTATTTATTTATTTATTTCCATAAAACGTATTTTACAAAGTTTTCCTTAAAACTAGAACTCTACTCCCTAAAAAAACGTTAAAACCTGTGCTATAGGATAAGCAGTGCTCCTTCCCCTAAACATGTTACTTTGTTAATATAAATAGCTTGTTGAAGGTTGACTAATAATTTGATTATACAATTATGCAAGAGAATCACTGTGTTTCTTATACATACAAAATTACTTCTTATAATCGGATGGCTCTTAGTGGTGTAAATAAATGTATTAATAATAATAATTAGGTAATATCGTATTACATGCTGTACAAACATTTACAGTACAGTTATCTATATGCATCGCTATCTGAACACGTCTTTATCAATTTATAAAGAACTGTAAACATCACAATTGCGTTTTAATTGATTTAGCTGCGTTATTATACTATGTTTTACTGCTTTGGACGCCAAGAACACATAAAGTTGTTGCATGTTGTCGGGCCCATGGCGCCAAGAACACCTTTAGTCGTTATTCACCGTCATGCTTTCATAGGGTGGCCACTTTCTGGAAAACCGGGAAAAGTCAGGGAATTGTCAGGGAAATTTAATGGAGGTCAGGGAATAAAAATTGTATCTGTATTGTACCTAATAAAAATGAAATAAAAAAATAATTTGCCACTGTATTACTCGGAAATCCCGCCGTTTTTACGTTCTCTATACTACCTATGCTGCTATAGCCCCGCGCGACGTGAAACTACAAGGTTTTCAGGCAAAAATATGTGCAGGGAATTAAAAACGAAAACAAAGCACCTGACAGCGCAAGCTTTAGTAAATGCTGCTTGGCCTTTTTTCAATCGGTGGCGGTGCAAGTGGAGCCATTTTTAACATTATTTCAATCCGACGCACCACTTGCTCCACTTTTATACGAATCACTTTTGGCCACATTGAAAAAAAACATGCAAAGAGTTGTTAAAGCCGATGTATTGGATTCTGCCACTAATATCACGTCGATTGACTTGAAAAGGGAGTCTAATCTGATAATCGCGAAAGAAATCGACTTGGGCTTCGCTGTAAAGAATGCTCTTCGAAATAGCCGCGATATCAATGATATCGATATACTTGCGTTTCCGTCAAGACTGTCGAAAGAATCTGATAGAATGTTGCGTGTCATTGTGCCAAACATCCCCACTTTCGTATGCTTTGACTAAGGGAATATCTTGTTTCGATCCCGCAATCGCAGTCAATGCAGAATTCCGACGACGAGAGAGGCTCGATAAAGTGTTGGACATACTTGTCAAAAATAACCAGCTTTAAGGATATGAAGCAGATAACGTCAAAGGTGCCTTTAATGATATTTGTAAATTAACCTGAATTTGTAAAATCAATTAAACAATTTTCCATTACGGATGATCACCGATTGGATGATCATTGGCTCGGTTTGATAAAAAAGGAAAAGAAAGACTTGCAAACTTTAATAAAAATGGTCATGGTGTTATCCCACGGAAACGTTTATAGTGAGCGTGGCTTTTCCATTAATAAGGAGATAAGTGGAAAATCTTTCGCAAGTCTCTAATTGCGCAAAGACGCGTTTACGACGCTATATCCTACTACGGCGGTATAGACAAAATAAATATTGAAAAAAAAATGATCCACGCGGCTCGTAATGCTCACTACTTGTACACGGAGGAGCTACACAAAAAAAAGGAAAATTTAAGTTCAGAGGCGAAAATCAGAGCAGAAAAAAGAAAAACTGCGGATATAGTCAGAGAACTAGAAGCAAAAAGGCAAAAAAATCTCGAAGGAGCTGCCAAAGAAGCTGCGTTATTGGATAAACAGATCACCAAGTTGCAATAGATTTTGTGATTAGTTTTTCAAATATACATACAAACTTAACATAACAATAAACAGGATAACTGATGACTAGATAGTTTTGTTTCAGTTATACCCAAGATTCTTAACCGACCTGAAAAAATGTGGTTTCTCAATTCGTCGCTTTAATTTGTACCATAATACGCAAAAACGTTGAAGTCTCGTACTTACTTCGTCTTGTAATTTGCTAGCAGATAATTCTGCAAAAACTCAAAAATGTATCCCAATTATATATTTTATATTTATTACATTTAAGATTATGGTCAGGGAAAAACTTGAAAAAACGACTGGAAAACCGGGATAAGTCAGGGAATTTTGGTTGTAGTAAATAGTGGTCACCCTGTTCAACTAAAGTTCTATGCAAAAGTAGTTGGCGCATAGGTGACACTTGCGTATGTGAAAAATGGCGTTCAAAGGGTTTATAATTGTACATGTACGAAATGAAATATTATAATATTATAAAACACCCCTATGAATATTATGATGATTAGTTGGTAATTGATTATACCAATACTTTGCAGGTTGTTTCGTTAAAATATTAGAACATGATAGTTTGTCAAAAAAAATTTTTTTTGATGCACTCTTTTATTGCAAACTGTAACTACTCATTGAGAGGATTCCAACGAGCCCAAACTCAACAGGGTTAAGTCGGTTAAGTACTGAATTCCCATGGCCACCTGCTGTCTCTATCATCAGATCAGCTCGATGGTACCATAATACTCGTATTGAATTGCCATCAAAACTACCTAGATATACCCAATATTTCAGCTCAATCAGTTGAGGTTAACAGTTTCAAAATTCAGTTCTAAGATTTGTCCCACAGTAACAAACAAACAGGTTATGTATGTTAAATAAAAGCTTGTAATAAATGGACCAAATGCAGAATTATTCAAGTAGGTATAAATAAATCAGTGCATATTTACTTTATCTGTTCTTAATTTTTCACCTCTGAATCAACTTTTTCATGGATATGGAATGTCTATTCTACTAGTTAAAATACATTATTTACTCTATTCTCTTAGATTTATCGCACATTCGCAACCGCGAGATCTCCGCCCTGTCCGGTGGGGAGCTGCAGCGCTTCGCCTGCGCTATGGTGTGCATCCAGAACGGAGACATCTTCATGTTTGACGAGCCGTCCTCTTACTTGGATGTCAAGCAGCGTCTCAACGCTGCCCGCACAATTCGCTCGCTCATCCATCCTGATAAGTATGCCATTTCTTCACCAATAAACACTACAATATTGACCACTATCTATTGCTTTTAAAACAAATGAAGAACAGCATATACACAATACCTCAGCCACCCTATGCTCCTCGGGTTGCCGGGATGTTGCCGTCTATGCATGCTCTACTCACGCGATTAATCGCGACGCTCCGCACTAGGTGCCTTTATTGTCGCTCCTTTGACTGGCGCCCAAAAAACCGAGGTGGGCATCACGAAGAGAGATTCCCATGTCACTCGACGAGTGTGTGGTAGGTATAACATGTCACTGTGTTCGTGACTCCCTGGCACCAGCGCTTTTGAACCTATTTTTCAAATACTTACTTTACATGAAATTTTTCTTTTGTTTGATACAGATTCATCATCGTGGTGGAGCACGATTTGTCTGTGTTGGATTACCTGTCAGACTTTATCTGCTGTTTATATGGTGTGCCCGGTGCTTATGGTGTTGTGACTATGCCTTTCTCCGTGCGAGAAGGTTTGTTCCAATATATTCAGTTTTTCAGTTGATGGTGAGTAGGTTGGTAGATGATGAATTGATGACTAATATGAGAATACTGTTTTTTTTTAGGTATAAATATATTCCTAGATGGGTTTGTGCCCACTGAAAATATGAGATTCAGGACTGAATCATTGGTCTTCAAAGTTGCGGAGTCTGCAAACGAAGAAGAGGTCAGTAAATTTTCTGTATCAGACCACACAGCTAAACTCCAACCAAATAGACATGACATGTGAATGTAATCGCAAGGTCTGAAGGTTACCCAGATAATGTCTATTTTCGTTTCCATAGATAAAAAGGATGAACCACTATGAGTACCCAGAAATGACAAAGAAAATGGGTGACTTCAGTCTTCGCGTGAAGCCCGGCGAGTTCTCAGACTCTGAGATTTTAGTTTTACTCGGAGAGAATGGAACTGGAAAGACAACATTCATCAGAATGTTGGCTGGAAATTTAGAACCTGATGAAGGTATGTTCAACAGGTATTATATTTCAATAATGGAATTTTGTCAGTTACAGTTTAAAACTTAGCATTTTCACGTCGACATCCGACATAAAGCATACCTCCCTTTACTAGGAACGTGTAAGTGCGAGAGGCGAATGTTATATTGTCGGACCTAACAAATGCTGGGTGCTAGAAGTACGTAATCTACAGTTGACATTTTGTCAATATTTTCACAATAAATTATTTGAAAACATACTTCCGTTCTGCCGTCCTAAGCAAAAAGGACGCATCTGACTATGAAACTCGTAGTCAGATGCGTCCTTTTTGCTTAGGACGGCAGCGTTGTGTAAAATTTATTAAATATGGTAAAATCGGACAAATGCTTTTTCACCATCCTGGAAAAAATAAGACTTTTTGAACGCATCCATATCACTATCGATTAAAATATTTTGTTTTTCATATGGCAACACTAACAAGCAAATGTCACTTTTGTGAAAGTTGTCATTGTCAGTCGTGTTTAGCTTCAATGGAAATTTTAATTTAATAGAATTCTAGAACAAATTGTGCTGTTATTTGTTTCGTTTTCTGAAATACACGTGACGCTAAATGTATTACGATAATTTTCGAAGACGAATATCAACGACATTGCTTACGTGTTGAGGTTATAAGTGTGTTATCGAAATATATCTAAATGTATTGTTAGAAATTGTTATGGCTAGAACTGAACTATTTGATCTCTATTTCCATCCTGTGTTTCAAAAATGTTTACGGCACGCGGAATCCTCGATATCCACTGATGGTAATGTATATTACTTAGTAGAAAAGTAATTTGCATACTTCACTTCAATACGGATTCTTGTACGTACGTTTGACGTTACTATAAATACAAAAATCCACTAACTTTTCCTTACTAGATTTACCCTATATGATGCTTGAAGTTTTGATAATTTGTTTCAAGTATGATAGAAAATATGTTATGCTATTAAGGCTAATATCAGCTAAGAATAGCATAATTTGACTGATCATTGGCTTTTTCACTTGACATACTATAGGGCCCAGAAGAGTCACATCAACACAGAAACACAGGTTACCCTGGAGCTAGATCAATGGTTGCAAAGTAAATCTGCTCCAAACAGTCCCAATCCAACAGTTTTCGCCGGGGTCCCTATTATGTAAAGATAATAATCAGCATCCACCATATCACTGTCTCTTTTTAACACATCAATGATCAGGGATCCATTTTGGCCTGTTCCAAAATAATTTATTGATTGGTATCAATTATCAAAGATTTTAGTTGTTGTTGCATTGTAATACATGCCTTTAACCCTTTGACTATTTGACAACTGTCAATAAATTTAAATGTGAACCGTAAATCAGTCGGAATACAATCGTTTTTATTTCATCTATAACGGCAAATATGTTGGCATTAGCCATTTAAGGGTTAAATCAGTCAATTAGTTGTAAATATATGTTCTATATGTAATAGTGTGTATTTTCCTCAGGTTCGGGCAACCTGCCGCAGTTGCACATTAGTTATAAGCCACAGAAGATATCTCCCAAGTCACAGGGCATAGTCCGCAGCTTACTGCATGACAAGATTAGAGATGCATATATACATCCGCAGGTATGTCCCCTCATCAATATGTTGGCTGAATAGTAGCCTGACTAGATATAGTAGTAGGATTAGGCAGTGGAATTTGGGGTGAATGACCTTAAACATGCTAACACCCATGTTAGTATGTTTCAGGTTGTTGCCGCAGGATTCTGGGAATCCATGATTGTTGGTTAATATAAATGTTTTAAATAAGTTTTAGTTATTGATAAACAGTCATTTATTTCGCATAATCTACCTAGTTATGCCTACTTAACCGTGATAGTTTACCTTTTAAATTCATTATACTAGTGGTACATATCACTGCCACAATTTTTATCACAATCTCAATCATAGCCAATTAGCCCAGTTTTTTTTTTTCAAGGTTTTATTGTACAATTTTGTCATTGTGGTGAATTACAGCTTTCTAGTAGTAAGGGTCACTGATCTAACGCCACACACGGAGAGACGGACCAGACTAGACTATAAGGGTTCCTTGTTGAATACGGAACCCTAAAACTAAATTGAATTATATTGTTTTTCAATTGTTCAACTCTCCTGCGGTTTAAAACAACCCACCTTAACTAAAACTTCTATTACAATTACAGTTTATTACGGATGTGATGAAGCCAATGAAGATTGAGGAGATCATGGACCAAGAGGTGCAGAACCTGTCCGGAGGTGAATTGCAGCGAGTGGCACTGGTGCTGTGTTTGGGCAAGCCCGCTGATGTGTACCTCATTGATGAGCCCTCTGCTTATCTTGACTCTGAACAGCGTTTGGTTGCGGCTAAAGTTATTAAACGGTATGAATTTGATTTATAAAAACAGTATCGCTTGGAACATAAATATATTCAGTCTAGTTAATTTAAGGACAGAAAAATAAATTCATGCAGTTTTGTCATTATCTTTAAGTTCAATGATATTATATTTAATATTATTCACTAATTTAACAAACAAGAATTTGATTTCGTCAATTAAGTCAGAATTGTCCAGTAAATTATGTGATCTTATAGGCTAGGCGCTTTCCTCTACAAAGCAGAAAAGTCACGGTATCCACTACGAGCCTAGGCATACGAAAATAATTTATTCACCCTTACTAAGATTTGCAACAGGGACACGGCGCACCGGTTTACAATACTAAATTACCACCTCTATCCACAGCTTCATCCTCCACGCAAAACGAACAGGTTTCGTTGTGGAACACGACTTCATAATGGCGACGTATCTGGCGGACCGCGTCATCGTGTTCGAGGGCACGCCCTCCTCGGACGCGACGGCGCACGCGCCGCAGTCCCTCCTCAACGGGATGAATAAGTTCCTGGAGCTGCTGGGCATCACGTTCCGGAGGGACCCTAACAACTTCAGGCCTAGGATCAATAAATATTCTTCTGTAAAGGTGAGTCGCGATACAAAAAACCTATGTATGTTTTTTTGTATGGTTTGGCAGACTTGTATTTGTCTTGGCAACTGCAGCATTCCGGTCATAACGCTAATAAAGTAGCCACTCTCTAAAAATAACTTGCTTTTGCTCTGCAATGAATCGCGTTAGCATGCAGTATTTGAGATAGAAACATTCCAAATACCTAGACTAGATACTTGAAAAAAATTATTTGATTTTGTTTATCTATTCTATACTAATAATTATAGTGGTTTACGTTTGTGAGTAGGGGTTAATCTCCAGTCACTGCCACTGATAGTCACTACTCATCCATTTTTTAATGTTTTCTCACCCATAAATAGTCTAGTGTAGTAGTTTTCGACCTGTTGTAATGAACCTTGTGAAAGACAGGCTATACTTATTTTATTGAGACCCGCTTAGATATGTATAAAGTGTGATGTTGTATTAGTCAGTCAATTTTTGTCGGTTTTGAACTGAACTACTTGCACTGCCTTGACTACCCCTTAATGGAAAACCAGCGTGAGTTTACGTATAATTAAAATCATTAAACCTACGTCAACGCCGCACTGTTCGCCGCGGGCAAATTACACCTGTCAGGTTTGCGGTCGTGTATACCGCTCCCGCATTGTGTAATGGAAGACGTTGTCTCCCTTCTTGACACTGCTTGTATAGTCTGTAATAGACTTTTCACGTTCAAAGAGAAAAGTTGTCAACCACACGCCAAATCAACAATACATTTATTGCGGATTTAAACCTTATGTCCAATGTAAGTAGGTTGCTATCGCGCTAGGCTCCTTGACGCATATATCAGTCGTTGGTGTTGAACCTGTGGTGCGGATATATCTGTCGTTAGCGTCGAAAAGGTTATAGGCCACATCGATGATGATGATTATGATGAAAGTCATTAGTAGTTTGGTGTCAGTGTTAACTTTTTCTTTCTTGTTTCAGGATATAGAGCAGAAACGGGCAGGCCAATACTTCTTCCTCGAGGACTAGAGCGCGTATTCATCATGATATTTATATACTTCGCCGGAACTGTATCTGTCACAATGATGGCCTGCCATCTGTGTATTTCCATTATATTACTGTAATAAAAATCAGTTTTATACAACCATAAATGCGAGACTATTATTGAATTATATAACGGGACAGAAGTCCTTATCATGTAAACTTTGGGTAGGTTGCATCGACCATATATGACAGACCCAGTAACACTTCCCATACAATCCGAATTTTACGGACGCAGCTTACGATTGCCGATCGTTGGAAACAACCCAACCTTAACAGGGTGGCCACTTTCTGGAAAACCGGGAAAACCGGGAAAAGTCAGGGAATTTCGTTGGTCATGGAAAAGTCAGGGAATTGTCAGGGAAATTTAAAAATTAAAGAAAAAAACCTCCAAACATTATTATGTCTACTATAATAGGTTAATAATAGGTAAATGCGACCGCGCGGCACTGTACTACTCGGAAATCGCCGTCGGTTTTATTTACGTTCTACCTTCTTCTATACTACCTATTCTGCTATAGCCCCGCGTGACGTGAAAATGCAATGTTTTCAGGCTCGAGTTCCATTAAATTTTGTGCAGTACTTACGTTGGCTCGAGAACTTTAGCGTTGATGATCGCGCCACTAAAATTATACCCAACGTTGAAAAATATGTGCAGGGAATTAAAAACGAAAACAAAGCACCTGACAGCGCAAGCTTTAGTAAATGCTGCATTGGAAGACAAATTATTAAAGGCTAAATTGGTCTTTTTTCAATCGGTGGCGGTGCAAGTGGAGCCATTTTTAACATTATTTCAATCCGACGCACAACTTGCTCCACTTTTGTACGAATCACTTTTGGCCACACTGAAAAAAAACATGCAAAGAGTTGTTAAAGCGGATGTATTGGATTCTGCCACTAATATTGACTTGAAAAGGGAGTCTAATCTGATAAACGCGAAAGAAATCGACTTGGGCTTCACTGTCCGTAAAGAATGCTCTTCGAAATAGCCGCGATATCAATGATATCGATATCTTGCGTTTTCGTCAAGACTGTCGAAAGAATCTGATAGAATTTTGCGTGTCATTGTGCCAAACATCCCCACTTTCGTATGCTTTGACTAAGGGAATATCTTGTTTCGATCCCGCAATCGCAGTCAATGCAGAATTCCGACGACGAGAGAGGCTCGATAAAGTGTTGGACATATTTGTCAAAATAACCGGGTTTCAGGATATGAGCAGATAACGTCAAAAGTGCCTTCAATGATATTTGTGAACGAACCTGAATTTATAAAATTAATGAAACAATTTTCCACAACACAATTTTTTACAACGGATGGTCACCGATTGGATGATCTTTGGTTCGGTTTGATAAAAAAAAGGAAAATAAAGACTTGCAAACTTTAATAAAAATGGTCATGGTGTTTATAGTGAGGGTGGCTTTCCATCAATAAGGAGATATTAGTGGAAAATCTTTCGCAAGTCTATAATTGCGCAAAGACGCGTTTGCGACGCTATATCCTACTACGGCGGTATAGACAAAATAAATATTGAAAAAAAAGATCCACGCGGCTCGTAATGCTCACTACTTGTACACGGAGGAGCTACACAAAAAAAGGAAAATTTAAGTTCAGAGGCGAAAATCAGAGCAGAAATAAGAAAAACTGCGGAAATGGTCAGAGAACTAGAAGCAAAAAGGCAAAAAATTCTCGAAGGAGCTGCCAAGAAGCTGCGTTATTGAAAAAACGGATTACCAAGTTGCAATAGATTTTGTTATTAGTTTTTCAAATAAACATATAATAAACATGATAACTGATGACTAGGTAGTTCTGTGTCAGTTATACCCAAGATTTTTAACTGACTTGAAAAATGAGGTCTCTCAATTCATCGCTTTAATTTGTACCATAATACGCAAAACGTTGAAGTATATAGTACTTAATAATACGGTTAAGGTCCGTATAAGGTGTCCCCTTTAGTATTTCTCGCTGGTTTATATTATATGATACATTTAACGTATCCAATAAGCCTGCATGGAGGCGGAGGAAACGACCAAACATATTCTACTGGACTGCAAGCAGGTAGAAGTATACAGGAAAAAGCACCTAGGGTCTCCAGACACACTACGGAACGCAGTCAGGAACACAAAGGCACTCACCAACTTTGTAGAGGAGCTGGGGTGGTTAGAGTAGCGCTACCCCACCATTTCACGCAAAATAGGCACAATGGATGTCGACTTGCGGAAAAAGCCCAGTATAACTAACTAACGTATCCAATAAATTGAGTAGTCAGAGGTACTGTTTTAATTGGTTTTTCCTGTACAGCTTTTAACAAAAATAGTCAAAAATTCAATGAATTATTGGGTAATTGTGGAACTTGTCACGTTACGTGGACTTACAAACCTTTTTGGAAGCCCACGTAACAAGTATGATAGCTAAATACAAATTACAAAAGAAAAGTTAGGGTCGAGGTTCTTTATTAAGAGAGTTTCTTGACAAGCAAACAGTAGTACCTAGTTACCAGGACACGTGGTGGTTAAATTAGGAAAGAGTTAAACGGAACCAGTGGGATCCCCAGGAAGTCGCGCCGTAGGATGTAAATGCTACAAACTGTCTGATAGCAAATTACAATTTGTAAATACAATGAAACAATACAATAACGTCACCTGACGTAAGATGTGAACCCACGACTTCCGTCTAACTTCGCTCTTAACTACCAACTGAGCTATTCAGATACTACTTCTTATTATTTCCGTTTTTATAATTTGCTAGCAGATAATTCTGCAAAACTCAAAAATGTATCCCAATTATATATTTTATATAATATTATTTTATTATATATAATTTAAGATTATGGTCAGGGAAAACTTGAAAAAACGACTGGAAAACCGGGAAAAGTCAGGGAATTTTAGTTGTAGTAAATAGTGGTCACCCTGCTTAACCTTTGGTATGGTATGACACTGAAAGTGCTGAAAGACTTTATTTTCGATAGCACAGATGAATGATTAAGTTCACAGTATTTTTTAACTTTCATACGAACGTCAAAAATGCGTAAGTGTCCATGCTCACAAGACCGAAGAACGACTAGGTTTTACGACATATGCTGTGCGCTGTCAAAGTATCCTTAAGGCACCGCTCGAGACGCCAGCGGGCAGCGGGGCCACGAG
Organism: Epinotia bilunana; assembly: GCA_947049275.1. Classification (NCBI taxonomy): domain Eukaryota; kingdom Metazoa; phylum Arthropoda; class Insecta; order Lepidoptera; family Tortricidae; genus Epinotia; species Epinotia bilunana. The sequence goes on from OX346253.1 coordinate 8,290,493, forward strand.
CTTGCGTTCATCGATTGAACTCTATCAAACGTATGAATGCCGCTCGTCGCCTTAAACTGCTTAAATTCAGCTCGACAGCTACTGAACGTTGGCCACGGCCCTTGCAGTCCGGAAACGGACTTAAGTTTTCCAGGTCTTCTTCACAAGAAAAACTGCGGAGAAGCGTACCGGTCGACTTCTGATAAGTGACTGATAACAATCCCTTTTTTTTTTGAACCTGGCTGTTACTATAATAGGACGGACCCAATATAGCGGTCGAATTGCGTGGTTGGAGGGTAGCCTGGGGAAAATCCAGGGGGAGCCTCCGGCACGACCACGCGGGAAAGTTTATACATTGGAATACTCTACGAGTTTGCGTTCCAGTGAGATTGGTTGAACGGTATCAACCGAATCTGGGGTGTGAGTGGTGTCGAACTACTGGGAGTTTTATCGCTGGTTCGCTAAAACCTAGCCTAGCTGAGAAGAGTCCAGCAAGAAACTCAGCTAGGCCCAACTTGGGTCGGACTGACTCTACCCGGTATGCGACGGTACCGGGACGAATAGGGACTGTATGTGTCTGTGTTGTCGCGATCTCGCGGTGGACGTCCCCGCCGGCGCGGGAACGCCGAAGTGTACGCGATGTGATGGACGCCGAAAGCGCAGCGTTCCATCTTTCGATGGACGCTGTGATTTCGTCGTCTGGGTACGTGAGTGTGTGCCTAGGACGCCGGACCGTGCGGCCCCTAATCAGTGAGCGCCGAGTAACGGACAGAGGGGGGAGGGATGGGAACGTAATCAGCAGCCTTCCTAACTAACGGATTCCTATGGTGGGGAGCGTTGTCAAAATAACGTCTGGCAGCCTGCTTAAAGAAACCATACATGGTGCTAATCCCCATGTCGTGGTGCAGGCTGAGGTTCGATTGGTACCACGGGGCACCAGCGGCTTGAGCGATGACATACTTAGGCACGTGAGCAAATGCTACACTTGCAGTGTGCATATGTCATGATTGGACGAACACAAGTCTTGTAGTGTCAGCTTATTTCTAAGTGACATTTTACTAAACTTGTTGATCATCGGCCCAAGCCTTCCTAGTACGAACAACGCGCGGTTGCGTACCCTACGGATGTGGCTACGGAAAGTCAGTTTCCTGTCGAGAGTCACTCCAAGATATTTGGCCTCGTTGACCCAGGAGATGGGTCGGTCAAACATCTGGATCGGAGCCACCCGTCTTTCTGTACTAACGCAGTCAGACGGGTGGAAGACTATTGCAGTGCTTTTTTCCGGGTTGACTTCGATACGCCAAAGATTAAACCAAGGTCGGTGATTGCCTCTTGGAGGTATCGCCGGATAGAAGCGTACTTACAATGGGTCGTAAAGAGCGCGGTGTCATCCGCAAACAACCCCAGTTGCACCTTAGGGTGCCTGGGAATGTCGTTCGTGAACAACGAGTAGAGAGTGGGAGAGAGCACGGAGCCTTGCGGGACTCCGGCCCGGATGGGGTGTGGGTCCGAGTACGTTCCCTCCAGTCGGTATCGAAAGCTTCGATCACTGAGAAAATCTCGTATGGTGAGTACGAGTCTGTCCGGTATACCGAGCTGGTATAACTTTTATACCAGCCCGTTATGCCAGACCTTATCGAAGGCTTTCGCCACGTCGAGAAAGATCGCACCGGTCTTGAGCCCCTGGAATCGAGAGAAACCGTCCAACACGTGCTCCGTGACGCGGTGCACCTGTTGGACGCATGAGTGTCCGGATCTAAAGCCGAACTGCTCGTCGATGAGGAGGTTATTCTCAGCTGTAAATCTGAGAATTCTCGTGAGTAGGATCCGCTCATATAGCTTTCCAAGGGAGCTAAGTAAGCTGATCGGCCTATAAGAGGCAGGCGAGGTCCGGGGTTTACCGGGCTTCGCTATCCCTATGACCGTTGCACATTTCCACGCGGCTGGAAAGTGAGCATTGGTCAGCGCGGCATTGAAGATGCCAACCAAAAGGAGGAGGAGGGTTTCGGGGAGAAGTCTCAGGATGCGATTGGATACACCATCCGCACCCGGAGCCTTCCTAATATGGAGACGCCTGACATGGTCACTGACTTCCTTAACCGACACCGGTAAAATGGGTGAAGTTACGGGGAGACGCGATCTCCTGTCCACCTCGGAATCGACCCTTCTAATATGGGCTTCGTCGGTGTGGAGGAGGTTGGGCGAACATTGGGACTCTAGGCTACTCGCAAGGCATTCGGCTTTCTCACTGTCCTCGAACGCGGGGGTTGTGATCCGGTCGATCCAAGGGAGGGATAGTCCAACAGGCATCGGATTTGAGAGATTTCGCTAGTTTCCAGTAAGCCAGATGACTAGGCGTTATCTCCCCCATCAGATCCCTGAACGAGTTCTCCCGAAATTCGGCAATTCTCTGTTTGGACTTGTTAGACAAGTCCCTCAGGATTTGCCGATTTTCGGCAGAAGGGTGATTTGAATAGGTACAGATGGCGCGATTTTTCCTTGTCAACTCTCTCAGTTCCCTAGGTAGAGGTCGGTGTTGGATGTCCTCCGCCGACACCTCCCTTGAGGCCTCGCTTCGTACAGCGTTGAGGTAGTTGGTGAAAGAATCGATCGCTTGGTCTGTCTGTTCGGTTGTAGTTATATTGTCTGGGATGTCTCTAAGCAAGGGGGGATCTATCTGTAGGAGACCTGTTTGCACCTTGTCCCAGTCCACGAGTGTCCTGGTTCGAGGAGTACTATTGGGGTGAGGACCTAGTCTCAAAAGGACTGACCTATGATCCGAGTCTAGTTCGTGTATCACTTCTATAGAACGCAGAGTTAACGCTACGTTCTTTAGCAGTGCTATGTCGAGTATGTCAGGTCGGTGATCTACGTTATGAGGGAAGTGAGTCGGTTCTAAGCGAGCGAGGAGATCGAAAGGGAGGCTATCGATCAAAAGGTGATGAAGCCGATTGCCGTTGGGATTGGTTGCTATTAACCCCAGTTAATATGCTTACTATTTAGGCCCCCGGCCACGATGACCGAAGGACCTAGGGAGGCTAAAGAGTTGAGGTCAGTCAAAACTAAGTCTCGTTGAGGTGAAAGGTAGGTTGAAGCAATCGATATCGGGGGGTGACCCTCCATCGAGATGCGACAGACCGACACTTCCATATTTGTCAGGGGCGGGGGATTGAGTCTTATGCAATGCAAGTTACGTTTGTAGAAAATGAGCGTGCCCCCGAATGGCCTACCATCTTGCCTATCATCTCTAATCTGAGCGTATCCAGGGACGCGAAAGGCTCTAATGCTGGGACGATAAAAGGTCTCTTGGACCAGGAGTAAATCTACTGAGTGATCGCGAAGGAAGTTCATCACCTCGTCCTACATACCTCTCAAGCCATTGGCATTGTAAATGCCAATGGTAATCGAAGCAGGTTTAAGCACGCGATCATCAGGAAGCGCTGTAGCTCGCTGCTAAGGTGGCGCGCCAGCTCGAATACCATCCTGTGCACGCTGGTCGACAGGTGGGACTCACCGTGGCTGAAGCACTGGGTGCAACTGCATGCACCCTTATGTGTTAATTTGTATTAATATAATATTAACCCTAGATTTAAGTAAAATGTTACTAACACGTTATGGACTTGGTCCGAAATAAAATTAATTGAATTGAATTAAGCTACACACAAGCTAAAACAATCCCCTCTTCTACTTCCATTTTATAGGGTTCAAAGGGAGCTCAACTCGTGCGCATGGTAGTGCGGAATCGTCCTGTATCTAACCGGGAAAATGCACATGTACCTATTATCTAAAAAATTCTGGGCCGATTTCCATGTTTGTATAATTTTTATACAGCTTAGATTTCAAACAAAATCATTTCATTAAAATATTTCAGAATGAATTTAAATTTAAAAAGTGAAGCAAATTTTTGCTCGCGAGTGTATATAAGAATTCACCGTATGGCAAGCCTAATAGTGGTGTACTACGACACCTTGCACTTTTTAACTATTCGCTGAAACTTGGCACAGTTGATCCTTAGATGGTTTCGAGTAGGTAGATTCAGACCGGGAGCCATCGAGAGCCACCCAGACCCCGTATCATGGTCGTCCGTCACTGGCTGACACCGTTAGACATAACGAGACGGACGCTCTATCGTGTGATAAGGCCGACCATGATACGGGGCCTGCATCTAGTGGCGGCGGGGGGGATAGTTTGCCCCCGCCGCGCTTCATGTCAAGCCATATTTCTCTAAAACCATGCATACTAGTGATGCACATGTGATGTATCATTTTCGGATAAAACAAGGATAAGGAATCTATTATCGGGACAAAAATAATGCATTTTAAAAGTGCACATTTTCCCTGGCTCAAAGTCACCCAAAGGGCAATGGAGAGGGCTATGTTGGGAGTTTCTCTGCGCGATCGCATCAGAAATGAGGCTATCCGCAGCAGAACCAAGGTAACCGATATAGCCCTCCGAATCGCTAAACTTAAGTGGCAGTCGGCGGGGCACAGTAGAACCGATGGCCGTTGGGGCGGAAAGGTTCTCGAGTGGCGACCACGTACCGGAAGGCGCAGCGTGGGTAGGCCCCCCACAAGGTGGACTGATGACCTGGTAAAGGTCGCGGGAGTCCGCTGGATGCGGGTGGCGCAGGACCGGTCATTGTGGCACTCTTTGGGGGAGGCCTATGTCCAGCTGTGGACGTCTTTCGGCTGATATGATGATGATGATGATGACATTTTCCCTGTGTGATTCGAACCCAGTACCACTATCCTCGTAGGCAGGGGCGCTACCAATTAAGTACCTACGCTAAAGTGGTCGTCATAAATGTAGAGAAGTAGTGTTTTTATCCTTCCCTGTTGGGAAGTTTGTTAAATACCTACATCATACCGCTCTGATTCACTATCTGAAAATATATGTTCTAAACCTTTTACGCAATGTGGTAACCTGAATGAACCCCACACTTTAATTAACAAACTGTTCCTTCATAAAACATCCACTAATAGATATGTTGCTAACTTGTTTATGGCATCGGTTCAACATCAGGTTTATCGATAGCTACGTCACCGGGTGACTCACAGCTCTCCGAACGATCTCATTGATCGAATTCATTCAATGGCGAACCTTGACCGGAAGTTTATTTAGAGAGAGAAACCCAAGAAACCAGTTCATAATAATAGGAAGGATGGGTAGGTAAGTATTATAAATAAATATGTATCAAACTTTCTCTGCAACACTACACTCCTAGTTTGGGGTGCTAATTAATAATTGCGAGTGTTTTTTAGTAAGAGAATTATAGATACTTCAACCAAACCGGGTAGGTTACGAGTTAGAGATTAGGGTACGAGTTGTTGCGGCCGTAGGTAAGCGTTTCTCAAAAAAAATGCCACTACATTTTTTCGGAGATTTTCTGCAACTTTCATGTTATTTCTATTCAAAATCACGATGTCTTTCCATCCCAATAGGAGAAAAAAAGTGTCCCAAAATGTCCATACATTTTTGCACTTTCCTATTGTGTTACCACCATACAAAGTATAAGGTAAATGGTAACACAATCGGAAAAATATCTTTGGGACAGTTTTTTTTTCTACCAGGGTCGAAAGTGCTCCTGATTCTGAGTGGAAATAGTTAACAAAAAATTCATAGAAGTACAATTAATAATAGTGGCATTTTTTTTGAGAAACGCTCAGGTACCAAGTGATTTGATCTACCTAGAACCTAGGTCGATGGTATGTAGAGGAAAGTTTCTACCACTATACCCGCGCGATCGCAGCATAAAGGTGCGACCACACCGTTGCTCAAAATACGCTAACGCACCGTAAAACGCAGCAAAATGTATGAAGATTACGTGACGCATACGACACGTCAACGCGTTAAGCACCGGTGTAGTCGCTCCCTAAGGGTATGCGCGAAGGAGCAACTTTTACCTCCGCGACTATTTTGTCTCTCACATCCAAGTCCGGGTTAGTATGGAAGTGCGCATACGTAGCGACGCGACTCCGTGTGCGCACTTCCATACTAACCCATAGACTTGATAGAGACAAAATAGTCGCGGAGACACAAGTTGCTCGTGCGCGCATACCCTAAGATGATCGTGATGCGCTGATGCGTCATACGCGGCAAAAGCGAGATGATACAGATATAAATACACGGAATCACGGGAACGTCACTATGACGCTAAAGCGCATGACACGCGGCAGTGTGTCAAGAAGACTTAGTATTAACATTCACGTTTGTATGAATGTGTATGGAATTGCAATGGCATACCATACCTAGTCATGATTGATACCCAGTCATTGAGATCAGTTTATATTATGATTCAACTCAGCGGATGAGAGTGAGTAATCATCGACGACAATTAATCTTAATTAGGCTTATTGATCTCTTTAGGGTTCATTTGATGACATTATAATAGGGACGATGAATAAGATTTTTTATGATGTCATTCGAACCAGTTTTTGGAGAGGAACAAATGTTTGTATAGGAGCAACTACAATTAAAGAACATAAATACCCAAAAAATTGAGACAAAGATTGACCTCGCTGGCGGCAGCGCAAAACGCTTCATGGGTTCTTTATGCTACGGGGGTTAATTAAACAAAGTCGTCTTAGTTATAACATTTATAACTCGAGAACAGCTGAACCGATTTAATAAATCCACACCACACTAAGTTCAACATGCTAACATATAAACAATACCGCTTTATATTATTTATTTGTATTTGATTGATTAAATTAATGATTCTTTACATCTTACATCTTGTTTCTATCTATCTTGTCACTTATCGCGTGATAAGGCCGACCATGATACGGGGTTAGGGCGTGCCAAAGAATAAGGTCACAAACATACATACTCTCGAAAAACATAACCCTCCTCTCTTTCGGCAGTCGGGTAAAAAGGGGCTTGCCTCAGCTTGGTAGCATGGAATCAAAGAGGGAACTGAATTATGATTTATCTCCAAGCGCTTTGCCAAACACGTTATCCTGTAGGTAATGAGCCTGCAATATACTACCAAGCAATAACAACAATATTTTTTCTGTGACGACATGTTTACTAGGATAGTATCAGTGGAATGGACAATGGAGGGAGGGCACGAGGGAAGGGAACAAGCCAGGGCCTTCCGCCAAACGAACTTCGTTCGTGTATCTCCGTCTGTCGCTCGAACTAGCAAGGCGACAGAGGGAGATACACGAACGGAGTCCGTTTTCGTTTCGCGGTAGGCCCTCTGTTCGGTGACCGCATCTTGTATTCCGCCGGCGGCTGGCGACCGCGCGATGACATCATCGGCGCAGACGAGATTACGTGGAACAGGGGTTGACTTGCCTGGTTTACGTGGATGTCAGTTTGATTGTAACGATTTATCCGATACTATACGAATTTACATATCTCATTGATATTACAAAACACACGAGGAGGTAGAAAAATGATTAAATGATAAACATTATCATAACAATGGGTAGGTACACAATTATTGACGTAAGTACCTAGTACCTACAGCCACTAGCATGAATAGCTGCATAACAAAGCGCGTAAGTACCTATACCTACATATCTGATAGGTCCTAAACGGCCCTAGAAATAGAGGTATTTGGAGTTTGAAAACTGTAAAATAATTTAACTAGGTACTTACTTATGCTTAAATATGTACGCAGTAGTAATAAACAAAATGATCTAAAATAAATGAATCGCCTATCCCCACCAGATTACCTGCGTGTAAGAGACTAAGTAGGTACCTAGACTTTATAAAAATAATAAAATATAGACCAAATGTTGCCGACCGCTTGCTGTTTCAGCGAGCGAGAGAGCAACAAAACGTTGATACGATCGGCCGACCGACCTCCGCGCTTCATTCGTATTTATTTCGGAGCCGTGTGCCGGTGAATTGGGTGTGTCGCTAAAGGAAAAACAAGTGGGTATTTTAACCACAATTATCAAAACTTAGAAGACTACTACCGTTACAGTGATTTTAAATACAGTGTTTGAAAAATTCACAGCAATTTTTACATGAATTTGGTTGAAAATAAGTTTTCGCAAAGTAATAAAATTGCTTGCCGGCCGGCTACGTTGTTTGCTGATCGCTAAAAGCCGGGTTGGGTGTGCACTTGTAACTAATGGAAACTTATTTTTAGCGCTAACGGGAAAACTGTGTTACATATTTATAAAGGGAATTTTGTTTTATAGAAAACAATCAACATGAGTGGCCAGCAGTACTACCCCTACAAGGTAAGTTTCCAACCCACAGTATACTTACCTACCTAAGCATTATAACATTTATAACCTCTAGGAGCGGGTTCGTAAACTTCTATTGATTCTCGCGGAAATGACATCACCTTTTCTCAAGGTTGAAAAATAAAAGACCAAATTGAGCCAGTAAAATGCAAGTATCGTGATAATCTTGTCTGTTAGGGGGTTGATTGGTTTAGTATTTAAGTGGATACAGACCACAACCTGACATTACCTTAAGTATATGCTTAGGTAACTACTTTTCCTGGTGGAAAATACCTACATTAAATATTTGACTAAAATATATAATTTCATTGTAGTTATAGAATGTGTTAAGTATGAAATTACAATACAAGTAGTGTTAACTTTTAAGTAATTAACAAAACCAGTGCAGGTACCTATCTGGGTTAATTAACTTAGCAATTAACTAATGACTTGTTACATAGCTATATGAGTCATGAGATACAGCTTTCGTTAACGATTTTCACTGTGTCGATGGCCACATTAACTTTAATAACTATACTAACCTATTTACATATTTAGCTAATGTAATAATATAAATAAAATATATCCAAGTCCGACACACCCGGCTCCACCCAGCAATAAAGCTGCCTACCTGACTGACCTACAAATTTAATGTACTTACCTATAGGCTACATGTGTAAACGCCCTACCTTCGTGAAGGAAACACTTTACTATGGCATATTTTTGTGGGTGGATCTAGAAGATGGGTAGAACATTTGAATGCAACGGTTTTTAGGCTGTGTCGTCTAATTAGTATCGAATGGTGTTAAGAAATGCACATCACGATTCACGTGTGTAGGGGACCTAAGTGGGTTTACCTTGGTGTACAAAGCATGCAGGCGTGCATTGTAAGCAAACTGTGCATAAATCAAACAGCGCCGTGTGACTAACTAAAAGTTAATATGAATAGGCACTATCATGAATGATGTCATCATCATTCCAATGTTATATTTAACCTACTTATGCTTGTTTTAGTATTATGGGTATATCAATGCAACCGTGTAGGTTTTCAAGTTCATTAAAATTTCTTGCACGACCATTACCTGCCTATACCTATCCGGATCGTTTTACACTACGACAATGACGACTGACAAAAATAACGTTCTTTTTGAATTCCAAATGTATCTTTGGCGATTACCGTATATTTTGGAGAGTGATTCGAGGCAACATCTAAAGTAGGTCAATCTATCCAAAAAACAACAAATGTTGCCTATCAAAAATATGAGTTATAGCTATACTTAGTCGTATTATTCCTTGTATGCAGGTATATTTAACAACCACATTATTACCTGTTCATCTAGTAACTAGGAATAAATAAAGGTCTCGGCGACGTAAAGTCTCGTGGAGGCCGGCGACCGCGAGCCGGCTAGGTTTGGCAGGACTTGCGCACTGCGCTATGGGGATAGGGAAGGAATGTTCCGTAGTACAACTATACCTAGCAGTAGGAGATATATTTAATAAACACAATAGGGTAAATAAACGCGTAAAGCTTTGTTGTGAATTGGTTACCTTTGTTGACTGTGATCGACGGCATAACTGTTACACATTGATGGTGGAATTCGAGCAAAATTGCCGTTATTCATACCTATAGGCATCGCTTTCATTCAACAGTGAATTTAAACGGTTTAAACCAAACGCACAAACAGCATGATCCGATTTTTTTAAAATCTCTACGGTTTTAAACGCGATTGGTCTAACCATACAATAAACCTCGTCTATATAGCCGAAACCTACGAGTACCTAACTTCTAATTTCAAAATTCTAAATTTTAGATAGCCCAGCATTTTAGCTATGTTCGATCAGTATTGTCTCAATCCGATTGTTTTTTTTTTTAATTATTTAGTTTTTTTTTACGTGTTTGTTGCAGTGCACCCCCACGGTGTACCCCGCGGAGCCGTTTGACGCGGCCGCAGATGCGGAGACTCTCCGCAAGGCCATGAAGGGGATCGGCACCGACGAGAAGGCCATCATCGACGTGCTGTGCCGACGCGGCATCGTCCAGCGGTTGGAGATCGCCGAGACTTTCAAGACTAGCTACGGCAAGGTAAGACTACTATAAGTCTTCTCTAGCGCTGTTCTCGCTCTGCCGCAGGTGCCGTGCGGACTGGAGACTCGCTACGGCGTGTTCTGCTATAGCTAGGGCAAGGTTAGACTACTGCTGCGAAGAATACTGCTAGTCAATCAGAGTACGTATAGTAATACTTACTCTGTTTGACTAGCAGTATTCTTCTGCGCTGTTCTTTGACGTTTTCGTGATGCCAGGATGGCCCATAAGACGCCAGTTTGGGGATGACAGGGAAAACTCGGTGTGGTGCATGGCGGGCTGGAGAGTCGCTACAGCGTTAGTGTCCCTCCCTGTCGCTGATGCTGGGGCCCTGTGAATTATACACTCGGCCAAATAACCCAAATAGGGCACTAGTATATCCCATGGTGTACGCCTTCCGACTCGACTCGGCGGACGAGGGAGACACTTGCAAGGCCGTAAAGGGGCTGGACTTTTCGAGATCACTGAGACTGCTAGATTGGTTTCCCCACAGTCCAAATTGAATCCTCTGCCGCGTCTCACTCCAGTACTCGAACTCCTAACAATCTGAACATTTTCCCACATGCCAATACAAACAATACGTAGAATACTTCCTTTTTCTGTCTCGTAGAACTTTTACCTAAATGAGGCCTCCGAAACGACCTTACATACTTTGCCGTCAGGTTTATCCGGCTTTTATTTTTATCATGATGTCATGAGACAATCATTTAAACCATAAACCTACTCAGATTTATTCGAGCAGAACAGACTATTATTACATTTCGTGTAACATTGATAAAACCTATTCAACGAAATTAGTATCTATCTACGCATGTACTAAGTACTTACGATTTACGATGAATGTTCAGATTTATCCCATTTACTTGAAAATTAGTGTTCATGGTAAAGGCTTTTTACTGGTGGGCGCTAATCTTACCTCACACATACCTTATCAAGGAACCATATTCGCCATTATGGCATTCGCAAATAACGAACCTTTGTTCGCACGTAAGATTGTTTACTCATAGTTTTTATGGCTGATACATATCATGCTAGAGGTCGACTAGCTATGAAGCCGCCTATTTAAAATTACATGCACAATTAAATAGGTCAAAAGGTCAGGGTCGGAACGGGTAGTCACAATTAATTGATCAACTTTTTCATGCTTATTGAAGGTACCTGTAAACACAGCAAAAGCATTATTCACAATCATATGTTTGTAAATAATGCAATGCAGCAGAATTACAACATTTTGATACCATTATCTTATTTAAAAGCATCCATATAGGTAGGTACTTGAATATTCCCCAAAATGGAGTAATAGACATTGGCAGAGAGGCGAACACAATGGCGATTACTCTACTGACAAGAACTAGACTGTTAAATATATGATGATGAAGTTTTATACGTCACTCAATTTAAATTCAATGACTCATTTAAGGAGAATTCCTTACAGCTCAAGGCAGTACAGTCACACCGGAACCATTATAGTAGGAGTAGGAGCAAACTATTAAGTAATACACCGGCCAGAACAGATTGGTAACATCAACGTCAGTGGGTGGCCTTGGCCACTCGTGGTTGCCAGTGATTCACACGCCGAATTCATCTCAATGAGGACCTTGCGGGGGTCCATGTAACGCCGTGCACGACGCTTACGGGCACTTATCTGCCTGTACTATTGAACCAGTTAGGTTTGACCTCCGATTATGCATAGTTATTCGAATGACGAATCCAGGGACAAATTATACCTACTGGGATCCTGACAGTCGAGTACAAAACAAATTGCGAATAAATAGGATAAGCAGTAAGCAGGCCGGCTATAGGTTAGTGATACCTATCAGTCGGATAATAATTGTCCAAAAACAATACTCGCTTATTCGCACATTTCTAGCTAGATCACTTGGAAATAATTAGGCCCAACTCATGTCGTTATCACTGTTTAGATGGGAAAGTTCCTACTTTCACTACGCACTAGGTAGGTAACTACGAATAGTGTCTACCATTATTCTGTTAGACATCATTCGGGGCATTTTGTAGGTGTGATTTTATGGGTGTGTAGTGTAGTTGAATAATATGTTGCGTGTCAACTTTGACCTGAATTTTGGCCATTCGAATGAAATCGTTATATTTTTTTTAATTTATACCGTTACACATGGGTTCTCAGATTATTTTACTCAATTCCATTCATGACTGCGGCGTCATGAATGGAATAATCTAGTGATTACGCTTACGCCACAAAACAACCACGAAATCTGGAAATACAACAATATATTATGTTAACAATGTTCGAACGGGAAATAAGAATATTACCTTGATTGAAATTGATTGAATGAGCTCTTGAATTACTTTTATGTAATCATTAACGCTGCACTTAATGCACTAATATAGGGTGCCTATATACCTAACGTTAGTACGTTGTTATCATATGTAGGCACTGTCACTGTGCTATCATTTGTTTACATTACACTGTCACCGTGTCCTTCACGTATCAGTCACATTATAGCTTACAATGTCCCAGATTGCTCACACCTATTTATTTTATAGAAACGATATTCCTTCGGAGAAGAGTTATTTCTGGCTCGACGTTTATGCAAGTTCAGAGAAAAACGCATTCTGGTAATTGAATTGATCGCGCTATAAAATTTTGGAGCGCGATATTTCGAAATTGCTCTTATGAATGGATTTATTAGTTTGCACACGGTGAGATAAAACTAAAATTGTTTAGGAGCCGTAATAAACATATCCAACACAATATATACCTACTTATCTACTATTACCGGTCGAGTATATTAAGTAGTTATTTTATGTATCGTCAATGTCTTTCAAGAAGTACGCCTATAATACTCTGCCGTAAGGACGTTACTCGTTGCGTAGCGGATGCTATTTTCCTGGTTAGGTCATTCCTACTCAGGCCATTCGGTGAATCATCTGCTCAATTCACATACCTAATTTATATCACAATACTTCTCCTACTTCTCCAAAGGATCTTTAAAGTAGAATGATAGTGTTCCTAATAAAATTAAAGATTTTCTAATCTAAGAAGAGTATCTTTTAATAGAATCTTTAATCTATTTCGGCCCTTAAGTGATATTTGAGGAGTTTACGACCTATTTAATAGACATAGACGGGCAAACTTTATAATTAACTCACAGGATGAAAAATAACGCGCGCTTATTCTCATAGAGAGGAAACTATGTTTATTAACACAATTTCCTCGTTCAAGTGGAAAATGTAGTTCTTTAGTTTAGTACGGTGAGGTAAAATTACATATTAAGTAAGTACATTAATTTACTCAATTTTTCACACAAATCGGCGAATGGTGGAAAAGGCCATTAAACTTGAAATCAACGCTCTGAGAAGTATATCAGGTACAGTATGGGGTTCTTCAAAAAAGGAGTGTATACAGGGTCGGCAACGCGCATGTAACACCCCTGGAGTTGCAAGCGCGCTACGGGTAAACACTTACCATCAGGTGGGCCGTAAGCTTTGTTTGCAATCGACGAGCCTGGCATAAATATATATATATATACTCGTATCAAAAGTTGGCATTAGGTATTTCTACTCTTTTAAAATAAAGCGCCTTATGTCTCTTTAATTGGTTAACATTTCCAATGAGATGTTTATATATATATGCCTAGTTCAGTCTCTCTCTTCATATCTCCATCGAGATAGAGATAATTCCTTACCTCAAATTGATATCGGTAATTATTAGCAGGCTTAAAGTCGGAAACCCAGGCGTTCTCAATCTTTTTCGTGTGTTAAAGAAATCATATCTACACCGTCCATCATCAACAAAACTTTTCGTATGCACTCCCTTTAGAATGCTGCCCCTCTTTTTCGGGGCGGCGCGCCCCCTACACAGCAAACCCGTTCTCACTGTCAATATGTCCCTAGGACTTGATCAGCGAACTGAAGAGCGAGTTGAGCGGCAACCTGGAGAACGTGATCCTCGCGCTCATGACCCCCCTGCCCCACTTCTACGCGAAGGAGCTGCACGACGCGGTGGCGGGGATGGGCACCGACGAGGAGGCCATCATCGAGATCCTCTGCACACTCTCCAACTACGGCATCAGGACCATCTCCGCGTTCTACGAACAGTGTAAGTGGCAGCAGAGCATGAGACCAGCTGGAGAACTGCGATGACTCCCTTCCTCGAATTCTTGTATTTTTTTCTGTACTTTTAATATTTTTTTATACAACGACGGTGGCAAACAAGCGTACGGCCCGATGGTAAGCGGACACCGCAGCCTATAGACGCATGCAACTCCAAAGGAGTAACATGGGCGTTGCCGACCCTTGATTTGTATGAGGATTCGCCGTGTTGACAGCTGAAGGAACAAATTCCCTCGCTCTCAACACAACGCATCCTCGGGAACTCTGGCGACCTTCTACATACTACGTTATGGATATTTCTACTGTAATCGACATTTATTATATGTAAATACCAATTAAACTCATTTAAGTAAGTAGGTAAAAATGTACCCATGTTTAAATGTTTTGCATAAATTAACAGCTATAGTTTCGTTTTGTAGTGGAACAACGAGTTTCAGCCTTTTGAATAGTTTTACCTTTAGGCTGTCTGCTTAACCTATGCTGTTAGATGGAAGGTATACCTATTTATCGCTCGTGTTTCTTAGGTATACCTGCACGGCTATCATGCGACAGCGCGCGAGCTCTCTCGATTTTTCGCGCACTATCCGTCTCTTTCTTATTAGAACAAGAGATATAGTGCGAGAAAAATCGAGAGTATGTCGCGGCCGTCGCATGATAGACGTACTGGTGGCACGTAAGAAGAGTGTATGGCCGCCAGCGTTCTTTTTACGTGCATTGACGTTAAAACATAGCTCAGCGTCAGACAAAGTAAAGTAGTCTTGGTAAGAATGTGCTTCGATTTTAATCCGACCGTCCCTTCCAGTGTACGGCAAGAGTCTAGAGTCGGACCTGAAGGGCGACACCTCCGGCCACTTCAAGCGGCTGTGCGTGTCCCTCTGCATGGCCAACCGCGACGAGAACCAGGGCGTGGACGAGGGCGCCGCCAAGGCCGACGCCGAGGGACTCGCCAGCGCCGGCGAGGGACAGTGGGGCACCGACGAGTCGGTGTTCAACTCCATCCTCATCACCCGCTCCTACCAGCAGCTGAGACAGGTTCGTACCTATACCTACTAGGTACTACGTTTACTCAGGAGTCGGCGAGACTTTACAGCGATACTTGGGAAAATTTAGGCGATCCAGTTATTTTGGGGCTCGTTATTTTTAATTTGCTACAGGTAACTACTTCAGAACCGCTGTTTTAAAGCATCCAGCCAGCGAAGAAAATAGGGCAATAAATAGATATCTATTTTGCAGAACAATAAATTTACTGTTAAATCATAATCAGTCATTTCTTACATGCGAGGTTCTAACTATGCCTAAAAGCCACTCATTGTAACCGCATACGTTTTACTGGTTTCTGCTAGCTGTTGCGTAATGGTTTCCCGCAAGCTATTAAAGTGTCTTTCTATTTGAGGACATAATCATAAATATGTACCTATATCTTCATAGACATGATACCACGAATATATTGAAGGCATTGGCAGGCCGTCAAAAACAATAGTTTTTGGTAATTTGCCTGAATTGCGTACAAAATTGTGTTGTAATCGAAGATTGAATCTCATCCACTTCACAGTTACAAATGACTTCACGTACTATATCCGTGTATTATATTTATCTTCATGCCTTCGTTTTCTCCTCATTTCTATTTAATCCAAACTCCGGATTATCCCGTTCATGGTTGGCGGGCCCGGATAACAGAGCGTGTCGATAGTAAACCGAAGCGTCAATTACTATTCTATTTTCGTCTCGGTTTCATAAATAATCATCGGAAAACGCAATGGTTTCATTTCATGTCGAGGTCGATTGAGCCGATATCGGCCCGTAATTAGCGCTGGTGTCCAAGCGTAAATACTGTAATTCTGAATATTAGCATTTTTAATATATTAATGAGAGGAATGAAGTGGTTGCATGTCTAATGTCTCACACATGCCCCGTGG
This sequence comes from Epinotia bilunana, assembly GCA_947049275.1. Taxonomy (NCBI): domain Eukaryota; kingdom Metazoa; phylum Arthropoda; class Insecta; order Lepidoptera; family Tortricidae; genus Epinotia; species Epinotia bilunana. The sequence continues at coordinate 8,306,746 of OX346253.1, forward strand.
ACTGGCAACACAGACAGCCCAAAAGTGAGTCGATCGAAAATAGAAATATATAATAATCGAAGATCGGAAAAGAATATCGAATCGTTTTTTTAAAGTGGAATTACAGAGATAAAACCAATAATTAGACTGTGCCCTACTAATAACATTTCTCCACTAGAAAATTATGCAATTTAGCGGGTTCACTTAATGTTGGTCCTTCGACACTTCAAACCTATTGAATATACCTAGAGGTACTTATTTATTTGGTACTAATGATATACATTACGCGGATCTACTGTCAAAATGTTGGTATTAGATACTTTACATATCTCGTAAGGTTTTTGTTTCGTTATCTCTGTCCTCACAAAATAGCACGTAAATGGGCCTATTGTGCATAAAGGTGGTGCCAGCCAAAATGTCTAGCTAACCATTTTATAGGTATTCTTCGTATAGGGGATTCAATCCACGAAGGTCTATGCCACACCCTGTTATCTGTTATAACGTATAATTTTGTATAAAACCTACCTATTTCGTAGGTTATTAATGTTATTATGATTGCCAAATGATGCTTTAATATACTATTACAATGCACTTGCTCTGAAAGTGCGCCTTTATATGGGTCAACATAAACACGGGAAGCCCTCCATGCATGCACGGCGGGGCGGGCCGGGGAGCGGCCGTGCGGGAATAGATTTCGGGCCAATATTCCCACACACGTGCGAGAATGAGATTTCAGGACAATTCAAATTTCACCGTTTATATGTAAAAAAATAATCCTCGCATGATGCATTGTAAAATGTTGTATGATACACGTGCGGATTGGTAATTCCCAACTCGTGTCGACCAAAAACACTCCCTGACGATCGTGTTTTTGGTCATCGTCACTCGTTGGGAGTTACCTACTTTCCGCACTTGTATCATAAATAACTACAAAGTAATGGTCCGTTTCTCCTTCATATGCAAAGAGTCATGATTGTCATGGACCACTTTTTTATTAGTCACACAATATCGAACGTCTCTCAGTTGAATACCCAGACTGCAATTCATTAATTATGTTAATGTAGGTATTGTAGGTGTTCACTCAATGGCGTACGTAGCATGCCGTTATGGTTATTCATAACATAACGCAGCGCGTTATATTATACTAGCTTCCGCCCGCGACTTCGTCCGCGTGGACCCGGGATAAAAACTATCCTATATTTTAATCCAGGCTATAAACTATCTTCGTGCAAAATTTCATTCAAATCGGTACAGCCGTTTAAGCGTGATTGAGTAACAAACATCCAAACATCTAAACTTTCGCATTTATAATATTAGTAGGATTACTCTTTTGCGAGGTAATTTATATTCTTGACACATTAAGATCAGCTTAGACACCATTTTGTCTTAGTCACTAAATTTACTTAAGTCTTTGTCATCGCAAACTCATAAAATGCATTAATTAGATACTTATTATCTATAAGGTACTCATAGTAATAAAATAATAATACAGAGAGGCCCTATGAGTTTTATTGAAATGGCTCATTCAATTCCAAAAAATATTTAAGCGGTATTTATTACGAATCTTTAGGGGGGTATAAGACATATTATCCAGTTATATTAGACAGGGTTTTTTTTTCTTATGTGGGCGATGAGCGGAACCGTGTGGCTGGAAACATAGTAACAAAATCCATATTTTGTTCATCAGATCTTCGCTGAGTTCGAGGCGCTGACCGGCAAGGACATCGAGGATTCCATCAAGAAGGAATTCTCCGGAAGCATAGAGAAGGGAATGCTCGCGATTGGTAAGTTATTGTCCAACTGTAATACTCGTAGTATTGTCAATAAGATAACGTTAATTATACTGCATATTAGGTAGGTAATAAATAAAAATAGATAATAAATTGTATTAACACATTCACTACCAAGAATCGCTACGCGCTACGCTCGTAGCCGATCCCGTGGTTTTCCTCGTATGTAGCGGAAACCCACTACGGCGTAGGCGCCCACTAGGCGGGCTCCTGCACGTCTAGCACACGACGACCGCGACATACTCTCGATTTTCATCGCACTATACCTCTTCTTCTAAGTGTTCTAATAAGAAAGAGACGGATAGTGCGAGAAAAATCGAGAGAGCTCGCGCGCCGTCGCATGCTAGCCGTGCAGGTAGTCCAGTGAATAAATATTTGATTCTGATTCTGAAAGTGAGCAGTAACGCTGCTAACCAAATTATACATTTTAATTTAAAGGTTTTTAAAAAAAATCTAATTAACGGAGGCGTCTAGCGACATCTACCAGAAGACTTAGGCTTCTTAACGGCACACGAAATAAAAAAAATAAAAAAATTACGGTGACGTTGGTGCCGTAACGAAGCCTAAGTCTGATAGATGTCGCTACACGCCTCCCTAAGGCGTTGTAGGAAGGAACTGATTGAAAGATTTGGTGGCCGAACCGGATTGTTCCGATAGCTCAGTTGGTTAGTAGCCACGGGCCATGAACGCCTGTGGTCGCCGGTAATCCGGCTCAGGGCATTAAATTTTTCCTTTACTTTAAAATTAATAATATGGTATTACCTACTAGGAGATTGAATGAGAAGGACGCGCCTACCGGGGAGGTGTGGAAAGATGGAACGAACGTGTAGCGCAACCGTGCCGTACCGTTATTTTTGTCCGATTTTTTTTGTGTGTAGAACACTTCTAAATTGGCCCGCATCTTTCACCTACTCGTAATCTAAACTATTACACTTTTGGAAACAAAATTGTTATTGTAGTCTGAATTATTTCAATGTGCGAGTGATACACAAGCATGCATCTTTGCGGCATATCTAAGTGTCCAAAACACATGGTCCATAATGAGTCGCCTACAATTGCAACAATCGACAGTGGCGTCGCTGCGAGGTCGCCGTGACTCACGCGCAGGAAGCGAAGTAGAAGCGGCCTTGCAGTCAAACTCAGTTTTTTATGTAATTCACCAATTGTAAAGGTCACAAAAACTTCTCACGTAATTAATCCCTGCTAGCGCTGCTGACTGACGAGGTTTCCGTGATGTCGTGACTTACATACAATACGTAATGTATGGGGTATGGTCTATTTTTTTTTATAATTTTTCATACATAAAAATTACTCCTTAAGCTTCTCAGAACAGTCTCAACAAATGCGTTGGCATGCCATGCCATAGCTTCTGTATGAGTCGACACTTCGAAACTACGAGGCTGAGTAGGCCATTTTGAAGCTAAGACAATTTTATAGATCAAAATATTCGATTGTTCATTCGTTTCGAAAACCCGACACACGTATGTATGTATACTGTGAATGCTATTTAACTTTTAATGTGTAAAATATCGGTTATCAGAGAAATCGCCTCGTACGTTACGTACGAAAGATCAAGGTATAACCATCGTCATATAATAACTCTTTACGTACGTCACTTAGAGTCCTAGATGTGTGTTAGTCGTTTGTCAATAAATTGCATTGACATTGGTATAAATTGAATTGGACAAGCCTGTACTATTGAGACGTTGGGACGACAATGACCGCAATGCAATAGCACTTGTTATCTTGTTAAGGGACAATTGTATTCAGTCTGAATAAATACGAACATAGTCTTAGGTATGTGCACTTGGTTACTTCCTGACTTGCTACTGGCACTAATTAATTATACTGGAGTACGTGGCGTGTAAAGCGGAATGCGCTAGGTATACGAACATTCATTTCAAGCCCCGCTAAGCTATTTCTTTGAAATGGTGCGGGATTTTTTTTAAGGTATTATTAAACGACCTTATTGCTGATTTGGTTTAAGTATATAAATTTAAGTGACCGTGGGTACTTTCAATTAAGGTCCTACTTGACTAAACTGGAATGAGGTCATCATTCGAGATTAGGTATATAAACCTCACCATTCTATGGCCCAATAAACTGTATTTTTGGTAAATCAACAATTTGTTGTTGCTCGTTGCCATGGTTAAGTCTCCTGGATCACTCTTTAAAACTATGATTTGCAGGGTTTAAATACTCTAAACACGTGTTTTTGTCGTTATCATAAACCCATTCAAAGGTGGAGCATCTCCCTAACAATAGGAGACAAATTTATTTTTTTCTAAGAAACCCATTATCCCTTGGCTAATCGGGCCAGAATAACAGCAAGAAAAGGTTGATTAACCCAATAAACTTACTCTTGAGCCGTAGTAGACAGTTGATAATAATTTTTTAACATGAAATTATTCTCAAGATAAATTTTTTAGGAGGCAGTTTCCATCTCTAATCAAAGTGAATTGTGTTCGACAGTGAAATGCGTGAAGAGCAAAGTGGGCTTCTTCGCCGAGCGCCTCTACTACTCGATGAAGGGCCTCGGCACCAACGACAAGACCCTCATCAGGATCGTGGTCAGCCGCTCCGAGATCGACCTCGGCGACATCAAACAGGCCTTCCTCGAGAAGTACGCCAAACCCTTGGAGGAGTGGATCGCTGTAAGTAAAACTAATCCTTATTTCATAGCTAAGACGCTTAATTGGAAGCTAATGTTAATCATGATAATATGAGGTAATGGATACCTAAAATGGAATTCGTTGACCACGCATCGGAGCTAATGCTTCGTTTTATTTGGAATTCGCTAATGTCTTTTAATTGGTTTCATAAAGTATGGTTTGTCCAAATTTTGAAACGAGATTTATTTTGTAGTTGTTGCTGGATTGACTTGTGTATTTATGACTCGTGCCCTTGTTACAAACTATGGACAAAGCAAAGATAACTTTAAATTTTGTTTAATCATTTGTATCACATTTGTTTATTTTTACTAACTCAATTTTGTGTTTTTACTAACCTACTTTAATTAGGGCTAACTAAACTTAACAATGGCATATACCTAACGTTTTATCGTTAACTATTTCCAGCTTTTTAATTCTTTTCATCTATTATAAAATATACGATTAACACATTTTATCAATACCCAATTAGCAGTATTCCATAAATAACACCCTCATATTCACATGCAATTAAATATATCGGCATAAAAAAATATAACACTTACATGTTATTATTATCAAACACGATTAGAATGAAATTGGAGGCAACAGTTTGACCACATTACGTCAAAGTTTACAGCTATTCCAATCCCAAACTCATCGCGGTTTATTAATAATGGTAATTGGTTTAATGGTGTAAGTATAACAATCATCTAGGCTGCATGAAATACGTTTAAAAACACTTTCTAAGAAACTGACCCATAATTTCAGACAAGGTTTTATAAAAACGTATACGTATCGAGCTATATAAAATAATAAGCATGAGCCTATACATCTTCCACAGCAAAAAAATACCTTCATTTTCACATCTTGCCATCTTTAATTTACTCATTTTATAAGCAATCATTATTGTACCAATATACAGATCTATTTATTATCGCTATTCGAGAATAATATCAATGAAATCGATGTAAATATTGAGTGAGTTAGGAAAACGTGATCATCAACCGATATTGTGTTTAATTTTGTGTTCGTTTTCAAAATTTACCGTGGGATTCTAGGGCATTTCAACAGGGATCCATTGTCTTGGCCTTAACATTAACTTATGATACCTCCAGTAACGAGGGTGTATTTGACAAGCTCTACAATTCCTGCCCTGTTGGTAACACCTGTTGAACTTGCCGAATAAATTTACTATTCAAAAAAACCTATAGATTTAAGAATTGCAATGTTTTTGAGACTTAATACGAGGCTCATTTGATTAGTCTATGACGTTTATTGTATTATTGTTAACTTACTTATAAAAGGTTAAGGTTATAACAGGGATAGGTTGAAATGCCACAATTTGTCCTAACTGTTTGGTCTAACAACGGATCGCCGCAGGCGCCGCGCATGGCATAACTTGCTTCGAGTGTTTGGTTTGACTAAATTGACCGTCCAAGCTCAGCCGGATCCGTTTTGATTGCAGGGCGACACATCCGGGGATTACAAGAAGGCTTTATTGACCGTTGTCGAATAATTGTGGCCATTGTGGGGCAGGCGGAACAACGATTTAAAGACACGCTAATTCCATTTGTTTAAGCTAAACGTCAATTTCTCGGCTGTAACATGATCTGATAGTCTACCAGCGCATGGTCTCAAAACTTAATCTCACTCGGAGAGTTTTAAGTTTTGCGACCAGCGCCTTTAAGATAATTTATTTTAAAAAAGATCTGTATATTTTGTTCCTATGCGCATAGTCATGTAACTTTTCTTCGCACTGTACATACCTACTGTATGGCCTAACAGCTTCGTGCATGCGAGTGCTGAATGGTTTTTATAAGTAGTTGTTGATTTTTCAGGAGGACGTAGGCGGTACCTTGGGCCTACTGCTCTCTACAATGAGTTACTAAACCCGGCATGCCAATAACATTGAGCAAACTCAGTATTACGAGCGCCATTTCGCGTAACATTGCTGTGTGAAGAAAGTAGTCTCGTCACAAATATTACTTCATTGTATCGATGTAACTTAAATGTGCATTTTATTAAAGACATTCTTAATTTTAAGCTTAGATATCTCGTGTTTGATATTTTTATTCTATTTACAAAGCGTATACCTACCTACTGCATGATTTGTGAAAAATCTCAACTGAAATTGTGGGCCAGTTTTGTGTTAAGTTTTACGCTTATTGACAGCTTCGTTTTCGGTATTGTTTGCAGGAAGACATAACCGGGGACTTCCGAGATGTCCTAGTCGCCCTTTCTTATTAACGCCCGCACTAGTTGGGGCAATGTACTCTTGTATTCGTAATTGTGTTAGCATGCTATGCCGGTCGATGTTATACAAATGCAATGTAATGTTTTCCAGGGCGATACGAAGGGAGACTACAAACACGTGTTACTCACACTCGTACATTAGCGACGATACGCATAATATAAGACTACATGTTGTTATGAATTGGTGTTGTGCGCATAAGCTAAGTTCCGATCTGAAACTGCCTTTACATTGTATAACTGTTGAGATGTTAGAAAAAGCTTGATATTTTTGTGAAATGAGATATTTATTGATGCTGTAGTTTCGTTTACAATATATTTACATTAATAATTAAACTATGTTCAAGTATTTGGTTTTATTCTACATCCCTAATCCCGTCCTCAGTTATCTGCAAACAAACGAGTTTATAATTAACCACTGGCACCTCATATCAATTCGTATGAAATAATTACTACGATAGTAAGTAATTTATTTTGTGAACATAGGTAAGTCTACATTGCAGATCTTAAATTAGGTTGGAGGTCCTCTATGTTCTGCCTTGCGGCGTACAAAAATTAAATAAAATAAAATATTAATACAATTACAATAATAAATGGTTACAATGTATAGCACATGTGTTCTTATATTAAATACCTATATGTGTTAAACAGATTTATAAATATCAATATTATCAACCAATAGTAATTAGATGTCAATTACAGAATTAAGAATTAGGAATGTCACAATTAAATAGTGTATAAAATAACTTTATATTATTATATTATATAATAATTTTACCAGTTTGTGACTGTTTAGAACAAGCAAGAAGGTTAAAATTATCTTGTATAGCCTAGCCCATGCTGGTGGGCTACGGAAAGTTGTACTCGACTTTTTTAAATTTTGATATAATCGGGTTTTTTCTACTTAAAAAGTGTCCCAAGATTTTTTATTCCATTCCGTTACCGTTTCCATACTAAGCTTGTATGGTGGTAACGGAACGGAAAACCAGGAATTATATGTAACATTTTGGACAGTTTTTTTCTCCTATAAGGTTCGAAAGTGCTCTCGATTCTGAGTAGAAGAAACCCAAACATATCAAAATTAAAAAAAAAATGGTGTACAACTTTCCGTAAAATGGCCCTGGTACATCAATTCCTCCCGACGCATATAACCAATAACGCAAAAGGCCAATTCGACATTTTTGGCGGATCGCGTGTCTAAACTCCGTCAACTCGTGAATGGCCATGTTAGTACATTACCAAAAACGCAAAAGGCGAATTCGACATACCCTAAGCCTGTTCTCCGTTAGGTACGACGATGAGCTAAACTAGTAGGAGTGTTAGGTGTACTGCGACCCTAGGGTCAGCGCGAGCCGAGCGAGCGAAGCGAGCGTGCCGAGGCAGCGGCCGGCGAAGCGCCAGAACCGAACATTTAATATGAGGAAATGAAATTACACATTTTCGGTTATGCCGCTTCGCAGGCCGCTGCCGCGGCCCCTCGCTTCGCTCGCTCGGCTCGCGCTGTAGGGTCGCAGTACACCTAACACTCCTCCTCGCTTCGCTCGTCGTCGTACCTACACCGACCTGACTTAGGTATTAAGCGTTACAAAGATTTGGTAATTCACGTATTTGGTATATTGCGTATTTGGAACTACGCGAATAAGGCCTACTTATAGCGTTTATTGGCCTTTTCCGTTATTGGTCATATGCGTCCTGAACCACGCATATGACCTATTGGTGGATAAGGTTCGAAAGTGCTCTCGATTCTGAGTAGAAGAAACCCAAACATATCAAAATTAAAAAAAAAATGCTGTACAACTCCGTAAAATGGCCCTGGTACATCAATTCCTCCCGACGCATATAACCAATAACGCAAAAGGCCAATTCGTCATTTTTAGCGGATCGCGTGTCTAAACTCCATCAACTCATGAATTAGTATACTAAGTATACAATAGAGTCTGGCCAGGGAAAGAAGAGCCTAGAAAAGAGCGGGAAATTTAATAAAAAGAAGCGTGTTGTAACACTGCGTATAATGCGATAAAATAATAAAGATACTTGAACAATTTGCAAATGATCAAGCAGAAGGAAGTACATTTATAAGAAACAAACCTAACTTCATTTTACTTTATATTTAAAAAGAAGAATCTAAACCCCTCCAAAATTTCATTTTGATGAGACAATCATTTAACTTTTTATTATATTCTTCAGTGTGAATAATATTAGCAGTGAGCCACCCTTTAATTATCTTAACGCTCATTTTTCCCTGGCTAGACTCTATCTATAAAGCTGGGTCCAGACGGTGCAGACTTGCGCTGCGTAGCGCAGACTATGAAGAAGTATGTGCGACTTACATCGTCTACGATACAGACATGTTAGTTGTTCTTTAAACCTCGTGGTGTGCGGACGTTTGCAATGGCAGATGTTATTTATTTATTTCGTTACGAAATCCCGGTCTGCGCTTGGTTCTTTCCGTTTTCTCACTAATATCTCATAAGCCTTCATATTCCTATTACTGTACTCCTTGGACTTAATTTTCCATACAGCTCAAGGGGACTTATATAGATCTATAAATTCAACTAAGAATTCTGTCGAATATTTTCTTAAATCGTTCATTTTTATAATAAAAACAAAGCAAACTGTGAATTAATTAACCAAAGTTGTCGTAAGTTGACCCAAACAATTCTGAACATGCGTCCACACAGTGCAGTAGTCGGCGCAAACACGCATGTCTGCGCAGACTTTTTGATGCCAGATACAAAAATGCACAGATGTCGATACAGACTTGAGACTTCACGTCCACACGTCCCATTTGCACCGACTTAAGTCTGTACAGACACGCTGCGCAGACAAAAGTCTGTGCCGTGTGGACCCACCTTAAGTCATAATTTTACATCTTATCGGTGACTGCACAGGGTGTACATACACGACCACACCGTCACCTGTTTTTAATAAAGAGGGAGCTGCAGACTGTACGAAATCAATTGACCAATAAGTACCTACCTTGCCTAATAAAAATATGAAACATATTCACGTAGCCTATTTAACCCAAGGAACATGACCCACAAATGAGTCCTGCCTCTACGAGCTACACGTTCTCGCTACACTTTCCGCTACACGGTGTAAAAATGCTGCTAGCTAGACGCTGCGGCGTAGCACACATACATAGCGTTGCTTGGCCTCGATGGGTTAAACTGTATTTATTTATTGAATTTGCTACTCAGTGGGTAGCATATTATACTCCAGGAAAAATACGGTTAATATTATAAATTAATATTATAATTTATAATAGCGTGTTTTAAATGTTTCTATTTAAAACGTTATTAAGATGCTTTATTCAACAATCCTATAAGCTTTCAGATTCAAATGGAACATTCAGTCATTGACTTTTTTGTATGATTTATATTGATTATTATATAATAACTACAAATTAACCAAAATAACGATTAAAACATTTATTAATATTTTCTCCGACTTTTTTGATGTCTGATATTTTGTTGGATATTGTCTCTAGATAATTATTTAAATGACGATATATCCGTTACAAAGAAGAAATCTGCTATAAATTATTTTAAACAAAATCCATAGGTACTAGTTGTCAATATCAGTTATTGACGAAGTAATGACTGGGCTATTAAGAGAAAATTAAGGACGAAATTCTTCGAGTGAAATTAAACTGAGCTATAGAAACCTTGTTTAATTTGATCTTCAGCAACCGCCGGAGGATAGGCCATCGCGGGTGTTTATCTAGTTCTTCACCTCCATGCCAGTAAGTACAGTCAAGGAATTCAATTGTTGAGCCATTCATGTGTCAACTAATTTTGTTTTTTTAATAGTTAAACTTTGAAGTGTCCAGTATAAAGTGCGCTCTAAATGGCCTAACAATTAAAGTCCATGAATATACTTTACTAGCTACTGCCCGCGACTCCGTCCGCGTGGAACTCGTTTATATCGAAGCGCCATACAAACTTTCACCCCCTTAGGGAATGATTTTCGGGATAAAAACTATCCTATCTCCTTCCCCGGGACTCAAACACTCTCTATACCAAATTTCATATAAATCGGTTCGTACAAACTTTGCATCCCTATTTAACCCGCTTAGGGGTGAGTTTTTCCAAAACCCTAAATTTACTTTTCTTGTATTTTAATAAGGAGTCTGTACACAAAGTTTCAAGTCTCTCCCCATACAAACTTTCAACCCCCTTTAGTACGGTACAATTTTCTAAAATCCCTTTTTAGTGGGTACTTGCGTTATATAGACAACCTATTGTGAAAAAAACAGCTTTCTCAGCGGCGTTGATTTAAGTCAGTTCAGGACTTTTGCGTTTATATATATAGATTGTACCGTACCTTGAAGCTGCCGACCGCGTTGGGCGTGTCGGGCGCCTTGAGCATGAGCGCGACGCGCTCGCCGGCGCGGGCCGCGAGCAGCAGCCGGCGCGCGCAGCGGTGCGCCCACGCGTCCCCCAGCGCGCCCACGCTCGACCCACCGGACAGGCCCACGCGGGTGCTCATCTCGTTCGTCAGCACCACCTGCGAGTACATCATCATTGGTTGCAGTATTCAGCTGTTTTCGTGTGTAGCCGACAACATAAGAAAACGCATATAGCGGAAACTATTCGCGCAGAAGCTAGCTATGCCGGTTTCCCGGCTGGTTAGTAATACTGGGCATTTTCCGCAAATCGACAGCCAATGTGCCTATTTTGCGTGAAACGGTGGGGTAGCGCTACTCTAACCACCCCAGCTCCTCTAGAAAGTTAGTGAATGCCTTGGTGTTGCTGACTGCGTCCCGTAGTGTGTCTGGAGACCCTAGGTGCTTTTATCTCTACATCTACCTGCTTGCAGTCTAGTAGAATATGATTAGTCGCTACTTCTGCCTCCATGCACGCTCCGCAGCCGCCGCTGTATGTGATACCCAAATCGTTGTGGTGTCTGTTCAAGGTGTGTCCTATTGTAGCCGACGAGTCCCGTCAACTACCTAATATTAAAATTAATTTACCGTTAGACCCAAATGTATTTTCCCGTTACGGCCTAGCAATTAAGTATATTACGTTAGCGCTTAGAGATTGTAAAAGCATAAAATATTTCGCAATGTTTATTACCCCGAGTTGGGCCGAGACCGTTAAGTATTGTCTTTGAGATATTGTACTGAAATGAATAAGTCGGAGGTTATTCAACTTTTCTAAGTTGTAGTTATTCCCACTAAAGTACTTGGTGGTAAGTACTGGAAAAAAAAACCCAGTAGTTACCATCAATTACTATTCCCATTAGTTCCCACTGGTAAAAGAAGAGGGAAAAAATCCCAGTTGTTACCACTGGTAACAAATAGGTGGTAACAGGTGGGAATAAACCTTATTATTATACAATGAAAGCAAAACAATTGGTAAGACTTCGTTTCCTAGTTGAATACTTACAGCAATTTGGTTTTCTTGTGCTGTTCTGTGTAACTCTGCCATCAGCCGGAAGAGCAACCCTGTTCTTTGCTTTGTGGATATGCCGTCTTTGAATGGGAATGCTATAGAATCTATTACAATTAGTTTTATCTGAAATCAAAATTGTAGTATATTTATATAGGCTTACCTTTGATATCTACAAACATCCAAATGAGTGAATAAGAAAGTAATTTTTGTTTTAGAGGAATTTATAAAACATTTGTTCAGCCAATTATACTTACATTAGGATGTTGCTGGATGAATTTAGGTAAGTTGTGAATACATGCACAGAACTTCTCCAAACCAAATGCATCCATGTAGTGTAATTTCTTCAAAGCATCTTCTTCCTGCACAGCTATATTTGTATGGAGAAGACTCTGGCATTTGCTGAGGCTTGCAAAGAGAATTTCTAAAAGGATAACGGTTAACTAAATAACAATGTAGGAATAAATGAAACCACAGAATGGCACAAGAGCCCGTGGTGCACTAAAAATTGCACAGAATAAATAATAGTATTACATACAGAAAGTTCTCTGTTAACAAATCCCCTGTTTAGGTATGCCGAACAAGCCTAAACGTGGCCATCCCTTTTTTATCACATGCAACACGCTGTGAGAGAACGAGTGTGTGCCGTAGCATCGCTAACATTCTGGCTGGAGCTGTACTTTTAGCGACGCGACGAAATCACAGTGAGCCACCCCTGCTTAAGCTTGCGCTTAAGGCCGAAGAGTAGGAGCACAGTCAAGCCTCTTCACAGAGTCTATGATAGCTCAGTATGAAATAGGTATATCATGAGCTGTCATGAGTCAGCTTTTGCCCCAGCAATTGTTTTCTTTTTACTGCTGTCCATGGACACCTGCAACACCAGAGGTGTTGTGAGTGCGTTGCCAGCCTTTAAGATGGGAGTACACTCTTTTCTTGAAGGTTTATCTAGCTCTATATATTTGCATTATTTATCTTTGAATCCCATGCTTATAATTATCATCTTTCACATTCTGACCTTTGAATCTGTAAATGCTGAAATTTGTGTTGGTATCAATATATAAAGCTTCAGCACTTAACCCTCCAAGGACCTTCGGTATTTGAACAGAAGCGCAGAATTGTAAACTAAAACAAAACAATAACATTAATACATATAAAATTATAATTGCTATATTTCTAGCAAGCACATGTCATGATGAAGCCAACAACGTCTGAAGGAAAGAATATTCTCAAGTAAGTACCATAACTGTGTTTTTCCTGAACCCGGCAGCCCCACTAATTCTGTTATAGAACCTAACTGGAGTCCGTCATTCCCGAGTACGTTGTCCAAGCTCAGGCTGAACGACGGTATTGAAGGTAAACAAGTTTCTCTCTGAAATATAAACAAAAATATAACAAGTTTGATATAAAAGTTTACTTTCGAGCCTAGTTGATTGATTTCACATTGACTAACCTGCCATAGCTCTGTCGCATTGTATATTTTAAAAGCAGACATCTTCATATACGAAGGTAATTTCTTCTAATTTAAATTCAGATAGTTACATTAGTTACGTGGCAAACTTTCAGATAAACATAACCAGCATCGGCTTTTTGAAAATTCGTGACTGATCGCTGAACATGATACATTGACTGACGTTTTTAATTTAGTATTGCCATTGTCAAAAAATGCAATCGTAGTGATGTCAAAAACCGGTATTTTAATATAGTTTTACAGCGCTATCTTTTGTTGAGTAGAGATACTATTATACTACTTTTTTCTACAATAGATGGCAGTAGTTGCCGTATAGTAGTACTACTATTTGCCACTAGATGTCATCTTTCGTAGGAATTCGTAAAACATTTCAAATATTCTATTCACGTTCTGCTAAAAACTATTACAATCATTTCTGTGACTCCCAATGACGTAGCAAGAATTTGCTAAATCAATTATGATATAATTTAATTTGGCACAAGTTTTATGATGAATGCATAATGAAATATGCGTCAGACAAAACGAAACGTTAATGACACTTGCCATGTTTTGACAAATGACAACTCCATAGATACTATAGATAGAGAAATATAATATAACAAACAAAATAAATAGCGCTCTCGTTGCATACGTATTTGATTGAAAAATTATTCGTACGTATTTTGTTAACTGAATCAATAGCAACAATGAATCAAATGAACCTGCATGTTCCTTTAAACCCTGTGGGAGCAGCACCGAATGTTGGAGTCGGTATGCCAATGCCTGTAGCTGGTGCAATCATGCAGCAACCTTCCCCTCAACATTCTCAGCAAATGCAGCCGGCAATGGCACAACCGCCGCAGCAAGAAAAGATGGACAACATTTCTAAAGTAAAGACGTTAATGAGCTCTTTACGAGAGTCTATACCTGTGAGTAAAATGAATCGCTAGCTTCCCTATGTTTGTATCCCTATTACTTAGCTCCAATAAAAATGTGTAACTCATATATCTATAAAGGCTTGATAATCGGGCACTGTACGGTAGTGCTTAGATATTTTGAAACTATTGTAATACAAATTTTAGTCATTTCATTCGTCGAACATTGTTATATTTGGCAAATATGTAAATTTTAAATGTACATTAGAAAAAAAAAACTAGACAATTATCAAACCCTGACCCTAAAGAATTGTTGTTGACAATAAGACCAACTGTTTAGGTATCACCCACTTAAAGGATGATCTGAACCATACCAATAATGGTTAGCAATGGTTTATTGAAATCCTTAAGCATAGATTTACTTTATCCAAATTCAATTTATAGAATGCTTGTACTTGCAATGGCAAGACAACAGATATCCACAGCAACTTGTAACTGGTTTGAATCAGTTATTTATATAAACAAATTCAATTAACTCAACTGACAGACGCAACATCCGCTGATAAGTTGCACTCATTAACATCAATCACTCAATCAGTTGTATAATCGATTTTCATATCTTTTTCAGATGACTCTTAAATCAGCAGCACAAATTTTGCATCAGAATCACAATATTGATTCTAATTCACAGTAAGTGAATTTTCTACCATATTTATATTAAGCATCAAATATAGTAAAGCCTTAAAAAAAATGTGTGTGTTGAATAAAATTATTTAATTCAGAATTCGAACTGAGTTTTATCAGGCTGTGCTTTTTAACTGTTAAGTAGATATTAATAATATGAAAGTATACTATTTTGTACTATTGATAAGCCAGTGGACCAATAAATTGGTTGCTGAGATCTCTCTCTATATTTATTTCCTGACTGTCTAATCCACATTTTTTTGTACTTCAGAGAGAAGTATTTCATTGACAAAAAAGTTTTAACTAAAGTAGATATAATAAAATTCATATTGTATTTTAATTATTTTGGTGTTAATTTAAATTTTAATGATTTAATTGAGATGTTTAAGTAACATACTGTTAAACTTAATGAGTGATGTATGGTCATGTGGTGACCAAGTCAAAGATTAGATTGCAAGAATAGCTGTACATGGCCATATAACATGCATAGGTAATTGAAGGTTAATTTATCATTACACCTAAGTATATTATTACAAATAAAGGAACTATGCTTTTGCCTCATAATTCATAATTCATTTATTTTGCATAAAACATGGTACATAAAGATGGTCAGTATACAAGCAAATGAAACACACATTTCACCAGTAGCTGGCATGCAAAACGAAATCAATTCAAAAACAAGCTCTTGACATGACAAAAAGGCACCCTATTTACAGAATATTAACTATTAGTGTGCCAAATTTGGTCCAAATGGGCTGGTTTCGTGTGATTGAGTAACAATCTAAACAATAACTCATATTTCTAATGTAAGTATGCCACATGCCAGAAGTCTTGTCAAGCCATGGGCCTGGCACATTTTTTTCATTTCTTTTACTAGCCTATATTGTGTCCCATTGCTGGGCAAAGGCCTCCCCTTTTTTCCGCCACTTGTCTTGGTCCTGCCACAAAGTATAGGATAATGGTTAGTTGTTTTTGTTTTAGAAAAGGAATAGATGCTCCTGTGCCACGATTTGACAAGAATTTAGAAGATTTTTTCTGCCTGTGTGATCAAATGGAATTGCATTTGGTAAGTTTCTATGTATTGAATAATTTTCATCCATATCGTAAGTTATATAAGAGATCGCTTTATAGTGATAAGACTGCCTATTGCTACCTGTTATACTTGCTCACATCTAATACTGTTCTGCATTTGTTTGTTATGGGTGCAATAAATAATATTATTATTATGTATCTCCGATTTAAATACTATAATCCCCAACACCTTGCCACAAGCTGCCCTGCGGATTTATTTTGTATGTTTTTCGTCGTCTGGTGCTCAAAGTACAAGTTTTGCTTAGTTTGGGACTACCTTGATTTGTGTAAGTGTCCGCAATTATTTCTTTATATTTTATTTATATCTAAGTTAGAAATCATACGAATAACATGGTTGTTGTTGGTTATTGAAAATAACATATGTAAATATTTTCTTAAAATTTTCTTAAGCTTCTCAATCTTAAAGTATACTTAAGTTACTTATTTTATATTACTCCTATAGGCAAAAGTTTACATAAACGCCAATACAATAGGGGTGTAGACACTAAATAAAATAATCAATAATGTCATATTTTCTCGAAAAAGGATAAAAAATGTAGTCAAATGGAGAAAAAATCAACGCAAAAGGTTAAATAATCACGAATTTATAAGTGTCCAAAGTGTTCTTTCCCTTTTTCGCAAAACGCAACTTCATATGAAACGATGACGCTGGAAGATTGTGACGTCACTAATAGACGGCAATGTGCCGCGCCCACCGTGTTCGGCGCCGCCGTCGACGCGGCCCCCCGGCAGAATCCCGTAATGTGGCGTCACGCACTGTTTGCTTTTTCTCTCTCTAACAAGCAATATTAAAACGGTGGTAGCTTCGTAATTCTTTGACATATCTGAATGGGATTTACATCACTAGGCATATTTTCTTCCTTCTTTCTATTGGAGTAATAATCATTTTCGAGTCTACACGCCTATTTCTAACACTGCATTTGTGACAAGGCAGGTAAGACAGGGCAACATGACATCTTGTGATACGAAACCCTACTTACGCGGTCTCTAAGTAATCTCAAACATTACATCCTTGGAACACAAAACAAGATTCTTATCTTATCACCTCTGTGCTTTTACTGCTTCGTACTGCCAAGAGTTCCATGCCTTTATTGACACAACTTTCGACCTTGTGGATACCTCATGAAGTCCATTTGTATTTTTATTATATTTATGGTGTGGAAAGTAACTTGTTTTTCGATTAGGTGGCTGTTTTACAGTCGCTCAACATGCTCATATCGTCCAATAATTAACTTATTGACCCGGGTGCTGTTGCTAATACATGTATTCTTATCTTCGATGTGTTTACGTGACTCGTTATCAGTTGTAAACATTTGAATGTTTTCTAACGCGAGCCATCATGTGATGTAGCGGGTTTCCTCAGGATATCTCTAAAGAGCAGGACCATGACAAAGCGACGACGTCAATGCAGAGCCTTGGGGTCGGGTGAATGTCCGATTTTAAGGCCGTAATGCTCTAAAATTAGCCAATTAAATATTTGTATAAAAAAATAGGTTTACCATTAATCATTTCATTATTAATTTCATTGTTTGAAATTATTGTAAAACTACACTATGTCAAAAAATAAATAAGTGGTGCTGTATTCGCTTCTGCTTCTAAATTATAAGCGATATTTGAACCCTAAAGGGCAAGGAAGGTTACAGTCTCCATACAAAATTAACAAATATTCGTTGTATTTCGCATTGTTCCTGTACATTTTGTATCGGCGGTATTTCGCCATCGAGTACGGTCAGACGCCTGCTGTGCAGCACCTCGAAGTCTTTTACCCTCTATCTGCCTTGTCCCCATCAGCCTCTCCAGGTCATCCACTCCCTGCTCGCGTACTGGCCAAAGTCAGGTATAAGGCTCGTGTATATATCGTTGCCGAGAACACGGAAAAGCGGATTCCTGACTCTGGATCTGATAATAAGTTGCAGACAGACATTGTGAAAATCCCAATTTGAGCTCTTTTAGTACATTTGTACGGTGGGATGTCCACTCTATTCTCAATGTACAGTCAACATCAAAAGTAGATGGTCATTTTAGTACCTTGTCACTTTCACAATTTGACGCATTCCAACTGTCGCAGTATTGGTACGTTAAGTGCGACAAAGTACTAAAATGATCATGTATATTTATTTGCCGGTGACTGTACCAGCTGAATGACATCATAATACTGAATTTAGTTTTTGTTGTCCCTATCGGTATGTCCAGCCTCGTCGTATTAAGCGTAGCTAGGGACAATGCGAAACGTTTGATAGACTCATGTCGGCGGAAACATATATCAAATCCGTCACAACTGTCACAAGTAATGGGAGAAAGCTCAAGTGTCTCTTGCCTGTGTCTCACACTTTCAGATAAATTGTCTGCAAACGTGATGAATTGCGTAGTGATAGCGATTTAATTGCACTTGTTTTAATAATTATTGTGCATAGGAAAAGATGCGTCAGCGAGGCAAGCAAAACGATTGTTTTTTCATCACACTTTCTCGTAAATGGTGTTATTCAATGCCTGTATACAGAAGGACAATGGCCTAAATTGTTCCCACGGGAGTTATGGATTTTCATAACTCTCTAGGGAGTTATGAACTTGAGTCTGATCTGATTGGTTTATGCAAATCTAGTTGGCCGCGCGCCACTAGAATTCTGCTCTGTGATTGATTTTAAAAAGTCTAGTTGGCCACGCGCCGCAAGAATTACTGCTTTGTGATTGGTTGACATATTTTAGCTGCGCGCTCCACTCGCACTGATCTGGAAGTGAAGTTGTCAATTTCTTCAATTTTTGATTGGTGCGGATGTATGAAACATAGACAAACACTTTCGCCTCTCGTTAAACAATGTACTATTTTTTCCTCCCCTCCGCTCCGCTACCCCCTACAGCTTGGTTGCGGTCATTTGCAAGGTGGGCGTTGGGCTTAAACTTGGGTAAACGCATTCCCTCTGCATAAAAACAACCGGCCAAGTGCGAGTCGGACTCGCACACGAAGAGTTCCGTACCATTATCTATAAAAACGGAAAAAAAACACGTTTATTGTATATTTATTTTATTCTGTTTTATAGTATTTGTTGTTATAGCGGCAACAGAAATACATCATCTGTGAAAATTTCAACTGTCTAACTATCACGGTTCACGAAATACAGCCTGGTGACAGACGGACAGACAGACGGACGAACAGCGGAGTCTTAGTAACAGGGTCCCGTTGTATCCTTTGCGTACGGAAACCTAAAAGTCGTGGCGCTTGCCTACCCCCGAGGCCAAGGCCCGTCGGCCCCCCCCATCGCTACGTCACTGACACCACATACCTACAGAGTAAGAAGTGGCAGTATCATCAAAGACTGACCAGACACTTGGTGATTGTGTGTCGCAGCGGACTGCGATCACGTGCATCGAGCAACAACAGTCGGCGGCGCACTACCTGCCGTCGCCGGTGCACCCCGTGCGCCTCGACTCCGGACCCAACGCGGTGAGTGTGCTATGGACTAGTATACATGTTTTTCTACTCGAGCACTTCTATCCGTCGACTGACAGCGATATCTAAATCAACTTCATTTGAGTTGGGCTCATAAGATGACTGTTAGCAGTCTTATATTCATAAGATAACTGTATACAGAATTAAGATGAATTTTGACCAATCACGAGGCTCGATTTCCAGAAGACATCAACGCGCAAGCTACGTGGCCTAAACGTGGTACTCGACTTATAAAGCATACATTATATAACGATTGCATAAACTACTATTCAATTATTGTTTTACACGGGTCTAATGGGTATTTGTCTACCTTTCATTCTGACGTTTCGACACGGGTTGCACCGGTCATGGTCCAAAATGAGCCGTGAGTGCCCCGTGTAAAACAATAATTTAAATATGTGTAGAAAACGCGTCATTTTAAATTGTTAGATTTTAAACAGCCTATTCATTAAATGTGATCACAATGTATCGCTTTAATTTGTTGAGAGACATATTTGACATAAAACCATTGATACGAGTACAAAGATTATAACTGTCGTAGTTTGCGAGATTTCCCGATGCCTACCATACACGAGTATAACTGATCATTCGTAAATTATTAAAACATTTGTTCGGTGAAAATGGGAATGTATTAGGCACTGTAAAGAATATGTATTTACTAGTTATACAGAAATACAGGAGCTTAATTTCTGCATTCTGGATAAATGGATATCTACATATGGCCTATGGTGGCTAAATCGCTCCCATCATCACTTTGGCGTATATCAAAAATGCGGATATCTAACGCTCGACCTCTTATGTTCTGGATTATTCAGTACAGCAAATACAAATTACCATATAACAATGGTATTCGGGTTCGGCTGAAACCGTTTTTTTTTGTGCATAAGAACGTGTAAGCGACAGAGAAAAATACCTATTCTTAATACTCAGGGACTGCAGTGCTGCTTCAGTAGGTATAGTTTAAATTATTTGAACTGAGCTCATGATTGCCCATTGTACTGAGCTCATGAATAGCCTTTGTTTGCCTTTTTTCTTTTGTAAAAAATGCCGCCACGTAAAATGTTCATTGAATAATATAATAGATTCCCAATTAGCTACGAGATAAAATATCACACACAGTGCCTTATACCTGGCTCGCTGGGAGCGGGTTGTTTTATCTTTTAGTCCATTTTGAATCTACTGAATAAGACGATAGAGTTCATTATACAATTAACATTTTATGTGGCGCTAACCTTTTTCTTGCAACAAATGGCACGCGTCCGACCACACAGTCGTATTGTTAGACTTGAATGCTATTGTTCTGAAGATAAGAAGATCAGTCCAGTTCAGAAAAGCTCAACTATATAAAGTTGAAATTTTCTAAACGAAGCTCATGAATGGCCATTGTACTGAGCTCATTAATGCCTTTGTTTGCGGTCCGAACAAAAGCTATTCATGACGCGCGCGTACGCCATACGCGTACGCGCGCCACATAAAATGTTCATTGTATAATGAACTCTATCGTCTTATTCCATAGATTCAAAATGGACTAAAAGATAACAAAAACCCGCTCCCAGCGAGCCAGGTACAAGGCGCTATGGTAATTTGGAATCTATTGTAAAAGAAGATAGAGTTCATTATTCAAGAACATTTTATGTGTCGCTAATTTATTTTGCAAACTTGGTACGCGCGCGTCTTGAATAGCCTTTGTTCGGACCACAAACAAGAGCTCAGTACAATGGCCATTTATGAGCTTAGTTTAGAAAATTTCAACTATAAGTAGTATAATATAAGTTTAATTTATTTGAACTGAGCTCATGAATGGCCATTGTGCTGAGCTCATGAATAGCTTTTGTTTGCCTTTTTTCCTTTGTAACAAAGTGTTACCGCCTCGTAAAATGTTCATTGAATAATGAACTCTGTCTTCTTATACAATAGATTCCAAATTAGCTACGAGATAAAATACCACACACAGCGCCTTGTACCTGGCTTGCTGGGAGCGGGTTGGTTTATCTTTTAGTCCATTTTGAATCTATTGAATAAGACGATAGAGTTATACAATTAACATTTTATGTGGCGCTAACATTTTTTCTTGCAAAAATGGCACGCGTCCGACCACATAGTCGTATTGTTAGGCTTGAATGCTATTGTTCTGAAGATAAGAAGATCAGGCCAGTTTAGAAAATCTCAACTTATAGTTTATGAAGATTCGAGTTGCGCCAGCATTTGTCCAATTGTTAGTCACTTTGTTGAGCACTCGAAGGAGTACAGACATTTTAAGATGACATTGTAGGTACCTACAGTCGAGTTCTTCAATATCTATACAGGCAACCTTTCAAAAATATCTACACACACTACACAGTCGTTATTGTTACTGACACAAGACGCCTGTGTAGATATTACTGACATAAGACGCCTGTGTAGATATTACTGACATTAGACGCCTGTGTAGATATTTTGTAAAGGTTGACTGCATGATATTGACGAACTCGACTGTACAATATGTTTTCTTTGGTTTATGCCGTGATGATAATTTGCCTATAGTATATGCCTAACCGATTCAATTGCAACCCTTAATACCATACCTCCTGTCACGTCATTGATGACCTGTCACGTAAAAAGATAACCTGCCTATCATAGTCATTAATAATAAATAACTAGTAACAGAGGTTGTTTAGAGATTAACTACCTATAATGAAACTTATTGCTATGCCGTAATAGTTGTAATTTCAATGACAATATAAATGGCATTCAAATTGCAACTTAAAATCAGTACATTAAGTCTCATAGTTGTTCGTCTCCAATTTATGCCGTCAGTTCAGTAGTAGCAATCTAGTTAAAACATTATTACCTTTTTAGTAAATAAGATTCTTAATACCTATTTGTTGATTTCTTGTACTACCATAGTTCCCTTCTCAATAAAGATCACACAGTACAGGAAGCAACTAAACCGTTCAACAAGTGCGAGTATGACTCGCGCGTCGAGGGTTCCGTACAAACTAAGTTTAATAAGGATTTTGAATGATAAAAAAAAACTGATATGTATTAATATTTTTATTAATCTTAACCGTAAGTAATATTTTAAATGTTTCCACTTTCTAAACTTCAGAGCTAAGGGAGGGATTCCATCATGAATCGAAATTTAACCAAAATATTATTTTATTTTCTTTGAGTTTTTGGTCCGCACCATATTGGTATTTTATTAATTTTATTATATTCATAGAAAATAAAAATATCTGTATAAATATTTATTTTTACACTTGGGTTAGCCTTGTTTATAACAATTTTAAATCAAAAGCATTTCCTGAGATATATAGCGTTGTGGCAGACAGACAGACCCATTTTGGTACGGAACCCTAGTGAACGTTTTTCCCAAAAAAAACACGTTCAAAACTTTCGTTAGTAAATTTTATTGACCCACCACGTCACGACAACCTGACAATATATATTTGAGTAACATCGTGACGTAGTAGAATTCATTAAATTTCACTGTTGAAAGTTCTTGACAACATTATATATTTATTTATTTTTGGAAATAGCTCTTAAATGGTTTTGGTTGTTTGCAAAAATATAGTCTATTGTGTAGTTTCACTAGTACAATCTATTGCACCTCATTCTTAAATAAATAAAATAATGACGATCAGTCCGTGTTCGTATTACAGGAGACGACACTAAGCTACCCGCAATACCTGAACACGGTGCGACTTCAGATTTCCTACGCAAAGGACATTCACGACACGCTGGTGGCCGCGGCGCAGACGGAGTGGCTCAAGAAAAACTAGTTGTATACATCAATAGCAAGTAAGATCCAGGTTATTATAAACTAATTATTAAAAGATTCTACTGAACCTAACTTAATTTGTCATTATTTAGACAACTGCCGAGAAATGGTAGTTGCAGCAGCCTCCGTCCACCTGCTTTATGCGATGTGTTCCGATCTGGGTCGGCTACCTAATCCCAAACTGTTGGCGTAATCAATTTTTGCGGAAGCAACTGCCATCTCACCTTCCTACCCGGAAGAGAATCTAGGATTTTATTGCGAAAGCATTCAGTTGGCCCTCACTTAACTCTCACCGCCACGCTACGCTTGCAGTGCTATGCCGTAGTCCAAAGCAGCTTAACGTCCATATGTAGCGAAAACCGCCCGTAGCGCGGTGCACGTGTGTGTGTGTGATTGGCGCTGAACGAGTTAATTATAAATTAAACCACCAAGTCATTAAAAAAAAACTTTATTTCATCGACAAAATGGATTATGCTCAGTATATTTACGTCTGGGTACATTAAAACCAAAATCTACCGCAAATTACAATTTACACAAACCTTTCTATAATATCCATCTAGTTTCACTAATTACAAATCAGTTACACAATGAAAATTTAATCTCTGATTATTGCAGACATGTTTTTGAGATCATGTTAATTTAGGCCACATATGATTGTAGCGCCTGACAAATACAGAATCACAGTCACAACAAACGCCATACATTCGTCGGTAACACATCCTTCCTTGCTTCAGATTTTAAAATAAACATAAAACACTGCACAACTTCTGAGTCAAACAAAACCATCAAACCTAGCTTTTATTTCATAGAATTAAACAGATAGTTTGATAATTTCGCAGAGTAGTCATAAATGTCATATATTTATTTATTCCCTCGCCAGCCGGCTTCGAGGACATTAGGGCCAGCCCGCGTGTTCGACATTGCAGTTTAAAATTTAAACACTTTATAAAACTTTATCATAAAATATCACAATAGGAACGAAAATTAAAATACTCTCAGTCTTTTGTTCTTGAAGACGCTATTGCAGGAACATCAGTTTCACTAACCCAGCAACGTGGAGCACCTGCAACAAACCACACACTGTTACTCTCGGTCTCTAAAAAATAGTAGCTACTTCAAGGAAAATCATTATTGTAATCTTGCCAGTTAATAAGAGAAAGCAAGAAGTTCGTGACGTCACATCATAATATGAAAATCGTTCTATGTAGGTATATGAAGATACCTACTACGCTTTGCGGAAAAGGAACAGAATATGCCCCCTTAAGAAATAATCCACTTTGGACACGTTTTGTTGGATTTGCTTTACTTCTTTCTCTTGTTTAATCCTTTTTTGGAAAAGAAACAAAATTATTTATTTCTTTAGTTGGTGTCAACAAGCCTATTGGAGTTGGCTAATTTTCGCAGAACCAACTGCCATCTGATCTTCCGCCCAAACCCAAAGGGGAAACTAAAATTCAGTCTAATGTAAGGTAGTTTGTATAGTAACGATTTTATTTGAGAACAACAACTACATTGTAGTTATGCGACAGCGGTGTCAAGCACATTAGGCCCAGCAACAGCCGCGGGGGGCGATACGCGAAGGGACATAAATCCCGCCTATCATTAAAGAGAATATGTTTGCGTTTCTGTGACCCTAGATAAACTTATTATTATGACATAAATAACGTTAGCGGTCCGCCCGCTGTGGAATAATACGGGCTCATTCATCACATGGATGGGCGGACAAACAACTGCCCGTAGGTTAGAACTATCTTTATGCGTCGGGTGTATATTGTCGAATTATGCCTATACTAGGCTTGCATGTTTCATTGACCTTAAGGCCAATGAGAGTCACCGAAGGATCCGAAGGAGTATCTAGTATTTGCGTATCACTAAAAATAGTTATCAATGTATTGTATCCAATGCGATCTGTGGGGCTCGCACAACTGACACCGTTCCGCGACTCAGCACGAGGAAATGTAACTTCCTTTTTCTTATTTGGAGAGAGACAGGAGTCACCGATTCGCGCGTGACGCGACTTGACAGCAAATGGTGCTAGCGGCCCTGATTTCCTTTTTTTCTGTAGGTACAATATTGTACTGCAATGGCCAACCCGTTATCAAATTAAATTATTCTTTACTAGCTTCCGCCCGCGACTTCGTCTGCGTGGACTCGGGATAAAACTACCCTATATTTTAATCCAGGCTATAAACTATCTTCGTGCAGAATTTCATTCAAATCGGTTCAGCCGTTTAAGCGTGATTGAGTAACAAACATCCAAACATCTAAACTTTCGCATTTATAATATTAGTAGGATCTACGGGCATGTCATTAGTGCTCTAAAATGCTTTCAGAAACCGTAAGAAATGACCAGCATTATTACAACCGATTTTACTATGAGAACTTTCTAGTCTGTGATAGTAGGTAAAATCTGTTCTTTAATGTTATAACAGTATAGATTTTTGTAACGTTATGAGTTTAAATTTGGAACAGCTGTCAAAAGTCATGTGGGTCTCTATTCTAGTATCCATAGATATTGAAACAGTTATCGATATTCATTATGTTGTTTTAATATTTACGCACGACATATGATCTCGAGTGGCATGCGTATAAGGACTTCATTCGTTTGTCTATGATTAAAAAAACATCCGTCTTGACGGAGAATCGAATTTCCGCCATTGCTGTTGCCATTTTTTGTTGTTTTTTTGCTGTTAGGAAAGTAGAATTGTGGACCCATCTTAGAGTACTTTTGATTTGTGTGTAGATAAAGTAGTGTATGCAACTGTAAATAATTAGGCCTTAAAACACTCGTGTGATCCTATTATGAAACCCGCTGACGCTCGTTTCACAAAATCACACTCATATTTTAAGGCCTCTCATTATGGACCAGTTGCATAAACTACTATTATAATTCTCTTTACCACACGTAGTGTTTGTCGTCCTTTTAAGTACAAAAGCCTACGACCCCAGATAACTCGTTATCGCCGAGTCCTACAAACTTGCAAAAACAAATGCCCATCGCCTGGCTATTAATATATCTCATTAACTACTTGGATTGCAAAATATTACCTAAATACGTAGACGAATACCTCGTTACATGCAATAGTCATACAATAGTATTATGAAGCCTATTAATGTATTGCATGTAATAGGTTAAGTTTTTACCTAAAGACTTGTACACGATAAAATCCGGCCATGCATGATATGGTATACATTTTCACCGAATGCACATATTCAAGCACTTATTTTATTTTAATAATCTGTAACTACTGGCAAATATAATTCAAATAAATTCAAATTACAATGTATTAGCTTCTGTGAGTTTTCGTCGAAAATATTCCACTATACCTTTAAATGTTTGAGCATCGTTTTTTGATAATCGATACTCACTGCCTACTACAATGCCACAAAGGTAATTATATTTTCATAATCATTAATATGCTCATTAGAATGTTATCTTACCAAAAAAGTACGTTTTGAAACTATTTTCCATCTTAGGTAGTCGGAGAGGCTTTCTAGTCCAAGCACTGAAAGTTGTTTTTGTATGGGAGGCAAAAATTTGTCAAAAAGCCAAATTGACCAAAGTTAAAACACCTCAGATCTATCTTGATCTAAATGTAATTGTAAAAATGTTAACTATTGTAAAAATAAAATGTAATGAGGTATATTTAAGCTTATAAAATTCAAAGCACGAGAAAATAAATACCAGGAAAATTGGTAAAGCTTGTCAGAATACCGTGTGGAAGAAAATATAGGTACCGTGGAATATAAAATTCTCTAAGTCTTAGATGACCTAACTTTATATAATGTTTGGATGTTTATTATGTAGTTTGATAACCACAAAACTATTTTAATGAAGAGCTGCTCCAAAGATTTACAACATTCAAAAGATTTACCATAACATACATGGCCGGATTTTATCGTGTACAGTCTTTATACCAATTTGCAGTGTACTTATCGATCTATAAACTAAACACGTTTTAGTAGGTCCGAATGCGATTATAGCCAAGTACCAACGATTCTGTAATAATTCGTTAGTTGGTCATCGACCCCTTTGGTCTTGTTATTGTACTCAGTAGGCGAATATATAGTATTTGTACATTGCATACGCAGGCGATAGCTATTATCATATAACTAACATTATAGGTTTAAGGAGGTACTGGCATGAGTGTACTGGTCTGTTGGATCGTTTAATTTAATAACGAGCAGTTTTATGATAACTTCATTAATTAATTGGAACGTAATGAATCATGGCATGTTTTCTTCGAACAGTTGCAATAACAAATCCATAAATACCTCAGGATATCCAGGATCGTTATTCATTGATAAAAATATGCTAAACCTTGTCAATTATTATATTAATAACCTACTCGTAATAATTTACGGTTAACAATGTAACTTAGTACCTATTATGACAGTTGATTCAGAAGATATTACTCAAGACCAAACTAAAGTACCGCTCAAGCCAATACTAAAAAGCGAAGCTTCCTTTTAGTTCAAGTTCAATTTTGACAGAGCTCACATGAAGGTTCACCGCAATCGAATACTTGTCATGTCATGTCATGTCAATACTGATTAGCTGGTTACAAAATAATTGTTGGTGATATCAAACAGTTAATAGGTACCAAACTATTTTTATGATCATATTGTTATATATGACACCGTTTTTATAAATTACACACGTTACTTTACGTTTTTAAAGCTTGCTCAATATATATTTATTTTGTTCTTTTTGATTTCAACTAATCTTACAACACTAGAAAGTAAAAAGCAAATGGTAACATAATAGGAAAATTTTAAGCATGCTTTAATTGATTTACTTAATTTATACAAACATACTTCACAATCCGGTTTGACGACGTGATAAATGTGATAATCGCGATCGGAATCATTCATTAGCTTGTTTATATTTGTTTAATAAACCTATCCTTCCGGTGTTTACCTAGGTAAGTTACACTGTAAGTTACGTAGTGGAGGCCAAAGGGGGCGGGACCCGGATATAACCGTGGTGGGCATTATGAGGCTCACTCACACACGTAAGGTACTTATGTAAACACGCTCATCATCTTACTCTCACGTGGTATAGAATAATGGGATTGGTATCAGGGGCGGTAGCACAATAATGTAAGTTTGCATCTCCAACTCTATCGTACATACATATCAATTCGATGAATACATTATGGAGATATCTGCAGACAAACTGTTAAAACAGATTTGCAGGAAAATGTAATAGATTAAGTTTTGTATCCCATTGCTTAGTAATAATAAATAAAAGTGTATGGCTGACATTATCATCTAATTTGTGCAGTCCCTAAGCTTCAGGTCGGACTTCAGTTAGCTAGGTTTCTTGGGTATTTACGGATTAAGTGCACAAAAAAGCACGGGGGTGAGAGCCACTAGTGTAGTGTAAGCGTACTCACGTGGTTCAACCGAAGACCTGCTGCGCGGCGTAGGTGACGCGCAGGAAGCCGTCCTCCCCGCGGAACTGCTCGTACGCCTGCGCCATGGTCATGCTGTGGCTGACCAGCACGCGCTCGTTCACCAACAGATACAGAGCCTGCACATAACAACTAATGAGGACAACGGACGGTAACTTTCCAACATTGCGAAACTTTCCCAGTGATCAATCTTGGTAATTTCTCAAGATTGCTTTTAAATTGCCATGGAACCGTACTTAAATTCTAGTAAAAGTTTCCTAAAATTTCCGAGAAGCTTCTTATATTTTTTGAGACTCCGCCACTTGCACATTTGTGCTACCGATGGGACTTTACTAATAGTTGGTGCTCACTAAGATTTTTGGCGGTAGTTCCATACAAAATTGAACGTGCAGGTTACGAAACTCCAATGTACATTGTTGTACGTGCCAGGCTAAACGATAGATCAGCGGCAGCGTGTATAGTGGGCTCAACGTAGTAGGAATCAAACATCACTTTGACATGAAATTAAAATGCTACTAGGTCACTTATCCGGGTCTAGGTGGTACTTACTTGTGAATCTCTTAGTTTCATCTTCGCCCTGATTATAAAAAGAAACTGGGACATTGTCAGTTCTTGGGGTACTAGGAACTTTTTTCTGCCCAAAGCTGGGACTTCTCTTTCCCTCGCGAACCTCTCCACGTACAGCTACAAGAAAGGGGCCAGTTTAGTTAAATTAAACGTGACAATTTTTATTCAAGTTTGGAGTAATTACGTCGTTTCATCGATTGGAACTTACTGGAACTTTGTTTGGGAATCTGTGTCTTATCGCTTCAACTTCTTGTTTTCCCGTCATATCTGTAACAAATGCAAACATTGTACCATTCATATGCTTCCCTTGCTGCTATCCAATATAAGTTACTTTAGTCAGGCCTGTTCCTTTGCTCCCTTCGGCTAAACTCGGTTCTCGCACACGGCCGAGGCGTCTATACACCTAATGGAACGAAAGAGCACGTAACTAAAACTACGCGGCGAGCGGGTTGCCATGATTAGATTTTGCATCGATTTTTCATCATCATTGTTAGACAGACGACCTTCTTGACGTAGGTAAGTACTATTGTTGATTCTGTGCCTTTTTTAGGCATCTTAGACAGGGTTTTTTCTTTAATTTTATAGGAAAATCTACCGTACGTCAGACCAGGCCACATTTTCGATTCCTTGAAAGGATCTGTTCTCGTCGCTGTGCTGCTCGTAGGCCTGCGCCATGGTCAGGCTCATGTTCAGCATAGCCCGGTTTTTGGTTATTAAGTTACTGACCGTCGTGGTACCCGAACACCTCTTGGGAGGCGTAGGTGATGTAGAGGAAGCCGTCCTCGTCTCCGTGCTGCTCGTAGGCCTGCGCCATGGTCAGGCCCGTGCTCAGCTTCGCCTGGTTGTTGGTTATTAAGTTACTGACCGTCCTGGTACCCGAACACCCCCTGGGACGCGTAGGTGATGTAGAAGAAGCCGTCCTCGTCTCCGTGCTGCTCGTAGGCCTGCGCCATGGTCAGGCCCGTGCTCAGCATCGACTGGTTGTTGGTTATTAAGTTACTGACTGTCCTGGTACCCGAACACCTGGGAGGCGTAGGTGATGTAGAGGAAGCCGTCCTCGTCGCCGTGCTGCTCGTAGGCCTGCGCCATGGTCTGGCCCATGCTCAGCATCACCTGGTTGTTGGTTATTAAGTTACTGACCATCCTGGTACCCGAACACCTCTTGGGAGGCGTAGGTGATGTAGAGGAAGCCGTCCTCGTCGCCGTGCTGCTCGTAGGCCTGCGCCATGGTCAGGCCCATGCTCAGCATCGCCTGGTTGTTGGTTATTAAGATACTGACCGTCCTGGTACCCGAACACCTCCTGGGAGGCGTAGGTGATGTAGAAGAAGCCGTCCTCGTCTCCGTGCTGCTCGTAGGCCTGCGCCATGGTCAGGCCCGTGCTCAGCATCGCCTGGTTGTTGGTTATTAAGTTACTGACTGTCCTGGTACCCGAACACCTGGGAGGCGTAGGTGATGTAGAGGAAGCCGTCCTCGTCGCCGTGCTGCTCGTAGGCCTGCGCCATGGTCTGGCCCATGCTCAGCATCACCTGGTTGTTGGTTATTAAGTTACTGACCATCCTGGTACCCGAACACCTCTTGGGAGGCGTAGGTGATGTAGAGGAAGCCGTCCTCGTCTCCGTGCTGCTCGTAGGCCTGCGCCATGGTCAGGCCCGTGCTCAGCTTCGCCTGGTTGTTGGTTATTAAGTTACTGACCGTCCTGGTACCCGAACACCCCCTGGGACGCGTAGGTGATGTAGAAGAAGCCGTCCTCGTCTCCGTGCTGCTCGTAGGCCTGCGCCATGGTCAGGCCCGTGCTCAGCATCGACTGGTTGTTGGTTATTAAGTTACTGACTGTCCTGGTACCCGAACACCTGGGAGGCGTAGGTGATGTAGAGGAAGCCGTCCTCGTCGCCGTGCTGCTCGTAGGCCTGCGCCATGGTCTGGCCCATGCTCAGCATCACCTGGTTGTTGGTTATTAAGTTACTGACCATCCTGGTACCCGAACACCTCTTGGGAGGCGTAGGTGATGTAGAGGAAGCCGTCCTCGTCGCCGTGCTGCTCGTAGGCCTGCGCCATGGTCAGGCCCATGCTCAGCATCGCCTGGTTGTTGGTTATTAAGATACTGACCGTCCTGGTACCCGAACACCTCCTGGGAGGCGTAGGTGATGTAGAAGAAGCCGTCCTCGTCTCCGTGCTGCTCGTAGGCCTGCGCCATGGTCAGGCCCGTGCTCAGCATCGCCTGGTTGTTGGTTATTAAGTTACTGACTGTCCTGGTACCCGAACACCTGGGAGGCGTAAGTGATGTAGAGGAAGCCGTCCTCGTCGCCGTGCTGCTCGTAGGCCTGCGCCATGGTCTGGCCCATGCTCAGCATCACCTGGTTGTTGGTTATTAAGTTACTGACCATCCTGGTACCCGAACACCTCTTGGGAGGCGTAGGTGATGTAGAGGAAGCCGTCCTCGTCGCCGTGCTGCTCGTAGGCCTGCGCCATGGTCAGGCCCATGCTCAGCATCGCCTGGTTGTTGGTTATTAAGTTACTGACCGTCCTGGTACCCGAACACCTCCTGGGAGGCGTAGGTGATGTAGAGGAAGCCGTCCTCGTCGCCGTGCTGCTCGTAGGCCTGCGCTATGGTCAGGCCCATGCTCAGCATAGACCGGTTGTTGGTTATTAAGTTACTGACCGTCCTGGTACCCGAACACCTCCTGGGAGGCGTAGGTGATGTAGAGGAAGCCGTCCTCGTCGCCGTGCTGCTCGTAGGCCTGCGCTATGGTCAGGCCCATGCTCAGCATAGACCGGTTGTTGGTTATTAAGTTACTGACCGTCCTGGTACCCGAACACCTCCTGGGAGGCGTAGGTAATGTAGAGGAAGCCATCCTCGTCGCCGTGCTGCTCGTAGGCCTGCGCTATGGTCAGGCCCATGCTCAGCATAGACCGGTTGTTGGTTATTAAGTTACTGACCGTCCTGGTACCCGAACACCTCCTGGGAGGCGTCGGTGATGTAGAGGAAGCCATCCTCGTCGCCGTGCTGCTCGTAGGCCTGCGCTATGTTCAGGCCCATGCTCAGCATAGACCGGTTGTTGGTTATTAAGTTACTGACCGTCCTGGTACCCGAAACACCTCCTGGGAGGCGTAGGTGATGTAGAAGAAGCCGTCCTCGTCTCCGTGCTGCTCGTAGGCCTGCGCCATGGTCAGGCCCGTGCTCAGCATCGCCTGGTTGTTGGTTATTAAGTTACTGACTGTCCTGGTACCCGAACACCTGGGAGGCGTAGGTGATGTAGAGGAAGCCGTCCTCGTCGCCGTGCTGCTCGTAGGCCTGCGCCATGGTCTGGCCCATGCTCAGCATCACCTGGTTGTTGGTTATTAAGTTACTGACCATCCTGGTACCCGAACACCTCTTGGGAGGCGTAGGTGATGTAGAGGAAGCCGTCCTCGTCGCCGTGCTGCTCGTAGGCCTGCGCCATGGTCAGGCCCATGCTCAGCATCGCCTGGTTGTTGGTTATTAAGTTATTGACCGTCCTAGTACCCGAACACCTCCTGGGAGGCGTAGGTGATGTAGAAGAAGCCGTCCTCGTCTCCGTGCTGCTCGTAGGCCTGCGCCATGGTCAGGCCCGTGCTCAGCATCGCCTGGTTGTTGGTTATTAAGTTACTGACTGTCCTGGTACCCGAACACCTGGGAGGCGTAGGTGATGTAGAGGAAGCCGTCCTCGTCGCCGTGCTGCTCGTAGGCCTGCGCCATGGTCTGGCCCATGCTCAGCATCACCTGGTTGTTGGTTATTAAGTTACTGACCATCCTGGTACCCGAACACCTCTTGGGAGGCGTAGGTGATGTAGAGGAAGCCGTCCTCGTCGCCGTGCTGCTCGTAGGCCTGCGCCATGGTCAGGCCCATGCTCAGCATCGCCTGGTTGTTGGTTATTAAGTTACTGACCGTCCTGGTACCCGAACACCTCCTGGGAGGCGTAGGTGATGTAGAGGAAGCCGTCCTCGTCGCCGTGCTGCTCGTAGGCCTGCGCTATGGTCAGGCCCATGCTCAGCATAGACCGGTTGTTGGTTATTAAGTTACTGACCGTCCTGGTACCCGAACACCTCTTGGGAGGCGTAGGTGATGTAGAGGAAGCCGTCCTCGTCGCCGTGCTGCTCGTAGGCCTGCGCCATGGTCAGGCCCATGCTCAGCATCGCCTGGTTGTTGGTTATTAAGATACTGACCGTCCTGGTACCCGAACACCTCCTGGGAGGCGTAGGTGATGTAGAGGAAGCCATCCTCGTCGCCGTGCTGCTCGTAGGCCTGCGCTATGTTCAGGCCCATGCTCAGCATAGACCGGTTGTTGGTTATTAAGTTACTGACCGTCCTGGTACCCGAAACACCTCCTGGGAGGCGTAGGTGATGTAGAAGAAGCCGTCCTCGTCTCCGTGCTGCTCGTAGACCTGCGCCATGGTCAGGCCCGTGCTCAGCATCGCCTGGTTGTTGGTTATTAAGTTACTGACCGTCCTGGTACCCGAAACACCTCCTGGGAGGCGTAGGTGATGTAGAAGAAGCCGTCCTCGTCTCCGTGCTGCTCGTAGGCCTGCGCCATGGTCAGGCCCGTGCTCAGCATCGCCTGGTTGTTGGTTATTAAGTTACTGACTGTCCTGGTACCCGAACACCTGGGAGGCGTAGGTGATGTAGAGGAAGCCGTCCTCGTCGCCGTGCTGCTCGTAGGCCTGCGCCATGGTCTGGCCCATGCTCAGCATCACCTGGTTGTTGGTTATTAAGTTACTGACCATCCTGGTACCCGAACACCTCTTGGGAGGCGTAGGTGATGTAGAGGAAGCCGTCCTCGTCGCCGTGCTGCTCGTAGGCCTGCGCCATGGTCAGGCCCATGCTCAGCATCGCCTGGTTGTTGGTTATTAAGTTACTGACCGTCCTAGTACCCGAACACCTCCTGGGAGGCGTAGGTGATGTAGAAGAGGCCGTCCTCGTCTCCGTGCTGCTAGTAGGCCTGCGCCATGGTCAGGCCCGTGCTCAGCATCGCCTGGTTGTTGGTTATTAAGTTACTGACTGTCCTGGTACCCGAACACCTGGGAGGCGTAGGCGATGTAGAGGAAGCCGTCCTCGTCGCCGTGCTGCTCGTAGGCCTGCGCCATGGTCTGGCCCATGCTCAGCATCACCTGGTTGTTGGTTATTAAGTTACTGACCATCCTGGTACCCGAACACCTCTTGGGAGGCGTAGGTGATGTAGAGGAAGCCGTCCTCGTCGCCGTGCTGCTCGTAGGCCTGCGCCATGGTCAGGCCCATGCTCAGCATCGCCTGGTTGTTGGTTATTAAGTTACTGACCGTCCTGGTACCCGAACACCTGGGAGGCGTAGGTGATGTAGAGGAAGCCGTCCTCGTCGCCGTGCTGCTCGTAGGCCTGCGCTATGGTCAGGCCCATGCTCAGCATAGACCGGTTGTTGGTTATTAAGTTACTGACCGTCCTGGTACCCGAACACCTCCTGGGAGGCGTAGGTAATGTAGAGGAAGCCATCCTCGTCGCCGTGCTGCTCGTAGGCCTGCGCTATGGTCAGGCCCATGCTCAGCATAGACCGGTTGTTGGTTTTTAAGTTACTGACCGTCCTGGTACCCGAACACCTCCTGGGAGGCGTAGGTGATGTAGAGGAAGCCATCCTCGTCGCCGTGCTGCTCGTAGGCCTGCGCTATGGTCAGGCCCATGCTCAGCATAGACCGGTTGTTGGTTATTAAGTTACTGACCGTCCTGGTACCCGAACACCTCCTGGGAGGCGTAGGTGATGTAGAGGAAGCCATCCTCGTCGCCGTGCTGCTCGTAGGCCTGCGCTATGGTCAGGCCCATGCTCAGCATAGACCGGTTGTTGGTTATTAAGTTACTGACCGTCCTGGTACCCGAACACCTCCTGGGAGGCGTAGGTGATGTAGAGGAAGCCGTCCTCGTCGCCGTGCTGCTCGTAGGCCTGCGCTATGGTCAGGCCCATGCTCAGCATAGACCGGTTGTTGGTTATTAAGTTACTGACCGTCCTGGTACCCGAACACCTCCTGGGAGGCGTAGGTAATGTAGAGGAAGCCATCCTCGTCGCCGTGCTGCTCGTAGGCCTGCGCTATGGTCAGGCCCATGCTCAGCATAGACCGGTTGTTGGTTTTTAAGTTACTGACCGTCCTGGTACCCGAACACCTCCTGGGAGGCGTAGGTGATGTAGAGGAAGCCATCCTCGTCGCCGTGCTGCTCGTAGGCCTGCGCTATGGTCAGGCCCATGCTCAGCATAGACCGGTTGTTGGTTATTAAGTTACTGACCGTCCTGGTACCCGAACACCTCCTGGGAGGCGTAGGTGATGTAGAGGAAGCCATCCTCGTCGCCGTGCTGCTCGTAGGCCTGCGCTATGGTCAGGCCCATGCTCAGCATAGACCGGTTGTTGGTTTTTAAGTTACTGACCGTCCTGGTACCCGAACACCTCCTGGGAGGCGTAGGTGATGTAGAGGAAGCCATCCTCATCGCCGTGCTGCTCGTAGGCCTGCGCCATGGTCAGGCTCATGCTCAGCATCGACCGGTTGTTAATTATTAAGTACAGCGCCTGTTAATAAAAATTGAGTTGTATTTTGGTTAGTCAGAAAATCGAACCAATGTTGCATTCAAAATAGTGTTAGTTTTTTTTTATAAATAAAGTACTTAATTGATTTACTATAATGCTTTTGATAACACACCTATTTTCCAAATTTAACCTTTAATTTCCATCAATAACATCTACTATGCTTGGTATAACTTTTAGAAAAAAAAAACATTTTTTTTAATTCAAATACGGTATTAAAGTGAAATTGCCCCTCCGGCCCGCACTCTTGTGTGACCGCAACTTAGAACTTTTCTCTGGTTATTGCTATATCATTCAACACTATCTGTCCTGTGAAACCCCGAATTTCGCAGCCTACAGAGATAAAGTTGAACGTCATTAAGTTATCAAAATCGAGCCCCTTTTATTCCTAAGCTGAACTTTGTATGACGCGGGAATATAGGTCATTATCTATGGTTATATTTACATTGTAATAATTGATTTTCTCACTTGTTTACCAACAACAAGCTTGTCATTTGCTTGACCTACGGATATGGGGCATGGCCAAGTAATAATAATTAGTGATTTGATCTGGAAAAGGCGTAACTTACTTGATTGGGTTTTATTTTTATTCTGTTCCTGATTATAACTAGAAACTGCGACATCGTGATATCTTCTGGCACTAGAAATTTCGACTTGTCCAATGTTGGCAAACTTCTTTCTTTGTGATATCTCTCAACAATTATCTGCCAAAGAAAGTAAATTCTTATTAGTTTCGCATATAAGGCTAATTTTATGTCTATATAATGCCGTGTTAGGGGAAGGTTTATAAATCATAATCAACAAAGATTAAGTATACTTACCTACTACCCACCTAATTCATGTAGTAGCTAAATAGGTATGACTTAACGATACGATACGATACGATCATTTATTGATAAAAAATATTTTACATCTCATTATGTCTTAATACTAGGTGCATAAAATCTATTACAATTTACAAATATTTGGTTAACTAACCAGTTGCTATCTATCGTCAATAACTTTTTATTGCTTAGTCTGGCACTCGAAAAAAGGCGTCCAAGCGAGGAGGCGAGTAGTAGGCCTCAGCTACTAGTTTATTTTTAAGTTTACTTTTAAACGAGCAGTAGCTTGGGGCACTTCTTATTTCGTGTGGCAATGTATTGTATATCTTGGGTCCCATCGTGTGTAGACATTTTCTCGATTTGGTAAGCCGTGTTCAAAGAGGTCGCAGTTCATCGCACCTCCTGCTGTTCACCCCTCGTGCGTCACCACGGGTAGGAAAGTGCGCAAGATTACGTCGCACGTACTTTGCCACCTCGAGAATGTATACACACGGTAAGGTGAGTATTTTAGTGGCTTTAAATAGCTTCTGAGCTGGATGGTCCCATGGGACCCCTGATGGCCCTGATATACAATGGATAGCCCGTTTCTGTATTATTAATGGTCTCATTCGGTCAGCGGCATCCCCCCACAGGTCGACGCCATTATGTAAGTAAGGAATGGGCGTAGCCAAAATAGGCTTTCCTGACATTGGCCGGGCCAAGACTAGGTCGTTGAAACAACAATTGAAATAACAATTATTGGAAGCTTAGTAGGAAATCTTACCGGTATTTTAGTAGGAAATTTATTTTTGATCGCCATCACTTCTTCTTTTCTGGTGACTGTAACAAACACAATTATAAAAGTTAAATAACTCCCAATCAAATATATTATCGTCATTAATCACCATTTCGCTAAAGTTAAAGTACTGTGTGAGTATTCCCAAAAGGGGTAGGTAGAGATGAAATTAAATGCAATTGAAGGTTTGAAGAGAGAAAACGTTGCATGTAAATCACGTTGCTGTGTATGTACACATACATGTCTATTAATCCCAGACAATAATGTAAAATGAAAGCATATTTCTTAATTATTGACGCTTATTTTGTATGGTTCAGTACCTAATTATTATTGCTAGTTACAGTTGGTTATTCAATCGCCGAGTTATCAATGACCTTCCCGATGACTCCTAGCAACAGTGTGGTCTAGCTTTCTAATTACCGTTTATCTAAATCACTAATCACCTAGATGATATAAAACCATGATCTAATAACCTGTGATTAAGTCTGCAGTTAGTCTGAAGAAAAATAATTTTGAAATTTACTTGCATTTTATAGATAACTGATGAAACTAGTGATATAGAAGAAAGATTGAACTAAATAAATAAATATTTGAGGACAATCTCACCTACACACATCGACCTAGTCCAAAAATAAGCAAAGCTTGTACTAGGAATAACTATGAATACTAGGCGATGATATACATAAATATACAGATAAATAAATACTGAATGAAACTGAGACATAATTAGACGATTATAACCCACACTTCAATGCCAGTAGGTCCTACTATACTAAAATGCAATATAAGTAGACTTTTGAGGGACTTGCGATAACAAAATATACAATCACGTACACAATTGTAAACAAAAGCGAGTTCAATACACTAGTTGTAGAACAGCACGAAACTGAATCTGATTTGTTTATAGGTACTTAGCGCGGAAAATAATATGCACCGATATGATGATGATTGTCCCATATTTTGCAACTTTAAATTTAGGAGGTGCAACCGTACAGTGGTACCACAAAATACATCCTACTTACTTACATGGATTCACGCCTTTAGTCCCAAAAGGTAAGCAGAGCACACGAAACTTATGGTCCAGTGCCACTTTTAGCATAAATGTGGGTTTAAAAGATCGTGATATCGCAGTGATGGGTTGCTATATAGCCCATCGCCCGCAACACACTTCAACCCTGCTTTCTTAGTCCACTTTTAGACACACGCGGGAAGAAAGGCAGTGGTGAAATTCTAACTCGACACCACACGGGGCAAAAAATTACATGGTAGCGGTAATAAAAGTAAGTATCCATTCATTTCAATAAAAACAATCGAGCTAAGGGGGTGCATATTGTCCCGCTATTCTGTAACTTGTTTTAAGCTCACTTTACCTTTCACCCAGAAGTATATATTGAAGCCGCGATTCGTAGTAGATAACGAATGGCCGCTCCACACAATGGGCCATCCTGACCCATCATATAGGCCGCGGCTATGCGGTAGAACGAGACATAAATATGTCTTACTCCTTTTAACGCATAGTTGCGTCCTGTATGATGGGTCAGGATAGCCCATTGTGTGGAGCGGCCATCAGGTAGAGTTCTAGTTTCGTTACGCGTGACGGATGAGGTGAGGAGCATTATGGATAGAGGAAAAACAGACGCCTAGGTACTAGTAAATTGTCGCCGGTAACACAAAACGCGTGTTCATAAGATACATCTATCTAGTAGATTAGAACCCTTTCCGTCTCATAAATACTCATAATGGCCTATTTTAAGTGCACGACACAGGTACGTGAGACACCTTTGTAGTCCGACTATATCTTTAACAATGTTTTGTACCCGAATTTAACTTTTTTAGGGCGTGTGTACCTACATTACTTACTTGTACTTTTATTTCCTTATCGTTATGATTTCGCTAATGCTAATTTTAATTTGAGCTATATAAAAAAGTAAGTACACATTTCTGATTAAGTACTTACAACCATTTTAACGTCACACGATGTAGATACAATTACCAATTTTTTAGCTAGGTAGCACAATAAATGTTAACAACGTGTGTTTAAGGTATGCTCAAAATGTTAAACATTACCTAAACCAGATTGAGAAAATAGACAAAACCGAAAAAAACTGTATAATATTATGACAATAACTTGATCACTTACCGAACGGCTTTTTCGATTTGAAGCACTGTCTCACGTTATGGTTCACATCATGTTTTATTAACGTTGTTACAAAGTTCAGTTCCATTTTGAAAATATCTCCGTTATCCCGGCTAATGGTAGATGTATACCTACTCGTGCTGTGCCCGGCCGTGCACCCTCTTGCGACTGTGAAGCTCGACTGAGTTAAAGTAAACAACATCTGGAACTTTTATCATTTAGCATTAGGTCGAGGGTTGTCATGCGGCTCTAATCACAACCCTGAGTGCGCTCGTAGGATAAGATGCATATGTACACGTTTAATTTTATTTAATGCTGTACCAAATTAAACTTCTGGACAATTTCTGTAATGTGGGTAGGTATAGGTATTGCTTGTTGTTGCGTTTAGAAACTTTTTGCAGGCATAATTTATGCAGAACCTTTTAGGCACCTGGCGCATTACTGGGCTATTTCTTAAATAAGATAAACCGAATAATAAATTATACAGTGTCTAAGTATATTCCCCGTCATAGGTATAAAGGCTGATTTATTATTATTATTATACACGTATGTTGGTATCTCACTAGATGTTAACAAAATGCATTTGTTTTTAATCCAGCTTCGTGTGAACCTTACATTGTAATTATTGCTGTTGACCTCAAATGTGACGTCAAGACTCTGAAGACTCCCTGGGAGGGGTTTGCCGAGCCGAGCCGTATAATCTTATTGCTGAGTGAACCTACTAATTACTGATTGCGTGATATCTTATCATAACATTGTAAACGTTAATGCTCATTAATTCAGAAAATAGATCTGGACATATAAAAAATATGTGTTTAGTTAAGTTAGGGAAACATCGGGAAAAAATCTTCAATAGGTACATCTGCGAAGTGTGAACATATTCAAAGTTAAATCTGAAGTCCCTGACCCGCTCTGGGCAGCGAAGTGGGGACATAGGTATCTCTCTCCTGGGGGAGGCCTCTATCCAGGCTGTGGGGATACATAAGCTGAGCTACTCCACAATTAAAATCAACAGTCGACTGCTTTTGCAAAGTATGGAAAAAACACTTGGACTTCCTGTACCTAGTACATGATGCCCTGCACGTAGGCAGGTGCCCAACGGGTTTCTTTTCTGGACCGTGTGGCTAATGTATAAACAGAAACGATGTTTAAGGTGGCAAACAACTAGTTAAATATGATAATTACAACTTAAGACCTTTAGTAATTATTTTGAATAGGCAAACAAATGGGTGTGTTTTGCTCACGGCCCTATAATGGGAGATAATGACGGCAACGAAATAACCTATAGGTAGGTAGTTGTAACTGTAAGCAGGTATGTAAGTATGATTAGAAAGTCACAATGACGTATTAGCTAACTACTGCATGCTTGTCCGTGTCATGCAGGATAGTTTTCAGAGAATGTGTGTTGGGATTGTACGAGTTAAGAGTCCGCAGTAAGCTAGGCCGAATTTCACCTTACCGTACAAACGTAGTTACGCTCTCATTTTAAAACTACGTGTTGGATTGTGACAAAACTTTGCATATACATTGACATGAGATATATCTATGTTTGTAATTAGTTTATATGGTTCCAGTTTATATAAGAAACGAAATACAGCAAAAACAAGTTTTGTATGAAAAACTTAAATTAGCTGTATTTTTTTACTATGTTATCTGAAGCTACATAAACTAATTACAGACATAGCTATACCCCATGACATTGTATATGCAAAGTTTCGTTAGAATCCAACACGTAGTTTTAAAATGAGAGCGTAAATACGTTTGTATGGAGAATCGAGCTTACTGCGGACTCTTAACTCCTCATC
Source organism: Epinotia bilunana (assembly GCA_947049275.1). Taxonomy (NCBI): domain Eukaryota; kingdom Metazoa; phylum Arthropoda; class Insecta; order Lepidoptera; family Tortricidae; genus Epinotia; species Epinotia bilunana. The sequence continues at coordinate 8,348,195 of OX346253.1, forward strand.
TTGGGACTCGACGCGGACTTGGGTTTCACTCTTACTTCGTGATGTCAAGTACCTCCAACTCGCACGAAACGCTGTGCCTCTAGTTTTCTCACGAGGACTGCTAAAGAGTGGAACTCGCTTCCGGCCTGACTTCTCCCAGAAATATATACCTACATATTAGATGATAGGTACCTACCTATCTATCTATATAATTTGGGCCTTTCGACGCCGAGAGTGAATGGGTTCTATATATGTATGTATTATACTTGCGTATGCAAGTTGCATGATACTGTGGTGACGTGGCTAATGGTCATACGTCATCCAACGGAACAGGCGAAAGTTACTACTTAAATTCCCTGCAGCTTCTGTTTCTCGATTTACTTAGGCAATGCTAGCGGTCAGACCATGACCGTTGGCAAGCGCACTGGCGGACATAGACAGGAGCTACGTTTTTTATTCACAACCGGCAGCGACTTATTTACCTAGACTATTTATCATCGTTGGTTGTTCTATAATGTAACTGATCACGAGATTTATAACAGCTAAGTAGGTATGTGTAGACTGGAGCGAGTTGTTGTTAAGGCTCGTACGAGTACGTACCTACCTACGGTACCTACAACCATCATCCAAAATCCCGCCTCCCGCTCCCACTAATCCCTAAACCTAATGGATCTCGGAGCTGCGGGGCGGGAGGGGTTGTTGCCAGCCAGCCCCGAAGAACTGCGGAACTCGCGTAGGGTCATTTGTCTAATTGCACTGATGAGTAAAATCTGCTATTAATTATTTTTCTCAAACATGCTATGAAATATTGACGTTGTGTTCTTTATAATAGGCTTCGAAGTATCACGGGCGCGGCGACGACGCTCCAGAAAGGTCAGGTGCCCATCCCAGGATGCTGGTCATTTCCAGGCATCTAAAAAACCTGCCGGCCCCTCGTCTGGCCAACAGGCCTAGATACGCCACTGAAGACGCGCGAGCGGTGTCGAGGCGAGATAGAAAGGATCACACGCAGCGGTGCGCCGCCCGCACCTCTCCGTGTGTTCCTCGCCGTAGGCTATCCGTCTGATTTACCAACCTACAAGTTACAATTTTACAAGTCTAAATTGGCGGCACAGGTCAAATGGACAAGCCAAGTGCCACATTGTTGCCAGTTAAGACTTCTAAGATTGTACCTACTTGGTGAAACGGGCCACAGGAGTATTTCCGTACGTATCCTCTCGAAAGCACCGGCGGGTATGTATGACCTAACTTACCAGTATTGCTCATTAAACTGGTGGGATAATATCATTTTCCCCTCACTGCCTCGGAAAGCCGTCTCTTATCCTTTAAAACCAGTGGGCAAAAACGCATTTTATCCACTACTGGAAAGCAATTTGACCTTGGAGCGTGTTTAAGTAGCTTTTGACAGATAACAAAACGTTAATCGCTCATAATACAAAAATTTCACAGATGATGTGCAAACGCCAACACAGTTAACTGACCATTCTGTATTTATATTATATTGAAACTTATTACAATGCGCATAAAGTGCACGGATGGTCAGTTAACAGTGTTGGCGATGGTACTTCTGTTGTCGCTATAACAACAAATACTAAAAAACAGAATAAAATAAATATTTAAGAACTTTAAAAAAATGCTTGTTGCTTTCATAGGGCGCTGGGTCGCAAAATGTATGAGAAAACAAAAATCCGACTCGCACTTGACCAAAATCTACTTGATATTACTGAACGTTATTATTACTGTTAAAAAAATATAAAAAAATATTTAAATTAAATAAAGTTGTTTTGCATGTTGCACTTTCCTACCTGCAGTGAGGTGAAAAGTTTTGTGTGATGGGGTATACAGATTATGTGATTTTACCCCAATTTGTCAGTACAACATGTTGATGTCATAATTGGGTGTAACGTCAGATGTAACAATCCGACCACTTGTGCAAGCAATTAGTCAGGACAACTCGTTTGACAGTTGGATCAGCAGCCAACATGCATCCAGACGATAGCAAATAGTCAGCTTCTGATGAATAAATTGGGGCTGACAAATCATGACATGTATACACCCTATTAAACACGGGTGCAAATCTATTTTACTTTTCGTGTGTTGAAACATTCGCTACGCTCAGGATTCTATTTTAGCTCACGATAAAATACAACTTTGCACCCTTGCCCCCTTATTCATAAAACTTAAAATGCCTCTGCTAAATAAAATGTGCTTTGTCCCTTTCTTACGAACACAAATGTCAACGTGACAGATAAGGGCAAACGAATTTTAACGGCATTTTAGTTAAAATGGGCTTGTAGAACGTTTATGAATACGGCCGATAGATAACAAATAACTATATCTGAACGCATCCTAAGTTACGCCGCAATTTTGACATTTCTGTTTGTAGTGTTCCATTATACGTACATTTGTTTTTGTAAATGAACAATGTATTGGTTTAACTTTATTTTATCCCTATTGTTGTAGATTTAACAGAATATTTATATGCATTTTTTTTAAGTCTATTATTTCTGCTATTGATTAGCAGAAATGCATTTAGAATCAAGTTCGTACTTCGTAGCGTGAAACGTAACTCATATTTCTTTCGCGACTAGCACGAATTGCCTCTTGAGTTGTAGAGATATAATAATATTATATTAAATACTTGGTTTTAATCAAATAAGTAGTTAAAAACACCATTTTCATTTTGAAATGCACCGAGTATTCTATTAGTTTACAAAATTTTGATGTTGGTCTCTCAGTATTTCAATTAAATAATAATATATAAACATTGTATCCTGTCGATGGACTTTAGAATCGATAACCCAATTTCGCTGTAGTTTTTATTCTAGTGTTTTAGGAGAAGTGTAAGGATGTTAGAAAAGTCGTGTTAAAAGTATTAAGGTGCTGTGCAGGTTGTGATCATGTTGTTCACGCCGATTTATATAGCAATGACCTTTATAAAAACTTGGCGCATTCGATCCTTCCGAGCGCGACTCTTGGAGTTCCTGAGTGGAAACACAAGTGTTGCATTTTGTAAAGTGCCTGAAAATGCTGCAGGTAAATTTATTGAATATATCTAGTTTGGCAATCAGTATCAATTTCCATTACTTGTGCTGTACACCAAACAGCGATGAAACCATCAATATCTACTCTGACCTGACAGTGTATAAATTGCTACAGAGCCTAATTTATACCTAAAAGTTCCTATTCATCAACAGACTGTATATTTCACATGGCTGAGAGGATAAGGAAGTTGTTGGATCTTTGTCTTTACTGCTATATTTCTTTCAGAAACCCCTACACTAAGTTCCAAGCTGTGCACAAATCCAAAGAATGCGTACCTGTGTGACTTATTGGATTACACAAATGCAACTAGAATATGCAGTATGAAGCCTGCTCAGTGTATTGAGATCAGTGACTGGGTGACATGCGCTGGAGGCCTGCCTCTGGGCTCTGATGAAGAATCTCCTGTCATCCCCTCTGAATTTGATGTTGAAGTATTGTTGGAGTGTGAAATGGAGCCTCATGAATTGAGTGCAAATCATTTGGTTACGGTATTAAAAAAATCTTTAAAAATTACACACCTGCCATTACACTATGTCAATTTAAGCAGTCTAGAATAGAGTGCCTACCAAGTAAAATCCATAAAAATTTAATGTTTACCCTCAGACTAAGTACATGGTTTGAATGAAATAAAGTAAATCACGTAAACATAGTGCCATGTTCAGTTTCCGCGATTTACTAAACATATAAACATATTATGTAATAGCATAAGCAAGCAGGTACACTGAAATCCTTTACTTAACACAATCTATATAATATGGTTCGAAACTTTCAAACATGTTACTATATTCCATAATAAACATGATACATCACATAAAACTTACAACCTTTAAAATTGAAGAAGTAGCTCATATTGTAACATTACTATCACTAAAATTCACAATAATACATGATTAAACAGTTCTTTATTCAAACAATGTATAGACTCACCATTTTTATCATTTGTAGATTAAAAAACCGTATGTTCAATATAAACATAATAATATTTTAATAATACATGACATACACTAAACATTCAGCATGTCCAGACAGCCACTGAGAAAATCGTTGTGCTGTATGTGGGGGTCTACAAAACAACTTAATAATAAAAAAATGTATATTTGGAGTCCTATTTTTGGCGATTTTTGTAAACATTAAATGCTAATTTGTTGTACAGTACGATTACTGTTAGTTAAGACCTGACAGATGGATTGCCTTCATTTAATTTTCAACTTTAATTTCATATAGATAAAGCATTTTTCAGAATACTGTTACCCACATCTACCGATTTAGTAATAACTATTTTATTTGTATAAGATTAAAGTTGAAAATTAAATAAAGGCAATCCATCTGTCAGGTCTTAACTAACAGTAATCGTACTGTAAGAACTTTGAAATCTACATAATTAAAGCAACAATCAAATGAATGTTATCTTGGACGAGAATGCATATCAACATGTTTACTACAAATAACCTTGGTATTGATAATGTGAAAATTGCAATGCTTTTTTATATGGGGCACTAGGTGACAGCGGCTCAGCTTCAGATGTATCATTCATACTGAGTGAACAATTATTCAGACACTATAATTCACTATTATAGAATATCTAAATTATAGCACTTTGTCTCATATTGTGAGATAAGTCCCCATAATTTGGTATATCAATATGGTTTTCATTCTGTTCAGGAACAATTCAAATTCAGTTACAATCTGCCTGAACTGAAATTTCGAAATGAGTTGACTCGCCCACCTAGCAGTGGCGTAGCGCCCACACAATTTAAGGCAAGCCTGTAGCTGTATACTCTAAACTCTTTCATAACTTTTTTGTTCCGGGTGCCCATCGAAGTTTTTTACGCGCCGCCACTGCCACCTAGGCATAAATAATCTAAGTATACCGAAAATGTATTTTTGGGTTTATTTGCAGCTTGATTCCATGGGTTTACCAGTGGCTTGGAAGGCAAGCTCGCATTTAGCCATAGTGCTTAAAACGAACATTGAGAACCTCAGTGCAGCGGGCTTTCATTTTGTTGGTAGTGATGAGTTTCTAATTGATCACAAGCTGCCTGTTGTCAGGATACAGAGTAAGTTAATCCTTATTTAATAAAGGGGTACATTGTTATTAAACATTGAAGTATTGTACAAATTGATTCTAACCTGGATTTAAAAAAATAATCTAGATTAAAGTGAAATTAAAGCTCTAGTGCATGTGTTTTTTTATCAAATGCAAGGTTAAAATACTATATTGCTTATTTTATTTTAGCTGTTCAGCTAACAGGGGAACCGAATAAAGCTACTGACGCCTCAATGAGAAGTCTCCGGAGTGAGGTCCTACACAGTCTTAAGAATCCCCCCGGAGAATTCCACTGGCCCATGCATGCAGCTTTGCTCAGAAAGCTGTCCAAAGTAGTTGATGTAAAGTCTGAAACGAATAGTGCCATAATAGAAATGAATGGTGGTAGCAGTACTAAAGTTGATACCACAACAATCAGTAAGCGAACTGTCTCTCTGGCAGATGTAAGTGTAAACACAACTAAGTCTCTCACAGAAGAAGATGACACTTTAGCACCTATGAAGACTCCTGAAAAATCACCAGATAGGAAAGCTCAACCTCAGGAAGAAATTGTTCTTGAAAATGTAACAGTTGAAATTCAGCACAATATCACACCTAAAAAATCTAGTCTTAAATTAGATCTCAAGAAAGGTACAAGCTGTCTTTCTGCCTCATTACTGAACATATCGAGCCAAATCAAGTCTGTGACCACACACAAGAGAATAGTGAGTTCATCAGGTCCTAAGAAATCGCAGACGGAAGGCTCTCCACAAGTGAAGGATGAATCTCACGGAACACCGAAGTCCGCCAAAACTTCCCGTCCATTAGTCAATACTAAGTCACCAAACATATTGATATATTCAGATAGTATAGCTGCTAGAGATAACTTGGAGACGTCACTGAGGAAAGTGCTGGATGCCGACCGGTAAGTAGATAAGCATTCGCACATTAAGGTTATATTTTCTTGTCCCTGTCTTTGAAATGGCCAAGGTTCTAGATTCACAAAGTAACTATTTCAAGGGCTACAGTCCAGGGATGTTGCAGACATTTGCATCCGCACCCGCATCCGCAAAAATTGATGCGGAGTTTTTGCGGATGCGGATGTAGAACAGTTCGCGACCAGATAGGGGCCAACGCGGCGTGTGCCACGCGCGTGTTCAGTATTTTCGTGATTAGGTAGTCAATAAGAATCTTCATTTCGTTTCTGTAATCTGACGATTCGCCGTATTCGCTATTGTTCGCTATTGGTGATGCGTTGCAACGATTGTAAATCAGTCGCAACGTATTCGAGTACTGCGTGACCCTCAAGTCAAGACGTTGCGTATTTATGTTTTTGAGTCTTCTTCTCAAGATCCGCATCCGCGGATGTGAGCCTATAAATATGCGCATCCGCTTCCGCATCCGCGGATGTCTAAAAAGTTGCATCCGCGGCATACCTGCTATAGTCCAAACGACTTGATGGATTTGCCTTAATCGTGGCAATGACATAGGCTATAATATTATAATTTTGACGTTTATTTTACTGGGATGACAGCTGTCACATAATACAAATAGGAATGCACTCGCTATAGTAAATAAACAGGGTTTTCTGTAAAAAAAATTGATACCCATAATTTTAATACACGAAATATAAATAAAATGGCAACCAAAATTTCGTGTTCGTAAAGTATCCAAGTCTTTTTCGGGTCAATGTATCCATTTTTAAAATAAATTATTTAATGAAATTTTGTCTCTACCCTTTCCAGCTCTTAAAAATTACTTGAAAAAACATTGATGTCGAAGGCTTATTACAGAGTTGAGGACTGTCTAACTGACAGAAATGCATGGCCCAAACCAAGGCCCAAAATAGCTTAATTATTCATAAAGCTTATTCGGACATGTGTTCTTGTAGAACAACGCATTATGATGATTTTTTTCTTTGTATTCGTATTCAGTTTAATTTATTTTAAGTAGGTTAAGTATAACTATCATTGTAATAATCTTTTTTTGGCAAAAAATGACTGACAGTTGAGTTTGTTTCGGCATTTTTTCTTAACAGCGGTCTTCTTTTTCAGAAACGCTGGTAGAATTTTGACTTGAAAAAGTGCCGTTACGGCCTACTTACAGAATGAAATTCATTTATTTCATTTAAAAACCTTTTGATTTCACTTGTTAGTTCAGTGATCCTTCTATACGTTAGAATAATTCTGTGCAGGTACACTATATACTCAGTGACGCGGGACGCGCTAGAAACGGGCGCGTGGCGTGGTCGCTGCGCGCTGGTGGCCGTAGCGGGCTGTGTGGGACGCGCGGCTCCGCTGCTGCTGGCGCACCTGCTGGACGGCGGGCGCCTGCTCGCGCTGTGCTCCGACCTGCTGCACGCAGTGCTTCCCTACTACAAGACTGCCGAGGTGAGCGGGGGTGGGCTGTGTGGGACGCGCGGCCCCGGCTCTGCTGGCGCACCTGCTGGACGGCGGGCGCCTGCTCGCGCTGTGCTCCGACCTGCTGCACGCAGTGCTTCCCTACTACAAGACTGCCGAGGTGAGCGGGGGTGGGCTGTGTGGGACGCGCGGCTCCGCTGCTGCTGGCGCACCTGCTGGACGGCGGGCGCCTGCTCGCGCTGTGCTCCGACCTGCTGCACGCAGTGCTTCCCTACTACAAGACTGCCGAGGTGAGCGGGGGTGGGCTGTGTGGGACGCGCGGCTCCGCTGCTGCTGGCGCACCTGCTGGACGGCGGGCGCCTGCTCGCGCTGTGCTCCGACCTGCTGCACGCAGTGCTTCCCTACTACAAGACTGCCGAGGTGAGCGGGGGTGGGCTGTGTGGGACGCGCGGCTCCGCTGCTGCTGGCGCACCTGCTGGACGGCGGGCGCCTGCTCGCGCTGTGCTCCGACCTGCTGCACGCAGTGCTTCCCTACTACAAGACTGCGGAGGTGAGCGGGGGTGGGCTGTGTGGGACGCGCGGCTCCGCTGCTGCTGGCGCACCTGCTGGACGGCGGGCGCCTGCTCGCGCTGTGCTCCGACCTGCTGCACGCAGTGCTTCCCTACTACAAGACTGCCGAGGTGAGCGGGGGTGGGCTGTGTGGGACGCGCGGCTCCGCTGCTGCTGGCGCACCTGCTGGACGGCGGGCGCCTGCTCGCGCTGTGCTCCGACCTGCTGCACGCAGTGCTTCCCTACTACAAGACTGCCGAGGTGAGCGGGGGTGGGCTGTGTGGGACGCGCGGTTCCGCTGCTGCTGGCGCACCTGCTGGACGGCGGGCGCCTGCTCGCGCTGTGCTCCGACCTGCTGCACGCAGTGCTTCCCTACTACAAGACTGCCGAGGTGAGCGGGGGTGGGCTGTGTGGGACGCGCGGCTCCGCTGCTGCTGGCGCACCTGCTGGACGGCGGGCGCCTGCTCGCGCTGTGCTCCGACCTGCTGCACGCAGTGCTTCCCTACTACAAGACTTCCGAGGTGAGCGGGGGTGGGCTGTGTGGGACGCGCGGCTCCGCTGCTGCTGGCGCACCTGCTGGACGGCGGGCGCCTGCTCGCGCTGTGCTCCGACCTGCTGCACGCAGTGCTTCCCTACTACAAGACTGCGGAGGTGAGCGGGGGTGGGCTGTGTGGGACGCGCGGCTCCGCTGCTGCTGGCGCACCTGCTGGACGGCGGGCGCCTGCTCGCGCTGTGCTCCGACCTGCTGCACGCAGTGCTTCCCTACTACAAGACTGCCGAGGTGAGCGGGGGTGGGCTGTGTGGGACGCGCGGCTCCGCTGCTGCTGGCGCACCTGCTGGACGGCGGGCGCCTGCTCGCGCTGTGCTCCGACCTGCTGCACGCAGTGCTTCCCTACTACAAGACTGCCGAGGTGAGCGGGGGTGGGCTGTGTGGGACGCGCGGCTCCGCTGCTGCTGGCGCACCTGCTGGACGGCGGGCGCCTGCTCGCGCTGTGCTCCGACCTGCTGCACGCAGTGCTTCCCTACTACAAGACTGCGGAGGTGAGCGGGGGTGGGCTGTGTGGGACGCGCGGCTCCGCTGCTGCTGGCGCACCTGCTGGACGGCGGGCGCCTGCTCGCGCTGTGCTCCGACCTGCTGCACGCAGTGCTTCCCTACTACAAGACTGCCGAGGTGAGCGGGGGTGGGCTGTGTGGGACGCGCGGCTCCGCTGCTGCTGGCGCACCTGCTGGACGGCGGGCGCCTGCTCGCGCTGTGCTCCGACCTGCTGCACGCAGTGCTTCCCTACTACAAGACTGCCGAGGTGAGCGGGGGTGGGCTGTGTGGGACGCGCGGTTCCGCTGCTGCTGGCGCACCTGCTGGACGGCGGGCGCCTGCTCGCGCTGTGCTCCGACCTGCTGCACGCAGTGCTTCCCTACTACAAGACTGCCGAGGTGAGCGGGGGTGGGCTGTGTGGGACGCGCGGCTCCGCTGCTGCTGGCGCACCTGCTGGACGGCGGGCGCCTGCTCGCGCTGTGCTCCGACCTGCTGCACGCAGTGCTTCCCTACTACAAGACTGCCGAGGTGAGCGGGGAGGGGCTGTGTGGGACGCGCGGCTCCGCTGCTGCTGGCGCACCTGCTGGACGGCGGGCGCCTGCTCGCGCTGTGCTCCGACCTGCTGCACGCAGTGCTTCCCTACTACAAGACTGCCGAGGTGAGCGGGGAGGGGCTGTGTGGGACGCGCGGCTCCGCTGCTGCTGGCGCACCTGCTGGACGGCGGGCGCCTGCTCGCACTGTGCTCCGACCTGCTGCAGTGACGTGAGGGATAACTGTGGATCTTAATACAAAACTGTCGGAGAAGTGACGCCAGGGAAGAACAAACCTTGCATGATTATTGTCCGAGTAGGTGTAAAAGAATACTAAGTGTCAAAATTATTAGTGGAATCCCTCCCTACACTCAGAATTCTAACTTAAGAATAGCAGCTGTGTCTAATTCAAACTATCACTATCATATATATACGTCAATTTCATTCCTTGTTACTCAATCTTTTATATAACGAAGCCAAATGAGAGGTGTGTTCGGAAGCCCTTCTAGTACATATTAGCGACTGGTTGATAAACTTACGCCTTACTGTGCAACATTACCAACATCGTCATTTCATAAAATATGCAACACACTGTTAAAGCATTTCAGAGATATGTCTTTTGACACAATTAAACTTCACAGAGCGTTCATATTCTGCCGAAAGACGTCCACAGCTGGACATAGGCTTCCCCCAAGGAGTGCCTCAATGACCGGTCCTGCGCCACCCGCATCCCGCGGACTCCCGCGACCTTTAACAGATCATCAATCTACCTTGTAGGGGGTCTAACCACGCTGCGCCTTCCGGTACGTGGTCGCCACTCGAGAATCTTTCCATCCCAACGGCCATCGGTTCTACGTGCAATGTGCCCCGCCCACTGCCACTTAAGCTTAGCGATTCTAGTTTATTATTCTGCATGTCATGAATATAATGTATTGTTCATATTTAAGGTTCGTGAGAATGAAATAGTACAGTTCACATTCGACAAATGGAAGTCAGTTAAGATGAAGCACCACATATTCTGCTACCAGGCCTCGCCGGCTAAAAAACAATTCTCCACTGAAAGCGACAGACAGTAAGTAACATTTTTATTGGATTTTTGTACTTCTTGCCTCATCAAGTGAGTGAACCTTTCAAACATTTTGGCTACAAAGCGACCACTTTCGCTTATTTCTGACAAATCCTTTTTATAACGGTAATCGCGACGTGACTCGGTAATCTGGCCAATTTTCTAACGAAAAAACAATTTCATCTATGAGATTCTATTGAGATCGGAAAAAAACGATGATCTTTGGTATATGTAGTAGTAATTCCCAGTGACTCGTAATATTATCTTGATTAAGTATTTTTTTATATTATGGTAAAACATACAGTACACACATTAAGCGTACAATACATGGATCTAGTCCTATAATATTATTCAATTATAGAATTTTCTTAATTTTTTTGTAGTGAGGTAGGATAAGATTGATCTCTGAGGACTGATACTGTAGTCAGCTCGCAAACACATGTATTTGTTACCATAGATCAAACACTGACTTTGTAACTCTTTGATCCCTCAATATATAAACTTGGGTTTATTTGAGACACATTTGATTGTTTATCCTTCAATTAAATATCATATCACATCGTATGCGTTGTGGCATTAAGTCCGCCCTGTGTACTTATTTTATTTGTGCAATATTGTTTTAATAAATAAATATAGCTAAGCAATTTAACTCACTAATAATAATAACATGCTTTCATAGCAATGAGCTGCTATACTTAACATGTACCTATACTATACTATAATTTTATATGGGTATTAAATTGAAACTGCATTTTACAGAGCAAGTCAGGAAGCTAATATTTATCGGTACGCAAAATGTAGATATTAGCATCTTAAAAATATAATATTAATTGCTTGTAGTATATAGCTCATTTTAAGTATATCATAAAGATGCTTTTAAAATATTTACTATTTTTATTCAATGGAAATCAAATATTATGTAACGGTTGCAAGCGAACCTAATTGACAATCCATTTTTGTAGATCAATATTTCACTTAATTTCCCATTGTAAATTGTACTCTAACTCATAAAGGATAAGGTTTGTAATAGCTTGTAAAGCTATAACAATTAACGAAGTAATACGGACAGTGTAGACGACCTTATAGAAGTGAATTAGAACACTGGCTAACTGATGTGAAATGGATTAGCGCTTGCACCCTCTAAATTTCACGCCTGCCAATTTGCAACCACATCCATGCCCCACTGTACCGTTCAAGATTCTTTAACTCAGATTAGGTACTATGGATTTTTTTCGACTTCGGTGCTTTATTTGGCATGAGTTACCTTTATATAAATTAACTTAAAATCTGATGCATGTAAATATTTAAGTTAGTAGCATAATACCCAAAGAGGCCCGTAGCACGACCCTAGGTTGGATTAAATAGATTAATATTCCTATCATTATTACTGTAATTATGTCCGTGCATACGACACCGAGATATTAAGGTCGCTGAAAGACTGACGTAAATTAATAATATGGCTGCTTGCATTTTATATTTTGTCTTGGCTTATTAAAGATAAGTTAGTGATAGTGAGTATGAGCATTTAAATAAGTTTAGCACTTATTTAACTCGAAAATGTGGATTGCCACAAACATTTTGCTAGTAAACAAAACACCTTTCTGATTTATAAGTGAAAATTGAACATTGTAGGCCGTCCAAATACACGGGGCACCCGGGGCACTCGCTGGACATCCAGGTGCTGGCGTCCGAAGAGACGTGGCGCACACCTTCGCTACTGCAGGCCACCGACCTTACCAACGGCGGGATCGCCATATTCTCGCAGGTACTACACACTACACAGGCGTCCGAGGAGACGTGGCGCACACCTTCGCTACTGCAGGCCACCGACCTTACCAACGGCGGGATCGCCATATTCTCGCAGGTACTACACACTACACAGGCGTCTGAGGAGACGTGGCGCACACCTTCGCGACTGCAGGCCACCGACCTTACCAACAGCGGGATCGCCATATTCACGCAGGTACTACACACTAAACAGGCGTCCGAGGAGACGTGGCGCACACCTTCGCTACTGCAGGCCACGGGCCTTACCAACAGCGGGATCGCCATATTCTCGCAGGTACTACACACTACACAGGCGTCCGAGGAGACGTGGCGCACACCTTCGCTACTGCAGGCCACCGACCTTACCAATGGCGGGGTTTCCATATTCTCGCAGGTACTACACACTACACAGGCGTCCGAGGAGACGTGGCGCACACCTTCGCTACTGCAGGCCACGGGCCTTACCAACAGCGGGATCGCCATATTCTCGCAGGTACTACACACTACACAGGCGTCCGAGGAGACGTGGCGCACACCTTCGCTACTGCAGGCCACCGACCTTACCAATGGCGGGGTTTCCATATTCTCGCAGGTACTACACACTACACAGGCGTTCGAGGAGACGTGGCGCACACCTTCGCTACTGCAGGCCACGGACCTTACCAACAGCGGGATCGCCATATTCTCGCAGGTACTACACACTACACAGGCGTCCGAGGAAACGTGGCGCACACCTTCGCTACTGCAGGCCACGGACCTTACCAACAGCGGGATCGCCATATTCTCGCAGGTACTACACACTACACAGGCGTCCGAGGAAACGTGGCGCACACCTTCGCTACAGCAGGCCACGGACCTTACCAACAGCGGGATCGCCATATTCTCGCAGGTACTACACACTACACAGGCGTCCGAGGAGACGTGGCGCACACCTTCGCTACTGCAGGCCACGGACCTTACCAACAGCGGGATCGCCATATTCTCGCAGGTACTACACACTACACAGGCGTCTGAGGAGACGTGGCACACACCTTCGCTACTGCAGGCCACCGACCTTACCAACAGCGGGATCGCCATATTCACGCAGGTACTACACACTAAACAGGCGTCCGAGGAGACGTGGCGCACACCTTCGCTACTGCAGGGCACGGACCTTACCAACGGCGGGGTCGCCATATTCTCGCAGGTACTACACACTACACAGGCGTCCGAGGAGACGTGGCGCACACCTTCGCTACTGCAGGCCACGGGCCTTACCAACAGCGGGATCGCCATATTCTCGCAGGTACTACACACTACACAGGCGTCCGAGGAGACGTGGCGCACACCTTCGCTACTGCAGGCCACCGACCTTACCAATGGCGGGGTTTCCATATTCTCGCAGGTACTACACACTACACAGGCGTCCGAGGAGACGTGGCGCACACCTTCGCTACTGCAGGCCACGGGCCTTACCAACAGCGGGATCGCCATATTCTCGCAGGTACTACACACTACACAGGCGTCCGAGGAGACGTGGCGCACACCTTCGCTACTGCAGGCCACCGACCTTACCAATGGCGGGGTTTCCATATTCTCGCAGGTACTACACACTACACAGGCGTTCGAGGAGACGTGGCGCACACCTTCGCTACTGCAGGCCACGGACCTTACCAACAGCGGGATCGCCATATTCTCGCAGGTACTACACACTACACAGGCGTCCGAGGAAACGTGGCGCACACCTTCGCTACTGCAGGCCACGGACCTTACCAACAGCGGGATCGCCATATTCTCGCAGGTACTACACAGTACACAGGCGTCCGAGGAAACGTGGCGCACACCTTCGCTACAGCAGGCCACGGACCTTACCAACAGCGGGATCGCCATATTCTCGCAGGTACTACACACTACACAGGCGTCCGAGGAGACGTGGCGCACACCTTCGCTACTGCAGGCCACGGACCTTACCAACAGCGGGATCGCCATATTCTCGCAGGTACTACACACTACACAGGCGTCTGAGGAGACGTGGCACACACCTTCGCTACTGCAGGCCACCGACCTTACCAACAGCGGGATCGCCATATTCACGCAGGTACTACACACTAAACAGGCGTCCGAGGAGACGTGGCGCACACCTTCGCTACTGCAGGGCACGGACCTTACCAACGGCGGGGTCGCCATATTCTCGCAGGTACTACACACTACACAGGCGTCCGAGGAGACGTGGCGCACACCTTCGCTACTGCAGGCCACGGGCCTTACCAACAGCGGGATCGCCATATTCACGCAGGTACTACACACTAAACAGGCGTCCGAGGAGACGTGGCGCACACCTTCGCTACTGCAGGCCACGGGCCTTACCAACAGCGGGATCGCCATATTCTCGCAGGTACTACACACTACACAGGCGTCCGAGGAGACGTGGCGCACACCTTCGCTACTGCAGGCCACCGACCTTACCAATGGCGGGGTTTCCATATTCTCGCAGGTACTACACACTACACAGGCGTCCGAGGAGACGTGGCGCACACCTTCGCTACTGCAGGCCACGGGCCTTACCAACAGCGGGATCGCCATATTCTCGCAGGTACTACACACTACACAGGCGTCCGAGGAGACGTGGCGCACACCTTCGCTACTGCAGGCCACCGACCTTACCAATGGCGGGGTTTCCATATTCTCGCAGGTACTACACACTACACAGGCGTTCGAGGAGACGTGGCGCACACCTTCGCTACTGCAGGCCACGGACCTTACCAACAGCGGGATCGCCATATTCTCGCAGGTACTACACACTACACAGGCGTCCGAGGAAACGTGGCGCACACCTTCGCTACTGCAGGCCACGGACCTTACCAACAGCGGGATCGCCATATTCTCGCAGGTACTACACAGTACACAGGCGTCCGAGGAAACGTGGCGCACACCTTCGCTACAGCAGGCCACGGACCTTACCAACAGCGGGATCGCCATATTCTCGCAGGTACTACACACTACACAGGCGTCCGAGGAGACGTGGCGCACACCTTCGCTACTGCAGGCCACGGACCTTACCAACAGCGGGATCGCCATATTCTCGCAGGTACTACACACTACACAGGCGTCTGAGGAGACGTGGCGCACACCTTCGCGACTGCAGGCCACCGACCTTACCAACAGCGGGGTCGCCATATTCTCGCAGGTACTACACACTACACAGGTGTCCGAGGAGACGTGGCGCACACCTTCGCTACTGCAGGCCACTGACCTTACCAATGGCGGGGTTGCCATATTCTCGCTGGTACTACACACTACACAGGCGTCCGAGGAAACGTGGCGCACACCTTCGCTACTGCAGGCCACGGACCTTGCCAACAGCGGGATCGCCATATTCTCGCAGGTACTACACACTACACAGGCGTCCGAGGAGACGTGGCGCACACCGTCGCTACTGCAGACCACCGACCTTACCAACGGCGAGGTCGCCATATCCTCGCAGGTACTACACACTACACAGGTGTCCGAGGAGACGTGGCGCACACCTTCGCTACTGCAGGCCACTGACCTTACCAACGGCGGGGTTGCCATATTCTCGCTGGTACTACACACTACACAGGCGTCCGAGGAAACGTGGCGCACACCTTCGCTACTGCAGGCCACGGACCTTGCCAACAGCGGGATCGCCATATTCTCGCAGGTACTACACACTACACCGGCGTCCGAGGAGACGTGGCGCACACCTTCGCTACTGCAGGCCACCGACCTTGCCAACAGCGGGATCGCCATATTCTCGCAGGTACTACACACTACACCGGCGTCCGAGGAGACGTGGCGCACACCTTCGCTACTGCAGGCCACGGACCTTACCAACAGCGGGATCGCCATATTCTCGCAGGTACTACACACTACACAGGCGTCTGAGGAGACGTGGCGCACACCTTCGCTACTGCAGGCCACCGACCTTGCCAACAGCGGGATCGCCATATTCTCGCAGGTACTACACACTACACCGGCGTCCGAGGAGACGTGGCGCACACCTTCGCTACTGCAGGCCACGGACCTTGCCAACAGCGGGATCGCCATATTCTCGCAGGTACTACACACTACACCGGCGTCCGAGGAGACGTGGCGCACACCTTCGCTACTGCAGGCCACGGACCTTACCAACAGCGGGATCGCCATATTCTCGCAGGTACTACACACTACACCGGCGTCCGAGGAGACGTGGCGCACACCTTCGCTACTGCAGGCCACGGACCTTACCAACAGCGGGATCGCCATATTCTCGCAGGTACTACACACTACACAGGCGTCTGAGGAGACGTGGCACACACCTTCGCTACTGCAGGCCACCGACCTTACCAACAGCGGGGTCGCCATATTCTCGCAGGTACTACACACTACACAGGCGTCCGAGGAGACGTGGCGTGTGTGGAGTAGAATTAGACGATAACAAGGTCTGAATGTATTCAGTCAGACATCTTGGTGAAAACAAGATGTTAATGCAAAATGGCACCAAAAGGACCAAAACTTCTGCATCGTCATTCTGTTCTGTTCGGTACTTACTTATTTTTTTGCTATTTGATTTTAGCTCTTAGGCCTGATGATGGCACTAAACTTTCCTTGTACAAATCTAGATACACCTAGAGGCGGATCCCAGCGATTACCTAGCTGACGAAGGCATCAAAAGCAATGAAGCCCGTCTGGAGATCATCCACAAGATCCTGGGAGACATCCTCGACCTTCACGTGAGAGATCCGCGGGACATCGCGCAACCAGAATACACCAGGGGATTCTTCCTGGGCAATCATGTGGTAAGGCGAACTTTGAAATTAGAACATCATTCCACGGTTTACCCTTGTTGACCTATTCTTTGTCCTAAGAACCTTCGCACATGGCGACTTTTTCGCAGTGTTTTGTTTTTGTTTTATATCGTGGCATGGAGATATGTTCAGTGGTTAAACAAGAATAGCGTATCGAGCTAATCATTCTGCGGCGTTATAAACGCGCGATATTTAAACTGCATCGATGCAGTAAAAAGGCGCCGTATGCAATGGCTCTAATGTTACATTTGACCTAGTGTATTTTTCCTCAAACAGTAAACTTTACCGGCCGTATTCATAAACGTTCTATAAGCCTATTTTAACTAAAATGGCGTTAAATTTCGTTTTTATTTATCTGTTACTTTGACATTTGTGTTCGTCAGAAACGGTCAAAGCACATTTTATTTAGCAGAGGCATTTTAAGTTTTAGGGGGATACATGTATGGGTTCTGTTCGAATTTTATTAATCGGAACGGTGACTGTTTATGGAAAAACACATTAGATCCATTGACTTTCAGTTAACTGAGGGTATCTGTCATTCCACATGTTACGTCTACTGCATCGCCATTATAGTAGTGATTGCTGAGCGAAGACGGTTGTATTTTACGGGAACTTGACTTGACGCCGAAAACCCATGTTGAATAAATACGGCGGTATTTATCCGCGTAAATGCAATCTTCTTTGAATAAGTACATTAGGAATGAGTAGGTACCGTAATATTTGCATTATGATTTAGATTCATTCTTGGACTGAGGTAAAACGCAATACTATTGCAATAATATAAGTGTATGTATATATTTATATGCTTCTTAGATACACCCTCATTTATTTTTATGATCATTCTAAACTTAATAGTGATGAGAATAGAGTGCAAACTATTGACTAATATTTTCGTTTAAAGTTTTCGCTGCATAGACAGGATATTACACCAAGCCACCTTTCTAGTGGGAATTAGTTGATTATTTAAGTTACACACCTCACACTACAAGTTTCATCTGCAATTGACTCAACTGATCTACTAAAACAACCCCTGACATACATAGTGTTACCCTGATTTCAGAAACATATTTACACTTCAAAACACAGACCTTCCATTAAAATTTTTTTTAGGGGAAATATCAATGATTGGCTTCAATGTCTAGGCAATTGAAAAATCCTATCATTTGGGAGCATCATTCACTATCATTAAGAGATTCGGAAACCTGTCATGTGCTAATTCTGTCTCCCTAGCCTCCCATTAACTTGGGCGAAAGATCACTAAAAATGCTGCCTTTTGGTAATAGTGTTTAAGTGTATAATGGGTTGTTCGTTAGGGGTCGTGGCCTGCGTCGACCAGCGCGGGCCCCGGCCACGTGACGGTGTGATGGCCGGTGAGACGCAACGACACTTTTGCTCATTGGTTGCTATGCCACCGGGATTTTGAGACTCACTTGAACGTTGGTATAGTCAACCATTTAAAAACGTCAATCAATATAAGTTTATTCATAACTATCTAAACTATATACAATTCTAAACTATTAAATTAGATAGTATAATATAATAACTATAATGATATCTAATTTCACGTCTTTAAGACGGCTCGTTTCAGTTCACTTTTCATAGGTATACCTTTGGCGAATCTCTAACTGATTCCGTAATCTCTCTCAAAGTCCCAGGTGAACGTATTTATGCTTTATATCGCTTAGTTTACGCGTAGCTTAATAGTTGTTTATTTATTTTAACATTTGGAAATGATCATAGTTATTAAGAGTCTACTTTGCACGCTTTTTCGCTTTGTGCTGTTTAATAATAGTAAGGTAAGGACAGAGATTTCCGCTAAGCACGATTGTTTTAAGTCAACTTACATTTTAACATGTCTTACTATGCACCATTCGTCTAAATTCTTATTTTGGCCGTAGGCTACTAATTTTCACCTATGAATTTTTGTATGATACTAAATTTCTAACATGTTTTTTATGTAGTTAATTATTTTTATACCTTAAAAATACGCTTCTTCGAGCATTTTGCAATGCAATTGTGTCCTTAATAATGCAGCATGAATGTGTAAGTTTCGCAGGCCAGAATTAGAAAGCTAAAAAAATAATCTCATTTTTATGAAATCTAAAGAAACCATGTAACGTTTACAGATTGTCACTGAAGTGAAGTAAATGTATATATATGTATAGTAAACCAAACAAAAAAAACTCTATTCGTGTCATCGTATTTAAAAGCGTTGAAGTGTATAAATGTTCGGAACAGCTGTTTATAGAGACCATACGCAATATTCGTACATATTTATAAGGTAAAACGAGACATGGACACTATTTCTTTGTAATACGTTATGTATTACAAAGAAATAAAGTACAGCCCAACGTAACAATGCAATGTAATGTATGTATTTGTTTTGTTAATAATATTTAATTGTTTTTTATACTGGTCGACTCATCATTTTACAACTGTTTAGACAACTAAAATAAATTCGACCAATCATGTGGCGCCTTTACTGAACTATAATGAATTTGGCCAATAGGACGTCGTCTTGAGTACAAAAGAAAAGTAAAAGACATCAACGACAAAAAAGAAAAAGCCGTTGGCTGCGCTTCGTTTCAGCAGGGCTTAGATTTTCAATAGATACTAAGTTTGTTTAATTAGTTCAGTTGACTCGTAGAAAAAGTATTGTATACAATAGTTATATAATTAGCTCTTTAAGTCTCGTACCTTAATTAGGCCACTCAGCAAGCTACGTGGCCTAAACGTGGTACTCGACTGAAAAAGCATACATTATATGTATAACGATTGCATAAAAAGTAAAGTTATATTTAAAGACAATTAATCAAAATTAAATGAGTCAACATAAAAGTTGTTCAAAAGAAGCTCGAAGAAGAATATCTTCAAATTGATAGTGTGCAAACGTGCCACTTTAATAGAAGTAGGTTGTAGCGTTCGTTTTGTACGTGCAATTCTAAATCACCGTACGAAAGTCTAATTTTACCTCGATTTATGCCCAAAAAGCGTGTTGTGGCTAGGCCTATCACGATGGATGAGCGTCTATCCTCCTCACACTCATATAAAGTCCGGATATCAAGCACGAATAATCTCGTACCTTGGCCTGTCTCTACATGTCGCTGTCGCTTTCGCAACTTGATAGTTAGTGAAGGAAAACCTCGTCTGATCCTTTTCGCATGATTGAAAAGGAATACAGTACTTTTCCTTACAGACAGATTCAAACCTTCCTATAATTGCTCATGCCATGCAGTGAAAGGTCGACGTACGAAAATCTTTCGATCTCGAAATCCATACTTGGCAGACATGGCCTTGGTCTGTGACGATAAATACGTTTATCTACGCACATATCATTAGTGCTCTAAAATGCGTTCAGAAACCGTAGGAAATGACCAGCATTATTACAACCGATTGTACTATGAGAACTTTCGTTTGTGGTAGTAGGTAAAATCTGTACTTTAATGTTATAACAGTACAGATTTTTGTAACGTTATGAGTTTAAATTTGGAACAGCTGTCAAAACTCAAGTGGGTCTCTATTCTAGTATCCGTAGATATTGAAACAGTTATCGATACTGAACGTCAATTCAGTATGTTTTTACAAGCTTTACGAGGGCTGCTACTTATGTATCCGGAATAGAAAAAGTAATCGAACGTACATTACTAAATATAGTTTTATTGTTTTTCAAAATATTCTCCGTGATGATCGATGCACTTTTGCATACGAGGGCTGCTACTTATGTATCCGGAATAGAAAACATAATCAAACGTACATTACTAAATATAATTTTATTGTTTTTCAAAATATTCTCCATGATGATCGATACACTTTTGCATGCGTGTAAACCAATTTTTAAAGCACTTTTGCCACTCTGATTGAGGTATCTCCAAAACGTGTTGTTTGAACGCGTCGACCGCATCTTCACGGGTCGAAAATCGTTGACCACGTAATTTTTCTTTACATTTGTAAATAAATAAAAATCATTGGGTGCCAAATCATTCTTTCTATATTTTGACCTTCCAAAAATGAAGTTGTTTCGCGTGATGTATGACAGCTGGCGTTGTCATGGTGAAGAATGATTCTGCGTCGCTGGTTGTCTTTATGTATTTCTTCAAACACTTCTGGCAAACAAAGAGTCGTGTACCACTCCGAATTAACCGTTTTACGATTTTCTAGTGGCACTGTAGCCACATGGCCATTCATACCAAAAAAGCAGGCGGCCATTTGCTTCAAGGTGCTTTTTGCACGAGTAACTTTCGTAGGGTTCGGCTCATTTTGAAACACCCACACTGTTGATTGCTGTTTAGTTTCGGGATCATACGCATATATCCAAGATTCGTCACCTGTGTAGATATTATAAACAGCTTTTGAGTTATACCACAGTTATATTTTTTCAACATTTTTTTGCACCATTCGACGCGAGCCTCTATTTGATCCTTAGTTAAATTGTGCGGTATCCAACGCGAACAATTTTTTTTTACAGCTAAATGTTCATGTAATATCTTATTAATGCTCGTCATAGATATCCCCAGAATTGCCTCTATCTCGCGATACGTAACATGCCTGTCATGCATTATAAGTTTCCGCACTGCTTCAATATTTTGTGGTACAACGGCCGATTTCGGGCGACCTTCCTTAACTTCGTCCGTAAGCATACTACGTCCACGATTGAACTCACTAAACCAGTGATACACAGTAGTTTTTGATGGAGCTTCATCACCAACAGTCAAAGTTAATTGATCTATGCATTGTTGTTGCGTTAAGCCACGCTGAAAATCGTAATAAATCATAGCACGAATATTTTCACGAGTAAGTTCCATTCTTGCAACGAGATAACATTTTAAACCCGCCAAAAACAAAAGACTAGCGTACTCAAGAAAAAAAAATATAGCGGCCAGTATTAAAAGAAAGTTAAAATTTTACCATGGATGTCAAAAATTGTGTTTAAGAAAATTGGAATCCTGGATTCCGGATACATAAGTAGCAGCCCTATTAACTTGACTTGTTCGTATGTAAGTAAGTTGTCCGTCAAAATTTGCAATTCATTTTTCAGTCACTTGCCGTTATCCGATTGAGTTGAAATTTTGGGTATTAGTATAGTTTGGATGACAATTCAATATTATGGTACCATGGAGCTGATCTGATGATGGAGACAGAAGGTGGCCATGGGAATTCAGTATTTAACCGGTTACTTAACCCGGTTGAGTTTGGGCTCGTTTGAATCGTGTCAATGAGTAGTTGATGATGGTATACAGAAAAGTACAGTCGGCAATAAAAGCTTGTACCAAAATTGACATTTTTGACAGAAACTAATTAATATTTACGCACGATATTTGATCTCGAGTGACATGAGTATAGAGACTTCATTTGTTTGTATTTAAAAAAAACCATTTGTCTTGACGAAGGATCGAATTGCCGCCATTGCTGTTGTCATTTCTTTGTTGGTTTTTTGCTGTTACGAAAGTAGAATTGTGAACCCATCTTAGAGTACTTATGATATGTGTAGATAAAGTAGTGTATGCAACTGTACATAATTAGGCCTTAAAACACTCGTGTGATCCTATTATGAAACTCGCTGACGCTCGTTTCATAAAACCACACTCGTATTTTAAGGCCTCTCATTATGGATCAGTTGCACAAACTAATATTATAGACCCGTCACCATTAGCTAATATGATTCGTGTGATATACCTACTAGCAAAAGCTGGCGCTGTTGGAGGGTTGGTGCGCGCGCAGTGACCAGCGACTGCAGGCCCTGCCGGGGCTGACGCTGCAGTGGTGTCTGCGAGGAGAGGCGCCCACGCGCTCGCCCGCCGCCGACTTCCTGCCCGTGCACGTCTACGAGTGCCCCGACCACTTCTCCACCGTGGAGTACTTCGACGTGAGTCTTCATGTAGCATAGCACTTTTTAGCTGGGGATGGTGGAGGCTGGTGCGCGCGCAGTGACCAGCGACTGCAGACTTGACGGCGTCTCCATGAGTAGGTACCCAGACCGGTTCTTCACTGTTGAGACCGAGACAAACCTACGCGTGGTACGCACACTGTCTACTTATTAGAGTGCTAAAGAATACTTCCTCGATAATATTCGCAAGGCCACGTCGCTTTTGCCCAGCGAGTAGTGCCTGGATTCTTATTCTTAATCATAAGATTAGTTGATGAGTTTGATCAAAAAGTAATGTTAATTCCAGAACCTTACGTCGAAGGAGCTGGGTCGGCTGGTGATCTACGCGGACACGCTGACGACGACGAACGCGGTGACGGGCGCGTGCCCGCTGGCGCACGGCGTGGCGGCCGTGGCGCGCCGCCAGACCGCCGGCCGCGGCCGCGGCGACAACGCCTGGATCTCCGTGCCCGGCCAGGCCACCGTGTCGCTGCAGGTACCTCCACGGTCGCTGTGTACCGCGTGCAGGTACCGCCGCGCGCCGCTGCCGGTGTGACTACCGACAAGCAAGATGCGTGCTCGAGTCTCGGCAAAAACAATCCTATTTTTTTTGTATGGCGGCTGCAGATACCATCTAAAGCGTAAGCTACAAAGAAGTAGCGATGTCGTGTTCGGTCGTGCGATCTGACGGTAGTACGCGTTACACATTTCTTCTCCAATTCGCTGTGCCACATTTATGCGCCATATTAATCGATATGTAATCTGGTTTTAGGGTTCCGTATCCAAAGGGCAAAAACGGGACCCTATCTGTCTGTCCGTCTGTCACCAGGCTTTACCTCACGAACCGTGATAGTTAAAAAATTGTTATTTTCACAAATGATGTATTTCTATTGCTGCTATACTACTAAAAACAGAATAAAACAAATATTAAGGAGGCTCCCATACAAAAAACGTGATTTTTATGCCGTTTTTAAAGATAATGGTACGGAACCTTTCGAGCGCGAGTCCGACTCGCACTTGGCCGGTTTTCAAGTAATGTTGACGCCATCCTGTGTCCGCAGGTGTGGCGCCAGCTGTCGCCGACGCTGCCGCTGCTGCAGCACGCGGCGGCGCTGGCGGCCGTGCGCGCCTTGCGCGCGCTGCCCGCGTATGACCAGCTTGACATAAGGTACGTGCGAACAACACTCGACTGGCTAGTGCGACTAGCACAAGACCTGATGCGAACTGTCTTACGCGCGGGATACACATTAGTACAGGTTGATACACTTAAAAAGAGCTCTGGCGGCCATACATTTAATATGGCGCGCAGAGCTCTTTCTACGTGTGTCGCGACCTGTACACTGAGAACACAGGTAGTTCATCTCGTGGGGTCCGGTTAATGTACGGCCCAATAATCCGCGTCCACTATGTCTCGTCTCTTTTAAACCCACGCGTAAAGATAGAGAGAAAGATACGTGGAAGCGATTTATTGCGCCGAATATTAGCCGGACCCTATCTCGTGCCAGATCCTGTGCTCTCGCTGTGAATCTGAACTAGAACCTGATTGGTTCTAGCGTCGTCCTCTGCATATATACCTACCAAATAACGTCTTTTCATTTTTTAATAGAGACGGAAATATTCCTTTCATATTCTGAACCTTTTACCAACAGAATAAAATGGCCGAACGACATCTACTACGGGCGCTCGGTGAAGATCGGCGGCACCACCACCGTCGCCAACGTCACCGGCGACCAAGTCGTCTGCAACATTGGTACGTCTCGCACAACTCCGCACGTGTTATTGGGCGATGTTCATAAACGTTAGTTGTACCTGTCTCCATTAACATGGGACACTTTAAAATTATCCGGTTCGAAGGACCAATTCTGAATGGGTAACTAAAAATGTTAGAAAGAGAGTCCAGCGGCGAGGTACACAAATAGACTAGAGAAAATGGGCTTACCATTGTTTTACCAAAAAAAAATCGTAGAATTTCATTTGCCAAATAATCGTTTGCCAAACTAACACTTGACAAATAATTCTTTGGCGAATCTAATGTTTGGCATGTTCATGTTTAAGCAATATCTCGTTTACCAACTAGTACTTTGATCAAATTTCATTCAGTCAAACGAACAAATCACGTGGAGAAAACGGGCATCATTTTCATTGGCACTAATCATTACGTTACCTCCAGGCACCGGCGTCAACATCTCGAACGTGGTCCCCACGACCTGCGTGAACCAGATAATCGAGAGGCACAACAAGGAGCACGGCACCTCGCTGGCCCCCATGACTGTAGAGAAGTTCCTGGCGCGCTACTGCTCGCAACTCGAAAGGATCCTGGACTATATCGACTCAGACGGCGGCGTCGACGCTTTCCGCGAGCAGTACTACCAGTACTGGCTGCACGAGTAAGTAGTCTAAATATCAGCCTGATTGATAGATAAGCCATCTCGAGTATACAGTACCTATATAATACTACTCCTAAAACGTCTCCACCACCTGGCAAACGTTACAGGCAACCACAGAGCGAGAATATTTATGATCACTGCACATTACAGGCAACTTGAGAGAATGGCATACCATAAAATTTACGTTTCATTTCTAGGTTATTGTTACGTGTGTCGAACAAAAATTGGTTGAAGGTCTCCTCGCAAGACAGCAGAGCCGTAATGTGTCCGAACACGTTTTGAGCGAGGTTGAGCGTGTCGAGTCCCAACCAGCCGTGAGGCATTTGCCTCGTGAAGAGCTTTATTGGACTAGACTAATCTTATCCTATAACGATCGCTTTGGCCTAGTTGACCCTGCCTACAAAGCAAGAGGTCCTGGGTTCGAATCCCGGTAAGGGCATTTATTTGTGTGATAAGCACGAATATTTTTCCTGAGTCATGGATGTTTTCTATGTATTTAAGTATTTATTTATCTATATAAGTATGTTTATCGTCGTCTAGTACCCATAGTACAAGTTTTGCTTAGCTTGGGACGAGGTCGATTCGTGTAAGATTGTCACCTAATATATTTTACGTCACACCTGGCCAGAATGCGAGTTTTACTGCACGCTGCGTGTACGGTAAAACTCGCATTGTGGTCAGGCGAAGACGTAAAATTCTGTACTCACCACGGGCGGTAATTCGTAAAGCCCCAGATCGCATATTTATGGCCCTCACCTTCGGTTCGGGCCACAAACAACTGCGATCTGGGCCATTCACGAATTCACCACCCTAGGTACCTACCTAGGGCGGTGAATTCGTGTCATTATGTACCTACATAATGTACTATTACAATGCATGTGCTCGAAAAGAGCGTTTTCCAAGCACCCAAATCATGCGGAAAGTGCCACTTTTTCGAACTAGTGCTTTTTACTTTTCAATTATTTTTTAATTTTTAAGTCCGTCTTCAGCCCAGCGCAAAGAGTTTTTATTACTTGAGAAAAGTTTTACAAATATTTCAATTACACTTTTTCTTTCATATAAAAGGTACATAAATACTAATATAATGTATGAAATGATTCATTAATATTTTTGAATTTTGAATTTGGTCAATAAATTTGTTAATTTTAACTATTCACTTAATGTGTTTGGCTGTATAAAAATGACACTCGTCGGGAAACCCCTACTTTCCACACTTGTAGCATAAATGATGGCAGAGATGGTGGCAGAGGAGGATATTTGTGACTACATTAAAATGAAGACGGGTGAATATGTTACTCTTCACCAAATTTAAATTAAAAAAGAGCGTTCTTTTAATGCAATGAAGTGTTACGTGTCTAAATGTAAGTTACGCATATTTTTGGATGACCAGTTGTGGCCAGATGGAATCATATTTAGGCGTTTTAATCGGCAAATAGATAATAATAGCAATGAAGAACAAAACGTGAACAATTAGTCTGGCTACTTTTAACTGTAAGAATGTGAAAAGGTCATTGAACTGCGTATTGTTATGCGAAGAAGCTAACATTATAGTCTTACGAAAAAATTGGCTATACCACCATGAATTCGACTGTCTGGGAGAAATATGTACAGGGTTCAGTTACACCGGAAAATCTTCAATGGACACTTCAACAGGGATTATAAGGGGAAGGCCGTACGGAGGTGTAGCTATATTGTGGCGTAAATGCATGTTTCAATCTGTTTCGGTCGTACATAGTGCAAATAACCGGTTTTGTGCAATAAGTTTTTCGATGTGCCATAGGTTTTTTATGGTCTTTAACGTTTATATGCTAACGAATAGTGCGGAAAACCTGCCATTGTTCGCGGAGTGCCTGGGTGAAATGTATGCCATGATTGACAATAGCGTTATTAAAACAGTTTTCGTGTTAGGCGATTTTAATGCCCACCCAGGTGAGCCATTCTGTAATGAACTCTTAGATTTTTGCGCTTTAGTATGTCAGGACATGGAGAGCCTTGGCATCCATTCGGGGACGTTTACATTTATAAGCGAACCCCATGGGTGCAAACGCTGCGCTGGCTAGATCACTGTCTTATCACGCAATCAGCTCTGCGAACCGTTATGAATGTCAAGGCTGTCTACGACGCTTATTGGTCGGATCACTTTCCTATGTTGATTGAGTGTAACATTAGTGCAATTAGTTTAAAAACAACATTTATGTCGCCTACACATAATGACGTGTTATGGGGTGAGCGAAAGGAACAACAAATCGATACCTACACAAAATATTGTAATAATTTCTCAGTCTATAGATTTTTTGCCCGAGTTTTCCTTATGCACAGATAACTGTTGTAATGATTCCTTTCACAAAAAACTTATTAATGATTTGTATATGTTTAAACACTGTGCGAGGCAGCCGTTCGTAGTAAAAACATTGTACCGCGTAATAAGAAGGTGCAGGGTGTACGGGGAATCAGTATGTCAAGGACGCACATGCGCAGGCTAGGCATACTTTTCAAACATGGATTGCGTATGGGCAGCCTGATAGTGGACCTGTTTTTGAGAATATGAGAACTAAACGTAAAATATTCAAATCAAAGTTAAAATGGTGCATCAAACAGCAGGACCACTTTGAATTGGATAAACTAGCCTCGCATCATTCTCAAAAACGGTTTGCTAAATTTTGGAAAGGTACTAAGAAGTTGAATAAAAAGAAGTCTACCTATTAGTATAAATGGAATTACAGAACCATCAGAAATTGCTAATGTTTTTAAGGATCATTTAAGGGTGACATCGCCTCTAGGGTCGGTGAAACGGGTGCGCGGGCCCCCGCCCAGGCCAGGCGAACGCTTGGTTTTCAGTTGCAAAGAAATTAAAGTTGCCATTAAGAACATGAAGAGGGGGAAGTCGCCTGGCCACGAGGGGCTCAGTATCGAGCACCTGTAGCATGCTGGCCCGCACCTAGCGCGAGTGCTGACCTCGTTGTTTGATTTATGTTTAGGTCACTCGTACCTCCCTCAGGACTTAATGCGTGCACTGGTTGTGCCGATAGTGAAGAACGGAACAGGAGACATAGCGGACAAGAGTAATTACAGACCTATTTCACTGGCTACAGTGATAGCAAAAGTTTTTGATAGTGTGCTTGACCGGCATCTCAGTAAACACACGAAGCTCCACGATGCACAGTTTGGCTGCCGTGAGGGCCTGTCAACTGAGAGTGCTATACTGGCTCTAAAGAATACAGTTAAGCACTATCTAGACCGTACCACCTTGCAGGGCGTCACATGTACTATACTTACCTTCTGTTCCATCTCATGTAAAATGTGATACGCAATAAATATTTGACTATTTAAAACCCATGTGCACGCATGGACCCCTGGACCTGTCGAAGGCTTTCGATTTAGTGTCGTATGATGTTTTGTGGGGGAAGCTCGAGGATGCGGGTGTCCCTGTCGAACTCATAAGCGTTTTGTCGTACTGGTACCAACATCAAACAAATATTGTTAAATGGGCCAATTCGGTGTCTGACCAGTATGGACTTGAATGCGGGGTAAGGCAGGGGGGTCTAACTTCTCCTAAACTTTTTAACATTTACGTAAATCAGCTAATCGAGGAACTCAGCGGCACCTATGTGGGATGTCACGTTACATCACATTAGCTACGCAGATGACATGGTGCTGCTGGGGCCCACGATTGGAAGTTTGCGTAAATTAATAGCGATCTGTGAGACCTATGCTGAAAAGCATGGCTTAAAGTACAACTCCAATAAAAGTGAGTGCTTGGTAATAATAAATATCCAGCATCTGTACCTCCAGTATACCTCAATGGTTCGCCATTGCAGAGTCTCGCAATTTAAATACCTTGGGCACATTGTAAACGGCAGTGTTGGGCGTAATTAATTACTTTTTGTAATTTAATTACAAATTACACAATTATTAATTCAATTACGTTAATTAAATTGAATGTAATTAAAATTTCATGTAATTGAAATTTGTACTTTGTAATTTGTAATTATAATTACATTTATTTGTAATTTAAATTACTAAATTACTTTGTCAACTTTTTTTATAAACAATGAGAAGCATACGTGTTTACTTGGTCTGATTGCAATGATGTAATAATCAAAACAATAAATGTGTGTACCTATATTTATATTTATCCGTGTAAACCGTATTCTTAGCACCGCCGGGCTTAAGAACACGTGCATACGTTTCGGCGTTTAACACGGATACCGGGAGCTCTAATTTGTATTGGAGCCACAAAACTAATACTGTTGTTAGGTTAGACCGCACAGATATAAAAATGTAAAATTACTTGCATACAACACGTATCATTTTTTTTTTCATTTCAAGCTAAACCTTGCAAAGCTCTTCGAAAACAAAGTTATTACACTCATACACTCTTTACAACTTTGGGGCTCCGCTTATATATCAGCTAACATATTTCGGGAATGAATATAATAAGCTAAGCGTCATGCCTCATGAAGGAAACAAGATACCTAAAATTAACTGGGAAATCTAGGAATGCTGACTGTCCAAAGAAATTGTGAATGTTACAAAATAGACTAAAACACCACACTTACACACACACACCACCTTGCCTATGGCCGTCACATCTAAGTCCTAATTTTAATAAAATAAAACTTCCGTTTGCCTTTTACATAAAAAAACACTTCACTCAAGCATGCCATGCCCCATACCTATCCGGCTTTCGTTTCACCGATCGTTTATTTTATTCAAAAAATAAGTGATCAAAAATATTCTATAAAACAAAAGTAATTTGTAATTTAATAAGTAATTAATTGCAAAATGTAATTAATAATTCAATTAATAATTACATTTTGTAATTGTAATTGAAACTTATAATTACAATTTCATTTTCCCTGTAATTGTAATTTGTAATTGCAATTACTTTTTGTAATTGTAATTATTAATTAGTAATTCAATTACGTTTTGCCCAACACTGGTAAACGGGCAGTTAAAGGATGATGGCGACATCGAAAGAGAACGAAGGGCATTATCTGTTAGAGGGAACATGCTGGTGTGTAGATTTGCTGGCTGTACGCTTGAGGTCAAGATCACGCTTTTTAAGGCATACTGCCAAACTTTCTACACCAGCAGTCTATGGACCAGCTATACCCAAAGAGCGTACCATACGCATATTGTATAATAACCTGTGCCGGGCGATGGTGGGGCTTTCTCGATACTGTAGCGCGTCGGGCATGTTTGCCGATGCGCACACGAATGACTTTTATGCGCTCATGCGCCATAAAGCCGCGTCGCTCATCAGACGAGTTCGGGGAAGCCCCAACAGTCTCCTGCAGGTCGTGGCCGGGACGGAGGCAGGATAGCGCCGTGCTCGGCAGGTTTAACGAGTTACATGCCCCGGTTGTGCGTGTGCCTCGGTAAACCGCCCAGGCTGTGTTGCAGTGCTTTTAGTTTATATAGCTGTTTTTTACTAACTCATTTTAGTTTTTAAGGTCGTTTACTAACAATGCTATGGACCTATGCTGTCTGAAAATAAATGCATTTTATTTATTTATAAACTATTTTATCTGAAGTCACCGATACAGAATGCGCTGGCAATGCAGTCAGTAATAGTTGTCCGTTTTCCAGCAACGAGGAGATCCTTGTGCAGCGCGAAGGCGCCACGTCGCCCGTGGCCGGCGTGGTGGCCGGCGTGGACGAGGCGGGCTGGCTGCGCGTGCGCACGGCGGCCGGGCACGTGGCGGTCGCGCCCGACGGGAACACCTTCGACCTCATGGCCGGCCTGGTGGCCCCGCGCCTTTAGACACTCGTGGTGGCCGGCGTGGACGAGGCGGGCTGGCTGCGCGTGCGCACGGCGGCCGGGCACGTGGCGGTCGCGCCCGACGGGAACACCTTCGACCTCATGGCCGGCCTGGTGGCCCCGCGCCTCTAGACACTCGTGGTGGCCGGCGTGGACGAGGCGGGCTGGCTGCGCGTGCGCACGGCGGCCGGGCACGTGGCGGTCGCGCCCGACGGGAACACCTTCGACCTCATGGCCGGCCTGGTGGCCCCGCGCCTCTAGACACTCGTGGTGGCCGGCGTGGACGAGGCGGGCTGGCTGCGCGTGCGCACGGCGGCCAGGCACGTGGCCGTCGCGCCCGACGGGAACACCTTCGACCTCATGGCCGGCCTGGTGGCCCCGCGCCTCTAGACACTCGTGGTGGCCGGCGTGGACGAGGCGGGCTGGCTGCGCGTGCGCACGGCGGCCGGGCACGTGGCGGTCGCGCCCGACGGGAACACCTTCAACCTCATGGCCGGCCTGGTGGCCCCGTGCCTCTAGACACTCGTGGTGGCCGGCGTGGACGAGGCGGGCTGGCTGCGCGTGCGCACGGCGGCCGGGCACGTGGCGGTCGCGCCCGACGGGAACACCTTCGACCTCATGGCCGGCCTGGTGGCCCCGCGCCTCTAGACACTCGTGGTGGCCGGCGTGGACGAGGCGGGCTGGCTGCGCGTGCGCACGGCGGCCGGGCACGTGGCCGTCGCGCCCGACGGGAACACCTTCGACCTCATGGCCGGCCTGGTGGCCCCGCGCCTCTAGACACTCGTGGTGGCCGGCGTGGACGAGGCGGGCTGGCTGCGCGTGCGCACGGCGGCCAGGCACGTGGCCGTCGCGCCCGACGGGAACAC
Organism: Epinotia bilunana; assembly: GCA_947049275.1. NCBI lineage: Eukaryota > Metazoa > Arthropoda > Insecta > Lepidoptera > Tortricidae > Epinotia > Epinotia bilunana. The sequence goes on from OX346253.1 coordinate 8,380,217, forward strand.
CTTCGACCTCATGGCCGGCCTGGTGGCCCCGCGCCTCTAGACACTCGTGGTGGCCGGCGTGGACGAGGCGGGCTGGCTGCGCGTGCGCACGGCGGCCGGGCACGTGGCCGTCGCGCCCGACGGGAACACCTTCGACCTCATGGCCGGCCTGGTGGCCCCGCGCCTCTAGACACTCGTGGTGGCCGGCGTGGACGAGGCGGGCTGGCTGCGCGTGCGCACGGCGGCCAGGCACGTGGCCGTCGCGCCCGACGGGAACACCTTCGACCTCATGGCCGGCCTGGTGGCCCCGCGCCTCTAGACACTCGTGGTGGCCGGCGTGGACGAGGCGGGCTGGCTGCGCGTGCGCACGGCGGCCGGGCACGTGGCCGTCGCGCCCGACGGGAACACCTTCGACCTCATGGCCGGCCTGGTGGCCCCGCGCCTCTAGACACTCGTGGTGGCCGGCGTGGACGAGGCGGGCTGGCTGCGCGTGCGCACGGCGGCCGGACACGAGGCGGTCGCGCCCGACGGGAACACCTTCGACCTCATGGCCGGCCTGGTGGCCCCGCGCCTCTAGACACTCGTGGTGGCCGGCGTGGACGAGGCGGGCTGGCTGCGCGTGCGCACGGCGGCCGGGCACGTGGCCGTCGCGCCCGACGGGAACACCTTCGACCTCATGGCCGGCCTGGTGGCCCCGCGCCTCTAGACACTCGTGGTGGCCGGCGTGGACGAGGCGGGCTGGCTGCGCGTGCGCACGGCGGCCGGGCACGTGGCCGTCGCGCCCGACGGGAACACCTTCGACCTCATGGCCGGCCTGGTGGCCCCGCGCCTCTAGACACTCGTGGTGGCCGGCGTGGACGAGGCGGGCTGGCTGCGCGTGCGCACGGCGGCCAGGCACGTGGCCGTCGCGCCCGACGGGAACACCTTCGACCTCATGGCCGGCCTGGTGGCCCCGCGCCTCTAGACACTCGTGGTGGCCGGCGTGGACGAGGCGGGCTGGCTGCGCGTGCGCACGGCGGCCGGGCACGTGGCCGTCGCGCCCGACGGGAACACCTTCGACCTCATGGCCGGCCTGGTGGCCCCGCGCCTCTAGACACTCGTGGTGGCCGGCGTGGACGAGGCGGGCTGGCTGCGCGTGCGCACGGCGGCCAGGCACGTGGCCGTCGCGCCCGACGGGAACACCTTCGACCTCATGGCCGGCCTGGTGGCCCCGCGCCTCTAGACACTCGTGGTGGCCGGCGTGGACGAGGCGGGCTGGCTGCGCGTGCGCACGGCGGCCGGGCACGTGGCCGTCGCGCCCGACGGGAACACCTTCGACCTCATGGCCGGCCTGGTGGCCCCGCGCCTCTAGACACTCGTGGTGGCCGGCGTGGACGAGGCGGGCTGGCTGCGCGTGCGCACGGCGGCCAGGCACGTGGCCGTCGCGCCCGACGGGAACACCTTCGACCTCATGGCCGGCCTGGTGGCCCCGCGCCTCTAGACACTCGTGGTGGCCGGCGTGGACGAGGCGGGCTGGCTGCGCGTGCGCACGGCGGCCGGGCACGTGGCCGTCGCGCCCGACGGGAACACCTTCGACCTCATGGCCGGCCTGGTGGCCCCGCGCCTCTAGACACTCGTGGTGGCCGGCGTGGACGAGGCGGGCTGGCTGCGCGTGCGCACGGCGGCCAGGCACGTGGCCGTCGCGCCCGACGGGAACACCTTCGACCTCATGGCCGGCCTGGTGGCCCCGCGCCTCTAGACACTCGTGGTGGCCGGCGTGGACGAGGCGGGCTGGCTGCGCGTGCGCACGGCGGCCGGGCACGTGGCCGTCGCGCCCGACGGGAACACCTTCGACCTCATGGCCGGCCTGGTGGCCCCGCGCCTCTAGACACTCGTGGTGGCCGGCGTGGACGAGGCGGGCTGGCTGCGCGTGCGCACGGCGGCCAGGCACGTGGCCGTCGCGCCCGACGGGAACACCTTCGACCTCATGGCCGGCCTGGTGGCCCCGCGCCTCTAGACACTCGTGGTGGCCGGCGTGGACGAGGCGGGCTGGCTGCGCGTGCGCACGGCGGCCGGGCACGTGGCCGTCGCGCCCGACGGGAACACCTTCGACCTCATGGCCGGCCTGGTGGCCCCGCGCCTCTAGACACTCGTGGTGGCCGGCGTGGACGAGGCGGGCTGGCTGCGCGTGCGCACGGCGGCCAGGCACGTGGCCGTCGCGCCCGACGGGAACACCTTCGACCTCATGGCCGGCCTGGTGGCCCCGCGCCTCTAGACACTCGTGGTGGCCGGCGTGGACGAGGCGGGCTGGCTGCGCGTGCGCACGGCGGCCGGGCACGTGGCCGTCGCGCCCGACGGGAACACCTTCGACCTCATGGCCGGCCTGGTGGCCCCGCGCCTCTAGACACTCGTGGTGGCCGGCGTGGACGAGGCGGGCTGGCTGCGCGTGCGCACGGCGGCCGGACACGAGGCGGTCGCGCCCGACGGGAACACCTTCGACCTCATGGCCGGCCTGGTGGCCCCGCGCCTCTAGACACTCGTGGTGGCCGGCGTGGACGAGGCGGGCTGGCTGCGCGTGCGCACGGCGGCCGGGCACGTGGCCGTCGCGCCCGACGGGAACACCTTCGACCTCATGGCCGGCCTGGTGGCCCCGCGCCTCTAGACACTCGTGGTGGCCGGCGTGGACGAGGCGGGCTGGCTGCGCGTGCGCACGGCGGCCGGGCACGTGGCCGTCGCGCCCGACGGGAACACCTTCGACCTCATGGCCGGCCTGGTAGCCCCGCGCCTCTAGACACTCGAATGGTAACTTTTATGGAGTAGCCGTAAGTAGAACGAGGAGGAATTAGAATCTCGAAACGCAATTGAGGGACTTGAGAAGCTCGAATCTCCATACAAAGTTTCATGTTATTCCAGCGTGCCGATTTAAAATGAAGGCCAAACAACGTTTGTATGGGGAGCCGACTTGTGTCGAGTTTCCTGGGAACTCTTAATAACCCGACAAGACCGCGCGACTTATAAAAACGACCATTTTGTAAACATTGGTTTAGAAGATCATTAAACGCCAGCGCAGCGCAGTCTGTTCCATTGTGTGTGGTAGGATAGTGGTGAGGATAGGGTGCTAGAATAATAACTTTATATCTATAGGTAGCTATAGAGTTCTAAATTGAATATGAATTAATGTAATATATAAAATGATTGTCAAAATCGTATAAATTGACGGTATCATCAGATAGAACAGCCGTAACACTGCCAGTTCTACGATCTATTAAATATCGTTTAGATAAATCTAATATGAGGTCCTGTTGTAATTTAGAATTGTTCTTGTACTATAGTCGTTGCTATACTTGTGTATGTAGTTAAGAGGGAAGAATACAACTTACTCGTCCATACAAAAAGAGATTTTTTTTTCCACTTTTAAATATTTTCCAATCTCAATTTTTTTTGAATGATTGACACATTGAAAGACCAGGATTTTAGGTTTTCCTTTTTTCAAAATTCGCAATAAATTCAAACTCATAGGCATCTCAAAAACATGTAATGTAATAAACGGTGGTCAATTAATATGTCTTTGCGTTTGATGGAGGCGGAATCAGTGCATTAGGAATATTAGGATGTATATATCTATATAAATGTTATCTATGTATGTGAAATTGTGAATTGAGTGTTCTGATGACATACACGGTATTAAAATGTCTACACCATTCATATACATGTAAATGCTAGTGTATTAAATAATAAGCACACCTACTTAACACTTTCGCAACCGGACTAAAAATGGAACAATACACCAGAAACCGACAGAACTCGCTTGGCGTTCCACGACGTGCAACGCAATGCCGGCCGCCGCGTGCCCGCTAGGCGGGCACTAGTCGGACGCTCAGGGCTGTGCCAAGTACCTTTCGTATACGTGAATAAAATAAAATTTACTAAGAAAGAAAGAAAGAAAGAAAGATACATTTATTCACAAACACACAGGACACACGTGTTAAACAATAAAATAATCAAAAAACAGAAAACAGATAAAACATGAAACAAGTGTGTCTCTGCGGCAGTGAACCGGACACTGGCTCAGCATTATGCTGAGGTGTCAGACACCTGCAGCGCTGATTTTCAGCCAGCACCGTCAGTGACTCACGGAAACGTCATACAAATGTAATAAATAAACTACGTACAGTATTAGGACAGGCGAAAGAGAAATAAACATAAGTAAAAAGTGTTTAATATAATACTATCTGATCTATTTATGCCCGTTTTATCACAATGCATCCAGTGGGTTAGCATTTCATGTATATTCTTGTAGATGTATATTTATATATCCTTCGAGAACGGCTGATCACATTAAGTTGAAATTTGGTATTTAAATAGATATCAATTGATATCACAAACTTGGTATTTAAATTACATAATAATCAGAAGTATTAAAACCTTTCTGTTAGTGTCAACCCTGTGGTGGCGAAGATGTGTGCCCGCACAGGCGGGCTCTTTGGCGTGGCGTGTAGGTTAATAGCCACTGCCCGCCTAGCGGGCTGAGCCGGCATCTGAGCAAACATTACGAGTGCCCGCTAGGCGGGTTCTTGGTTGCGAACGTGTTAATAGATGGATTATTTATTAATTATTTGTGATAAAAGTGGAAAAGAAACGTCCTGATGAGTTAGGCTCCTGTCAACTGTTTGTGTTACTTTATAAGGAAGCATGGTTTTTGTTGTCGGTGTACCTTCAAATGATGCATGGATGAATGGGCTTAAACGATTGTTTTAAGTCCCTAAAAATCCTGCCGTTCTAAATTAGTTACTGGGAATAGGTACATTTAGAGATTCCATCCATCGTCCTAGCGTTAATCTCGGTTGTGCCCGAAAAGAGTCCGCGGTCCACTTTGACACCTGTAGGCAATGTAGGCAAAATTAAAAAGTTGGCAATCACGTAACAGATCTTATAGGTACATTTAGAGATTAATGGTAAGTTAAGAGTAATGGTGGTTACATTAAAAAGTATGTTTTATATAATTCTCGTCGGCAATTCAAATATATTATATTGATTGTAGACGTAAAAGATAAACACCTAGAGACTAGAAAGTAATGCCGGCGTCACAATCTGCTTTATTTTTTGCGTATAAACAATGCAGTGAATGATCTACTTCTAACAAGTATTCGCAATCCAAACTGGTGACTGAAATCGTTATGCCATTTCTTTCACACTTGCCGGTCTTTAGGAGCGAGTCTCATATTTTCTATGGCCCCCGTCTTCAATATGGTTTGCAGTTACTATGTGCTAGTGCTAGAACAGCGCACTGGACTATATTGTCCTAATACTAATGTATGTTTGTTAGTTACTAATGTAACACCAATTATATTGTGATTTATTTATTTAGTAACTAGTATAGTGTTAGCTATACTTACCTAGTACATAATCTTACCTATCTAGTCATGATATTGACTTCGATTGTTGACGTTTTTCTCCAGTGTAATATAAGTGATAATAAGAGATGTTGCTTTTTCATCTATTCGATCATCAAATGTTATTTATGGGAGAAATGTGCCTAAACTGTTTTAAATACTTCGCATACCTGATTTTAGTCGTTGTATTTTTAAATATATTGAGACTTGTAAACTTTATCGAAGTTTTTTTAGCATTTAACTAGTGTATACTAGACCAATATTAAAAAGAAATTTCATGCAAAATGTGTTCCAGTTTATATCTGCTTTATAGAGAGTAAGTTTAAGCAGAGGTCTCTCTAGTCTTTTCTGCTAATTTTATATTGAATTTAAATTCTTAAAAGTCGAAGTAGTGATTAATCACAATTGTTAAGTCGCAATGTGTCGCAGATTTAACTCATCTTGCTGTTGTAATGTGCCGTTTCGTTATTTGTGTTGTTTATTAATGGAAATTTAAGATGTTACCAAATCTTGTTACTATATTGTTCTATCCTCCTCTAATAAATTATTAAAAAAATATTGATATACTACTTATTTAAAAGCATTGCGTATTTATTCAACTATTTAATCGTTATATGTTTGTTATCTATAAGTAGCTATTGCATGATTATGAAATTGCTGTTATTTACATAGTAGAAATTTACATCGTTATTTAAATCTCTGATTAGTTGTGAGATGCATTCGCATCTCTCATCCTATAACTACTTTCTTATCGTCAGATATTGCTATCTATGTATAAAGGATCACATTGGAGTTTGAACTAAGTATAATTCACTTGGTAAGTAGAAGTGATTTTGTCATAGGTCCGTATACTATATGACCCTGCCTACGAAGCAAGAGGTCCCGGGTTCGAATCCCGGTACGGGCATTTATTTGTGTGATGAGCACGAAATTTTGTTCATGAGTCATGGATGTTTTCTATGTATTTAAGTATTTATTTATCTATATACGTATGTTTATCGTCGCCTATAGTACCCATAGTACATTTGCTTAGTTTGGGACGAGGTCGATTTGTGTAAGATTTTCCCCTAATATTATTATATTATTATTAATATACAGACACGATCCCATTATAATAGACGACTGTGACAATATCAGCCGCCATTTCTAACAACACAGTGAATTTCAGTTTACTCTCTCGGTATTATTAATGCATTTTATATATATAATTTAAAGGGCTAAGGGCTACATTTCAAGGTGTAGGCCAGAGACTATGAAACATACGTCATAATCAATAAATATGTTACTTATAGGTATTCGAACTCAAGGCAGTGGGAAATGTTCTTATGAAATAAAACACAGACGCATCTTTCATTCTAACAGATAACAGACACATCTTATAATTCACTCTGTATTTCACGTCCTGACGTGACGTGATGGCCCTGAGCTATAACCACAAACTTCTAATTTCGAAGTTCGGGTGTTTCCATCTCTATCGCACTTACTATGCTCGAGTGACAGGGATGCACGTATACGTACTTCGAGTTTCGATTTTCGCTGGCAATTTACACGAAGCTACAAATGATATCGGCAACACTGGCCAAAACCCCCCTCTTTATTAGGTGCCGCTACACTGACTGTTTAGCAAGGTCACAGAAAACCTAGCATGGAGTGATCTTGATTTGGTTGGCCGCTGTGCTTCCGACACGTATCCACACGGGCCGAATCACGCGGCGGCCTGCATGCAGTCCTGCCGATATCGGTCCGTGTAGCGGCTCCTATAGGCTATAGGTCAAGTGCATCAGTCTTGCCATACCAGTACACTTGTCAAATTGGATTTGTAGCTCCGTGGTACAGGTATCCGTCAAAGGGTTAGGTACCGTTTCTACTTAGTGACCGAAGACGAAGGGACTCGCCGTGCTACAGACGCCACCGACGTCGAATGACATACATATATTCACGCCTTTATTCCCAAAAGGGATAGGCAGAGCACATGAAACCTATGTTCCAGTGCCACTTTTAGCACAAATGTGGGTATAAAAGATCGGCAGTGATAGGTTGGTAGCTCATCGCCCACAACACCTTTCAACCCATCAAATGACGCGCGTCCAAAAACCACTACTAGAACTTTTTTATAATGTTCGGTATTGTTATCTTTATTTTATGGCCACCTATGTCAAATGACGACCGTTCATAAACCAATAAAAACCACATCTAGAACTTTTATAATGTTTGGTAGTTCAGCTTATGGCTCTGGCGTCAGGGGCACCGTTTTCCGATGACGTGAATTTTCCAATGAAACAAACGCCATAACTGAACAAACTTTACATATATATATATCATATCACAAGGTCAGTATGTATCGGCGTGGTCGAACTTGAACCGGTTGGCCGTGAGGCCGCGGCGGCCGGTGCCGCGGATGGTGAACACCGCGCCGCCGAGCGGCGGCTCGCGCGATGACGTCACGAACAGCTCGTCCAGCCGCGGCCCGCCCCAGCACAGCGACGTGATGCGCGTCGCCGGCAGCGCGTACGCGAACACTATCGAGCCCGTGTCTGGGTCCACGTGGAGCACCTGCGAGTTCACATTGGAAGGGGTATTAGGCGACAGGGCCGTCCAGCATAATGAAATAAAAAAATACCAATATAATACGGGTGTAGACTCGAAAATTATTATTACTCCAAAAGAAAGAAGGCATCAAAATATGCCTATTAACGAAAATCCCATTCAGATATCTCAAAGAATTACGAAGCTACAACCGTTTTAATATTGCTTGTTAGAGAGAAATCACTCGCAGTTAGTGACGTCACAATCGGGTCGCATTTCTTAACCGATTATCGTGAAATTTAGTGAGCAGGTTCGTTGATTATACACCGTGCCCGCGAATAACCCGAAAGATTTTACCTACGTATTCCCGAGGTCAAAAGAAGTAAAAAATGTCATATGACTCTAGGTCGATTTCGCCTTAGATTCAGGGTTAATGTCAATTTAAAAAAAAATTAACACTTGTAACTCAACTGAAAATGCCCGTTTGGTGATGATGTCACCGGTATGGGGCTAAGTATAAAGACATCTTAAGTGACAGATGTCAATGTGATAAGGAACACATTGCTTAACTAGTTATTATGGAAAAAAAACTAAAAAAATCATTTTAACCGACTTTTTTTCTAGTAAAAAATGCTTTTTTTGTTTAAAAACGTTCAAAGAGTTACAAAAAAAAATTAAAAAAAAACAGAAAAAAAAAATTTTTTTGGTGAAATTGACCAAAAGTCATATGACATTAACTTCTTTTGACCTCGGGAATACGTGGGTAAAATCTTTCGGGTTATTCGCGGGCACGGTGTATAATATATTTTTCCCCTCACTGCGTCGTCTTATCCTTTAAAACCAGTACTTTTAAACACGCTTCAAGGTCAAATTACATTCCCCACGCTAGTGGTAGTTGAAGCGTGTTTAAAAGTAGCTTTTAACAGATAACAAAACTTAAAACGCTCATGATACAAAAATTTCACAGATGTGTTTCTGTGGCCGCTATAACAACAAATACTAAAAAAACAGAAAAATATAGATATTTAAGAACTTAAAAAAAATTGCTTGTTGCCTTCATCAGGCGCTGGGTCTCAAAATGTATGGGTAAATTAAAATCCAACTCGCACTTGACCAAAATTCTACTTAACGTTATTATTAGTAAAAAAAAATAATTAAATAAAGCTGTTTTGCATGTTGCACTTTCCTCGCTACAGTGAGGTGAAAAGTTTTGTGTTACACACGGGTGCAAATGTATTTTACTTCTCGTGTGTTGAAACACTCGCGGGTAAAATACAACTTTGCACCCTTGTATAACAAATAACTATTGCCAAGCCACTTTTTCGAAATTTAAATAGATAAAAAAATTAAAAAATAGGCTCGCGAGTACGTAGCTCACGGCGCCGCTAATAAATATATTGTTTAACTAACAATAGTACATTGTGATACAAGTGAGGTATGTTGATAATTACATTAGAGACGGAATTATCACGCGAGCTGTAGGTGAGCGTGATAAGAGAGCCGAGGATGTAATTACCAAAGCTCACGCGTTTCATACGACGTTTTTCAACACTTTTGCGAGGAAAAATCCTTTTCATAAGATGAAAATTTTATAGGCCTGCCAAGTTATTTTCTTTACTTATTTATGGCAACAGATTTTTACTCACATATTTTATACATCGCCAAAAATTTCCAGTGGCGTCCATTCTTTTTAACACTTTTCTAGTCACCACGAGTCAACATTTTTGTTAATAACCAAACACGCATTAACAATGTTTACAAATATCTGTGAAATAACCTATAATGGCGCGCAACAGTTTTTTTCGTGAAGTTTGCGCAGTGCGCGCGCATTAGATGAAATCTCTAAACAGCCAATACAAAATTAAATAAATATTTTCGTTTTAAAATGTTATCGTTATTAATTCATGTTAAGATGTTATCAAAAGTGAATACTTTTACTAAATTAAACGTTTCTATATCATATCAAAAAAGAAATAGTCAATTAATTAACAAAAAGCATTTAATTTGTTTAGTCGAGTAAGAATCCATTTGCCAAAAAATAAAAATAAAGCTGTATACAATCTGTAACACCCGGTTAATATAAGAATGCACCGTGTGCATGCATACATCTTGCTGCAAGATGCCAACGTGACTTAATCGGGATATAACCATAACACACAAGTGTCGTAATGTTATAAAACACGCGTGTTTAATATCCAGGATTATGAGCCTAAAAGCGACACAATAAGAGGTACGTTACAAGCAATTGTGTTGAAAACGTCCTATGTATGGTTTGTCTTTATTTAATCATACTGTAAATTTGTTACAAGGCTTAAAAATTAAGGGTGGGGCCTTGGCGCCGGTTCATTCGCAAACAGAATGCCATGGAATTCGTTTATTCTATCTTACACAATTACTCAATCCATGTATACATGTTAGATTGAGTCATTGTGTAATATACAAGAATCGAATTATGCGATTACTGGTCAATAAAGTTATTCAAACTCTAATAAGTGTTTCAAAATTGACATTAATTAAGCACGAACAACTAATTTGGCAAATACACGGTTTTTATTACCGTAACAATTCAGCTAGAGCGAAAACAATTATTCCTCACGAGAAAATTACGTACGTGACTGCTGGTAATCGTCAACGTTAAAAGTTACCTGAATGATTTTGCATATTAAGTTCAACCCAAGTGTGTGCAGCCTATGTATTCCCTAGGAGGCCTAAGTCCAACTGTGGGCTTAGGTGTCATCGGGACGTCAAACAGTTTAGAGAGGTAGGGAACGCGGATTGTCATCTTGTTCTTATTTGGAGCAGCGCAAATGGGGAAGTACCTCCTTCTTACATAAAATCGCAGCCTTAATAACACCACTAGGTACATGCTTTGTGGGTATTTGGTGTTGTGTCCCTAGTGGTGAGTGAGGTCGCCTGATGATGCGCTGTGTAGTGACCTTTTTTGTATACCACATCGGTGGCACATGGTGGTCTGCTGAGCCCTGAGCCTGCCCGCACCTCGCTACGCCCTTGATTACCGTAACCGGTACGGATAACTCCAGGGGTGTTACATGCACGTTTGCCGCCCTAAATCTGCTTTCGTTTCTAGCAGTCAACACGACGACGCTTGTGATTTTTCTGGAGTCGCAGAAGCGTCCATAAGTAACTAATAATAATAACATAACATAAGTAACTAGTAATATTACCTATACATCAAAGGGTGCAATATATGATAGCTGTAGAAAACTATTTTAATAATAAGTATAAAGTTTTGAAACAAAATAAATATAAAACTAAAAATGTAAGGGCAAATAAATATGTACAGAATTCTGCTAAAAACTACTATGGCAAAAGAGCTAATATATTTATGATACCATAAATATACAACGAGACTGATTGGTTAAGAGAAGAAAAAAAGTGCAGCAAAGTTGAATTGAAAAATAGATTAAAAAAGATATTTTTGGAAAAATTACATTAATACTTACATAGGTAAAAAAGAATGCTCGCAGTAAAAAAATAATTGAACAAATAAATAATTGTAAAAGTATAGCACTTTAAGTGCAGAGGTGAAGTGTTCAGGCATTGTCATGTTTAGTGTGTAAGTTAGTGTTTAAGATCATATGTGCCTAGTTCATATAGCATACCTAACATAGTTTTAACATAGGTACTTAACATTAGTTAAAATGAGCGCGGTCTCGCCAACAAACTGTTATCGCAGTTTGGCGAGTAACATAACATTGTTAATTGTTTTGTACTTTTGATAAATAAATTAAAAAAAAAAAACTGTTTGCCATCAGGCCGTACACTTATTTGCCGCCCTTAGTATAAAAAAGTCAGTACTCACCGTCCCGCCGAACATGAGCGCGACCCAAAGATGCCCCTCGGTGTCCACGGTCATGCCGTCGGGGATCGCGTCGTTGTAGCCGTGATCCGTGATGTCGAGGACGGTTCTTCGGTTACCTGGTAACAATACACATATCTGGATTAGCATGGAAGGGGTAGGTAGTTTAATAGTGTTATCAATCACGATACACCGGTAGGACTTTACCTTTTACTGTACTAATGGGTGGGAAGCAAGCATTGTAGGAGACGCTTTGGAACTCGAGGAGTGTGAAATGCGCGTTGCCGACCCTTTAAATGCTATCGACAGTACCTAACCATGCAGATATTACGGACAAAATGTATGTGCCACGCATTCAAAATAGACACCTGTGGGCGTAGCATGGTTGCCATTTTATCACTTATCGTTGTGGTAAAGACGCCCATCACGCTCTGACAAGTAAGTGAGTGCGAGAGTGACGGATGCCTTATCCACAACGATAAGTGATAAAATGGCAACCGTGCTACGCCCGCTGAAGAGCTCTGGCGATCTGTATACTTACTCATACAACACAACACGAGATGGTGACAGAACACAGCCGCGGGTGTTGTGACATCCTACTTGAAGATATTGTACCATTGGCCACCAGAGGGTCTAGTATAAGTTTAACCGAAACAAAACGTTACGACCGCGTTCGCGTTTAGCTGTCAAATCCCATACAAATTGAGAGTAAAACGCAAACGCGATCGTAAAGTTTTGTTTCGGTATAACTTATCTTAGAGCCTCAGTTGTACTTACTAATGTCTCCAGTGATCGCGTCGTAGTCGAACGCCTCGATCCTCTGCGTGGGCGAGTCGATATAGTACATGACGGTGTTGTTGGGCGCCCAGGCGATCCCGTTGGATATAGTGATGGGCCGCAGCTTCACCTGCGGGTGCGAGAGCGCGGTTTGTTCGAAGCTGTATAAAGTCGCCCTGTCGGCCACCACGTCGTCGCCCGTTTGCGGGCCTTTTGTACCTGAAACAAGAACGTTCCACATAATCGTATGGAAAATAGTGTGTTTGTATGTGTCTTGATTCGTTACGGTATAGGTACATTTTTTCGTAATTCGAATTTGAACCTCACAAAACGCGTGAAGGTGTAGATGACGTTTGGCATCACACTCATAAGCAGGGCTCGGATTTTACATCGCACGGTAAGACGAAAGAAAACTATGGAGTCAATATCAACATTAAAACTTTACTCATATTCATTCATTTAGTTAATACCTAAAGTAGGCACTGATTGCAAACATCAATAAATGACACGTCTAACCGTTTAGCCGTTAATGATTGACACATAAGGTACACTATTAAATGAAGCGGACAGTATGTACCCAGTTAAGTCTATCGCAACAATATAGTCTGAATGACTAGGTACGCAACTAAGTTGAAATAGTTACCGCATGATAAATATATAATAATTACGGGACTAGGAAAATGAGTGAGTATAAATATGAGTAAAGTTTTAATGTTAATATAGACTCCATAGTTTTCTTTCGCCTTACCGTGCTATGTTAAATCCGAGCCCTGCTCATAGTCGTAAGGGATCGGTCCATCGCTGTCGTACGTACCTACCTAATAAATAGGTACTTGCACCAACGTTACCTACTACCTCATCCATACCATCAGTGGCGCGTGAAGATTTTCCATGGGCAACCCGGAACAAAACAGTTATGAAAGAGTTTAGAGTAATATAAATATAGGCTTGCCTAAAAATCATATTGTCCCTACAAGCCAGGAATCGGATTGTATGTGCGCTTCGCCACTGCTACCTGTGCTCGTCATTGGTGTCTAAAATGTAAAATTTAATCATACGCCATGGCATTACAATGTGTAGGTATGAATTCCGGCTGAGGCACAAATGTCGAATTAATGTCGGTTAATGTACGGCCCGATAATCCGCGTCCATCTATCTTCGTCTCTCTCTTTTTGCATGAGTTAAAAGAAACAGAGACCGAACCGGCACCATGTCGACGTCCGTCTGGAGTCATGGATGGCAAAAAGAGCCTAAATTGTTGTCAAGAGAAGACACCCACTAGAGTGCGTGCGTTGGGTCCATCACTCACCCGCCAAGAACCGTCCGACTTGCTTCCGTTGGCGACGTTATGGGGCCGGCCTTCAACCAGGGTGGGCAGCTGGCAGTCATCGACTCACCCGTTAGGTATATGTACACATGTACAGTACTCTCACCTGCCCAGAACCGTCCGTCGGCGTCCGGCTTGCCCTCGTTGATGACGTTGTCGGGCAGGCCGTCGTCTACAGTAGCCAGCAGACGCAGCGCCGCGTCGCCCACCACCTCCCAGTCCAGAAGATATAGCCCTGCCCGCACTGCCACCAGCAGCCGGCTGCTGCCCGCCACGAGCGCCACCACGTTCACTTGCCCGTAACCTGTAGAAATGCGATACCTTAGTTGTATTTGTTTGTTCTGCACGGCCATCATCATGTAGCACGAGAAGAGAAATAAGCACACAATCCTAAAATATTAGCTGGCATTTCTCGTGTGTTACGTATACTACTTACAAATTAAATATCACGAATGCGTGTAGTACTGTATCCCGAGCAAAGGAAGGATTCCATTTGGAATTTTGAACATGGATTCATGGCTCGAGACGCTAAATAATTTTTGATACATACCTACCTAGGTTACATATCTAAGTATATTAAGTGCAGCTCATGGATACTGCATAGGTACCAGATTTGAGATAGCATCAAATAAATACAATATGTAAATAACAGCGACATCTCATTTTTATCGATAGATCTAGTCTATTGATATAAGTATGGATGACCGGGCGTAGTACAACGGATATGTGAACAGGCATCTGAACTCTTCTTTCCAATCAAATAACGTGTTATCAAATTAAGTAATGAACGCAAATCCATCGGACACAAACTCCTTATCTTCAGTAAATTACTTACTTTTTATTTTATGGCAGAATCGCGCCGTTGTTATCGATACTTTTTCGTGATTTGCATATCGCACCGTTTCCATGGGTAATCGTGGTACTAATTAGTATGGGTCCGTATATTTTGTTAATTATTCTGTACAATATTTTACAATAAACACGTGCCTTATGTAAGAATTACTTATTTACCATTGAATAGGGATCAATGCCTGTAATATACAATTACTGTAAGATAAACGTACCAACGCCATTTGGGTATTTTGATTGCTCCACAGGCACTTTTCTACTTACATTGCAATAAATTTAATTAGCCTTTCAGTATTTCAGAGTGCTACTGAAATACTGAAATTACAGTAAGTGATATACTTAAATGGAATTAGGTAGTAGGTACCTAATAAGAAATACACTTACCAATATGTCTGGTGACTATTTGCCCCGTCCCATAGTTCAACCGGTGCAGATTCTGCTCCAACGCGTCAACGAAGTACAAACTCTGGGTGTCGGCGTCCCACACCGGGCTCTCGCCGTGCGTGAACAGCGCGGGGCTCCCCGCGTGTTCCTCCGACGCCACCTAGCAGGCAAGAGGGCTTTGACATTTTGAACGGTCGGCTTATCCGTATAAGGTCTAGCTTGGAGTGCGAGTTGTGGAGCTAAAATGGCCGACATCCTCATTTCATCGCCCGTCACTCACGAGCTCCAGAGTTCGAATCCGGTTTTTTCTTTATCAATGTTTTTTGAAATTGTATGCAATTTTCACTTCATTTCATTGTGTTAGTTCCTTTAATTGGCTTTGTATCACTAGGTACTTAAAGACTGACATGTTTGTGTAGCTATTGGTACTCTTTTAAGTATAAATAAATATGTCATGTCTTTATCATACTACATACGCACTTCTCTTCTCTTTGCCCACGTGGAACTTTATTACATCGTATCGCCCCCCATTACACCCTTAGGGGATAATTTCGGGGATAAAAAACGATCCTATGTCCTTTGCCGGGATTCAAACTATCTCCATACATAATTTTATATAAAACGCTTCAGCGGTTTAAGCGTGAAAGGGTAAGAGACAAACACATTTACTTTCGCGTTTATAAAAGTATGGTTACTAAATACTAGCAAGCAGCGGGGCCCCGGGCGGCAGTTCATACATTTTATAGTGTTCAATGTATGAACGCCCGCTCCCCGCCCCGCTGCCCGCTAGCGTCCTCCAGACCACGGCCTTACAGTGACTTCGGGACCTTTCATGGTTCCGACACGTCCGTAACGTCACAATAAACAACGCAATCAAGTCCCTTTTAGTTAACTTGCGTGTTGATTAAAGGATTATACACCTACACAAGTTGGTATTATTATTATTTATTCATTTATTTAATTCAGGCAACGAAAATCCATCCTACTAATATTATAAATGCGAAAGTTTGGATGTTTGGATGTTTGTTACTCAATCACGCTTCAGCGGCTTAACCGATTTGGATGAAATTTTGCACGAAGATAGTTTATAGCTTGACTGAATATAACTTAAAATATAGGATAGTTTTTATCCCGGATCTGCGCAGACGAAGTCGCGGGCGGAAGCTAGTATTTACATAAACCTTATGCTTACCATCGAAACTTTGTATTCTGGTTCCTTGACAGTCTCTGTTGCGGTGCTTCTAGCCAACAGGGGTTTATATCCAGATATATTACCACAAACACTAATCAACAATAAAATAACCACGGCACCAACCATAGTGACCCACTGCTCATGTGGAAAAGTTTTCGTTTTTTCTTAACGCACGTTCAAAAATATTTAACACTAAACGCAGCCACTCGCTTACACAGTCACAAATCGCACTGGCAGTTTTTTTTTGCAAAAGTGTTAACTGCGCTATCAGATTTAACCTGGTCTTATTGTTTCACAGCGGCGTTCTATAAACATGAGCGTCCGCAGTTAACACTTTCGCAACCGGACTAAAAATGGAACAATTCACCAGAAACCGACAGAATTCGCTAGGCGTGTAAGTTCATACTACTGCCCGCCTAGCGACCACTACGCCCAAACATTACGAGTGCCAGCCCAGCTAGGCGAACGTGTTAAAAGAGCAAAGTAACGTTTTAATCGTCACAATGTCATGAGTTTAGATCCAACGAGAATGCTTGCAGTTACGGCTGATTTTTCGCTATGAAAAGTTGTCAGCAAATGCCAGTATGCGTATTCGTTCGCTAGGTGTAACTGTAAGCCGCCATCAGTCAGTATTAATCTAGAGAACTGGGGGGCTAGTACGCTAAGTTTTATGTCGGACATAAAGCATTCGTCCCATTCTGGCAAATATGCGAGTGCAAGAGGTGCTTTACGTCGGACATAAAACCTAGCGTGCCAGGGGGGCTGTTGTATTTATGAATTGGTCACTTAAGTAAGAGTTCAGGTTCCTGCAACTGATGTGGCCTCTACCACGTGGCCACGTGTTCAAGGGCTGGGACGCTGGCTAGGGCCTCGTCGCCGAGTACGACGAGCCCCCCGATGTGTTTGGAGGTTTAGAATTTAATCTCTTTTAGTAACGACAGTTTATCCTTGACTATCGTCATACGTCATTGATGTGAGCGGAACTATAATTATCCACAAAATGTTAACGCACTGTAAATTTAAAAACTAATTATTAGGTATTCTACCCATTGTTAGAATAATGGATGCGCGGTGTAAAGGAACGAATATTCGATCCAGTAATCGCCGTAGAGACAACGACTTTCGAACGAACCTTCGTTAATTATCATTGTAGTTCACTCGATTTTAATTTGGGCTTGTACAAGTACTAATGCACTTCTGGGGATGCGATAGATAAAAATGAAACCATATGTACTTGACAGTTTTTATTCTTAACTTTTCTTACGTCTTATCCTTAAAATAACTTACGATACTTTTTTTAATTCAATTTAAACATAGACATTCAGTTCATATTAAGCACTATCGGATTATTCACTGACACTTCTACCATACATGGAATATAATGATTAATTGTAGTTTAAGATCTTAGGTCACATAGGTCTTGTAAAAACGAAGAAAGAAACCTTTCTATTTACACATTCATAAAACATAAAATTTACAAAAAGACTACTTACCAAAATTTCTTGGTTTAAATTTTAATTTGAATATGTTGTTAGTGTAACTAATCAACAACAACATCCGACTCGATATTGGGATTCTGCGAATATTGCTGCGTTAAATTGAGCAGTTAATTCATAATAACCGTCCAGTAAAAAGCGATCTTAGGTAAAGCCTCACCTTTTACATTGGATTCTAGCAAGTAATATATCGGAACAGTACCTATTCAATATAATTATATTCTATTCGATTTATATTTAACACAAACACTGCTAGAAACCCGCTTATCGTGCACTCTTTTCGTAATCCTCTAATTAGCGGGAAAATCACAGCATCGGTTACGAATTTGTTGGCAAGGAATGAGTTAATAGAAAGGGATCGACGCAGGAGGCTCATGACTCCCCTCTTCACATTCACAGAATGCGGAGTATAGTTATAGAGAGATATTAGCAGGACAGCGCTTTATAAAGGTGCATACGAATTTGAGCAGCCTCGTGTCGAGGCACGCTCGGCTCACCTACTTTGCTGTAATGCGTGCGCGCTCACGCGGCGGGCGCGACGACCCACCCAGAGTCTGTCTTTTGACCGTGCTCAAAGGCACCTCAGTGAGCGTGCCTCGCGTAATTTGGACATGTATCCGAACGTGCCGCGGATAGAACGATGTAATTTGGTGAAGTAAATGTGCACCACATGAATTAAGTTATGTACAACTGTTTCATCCACCACCGAGGCGATTTTCTCTCCGTTTTGGTAATAATTCGGTGAATTACGATAAACGCAGCCGCGGCTGTCATCGTGTCCGACTCCATTTTGAACGACGCGCAATGTCGGCTCGCCGCGAGGACGCTGGCTCGCCCGCGCATGTTTATGTGCATCAAATTGTCTCGCGAGCAGCTCGCGGCTAGCATGTCTCAAATTCGTACGCAGCTTAATATGTGTCCGCATGCATGGGTCGTTCCCTGTGAATGTGTGCGGGCGGGGTGTGGCGGTGTGTGTGTGTGTGTGCGCGGGCTAGGGCACGGCGACGGCCCCGTGCGCGCCGGGCGCCTACGCGTGGTGCGCGGCGGCCGCGTCGGCCGGGGGCGACGCGGCCGGGCCGGCCGCCGCACCGCCCTCCGCCTGCATCCTGCCGGACACGCAAACATCACGGTCAGTCGGCCGGACCCAATAATGCACGCCCGAATAATGTACGCCTCGATAACCCGCGTCCACCTTTTGTGGACTCGGAATATTGGGTCATACATTATTTTGGCCGTGCATTATCATGGTCGTACATTAACCGGCACCACTCGACCTGCAAACCTTTTTGGGTAAGGCCGCGGAGCGTTATAACCGCCACACTTTTATGTAACGATTTATTAGGCGGGTCCACACCGGACAAACACCGTTCGCCCTAACGTGCGCGCTCAGTGTAGACATGGTTCGGCGAATCACCGCTCGCCTGAACCGTTCGGCCGAGCAACCGAATGCTTGCCCGAACGGTTCGCCCGAACCGAGCGCGCCGCAGCCTATGTGAGCGGTTGTTTTGTTCGGCCGAACGGCTTAAGCTCAGGCGATTTTGCCCTATAAATATTAAACTCGCTCACTAAATTTCACGAGCATCTCTTTAGAGATGCAACCTATAGAGGGGACGGCCGGACATACGAAAGCATTTTTGCCCTCTTATAAATATCGAACTCGCTCAATCATCTTCATAATCTAATCATATTAATCAAATCTTAGTGTAATTATAGGTGTTTCTCTTGCCGTAACTGATTTACGGTAATTTGTGTCTTTTTTTTATTATATTTGCTTTGATAAGACTGAAAACACCTTCGAGTTCAATTTGATTCAGTCTAAGGAATGTCTCTTCCCTGTAATCAAAACAAAACTGTTCTAATAATATTTTTCCGGTCTGATTTCTTTTTGCAAAAATTTTTTTTAATAAATCTACATTTTTTTTTAATACGTTTCTTCCGCTTTTGAGCTAAATGCAGAAGCAAAATGTAGGTCGTAGCAGTGGCAGCTATTCGTACGTGCGGCTTCATGGCGATCGCGATCGCAACTAATAGCCCGTAGGTAAATTCGGTTGAACCGATTTGGCTCGTACTTGCCGCGCGCGTTTGCCCGAACGCGTGTCCACACCGACCGAGCATTCGGACGACTCGCCCGAACCGTTCGGGCGAGCGTTTGGACTGACTCGGGCGAACCGTTCGTCCGGTGTGGACACACCTAATGCCGAATAAAACCTCATGGTGGCATTTAGTTTAAATATATATCGCAAGTAGAAAAGCAAGCTTATTTGTTTTTATTCAAACTTGGTGATTTTGTCACGCTAGGCCCTCCACAAATCGTTACATAAAAGTGCGGCGGTTGGAATGCTCCGCGTTCTTAGCATTTTATGAGAACGTTACCCGACCAAATACCAGATTATGGAATGTAACTAACTACATATTTCTTACACTTTATCGTTATCTTGCTGTAATATGGTTAATTTGTAATATGTTGACTACAAAGCCTAGAACGACTAGCACAAGACACTAGAGATGTGAGGTGAGAGGCGACATGAAATCATATCTTCTATCTAAAGTATAATCACGTAACAGATAATTCCCCCCCTCGTAAGTAATTCAATCTATCACTATAAAAACCCATTAGCAGTAAAACTAGATTGTATAAAGCCATGTGTTCCATAATAAAGAGATCATTCTTTACCCGACTCTCGTCTGTATTATTTCCTCGAACGTCCAACATTTCATGGCGACCTAGCCAGGCCTGGCAGGACATTTCATAGTGATCCTTGCTACATTTTAGATGAACTACCCGTCACTATATGAATGTTCTAATTGGAAAGAGACGGTGAGTGCAGGAAAGAAGGTATTGCATGCCATTCCGCATCATCATCAACCATAGGCCGTCCACTGCTAAACGTAGGCCTCCATCAGGTTGCGCCATAGTATTCGATTCTGGGGTTTCCCCATTCAGCCACTGGCAGCAATCCCCTGGAGGTCCCCGGCCTCCTGCCGTTCTCCGCAATACTTTATAATATTAAAGCTTGCATTATCACTTATTAGATTGGAGGGAAACACCGGAGAACAATTTGCCTAAATCACATTTGGATCAATGGGCAAAGATGATGACAGAACTTGCAATATCTTGGCAAAGAGTGTATCAGTGGATTGGCGTCCAAATTTTCCCGCACTCATGTATAGTCGACGTCAAAGAGATGTATACACTCATTTTTCGCTTTTTCACAAGGGATAAGTTGCAATAATGTATCTTTGAGGTGGACTGTACAACAAGAGCTAAAGGGAGTATCATTCGGACGAGGGTTAACGAAGGGACCTGTGTACCTCTGGTGCGCCTGGTGGCGCGCTCGGAACTCGGCCGCCTTCAGCTGCTCGAGGTGGAACTGCTGCCGCTCCTGGATCAACTGTTGCCGCTGGTACTCCAGACCTGCAAAGTAACAACAGTTACCATTGCACCAAGTGAAGGAGCACAAAGAAAAATTTAATCGTTCACACTAGCGGAGAAAACCGGGAATCGAACCTGGTTTTCGACTATTGTGTTCAACTTTCCACCATACAACACGTCATTTACCACCGTCGGAAATTTCCGTAAATAATAAGTATCTTGTTCACAAAGATTGCATTGGAATTACAAATTTAATTTTTAACCCTTATTTCATTCACAACGCCGGCTTAACATGCTCGACCATCTTTTTGCACTTTTTCCTGACCAGAATACCTTCGCAATTTCTTGCGAAATAAACGGTGCGAGGGTCGATCGACTTTCCCCGTTTGTTTATATCCCACAAGCTAGGACACACTTCGCAGTTGCTAGAGAGTAGTGCGGACTCACCCTCGCGCTCGCGCTCCGTGGTGGCCTCGAGTTCCTCAAAGAGTCGCAGCTTCATCTCAAGCTTCTTCATCTACGTCTCGACGAGCAGGGGTACTTCAATTATCGCCGGCAAGGCGCTTGGCCTTGACGGAGACCGCCGAAAGGGCAGCCACGGCCGCTGATTGCAGCTTCGCGTCCACTATCGACGGAGCTGAATCTTCTGTAATAGTAGTGCGGACTCACCCTCGCGCTCGCGCTCCATGGTGGCCTCGAGCTCCTCAAAGTGTCGCAGCTTGATCTCGAGCTTCTTCATCTGCGTCTCGACGAGCAGGGGTACTTTAATTATCGCCGGCAAGGCGCTTGGCCTTGACGGAGACCGCCGAAAGGGCAGCCACGGCCGCTGATTGCAGCTTCGCGTCCACTGTCGACGGAGCTGAATCTTCTGTAATAGTAGTGCGGACTCACCCTCGCGCTCGCGCTCCATGGTGGCCTCGAGCTCCTCAAAGTGTCGCAGCTTGATCTCGAGCTTCTTCATCTGCGTCTCGACGAGCAGGGCTACGAGGGACTTGATCTTGCGCTCCTCGACGCCGGCGAGGTGCTTGGCCTTCACGGCGGCCGCGGCCAGGGCTGCCGCGGCCGCGGATTGCAGCTTCGAGTCCACCGTCGAGGGTGGTGAACCCTCTGTAATGGTAGATTGTGTCTTGTGTCTCAAGGGAGCAAAATGGTTACGGTGTAGCGTATCGAGGGATTAAAGTGTTAAAGCCCGAAGATTTTGCTTAGAGATGCAACGGATATCCGACCACTATCTGGTATCCGGCCGAATACCGAATAGTGCCGATGTATCCGGCCGGATACCGGATAGTATTTTAACACAGCTAGGAAAGAACAATAGTAAAAAGAAAGGTGAATAAATAACAAAGTACAAAGCAATCAATTATTTAAGGTTAGGTTATCTTCGTATGAAAATTTAATGGCACTAATGGCAAAATATGTTAAAAACTCAAGTTAACGGTATTAATTATTATTATTTATTTATCGTATGGTTGATTATATATCTCTACTTCAAAGATGTACAGTTTTTAAGTACGCTACCGCGTCTTCGGTTAAAGTTTTAAAATCCTCCACTTGCCCGTTGTATTTGGTTAAAGGGCAGTAAAATACCGTGTGGTGTACAGTCTGGTCAGGAGCTCCACACTGGCGGCACACTCCATTATTAATTAAAATTACTCTTTTCTGACTAGTAGGTGTCCACCACTTCGCTATAACTAAATTCAACAGCTTTGCAGGAAGCATGCACGTGGCAGTAGTACGGACGCTCTAGTAATTAACCCTCCTCTCCTTCGGCAGTCGGGTAAATAGAGGGTGAATAAATAAGAGATCGAGTAACTGTTTTTTTTTTTCAAATCAACGTTGACCCACGATACCGTTGTAAATTGAACCATCAATTAGTTCAGAATAGAGCAGTAATGATATCCCCGCCAACCTGCTGCCGGCGGCGGCGTGTCCTTGGCCTCCTTGGGTTCCTCGGGCGCGGCCTCGGCGGGCTCCTCTTTCGGCTTCACCTCCGCCTCCTCCACCTCCATCGGCTCCGTCTTCACGTCGCTACCTTCCTTCTTTTCTGTTGAAATGATTTAATCTGATAAAATTTATCCATTTGATGATGGAGAAATATAAATTTTGTACACAGTTAGGTAATGTATTGTAATGAATGGTTATATTGGATGTGTCGTGTCGCTCGTGACCCGCAGACGACATCTGTTTCATACATGCAGGGTGTAGGGTGTAGGGTGCAGGGTGCAGGGTGCAGGGTGCAGGGTGTAGGGTGCAGGGTGCAGGGTGCAGGGCGGGTTGCACCAAACCGTCTGTAACCGTAAGCGGTGTTCGCTAAAATCTGAGTGTATGGAAAGTTTGACAGCTTTCTATGGAATGACAGTTGCCGGCGCCATATTTAACGTTGATCGGGCTATAATAGTAAGTTGGTGCAACGCGCCCTTAGTCGGTTAGGTTTCACACAACGTGACGGCTCCTTTTATGTCAAACGTAACACTGTATCAGAGCGTCAATGGCCGATAAGCATGAACCCCGCTTTAGCTGAATCGGTACAACCTCGTCTACTTCCTTGGTCTCAGTTTCTATCTCGGGCAATAGCAAATATTTGTGGGATCCTAATCACGATGTTAAATACGTACACGACATGTCGAAAGTGAGAAAAGCGGAAAGAGATGGAGAGAAATACTTTAAAGAGAATTTGAATCTGCACTTACTCAAGAAATAGCTAGAAATAAAGGCCTTTTTGCACGTTTCGTATATTAAAATATATTTCATCACACTTGCTCGAAACGGGCCTCATAATGCGCAGACATACAGAGCTGTAATAGCCTGTTACGGCCACGGGCGTAATGGTTTTTTTCTTAAATTGTATCTGTCACTCATGCGGCAGTTACAAAGCAAAGAGGTTTTATATCAAATACGATGTCTGAAAACGTATTTATAAATAAATTTAAACTTAAAAACACTACTAAAACATGTTTAACAGAATTATTTACAGATTTAATATGTAGTTATTTAGTGTCTATGTAAAATGTTTTTAAGTGTTTTCAAATCGTGGCTGTATACCGAAGGGTCTTTGCCATACGCGCCTCACGTCAAATTCAACAAAATGGACAATTGTATTAGTTTCATCTAAAATTAATCCTCGCAAATGTGATGAAAAACAATGTGTATAACACGGGCGTAAGAATATTGCAAACTCGAGTCATCATAGACTCTTTGTCGGCAATATTCCACTTATGCCCCTCGTTAAACAATGTACTATCAGACATGTCTCACGAAAGTTTTTAATTCGATTAAAGGCTTTTTTATTGATTATTATAGTACATGTGTACAGGACAGGACAGGACAGGACAGGGCAGGACAGGCTCGTGTCTAGTGAGCGGAGTGAGCAGTGTACCCGTGGAGGGCGGCAGGTCGGGCTCGGTGCCGGCGATGCCGGTGGCGGCGAGCGCGGCCGCGGGCCCGACCGCCTCCACCACCTTCACGTGCGCCTCCATCATGGCCGCCGGCACCTCGTCCTGGACACAAAACATTACACTACACAACCATTCATTCCTACTACGCCAACAGTGTTGGCGCTGGCGGGCGCAACTTAACCAGCCAGCAGTATTAGCCAGCTTAACTCTGGCTAAGTAGTTGGACTAGCAATCCAGACCTGTTCTATTTTGACTCGGCAGCAGCATACCGCCTGCGTTAGTCGGGCGCATTTATCTAAAAGAATGAACGAGTATAGTCTAATGTACAGCTCAATGATTCGCGTCCACTATGCTTCTAGTTTTTTTTAACCCATACATAAAGAGAGAGAGAAAGATATGTGGACGCGGATTATTCGGCCGTACAACATTCTATCCAGACCCGGGTATGTCCTAAAAAACTACGACCAAGACCACCGGGGTATGGGCAACAGCATCCCTCGAGTTCGGTGGATATAATGCGATCGCCAACCCGCATCCCAAGCGTGGCGATTATGGCATATACCCCCTCTAATGCAGAACACAACAAAGCTACGACTCCGAGGTACCCTGGTTATGGTGGCGGCCAGGGTACTAGCGGGGTCAGAGGTGCCAAGGGTCTCTGGCGAAGATCCGGCTACCACCACCAACTGACCTGATAAAGGTCGCGGGACGCGGGTGGCGCTGGACCGGTAATTGTGTCACTCTTTGGGGGAGGCCTATGTCCAGCAGTGGGCGTCTTTCGGCTGATATGATGATGACATCAACATTCTAATCTAGCGCGCGTTTACTTAATTGCACGCTGGAATTCCTGGAATACGCAGCTACGCGCGACGGGTCGCCGCAAGCACTGTATCACTAGCGTGTGTCGCATGCGGCCCCTATTCACTCTAATCTCCGGGTAATTTTCTCGTACCTTGATAGCTGCAAATTCGGCCATGGCGGCGCTGGTGGCCTTGGAGGCGATCCGCGGGTCCACGACGGAGGCCAGGAAGGCCACGGTGCTCATCACCGGGTTGCCCTGCTTGCTGAACGGGACCGGCTGGTATGCCAGCGGACCCAGGACGCCGCCTAGATGACGATATTACTCGTAAGTATATAGTGGGGAAATGTAATGGCCAATGGCACGTAAATAACTATTACTACCACTAATAGTTTACACCAAACTATAACGAAATGAAATGAAGATATTTATTGCCACATACATTATGATCACCTCCTCAAGTAATATAATAGTACATTACGTTCCTAGGGCGGTGAATTCGTGAATGGCCCAGATCGCATGTGTTAAACATACTAATACAACTGTTTAGACAACTATAATTAATTTGACCTATCACGTGGCACTTTTACTGAACTATAATGAATTTGACCAATAGAACCGCTGCGCTCCGTTTCAGCCGGGCTAAGATTTTCAATAGATATCGAGGTTTGTTTAATTATTTCAGTAACACGTATAAAAAGTATTGTATACAATAGTAACACAATTAGCTCTTGAATGCTCGTAACACGTGTGATAGGCTAACGTGGTCATCTACACGTACGTGTAGATCAAGCGACTAGAGTTTTAAGAGAGATAAGTGCCGTCGACCAGATAAGGGATTTCCTCTCAAAACACGTAGATTAAGAGAATTAACGAGATATTGAAGAGTTTTACTTGTGAACACATAAACTATGTTCAACCACTACTAAGTGTATCCTTCAAGACCCCATCGCATCCCCGAGACCACGCATACTACACACGGCAAGCGTAATTATTGTATGAAACTCATTGTGTAACTATTGTAAAAAATTCAATGATAGAACTGGGAGACTGATGATAAAGCGAGTAATGCATATAGTGTGAGTGGTAAAGCGGAGTATGTCACCCGAGGCCTGGTCGTGCAGGTAGGGCTCCTCGATGGGCAGCCGCAGGAAGTGCAGGATGCACTCGTCGTGCGTGCGCGTGCCCACGTGCACGGCCACGCGGTTCCAGTCGTCGCGGTGCAGCTCCAGCCCCTCCAGCAGCAGCAGCGTCTCCTGCTCCGTCCACTCGCGCCCGCGCGCGCCCGACCGGTACTGCCACACAACACAACAAACACATTCAGGCTGTCTGCAAACCTCTCTTATCCGTTATAAAATATACAGCCTAGCCGAAAGTGCAATCTATACACAGGTGAAATCATTTCTGAAATCAGATAAGTGGTTCCACAGATATCTCAATATACAACATTATTTCCTCTCAAGTGTTCCTCTGCTTACGGACGAAGTTAAGGAAGGTCGCCCGAAATCGGCCGTTGTACCACAAAATATTGAAGCAGTGCGGAAACTTATAATGCATGACCGTCATGTTACGTATCGCAAGATAGAGGCAATTCTGGGGATATCTATGACGAGCATTAATAAGATATTACATGAACATTTAGCTGTAAAAAAAATTTGTTCGCGTTGGATACCGCACAATTTAACTAAGGATCAAAAAGAGGCTCGCGTCGAATGGTGCAAAAAAATGTTGAAAAATATAACCTTGGTGACTCAAAAGCTGTTTATAATATCTACACAGGTGACGAATCTTGGATATAGGCGTATGATCCCGAAGCTAAACAGCAATCAACAGTGTGGGTGTTTCAAAATGAGCCGAACCCTACGAAAGTTAATCGTGCAAAAAGCACCTTGAAGCAAATGGTCGCCTGCTTTTTTGGTATAAATGGCTATGTGGCTACAGTGCCGTAAAACGTAATCGTAAAACGGTTAATTCGGGGTGGTACACGACCATTTGTTTGTCAGAAGTGTTTGAAGAAATACGTAAAGACAATCGGCGACGCAGAATCATTCTTCACCATGACAACGCCAGCTGTCATACATCACGCGAAACAACTCGGTTTTTGGAAGGTCAAAATATAGAATTAACGGGTCACCCACCGTACAGCCCTGATTTGGCACCCAATGATTTTTCTTTATTTCCAAATGTAAAGAATAAATTACGTGGTCAACGATTTTCTACCCGTGAAGATGCGGTCGACGCGTTCAAACAACACGTTTTGGAGATACCTCAATCAGTGGCAAAAGTGCTTAAAAATTGGTTTACACGTATGCAAAAGTGCATCGATCATCACGGAGAATATTTTGAAAAACAATAAAACTATATTTAGTAATGTACGTTTCATTATTTTTTCTATTCCGGATACATAAGTAGCAGCCCTCGTATATACGAAATGAGAGAGAGTAGTAACCTGGTCAAGCTTGAGCCCCGGCGCGCCGCCCATCTCAAGCAGGTTCTCCGTCTTGACGGCGGCCGGCGCGCCCGCGTCCGTGCCGTTCGGCAGCCCCGCCTCCGTCTTCGGCACCGCCGCGTTCTCCGCTGCAACAACACATCCGCTTCATCGTGATCCGTGACGTCAACAGGGATACAAGTTGGGAGGAAAAATAGAGAAAGGACAGAATAGAGGGACTCACACACAGTCACACAAGGACGGCGTGTCGGAGAGCACGTGGAAGTGCGACGTGGGCGGCGGACCCATCGCTGTCGGCCGCGACTCCGGCTCCAGCTGCGACACAAACACAATGTTACCTGGTCGGGGCAGCACGGCGCGCGCGAGCGGCTGCAGGCCGGACGGCGTGTCGGAGAGCACGTGGAAGTGCGACGTGGGCGGCGGACCCATCGCTGTCGGCCGCGACTCCGGCTCCAGCTGCGACACAAACACAATGTTACCTGGTCGGGGCAGCACGGCGCGCGCGAGCGGCTGCAGGCCGGACGGCGTGTCGGAGAGCACGTGGAAGTGCGACGTGGGCGGCGGACCCATCGCTGTCGGCCGCGACTCCGGCTCCAGCTGCGACACAAACACAATGTTACCTGGTCGGGGCAGCACGGCGCGCGCGAGCGGCTGCAGGCCGGACGGCGTGTCGGAGAGCACGTGGAAGTGCGACGTGGGCGGCGGACCCATCGCTGTCGGCCGCGACTCCGGCTCCAGCTGCGACACAAACACAATGTTACCTGGTCGGGGCAGCACGGCGCGCGCGAGCGGCTGCAGGCCGGACGGCGTGTCGGAGAGCACGTGGAAGTGCGACGTGGGCGGCGGACCCATCGCTGTCGGCCGCGACTCCGGCTCCAGCTGCGACACAAACACAATGTTACCTGGTCGGGGCAGCACGGCGCGCGCGAGCGGCTGCAGGCCGGACGGCGTGTCGGAGAGCACGTGGAAGTGCGACGTGGGCGGCGGACCCATCGCTGTCGGCCGCGACTCCGGCTCCAGCTGCGACACAAACACAATGTTACCTGGTCGGGGCAGCACGGCGCGCGCGAGCGGCTGCAGGCCGGACGGCGTGTCGGAGAGCACGTGGAAGTGCGACGTGGGCGGCGGACCCATCGCCGTCGGCCGCGACTCCGGCTCCAGCTGCGACACAAACACAATGTTACCTGGTCGGGGCAGCACGGCGCGCGCGAGCGGCTGCAGGCCGGACGGCGTGTCGGAGAGCACGTGGAAGTGCGACGTGGGCGGCGGACCCATCGCTGTCGGCCGCGACTCCGGCTCCAGCTGCGACACAAACACAATGTTACCTGGTCGGGGCAGCACGGCGCGCGCGAGCGGCTGCAGGCCGGACGGCGTGTCGGAGAGCACGTGGAAGTGCGACGTGGGCGGCGGACCCATCGCTGTCGGCCGCGACTCCGGCTCCAGCTGCGACACAAACACAATGTTACCTGGTCGGGGCAGCACGGCGCGCGCGAGCGGCTGCAGGCCGGACGGCGTGTCGGAGAGCACGTGGAAGTGCGACGTGGGCGGCGGACCCATCGCTGTCGGCCGCGACTCCGGCTCCAGCTGCGACACAAACACAATGTTACCTGGTCGGGGCAGCACGGCGCGCGCGAGCGGCTGCAGGCCGGACGGCGTGTCGGAGAGCACGTGGAAGTGCGACGTGGGCGGCGGACCCATCGCTGTCGGCCGCGACTCCGGCTCCAGCTGCGACACAAACACAATGTTACCTGGTCGGGGCAGCACGGCGCGCGCGAGCGGCTGCAGGCCGGACGGCGTGTCGGAGAGCACGTGGAAGTGCGACGTGGGCGGCGGACCCATCGCTGTCGGCCGCGACTCCGGCTCCAGCTGCGACACAAACACAATGTTACCTGGTCGGGGCAGCACGGCGCGCGCGAGCGGCTGCAGGCCGGACGGCGTGTCGGAGAGCACGTGGAAGTGCGACGTGGGCGGCGGACCCATCGCCGTCGGCCGCGACTCCGGCTCCAGCTGCGACACAAACACAATGTTACCTGGTCGGGGCAGCACGGCGCGCGCGAGCGGCTGCAGGCCGGACGGCGTGTCGGAGAGCACGTGGAAGTGCGACGTGGGCGGCGGACCCATCGCTGTCGGCCGCGACTCCGGCTCCAGCTGCGACACAAACACAATGTTACCTGGTCGGGGCAGCACGGCGCGCGCGAGCGGCTGCAGGCCGGACGGCGTGTCGGAGAGCACGTGGAAGTGCGACGTGGGCGGCGGACCCATCGCTGTCGGCCGCGACTCCGGCTCCAGCTGCGACACAAACACAATGTTACCTGGTCGGGGCAGCACGGCGCGCGCGAGCGGCTGCAGGCCGGACGGCGTGTCGGAGAGCACGTGGAAGTGCGACGTGGGCGGCGGACCCATCGCTGTCGGCCGCGACTCCGGCTCCAGCTGCGACACAAACACAATGTTACCTGGTCGGGGCAGCACGGCGCGCGCGAGCGGCTGCAGGCCGGACGGCGTGTCGGAGAGCACGTGGAAGTGCGACGTGGGCGGCGGACCCATCGCTGTCGGCCGCGACTCCGGCTCCAGCTGCGACACAAACACAATGTTACCTGGTCGGGGCAGCACGGCGCGCGCGAGCGGCTGCAGGCCGGACGGCGTGTCGGAGAGCACGTGGAAGTGCGACGTGGGCGGCGGACCCATCGCTGTCGGCCGCGACTCCGGCTCCAGCTGCGACACAAACACAATGTTACCTGGTCGGGGCAGCACGGCGCGCGCGAGCGGCTGCAGGCCGGACGGCGTGTCGGAGAGCACGTGGAAGTGCGACGTGGGCGGCGGACCCATCGCTGTCGGCCGCGACTCCGGCTCCAGCTGCGACACAAACACAATGTTACCTGGTCGGGGCAGCACGGCGCGCGCGAGCGGCTGCAGGCCGGACGGCGTGTCGGAGAGCACGTGGAAGTGCGACGTGGGCGGCGGACCCATCGCCGTCGGCCGCGACTCCGGCTCCAGCTGCGACACAAACACAATGTTACCTGGTCGGGGCAGCACGGCGCGCGCGAGCGGCTGCAGGCCGGACGGCGTGTCGGAGAGCACGTGGAAGTGCGACGTGGGCGGCGGACCCATCGCTGTCGGCCGCGACTCCGGCTCCAGCTGCGACACAAACACAATGTTACCTGGTCGGGGCAGCACGGCGCGCGCGAGCGGCTGCAGGCCGGACGGCGTGTCGGAGAGCACGTGGAAGTGCGACGTGGGCGGCGGACCCATCGCTGTCGGCCGCGACTCCGGCTCCAGCTGCGACACAAACACAATGTTACCTGGTCGGGGCAGCACGGCGCGCGCGAGCGGCTGCAGGCCGGACGGCGTGTCGGAGAGCACGTGGAAGTGCGACGTGGGCGGCGGACCCATCGCCGTCGGCCGCGACTCCGGCTCCAGCTGCGACACAAACACAATGTTACCTGGTCGGGGCAGCACGGCGCGCGCGAGCGGCTGCAGGCCGGACGGCGTGTCGGAGAGCACGTGGAAGTGCGACGTGGGCGGCGGACCCATCGCTGTCGGCCGCGACTCCGGCTCCAGCTGCGACACAAACACAATGTTACCTGGTCGGGGCAGCACGGCGCGCGCGAGCGGCTGCAGGCCGGACGGCGTGTCGGAGAGCACGTGGAAGTGCGACGTGGGCGGCGGACCCATCGCTGTCGGCCGCGACTCCGGCTCCAGCTGCGACACAAACACAATGTTACCTGGTCGGGGCAGCACGGCGCGCGCGAGCGGCTGCAGGCCGGACGGCGTGTCGGAGAGCACGTGGAAGTGCGACGTGGGCGGCGGACCCATCGCTGTCGGCCGCGACTCCGGCTCCAGCTGCGACACAAACACAATGTTACCTGGTCGGGGCAGCACGGCGCGCGCGAGCGGCTGCAGGCCGGACGGCGTGTCGGAGAGCACGTGGAAGTGCGACGTGGGCGGCGGACCCATCGCTGTCGGCCGCGACTCCGGCTCCAGCTGCGACACAAACACAATGTTACCTGGTCGGGGCAGCACGGCGCGCGCGAGCGGCTGCAGGCCGGACGGCGTGTCGGAGAGCATGTGGAAGTGCGACGTGGGCGGCGGACCCATCGCTGTCGGCCGCGACTCCGGCTCCAGCTGCGACACAAACACAATGTTACCTGGTCGGGGCAGCACGGCGCGCGCGAGCGGCTGCAGGCCGGACGGCGTGTCGGAGAGCACGTGGAAGTGCGACGTGGGCGGCGGACCCATCGCTGTCGGCCGCGACTCCGGCTCCAGCTGCGACACAAACACAATGTTACCTGGTCGGGGCAGCACGGCGCGCGCGAGCGGCTGCAGGCCGGACGGCGTGTCGGAGAGCACGTGGAAGTGCGACGTGGGCGGCGGACCCATCGCTGTCGGCCGCGACTCCGGCTCCAGCTGCGACACAAACACAATGTTACCTGGTCGGGGCAGCACGGCGCGCGCGAGCGGCTGCAGGCCGGACGGCGTGTCGGAGAGCACGTGGAAGTGCGACGTGGGCGGCGGACCCATCGCTGTCGGCCGCGACTCCGGCTCCAGCTGCGACACAAACACAATGTTACCTGGTCGGGGCAGCACGGCGCGCGCGAGCGGCTGCAGGCCGGACGGCGTGTCGGAGAGCACGTGGAAGTGCGACGTGGGCGGCGGACCCATCGCTGTCGGCCGCGACTCCGGCTCCAGCTGCGACACAAACACAATGTTACCTGGTCGGGGCAGCACGGCGCGCGCGAGCGGCTGCAGGCCGGACGGCGTGTCGGAGAGCACGTGGAAGTGCGACGTGGGCGGCGGACCCATCGCTGTCGGCCGCGACTCCGGCTCCAGCTGCGACACAAACACAATGTTACCTGGTCGGGGCAGCACGGCGCGCGCGAGCGGCTGCAGGCCGGACGGCGTGTCGGAGAGCACGTGGAAGTGCGACGTGGGCGGCGGACCCATCGCTGTCGGCCGCGACTCCGGCTCCAGCTGCGACACAAACACAATGTTACCTGGTCGGGGCAGCACGGCGCGCGCGAGCGGCTGCAGGCCGGACGGCGTGTCGGAGAGCACGTGGAAGTGCGACGTGGGCGGCGGACCCATCGCTGTCGGCCGCGACTCCGGCTCCAGCTGCGACACAAACACAATGTTACCTGGTCGGGGCAGCACGGCGCGCGCGAGCGGCTGCAGGCCGGACGGCGTGTCGGAGAGCACGTGGAAGTGCGACGTGGGCGGCGGACCCATCGCTGTCGGCCGCGACTCCGGCTCCAGCTGCGACACAAACACAATGTTACCTGGTCGGGGCAGCACGGCGCGCGCGAGCGGCTGCAGGCCGGACGGCGTGTCGGAGAGCACGTGGAAGTGCGACGTGGGCGGCGGACCCATCGCTGTCGGCCGCGACTCCGGCTCCAGCTGCGACACAAACACAATGTTACCTGGTCGGGGCAGCACGGCGCGCGCGAGCGGCTGCAGGCCGGACGGCGTGTCGGAGAGCACGTGGAAGTGCGACGTGGGCGGCGGACCCATCGCCGTCGGCCGCGACTCCGGCTCCAGCTGCGACACAAACACAGTATATGACTATTAGAGACTATTAGTGACCGTAAAAGAAGGGGTGTGACCATCCGTAAGCGATGTAAACCTGGGACGAGTTCAACTAAAGGCGAACACTCAGACGAACACTTCACATATATAATGGGAGCCTTGCTAAGTTCGCCAACGACTCGTTGATTTGTTAACTTGTGATTAGTGGTCGTCACAAAACTGGGGATGACTGTTAGATTAGACATACAATACGGACTGACCTGGTAGTTGATGAGTCCCCACTGCTCGAGGAAGCCGTGCACGCGCATGATGGCGCACACGTCGCCGGCCAGGTTGCGCCGCGACGCCGTGCTCGTCAGGTACTCCGTGGGGTTCAGGCGGTACGTGTCGATCATGAAGTTTCTAAGGAACGACACAAGATACACGCTAGAATAAACACATAGAACAAACATAGGTGAAAAGTTTTAATGGTTCAGAATGGGCATTTCGTGCTGCTACGCAAACAAACGCGAAATCAGATTTATTCTTTAAGGTAATCGCAGCTAAATTCGAATATGTGCCAAACAAATTTGTATCCCGTAGTCATATCTTTTTTGTGATTCCTGTAAATAAAAGTCATAAAAAAATCACAAAATTAACAATATATAAAAAGTACATCTAAAAGTCTGCCAATGAAGGCCAGCTTCACAGAACTGGCTTTCCATGAGTCCATAATAGTAGTTTATGCAATCGTTATATAATGTATGCTTCTTCAGTCGAGTACCACGTTTAGGCCACGAAGCTTGCTGAGTGGCCTAATTAAGGTACGAGAGTTAAAAAGCTAATTATATAACTATTACAACTGCTAGCAGTCATCTTATGAGCCGAACTCAAATGAAGTTGATTTAGATATAGCTGTCAGTCATTTAATTGACGGATAGAACTGAAGTGCTCGAGTAGAAAAAGGTTTAAAATGTTTTCGTGTATTTAAATGATATACGATATACCTGTAAGCGAGGTAGATCTCCGGCGTCTTGGACTTGTTCTTCCCATTAAAGAACTCCGGCATGGCGCGCTTCTCGATGGTGTGTATGGAGTTGTAGTCGAACCAGGCCGAGTAGGACGGCACGACGATGTGATGCGTCTGGTCCGTCACGTTGTCTTCGGGCTCGTCCTTTACAACCGTCTCCTGGGGGAGAGATAAGACAGTATGAGTGTTCGATCGTAGACATTCAATGCAATCGCGGGGATAAATCTGTTGCGACAACACTTTCGACGAAATAGGCGCTCCTATAAAAATATCACAAGGATATTTGCCTGTTCTACCTATTAAATAAAAGCAGACGTCAAGTAAATTGACAATATGTGCGAAAGGAAAAAAGTAATAAAAATTCCGTTGTGGTGGCAGAGAGGCAAAACACTGGGGCAATGAAAGAAGTTCAAACATCTTCAAAACAAATACCATTTCACAACTGCTTACTACTGAAAGACTTCTAGTCAGTCTTTCTTTAGCCAAGAGTACAATCGTAAAGTTGTCAAAATCAAAAAAAAAAGTGTATACTTTTATTTCCTCGAGCATTCTTATTAGATAACTCAAACACAGGTTTAGTCACGAGTCCCTAAGCATGACCTAGCGTTTTTTAGGTTAAGACCGCCCACACTTTACAGCCATTAGTGGTCACCATTGACCACGGCCACTAGTAGCGAGCGAGCGTGAGCTACTCTCGCAGCTTGGGACTCGGACGCGGCCGGTCTGCGCTGATGCTATTAAAAAAATATGAAAGAACTCGGCTTTATGTGCGGCGGGTCTAAATCTCATGGTAATAATTAGCTTCGCATACTTGGACAATTACTAACGACGTGAATACTGTAGTGTATGGTGGTACCTGCGTGTTGGAGTCCTCGTGCTTGCCCTGCGAGTCGTCGTGCGTGTCGAGCGCGGGCGCGGGCGTGGCGGGCGCGTCGGCCGCGGGCTCGGGCGCCGGCGCCGGCGCGGCGGGCTCCGGGGCCGGCGCTGCAAACACGCTCCGTTACAAGAGACCCAGATACACACCAATACGCTTTAAGGGGACGGCAAATCCATTCACTAGTTTTACTCACATTAGTCCGGGCTACCTCTATAGTTTTGAAAGCAAAATTATCTTATGCCAAAAGACATTCTCGCCACTGTTCGGAAATGTTCGTGAAAATAGAAGGTCTAAAACCAAGCTGGAAAGTAGGCAATAGCTGTAGTACCTGAACCACCACTACTACAATATTTCATTCTAGTAGTGGTTGTTATTGTTGGACAGTTTGAATAGCGATTCCCCGATCACGGCGCGGGGCGGCCCGGCGCGGTGCCCCCGACACGGGCCGCTCCCCCGCCCCCGCCCCGCCTGCTTGTATTCTAATAAGTAATCTATATAGGGTCGGTTCGCCGGTTAGCGACCACTTAGCCGAGTTGGTCACTTTAGATTAGTAAATATATACATATTATATGTACACGCATAATAGATGGCATTCGTATAGGCCCGGAGTATAGTCAAGTTTTGAAACCAACAATAAAATATAGCACTTTCATCCATAGATTAGTCAAAAATATAGAAAAGGTTCCAAAATAGAGAATTCGCTAGATAGCGACCGCTTTCGTCGGTTTGCGACCACCTCTTAACTGGTTTGCGACCAACTTTGAAATAGTACATTGTGATACAAGTGAAGCGGCTCGCGTGAATAATTCCGCCTCTGATGTAATTATCAAAGCTCACGTGTTTCATACGACGATTTTGAACACATTTTGCTAGGCAAAATCCTTTTCATAAGATGAAAATTTTATAGGCCTGCCAAGTTATTTTCTTTACTCACATATTGTACATCGCCAAGAATTTCCAGTGGCGTCCATTCTATTTATCACTTTTCTAGTCACCACGAGTAATTTGTTTTTATGATAACCAAACACGCATAAACAATGTTTACAAATATTTTTTGAAATAACCTATAATGGCGCGCAACAGTTTTTTTTCGTAAAGTTTGCGTAGTGCGCGCGCATGTGTTAAGCCAGACATAGATGAAATCTTTAAACAGCCAATACAAAATAAAATAAATGTTTTCGTTTTAAAATGATCAAAAGTGAATAGTTTTACTAAATTAAACGTTTCTGTATCATATCCAAAAAGAAATAGTCAATTAATTAACAAAAAGGATTTAATTTGTTTAGTCGAGTAAGAATCCATTTGCCGAGAATAAAAAAAGCTGTAAATTCTGTACAACCCGGTTAATTTAAGAATGCACCGTGTTCATGCATACAACTTGCTGCAAGGTGCCAAATGGGGTATATACATGTCACGATTTGTCAGCCCCAATTTATCAGAAGCTGACTAATTGCTATCGTCTGGAGGCATGTTGCGCTGCTGATCCAACTGTCAAACGAGTTGTACTGAGAAATTGTATGCACATGTGGTCGGATTGTTACATCTGTACGCTACACTCAATTATGACTTCGACATGTTGTACTGACAAATTGGGGTAAAATCACATAATCTGTATACCCCATAACACACGAGTGTCGTAATGTTATAAAACACGCGTTTTTAATACCCAGGATAATGAGCCGAAAAGCGACATGATAAGTCATGATAAGTACGTTACGAGCAAATGTGTTGAAAATAGTGTATAAGTAGGCACCAGAAGACACATCAAAGCCTTCGATTGCGAAGACGGAGCAGGAATTCTAAACTAAGCAAGATTTTACAACCAACCTCCCCCTCCGCCCCATCTTGTCTTTTTGTCATTGCGTTGTCACTCCATGTTTGTACATTTTCTTTATGACACGAACACGAAATACAATACATAGCTAACAAAATGATTATCTACTGTTGCTTTTTTTTTGTCTGTAAAATGAGCGGTATTGGAGGATAATATTTTTTTTTACTATATGTTCCTAATTACCATCGTCAGTTGTATTAATTCATCGTCCTCCTTACAATTTTCCCAGTTCCATCATAAAGAAGTTCGGAGTCCGCTTTAATGCCGTAACCCAAGATTTGGCGTACGCACTGCACTAGTTTTACAAAAGCGACTGCCATATGAATTTTCTACTCCGAGAGAAAGGTAGACCTTGTTACGTTTTTTAATGCGCTTATGATGTCTATACGAAATGATTCAGCTATATTCCACCGAACTGAAGTCGAAAGTGAACTTGCAGAATCAGTCTCTACAGTCTAGCTTCCAGCGAGTTACAGTACTTAAGTTAATACTTTTAATCATCATAGGCGCTATCCACACTCACAGCCACAGTCCTACGTAAAAGCATTGAAAATCACACTTGGTTAGAAAGGTTAAAATAATGTCTGGCTTTTAAGTATTTGTCCTTCAAAATCAGAATGACAGAGACATCAATCAAAGCGATCTTCTAGAGATGGCCTTTTCTGTCAAATAAGACAAATGGAATCGTGGCTTTTCGCTCTTGTAGGTGAAGTGAGACAGCGATACATACTTTTCAATCCGACCATAGCAAGTTGGTGTGACAAATTGCATCGACTGTAGCGTGCCTGAAGTAGTTTCACGTATTCTTTTTTCTTGAGTGCTATAGGCTTTACTATTCACTTTTACACGTCGCAGAAGTGGCGTATTTAAAATTGTCTCAAATAGTTTCAAATAGGAAAAAAAATATTCACAAAACTGAATTCAAAATGAACTGAAAGTTGTTTAGATTGAAATCTAATTCAAAATACATTTATTTTAAATACCAACATAATTAATAATCACCCATTTGAATCAATCACGGTAATTGATTTTGATGTATTTTGTATTAAAACATTATTTCGACAGAAATTGGCATTATGAATCAGGCTGTGCACTTTAAAAAAATAAGTAGGGACGGAAGGGAGCTATTGTTTTGATAATTTGAGGTTGTAGTGAAAATATTTATTTATTTCCTCGCCTTTTTGGAGAAAAACACGAACTATACCTTGGCCTGGGCGGGAATGGCAATTAATGGATTCGTAGAAAACTATGTGGTCGCTATCTAGCCTCATACGCAATTATTCATTTGGGTTACCGACCACCCCATTTTACTGAAATCTATTTTTATAATATGCCGAAAATTAACGAAATCCTAACCGTAACTAAATCATTTAAGCAATGAAACTACAAAATTCAGTTTAATACTTAAATTAAGTGACATAAGTTACCGTTGCGCGCCAAATGTCGCTTTAATTTTTTTACAGTTTCACTGCTCGTCAACACGTTACGGAGGCCATGTGAAACTAAAGTTGTTTTTTCTCGTTTTGGGTTAAAGTGTCGGTTTTAAAGTAATAATATACTTAAAATTGAACTATTCAAAAATAGTTTATAATTGATACTTTATCCTATTGGTTTGTAGACATGATAATATCTTTAGTTAAAGAAGCCTAGTCAGTCAAGTGGTCGCGTAACCGGCGAAACAACCCTACGAGGGCTGCTACTTATGTATCCGGAATAGAAAAAAATAATCAAACGTACATTACTAAATATAGTTTTATTGTTTTTCAAAATATTCTCCGTGATGATCGATGCACTTTTGCATAGGTGTAAACCAATTTTATAGCACTTTTGCCACTCTGATTGAGTTATCTCCAAAACGTGTTGTTTGAACGCGTCGACCGCATCTTCACGGGTCGAAAATCGTTGACCACGTAATTTATTCTTTACATTTGGAAATAAATAGAAATCATTGGGTGCCAAATCAGGGCTGTACGGTGGGTGACCCGTTAATTCTATATTTTGACCTTCCAAAAATCGAGTTGTTTCGCGTGATGTATGACAGCTGGCGTTGTCATGGTGAAGAATGATTCTGCGTCGCTGGTTGTCTTTACGTATTTCTTCAAACACTTCTGGCAAACAAATGGTCGTGTACCACTCCGAATTAACCGTTTTACGATTTTCTAGTGGCACTGTAGCCACATGGCCATTCATACCACAAAAGCAGGCGACCATTTGCTTCAAGGTGCTTTTTGCACGAGTAACTTTCGTAGGGTTCGGCTCATTTTGAAACACCCACACTGTTGATTGCTGTTTAGTTTCGGGATCATACGCCTATATCCAAGATTCGTCACCTGTGTAGATATTATAAACAGCTTTTGAGTCACCACGGTTATATTTTTTCAACATTTTTTTGCACCATTCGACGCGAACCTCTTTTTGATCCTTAGTTAAATTGTGCGGTATCCAACGCGAACAAATTTTTTTTACAGCTAAATGTTCATGTAATATCTTATTAATGCTCGTCATAGATATCCCCAGAATTGCCTCTATCTCGCGATACGTAACATGACGGTCATGCATTATAAGTTTCCGCACTGCTTCAATATTTTGTGGTACAACAGCCGATTTCGGGCGACCTTTCTTAACTTCGTCAGTAAGCATACTACGTCCACGATTGAACTCACTAAACCAGTGATACACAGTAGTTTTTGATAGAGCTTCATCACCAAAAGTCAAAGTTAATTGATCTATGCATTGTTGTTGCGTTAAGCCACGCCGAAAATCGTAATAAATCATAGCACGAATATTTTCACGAGTAAGTTCCATTCTTGCAACGAGATAACATTTTAAACCCGCCAAAAACAAAAGACTAGCGTACTCAAGAAAAAAAAATATAGCGGCCAGTATTAAAAGAAAGTTCAAATTTTACCATAGAGGTCAAAAATTGTGTTTAAGAAAGTTGGAATCCTGGATTCCGGATACATAAGTAGCAGCTCTCGTATATAAAAGAAGACTTCCTGACTGATTCATCATCGCACAGCCGAAACTACTGGGACTAGAAAGTTGAAATTTACACCAGGACTTCCTTTTATGACGTAGGCAGGGGATAAGACGGGATTTTTGGAAATTCCACCCCTATGGGGGATAAATAGGGGTGCAAAGTTAGTATAGGGGAAACTTTTTTTTTTGAGCTAGAGACTTGAAACTTTGTAGAAAGATTACTTATTAAAAAACACAAAAAGTACTTTCAGCGTTTTAGAAAATTCCACCCCTAAAGGGGTTAAATAGGGGTGCAATGTTTGTATGGGGAAACCATTATTTTTAGAACTAGGGACTTGAAACTTTCTAGAAAGACTACTTATTAGAATACAAAAAAAATAATTTCTGCGTTTTAGAAAGTTTCGCCTCTAAGGGGGTTAAAAAGCGGTGCAAGGTTTGTATAGAGGGAACTTTATTTTTTGAGCTAGAAACTTGAAACTTTTTAGAAAGATTACTTATTAGAATACAAAAAAGTAATGTCTGCGTTTCAGCAATGTTCACCCCTATGGGGTTTAAAAAGGGGTGCAAGGTTTGTATGAAAGGAACTTTATTTTTTGAGCTAGAGAATTGAAACTATGTAGAAAGATTACTTATTAAAAAATACGAAAAGTACTTTCAGCGTTTCAGAAAATTCCACCCCTGAGGGGGTTAAATAGGGGTGCAAAGTTTGTATGGGGGAAAATTTTTTTTGAACTAGACTTGAAACTTTGTAGAAAGATTACTTACATTCATCATCGCACAGCCGAAACTACTGGGACTAGAAAGTTGAAATTTACACCAGGACTTCCTTTTATGACGTAGGCAGGGGATAAGACGGGATTTTTGGAAATTCCACCCCTATGGGGGATAAATAGGGGTGCAAAGTTAGTATAGGGGAAACTTTTTTTTTGAGCTAGAGACTTGAAACTTTGTAGAAAGATTACTTGTTAAAAAACACAAAAAGTACTTTCAGCGTTTTAGAAAATTCCACCCCTAAAGGGGTTAAATAGGGGTGCAATGTTTGTATGGGGAAACCATTATTTTTAGAACTAGGGACTTGAAACTTTCTAGAAAGACTACTTATTAGAATACAAAAAAAATAATTTCTGCGTTTTAGAAAGTTTCGCCTCTAAGGGGGTTAAAAAGCGGTGCAAGGTTTGTATAGAGGGAACTTTATTTTTTGAGCTAGAAACTTGAAACTTTTTAGAAAGATTACTTATTAGAATACAAAAAAGTAATGTCTGCGTTTCAGCAATTTTCACCCCTATGGGGTTTAAAAAGGGGTGCAAGGTTTGTATGAAAGGAACTTTATTTTTTGAGCTAGAGAATTGAAACTATGTAGAAAGATTACTTATTAAAAAATACGAAAAGTACTTTCAGCTT
Organism: Epinotia bilunana; assembly: GCA_947049275.1. NCBI lineage: Eukaryota > Metazoa > Arthropoda > Insecta > Lepidoptera > Tortricidae > Epinotia > Epinotia bilunana. The sequence continues at coordinate 8,421,575 of OX346253.1, forward strand.
TTCAGAAAATTCCACCCCTGAGGGGGTTAAATAGGGGTGCAAAGTTCGTATGGGGGAAACTTTTTTTTGAACTAGACTTGAAACTTTGTAGAAAGATTACTTATTAAAAAACACGAAAAGTACTTTCAGCGTTTCAGAAAATTCCACTCCTAAGAGGGTTAAATAGGGGTGCAATGTTTGTATGGGGAAAACATTTTTTTTAGAACTAGACTTGAAACTTTCTAAAAAATTACTTATTAGAATACAAAAAAAATAATTTCTGCGTTTCAGCAATTTCCACCCCTAAGGGGGTTAATAAGGGGTGCAAAGTTAGAATGGAGGGAACTTTATTTTTTGACCTAGAGACTTGAAACTTTGTAGAAAGATAACTTATTAAATTACAAAAAAGTTATTTCAGCTTTTAATAAAATTCTATCCCTACGGGGGTTAAAAAGGGTTGATGGTTTTGTACGAGGAACACTGGATTTTTTAGCTAGACTTGAAACTTTGTACAAATTACTTATCAGTATACATATAAAGTACTTTCAGCGTTTTAGAAAATTCCACCCCTAAGGGGGTTAAAAAGAAGTGCAAGGTTTGTATGGGGAAAACTTTATTTTCTTAGATATAGACTTGAAACTTTGTATAAAGATTACTTGTAAAAAAACAAAAAGTACTTTCAGCGTTTTAGAAAATGTCCACCCCTAAGGGGGTTAAATAGGGGTGCAATGTTTGTAAGGGGGAAACATAATTTTTTAAACTAGAGACTTTAAACTTTGTTAAATAGGGGTGCAAAGTTGTATGGAGGGAACTTTATTCTTTCAGCTAGAAACTTGAAACTTTGTAGAAAGATTAAAATGATTATACATTTTATTATTATACAAAAAAATATTAGTCTTTTAGAAAATTCCACCCCTAAGAGGGTTAAAATATGGGTGCAAAAGTTGTATGAGGGAAACTTTTCCGTTTGAGCTAGAAATTTGAAACTTTGTAGCCAGATTACGTATTTGAATACAAAAAAGAACTTTAATCGTTTTGGAAACATCCACCCCAAAGGGGGTTAAAAATGGTTGCAAGGTTTGTGTGAGAAACACTTTTTTTTAACTAGAAACTTGAAACGTTGTAAAAACATTACTTATTAAAAACACGAAAAGTACTTTCAGCGTTTCAGAAAATTCCACCCCCAAGGGGGTTAAATGGGGGTGCAATGTTTGTATGCAAAACTGGAAAACAGTAGGAATACGAAAAGCTTGCCAGGTTAAACGTAATATGTACTTGGAACTGCAAAGGTGTAAGCCTAAACCTAGCCTTTCTAAATACAAAGCCTACTGCAATACATTAAAAAGGGTAATAAGGAACTCAAAACTGATATCAAATGATAGGTTTATTATTAACAGTACTAATAAGACAAAAGCTTCATGGGGTATAATTAAACAACAAACCACAATGACCAACAGTATTCCAGCGACCATTGAAAATATAAATTTTAATGGCCGCATCACCAAGGATCCTATAAATATGGCAAAATGCTTTAATGACTTTTTCACAAATCAAGCTGTAAATAATATGACTGCTAGGAGTCATTATAAGACAATCTCTAGCAAATTTTACAAAAGCATGTTTTTAGTTCCAGTGGACGATCACGAAATCATTAAAATTGTTAAATCATTAAAAAATAAAAAAAGTTCAGGCCATGATGATATACCAGTGCAACTTATCAAAGAATGTATACCTTTTATTGTTCATCCTCTTGTGTATATCATCAATCTAACTCTTGAAACTGGTGAATTTCCAATAGATTTAAAAAAAGCACTGATCAAGCCTTTACACAAAAAGGGAGAAAGGAATGACATAAGTAATTATAGACCCATAGCCCTACTTCCCAGTTTGTCGAAGGTATTTGAAAAGGCAATATACAATAGATTAATACACTTTCTACAGTCAAATGAACTTTTAAATCCCAATCAATTTGGATTCCAAAAAGGCAAGTCAACTACACTAGCTATTTTCAAAATGTTTAAAAATATATGGGATATCGTTAACGAAAATAAACCTTGTTTCTCCTTATTTGTTGACATGTCTAAGGCATTTGATTGTGTTGTCCATCATACTCTGTTACAACAGCTTGAGACAATCGGTGTAAGAGGGCAAGCTCTTAAGTTGTTTGATAATTACTTGTCCAATCGGGAACAAGCGACAGTCATCGTTAAATATTGTAAATCGAATAAAACTCTGGAGTATTTCAGATCCGACTTTGAGGCAGTACATATAGGAGTTCCCCAGGGCAGCGTACTGGGCCCATTGTTATTTTTATTATATGTTAATGAACTTCCTAAAGTTGTAAGTGAACTTTGTGTGTTGTTTGCGGATGATGCCACAATACTTTTCTCAAGGGATAAGTCAAAAATACCTTTACTTAAACACAATATTAATTCAACGCTGAAAAAAGTTGTAGAGTGGCTCTCTAGTATCAATCTTAGTGTCAATTTAAGCAAAACGAAGCTAATGCAGTTTAGAAGTAATAGATCAACTCCCATATCATTAAACATAAGCGAAGCTGGAGTTTCAGTACAAGAAGTTGAGAGTATTAGTTTTCTGGGAGTGACTATTGATACCCATTTGAGTTGGAAAGCTCACATTAAAAAGATTAATAATAGCATTTCTAGCAACTGCTACGCCTTGTCAATATTATCTGCAACATGTTCAGAAAACATCGTTAGAAATGCCTATTTCGGAAATGTGTATCCATTATTAAAATATGGTATCATCTACTGGGGAAACTCTGTTGACATACAGTCTACTTTTATTTTGCAGAAGAGATGTATACGCACCATATACCGCTTACATTACCAACATTCGCTTCGAAGTATTTTTAAAGAAAAGGGCCTTCTCACTCTTGCCGGTATATATATAATGGAATTATGTCTATTTGTAAAAAAATATCCAGACTATTTTGCTACACAAAACTCGTTAAGAGAAAATATAAGGTCTCAATATAAATTTAATTTACTGCGTCCAATTGCTAACAATACAATGTATTACAAAAGCACATTTTTAACGGCAATACGTGTATTTAATGAATTACCTAACGAATTAAAAATGCTGCAAGGTAATATATTTAAGTATAAGTTAAAGAAATGGCTGATTGAGAAGGTGTACTACAATCTTAAAGATTTTTTTGACGATGCATGCAGCTACAGAATGTAAATAAAGTTAATATAGGATATGCTTAGTTTATAAGTAGTTTTTAAGATTTATATTGTATGTTCGCAGAGGGCAGCTGTTGATACCATTTTCTGTATTGATCATCTATATGTATACCTACACAGTGGACAATAAAAACATTCTATTCTATTCTATTCTATTCTATTCTATTCTATTCTATTCTATTCTATGGGGAAAACATTATTTTTAGAACTAGAGACTTAAAACTTTCAGAAAAATTACTTATTAGAATACAAAAAAGTAGTTTCTGCGTTTCAGCAATTTTCACCCCTAAGGGGGTTAAAAAGAGGTGCAAGGTTTGTATGGAGGGATCTTTATTTTTTGAACTAGAGACGTGAAACTTTGTAGAATGATTATTTATTAAAAAACACGAAAAAGTACTTTCAGCGTTTCAGAAAATTCCACCCCTAAGGGGATTAAATAGGGGTGCAATGTTTGTATGGGGAAAACATTATTTTATGAACTAGAGACGTGAAATTTTCTAGAAAAATTACTTATTAGAATACAAATAAAGTACTTTCTGGCTTCTTTTCTTACTTTCCGGCTACCACCACCGACGACCCCTGGCCCTGGCAACATACAACACGCGCACACTGCGGACCGACGAAAAGATAACGGAACTGGAGGAAGGATTGAGCAAGTTGCGGTGGGACGTCATAGGGTTATCGGAAGTCCGAAGAGAGGGGGAGGACACGATAACCCTTAAATCAGGCAACTTGCTCTATTTCCGGAAGGGCGACCAACAGTCCCAGGGAGGTGTCGGGTTCATCGTCCACAAGTCCCTAGTGAACAACGTGGTGAAGATCGAGAGTGTGTCGATTAGGGTGGCGTACCTTATACTCAGAGTATCCGACAGGTACTCGTTGAAGGTCATACAGGTTTACGCGCCGACCTCGACACATTCCGACGACGAGGTGGAGGCTATGTATGAAGATATATCTAAGGCCATGCATAGTTCCAAAACCTACTTCACCGTTGTCATGGGGGACTTCAACGCTAAACTGGGCAAGAGAGATGGTGAGGAGCTGATAGTGGGGCAATTCGGAGTCGGAAGTCGGAACCACCGGGGCCAACTACTGGCTGGATCCTTGGAGAAGGAGGGACTCTACATGATGAATTCCTTCTTCAAAAAACGCGAGCACAGAAAGTGGACCTGGATGAGTCCCGATGGTGTGAATAAAAACGAGATTGACTTCATCATGTTGACGAGGAAGCATGTATTCAATGATGTCTCTGTGATCAATACGTTTACAACCGGGAGTGATCACCGCCTGGTAAAAGGCATATTGAATATATGTGTCAAGCGAGAGCGCTCTCGCCTGATGAAGTCTACGCTCCGTCCAGTATCCACCCAAATCCAAACCCCCGAGAGCTTTCAGCTGGAACTCCAAAACCGTTTCGATTGCCTAGGTGGCGATGTGGACGAACTCAACGACGGGTTTGTGGAAGCTGTCCGTGCCACTGGGTCTAAGTTCTTCAAGGCCCAGCGGCCCAACAGAACTAAAAGGGTCTCTAGCTCCACTCAGAAGCTCATGAAGGAAAGGAGTGAAATGATTCTCCAGTCTTCAGCCGATGCGACTTTATACCGGCGGCTCAATAAACGGATCTCCAAGTCCCTTACCCGCGATCTGCGCCAATTCAATACGAACCGTATCGAAGAGGCCATCGATCGAAATAAGGGTTCAAAAGTATTCGCACGAGATCTGTCTATTGGGCAGAGCCAGCTCGCAAGGTTGAAAACTGAGGACGGGAGAGTCGTTTCTTCCAAACCTGAGCTTTTGAGTGAGATAGAGCGTTTTTACGGACAGCTATACACGTCAAGTCGCAAACCCGAAGTTGGTCCGGCAGAAGACCCTAGAGCTAGACTTACCCGACACTACACCGACGACATCCTGGACATCAGCCTGTACGAGATTAGAATGGCTCTGAAACAGCTTAAGAACAGCAAGGCACCTGGTGAGGACGGAATTACAGCTGAACTCCTGAAGGCGGGTGGAAAACCGATCCTTACGGCCCTTCAGAAGTTATTCAACACCGTCCTACTGGAAGGGAGAACGCCAAAGGCGTGGAACAGAGTTGATGTGGTGCTGTTCTTCAAAAAGGGTGACAACACTCTGCTGAAGAACTACCGACCCATCTCACTTCTGAGCCATGTCTATAAGCTGTTTTCAAGGGTCATTACGAATCGTCTCGCACGCAGGCTTGATGACTTACAGCCTCCCGAACAAGCCGGTTTCCGAAGAGGTTTTAGTACCGTAGACCACATTCATACGCTCCACCAGGTTATACAGAAGACTGAGGAGTATAACCTGCCTCTCTGCTTAGCGTTCGTGGACTACGAGAAAGCCTTCGATTCGATCGAAACCTGGGCTGTACTACAGTCTCTCCAACGGTGCCAAGTAGACTGCCGCTATATCGCAGTGCTGAAGTGTTTGTACGAGAACGCCACTATGTCCGTCCGACTCCAGGATCAGAGTTCGAAGCCTATTCCGCTGCAGCAGGGTGTCAGACAAGGGGATGTTATTTCCCCAAAACTGTTCACCGCTGCACTGGAGGACGTGTTCAAGACTCTGGACTGGAGAAGGCTAGGCATCAACATCAACGGCGAGTACATCACTCACCTTCGGTTTGCTGACGATATAGTAGTCTTGGCTGAGACCATGGAGGACTTAAGCACGATGCTCGATGACCTCAGTAAAGCCTCCGAGCGAGTTGGTCTAAGGATGAACATGGATAAGACAAAGATCAAGTCAAATACCCATGTAGTACCGACTCCCATTTCAATCGGACACTTTACGCTCGAAGTTGTAGACGATTATATACACCTAGGACAGACTGTTCAGTTAGGTAGGTCCAACTTTGAGAAAGAGGTCAATCGTCAAATCCGACTCGGCTGGGCAGCATTCGGGAGGCTACGGCACATCTTTTCGTCCAATATTCCGTAGTGTCTCAAGACGAGAGTCTTTGACCAGTGTGTGTTGCCAGTGATGACGTATGGCACGGAAACGTGGTCGCTTACTATGGGCCTCATAAGAAGGCTCAAAGTCACCCAAAGGGCAATGGAGAGGGCTATGTTGGGAGTTTCTCTGCGCGATCGCATCAGAAATGAGGCTATCCACAGCAGAACCAAGGTAACCGATATAGCCCTCCGAATCGCTAAACTTAAGTGGCAGTGGGCGGGGCACATTGCACGTAGAACCGATGGCCGTTGGGGCGGAAAGGTTCTCGAGTGGCGACCACGTACCGGAAGGCGCAGCCTTGTGGGTAGGCCCCCCACAAGGTGGACTGATGACCTGGTAAAGGTCGCGGGAGTCCGCTGGATGCGGGTGGCGCAGGACCGGTCATTATGGCACTCTTTGGGGGAGGCCTATGTCCAGCAGTGGACGTCTTTTGGCTGATATGATGATGATGACTTTCTGCGTTTCAGCAATTTTCACCCCTATGGGGGTTAAAAGGGAGTGCAAGGTTTGTATGGAGGGAACTTTATTTTTTGAGCTAGAGACTTGAGCGGTTATGTATGAGAGTTAATAAAAAAGTTTGAATGTAATTATTATTAAATCTAAAATCGACGTCATGGTTCCTAAGAACAGATCTCGCTATCTCTCATAGTTTCCGACTTCTCCATACTGACCCATTTCGATTGTACACCCGGTATATAGATTAAAACCAATAAAATAATTGTTTACTTTCTCTCTCTGGCTTTTTCGGCTCTTCGGCCTCGGGCGTGGGCGCGGTGTCGGTGTTGTCGCGCGACGCGGTGTCCTCCTCCTCGTCGCCGTCGTTGTCGCGCTTCTTCGTCACGCGACTAACAAATAAATAGCAAAATAACATTACATAGACATCAGAGAATGTATTTAAAATGTGTGTGTACCAAAAATTATCTTATACGGACCTGTTAGAGTAATACTATTATCTCATTTTAACAGACACTTAAATTTTACGTACATTATTATTTTTGAAGTTAGAATACGTCTTATGCAGGACTACGATAATCTTAAACCGGGAACGCGAGCGTTAACCAATTGCAAGACACAGGCAACGGCAGAAAAGGACAGAGAAGCATTTTAATATGTTTTCACGCCACTGCTCGGAAATGTGGCAAAAGATGGTCAGAATTCAGGCTTGAAAGCTGGGGTTAGATGGACGTCGCACGAACAGGCCAACTATGAGTTCAAACTGTCTAACAATGTTATTGTTGGACAGTTTGAACAGCGATTCGCTCAATCTCTGGGCCCCCGGCCCGCGCCGGCCGCCCCGCGCTAAAGGGTTTCATACTATGATCTTTAATTAGGTACTTAATTTTGACTTATAATTATAATTATTTGCAATATCCTCGCAGTAGGCGTGAAAAGCACTATGTAATGTCTCGGCCAAAAGTGCAATAGATGGACTCGTCTCCTTCGAGGTCCTCAACTTCGGCTCGGACCTCGAACTCACTCGTCCATCTATTGCCTACTTTGTAGTCTTTACAACAACGTACTATTACACGGGTCTCTTCCTAACGTTTCACAGCTGGTGCACCCCGTGACCGTGTCCTAGCGTCAGAAATAAAGTGTTATGAGAATGTGTGTGTGTGTATGTGTGTGTGTGTGTGTGTGTATGTGTGTGTGTGTGTGTGTGTGTGTACCTCTTCCTCTTGCCGTGCTTCTGCGGCGGCGGCGAGGGCGAGCGCTTGCGCTTGCCCTTCTTGCCCTTGCTGGACGTCTCGCCGCCCGGCATCAGCTCATCCACCGACAGACGCAGCTTGTGCACCTGGACCACAACACAAACACATTATATTTGCCAACACCAACACCACGGGAAAGTTATGAGCATGAAACTAGGTGTTTTCAGATAAGTACTGTACAACCTTGCGTAACTAATAGTAGTTTATGCAATCGTTATATAATGTATGCTTTTTCAGTCGAGTACCACGTTTAGGCCACGAAGCTTGCTGTGTGGCCTAATTAAGGTACGAGAGTTAAAAAGCTAATTATATAACTATTGCATACAATACGTTTTCTACGAGTTAACGGAAATAATAATTTATTAAATAAACTTAGTATCTATTGAAATTCGCCCTGCTGAAACGAAGTGCAGCCAACCGCTTTTTTTATTTTTGCGCGTTGATGTCTTCTGAAAATCGAGCCTCGTCATTGGTCAAAATTAATTTTAGTTCTGTACACAGTTATCTTATGGCCCAACTAAAATGAAGTTGATTTAGATATCGCTGTCAGTCATTTAACTGACGGATAGAAGTGCTCGAGTAGAAAAAGAGTTTATTATACTCAATATGTTTTTACGTTCTGAGAGATGACCGACGGTGGCGACTACTTACTTCTAAATCATTGGTGCTTTCAAAGCAGACAAAACAATCGAAATTGTTCTCGAACACGTAAAATATCCCGCGTGGGGAGGGTTCGACTAGTCTACTGAGTCCGCTGCCCGCTACGGCTACCCTTATTCAGTTGCGAATTCGTCACCAGCGACATATCCGACGTACGGGCGAGGCTGTTTATTTTTAAATGAAAGCACCATACCTTCTTCTTGCCCGAGCTGTCGACCTCGTAGTCCTCCTCGTTCATCCACTCGTTGTACTGCGGCAGGTCCAGCACCCACGCCGCCGTCACCCGCCACGGCTCGCTGCGCGTGCACTCCCAATTCGCCGTCTCCGGCACATCCACCTGTCGACACACAACATTAGTTACGTCACATTCAGGCAGAAAGATGCGTCAGTAATCTAAATAGTTCTAAGCCGCAAGGGCTCGCCCAGTAGTTTGAGCGGCAGCGAGTGGAGCGACGTAGCGGCGCTATGCCGCTACGATGTATTAAGTCACGGCTGAAACTCAATAAGGCACGGCTTATCCGCGTCCGTCCCAATAATTTTGACAACCGGTTTAGTCTAGTGAGTAGTGACCGTGCCGAGGAAGCTGAGGGCCGTGGGTCGAATCCCGGTAAAGGAAAATATGTGTTATGAGCATGAATATGTTTCTGAGCCTTACATATTTAGTACCCATAGTCGTCTAGTACCCATAAGCTATGGGTACTAGACAACGATATATTGAATACTTAAATCCATAACACAAACCATATTGAGCTTACTACTTATGGGGATTTGTGTAAGATTGTCCTTTAATATATATATTAACCAGACCGGTCACTTTGTCTTTGGGGGAGGCCTATGTCCAGCACAGGAATGTTGCAGAAAGTCCGCGTCCGCAACCGCAGATGTTCCGCATCATTTTCAACATCTGCATCCGCCTTCGCATCCGCAATAAATGATGCCGAGTTTTTGCGGATGCGGATGTAGTACAGTCAGCATCAAAAGTAACTGCACAAACGAAGACGTCAAAAGTCTTTATTAAAAGGGAATAAGAGCTTTTGACGCCTTCGATTGCGCAGTTACTTTTGATGCTGACTGTACAGTTCGCGACAAAGAAAGGGGCCAACGCGGCGTGTTCAGTATTTTCGTGATTAGTCAATAAAAATCTTCATTCGTTTCTGTAATCTGACGATTCGCCTAAAAAGCCTAAAAAGTCTAAAAAGTCGCATACGCGGCTTCCCTGGTCCAGCAGTGGTCTTTCGGCTGATATAATGATGATGATAATATATATTTAATTATTAATAAACCGCGTCGACCGCATCTCTTTCCACTCCACTATATCTCTGTCTTTTTCAGCCCGTGCATACATAGTGAAAAATAAGTGGATTATTGGGTTCGGCCCATTAGTTAGTTAGTTAGTTATACTGGGCGTTTTCCGCAAGTCGACATCCAGTGTGGCTATTTTGCGTGAATCGGTGAGGCAGCGCTACTCTAACCACCTCACCCCAGCTCCTCCAGAAAGTTCGTGAGTGCCCATTCACTGGACCCGCTCACCCTCCTTCAGCTTAGGACAGGACATAGTCTAGGCAGCAGTGAACGTACCGGCAAGTCGGCCTGCGCCCAGGTGTCGTGGCTGTCGGGCAGGTAGTACCAGTGCACGAGCACGTGCCCCCCGCGCCGGAACACGGGCCGCGCGTACTCCTCCTCCAGCGGGTCCACGCTCGGGAAGATCACGTGCGTCGCGTCCTCTTCGTCTTCTGCGAGGCATATTATACAATCATTATCAGAATTGGAGCGCTTGGGCGGCAGCATCTGTTTATACAGATGGCGTCTGTCGGCAAGTGGCGTGCGGGCCAGCTGTTCGCCCCCCGCGCCGCTCTTTCCCCTCCGTTGTCTGTCACGCGATGCAGGCGTGAACTGCATCTACTTACGATTACCCACCGATCAACGTTGAGTATAGCGTCGGCAGCTGTCCCCCTAACTACCGCTAACCCCCTTATTCGCTTTGGGCTTATAACTACAAAATTGCATTTTACCTCTTTATCAATATTCTCAGATTCCAAAACTTCTTGGTCTCAAAATACCTAAATTGCAGAATGCCTAATTTTTTTTCTTACAACACCGGAATCTTAATATGGCCGAAAATAGTTTAGTCTCATAATGCCTAGACTCAAAACACTTTCATGGCAAAACAATATATGCTTAAAACAGCCAAACCTTGTATTACACTGAGAATTAAATAAAGGCAATTTGTTTTATGGCATAAATTCCTGTATTTTTATTTAACGCCGTAGTAACCTAGGTACAGTCCATTTTATATGTAGGGTAGAGCGGGGCACGTTGAACAGGCACAATACTAAAGTCATAATATCAATATTAAATCATTCACTCAAATAACCACTCGTGAAAAAAAATTAGGCATTTTGCCATTTAGGTGTTTTTAGTTTGAGTTATTTTAATATTTTGTCATTTCTATCATTCGGTATTTGCAGGAATTGTGCATTTCAATCTTTAGGTATTTAGAGAATATGACGTTTTAAGTCAAAATCATAATGAATTTCGTTCATTTTACGAATGAGACAATTTGAAATTTTAGGTATTAGGGGTATTAGTGATTAAGGTATTATGAAATTTAGTGGTTTTAAGCCCAAAGCCCTTATTCATAAAACTTAAAATGACCTGCTAAATAAAATGTGCTCTGTCCCTTTCTTACGAACACAAATGTCAAGGTGACAGATAAAGACAAACGAACTTTAACGGCATCTTAGTTAAAATAGGCTTGTAGAACGTTTATGAATACGGCCGTTAGTAAATGCGTGGCACTGCGCTGTTTAATATATGGACAATAATCGCGCGAATCGCTATGTCATGTGCGCCTTCGCTATAGAATCGAATGTCATGGTGCTAAAATGCCTCTTCTTGTGGCATTTCACTCTATGAATGACTTGCCATATCAACCACGTAATAAAACTCATGTCTCGCCTTACCTAGAATAATTCCCGACAACACGTTTTATGTACGTATAGCTGCAAGCTACTTAATGAATAAAGTATTCAGTGTTCAGACCACAGTTCATCTGAGTCTGTCACTAAGTGTACTCCCATAAACCCCACTAATACGAAAACACCTCTAATATTGCCAGGCAAAACGATTCTACTAACAGCGTAAATAGTTATTTGTGTCACAAGGGAGCAAAATAGTATATTTACGGCGAGGGCGGTGTATTGAATCCTGAGCGTAGCGAGGGATTCTAACGTAGTAGGATCCCGAGCGTAGTGAGCGATTCACGTGTTAGCGCCCGAAACGAAGATAATTTTGCTCCCGAGTGACACATAATATTTTTCACACCATGAAGAAATTTAAAAAAGATGCCGTTAAAATAACTTAACAAGTTTTAACAAATTTTCTTAATTTTTATTACTAATTTTAAATATTACGAAATCTTCATACATTTTCATATAACGTTGTTAAAGTTAAAACTTGAAATATGTTCGTTTTTAATCGATTAAGTACGATGAAATTACAATCAATTATTTTATTAAGTTCTGTGTTCTATTGGCACATTGCGTAAATGCTACAGGCCAATTAATAAATTAAAAAAGTAGCCTGAACAGAAAAGTAGCATTTTGATCCCTCTCGTCGTGGAGCAAAACTTACTTTTCCGAATGAAAGGTGTGAAAAATGTAAAACTGACCGCAAATCTCTCCCTGTCTGTTGACGACGATGTCCTTGACCTTGTTCGCGGTGGTCTTGTCAAGGTCGGGCCGCAAGTAGACGCAGGGCGAGCGCACGGCCTCCGCGGCCAGCAGCGACGACTCGATCTCCATCATCATCTGCACGTTCAGGTCCTTGCGGGACGGATTCTGGAAAGGGGGGAGGGGGGAGAGGGAGAGAAACAATGTGTTAGTATGGATGCAGAAAATTACAACTTTGGAACTAACAAGCGTTGCTGGTGGTTTCGGAAAAGGCTCCAGTTGATGGAAACTAGTTTTAGAATTTTCACTTTAGAGAGTATTGTGTTCATTTTAGAAATACGTTTAAACTGAACCCCAGTGGAAAAAGCCAAGTGAAATATGCTTCGTTATGTTTCTATTTATATACATACAATTGCCAACGCCTTGCCGTTAGTGTTAGCAAACATTCGATTGCAGGAACTATTATAGTAATGATTTACAAGGGTTGCGTACTTAACTTGGGCTACGAATATATGTAGATTACTGGCTTGTGCATACCTGGGGTCTAGCCAAGGTTACAATCGACAAGCGCTAACGCCAATAGAAAACTAATAAAATGTATGGGAATGACAGATGTTAACGAAAAGTGTTTCATCAGCATCTATCATTCCCCTACATTTTATTATTTTCTATTGGCGTTAGCGCTTGTCGATTGTAACCTTGTCTACGGCCCCTACTAGCTATCATATTTCATTTGCAAGGTATTACGATGATTTATTTGTATAAAGTTGTATCAATTGATTTCCAAATTTATTTTGTACGTGTCTAAATACATATCATCATCCTCCGAGCGTTATTCCCGGTAATGACCCTAGAGGAGCCCGGGTCCGGTTTGACGTGTCTAAATACATATAATAATAATTGATGCATGCTAATGTGAGTAACAAAATCACACTTGTATTAGTTACAAACACAAAAATGTTATCAAACAGCCAAAAAAATTCAAAGATTTTTGTTAAGTATTGAAAAAACCGAAATGTTTTTACAAATTACCACAGTAAATATTGACTATTAAAAAAGCTTCCCGTGAAGAAACAACGTCATGGACCCGGCATGGAATGACACAAAACAATGAAAGGACATGGTTGAAAGCAAAAACCTGGTGTTCCATATGTAAAAAATTATACATACACAGCATACTTAAAAAGTAAAGAATAAAATATTTTCAAAAAGTTTTTGAAAGTGTTCTAAATGCAAAAAACCGGGTGCCTCTTTTTCGTGATATTTACAAAATGTGGTATCAATTATAAGTTCAAGTGTGTGTGTCTGCTGAACACTTGACTAGTCTGTATTTGTCTTCGTGCGTTCGGTTTGGACTACAACACGGATGCGCGTCGCAGAGGACTGAGGTCTAAAAGGAGGGGGCGGTGTTAGTAACATACAGTCATCCGTAATTTTGACACGTGTGAGAGCGAGACAACGTCCGACAGATTCAGTCTCTTATTTACATTGACACGTCAGACATATATATAATTTCAATGAATCATAGATCGCACATGCGTCTATGGCTAGTTTCGACTATTTATAACGAAAACTCAACTCACTGTTTAACTCACTAAATCAGTGATTGGGGGATTAACATTCTGAGTTAATCAGCAATTTTTTTGAGTCATAGATAATTTAATCCATGTAATAGATAATTTAATCCATGAATGTTTTTAGCCATGTTTCATGAAAATCTGTTCAGCCGTTTTTGAAATATTGGACTTTGAAATGAATATGTCGGGGTTTTTTCAACTTTTCTAAGTTGTAGTTATTTGATAATCTAACTCCCGGTTTAAATAGAAATATACTTTTATACCAAGGAAAGTACCCAATTGCCGATTTCGTGGAATAGGGTCCTCGTGTTATATTTTCTGAAGAGCGAGTCAAACTTGTGAAAGCGAACCGATCGTCGAACGTAATCTTGTCCTCACACGCGCGTTGCGTCCAATTCTATAACGTGTGCTATGTCGTAGTACGGGGTGGCTGGTGAGCGAGCGTTGCGGGTTGGCGGGCGGTTGGCGGGCGGTGGCGGAGCGTGCGGCGAGCGAGCGGCGTGCATACCTTACCGACCTGGAAGTCGAACTTGCGCCACCGCTGCTCCGACTTGAAACGGAACATGGTGGCGAGCACCGTGCACAGCGAGCCGCCCGGCTTCATGTCCATGAACACTTTCATCTGAAACGGTATAAGATATTGTGTAACGGTTTTATACTACCTATGCCAACTATGGAGCTTATGAATACAACTTATTCCAATAGTAGAGTATCAGCCTATACTTTGCGAAGCTATAATGGATTGGTACAATTACAGGGGGTTATGAATACAGTTTGGCCCTATAATAAAGGTAATAAAATAAGTAGGTTTTTTTTTTCTCTTTATTTTGGTACAAACAGTCATTACGAAGAATTACATTTTATGCATAGCATTACATTTAATGTCGACAAAAAAGTACCGAAAAATATGGTAGATAATAGTACGTTGCAACGGACCTGGGGTATGTAAACAACAAAAAAAAGTAGAAACACATTTGGGTGGAACTATCAGGGATGTGATATCTAGCATAATATAATATATGATGGCAGTATTTAACTGTCGGGAAACCAAGTACTCCGTGCATGTACAGTTCCATCCGGTTGGGGTTTTAAAGTTAACATTGCTTATAACTAATAAAGATTTTTTTCAGTTTTAGCTACAATATAATTTACCTTATAGTTCTCGTGAGGGTGAGTGCCAATTATATATATATACATGTACACTGTATATATACAATATGCTAGCTCATGCGAGATTCAAGATTTACACGGAGAAATAAAGAAAAAGAAGTTAATAATCTAAAAACTTAACATTTTGAGCGTTTTAGCACCGTTAACGTAACTTATTTGTCGTGGTTAGAGAATTTGACGACAATTTTTATTTTTCAATCCCCTAAGAGTGGTGATAAAGATGTCATTAAATTCTCTGTTATATAAATTCATGGTGCTGGGAATGAAACTATTCCTAGTATCGTTTTTTCGGAGGATGGGTGGTACGAACATGTGAAGGACACGGTTGGATCAAACTGGAAGTCTAACTTTGCTAATGAAATTAACCTTTGAAAGCAATAAAGGACAATCACGGACATATACACTATTAACGATTTTATAGAGAAGTGAAATATCATATTGCTTGCGTTGGTTTACCAGACTTGTAAGTTTATAGTATGTATGTTTATAGTGGTAATCATGGTGGCGATTACATCGAAAGTTTTATATTTTCAGAAATTTTCTTTGGACTTTTTCGATACGGTCGATATGATGTTTATAAAACGGACTCCAGATTACACATCCAAAGTCTAGAATGGATCTAACGAATGCGAAATATAGGATTTTAAGGGTGATAATTTTCCTAAATGGTTTAGTAATTCTATTAATTAATCCCAGATTTCTAAATGCACGTTTTATTATATTGTCAATGTGTATAGTGCAGGACAACTTATCGCCGAGGGTTATGCCTAAGTCACGAATATACTTAACACGGTTGAGCAGATTACCGCCCAGACTGTAATTGTGCTGAATAGGAGACATTATTCTAGTGTATGATATTACATTACATTTATCTACATTAAGGAATCGTTGATTAGTGGAACAATAAAATGATAATGCTTCTAAATCAGATTGTAATTTAAGGCAGTCATCGGTACAGTTGATAGTTCTATATAATTTGGTAGCGTCTGCATATAATAAATATTGGCTGTTCTTAAAAATAGGTAATTCCATATGAATAGTTAAACTTGTTGTCACAACATCATGTCTCCTGCCCCACTATTCTCTAACTTGTTTTAAGCTCACCTCAACGCTCACCCACAAATATATTTTGACGCCGCAATGCGTAGTAACTAAGCGTAGGCAGAGGTCTAGTTTCGTGACGGGTGACCGGCGGAGTGAGCCGCATTAGCGCGTAGCGAATAACAGCCCTGGCGCCCAAGGATGTTACTGTATCGAAACGTCGAGAATCTTAGAGGTAATTAAATTTAACTAAACGCGATTGAGTCCCGTTTAGTAAAAATAATGTGTAAAAAACATGAAAGTTCCAATAAACACATCCATATGAATATATCCCTTTGCACGAATAACGCAAGACATTCTCCAGGTTTATCCGTATCCTATAACTTATACCTAATACATAACTAACTAAGGTGCTTATCCTAGAGCATAGAATCAAAACATCAAGTTCAAGGCTCATGCTCTAGTAATCGAAACGCTTATAAAACATTAGATGCCTAAAAGGACAGGCATTCGTCATATTGAATGGGTCATTCACGATGCGATTTTTTTATTGGATTGCAATTCAAAAATAGCGTAACAATAGATGATGGTCATGTTCCAAAATAAAATCATGTCATTTAACATAATACTCATGAGATAGAAATATAGGATATATATTGTAAGGCAGCCAATACTGCGAACGAAGAAATAGACAGTTTTATTTTGCTTCCTTTTTAGTCCGTAAACAATACTTATTTAGTAATTAGATTGGATTCGAGGTGGTCGGAAATGACCCATAACAATAGCGCGGCACAAGCCGCACAGTAAAAAGTGCCTTCCTAAGAGGTGACAATTAAGAACCCTGGCCGAGGACAGACATCCGCAACGCGGCGGTTATCCGTGACTTTGTCACCTCTTTGCCAATTTTCAATTCAATTACTTGGTACTATAAAATAACATGGATTTTCAGGGACGAGAGAAGTTATTTGGGACATTTTGATATTTTCGAAGTATGGGTAATTTTACGTTGAAACTTTCTATCCCATACACATTTAGTATTTTATGTTGAATTTACGTATCATATCTTTGCAGAATCAGTAAGTAAGTATTGTTGAGGAAGTATAGATTTTAGGTACATTTTATTATTTTCAATTCCATGATGAGTACCTATTTATTTTGCAATAAGTAGTCAGTCGACGTGCAGTGTGTAATAAACGTTTTAGCCGCTGTCCTTATTTCCGTCCGTGACAATGAGCACCTCGCCACACCTAGGCAAGCTAGGTGCCTATTGTATGAGGCAGCACTAAGAATGATTCTCTGTATAAATGTCCGTAACGTTGGTTGTTGGTTTTTGCAGCCACATTTTGAATCATTAAAACAATATGGTCCGCCGTATTAAGATAATCGGATTAGGGTTACGCACCAGAAAGGTAAAAGAGGAACCCTTATGGTGCGGCTCTGTCCGTCTGTTCCATACAAGGCAGAAGTAAAATGTATACATTTAACCGTGTTTTATTTATTAGATTTTTAGAAACTATCATCAAACTTCTGAACCGTGAAAGATGAAACAAATTAATTCATAGTACTAAAAACAGCTTACTCTACTCTTAAATCTCTCAATCATACATATTTTGCTGTTTGAAAAGATAGCTCAACGTTGCTTTTTCTACGACACAGTTGAATAAAGTATGAGCTTGCGGAACTATCTATTCGATAAGGCCAACGAGTTATATTAAATTCACTCGCAGAGGCTGTGTCGTACGATATAGGTAACAATCGTCGCCTAATCGCGGGTTGGGACCGGTTTCGCATACAGCGACCAGACGCGGCGATGAGAGGCCGCTCGTAGACCTCCCATTTTACATACGAATTATATTAAAAAAAAAAGTAAAATGAAAGTTTTAACGGGAGTTATTATAGCTGTTATAGTTGCAAGTGCACCTGCGTCTAATTCTAAGAGTGTGCCGCTGATAAGAATTGTAAGTTTAATTTATTTCGACATTATAGTATCTGGCAGTGACATCAAAACTTTCGAGTTGCGTGCAAAAACGAAGACATATTTTAGTGCTTACACAATTAACAGGATTATGTACGGGTTTTGGTTTGTTGGTACACCCGGTAGCATTACGGTGATACAAATGGAATGTCACCAATAATGCCAATAATAAATGAGTGACTTTATCTACTTGTAAAGAAAACAACAGTGGTAGATAAGATAAGATGAGATTTATTTGCACCCAAGTACATATCAACGTAGTACATATCATAATGCTGCATCCCTAACAGGGTTTGTGGTGGACATATAACTATATTTAAGACCTTTTGTTAATCCACAAAGCAGTCAATAAATTAATTATAATTGACCATAATCGAGCTTTCGTGTTTGCAGCACCGGAAGAGTGGTTCATAATAAGTATGGAGAAAAATGTTTCTGATTAAAGTTGCCGTGTCTCTTTCGACGAGCATATCAAGTCATTGAGACGATTCTAACGAAGCCAAAATCACTTGATCTCTTAAGCTTAATCTCCGCACAAGCACAAGTAAAGTAGATCAGACCCGCTGATACCCGAACAGATAAAACTACCGAATACATAAAATAGGACAGGCTGAGTACTTTACATGAATTCCTTAACATCTTGTCATAACTGTCTTGGATTTGAGTATTGCACAAAGTATTCTCCCGGTTGGGCTAAACATAAGTAGCAATGTAAGCGTGATGGACTGGCAGGTGCACCGCGGAGGCAACCACTTCGAGGGCCCGCACTGGACGCAAGCCGAGAACGCGCTGTACTGGGTGGACATCGCCGACCAGAAGGTGTACCGACTCGATGGCCAGACAGGGAACACAACCAGCCGATACATTTGTAAGGAAGTCACTACTTTTACGGTGCTCTTTTATTAAGCCTTCGCTTAACGGCGATGGATTATATCGTCTTTTGAACTGAATAGTTAGCCGGGTGGAAACGTGTGCTTACACCAATCCCATTGTAAGGATAAGATGGCCGAACAGTCCTGCCCCGATGGTCGTTTAAAATGCAACTGGAATAACGCTAAAATTATGAGGAGTAATACCCTGTTAGATCTTTCTCGGGATGTTGCCGTAAAAGCGGTTTTAAAACGCATTTTTTTTTAATCAACGAAAAGAAAACCAATATTGAGAGAGCGGAAATGTTCATTTACGTGACTGCGTGTTTCGTTTCGTTATTGAAACACCTTGTGTAAATATTGATTTTTGCTCGCATGAAATAAAAACATATAACTTGCATTTCATCGTGGCCATAAATCAAGAGAATATGATTTTATCAACACAAAACAAACGACAACAGGCTATTATACAATTGCCACGCTTTCTTCGTCAAGTTATACAAATAAGTACGAGATACGACTTTAACTAACAAATATATAAATTGTATTCTATGATTAAATTCCCCTGCAGCTTACGGGCCGGTAACATTCGCGATCACAGTTCGCGACAACCCTGGGCTAGTGGTGGTGAGCGCGCGTTCGGAGGTATACCTCCTGCCGTGGCGGAGCGAGGCGGGCGACGGCGCGCTGCGGCTGCTAAGCGCAGTCGACCTAGGCAACCCCGACAACCGCTGCAACGATGCCAAATGTGACGCCAACGGGCGGCTTTGGTTTGGTATGTACACAAATCATGGCTAGATCTTACCACAAGCGAGCACTCGGAAGCATACCTCTTACCGTGGCGGAGCGCGGCGGGCTACGGCGCGCAGCGGCTGCTCAGCTCGGTCGACCTGGGCCACCCCGACAACCGCTGCAACGATACCAATTGCGACGCCAACGGCCGGCTTTGGTTCGGTATGTAGACAAGCCGTGGCTGATGGTGGTGAGTGAGCACTCGGAGGTATCCCTCTAGCCATGACGGAGTGTTATGACTATGAGTGCCGGCACGCTGCTGCAGCTCAAGTGATCGACCTAGGCTCTAGTAAGGTATTTACAGTGTGGACCTAGTGGAGCCATCCAAGTCTAGTGGTGGTATTAGTGGTAAGCGCGTACATCGGAAGTGGAACGCAACTTGGTAATATTTAAATTTCGTTGTATATACATTACAGACGTGTTTCATAGCATTGTTGTAGAAAACAAAATATAAATAGGTGATTATGTTTATTGACATCCAATAAATGACTGAAACCAGGACTTTTTTCCAGACTTGTCAACCGCATGTACGAATATTTACAGGAACAATGGGTAAAGAGGTGGGCAAGAACGTGGATAAGGATCTGGGCACGTTATACATGATGGATGGGGAGAACCACGTCCACCCGGAGGTGAAGGTGCGGCCCGTGTCCATTTCCAACGGCATGGCGTGGACGGCCGACAACAAGTTCATGTTCTATATCGACTCGCCGACTAGGAACATCGACGTGTTCGATTACAATTTACAAACTGGGACGCTTCGTAAGTACTTTTGTGCGTTATTAAATGTTTTTGAGGAACAGTTGTGACTCTCCATCTGATGTCTAATAGAGTTGACAGCGCAGCTAGACAATGCACCTAACTCTAAAACGATTTATTGTTTTGCTTCCTTTTCTCACGCCCCACGCACGTATTGTGATAGCCTTGCTGTATAGCGTAACGAGATCTTTTGAATAAAATGAGCTTTGTCATTTTATATGACAAAGCAATCCTCAGGATGCGTTGTGTTGAGAGCGAGGGAATTTGTTCCTTCAGCTGTCAACACGGCGAATCCTCAAACATATCAAGGGTCGGCAACGCCCATGTTACTCCTTTGGAGTTGCATGCGTCTATAGGCTGCGGTGTCCGCTTACCATCAGGCAGGCCGTACGCTTGTTTGCCACCGTCGGTGTAACTATAAATATTTCGGTAAAACTATGTGCAAATTATTTATTCATTGAATATTCAATTGTTTCAGGTAACAGACGAACACTGTTTAGTTTTCAGGTGAACAATGTAACCGGTGTCCCAGACGGCATGACGATAGACAAGGACGATAACTTATGGGTGGCTTGTTATGACGGAGGAAAGGTCCGAGTTTCTCAGTTCATTTGTTTTTTTTATAAGTCGATTATAGTTTGTAAGTACGGCCGGAGACGCAGGCACCGCTAGTCGTAAAATAAAATAATTACTGATCTAGTACATACTTCGGAATCTTTGCCATAGCTGTTGGACATTTTGAAATGTATTCGCCAGACTACTAGGTGTCGTGTCGTATCAGCAAACCAAAAAGCAGGCGTACGACAGAGATAAATGGAAAATACTCCACCGACAAGAGAAGAATCTTAAATTTATGATGATGACTTGAAAGTCGATCAATGGTGTATCATATGAGCATCTTATCACATTATATTAAGAGTCCGCAGTAAGCTTGGCCGAATTTTACCTTCCCATGCAAACGGAGTTTTGTTCTCATTTTAAAACTACGTGTTGGATTGTGACGAAACTTTGCATATACAATGACATGAGGTATATCTATGTCTGAATTTAGTTTATATGGTTCGTTTATAAACAAACGAAATACAGCAAAAACAAGTTTTGAATGAAAATCTTAAATTCGCTGTATTTTTTTTACTATGGTATCTGAAGCTACATAAACTAATTATAGACCTGGATATACCTCATTTCATTGTACATGCAAAGTTTCGTTACAATCTAACGCGTTGTTTTAAAATGAGAGCGTAACTACCTTTGTATGGAGAATCGAGCTTACTGCGGACTCTTAAGCCATAAGACAACTGGATGTGAAGCAAAGTAGATTTGTAAGATTCAATTACATAGATTGTTAGAAGGCTTGTAATAATTTTTGCAGGTAATCAAAATAGATTCAAGGGCTGGTAAACTACTTGAGCAGCACAAGATGCCCGCATCAAAGGTGACATCAGTGATGTGGGGCGGCCACGACCAGTCCATCCTGTACGTGACCACTCGCCGGGGCCAGACGCCCAACGAGCTGGCGCTGGAGCCCGAGGGCGGCTCGTTGTTCGCTATTGAAGGCACCGGGACTGCAGGAGTGGTGGAGAAGCAGTTTGTGTTTCCCGAAGCAGCGAGATACTGAATAGGATTATTTGAGCCATTAACTAAACCAACTTTATGTTATGAATAAAATTTTATTGACATTTTATTAAAGTTCTTTTATATTTCCTTAGGAATTATTCGAACTGATATTCTTTCTTGAACTCAAAATGGATTATTACTCCAAAAGAAAGAAGGCAAAAAAATATGCCTAGTGACGCTACACACTAGTTACATCCGTTTTAATATTGCTTGTTAGAGAGAAAAGCTCGCAGATCGTGACGTCACGATCTGCGAGCGTATAGTGAATGACAATCGTTTCATATGAAGGTGCGTTTTGCGGAAAAGGGGCAGAATATACCCTCTCTTAAAACTTTGGACACATAACATTTTTTTCTCCATTTTACAATATTTTTAATCCTTTTTCAAGAAAATACAACATTATTGGTTATTTTATTTGGTGTCTACAGCTACACCCCTATTGTGCCAAGGTGTATTTATCACCATTAGAACTGCACGGTCATTTATCATATCGAAGTTACCCCTAACCCTCTTTGCGGGAGGCCTATGTCCAGCATTGGACGTTTTTCGGCTGATATGACGATGATGACTTGGCCATATTGCTTATTTTTTTCTTTACTAGGTATTTATTCAAATTGAGTTCTTAAATAGTACTATTAGAAATTGCAAACTTGAATGACAAGGATAAGGTGTCAGTCAATATATAGGTTTGTTGCAGCTTATAGGTTTTATGGGGATACATGATGGACCACTGTCCGAAAGCCAGTTCTCATTAAAATAATGGTGGTCATGCTCTGTGAGCAGAATTGAATTAAGATGCACTGTTCGACATGCAGTAGTCATTCTATCTTGTTTCACAGGTCCAGATAATCAGGGATTCCTTTATTTAACTACATCACGAGCGTCTGAAATGGCAGTTTGAGACATGCACATAATATTTTACCTAAAAGTAATTGATCCTCTGCCACTGACATGCTTTAGGTGACTTATGACCTGCTATAGCACTCGACACAAGGTTTCATACTCAAGTGATTTTCAGACTTTTTCCAGCATGTGGAAAATGAGTGGAATGACATTATATTGATTAATCAATTTCATCTTGTTATTCTATCTTGGCAAGTTACTTAGAAAGACTTGATTTTTAAAAACCGCTCTAAAATCAGTACACCATTTTATTTTTTTATTTAGTGACAACACATGACAATGAGTTTACAATGATCACAAAAACATGTTTAGGGATAAAACGCTATAAAATCATCGCTTTGAAGAGTCCTTGAGGATACAACCATGGCAACAAAACATCACTTTGGATTGGAGACAACTTCAATATTCTATATTCTATACGTTATCCTCAAAATAGCAATCCAAGCTTTCTTTACGCATTGTATATTGATGGGATTTGGGGAACTGGGGAGCTTTCCATAAATTGTAAGACTTAGACGAGCAGTAAGACTTACCGGAAGCCTCATAAATGGTGGATCGGCTGCATTTTTCCCGAGCTTGTTTTCCTGGTACTGGATGAGCTGAATAACCAGTTGGGCCAAGCCCTCCTTTGTGGGTGGGTCTGTCTGGACATGCTGGAACACAAAATCAATATAGTACTACATTTTAAGGGGGTGAATTGGAAATTATTGCGTGCTTTGAATCACCGTTCTGACTAGATTAAGAAACAATAAGGTCTGATTTTCAGATATATGATTCTTGACTATATGATTGTTTATCTGATTTAATCGATACTTGATTGCTTAAAATTTCCTCGATAGAATCAAATTCCAAAGTTGGGCCTTTATTTTCCTTTTTTTTATCAGCCTACTCAAACAATACATTATTTTACGACACAATTAAGTTAATACTATAGTATTTTATCTCATCTAAAATCTCACTTAATCAAACGTAAATAAAACTTCACACAGTTAGGTATTTATAGAAATTTTATCATAAAAGCCATTCCCGTTGCATCTCCTTTTCTCGTGCGCGGAAGGCATAAACGTGTCTGTCTAGGGGGCGTGATCAAATCGAATCAAGGCATCCCCTTAAACTCACATGTTGCACTCACATTCAAAAACTTTCTTTACAAAAGTAACATTTCTAAATTTCTTCTGAGGCCAGTGCAACCCGTGTTATAACATCAGCAATAAAGATAAAATAAATATCTTTAAAATTATAGTATTTCTCACACCATACTAGAACTATTAGTCTGTCTGTATATCTGTATGTTACCTTTCACAACTAAAACAATAGAACTCATATACGTCAAATTTGGTATGGAATAAGATATCTTTTAACAAGTCAAGGGGAGTTCCATGTGGACTACGCTATTTTATGATAAGGTACCTAGTTGTAGGGAAGAAACGGTTGAGTAAATATTTGTTTGTTAGGTTAGTAAAGGATTACTATTAAGCAGTATGTTAAATACAAAATCTTTTGTTAATCTATATCATTATTACCAATACTTTTGTATTTTGATAATAAGTTGCACAAAAAATCGTGTACCTTTTTGCAGTTCTTCTGCAACCAAACTCGAATTTGATCGAATTGGGTTAGTGATTCCGGCGACTGGAAATATTCTACATTAGGCCCACCGTCTTTCTTAGGGCCAATAGTCGTCATTTTTAATTCAACTTAATTCTAGTAAATGCCACAAAATCACTTTTATCACTGTTTTTATACAGGATTCAGCAAAACCTCACAAATATCCCAAAATTATTTTGGCATCCTTATTATTTTTAATCTGTGATAGCGTCGTTTTCGTTGACGTTTAAAGAATCAGTGTTGCCATAAATGGTATTTTATTTACCGGTATATCATCACTATACAAAAAGCTGTAATAAAGCGCCATCTGTTGATGAGTAGCAATATTTTGCAACAACAGTAAAGCACAACGCTTTCTAGTTATGTCAAGAGATAGAGCTACCAACCATTAATCTTTTGATCCCGGCTTGGTCTGTCATCGAATGGGCCCGTGTCGCCGCCTATACAAAATGACCGAAAACCGTGTAAGTGCTTGTGCCAACATCCTGTTACGATATATATTTATTCTTTTTATTTTATTTATAATGAGTAACACTTCCTTTTCTACCACACTGATTTAATAAAATACATTATTATAACTAAATGACTTTCATAATTACTTTATCAATGATTTCCTTTCTTTTATCAATGATTTGGTTCGTGTATTTTACCAGTCATAAACTATCGATTGACATTGCTATGTAGAAGTCACAGCAATAGAGAGATCTCTCAGGGACCGAAGTCACAATGAGTTGTTTTTAGATTTTATATATATGCTAAGTGATCTATGAAACTTCTATAGCGCGATGCAAAACACGTCAGATTCGACAGCTGACAGAAGTGACGCCACAGCTACATCCTACTCATATTATTACATTATTATAAACGCGAAAGTTTGGATGTTTACATGTTTGTTACTCAATCACGCTTAAACAGCTGAACCTATTTGAATGAAATTTTGCAAGAAGATAGTTTATAGCCTGGATTAAAATATGGGATACTTTTCATCCCGGGTTACGCAGACGAAGTCGCGGGCGGAAGCTAGTTACTAATATTTCTAATTTCATATCTCTGACGTCATAAGCGGTCTAGTTTTTCAGACATTGGCGTTGGCTTCATTGGATTTTTGTTGATAAGTTTACATCAGAAGAAGAAGAAGAGTCTAACATGGTCAATCCTCTCGATTGACCATGTTAGAACAGTATCGAGTATGAACATCTCAGTTGTTTGACATGTGTAGGTAAGTGTAATACTAATAATCAGGGGTCGGATTTTTCATCGCATGGTGAGATGAAAGAAAACTGTGTAGTCGATATTAAAGCTAAATTTTAATTCATATTCATACTCATTCATTTAATTAAGAACGAAATTAAATTATAAATAAAATAAGTCATATGAGTAGAAATAAATTATATCGTACGTAGTCGGTCCCAAAGTTCTGTCACTGGCATATTATTTTTAAATTTAGATGATGATTTTAAGAAAATTTTATTGCATTCCATTTTTGAATGTTTGACAATTATTTTAAAACAAAAAACAGTCATTCGTTGCCATTTCTCACGATGGAGTGGACATAGAAAGAAAACCGAATAGCTGTTTTAGCATTGCACCGCTGTGGGCACTCGCCAAGTACGATTTTCAAGTTGCTCAAAAATTTAAAAATAACGCTTAGGTTTGTGTACCGTACTATTGATAGGTACGATGAAGTCTCCAGTGTTGAGGACAAGAAAATAATTGGCCGGCCTCGCTCCGTACGAACACCAGCAGTGATCAAAGCGATCAAGGCGCGCATAGCAAGAAATCCTGTCCGAAAACAGAAATTGATGGCTTTGCAGATGGGTGTCAGTAGAAAAACCGTCAAAAAGGTTTTAAACGAAGATCTTAGTCTACGAGCATACAAAAAAAAGCGTGGGCACTTACTTAATGCCCGTCTAAAAACAATAAGGCTTAAAAGATCCCGGAAGTTGTTAAAGCGGTACGCGAAAAATCGACACCGTGATATCCTCTTTACAGACGAAAAGATTTTCGATATTGAAGAGAAGTACAATAAACAGAATGATAGAGTGTACGCTAGGAGCTCTGAAGAAGCAGGAAAAAGAGTTCCGCGGGTGCAACATGGGCATCATCCATCATCAGTGATGGTCTGGTTGGGTGTATCTTATTACGGGCCAACTGAGGTTCATTTTTGCGAAAAAGGTGTCAAAATCAGTGCGAAAGTATACCAAGAGACAGTTTTGGATAAGGTTGTCAAAGATCTGCCCAACACGCTATTTTCGGGACATAATTTTGTGTTCCAGCAGGATTCTGCGCCAGCACACAAAGCCAAGACCACTCAAGCCTGGTTTGACCGTCAAGAAATCGACTTTATAAGACACGAAGATTGGCCTTCCTCTAGTCCGGACCTTAATCCTTTGGACTATAAAATTTGGCAGGTCTTAGAGGGGAAGGTCTGTGCTAAACCACATAAAAATTTGGAGAGCCTAAAGTCATCTTTAAGAAAAGCAGTCACTGAGATAGATATGAAAATGGTGCGTGCTGCGATAGACGACTGGCCGCACCGATTAAGGGCCTGTATTAAAAACAAAGGAGGTAATTTTGAATAATTTTGAGTAATTTTAATTCTTTATTAAATGTACTTTAAATCGGTATATAATTTATTAAAAATTTATTGCTACTTTTGTTTTTATCATTATTTTCATTTGTGACAGAACTTTGGGACCGACTAGGTAAATAAAAAATAAAATACAATAAAATATTACTTTTATAATATGCTCCTAGTTTCCAATATCCATAAAACTTGTAGATATAGGAATGAGTGCCTCAAAATCTTGACAAGGTATGGCATGTGCATTGTCCATTTCAAAATCACAATTGTAAAACGAGTAAATAATGGCAACTTTTTCCATATTTTCTGGGCTAAAACTGGTTCTATATTGGTTGAAAATCCACTTGTGACTTGAAAAAGATCGTTCTACGTCAACGGAAGTTAGCGTAGCATATTATAGAACTCGCTCAAATTGTTCAGTACTTGCCATGTGCCTTAAGTGTATGAAGTCCGGATTTCTGTTGAGTACATTTTCCAATTTATTCTTGGCTGTTTCAGGGCCGAAAATAGTTAAAAATTGTCTTACGTCCTCTAATATTTGAAAACTTTGCTTAATCGACATATGCAAAACATACATGCAAATGATTTATGATAAAGCAGCTAGTACCTAGCATTACGTTTACCGCAACAAAGTAGTCTGAACCAAACAAAAGATTAACTAATTTGATATAGTTACAGGGTAAATGTAACCCTTTACCAAGCAAAAGGCTTAACACTTCCCAGATCATACTACACAAATAATTTTAATTACATTCAGTAAGATTAATTTTCGATTAACATTTTCGATCTGTCAACCTGCACAAGGGACAAAAGTATTACGGGACTAAGAAAATTGATGAGTATGAGTATGAATATGAACAAAAATTTAACTTTAATATCGACTCCACAGTTTTCTTTCATCTCACCATGCGATGAAAAATCCGACCCCTGTTAATAATGCAATTTCATACAGTTACACAACTCTTTTGGTACTTACCTAATTGAATAATTTTAACTAAATTACCTATGGTAGGTTAGGTATTTAGAGTTTTGAGGCAGCAAAATTGTAGCATTTTTGAATTTAAACATTATTTTGAAATATCTAGTGAACCACACTAGAATTTCCTATTTTATATCTCTGACGTCGCATGCGGTTTCATATTTAAGACGGTTTGTGTCTTACCACTTAGCTGTGGTACCCTCGTGTTAGGACCTACCCTCAAACAAGTTTCTATCAACGATGTAATTTTTGGTACAACTTATTGCCACTGAACTTTTTTTCACAGTCATAAGCTACCTACTCGTTGAGAGGGTTGCAATGAACCCAAGTATGACGGCGGTATCTAGAGTAGTTTTATAGTTACTATGGCCAACTGTCGTTTGCATATCAGGACAGCTCGATAGTGCCGTAATATTGCATTGTCACCGAAATTACCTATGATTCAGATTCAGATTCATTTATTGCTGATTGAAAATTACAGTAATAATCTGACTCTGACTTTAAGTATCATAAATATCATAATCCTAGATTATGATACTTAAAGCTAAAAAACAAAAAAGTAATTATAATTTAATTAATTTTAAATAGCATCAAAAATAAATTGTCTAATATTGTTTTTGTTCGGTAAATTCCTTTACTGAATAAAGCGACTTTGACAGTAAAAAGTCTTTCAATCGGTGTCCAAAACCATCGTCCGTTGATTCATTTCTGAGACTGGCGGGTAATCTTTCGTAAAAAGCGGCGCCTATTACGCGCGCGCGGTGACTTGTCGAGGAGCGCGAGGCGCCGCGGCACGAGCTGTAATCGTAATGTAATGTAATTTGCACTTAAGTCAATACTACCTAAATATTAATAAATATTAGGGAACAAGCTTACCTTACACAAATCGAACTAGCCCCATAGTTAGCTCAATATTGGCTTGTGCTATGGGTACTATATGGAGCCATGCCCCTTAATGAACAAACAAATACCTATATCAGGGGCGGTTTCATCGCTCCGCTATAAGTAGGTACAGGTCACAGATAACCTCCAATAGATAGAGCCTATAAGCAATTTAATTCGATGCAAAGGTCACCACAGTTGGCGGTAGGTGCGGGTTGCGGGGAGGTCGGTAACCGCGCTGCGATTGGCTGTTTCGAAAATAGCGCGCTTTGTCACTTCATGGCGCCAGAAGCGTAGTGATGGGACGCGTTGGTCGTTAACGGTTTTTAGCGGTGCCGCAATCAATTGTTAGTAGAATATTTTACATGGCGTAGGTACCTGTTAACATAGTTTAAATTTTTGAAGGGCTGTCACTGATATATTATTATCATGTTTCTTTCATCGACTGTTTTGATCAACACATAACATAAAAAAGTATGTTAATCACAATCACATCGAGTAGTCATATAAAATAATTATTTCTAGCCATTTTACAAAATTTACTGCATTATCGTGTTTATATGTGCCTTCGTCCCGTTCGTATTTTACATACTTACTAGGAAAGGGCGAATGCGATGCTTATTCGACATTAATGCGAATGTTCTAGCTAGGCTTATGTATGATATTTTAAGATTGGTATAGCTAGGTAAGGAAGACAAATAAAAACGATGTGATAAAAAAGTACATATATTTATTCAATGTGATAAAATTATGTGGTTGATGATAATCCTCGTCATCATTCAAGATTTTAACGTTAACGTGCTCACTAGCGCCACGGGTAAATAATTGTGATTATTTAAATTTAACGATATATATTTAAAAAAGGAGGCCACTACACACACTATTTTGTAATTAAGCTACACAACTAACCACTTCCGAGATCCCTCATACGTCATCGAAGTCCAGCATGAGGTCCATCTCGTGACACTAGTCCTAATTGCTCTCGAAGACGATTCGAAAAAACCCAAATGCCATGGCTCCATCACTAACCACCTCCGAGAACATACTACCTCATTATCAAATTCTATTTCATTCTACTTTATATCAATGAATACTAATACATAGCAATAGCTAACTTCGAGACTACATATTATTCTACAATAGGTACTCTAAATTACCCAAAAAATAAAATAAAACTATATAATATCTACTCTTAAATCAACAAAACCTTCCACCACGGCTATCATGCGACGGCGCGCGAGCTCTCTTGATTTTTCTCGCAGTATCCGTCTCTTTCTTATTAGAACACTTAGAACAATAGGTATAGTGCGAGAAAAATCGAGACTATGGCGCGGCCGTCTCATGATAGACGTGCTGTAGGTACTATAATAATATATTCCGTTAATTAGCTCTGAAAACTATAAAATAGGGCGAGATAATAATTTACTACGTCTCCCTCTACCTTATAGCTTGTAAGACGGTTGCAGTCCGCCACGCTGCCTTCTTGGAGCAGTTTAAACCTTATAGTACAATCGAATACATTATCTATGATTTCTTACAAAATTATTTTGACAAGGCAATGACAAGGATATAATTATTAATAATCTTTCTTTGGTTAATTTTCGTATTAAAATAGTACACGAAAGCACGGATGAGTTAACGTGTTGTTTCCTTAAATGAATCTGAATCGGTAAAATTCGAAAGCATCACTAGCCCATCACTAGTGTCACGTGCTTTCGTGAGAAAGGAACAGTATATTGCCATTTCCATTTGATGAAAAGGGACATGGATACTTCACTACTTCTTATGGACCAGTGTAAAATGAACTCCGCGTAACAGACTGAAATTTACATTTATATGATAAATTTAACTTACCTGTGAAATGTTATTCAGTGGGTTGTGTAATTAGACGTTCGGGAGTTTTTCCATCACTACTTCACACAGCAAGAACTAACTTTTGTCGCAAAATCAAGTTTAATTTATCGGTTGCTTGACGCACGTATAGATCGCGTACCTGGTCGATACTGACAATATGGCGCGGGGTAGGGGGGGTGTTTGGGAGATTCAGGAGAGTAATTAAAAACAGCGTAATTTTATATGAGGAGACATGTAATCTATCGCCTCTCGGTACAATGCTTAAGAGTAAGTGTTTAAAAACTAAAATCCTATTATATATCGCACACATTACGACGTATGTTAGATGCGTTGCTCTGATGATATTGTCAGGCGCTATATTTATTATTCATGGCATTCTTCAACATGCCCCCGCGCGCTGAAAGCTTTCATGTGCTAGGAGCATCAGCATTCAGCAGTGGACAAATCTTGGAGAATGCCCTTCGCACAACTCCTTGTGCTGTCCTCACATCTGCCACTCTGTTGACACCATCAGTTCCTGGGTGAACTGCGACGATGCGACCCAGTCTCCATTTTAAAGGGGGAAGGTTATCTTCCTTGAGAAGCACCAGTGTGTTCAGGGACAAGGAGTCTCCGCTGGACTGCCATTTTACTCGCTGCTGAAGATCGGAAATGTACTCCTTGCTCCAACGGGTCCAAAAATGTTGACGAAGTTGTTCTACTCGCTGGAAGCGTGTTAAATAATTGAACGAGTGGTCTCTGTAATCGGGAGCTGGCAGGGCGGTCAGTGGACGTCCGATGAGGAAATGTCCGGGACTTAACGGCATTAAGTCTTCCGGTTCCGTAGACAGGGCGGTGAGTGGCCGAGAATTTAAAATTGCCTCTATTTTAACGAGAGTGGTATAAAGTTCCTCATAGGTGAGCTTACAATTTCCCAGCACTCTGTTTAAATGGTGTTTCGTCGACTTAACACCCGCTTCCCAGAGCCCACCAAAATGTGGCGCATAGGCTGGCAAAAAATGAAAGTTCGTTTCTTCATTTGACGCCTTCTCAGCTAACGAGTTACAATTGGTTTTGAGGAATTTTGACAGTTCGTTGTATGCACCAACGAACGAGGTTCCATTGTCGGAATAAATATTGGCAGGCTTTCCTCTGCGTGACATAAATCGACTTAAGGCCATTAGGTAATTATTACTTGTTAGGTCGCCAACCAACTCAAGGTGAATAGCCTTTGTCGTAAAACATATGAATATGGCAACGTACACCTTTACCATCCTACAACCTCTTCCTTGACGACTAGCCGAGCTTATGGGACCTGCATAGTCGACACCTACATTGACGAAAACGTGACCCTCGGGGGATAAGCGAGACTTGGGTAAATTACCCATTAATGGGCTAAGTAATCGTCCCTTCATTCGAATACATAGGGTACACTGTCTGTAGCATAATTTAGCCAGATTTCGCCCCCCGATTGGCCAGTACAGATCCTTGATGGTAGCCAGCAATAGCTGCGGTGGCGCATGCAATAATCGTTTATGCTCATATTGAAAAAGTAGCTTCGTAAATCTGTGAGTGGACTGTAAGATGATTGGATGCTTCTTTTCATAGCAGAATTCTGAGTTAGCAAGACGACCACCGACACGCATGACTGAGTCTTCGTCTAAAAAAGGGTTCAACTTTAGCAGTGGGCTGCCTTTGGTCAAGTTTTGTAAACAACAATATATTGTATTCAGGAAAAGATTCGGCTTGCGAGATTTTAACTAACAATTTCAAAGCGTTCTTTAACTCGCTATCATTTAGGTAAGGAGTAGTTCTTGGCTCCTTCCTACAGACCGACGTGAAACGCAACACATAGGCAACGGCGCGCTTCAACCGTGAAAAATTTGAAAACCTGTCAAAGTCAATGAAAGACTCTTGAACACGAGTGGACAGCGTAATTTCGGTTCGAATCTCTGGTAAATTAGCGACGTAGTTTGCACCTAAGTTCACTGGCCAATTCGAAGCATCACGCTTTAGGAAACTCGGCCCCAACCACCATAGGTCAAGAGATTTTATTGCGTTGAAGTCGACGCCTCGAGATACGTGGTCAGCGGGATTCTCGTCTGTAGGAACGTGTCGCCAGGAATTATTGTCTGTTATCTCGAGAATTTCGCCTGCACGATTTCGAACAAATGGTTGTAGTTTTATTGGTAGCGTTTTGAGCCAGGCCAGAACAATGGTGGAGTCGGTCCAGAAGGTTGTCCTGGTAATTTGAGCTCGAATCGAACTGATGACCTTTTGGTACAGTCGAGCACCAACTAAAGCTCCACACAATTCAAGACGCGGTATAGTCAGGGGTTTGATGGGAGCTACGCGACTTTTGGCCAGTAACAACCTTACTAAAACCTCTCCCTCACTGTTCGTGCTACGGGCATACACACAAGCACCGTAGGCTCGTTCTGAAGAATCCGTGAAAATATGCAACTCCAGGTGCTCATAGGACTCACAAAAAACTCGCCGTGGGATATTAATATTATTAAGAGCATGTAGGTTTGAGACTATGTCCACCCATTGTCTCAGAATTCCTGACGGTAGCTGCTCGTCCCAAGACAGTTTGTGCAACCAGAGGCGTTGCATGAGTATTTTCATTCTAATAACACAAGGACTGAGGAGGCCTAGGGGATCAACAATTTGTGCGATAGTGGATAGCACGTCTCTCTTAGTACTCCCCGCAGAGATTGAAGTGCTGATTGGGAAATATAAATGATCGGCATCTGGATGCCAACCCAGACCTAATGTCTTAGTTGCCTCGAATGTTCCAATATTTAAATTTACCGATTCATGACAGGATGAGTTTATCAATCGCGAGTCGTTCGATTTCCACTTGCGTAAATGCATGCAAGCTGCAGCTAAAGCGTCGATCACTCCTTGACGCAACCTAACTACCTCGTCGAAGTCATCACCCCCACTAAGCAAATCATCGACATAAAGGTCATGGATGATCATCTCACTTAGATTTTTGTCCTTGCAGTCTAAACCTATCTGCTTAAGGCACCGGGTCGCCAGAAACGGAGCAGAAGCGGTTCCATAACTAACTGTGTTTAGCTGATACGTTTTTAAAATGTCAGATTCGTTTTCGCGCCATAGAATAAGCTGCAAGCTTCGGTCAGCAGGATGTACCAGCACGGTTCTGTACATTTTTTCTATATCGCCTGATATAACATATTTATGCTGGCGGAAACGAATAAGTATGGACAGAAGGTCATCCTGGACTGTCGGTCCCACCATTTGCAAGTCATTTAAAGAAATACCCGTAGAGCTAGGACTACTTGCATTAAACACGGGTCTTAACTTCGTTGTTGAGCTTTCGCGCAGTATGCCGAAATGAGGAATGTGGTATTTACTTATACGTAAGTCGGTAGGTACGAACTCGGACATGTGACCTAAAGCGTGATACTCCGACATGAAATCAGTGTACATCTTTTTAAATGATGGTCTACTTTTCCATCGGCGCTCTAATGTCAAAAAACAGTGTTTAGCTCTTTGATATGAGTCTCCTAGCAGGTTTGGACTTTGTTTTAAGGGCAACCTAACACTAAAACTACCGTTATTCAAACGAACAGTGTTTGCCTTAGTGTTCCTCGCATAATTTCTCTTCGTGAGAATAATGAGACGACTGATGGCTAACTTCCTCTAGCTGCCAAAAACGCGTTAATTGGTTTTGTATGTCGTCATCAAATGTTGAGGTAGCACTATCTGAATTAACCGCTAAGAAATTACACCGAATGGGTGCTGACATTGTCGATCCATGGTGACTTGTAATAGGACCTGAAACCAACCATCCAAGTTCGATTTCACAAAGGATCGGTTGCCCGTCACCCAACTTAATTTTCTGACATCCTAACAAATCCCAAAATAAATCGGCTCCTATTATCATATCTACCTCCGACGGAGTGTAGAAGTATGGGTCTGCTAGGCAAATGTCTGTAGGAATATTCAAGTTCGATAAATCGACCTGATGAGTAGGGACGGCGTCTGTAATTGAGGGCAAAACAAAACATTGCAACTTTGTTGCAAAGCGCCCATTAAGCGACTTCATTTCAACTCGGCACCTTTTATTTATAGGTGACGAAGTGTTATTTATACCTAGTACGCTTTTGTTTACAAAGTCAGTCAACAGGTTTAGCCTACTATACATTTTTTGCGTTATAAGACAAGACGATTAAGAATAAATTACAATATTTAACACTGAATAATCACTTTTCCATTATAGGGCAATATCAATTTAAATCTCGACCACTATAAGACGATCCTTTGTCTCTTCATGTCTTCTATGGAAGGTGTCACTCGGTACATTTGGTTAATTCTCCGTTTTATCTCCGTATTTTACTCGAACTTATGAATCCAGTCGCTGGTATCCCTTTTTCGGTTCAGTAGGACCATGTTTAGGAGATTCAGGAGAGTAATTAAAAACAGCGTAATTTTATATGAGGAGACATGTAATCTATCGCCTCTCGGTACAATGCTTAAGAGTGTGTTTAAAAACTAAAATCCTATTATATATCGCACACATTACGACGTATGTTAGATGCGTTGCTCTGATGATATTGTCAGGCGCTATACTTATTATTCATGGCATTCTTCAACAGGGGGTTATCAGTGCAAAAACATATA
Source organism: Epinotia bilunana (assembly GCA_947049275.1). Classification (NCBI taxonomy): domain Eukaryota; kingdom Metazoa; phylum Arthropoda; class Insecta; order Lepidoptera; family Tortricidae; genus Epinotia; species Epinotia bilunana. The sequence goes on from OX346253.1 coordinate 8,457,018, forward strand.
TGCGTGGTGACCGCACGTCGCCCTATAGGCTCTATCTATTGGAGGTTATCTGTGGTACAGGTATACATTGCCGGCCGGCCGTCTTTGTACGGTCTATCAGCGGTAGCCGCGCGCTGCTCTGCGCGCACGCGTTCGCGCTTAGCATCGTCATTCGCCTCGTAAATATGCCTAAACCAAAGAAAGCTAAAACGTACTGTATCGCAGCGGGTTGTAAGAATAACGACAAAAAATCCGAACATTCGTTTTTCACGCTGCCGTCGGGTCGGTCGGAGAAGGTTTGGTACCTAAAGGTAAGGAAATGTGTGATTCTGTACTGTTGGTAATGCAGAAGGTACCTACTCGATACCTATAGGTATATCTTATAGTATATCCAAGGTAGCTAGGTAAATTACTTCCTACTTAAAGTTGTAAGTGTGTAAGTAAGTTTTTTTTTAGTTTTATGCTCAACATCTCCGCTTAAATGAAGAGCACACTTATGTATGCCGTTGAGGTGTACCAGTCCACCTGATCTGCTCTGCGGGAACAGCTTCTGGCTAGACCCTATCACCATGTTTTAAGTACTCACTGCGGAGCGATCGAGTCGCTGTCCTGTGATGTTGGAGATGGAGGTTTGAGTCACCTCTACCGACCGGTAAATTCATTCCTTATAATTATAATGACCGCGTCTACCCAGCCAAAGCTACTCGACTACCCTGTATAACTAATTTAAAAAACGCCTAGATAGTTTTACTGCTAGTGTTATCCATTAAGTCTAAAATGGAGAAACTCTTTAATAGACTATTATTCTTTGTGACCGTATAGCCTAATTCTAGGGTGTGCTATATTAATAAACCATTTCGCCTAGTGACTGCAATACAGCCACATCTCAAAAATAAAATACATTTGAGATGTGGCTCTATTGCACAGTGCAATGCGGTCACATCTCGAAAGTAAAATACATTTGAGATGTGGCCGTATTGCAGAGACTAGGCGAATTTTGTTGAAAGTATTCTTGTATTTTATTTAGCTAATCCTCAAGCTTGTCGGTGGATTCATCTGGCGCTCATAACATATAAATTCTGATGTCACTAACCGCTCTGGTCATAGCCAAACACACGACCCTAAATTAATATCTCATGTTTGCCGCAGACTTGCCTAGGCGTCCTAATATCATACTGCCAAAGATTACAGTTATTATAGTGGGAACATATGTTATGAGCGCCAGATGAAACCTCTCGCTGTCAAGTGAAAAGTAAAATGTATAATTCTGATCTAAAAGCCATATACCTATTACCCCTCGAACTATTTCCCCTCACTTCGTTCGGGAAAATAACCATCTCGTGGTGGGGTAATATGGCTTATTTTAGACCTTTGTATTACAATTTGCTATTACACAGCTGTCAAATACACTGCGCGCGAAAGAAAATGGCGCCACTTGGTAAATAAGTTTATTCGGCCGCATAAGTACTGGATGGCGACACTAGTAGCGATAGGGATAGCAGAATGTTTTTGGAAGTTTTAGGTTTTGGCGTGACCGGCATTCCCCCATCTTACCCTACTTACAAACATTTTAACAGCTAGGTATTGAAATGTATTATTCTTTTATATAGGTACTCATTTATGTAACCGATCAAATAAATCGCGAAGCAAACAAATAAGATTTCAGATGAATATTGAAGCTACTACCTATCAATTTTGTTTGAATTGAATAAATTTTTAACACTGTCCACGCTCAATATAAAAAAAATTACAATTAATATAATAATTTGAATAAAAAAATTACAATTAATAAAAGCCATAATTTAATTAAAAAAAATAGGGAATTAATTACTCGCACAGAATAAGATAAAGTATCTACTAGCCACGCGTATAATTTAATAGATAGAGCTGGTGGCAAGGCAAGGCAACCCTAGCTCTATAAAGTGTCTGCTACTACCGCTGTAGTATGAAATTTTTTGCAAACTACTGTCCACACGGTCGGTGCGGACCAAGGTCGCTCGGTCGGAGGGGCGTGGTGGCAACCGTGTAGCACATGCTTAAGGCTCCGCCTCCGAAAGAGCGCGTTGCATGCGATGCGATAGAAAGAGATGGCCACACTTAGGCACGTTTGGCGTACCTAAACATGGAATTTGTTAACAGAGAACCTTCTGTACGTAGCACTATTACTAATTCTGTTCCCATACTTAGTACGCATAAATAAATACACACTTAATACAGGTTTTTCATGATCTATTTCGCGCGTTCAAAGTGAAGGATAAACAAAACTAGGCTAGACCATAAGTATAATTAGGATAATAAATATGAGGTACAGTTGCCAGTAACACAACAACGAAGTAACAATAACACGGTAACGCTCTTGCTTGTCTACAGTAACCTAAGCATATAAAATAATTTTATTGAGCTCTGAAGTGCTTAAAACGTGAACACAATTAATTTTAACAATAATAATAAGCGTATACTTAATTTACTTACTGAAAAATATACTGCTTAAACTTCAAAAAAAATCATTTAAAATCTTTCTATGGAATTTGTTTTAATTCAATTAAAATAATCTTGTATAATAATAAAGGACCTACGCGAACGCAATACTGATATCACATTCCTGCACTATAATGTCGGCGCACGCGCACAAAGAACACTGGGTGGAACCACAGCCACACCCAGCAATAATTGTTAAATACAAACCCCCCGATTACAATCAGACGGCCTGATTTATTTATATTTTAATCTTAGGCTGCGTGTTTAGCGGTATCACCTCTTCATCCCCATCAGATACTCGGCGATGCCGATGTAGTAGATGGTCTGAGCGATAGCGAACAGGGGCGCGATCACCATCATGCGGCAGGCGCCGCCCTTGAAGAACGCAGTTACACCCTCGTTCTTTAACGTCGTCCTGCAACCACGTCAATGTCATTCAAGCTACAATTAATACAATCTTATACGCCTGTGTTAGGTATACAAAATGTTTTTCATTACATTTGCGAGGAAATATTAACTACAAAAGACAGAAAAATCTACGTTTCATACAACCGCACCAATCAAAAATTGTTGAAATTGGCAACTTCACTTCCAGATCAGTGCGAGTTGACCGCGCAGCTTCAATATATACTTACCAATCACAGAGCAGAATTCTAGTGGCGCGCGGTCAACTAGATTTGCTTAAACCAATCAGATCACACACAAGCTGATAACTCCCTAGAGAGTTATGAAATTCCATAACTGCCGTGGGAACTATTTGGGCCACTATCCCTCTACCTATATATACAGGCATGGAATAACACCATTTACGAGCAAATGTGATGAAATAGTATATTACGTACAGTCACGAGCTTTAATTTGGGACCCATTTCCATTAAATATTGTTAGACCATTCATAATGCAATAAGGTCGAAACTTTAGTTTGATAGTGTTGAATGTCAAGTTAAGACATTAGTTATGACATATAATGTATTATCGAATCGACTCTTGAAATAATAACCTCTTTGCAAAACGCTATCACTGCGGTTTTCTAATTACGAACATATGTCGTGTCAGTGTCAGTGAAGAAAACAGATTGAAGACGACCAAAAACCCCCTTACCCAAGTAACAATTAATGGGAAAACATCGGAAATGATCGTTTGCCCTCGCTCCAGTTGACGTAATTGCACGGTTGCCCATAGAAACGTAATGTTGTCGATGGTAAACATTATGACATTGACATTATTGCGTTAAAATATTAGCTCTAAATAGCTTAAGTTTGCTCCACGATATTCAGCCTTAGGTGGGTCCCAAATTAAAGCTCGTGACTGTACCTAGGGCGGTGAATTCGTGAATGGCCCAGATCGCAGGTGTTTGTGGCCCGAACCGAGGGTGAGGGCCATAAATATGCGATCTGGGGCTTTACGAATTACCGCCCGTGGTAAGTACACAATTTTACGCCTTCATCTGGCCACAATGCGAGTTTTACCGTACGCGTAGCGTGCAGTAAAACTCGCATTATGGCCAGGTGTGACGTAATAGGACATTACTGCAGTGGCCGGGAAGGAAGGGATTGACTGCCAAGTGTGTTATACAGACGACCTCGCTACGCTCGGTGGGATAGTGATACAAGTCAGGCAATCCCTGGTTCCGGCCGAGGTATGTAAGTATAGTGCTTTTCTCAAAAAAATGCTCGGAAATTTAAATAAATACTTATTATAAGAAAAAAACAGCCAAGTGCGAGTCGGAACTCTACAAATAGTGTTCCGTACTGCCAGTTATTTTACATGCAGTTATACTTAGTCGGTCCTTAAGTTCCGTCACAAGGTTTTTGATAGATAAAACTCAGCAATAAATTTTTCTTATTCGTATTATACATGATACGACTCAAATTGCAATACAATACATTTTGAACAATTATCGCAATATGACAAAAAAAACCTTGTAACTTGAGACAATCGTGAACCCAAAACACGCCGCAACTGACAAAAATACCACTTACAACAAATTTAATAAAAAAACAGTGTCCCAGATGACCAACAAGGTTTTTTTTATTTATTCTGAAACTTCGATTTTAGACCATGCTTTGCAACTAGCATTTGATTTTCTGTTAGATTTCAATTCCAACTGCTCCCATCGAGAACTTTACGTACTTTTTACGTTTTAAGAAAAACGCGTAAATTTGATCTTGTGGGCAACAAGTACATACGTAAAATGTGAATATGATAATTAGTTTTACCCAGACTTACTTATCTTATGCTTCAAAATGGAGGTAACAGGGTTCAGGGAGGGCTCTGACTAAAATCTCACGTAAGTTTAAAAGGTTTTAAGAATCATGGAAAAAAGATAAAGTGAATCACGTCCGTGTTTTTGATTGGCTAAAAAAGTGCAAAATCTCTGAAAATTAAGCATTTAATTTAAATCCAATAATCGTAATACTTTATCAGTATTTAATGAACTATCAAACCATATATAGCATTAAATAAAAACATTCTTGGTATTATCTATGCGGCAAAACATTTGTGACAGAACTTATGGACCGACTAAGTACACACTTATGTAAGCCTTAGGTACCGAAGACCATAGAACATAGTTCCACGAAAATTATTGTCATTTTAACCTAGTTGGTTGCCCACGCCTCTGGAGGTCCCGGGTTCGAACCCCGGTTATTTTTGTGATGAGCACGATAATTTGTTCCTGAGTCATGGATGCTTTTCTATGTGTATACTTAAGTACTTATTTATCTATAAGCAGTGTCATATACAGGTTTTTTTGGAGGGTTTGACACCGTTTGGGGAGCACTTGGCCCCACTGAGCTTAAATTTAGGAAGGTAAAATTATAACTTAACAATTTTCTTGTCATTCGTCAGTTTAGAACTTTAGACTTAGCCTCGATAGGCGGGGCTCCTAATGCTGGGCGGTTTGGCCTTAACCCTTAAATGGGTAATAAAACATATTTGCCGTTATAGATGATATAAAAACGGTTGTATTCTGATTGATTTACGGTTCAAATTTAAATTGATTGGCAGAGTTATCAAATAGTCAAAGGGTTAAGTACCTAACCTACCTAGTATTTTGCAGCTACAAGAATTTTCTGCTGTATCTGGAATCTGACGAAATTGGCATTTAGATGTTCCAATTTCGTCGGGCCTTTTAATATTCTGACCTACATAGAATAAATAAAACAAAATTTACAAAAATCATTTTTCCGTATTTTGTAGGGTTCCTTACGCAAAGGGTAAAAACGGGACCCTATTAGCTCCGCTGTCCGTCTGTGCGTCTGTCACCAGGCTGTATCTCATGAACCGTGACAGTTGAAATTTTCACAGATGATGTTTTTCTGTTGCCGCTGTAACAAAAAGTACTAAAAAACCTATTAAAATAAATATTTAAGGGGGCTCCCATACAACAAATGTGATTTTTTTGCCGTTTGTATAGATAATGGTACGGAACCCTTCGTGCGCGAGTCCGACTCGCACTTGGCCGGTTTTTTTTTTAGTGTAGGGTTCCGTATTGCCTGTCTGTCTTAGTTACATCGGCCTTTCCAAGTACACATTAAGTTGGTCGACTATTACTCGGTAACTACTTATGCCTACTTGTCCGTAATAGTTTTCCTTTTAAATTCATTATATGTACTACTACCACAATTTTTTTCACATTCCCAGTAGTAGTCATGTAGCTGGCGGGGGGCAGGGGGGGGGACGACGACACATGACTCGAACAAAAATTAGGGCTTTAAAGCCCAATATCTCGCCAACTAATCAATGATTAAAAAAATGGTTTTAGGACACCCATAATACTTTTAAACGAGCTATCTAACGATACCCCACACTATGGGTTTAACGAGAAAAAATATGACATCCCCGCTTTAGGTGTAGGGGAAGTACCCTAAAACAAAAATATTTAAGATTTTATTGTACTGTTTTATTGCCGAATTACATATTTCTAGTAGTAATGGTTACTAAGCTAAGCCGAAGACGAACAGACAGACAGACAGACGGACATGGCGAAACTATAAGGGTTCCTTGTTGACTGCGGAACCCTAAAAAGGAGAGGAATTATGACGTCATCTTTTTTTAGAACGGGAAAAATCTTTTTTGTTCTGAAACCTATGTGGTACCTAATGAAAAGGCTTACTAAGCCAATTCTAAATACTTAATATTTCAGTCACTTGTTTTGAATTAAAATAAAAATCATTTCCAAAACATACCAAGTTTGGGCTCCTCCAGATACGATACGGTTGAATCATTATTTGTAAAATATACCTAAAATTATATATATATATACAACAAAAATGAATGTCAAGCCGATAACGGATGATATCGCCGGCAATTTCCTATACAAATCCCATTACCGTCCTGTAAATTCGTAACGCCCAAAACGCTGCGTTTGTCAGTTTGTTTTCGCGTCCTAAGGTCTACATTTCCGAGCATGTTTGAGAAAGCTACCTAATGATCAGTCGCGGACGAGTGAAATTAGGTAGTACGAAAACGCGTGCAATATGTGCCTGGCTTCGGGTGCCAGTAGGTCGTGTAGTACATACCAGCGCGTCGTGCACAAGCATTTTTTTCAAATTCTTAATCCTATGGCAAAACCTATGCTAATAAGCTGTCAGTCATAATTTACCTATAATGCCGATTTACATTTCGTATTTAAGTCCGCAGTAAGCTCGGCCGAATTTCACCTCCCCATAAAACGTAGTTACGCTCTGATTTTAAAACTACGTGCTGGATTGTGATGAAACTTTGCATATACAATGACTTGAGGTATATCCTATGTCTGTAATTAGTTTATATGGTTCCAGTTTATAAAACAAATGAAATACAGCAAAAACAAGTTTTGTATGAAAAACTTAAATTCGCTGTATTTTATTTACTATGGTATCTGAAGCTACATATACTAATTACAGACACAGATATACCTCATGTCATTGTATATGCAAAGTTTCGTTACAATCCAACAGGTAGTTTTAAAATGAGAGCGTAACTACGTTTGTATGGAGAATCGAGCTTAGTGCGGACTCTTAATAATACGAAATGTATAATAATCAAAGCCCGGATGACGGGAGAAATTATGTGTTGACGTCTCAATAGTGCGAGGACACACATTTTATAAGTCGATAAAATGTCGATAAAAAGCACGATGTACTGGATCACCGTTACGAAATTCAGAAAAAAAATATAGGTTACCTAGTTGTAAACAAAATTAAAATGAGCTGTTTGTATTTTTTTTATATATAGTTTTTGTTATGAGAAAAGTATCTTTTTAGAATTGTCACTCTTATTTTACTATTACAATCATTCCCGTGACCCGTAATATTGATTATAATTATAGCATGTAATTCATTAACTGAAATGTAACAACCTGCCATGTAAGATAATAAGTTTGATCAATTTAAATTTCTGATTCAAAAATTGTTCGTAAGGATGTCGATAGAATAGTCGTTATTTAAGTAAGCACTAGTGCATTTTTGCTCCCGTCGTCCGGGCTTTGATAATAATATACTGGTAAGTATGGACTTTTTTCAAAATTGCCGCAATATTTTTTGTGACATGACTGGCTGGTCCGGCTCTAACATCACTATATCTAGATATTTTTCTAGCACGAACGAGTAATTGACAAAATAAAAACATCGAAAGTCCTGTTATCGATAAGTACATACTACTTCAATGACAAGACGTACCTACAACCACAGACTTATATCGGCTACCTACCTAGGCGCCGCGTGCACCGTTCTAGTACAAATTGAACGAAAACGAACACTATTGATAAAATATATTATAATCATTTGCAATTAATAGTTCTTTATACAGGGTGTTACAAAAATGGGGTATGAACAGATCAAGGGCTTAACAGGTATCGTGTTCTAATAAGAAAAACAGAAAAAAAAAACTCGCGCGATTTTTTTTTTTACTTTGTATGGAGCGTTGGCCGACTGGTGCGACAAGCTTCATATATATGTAAAAAAAACGCGTCATTTTTCTGTTTTTCTTATCAGAACACGATACCTGTTAAGTCCTTGATCTGTTCAATTCCATTTTTGTTACACCCTGTATAGAGCAGCCTACATGAAACTTTCAGGGTGTATTGTTTTTTTTTTGTTTATCTTGATAGTAGAATAAAAAAAGAGTTACAAAAATATTTAAGGCAAGGAAAGTTTATCAAGTCAACTTCTGTGTCTACTACAATAACATTCTACTGAAGTCACGTTTTATTTGTTCAGAGTTGTGCATGTTCACTGACGTACAAATCACTGTACTTGCGGCTGCTTGTACTCCATTATAAGTCTGTGAGGGAAACATGCAGTAGAGCTATTTGAAAATATTCACATGTCATCCAACTCATCGAAGGAATGATAAAGAGGCAAAATCATAATACACATTTAATTTAATTCCTCTTCTTATTACCAATGTAAAAAAGTAATCAAACTTTTTATATTCATAGACGTTATTCGTCAAAAAAGTAAATAATTAACATATAATGTGACGTTTATTCACATTGCATATTATGGCCAATATATTCTTAAAACAAGACTGAATACGAAAAAATGTCACCCAGAAAAACGTCCCGATAAGTGAGAATCACCTCGTTTGTTGTAAATTTATCAGAAATCGGATTTCGTGGTTCAACATTATTTTGCACCAAATGCGCAGTAAACATCGTCCCAAAGCATAAGAATATTCAGGAAGAGAATAATAATTATTTCAGTAACACGAAGAAAGAAAGTTACGAAAGTATTCCAAATTGTTTTCTGAAGCATGTAAAATATAAATAAATTGATAGTTTTGTTATTATTATCTATTTTCTAACGCACCCTATTACCCTATATTTTATATATTAACGTTGTATTACCTCTATGACGTTGAAGTGATACTTATCGATATTGGGACTGTCGATGTTTTTATTTTGTCAATCACTCGTTCGTGCTATAAAAATATCTAGGTATAAACATCACTGTCCCGGGGTTAGAACTCACGTAATGCAGTCCATGATGCCGGTGTACTGTTTCTCACCGCTGCCCTTGGTGACGCTCTGCATGCGTGTCTTGATCACGTCCAGCGGGGTCACGCCCACCGCGGCCGCCGACCCGGAGACCAAGCCCGATAAGAACGACCACCTGAGAAAGGGGTCCATAAAAAGTGCTTTTATAATATACAATAACTAGAGATACAAGGGATAGTGGCTTGGCCGTATACCGAATATCCGGCGGTGCAGCCGGCCGGATATCCTCTATCAGGCCGCCGGATATCCTCTATCAGGCCGCCGGATATCCTCTATCCGGCCGCCGGATATTCGGCCGAAAGTTGCATGCCTAAAATGAAGCTAATTCGACCGCACCGTGCGCGGCGCTCTGTGTAGGTTGCAACTTGCTACACTCGCTATAGGCAGGCTTCGATAAACACGAGCAATTTTTTTTTATTTGACTCTGATAATTGATTACTTTGTAGTTTTTTACTTATTTACCTTTGTTTTACCTATAACTTTAAAAACAACGTTTTAACAGACATCAATTTAGTACTCCGCCAAGCCACGAGAACATTTCCACATTTCTTTTCCAATTAAATTTCCGAAAGCAAAATGCGTTGATTATTAGAGAAAAAAACCCCATCGCTGTCGCTGCGGCCCACAGGCCGATAATATTTGAGGACTTCCGTCGATTCCACAAGGATCACCTTTGGCACTTCATTAGTTGCTATTACCAACGGAATCTCATCAGAATCTGTGACGTAGGTACTTTTGTACTTTTAAGTACATCATTGAGGAATTCCATAAGTCATCTGTCTTCATCATCAATTCCACTCCACCAAATATATGATTTCCGGGTGTAAAATGTAAAAAAATATATAATTGAGGAGTTCCCTCAATTCCTCATGGATCACAACTGGATTTTTGAAAAAAATGGGACCAACCTGGAAGCATATACTTAAAAACAAAAAATAATAATTTACGAATCGACTCATCATTCACCAATGACGGAGTTCTGAGGTAACAAACATTGAAAAAAAAAACATGATAAAAAAATATACAACCCAATTCAGAACCTCCTTTTTTTTGAAGTCGGTCAAATATTTTATTTCCAAGAATTCTTTTTCTTCGTAGCTTCACTGGTTGTGATACAAATCTAGCAATTTTCAGGAAGGGCAAAACAACATTTATCAAACTTTTTGAAAAAAAACTATTGACAAAGCATATAGTTACTGTAGTCTATGGTCTGAAGCGGGAGAAAAGAAAATAATTTTTCACACCTTTCATTCAGAAAAGTAAGTTTTGCTCCACGACGAGAGGGATCAAAACGCTACTTTTCTGTTCAAGCTACTTTTTTAATTTATATATTGGCATGTAGCATTTACGCAATGTGCCAATTGAAAACAGGCTTTAGAGGGGAGGTTTTTTTTAAATACTAATAATTAAAGCAATTCGCAAGTTTTCACTTCTGCTGGCACTCCCGGAGTGCAACCCGGTCTTTTTTATTAATTTTTCGTAATATTTAAAAGCTAGTAATAAAAATTAAGAAAAATTGTTAAAATTTCTTCATAGTCGGTGTGAAAAATAGTATGTGTCACTCGGTAGCAAAATTATTTTCTTCTTGGGCGTTAACACTTGTATCCTTCACTACGTTCAGGATTCAATACACCGCCCTCGCCGTAAATATACTATTTTGCCCCCTTGTGACATTAATAACTATTCTTGCAATTTACAGACATAGATAAGATAGGGGGGGGGGGGGGGGCTTTGCGTAGCGGTGGGACGTAGAGGGCTCGATATAAACATATAATAAGTACCAATCCCAAACTTGATCTTTCTTCCCTTCCTCTTAGCAAGGATCAGCGAAATATCACGCATATAGAGTAGCTATTCCATCAAGTGCAAGACTGTCTTGGGAAGCAACTCCCCCTGAAATGTGGGGTTGGAGTTGGACGCGAGGAGTCGACGGAAACCTAGAACCCATCACGACCTTGGACCTTACTTCTCCTGACACGTTATTGAGCTCTACTTTGCCGCCAGTTGTTTTCTGTGGAATGTTTATCGTATTTAAAATATGTAATCAATTTCTGTTTTTTTTTATTACTTACTTCTATGAACTAAGATAGCGTACCCCCGTAGCGTAATTTGTAGTCGTTTTAATGTATATTATTATGGCAGAAGGAACTATAGAGATATTTATTATTAATTGTTCACGAGGTTACAAGCAAAAATTGGAATAAAAAACATTCCCCCCTCCGTTATCGGCAGCTCACCTCCACAGCCGGGGAGTTTTAGTATGTTCACCTGGAAACCTCAAGGAATAGCTGTATTAAATTTAAGAACTACACGAATTATGTTTCTGATTTCCTTAATTTTCTCAGGCTACCCCGGGTCTGCCTGTCAAACTGGTCTAAACCGAGAGACATTCAGATGTAAAGTATGTAAAGTATGAGTAATATTTGCAAGCATATAAGTATACTACCGCGCAGGCACCGGCGCCGATGGCCCGGCGTCGTCTGGGGCACGAGTATGAGTATATGTACCAGAAGGGCGAGGAGTTGGCGCCCGGGGTCCTGGGTCCCATGTCGTTGAGGATCGCGAACCCGGGGAAGTAAAAGATGGAGAAGCTGATGTCCCGCGCCGCGGTGGCGCTGAGTCCCTTGTACAGCCCCATGATCCCGCGCTCGGCTAGCAGCCCGCGAATCAGCTGCATCGCCGACTTCGCTTCGAATTTCTTGCCCTCTGTAATAAGTATATTTAGTATAAGTAACTTTCTTGGGGTATATAGATATCTATACTCTGAGGTAACTTTCAATTTTGTATAGGTGGCCAAATAAGTATGATATTTTTTTCTGACTCAACCTTTTTTTGGTGGCAAATATCTTGATTAGTCAATTAAAAGGACGAGTGCCGTAAAGTAAAAGACCGCGAATAATGGAGGGGTGATTTGTTCTAGCTCTCCAATCGTACTTACACTTATTGCTGCACTTATATTTATAATTACACCTGGGATACAGTGATGCGTGTGCGACGATAATGCCATTATTTTGGCTAGTGCAAAGTGCACGCGCATCGTTGCAGAAAACTCCAATGTACATCTTGGTACACAGGCGATGGTATACAACTTTGAATCGCTATTATTAAACAAATAAGTGCTAAATCTAAATAAAAACATTTTTGTATGAATGACAATTATGTATATTATGACAATAAATATCCGCAAGTCAAAGATATATACCTACATTTTTGCACCGCATTCCTTTCGCAGTCTCTTTGCCTAAAATCGAATATAAATTCTATTCTCTGAAGACTCATACTGCAATCAGGTCGAAATGGATTCCCCCTTTGGGTAGTCTCGGCTCCGATCGGACTAGTTACCCATTCACCCCCACGTTACTTTCGTAGCGTTACGCCGTAGGTAGTCCGTAGGAGCTTAAACTAATAGCGCTCTGACGCATGAGTCGCGATTGGCGCTGAACGGGTTAATCCAAACAAGGTTGGCACTCATTCTAGCCGCTATGATTTAGCACCAGTTTTGCTGCGCGACAGATCACAAATTATAGGACAAAGAAGTAAGCCACGTAATGGGTTATTTGTTATTTGTCCTTTCAAACTTTTGGTTTATTAGATAGCGGACTTTCCGTACGTAAATAGTAAGATCTATCATGTATTTTATGTGATTTGTGGTCTCTTTCAAAAATATAATAAAAACTCATAAATACATCAAAATTACCATGAGCGGAAGCACGTCCACTGCTGCTGGGCGGTGCCTATCCAGCGGACTCCTGCGACCTTTAACAGGTCACCATTACACCTTGAGTGAGTGCAGGTGGGCGGCTCCAGGATTTTGTTGTGGGGAGTCTACCCACGCTGAACTTTCTGGTACCTACGTGGTAATAAAATGGAAATCTGTAATAATGTATAGTGTAACGGACCCTTCTTGGCCTGCGCGGCGAGGCGGCCGGCGTCCTGCATCTGTATCTTGAGCAGCTCCATGGGCGTGGTGATGACGATCTGGCACGCGCCCGCGCTGCCGCCCGCCACCATCTGCCGGTACACCGGCAGGCTCCTGCCAACACCAAGAATATATCGTAAACTGGAGATACTTTCAATCAAGGGGTGACTTTGGTCAAAACGGTTTTAATTTCCTAAATTATTGGTTTTATATTCATTTGACATGTGGCAGTGTAAATATTAATATACTATCTTGTTGTTTTTCCAATAGTACTACTTTTATAGTAGTAGTAGGTAGGTAGTCTAGGTATGTACATGCTAAATTAAAGTAGCATTTGTTCCTAAAGTGAGTTTACAATACTGTAAATTCATTTTATAGGCAATCTAAAATATGGAGCGAGCAAAGTGACACAAATTTACATGCATTCGTATGATATTGAAATACTCACCCGTCTGGTAATGTGAGATAGTACCGGAACATGTCGTTGCAAGACAACTTGATAGCCTTCTCGGGGGTGACGAGGATGATGTTCACCGCCGAGCCTCGGTACATGCCCCAGTACCCCTCCGTGGCGTATGTCTTCTTAAAACAATCAATCCTGACAAACAAACCGATGGCGTGTTAGTGGTATTTATAAATACGTTTGGTCCGGACCTATAACTCTCGCTGCGTAAAACCCGGCAGGCTCGCTGGGCAGAGATACGTTGGAGACGTATACAAGGTGTAACAAAAATGGGGTATGAACTGATCAAAGGCTTAACAGGTATCGTATTCTAATAAGAAAAAACAGAAAAAAAATATTTTTTGACGCGATTTTTTTTTATTTTTCTATGGAGCTTGTCGCCCCAGTCGGCCAACGCTCCATACTAAGGTAAAAAAAAATCGCGTCAGAAATTTGTTTTTTCTGTTTTTTTTTTTATCAGAACACGATACCTGTTAAGTCCTTGATCGGTTCATACCACATTTTTGTTACACCCTGTATACCCTCATCTGTTATTCGATAATGACTAATATTACATATTAGATAATATATAGATTGATCAATTGCACATGGGTTGCGTAGCGAAATCCTGGACTGAAACTGTTAAATAAAATAAATACTAAGTAATTTTCTTGGGTCAATTACCCTGTGTTATTCATTAAAATCGAGCATTGGTTGGTAGAATATGACACAAGGAATAAGAAAAATAGGGGTTGCCTACTCTCAGCCTGGACTGGACTGCTATGAGGTCGCCTGGTTTGACGAGGGCACCGAGTGTATGTATGTGAATATACCCGCATCTGTTATTTAATAAATAGTTAATATGAAATGATAGATTTTTTTATATAATGTCCGGCGGTGTTAGGTTGCCTATGCAAAACCTGGACACAAAAAAGGTTGCCTATGCTAAAGGTCGGGCTTCTCAAAGGTGATCCCGACACTTCACTTGATCAGCTTGGTGCTAAGAACATAATAACTGGAGTAGCCCTATCTGCATGTATAAATGTTATTAAGGTAAACGCAGGTATTAACGACCCCTTTAAGGCAATTTTAAAATCAACCTTATTTTTTAAGTATACTGGTTGCCATCACATTTTGTTTATTAATTTTATATGCTAGTGTTAAGTATAAAGATTATATTTACTGAGTCAAATACCTACAAATAAAGAATTATCTTATTAAAAAACAAAAAAGAAATGAAGTCGTTTGTTGCTATTACCGCCCCAAAATAACGGCCATGTTTCTATTTACGGTTTTTTGCAGCTATTACCGATCGTTTTATAATATAAAGATAATAAATTGCGTCGATAATAGCAACCATAATAAATCATTACCGACCCATAGAAGTCGGTAATAGCAACCATAAGAAGCTATTACTGATCGTGACAGTATGATGGGTAATAGCTTCTTATGGTTGCTATTACCGACTCATATGGGTCGGTAATAGTTTCTTATGGTTGCTATTACCGACTCCTTTGCTCGGGTTTGGGTCGTAAATAAAATAGGTAACGACAAGACATAAAATTAATTACCGACTCATAAAAAGTAGGCAATTTTTAATAATTTGACCTTCTGACTACAAAATCAATTGTTAGTGATTAATATCACAAAAAATATGAACAAAATCATACGGCTTTAAACGAGAAACAATCATTTAAGAAGGTTACTATAAAATATCGATCTACCTAAATTATCATAATTTTGGTTAAATTGAAAACGCTAAAATAAGAAAACTACACAACAATTTATGTGTCACTAATAGATTTATACAAAGACTGATTATTTAGCTTCAAACTGGTAAAAACAAAACTTGTGTTATGATACAATATCCTACTAATATTATAAATGCGAAAGTTTAGATGTTTGGATGTTTGGATGTTTGGATGTTTGTTACTCAATCACGATTAAACGGCTGAACCGATTTGAATGAAATTTTGCACTAAGATAGTTTATAGCCTGGATTAAAATATAAGATTTTATCCCGGGTCCACGCGGACGAAGTCGCGGGCGGAAGCTAGTAATAACATAAAAGAGAGAAAAACTAAACATTACTTTGCGGCCATTACCGACTCATGGGTCGTTGATAGCTGCCACAACAAAAACTGGCCAAGCTATCACCGTCCTTTTTTAATTTATAGTTTTAGCGGTTAAAATGGTTTATTTTCAATAAAATGTGGTAAGAAACCAAAAGCTGACACTTAAACGGATATAATTAATAAAAAGCCATTAACTATAGGGTTCACAAATTCGAATAAATGTCTTAAGCAGAAAAGTCACGTACTTACTTGGAGGAACAAGAGCCAGTATGGCGCGACCTGCGTCCGCGCTTCCCCCGCAGAAACTGACGTGTTTTATCTCTTTTGCCCACTGCTACACACACTAACGTTAAAGCATACGATTCTCAAGGAACATGCGCGTGTACAGCTTTCCCTACTTATAGCTAGAAGAGTTCTGGAAACGTAAAAATAACGAAAACTATAATAGGTCGGTAATACCTTCAGATTTTCGATGGGTCGTTAATAGCTGCGTTTACCTTAATTAGAATACTGACATGTTTTTGTATTGTTTTTCGCCATTGGGGCCGACGACCTGGTTCTGCAGTCGGGTCTTGACCAAGTCGAGCGGGAACACTATGGACACGCCGATGATGCCAGCGATACCACCGTTAATGACCTTCGGTAGCAGCCTGATGACAACACACAAATGTCAGGAAACTAAGGGCAACCTTAGAGAGAGAGTATGACGCATATAGGTATAATTTTAAATGCCTTTTTTGTGGAGTATACTTAACCAGTCCTCGATTTCTTGGCACTTTTATATCACATCAATCAGGACCTGTACCGACATACATTTAGCCAAAATATTGCGCATAATTGTCTGTGCTGCACGGCTAGCACGCAACGGCACGCGAGCTCTCTCGATTTTTCTCGCACCATCCGTCTCTCTCTTATTAGAACACTTAGAAGAAGAGGTATAGTGCGATAAAAATCGAGAGAATGTCGCGGCCGTCGTGTGCTAGGCGTGCAGGTTTTCCTTATTCGTGTATCCTATACATTCTTTTAATAGTGTACAGAAAAACTATGTACGTATATAGAGATTTTTATTTATCCTAGAAACGGAAATTCGCAACGAGTAGTGATAAATTAAAACACGACCGAAGGGAGTGTTTTAAATCGACACGAGTTGCGAATTACCTATTCGCACGTGTATCGTACAACGTTTTACTGTACATATGGCTCTTTAAAGTTTTGACATATGCACGAAAAGTGCTCTTTTCCGCATTAGTGCGGGAAAGTAGCACCATATGTACTGTAAAATTTGTTTCCATCGTATCGGTAAAACTCGGATCTCAATCGGAAGACGACGGGACCCGAAACTGTCAATGAATTATTGTATTTCTTCCATTCATCCGAGCCAATCATATTAATTTTTCCTCAGTCAATTTCTTTACTGTAGTCATATTCGTGTCTATGTTTCTTTTTGATACGTAAACTTTTATCTGGGACCATTATGTTTTCAATTGGGTTGAAGTCGGGATGGTGTGGCGGTAACCTTAACACCGTGTGTTCATGTTGATGTAAAATCTTGTCTACTGAATATTCTACAGTCTTGTTTATGACTACAAATAATTTCATATAGTTGTACCTTGGTTAATGATATCCATCATCATCATCAAAAGGAATATTATAATTTTATAACCAGTTTATCATTAGCGGCTTTGCTGTATTAGAGTTGGGTGGGCGTTCCACATATTTATTATGATAAGCAGCATTATCCACTACTAATAAAGAATTTGGAGACAACACTTTTCATAATTTACATTATTCATGGCATCGTGATAATCACTGGTCTCAGTAGACTTGTACATAAGCAGAGCACCCGGAACAAATCTTTTGGCACTTCCTGCATGTACAGTCAGCGTCATATAGTTAGTAGCAGCCAGAGTAGCCAAATATTTCGTAACACACCCTTATTCTTATAGTAATAAAGACGTGTACTAATATATTTGGCTACTTAGCTGCTACTAACTATATGACGCTGACTGTACTTTAATAAGACGTTGGCCTTTTGAAATTAACTGTTTCACTCCTGTATCCGTGGAATCCGCCCAGTATTTTCTAAATGGGATGTATGAACATAGGTTTCGTCCTTGTACACAATATCTCTCATTGCAGATGTATACTTTCTTATTGAGTCCAGATACTTTACTCTTTTTAGTCTTACGTCATCCTTTTTCCATCAGCATCCTTGTAATGTTTGTAATTTTCTTGAATTGAAAACCCATTTGGCGAAGTATCTTTCATCACAAACCTTTAAAATTCATCGTGTCCATCAAATTGAACTATAGGGTCTGGATCGTAGGAACTAGTTTATAAATCAGATGGAAATTATCACTTTCTTTTTTAATATTTATTTATTTATTATAATAATTATCACTGACAGATGGACCTTACTTACGAGTACGTACTAATCTAGGATTTAACATTTTTACAACAAATAATAATCGATAACGAATGTGAAACAATAATCATAATCAATAACAAATTTTATAATATATTATCATTACCAGTATTAATAATTAAGTTGAGGTAGTGGTAACAATTGAGATCAAATAGTGAGAAGATACGGTCAAGAAACGGTTCTCTGGTGTGAAAAAGACATCGAGTTGACTGTCACTGTTTAAAATATTGTTTATTAGCATCAGTGCTTGGTGCAGGGGAGAGGAGTCAAGTGCGCGCGTCCGCGCAGTGGGGACAACGAAGAGGCCTCGGCTGCGCGCGCGCAGCAGTGTAGTGGAGAAGGGAGGAACTCTGATTGGTACCATAGCTAGTAGTTTAGGGTTGGCTACAACTCCGCATATTAATTTGAGGAAATATTTAATTAAATAGAAGTTTACAGTTACACAAGCCTACCATGCCAATTACAAATAAAGTTGGATAGAGGAAAGGGTAGTTTCCATACATTTTTTTGTAAAGAAATCGTGCAAATGGTTTTTGGACCCTTTCTATGAGGAGCGTGTAGTATTGTTCGTGGGGATTCTAGACTGCAGCATTATAACCATACTTCGTAATACTGCGTATTGCGTAATCAAAGTCATCAAGGTCTAGACAGAAAAATTTGCGTGGTCTATAACCTGACTTAATATTATTTGGATTTGAAATTTTATTTTTCTTGTTATCTTCTTTCTTGTTTATTCGTTTTCTTATTATTGGCCAATAAATGCCCGTTGCATCTGAAATTCGTTGTTGAACTTTGCCAGAATATTGAGAATCATTATTGCTATTTCCGAATCTTCTATTTTCTGATAAAAAATACTAAATAAAAAAAACTAAATAGGTATATGTTAAATATAATTTCCTGGACTGGAGGACCTAAGCATTTTCTTCTATTTTGAGGTTTCGGAATGATAATACAAACGTTATATACGTAAACCGTAAATATAATATATAACCAAAACTACAGCGAATATTTGAATTGCGTAATAGCCACTCTGTGCCACTCTACCTGGACAACAAAACCCAAAAAGCTACAGTCGCTTTCTGGCAATGCCGTAGAACGGTAGGTAGGACCTGGGGGCTAAACCCCAAGATCACTCTATGGCTTTACCAGGCAATAATTCGACCAATAGTAAGCTACGGCGCTGTGGTGTGGTGGCCTCGTACCACACTCACGACGGTCGAAGCTAAACTGCAACGCCTCCAGAGACTGGCCTGCATGGCGGCTAGCGGCTGCATGAGAACCACACCAACTGCAGCCCTGGAAGCCATCATGGAGATTCCGCCGCTACCGGTCTTCATCAGGCAAGAAGCACTGGCGTCAGCCATACGGCTCAAAAAACAGCACCTCTGGAGGCCGTGCAGGGTTCCTCACACCGAGATACTGTACGAGGCTTTAGGTAGGGAACCCCCCATAGAGGCAACAACCGACATCATTCCCAGACAGTTCGTCTTCGACAAGAAGTACAAAATCGAACTATACGAAACCCCCCAGGAAGGACTTAACCCCAGGGAGTTAAGAATATTTACGGACGGGTCCAAGACAAGGTCAGGCACCGGAGCAGGAGTATTCTGGGAGGACCTAAACATACGCATCTCGACACCATTAGGGGCCCAAAACACAGTCTTCCAGACTGAGTGTATGGGCATAATAATGGCCGCTCATGCTATCGCCTCCAGAGAGGTAAGGTGATCCGCATACTCTCCGACAGTCGATCTGTACTGCAAGCCCTACAAGGTCACGCAACGTCTGGGCTGATACACGAGTGCCACCAAATCCTATCAGAGGTATGTACCAACAGCGACATAACCCTACAATGGATCAAAGGTCACAGCAATTCACGTGGGAACGACACAGCGGATGCACTGGCTAGAGAAGGCTCAGAATCAAAAGCCGTAGGAGCGGAACCTACGATCCCTCTACCCCCTGCATGGCTGCGGAGCACACTACGACTAAACACCAAGGCAGAACATCAAAAAATCTGGAATACCCTAGGTACCTGCAGGCAAACCAGGGAGGCCCTCCCGACAATCAACCCCGGATTGGCAAGGAAGCTAAAGCAGCTAAAGAGGCCGGCACTCCGTCTCCTAACAGGAGCCATAACTGGTCATGCACTATTAAACAAACACCTTTTCACTCTAGGTATCACAGACAGTCCTCTCTGCAGAGCCTGCATGGAAGAGGAAGACACAGCCGCCCACGTCATTCTGACGTGCCCAGGGGTGGCAGAATACCGGGCAAAGCACCTCGGAACACCGGGGTCACTACCGGAGGCCGTCGGCAACATAAAGGGTCTGCTAGGCTTCCTGGTGGAACTGGGTTGGCACGAATAACAGTAGTGCCAATAACCCATACGCAAAATAGGCGCTATTATGACGTCGAGTTGCGGAAACCTAGCCCGCGGACACCTATAACCTATAACCTAGCCACTCTGTATATATATATTGGCTGCTGAATGCGACCTCTACCGGTGGCGTGGCGGTATGATGGGTACTGAAGCTAATTGAGAGAGCACGATAAATACGTTTTTTTCCGAGAAAACACGATGGAAACTAATTATGCACTACATGTGATAGGTACTTGAGATTATTTCCGTTTCTTATGTGTTTTGACGATATGCTCTGAGCTTATGTTATTTTTAGTAGATAAGTAACGTGTTAGCCATATTAAGTCCAATAAATGCCTGGCATATCGTTTATAAGTTTGTTTTATTTTCGCTGTTGATCCAAGTAAAAGTTTTTGAAAAATATAAGTATGTTACATAATATATGTTGCTTTATAAAATAAATAAAATTGGTGGGTGTGTCGCTATCTCGGAAATATAAAAAAAGATTAAATATTAAAAGTGAAAATTTCAGAATTTATAAGATCATTAGGGACTTCATATTTTTTTTAATAATACCTCTAAACTACTTACATAATCTGTAAAAGTTACAAAAAAATCGGTTAGGTAGGTATTTTAGATAAAATAGAATCCAACTTTTCTTTCTCGGAACCTCGCAGCATTTTAGGTTTCATATTTGGTGAAATAGCATCTTACATCTGGGCAAATGAATTGGCAAAACAGCAACCAATTTGGCGTCTGGGGCTGATGCCCCATACATACAGGGCTATACCTTTTGTATGAAAAGGCTATTTGTATTTTAAGGGCGGGTTGCACGAACTTACGAATACAGACCGATCAACGTTAAATATGGCGCCGGCAGCTGTCATTCCATAGAAACTTGTCAAACTTTCCATACATTCAGATTGTAATTGTAACGAACACCGCTTACGATTACAGATTGTTTGGTATAACCCGCCCTAAGACTTGACATGAAATTAACTTTGAGATTTAAATCAGTAAGTAGTTTTCAAATGTTTGACATGGACTTTAGCATATATATTACAGGTTAATATAAGATTTTGAATATACTCACTGCGGTGGCGGAGGAACATTTGACTGTTGTTTATCTTTCCCTGCTGCTTTGACAGTGGCCATGTTTGTGTATTTATGTTTCTGTTGAACAAAATGTAACAAAATGTAAACAAAATGTAACATAAAACCCATCATTAATAAGTGTCATAGTTTTAGAGCAGCTGTCCGTGTCTCTGGCAGGGTCGGCGTGTAGGGTGGAGCTCCTGGGCAACTCGTTACTCCGGCGCGCGGTCAACAATAGAGCTGGCTCGTTTCGACTTCTCCGTGAAACGAAACGTAACCGTTTTTTAATTATCACAAAACTGTTTTGAAAAACAGTTTCAAAAATAACTACTTTCTCCGTGCGTTGCCGCTCGCCAAACGAAGTGAAACGAAACTGTTCGAGTTGCGTTTTCACGTTTTGCATTGCAACCGTTGCGTGCGACTGTCGCCTTCTACTCGTAGCTCCTTTTCATCGTTTTTATAGTAACAGTTGGTGGTTCTAGCCACAAACTGTTTTTCCGTTACTGTACGAGAAACTCGGTACGCAGATCGTCGGTATTTACTGACCCGAAAAGATCCCAACGAAGAACTCTGGCATATCTGTTCCGGTACGCCAATCGGTCACCAAATTAAACGCCGCAAGTGGACTTGAATCGGTCACACCCTAAGAAGAGCTCCCAACCACATCCCAAGGTAAGCCCTGGAATGGACACCACAAGGGAAGAGGAAACGTGGCCGGCCGAAACACACCAGGGGCTGACGTGGTCCGAGGCGAAGCGCGTAGCCCAAGACAGCACGCGATGGCGAGGCACTGTGGAAGCCCTCTGCCCCATCTAGAGGACACAGGACATCAAGTAAGTACGAGAAACTGTTTTTGAAAATGCTTACGGGAAGAAACGCCCAGCTCTAGTCCACAACTCGCTCGACTGGTGCCTGTGCAACTCGTCCGCAGTCGCCGCACCGCCACGAGAACCCGGGCCGCTGTAGGTACCCGACCTGGCCTGCGCTGGCGACAACCATAATCAATTAATCATGAATGAAACAGACTCTTGTCACAGTGTTCTGTAGCTGGTGCTCATTTCTTTTTGCACTTAATTTCTGTCCTTTCGCTTAGTAATCACTAAGCTTATCAGCTTTAAATCTTTTCAAAATGAGTTTTTTCTGCATAGCTTATAGATTATTTCATAATTCTTAATAAAATAACCAACGTATACTGTTCTTGTAAAACAATTCCGTGAGAGGACAGAAATGAATACTGTTCACATTTCGTTACTTAAGTACACCAATTTTCTACAATTATACACTAGTAGTAGAGCGGCATTTAGACATGTTTAAATGTAGTGCACTAAATGATAAAGACTGCGAAAAGACAAGTGCAAAAAGACTGTCAGTATGTAAGTCTCGCTAATTATTAGGCAGTTAGAATCGACACTGCTACTCTGAATCAGTCAGCGCGCTGAATTTAGCATAGTGTAAAGCGATTCAGACACTGAATGCATGAGCTAGCAGGATATAGTGTTGCATTATTTTAATAGGGCTTCGTCGGTGTAATGCAAATAAGCAGGCAAACCCGCAGGATAAAATATAGCATACATGTGCCCCTTGTATGTCCCTTTAGAAAGTCCATTGTATAGACAGATCAGTATTTTTAAAATCGTATACTTGGTTCCGGTGATCCATTAGATACCTACTCATCTAATCTAATCTCAAAGAATTTTTCCCTTTATTCCGCCCGCGACTTTTTCTGCGCGGACCCGGGATAAAAACTATCGTACAAAATTGTATCTAAATCGGTTGAGTCGCTTAAGCGTGATTGAGTAAAGAAAGAAGAAAGAAAGAAAGATACATTTATTCACAAACACTCAGGACACACGTATTAAAAAATAAAAAAAACAGATAAAACATGAAACAAGTGTCTCTGCGGCAGTGAACCGGACACTGGCTCAGCATTATGCTGAGGTGTCAGACACCTGCAGCGCTGATTTTCAGCCAGCACCGTCGGTGACTCACTCACTTTGCAGCTTTTTACTTATTGATATAGACCTCAATGCCACCAAAGCTATGGCGTTGGCGAGCCCTACTCTTTGATGCCTTGGCAGCGACATTGCTTACGTGCATTGTGCTTGAATTTTCCGTCTATGCTGAGTTAGCACGCTAATTAGATCAAGTGTAAAGAGAACGCACTAAATCCCCCCACATCGCTGTCTAAGTTTAGTGTACTGAATGCAGTGAGGTATCAAGGTGGTTCGACAACCATACAAAACGTTTTTTGACATTCGAAGGCTAACGGCGTGATATGTTAAGAAAATTATGTAGTTTATACAAGTTTATACTAGGAAATGGGGAATTTCGCGCAAATGGAAAGCCAATTTATGAAAGATTGTTACATAAGTTTCTTAAAATATCACGCCGTTAGCCTGCGAATGTTAAAAGACGTTTTGTATGGTCGTCGAACCACCTTAACACCGATATTCACAGATGTTTCGGTAATTGACAATGGGGTTCATAACGATTAAATTTCAGACAATGCATGATCGGATATTAAAATGTGAGTCCGATCGATTAACATACAACCACTAATTTACATAGCTAGGACTGACCTGGAATTTATTCTATTTTCATTGTTTATACGAGAATTTTATTGATTTTGTGACATTTTGCAATTACATAGAATTTAAATCTTGACTGACACTAGAAGTCAATCAATCTTTGTATATTGTTATGGCCCCATCGGTATTGTCTATGATTTCGCCAACTTGGGGTTGCCTGGTTCACTCAGAACAGAAGACACAGTAAACATTTTTATTGTTTGCCAAACTACCTACCAACCAACTACCTACCTACAGCACGGCTATCACGCGACGGCGCACTGTGAATCGAGTAGAACATGCAAATGGGACAAAAACCCTTATCAAATATCCAAAAACTCATTATGGTAGGTCATTACTAATGAGTATACATTAAGAGTCCCACGTGTTATTTTTTCCTGCAACCCCCCCTTACATGAGTAATTAAGGTGACTATATAGGATGAGTGCAAATTTACTATGCATTCATTTGCGTAATTGCTCTTGGCTTAAAAATAATTGTGTGCATTTCCAAGTTATTTGTGTTTATTTCATTATTATGGATTCCAATTTGGAGGGTAAGTAGTATTTTTAGACATATATTGATTATAAAAATATTCATTGTATTTTGTAAAACATCAACATGTTTCCGAATAATCATTGGAATTTTACCCTAACTTTGACTTTCATGGTCAAGAAATTACATGTCGGCATCTGTCTACTCTGTGAAATTTATATATAATATACTTATAACTATAAACCGTCATATTTAATAAACTCCCTATCCAACTTTTGAGTACAACTATTTTTTTTATTTTTTCTTTCAGAATTCGATTTTTGCATTTCAAAAGTCAATTTCTTCGATGTATGGCAGAGACATTTGAAGGAAGCGAGAAACAACGAAATATATACATTTATATCATCTGAGCATGATTTAAGTGGAATAACCGAGGACTCCCAGAGACAAATTAAGGTAAAGATATCCCAATTTTCATCCAGGATAGCTCAGAAGTGGGATGCTGCTGGTAAATGTAGACAGCGATTTCTCGAGAAGAACTCTGACTGGCTTCATGGTGAACCTATCAAGTTTGAAGTTCATAGACGTACGACGATGCCGTCATCATCCACTGAAGCTGTAGCAGGCCCTGGAAGGCCCCAGAACTAAACGACGACGAGTAGAGAATTTAGTTCAATCTACAAGTTCCGAGGAGTTATTGTTTGCAGCAGAAATTTCGTCACGTCAATCGGGCTCCAAGGAAGTGGCTAGAAGAATGAAGAACATAATTGCAGATAACAAGAGCGGCGACACCTCAGGCAACAAAGAAAACACCAAGTCATGCAAAGAAAACGCTAGATGTTTGACGAATGAAGAAGCTTTGGCGTGCTATATAGATAGCAAATTGACTACATGCACATACAACATCATAAGGCAGTCGACTAGTAAGGTAGGGCATACCGTATTTCCATCATTGTATTGTTTAAAAAAGGCTAAAGTTGCATGTTATCCTCCTGAAGATAGCTTTTTGATTAATGAAACGCGTGCTGAAATCAACGTTCAGGCAGTTTTAGATAAAACCGCTGAACGTTTGGTTTTATCACTGGAAGATGTTTTAGATAATTTAGTGTCCCCTTGTTCATCATTCAAACTAATTAGTAAATGGGGTTGCGATGGAAGTTCCGGTCATAGTACATACAAACAAAAGTTTACGAATAGTAATGACACTGATGAATTTTTGTTTGTATATTCGTTCGTTCCGCTTCAATTACGGGATGATGCTGATAATGTCGTTTGGTAGAATCCACGCCCGTCATCTACTGCATATTGTCGTCCAATAAAGTTTATTTTTTCCAAGGAAACAAAAGAATTGTCTATTGCCGAAACAAATCGAGTCTTGGAAGAGATAAACGCTTTATTGCCAACATTATGCAAGGTGATGGGAAGGGAAGTTTCTGTTGAACACATTATGCTTTTTACCATGGTTGACGGAAAAATTTGCAATAGTATGACCGAAACTTCTTCTGCTCAAAAATGTTTCATTTGTGGAGCTACTCCAAAAGTTATGAATGATGAATCTAGGGAATATATTGCAAATAATGATAATCTTGGTTTTGGTTTATCAACTCTCCATGCTTGGATTAGATGTTTTGAGTGTTTACTTCACATAAGCTATCGCCTTGAAGTAAAAAAGTGGCAACTTAGAGGAGAAACCGATAAAGCGAATGTAAAGAAACGCTCACTAGAAATTCAAACTAGATTTAAAACGGAAATGGGACTGATCGTTGATAAACCAAAACCAGGCTTTGGTAATACTAATGATGGAAATACAGCTAGAAGATTTTTTGAAAACCCGGAGCTTAGTGCTGCAATTACAGGGTTAGATGTATCACTCATTAAAAAATTTGATATAATACTTCGAGTTCTATCATCGGGCTATGAAATAAATTTAGAAGCGTTTGAAAATTTGACACGGGATATAAGAAAACATTATTTAAATCTCTATTCGTGGTATTACATGCCTGTTACAGTACACAAATTATTGATTCACAGTAGCGACATTATCCGATCAGCACTATTGCCGATTGGACAGTTATCCGAGGAAGCACAAGAAGCTCGAAACAAAGATTGCAGACGATTTAGGGAACATCACACACAAAAACGATCTCGTCAAGCCACGAATAGAGATTTAATGAATATGCTGTTGATTACATCTGACCCTTTAATTAATAGTTTTAGAAATGTACCAAGGCAAAGAGTAAACTCGTTGTCTTCTGATGTTTTAGCATTGTTGAAACCCCCTAGAGTTAATGAAACTAATGTAGATGTAGTGTCTAGTTTGTTTAGTGTAGATGATCATGACACGTCAATTAATGATTCGCAGGATGAAGATGATGACGGTGAAAGTAATTAATAAAATGACCGCTGTAATTAACTCTAATTGATTTATATGTACCTACTTAAGAATCCTATGTAAATGTAGTTCCTAATTAGTTTTACTTTTCCTTGTAATGGCATGATAATGTTAAAAATGATGTTGATTAAAAGATTACTGCAACAGTAGATTTAGTATTTTATGTGTACATGTAATAAAATATATAATTCATTATTGTACATTCACTTTTATAATATTGTTTTTTCTGAACCCCCACCCTACCCCTCTAAGTCACGAACCAAAGTACATAAACTATACGTATATGTATATTCATACATAATGAGCTCGTATAAGCTCAAAAAACTACTAAAATAATTTTGTCCCATATGCTTGTTCTACTCGATTCACTGTGCGGCGCACGAGCTCTCGATTTTTCTCGCACTATCCGTCTCTCTTATTAGAACACTTAGAACAAGAAGTATAGTGCGAGAAACATCGAGTATGTCGCGGCCGTCCCATGAAAGACGTACAGAAACAAGTTGTTTTTAATAAACTTACAGAGGTCATATTACAAAGGGGAAATAAACGAATGTCAGAAGAAATTTTATGTTTAAGAGTCCTCAGTAAGCTCGGCCGAATTTCACCTTCCCATAAAAACGTAGTTACGCTCTCATTTTAAAACTACGTGTTCGATTGTAACGAAAATTTGCATATATAATGACATGAGGTATATCTATGACTGTAATTAGTTTATATGGTCCCAGTTTATAAAACAAACGAAATACTTACAGCAAAAACAAGTTTTGTATGAAAAACTAAAATTCGCTGTATTTTTTTACTATGGTATCTGAAGCTACATAAACTAATTACAGACATAGATATACCTCATGTCATTGTATATGCAGTTTCTTTACAGTCCAACACGTAGTTTTAAAATGAGAGCGTAACTACGTTTGTATGGAGAATCGAGCTTACTGCGGACTCTTAACGGGGTATTTCTAAGGGTAGGATTTGGGTAGGATATCGTACAACGAAGTTACAATACTGTTAGGTAGGTACCTCATTAAAGACTGGGATCGTTTGATCAGATTTTAATACATTATTTTTACGAAATGAGACTTACTCGTGAAGGTATAATTATATGTATTTCTTCCTCGCAATGTCCAGGAGTACCGCCTTCTGTATCTGACCCTAGTTCCAGCCATCAAGCGATTGTCTCTTGAGGTGTTGGGGGAGACTACGCTATTAGACCGTTCGCAAAAACTACTATCGGGACAATGATCGTCTAATCTACATCCCACATGGCGGTTACCTCGTGGGCCAGATCAAGATACTCGCTGGTTTTGTCCTTCTCAGCCTTCACGAGGTTCTCATCATGGGGCATGGTGATGTCGACGAGCACTGCCTGGCGTTTCGATCTGTCTGCACGATATCAGGCCTATTAGCTAGGTAGAATAGTCCTGTCCGCGATGACGGATCGATCCCAAAATAGACCGTGGCACGACCATTTTCGAGAACTGGCGCTGTTGTATAATTATAGTAAGGCACTTCGAAGTTCACAAGACCGTATAACGGAGCAAGTTGTTGGTGAATAATCCTGGCTACAAGGTTATGTCTGGGCAAAGTACCCGCCGTTTGCTAGGTGAGCACAACCGGAGATAATATGCCTGAGTGATCCCTGGGACGGTGGCATGCCCGAGAAATGTCGGCCGTACCGTCCTTCAGGATATACCTCCGGTAGTTAATCGTCATAATAACTTCATCCACAATTGCACAAACAAAACCTTCGGTATCCCCGAAACGTAACCAGCTCACTGACGCGAGCAGATCTGTAGATGGTACATGTGGGATGTAGCCATGTATGAGGCACCGAATCATAAGCCTTCTTGTAGTCAATGGAGGTAGCCGAGAGGGTTGTTTCGCCGGACTCGTTGGCAAATGGTCATGTCAATGTGGAGGAACTCTTTAGTTGGTACAACGAAACCCAACCCTACATCCATTTTGAGCAGGAGCCAAGACGTTGTTCGCAACAATGTGTCGTGTTAATTTTTTGCCCTCAAAATGGATGTAAGGTACAAGCTACAGCGTAGGCAAGCACGGTCTATAATTTTTCAGCCAGAAGTTGTGCAATCCATCCGGCCCAGGACTTTTCCAGTTCAGACCCGAACGGATGGCACAACTAACGTCATCGTGGCTGATCGCAATAGACCCCATGGGTTCGATGTGCTCATACTCACGTTCGCCAACACACATCCACTGTGCTCGACAGGCACCGACCAGATTACTACGCCAGTAGTCAATCATGGCAGTAGCATCCGGCCGCCGCCCGTCAGACACACGAAGATCGTCTCCCTTCCACTTTCGGTATCCTTTGGTCTCTCTGGAAAAGGCGATTCTGCTGGTATCGGTCCACACGCTTTCTGTGGCGTTGAATACGGCGTGCCCATGCATAGACTTTCTGCTTCAGAAAGTCAATGCTCTCCGCGACAAAGCCCATGTAGTGCCCGCGAAGGCCTGGTTCACGAAGTGCATGACTCGGGGGCGGTTATTGCCGCAGAGCAGCTTTGCTATGAGTCCTAAGCGTAGCTCAATCCGCACTTGCCAAACAGGGGCTCCTGCGGTGGTCCTAGGTGCACGGTCAGCATCCAGAAACTTGACACGAGCAACACAGCACGCCGCGATGGCCCCGTAGTATATGATTTAGTGCGTATCAAGTAAATTTTCACTAGCTCGTATATAGTGGTCTAGCAAATCGTTTAGGGCTCCCATTAGCGCTAGATTGCGTCTATTCATAGGCACGCGTGGTTATCGTGGTCTTGAGTTATTTGTGGAGCGATGTTGCGTAATCGCCTCTTCCAGAGCCCTCCTCAGTTACCCATGGGCCTGACTACTCACACTGCTCCACACAGTCCACCTCGTCGACATTGAGACTAGCACGCGGCACCCCCGGTGCTAGGTCGGGTGCGAAGCACCGGAGTCGGCGACGTGGCAGGCGGGTCCCGCGTTGAGGTGGAGAGCCGCGCGGGTAGAGAGTGCTTCCAGGCGTAGCCTATCAAGTACCGAGTCATCCAAGTACGTAGCCTATCAAGAGCCGTTCGATGCCCCGCACCTGATCTGACAATCTTTGCGCGGTCTCGTGACGGCGGGTTCAAGGGCCTGAAATAGAGGAAGCATCCGGTACGCAGACAAGTTGGTCCCCCCCTCTGTAGCCCAAAAGTACGCTCGCATGCAGTTCACATTAATTTCATGAGTCCATCGCATGCGGCGCACTACCATTATCATTATTCTCCCAAGCCTAATTTCATTGCTGTTTTCTGGCGTATGCTCAAATCTTTATATGTTTAATAACATTTCATATTGGACGGTAGACTCGAATGAGAACCCAATGATGGCCCGAATGTTGGTAAATTTAGACTTGATTAACTAACTGAAAAACTTGTAAAAAAACACACATTGTTAACATATTGTTTATTTTCAAAATCTATACGTATCTAAAAGAAAGAACATCTAATTCCATGATGAACATTTAGGTTCCTATGCCGTCCTGTAGAAGTTTGGTATTTCAATTGTTACAGTAATTTCCTACGTTAACTCCAATCCAAATGCTGCAGATCGTATCTGCCAGTAGGCGCAGTTCAAAAGCGTTTATCGTTTACTAGATACACCCTTCCCTTTCTAAAAATAGTGCAGATGGTATATCGCGTAAATACTATTTTGAAATATGCACTGAAAAAGTTTTAAATTTAATTGTTTTTCACCTAGTAATAATTGACATGATCATGGCACATATGTATAATAATAACTTTTACTTATATAATACCAGTACCTAACATATTTATATAACGGTTTAACAATATTGGCAAGTCGGGGCAGCTCTACCCAACATCGACCTTTAACCCCCCTCTACATACAACTGATCGTTCTTTTTTTTTTTACTCGTAAATATTTATCTTTTGAAAATAAAGTATGTCAGTATAAAATACATTGGCAAGTTATTGTCTATATGATATCAAAAGCATTCATATAACAAAGATTCATAATTATGTTATAATATAAGGCGACTGTCGTATTTAAATATAACTTATTGCATACGTGTGAGCCTTTCACACGACGCACCATTTTTAATGACTTGGCATATTTGCTACATAACAAAATTAGGTCCTTGAATTAAATTATGTTATTCTCGATCCAAATACATGACTACACCGGACAATATTAATAGACACTTAATTCCTACAGGTTTTTCATTATCTATTTTCACGCGTTCAAAATCAACGATAAAGGAAAATTACCGTTCTTTTTAATATCACGCTAGACCATATAATAAGGATATTAAATATGAGGTACGGTTGCCGGCACCGTATTAATTTGTTAATAATGTGGAAAACTGCATTCACATGTCGCCGTCGACAGTGCATTTTGATTAAACTACCTTAGATTTACTGTTAGTGGATGTCACATTTCAAAGAATCGCGTTTCATATGCTACATGATTATATTAACACAATTTCATTAAAATTGGCCAAACAGCCATAACAGCAACGAAGTAACAATAACGTAATATCACTCTTTATACCTAAGTGTATAAAATAATTGAGCTAATAAGCGTACCAGAAGGGCTAGCTAAAACGTAAACACAATTGATTTTAAGAATTCAAATAAGTTTGTATAATAAAGTACCTATGCAAACGCAACCGTGTGATATTGCATACTGATAGCATGTTCCTGCACTTTACGTCGGCGCACGCGCACAAAGACCACTGGGCACCACAGCCACATCCAGCAATCATTGTTTAACACCGACCCCTCGATTACAATCAGACGCCCTGATTTATATTTTAATCTTGGGTCGGGCTGCGTGTTTGGCGATATTACTTCTGAATCCCCATCAGATACTCGGCGATGCCGATGTAGTAGATGGTCTGAGCGATACCGTACAGGGGCGCGATCACCATCATGCGGCAGGCGCCGCCCTTGAAGAACGCAGTTACACCCTCGTTCTTGAGCGTCGTCCTGCAACCACGTCAATGTCATTCAAACTACAATAGTACCTACATTACTATAGTGGCAGGAAGGAAGGGATTGCCTGCCAAGTGCGTTATAGACGACCTCGCTACGCTCGACCGGTTAGTGATACTAGGCAGGCAATGCCTGCGGGCGTAGCACGGTTGCCATTTTATCACTTATCGTTGTGGATAAGGCATCCGTCACTCGCACTCGCATACTTGTCAGAGCGTGATGGACGTTTTTACCACAACGATAAGTGATAAAATGGCAACCGTGCTACGCCCGCTGCTTCCGGCCGAGGTACTCCGCCGCGTCCTCCGCGGGTGGGCCTCGGCGCGGGCGGGCGGCGAGCGCGCCGGTAATTTCCTATATAAATCCCATTACGTCCTGTAAGTTCGTGACGCCCGAAACGCTGCGTTCCTCAGTCTATTTTTGCGAGCGTAAGGTCTACATTTCAGAGCATGTTTGAAGAAAGCTACCTAATGATCAGACGCGGACGAGTGAACTTAGTATACGAAAACGCGTGCAATATGGCAACAATTTTACTTATGAAATAAGCTGTCAGTAATAATTACCTATTTACCAGTCGATTTACCAGTATATTACTTACAATACTGGTAAATACCCATACTGGTACTGGTAATACCAGTATGGGTACTACCAGGACCAGTATG
The DNA here is from genome assembly GCA_947049275.1 of Epinotia bilunana. Lineage (NCBI taxonomy): Eukaryota > Metazoa > Arthropoda > Insecta > Lepidoptera > Tortricidae > Epinotia > Epinotia bilunana. The sequence continues at coordinate 8,489,870 of OX346253.1, forward strand.
GGTATTTACCAGTATTGGTTTTGTTTTTAAAGTTGCCGTATTTTTTTTGTGACACGACTGGCTGGTCCGGCTCCAACATCACTGTCTCGGGGTTAGAACTCACGTAATGCAGTCCATAATGCCAGTGTACTGTTTCTCGCCGCTGCCCTTCGCGATGGTCTGCATGCGTGTCTTGATCACGTCCAGCGGGGTCGCGCCCAACGCCGCCACCGACCCGGAAGCCAAGCCCGATAAGAACGAGCACCTGCGAAAGAGATCCATAAAAAGTGCTTTTATACTTTACAATAACCTTATAAATATGTATAGACCGTATTACCTAGTCGGGCCAATAACTTCTGTCACAAGGTGCGAATTTCAAATTTCGAACTCTGGCCAAAAAAACAAGCTATCACCAAAAACAAAATAAGTTTTCTGCTATTTTCAAAAATATTATCTACGATACTCACAAACTGGGAGAGGACACTGACTTCTGTAACACAGGCCCCAGCCTAGCTCAGAAGTCAGAGGCTTCACAACCTGTACCATATATTTTTGGAAATAAACGTTTTTATTATTATTATTATTTATTGCCGCCATTTTTAGGGTTCCGTAGTCAACAAGGAATCCTTATAGTTTCGCCATGTCCGTCTTCCCCTCTTGTCCGTCGTCGCCTGACACGGTCTTGTGCTATATTTTCTGCCGATGCAAAAGTGACCCCATCTTTGGTTGAAGATAACTTGATTAATTTCATTTGATACATGTGGAATGTCTTTCGAAATTAAAATATATACAAGTCAAATTCCTTATTATTCATTTATTATTTTATTATTTATGAACTAAGATATACCTACTACCCCCTAACTCCTAAAGTAAAAATGAATATGACATCATTTGTAGTAGTTTTAATGTAGATTATTATGGTAGAAAGAGGTATTTATTAATAGTTCACGAGGTACAAGCAAAAACGGAAAAAAAATCTTTTTTCCCACCTCCCTTATCGGCAGCTCATCCTCCACAGCCGGGAAGTTTTAGTATGTTCACCTGGACACCTCAAGGTATAGCTGTACCAAACTACAAAACTACACGAATAATTTTTCTGATTTCCTTTATTTTCTCAGGCTACCGGGTCTGCCTGCCAAACTGGTCTGATGTAAATGAAGTATGAGTAATATTTGGAAGCATATAGTACATACATACCTATATACACTACCGCGCCGGCACCGGCGCCGATGGCGTGCGCTGCGCCAGCAGTTAGCGGATCAGCGCAGCGACGTCTGGGGCACGAGTATGAGTATGCGTACCAGAAGGGCGTGGTGTTGGAGCCCGGGCTCTTGGGTCCCAGGTCGTTGAGGAAGGCGAACGCGGGGAAGTATATGACGGAGAAGGTGACTTCCCGCGCTCCGGTGGGGCCGAGCCCCCTGTAGAGCCCGAAGATCCCGCGGTCGGCTAGCAGCAAGCTAATCACCTGCTTTGTCGTCTTCGCTACGAATTTCTTGCCCTCTGTAATATAATAAGTGTATTTACTATGTGCAATATACTACGTGTCAATTTGAGGAAGAGTGCTGTGAAGTAAAAGATCGCAAATAATGAAGAGGTGATTTATTCTAGCTGGTCAGTCGTACTTAAGGTGGTTCGACAACCATACAAAACGTCGTTTGACATTCGCAGGCTAACGGTGTGGTATTTTAAGAAACTTAAGTAACACACTTTCATAAATTGACTATCCATTTGCGCGAAGTTCCCCCTTTCCTAAAATAAACTTGTATAAACTAGAATAATTTGAAAAATTAGTTTGTCACGTGATACTTTGGGAAAACGTTTATTCTCAAATTATTCTATTTCATACAAGTTTATTCTAGGAAATGGGAAATTTCGCGCAAATGGAAAGGCAATTTATGAAAGTTTGATACATAAGTTTCTTAAAATATCACGCCGTTAGCCTGCCCATGTCAAAAGACGTTTTGTCGTCGAACCACCTTAAACTGATTTATTGCTACACTTATAATTTATAATTGCACGATGCGCGTGCAGTTTGCACTAGCGTTGCAGAAAAAAATAACATTTATTTATTTATTTAAATCAGGCAACAAGGCCCATATTACAAATACCTTAAAGACTAACGGCCGTATTCATAAACGTCCTATAAGCCTGTTTTAACTAAAACGGCGTTAAAATTCGTTTGTCCTTATCTGTCACTCTGACATTTGTGTTCGTAAGAAAGGGACAAAGCACATTTTATTTAGCAGAGGCATTTTAAGTTTTATGAATAAGGGGGTAATAATATACATACTCGTATATATAACGATTACCTAATTAAAAAAATCTAAAAACTGACTGCGTAAAAAATGAACTCAAGATAGAAACAAGATGTAAGATGTAAAGAATAAATTTAATCAATCAAATACATCTCTATTAATAATATAAAGTGGTATTGTTTATATGTTTTGCATGTCGAACTAGTGTGGTGTGAATTTGAAAATGCAGTCGGAGGCATAAAATGAACGTTATGTTGAACTTGTCGCGATATGCCTCCGACTGTTTTATCAAATCCACACCACACTGTTCGACATGCAAAACATATAAACAATACCACTTTATATTATTAGTAGAGATGTGATAGTAGAGTAGTGAACATATGACAGTATAGTCTGTAAAGCTGCCAAGTCACTGGGCTTTATAATGCGTAGCTCAGTTTGTTTTACACGTCCTAAGACCCTCAATAGTAAGTAGATTGTTAACCGAGGGTTGAAAGCCCATTCCTGACGAGATATTTCATATATACGAGGAAATTAATTAAAAGCCAAAAACTTAAATATTTTCTAAATCAGTCAGATTCTATATACCTAGAACCCATTTTAAAAGCATTTGTGTATGGATCATTTGGGCGGGAACTGTTGACAGATTTTAATAATGTTAGTGTGTGGACCATTTCTGGACGCGCTTTTGAAGTGGTTATAGTAGTTAATTGTTGTTTGGATGTTCTGGAGTTGTTTGTGTTGGAGTTCTGTCCGTTTCCCAAAACACCCTTTTCCAAAACATCCGTTCCAAAATATCAGTTTCTTTAACACATAAATTGCCCAGAATCGCTACGCGCTACGCTCGTAGCCGATCCCGTGGTTTTCCTCGTATGTAGCGGAAAGCGACTACGGCGGTCTGACGCATATGTGTCGTCATGGGCCCTGAATGGGTTAAATGAACGTACGCCAAAAGACCTTTTCTCATCGCATCAGTATGTCAAAACACCCGGTTCTTATAGCATTTGTATGCCAAAAGATCCGTCGCTCATGACACCCGTATTCCCAAAAGATCCGTTTCTCATCGCATCAGTACGTCAAAACACCCGGTTCTCAAAGCATCCGTATGCCAAAAGATCCGTCTCTCATGACACCCGTATTCATTCCCAAAAGACTCGTTTCTCATCGCATCAGTTCGTCAAAACATCCGGTTCTCATAGCATTCGTTTGCCAAAAGATCCGTCTCTCATAACACCCGTATTCATTCCCAAAAGACCCGTTTCTCATCGCATCAGTTCGTCAAAACATCCGGTTCTCATAGCATCCGTTTGCCAAAAGATCCGTCTCTCATGACACCCGTATTCCCAAAAGACCTGTTTATCATCGAATCAGTAGGTATGTCATTCATAACATAACACCCTAGAAACCCATTTGTTCTGCTATACATATTGAAACAAAATATATAAGGCGGAGGGATCATTTTCTACATAAATTAAAAACTATTAGTATTATAGTCAAGAACTTTATTTATATGCAGTACAATATGTATGTAAAATATTTATTGGGGAACGGATTATTTAGGACAATGTGGTGACGGAAACGGGTGTTTTGGGAAACGAATATCAAGACAAACGTATCTTTTGGGAGACTCACATTTTGGAAAACGGATTATTTAGGAAACGGCAGTAATGGGAACGGTCATTTCAGGATTAGGTCTTTTTGGGAAACGGATATCAAAGCAAACCTATATTTAGGGAGACGGACATTTTGGGAAATACTTACATCGGGAAACGGATTAATTGGGAAAAGGTGCTGTCGGGAACGGATGTTTTGGGAACGGGTGTTTCGGGAAACGGACAGGATGTTCCGAAAGGTCCTAACTTACTTAGTAAAATTTCTTTCAGTATTCCCAGGAGGAGGCATAGGCACCTTCGTCCCATTAGTATTTTTAAGGCTTTTACTAAATATAGGAAAAAGTGCTTTTGGGCAGGGCAGGCACGAGTCTTAACAGAGGATAAAGATATATAGATTTTTACCTTTCGCAGTCTCTTTGCTTATATATTACCTATATACTAGCTTCCGCCCGCGACTTCATCTGCATGGACCCGGGATAAAAACTATCCTATGTTTTAATCCAGGCTTTAAACTAACGTCGTACAAAATTTCATTCAAATTGGTTAAGCCGTTTAAGCGTCATTGAGTAACAAAAATCCAAACATCTAAACATCCAAACTTTCGCATTTATAATACAGGGTCTGTGTGTGACCTGATCACAGTATGAGTGTTCAGAGTTCAGATCAGAGAATCCTATCCTATCGAAATGGATTCCCCTCTCGGGTAGTCTCGGCTCCGAGCGGACTACTTGCCCATTCACCGCTCAATGGTCCCGTAGAAGACCAAAATTCCAAAACATTGATAATGACCTGGCTCTAATTTGTTCATGTCTAATCACTTACAGATAGCCATACACCCTGTATCCATAAAAAGTTTTATAACTACTTGAAATAATCATTACTTTCTGAACCTTCAAAGTGTGCACATCTACCACGCCTAATTAGCCTTATCAGTATAAGCCATCCAAGTGAAAGTTTGTTTACGTCTAATTTCTCATTATTGTTAATTTGCTGTTACTGCATCGTTATGGATGTTGTTGACAAAGGTATGTATTATTATTGTTCGTATTTACTTTTACATATTTAGATAAGATTTGTGGGTTATTTGGTGTCTACGTGACTGTTATTGTGCATTAACTGCCACAAATATTCGATTAAGCTTTTAACAATTAAAAAATTAATATAAACATATCGGTTTTATATTCGTTGTATTGAGCATAAAGCCTGATTATGGAATTATGATATTTCGTTTGCCGGGCTCTGCCGGACCCTAAGACATAAGCCCTCTACGAATTGCGTAGCACATGCTACGAGACTAAACTGATTGTGTTCTGTTTCTAAACATTTTCGGTTTTTTTTAGGTACTTTTTTCCACTGCACGTTTTCAAGGATGTTAATTTTCGAACAGTGGCATGTTGCAATCGGTTCGCCAGTAGAAAAAAATCGATACTCGAATTAGTTGTACAACAGGTGCCCCAGGATGATGTTGAAAGTTTAGATATAGAAGAATTACGTGATCGTATAAAAAATGCTGTTATGGTAATAAGTAGATATTGGAAAAACGTTAACAGAACTCGTAGAGTTTTAATACAGAAATACAGTGACTGGTTGAATATAATTGAAACCGTAGATTTACCCAAAAATAAATCCGCCGCCGTCGCGGCCACATCTAGTACACAAGTAGGGCGACCGGAGAAAGACTATATGACGTGCAGCAAGAGAACTCAACGTAGAAGATTGGCAGAACTTTCACAGGTGGATAACTCAGCCGTCGTCAGCTCTTTGACGCATGTTTCATCTGACGATACGAAATGTGAAGTGAACGTCGACGAGATATTATCTTTAATTACGGCGGCAAAGCTAACTAAACACCAGTATTTAGTGATTAGAGAATTTGTTAATGGTAAGAAAAGTCCTCTATTACCATCATATCCCAAAGTTTTAGAAGCGAAACAACAGTGCTACCCCGATAAACAAGCTGTGACCGTGTCAGAAAAATCGGCGGAAGTGGAATTGCAGAGTTTGTTAAATCACACGGCAACTAGAATATAAATAATAATAAAGAAAAAAAGACCTCATCGATAGATGTGCCACTATTTTGAATTGTCTAAACTCGGTTTATAAAATTAATTCTGATAGGTATAGAGAATTTGCTATAGATACGGCTCGGCAGCTTGTTAAGGAATATAATTGGTATAATTTACCAGCTTCTGTGCACAAGGTCTTCATTCACGGAGCTGAAGTGATTGATCATGTTATGGTTCCTATTGGAGAGCTTTCAGAAGAAGCGTCCGAGTCCACAAATAAAAATATTAAGTTGTTCAGGCTCAATAACACCAGGAAAATGTCACGCAAACTGACAAATGAAGATCTTTTAAATCGTCTCTTGTTAAATTCAGATCCCCTGATTACCGGCCTTAGAAAGCTCCCCAAGATGAAAAAATCTACATTATCGCAATCCGTAATTAGTTTATTGCATGTTTAGTTAATATAAGACCATTTTCATGTATTCGTTTTAGATATACATTTTATTTATTCATGTAAATAATTTTAAGGCGTCGTCTTTTCACGTGTAGTGTGTCAGCTTTGTAAATAGCATATTATCTTTTGTGTTGTCATGTAAAGTATTTATTTTGTGTATTTTTTTATTAAATCTATATTAAATTATTATATTTTGACGAAAATTATCATATAATGTATTTTTATTATTTGTTACTAAATATTGAAGTTGGATAAATTTCGCATATTTTTTTGTTATATTCTTATTTTTTTACATATTATACATACATGAAACCTATACATTTTTGTTTTTTATTATAGATTTAGTAATAACAAATATTAAAGTATTTTAGTTTGAGGTTCATGTTGATTCTTTTGGAGATATCGAATTTTGACACTTTTCTCCATACAAGCCGAACCACAGTGTACCGCCACGTTACTTTCGTAGCGCTACGCCGTAGGTAGTCCGTAGCAGCTTAAACTAGTAGCGATAAGCGCCCGTAGCGGCCGTGGTCCGCTGACGCCTGCGTCGCGATTGGCGGGGCGGGTGGGGAGGGGGGCTCTGCTATTTTTCGAGGTCCGGTCTCTGCTATATTTATGCGCATATTATCCACATATTTATTCTTACATCCCGCTGTGATACACTATGTTTTAGCTTTTTAGTGTTCCGTAGCAAAATTGGTCCAACGGAACACATGCGATCACTCGGAGGCTGTCCGTCTGTCACAGCCAGTTTTCTCGAAGACCGTTTGACATAGGAAGCTGAAATTTGGTATAGATGTAGAAATTTATGGCCTAATTACCTAAATAAAGTCGAAAAGGTGTAAACCCTAATAAAGGGGGCAGTTTGAGGGGTAATAAGGGGTTACGCATTTTTTTTGGATTGTAAGGCACATGTGGGGTATCATTCGAAAGCTCGTAAAATTTTGAGACGGTATACACATTTTGAGTTCTTTTAACGATAGCTCTTACTAGTGTGAAATATGACCAAAGTAACTTTTTTTTTTTTAGCCATACTTGTAGCGGCGGCGCGACGAAATCACCGAGCGAGCCGCCGCCGCTAACTAAGTATGAGTAGACAGGAATATAACATAGACCGGACTTCGGGAGAGGGCCCTGTCCCCCCCACTTTTTGGGTACTAGCCAGAGGTTGATCTCGTGGCTAGGACGCTAAATCAGCTTAGTTTGACCCAAGGAATAATCGTGCCAAGCGGGCGGTGTCGCCTGAGACAAAAGTGAACCCACTTTATCCCCCACTATTTGGTTTATTAGATAGCGGACTTTCCGTACGTACCTAAGCAGTAAGACATATGTACATATTTAAAATATAATAATAGGTTTATCATCAAATTCTCGACACTCACTTCGTCGAATTTCACTTCAAAGTCAACGATTCATGTAAGTATTTTCATTTCGTCGACGATTCAGTTCATGGAATGGTCATTACAAGTAATTTTAAATCGTGTATTTTTACTTGTCGGATGATTGATTAAATAGTTGAATTATGTCATGGAAAACGTTTTGTGATTTATTGTTTCAAGTATTTTTAATTAACATACAAATTATAACAAGGATTATTATTTAAAAATAAAATAGTTGGCACACACAGTTATCTATGGCAATTATTTTAACCTAATCTAAACCTCACCTAATCGCCAGCGTGTCGACGTCACCCCGCTTCGCGCTGAGGGACACAAGTGAACCCTAACCTAACTTACTTATAATACAATTGTTACGGTTGTTTCTTTTTTTTACAGCGGAGGGCTTCGCCCCACGAGTTTCCTCTTTCTGGCTGCCCTAATCTAGTTAAACCCCTGTACTCAGTTGTTTGTTTTTGTAATGTAATAAAATTTCAAACAAATGTAATTCGTTGTTTTGTTATTCTGCCATTTAAAATTCATACAAAATGAATCATTTGCCAAATAATATTCCATGGGCAGTTATTCTATAAAAAAAAATATTGGAATGATCTGGTCACGAAATAAAATTACACCAAACAATAATTCGTTAACGTAATGTTATTTGAAACGTTTTCGATGAAATAAAATTCGATGACAAGTTTGTCGACAAAACAAGGGACACCTATAATAAAGAATTATTATTATTCATCAACATTACCAAGAGCCGGAAAACGTCCTCTGCTGGACATAGGCAGAGTGTCACAATGGGCGGTGCCTATTCAGCGGACTCCCGTGACCTTTGACAGGTCACCAATGTCACCATTCCACCTTGAGTGAGTGGAGTGGGCGACTCCAGGATTTTGCTGTTTTGCTGTGTTGGCAACATCCGGTGCGCGCTACTCCTTGCGGGCGAACTCTGGTTTCCGGTCGACAGAGGGCGCCACTTCGATGAACAAAACCGACGTACCGGGCGGCGCGCGACCACTTTTTAATGGGCACTCGACACGGGAACATCACTTGGCAACTAGAGTTACTTTATATTCAAATTGATCACGTTTTATTTGTAAATTATGAATTATTGATTTAATAAAGCTATATACACAAATTGGGGGTTCTTTGCTGTATTATTACAACCACAGTTTACAGTTGCACCTTTTGGGTACCTACTTACGTGGTAATAAAATTGAAATCTGTAATAATACTAATAATGTATAGTGTAACGGACCCTTCTTGGCCTGCGCGGCGAGGCGGCCGGCGTCCTGCATCTGTATCTTGAGCAGCTCCATGGGCGTGGTGACGACGATCGAGCACGCGCCCGCGCTGCCGCCCGCCATCATCTGCCGGTACACTGGTAGGCTCCTGCCAACACAAATATTATACCGTAAACTGGGGTTACTTTCATTCGAGGGGTGACTTTATTTATTTATTCGAACAATTCGAAAACGATTACACAGTATAACAGTTAAAAAACTAAATGCACTGTGAATCATAGTATAAATATTTCCTGAATACTTAGGGTGAGTTGCACCAACTTAGATTACAGACCGACCAACGTTGAATATGGCGCCGGCAGTGTCATTCCATATAAACCTGTCAAACTTTATATACCTACATTGAGATTTTAACGAACAGCGCTCAATTACAGACGGTTTGGTGCAATTCAGCCATAATCCTTACTAATATTATAAATGCGAAATTGTGTATTGATGTGATTTTTTGTATGGAGTCTATAGAGATAGTTTAGAAGCTGGAGAGTGACATAGGCTACTTTTTCAAACAAACAAACAGCAAACATCTAATGCCCACGGGAAAATTCTCTGTCTTTGTCGCTCGAACTAGCAAGTGCGACAGAGAGGGAGATACACGAACGAAGTTCGTTTTCGTTTCGCGGTAGGCCCTCTGAGCGTTGGGCTGCGCGTGGCCGCCGTAGCGAAGCAAATAAGGTATTGTTAAATAATTTGTCTAAAATTATTTATCAATGAGTGTCTAAATACTAAGCAAATACTGGAAATCATTTTTGTTAGATAATGGAGGGATTTTGAGAAATGATGACTTGATTTTGACCGTTTTCTGTACAATAGTTAGTTTCAGATTTTAGGGCCACAAAATTGTTTACTTATCAAGTTTGAACTATAGGGTACTCGAATGTAACAGATATTTTTTTGTGAGGATACCATTTAACTGAATTGACCAATTATCGCTCCTAAATAAGGACTCGCGAGATTTTGCTGAAACATGCCGCTGAAGGAAAATCATTACTAAATCAGTAAAAAGATTATCAGTCGTTTTGCTAAGATTGTTAGGGAGAAATCAAACTATCTTCACCAACTAGATGTTATGTAAAAAACGAATGGAAGTTACAGTCAGCATCAGAAGTAGCTAAGCAAAATAACACGCTCAAAGTGACCTACACAGATCCATTTTGAGCCCTAGAACTGCTTAGCAACTTCTGCTGCTGACTGTATGTAATTTTGAAGATAGAAACGTACAATTACATGTTTTTTTTGTAATACGCCTCTTAATATACTAATCTAGCAATTTTTAACCGACTTCAAAAAATATATATTTTTTAACCGACTCCAATAGTTTTTTTTTTTTTTTTAATTCATTTTTTTTCAATGTTTGTTACCTCAGAACGCCGTCATTGATGAGCCGATTCGTAAATTTTTTGAAGTGAAAACTTCTTTAGCGGCGCTGTGCACTTTTTGTGATGGGGGATTTGTTTAAACTCGCCACAGGTCACGTGACCGTAAGGCGGACACCGTAAGATGGAATCAATGAGAAATTCAGGGAACTCCTTAATTATATTAGGCACGCGTGTAGTGATTTTGGTATTTTCTATTATAACTCGTGTATTTACACCCAGAAATCGTAAATTTGGTGGAGTGGAATTGATGATGAAGACCACAGATGACTTATGTAATTCTTATGTACTTAAAAGTACGAAAGTACGTCACAGATTCTGACAAGATTCCGTTGAAATAGGAACTAATGAAGTGCCAAAGCTTTGTGATGATCTTGGGGAATCGACGGAAGTCCTCAAATATTATCGGCCCACATACAGCGATTCGGTTTTTTTTTCTAATAATCAATGCATTTGCTCTCGGAAACCAGTTCATGTGGTAAATTGGAAAATAAATGTGGAAATATTCTCGTGGCTTGGCGGAGTACTAAATTGAAGTCGGTTAAAAATTGTTTTCATTAAAGTAAATTATGAATAGTACTATTAAAGTAGCCTTTGTTGAAGTTAGTTCCTAAAATGAGTTAACGGTAGCGAGCAGAGTGACATTTTACATGCATTTGTATAATATGTAATACTCACCCGTCTGGTAACGTGAGATGGTAACGGAAAATGTCGTTGAAAGACAACTTGATAGCCTTCTCGGGGGTGACGAGAATGATGTTCACCGCCGCGCCTCGGTACATGCCGAAGTAACCCTCCGTGGCGTATGTCTTTTTAAAACAATCAATTCTGATAAACAAACGAATTGCGTGTTATTGGTAAATATGTGACCGTCCAAGAGAAAAGGGTCCTTATGGTTATGGCAGTTTCTAGTTACGGAGATATTGTCGTTTTTGTAAAATGCTTCAAAATTATCGTTTATTTGTTGTATGCAAAATAGTAAACTATACAGATAGACGTGTATTTGTTGCTAGGTTTCACTAGTGTACGTTGAGTATTTCTATATTAAAACTGGGTTCAAAGTTTAGTAGAAAAGGGTCCTTATGGCAGACCATATACAAGAATGATGAATCTGTTGATAAAAATATAATTGTTTAATAAAAATGTCGTTGTCATTGTTCCAAATTATGATTGGGCCAATTTTTTTAAATCACCGCAGCACTTTCGGGTTTACTGAAGTATGCACATTTTAAAGTTCAGTCGTCAAAACCTGGTCAAATCGCATGCAAAACGTCATCATGCAACGATATTGACATGCAGTTTAATGTGTTCAAAGAATCTTTCGGGGCGGAAACGCCTGAGACCATACCACATGGTCTCTCACTTGATAGGCAAAAGTATTTATCTACATGACAAAGTTCGTAAATTCGTACCTACTGAGTCGCAAGATATACTTTGCCCTGCACCCTCTATAATGGCATCCCAAGATCCTCTTGGAGGCTTAGTAGACGACGTGGAAACGCCATTTGAAACGGAACCAGAACCGATTCCGGTTCCGGGGTCGCTTGAAGTTAATCCTAGTACTTCTGCAGTAGAGGTACTAGGATTAACTACAAAACGTAAAAGCGGCGAACTCGGCCACAGGAACCAAATACGAAATGGTGTTTATTTTTGCAAAAAAAAAGAAAATCAGAACAAAATAAATAGTAGTATCATTGAGCAGGATCGAAAAAACATAATCAGTACTTAAGTACCTATTTTATTTTTACGCCAACATGTTCTTTTAATGATAGGTACCCCCCAACAACATATCACAATTTCACCCTGTTTCAAAATCACCCTTTAGATAAATAAATAAATAAATAAAAAGCCTTTTTATTTCCTTATCAACTACTTACAGACTTATCTTTCCTATACCTACAATTACTTAACTAACATTGTTGTTAAATTATCTTAACTAATAGGTACCTATACAATACATGTTTCGTTTTTTTTTTAATTTTTTTTATTACTTTTTTGAATTGTTCATGTATTTAAAATTAAAAGTTGATAGAAACCCCACTTTTACTGGGTAAAGGCCTCCTCCAATTTGTTCCATTCGTCTCTGTCTTTTGCCTTATTTAGCCATCCTTGACCGGCGGTGGCTACTATTTATGTCGTCGTTCCATCGCTTTCGTGGTCGTCCTGGTTTTCTTTTTACTTCGAGGCCCTTCCATATAGTAACTTCTTTTGTCCACCTTTTATCTGTGTATCTTGCTACATGGCCGGCCCATCGCCATTTTATTTTAAGTGCATATTTTAGTGCATCAGTTATTTTCGTTTTGTTTCTTATGCGTTCACTTCTCACTCTATGTATTTTCCTTAGCTTTAGCATGCTCCGTTCCATCGCTCGTTGGGTAGTGGTTATTCTGGCTTTCGTTTTTAACGAGTGGCTCCAGGTTTGGCAGCCATATGTTAGCGCCGGCAAAATATTGGTGTCCATCACTATTTTTTTCATGTGTAATGGATAGTCGCCTTTAAGTATTTCTTTCAAAGACCAGTATTTTTTCCAGCTTAAGGCTATACGTCGTTCTATTTCATCTTGTGTGTTGTCATTGTTAAAAGAAACTTCTTTTCCGAGATATATGTAGCGTTCCACGTATTCTAAATTCGTCTGTTGCAGTTTAATTGGTTGTTGGAAGCTATTTGTCATAATCTTTGTTTTGCTCTCATTCATTTTCAGTCCTATTTTCTCACTTTCTTCTCTGAGGGAGTTAATCATTTTTTCTATTTTTTTGCTGGTAGAGGCGAGTAGTACGATGTCATCCGCGAACCTGAGGTGGCTTAGGTATCTACCGTTTATTTTTATACCTTCCTGTTGCCATTTTAGCTTTGAGAATATGGTCTCTAATACGGCAATAAAAAGCTTCGGTGAGAGGGGATCTCCCTGTCTCACGCCTCGGCATATCGAAATTATATCTCCTCTTGTTTCCAGTTTTACTCTACTGGTGCTAGTATTATACAAGTTTTTTAGGACTGTAATGTATTGAACATTTATTTCGGCTTGGTAGAGCGCTTCCCAGATAGAGTGGTGAGAGATGGTATCGAAAGCTTTCGCGTAGTCAATGAAAGCTACGTATAAAGGTTGTTTAAATTCTCTATGCTTTTCCATTATCTGTTGCAACACGTGAAGATGATCCGTTGTTGAGAAGCCAGAGCGGAAGCCAGCTTGCTCTATAGGTTGTGTATTTTCTATTTTAGCGTTCATTCTACTTTGTAAAATTGATGCAAACAGCTTATATATAGTGGATAGAAGGCTGATCGGGCGATAGTTAGCAATATCGTTGGGGTCGCCTTTTTTATACAGTAAAATTATTTCAGAGCTTTTCCATTTTGCTGGCGCTTCGCCTGTGTACTATATTGAAGAGCTTTGTCAGTATTGGGGTAAGTTGGGCTTTTTCAAGTTTCAGAGCTTCGTTTGTAATGCCGTCCGGGCCCGGGCTCCAATCCATTTTTAGTTTTTTAATGTGAGTTATTAACTCTACTGGCTCTATGGGTTTAATGGTTTCGTATTGGTTTGCCGCTGTATGTAGTTCGATTTCTTGATTGTTTTTATGTTTTGACTGTATAGCTCTCTCTATAGAATTGAGTTGCGTTGTTTATTATGTCTTTTCTTGTTTTTGTCTCTCTGTCGTTAGATTTTAAGCTTTGTATCCAAGTTTTTTGGGTATTCAGCTCTTTAAGAACTCTTTTTGTGCTTCTATAGCATTTTAATTTGCTCGTTATAACATTTTTTCTGTAGAGCTGGTAATCTTTCCTTAACGATTTACTAGTCATTTTAAATAGTTGTCTGAGTTCTTGCTTAGCTTCTTTTGACTTATGTTGCATTTTAATTAATTCCGATCTTCTTGTAATGAGTTCTTTAGTTTTTTGACTTATGATTCGATTTTCTTTTGTTGGTGAATTATTCTTATTATTTATTTGTAGGCTATTTTTGATGACAGTTTCTATTGTATCATAGAACGTTTGTAATTGTGTGCTTATTTGACAGGTATAGAGTTCTTGTAAGTTGTTTTCTAAGTTTTGTAGATACAATTCGATCTCCTTATCTATTTTAGGTCTGTTACTTGTAGATTTGAAGTTAGTTCTGCTCTTTTTCACAGCGTTGTTTATTTTCCAGATAGCTCGTACTAGACGGGGGAGATGATCCGACCGGAATTCCACGTTGTTTAGAACTATTTTATTATTATTCTATATTTGTTACGTTATTTGGTTTGTTTGTTAAAATATAATCGATTTCATTTATCGTTTTCAAATCAGGGGAAATCCACGTCCATTTTCTTTTGTTTTTCTTTTTAAAATATGTGTTCATGATCTTTAACTTGTTCTCGTTTGCGTATTGTGCTAATATTTCTCCTCTTGTATTTCTCTCCCCGTAGCCATATTTGCCCATAATGGTATCTTCATTTTCTTTTGGTAGACCAATCTTTGCGTTAAAGTCTCCGATAACAATCAGTTTTTCACTAGCGATCTTGTGTGCCTGTTCTAGCGTTTCGTAAAAGCTGCTGATTTCCTCATCCTTCGAGCTTTCCGTGGGGGCATATACTTGTATTATAGAGAGTATTTTATTTTGATAATTCAATTCCAGAAGTGCTACTCTGTCTGAGAGGCCCGTGAAGTTGTAGATACTGTTTTTGTGTTTTTTATGTATTAGGAAACCGACGCCATGTGATCCTTGTGTTTCGCCTTTGCAGCTTTGTAGTAAAATATATAATTTTCCATTTCTTCTATACAGCAGCCCTTTCTTCTCACCTCTGCTAGGCCTACGATATCAAATTGTATCTTCTGTAAGGCATGAGTAAGTTCGATCATTTTTTCTGTAGATAATAGTGACCTGACGTTGTATGTTGCAATTTTTAAATATTGTTCGTATCTTTTATTTTTAGTTGGAGGGTTGTGGTCGCTATCCCCACGGTGACCAGCCGGCTTGGGGAACTTTAGTGTTGCTTTCTTTCGTTTTGGAATGTGACAAATTTGTGAGGGAGGCGTTTTAATTACTATTCGGATTCGGCGTCACTAGCAGCTCTATTTTGTAGAGTTTCAAATTGTATTCTGTCTCTCCCCAAAGTAGAGTTGGAAGTATCAGAGTTTGACGTTGTAGGTTTTTGCATGTAAGATGTAATATAGTATGTTTTGTTTTTCTTAGTAGATCGGTTGTTGACCCCACTTGTTTTTTCGTTTTTTGTATTATTTCTGGTACCTTACTGGGATTCCGACAAAATTATTTTGGCCGACTTTTTCTTTTCGCCAGCTATAGAGCTGTTTTGTTTTAGTGTAACAATTTAATCATGTCTCAGTATCACTTTTTGCCCTTGTTCTCGCTGTTTTACCAGTGATTCTTAAAGCTCCTTACGTTTTTGCAGTACTTTTTTCACGTAGTCTTCTTTGATGTATATATTGGTATTTTGTAGCGATTTTCTTCCCTTAAGAATTTCAAGTTTTCGGCCGATTGTTGTTAAAGTGACCACAATGGGCTTCATTTTGTCGCTCTTTCTTCCCATTCTTCTTGCGTCTTCTATCTCTCCCGATAGACAACCGCTTTTCATAGTGTTGTTGAAGATATCCAAAATAAGTTTATGTAGGCTCCAGTAATTGTGTTCTGTTTCTGCGACACCGAATAATATAATGTTTTTCTTCTTGATTTGTTTTTCTAGGTGCTCGATCGTATTTTCTTGTTGTTCTATTTTTTGCTTAATTCTGTTGTTTTTAACTCCATAAAGTTACATTTTTCGTTAATAATTTGGTTGATCGAGGAAGTAATATTTTCTTCCATGTTTCCGATACTTTTCTTTTGTTCAGCCACCCTGTAGATACCTCGTTTAAAGAAGTAGTCCTACTCCTGACGTACACCGCAGCTCCATTTGTTGATGTACCTACATTCGTCACTTCTTCATCCCAAACCAGATTATTTTTCTTTTTAATTTATTAGTCACAACATTACGGAATTTGATGTCGGAAGTTGGCGTTGGTTTAAATGCACTAATATACCGTAGGCACTAAGTAATTATATAAATCCAATATTACTTAGACTATATTATTCTTTGATCTGTGACTATATGTACCTACCTACTTACTGAAGACTTAGTTTAGATGTAAGAAATATATAAGAGGAGTGAAATATTTAGGAAGTATATTTGACACATTGTAGTCTTTGATTTGATACAAGAAGTGAGGTGAGGTAGGTGAGAGTTTGAGGTGAGGTAGGGCACAGCGAAATGTCATCCCGCTCGAATGTGGAGCAGCCCAACTGGGGAAGTACCTCCGCCTTGCAGAAGACCACAGCCATAATAACAATACTTTCTTTTACAACCCTATCGAATTAACTGTATACAGGGAGCTCATTGAAATTTATGTACGAGCACCAGCCCAGCACCAGCACACTTGGTTTTATGGCCGACGTAAAGCATTCGTCCCTCTTGCACTCGCATATTTGCCAGAATGGGACGAATGAAAATTTATGTCCGACATAAAGCCGAGCTTATATTAGAGCCACGCCGCGTGTCGCAACGCAATCGGTTACATACATTTTGTATGAACGTGGTTACATTAGCTCAGTCCCGCGTATCGCCCCACGTTCAATACAAAGTACGCGTTGCGACACGCGGCGTGGCCCTAATATAACCCCGGCTTAAAACTTAGCGTACTAGCCCCCCAGGTACGGAGTTAACGCGACCAGGGGGCCTAGACAAGGTTACAATCGACAAGCGCTAACGCCAATAGAAAACGAATAAAATGTATGGGAATGACAGGTGTAACGAAAAGTGTTTCGTCGGCATCTGTCATTCGCCTACATTTTATTATTTTCTATTGGCGTTAGCGCTTGTCGATTGTAACCTTGTCTACGACCCCTGGTTGTAGTTATTCAAGTGACAGCTTTCAGTAACTAAACTAACTTTGCCAGTTAGTTTGTAGTAGTCGTAAGTTAAAAGTCGAAAGAAAATAAAGTTTTATACCCCTTTCGACCTCGGGAATGCGTGTCTATTTAAAATCTTTCAGGTACTTACTTAAATAAATACGGTGGTATAGCCGTTTTTAGTTTTTTCTCAGTTTGGCCTTACAATTCCTACTTTATACCAAAAAAAACCTTTTGGATCCGTTTTATCCGAAAAATCCAAGAACCAATAAGATTTGGCGATCGGGAGTTTTAGTCTTAGCTTCGGAATGGTTTAATCTACGGGATTTCATCGTCAACAGAACATCGACAAAAATGATGGCTCTTGTCACACTGTGCAAGGCAGGTAAGGCCACTCATCTCACAGCACGTCCGTACAGTCCTTGGCTCTTACTGTATCTATGACTTACTGGATTAAAATACTGACATGTTTTTGTATTGTTTCTCGCCATCAGGGCCGACGACCTGGTTCTGCAGTCG
Source organism: Epinotia bilunana (assembly GCA_947049275.1). Lineage (NCBI taxonomy): Eukaryota > Metazoa > Arthropoda > Insecta > Lepidoptera > Tortricidae > Epinotia > Epinotia bilunana. Next base: position 8,507,629 of record OX346253.1, read on the forward strand.
GGTCTTGACCATGTCGAGCGGGAACACTACGGACACGCCGATGACGCCAGCGATACCACCGTTAATGATCTTCGGTAGCGGCCTGGAACCACATGCACAAATTCTTGTTTTTATTCTTATTCTTATTTTAAATACCTTTTTTATGGAGAATACTGCATACTATTTACCTAACCAGTCCTCGATTTCTTGGTAGGTACTTTTATAAATATGTAAGTACCAAATAATTTTCCAAAGCAGTTATCACACCAACAGTATAAGTTTTACCAAAATATTCCGCTGAATTGTCTGTGCTGGTTTTCCTTATTCGTGTATCTTTCAAGATTTTTGTTAAACATTTTTTATAAAATCACTAGAAGTATAGTGTAGGTAACGTAGACAAATAGTTAGGGAGCTGGCGAGCATTTCGGTATATGATTTACACACTTTCACGACGAGGTGGATTGCAGTTTACATCATTACGAATTGATTTGGTCCAATCAATTAAGGTCCTATGTCACTGCGTTTTCGCGTTACAGCGGATTGAAGTTGCTTAAAAAAATATAAAGTAAAGTATTAAATCATTTGCACATGTATGCCTCTGGAGTTCATGGTCACAATCATCTTGGAAACAAAGAAAATCGAAGAGGCAGACATTCAGGACTCTGCATTATCATGGGACGGAGTTGTAAAAATGTTAAAAAAAAAGCTCTACTAAGTCATTTGCACGCGGTTCTCATTGCGCCCATTCGATTTACTATGACTCCGTGGATTCGGAAAAAATGTGGCAGACACTGTTCACTGATTTTAAGTGCTCGAACCGGAGTATGTCATTGACAACAATGACATACTCCGGTTATGCGTTTCGGAACGTTTTTTTTTTAAAAACATGAATGAAGGCGGGATGTGGTCTTGTCTGTAGCATTTTGATCAATTCAATTTATACCGCTTGGTTTGGCGCGAGCGTCGGGTAAAAAAAAAATCAAATGGTTTGCCTTTGGAATATCAGAGGCCTGAACGTCTGCCTCATCGATTTTCTTGGTTTTCATAAGGAATTCAAACATCAGTCCAAGAGGCAAACGTGTGCGCATAATATAGCATACCTTTTTTTTACATTTTTGGAGCACTGTCAATAGACAACGCAGAGGCAACATGTTAGCAGACTATTTTTCCGTGGTTCTTCTCATTGTTTTTGATCGAACAATTCAAATCTGCCAAGTGTGCACTTCATATACAGTTTTTTTTAATCATATAAATAAATTAATTAATTGAATACTACAAACGTTAGAGCCCTGGATGTCTGCCTTTTCGATTCTTTATGTTTCCAGGATGACTGTGATCATCTGCAGCCTCAGAAGCAGACGTGTGCGCATAATATAGTACACCTTTTTTTAACATTTTTGAAACGCTGTAAATTTACAAAGCAGCGCCACCATGGTGGCAGACAAGGTCCTTGATGTTTCTTAGGGCATAAATATCACTATTAATAACGTCTGCCTTGTGTGCTGATCATATCAAAATTTTGCTCGCCAGCTCCCTAACTACAATAACAGTTTTACAAGAGGTCGACGACATTAAATAATCTCAACATTAGGTATAAAGCACCCGTCTGTGAGGCTATTTGCTTGCGGTTGCGACTACTTTGAAAACGTAGGTAATGGGAAGTCCCTTAACGCCGGACGGCACCTATAGTGCCGGACACTCGTACTATCTCGATAACCAATAACGCGAGCGATTCAAGGACAAGTAAAAGGGGCCCCCCTTTTCCCCCGGCGCCCCGGACTTCCCCTTACCTACGTTTTCAAAGTAGTATAAGTATTTTGAATAGGGTCATTACGCTGGTTACGCGACCACCTGAAGGAGAAGGTTTTTTCTATTGAAGATAACATCAATTCTACAGACCCTATTGAGACAATTAGTTGTACATGCATTTTTTTGTTGTTTTAGAATAGAAGTCTACTAAAAAACCGAGAAAATATCCTTTCAGTTCACCAACTCAGCTAAGTGGTCGCCAACCGGCACATAAAATTAGGTGGTCGCTAACCGGCGAAATGACTACTCACTTTGGTGGTGGAGGAAAATTTGGGTGTGGTTTCTCTGCTGATTTGGTAGTAGCCATGTTTGTGTATTTATGTTTCTGTTGAACAAAATGTTACATTACTATACAACCCATCATTAAAAAGCTCCATAGCATAGTGAGCAACTCCTTTCCGAGTCTCTGGCAGGGTCGCGTGTAGGTGTGTCGCCGCACCACCACAAGAACAGGCCCCTATTCTGTAATTTGTTTTAAGCTCACCTCAACGCTCACCCACAAATATATCTTAACACCGCGATGTGTAATAAGTAATAACCAAGCGTAGGTTAGAGTTCTAGTTTCGTGACGTTTCGAGGCCTGGGGGCACCCTGGGGGCCTAGACAAGGTTACAATCGACAAGCGCTAAGGCCATTAGAAAACTAATAAAATGTATAGGAATGACAGATGTTAACGAAAAGTGTTTCGTCGGCATCTGTCATTCCCCTACATTTTATTATTTTCTATTGGCGTTTGTCGATTGTATGTAAACTTGTCTACGGCCCCAGGGCTGTTAATCGCTACGCGCTAAAGCGGCTCATCCCGCCGATTACCCGTCACGAAACTAGACCTCTAGGTACCTACGCTACGCTTGGTTACTACGCATCGCGGTGTCAAGATATATTTGTGGGTGAGCGTTGAGGTGAGCTTAAAACAAGTTACAGAAAAGGGGGGGCTGGGCCGCTGAACTCCCGACCTGCCCAGCACCAGCGACAACCACAATCGTGAATTAAAGAGTACAAGCTGGAACCCGACTGCAGACAGCAGCAGCAGACAACGTGTCGCAGCGACCCTACTGGTTTGTATGTAATTCTATGAAGTACCTTTCGTAGCTGTCGACACGTCCCCGCCATAGAAATATTAGTTATTAATTATTAGTTATTATTTATAATTAATATTGTAATACCCCCCCCCCCCCCCCCCTATATATTATTATTTAACGACGCCTACTTATTATTTACGTAATATATACAACTGCCTAGTTAGACTACCTAGACGACCTAGAAATTCTAATTAGAATAGTCCAATAAGAAAATGCAAATGAATACCTTAAATATTTCTAAATTCTTATTAATGAAGTAAATAAGTTAATATCTTGAGTTGGATCAGTAAATTGGCCTAATGATCGTTAGTGTGTACGTAGAACCCCTAGTTATGTCCGGAAATAGTAAACCAAAGTCCTTTTCACATGAAGAAATGGAGTCATTTATCTACCTAATCTAATTAGAATAAATACCTACAAAATAATACTATTAAAATATAAATTCATCTTTTAAAATACGCAGTGAATAAACAGTTTCGCTATGGATGTTGAGTATTGAAATAGTCAAATGAAGTCATTGTCGTATGAATCGAATTCTCAGTTAACTGAAGTCAAAATGAATCAAATTAATCATAATTAATTAACAAAATTTGTTTTTGTGGTAAAGAAGGAGCCCCTCCTCGCTACCTTCAGTGTTTCTCATACCCGCTGCATGGACAAAACTCCTCCACATAGTCTGAAGGACTATTTATTCTTTTGATTATTTTTTTAATGTCACTAATAAATTTTGTGACTTCAGTCATTTTTGAGAGGACATTTGCAAAAAGGGCCATTTACGGAATAACAAAATACTGGTAGAAGCAGCTGCAAAAGATCTACTCCAGCTCTTAGTATTCTGCAATTTAATTTGAATTGTTTGAGTATTATTTTAATATCCGAAGAGATAGTATTTTGGAGCACCACATTTTCAGGATAGCCAAAAATACTAAGATCTTACTTTTAGATCTAGGCGAGATTTCAATTTTCAATGAAATATTTTATCCAGACCTTTAATGTAGCCTTTCGGATCACCCATATTTTCAGGATCACCTAAACAACTACGATCATATTTATCGATCTAGCCAAGATAAAAGAATCATCGTAAATTTTAGATCATTTTGAAGGTATGTTCATTTATTTACAGAACCAAAGAAACTAGAATAAAATCAATCACAACTGCTAAGAGAGCAAGCAAATATTTTCATTCTTCATAATATACTGAATTTACAATTTTAATATACTGCGAGTTATTCATTTAAATTTTATCTCACAATATTAATCTACCAGTAGAAATTAAAAGGGAGCAAAAATATACTCTATATTGTATTTGTTTGTCATATAAGTTTGTCAGTGTCATATATAAATGTATATAAAATCCCTAGTCTATCAATAATTCCTAAACCCACTACAAACTAGCTCACTAAAATAGTAAATCCCAATAGCCCTAAATCTACCTACAACTAAGCATCCACATCTACCCCAAAAGCCAAATGAAATAATTGCGAAAGATTAAACCTCGCTAGTTAATAAAATAAGTAAGTAAAGTGTAGGCTTTTCTAACAGAGCGACTTGAAATATAACCCCAATACGAAATATCATGACCTAAACAATTTTCCCTAGCCCTAGCAGCTAAACTATCCATATAATCTGCCGATATATAATGCAAACTAGAGACCCGAGTCTCACATTTAATTTAAACGTGTATAAAAATATCTCGGTGTGCAATGAGATATTTATTCCTAAGCTAAATCTAAACTAAGTCGGGTGAGGATCGCCCTGATACCCTAACACCCTAATTCCTCGTGTGCTTCTACAAGTCTGGACAGGGGATTGGGAAACCAAACTTGCAGATAAATAAATAGATATTTTATGAGGTCAGAGTAACTAGAGAATTTAAAACGTCTGGTGTGACATTCCAAATTATCAAGCGACTCGGGAGTTTTACCGTCTCTTCAGTAAAATACGGTAAGCAGTCAACAACTCCAGAATTGACAGTTAACTAACCACAATAATTAAAGACCCTTTTTAGAACGATTAAGACTATCGTTGACACCGTTGGGGTGACCTGTCTCAATCTCCCTAAAAAGTCCAAGTAAACTGTACTTGAATATCAGACAGAATTCTCCTGGACGAACTAACCCCATTAAAACACTTATTTAAATTAAATTAATCTCCTCCAATCTATTATGCTTTAGACAAGTTAACTCTAGTCAAAAATAGATACCTTAATCACTCAAACTTGAACACAAAATATGAATAGCAAAAGAATCACAAAAGAAAGCATCACTATAAACTTTTAAAATCTACAATAATAAATTAAAATGAAATCACTGAATTAAATAGAAATATCCCACACACTGAAAAACCCCATTTAATGTACCATAATATTATTTCCGAACAAAGATTAAACCAGAATAATGAAATACTAGTACAATCCATGTCCAGACACAACTTAGGTAACCTAGTTCATCTATTTACCCTGCTAAGAGAATTCGTCTGATACGTCCAACGTCCAAAATAAGAATCCTCGAATACCACGCTACCCTGACTCTCTGGAGTCCAAGAACACCCCCCCGTTCCCCGTGAAACAAGCGTCTGAAATTAAATGCAGTTATCAATTACGTTTAAGTATGACTATTTTAAACTCTATTTCCTACATCAAATATGACCTATGCTAAACAATCAATTTAAATTTGTAAAAAACAATCTCACGGTGCGAAAGACCACTATCGACTAGCTAGAGGCACTTGACACTTTTTCCAAACAGTTTTTGCTGTCATAAGCTAAGTAAACTATTTTGACCATTGTCATATTCCTTTAAGAGTAAGGTTCATTTTAGGTTAAATATTTATTGTTTATATGTGCTTCGACTGTAAAATTTAGTTTGTTTTTGTAGTTCATATTTCAGTACTTAAGAAACGTCCTGTCGCCAAGGTATAATTTACAAAATAAAATGCTGTTGCTAAATAATGAATAAATGTTCTAAAGTCCTTAAAGCTTTGTAATAAAGTTCAATTTTGGGTAAAATATCTTTTGTTTACTAAGGTGCAATAACCAATTAAATTTGTATTGTCATAAATTTAGGCTCCTTCACTACTCGAGATATCGCCTAGTGTCTGCAATACGGCCACATCTCAAATGTATTTTACTTTCGAGATGTGACCGTATTGCACTGTGCAATAGAGCCACATCTCAAATGTATTTTATTCTTGAGATGTGGCTGTATTGCAGTCACTAGGCGATATGTGTGAAATATTATTCTCTGGAATGCGTAATAATATAACCTGATTAAAAATAAAATAATATTTAAAATTATGTTTACATATTTTTGAAACAAAGCAGATGAAGTCTGATATGTTACAATATTAGCGACACATGCAAGGTTTGCATCAGCAATTTCGTGTACGTAGTAACACCGAGCGGGGGCCCGCCAGTCACCTAAAGCCTAGTCAGACTAAATGTTAAATAAATAAGTGTTAAATAAGTGTTCGAACACTTATGTGTCGCTACACATGGAAACTGGTAGTGTCGCTGCTACGTCGTCTGCTCCAACTTGTACGTGTAGACTCTTGTCAGAGTAGCTTGCTTCTAAGCTAGGGTAACTTCTTGGGTACAAAAGATAAATGTTTTTTTTATATATAAAAGACTGTCCAGCAAGTGATTGACCCTAGTCTCACCTTTGTGAGCAACGACAGAGCCTAAGATGAAGCTCACTGGTTAAGCCATCAATTCACTCTTGTTTTGTAGGCACGTTTTATATGATACAGATGAAGGGAGCGAATTCCATTCCTTAGCAGTTCGCATTAAGAAAGACGAGGCAAATCGCTTCGTGCGAATAGATGGTAAGTTGACAACATAAGGATGCATTCGCTCCCCACGCCTGGTCGAACACCCGTCAACGACTGAATACTTAGATCGGTTTCTCAGTATCCAAGATCACCCCCAGAGGAAATCCCATACGCTTGCCAATAAGACTGTCGTACCAAACCCTATCAAATGCCTCAGAAATGTCAAGAGACACGGCGATTTCCTCAACGTGTCTCTCAACAGCTTGTCCCCAAAGGTGAGTGGCATAGATGAGTAGGTCCCTCCAAGTCGACCTGTTTCGGCGAAATCCGAACTGCCGTGCCGGTCACTGAGGAGATCACTACCTTCCAGATATGCCAGTTCTTGTTCAATACACGCTCCATAATCTTGCATAGTAGGTTTGGAAGGTGATCGCTATAGGCCGATGGTTGGAAGGGTCAGCACGACTGACCCTTTTTGGGCACAGAAAAAGACGAAACTGCAGGCGTGTCAAGACAGGAAACAATTCAGGTGCACGTTTTAACAACAATCGCCGGTATCCCGTCAGGACCACTAGCTTTGTTAACGTCAAGGCAACGCAGCGCCTTCAACACCCCCTCCCTCTCCCCCGTTGGTGTATTTTAATATCGGGCATTGAAGCACCAAAATAAAGTTAAAAAGGGAGGTATAGACGTGCCTACGTTAAGACGCGAGTTTTTCGCGAAAAGAAAAACAAATTAGTTTGCTTTCTCTTCCGCCGTATGTGCTAGTGACCCATCAGGCTTCGGTAGCGGAGGTAGGGAAGGGAGGGAGAAATTCGACTCCACGGATTTTTCCAGGGACCAAAACGCCTTACTCCCCTGACAGGTACGAGTCTGTGGCGCTGGAATATACGTTTCATGTGCTCTGCCTACCCCTTTTGGGAATAAAGGCGTGAATGTACGTATGTACCTATGTATGTATGTATAAATAATGTAGGGTCTAATAGTTTATTAAACCGTTACGTACGTTATATGTTAATGTTGGGTTGTTATGTTGATTGGAACGATATCTTAAGTAAAAGATGTAACCATCCTGGTTGAGTAGGTACCTTTATTGCACTGAAATAACAAAGTAATAAAAATGTATTAGGTAAACTGCGTAATGACTAATGACGCACGCTCGGGTGCATCGTAAGCTTAATATTAAAATGTCGAGTGTGCTTGTACATGCTGCCAAATTTAAGAAATAAGAAAAGAAAGTTGGGGAGACCTAGCAGGGGTGTTGAAACAATTTTGACATTATGTGCTGTACATAAAAATCTTTTGGCTTCGTACGAGATTAGTACCAATCGATAGCTCATTTCTTCCACTTTCAAGTGAGATCAACAAAAAAAGCGGTAGTATGAACGCTTCCGCAAAAAAAATACTTAAGCGTGAAAAGTCATTCTGTTTCATCTCCCCTCATGCTGAGGTAAGTTGAAACAGGGGTCGAGGGGAGTTGAAACATCTACTGATTTTGGAGAAATAGGGTTATATAATAGAAATAATCTTTTCAATTAAAAGGGTTTTATTTAAAAAAATAAAACAGTGACGAGCATTCAATTATTTTAAGAAGTCTCTAAACAAAAAAAACTGAGGGTAACCATAAATTTTCCAGTTATGGATTCTTTTATTACGTGCGATCAGATCACACAAGTGATTAAATCAAGCAACAAACTTAAAAACAATATAGTCACAACTTGGACTTTCTGTCTTAGAAACATAATTTATGTAATAATTAAGAAACTCAACAAACATTCAAACACTTTAAGTAGGTATTCTCTAAACGAAAAACCCTCCCTTAAAGGTAGCCACTAAATTTCCATTTATACACTATTTTCATACGAGTATATACTACTACGTCTCGGTACTCTGGGTTACAATCGCTACAGTCGGAGGTGTAGTCGTTTTGTTCGCGTCATAAGCCTTTTTTCTTAATATAATTGTATACATAATGACGTGTGGTTGAGGCTGGAGGCAGCATCCCGAGAATTTAAGTGCGCAGCATCACCTCTTCTGACTCTAGATCGTATATTGCTCGGCTCGTCATACCTCTGTCGGACTTTCTTTTGTATTCGGTAGGCATGCTAAAACCAAAAAACATTGCCTACATTCCAAAACATTAGAAAATCAGTCATATATAATAGAACCGAGGAGTGTTGAATCAGTCTGTTTCAAAACCCCTCAGTAGCAAAAATCCTCCCATCCGTTAATAAATCACAACTTAAACGTAAGCTACAAGCAATGACTTGCTCCATCACTATTATTCACAATGCTAAGTTAATAAGCTTTCGAAAAATATATAATACAAGGTAAAAGCTCAACACATTTGCAAATTACGGGCATCTAAATAAAACGATGAAAACTTACTTTTCGTGTTTTTTTGTGCAAGGGTGCTGTATCTCCACAACCGCGCGCCATGCGGCAAGGACGCATACTGAGGGGCCCGCGGGCGATGAGGCACGGCTAAACCGCGTTGATGCCAGCTCGCTAACGGTCATAGATTTCGCGAAATTGACGTTGTTTCAACTCACCTTTGTTTCAAAACCCCTAGGTCTCCTCTAATCAAGGCGTAGTTGCATTGTCAACATGTGTTGTGGCATGTACAATCACCTCACTGACGGTGTCGGAGTCGCGCGGCTGTCGAAAATGTCGAAATGACGCATCGCCGTGGTCATTTTTCGGTTTCTGGAGTTTCTGCTCCTTGGTCCTTGGTGATGGCACGCGCTGCTGTGTTCCGCGTTCTGCGTCTCATGTAGGTGCCGGCCCAGACGCTAGCTGCGATCGTGCTGGTAACGATAAATGATATGAAGCTGTACTGATGCGTTTCGTGAGATGATGTTATATTTTGCAAGGAATCTTGCTGCATCTTCACAGTGTCTATGCTGGTTTTCAGTTTGCGTAATGCTTCTCGATGATCTTCAGTGACAACGCTATAGTTTTCTCAACGATGACGCGGTTTATTGAAGATTTATTGAAGTATGTAGAGGTTGTTTTCGCTTATTGTCATCTCACTGTGAAAGTTGTTGTTAGATTGAATGACAACGTTATCTACTTTTATCATGCATCCCGTATCGAGCGTGATAATTCCTGTTTCGCGTAGTAAGAGTGGCGTCACACCGACTTGACAAAATGTGCGCATAGCACATTCCTGGCAGCACGCAAACAACCAGGCGCCGGGCCACAAATAAATTAATGAATAAATCAGCCTATATGTCCCACTGCTGGGCACAGGCCTCCTCCCACTCGGCTATAAAATATATAAAGATTAGGGTGCAAATGTGTTAAAAATGGGGTTGAACATTGTATGGGAAGTATGGGAACTTTGAATCTATGACCTAAAGACTTGAAAATTGGCAAGCATACACTTGACTGGAAAGTAAATAGAACCCCAAAAATTCAAACTTTTAGCAAAATAAAGATAAAACGTGGAAAAACACGGGATGAAAAAAAGTGCTAGGCGGCTAAAGACTATAATATGACAAAAACTAGTTGATATCTCAAATGATAGTGACTGTTAGACTTTATATACCGAATTATGTTGGAACTTCAGTCAATGACGACCTCGCTGTTGATATTGAAAAACCAACAAGTTTAACATCTGCCTTCCTATAGGTAAAAATCCGCTATGAAATCAGAGGTCATCTGAAGTTCTTCATAGGTTGACTTGAATACTTATGTCGAATTATCATAGTTCACCAACGTCAAGGGATGTGGGTTTAAAATTTTGACACAACGGCATTCCACAGAGAATTCAGTAGGTACCTACCAATTTTTTTTTATGTAGAAAAGTCCCGTGACTCAGAAATATTATTGGGGGCAAAAGGAGCGCTTACCTTCGGGACTTCGGCCCTTAGGTTTCTCTTGCAAGACACTGGAGTATAAAGAAATGAGTGGCAGTAGGGGTCATTGCTCGTATTGAGACCGCTTTCAGAAGGGATGCTGCTTTGGGCCTTTCATTCCAACGAAAAGTTAGGCATTCGGCCTTGCTTGCCTCGCCGCTCACCTTCGGGACTTTGGCCTTAGATTTCGCTTGCAAGATAACTGGGGAGGAGTCCGTGGGGGCTCGCCCTCAGGTTTCGCTTGCAAGACACTCGAGGATAATAATTTTCCATGGGGGCTCGGCGACGTAGGGGTCGTAGGGGCTCACCCTCGGGCATTCGGCCCTCAGGCTTGCTTTGAGAACAGCTCAGCTCTCAGAAGGGTTGCTTTGAGTTTATTGCAACGAAAAAGCTCGACCTTCGGCCTTGCTTGCCTCGCCGCTCACCTTCGGGATTTTTGCCTCAAATTTCGCTCGCAAGACACCTAGGGATAGTACGTGTTTGTGGGGGCACGCCCTCAGGTTTCGCTTGCAAGACAACCGGAGATACTTAATGATTTTCCATGGGGGCTCGGCGACATTGCATATCTACGTGCATTGCGCTTGAATGATTACGTCATTGATAGGGTCCATAACCATTAAATTTCAGAGAATTATCGGATATTCAAATGTGAGCTCGATCGATTAACATACAACCACTTATTTACGTAACTAGTTCTACTAACCTGGGATTTGTTATAATTTCATTGTTTGTACGAGAATTTTATAGATTTTTTGTCATTTTTATTAATTTTGCAATCAGAGAATTTACATCATGACTGACACTAGAAGTCACTATTTTTTCATCATTTTTTCATCTTTGTATATAATGGCCCCATTAGCATTGTCGATGATTTCGCCAAATTGAGGTTGCTAAGAGATTCACACAGAGCAGAAGATAAAAGACACATTTTATCATATATAGAAACTGAACAGGTTTTAAAGGTACAACTTTGACGCCCATGCGCGCGTACACAAACTTACACACACACACTCATACACATACATACATACATATACACACAATATTTGCACTAGTTTTGTTTTTTGTTTTGTTTGATAATTCATTTTGGTTAATTTTACAAAGATTATACGTTTAGACCTAATAGTTCCTTAAAATTCTAAAATTATAATATATATATATTATTTATTTATTTATTAACAACTAAAACTAGACATTAATAGTAAGATACATTGCTCCACAATAATTAATTTAATTGTCTTTGTTTGCTACTGCTGTCGCTATTTGTCGTGCATGTACATGTAACTCCTGTTAATCCTTAACTTCCTCCACGGGACAGGCTTTGCCTAGTGTGGAGGTCAGTAAATACTTGTACCATATGTAAACTTTAAGTGGAAATAAACGATTTATTTATTTATTTTTATTGCTAGCCATACTACCTAACCTACTACAGCACGGCTAGCACGTGACGGCGCGCGAGCTCTCACGATTTTTCTCGCACTATTCGTCTCTCTCTTATTAGAACACTTAGAAGAAGAGGTGTAGTGCGATAAAAATCGAGAGTATGTCGCGGCCGTCGTGTGCTAGACGTGCAGAAACAAGTTGTTAATTTTAATGATTAAATTAAATATTAGAAATTCTATAAATGAAAACCCTAATGCCGCTGCAAACCACTTTAATTATTTTTTATATCGGTGAGCGCACAGAGAGGTGACTGCGCGGACGGCGACGCCGGCGCACCGAGCACACAACGCACGCTATCGGCCGCCCTGTGGCTAACCCTCACTCCCAAGTTCCTAACTCCTTCTACCTACAACCGGTTACTATGAGAGAAGTACTATCGACAACACAGCTAACTGACCATGCATCGGTGCACCTTAAGTGCATTGTAATAAGGTTCTATATAAACACAGGATGGTCAGTTAACTGTATTGTCGTTTGTACATAGTATTATATTAAAACGGCAGGTAGGTTGGGTCCCACCGGGTCGCACAAGTGCTTCGGCGTGCTCGTAACCCGGCACCCTGGTGACGAGACGGAACACCGCGGGGTTTAGTCGGTAGTTCGGGCGGTTCCCGGGAGTCCGACATATCCGCCCTGACTTCCCGAATGATATGTACCCAAAAAAAATAACGCAGCTTTGGTCATGTCACAACGAGTTAGTTTTAAATATTAAAATTACTAGGATTAATAAATTCTCTATCTAACTACGAAATATAGTGAAGTCAGTGACGAAGGCAGTATTTTAACAACAGTAAGTAAGTACGGCTAGTTTTTGGTGTGCACGCGAGATTACACGTAATATGCTTATGTGTGCCTTTGTCTCTTTCTAGCGCAACAGGCAATACCTTATGATAAATAATAGCTTGAAAATATGAGTGAAATTTGTGAATTTTAACAATCATACGGTTAGTTTTTAGTAAAGTGTTAGTGTCACGCTCACGCGAGACTCGTATGGATACTACATAAGTTTCTGACAAAATTTTCATTTTTGGTATACAAGCTTTTATTGCCGACTGTACTTTTCTGTATATCATCAATATCATCATCAACTACTCATTGAGACGATTCTAACGAACCCAAACTCAACGGGGTTACGTCGGTTAAGTCTTGAATTCTCATGGCTAATACCTTCTGTCTCCATCATCAGATCAGCTCGAGGGTACCATAATATTGAATTGTCATCCAAACTATAGTTATACCCAAAATTTCAGCTCAATCGGTCACCGGGAAGTGGGTCAAATTTAACTTGCGAAATTTGTCCCATACTAACATACATATATGTATGTTAGTATGGGACAAACGCAAGTTAAATTTGACCCACTTACTTACTAACAGGGCAAGTTATAAAAGCTTGTAAAAATATCATTTGGTTTCTCGCACCGAGAGCCATTGTAGTACTTTGCTAATGGCGTGGCGCTGAGGAGTTATAACAAGCAGTAACGAACGCCTAATTAAGTTTTCTTCCTGAATAACCACGAGACGAATAGGTACGTGATACTATGATATATTTCTTAATGTGAATATGTTCTCACTGCTGAGGTGAAAAGTTGTATATGTCATCTCCTGCTTTTGAGTCCCTCGCTGCGCTCAAGATTGAAACTTTGAATCACGCGTATTTTTTTTTGTTACAAAATATGCTTTTATTACATGTGCCTCAGTTACAACTCGTTATATTAACCTCTTATCTAGAGAATATAGTCTTATTAGAACACTTGGAACAAGAGCTATAGTGCGAGAAAAATCGAGAGTACGTCGCGACCGTCCCATGAGAGACGTGCTGTCTCGCCCTATCTCATCGGTTAGTAACAATCTTGCAGTCCGCTTCACAGGACCGTTTGAATGCCGCAATTTTCGCTCTTACTGTTAACTGGCCATACTGAATTAAAGTATACTTATAGGGTTTAAGCGCTCTACTGACAGCCGAGCTTTGCGTTGGGCGAGTATCGGGCAGATCAAGGCCAAAAATTATTGCATGAAAATCACAATTTGGACCATGGAATTTATGATTAGGAGGATGACATGACAGGATGTCAAACATATTTCAGTTTGCTTATTCTACACAAAACTAAATATTTAGGTATTTATAACCAAGACAGCAGGAACTCACCGGAAGGAGTTGAAGATACATTCTTCAAGTTCCACCCGGTCGATGAGCGTGTCTCCGTTGAGGTCCATCTTCCCAGGCAGCGCTTTGCCTCCACGGGGCTGAACCGGTCGAACTCCTCCGCTTCCTTCACGCTCCCTATGGAATAGTAGTACGTGACTCGCAGCACCGCGGGCGCGACGGCGAGCAGCGCGCGTCCCACCGCCATCGTTGCCGCTTATCATAAAAAGTGCATCACAAAACGTCGTTTTTTCTTGAAATGATTCGATAGAGACGATCCTGTGATGATGTACATTATTGTGTGTGTATATTGTTCATAGTTTATGTCCTAATGTAAGGTTTTTGTTTATATATTTTTTCTCATTATGGTGGAGGAAAAATATAAAGTCTTCATAGACCGATTGAGGACAAGGAAGACGGGTTTTTGCGTTCTCTGTTTGCCCGGGCCCTCACCCAGGACAGCCTTTTCCCTGAGGAGCTGTCGCCCCCCATTACACCTAATGTTTGTCCCCGGCCTAAGCACATCGTGTTTAGTAGCCCGCCCGCCTCGCCGGCTCACGAGCCTGAGGTGCGGCCTATTCCATTGTCGGCTAGATTTAGTCCTCTTCAGGAGGACGATGACGGGTCTTAGGCTCTCCATTTGGAGATGTTGCCGGATATGGTAGTCGAGGAGGGTGGCTTGCAGGTGCCTGCGGGCAAGCGCAAGCCCCCTAGTAGTCAGAAGCGTCGTAGGGCGGAGGCAAATATCTCGCCCCTCGCGTCGCCTACCGGCAGCGAAAAGGTTTACGCAGACCGTGAGCCTACTCCGGTCTCGGTTGCAGAGGTCCCCAAGAGGGCGAAGGCCAGCGGTGGGGGTAATGAGGAGGCGGCATTGGTGTCCGCCCCTGTTGCCGTCGTTGCTGGCGCCGTCGAGCATGATCTTGATTATTATTGTATAAATATAGGGCCCTCGGGCGTGGCGGTCAGTCCGCCGGTGGTGGTAGCGGAGGAGGAGGGGATAGAGGTTCAGGCCTCCCCCCCGCCTCCTCTGTTTGCGGCCTGTCTGGGATTTTGTTCGAAAAACCCCACCGTGGGCAGGTGCCGCAGTGTTTTAATTGCCAGTTGTTTGGTCACGGCTCTCGGCACTGCCACATGGACCCGAATTGTGTGCGGTGCGCGGAGGGTCACGAGTCGCGGGCATGTCCGCGGCCGAAGGACTCAGAGCTCCCGCCCAAGTGCTATAACTGCGGTGGGGCTCATGTAGCGAGTTATAGGGGGTGTCCTAGCGCTCCCCAAGATTGAGCGAGTTATTAGGCCCCAGCCCTCACAGCAGGCGAGATCTCAGAGAGACCGCGTGCCTGAGGATCTGAATGGCCGGGAGTTCCCTGGCCTGGGCCGCAAGAGTAAGGCGGCTCCGGCTGCGGGGGCCCCTAGCCCTGCCCCTACTGGTTCTGGCCCTAAGAAGAGCAAGACTTATAATAATGCGGTTGCGCCGTCGACCGAGGGGTTCAATCGCAGTCGGGGTCGGCTCCGACTGTTGACCTTGCCCGGGCGTCCGTGCAGTCGGGCGGTGCTGCGCTCGATGACCTGAATTACGTGCTGAAGGTCGCCGAGCTCATAGACTTTGATGAGGTGTCTGTGGTGGCGGAGGAGCTTCGGGCCGCCGCTGGTAACCAGGCGGAGACCATGAAAACTCTGCTTGCGCACGCAAAGCTTTTCAAGAACCTGAGATCCCTAAACGCTCCGTAATGAACAGGTCAATTTATATATGTTTTATCGTAAATACTTCTCCTACACTCCGTTCCACGCGCGCTAACCGGCCACTTGGCCGTTATTCAAACATCGCGCCCTAAAGCCATAAGGTTCACATTCGCGCGGCACGCGCTCAATTTCGCGCGGCGGCCATATTCCTCGAATGAGTCCACCGCTGAGCTTGTACCGACGCGCATACATTTTAACTATTAATCAGTTACTTATCCTAATTAGTTATCTATTTCAGACTGAGCCAATAGCCGGGGTATTCAGTTTTCCATATTTACAATAGATTTAACTATTAGTGCAGTGTGTTTGTCGTGTTTTCCAGCCAGTGTTCAATAGACTCAAATAATAATACCAATAAACATTTATTTCCACAATCGCGTCGTTTTCTCATTTAATTCCACAATAAATGGCGTCCCAAGTGCGGGCAGAATACCTATATGACTGAGTGAAAGTGTTGAACAGTGCAAAGAGAATAACTTCAGTGAAATGACGCGAAATAAACGACGGCAATCATCAAACGAGCGTAATGATGAAGCAGGCAACGACAGCATCGCGATGTCTCAAGCGAATTTCGCCTTTTTGTTGTCGAGGATACAGCAGTCGCAAGCACAATTATGCGATCGCGTATTTGAACGGTTGGAGCAGTTGACGACAATGTCGTCTTCCCCCGCCCGGCGGCCCAGCGCGTCGCCAAATTCCTCAGCGGGTGAGGCTCCACCGCCAGCCGGCACCTTCGCGACCTGCACATCCCGGTTCTCCGGACACTCCGATGATGTTGAGGCATTTATAGAGGGTCAATTTTTGAAGAGGCCGTTTTTCGACATTTCTATGGTTTTTTTATTTTTTTGGAATATCAAATTCGTACCGACAACGTGAGGTAGGGCTTTTAAAAAGAAAAAATATGGTGCACGAGGCACCTCTCTGCTTCTAATGGTTAGCTAGATATTGACGCTTTAAAACACCGTGCCATACCAATGTCGTCAGCGCCATACAAATGTCGATTCTGCCATACAAATGTCGATAGCGGCATACAAATGTCGGTGAGTGCCATCAAAATGTCGATTTTGCCATACAATTGTTGAAAAACTTTAAATATTTGTATAGTATCTCCGGTTTATGGTTTATGATGATCGTTATATTTGTACTATTACTTATTCTGTGGTTATATTCCAAAATATTAAAAATCACTTAGAAAACAGATTATTTCATTCTGCCTAAGAGAAGGTAGCAAAATGACAGCAAAGAACCGGCCAAGTGCGAGTCGGACTCGCGCACAAAGGGTTTCGTACCATTATCTACAAAAACGGCAAAAAATCACGTTTGTTGTATGGGAGCCCTTAAATATTTATTTTATTCTGTTTTTTTAGTATTTTTTGTTATAGCGGTAACAGAAATACATCATCTGTGACAATGTCAACAGTCTAACTATCACGGTTCATGAGATACAGCCTGGTGACAGACGGACAGACAGACAAACACACGAACAGACGGACGGATAGCGGAATCTTAGTAATAGGGTCCCGTAGTTTTTACCCTTTGGGTACGGAACCCTAAAAAGTAGTAAGTAGGTAAGGTAGCAAACAACAAATGTGTCACGGAACCAGTGCCTAAATCGAGGCCAGTTTAATCCTTTCCAATGTCCATTAATTTCGTGCTTTACTTACATTTTGTTTTAAATCGACATTTGTATGCCACGTTCGACATTTGTACGGCCAAAAAAGCCGTACAAATGTCGCCATACAAATGTCAACATGGATGTTTTTTGGCTGTCCTTCGTACACCATTAATTGAATTCACTAATTAGTTAAACACGAAACTCTTACCCCATATTGCTAACCTTTGTTATGAAAGACACATTTTTATTTCAATCGTATATTAATAAATAAACGCCCATACAAATGTCGTCATAGCCGTACCAAAATACTTCGTATAAAGAAAACCTGTTTCCTCCGTCAAAAATACTGGCGCTCCCTCCCCTCCCGTTGGTGGTTGAAGCCCAACTAACCTATCTATCGTATCGTAAAGTAAATGTAGGGGTGGGACAATAGAAAACCAGATTTTAAGGGTTTTGAGCTTGAGTCCTAATAAATGGGTCGCGCGTGGGACAACTACTAAAACACTTCACTGGTTTTAATTATTCACGCATTAATTTTGCAAGATACTTTAATGAATACGCTAATAAATCTTCTTTATAACAGTACAAGTTGTTTATTTACACGTTGCCGAAATCTATAGTTATGAATTTTTGTTTGAGCAAAACCGCAAGTGGGACACGCGAAAAAGCGGTAGATTTCGCCGTTTTACGATATCAACAATTTTTTTTTCAGAATCTATTAATATTTAAGGTATTGTTATATATATTTTAAGTACAATATAATACACGGAATACAAATATATATGTATCAATACTCTATGTTAAACTGACTTGAAATTATAGCCGTGGGACAGCAAAAACAGCTCGTTTGAAAATTGACCCAGACGCTGTTGAATCCTATAAAGAAGCCGCCAATGTATCAGATGAGATCGCGTTGAAAGGTATGTCGATATTGTTAATGAACGAAGCGGCGACTTGGTGGCAAAGTGTGCGTGCCGAAGTTACTACATGGAACGAGGCCCTAGCATACCTCCGCGACGCTTTCGGCGACCGCCGCTCCGAGTCGACCATCTACAGAGAATTGTTCAGTTCTGAACAGGGTGACGATGAACGAACTGACATATTCGTTGCAAGAAGCCGCGCCCCGCTTGCCCGCCTTCCACCGGGTGATTTATCCGCCAAAGCACAACTAGATATGATTTATAGTTTGCTCAATGTCAAGATTACAAAGACATTAAGGCGAGAAGAGTTTTCTACTTTTAAAGAGCTGCTAGCCAAAGCACATAAGATCGAAGATACCATCCGTGTTCGTAACGCAAAGAAACAAAGTGCGTCACAGAACGTCTCCGAACCTCAGACTTCAACGGGGCCTATCGTCACGGCGCCTCGAGCGCGCGCCGCACCCGTTCTTGCCAGCGCGGCGGGCAGAGCGCCTCCGACGCCGCCGCCGCCCCGCGCGCCGATACCTACACCGTCCAGCGGCAGCGGACCGCCGATATCTACGCCGACCGCCGGACCGAGCCGAACGCGCCCTTTTTGCGTTTATTGTAAAAACTACGGACATGAGCGTGACCAGTGTCGTAAGTTAACGGACAAGGATGAGTCGAACATACTAAATCCAATTTCGTGTTATAAGTGCGGTGCGAAAAACGTTACGCGCGATAATTGTGCAAACTGTAATACTGATCAATGTTTTTACAGCTTTTACAATGTAACTTCAGATGAGAGTAATGTAAATATCGAGTATGTCGAGGAGGATGTTTATACTTATAATGTAACTGACCACAATGTAAACAATGTTCAAAGCAATTTTTGTACTACCTCGTCGCGCGCTGGTACAAGTTCAGATTACGAGTCACGTCGCATACTTCGACCTATTTTGGATATTAACATTATGGGTTCGCGTGGCACGGCACTTGTAGATACCGGAGCGAAACATTGCATTGCGGGTCACAGTTTATACATGCTTCTCCTCCGCAAGGGTCACTCTTTTCAACCGGCGCGAAAGTTGATCAAGCTCGCCGACGGACACCCTCGCAAAGTAGACGTTCTCACGACTACTTTAGATGTATGTTTAGAAGGTACAATAATCAGAACTTCGTTTATAGTTCTTCCCGAGGCCAGAGGTAATGAAACCTTACTCGGCATTGATTTCATAGTGACCGCCGCAATTTCAATCGATTTTTATAGCAGATTGTGGCATTTTTCTGATGACGGTCGTCGTTGTGAGTACCTATTACGAGCTGAACGTGACACGCAGCGATTGTCCTGCGCCGCTGCTGATGTTCTGCGGGACGACGAAGGCTCACAGCTACGACGACGTGATCGAGACACGCTTGCGCTAGCCTTCTCAGACTGTGCGGATATCTTCCAGCCAGGGGTAGCACCGACACGTTTTGTTGTTGCCTCAGTAGCGAAGCCCGATGAGGTTTTCATTGATCGTAATAGGGTAGCTGGTCCTTACATCCTACAAGCTCCTGTCATTCCTAAGCGACGTCGTGGACGCTTGAGGGAGAAGTACAACAAGCTAGTCCAGGAACGAGGTCGTTCTCCTATACTAGAGGGGGAGTATATCGTAAATACTTCTCCTACACTCCGTTCCACGCGCGCTAACCGGCCACTCGGCCGTTATTCAAACATCGCGCCCTAAAGCCATAAGGTTCACATTCGCGCGGCACGCGCTCAATTTCGCGCGGCGGCCATATTCCGCGAATGAGTCCACCGCTGAGCTTGTACCGACGCGCATACATTTTAACTATTAATCAGTTATCCTAATTAGTTATATCTATTTCAGACTGAGCCAATAGCCGGGGTATTCAGTTTTCCATATTTACAATAGATTTAACTATTAGTGCAGTGTTTTTGTCGTGTTTTCCAGCCAGTGTTCAATAGACTCAAATAATAATACCAATAAACATTTATTTCCACAATCGCGTCGTTTTCTCATTTAATTCCACAATAGTTTATATATTTTGGTGTTAAGTTTTAATGTTTTGTATATTTTATGTGGTTAGGTGGTTGTATATACTATTGTATATACTTGTATATATAATATTGTTTCTCAATCTTGTATGTCAGTGATTTTATTGTAAATATCTGTTTCATTTTGCATGTTAGAATTTTAGGTATTTTGTATAATTGATTGTAAGTATTAAGTTTTACTGCATGGTTGCACGCTAGGTTTAACTTTGTATATTTGTAATTGCATGCCTAGGTCGGGCGGCTATATGCCGACTCGCCTACGGCTCGCGCTCACGCGCTTCGCCTCGTGCTGCCTCAACGGCGGGCGAGGGGCGTGGCCTGCGCGCCGCAGGGCGCGTTATCGGGTTATCACCGATCACCGCACGTAAGGTGTGGTGCCGGTCGCGCGCCCGGCGCGGCGGTGTGTTTTTATGTTAGTTTTAAGGTAGTTGTAGTTTTGTAAATAGTTTAAGGTTTTTGTTAGCACGTTGTGTTAGGTTCCTTGTTTTTATGTTTTTATATTTGTATGTAGTACCTATAGGTTAGTTTAAGCGTTGGCCTTATGCCGCGCATGCACAGGTCAGTTGAGCCGTGCTTAGTTATTGGCAATTAGTTGAGGGCCCCTCCGGGGCCCAACTTAGAAAGACAGGTAGGAAAAAAAAGATCAAGGCCAAAGACTACAATATACATACATCAAGGCCACGCTGCCCGACTGCCTCTACACACACTGGATGACGGATGTTACATGTTTAGTAAGTTATTTACGTAATAAATTTATTACGTACCAAACAATATAATACCTAATCAGGTGGAAAAAAATAAAATGAGCAGGTGGTGCCACAAGCTGCGCTGCCAGATCCAACCAGAACTATTTTTATATCTTTGGCTTAGTTTGTATTTTATTTACTTAGTTGTAGATAAAGGGCGTCAAGCAAGGCGATCCACTGTCACCCAAACTGTTCACCAGTACCCTTGAACAAGTATTCAGAAGGCTCGCGGCTGGTTGGAGAGATAAGGGCATCGACGTCGGCGGAAGGAGGTTGACCATCTGCGTTTCGCCGACGACATCGTTCTTTTCTCATCGTCAGCTACAGAGCTCAGTGGCATGCTACAAGACCTTAGCAGAGCAAGCCTTGGGGTGGGATTAATGATGAATATGTCAAAGACCAAGCTCATGACCAAAAATGTGAAAAGGAGCATAGAATTGGATCGCGGAAGAATGGAATATGTCCATGAGTAGGTACTCATATAGGTATACCTGGGTCAAATAGTCTCCTTCCAAGCGCGACAAGACAAAGAGGTCGCCAGACGCACCGAAAACGCCTGGAGGAGCTATTGGGCTATAAAGGAGTACATGAAGACCTGCCGATGTCATTAAAACGCAAACTCATGGACATGTGCATTCTTCCATCCTTACCTACGGAGCACAAACTTGGTCTATGACAAAAGTTCAGAAACCTGTCCTCAAGGTTTGCCAAAGAGCCATCCCTAGTAGCTTAAGTTGGCCCCACGTTGGGCCATTGATCACCGAGTTGGCCCAACGAAATGCCAACGAAAATGCTGCTAGGGATGGAACGCAGTATTTTGGGCGTGAAATTAACGAATCGCATTAAAAATACAATACTGCGTTCCAAAACTCAGATAGCTGATGTAGCCCACACAGCCGCAAAACTCAAATGGGACTGGACCGGGCACGTCTGCCGCATGCCAGAAGCGTTGTGGGCTACAATTACCACCAAGAGGGTCCCAGAGAACCGAATACGGCGTCTTGGTAGACCACTTAGGAGATGGCGAGGCGAGCTTGACGTCTTTGACCAAGACTGGTGGGAGTCTGCCCAGGACAAGGATATGTGGAAGAAAAGAGGGATGCCTTTGCCCAGCAGTGGGACACTTAAGGCTTAGATAAACGTAAACAATTCTGCGACACTACCACGAAAATCGAATCTCGAAGTTCGTTCGTACTCTGTCTCTGTCGCTCGAGTACCATAAAACCTAAGTGTGATAGAAACGGAGATATACGAACTACGAGATTCGATTTTCGTGGTAATACTTAGCTCTGGACCGCTCGTGCGAAAGCGTGATGGGTCGCTAGTTTTTAACCGGCATAAAAAAGGGGGCTCAGTTCGGAAGTATTTTTTTATTTTATTTGTCGGTCATTTATGAACCAATTCATACAGTTCTTTTTTTATTTGAAAGTAAATGCTTCCAGGTAGGTCTTATTGTTATCAAAACTCCAGATGGGTGATGGCAACCATGAGGAATTGAGGGAACTCCTCAAATATATTAGGCACTAGGAATTTTGGTATTTTCTATTATAATATAACTCTTTATTATGATTTACACCCGGAAAACACTAATGTGGTGAAGTGGAACTGATGATGATGACTACAGATGTCTCCTGGGAATCTACAATAGTACCTACGTCACAGATTCTGATACGATTCCGTTGAATTAGCAAGTAATGAAGTGGCAAAGGTCTCTGAGAATCACCTTTCTTGATGAATCGACAGAAATCCTCAAATATTTTCGGCCCACATACAGCGATTTGGTTTTTTTCTGTAATAATCAATGTTCATGTGGTAAAGTGGAAGGAAATGTTTATTTAGCTTGGCAGGTTACTGAATTGAAGTCGGTTAAAACATTGTTTTTAAAGTACATTATTAAGCTCGTGTCAGGAACACTTTAGAACTTAAGCTCTTATTTCAGCTGTACCGATAAAGTACCATAATTAGTCTACTTCAAAACCAACCACCTACACCCAATGCGGTGTTTACTTGCATAACATAGTATTGCCACCGGTCTACTGACCATGGCTACATCGATCGCCACCTGTGTATCTACAGTGGCTATCTACCGCCCACTTATTTCATATTGGATGGTAGAGTCGAGAATCCAATGATGGCCCGAATGTTGATCAAATTAGACTTGATGGGCCAACTGAAAAGGGCTTGTAAAAAACACACATTGTTAATATACCGTTTATTTTCAACATCTACCTACAGATACGTATCTAAAACAAAGCACATCTAATTCCATGAAGATTTAGGTTCCTATGCTGTCCTCTAGACTAGATTTCCTACGTTAACTCCGATCCAAACGCTGCAGATCGTATCTGCCAGTAGGCGTAGTGCAAATGTTTATCGTTTACCTACTAGATACGCACTTCCCTTTCTAAAAAATAGTGCAGATGGTATTTCGTGGGGCAGTAAATACAATTTTGAAACCTGGTGAGCACTGAAGAAGTTTTAAATTTAATTGATTTCCCCCTAGGAGAGTCATGGAAGGATAGATATAATTGACATGAACATGACACAATAACTTTTACTTATATAATACCAGAAACACATTTATATAACGGTTTAACAACATTGGCAAGTTATTGACTCTATGATATCGAAAACATTCATATAACCAATATTTATACTTACTCGTATATTGATAAAATATTAAATTTTACATGTCAATATAATTAATTAATAAATAATCTTACATACTATGACAAGTTTTGTATTCTAGCTTCAAAAACTCATCGTAGCTCGAGACGCCAAATTTTTACCTTTCGTTTAAAGCATTGTAAGGAGTGGGCAGACTTAACTGTTCCTGGCAACTTGTTGTAAATGGTTGGCCCCATTACATGTGTAATTTTTCTGAATCGTGCCAGTCGCGTGCCAGAAGCTTATTTGGATACCGCAACGAGCGACCAGAGTCTAGAGTCTGCGCGTTTTTATAGTCGCCACTGTGAATATGCGTATACGTGGCAATTTGTAGAATCGCGATCGAAGGTAGAGTCAATATACCCAATTCCCTAAAGTAGGGTCGCGCTGAAGTGTTCTGGGTCACCTGCACCACAGACCGTACGGCCCTTGTGGAACGTCGCAAAGTAACACGTCCTTACCACGTGCCGCGGCACAACTCGAGCAAGGCGGCGCAACGTGAAGCACGCACCCCCCAACCTCCCGCACAACTTGTCTACACGGGACGCCCACGTTATTCCAGTCTATCACAAAACCTAAGAAGGTGGTGGCTTCCACTTGCTCTAGATGTACGCTATCTGTCTGGACGTTTAGGGACCGCGAGTATGCGGCCACCAGCGTGTAAACAGATGAAGTGTGTTTTTGTGAGATTCAGAACAAGCCCATTCACGCTAAACCATTGAGACAGTTGGTTTGCTGTATCATTGAGGCGGATCTCTATAAGCTATCCACATCTGGAGCTGATACTATACCGGCGACATCTTATAATCATATCAATAATTTATAAGGCGATTGACGTATTTAAATAAAACAATATTGCATGCGTGTGAGCCTTTCACACGAAGCAACATTAATGCCTTGGTAGCTTTGATTTAGTATAAGTAACTAGATACACAATCAGCCGGTAAAAAATGGCCGTCCAAAAGAACCGCACGATCGACTCGGGCGGCTCTTTTGCGTTTAGTCTGATTTCGACCGTGACACTTGACGGTTGTCAAAAATGACAAAAATGTTCTGTGAATAAATAAATACGTTACTAGCAAATATAGCACAAGAAAAAAAGGATATGATTATTTAACTAAGTTCTATTGATAGCGTTAAGAATTTTATGAAAACTCATTGTCATTTCATGGTTTTGAATAATTAACTTCGTTAGTGCAAATGACAGATTATCACGGAACAAAAACCTAAGGAGTGAGTATTAGAAGTATTTTATGGAGTCGTAGTTACGTATAAATAAAGGTTTTCAATTTAAGATCCTACTAATATTATAAATGCGAAAGTTTGGATGTTTAGATGTTTGGATGTTTGTTACTCAATCACGCTTTAACGGCTCAACCAAATGGAATGAAAATTTGCACCAAGATAGTTTAAAGCCTGGATTAAAATATAGGTTACTTTTTATACGCAGACGAAGTCGCGGGCGGAAGCTAGTTCCTAATAAATCCTTAGCAACGTGCAAACTAAAGACAGCAGACGTCGATGACGAAGAGTCGTGACGACTTTGTCGTGTGTTTATATTTCAAGTTAATATAAATCTTGTAAAAAGAAATTGTTTTTCTGATTGTACTTAAATCATAATTATATGTCGCAACAGAACTAGTCGATACGTCACACACCACGCTAAAATGATCTGCATACCTAGTTCTTAAAAATAGGGACGCTTTACTCCCACTAGTCGTGCGTAGAACTTTTTAAGGACATTTTCAGCTGCACTAGTACGTAATGCCCACCGTACAGTGTTTTGTTTATAAATAATTTTGAAAATGTTAAGTGTTTTGGTATAAATGCTTACATAAATAAATAAAACTGATTGTTCTGTTTAAATAAATACGATAATTATTAAAATAATTGTATAATGCGACTCCTTTCATTCGCTATTAAGTCTTAACGTGAGCAGTCTTAGTCACATTATGATAAAATGACAATAAACTAAAAAGTTTTTAATCTGTTTGATTCTTATTTGCTAATATGGCGCTTATAGGCTAAAACACTAAGTTCTCTTTTGTTTGAGACATTTATAAGTAAACGTTATTATTAGCAACAACCGAAATGAAGCTAGCGTTGTAATTCAGGGGCACATTTCTTGTCATTTTTGTTCGGCATTGTGCGTCTATTTACTTTATTATATGTCAATGCTTGGTATATTTGCTACGTAGTAGTTTTGGAACATATCATAACAAAATCAGGGCCTTCAACTGAATTATGTTGTTTTTGATCGAACGGGTTAGGGTCGTAAGGACTAAGTAGTACTATGTCAGCAAAACGTAATTTTATTAATAATCCTACTAATATTATAAATGCGAAAGTTTGGATGTTTGGATGTTTAGATGTTTGGATGTTTGTTACTCAATCACGCCTAAACGGCTCAACCGATTTGGTTGAAATTTTGCACGAAGATAGTTTATAGCCTGGATTAAAATATAGGTTAGTTTTTATCCCGGATCCACGCAGACGAAGTCGCGGGCGGAAGCTAGTTATAAATAAAAATAAATGTGCCTTAGACACGATGACTGTTTTGAACAATGACCTGGTAAGCAGTATGTCTTGGTTGTTCGATTGTCACATATAGCAGAAAACCGTAGTTTTACAAACTAGTTACGTTTAGGGGCCATATTTTACTATCCCTTGGTTGTATAATGACACATTATGTATTTTGTCTAGGTCTTTTTCCTTTGTGCAAAACGTCGTGGTCGCACAACGTCAAAGTTATAACTACCAAGTTATATTATAACTAATAATGAATTGAATATTTGTACAAAGGCAGGGTTTGACATGGAGGAGAAAGAACTTCTCCGTGGTTGCGTTGTCCTTCGGTTATGTCGGCGTTTTGCAACCGACACCTTATGACTATCTGGCTAAATGCTTATTATGTCATTTTACTCTTAGTATGTTCTGCTACTTAGTCGGTTTGCTAGTAGCCCATTTCGCTTATTTAGCCATTTTGCAAACAAGGACCTTGTGCAGTCAGCATCGTATAGTTAGTAGCCTCCAGAGTAGCCAAATATATCGTATCGTAAAACACCCTTATTCCTACAGTAATAAAGACGTGTGCCTAAATATTTGGCTGCTTTGGCTGCTACTAACTATATGATGCTGATTGTACAACTAAGTCCAATTTTATACCCAGTCATTTTAATATTATGGCATTTATCGTGCTCGGACATTTTACCACCGTGACCTAATACATATTAGACCTTCTTCTTACGTAGTCATTATACTACCTAGTCCTTACGACCCTAACCCCTTAATAGCTACACCGGGCAATATTAATACACATGTATTAGTCTCGTGGAAGTAACATTTTTATTCTTATTAACGATGAACGTTCTGTCAGATATTATTCCCATTAATAGGTATAAAATGTAAATCCTATCGCCAACACAGTTAACTGACCATCCGTGTACTTTATATGCATTGTAATAAGGTTCAATATAAATACAGGATGGTCAGTTAACTGTGTTGGCGTTTGTACAAGTGAATCTAACATGTAACCTTATTATTTTTACTACAATTCAAGCAGATTTAAAGGTACTGTTCATTGTATTTGTCTTCAAACATACTCTATTGATATTCAAGTTTAGCTAAAACACATATTAGTTTAAAAAAAATTGTATACGTATAGAACGTTTAAATTCGATTAACAATTACAGTATAGAATCCACCACGCGCAAACTCGTACTCAGATTACCTTTTTTTTGTATCTAAGGCCATGACTTGAAAATGCGCTGGTTACTTTTGCTAATTCAAAATTCGGGCAGGGAAGATCTAAAAATAGAAATACTAAATGTTTTTGTCACCTATTCCTCTTACTTTCATACGAGAAAATGCATGAATTTAAATCGGCAGTGTAATCATATGATTGCCTTATCAGTAACCACATACATCATTAAATTGACATCGAAAAAGTCATACTTGTGCTAAGTTAATAATTTCTTGCTACCTAGTTAAATAGTTACACACATGATTTTATTGTCATCATCACTGATAAAACACATCAACATTTCTAAACGCACATGAAAAGCGACTAAACTTACTCAAAATGGACGACAGATGTCTTAGGAGAGGTCGTGTTGAACAGAACCAAAGAATCAAAGAGTATCACATATTATCGTCCTCTTTATAAAATAGGTTTGTGTAAAAATAAGTGGTAATGTTAAT
Organism: Epinotia bilunana; assembly: GCA_947049275.1. Classification (NCBI taxonomy): domain Eukaryota; kingdom Metazoa; phylum Arthropoda; class Insecta; order Lepidoptera; family Tortricidae; genus Epinotia; species Epinotia bilunana. The sequence goes on from OX346253.1 coordinate 8,535,641, forward strand.
TAATAAACAAATAAGGTAAACATCCGAGTGCTCGACGCTGTGTAGTATATAGTATATGGTACGGGCACTCTATGTCAAACTGACCATTCCCCCATTCGAATGAACAACAATTCTCTTAGTTCGAATTTAACCCATATTCCTTTGACATATGTAGAGTGGCCATACCATGTACCAGTACAGCGTCGAGCACTCGGACGTTTACCTTACTACCCACTCACTTGCTTTCGGATTTTAAAAACGGTAGCCTAAATTGCTTTCAATTTTTCTTTATCAAAGAAGTCCATACTTCACTTGGCAACCACAGTTGCCACTATCAGTTTAGGGGTGCGCGAAATTGACAACACAAGCAAGCGAGTGGCTACGAGTAAATGAATACACACTTAATACCTACAAGGTTTTCATTATCTATTTCGCGCGTTCAAAATTAAGGATAAACGAAAATTACCGTCCTTTTGAATATCACGCTCATTAAGAGGGAAGAATACCTCGTACTCGTCCATACAAAAAGAGAAAATGTTTTTCCACTTCTTAATATTTTCCAATCTCAATTATGTTTTAGCACGTTAGTGACTCAATGAAAGACTTGGTTTTTAGGTTTACCTTTTTTAAAAAAATTGCAATAAATTCAAACATAGGCACCTCAAATTTTTTATTTTTTATTTTCAAAAAGCGAAATTTATAAGCCTAGTATATATTATGCTGAAGCGATCAACATCAAAATCAAAGTGATTTGTTAAGATTTAGTTAGTTACTCAATGACAGACTTGGCTTATAAGTTTTCCTTTTTTTCAAAATTTGCAATAAATTCAAACTTATAGGCACCCCAATTTTTTTAAAGCGAAACAATTCTAGAATATGTAATGCTGAAGCGATCAACATCGAAATCAAAGTGATTTGTTAAGATTTAGTTAGTGGTAACCGTTTTCTCCCGAAATTTCATTAAAAAGTACCTATTGTCAGTCGCAAGCGGCTATCTGCTGCAAAGCGATTCTTCCCTCTTGAGATAATACATATGAGGCACGGTTGTCGGCACCTTATACATTTGTTAACAAACTGGAAAACTACATTCACATGTTGCCGTCGACAGTACATATTAATTAAACTACCTATAGATTTACTGTTATTTGATGTTCAATTTTAAGGAATCGCGGATCATATGCTACATGATAATAGTAACACAATTTCATTAAAATTCCTCAAACAGTCATAACAGCAACGAAGTAACAATACACGGTAACAATAAAATAACGTAATATCACTTTGAATTGCTCTCTACAATAACCTAAGCATACAATATAATTGAGCTATAAGCGTAACAGAGGAGCTTAAAACGTAAACACAATTGATTTTAACAATAATAAGCGAATAATTTACTTTTTGAACAACTTCAAAAACTTCATTTAAAATATCATTGCTATGCACTATGGAATTTTCAAATAAGCTTGTATAATATTATAGTACCTACTCGAACGCAACCGTGTCAAGCTGACATGACAGCACGTTCCTGCACTTTACGTCGGCGCACGCGCACAAAGACCACTGGGCACCACAGCCACACCCAGCCAATCATTGTTTAACACCGACCCCTCGATTACAATCAGACGCCCTGATTTATATTTTAATCTTGGGTCGGGCTGCGTGTTTGGCGATATTACTTCTGAATCCCCATCAGATACTCGGCGATGCCGATGTAGTAGATGGTCTGAGCGATACCGAACAGGGGAGCGATCACCATCATGCGGCAGGCGCCGCCCTTGAAGAACGCAGTTACACCCTCGTTCTTTAACGTCGTCCTGCAACCACGTCAGTCATTCAAGCTACAGACGAATTATCAGACGCGGATTAGTGAAATTAGTACGAAACCGGCTTTGCAGTCTGACCAGCGAATCGTGTAACTTTACGTAAATAAGCTGTCAGTATGTACCTATTACGCCGATTTGCATTTCGTGTTACCAGTATAGGTTTTTTTCAAAGGATCATGGTCACTTTTGTATGGAAATTGGGTGTAGCATCAAAAATCTTGAAACCAGTATCATTAAAAAGGTATAAAACTGTATATAATTTCTAACTATGATGACCACGAATACATTATCAAACGCGGATTAGTGAAATTAGTACGAAAACGGCTTTGCAGTCTGACCAGCGAATCGTGTAATTTTACCTAAATAAGCTGTCAGTAATAAGTACCAATTACGCCGATTTGCATTTCGTGTTACCAGTATGGGTTTTTTCAAAGGATCATGGTCACTCTTGTATGGAAATTGGGTGTAGCACCAACAATCTTGAAACCAGTATCATTAAAAAGGTATAAAATTGTATATAATTTCTAACTATCACCACAAATACCTAGCTCACCGGAGAACAAAAATATGGGCATATGTATACAAACAAAATGCTTATCGCATGTTTCTAATACAATTTTATACCATTTTGCCTATGATCCTTTGCTGCATTCTTTTGTAACACGACTGGCTGGTCAGACTCTAACATCACTGTCTCGGAGTGAGTAGGTACTCACGTGACGCAGTCCATGATGCCGGAGTACTGTTTCTCGCCGCTGCCCTTGGCGAGGGTCTGCATGCGTGTCTTGACCACGTCCAGCGGGTTCACGCCCAACGCGGCCGCCGACCCGGCGACGCAGCCCGACAAGAACGACCACCTGTGAAAGAGATCCATAAGTGCTTTTATAATTGTCAATAACCTTATAGCTACATATATATATGTATATTATATAGCCCTCTATTTAGACCTCACTTTTTGTGCCTAGTCATAAGACAACAAAGTGCGAAAGTGCAAACATATCTTTAACAAGCCCATTGTATTTTACATATGCTACCGCGCTTGCACCGCGCTCCGCCAGCAGTTAGCAGATCAGCCGCATCGGCGTCTGGGGCACGAGTATGAGTATGCGTACCATACGGGCGGAGAGCTGGCGCCCGGGCTGTTGGGTCCCAGGTCGTTGACGATGGTGGAAACGAATTTCGTTAGTGGATCACCGGCAACGTCGTCTGGGGCACGAGTATGAGTATGCGTACCATACGGGCGGAGAGCTGGCGCCCGGGCTGTTGGGTCCCAGGTCGTTGACGATGGTGGAAACGAATTTCGTTAGTGGATCACCGGCAACGTCGTCTGGGGCACGAGAATGAGTATGCGTACCATACGGGCGGAGAGCTGGCGCCCGGGCTGTTGGGTCCCAGGTCGTTGACGATGGTGGAAACGAATTTCGTTAGTGGATCACCGGCAACGTCGTCTGGGGCACGAGTATGAGTATGCGTACCAGAAGGGCGTGGTGTTGGAGCCCGGGCTCTTGGGTCCCAGGTCGTTGAGGATGGCGAACGCGGGGAAGTATATGACGGAGAAGCTGATGTCCCGCGCCGCGGTGGCGCCGAGCCCCTTGTACAGCCCCATGATCCCGCGCTCGGCTAGCAGCCCGCGAATCAGCTGCATCGCCGACTTCGCTTCGAATTTCTTGCCCTCTGCAATAAGTATATTTACTATAAGTAACTTTCTTAGAGTATTCGTCTATACTGTAGATATCTATGCTCTAATTTAACTTTCGACCTAGTACAAGTAACTTTCTTAGAGTATAGCTATCTATATTCTAATGTAACTTTCGAACTAGTATAGTACAGGGTGGCCAAATAAGTACCTATGATTTAAAAAAACTGACGTTACTTTTCTGTGGCGGTACTCAGGATTCTTCTTATGCAAATATCAAGCGAAGGGACGACAAATTTTCATCGTGTCACATACGGCATCAGCGTTCATGGGATACAATATTGCTATTGAAAGAATTGTTTTCAGCTCACGAAATCTAAAATAAATTGTATACAATTTTAAAACGATGTTATCATAAAGTAAATATAGCATAGAGTAACTATCCCATACTGCGGTCGAATATTTCTGAAGAACGTTAAGAGATGTCGCTTGGAGCACTGACGGATATTAATATTTTACGTTATACGAAATCTCAAATATTATCATTAATAGATATTCATTTTCACTTATCAACTTAAAAAAAAAAAAAACAACCAGACACAGGCCTTAATAGATCGTAAATCGATTCAAAATAATTTATAACATCCTTTATTTGTGCGCCATCTAGTGAACGGCTTGACCTTTATTACAGCTTAGCTTGTAAGTGGACAAAGTATATATGCGCAGGATTCTAGCAGGATAAGTGTCCATAGATGGTGCTGTTTTAAACCTGATATATTTACTAAACCTAAACGCATTGTTGTTACGAAAATATATAAATAAGTTTCTGTCAAAAATTTAATTTTTGGTACAAGCTTTTATTGCCGACTGTACTTTTCTGTATACCATCATCAGCCCCAACTCGATGGAGTTATATGGTTTTATTACGGAGTTCCTATGGCCACCTTCTGTCTCTATCATCAGATCAGCTCGATGGTACCATAATATTGAATGTCATCCAAACTATAGTTATACCCAAAATTTCAGCTCAATCGGTCACCGGGAAGTGGGTCAAATTTAACTTGCAAGATTTGACGGACAACTTACTTACATACATACTTTTATACTTACATACGAAAGAAGTCAAGTTACTATAAAACTTGTAAAAAGACCTATCGGTTTTTGCACTCCGGGAGTGCCGGCAGAAGTGAAAACTTGAATAATTTTATTTTTGCAAAAAAATCCCTTCCGCCCCCCTCTCCCCCTGCGTGCCAATATATCTAATAACAAACTTATTAGTAGTACGCTATAGTTCAACTTAACTCGGCAAAATTGATGAAGGAGACAAAGAAATAAAATACTAATTTGTTTTTGCCATTGCCAAATATTTTTCAAAGCTTTATCTCTTTAGGAATAACGTCCAAATTCGAACTATTCGAATTTGCTCAATAGCAAAGCGGTAAAGGACGCGCGGACAAAATTACAAATTTATTTGCAGAATATGCAATTGCAAAGTGTTTAACGGCTTTATATTCTTACGAATAGCGTTCAGTTTTGAATGAAGTCGAATCGGCTAACAGCAATATATAAAAGTTTGATAAAACAAAATGGAATTTGCATTTACGGAAAATGTGTTACGACCTTATACTGTTAACAATAAAGTACAAATTAGAACTATGTGCCCTTAGTCACACCCCCGTTTTCCCCCCCGCCCCCCAGCCTCGTCCCGAATCTCTCGCCATCCTCCTACGGTCACGTGGCCTCTTACGCATCTGATGTCACAAATATCTGTCGCGAGTTTAACAATTTTTACCCATCCCAAAAAGTGCTCAGCGCCGCTAAAGAAGTTTTCACTTCAAAAAGAAAACATACATACATACATACATACATTCACGCCTTTATTCCAAAAAGGGGTAGGCAGAGCACATGAAACTTATGTTCCAGCGCCACTTCTAGCATAAATGTGGGTATAAAAAAGATCGACAAAATGTGATATTGCAGTGATAGGTTGCTAGCCCATCGCCCACAACACACTTCAACCCTGCTCCCTTAGTCGACTTTTACGACACCCACGGGAAGAAAAACGAAAACGTACGAAGACTTTTTAAATAAGATGAAGTAAAAACTAGTGCCTATGCCAAATCTTGGGATTAGGTGTCAAAGCGGACCCCTGGCTCCTTTAGGGGCACACCCGGGAATATCGCTAGGAGGATTGTGATGCGACTGATGAGTTTAGTAGATAATTATTAGAATAGGTAACCTAGTCCCTAAAACATCAGAATACTACAGTAAGTAAATAATATAACATACATTTATTCGGGACCTATACGTAAAACTGTTTTTATTTTACAACTTATTTGAATATTCTTTCTTTACATAGGTATCTAGTACCATAAATAAAGAATAATACCTATAATATGTACCTACTGCCATTCACATTTGAGTATGTAGCAATTTATGATTCAAATTGCCAATAAGTACCTAAAATTATCGAAGTGCTTACGACGCGCGACGTTGTCAGTTCGCGCTGGCAGCGCCGTAGTTCGATCTGGCAACGTCGCCAACTGTATACTAATTTCCAATTTATTTTATTATTTTTAACATCTCTGCATAACGTTCCATTTCGACATCTTATATATTACAACAAATGAATTACTGCGTGTTACAAATATTTTACATTAAATTAAAATAAACATAAAGTGACTGCAATCTCTTAAATTATTAATAAATAATGGAGCATAATTATTTATTTCTTATCACTTCGCACTCGTCTTTGAAACTGTATAATAGTAAAGAGAACTGCGTACAACGAAACGACTCAGTGCAGACGAAACACAGATTACAGAGACGAAATGAGAAAATGTTGCTACAAAATTATTCCTTTAAATTGTAGGTAAACAGAATAAACTTTGTCCATTTGTAAAAATGCGAAAAAAATGATTTAGTATGAGTTTATTGTCTCAATTAAAAATACAAATAAAGATAACCTGCGGTATGATATTTTTTTATAAAAGCGTAGTGAAAATATACGTGTGATTACATGGGCAAAGTCAAAACGTCAGAAGTATATGGAAAGATAGAGACTTAACTGGCCACACTGAAACTAGAGACGATAGGTATCAACTCTACCACGAACATATTGTTAATGTTATTCTTTTAAAATTTGACCTCCGCTTATTTGAATGGACCTACGATTTGATTTAGAAACGGATTTGTTTGCCAGTGATTTACATACGACCACTTGGACTTCTACCGGACTGATTTGATATTATTGCATTTACGAAAATGACACATCGGTGCCAATTCATAAACTGTCACACATTGTTTCGTTTTCCAGTTAGTGATAAAAATCGCCTACGGATCTGGATTAACAATTCAGGTAAGCTCTATTTTATTTACAATAAATAAAATTATACAACTAAGCACATACATACTTGGTGACGTCGGGCATGCGTCAGTCAACTTGACTTTTTATCAATGTTCCAAAACATCGTTTTGTACTTCAGTTTTTTATCGCGTTACTTACGTTAAAATAAGTTTATATCTCGCTCCAAACTGATTAGTGTCCTTATTAATCCTTCATTTCATGTTTGCACTGTACCTAATGGTAATGATAAACTAGCTAGGAGTTTGCTTGTTGGCATTTTATTTTGAATCTTTTGAATTTACTTATTCGCAGTGTGATTGCCAATTCGTGAAAATATCTAACCGGAAATGATGGCTGAAGTACTTGGTTTAGCTTGAGATTTCACTACTTTTCAGGGCGGAAGGCTTGGCAGGTTTTTTTACAAGAAATGTACTTGATGGAAATTAATAATATCTAAGTATTTAGTTTTATGACGACTGCTTTAGCCTAGTTGGTAATGACCCTGCCTATGAAGCAAGAGGTCCTGGGGTCGAATCCCTGTAAGGGATTTTTTTTGTGTGATGGGCACAAATATTTGTTTCTGAGTCTTGGATGTTTTCTATGTATTTATACCTATTGGAACTATATATATCGTCGTCTAGTACCCATAATACAAGCCTTATTGAGCTTACAATGGGACTAGTTCAACTTGTGTAAGATTGCCCCTTAATATATATTTTATTTATTTTTAATTTCAGGCAACATCAATCTCACATCTTTGACACCTGATCAGTTAAAGTACTGCTATCTTTGTGAAGTGCATTTTGAATCCTGCTATGAGTCACAATGATAACCAGAGAAGGTTGACCGGGACAGCTATTACTAGACACTATCACTGTGAAGATAAATCAATTGATGTTATTAGCTTTGTGTCTGTAGAGCACCCAATGCAAGGTATGTCTTGATTTTTTATTGTTCAAATAGTATTTTCTTAAAAACATGATGACAATTTTTCTGAAAAGGGACTCCTTAAGGCACACATGGGAAATGTACAAAAAAATTGTTTATCATTGAAAACAGGATGGCATTGGTATCCGTTCATGTCAAACGAGATAGCTTTAAGAAAATATTGCGTTTGGTGTCGGGTTACAAAAGCACCACACCCTTTCTTCCCGTCGGTGTTGTTGGTCCAAGCAACTTATACTTGAAAATATATACAGGCTGTCCCAGCGCTATGCAACTTGAAGGGACAGTACCTTAAATATTGTAGATAAGATATTTTACTGAAAGGAGATATTATTGAATATTTTATAGTAAGTAATACTGCACTCAAAGATTTTCATAAAATTGCTTGCTTCGTCTGGGAGTCAATCTGACCATAGAGGAAATATTTATTTATGATCCGGCTAAATCCAACTCCTTTCTTTCAAGCTAAATTGTACTTAGAAGAAATCATTCTTTATTTTTAGCTTACTTATTGGCATCATAAAAGCACGTGGTGTTTTTATATCACATATAAATAAAATAAATAAAAATAAAAAAGCTTTATTAATTCCATTACAGCGTTTTTTACAGTTAGTAAGTAATGAATTATGTATGTAATGTATTGAATTTCTTAGCTAAACACGCAAACTAAAAAAAAATGCTTATAAGATGTTAGGATTGTTAGGTTAGGTTAGTTAGGTTTCACATATAGCCGGTTTTTATTAGCATACGGCGGCAAGCATATTTGAAAATATTAGCAGTATAATTTAATAATAATATAAACAATAAATCAGCTTATATACGTCCCACTGCTGGGCACAGCCCTCCTCTCAAGGATGAGAGGGAACGGGCAGTAGTGCCCACGCTGGCCCAGTGCGTGTTGGGGACTTCACATACACCTTTGAATTTCAAATTACTTAAAAAAATGTGTCTCCTCCACACATGAATGACTTAACAAACGTATACAGACACTACCTAATCGATCTATCGTATGAGTCCTAATTCTATCAACTCAACGGAAGGGGTAAAGGGGACGATTAACAAAATTTAAGTATGCTCGGATAATATTGTTTAGTTTTTTTTTTTTTTAAATTTCAGGATCTGGTACTGAAATTACATTCATTGACGTGCGACCTACCGGACAAAGTAAGAAAACCTGACAATGATCCTGAGGAGTGGCCAACTTCAGCACCACAACCCGCATCGCCACAGCCCTCATCACATCATCACGTCCAACTGAGGCTCCTCAAATAAAAAGACATCTGGAAGAAAGCTCCTCTTGCGTGGACGTGGGGGCGGCGGCGTCGAGCAACGCATCCAACAGATTATTTAAACACATTCAAATTGTATTTATTCAGAGCACATTTAAAAAAAAATATTGTTACTAAAAAATATATTTGTAAATCTCACAAAAGAAATTACAAAATCAGCAAAAAATTAGGCTACTTACTGCAAAGTAAATGAAATAATTTACATATAATACGTGTTATTGAACCCTTACCTTTTATCTTACTTTTCTCAAGGAAATCTGCATTACTCACAGGCAGTAAATAGAAGAATGTCTCGGATCGCATGTACGCACGCAAGGGCAAACAAAATGCGATCGGAGGCTTTTTTACTACTGCCTTGCCTGTGGTGTTCGCACCTTTTTTTATAACTGAAGCTTTCAACCTCAATAGTTTTTAAATTTTGTATATTAAAGTACCTTCCTATTGTTCCTTAAGTTTGTTCTATAATCGTCCTCCTACAGTTGTTCCAGGTAATAATAATCTTGAAAAATCCAGGGGAGTCAAAAGCGCGATTCCGATCCTTTACTGAATTGAGTATTCAATCTCTCCCTCGATCGATAAAACCACAGCAGTGGTTTTATCGATCGAGGGAGCGAAGCGAACGAAGTTCTACGCTTCAGCTTGGGCCGAAAATCGTTCGTATGTCCGGTGTCTGTCCAGCTGTCCGGCTGTTCTCCTCTACAGGTCGCATTCTTAACCGATTCTCGTGAAATTTTGTGAGCAGGTTCGGTTTAGTATATAGTTTTTTCTGTTACTTTTTAGAAATTAAAAAAAAGACAGGTTCGCTAGTTTCTACAGCACATAGAGCCACTAGCACAATAAATCGCATGGCAGCAATTAGACGAATCAAGGTACAGCTTTGAGATTGATAGTACAAATGCACATCATCAAACAAGATGAGTTTTGTTGATAGTGGGGATCCACATAACTCCCCCCTCGGGAGCCCTGGCAAGCTTACCCCCAAGAACACACCACATACCTAAGTAGCAAGTAGTGGAACTTTGGCTGCGGTCTTATGTAAGGTTGCTTATATAGGTACTTTATTTATGGTACATGATGGTACGGTGGAGGTTCTAAGAAAAGGTACGAAAATTGAGCATTTTATTGACTGGTCGCGTGTGCTCTAACAAAACAGAAAAAAATACTATTATTTTACTTGTGTAAACCTATCTTGCAAAGTGACATCTATTGACCGCGTAAAACAGATTTTTTACAACATCACCTGTTGTAGGTACAGATGCCGTTAGTGTATTTGATAATCCGTAAAAGGCAATATTGATATAAACGACATCTTTTGCTGAGAGCAAATGTACATACCAGTTCACTAACGCCCCCTGGTGCTCACAGCAAATAAGGCGGATTCATTTTAATGTATGGCGTGGATATATCTTCTTATACTTTATTTATGATGTTATGAAAAAAAAGCTAAATATCAAACATTTCTGTATGAATGTATACTTAAGACTTGGCAATCCTGTGTGGTAAGAAATATCCGCCAAGTATCCACTTTGTACAAGTCAAAAATATTTACATTTTTGCGCCGAATTCCTATCGCATTCTATTCTCTGAACACTCGTGCTGCAATCAGGTCGAAATGGATTCCCCCTTCGGGTAATCTCGGCTCCGAACGGACCCATTCACCACCACGTCACTTTCGTAGCGCTACGCCGTAGGTATTCCGTAGCAGCTTAAACTAGTAGCGGCCGTAGCAGTCTGACACCTGGGTCGCCATTGGCGCTGAATGGGTTAACTCTGACTATTTGACAACTCTGTCGATAAGTTTAAATTTGAACCGTAAATCAGTCGGAATACAATCGTTTTTATTTCATCTATGGCGGCAAATATGTTGCCGTTACCCATTAAGGGTCCAATCACGGTTGGCACTCACTCTAGCCGCTATGATTTAGGAACAGTTTTGTCGCGCGACAAAGCACGATTTAGGCGACAGGGAAGTAAGGCATGATTAGTCCTTTCAAACTTTGAGTTTATTAGATGCTAATAGCTAGCGTGGTTTCTGCACGAAAGCAGTAAGTTCTATCATGTCTTACATGATTTGGGGTCCTTTCCTTCTACCATGTCTCATAATTTCATATGCAATAAGGTCGATATCAATAATATTGTCTTCACACCTGCTAATGAGGGATGAGGGATCAACGTTGTACTTTCCTTCCCTGATAAATAAATCCTCATAGAAGGTGTGGAATGCAGTATGTGCCACTCGGTAGCAAAATTATTTCCGTCTTGGGCGTAAACTCTTGAATCCCTCGTTACGTTCAAATTTCAATAAACCGCCCGCGCCGTAAATATATAATTTTTCCACCTCGAGACTCGATCTACTATTATTTTAAATTACCCTTCTTGGCCTGCGCGGCGAGGCGGCCGGCGTCTTGCATCTGTATCTTGAGCAGCTCCATGGGCGTGGTGATGACGATCTGGCACGCGCCCGCGCCGCCGCCCGCCACCATCTGCCGGTACACCGGCAGGCTCCTGCCAAAACAAACATTACCCTCCACTTTTATTCGACGGTTATTTTTCCTAAATTACTGCTTTTATATTCACGTGACGTGTGGCAGTCTACATATTAATACACTATATTGATGTTTTCACGAAAAAATCGACCTAATTTCCAATAGTACAACTTTTATACTTCGTGCTAAATTATCAGAAAGCCTTTTTTCCTAAAATAACCCGAGTTTATGGTACAGGAAATTCATTTTAGCAGACAATCTGGAACAATGGACTCCTATAGGGTATGGGGCGAGCAGGGTGACATAAATTGACATGCATTCGTATGATATTGTAATACTCACCCGTCTGGTAATGTGAGATAGTACCGGAACATGTCGTTGCAAGACAACTTGATAGCCTTCTCGGGGGTGACGAGGATGATGTTCACCGCCGAGCCGCGGTACATGCCCCAGTAGCCCTCCGTGGCGTATGTCTTCTTAAAACAATCAATCCTGACCAACAAACCGATTGCGTGTTAGTGGTATAGTTAGTTTTTGTTTAGATGACGAAAAGTCCTTAAAACCAATCATTCCCGACATCTATTTTTTCATTGTTTTCTTCAAGTAGGGTTGTAAAACAATTGACGCATAAACAATAGAACAAACAGTATCTTAGCCACTCCAGTACACGTGTCACACTTCGGCCAGTTTTATGATTATCGTCGCATTCTCGTCAACTAAAACAATAGTATTTTATGCAATCGTTATATAATGTATGCTTTTTCAGTCGAGTACCACGTTTAGGCCACGAAGCTTGCTGAGTGGCCTAATTAAGGTACGAGACTTAAAAAGCTAATTATATAACTATTGTATACAATACTTTTTCTACGAGTCAACTGAAGTAATTAAACAAACTTGGTATCTATTGAAAACGAAGTGCAACCAACGGCTTTTTCTTTTTTGTGCGTTGATATCTATTTACCTTTTGACTTTCTCATGACGGCGTCCTATTGGTCAAATACATTATAGTTCAGTAAAGGCGCCACGTGATTGGTTCATTTCATTTTAGTTGTCTCAACAGTTATGAAATGTTGAGTTGGGAGCTCCATAGTAAAAAAAATGTGATTTAAGTTTGGTGTACGAAGTCATAATTCAAACATTAAGGTCGACGAGTATAAAAACTGTATTTATACGTTTGGTCAGGACCTAAAACTCTCATATTAATGACATGGGTTCATCACTTTCTAGGGCAAGGCATCTTGTTTATGCTGATGATACGAAAATATTTAAAATAAACAACGATTGCCTTGACTTGCAAAGGGACCTTAACAGTTTTGCCGCCTATTGTAACTTTAATCAATTACTTCTTAATTCTGACACATGCAACTACATTAGCTTCTCTCGCGAGAAAGCGAGAATCTCTTCTGTTTAATTTTTAGGTAAGACCATAAACAGTCTCCCGGGTTCGAGACCTAGGCATTATATTAGGTAAGACCATAAACAGAGTCTCCCAGGTTCGAGACCTAGGCATTATATTAGACTCGAAGCTCAATTTCATCCCTCATATTGATCACATTTGTACAAGAGCTTTCAAACAGTTAGGTTTAATACTTAGGCTATCTAAGCCAAGCCCTTTGAGGACCCAAATACTTTAAAGGTAGGTACTTTATTCTTCTTATGTCCGCAGTGTTTTGGAGTTCGGTTGTACTATATCCATGCCATGATTATAATATAAACTTTATAAATTTAGATATCTTTTCACTATCTTTGGGTAAATTCAATAATTGTCTGCGTAGCTTAATTTTTTCATAACATTGCGAGCAAAAGCAAATACCTTAGTGAGAAACGCATTTTTTATTCTAAACGCCCATTATGATTTGGCATTTAACTGAAATTAGTATAATTTATAGTGTATAATTCTTTTTCTTTCCCTATGTTGCATCATAACATAAATGTCCTTATGGGCGCGTGCGTGGTAAGCATGCTGGTGCTTACCCACCTTGTTTCGACTTATTACTTAAGTTTGTTTTATTATATAATTAAAGGAACTCTAGGTTTGTTCATGTATACTGCAAGATATTTATTTTATTTCTGTATATGACCGTTTTTTTCCTAAATAAATAATTTTTAAAAATGTTTTAAACCAAAAAAATTGCTATACATTGGTCCATCTATATTTAGCTTGAGATGCACCGCTGCCAACTGCCGCAATGCTAAAAGATCCTTAATGCGTATTAGTCGTATTTTTAGACGGTTTACTGCTACTGGCACTACCGCTATCGGTATCATTATTATCGGCATGAATCAACTGTCATTCACAGCACTGCAAATTGTTTAAGTTCCTACCAAAAAAAAAAAACATTTTTGGTACAAGCTTTCGTTGCCGACTGTATTTATTTGCACAGTCGTCAACTACTCGTTGAGTGGTTTCCAATGAGCACAAAGACAACGGGGTAATCTTGTGTTGGTTGAGGAGTTCTTATGGCCACTTTTCGTCTCCATTACAAGACTAGGTTTATGATACCATCGTACATAATTGTACAAAATTTTAACTCGATTGGATTTCAGGAAATTGGTCTAATTTTACCTGCAAGATTTGAAATTTGTACGAAAGGTTGGTTAACTATTACTCGGTAACTACTAAGCCGTAATAGTTATTTTTTTTTCAGTTCATTATATCTACTACTGCCGCGAATTTTTCCACATCCCCAGTAGTAGCCATTTAGCCGGCAGACTCGAACAAAAATTAGGGCTTTAAAGCCCAATATCTCGCAAACGGATCACTGAGTTGAATAATGGCTTTGAGAAACCAATATTTTTGAACAAGCTATCTAACGATACCCAACACTATGAGTTTATCGAAAAAAAAATACATCCCACCAAAAACATTACATTTAAAGTGATGCCAAGACTCCATAGCTCATACAGCTTTCAGCGTGAAAAAGATATCAGATCGCAATTAGCGCCAGGCTTCCTACTCCACACGGCGTAACTCTACCACTACCAGCCACGCTCTACAAATTCTACATCTTGGCTAAAAAGTATAGCTTTGTTGGGCACATCCCGGTCGCCGCATAAACTTTCACGCCGAATGGATTTATGATGATATTAATAAGTGACGGGTCTATACTTTTTAGCCAAGATATAGAATTTGTAGAGCGTGGCTGGTAGTGGTAGAGTTACGCCGTGTGGAGTAGGAAGCTTGGCGCTAATTGCGATCTGATATCTTTTTCACGCTGAAAGCTGTGTGAGCTAAGGAGTCTTGGCATCACTTTACATGTAATGTTTTTGGTGGGATCTCATTCCTTTTTGTAAGGTAATTTCTAAAGAAGTGAATGGGAAAACCCATACAAACTTCCATCCCCTAATTTAAAGGGTGGGGGGTGATTTACTAAAAATCCTGAAATACGTATTTTATTATTTATAACAAGAAGTCCCTATATAAATTTTCAGACCCCTAGCATCAAAATTTGCGGCAGTCTCATACAAAGTTCCATCCCCTACTTTAAGGGTTGGGGGGTAGAAGTTCCAATTTTTTTAATTATTTTGTTGATTGTGTACTAATATTAGCTTACATGCCAAATTTCAGCTTTCTAGGACTTCAGGAAGTACCCTAGAGGTTTTGATGATCAACATCAGTCAGTGAGTCAGTGACGAAATCGGCGTTTTTTAGATATCAATAAAATCTTAAGTGTAAGAGCTATGTTACTGAAACTTTATATGTTTAATAAGTCCACTATTGACATCATATGCCGAGAATTTTGTTTATCTGGTATAATCCAAACCCAAGTTACGAGGGTTAAAAAAAACGACGAACCGCTTCGAGAAAAGGTAGGTAGTGGCCTTGCGTTGCGCTTCGCTTGGCTCGTCTTGGCGGGGGCACTGCCGTGCCCCCAGATCCCCACTACTGTAATACTACTATACGTTTGAGGCAGGTGTTCACAAAAAATATTTTATTCTACTGTTTTGTTAGCGTGATTGATTCATGGCAAATTACAGTGTTCTAGTAGTAAGGCTTACTGAGCTAAGCCGCAGACGGACAAACGGACAGACGGACATGGCGAAACTATAAGGGTTCCTTGTTGACTACGGAACCCTGAAAAAGACTTCAGTATAAACACAATAATCAAAACACTCGAAACAATTACAACTTCACCGCCGGTGGTAACGGATGAATTATAGGTAATCAAACCAATTTCTTCACAGTTTTATCAGACGCCGACAACACAGTTTCGTTTAACTCGAGGCACACTACATCATCACCCTCCTTTCATCCGTTCTTAGCAGCTAGCTAGTAGCTAGCCTAACCGGCACTTGTGTGTGATGGATGACCGCCGACCGACCCGAAAGTACTTGTCAGAGCGCGTCTTTGGCGGCGCGGTGTCCTTTTGGCAAATAGGTACATGATTAACGGACCTATGGAAGGCTGGCGAAGTTAATAAGTCCATTAACGACTTTTAAAGTTAACTTAAAATATAATCCGTTACTCAAATGTTAACGTCGTTACTTAACGTTTAACGGTTTAACGAGTTACCGCCCACCTATGGCGATCGACATCAAAATCAAAGTGATTTGTTAAGATTTAGTTAGTGGTAACCGTTTTCTCCCGAAATAGAAATTTCATCAAAAAAATACCTATTGTCAGTCACGAGCTGCTAGCTGCTGCCAAGCTATTCTAGATACATGTTTGACAGGAAGCGATAAAACGCGCACCTGTCGCGCCATACTAGTCATACACAGATCATTTGTATTGATAATTTGATACTGTATCGCGTTTTTAGCGCTGTTTTTAACCGCTCTTAACTCCATTTAAAAAAATATGTACAGTCGCGGCGCGGTATGAAAAGGTCCGTTACCTACTTATGAATGTTCACGACAAAAAGTCGGAAAATGGTCAAACTTTTCATAGCTTCAATACGCAACAGGGCAGGAGTACGGGCGACGGGTCCAGTTTAATGTACTGCCCAATAATTAGCGTCAACTATATCTCTGTGTCTTTATAACCCATGCATGAAGAGAAGGAAGAGTGAAATATAAGTGACGCGGATGATAGGGCCGTACATTAACCGGACCGCGGGCAGTGTGCGAGATGAGGGGCGACCCTGCGCATGCCTCACGTCCCCACACCTGCCTTCGCTCTTACTGTATGTATGAATCTTACTGGATTAGAATACTGACATGTTTTTGTATTGTTTCTCGCCATTGGGGCCGACGACCTGGTTCTGCAGTCGGGTCTTGACCAAGTCGAGCGGGAACACTGCGGACACGCCAATGATGCCAGCGATACCACCGTTAATGATCTTCGGTAGCAGCCTGGAAACATGCAAAAGACATGAAACTAAGGGCAATATAAGAGAGAACGACGCTTAAAAAATTTTTTTGAACTGTTTATATCAATAAAAAAAATATAGGTTTAATCACAAACTTAACTGCTCATCTTAAATATAAAAGATTTTTGAGTTAAGGAGCCTGCCGTATAACTAGTGAATCCTAATTAAATGTAATAATTTAACTTAGGTACTTAATTATTAGCTTTTTTTGACACTTGTGCTTGCCTAACATGTGTCGCTTAACTATATTTTTAACTAGCTTCCGCCCGCGACTTCGTCTGCGTGAACTCGGGATAAAAACTATCTATATTTTAATCCAGGCTTTAAACTATCTTCGTGCAAAATTTTATTCAAATCGGTTCAGCCGTTTAAGCGTGATTGAGTAACAAACATCCAAAAATCTAAACTTTTGCATTTATAATATTAGTAGGATTTGGGCTGCAGTTTGACCCTATATTATTGAGCTTGATAAATGATCAGGGAATCGATTTAAGGTACTTGGGAGAAGGCACTTCCCCACTCTTTGTCCATATTCGTTGTTGCTTTTTGCAACCTCATCTGCATATTTTGTAAGCTACGTAAGTGTTTGGGCCTTGCTTTATTCTTTAGGTCTTTAATGTCGTTGCTATACTGGGTTACAATCTATTTTGTCGTATAGGTACTGTTAGCACTTTACAATAGTTAAATAAGTTTTCATATTTATTTTTGTGCATATATTTCATTTTTATAGGTACTATGGTTTTTAGTAACCGTATTTGAAGGTTATATATAAATAAATAAATAAATATTAGGGGACAATCTTACACAAATCGACCTAGTCCCAAACTAAGCAAAGCTTGTACTATGGGTACTAGACGACGATAAACATAATTATATAGATAAATAAATACTTAAATACATAGAAAACATCCATGACTCAGGAACAAATTTATTTATTTATTTATTTATATAGATATATAATTTAACAGCATTACAGCATATGCCAAGGCGCTGGTAAACTTAAACTATTTAACATACATTATACACAATAAGAAACAAGTTATAGTAACAAATGATATTTAAAAATGAATCACAGAATCTTTTAAAAATAGGGAGAAGTTTACTCCAGTTGTAGGCAAACAAATCGCAATCCGGTGCATACAGAATTACTTTGTTAAGTAGCGCCTGCGCGTTGACAACTGGTGAGTGCTCGTGCGCCGCCGTGCGAGCCGCCTCTTCCGCCAGGAGGCGGTGGCTGCGGCCACGGAGGCACTTGTCAGGAACGAACAGATATTACAAATATTCGTGTTATATTACAAATATTCGTGCTCATCCCACAAATAAATGCCCTTACCGGGATTCGAACCCAGGACCTCTTGCTTCGTAGGCAGGGTCACTACCAACTAGGCTAAAGCGGTCGTCTTAAGATATGTTTTATATGATCGTCCATAGCTTTCTATACCATAACATAACCTATAACGGAATCTGCTAAGGACATGTAAACAAGTCTTAATGTATTGTACGGGACTTGTTTAAGTATACGCAGCTTCGCTAAGCAGGTCTAGTGCTCAAAATGATCTACACACGAACTCTATGTCAAGTGAATAAGGATCTGTGTAGGTCATTTTGAGCGTGTTATTTTGCTTAGCTCCTTCTGATGCTGACAGTACATGGTCAATATGGGGCCCCCAATTGAACTTGTGGTCTATTTTTAGGCCAAGGTATGTATGTTCTCTTACAGTTTCTAGATAAGTGCAGTCACAAGATGTGCTGGGCATGTGTAGACAGTTGTGTGCGTGGGCTATGATCTTTAGTGTAGTTTTTTTTTTTTATAATGAGTGTATGTGCATTAACTTCGTTTTAATAGTTTAAAGATAAGCCTGTCATGAGCCCATTTACACAATAGGTCGAAATCTTTCTGAATCATGTCCTGAGCAGTCCCTAGATCCTGGTGGACAACCATGCCGGAATTTGTTACACATATCATTAACGTATCCATACTAATATTATAAATGCGAAAGTGTGTCTGTCTGTCTATCTGTATGTTACCTCTTCACGCTTAAACCGGTGAACCGATTGATATGAAATTTGGTATGGAGAGAGTTTGAATCCCGGGGAAGGACATAGGGTAGTTTTTATCCCGGAAATCATCCCCTGAGAGGGTGAAATGGGGGATGAAAGTTCGTATCGAGCTACGAGCTACGAGTTCCACGCGGACGGAGTCGCAGGCAGAAGCTAGTAGGTAATAAGTATTCCGTCGCACTGTGAATCGAGTAGAACATGCAAATGGGACAAAAACCCTTATCAAATATCCAAAAACTCATTATGGTAGGTCATTACTAATGAGTATACATTAAGAGTCCCACGTGTTATTTTTTCCTGCAACCCCCCCTTACATGAGTAATTAAGGTGACTATATAGGATGAGTGCAAATTTACTATGCATTCATTTGCGTAATTGCTCTTGGCTTAAAAATAATTGTGTGCATTTCCAAGTTATTTGTGTTTATTTCATTATTATGGATTCCAATTTGGAGGGTAAGTAGTATTTTTAGACATATATTGATTATAAAAATATTCATTGTATTTTGTAAAACATCAACATGTTTCCGAATAATCATTGGAATTTTACCCTAACTTTGACTTTCATGGTCAAGAAATTACATGTCGGCATCTGTCTACTCTGTGAAATTTATATATAATATACTTATAACTATAAACCGTCATATTTAATAAACTCCCTATCCAACTTTTGAGTACAACTATTTTTTTTATTTTTTCTTTCAGAATTCGATTTTTGCATTTCAAAAGTCAATTTCTTCGATGTATGGCAGAGACATTTGAAGGAAGCGAGAAACAACGAAATATATACATTTATATCATCTGAGCATGATTTAAGTGGAATAACCGAGGACTCCCAGAGACAAATTAAGGTAAAGATATCCCAATTTTCATCCAGGATAGCTCAGAAGTGGGATGCTGCTGGTAAATGTAGACAGCGATTTCTCGAGAAGAACTGGCTTCATGGTGAACCTATCAAGTTTGAAGTTCATAGACGTACGACGATGCCGTCATCATCCACTGAAGCTATAGCAGGCCCTGGAAGGCCCCAGAAGGAATTCTCGGACTCTAGCCTGAAGACTAAACGACGACGAGTAGAGAATTTAGTTCAATCTACAAGTTCCGAGGAGTTATTGTTTGCAGCAGAAATTTCGTCACGTCAATCGGGCTCCAAGGAAGTGGCTAGAAGAATGAAGAACATAATTGAAGATAACAAGAGCGGCGACACCTCAGGCAACAAAGAAAACACCAAGTCATGCAAAGAAAACGCTAGATGTTTGACGAATGAAGAAGCTTTGGCGTGCTATATAGATAGCAAATTGACTACATGCACATACAACATCATAAGGCAGTCGACTAGTAAGGTAGGGCATACCGTATTTCCATCATTGTATTGTTTAAAAAAGGCTAAAGTTGCATGTTATCCTCCTGAAGATAGCTTTTTGATTAATGAAACGCGTGCTGAAATCAACGTTCAGGCAGTTTTAGATAAAACCGCTGAACGTTTGGTTTTATCACTGGAAGATGTTTTAGATAATTTAGTGTCCCCTTGTTCATCATTCAAACTAATTAGTAAATGGGGTTGCGATGGAAGTTCCGGTCATAGTACATACAAACAAAAGTTTACGAATAGTAATGACACTGATGAATTTTTGTTTGTATATTCGTTCGTTCCGCTTCAATTACGGGATGATGCTGATAATGTCGTTTGGCAGAATCCACGCCCGTCATCTACTGCATATTGTCGTCCAATAAAGTTTATTTTTTCCAAGGAAACAAAAGAATTGACTATTGCCGAAACAAATCGAGTCTTGGAAGAGATAAACGCTTTATTGCCAACATTATGCAAGGTGATGGGAAGGGAAGTTTCTGTTGAACACATTATGCTTTTTACCATGGTTGACGGAAAAATTTGCAATACTATGACCGAAACTTCTTCTGCTCAAAAATGTTTCATTTGTGGAGCTACTCCAAAAGTTATGAATGATGAATCTAGGGAATATATTGCAAATAATGATAATCTTGGTTTTGGTTTATCAACTCTCCATGCTTGGATTAGATGTTTTGAGTGTTTACTTCACATAAGCTATCGCCTTGAAGTAAAAAAGTGGCAACTTAGAGGAGAAGCCGATAAAGCGAATGTAAAGAAACGCTCACGAGATTCAAACTAGATTTAAAACGGAAATGGGACTGATCGTTGATAAACCAAAACCAGGCTTTGGTAATACTAATGATGGAAATACAGCTAGAAGATTTTTTGAAAACCCGGAGCTTAGTGCTGCAATTACAGGGTTAGATGTATCACTCATTAAAAAATTTGATATAATACTTCGAGTTCTATCATCGGGCTATGAAATAAATTTAGAAGCGTTTGAAAATTTGACACGGGATATAAGAAAACATTATTTAAATCTCTATTCGTGGTATTACATGCCTGTTACAGTACACAAATTATTGATTCACAGTAGCGACATTATCCGATCAGCACTATTGCCGATTGGACAGTTATCCGAGGAAGCACAAGAAGCTCGAAACAAAGATTGCAGACGATTTAGGGAACATCATACACAAAAACGATCTCGTCAAGCCACGAATAGAGATTTAATGAATATGCTGTTGATTACATCTGACCCTTTAATTAATAGTTTTAGAAATGTACCAAGGCAAAGAGTAAACTCGTTGTCTTCTGATGTTTTAGCATTGTTGAAACCCCCTAGAGTTAATGAAACTAATGTAGATGTAGTGTCTAGTTTGTTTAGTGTAGATGATCATGACACGTCAATTAATGATTCGCAGGATGAAGATGATGACGGTGAAAGTAATTAATAAAATGACCGCTGTTATTAACTCTAATTGATTTATATGTACCTACTTAAGAATCCTATGTAAATGTAGTTCCTAATTAGTTTTACTTTTCCTTGTAATGGCATGATAATGTTAAAAATGATGTTGATTAAAAGATTACTGCAACAGTAGATTTAGTATTTTATGTGTACATGTAATAAAATATATAATTCATTATTGTAC
Organism: Epinotia bilunana; assembly: GCA_947049275.1. NCBI lineage: Eukaryota > Metazoa > Arthropoda > Insecta > Lepidoptera > Tortricidae > Epinotia > Epinotia bilunana. The sequence continues at coordinate 8,557,520 of OX346253.1, forward strand.
ATTCACTTTTATAATATTGTTTTTTCTGAACCCCCACCCTACCCCTCTAAGTCACGAACCAAAGTACATAAACTATACGTATATGTATATTCATACATAATGAGCTCGTATAAGCTCAAAAAACTACTAAAATAATTTTGTCCCATATGCTTGTTCTACTCGATTCACTGTGCGTCGGTGCCAAAATAGAAACCTGGGCCGTGCCGTATAAGGTTGGAATTAGATCGGATTGTTCGCCTGCTATACTGATCGCGTTATATCTATTCATATGGTAATTTTTTATGAGTTCCAGCATAGGGCCTTGTATACCATTTTGTTTTAGTTTTTCATATAGCGTATTATAATTTAGTGTATCAAAAGCTTTGCTGAAGTCTATCATTACGGCGAGTAGGTACATGTTGTTTCTTATCAAGGTGACTATTTATTTCGTCAGTAAATAAAGATAAAAGTTGCGACATGCTTTTGTTTCTTTGAAACCCGAACTGTTTGTTTGTATAATGACATTACTTGATAGGAAAGTGTTTATTAAATTGCCAAGATATGATTCTATGATCTTATCTATGCACGAGATAATTGATATCGGTCTATAGTTATTTGTATCTGTATAGCTACCTTTTTAGGGTTCCGTACCAAAAAAGGTAAAAAAGGAACCCTTATGGTGCGACTCCGTCCGCCTGTCTGTCTGTCTGTCTGTCTGTCTGTCACAAAGTGAAATATATCACGAACTACTTAAGCTAGCAATTCGAAATTTGGAATAGTTTTAAATGAGAGTTATCCATGGCATGGAAAATGAGAAATTTAAATATACATTTTAATTTTCTATGAAAAAATACGAATATGAGGGGGGGCAAAAAAAAAAATTCAACTATTAGGTCAAGTGGAGTATCATATGAAAGGGCTTGAGTTGTACTTTTTGAAACAGTTTTTCTTTTTTTTTCTACATTAGTAAAATTTCGATTTATGAAGGAAAATTTAAAAAAAAATACCATCCCCCCCCCCCCCCCTTATCTCCAAAGTTATCCAAGCGAAAAATTTGAAATAATTATTTATAAGTATTTTTTTCTTTTGAAATTCCTATAAGACTATAATAGAAGTACTCTCTTTCAAACAAGAGAGATCGAGAATGGTTCACGTGATAAACAATAATCGCTAAAACACCAACATACATACTAAGCTGATTGCCCTTGCACGTTAGTACCAAATGGGGCCGTTAGATTTCGCTGACCCCATTCCTACATCGCGCTGTTAAGATTTTTCTAGAATTAATGGGGTTGGGACGGGTATCTTTCAATAGCAGGTCAAAAGGAATTCGTGATACAATTGTCTTGGTAGTTCGATGGTCTTGGTGTAAAAGTTATTCGTTGTTTGAAATTGAATTCTGTTGTGATGGGTTAAAATAAGTAATTTAACAGGCGAAATTTACTTCGGTCTATTTGTCGTCGTATTCGTTGGATCGGCTAGGAAAAACTGAATAAAATATACTCTTGATACATTGAGGTATAAGAATTCGTTGTTTTCTCTTCTATTTCATACGAGGGTAATTTATATTTTACGGGTTTATAAAAGCTTAAAGAGAAAATTGTATATGGATGTTGATAGTTTTTCTTACGTAATTGAAAATAATTACATCGAAGATGACTGCGTGGATAAATTTCATGCAATTCTTGCTCATCATGCTAGCTACAGAATGAAGGTGTCAAATATAGGGACATTTTCTTAACCTTGAGTTAATTGATAGGTTGTACGGAACCATCGGTGCGCGAGTCAGACTCGCACTTGACCGGTTTTTTTATGTATGGGTCTCACAGTTTATCTATCTGGATATATACGTCTCGAGATACATAGATTAATAAGGTGTGTTAAGACAGGTGTCATTTGACCGGCAATGTATTTTTCTAAAACATGCAATGAAATATTGACGTTGTGTTCTTCATAATGGGCTTCGAAGTGTCACGTTTCGGGCGCAGCGAGACGAGAGACCCGTAATGGCATTTCATACAAAATTGGAGGCCTAGGCCTGCAAGATGGTATTATTAAAAAAAAAATCCGTTCCACAATTTGTGGCACGGCGTTCAGCCATGAAAATTAAAGTTTGATTTCTTGGAGTTTTTCATTTATTTCATTGCATGTTTGAGAAAAGCACTATACATACCTCGGCGTGAAAAGGGGTTGCCAGCCTCATAGGCAACTATCCGACCTCGCTACGCTCGGCCGTCTATATGTACTCGGCCGGCAACCCTTTACTTCCTGGCCTCTGTAGTAATGTACTATTATGTCTTTTGCCCTAATCCCGTCATAACCTGGGCCCTTCTTGTCATCTATTTGTAAAATAATGTTATGTAGAACTTGTTCATTAATATTTTTAAGGCGCAATGACAAAGTAGGCGTATTCAGATAACATTTCTCATCAAGCATTGGCTGATTACCACTGCTCTTTATTTTTTTGACGTTGTTATCCAAGCAATAGCTAATTGTTAGATAATTCTTTTGCCCGTAGTCTAAATGCCTTTAAAAGTACATCATCTACCGCTTTCACAATTCTGCCAGTTAGGCTATTTATTATTTCCCACATTTTTTTGGGTTTTTAAAGTTGTTGCGTATTTCTTTTTTCGTGAAATTATTACTAGCTTTATATAATTTTCTTATTAGTCCTATTTCTATATTTTTTGTACATTAACTCATTCTGTTTGTTACTTGTATCTTTTAAATATATAGTTGAGTTCTTTTTTTATTACTGTTTAAACTTGTTTATTAAGCTCCCATTGATCCAATTACTTTCCTGTTTTTTGTTTACAAATATTTTGTCTTTGTAGGTATATTTATTATACATATATAAATTGGTATTTATTTATAATAATGTCAATTAGTTCATTCGGGTCGTTGCAACGCAACGCCGGGCTCCAGTCAATTTGACTTAATGTTTAACTTTTTAATTATCCAACTTGTTGTTGCTGTGTACTTTATAGGTTGTTGCGCAGCCCGCATTGATAAGAGCCAGCCCTATTATGTAATGGTCAGCTGGCGCGTCGCGCACAGTGGCACAGTGCACTAGGTATAGTTTAGATTATTTGAACTGAGCTCATGAATGGCCATTGTACTGAGCTCATGAATAGCCTTTGTTTGCGGTCAGCGTGTGCCAATTTTGCAAAAAATGGTCTTGCCACGTAAAATGTTCATTGAATAATGAATTCAATCTTTGTTCACAATAGATTTCAAATTAGCTACGAGATAAAATACTACACACAGCGCCTTGTACCTGGTTCGCTGGGAGCGGGTTTTTTTTTATCTTTTAGTGCATTTTGAATCTATTTAATAATACGATAGAGTTCATTATACAATGAACATTTTATGTGGTGCTAGCCTTTTTCTTCAAAAAATGCACGCATCCCCACCACAGAGTCCTATTGTTAGACTTGAATGCTATTGTTTTGAAGATAAGAAAATCTCAACTATACCCAGGCGCATCTCGCTTGCAAACGTCGCGGAAAAATAAATGATCAATACAGGATTTGGATACGCCATTTACGTTTGATTCTAGTCTTGTAAACTGTGAAATACAACCAAAAATCCCAATTCGTTTGGGCTATTTATTTAGATATGATCTTACAGTGTTATTTATACACGCAATGTTTATCTCAATACAGCTTTGGTTTATAGAACATTTAAATAACAACTGAGATAGTTCATTGATAAAATTCGACTTATCTAAACTAGGCGGTCTGTACACTGTATATATGGTTATTTTGCTGCAATTTAAGGTTTCCACTTCACCGAACACACACTCAAAATATTTTGTGAATCAAATACTTTTGTGAGCGTAGATAACAATACCACCTCCTTTTCTTTCGTGTCGTAGCTCTGTGTACATAGTATAGTCCCTGTTATCAAACAATCTCGATGTTGCATCTGTGATGTTGGCTCCGGTGATGATAATTAGATGAATTATTTGCGGGCTATCCCCGTGTGGTGTCGGGTTAGAATTTCACCGCCCCCTCCTTCCCGTGGGTGTCGTAAGTCGACTAAAGGAGCAGGGTTGAAGTGTGTTGTGGGCGATGGGCTAGCAACCTATCATTGCAATATCACATTTTGTCGATCTTTTATACCCACAGTTATGCTAAAAGTGGCGCTGAAACATAAGTTTCATGCGCTCTGCCTACCCGTTTTGGGAATAAAGGCGTGAATGTATGTATGTACGTACTATCGACAATGTATTCCAGTTGCGAGTGGTTTTTTACCATTGAGCGGACGTTGACATGTAGTAAAATTTATTTATTTTGTACATTTGGTGTATAGGTCACGAAGTCGTTATACTTATATGTAGGTATCACTTTATTAAAATGCCTTTTTTGTGGCGACTCCTTTCAAAACGTATAGCTTAAATTTGGGGATGGTATTAGTAGGTACAGTCAGCAACAGAAGTAGCTAAGCAAAATAACACGCTCAAAATGACCTACACCGATCCTTATTCCCTTGACATTAGAGTTCGTGTGTAGATAATTTGAGCACGAGGACTACTTAGCAACTTCTGCTGCTGACTGTACATAGATTATGTATATTATTATATCTGTTTATGTACAGTCAGCATCAGAAGTAGCTACGCAAAAGAACACGCTCAAAATGGTCTAGACAGTCCTTATCCTCTTGACATTAGAGTCGCGTGTAGGTCATTTTGAGCACTTGACCCGCGGAGCTACTCGTTCTGCTGACTGCACCGTTATTAGTGCGAACACGATGTCGCTAATTTATGTACGAAACTGATTGTAAGTCCCTACACTTGTGAAGTAGTTTAATGAGTTCCATTAATAACGTAGCGTTGATGCGTGACGGTCATTTAAAAAGTCCCTGAGCCAGTCCCACAATGTCGAGGTACGGCTTTATTAATGTTATTGCTGCCATTGCCAAACGAGTCTCCGGTGGGACCGCGCCCGGTCCACGGGCGACGTGCCAAGTAAAAACGCAATATTGCAGAATAACGAGAAGAATTACAAATTGCGTATGCTCTATCTACATCATATGTTATTGTTTAGGAAGCTGTAACGCCTTGGCCACGACTATGGTCTTAAGCGACCTGCGGCAGCGGTTTTTCTAATTCATAACCACAGTGCGTTGCGTGTCTCAAACGCGCAATGAACAGATAAAACGCTGCCGCAGGTCGCTTAAGACCAAAGTCGTGGCCAAGGCGGAACAACATATTGATCATGAATTAAATCGATGTATCAATCGACACATAAAATATGTACATTCTTATCACTGTGAAATTTAAAGTATGATAAGTAAGTCCCCAATCCGCACTGAGCCAGCGTGGGGGCTACTGCCTGTACCTCATTCATGAGAGGAGGCCTGTGTGTGGGACGTACCTATATAGGCTGATATGATGACTATATATGATGAATTCGGGCGAGAAGCTCTCAACGAGAGCACACACTCGTTGCGTCATTTGAACAGCGGAACAACCCTTTGACTCGGCCGCAAAAACTGACACGCGACCGAGGCGTACCGAGGCGAGACCCGAGCGGGCGAGACAAGGAGAGAGCATCATGTACACACTCGTTCTCGGTCTTCTCGGGGTGTCGCGACGAGTGTGTACACCTGCACGTCTATCACGGGATGGCCGCGACATACTCTCGATTTTTCTCGCACTATACCTCTTGTTCTAAGTGTTCTAATAAGAGAGAGACGAATCGAGAGTATGTCGCGGCCGTCTCATGATAGACATGCTGCACGGCTATCACGGGACGACGCGCGAGCTCTCGATTTTTCTCGCACTATCCGTCTCTCTCTTATTAGAAAACTTAGAACGAGAGGTATAGTGCGAGAAAACTCGAGAGTATGTCGCGGCCGTCTCATGATAGACATGCTGGCATTGGAGTGGCCATCGCCAACGCAAAGCCTCGCTCGGTCATTTTATTGAGTGCTGTTGTGTATGCCTGTATCTTATGCTATTAGTAACTGTAACCCCATCCCCACCTACACTGTTAACAAACCGGGGTACCGATGTATACACTACTTTTAAGTGTAGGTAGGTATATTGTAGTAAGTGAGTGAGGATACATCTTGTAAACAATTGAAATATTTTTCCATTGAATATGTGCCAGACTATTGTTCACACACTTACACCAGCTTCCATACATAGCCAGCACAGAGAAGACAAATAGATGAGTATCTCACAAGTATATCTTCACATTATATACAGTAGTCACTATAGCTATTAGCATATGAAGCAAGTTGAGTGCTTAAACAAATGGCCATGACAACAAAAAAAGTTATAATTTTTGTATTTAGTATTCTGAACACAACCATGATAACATGCAGACATTATTGTGCAATTCCATCATGGAGAATATGGAGATTTATCTATGTCAACCAATTTTTATACAACTCAGATCCAAAATAACATACTAAGTGTTCCTTGCAGAGATGGTTGAATGAAAATCTGACTCCAAATTTATATAACAGTGTATTCTAAGGTTCTTCAATGAAAGCCACGGCCGGATATTTGCGTAAAATAAATGAGTGGCGCAGACGTGCGCGCTTGACGGCGGTCCTGAGAGAGTGGCTGGTGATGGTGCAGCGTCCGCGCCCCCGCGGGTCTCGTAAGGCGCTAGTGATGCGCCGGAACACTAAGTACATTGAAGTCTCAAGAGCAAACATATACAAGGCAATACAAGGTTGCTCATTTAAAATGTCATAGGTATTTTAATTCTGATTCTCTAAAAAAACGGCTTTTCTTTTCTGATAAGCTTATTAAGATGTTGAGAAAAAAATATGAATATTTTCTGTTGTAGAAGAAAAAATTGACAAATCAGTGTCTGATAAAAGTTACATTTGTTACTAAATCATTTACCAGAAATAAAAAAATTGCATTACAATTTTAAAAACTTTTACTACACATTATAGGTATTTAAAAAAAACAAATTATTTAAATAAATTGAGATGGCAGATCACATTTTATCATCGTCATTTCCTTGCCCTTATCCCATTTACTTGGGGTTCACACAGGATGTCTTTTTCTTCCACACTACTCTGTCAGCTGTCATCTCATCACTCACATCTTTTCTCTTCATATTGTCTCTCACAATTCATCCACCTTTTCCTTGGCCTCCCTTGTCTCGTACATCCATCAAGATCACAAATATGGATACTGTCATTAATGATAACATAAATAATTCCCTCAAATTGAAACACCACTTCTGTCATAATAGACTGAACTCTTCAACACTATACTCAGTCAAGATTTCCCAGTCGGAATGGGTCACATTAATTTACGAAAATAACAATAATAGAGATACTGCTATTGAAAAACAGTTTATTTGTATGAAAAGGGTACTTATTGGTATTAAATCCCTGCCTCTGTGATTTAAATCAATAGTTTGAAATGTTTGACATACTGTGTATTACGGGTTAAATATAAGATATTGAATATACTCACTGCGGTGGCGGAGGAACATTTGACTGTGGTTTATCTTTCCCTGCTGCTTTGACAGTGGCCATGTTTGTGTATTTATGTTTCTGTTGGACAAAATGGTACATTACTTATACAAACATTAATATTATAAATGCGAGTTTGGATGTTTAGATATTTGTTACTCAATCACACTTAAACGGCTCAACCAATTTCGATCAAATTTTGCACGAAGATAGATTATAGCCTGGATTAAAATGTAGGAGAGTTTTTATTCCGGGGTCCACTCAGACGAAGTCGCGGGTGGAAGCTAGTCACTAATAATCTTCATAATTTTAAATGAAAGTGATAGATTCAAGCTTTCAAGCACTCTACTCATGTAGCTCTCTTAACAGCTACATGAGTAGTGCTGTGTAGCAGGTCCCCAGTACTTGTAGCACCTAATTTCTATTTTTGCTGATTACTGAGCTTATAAGCTTTAAATCTATTTAAAATGCATTTTTTCTTCAGCTTTAAGATAGCTAAAAGATTAATTCATAATTCTTAACAAAATAACCAACATAAATTGTATTCGCGTAAAAGAATTCCGTAAGATGACAGAAATTCGTTACACCTATTACCTCCAAGATTATCGTAAGCAATACTCTACAGTATAAACTAGTAGTAACACCGAATTTCACAGATGTTTCGGCACTTGATAATGATAATAGGGTCCATAACGATTAATTTTCAGAACATTATCGGATTTTAAATGTGAGCTCGATCGATTAACGTACAACCACATATTTACGTAACTAGTTCTACAAACCTGCGATGGGATTTATTCTATTTTCAATATTTTATTGATTATGCGACATTTTTATTAATTTTGAACAGAAAAATTAGATCTTGACTGTTGAGTTGAGTTGCCTGACTGACACCAAACTGACACTGACACTAGTCACTTCACAGTGACACTAGAAGCCGAGAAAAATTGCGTGATTTGCGTCATTTGCGTGGTAGGCAAGTGGTAGGCCGGGCCGGACGGAGGACTTGTCAAAGCCGTGATGGAAGAAAACAAGACGTCAAATAAGGGTATGCGCGCACGAGCAACTTTTGTCTCCGCGACTATTTTGTCTCTCACATCAAGTCTATGGGTTAGTATGGAAGTGCGCACACGGAGTCGCGTCGCTCGCTACGTGTGTGCACTTCCATACTAACCCCTAGACTTGATGTGAAAGACAAAATAGTCGCGGAGATAAAAGTTGCTCGTGCGCGCATACCCTGACTGTCACACTGTGAATGGTTCTCAAACTCAGAAACCGGAGGTATTAGTTAAACAAAACCGATCAAGTGCGAGTATGTCTCGCGCACCGAGGGTTCCGTACAAATTTTCACACCAAAATATTTCATAAAATAAGGAAAATTGTTGGTATTCATTTCCAAACTTAACAAATGATTTTTGTAGAATAATAATTGTTTTCATATTTTTCGCATGGTTAACTTCGGAGATAAGGGGGGGGGGGGTATTTTTTTAACGTCTTCCTTTATAAAACAAATTAAATTTGTTTTAGAATATAAATTTCAAGCCCTGTCAATGATACCACACTCGGCCTACTAAGTACTAACTAGACTTTCAATTTTACCCGTCCTTTTTTTACATTAAAAATATATCTTATACAATATTTCATTTTGTATACACGTGGATTAGCTTTATTTACAACCATTCCAAATTTCAAATTGATAGCATTATTGAACCTAACAAATGTCAATCTTGCTAAACGGGAAATGCAGGCCATTTTCATATCACTTTTATTCATATTAATAAGTTTATTAGATTCCAGTCGCATCCAATTTCTGACAAATTGTGGCAATTTATGGGATATACAGATTGTGATTTTACCCCAATTTGTCAGTACAACATATCGAAGTCATAAGGCCTGCAACACACTGGCGCGGCCTGCGGTGGCGGACAAAAGTAAATTTGACAGCTAATGACAATTTTACTATTGTCCGCGTGAGCTTAAAACAAGTAACAAAATAGGGTGCTCGGAATAAGGATAAACAATGTATGTGATAAATAATGTTTATCCTTATTCCGAGATAGGGTGGCTGGCCGCGCCAGTCTGTGAGAGGCCTTAAAAGTTTGACGTGTCTGTGGTCTGTGGCATTTTAGCTCATACATAAGGCCTGCAACACACTGGCGCGGCCTGCGGTGGCGGACAATAGTAAATTTGACAGCTAATGATAAGTTTACTATGGTCCGCCGCGGCCAGTCCGCGCCAGTGTGATGGGGGTTTAATTAAACCGCATACGAATAAACCGATTTTTCATCATCATCATCATCATCATCATATCAGCCGAAAGACGTCCACTGCTGGACATAGGCCTCCCCCAAAGAGTGCCACAATGACCGGTCCTGCGCCACCCGCATCCAGCGGACTCCCGCGACCTTTACCAGGTCATCAGTCCACCTTGTGGGGGGCCTACCCACGCTGCGCCTTCCGGTACGTGGTCGCCACTCGAGAACCTTTCCGCCCCAACGGCCATCGGTTCTACGTGCAATGTGCCCCGCCCACTGCCACTTAAGTTTAGCGATTCGGAGGGCTATATCGGTTACCTTGGTTCTGCTGCGGATAGCCTCATTTCTAATGCGATCGCGCAGAGAAACTCCCAACATAGCCCTCTCCATTGCCCTTTGGGTGACTGAGCCTTCTTATGAGGCCCATAGTAAGCGACCACGTTTCCGTGCCATAAGTCATCACTGGCAACACACACTGGTCAAAGACTCTCGTCTTGAGACACTGCGGAATATTGGACGAAAAGATGTGCCGTAGCCTCCCGAATGCTGCCCAGCCGAGACGGATTCGACGATTGACCTCTTTCTCAAAGTAGGACCTACCTAACTGAACAGTCTGTCCTAGGTATATATAATCGTCTACAACTTCGAGCGTAAAGTGTCCGATTGAAATGGGGGTTGGTACTACATGGAGGTTTGACATGATCTTTGTCTTATCCATGTTCATCCTTAGACCAACTCGCTCGGAGGTTTTACTGAGGTCATCGAGCATCGTGCTTAAGTCCTCCATGGTCTCAGCCAAGACTACTATATCGTCAGCAAACCGAAGGTGAGTGATGTACTCGCCGTTGATGTTGATGCCTAGCCTTCTCCAGTCTAGAGTATTGAACACGTCCTCCAGTGCAGCGGTGAACAGTTTTGGGGAAATAACATCCCCTTGTCTGACACCCCGCTGCAGCGGAATAGGCTTCGAACTCTGATCCTGGAGTCGGACTGACATAGTGGCGTTCTCGTACAAACACTTCAGCACTTCGATGTAGCGGCAGTCTACTTGGCACCGTTGGAGAGACTGTAGTACAGCCCAGGTTTCGATCGAATCGAAGGCTTTCTCGTAGTCTACGAACGCTAAGCAGAGAGGCAGGTTATACTCCTCAGTCTTCTGTATAACCTGGCGGAGCGTATGAATGTGGTCTACGGTACTAAAACCTCTTCGGAAACCGGCTTGTTCGGGAGGCTGGAAGTCATCAAGCCTGCGTGCGAGTCGATTCGTAATGAGAATGACCCTTGAAAACAGCTTATAGACATGGCTCAGAAGTGAGATGGGTCGGTAGTTCTTCAGCAGGGTGTTGTCACCCTTTTTGAAGAACAGCACCACCTCACCTCTGTTCCACGCCTTTTACAAGCTTTATATTAGCTTGACTTGTTCGTATGTAAGTATAAAAGTATGTAAGTTGTCCGTCAAATCTTGCAAGTTAAAGTTGACCCACTTACCGGTGACCGATTGAGCTGAAATTTTGGGTATATGTATAGTTTGGATGACAATTCAATATTATGGTACCATCGAGCTGATCTGATGATGGAGACAGAAGGTGGCCATAGGAACTCCGTAATAAAACCACATAACCCCATCGAGTTTGAGCTCGTTAGAATCGTCTCAATGAGCAGTTGATGATGGTATACAGAAAAGTACAGTCGGCAATAAAAGCTTGTACCAAAAATGAAATTTTTGACAGAAACTTATTTTAATACGTTTTTTTGTCCGAAAGCTAACGTGATCGAGATGGTTGTTAAGATATTGAACTTTGAAATGAAATTATCGTGCGTTTTAAAAATTTTCTTAGTTGTTATTATTGGAGTCCGAGCCTTATGAATCGCGCTCGATCGATCCTTGCAACCATTATGTAATTAACCTGACTAAAATTTAACCAATCAGCTGATGATGATGAGTTGATGGGTGAACCATTGGGTCCGCTCGGCAGGCACAGTACCCACACTGCCCACACAGGACGTGTGGCGTGGCCCTTCCACACATAAATAGGTCCAAGTACCAGCCACAATTGTAAGAGTGCCATAAAACAATCTGAATAGTTATGTTTTTCCCTTCTACTTTATTGAAGTCAGTTGAGAAGAAAGGGCAATGCATCAGGCGTAATTGTAGGGTTAGGTACGTTCCTACCTATATTTCTAACTTATTGCGAAAAGTAATTTCCAAAGTTTACATTACGTCATGGTCATTGGATCACGTAAGAGGCGTAAGAGCAATAAATAGGTGGCTGCAGGCTGTGGAGATTGTGCACCTATCTCGTGTCACATGACTCGAACTAAAATTAGGGCTTTATAGCCCAATGTCTCGCAAACGAATTACTGGTTGACGAATTGATGAAAAATGGTTTCAGAAAACCCATAATATTTTTGAACGAGCTATCCAACGATACCCCACACCATGGGTTTGACGAGAAAAAAAATACATCCCCGCTTTAGGTGTAGGGGAGGTACCCTAAAAAAAATCTTTTTCCGAATTGTATTGTACTGTTTTGTCATCGTGATTGGTTTATATACCCACGCCGAATTGCAGTTTTCTAGTTGTAAGAGTTACTGAGCTAAGCCGAAGACGGACAGACAGACGGACGGGCATGGCGAAACTATAAGGGTTCCTCGTTGACTACGGAATCCAAAAAAGCACGAACTATTAAGGTGGTTTTCCACCGCGCGCACGCGCGCTCAGTGCAAATAGGTAGCTCTAATTACAATTCTCGCCCATCCACGCCCCGCCTCGCCTCGCCGGTGGAAAACCGCCTTTAACAACAGCAGCGGCGCTACCACGAACATCGAAAGTCGAAGTTCAGGTATTTCCATCTCTATCGCACTCCCTTACTCGAGTGACAGGGATACATGTATTACGAATTTCGACTTTCGAAGTTCGAAGTAGCGCCGCAGGTTCGAATTGTGTTTGTAGCAACAAATTTTAAATTTATAATTTTCGCTTTTGCAATAAAATCGTCTTAAGTATATGGACGAAGGACGACGTCGCGGTCGCGGACTAAAGCTAAAGTATAGCCTTTGTCCGCGACCTCGTCCGCGTGGATCATGTTACAGTTTGCTATTAAAATCTTTGCAGGCGTAGTTAGACCTAAAATTATCGCTCTCCCATAGGAACTTCGGCCGAAAGGAATATGGAAATTACACCACCCTAAGGGGATGGTTTCCGGGATAAAAGTTTAGTTAGGTACGTACATTGTAGATAAGAATAAGAATATAGGTAAATATCGTTTAGCTACCAAACAAGTAGCAAGGGTAGGTACCTACCTACCTACTTACTTTTGTTGTGATTTGTGTGTAGGTGCTTAGCTCCCTACACCGCGTGCCCATATAACTCTTCCTTTCATTTCGCTTGATAGGTAATGACAGATTCTTGTTCTTAGGAATAATGGATTCGAGCGATCCCTTTCTATAGTGCCGATACTTCCGCAATGGACAATATATAATGTTCGGTGTTCTGTATTGGTATCACAGTACCCGTACATTGCGATATCAAACGGACTACCACGGAACAACCATGTCTTTCAAAGTTTTGGTGAGCACATTTTTATACTTACAAAAAAAATTAAGCAGGCAACATATTTCTCTCGTCCAAAAAGTTAAGGACACCAGCATTTTTGGATGCGAAATACACCTATCCTGAAGCATAATATAATAAAATTGGTACTTGATCACTTTTAAGACGATTCCCATTCAACAGCTATAGCCAGATTCAAACAAGTGTTTTCTTATCATTTGCGACATTTGCGTTACACCTGAGCATGAAAAGATGATTACCGTCTGCTACGCGTGTAGAAAATCACACTACCTGGCCAGAGGGAAGCGTAAAATGCTTCTACGTATCACGGGCGGGCGGTAGTAAAGAAAGCCCCAGAGATCTCATATTTATGACATTCAACTTCATGCGATCTGAGACCTCCTTGGTGTACCGCTGTAGGTGTATCTACTATTGTTTCAACTTTTTAAAATCCAGGTATTCGTAACCCTCGTCGGAGCCGCCATCGGAAGCCGGCCAGAAAAGCGCAGCCTGGAGTGGGACGCGCCGGCCAAAGCCCTCGCGGCGCCCTGGAGACCCGTGGTGCTCTCACATGGTGAGATATCAATATCATACAGAGATCATAAACATTTCATATTAAACTTATCTACATCCCAAAATACCATTACAGTCCATACAGAATTAGAACCATAAATGCACCTACTCAAACCATAGAGAAAGGCTCAGCAACATTCTTCTTCTTCTCGTGTCGATGGTTTCCCAGTTCTATAATTGGTTTAGATTGTGCGTGACCAGACGCTAGTTCTCCAACATTTTAGTTTCCATATTTATTGCTTAGAAGCCTTTTTTTTCCTTGGAGAAAACCTGCGATCCAGGTACCCAGCTCTCGGGGGAAGTCTGGTTTATGTGGTATTTCTACTTACTAAAAACTCCGCGTCAGCCGCCATCTGCGCTAAATAACGTACTTATGTTCTAGCATCTGCCGACGATGTTCCCCTTCACTCTTTTGTTCTTGGTTAGATTCGAGTACGGACGTGGCGGGGGCGGTAGCGGCGGCGAAAGCGGCCGCGGCTGCGGTGATGGCGGCCCAGCACCAGGTGGCGGCCGCGAAGCACGCCGCACTCGAGCAACAGAGCGTCGCCAGTGCCAAGGAGGCAGCGGCCGCCCACGCCGCTCACAAAAGGTGACAAACTAAAAACTAAATAACGCATTAGAATAGAATAGAATAGAATAGAAATTAATTTATTGCTAGCCAAAATAACACCATATCACAATTTCGTTCTTAATTATTCATTCGATTCGCATCGGGTAAGCTGCACCCCGCTGGTGCTCAAAATACGCTGATGCACCGTAAAAGCAGCCAAATTTATGATGAAGATGTCGCGCATACGACACGTCAACGCGTATGAGCAACTTTACGCATCGGTGCACGGTGGGTCGCTCCTTAACAAATATAATATAGCTTCAAAAATGACACATTTTACAATAACTTTACAGCGAGGAAGCGGCCAGACACGCCCGCGCGCACGCGCTTGAAGCAGCGCAGGCGGCAGTGCACGCTCAAGCGCAGCTGGCTGCGGCCAAGGCTCGCGCGGCCGCGGCGCAGAAGATCGCTGCAGCCAGGGAGGCGGCGGCCGCCCGCGCGATACAACAGGCCGCGCACCACCAGGCGGCTAGGCTCCACAACGCTGGTAAGACTTACCTTAACAGTGCAGAAGCGTTCAGACTTAGTGATGACGAACTTACGCAGCAGACCCGAGTCCCGACGTCGTCGCCTCGTTCGCGGGAGTCACAGACCTATATCAGTTTTATAAATCTACACATACATACACTGCGACCAAGCTTGTTTGTTAGCCGACCGCATTTTACGAAGAAGCGTATTATAGAGGAATCTTTATACTTAAACGAGTTACATTTATACAGGGTGCAAGGTAATAAAGGTCAGTTTAGGCCACCATTTCAATGTTGAACTTTTTGGATTTTTCTAAAATTAACTGAGTTTTTTTAATGCATGTTATCTTTCTTTGATATTTTTTGGCATTGGCAATAGTATTTAAAAAAAGCTACTTGTTTCGTTTATTTTGAACATGGTGTACCTAATTCTCGCAACTTTATCGAAATTAGAACGAATGATTTAAACATACTACTAGTTGACCCTGCCTACGAAGCTGGAGGTCCAGGGTTCGAATCCCAGTAAGGGCATTTATTTGTGTGATGAACACGAATATTTGTTCCTAAGTCATGGATGTCTTTTATGTATTTATTTCTCTATATTATTTATGTATATCGTCGTCTAGTACAGTCGCCATCAGATATATCGGAGCTGCCAAAGTACTCACAAATATCTGAACACGTCTCTAATGCCTCCACAATAGAGACGTGTTCCGATATTTGTGAGCACTTTGGCCGCTCCAATATATCTGATGGCGACTGTACCTACCAATAGTAAAGCTTGCTTAATTTGGAACTAGGTCGATTTGTGTAAGATTGTTCCCAAATATGTATTTATTATACCCAGATCTGGAAGCAGTGAAGTTCTCCGTGCTGTCCAGCTCCGGGGCCGCTGGCGCCGCCGGTGCCGCCCACCACGCCGCCTCGGCCGCCGCCGCAGCCCTGCAGCCCGCTTGGGCCCCTTGGAACTGGCCCGCGCCCACCTGGGCTCCCCCGCATGGAGCTTGGGCCTGGTCGTGAAATAACGTAAATGTACGCAATACTATGGGACCGTTTCCATGAACATTTTATGCGCTACCTATTTGGAGTTAACTTAATTGAATAAGCGGGCGAAAGTCTCCGTTTCACTTTGGGGAAAATATATTTTCTTTGTCCGGCTCTTTTCCTCTACAGCGGCACTACCACGAAAATCGAAACTCGAAATTCGTATACATGCGTCCCTGTCACTCGAGTATTATAAGCGCGATAGAGATGGAGACACCCGAACTTCAAGTTTCGAAGTTCGTGGTGATAGCTCAGGTCGCATTTCTCAACCGACTTTCGTGAAATTTTGTGACCAGGTTCAATAATGATACAGTTTTTTTTGTAGATAGATTTAGATTGAAATTTTTTTTTTTAAAAAGACGCTCGCGATATGTAGAGATCACAGTCACTACCTAGTAGGTTGAAGTGTCTCTAGCTAGGCCAAGAGACAAAGAGAACATTTGAAATTACAGGAAGCCTAAAATGTGTACGGGGAAACGGGACTAATGGAATTAATAAAACGAAGTTTGAGCATAGCTACCCAGATAGTGGTACTTAGCTCCTTAAAAAAAGAATTGTTTTTTATAGAGCATAATAATCATAATCGTATTTACTTAAGAGATCTAAGTATATTAACTTAGCTATTTTTTTGTGTATAATTACACTATGCTTTTTTATATCTCATACACCATATGTCATTAGTGTGGTTTAGTTATTACAAGCGAAAAAAAAGTAGACCTCTGTACCTAAATTACTGAATACTATATAATCGTGGTATTGTTATCTTGTTTCTTTTATGTAACAATAATATACTTCATTAATTTTCACTTTATTAATCCAGTAAAAAATTTGCCGCTTTGGCCGTCATTTTGTTTTAATATAATTTGTTTAATAAACATTATTAACCCACTAATGTTTTTTCTTTTTAAATTAATCTTTACCAAAAAGCCCCACCATGCATACACCAAACAATCAATCTTTTAGTATCTTTGACTTCCTCGTCTCTAACATTGATTGAAGTAGCGAATACGACTGCGCGGTAACCATGGCAACAGCGGAGCAGGCTCCATCTACCGCTGTACCACAGCATCCCTCAGCTGTTATCTCACAGGATAATATTTTTTAAGTCTAATATTAAACAAAATAACAACGTTAATGTGACAACTATACAGGGTAAGTAACTACTACGGCCATAAGCTTGTACTAATCGGTGATGAATAATGTAGGTTCCAGGGGAGGGGAGATTTCATTTAACTTGGCCCAAAGGGCGGAACCTAGTGCCTGAAATATTCATTCGTAATTAAAACTTACGCGGTAGAATCATGGTTATTACGTAGACTCTTCTTCACTACGTTTATCTACAAATTCTGGTAAATAATAACTTGCTTATGATATAAAACAGTTCGTGCTTGCAAAACCTTGTAGGTATGACAATAAGAAATCCATATTTATTGAGTTGACAAATTGTGCTAAATATTTTAGATATCCAAATTTTCCCATGGTTGATGGTACCTATGCATAAGTCAAGTTATTAATATAAGCATATCTCTACTAAACATACAGAATGAGCAAATGTGAGGGCATGAACTGAAACTACTTATCCCTATTGATAGATATACATATTTTTGTTTCAAAGGTTTACATTTTTGGAGGCAAAAAAATACAGACTAAGAAGAAAATATTTCAAGGTTGTTATAAGTAAGTATTCCGGGTACCATTTTGCGGTCTCTTTACAATAATTATTTCTGAAATCACAAAACACGGCATTTTATTATGGATCGTAAATAGATAAAGTTACAAAACAACTAAACTGGATACCAATTTGCTAGCTTTAAAATCATCACTGTGATTTCTGCCAACTTATGTAATATTATTCTTTATTAATTTAAATCACCAGTAGCCTTACTACTATGTAAACATACTAACACAATATGGATCCAAAAGGTCCGAAATAAAGATTTCCCCACACTTGATTGCTAACCCTGTATGTATAGTGCATCGATAGGTAAATAAATTATTGCTTTACCTACGCATTAATGCAAGCTATAGGAATACATCCTAAATTCAATACATTCTCGTTAAATGTACCAAATCAATGAGATGCCACAGACTGTGTATTTGTTTGTGACCACCATCATGCCTATTATGGGACGGCCGCGACACTCTTTCTCGCACTATACCTCTTGTTCCAAGTGTTCTAATAAGAAGTAAAGTAAAGTAAAGTATCGTTTATTTGCAAGAATATGTACATTAGATGTTAACATTATATGATGAGTCACAGTATTCAGCCTTCAACGGCATGCAAATATTAGCCTAATAGCCAATTATAAATAATTACAAATAACACAATTAATAATAATAGAAGAAAAAAAGTACAATAATGTCAATAAATCCACAATTTACATTCAAAATAGATTAATAATTACAATTTAAAGTTCTAATAAATTATTTTCGTGCAATGTCCAAATATTCCTTTACAGAATAAAAACCGTTCATGGAGCCATCTCGTCAATTTTGTCCTAAATTCTAAATTGCGTAAAAGTTTAATTTCGTCTGGTAGGTTATTATATGTTGTTATGCAAGAATATGTAAGAGAGACGGATAGTGCGAGAAAAATCGAGAGATCGCGCGCCGTCGCGTGACAGCCGTGCATATTTTATGTACATTAAACAGTTTTAGTGTAAGTACATAGATGGTATCACTATCTCTTTACAATCAATCCAAAAAAAAACCGGCCAAGAGCGTGTCGGGCCACGCTCAGTGTAGGGTTCCGTAGCCCGTTCCGTGAACCGAATGTATGAGCAAGAGAGTTCAAATTCCCAAATCAAATTGACCATGTATTATAGACAGACACAATACGATTGCTCGTATTGTGTCTGTCTATACTTAGCGAACAATTTTATTATTAGACAACGAACGACCAAAGACAACTCGAGCACGACATATTTTCGACCTAATGTATGGGCGCACCTGCCCATGAAATCAGGAAAAATCTTAACAGCGCCATGTACAATGTGAGCGTTCCGCGTACAGCGACATCTATCGGCAAATTAAGTAAACTATTGCGCTTAAAGTATGGAAGATGATTTTTATGGGATAATTCTTTATTGCGTGAACAGATTTTCACCGTTTTTTTACTTTATTTGAAAGTACGTCATTTCATTGTGATTTTGTAGAAATTACAGGTACAATAAACACCTGCATATACGGTTAAATTACAAACTTAGTTCAGAAAATATTTTGTAATTTTTTTCAAAAACTATTCAACCTATCAAGTTCAAAATAATTTTCATAAAAAGTTTTTATAAAGATCTACTTTTGAGATTTTTTTCATATTTTTAAAACTTATGTTTCAAAAGTTACAGGGGGGGGACACATTTTTTTGACTTCTGGAGCGATTATCTCCGAAAATATTAACATTATCAAAAATGATTTTAGCAAACCCCTATTCATTTTTAAATACCTATCCAACAATATATCACACGTTAGGGTTGAAATGAAAAAAAAACACTCCCCACGTTACGTATAGGGGCGGTACCCTAATTTTAAAAAAAAACACTTTTTATTTTACCACTGTTATCGGCGTGATTGATATACATATTAGTTTCAAATTTCAGCTTTCTAGTGCTAACGGTTACTGAGATTATCCGCAGACGGACGGACAGACAAAGCGAAACTATAAGGGTTCCTAGTCGACAACGGAACCCTAAAAAGGCTCCGGTCTTTTTAACTTTCAGGTTTAATAACGTTTTTTCGCTAATAATACTTTAAAAAAAACCATATCCATTCTATTCTGAACCGTACTTACTTATATCTTTCACGATGGTTAATAATACAAACATAACCTAACCTAAGGCCCTGGCACGATAGGTTTTATCGTTATGTTTTACGTGACGTTTCAGTGCATTTTCGCCGTAAAACGTAACTATAAAACCTATCGTGCTAGCTGGGCTAGTGGGCTTAATACGGTTTTTTGTAATCTTGAAAAGTTAAGGGTTCCTTCGTTCGGGAAATGAGAAATATTCTGTAGCTGTTTAATAGGGTTTCAGGAACGCGAGGGCCGTTTTAATTTGACACCTTGTATATTCTTCAGTTTTATACCCAGACAGGATGTGGCTCCTCGGGATTCTGGCAGCCCTGGGCTGCTGGCAGTCCGCCTCAGCCGAGAACGACCGGCGGCGGTACTCCAACCCGACCTACTACAACGTCGGTGGGGTCCTCTCGAGCAATGACTCTGTCGCCTTTTTTAAAGATACCATTTCAGTAAGTGTAGTTGTTTTACTTGTTCCTGTGAATTATCTGACCGTACCGAGTGGTAGTTTCACTGCTTCTCCAGACATGTCAGCTATTAGTCTCAGACCAAGAAAAAAAGACAGACGGAGCGTTACGAACAGTCTAGTGAAGCCAACCGGTTTTCAACCAAGCCCCATAAGTTTAGCGCACGCTAAACAAATTAAATCGCACAAAACTCGAAATAAATGATCTTGACAGCATTGCGACACGTGCTGAAGTTTTGTGCAATTTTGTTTGTATATGTGTGCGTGAGCGTGTGCTAAACTTGATGTAGCTTGGTTTTGTTTGTATGTGGTTTGGCTTCACTTGACTGTTCGTAACGCTCCGTCTGTCTTTTTTTCTTGGTCTGAGCTATTAGTTTGACGATTGAGAATATTTAGCTTAACATTAATCGTTAGCTACTGGGGAAAAATGCAGTATGTCCGCTAGTAAAGTATTTAGTCATTATAATAATCACAATGTTTATACTGGGCCAACATACATCAACATTGTACACTCAGCGTCATATAGTTAGCAGCAGCCAGAGTAGTCAAATATTTCGTAACACACCCTTATTCTTACAGTAACGAAGATCGACGAATTTCTAAATGATAATTTAAATTAATAGTAAATTTAGTATAAATAGCTTTAACTCAATGTACCTAATAATTCCTATGTCTGTAACGAACTTATTTCTTTTTCTCCTTACTTCAATTTAATTCTTTTTAAATTGACGACTAAGAAAATTGTATTAAAATAATTATTCTCTGTTACCAATCCTATTATACACATATACATTACAATAGAATAGATAAATTAATACTAGAAAATAAACAATTATTAATTACTAACTTAAACCAATTCCATGTACCTCTTATTAATCTTTGTGAAATGTTATATATTATTAATGGAATTGAATGTGACTTGCAACGAATTGACATCGAATATCGCTTCTATATTATAATTTAACACCTATTTATTAAATTGCTACGCCCTAACAGGGCCCATATGGAACGTATGTACCTATTACTAAGAACTGTACAACTATGCATGCAATAAATGATATGACTATGACTATGACTATGACTATAAGACGTGTACCGAAATATTTACTACTACAGCTACCTTGGCTGCTACTAACTATATGACGCTGACTGTACAAACTATGGATGGTTAAAAAAATACGGCATTTAACTTGGTTTAGCCAGACTATCTTAACTTTCCTCGGAAAATCCAGTTCGAGCGACCACATAATTCAGCTACTAGGTAGCCCACTAGCTGCTTTTAGTGTCTGATATTAATTTTATATAATTATTACTACTCTCGTCTTAGCCAAGGCACATGTGTAGAATGTGACCCGTGATTTCAGAATCTCAACTTCAAGAATATATACGTTCCGCGTGGTGTCACCTACCACGACTACTCAATCCTGATGGATCCGAATCCTATTAAGACTGCTTTGAATGTTTGCAAGGATCTCATCGGTCATCGGGTATGTCACCTAGAATCACGTAGAAATATATTACAATCATGAATACCAGCTTGTACAAGCTGTCCTAAAAGTCAACGTCATGCCGAGAACAGGCCAAGTCAAAACAGCTATAAAAAAAACCATCACCACATCATGTTCTCAAGTAGGTACTGCGGCTACAGGTATTTACTTTTCGTGATTATTTTTATCGTGATGTAACCGTAAATTATACTTCTGTAAATAAAATTCGTTTTAAATAAAATTGCACTTTTTTCCCCAACCATGTACAGCTTAAAACTCTTACGCCAAATAACTGTATATATTTAATTTAATTGATCTGTTAAACCACCGTTTTCGGCTTGACGTAAACTATTGGGACATTGCCAAGCAATTAGAGATATATACAGGATATCTCTAATAGCTTGGCAATTGGCACATGCCTCTTCTTATGGACACATTTCTTTATGTTAGTACTATGTTGAATATCTTCCAGACATACTTATATTTCATTATTTATATAATGATGTTTTCTTTCACCATAAAGCTAAGTAAACTTCAAAATTTCAGTCCTCAGAAACATTTTAGCCACGATTCCGACTGAAAAAATATTTTTCAGGTGTATGCTATAGTGGTATCCCATCCTCTAACCGGAGACCTGTCACCCGCAGCCGTATCATACACGAGCGGATTCTACCACATCCCGGTCATCGGCATATCTTCAAGAGACTCTGCCTTCTCCGACAAGAACATTCACGTGTCGTTCTTGCGGACTGTACCACCTTATTCTCACCAGGCGGATGTGTGGGTCGATGTGCTCAAACATTTTAATTATATGAAGGTCATCTTTATACATAGCTCGGATACCGACGGACGGGCAATTTTGGGCCGGTAAGAAGTCGACTATACTTTACCATCTTAATTACTTAGGTACGGTACGTACAGTCAGCTGCAGAAACGTGACCGCCTCCGCATAGCAGTTTGTAAGCAGGTGAGTCATCAGATGCACAGACCTCACGGTTTCTGTGAATCTGATGGCTACACGTACCTTACCTCCAATAAACGGAGGTTTCTGTGAATCTGATGACTACACATACCTTACCTCCAATAAACCTATTAAATATGTAGGTCGCGGCAATAGAGATCTCTCAGGGACCGAAGTCCCAATGAGTGTTGTTTGGATTTTATATATGTGTAAAGTGATCTATGAAACTTCTATAGCGCGATGCAGAACACGTCAGATTCGACAGCTGACAGGAGTGACGCCACATCAGCCCCCCTTCGAGACAGAGGGGTCAGCGACGATGTATGAGAAGAGTGCAGCTTGCCAGTGCTCAGAGCCAGCGTGCCGAGCGAGCCCTCAGAGCCAGGGTGGCGAGCGAGTAGGGAGAGAGAGAGAGAGAAAGAGAGTCTGGCTTGCTGAGAGAGTTGGGCGTCAGTCAGGATCCTCAGAGTTGCGCTTATGTCCATTGTCGGGGTCACCAATGTAGAAGTCACGGCAATAGAGAGATCTCTCAGGGACCGAAGTCCCAATGAGAGTTGTTTGGATTTTATATATATGCAAAGTGATCTATGAAACTTCTATAGCGCGATGCAGAACACGTCAGATTCGACAGCTGACAGGAGTGACGCCACAAATACAAAAGTATACTATATTTTCATTGCTTACTTTAGGTGTAAATAATACATACGTTTTAATACCTAACACCTCGCACAGTTATAGTTAGTTTTATTTAAGTTGACGAAATTGCATAAAAATAGTCCATTCAAAAAGCAACCCTACCGTGCAAGCCGCAAGGTAAAAGATTCAAATTCCAATTACAGGTTTATAAAAAAGTCGGTCTGCTTAAATAATCTCTATTTCCACTATGAGATTTAGGTACATAAAACGCGTATTTAGGGAAATGTATAAAATAATATATTTATGTTAGGCATCTTTTTCGAAAGCGATTCATGCACAAATGTTTCTCATATAAATTGAGTTCCTCAATTTTGTTCTTATTCCATAAATAAAAGTATCTGATAATGATTAATGAGTTACACCGTCAGTATAGTTACCTGACAAAAAATTCAAAAATAATAACAGTTGACGATTTTCATGTCACCCTGTATCCCGGCAATTTTTTTAAATCTGTAATATGGTTGTCCACATTAACTTGTGTTTGAATAATCTGTGTTATAGTTTCCAGACGACCTCCCAAAGCGTGGACGAGGATGTCGACAGGAAGGTGGTGGTCGAACAGGTCATAGAATTCGAGCCGGGCTTGGATTCCTTCAGCGACAAGCTCATAGAGGTGAAAGCTGCGCGGTCGAGAGTCTTCTTGATGTATGCCAGGTACCTATAAGCAGCCTTCTTTCTTACTTCCAGTTCCAGCTATCAGATAATTAGTTACCACTTCATTTACCATAATTGAAATTTCTAGCTTAAAACTAAATCCCGAAGAACAAGTGGTCAAAAGATTGTATTAGGTTTTTCATTGGCAAAATTACCCGTACTAACCTGCTTATTTGGTGGTTGGCCATCAACCAGCTGACAATTCTTACTATTAAATATCCTATGCCCGCTCGGTTGGATTTGACCAACAGGACACAGAGATGAAATAAATATTACTCGGTATCATTAAAAGATAGCTGCGTGTCCATACGTACATGTTTCAAAAGTAACCAGGAAATTTGGTTGCCGCTTCACAATTGATAACAGGCTTTTTTGATACAGCAAAACAGATGCGGAAATAATCTTCCGCGACGCGACATTGCTGAACATGACGACGGCGGGCTACGTGTGGGTGGTGACGGAGCAGGCGCTCGACGCGGAAAACGCGCCCGAGGGGCTGCTCGGTCTGCGCCTTGTCAACGCGACCAACGAGCACGCGCACATCCAGGATTCCATGTTAGTAGTTAGTACAACGTGCCTATATAGGGGACGGAGACGACTGACAAAGCGCCGTCTTAGAGACTAACTATATAGAGTCGATCAGAAATAATTAACTGATCCATTCGACGTTATCTTATCTTACTAAAATGTAGTATTTATTCGTAAATATCACATTGTATGTTACACAAAACAGTCATTTCTAATTAAGTATTCAATGACACTATGTTCTTAGACTTCCTAGTGCATTTATTTGATTTTCTTTCTATTTCGTTTCATTCCCGTTCTTCACTAGTGTTGGTATCTACTTTGGGTTTAACACAGAGACCGAGTGATCCAGGTTAGAAGGAAAAAAGCTTGCTTGCGAAAGATGTCTTGTGTGTGGGTGGAATCGTGTTGGTTGCTGGTTTTCTCACTACCTTGGGAAAACCAACAACCAACACGACTCCTAAAGAGTTTTCTTATTTCCACAGCTACGTTCTTGCATCGGCGATACGAGACATGAATACGACCGAAGAAATCAACGCGCCGCCGTCCGACTGCGATAACTCTGGAAGCACCTGGAACACGGGCCGCCATCTCTTCGATTATATCAGGAAACAGATCCTGGAGAACGGAGCCACGGGCCACGTAGCGTTCGACGACCATGGAGACAGGGTCAATGCAGAGTACGATATGGTGAACGTTAGAGCGCAAGGGGAACATGTGGCTGTTGGGAAATATTTTTATTCTAAGGTAATAAGTACATTACTTATCAAGGGCTTACTGCCTTTTTATATACATATATCTACTATTAATTACTATTAAGCAAGCAAAAGAAACGTAAACGTGAAAGTAACTAATAGCAGCTTTTAAAGGACCACCCTGAGTTACCTACTCGCATCACAGAACCCTTGTTTGAATGCTAGTTTAAGTGGTCTATATTGGCGTGTCATACAGTACTATAGCGTGTTGCAGAAAGATTGAACATCGGATATGTACCTATGGTTTTTATTAGGTAATTTAATGTTAAATGTTACAGGAAACGCATAAGATGCGACTAGAGCTCAAAGAACAAGAAATAATTTGGATGGGTCGAAGTCCTTCGAAGCCGGAGGGCTTCATGATACCTACCCACTTGAAGGTATAGTTTTTCAAACTCACCCTCTCTTTTTCGTGGAGCATTTGGAGAAGAACTAACTGGTTATATGGTATTTCTAATTACTACCCACTAAAAACTCCAAATTGTAGCCGCCGTCTGGGCTGAACCGTGCGGAGGATTCCAGGATCTCAAAACCGAACGCACTGGAGCCCTCCACACACCTTGCTATTGAAATCAATGGGAAAGTAACTAAAAAAAGGTTTATGCGGTAACGAAAAAAAAGCCTTTGTATTTGTGTATGTTTCAGGTATTAACGATAGAGGAAAAACCATTTGTGTACACACGAAAGGTGGATGACGTCAGCGCTTGTACCACTGAAGAGATTCCATGCCCACATTACAATACCAGCGACGATACAGGTAGATATAGTCTTCCAAAAACTATGTAAAATGACAAGCAAACAACTGCCTTTCACATTTCCAATCTCGTCGTCTACAAATCAAAACCATTAAGCAGTATAAATAATAAACTAGGTTTTGCTCGCGACTTCATCCGTGTACTCGTTAATCGCGTTAGAGGATGTTTACTATTAAAACCCTTGCAGGCGTAGTTCTAATTATTATCTCTCTCCCATAGTAAAGTTCGACTGATCTCGATTCGAAATTCGACGATTATAATATGGACGTAACAATCTTACTTTCTCTATCCAGATCAAATGTATTGCTGCAAAGGGTTCTGCATGGACCTCCTGAAGCACCTAGCTTATTCTATTAACTTCACTTACTCCTTGGCGCTTTCACCAGATGGACAATTTGGCCACTATGTTATACGAAATTTCTCAGCCCCGAGCCCGAAAAAGGAATGGACTGGTCTTATAGGTAAAGTCGTTCGTAGTTGCTTGTGGTAAATATTTTTTATTTTAATCAGCCTTTAGGCTGACACAGATTTAACAGCATTTCAGTAAACTGTGTCCCACCAACACTACTTTAGTATTTGCCGTCGACTGCGTAATTAACGTACTGTTGTAGTTCAGTTAATCAGTCTCATCCCTATGGATTTTTGGAGACAATCTGACTGATGGCAGCCCAGCACGACAACTTTACCCCTGGTTTTCTGGTTTGTGATTGACGCAGGCAAAAATTGGCAAAGCATTTGCGTGCGCACACTGCGAGAGAGGAGTTTGGATAGGTTTTAATTTGATGCTGACTGTAACTTTCCCATGTTTCGGCAGGAGAACTGGTCTATGAACGCGCAGACATGATTGTAGCCCCGTTGACCATCAACCCTGAACGGGCAGAGTTCATCGAGTTCAGCAAGCCTTTCAAGTATCAAGGCATAACTATCCTGGAGAAAAAAGTAAGAAAATTACCTCTACTACTTACCAAAATTTAAATCAATTCGAGATCTGGGCCCGGTACATAATGATTTGTAACTTGCACCTACAGCGGAAATCTTTTTTCTACTCCTTATTGAACGAACGAGCGAAGCGAACGAAGCTTGGGCTAAAATTCAATCGTATGTCCAGTTGTCCAGCTGTTCTCCTCTACAGCTCGCATTTCTCAACCGATTCTCGTGAAATTTTGTGAGCAAGTTCGATAATTATATAGTTTTTTGTCGATTCACTTACAGCAAAAAGAAAAACGACACCCGCGATGTCTGCTCATTGCAGAACGACTAGTATTACAAGTTATGTTATAGAAAGCACAAGTAAAGATTAAAACACATATAGGTAAGTACAGTTAGCGTCATACAGTTGGTAGAGACAAGGTAGCCAAATATTTCGGTACACGTCTTTATTACTCTACGAATAAGGGTGTGTTACGAAATATTTGGCTACTCTGGCTGCTACTAACTATATGACGCAGACTGTACACAGTATAATTCGGCAAACCAATTTTTAAACATTTCAAACATTTACAGCCGTCTCGATCGTCAACGCTTGTATCCTTTTTACAACCGTTTTCGAACACCTTATGGATATTGGTGATGGTATCAGTGCACGTGGTGGCATTGGTGTTATATCTGCTGGACAGATTCTCACCATTTGGAAGATTTAAGCTGGCCAACATAGACGGGACTGAAGAGGACGCCTTGAATCTGTCGAGTGCCATTTGGTTTGCCTGGGGTGTGCTGTTGAACAGTGGTATTGGTGAAGGTTAGTATAGATTTATAAATAGTCTTAAATTTATGCGACAAAAGTCTTAGTCAGATAGAATCAGTTCCGGGAACGCGATACTCCACCATTATGATGATACTTTTAAAATTTATAGCGCACGACAGAAACAACTCTGGCATCCCAATAGTTATTCTGGAGATTTTCGCTATGGTAATTGTATTAAAACTGGCCACATAGCCTCTTTCGTAAGAATCGTACCTAAGCTTTCTCGTGTGCGGTTACCTTCATACCTACCCCGATCGGCGCCCCTCCCAAAATTGTAGTGGATAATCGCAAGGTAGCCATTGCAATTAGTATAGGATCGCATCGCGATCCCTAGTAGCGATACAAATGGGTACGTAGACGATTTCATACGACCAGAAACAGCATCGCGACTGCATCGCTTCGTCGCTGCAAATCGCTCTGTAGGTACTTCTATCGATCTGTGAAGTTTACCTAAGATACCTTATTACATTCCAGGGACGCCTCGTAGTTTCTCGGCCAGAGTGCTCGGCATGGTGTGGGCAGGTTTCGCTATGATCATTGTCGCGTCCTACACGGCCAACTTGGCTGCTTTCCTTGTTCTCGAGCGCCCGAAAACTAAACTCACTGGGATTAATGATGCTAGGGTAAGTTAAATAAGTAGGTACATAATATTACACATAATTTCACGGGATCGGTTGAGAAACAGTTGAGGAGAACATCCAGACAGTAAGACATCTAGACTTCTGAACTTTAGTATACCTATCTAAAATAAATATATTATTAAATATTATGGGAAAATCTTACACAAACCGAAGTACTTAGTCCTACTACCAGTCGAAGATACCTACCTATATATACGATATAAAGTAAACACAATGATGAACATTATATTTAAGTATCCAATCTTTGTTTTGTTGCATCGAGATATACCTAGTCTAGCCATAAGTTCTGTTACAAATGAAATGAAACATATTTTTAAAAGGATGTAATTAATTTACCATAAGTAAATGTTTATTTATAGGTAAGTTAATAAGGTTTCTAAACAATATATTTTTTATTCAAAATGCCCGCCTTTAGCTTTAATACACGCCCTCAAACGATCCGGCCACACGTCTATAGATTCACGCACTGTATCCATTGGGAAATTTGCCACTGCTACCTTCAAAGATTTTTTTAGAGAATCGATATTGGCATGGCGTTTAGAGCAGACCATGTCCTCTAACACTGACCACAATTTATAGTCCAGGGGATTTAAGTCGGGACTGGAAGAGGGCCAATCATCTGCCTTGATGAAGTCCGGAACATTCCTTTGCAGCCAAATCTGGGTGGTGCGAGCTTTATGACCCGGGGCTGAGTCCTGCTGAAAGGTCCAGTGTACATTTTTGAACATTGTGTCGTTTAGTGGTTTAACTACTGTTTCTAAAATCGTGTCCTGATACACTTTAGCTGAAATTTTCACTCCTTTTTCGCAAAAATGGATCTCAGAGACGCCTTGATACGACACACCCCACCAAACCATGACGTAAGCGGGATGATGACCTCGCTGAATCCTTCCAACTATCTCTTTAGCTTCTCGAGAGTTGTGTGCGTACACTTTATCATTTTGTTTGTTGTAGTGCTGCTCGATAGTAAAAATTTTTTCATCCGTGAAAAGAATATTTTTATATTTCCCATGTGCGTATCGAGATAAAAGGCTTTTTGATCTTTCAACTCTCTTGTCCTTTAGTGACTGATTTAACATATGTCCTGTATATCGTCGGTAAGCTGCAAGACTCAAGTCATCTTTGATTATACGCGAAAGTGTCCTAGGTGGTATTTTCATTTCCTTAGAAAGGATCTTCTGTTTTCTTATGGGATTTCGGCGAATTCTGGCCCTTACAGCATTAACGGCTTGTTTTGTTCTAACAGTACGTGGTCGGCCAGATCTTTTACTGTCATCGACAGAGGACGTTTTGGTGTATCTTTGAATGGTACGATACACAAACATTCGACTGATCTCTAACTTTTTTAGTGTCTCAAAAATGTGGGACGGCTCCATTCCTACCTTATGCAGAGCAATCACAGCAATTCTATTTTCTTTGACACCCCACTCCATTATTAATTTACTTATTTTAATATTATATTGTATATAAATGGTGGCAAAAACATCCAAGTACTTACGTCAAAACACAACATTCGAAATTCGAATGATTATTTTTCTTAAAATCATTGTTAACTGCCAGTAACAGAACTTATGGCTAGACTAGGTATACCTAACTTCATTGATGATAACAATTTAGGTACGGTCGGTATAACTGGCTACAGTAGGTACTCAGTGCCAACACAGTTCATCGCCAACACAGTTAACTGACCATTCGTGCATTCCATGTGCATTGTATGTAATAAGGGTCATTGCTATTTGTGAATTGTCACCAAGTAAGTACCATTATTGTCTTGATATACAGCAGTGCCAACAGCGGGTCGGTTAACCCTATATCTATTATAATATATTTATTTATAATATAAACGTAAAAGTCCTGACTGACTCACTCACTTAAATCAACGCCCAGCCCAAACCGTTGAACCTAGAAAGCTGATATTTTCACAATAGGTAGTATATGACGTAAGTAAGCACCCACTAAGAAGGGATTTTTGAAAACTCCACCCTCAAGGGGGTAAAATGGGGGTTGAAAGTTTGTATGGGAATGGACTAAAATTGTAAGTGAGAGACTTGAAACTTGGTGTATGGACTCCTTATTACAATACAAGAAAAGTAATTTTAGGGTTTTGGAAAAACCCACCCTCAAGCGGGTTAAATAGGGTGCAAAGTTTGTACGGGTGAAATTTGGTATTGAGATAGTATGAGTCCCGGGGAAGGCCATATAATAGTTTTTATCCTGGAAATTAGTCCCTAAGGGGGCGAAATGGGGGTCAAAGTTTGTATGGAGCTACGATAAAAACGAGTTTCACGCGGACGGAGTCGCTGGCAGAAGCTATAGTATAACATAAAAATACATCATTGTAAGGATGCAGGATGGAGTTTCAATATTACTGCTATATTTTCCAGCTTCGAAACACAATGGAGAACCTAACGTGTGCCACGGTGAAGGGGTCCGGAGTGGACATGTACTTCAGACGCCAGGTGGAGCTCTCCAACATGTACCGGACCATGGAGGCTAACAACTACGACAACGCCGAGCAGGCCATCCAGGATGTCAAACACGGGTACCTATATTATCGACTATGTCGTCTATGTCATACGGGACATTCCCACCTGTTACCGCAAAGTTTTTTTTTAATTTCACCCCACGATATTATATTCATATCTACGATTCTGCATTAGGTATGGTATAGTCATTAAGCGGACATCTTATATGGACGCTTGCAACTCCGGAGGTGGAGGACATGTACGTTGCCGACCCTTTATTGATTTTTTGCTCCCTTAGGTCCCTCTCTCAACACAACGCACTCTCGACCACCATTATTTCACAGAGTTAAAATAAAGGGTGTAGCAGGATAAGCCTTCAAAAATTGCCCCCAAAGCTTTGAGTTCAAAACTACTACCAGTTAGTGCCCCGTCAAATGAAAATAATCCATACCAATTTTTAACCCTCTACTGCCACCTGGAACCCCACGACATTCATTTAACCCTAAAACTTTTTTTTTTCTCCTAAAGTGTAAATAGGTAAATTATCAATTTTTTCATAAATGTTGACGTGATCAATATATACTATCAAAAAAAAATTAGCTCTCTACTTACTTATTTTCCTAGAAAAAAACCTAAATTAAAAATAAAACATCCTGTATAACAATTCAGGCTCGTCATACTATCACCATTTTTGTACTAAATATTAACCAACTACCTATCTACATAATATGTAAGTTTCATGTAATTAACAAAGGTGGAACAGTGTGAAAATATAGGTATTGTTCAGTACGTACCATGTATGTAACAGCTTGGTGACGACATTAGTAAAAAATATCGGCCCGCCAACCGGGAAGCCATCTGTAATCGATTTTTTTTTATTTTGCTAAGGAGGATTAATGAAACTCATTTATACTTATTGGAGCAAGTGCTTTTGTTTATTAATTTTTAGTAACAAGACATACATTCTTGTTTATGACAACAAACTAACTATAAGTTGCTAACTACTAACTGTAACATAAAATACATCCTGTATTTAGTCTTCATCGCTGTTTTCATTTATTAGGCCCATATTACATTATCATAGAAATATGATCATAGACATATGACTCATATTAATTTGATAAACCTATGACAGTGTAATAACAACCTATGATTTATATAGTCTATGATCATAGAAGTTTGATCCTATTTGACAGCAAGCGTACAATTATGATCATATGTGGTCTAACCTCAAAGATGGCGTCGTCAAAAACCAAGAATTTCGAGTGGAATATGGAAACTACAAAATCATTAATAAACCTGTACGAGGAATATGAGTGCTTATATAACAATCTCAATCCAGAATACAAAAATCGCGACAAACGATTGACAGTAATGACAAACATTGCTAATTTAATAAGTAATTCGACGGGAAGAGTATGCCTCGTTGCAGACGTGAGAAAAAAAATAAACAGTCTCAGATCCCAGTATCATTGCAACGGAAAACGCGGCTAAATCGGTATCCATCTTGATTACCTATGACGTTTATATGATATTAGGTGTAATATGTAAAATTATAGAATAGCATAAATAAAATATGATCCAAGAATTTTACAGATATGAGATCATACTTCTATGATAAATATATGATAGTCTAATATGGGCCTTACAGTCAAATTATCTGCATAACAATCAAATATATTTGTGAGAATTTCTGCTGGTTTTATAATTCTCGATATATATCTAGCATTCGATAGATAGTAAATCACTGCAGCAATATGTGAGAAACAACCTGCAGTTCGGTTTCCATTCGGGCAAGTGCAGTAATGGTCGGTGATACTTGCGTAATTGTTTTGATTGGGAATGTAACGAATAAAAATATGATGTCTTTTTATTTATATGACGCGATTTGATATGAATTCTTAGAACTTCATTTTTGCCCTTAAATACTCTATATTAATTGACCCGTCTGGATTTTGTAGTTCGGCTAAGTAGCATATTGATTGTTTTAATTGGTATGAACCTCCGAAGAGTATATGTAAATCATCCTGTGTCAGCTCAGGAAAGTCCAATAAGTCATTGCTTGATATGTTTCTAAAGATAGTTTTTTTTCTTATCCATCTATTTTCCTCAACTAACTGTGCCATGTTATTAACTGTCATGTCAGATTTACTTTTTTAATGTCTTATAATTACATCAGTGTTATTTGTATCACTAAGCAATCTCCTTCCATATTTGTTATTTAAGAAACAAGCAATTCTACATAATGAGCCGATATTAGGTAATATTTTGTTGTCGACTTTATGATCGAGTAGATGATATTTTTGTTTTATTATTCCGTGAACAGATTCCACTACCCATCTTACTTTAGTTACAACTCGCGATTTGTTAGCTTCAGTAGTGTTAGGCTGTGATCTGTTTCCTTTTAAGGCTGGCATTAACACGTTCAGCCCCTTACCCTCCAAATCACTTACTACATCTCGGAAACCGCGGTCAACAACAACTATATCGCCGGGTTTCAATAGCTTGGATAAAACGTTTTTATCAGACATTATTTTTTTCATTATCGATGCATCGTTCAAGTTGGCATTGAAAGGCCCAACCATATCTATCACATACCCATCTGTTGTGCATATTGTAAAGGGTTTGTAAACCCTTGTGTACAAGGGAGTATTTTTTTTACCGGAATAAGATTTTTCTGATATATATTATTAGAACTTTTCTGATGTCGAATGTACGTGCCATTACATATAATAATAAGCTGGTCATTACTAGAATCGAGTAGTTTTTTGCTACCTCACTAGTTCGAGACTATTATTTCTCTTGTGGTTGAATATATTCCGAAATGTGACGGAAGCATTTTTTTTCCAAAGGCTGTTATAACTGAAGTCACATACTCAGAGACTAATTGATGATACTCTAATCCAAGAATGGAGGCCAATAGTTCGTCACTATTTCCCGTCCTAAGTTTCATTAAAAACACTATTAAAGCCTGTATTGATGTTCTATTAATAGACTTTCGTAAACCTAATATCTCATCTAATTCGTAAATATTCGACCATGTTAAACCTGTAAAGGCAATCAATTGTTGGTCTGTAACGCAGTGATTTGATATTGCATTAAATGTTCTGCAGCTATGACTCAAATTAAAAATATTGCAAATGTCTGACAAAGGTACTGAGCTGTAATTGGAATACGGCTTAAGGTGCGACATATCATTTTCGAAAAACTTTTTCTTCATTAAGTGGCTTTTGCAACATCTATTGTTTAAGAGTACATAAATACGTTTTACTGAATAGCACTGTAATCTTGTCTCATATGGTACAACTGTTCGATTTTTGCTAGAACCACATATACAGCAGTATTTATGTGTTGCAATAAGGCGTTGAAAAGGAAGTTCTACACATTCTTCAGCTATCGGGCATTTAGATGTGGATATCATGAAAGTCGCATCTACATCGTCATCAATGTCCGGATTTTCAGTAGACTGTGACTTCTTTTTGTATATTTGTAAACGACAATAGTTGCATAGCACATCACCCTCTTTAATAGTTTTCTCAAAAGTAGCAGATACACTAGGTCATCATTTTCAGTCACAGTTTTAAATTGTCCTTTAACTTTTCGAATAAATCGGTCACATTTTACACACTTTAAAGACATACCTGCACAAGTGCCTACTTACATATAAATAAAAGTGAATGCAGATGCAACGTCTACACGCCTATTTTATTTGTTATCATTAATTATCATCGTAATCAATTATCTAAAGTAGTACCTAACACAGACTGTCTTATGCACTCGGACATGGATATCAATATTCGTTATTTTCTATTGAATACATTTTATTTATGACAACACCGAGGACAATATCAATCAGCGTAAGTAAATGGAATCATTTTGAAAAACGTGATTTGCTTATGATATCCACAGTTGCCACATAAATCGGTCGTTATGATGCCTTCAACCTCAAGCCACGGCGAAATATCCCCACAAGGAAGACAATTCAAAAATAACTGATTTTCTATTGTTCTTGGGATAAGTGTTCCGATCCAATCTCTTGAAAATGATCGCTGAATATTTATTATCTGTATAACAAATACGAAATAAATTGTAATTGAAAAATATACAAGCTTCCTATTGCCTATGTTTAACAATCTTATTATATTACGAGTATGATTGTATCCCGTAAACATAATCCACATTCCCAATGAAATATCAGAACATCATCAATATATTGATGATGTTTTTCATTATAACATTCTAATAAAACCTTGACATTGGTTTAAACTAATAAATATACCTACATATGAGTGGAAGTTAACACGCCACTGATTTAGCGTCATATACGCATAGGAATAGCTTATATTAGCTTATCTCGGAAAAATAAACAGTTCTCAATATATATCCAAAATACTCTTGCCACAGGAGCGAAGCCGCAGAAAGGATCTAACTAGTAACATACTATAATTTACGGATAATAAGATAGATTAAATAAATTCATCGGTACCCACTTGCTCGTCCAAGGACAGTCTCCATTCATTCTCTAAGTAAGTTCTTGCTTTTTCTTGTAGCGGTGTAATAGCAAAATGCCAGTTCATACAATGACAACTAGTTTTTTGAAAATATTTGCAATTAATTTTCTTTTCTTTAAGTTTAAATCACTGTTTGCATTTGCAGACATATTTTTTTCTTTTAAAACAGCAGCCAAGCTTCACGCCAAGGAGCGAATTATGAAAAATATTCAAAAATCGAACACGGGCGGCATCACGGCCGAGGGCCATATATTTTTTTAATTTGTTTCGCTTACAGGACTTAAGAACTTACGTAAAATGCTGAGTAAGTAACCTAAGTAATACCTTTTTACTAAACAGTAAAGTAAAATAAACAAAAACACTAGTTCGAATAAGTATTAATGAGTTTCATTAATCCTCCTTAGCAAAATCGATTACAGATGGCTTCCCGGTTGGCGGGCCGATATTTTTTACTAATGTCGTCACCAAGCTGTTACATACATGGTACGTACTGAACAATACCTATATTTTCACACTGTTCCACCATTGTTAATTACATGAAACTTACATGTTATGTAGATAGGTAGTTGGTTAATATTTAGTACAAAAATGGTGATAGTATGACGAGCCTGAATTGTTATACAGGATGTTTTATTTTTTAATTTAGGTTTTTTTCTAGGAAAATAAGTAAGTAGAGAGCTCTTTTTTTTTGATAGTATATATTGATCACGTCAGCATTTATGAAAAATTTGATAATTTTCCTATTTACACTTTTTGAGAAAAAAAAAAAAAACGTTTTAGGGTTAAATGAACGTCGTGGGGTTCCAGGTGGCAGTAGAGGGTTAAAAATTTGTATGGATTATTTTCATTTGACGGGGCACTAACTGGTAGTAGTTTTGAACTCAAAGCTTTGGGGGCAATTTTTGAAGGCTTATCCTGCTACACCCTTTACAACTACCAGAAATGATATTCCAAATAAAGTTCCCTGCTGTTTAGTTTGGTGTTAAACACTGGGGAATCATTTTCCTGTACGTCTTGGCGGTAACAGGGTTACAATATATCAGTTAGTATGTATTACCATACACCCGAAACCGAACAAATTCACTAACATAAATATTTTTTTCAGAAAATTAATGGCATTTATCTGGGATTCTTCTCGCTTGGAATTCGAAGCTGCGCAGGACTGTGAGTTGGTGACTGCCGGAGAATTATTTGGCCGTTCTGGATACGGGGTCGGTTTACAAAAAGGATCCCCGTGGGCTGACAAAGTGACGCTGGCAATTCTTGATTTTCATGAAAGTAAGTACTTAATCAAATCATATACAACCAGGTTTTATATGTATATGGAAACCACTAGGTAGGAGTAATTACCTACTTTAAAGAAAGAGTTACTACTTTATATAAAAGTATAAAAAATTCAGAGAGAGATCGCTAAAGCGTTCTTTTTTTACTTTCTACGAGTAAATTGGTGAAAAAAAAACACCTGCATTTAAAAAGCGAATTTTTAATTACTCCCAAGTCTCCCAACCTCGATTCCTCTACTAAATACTCGTGCTATTTTAGGTGGTATTATGGAATCACTGGACAACAGTTGGATACTGCGAAACAATCTATTGAACTGCGAAGAAAATGAAAAGACCCCGAACACCTTGGGTCTAAAGAACATGGCGGGGGTGTTCATACTGGTGCTAGCAGGCATAATAGGGGGGATCGTGCTAATTGTGATCGAGGTGGTGTACAAGCGACACCAGATAAAGAAGCAGAAGAGGATGGAGATCGCGCGGCACGCGGCCGACCGCTGGCGAGGCACCATTGAGGTAAACAAGACCAAGAGGCCGCAGCCCTGGACCACCGATAACTCCAAAACCATTCATTACGGAGATTAAACTCGTCAGTGCGAAACTGGATCGTCAATGTTGCAACCTTTCAAATCTATATCAATAGTTCCGTTTTGGATCACAATTATAATTGTTAAAGCTCAAATACTTAAATATACGATTCACGTTTTTTTGCTTATTTTCACTCATTCTGGACATGCTTAGTTCCCCGCTTCAGATCATCGGCTCTGAACAGGGGCATAGAAATGGCTAGCTGGAGCATTAATGTAAATGTAACTACTTGAATTGTTACCTGCCGACTGCCGAAACGTGGGGCGCCACCAATATTTTAATCTTTTCTATGCCCGGCATCAGACACTTCATGCCAAGAAATTATTTAGATATCTGTCAATCGGATAGCTAGATGCCCCGACGACTTCGTTGGACGCATTATTATATAGCTTTCGTAAGTAGACGCATATATAGAATAAGTAAACATTGGTCTGTTTTTGAGGTTTCAATTATTTTCAGAAACGGAAGACTATGAGAGCTTCGATAATGCCTTCCCAACGACGCGCGAAGTCGAACGGAGTGAAGGAAGCCGGGAGCATCAGCCTCGCCGTGGACCGCGGCGCGAGGCGGCGCGACGAGCCGCGAGTGCCGCGGTACCTTCCCGCTTACACTCCTGACGTATCTCATCTAGTCGTCTAACACTCAAACAATCTCAAAGATTAGAGAGTATATATTCGTATGTAAGATGGATCTATATGTAGAATGGACGTCTTCATACCCTTCTTGAGGAACACCAATTACAAAGATAATCTTAGTGAATGATGTAGTGCGGCCTAGTTGTAGGATATATTGGTGGCTGTCTTTGGTCTCAAATTAAATTGTTCTCAGCTCCTTAGGTTTTTCAACGAGCAACGGTATTCGCGACAATAAAATGCGTATTTGCCATACGCGCTACTTCACTGAAGTTTATACAAAAACCCCTATCATTTGTCAAATTTAATGATAGCTGTTCTTGATTATTTTATTACTTTACCTAGTGCGAAATTATTTACATACATTGTTTTGATGAAAATCTATTAAATTTAGAATAATGTACTAATTAAACATACGTATATGTTAAATCATTTTATGATAGTCGCAAAAAAACGAAGTTTAAATAAGTATACAATACTATTATTGTTCCGTGAAATAAATAAAAATAAACTTTTTAATTTAAACTTATTACTCCTGCGACTAAGTAGGTACGTGGCACGACCACTGGGGTTAGTACGCTAAGTTTTATGTCGGACATAAAGCATTCGTCCCATTCTGGCAAATATGCGAGTGCAAGAGGGACAATTGCTTTACGTCGGACATAAAACCTAGTGTGCTAGGGGGGCACATGGTGATAAAAAAACTAACGATATTTTTATGTGTAATAGGTTACCTATTCTACTACTTACATAATAGGACTTTATATATATTATGTTAAGTCTCTGATGGTGCAGTATGAAATAAAATGAATGGAACAGCCAATCCCAATATTCCCAATGATTAATCATTGGGAATATTGGAATTGATTATTTGGGATCTGTAACATCAGACTTAACATCAATATAATATTTTTTTCTATGGAATATTTATTCTAGTGGTCTCATATTGTTGGGTCCCACTGGTAATCCCCCCAGAAAGAGCAATATTTCTTTCTTTGACCATTTTTAATCTTCTCATGACTCCAATTCCGACATGTTTACTAACGCACGCGAGCGTGTGAACAGGTACACAAGCACGAGCAAATTCACCCTTTGATCTTTGTCAAAAAACCGACAGTCGTCCGGATCGGCGGCATTCACGAGCACGGGCACGGGCGCGTGCACATTCAGGCTGTTCACACGCTCGTGCCCGTGCCCGTGCACGTGAATGGCGCTTTGAACGCGAGCATGTGAACGCGGCAGAAAGTGTCCTTCATGGGCGATTACACGATGTGACCAGTGACCAGTGTACACCAACGTCAGATTTGGGCTAAGAATGTAAATGAAGCTGGTTAGGTTGAATAAAAGATTAATATTAACACATCTATATATTTACATAAGAATTTTAACAGTGCCATAAAGGGGATTATACATTGTATCTTATATAAGAGCTATTGTGCTCTGCCGATTACATCCGTCAAAAGCAAGCCGAAGGGATACTGTAACTGCCAGAGAACGAGGTAGGAATGTGTTGCGACACTGGAAGATTCTCCCACGGCGCTACGCTGCGCGCAGCCAAATCTTTGCCTCGATTTAGGTGTTCCCAGCATAGGATGCTGCCGCCGTGAGCCAACCTTGCAGCACTCAATGATCCTACGCGAAACCAACTATACAGTTGCCGAACATCCATTAGTAACATCTATTATTAAAAAGATATAGTAACATTTTCTCATACAACTAATTATTAATGTCGATCTACAAAGTCGCCTGTGTGAATCGTGCCGGAAGTAATACTGAAGGCGAGCGCAGCTGCAAGGACGCCAAACGCCTTAACAGAATCGACTTTTAAACGCTATTAATATTACCTAGTTATATGGTAACAATGTCTTAATTATATCGTTTCGAATCACTACTCTAGGATACATATGAATGACGAATGAATTGTACGAATAAAATATTTTGTTCTCGGTAGACATCGGTGTTGAGCAGGCGAAACTAACGTACAGTTAAGAATAGAACACTCCAGAAACCAGAAACTTGCATGATTACACATTATTTACTTCTGACGACTCGACATGAACAATCATCAAATTCTAAAGAGCGAAATTGTACGCATTACAGTTTAATTAATTAGGCAAAGGAAAACATTTATTATTATATGAATAACTTTTAGTTCTAGGAATAGATAATAATGATTTAAAATAAGTTATTAGCAACCGATGTGCGGGTATCTAATCGGTGAACTTGCGGTTGGGGTTGCGCCCGAAGAGCGCCGTGCGGATCTGCGGCAGCAGCTGCTGCGCGATCAGCTCCAGCCGCGACTCCAGCGTGTTGCAGATCTGCGAACAAATCAACATCGGTGCAATGAACTGATTTGCCCACAGGCTAATAAGGCTAGAGCCTAGTGCGCCAGGACCAAGCAGGGGGGCGGCGGCACTGAGCTGAGACTTACTGACATTTCATAGTTAGCCTAGGGCGTCAGAACTCTAAATCAGGCTCTGCATGCTGCGGGTCGTCCAAGACACGAACAAGCGCCCCGCTGTATCGAACAGGAGCTAGTACGCAGAGAGAAAGTGGGGCGCTTCCTCGTGAATATAACTTGTCAGCCGCAATTTATCAGACGCTGACTAATGGCTATCGTCTGGAGGCATGTTGCGCTGCTGATCCAACCGTCAAACGAATTGTACTGAGAAATTGCATGCACATGTGGTCGGATTGTTACATCTGTATGCCACACCCAATTATGACTTCGACGTGTTGTACTGACAAATTGGGGTAACATCACATAATCTGTATACCCCATCACAGACAACTGACAATCTTCTTTGAAGCTTTTAGACCTGTGATATACTGTACTAGGTCACTACTGCCGTACTTTTTTAAAAGACAGTCTTCTTCATACAATTTACTTGTAGATGACTGCCTTTTTAAGAATTACGGCAGACTAATCAAGGTTACCTTCTCAAAGATCAGAGATATTTTACTTTACAGAGTGAAGTGATGAGTACAGACTATAGGTGGAACGCTTAACTCAGTACTTGCCTGCGCAGCGCTCCGGTACAGAGGTATGATGATAACGGGGCGCAGGCGATGTGCAAAGGGAGGCAAAGCCCGGCCGCCCGCACGCCCCTTATCGTCATACCCCTGCACTATAATCGAGGTTGATGCTTTTTGACTTCTTTGATTGTAAAATTGATTTTAAAACTCATTATAGTTTTCCAGATGATATCTGGAATAAAAATGATGATATCTAGGGCCTAGAATTTCAGGGGCAGTGGTTCTAAACATAATCTGTGAACTTTTTATAATGTTATATAGGTACTTACATGCTTTTATTTTGCGAGTACAATTTCTTGCATGAATTTCATTCGATTTAATAATCGTTTATCAAGTAGTCACATCCCTATTACATAGGGTTAAGTGCGACTGTGACTTTATTTTATTTGAATTTCAACGAAGCACTTACTTGACGCGATGCGTAAGTATAACGGATTTTATGAGTACTTATTGTTCAATTGGGGAATGGAAATTAAAAAAAGGCCATCTTGCAGGTGAGAGATCCGTAATGGAATCATCATACAAAATTGGAGGCCACCACGTTAACCTTTTGGCCACCACAGTAGATTCCGTAGGTTGTGCCTCACACGCCAGTCTTTGAAGTATGTAGCAAAAGTCTGAAAATGAACATTACTTAGGCAGCGAAAAGGTTCACCAACCAATATCTGTAACCGGTTCTATTTTCAAACATTCATTCTTTACACAACTTCTATAATCGAGTGGCGCAATACCTCTCTATGGAGATTGCCGTTTACC
Organism: Epinotia bilunana; assembly: GCA_947049275.1. NCBI lineage: Eukaryota > Metazoa > Arthropoda > Insecta > Lepidoptera > Tortricidae > Epinotia > Epinotia bilunana. The sequence goes on from OX346253.1 coordinate 8,599,192, forward strand.
ACTGCCTCTTTGGGTATTTTATAAGGATCCTTCTCTACAAGCAATTTTTGTATTGATTTAGGTCTCATATCTGGGAAAATTCGTTTTCTCTATTTATAGCTGAGGTAAGCTTGGCACTTTTTATTAAACGAAAAAAATGATAGAAGTTAGAATTAAGAGAGAAGAAATTATTAATACATATGTTTGAATGAATATAAACGAAAAGAAACATAACATTTTAATACACATCTTAAGAAGTGGACTACAATATATATATATATATATATCGATACCCTAGTTCACAGTCGTACTAATTACATTTTTTTTGTCACTGAAATTGTAACCTTATGATTTGAGCACTATTGTACTAATTACACCACTTTTTTCCCCGTAATTAGTACGATTGTGAACTATGGTATCGATATATATATATATATATACTATCCTGGCCGATTTCGACCACGGCGACTGGAAAAATGGCTAACTGGAGCGTCGTTCGTGAGCTCGCAGGTGACTGACGTAGCCTATCCAGATTAGAGTATAACAGAAGACAGTACTTTACAGAGTGTCGTAAACTTGGACCTTATTGCAATGACAAAGTCTACTAATGGTTAGTTTAGACATGCGGTAGTTACCTTAATACGACCCCTGGCCGCAACAAGATCGACTCCACCGCAGGTCTCAGCGGGCAGGAAGTTCTCGCCGTCCACCTTCAGCTGGAGATCCTTGCTGATCTTCTCCTTGTAGCTTGACTGTGCCTTGGCCAGCAGGCCCTCCACCAGGCCCTTATCGGCCTGTCGTACGCGGACGATTACGGCGGGTTCCACCAACTAATTTCAAAAACGAAGGAAAAAGAAACAATGAATAAATATTTTTGTATGCTAGCAAGATAAAACTGAAAATTATATTTGAATGCAAAGTCAAACAAGTCAAGCCTTTTAACAAAATGATCATAATGACGCCTAATTGTTAAATATATATATATATATATATATTGCGGACAATCTTACACAAATCGACCTTGTCCTAAATTAAGCAAAGCTTGTACTATGGGTATAAACTAGACAATGATAAACATATATATATATAAAAAAATACTTATACATAGAAATCATCCGTGACTCAGAAACAAATATTCATGCTCATCACACAAATAAATGCCCTTACCGGGATTCGAACCCAGAACCTGTTTAGTGTGATAGCAATCACAATTACAATTTTTTTTAGTTATTATCATTCAATGTTACTGTAATTTCTGATTATGTCTCATCTCCCACTCATATTTTTATTTTAGTACACCAAGTTTAGTAACAAAACCGACAGGTTAGACGTGACTTAAACATCGCTTTAGCTAACCTTAACCTCGCATTTTTTTAAATCTCCCCATTTATTAAAAATTCAAGTTAGTTAATATTTGAAGACTTCATCAGTCCTTAGACCTATACCTGGAACAGAGCCTGTACGATGAGTGTGACGAGCAGGTCAGAGTACAGGCCCTGGTTGCTGGGCACCACAGCCAGGCGCTTGCGGGCCTCGTCCAGTACATTACGCACGTGGTCTTCACGCACTTTCAGCACCTTCAGACGGGCTTGGTTCAGCATGTTCGATGATTGGCTGCACAACAATAACAATATTACTTCCATATATTTTCTTTCATTCAGCTGCTCATATTCACAGGTTTCACAGGAAAAAAATATGTGTTATATGCGTTCTATTGCTGCACACGTTCTGTTGCATGCAATAGAAAGGGACGGCTATGTTTATGCTCATTCAGCATACATAAACAGGGGAGTTGCAGAGAACCTTCTGTATGCAGTACAATTATTTATTCTGTGGTCTGGGTAACAACATGTGCCATAACTTAAATAACCATGCTGAATCCAATCCAAATCCAAATCCAATGTTATGTGAAACTCATCAAAAGAAACAACTATAACTAATATTCTCAAATTCCACAAATGTTTACCACAGACCAATAAATTATATCACATGACTTGTCAGGTGCAACAATATGGAGATAAGAAACATAGTTAATATGTTAACCCAATGTTGGACATTATTTAGATGTTTCTTCTAATAATAAGTAAACTAATTGCCCAATCAGTTCTTTATGACTTAAAATAATTAGATTCCAATAGTTCATATAAAATTTTCTGTTTAAATTATGCCTTTATCATTGATATTGTTGGATGAGTGCTAAAAATCGAACTATATTTACCACAGGGGTAGTCCTCACAGTAAAAGTAGTGAGTATGTCAGCGAACGTAATGAGTACCTCACTGAGTAAAAAATCAAGATGTACCTATGTAGATATGAGGTCTTAAATTAGTGAATATGATTATTTCACATAGCTATCATGTTAGTCTTTATGTCTTGGTAATATAGGTCATGGAGTGACATACATCTTTTTCTGGAGTTCCACCTGCTTCTCCTTCTTCTCATAGTACTCCATGATCTTCAGCCTCTGCTGCTGCACGAGACGGCCTTTTTCAATGTTGAACTCCTCCTCGGCTTTAGCATCGATTTCCTCAGCCTTTTCGTTGGCCTCTTGTTCGATGAAGGCCATCATGTGCTTGATCTGGTAACGGAAAATCAGCATATCAATACGGGAAACGCAGGATCATGCATCATATATGATTCATATAACATATTTTTTATGGCAACGCCAGCATACAGTTTTTAGATCATGTACCCCGCACATCTTGTATGTCTGACAAATTTTGTATCTCATACATATTGCGTACACCAAGATATTGGATTTCATTGAAACTTACCTGTTTTTGAACATCTGCGTCGCTTAGCGCCATGGCTGATAGTTATTTTTTAACACCGCTCACAAGTAAAACAGCCGATAATCAGCCAGAAAACTAAATACTGGCTGAAAGAAGTAAGTCGACGCCTACTCAGACGTGCTTCTTCATTGAACGATCATATGATCCTTAATGTTACCAGCCTTTTACAACCATCTCCCCATTTTATACCATAGACAAGTTCAAAGGAAAAACATAGGTCGTTAGTAGTAGTTAGTTAGTTGTAGTTTTCCTTCTGGGTTGGAAGGTCGGACGTCAGCCGTTTTCAAAAAACTAATCACCAAATCTTGGGATTAGGTACCAAAGCGGACCCCGGTCTCTTTACATAGGGCATTACTGGGATAAAACGCTACGAGGAACAAACATTCTTTGCACTGGTCACAGTTTGTAAACTCCAGTAATGGATTAACGTTTAAGTTAACTTTAAAAATAGTTAACGGACTCATTAACTTTCGTTAACTAGCCATGAGTCCGTTAATCAAGTACTAAGAGCTGGTTCTCACTATATCGGATATAGGTCTGGCTTTGAATCGGTCGTTCGAGTGTCAGAACATTTTATATGAAGCTTTTCACACTTGTCGGACACCAATTTGTATGAGGCGCCGACAACCGATAAAAAAAGGGCCCACAGCCGACAAGTGGGAACCGGGGGTAAGCGGATAACGTCGCGCCGAAACACGTTCTGACAAGTACTTTCGGGTCGGTCAGCACCACAGATAACCTCCAAGGAGGTTATCTGTGGTCAGCGCTCATCATCACACGCACAACGTAATGGTTAGGCTAGAGTAGCCTAAGACATGATGCAAGAAAACAAAGAAATGTGTCGTGTGTCGCGAGACTGATTAAACTGAGAAGAAATCTCTTTGATACCTATGATTCATCTGTGAGTACCGCCGGTGAAGTAGTAATAGTTTAGAGGGTTTTGATTATTGTGATTTAAATACCAAGTCCTTTTTACAAGCTTTATATTAACCACAGACTAATACAGACCCGCAGTATAAAGCAAGACGATGTTTCATATAGTTGTCTCTGTCACTTCTTATAGGCAGCCAAGCTGAGTTAGAATGAGACGAATAGTACGGTATTTGGAGTCTATTAACGACTGTCTCCATCTACTGCCCACCACAGTGTTAAAATAGCAAACAATACTGCCAAGACGTCAACGTAACGTTGAAATTTATAGTGCTAAGGGCATGAATTTGAAGCCGCCAGGCCACGACCAGGCCGCGCCAGTGTGATGTGCATAGAGGTGTGTAACTCAGGAGTGAGAGATTCAAATGAACTGCATCTTTTCGTTTATGTCACTCGCTCACTCGTTCACTGAAGGATGAAACAACTCACTAACTCACTATGTCAGTTCAGTATGCGTCCTTCACCCGCTCTACCGCTCTCAACTCAACCGAGCAACTGATGTACGAGTGGGTTGCGCTCTTCGCACTTACGAGTCGAAGCTATAAACCTATCTCACACTCACGCGTGCACGCCTACGTTACTGATAGAAAAACATGTCAATGTGTGAGTCACTCATTTATACTTGTGTGTGGGAGTGATTTAGAGCTGTTAGGAGTCCACAGATCAACTGAGCGAGAGCTGTTAGGAGTCTATAGATGAACTGAGCGAATTGAACGAAATGAACGAAAAGAGTGATACATATCTTTACGACAAGAAGATATGAATCGCTCCTTTCACTTCAGTGACACGTTTTGCGCATCTCTAGATGTGCACACTGGCGCGGCCTGGTCGCGGCAGACCAAAGAGTAAAGTAAGTATATAGGCAGACCATAGTAAACTTGTCATTAGCTGTCAAATTTACTATTGTCCGCCACCGCAGGCCGCGCCAGTGTGATGCAGGCCTTATGTAGGCGAGGCGTTTGGTAACTTTTATGCTACATTTACACGCTTGCGATGGCTTGGCAAGCGTCCGCAAGCTCCAAGCCTTCACAAACGCTTGGATGGCATTTACACGCTTGCGAGTGCGTTAGTGTGGTCCGAATAGGCAAGCATGACAGACGTGGAAGTTGTGTCCGCTATTGCGATCGTCTCGCTTTGGTATGCCTCGAGAAAGGCCAAGGTTTGGTCGTTTGACCATACAGCACTCATGGTCGATACGTCTAAGCAGTAAAGAGCGACTTCGACAGTGCACGTAATAGGTCCCAAGGTGTATAACAAACTACCTGAAGATATTACGATCGAAGAGTGCACAAACACCTTCAAAAATAAATTTTAAAAATGGTTATTTGGACATGCCTTTTATAATTTAAATGATTTTTATGATAATAATAATTGAATGATATGTACTTAAATTTAAATAATAATATACGCAATTGTGATTCTAATAATATGTGACATGTAATATTTATATAATACCTATTATGAATAAATGAGTATGAGTATGAGTACGCGGTTACATAAAGTCAATATAAATAAGGCGACCGACCGTCGCGAGCTCGCGAGCGACACTAAACAAGTAAACACGCACCAACGTGTAAATACGTCGCAAACGCTTGCCCAAGCTTCCTTTGATCTGTGTTCAAAAACCGACACTAGTCCGGATTGGGCCAATCTCTCGCAAGCTCACGCAAGCCAAGCCAGACACCCCCGATTACACGCTTACGCTTGTGGAGGCTTGCCAAGCCACCGCAAGCGTGTAAATGCAGCATGAGAGACAGAGACTGGAAATACAGATGTGAGTGAGTGAGCTGGAGATTTATTTTGATACTTCCATGTACCTACCACATTAACTTTTGTATTGCTTATTTAATTAGCTGAAACTATATAGATTATTATTATAGTTGTTAAATATATCTTGATTACACTTTAATGTTTATTTATAGACCGAATCAAGCAGCTGTCTATACCTCACGTAGGTAGTTGTGTCTTGGGGTGTATACATGTCATGATTTGGCAGCCCCAAATTATCATTAGAATTGTTATCGTCTGGAGGCATGTTGCGATGCTGATCAAACTCTCAAACGAGTTGTACTGAGAAATTGCATGTACATGTGGAAGCCTGGAAGGATTGTTACATCTGCACGTCTAACATGAGACGGCCGCGTCATGCTCGCGATTTGTCTCGCACTATACCTCTTGTTCCAAGTGTTCTAATAAGAGAGAGACGGATTGTGCGAGAGAAGAATAACAGAGCTCGCGCGTCGTCGCGTGATAGCCGTGCTGTACGCTACACCTAATTATGACTTCGACACGTTGTACTGACAAATTGGGGTAAAATCACGTAGTCTGTATACCCTATCGTGGTAAATACCATAAACACAGGCCATATATCCTAAAGACCCCGCTTAGCCTAATTTTTACTTATAAACAAAGCTGCCAAGCTTGCGGAGCGCGGGGGACGACTAGTTCGCTGTGATTGGTGCATTCAAGGCCGCGCGTAACACGTGCCTGCCTCTAGTGATGGGACACATGCAATACTTTATCTGATTTTATAAAGTAGTACTAGTAATAATAATTAGGATGATTATACTATATAATAATCAAAAATATATTCAGCAGTCGCGTTACCACGCGTTAAAATACAATAATATACTGCGAGACAAAATGTAAAGCAAACAAATGTTTGTTTTTATTTATTAGTACGTTTAGGACATTAATTTTTTACTCATAAATTATTTTTATCTAACATATTTATGTTGAAATAGAAGCAAATATAATGGATTACACTCGATTCTGAAATAATATATAAATATATTCTAATTTTGCATTTATTTACAAAGTAGGGCGTGAAACAAAAAGAAATGTTAATCTTATAAGAACAGTTTTATTTCTGGTTTTAAATTTCCGATTTACCTATCCTTGAATAACAGAGACAGAGAAGGCGAGGCGGCGCGAAATGATCAAAATGTTCTTATTTAGACTAAACTAACCTTTGTTGTTGACATAAACAGTGCCACATTCGTTACTCACGGAACAGTGTGGATTTTCCAGATCCCTATTATTTGTACGCGAGACCTATAAGAATTAATCATTTCAATTAATAACTAAACATGTTTACTCAGAAACTCACTAGCATAGCAGTGTAAGATAAACTTACTTCTGTTGTTGGTATAGACAGTGCTGCATTCGTTACCAATAGAATAATAGTGTGTGGACTTTCCGAAATACCACTATCTTTACATAAGACCTAGAAGAATTTATATTTTCAATGGACATTTGCGCAAACCCAATTTTAGATTTTAGACAGGGTAGATTTTACTTTCGAAACATTGATTTCAAGCTACACGCTCGAGAGTTTTCAGCACATTAATAAATTAACGATAAGTTTAATAATATCATAGCCTAGTTAGATCAAATAAAAATAAAAATTGGTTGAATAATCAAAACAACGCTTCAACTATACTCAACACAGTTCGTAAGTGAAGCGTAGGCACGGCATTTGGAAATATTAGTCGCCTATTATTAGAATAGAATAGAATAGAAAACGTTTATTCGTGACACATACAAAACAATAACAAAAGTGAACACAGAAACAAAAACAACAGGTATGCCACGAAAAGGCCCCGACTCAGCATGGTGCAGGCCTGTTGGCCAGCGCTGGTCTTCCGTATTAGACGTCAGCAATTTAAAATATTCTGATTTAAAGTGCCGAGAACATATGACACTGCTTGGGGAAGGAAACCAACCAATCAGGTGGTCGTTTTGTAGCGTCAATCCACATTTCCTTTATGGTTGGACATTTTAGCTAACATGCTTTGAATACTTTATTATACAACATCACATCATTTAAGTATATAAATAACTGTGAACTATGCACAAATATTTTGCATATGATGTAATATTATGCTATTTTCAAATTACTTACGATGTATTGCGTCTTCCGTTAATTATCTTATCGATAGTAAACGAATACATACTATGGACATCACTACCTACTTTGCCTAATGCTAGACAAGGAAGGAGCGACTATTTTGTGCAGCGGGATAGAAAGAGACTTCTGTTAAAAGACATCAACGAGCCCCGAGCACGGTCTACACAGAATTTTATATAAAAACTCGCTTATTTATTATGTAATTTTCTTAAAATCTGCTTACCTGTGAAATGATAGACCGTCTTTTTGCACACTTGAAGTTTTAGTGATTTTTCCACACAATTTTACGCAATAATAATGCGTTTTGTAACGATGTTACTTGCGCAAACGCCGTCCGCAGACTGAACTTAGTAAAGGGGGCGTGTCTCAAATATAGGGTGAATTCACCGTATGTGTGGCAGCGGGGGTCGCCTGACTAAGCGACGTCTATAGGTTTACTGGTCTGTGACCATAAATGATATTTTGTATAGTATGGAGATACAATTTATTTAGGAATGGTGCAGATGACGAATATATGAACAGGTAATATCGATGTCGATAACTTGTAAATAATATTTCTTTCGCTGCACTCAATCTCGAGCGAGCGAGAGAGCGAGATACATCACGCGAGCGAGAAAGCGGAGACAATGAAGTATGAATCCCAAATGAGCCTAAACCATGGGGGCTAGTAGGCGAAGTTTTATGTCGGACATAAAGCATTCGTCCCAATCTGGCAAATAAGCGAGTGCAAGAGGGACGAATGCTTTACGTCTGACACAAAACCTAGTGTGCTAGAGGGGCTCGCAGGTAACATAGTTCTATCCCTTTCTTACTCCTTGTTAAGTACAAAAGTAAGAAGAGATCGTATATATAGAACACGTTCAATTTATTAGAGCCTATCTGCCTTTTTCTTTAATCCGTGATAATACCATAACTGTTAGTCAAAGTCAAAATTTGAGCGGCTTTTAATGGTTAACGATTAACGTTAAATTCCGTTAAATCTTCAAAAATGTAACGCTTTAACGATTAACGAAGTTTATTGTAACGGAATTTTATGTAACGGATTAGCGGTTTAATTAAGGCGCCAGTGTGATGAACGCCTAAATCCAAGACGATAACTATTTATTTATTTAGTCGCGAATGAGTTAGAGATCGGACTGGCGAACTGCTGTCAGTACGGGTGTCAATAACTTCAAACGCACCCCAAAAGCTCGGCCCAAACCCTCCTACAAATACACCTATGACTAGTGGACCGCTTCACTGTGTCCTTTGCGGTCGAACGTTCAAAACCAAATTTGGTTTTGCAAGTCACACTCGTGCCCATTCACGCAAAGTTTCCCAACCTTAGTACCTATATAACTGTCAGCTGTCAGGATATCGCCGTCGACGGATACGTCTGGGAGAACGTCATCATCATCATAATCATCGTCATTTATTTAGTCTTTATTGCACAAAAGAGCAGATGAAAAAGGGCAAATTCTGCTTAATAACATAGATATAGTCAGTAGATGGGTAACGTATTTGGAGGCTTTGTACGATGGTGAAGAGATGGCAGCAGGCGATATAGAGCTGGAAGAACTGGTATCAGGGGATGAACTGGGGCCAGAAATACTTAGAGAAGAATTTGACAATGCACTAAATAGAATCCAAAATGGTAAAGCGGCTGGTATTGACGATATTTATATTGAGTTAATTAAGTATGCAAATTGTGAACCAGTAATTGATGAAATATTCTTAATTACTAAACAAATTCACTCAACTGGTCAAGTTCCAAAAGACTTTATTACAAAAACCAAAATTGTAGCTTTACCTAAGAAACACAACACGAGCATATAACACTTAGTTTAGTTTCACAAGCGAGTAAAATTCTTTTGAAAATAATTCAAAACAGGATCAGACCCATATCAGAAAATTATATAGGACCAGACCAATATGGGTTTAGAGAAAGCAAAGGTACCAGGGAAGCGATACTCGCTCTTAGATTAGCCGTAGATAGGCGCCTAGATCTTGGCCTTGAAACTCATATCGCATTTATAGACCTAGATGTAAGGAGGATATGGAAGTGGACTGGCAACACTGGTGTGGTGCCAGAGAGACAGACACAGAACATCTAGAAATACTTGTATGTTGAATATAATATTAGACAATAAAGGATACTACAATTATCTTCTTATTTATTACATATTTACATGGCGCAGTCGCGAAGTGAACCGTAAGTGAATTCGTTATGAAAACGTGGAAACGTTGAAACAACCACCGCCATTGTCATTACAAGGAGATCCAGCCGAGAACTTTAAAAAATGGCTGCAAAGGTTCAAGATTTATTTTACTGCTTCGGGGGCAGAGGAGAGATTAGCTGAAGAAGGAAAAATAGCACTGTTTTTGCACTGCATAGGTGAGGAGAGTCTGGAAATTTATAATAATTTCAACCAGGAAAAGGTTAAGACGTATGACGCGCTTGTAGAGCAATTCTCTACCTATTTCTTACCTCTCAGCAACGAGAGCATTAATAGAAATGTTTTCTTTAGGCGCAAGATAAATGAGGCCGAAACATTCGATGAATACGTCAATACGTTAAGAACATTAAGTGCAAATTGCAATTTTGGTACACTGAGGGACAGTTTAATAAAAGATCAAATAATCAGAGGAATTAGAAAAAAAATATTATGGAACGGTTGTTGAAGGAGCCGGATTTGGATCTGCCTAAATGTATCAAGATCTGTAAATCTTACGAACAGACAGAAAAACAGATAAAAGACTTTGAGTTTGATGAGGAACAGGAGACTGTCAGTGTTGTTAAAAATCAAGAAGGAAGAAATTATGGTTCAAGAAACTTAACAGAATCGTTTCAGCATGCACATGGGAGTTATGGTTCGAGAATGGTACCAGTCACCGCAGCAAGCACATGGTAGTTGGCAAGGGCCAGCAAGAAGAACTCAATGTCAACGGTGTGGCTACATCCATGGATTCAAGTGCCCAGCGTTTAATCAGACCTGCAAAAAGTGTCACAAGTTTGGACATTACCGGAAGATGTGTCGAAATGTTAAAAACATAAAAGCAGTGGATCAATCATCTGACGAAAGTGATATTGTATTGGGCATGGTGAAAGTCAATGCCATTAAAAAAGAACTGTGTGAATCCATACAAATAGAAGGTCATATTATAGATTTTAAGCTGGATACTGGCGCGGACTGTAATGTACTACCGCTGAATTGTATACAAGAAATGGGACTAGAATGGAAAATTACTAAAGTTCAAAACAATTTGCATAATTATGATGGATCAAAATTAAACTGTGTGGGAAAAATCAAACTAACTGGCTGTTTTATGAATAATAAAAAAGTAAAATTGGAGTTTCATGTTATTGATACAATTCATCCGATAGTGCCAATATTAGGTTGCGCTGCCATATTGAAAGAAAAATTAATGGAAAGAAAATATCTAAATGTCATCAAAAATGACTATAGCAACATAATGGAAAATTATAAAGAATTATTTGATGAAAAAATAATAGAAACTTTAAGCGGACCAGAGTATAAAATAAGGTTAAAAGAAAATGCAGTAGGAAAAGTAGAAAACTGTAGGAAAGTGCCTGTGTCATTACATGAGAACTTAAAGAGAGAATTAGATAAAATGGAAAAACTGAATGTTATTGCAAAAATTACTGAACCAACTGAATTTGTCAGCAACATAGTTATTGTTAAAAAACCAAATGGAAAAATTAGAGTTTGTCTGGACCCTTGTAATTTGAATAATTGTGTCATGCGTGAACATTTTCAATTGCCAACTTTTGAAGAAGTGTCAAGTAGAATGGCGGGTGCTAAAGTGTTCAGTAAATTAGATGCCTCTACAGCATTCTTTCAAATAAAATTACATGAGGATAGTGCTAGATTGTGTACATTCTCAACACCTTTTGGTAGACATTTTTTTAAGAGGTTACCTTATGGACTTTGGTCAGCCCCTGAGGTCTTCCATCGCAGGTATAAAGAAATATTCCAAAATGTGAATGGATGTGAAGTATTTGTAGATGATTTAGTGGTGTATGGAAAAAATCAAGCTGAACATGATGAGCGTTTACTGAAAGTATTACAGATGGCCAAAGAAAATGGGGTACAGTTTAATTTAAGTAAGTGTGTATTTGGCAGATCAGAAATAGAATATTTAGGACACATGTTGACGAAGGATGGTATAAAACCAGATCCCACAAAAATAGAATCAATAATTAAAATGGAACAACCAAAAAATGTGAAAGAGTTACAGAGATTACTAGGAATGATTACATATGTGGCAAAGTTTATACCATCCTTGTCTCAGGTTTGTAGTCCACTAAGAAATTTAATTTAAAAAAATGTGGATTGGCTGTGGTCAAAAGAACATTATGATTCTTTTTGTGAACTTAAAAAAATACTGGTTTCAGATCCTGTGTTACAGTATTATGACGTCAGTAAATCTGTAAAATTATCAGTTGATGCCTCAAAAGATGCACTGGGAGCCGTTTTGCTTCAAAATGACTTGCCTGTAGCTTATGCGTCGAAGTCCATGACTAGTACTCAAAAAATGTATGCTCGAATTGAAAAGGAAATGTTGGGAATTGTGTTTGGCTGTTCCCGCTATCATCAGTATATTTATGGTAAACAAATTGAAGTAGAGACTGATCATAGACCGCTAGAATCAATTTTTAGAAAATCCATGTGTGATATACCATTGAGACTACAGCGTATGCGTTTACATTTACAGAAATATGACTTAATTGTGAAGTACAAACCTGGCAAAGAACTTTTGATTGCTGACACACTGTCACGACACAATATTAAAACTAGTGATAATCTCTTGGAAAAAGAAATAGAAGCACAGGTAGGTATGGTGGTAACAACCTTGCCAGTAACAGATAGAAAACTAAAAAAAAATAAAGAAGAAACCAACAAAGACACAGAACTACAACAGTTAAAATACTATATCTTGAATGGATGGCCGGGTATCAAAGATATTCCAAGTAGCTTGAAACCATATTTTACATTTACTGATCAATTGTATGTCTGTGAGGAACTGATTTTTAAAAACAATTGCATTGTAATACCACAGTCTTTAAGATCTGATATGTTAGAACGCATACATTATAATCACATGGGTTTGGATAAGTGTAAGTCTAGAGCGAGATCATGCATGTTCTGGCCATTCATGGGGAGAGACATTGAGAATAAAGTATTAAATTGCAGTACATGTGACAGATTTAGAAAAAATAATAGTAAAGAACCAATGCAAATTAGAGAAATGCCAAATAAGCCTTGGTGGCATCTGGGCACTGATGTATTTCACTACAAGGGCAGAAATTATATCTTAGTTGTGGACTATTATAATAAATATTTTGAAGTGTCTGAACTAAAAGATTTAAGACCTGAAACTACAATAGATATATTAAAGTCTATTTTTAGTAGATTTGGAATTCCGGAATATTTGTACAGTGATGGGGCTACCAATTATACCAGTTTTAAAATGAAGGAATTTGCTCAAAGCTGGGGCTTTATTCACAAAACCAGCAGCCCCACCTATCCTCAGTCTAATGGATTAGCGGAACGATATATTCAGATAGCTAAAAATTTGTATAAAAAAGCAGATCATGAAGGCAAGGATAGATACTTAGCACTCTTAGAGTATAGAAACACACCAATTTCAAAAGAATTCAATTATAAAACTCATTCAGAGTTGTTGTTAGGGAGAAAAATCAAGACTTTATTGCCTAATTTTGAGAAACCTAGTAAGGAAAACTGGAATATTCAAAAAACCTTGTATGACAATGCATGGAAACAGAAACTATATTATGATAAAGGGTCAAGGAACTTGTCAAATCTCAATGAAGGACAAAAAGTTGTATTAATTAATAATGATAAAAGAAAGCCTAATAACTATGCTGAGGTATTAAGAAGGGATGTCAGACCCAATTCGTTTAAAATTAAGACCGAAACTGGTCAAGAAATCTCTAGAAATAGGAGATATTTAATAAACTGTAAGAATCAAGAAAAAATGAAAATTGTAACAGATAATCTGATAAATAGTGATGATGAAGGAGGACAAACTATGTTGAATGCAAGTAGAAGTAATAGCGTTAGTGGTAAGCCAGAGGATAGCTATGTTTCAAGACAAAGTGATGTTCAAAACAGCAGGGAAGCAAATCTGAACAGTAATATGAATGAAAATAGAGGCTTAGAAACTAAAACTAGAACTGGTAGACTCATCAAGAAACCTAGCTATCTGTCTGATTATGAAACAAATTGAATCTGATCATTACATTGTAGTAGCTTTGATTAATTGTTAATGGTTTGTAGTTGTTGCTTGAAGGAAAGGGGGATGTAAGGAGGATATGGAAGTGGACTGGTAACACTGGTGTGGTGCCAGAGAGACAGACACAGAACATCTAGAAATACTTGTATGTTGAATATAAAATTAGACAATAAAGGATAGTACAATTATCTTCTTATTTATTACATATTTACACTAGAGAAGGCATTTGATAAAGTGAACTGGAGGCAAATGATGGGTATTTTGAGAGAAGCCGAACTAGATTTTAGAGACAGGAGAGTTATTTTTCAATTATACAAGGAACAGGAAGCTTGGGTGGAGATAGGAGATGAAAGCGGGACTGCAAGAATTAGGCAAGGTGTCAGACAAGGGTGTCCACTTTCACCGCTAATCTTTAATATACACATAGAATATGCAATAAGAAAAATCAGAGAAACTGGCAAGGGAGGGATAAAAATTAATGGGGAAAAAATACATTTTATTCGATTTGCAGACGACATCGCAGATATAACTGTCAACGAATTGGGTTTGAGAATCAACATAAAGAAAACGAAAACGCTGACCACCGCAAAACACAATTCACACCACCCACCAATAGTTGTAAACAATATACCCATACAACGTGTCGATAGTTTTAAATATCTAGGCAGTCTGATAACAAGAGACTCCAAATGCACACCAGACATTGTCACTCGAGTAGCCATGGCGAAAAAAGCTTTTAACCAAAACAGACAACTCTTAAGATCCAGTTTGTCATGTAGGAGCAAAAAGTTGCTAATAAAAGTGTACATTTGGAGTATTGCCCTTTATGGCAGCGAAACGTGGACAATGACACAAAGGGACCGAGAAAGACTGGAAGCGTTTGAAATGTGGTGTTGGAGAAGGATGTAAGGTATAAGCTGGACGAGAGTTACAAATGAGGACGTTTTAAGAAGGGTAAAAGAGAAAAGATCGATCTTGAACACCATCAGCACTAGAAGGGGGAAAATGATTGGTAATTTGATACGGCACGACCACTTATTTAAAACCATAATGGAAGGAAAGATAGAAGGAAGGAGAGGCAGGGGAAGACCACGACGCAGTTATATAGACCAAATAAAGGAAAAAGCTGGTGTCGTGTCGTATCAGCAAATCAAATGGCTGGCGTACGACAGAGAAATGGACAATACTCCACCGACAAGAGGATAACTCTTAAATTAATGGATGGCACAAAAGAATATCTTATGGTACAAAAGGCGGAATTAATGCTATAAAAGCATTCTCTACCAGTCAACCTTAAGGCAAAGCAGACAAAAAGAGGCGCAGCGCAAATTAATTTAAACAAATAACCTTTCTAAGCTACGTTATACTATTAAACGAGCAATACCGACATGTGTATACATATATATATTTGTAATCACGTTCTCAAAAACGGCTCCCAACGATTTCGATGAAATTTGCAATTGCAGGGGTTCAAAAACCAAACTACTTAGTTCTCACATCTGGGCTGGGGAAAATCGTTTTCTCTATTTCCACCCGAACACAGCTCGCCCGTCCAGGCACAATTTTTTACATAATGTATGTACGAGGGCAGATTATAATGTGTCTGTGTACTTATCACTTTAGGACCACCAACTACCTTATCTTAAGGACTAAAGCAGACTACCTACAATTACTATAAAACATAACAACCAACCGAGAACCAGCGATAGTTGGAATGAGACAGCAATAACGCAATTCATTCATTTTCAACCTAAAAGGTTTTTAACAAGTTCATATATTGGCACAATTTGGACCATTAATATATATGTTATCAGTTTTTTGTGTGTTCATTTCTTTGAAAATATCATAAACTTATAATGTGCCAGTGGCAAATTTATTATAAAAAATGGTTGCATGCATAGGGGCTACCCCGAAACAAAAACGAACTTCGTTTGTGTATCTCCCTCTCTGTCGCTCGAACTAGCAAGTGCGACAGAGATGGAGAAGCACGAACGAAGTTCATTTTACTTTCGCGGTAGGCCCTCAGATTGCGCCCCCAAAAAATAGCCCTAATTTAACTTCGAAAAATCATATTAACCAATCCACATTAATATGAAAAGAGTATAAGTATATTTATGTCAATGTCTGTAGACTACATTATTTTATTCAGTAGAAACACAAACACATGTTTTTAATGGGGGTAGTTCATCCGGTTTTTATTTGTTAATGGCACATGGACGAAATTAAAACTATTCAACGGAAAGTAGTGAATAAATGAATAAAAATAAGTAATGAAGAACCAGCGCCCATATTTCGACAAAAATCTTGCAAGAAATGACCCTCGTCAGGTTTGTAATTTAAAATATTAATTAATCAAGGCAATCATTTTCAGTCAATTAGCTTGCTTAAAGATTCTCTTTACCTATAATTATAATGACTTCAATGATTTGTGTGCATAATAAGAATAATAGCATTTAGACGTATTATGGGATTTATAGAGGACTAGCTTCCGCCCGCGACTTCATCCGCGTGGACCCGGGATAAAAACTATCCTATATTTTAATCCAGGCTATAAACTATCTTCGTGCAAAATTTCATTCAAATCGGTTCAGCCGTTTAAGCGTGATTGAGTAACAAACATCCAAACATCTAAACTTTCGCATTTATAATATTAGTAGGATTATGGGATATAAGCATTTTATTTTATTTATTTATAGCAAAAAATAATCTTCAGTAGCAGAAATATAGTCAATAGGGAATACGGAGATGTTTTAATTAACTTATCAGATATTTTTCTAAAAATAAGATAATGAATGAATTCATAGACAATTTTACCCGATTAATTTGGATAAAATTTTACTTGCGGTATGACCAACACTAAAAGTCAATTTAGTTTCTAAATAATCATAAATGCATCATGAAATAAAATCGTGGTGAATAAAAATAGTTATGATGATAGTAATAAACCATATAAACTTTTAGTGTTATTTGAAATATATTCGGTGGCACCTAATTCAGTGAGGGTGTATTTACTACTAGTTTCCGCTTTCAGCAATATGGCCGCCATAGTTGTTTAGGGTAATGTGGCGTTCGACAAAACAGAGTGAAATTGTTAAAATATTTATTTGTGACGTAATGATGCATAAAGTTTTCAGCATTTTATAGCAGTGTTTGAAGCGGAGACTGTGTTACGCATGTTTCTAGTTGGTGTATAAATTTTTTAATGCATACACATCGTTTTGTAAATTGAACAGTCAACAAACTTTTGTTTATTCCATTCTAGTGGGTTCATTTATTTTTACCGAGAATACTCTATTATGAACCACCCATACGAATCTTGAGACAGTGGAATAAGGACTGACGTCGACACATTAGGTAAATATTGTATGAATTTTGGAAAAGTTAAAAAGTGTACTTATTAACCCTGGGTCGCCATTGTTTGACAGAGGACGAATGCTAATCAAATAATATGGCAAAGATTTACCTACTTCATTTGTTGTTATTGTCGTCACTTCATTTATCTCTCTTAAAACTTGTGTCCTCTACCCCGGTTACGCTGCGTAAGCTGAAACAGATGCATTTTATTCATTTTGTTACCACTGTTCAGTGGAATGTTTTGTTTTCTCTTGCTTCTTTATTATCTTCATTATTAGCATTTGGCAGGAAATATCTGCATGGTCTTTATGTTACTGTGAGTTTGATATTCAGATGGTTAAACTTTCACCAATGTATTGTTTTTACTTATATTCCAATAGCACATGTTAGTCTAATAGTCACCAATGTAGAGTTCAATAACATTTTTATTGAATTTACCTGTGTTCTACATTCAGGATTCATTTTATGATTTCTACATTGAACTAACAACTAAATTACCTGACTTGATGTATAGGCCTGGAGTAGAAGTTGATACAGGTAAACATTGGGAAGCAGACATCAATGAGACTTTGGGAAATTGTGTTTGAAATCCCGAAAGTTGGAAGACAATCGTGTGATACTCAGAAATGTTAGTACCTATAACTTTGTACACTATAACTATACCCTAATTAGTATACTCGCATCTGTATATGTTTTTGTACTAATTATTATCATTTAATGTAGTTTTTCACTGTTAATACCAGGGTTTAGATAAAATAAACTTGTACCTTTCTTTTTATCTTGTTATATTAGGTATTATTTTAGTGTCTGGAGTATTTGTGGCAAATTGTACACAGAGGGAAATGGAGTCGTCTAAGTATTTTTATGATTAAACAAATAACGATTAAATCATTAATTTTGCATAATACTTCCTATAAATTATCTTGCGAGAGTTGCGAGCATTACCTATACACATACTTGTACCAAGGTTTGTGAAATGGTTGAAATGTTTTTTTTAATCAAAATTAGTCACATTTTTTATTGAAATAAAATTAATAGACAGAAGCCTGCCATATATATTCTTTTCTAGGCCATTGATCAACAACTTTTTTGTAAAGAAGGAAGGTTGCATATGGTAAAAAAATATATCCATTTATGGTGACATTTGTTAAAAGAAATTGAATAACAACCCAAAAAATTTTCGACATAACATTTGGCTGTTCCTGTAATCGTTTTATGAAAATAAATAGTACTTACTTGAAATTTACAACTACCTAATCAATTTCATACTAAGTACTTTAGGTAAATGAATAATTTATTCATTCAATCTTAAAAAGCGAATCATAAAAATGACTCCATTTCCCTCTGTGTGAAATTTGCCACGGATACTCCGGACACTAATTATTATTATTGGTTGCTGTAGATACTGTTTATCCAGCTAGTGCCATTATTATTTTCATCACCAATCTGCCCTTTTACAGTTGTGTACAAAATATATATATATTTTTTTACCCTATCCTATCACAATGCAGTTGGATGCAATGATAAAAAATGTATCCATTTTCCCACTATCACAATGCAATTATGTGAAAAAATTGATACATACTTAGACTACAAAGATATCAAAACAGTCAAGATACAAAAATATGTGTACATAACTTTAATGTTAAGGGAATAAAGTTGTGTCATACATATTTTTGTAACTGATTGTCGCTTTCTCTTTGTAATCAACTGTACCATTGGTGTAGTTGGACTTTTCCTTCCATACAACTCTATCGTCTGTCACCTCTTCACTCACATCTGTTCTAGCCCTATTTTCATCTCTCACATAGTCCATTAATATTTTAATTTTATAACCTTTTACTTAATGTGCAGCGTGTACCTATGTTCGATTGTTAGTTTGTTTAAGTCAAATTGTCAGTCAAATTTAACCAATGTTTCAAAGTCCATTAGAATTGAACTTTTGCAGACATATGCCAGTCAGATGATAATGCAACATTGTGGTACCATCAAGCTGATCCAATAATGGAGACGAGGTGGCTATAGTAACTGCTAAACTAGAGTCACTATAATGAGTAGTTGATGACTGCAAAATATCAGTTGGCGTTAAAAGATTATACCAACACTGACATGTTTGACAAAACTTATTTGTAATTTAAGGTATTGACATGTTCTGAAAATAACAATACTATGAGATTTATTGTAATTTATAGCCAAAAAAGTATAAAATATAAATGAAAATACGCATAGTTTGCTATTATATACTATGTATTATGTATCACACAGGAAAATAATTAGTTTTACAATATTAGAGGCTACACTGGTGCAGTCAACAACAAAGACAAAGTAACATAATTTAATTAAGTACATGCACATGACAAGTGTAAAGAGCATACAGATATCTGTCATATAGTCATGACTTATTGAGGTAAATTCAGTCACAGAAAGGATCTATCTATGTCAAAATGGTTATAATACTGACAGGATGGTTCCTACACAATGATATTTTGGTTATTGGATTCAATCATATCATTCACATCCGTTTTTACAAATTACATACATACATACATACATACATTCACGCCTTTATTCCCAAAAGGGGTAGGCAGAGCACATGAAACGTACGTTTCCAGCGCCACTTTTAGCATAAATGTGGGTATAAAAGATCGACAAAATGTGATATTGCAGTGATAGGTTGCTAGCCCATCGCCCACAACACACTTCAACCCTGGTCCCTTAGTCGACTTTTACGACACCCACGGGAAGAAAGGGGGTGGTGAAATTCTAACCCGACACCACACGGGGCAAACACACAACAACAAACAAATTATTATTATATTATATTTTACAAATTAACCGCTAGTAAACTCTAATATAAACATGTGACAACACTTACTGAAAATAATTGAGTTTTAAAACAAATGTTACAATGGTATAAATATTGAGTAACTCCTGATCCTTCATATTTTAGCATAATAAATCACTAAGGTGCAAAGCCTTTAAAAAACAAAGTACTTGACTAGTTTGAGGATAATTCAAGGTGCTGCCTGGCCTTAAACACTCAAGCAGTCGAGACTTTGGGCGGGCCCAACTCCTGGATTAGGGTTTGATTCCCATTCCTAATTTGTTTGAAAATCTAATGGTGTCTCGGGGCTACAACATGGTTACTCTTGACCTGACCAGTCAGGTTGATTCCCGCATGTCCAAGCCTTCGGATCGGTATTTTCATACGTACTTTTTACTGATTTTAAGTGAGAGGGTGACCCATACGCTATGGCCCACGCGACATACAGCGTTCATAGTCTAAATAGTAAAATTTAACTTCCAGGTTATGGCAAACTTGAATTTCCAGCAAGCGCCTCGAAGCCTAGCCAGCGGCGGGGTGACGGGCCGCGTGGGCGCGGGGCTGGTGGGCGCGGTGTCCGGGCATGTCACGCCCACGTTCGGCGCCGCGCTGTCGCCCGGCCGCGGCGCCACCGCCATGCCCGGCGGCGCGCCGCCTTCCATGGCCTCCCGCTCCACACTATTCGGCCAGCGCGCCTTCGCGGACCGAAGGGTGCAGATACCGACGCCCCTGTCTCAGCCTAATTCTAATGCGATGGTGAGTCTAAAATGCATCTCAATGACAGCTCAATGAATAATCGGTATTGACCAGCTAAACAAAGGTTTCTAGAGTAACTATCTTCGGGCAGCGGGTATTCGTAGGGTGCACATACCGACGCTGTTGTCTCAGCCTAATTGTAATACTATGGTGTCGACATCAAGCATGCCAAAGATCGTGTAAAATGGTGCGGAAAGTGCAAAAATACACTTTAGGCTCTTGAGTACGATGAGAGAGCGAGGAGTGGTCATCCTCGCCTCCTCAAACCTCATTGTTATTGATTCTAGTTTTGCCGCCGTTTGACTTTCCGATCCAGTCCGAAAACTAGCCCTTTTTGGCATTATGCTCACTTAAATGAACATGCCTGACATCGCATTTAGCAGTTTCATATACAGGGTGTCCCATAAGTGGCACGTCACAGTGACACCGGAGGTAGGTCAGCTAAAGAGGGACCTAACCAGCCTAACATGACCCCAGTAAAAGTTGCATGGTTTTCGAGTTATTACCAAATTCCGTTTTTTAGTGAATTTTCACCTTTTTTAACATTGTCAGTGTCAGAATTCTGCTGGAAAGCTCTAGAAGCTTATTTTTTTTGTTGTAATGGAATCTTAAATAGTTATTTAAGATGACATGAGTATGATTCTGTCAAAAAGTTATGTGGATTTCCGTAAAATAATGGATAAATCTTGATTTCAATTGCTAGCAAAACGAGAACTTCGACTTTGGACACCTGCTGTGAAAAAAAATCCTTGAAACAAAACGAGCAAGTAACATCAAAAAATTGGGCATGTTATGCAGATTTAGAAATGGTACAATACACGAATCTTATGCCCATAAAACTAGGTATTTTCATCATTTTACCGATGCCCTATTTAACTAATAGAATAGTGATTCTATATATGAAACTGCTAAATGCGATAATGGAATACATATTTATCTGCAAATTCAAACCATTACCTTGGCAGAAGTAAGCTTTGTGTTAGAAAACTGTTAACTGTGCAAAAACCTTAAATGTTGCTTGTCCAATTTCAGTCAAGTATGGGGAACCTATCTCGTTTCAACGCCGGCAGCAACTACCATTCTGTGTTCGGCGAGGGCGGCGACACGTCGACGCCACCGCTGCTGGACCTCAGCGAGTTCCCGTCGCTCACGGCGCGCGGCGCCGGCGACCAGGCGCCCCAGGCCGCGCCGCCCCCGCCCGGCTCTAAACCTTACGGTACGAGCCCATACTACATTACTGTTTGACGTCTGCTGGCTGCTGGACCTCAGCGAGTTCCCGCCGCTCACGGCGCGCGGCGCCGGCGACCAGGCGCCCCAGGCCGCGCCGCCCCCGCCCGGCTCTAAACCTTACGGTACGAGCCCATACTACATTACTGTTTGACGTCTGCTGGCTGCTGGACCTCAGCGAGTTCCCGTCGCTCACGGCGCGCGGCGCCGGCGACCAGGCGCCCCAGGCCGCGCCGCCCCCGCCCGGCTCTAAACCTTACGGTACGAGCCCATACTACATTACTGTTTGACGTCTGCTGGCTGCTGGACCTCAGCGAGTTCCCGTCGCTCACGGCGCGCGGCGCCGGCGACCAGGCGCCCCAGGCCGCGCCGCCCCCGCCCGGCTCTAAACCTTACGGTACGAGCCCATACTACATTACTGTTTGACGTCTGCTGGCTGCTGGACCTCAGCGAGTTCCCGCCGCTCACGGCGCGCGGCGCCGGCGACCAGGCGCCCCAGGCCGCGCCGCCCCCGCCCGGCTCTAAACCTTACGGTACGAGCCCATACTACATTACTGTTTGACGTCTGCTGGCTGCTGGACCTCAGCGAGTTCCCGTCGCTCACGGCGCGCGGCGCCGGCGACCAGGCGCCCCAGGCCGCGCCGCCCCCGCCCGGCTCTAAACCTTACGGTACGAGCCCATACTACATTACTGTTTGACGTCTGCTGGCTGCTGGACCTCAGCGAGTTCCCGTCGCTTACGGCGCGCGGCGCCGGCGACCAGGCGCCCCAGGCCGCGCCGCCCCCGCCCGGCTCTAAACCTTACGGTACGAGCCCATACTACATTACTGTTTGACGTCTGCTGGCTGCTGGACCTCAGCGAGTTCCCGTCGCTCACGGCGCGCGGCGCCGGCGACCAGGCGCCCCAGGCCGCGCCGCCCCCGCCCGGCTCTAAACCTTACGGTACGAGCCCATACTACATTACTGTTTGACGTCTGCTGGCTGCTGGACCTCAGCGAGTTCCCGTCGCTCACGGCGCGCGGCGCCGGCGACCAGGCGCCCCAGGCCGCGCCGCCCCCGCTCGGCTCTAAACCTTACGGTACAAGCCCATACTACATTACTGTTTGACGTCTGCTCGCTGCTGGACCTCAGCGAGTTCCCGTCGCTCACGGCGCGCGGCGCCGGCGACCAGGCGCCCCAGGCCGCGCCGCCCCCGTCCGGCTCTAAACCTTACGGTACGAGCATACTACATTACTGTTTGACGCGTTTTTCAACTTTTCTAAGTTGTTCATTATTCCATATATTATGGGGCCGACTCATTTTCTGGATACTATTAGTACATTTTGTAGCTCGTTTTTGTTATGTCGTGCAGTTTTTTCATATCAATCAAATTTTAAGGTTTGTTTTTAAGTCGCACCCCAGTGAGAAATCTATTTGGGAAGGTTTTTCAATATTAATTAATTTTTACCACCTCCTTCTCGTCATACAAAAGATCTGTGCCAATTTACCCGCTTCCGTGTGTATGTGTAATGTGGCATCTCGTCCGTTGTTCCGGCAGTGGGTATGGTGAAGCAGCCGACGTCCGAGCAGTCGGAGTTCACGATGTCGTCGGAGGACTTCCCCGCGCTGCCCGGCACGTCGGCCGGCGGCGCGCCCGCGGCGCCCGACCACAACCACGCGCCCGACAAGCCGCGCAAGGGCATACAGACCGAGCCGGAAGGTACACAACTACCACCTTACAGCTTTTCTTATTGCTTGGGTACGGGTACGTTGACAAACGGCACGCCTGTACATGTAACCTGTAGCTGTCTCAATATCGCGCGGCAACCGCGCGAGCATTGTTCGACCGCGGCAAATGTGTATTTTGGCTCACGAGCCATTTTTGGCACCATGTCTTCTATAGCGCGGCCGGCGATCCGTCACGATTGAGTCGATCGACCTATTGTGCTCGGCAATGGACGTACGTCGACGTGCTGCTGCCGCTTTCGTAATTATTTGTTACATTATTCACAAGAAATTGTTTTGAGCCCTATAATTTAATGAAGGAACGACACTTTTCGTTATCCATGTCTACGGCCGCGCGAGCCAACTGAAATTAAAACACATCCGTCCCAACTGCGCGCGAACAAAACACTGACGCTCCTTTGCCGCGCCGAGTTGGCTCGCGCGGCAGCCCGGTATCCATTGCGCGCGGCTGTCGCGCGAGCCAATGTTCGATAGTTCGATAGTAGCAATTGCCGCGCAATATCGAGACGCGGCTTTACGATTTAAAGTTATGGGACGACAGGTGTTACCGAACCCGAGCTATCCGAAAAGTACTTTATGAGGAGCCGTTTCGATGGTCGGCACTTTTACGGCAACGTTGTCTTCGACTACGGTTGTCTCGCTCTCGTTGGCAGGCTAGAGCGAGACACCCGTAGTTGCCTACATATGTATGTCGATCGTCTAAACGGTCCTCCCGCTTTGAGGCCAGGGCACAACCAGATGCGTGCGTAGGCGTGCACGTAGACGTGCGCGTTCTGCTGCGGGACGTACGCGTGTACGCGTCACGCAAGCAGTGTGACATCATCATATCACCTGAAAGACGTCCACTGGACCTGGGCCTCCCCTACGAGTGCCACAATAGCCGTGTCTACACCGGATGCATGTAGTACGCAGTGTAGACGTCCCTCTGCAACACGCCGTTCGGCAAACAGAGTTCCGCGTGCTCGGCCGGATGCTTCGCCCGAGCCGAACGGCCGAGCAACGTCCGGTGTAGACACGGCTAATGTCCGGTCCTGCGTCGTCCGCATTAGGTCTGAACTCACTGGCGCGGCCTGCGGTGGCGGTCAATAGTAAATTTGGCAGCTAATGACAAGTTTACTATTGACCGCTGCGGCTAGGCCGCGCCAGTCTGTGGGAGGCTTCAAGCGGACTCCCGCGTGACATGTCTTTTACACAGCAGCCAACACTTTTACAACGCAGCGGAACGAGCAGGCCTACTCTTACGCATCTTAGAGCCGCTACACGTTGTCCGTAAAATATATGAATCGTATACCCTCCAACATCTGATATCATAATAGGGTAACTAGAAAGGCGGTTACATACATTGTGTCGTTCCCAGGCAAAAGGTGCCGCTTTATGCGTAGTCAATAAAGCGCTGTTGGCATGCAATTAAAAATCTTTATTCACGACAGATAACTTTTAATTGACTCAAGAATCAAATCTTTTTATGACATGCAAACATAGTACCTTCATTTATTGTACCTGTACTTTTGGACGAGGGCAATAAATACGAAAGGCGTCTCCTGCTTGTTATGTTTGGATATTATATTAGTACATATAGCACCTAAAGTGGTCTCCCGCATTTGTTGACAATCTCAGTCCTAAAAAAAATATTGTGTGGGGTCTGAAATTAAACCCGATATATCTTCTGAGTAAAAAACTAATTATTCCGCATAGTTTATTATGTCAACATTCAAATGTTAACAGAATACACTAATATAGTTTAATTTTATATTATCAGTTTAAAGTTATTTTAGTATTTTCGTAGGCGCTCCCATTTAAAATTAAATAAAAAAATATATATCTAAAAGTTTTCGACTTGATTATTGTTGAACATCAATTTATTATTTTAATTCCCCATAAGACAGGTTGCATCCTAATTTATACTTTAATTCAAGTAGTATGCATGTCTCAGTGGTTAGATGATGTGTAGATAGATTCGATGTACAAATAAACGGTAATTTTACATAAAGTTTTTTTTCTCCCCAAGTTGTCAATCAAGGAGCGCATACGGAATTCTATGGTGTGTATTCATCGAATGTTTTGGCCATATACTAAAGTGATTTTATCATCATTATTCTGAACCCCATGAGCTAATCTATGATTAGAAATAAATGTAGTATTAGCTATTGTTACAATTTAAAATGTATAATCAAATGGGTGTGTCTCTTCCCTAATTTATGGGCATGATTTGAGCTGTTTTAAAATGCAAATGCTTCATCTTGTGCAATGTTCAGGGCTCGGCCACGCGGAGGCGGCGCGACCAGCGTTCGCGTTGAGCGAGCAGTGAAACGTATGGCGCTCGCAACCACATGCCGCGGACGGACATATTTCGGCGCCCACTCGAGATGAACGCTAGTCGCGCCGCTTCAGCGAGGCTTTGGCCTGAGATGTTGGAATTGTAGTGTCCACGTGTCCTCACGCGTAGCTTAAATTGTAAAGATAAATGAACTTTAATATATCGGCCACCAGAATCCATTAAAATTATGCTTAAATTTTGACTGTTTGATGGGACTTGTGTCATATTTTAGGTAAAGTAACGAACATACCGGAGACGATGATCCCTAACCAGTTCGGTATCGTGGGTCTCCTGACGTTCATCCGCGCGGCCGAGTCTGACCCCAGCTTGGTGTCGCTGGCGCTGGGGCAGGACCTCACGGCGCTCGGCCTCAACCTCAACTCGCCCGACAACCTCTATCTCACCTTCGCCGGCCCGTGGGCGGACACACCTTGCAGGTTACACACTGACACCTAACTTTACACGTTACTTCATGCAAAACTGCACTGCTGCACACGAAAATGTGGTTTTTGAATATTTGCCATTATAGTTAGGGAGCTGGCGAGCAAAACTTCGATATGATCAGCACACAAGGCAGACGTTATTAATAGTGATATTTATGCCCTAAGAAACATCAAGGACTTTGTCTGCCACCATGGTGGCGCTGCGTTGTAAATTTAAAGTGTTTCAAAAATGTAAAAAAAAGGTGTGCTATATTATGCGCACACGTCTGCTTCTGGGGCTGATGATCACAGTCATCCTGGAAACACAAAGAATCGAAAAGGCAGACATCCAGGGCTCTAACTTTTGTAGTATTCAATTTTTTCATTTATTTTTATGATTAAAAAAACTGTATACGAAGTGCACACTTGGCAGATTCGTATTGTTCGATCAAAAACAATGAGAAGAACCACGGAAAAATAGTCTGCTAACATGTTGCCTCTGCGTTGTCTATTGATAGTGCTCCAAAAAATGAAAAAAAAAGGTGTGTTATATTATGCGCACACGTCTGCCTCTTGGACTAATGTTTGAATTCCTTATGAAAACCAAGAAAATCGATGAGGCAGACGTTCAGGCCTCTGATGAATATCAGAGCATGAAAGGCAGACCATTTGTTTTTTTTTTAACCCGACTCTCGCGCCAAACCAAGCAGGTATAAATTGAATTGATCAAAATGCTACAGACAAGACCACATCCCGAATTCATTGTTGGTTTTAAAAAAAAACGTTCTGAAACGCACTACCGGAGTATGTCATTGACAAGTTCGAGCACTTAAAATCAGTGAGCAGTGTCTGCCACATTTTTTTTCGAATCCACGGAGTCATAGTGAATCGAATGGGCGCAATGAGAACCGCGTGCAAATGACTTGGTAGAATAAAATAAAAAAATTACAACTCCGTCCCATTATAATGCAGTCCTGAATGTCTGCCTCTTCGATTGCTTCGTTTCCAAGATGATTTTGACCATGAACTCCAGATGGCAAATCATTTAATACCCCGATTTTTTTAAGCAACTTCAATCCGCTGTAACGCGAAAACGCAGCGTCATAGGACCTTAATTGATTGGACCAAATTAATTCGTATTGATGTAAACTGCAATCCACCTCGACGTGAAACGTGTGCAAATCATATACCGAAATGCTCGCCAGCTCCCTAACTATTAAGCGTGGAGCGTGGCTAAGAACCATCTCACGGAACGACTTTTTGCAGCGCTATTTTATCCTTTTTTTGGCCATATGTCGCATTTGGAACGCTCATCGATTCAGAATTGCCTCTGCGTCAATACGAAAGCCTGACTGAAAGTGAGTGGAATGGTGTATACCATTCAGCAGCCAAGAACCACATAGTAAAAAGCATTAAAGATGTAGTCAATTTTTTAAAAAAGCAACGCAAGAGGTTAAATAATCACAAAGTTTTAAGTGTTCAAAGTTATAATGCGCCCGTGGGCCGGCTTTTGCCGACCGCTGGTATATAGATATATATCTATGACTGTGGATAATTAAAATTATTACGGTGCAAGTAGGCCTTAAGGGCATTTTTAGATATCGGAGCTTTCTTACAAATATTTCAGTAAATAAGAAATATTTTAGTAATACGTAGCAATAATGATACAATAGACAAATAAACAGATTTGCAGTGGTGATGAAGTCTCCGGGCCGATTATAAGTAATTAAAATAAATAAATCTTTATTTCAGACTTTACATCCATATTATTGATAGTACAGCTTACAACTTGGTATTACTAAAACACTTGAGCACCTAACTCTTAATTAATTAAAATTATATTGGGCACAGCTCCTAATTTGACCAACCCAGTGTGCTAGGATTGGACAGTCAAACCTCCCCGCAATGACATTCAGAAGGCTGTTGGGACTCCCCCTGAGACGGTTTAGCATCGAGACGATTTTCTTACGCATGATAGCTTGAAAACCGTCCGTGCGCGCCTCAGCAAACATAAGAGATGCACTGCACCATCTAGGTAGACCCAAAAACCCTCGGAATGCATTATTATATTGTATGCGCAGGGCATTAAACGCTCTCTAGGTACCTCACCCACAGGCTACTCGAGTAGAAAGATTGACTATATGCTTTGAACAAAGTGATTTTCACCTGTATGGAGCATCGAGCAAACCTGCGGGCAAGCATGTTTGACCTTACAGCCAATGCCCTGCGCTCACGTTCAATATCCGGGTCATCATTAAGATCGTACGTTAGAATGTGACCCAGATACTTGAACCTGTCTACAACAGTTAGGGGTATCCCATGCAACACGACCGGAGGAACAAAGACAGGCCTATTCTTGCTCTTCATGAACACCATCACCACACTTTTTTTGGCGTTATATTGTAGCCCATGCGCTACAGCTACAGCATACGCCTCACAAAAGACACCAGCTTCCTCAGTGCACTGATAGATGGACTCAGCAGCACCATATCATCAGCATAGCTTATGTTATTCATACACACTCCATCTATGTAGCAGCCCGCATGTATGCCGCTGAGTCCCTCTATCAGAGCATTCACATAAAAATTAAATAGCCGGGGAGACGTGAGCCCCTGCCTGACGCCACATTCTAGCTTATATTCAGTTGACAATCTATCGGCCCATCTCACCTGGTTCACCTGGTTATGGTTATTATGGTGACACATCTCTTTAAAAAGTTACCAGTGGAGATGGCTCTTAAGGCTATTGCGATTATTATGGAAATGCATATTAACTAATTCCACTTATGTATTAAATGACTGGAAAATTGAATAGTGTAATTTTATTTGCAGACCACAAGATATGGACTACCACGTACCTCCCGAGTATCTGATAAACGGTTCCATCAGAGAAAAGCTGGCGCCGTTGCGACTGAGTCGATATAAGGAAGATCTCTTATTTTACTTATTCTACTGTTTTGTTGGGGACGTGTTACAAATAGCAGCCGCCGCCGAATTGTAAGTTGTACGCAGGGTTTTATTTGAATAATGACTAATCCGTGACTGTAGAGGATAAAGGCTACAAGTTTCATATTACTACGACTTGAATCCATAAGAGCCACAGAATAGTATGTAGTAGCAAGCATACTGATGCACCGTTTGGAAAAATGATAAATTATAATGTCATTCTCCAGAACTTGTGTTTTCTGACTTTTTTTCAAAAACAGGCCAGTCTCCGTTATTTTAATTAGGAAAAAAACACATATTACACACACAACTTAAATGAAAACGATTAATAAATAAATACAGCACATAACACAATATTCCAAGGCTGCCTCTAAATGTTTAATTTTCAAATTGCGTATTTTGTTTTTATTACAGTTAAATATTATGTTTGCATAGTGTAACGTGTAACCGACTGTAAACTAATGTTGTAATTGCATTACTTGTACTAGTTGTTATCCTTTAGGCGTTTACCCTTTTTTCTGTTGAAATTATGTTCGACCACTTTGTATGTTACCCTCTCTTACCTAGATTTAAGTCAATAATGTTTTCTCAGTAAGTGATTTGTAAAATCTTTTGAGAAATAAATATCTTAAACCATATATTTTGTTGTATGTGGATATTTTGTGAATAATAAATACATAGGGTGTAAAGTAAATATGACTGTAACATTGGTCCCCTGCAGGTACAACCGCGAGTGGCGGTACCACACGGAGGAGAAGGTGTGGATCTCGCAGGCGCCCGGCATGCCCATGGTGGAAAAAACCGCCACCTACGAGCGAGGCACCTACTATTTCTTCGACGCGCACAATTGGCGCAAGGTAACTTATACGTTCAAATACGGATGTGCAAGTTGCGGAAAGATTCCAAATATATGGGAACATTCTCGGAAATTTCTCAAAAGTTTCACAAGAGTTTGAGAGAGTTTCCATTTTAGGAAATTGTCTAGACGCAATTTTGAGATATTACCATTGGAAAGTTTTGGAAACTTTCCGTCGGCACATCATTACGTTCAAATTACCCTCAGTTTTTATCACACTAGCGTTGCTGCTAGCTCGCCGCCTGTTACACACACAAAATAGATCTGAATCCCCTAGATGTTTAAAAAAACATACAAAATTAAGTAAGTATTCATTTCTTTCAAAATCCGGTAGACAGAAATGGAGATAAAAGATTGAAGAACCGATAGCCGTTTGACTTATAATTCTATCTGTAGTGCAAAAGTAAGAGATACGATTTAAAACTTGTCAAAAATCGATGAAAACCTCGGGTAGCCCCTTAAGATAAAGGACAAAGCCGCACTGACGCGCCGCGTTCTGCTCACTGTGGCTGCGCCAACCCCAACGTGGCACTCCCCGTCCGGGACGCATAGTTTTCCCGCAAATCGCGGACGCAGGACGGGCCCGGGACGCGTCAGTGTGTCCTTTATCCTAAGGCTGGAACGGTGCTTGACCGACGGTTGAGCGTAGCTATATCAATGAAAATGTATACCGTAATACAGTATACAGTGCAGCGCTGGTAGAATGGTACGTTGCGCGTACGGCGGCTATCGGTCGAGCTCGTCGGTTGGTCGATGATATTATAAACGTGCGTTCAGCGCGAGCGACTGATCGCACGCGCGTACGTACTAGTAAACAAAAGTGAATATCGATGCCGAACGTTTAATAACTGAAGTACATCTTCGTCCACAACTATGGGAAGTTTACCGAGTAGCTTTCAGTTTTGATAGACATCCTGAGGTACAGTCAAGTGCAAAAATATGTATCGATAACATCCTCTCATAAATAAGTACCAAAACCTTAAAAGAGTAATGGGACATATTTATGAGTAAGTTGTATGAACATAACACATATTGTTGAATATATAACTGGATTCATTTCTCTCTAACTGTACACGTCTGAGCCACTTCTTGCCGTCACGTCAGTGAAGCACTAAACGCCTAATGCGTTTGGTATGTGCTTATCTTCACTCGACCACTGTTTCCAGCCTTAATAGGGTATTTTACAACAGTGAAATTAAATTGTTTTTTCATTAGCAACAGATAAATATTACGAAAATACTCGGAAAGTATCAATATTTCATTTATATTAGCTATTTTAAGATTATTAAATTTATAAAAACGAACAATGAGGACGTTGTTTGATCGTGACGTCACAAGCAAGTAATCCTTGCAAATTTCATACTAACGGAGCGTTTTTGACGTTTCATAAAAAGAACTGATTTGACTTGTTGTATGATTGGATATGTTGATTTGATTTGAATTGTATAATTAAGTGTAAATTGGATGACGACCAATCGCCATCGGTTATTTGTAGTTGACATGTAATCAACCTCCGCAGGTGGCGAAAGAGTTCCACCTAGACTACAGCAAACTGGAGGGCCGACCGCAGCTGCCGCCGCACGTGCTCGCGTAGCGTCCCCGTGCCCTCTCTCTCACACCTATTGTAGTTTTGTTATATAAAAGTACAAGTTTACGCACATCTTTTATTTTGTCCTATGCCAGCCGGTGATCAATGTGAACATACTATGGCTTGCGAAATGTATAATCTGGTCTGGGGTGTGAACGCCAGGATCGACCACGGGGGATTGTACAAGTTGGAGGTAACCCACATTTAGTACCTATTAAGTACAGTCATCATATAGTTCGTAGCAACCAAATACACTCGCGAGCAAAAGTATCGAATCACTGTATTTTTCATGTTTTATAGCTTTTTAAAAAGGTAATATTTCAAGAAATATAATTACATTTTTTAAGTAATTTACAAAAATACTATTTACAAAGATATTGGATGCAATAAAAAAATAACTAACAGATAAACCTTACGTGCTAATTTATATCTTGAACATTTCATTTACATTAATAGCGAATAATTACACATTTCATTGAATATAATAATAATACTGCTACAATGATTAAATAAGCAAATTACATAAAAATACACGTTATTGGAAACAATTTTATTTATTACTATTAATAATTTTAATTAAATTAATATTAGAGACCATTGCTCACGTCATTTGGATCTTAAAACTATTGGATGGAGCTGGTGGCTACTACACTTTCCAAAAAGCGACTCGCTGACCTCATAAAAGATAGCTCGGAAGTGAAGAAAATATCCAGCTGGCTGTCGCTGTCTAGGATGTCATTAAGTAGGGTGAGAGCCGTGTGGAGCGGCGAGAAGGCGAGCGCACGCGTTCTCGCGGGCGGGACAGCGAAGAGGCCGCGGCGGCGTGCTCGCAGTCGATTAGCGGTGACAAGAGGGAGACGTAAAGAGATTTGGGTCAATAGATGGTAATTAGTTACTAACCCCCGCACCAAATGAAAAATGTATTTAATTAATGAAATATTTCTTCGAGCTTCAAGGGATGTATAACCCACCATGCCGAGAACGAAGAGAGTAGGATAGAGGAAAGGATAGAATCCATATAATTTACTATACAGGAACCTTACATATGATTTTTGTACTCTTTCCAAAAGAAGCGTGTACTGCTGGCTCGTGTGGGTTCCATACGGCGGCATTCGTATCTGGCTTGCTTCGCACGTATGCATTTATACACACGCACGCTGGTTCGTAAATTGTTTAGCCTGCCGGATAACAAACGCCAAGCATTTCCTAGCTTCATTGGAGATATTTAAAATGTGCTTATTAAATGTGAGTTGTGGGTCAAACCATGTACCAAGATCTTTAATCTCATTAACTCGTTTCAATGGTTTGCCCTCAATTGTGTATAACTGAAAAATAGGAAGTTGGGAACGCGTATAAGGTCATCACTGCACATTTGTTCTCGTTTAACGTGACACTATTATTTTGGGCCCAGGTGTAAGCTGCATCTATATCAGATTGCAGTAGAAAGGGATCCGTAGTGTTTTCTATGGGCCGCGCTAGTTTTAGGTCGTCGGCGAACAACATACACTGTGAAAACTTCAGTTCACTCGGGAGGTCATTGATTAGGATAAGGAACAATAAAGGTCCAAGGCTGCTTCCCTGACCAATTCCAGAGGTTACCAAAAATGTGACAAGTGCCAGCCATTCTGACTCCAGTGGCTGGACCACTTCTGGTTCTATAGGGAAGATGCAGCTATGATATTAACATTATTTTGTGACCAAAATGTTGAAAAAATAAAACAATAGCTACTCTGCCGTCCTAAGCAAAAAGGACGCATCTGACCTGACTATGAAACTCGTAGTCAGATGCGTCCTTTTTGCTTAGGGTGGCAGTACTGAAACGTTTTTACTTTAGTTTATGCTAATTTCAATCAATAATTACGATTTGAAGTAATGTGAAACGGAACGTGTTTTAATCCAACAATCAGCGTCTGGTGACGTCACTCAAAAGTCAAAACTTGCAACTATGACATCTAGCGACGAACCACGGACAAACAATACGGGTCTCAAAGAATTACGAAGTTACAACTGTTTTAATATTGCTTGTTAGAGAGAAACCGCTCGCAGCTAGTGACGTCACAATAGGCGGCCGCAGAGCACGTTGCGCGCGCGACAGCCGTCGATGGCGGCTCCGAACACGATGGGGCACAGCACGATGCCGTCTTCTAGTGTCGTCAGTCGTCACTAACTGCGAGCGTCAATCGTTTCATATGAAGTTGCGTTTTGCGAAAAAGGGACAGAACATAACCCTTCTTAAAACTTTGGACACTTATTATAAGTAGTCCCGCAAGAGGTTAAATAAACATTATTTAACCTCTTGCGTTGATTTTTTCTCCATTTGACTAGGTACATTTTTAATCCTTTTTCGTGAAAATACGACATTATTGATTATTTTATTTAGTGTCTACACCCCTACTCAGTATTGATTCTCAAAAAAATATTACACTTATTTATGGACGCGGTCTGCCGCGCGCGCGACGCGTGTCGCGGCAACCTCGTGTAATGTGACGTCACACACTGTTTGCGTTTTCTCTCTCTAACAAGCAATATTAAAACGGTTGTAGCTTCGTAATTCTTAGATATCTGAATGGGATTTTCGTCACTAGGCATATTTTTGCCTTCTTTCTTTCGGAGTAATAATAATCGAGTCTACACCCCTATTAAAGTTTTTGTTTTTAAAGTTATACAGTCTCTAGACTCCCAATAAAAAAGTTCCGTATCTGTTATAGTTACAAATTGTATGATCATTATATGTAATGGTGATAATGCGAATTGGTTAATTTACGTACGTTCATGCGTATTTTGGGATTACCTATGCGTAAACATTTTGAAAAACCCGCGCCTGTTTCAGTTCAAAGTTCGATATCCCAAAACCGGATGAACCGATTTTGTTGAAACGTAGATAAGAACTATCTCAGTCACGCCTGGTTTCGGACAAAAAAAAGACCGGGTTGCACTCCGGGAGTGCCGGCAGAAGTGAAAACTTGAATAATTTTAATTTTGCAACTCCAGCGAGAACTCTTATTGTAAGGTATTAAACAGATGAAAACAATTAGGATTCTTAATATACATTTAATATTACATATTTGAATTTAAAATCGCTAGTTCACAAAATACATTTCGGCAAAGAAATAGGTACATCACATCATTGTTAGTATCAAGTGTTATGGGCTTTGCATATTCGATAGAAAGGAAGACAACATGGAAATTATGTATATTCAAATACCTGAAAAATAACGGTGTCTCGTCACGAATTCCAATGTAGTTAGCATGTTATTTACGGAATTGACGCATGTGTATATAAACATATTGCAAGTAAATGCACCATAATGAAGCCACAATAATCTAAGTTAAATCTAAATTACGTTTTGTGAATTTAATCTCAGTCTAAATCATCGGAAGTGACCGACGGGGCAGGCGCATTTTCTTTCATGGTGGGCTCTTCATCATTCTGGCCAGGGACCCACAGGCCCGCATCAACGCACCTCTTCATATGATAGATGGCCTCTTGTTCCGGCATCTTGGCTATGGTGGCTTGAAGCAGTGGCACATCTTGAGAATCGAAGCATTTCTTCAGCTCCTGTAAAAAAAAAACATGTTAATAATTAGCATCCCTAAGTATCATACCCATTTTCTTTACATTAAGCCATTTCACGTTATAGGTAAATGTTTAAGGTAATAAGTAGTATTATTCGACCTAGGATGGTGCCCTAATGCTGAAATAGAACTGTGCTCGGAATATCCGCGATATGCTCATTCCAGTTGGGTACGGCGTGGACTGCACGGAATCCACTACTATATAGCATTATGAATGACTGGCCACAGCTAACACAGCTTGTTTAGTAAGGCTCTTAAAAATGGTGTAGGTACTCACATCTGGCAGTTCTGCGTACACCTCAACAGGGTCCAGCCCTCCAGGCCCGAGCCTCTCCTTTCTCTCTTCTTCCTCCTGTTCCTTGATGGCTAGCTGAATCTTCTCCGCAGCACGTTTCTGGATTCTGGCTTTGAACTGGTTCAGTTCATCATCAAATGAGTCTTTGTACGTCTTTTCAGCAACTTGTATCCTGTGTATACACAATAGCATAATTTACTTAACATGAAATCAAAACCAGAATAATATTTAAATCCACCAGATACGGAGAATAGAGAATAGACATTTGAACCCCTTCAGATGTCCATGTTGCAACATTCTTTCTAAGAAACTGGCATATCGTCTCCTGGCTAAGGGGACAGAAATTACAGAATAACAACAACAAATAGTTAATTGACCCCTTTTGCGTTATGGATGTTGACAGTAGAGGTGAGACGTATTTAGTGGAATAGGTTTAAGTACGCGTTCCCGCCCCGTCCGGGCGTCTTTTAGGGCGCTAGCCACGCGTATTTTAAACGCGCCGTCGACGCGCGTTTCCCTACTACCATCGGCTGGGTAGTAGTTTAGTTTAGTTTTTTGGGAACTGATAAGTGTTTGTGCCATATATATATTATCTATTGTTTTGACGGAGGAATTTCAACTCAAAAGTCGTCAAAACTAGTCAAAAAGCGCGTGGAGCCCCTTAACTACCTAGCTTCTGGAAAGTCAGAAAAAATATGAGTAAACGTTTTTATCTTTATTCTGGTTCATTTACATTTGCTCTATAATAATATTCAAGATAAACATACAAAAAGACAATGCATGCTTCATTTAAATCTATAATTACTTCCGGGTGGAAAGTTTGTTGGATTCTTGAATAAAGCATCTTAGAATAATGTTTTGAAATGAAATAAACAAAAAAAACGCAATTATAAATTAATATTTTTCAAAACCATATTTTTCCTGGAGTAGAAGGTTACCAAAAGGTAAGGAAATGTGCGATTCTGTACTGTTGGTATTGCAGTTACAGTTAGCAGCAGAAGTTGCTAAGCAGTCCTAGTGCTCAAAATGATCTACACACGAACTCTAATGTCAAGGGAATAAGGATCGGTGTAGGTCATTTTGAGCGCGTTATTTTGCTTAGTTACTTCTGATGCTGACTGTACCTACTCGATACCTATTTATCTTATATATACCCAAGATAGCTAGGTAAATTACTACCTACTTACAGAAGAAGGGCGGAACGTTTCTATATTTTAACATACTTACTAAGATTTTAACAGCTATGTATTAAAATTAATCATTATTTTATATGTATACCTACATACTCATTTACTTAACCTATCCTATCATAATTTCGCGAAGCAAACAATATAGGTAAACAATTTATAAGGAAATTGAATGAATTTAAAAGGAAAACTATCACGGCATAACTAGTTACCGAGTAATGGACGACCAACTTAAAATGTACTTAGAAAGGCTAGCTTTCGTACAAATGGGCCGACCCAACCGCACCACCATTTAGTTGGCGTGCGCGTGTTAATGTAACTAAGACAGACAACTACGGAACCCTACACAGCGCGTGGCCCGACACGCACATCTTTATTTGCTTGCTAAATAAAATTCTGCAACTTGGCAATCACATATTATGCAGTTGGTGTATCTAGAAAACTGGACCGAAATTGCAAAATATTTTAGGTTTTTCTTGATTTATACACTATACTCACATTGTATTCTAAATTTGAAGCTTCTATGTCTGCTAGAAGTGCCTTAGTTTTGAAAAATTAATTAAGTAATCATTCTTAAATTACTGGGTTCAAATTGAATGAAATTTGAAATATACCTAAATATATATAATATAGGTGTCTATACAATGCCTGCTTGGTTACTGAAAAATCAGGCTTCTAGTTATCCACAACAAAGTTAAATAGAGGGGTCGAAAATGGCCTGAACTGCTTCAAGAAAAGGATGGTATGGCAGTGCCGCTGTTTTGCTCGACTTGGCGGGGGCACTGCTGTGCCCCCAGTTTTTTTTTTGTAGCATATAGTGAAATATAGTTACATTCAAGTTTTTAAATATAGTGACCAGTCAAGTACTATCATTTGGAATCAGTTATCATTTGAGTAAATGAGTATAAACAAAAAATCATAAGAGAAGTAAGAATAATATAATTTACAATTGTTGGGTAGGTAGGTGTTTTAGGCTGCTCTCAGATGTCAAATCTTAGAATGAGACATGTTGTTGATCACACAGATCTAGTAAGCTAAATGGGTTTAATACCGGGTCTGTTTAGCTAGGGCACATGTTGCCTTTTTACATTTCGATCTTTCAAAGTTCATTAATTGTAGTGTTACATTAAAATAATGAAATTTATAATTATTCAAGGAAGTAGAATGCTAAGTAGTTTTAGGTTGGCATTTACCTTGAGAAGAATGATCCAATGCATGCTCTAGGGTCCACATCCAGTTGCTTAGAGAGCTCCAAAATGTACTGCATGCAGATAGTTTGGTGGGCAACATGGGCCATGAGGTCATGTTTCTGTAATAATACATTATATGTTGATATATCAACAGAGATAGAGAGAACTTTAATAAGAGCAACAAGTCCACTATACCAATATGTCTGATCAGCACGGCTATCACGCGACGGCGCGCGATCTCTCTCGATTTTTCTTGCACTATCCGTCTCTCTCTTATTAGAACACTTAGAACAAGAGGTACAGTGCGAGAAAAATCGAGAGTATGTCGCGGCCGTCCCATGATAGACGTGCAGGTGACCTATAGCCTACCTTCTTAAAATTAAATGTTGACCAACAGTCTGATGAAATAGTAATTAGGTGGTCGCTCAACTATTGTAGTAATATAAATTGTACATACCTCTTCCATCTCTAAGTTGATGCACCAGATTACAAGGTAATTGGCCGTTTCTTCACACGCCAACTGAGGGTGCTCTTGAAGGAATGCTTTTGAGTCATCATACTTCCTCAACATGCCAAATTGTTTTAGCAATTTTTCATTCTCTTTAATAAATTTCCTCATCTTTTCTTCTTTTTCTTCCTCTGTTAAATTCTCGTCCCTCGGGCGTGGCGCTTTCGTGTTTATAACGGTTTTCGTGAAGCCAGGCTCACTGATAGTGTCCACATTCCATGGGGTCTGTTTCTCTTTCTTCTTAAGTTCATCTTCCTTCTTTTGGAGTTCCCGCTCTTCTTTTTCCAATTCTGCAAGCGTTTTTTTCAATGAATTAAGGTCTGGTCCATCCGGAGTGACTTCAGCTAGTTTATTTTTGGCTTGTGCCAATTTTCTTTTTGTTTCATTTTTCTTTCTCTCAAACTCTTCTTTTTCACGTTTTCTCTCCTCCATGCGCTCGACACGCGCCTGGTGCCTCCATCGGAACAGCGATGGTGTGTCGATGTTTGGATGCGTTTCATCTTCGTCATCAGATATCTACAACAGAAATGCTAATGACTTTATGACTATGTACTGGCCGTTTATGAATTATTGGGAAGGCGTGGGCGATGGAAAATACTTAAAGTACATAAAATTTATGTGACCGGCTTATTTTATTTATACCAACCTCAATATCTTTCCACTTGCTGTAGTCCACCATTTTTAGAAAAAAATATGTTCAGGATTGACTTTTATCACTCACAGTTGTTTGTCGTTAAACAAAAACAGATGACCACTATTTTATTTCACGCTGGATTCCTGCTAGGCGTTCACGTACTTCTGTTCTCTTGTAGCTTTTCTCTTCTCTTGCAAATATTGTAATTTCTAGACGATTCTGACCAATTCTGACCTGACGATTCCCAATTTTGACAGCTTCTTGACTTGAATAGCGGATTACCAGATCAAAAAAGAAATATTCACAAATTCAACAAGTATCCCTTTTCTTAACCTACAATTTAAATTTCAAAAAGTCAATAATTGTTGTCAAATAGAAAAGGATTCTGCTTATGATTAATTTGTGTTTTATGGCTTTTACTTTTATGTCAGTGGTTAATCGAATAGAGTTCAAATCGAGCATCGAGTTTCGCAACTTTGACGTTCCTTTGGCCCCTTCATCCTGCCAATGGAGTAACGGTTGCCAAGGATAACTGAAAGATGGCTCTGTAAACAAATTATGCATCTCCCGTTTCACTAGCCTTCAGGGGGGCTAGTAGGTACGCTAAGCTTTATGTCGGACATAAAGCATTCGTCCCATTCTGGCAAATATGCGAGTGCAAAAGGGACGAATGCTTTACGTCGGACATAAAACCTAGTGTGCTAGGGGGGCAGGGCAGTAGTAGGTACATTTAGCCCCTAGGGAAAATATGTATACATATTTCTGATTTATAAAACATTTTAATTTGACCAATCAAAACAGTTCACCGTATTACATCCACCAGTCACAGTCTTTAAAAAAACATAAGTATTTGCTATCAACTAACCATAGTACAGCTAGACATTCAAAAAATCAGGAAACAGAATTCATTTCAAACATTAGGTGTTTTTATTCCCCAAATCACAATAATTTTAAAAAATTAAAAAGATAAACGCCCCTGACCGACTGTAGCCATGACATATTAAGCTATGAAGATTCAGCGGGATAGACTGCTGAGGGGCTACCGCGAAATGAAAACGAACTTCGTTCGTGTATCTCCCTCTCGCTCGAACTTGCAAGTGCGACAGAGATGGAGATACACGAACGAAGTTAGTTTTCGTTTCGCGGTAGGCTCTCTGTCTATCTCGCTTTATCAAATGCCCTTAGGGTCACCACCTTGCATTTTTGAGACAAAGCAAACCGTTCAGAACAGGTGTTTCTGGGGGTGATCTGAGCTGATTTAGCCCGGATACCACGAGGTTCTTCCCAGCAGGTGGGCAGGGCAAAGGTGGGGGGGGAAGTGCCTCCGGCGCGCCTCCCTCCAAGCTTTATATCTGCATACATCTAGCAACTATATCAAGTGTGACTAAATTTTCACTCACCGATACAACAAATATGAGAAATTCAATTTTTTTTAAAGGTTTACACTTTTTTTTTCGAAAATTCTCTACAGAATTTAAACTATGAGGATTTGCTCTACAAAAAAATCCCTGTGAATAGTCCAGTTATCCTAATATATATAAAGAATACTAAACTTGTCAAACATTTTTCGTTCATAACTTTGTTAAAAAAAAGTTGTGTCGCGCGGCGTACCTGCATTGTAGAGAGATTATAAGAGATAGATGTTTAGACGATTTCTGTTAAGTTGTTATTCTTTTGGTTGTAGATTACATTAATAAATTACTTCTGGACGTGATATATATATACAAATTTAAATTAAATCTATACATAAAATATAATACAGCTGAAGAGGGTCGAAAGCCTGTACATGGAAGATATTCGAAAAAAGTGGGTTCGGGATACTTAGAATCGATAACAGAACACGTTCCAGCAGTTTTTAGAAGTTTGTCTGTTTATCTGTTCATGTGATCACGCATCACGTGAAAACGGCAAAACGGATTTTGATGCAAACTTTACTAATCTGTCAAGAAAATCCCCGGTCAGGTTATAGGCTATAAGAATATTAAAAAAACCGGCCAAGAGCGTGTCGGGCCACGCTCAGTGTAGGGTTCCGTAGTTTTTCGTCCGTCACAGTAAGTGTCCCCACTTAAGCGTTAAAAAAATGGGCTATTTGTTACATTGAGTTGACATATTAAGTACAAAACTCTAAAACCCTAAATCCGTTTTTTTACTTTATTTGAAAGCACTTCATTTCAGTTTTCAGAGTATGAGAGATGAAAAGAGTATTTGTATTGTATTGTACATTTTAATCGTTATTTGTTATTCGGCACAAGTGCTTGTGTTGAAAGCAGAGCTAGCGAAGCGACGTACAGCGACATCTATCGGCAAATTAAGTAAACTATTGCGCGCGAGCTTAAAGTATGGAAGATGATTTTTATGGATTAGTTCTTTATTGCGTGAACCGAATTTCACCGTTTTTTTACTTTATTTCAAAGCACTTCATTTCATTGTGATTTTTTAGAAATTACAGGTACAATAAACACGGTTTTATTATGTTTATACGGTTAAATTACGAACTTACTTCAGAAATTATTTTGTTTTTTTTTTCAAAAACTATTCAACCTATCAAGTTCAAAATAATTTTGCTAGAAAGTTTTTATAAAGTTCTACTTTTGAGATTTTTTCATTATTTTAAAACTTATGGTTTCTAAAGTTAGAGGGGGGGACACATTTTTTTTTACTTCTGGAGCGATTATCTCCGAAAATATTAACATTATCAAAAAATGATTTTTAAAGAAAAATTTAGTTTTTTCACGGCCGTGTTTTGTTTTCTTCTGTCAAAGTTTTCACTAGCTTACGCATTCGTTTGGAGAAAACCTATTTTATATCATAAAACTTAATTGCATACAAGGGCTGCCACTTATGCATGTATGTTTTGTATTCTATAAGTTCTGTGTTCTGTATATATTTTTGTTAAACCCAATCCAAGCCTCATTTAGCCGTCACTGGTCTAAACCTATGAGGCTCGGATGGTTTTGAACCTTAAGTAACTAAAAGGATTGCTTCCAGCCCTTTATGCCTGGTTAAACCGCAACAACTGACCGCTGCTCGGCTGCTGCATATACTCACGCCTGCGCTGCTGCCTTCAAGCTACCTGAAGGTGTGCGCTAGACCTGACCAGCCCAGCGGAACCTCCGAGGTTATCTAAAACCTGCGGCTCTCACCTTCCAGACTACGAACGTCTCTACTAATCAGGCCAGTGACTTTTAGCTAGTAGGTATATGCTCCGTACTGACTTACTAATTAACCCATTCTGTTCATACTTCTTCTTCATTCTGTTATTATATTTTATTGTATATAAACTGTTCGTTTTATTTCTTACCCGCCGGCTAGCCGGGCAACAAACTAAATACCGACTTCAGCACGGTCCACGGTGCGACCCAAAATTTTTTTTTTTATTACAATTGTAAGGCATAAATGGTTGATAAGTTTATTATTTTATATAGTAGGATAACTGGGCTATTCACAGGTATTTTTTTTCTAGAGCTAATCCTCATAGTTTTAATTCTGTAGAGAATTTTCGAAAAAAAAACGGTAAATATCTTTTTTGAATTTGGAATTTCTCGTATTTTTTGTATGGGTGAGTGAAAATTTAGTCACAAAAATGAATCCTTCATCCTCAAATTATACGAAAGACACCAAGCTCAGATCACCCCCAGGAACACCTGTTCCAAGCGGTTTGCTTTGTCTCAAAAATGCAAGGTCCCCTTAGAAAACGGACCCTTAAGATCTCCTACTATAGTTGTGGTTGTGGGGACGTTGCTGACGGACTCGGTCGCGTCCACGAAGATGTGTGGCCCCTTCTCGGCCTCTCTATGTGTGACTGGGAGTCGTCGGGGATGCTGATTTAAAACTGAACGAGTACGACTAATAGTGACCTATATTACAATATAATTTAGTTCTACGGATTACAGTCTAATGTTTTTTCTTCTTCTTCGCTAGCGTAGTGAGCAGGGTGGTGATAGTAGTGAGAGTGGTGGGGGCTTCGCTGACGGACTCGGTAGTGTTGTCTCTGTCGTCGTCCGCTACGCGGCCTTGCGATTCGTCGGGGATGCTGATTTGGAACTGTAGGAGCACGACTAGGTACGTCACCATTGTGGCTAGCAGCTGGGAACAAAGTTGATTAGCATTAAGTAGGTACTATGAAGTTATACAAAAGTAAAAAAAAATCGGCCGTGTGCGTGTCGGGACACGCGCAGTCTAGGGTTCCGTAGCCTGTCTGTCTTTGTTACATCGACACGCGCGTGCCAACTAAACGGTGCGGTTGCGTCGGCCATATTTGTACGAAAGTTGGCCTTTCCGAGTACACATTAAGTTGGTCGAATATTATACCTACTTACACTTAGTCGTGATAGTTTTCCTTTTAAATTCATTATATATACTAGGTACTGCCACGATTTTTTTCACATTCCCAGTGAGCAAAATTAGGGCTTTAAAGCCCAATATCACGCAATCGAATCACTGAGATGAAGAATGGCTTTTAGAAACCCATAATATTTTTGAACAAGCTGTCCACCAATAACCCACACCATATAAAAAAATCCCCATTTAAGTAGGTACTTCCTTACGTGAAAAAGCATTTTTTATTTCAAGATTTTTTTGTCTGTTGTTGTTAATGACAATGCAATTGTGCTTCATGAAGCCTTTTTACATTTTATTGGTATCATCCACGTTATCTTGATTTACTATCTCAGATACTTGGCGTAGGTCCTTTTGTATCTATATTTACCCCATTGCACAGAAATTATAGGTAGGTACAGACTCGGGTAACTATCGCGCCAGAATAAGTGTACCTAACTACTGAGGCGTTCTTCTATCTGAAACTACTTCCCGCGCTGTGTACTATCTAAATACCTACAGTAATTTACACTTTCCTTTGCCCAATGGCATTTTCTGCTCGTGTAACGAGCGTTAAATGCGACGACGTAGGTCCCTAACCTACCGTGAGACGTAGACGCAAGGTAGGGTCCGGTAGGTAGGTTGGCTACACAGAAATATATCAAGAAT
This sequence comes from Epinotia bilunana, assembly GCA_947049275.1. NCBI lineage: Eukaryota > Metazoa > Arthropoda > Insecta > Lepidoptera > Tortricidae > Epinotia > Epinotia bilunana. The sequence continues at coordinate 8,643,450 of OX346253.1, forward strand.
AGATAGAAGGAATAAGTGTTGTTAATCGAGGTGTTTCCTTTCATTGGTAAGTACAATTTGTCCTTAAATATCTGTTATTAATTAAAAAACCATTTATTTCATTATTTTCATCAAAACAGTAGCGGGCGATTGTGTGCCAACGCCAGTTTTCCATTACGGCTTTAATTTGACGAGCCAGACTTGGTGTGCGTTCAAAACCAGCGATGTAAAAATAAGCTATTCAAACTATCGAGTCATGTTCAAGGTAGATTTCTCATTTTTTCTGTCCAAAGTAAGAATAGTGCTGTACACTGCGATTTTCTTACTCGATTATTATAATCGTTTTTGAAAACAGAGGAAATGATAATTATGTTCTTATATTATTATGCAGCTATATAATGTACGTAGTCCAAAGCAAATATTATTAACAAACAGGTTATGGCTACTTCTATATTGCAATTTTATTTCAGTTTTTCGAATGATCCTGAAATGAAAAATAAATGGATTGAAGCAACTGGTCGTAAAAAATGGTTTCCTACATTTTTGGTTTCCTTCTGGCCATTACCTAGGGTATCTGTGGGCGTAGCACGGTTGCCATTTTATCACTTATCGTTGTGGTAAAGACGCCCATCACGCTCTGACAAGTATGCGAGTGCGAGAGTGACGGATGCCTTATCCACAACGATAGGTGATAAAATGGCAACCGTCCTACGCCTGCTGGTCGCATATTTAGAGGACTTATGATATAGCTCGGTGATTGAAGTGTAGCGTCCGTGAGCAGGAACGTAAGCAATCCATTCAGAAATTTGTTCAGGATGCTTAGGGACTGAACATACTAAAAGTCTCGACAAGTTCTTTCCTTCTATAATGTAAAAAAACTAAGCCCTTTTTATTTTTACTATTTTTCATTTCCTCTGTTGAATCTAATTATAATTTCCTCTGTCGGTTCTTATCGATATTTTGAATCGATCCAAAGAAACCTACTAGTTATTGCAACTGCCGCGTGCTAATCGATGTTGACGAATCGATGTCGCGCGGCTTATGTTTCCGTCACTAAATTACGCTCGTGACGTCAAAGTACCTACGCAAAATGTTACACGCTCGGTGCCCATACTAATCGACGAGCTCTTTCCTTCTATCTAGATATAGTTCTGTGGTTGGCTACCTACAACCTATTTAGATGCGAAAGCTTTCTTTTAACGGTTTACCTCTGCTTATTATGACAAGTACCTTTTTAAGACGATGGTTGTTGTCGACTTAACGAAACAATATTAACGAAGTGTGACACATGTTTGCATAGTGCAGAGGGGCTAGTACGCTAAATTTTATGTCGGACATAAAGCATCCGTCAAATTCTGGCAAATAAACGAGTGCAAGAGGGACAAATGCTTTATGTCGGACATAAAACCTAGCGTGCTAGGGGGGCATGTTTGAACAGTTACGCGACACTAGCAAACGGCGTTCTATTTAATGAAGTGCGGCGTTAATGTGTTATTTTATTTTATTCATGTGTTGCAACATGTTCGACATAATTATCTGCACGTCTATCATGCGACGGCTGCGACATACTCTCGATTTTTCTCGCAGTATATCTCTTGTTCTAAGTGTTCTAAAAAGAAAGGGTCGGATAGTGCGACAAAAATCGAGAGAGCTCGCGCACCGTCTCATGATAGCCGTGCTGACGAGAATAACCGCAATTGAAGGGTTTGCATTACTTAGTGGTTAACTTACAATGTGCATTTGGGTCGGTAATAAGATTGAACTATACACAGTAACTAAGATTGAACTGTATACAGTTTGATGACAGGCTGGGGTATTTTATTTTCCAAATTAATACATGGACGGGAGAATTGTTGAGATACCTAAAAGTGATATAAATTGGAGTAATCAAAATAGGTACTCGCGTGGAACATACGTTTCATGTGCTCTGCCTACCCCTTTTGGGAATAAAGTCGTGAATGTATGTCTATACTCACGTAACGTAGCTGAATTACGTAGAAGCAAAAATCCATTTTCACCTCAGCAGCTCGAACAAGCATATTTTGCTGCGTGAAAACAGTGTGCAAAAGGCGATTTTGCTCACTCCGTGAGACAAAGTAGCTTTTTATTTTCGATGCGGAGCACTGACATTTCGTCGTATGGGGTCTATTACAAGTTCAGAATATTTGAACTTTATTACCGCGGTCCCTTTCATTCTATTACAAAAAAGAAAATGGCAAACATAGGGCGATCCATAGTTCGACCATCGAATTTCAAAGTAGACCCCCAAAAAAGCGCGAAACAAGTAACACGTTCGAATACTATCAAATAATCAAGTTTAATTTACCAAAATAATTATACAAAGGAATTTTCAATTGAATAATATTTCAATAAAAGATCTCAGAATAAACTTAGTTTTTCATAATAAATAGGTAAACATGAATTTTATTACGCTAGCTAATTAATAATTCTAGTTTAAACAATCTTAAATTTTATGAACGTATAGGTACCACAGATGGAGTTTCCGAAAGGAGGCGCGGCGCATCGCCCCTTTTAAAAAATGCGCGCTGTTAATTTGTTGCAGATTTTATTAGGTATATTATTCTTCATTCTTGTGTTATTGGTGTTAAATATAAAAACTACTAGTAGGATAAATCAATTCTCTATCGTTTTTGGCGTGCACGCGAGATACACGTAATATGCTAATGTGTGCCCTTCTGATAATTTTCTAAAATATCTCGAAGATATTAGTAAAATCGGTGAATTTTAACAATAATACGGCTAGCTAGTTTTTTTTAGTGATGTGTTAGTGTCACGCGACACTCGTATAGATACTGAAAATATCCTTTGGTTTCTCGCGCCTTGTCTCGCCTTTCTAGTATTGACTAACGGCGCGGCCGGCGCTGAGGAGTTAAAAAAAGCAGTAACGAACGCCTAATTAAGTTTTCTTCCTGAATAATCTTGAGACTAATAGGTACGTGATACTATTATATTTTTTTAATGTGAATATGATCTCACTGCTGAGAAAAGTTGTATGTGTTACTCGAGAGCAAACTATCTGCTTCTCGTGCTTTTGAGTCCTTCGCTGCGCTCAAGATTCAAACTTTGAATCACTCGCTACGGTCGTGATTCAATTTTAGAATCTTTCGCTTCCTCAGGACTCTAAATCAGCACTCGCAGCAAAAACAAACTGTTCTCTTGTTGCACAAATAACTATTTTAGGTCTGCGATAATTATGATTTCTATGCAGGCTAATCTGCGAAGGGTGAATCTTGGCGGATGCTGAACCACTGGAGTTGTCATGGTCCTGTTAAGATTCGACAATGTTGATTTTAACATTCCTAGATAAGCACTAATTTCTGCTCAGTTTGTAGCTCCCGGTTTGCGAGGCTTTATCTGGGTGACTATGCATTACATTTGGCTCTATTATTGCGCGCGCCATTCTGATACGTTACGTTTACGTTTAGCACGAAGTCTCGCAAGAAATACCTACAGAATAAATTCCAAAGAGTTGTTTTAATTACTAGCAGCCCTTGACTCACCGACTTGAAAAGCGTCCTGTTGACGTCGAAAAATCCCCCTAAGCTGATTTGTGAAGGGTTCATTTCAGTGGCTCGCAGAAACATGTTCACTTCCGTCAGCGCGTCGGTGTTCATCCAAGACAGCTCTATCATGAGAAGCTTCTTTTGGAAGTTCAGGCGCACCTATTAAAATTAAATAATACATAAGTAACTAGATTTGTCCTTCATCGGACAAAAAAAAACTTTTATGGAGCTTAATCATATTGGTTTTTTTTCCGAAAAAAAGGCTAAATTTATAACTATAGATTTGTCACAGCTAGTTGTTAGGATAATTTTATTAAAAACATACATACACAAAAACAATCCATTTGTTAGAAAAGAAAACCCGGCGGTGGATGTGGAATTCGTATGTAGGTAAATGCCTACGTTTATCGCCTTATTACAAATGAATAAGGCGCAAAAGTGTAAACATATCTTTGACGTCGACCGTAAGTAGGTACTTACTTGAATTTCGCCATTTTCATCAATAACTTAGATTTATATTAAAGAAGACTATTTTCGAAACATTTTAATATAAACATGGTTATTAATAAACACAAAACGTGGCACTTACGTTATGCGAAGCGTAGTGGGCCTCGTCACAAATAAAGAACAGGAGCATAATACTGCAGAAAGCAGTTAATGCCAAACCGATGTCCTTGACACCGAAACCCTCCGAGATTTGACTGAGCAGGCCGTAAATTGACAGGGTAATGATTAGGAACAGGTAGAGGCTGAAGAATGTGAAGGTGTAGCAATTGGCGATACCAGTGTCCCGGGCCAGTTTGCTGAGGCGCAACCACAGCGCCCGGTATTCGGCGACCTTTCCGGCTGGCCCTACATGGCGAAGTGCCTGCAATACGGAAACAAAATATAATTCCTTTTTTGTATGTATTTCAATGAGTTTAAGCAGGAACGTATTCTCCAAAGATTGCCGCATGCTTAGGCTCTAATTTAAGTTATTCGGTGTAATTATACCTGTTGAAAATCTTCCGCCAAGATGTGTGCACAGATGCTGAGGGTCTCGCAGAGAAGGTACCAATAACCACCCAAAATGTACGTCAATATTTCCAAAAACACGTAAGGAATGATTTGTAATAGTTTGAAGTGAACCATTGTGACATGTGTGATGATCACTGACGCCGTTGAGAGGGCAGGGATGACTATAGCGATGGCCAAAGCTTTTTTATAGAGCCCAACAGGAAGTACTCGACCTGATAACTTCTTGTAAGCCATCTGTAATAATAAAAAACGAAATAAATGAATAATTATGAATGGAGATTTATGTGTCGTTTAGGTATTAATGGATAAATTATTCACCTCATATTCTACCCATCCGTTGAGGACTGCGGCAATTTTTCTCGTTTCGTACCATAATATTGGTACTGCGATCATCGGGAACAAGTACACAGTAAAAAGGTATTCAATTACGGCTTCCTCGAATTTACCTTCTTGGGCGCCGGTTCTTACTATTTGAATTTTATGAAGGGAAAGATACAACAGATAGCCGATAAGAGAGAAGTAGATAACGGTAGAATACAGCATAGAAGGAGAGGCGGGTTGAAACCTGTTCACGCCCGGAGATGGCCTCGTCAATGGGAGAACGCCCATGATTCTTAAGAGAGAGAAAACAGGCTTGATGTTTTCGTAAATTATGTCTCTTGATATGTTGGGATTCACCAAGTTGTCTCTCAAAGGAGCAACGGCATTAGGCGACGGTAATCGTGGAGTGCGATTAGGTGTAACATCCAGGAAGACGATGTTGTTTTTCATCTTATCGTCCATTTGTGTCGCGATGCCATTGGGTATGGGTGGTTGATTTGGATATAAACTATTGTTAGTGTAAAACGCCATTGCAGCGTTATTTCCCCGGTTACTACACGGGTCGGCGTCTCAAAAGTGAGTGCGGCCCGGCGAGAAGCACCTAATGGCGACACGCCGGCGGCTCCTAGTCATATTTCAAAAGTTGACAAGTTGATTGCGGCCACGTAAGCGTTTCGTCGCCCTTGCGTTAAACTTTCAGTGCGTTCTTCACCTCGAATAGGACCTTGAGTTATTAGAACGCCCTCGTCATATCTTGAGCTTAATAAATGCATGAGTAATTTATCCTGTAATTTGCATACTGAGTGATCAAATTGCCTAAACTCTTCTTACCTTTTTACTTTGGAAGGTCTTGAGAACTGGTAAATGATTTGTGCATTAAATTGGTTAGTAAGTGGAATAAAATGGCAAGTTTGGTTAGGGTCAGATTTAGGTCCTAATTTGCCTCTTCTATGGCATTTAAGGACTAAAATATTGTACGAGTATAAGCACTCATCATTTTAATGCTGTTCCAATCTAGGTCGAATTGGTTTTTAAGCGAATATACTGCTCAGACCGAAATTACTGAGGCTAGTAATTTTTTGACAAATTTAGAGCTTACTTAGTAACTTGGATAATTATTATTTGTTGGCAAACTTGTAGAGGGGTTTAAGTTGTACAATATTGTAAGACAATTTGCTTGTAACGTAAGACCTCGTTTCCTGCCTATTCCGAAAACTGTGTAGTAACTAAATCGCATATCAATGACAATTTCAATATATTCAATAACAATATACAATTGTGTGTTGAAATCAATTTACATTACCTACCTATAAGAATATTACATCAATAACATATTATAATAAAATTCTATTTCATTTCTAATAAATTCTAAATCATTCATAGCAATTCCTAAACATAATAATTATTGCCAAATTACATGTCATTACAATATAGTATTTTATGCAACTGTTGTATAAGTACGGTCTTAAAACGCGAGTTTTAAGACCAAGTTAAGCTGGCCATACACGCTAGGGTACGCCTGCGCAGTTTTGCCTGTACAGTTCGACTGCACAGGTAAAACGTGGGTAAAACTGAGCGTATTGGCATTCCACTGTACAGGTTACCTGCGCAAATATGAAAATACATATTTTTTAGCTGTGGGTAATACTTAGGCTGATGTCTCATGTTAAAATGGATAGCGTAGTGATACTAAATGGATAGTAAATAATCAAATTATCGTAATAAAGTATAAATTATAATTAAAATCGTAAGAGCTCATAGCCTAGCGGCGCCTGCGAGTCGGAAACTATAATGGCAGCGGTCAGTCTTTGGATGGGTGACCGCCTGATGTTTGAGTGGTTAATATAAATGAGCGCTTCAGTGCTTTGGAAGGCACGCTAAACAGTTGATCCCGGCTGCTGTCTATGACAGTAGTCGTTAAGCCGAGTTAGAGAGAACTTCTAACAGTCGAGTTGCCCACTCACTTGACAAAGGGGGGACAACTGTTACTCGCGTCCGCAGGAGCTACCTACCACAACCCTGCACGTGCCCCCTGGGTGGTAATTATGAGTGACAAACTTTAAAGGCCGAAATAATGTATGCCATAAGAAAAAAAAAACGCAGTATTTCAAGACCGAAACAAGAATTTACCTGATTTTCCATGCAACGATACATGTACTTTGTACTAGCAAATGTCGGTTGTGATGTCATACCTGTCTGTCTATCAGTATGAAGGGTTTTGCGCTGCCAGCGAGGTCAATCTTTGTTCAATTTTTTTAGGTATTTATGTTCTTTAATTGTAGTTGCTACCATACAAACATTTGTTCCTGTCCAAAAACTGGTTCGAATGACATCATAAATAATTTTTAGTCATCATGCCAATTGAACTGTGCAGGTAAAACTGAGCGTGTATGGCGTTCGCCTGCGCATGTCTTAGTTGTCCAGTGATCGCGGAAGGGGGTAGATTGCGTTTGCTCGAAAAACATGTCTCGTAAACGAAACGAAATCTTAGTTGATTTGATTGAATTATATAAATCACAGCCATGCCTCTGGAGAATCAAGACTACAGAATACCACGACAGAAATAAAAAAAGCAGCTGCATATGAAACACTCACAGAAATATATCAAGATAGAAGGAATAAGTGTATGTACTTCGCGTGGCGAAATGATGGCACGGTGGCACCATTGCTCGCCGCGAACTTCAGTCTGCTCCCGACCGCGGTCTGCGTGCGACGTCACATTTTAAAAACAAAATGGTTGTTTGCGCAATAATTAGTTGCTCAAACACTTCCAATAAAGGTGGAGCTGTTAATCGAGGTGTTTCCTTTCATTGGTAAGTACAATTTGTCCTTAAATATCTGTTATTAATTAAAAAGCCATTTATTTCATTATTTTCATCAAAACAGTAGCGGGCGATTGTGTGCCAACGCCAGTTTTCCATTACGGCTTTAATTTGACGAGCCAGACTTGGTGTGCGTTCAAAACCAGCGATGTAAAAATAAGCTATTGAAACTGTCGAGTCATGTTCAAGGTAGATTTCTCATTTTTTCTGTCGAAAGTAAGAATAGTGCTGTACACTGCGATTTTCTTACTCGATTATTATAATCGTTTTTGAAAACAGAGGAAATGATAATTATGTTCTTATATTATTATGCAGCTATATAATGTACGTAGTCCAAAGCAAATATTATTAACAAACAGGTTATGGCTACTTCTATATTGCAATTTTATTTCAGTTTTTCGAATGATCCTGAAATGAAAAATAAATGGATGAAGCAACTGGTCGTAAAAAATGGTTTCCTACATTTTTGGTTACCTTCTGGCCATTACCTAGGGTATCTGGTCGCATATTTAGAGAACTTATGATATAGCTCGGCCAGTGATTGAAATGTAGCGTCCGTGAGCAGGAACGTAAGCAATCCATTGAGAAATTTGTTCAGGATGTTTAGGGACTGAACATACTTAACGTCTCGACAAGTTCTTTCCTTCTATAATGTAAAAAAACGAAGCCCTTTTTATTTTTACTATTTTTCATTTCCTCTGTTGAATCTAATTATAATTTCCTCTGTCGGTTCTTATCGATATTTTGAATCGATACAAAATAAACCTACTAGTTATTGCAACTGCCGCGTGCTAATCGATGTTGACGAATCGATGTCGCGCGGCTTATTTTTCCCGTCACTAAATTACGCTCGTGACGTCAAAGTACCTACGCAAAATGTTACACGCTCGACGAGCTCTTTCCTTCTATCTTGATATTGTTCTGTGGAAACACTGTTGGAAAATATAAGGAATTGCTTGCTTGCTTTGGCTTTCTTCCACTTTAGAACTATAAGCAATAACCCTAACAGTGCTGCCTCAGCATCAAGCACAGGCGACGACGGTGACATGGTTACAACTGAGAGTTTGTACAGGTTTACCGCTGCGTGTGTGTGCTCCACCCAGCTGGGGTTTACCTGTGCAGTTGAACTGTACAGGTAAAACTGCGCAGGCGTAACCTAGCGTGTATGGCCAGCTTAACTAGAGTAGACATCACCTAGCATAAGTTTGCGCATGTCAACATACTCTCATGAGAGTATTTTGGTTTAGTCTGTGGCGGGCAGTGATGGCGGTCGTTTCGAGTGCAATTTTGACTCAAGCCTTTATAAAATGCCTTTTTTTGCATTGCGCTATTGCACCAACGACAAACCCAACAATAGTAAAAGTACAGGAATCACTATTCATCGGCAAATTCACAGTTTTTAAATAACATGACTTTTTCTGTAATTTATAAGATACGCACCGATGGCGGCCATTATTTCAAAGATTAAAAATGTAGAAGTGACAATTTCCTAAGACTATTTTGCCTTATTAGTAGAACATTAAATATTGCCAGACTTACTGATTTGAAGCTTTAGAGATCCTAATTTTTGCGCCAAAATAACAGCGACCATTTGCTTGTTTTTTAATTGAATCGTTTTATGAATAATTTTATTGACAACGTTTAGTTGCTATGTAAATCTTAAGTTCTACTTATTTGAATCCTAGGTGAATTTTCTTATATAAATAATGTACGCGACGCGAGTATGGTCTCCAAATATGAACCCATTAGCAATTTAGGAGAATATAATTATTATATTAATTTCCAATCGCTTTAAAAATCGATATCTGGGGATTCCGTGGGACCTTCAACGTGTGTGGATCTGACTGAAACTGAAAAATGGTCGTAATTTCGTTTTTTTGTCTTGCTGCGATTGCTATCAAAATCGATATCTGAGGATCCGCATGGTCCTTAAATAGGACTTGGTCATCAAATCTGACACAAATTGCCGAGACAAATTGCATCAACACATTCCATCCTCGGGAACTATAAAGATATCCAGTATAAAAAAATTACAAATACCAAATGTCGATGATTTGATATGACGACTTATAATACTTAGTAAAAGCTTTGCTTAGTTTGGGACTAGGTCGATTTGTGTTAGATTGTCCCCTAATATTTAAATCAATAAGTAGTTTTTTTATACGAGTGTATTAAATCACGCTATGGCCATAACTGAATCCGAACTCAGAAAAAAATAAGCGGGTTGTGTCGGAGATACAAGCGTTAATTAAGTTTAAGTGGATACTTCTTTGTTGGCTATGGAACCAATAATAAAAAAAATATTAATTATTAGTGCATGCCAGGTTATATGTCTGAAAATTCACGTAAATAATCTTGTGACATACTTTTAGTACAGTAGGAGAGAGAGAGGTAGGAAGAAAAAGGAACGAAGAGCGAAGTCTCCTGATACAGATACCATAATTCCTAGGTACTTCTAGGAGGATAGGTACCTTCTAGGAGGTCTCAACCTTTATTTCTAAATAAGCAGTTACATGTAATGGTAATCGGTATATAATCTGTCCCTGTCCTAAATTGTATCCCATGGATTTGCGATTGATTTCAATCTAAAGGGAAAATCTATTTAGATAAGCATTTTCAATGAATTGTTAAATACAAAGTGTTTTTCTTATTTAAAGGAATTTGCTATTATGGTGTACCCGTTAAATATATATCTGAATCAATTCACTAAAATCTGTATAAGTACAGATAAATCGGTATATATGGCAACTTTGACTGACGTAGATCATTTGACTTGCGATACATTGAAAATGGCGGTCATTTCAGCATTATTTTCATGTCCGCCACATAAACTAAATAACGTTCTGTGATAAACAACTAATGGCAAAAAAAGAAGAATTAAAACATGTAACAAAAAATTATTTGAAAGCAGATTAGGCTTCTCTACAAAAAGTTATTCCGGAAGTCACGTGATACATTTTGAACTGTACCCCTATACAAGAACGTGAGCAAAGAAGTATCCACTTCAAAAGTCGCATCTACTGCACGTTTATATACTCTTTGATTTTCCAAGATGGCGGCCTGATTGGAAGACGTCAAGAAAAATGTTCTGGATTGTCAGTCTATACGTAGAAATAGTAAGTCAATGGTTTTCTAAGACAATTTTTAAATAAACAGCATTATTATGACTTTTCAGGTAGTAAGTTTTCCGTTAGTTCTATTACTACTCACGCAATTTCTTCAGGAGTGCAGTTATTTTCTTCTTCATTTTAAGTTTAGTCCATTTTAAAAAGAAACTAACTCTTCACTAAATAAACACATATAAAACGATAGACGACGTAGACGATTGTTAAAGTCGCACTAATTTTGTTATTTTATGTATTAAAAAGCACGATGCATGAAAATTGTGATACCATATTAATTTCAGCCCACTCGTTCTATATTTTGTTACACCTTCGGGTAAGACATAGTGATACCAAGCTGCATTTTACAACATCTGTATAACCTATGGTTAGCAAATAAATACTTTTAATTTGATAAAATCTTAATAAACTAATAATAACTAATAGTTATCTATCATCTTTCGTCTTTTAATTTTAAACTGGAACTTTGGGGGGAAATTAGAAATATGACACCTTGACACCTCTTGTTTATGGTCTGTTTTGTTTTTAATTTCCTTGCACTTGCCATCCTAACCAAACTGAATCCGGATCCGAACCGAATCGGATCTGTTTATATGTATAAATAATACCAATAATTGATAAAATATGTATATTAACACACAAAGCATGAACATTTATTTTTATTTTAGTAAATTGTATAAGCATACAAATCTTTGATAGTAAATTGAAACTTGATTCAAACTATTTATTTGAGAAGTTGGTACCACTGAAATGTAAGGACCGGTTTTTTTATGGTCTAAGAGCTAGCGACCAAATCGGTCATGTGGCTTCAGCTGTATTGAAACTCCGTTAGCTACTTCCCTGAACAACCTTTTCTGATTATCTTCGTGCTGGCAGGCCGCGGGCGGTGGGTGCGGGTGTAGTAGGGTGGGGAAAAAATAGAAAAAAATGTGGGCTCAGCGACTTAAATTTTTATTTCAAACAGTTGCTCTGTACTCCCTGTGCACCCAAAATTTTTTTAATTCGATCGGGTTAACGGGTTGCCAGCGTTAATTAAAAATACCAAAATAATAATAATTTTCATGTGGGCTCCGCTGTATTAGCTTTTTTTCTGACGCAAGATTAATTAATATGTAAAGCCCCAAAAAAATAGCCATGAAAAAATATCGGTGGAATGGTATCGAAAAAAATTGTTGAAATCGTTGGATTTCGTTCGAAAATGTGCTGAGGGGAAGGCAAAAGCGGACGTGGAGGGGATATCAGCCGGCGAACGCGTCAGCGAGCTGAGCCCACATTTTTTCTTCCCACTACACCCGCACCCACCGCCCGCGGCCTGCCAGCACGAAGATTATCAGAAAAGGTAGTTCAGGGAAGTAGCTAACGGAGTTTCAATACAGCTGAAGCCACATGACCGATTTGGTCGCTAGCTCTCCGTCCATTAGTTTGATGTCTTCGTCGTAGTATGAAAATGTATGAACCATAACAGCACGCTAAACAGTGCTTTTATAAACAGGGCCATAGAGCAAGGAGTTTTTGGCGACTTATTATCGGTGTCATTGTATTTGAGTTAGTGCCTATAATAAATGGCAGATGACGGTGCAGGACAATACTGTTTGAATGTTACTAGCGTCAAGGGACACCCGCATGACTTCGTAAAATTAAGTTGGTTTTAAAAATGCCATTTTTGGAAGAAACTTCAAATTTTAACTGAATCACATATTCTTCAGTGACCCCGGGAACTGTTTGCCATTTTATTTGTAAAACTATATAATGATTCATCTCAAATTTCTTAGGCTCCTTTATTAGCTCCTTTTTTGGAATGGATCTATTCTGTATCCATTTCTCATAATACTTCGTTTTGTATTTCGTGATCTTAAATTCTCTAAGCAAGTTTATATGTTCTCAGAATTGGTACGAACTTTGCCTTCGCTCATTATTTAGATTTATTATAATATAATTCCGCAGGTATACTTCTGCGCGATATATTCTATGGGACAGCGGAGGAATAAAACGATGCGGGATTTGGAACCACTTTATGTCTTATAACAGCTTAAAAGATTGTGTTACCTTTTTTGTGCTGTGCTTGTTTACAGATTTGTTGTTATAGTTACTTTACACAAATGATTATGGCTTTTCGTTATTGCGTTAAATTCGTAAAAAAATCAACAAAACAATATTTTATGCATTTGCTTGTAAATGCTAGGAAGTATCTCTTTCTAATTTACTTTGTGCGTTACAAGTAGAGTTTGCTATGTTTGCAAGGAGACTTATGTAGTGTATGTAGGTCACTTTTAGTACTTTTTTATTTATTTATTTATTGACAAATACATTTACGTGACATTACAGTAATAACCAGTTTATCCCAGTGTATTAAACAAACACTCTATCACTCGCATATTTATCGGAACGCGACTGATATGTTATCTACAGCGATAAACGACCTTACCGCGGTGTTGGAGCGTGTTCAAATGCGATGCGAAGTACCGAACCAAATTCATTCTCCGTTCGCAAGATCTCGAGTTCAGTATTAATTTTAGCGCATACTCTGTTCCACCTCTTAATAATATTTTAGTTCATAACTGGAGCGAAACAATGAAACTGCAACAACATCGTATAGTTTAAGGAAACCTCTCGTAATGAAAGCGGAATTACCCCGCTAATTTAAACCCAACAGCGACGGGCCGCGCAATTAAACGAGGCTGCATCGCGGCGGCTTAATCGACAGGTAAGTCGGTTGCAGGGCTCACTTACACAGGTACAGCAGGACAGGGGATAATCGAAAACTTAGAAAACTTGAAAAGCCCCCGATGTTTTCCACTTCAAAGTTCAATATCGCAGAACCGACAGCCGGTTTTTTGAAATGTACCTACCGAAAAACCACCTCTATCACGTCACAAAAAAAGCATTAAAATAGGTCCATCCGTTAAGGGGCTACGATGCCACAGATTATATGACCATCTTTTTGCGTCGGGGGTAAAAAAGAAAAAAGACATTTTACATTGGTACGTCCACTCCAACTTTCTATTATATACTTAGCACAATTTGACGGATTGACATGCTTAGTAAAAGGTGCCATCTTGCAGGTATCGAGTTATACCATATTTCCATAAAGTAGATAAGATTTGCTAACCAAGAAAGAATTGTCTCTAGTTACATGAACCCACAATTTTTATTGATTGGTTGTAGTTGCGACCTTCGAAATGTACACGTTGAGAAACCTGCTTATATTAGAATTCAAATTTGTGATAGCTAGTAAAAATCTCAATTTTACTTGAAAGTCAAAGTAACAGTGATGGGCAGAGCAAGCCAAGAAAGTGCCCTACCACTTTTGAACCTTTACTGAGGGGCTACCGCGAAACGAAAACGAACTTCGTTTGTGTGTCTCCGTCTGTCGCACTTGCTTATTCGAGTGACAGAGAGAGAGAGATACACGAACGAAGTTCGTTTTCGTTTCGCGGTTGGCCCTCTGATAATAGAGTCGAAAAGTGGTACACCACTTTCTTGGCTTACCCACTGCACCAAGTTAATGTATAAACATAGAAGAAAAATTATAAAGGTCGATTATATCAGAAACATTAAATTAAAAGAAACGCAATGGCGGAAGAAAGATGTACCGGGAGCCAGTGGCATGGCGTAGACTGTAGTATACCAGAAATGAGACGCATAGTGTTGTTCAATTCACTATAAATTTTGGCGGTGTGTGCACTGCCCGCCCAGCCAGACGGGTGCGCATTATTCCGCTGAAGAGTACACCAGCGATAACCCCCCATTGATTTACCCCCCAGGAGGCTCCAGTAAATTATTGCATATATTTTGCAACCAGTGCCGACTGGCACTGGTTGCAAAATATAGGAGTTCCTCGAAAGTGCTCAATTGTGACGCCGAGGTATTAGGAAAGAAATTGTGCTTTAAAGAAGAGCCGTTTAGACTCTAAACGGCTCTTCTTTAAAGCACAATTTCTTTCTCAGGGTGTCTCTAAACTTTAGAGACACCCTGAGTTCGTGGTTTGCCAGCTTCGGCATGGTCATGGTCGGCCTTATCACACGATAAGTGACAAGATAGAGCGTCCGTCTCGTTCTCAAGTGACGGACGCTCTATCTTGTCACTTATCGTGTGATAAGGCCGTTCATGCTACGAGGTCTGGTGGAAGCTGGGTGTGAGACGCCATAAAGAGATAAAACACGAGGCACTAAAACAAATAGGTAGCATGTGATTTTTAGCATATATCACAAAAGCTGACGACCTTAAAGTGTACTCGTAAGTAATTATACCATTTACGTGTAAATCTGCGTCTTACATTGAATACTAATATAAAGGACTAATAAAACAATTTAAAAGAAAATGCTGATAACTAACTATTTCACCATTTGTAAAATTATTTATAAAAGTTCGATTGAGTCCGCTTTTCATCCATTTCCGATTCAAATTGACTTCAATTTAAAATTATATTTTGTAGCTATGTAACTTCTTTGTTGGTTATGACGTTATGAGGTTACTAGGAACGTGGTGTCAAAGATCGATATATACTAACATCACTAACATGTATGTACATATGAATGTATTCTATAAACAAAGCATTTAGTATATCATGTAACAACTAATAACACGTTTGCGAAGATTCTTTATTTCTCCTACAGCACGGAACTACAATTCATATAAATAGTTCGAAAAAATCTAACCGGTTGCCCCGCACTTCAAAACTTTGTAAATTCAACAAAATTTCAGGAGACTCCTTTGGTGCAATACTTGCTTATTGCCGATCCTTTGAACCCAACGTCTGTAATACTTAACGGACCCTTTCTTAGCCATGAGCAAGAAACGATGAGTTTGCACAGATGGAGTGCAGCTCTGCTACCATCAACCAATTGTGTGTGCAGTACCTAAAATTAGTTCACCAACTTCGCGCGACATTAGGCATTTTTTTTAATGGCTTCGCTCTCTCGACGCATTCAGCCAAAAACGGGGAAAAGGGATTTCAGGAAAATACGGATAGATCGGAAATATGGATAACAAGGAACATCAGGAAAGGGTACAATAATATATATTCAAGTTTGATATTATTTTAAGATAAAAATTAATATAAGGCCTTAAATATATACAAGGATGAGTCATTAATATATAATTCCTATTAAAGAATGGATACAGGATAAAGGAACTTTAAGCAATGACAGCTGGTTTAATAATATTGAGCGATCGTATTGTTGACATTCGAAAAATATGTGGTTCAGGTCACCGGGATCAGCTCCATAAATACATGCAGAACTGGCCACAATGCCTAATCTTGAAAGATGCTCTGGTGTTCACAAGTGACCCAGTCTCATGCGGATTAACATACTGGTTGCTGGTTTTGAAATTGATATTTAAACGTAAACCCGTCCTTGCATCAGGCATTTTCTGGGGGCACGGCAGTGCCCCCGCCAAGTCGAGCAAAACAGCGAGCGGCACGGCCGTACCATCCTTTTCTCGAAGCAGTTCAGGCCATTTTCGACCCCCCTATAACTTCGTTGTGGATAAAACTAGAAGCCTGAATTTACAGTAACCAAGCACGCATTGTATAACCACAATATATTTCAAATTTCATCTGATTTGAACCAGTGGTTTAAAAATTATAACTAGCCAAAGTTTCTTAATTTTGTCACTCACTGACTCACCGATCATCAAAAGTCTAAGGCACTTCTAGCAGATATAGAAGCTTCAAATTTAGAATACAATTAGTGTTTAGTGTATAAATAAATCAAGACAAAAAAAATGCAATTTCACTCCAGTTTTCTAGATACACCAACTGCTGTAATCACATATAAACATATAGGATTACAAAGTTATATATGCAGTGAATGGGACAAAAAAATAAAAATTAGGAATGGGATATTGATAACACAATAACCTCTTTACTCTACTGCATTTATGGATTTTTGCATACCTAAAACTATGTAGTAAGTATTGTGTGATTGCCAAGTCACAAAATTTTATTTAGCTAGCAAATAAAGAAAAATAAGAATGCCTTAGACTTGGTACTACGAAATATCTCACAACTTTTTACGGTGGAAGAGTTTCGAGACTTGGCCTCTTTTTTACATGGAATGTTTTTTATGGGATTAACATGTTTTACGCGCTTGTACTGTCACAACCACAATACCCCGACAGTGACGCAAACAAATTGAAATACGAACACGGTGCGAAGTGATGAACTAAAATGATCATCGTTCCCACAAAAGTTGCAGTTGGCAGGTAGTCTGATTGTTACTGTCTTAGGTAATTAGTGGGCCTTCTGTGTGATGTAACCCATAGTGTGACGGATGCTATCCAAGAAATAGGCTCGCTTCAAACTAAATTGGGTTTCTTAACAAAATGTGGCTTTACCTTGACATCATTTTGTTCTTGTTATACTATAGGTAAATAATCTGTAAGTATGCCAATTTTACGCAGGAACACAATTCAGGTACATACACACCATTATAAGCCGTTGTGTTATTTCGTTGTATAATTTTGACTATTATAACTATTATGAGATGAAGAGCGTTTGAGATTGCAAATTGACGCGCCGCCAATCTCGAGACGCGTCTATCGATGTGCCGGTGACTCGCGAGTCACTGGCACATCGATAATCACATCCGAGGCGGGCCGCCTCCAGTGGATGCCGTCACCCACACCCTCACACTTGATGTTTATGATAAATTTATTTATTTTATCGGAAAACTTCTGCATATTTTATCGGATAACTAGTGTTGCTGTAGAAGAATTGGGCGGCTCGCCACGATCTGCATATAAAGTAGAATATGCATGCATATCATAAAGCAAACTCAATACGAATTCATATTTTAAAACGCCAATGGCTTCTGAACTGTTAAAGAAATGCCTACTTGTTATCAAACGTTTGCGCTCTACTGACGGCCGAGCTTGCGTCGCGCGAGCATCGGGCGGCTCAAGGCCACGCTGCCCGACTGTCTACACACACGGATGTTACATGTTTAGTAAGTAATTTATGTAATAACGTTATTACCAGTGATCGGAATTAGGTGAGACAAAATACCTATTCTTCGCAAGAGGGCATAATATAAAGTGGTTGCGACAGGGTAGATATTTTTCCGGATACTAGTCGTAATGTTCAACATAGGTACCTATGTACATGTTTTACTTACAGAACGGGTTGTTTAATGTTAATCTAAAAGTGATAACTATTTCACAACTTTTCCTTCCTTCCTTATACCTACGCCTTAAGTCGAGCCCTGTTTACTACAAAGTAACATAAAACATCTCACACTGTAAGTAAAACATGTATGTTTACTATTACGACCAGTACCCGGATATATATCGAATACCCAGTATTCAAGAAAAAGTGTATTTTTCTACCCGGTTGCTACCACTCTATATTATGTCTTCTTGCGAAGAATAGGTATTTTGGCTCACCTGATTCCGATCACTGGTTATACGTGCGTACGTACCTAAGATGTACCTAATTAGGTGGAGTAAAAAAAAGACAGGTGATGCCACAAGCTCAGCCAGATCCAACCAGAACTATTTTTTTTATATCTTTTGGCTTAGTTTGAACCGCATCCACCTATTTTCGGGACTGCCATTTCCATAGTTTCATTTACTTAGTTGTAGATAAAAGTAAACAATTCTGGACTGCCCGTGCGAATAAGGCGTGATGGGTTGCTAGTTTTTAACCGACATAAAAAACGGGGAGGTTCTCAATTCGGTTTATTTTTATTTTTTCACTTCTCGTGCTCGAAAAGTGTGTCATATTAAGCTTTTAGCAAGTGGGGCTAAAGTAGTACATTTAGCCCCTAGGGAAAATATGTATACATATTTATGATTTTTAAACATTACTATTTGACCGATCAAAACTTCACCGTATTAAATCCACCAATCACAGCTCTTGAGGTTGAGCGGGATAGACTGTTGTCTACCTCTCTTATGCAACGTACGTTGTCCGCCGCGCTCGGCCATTTGGACGCGCCTATAGATGGTCAGTAGCGTTTATTCGTGGTGTCAATAATATTTTGTGTATGTGTCAAACCGGTTTATTAAAAAAATCATGCCGCCATTCAACAACCTTTTCGCTGTGGAATTTATTATAAATTATGAATGCAGTCCCATTCTTGCTTTTTAATTTTTTTTGGCGCATTCACTACAAATGTAACTGTAATCCTATATATTTGTATGAGATTACAAAGTTATTTAGGTGTATCGAGAAAAATGGACCGAAACTGCAAAATATTTTAGTTTTCCCTTGATTTATATGCTAAACCCTAATTGTATTCTAAATTTGAAGCTTCTACGTCTGCTAGAAGTGCCTTAGAGTTTTGATGATCGATCAGTCAGTGAGTGAGTGACAAAATTAAGAAACTGACTAGTTATAATTCTTAAACTACTGGTTCAAATTGAATTAAATTTGATATATACCGTGTTTATACAATGTCTGCTTGGTTACTGAAAATTCAGGCTTCTAGTTTTATCCACAACGAAGTTATAGGGGGGTCGAAAATGGCCTGAACTGCTTCGAGAAAAGGATTCGACTTGGCCTTATTTTATATTGGGTAACGTAAGGGTTCTAACGATACCTCACATACCTAAATCGGTTGAGGCGTTTAGTTGGTCTGGTGGCATAAAGAAACTCGCACACATACTAAGAATCCTGAAAACATTGCACTTCTTTTTTGGGGCAGTCGTGCAATAAGCCTTACTTTTGTCTAGGTTTCTTTTGTGTGTCTTACTGCGTATTTCGCTACCGACAAACATACAAAAACATTTATAATGTAGTATTATAGATATCTAAACAAAACACTATCCTGAGTTAGACCCTAAAGTTGGGACGATTAGGTTTCTTTTGTGTGTCTTAGTCTGTAATTTATTATATACTTATTATAAATATTATTGTGCACGACTGTGTATATATAACCTGTTTTTTCTCTATGTTTTTTTATTATTTCTAGTACCTATGGTCTATGCTCAGTTGTCTCAATGAAATATTAAAAACAAAAATATAATTTGGTTACAAATACTAATATTGGCTATAATTGTATATTAGTAGACCAAATAATGGTCCTTCTCTAATTATAACAAGTAAAACCAGTGTAATACAGTGCAGTGTATATATTATTAAGTCTTAAAAATGGTTGTCACACGTAGCCAAACAAAACTAGTACAATCGGCTACCGATAATCAGGAAACCCCTTCAGGTAATGTTTCAAGAAACGTTCAAATAGCTCAAGGCCCCAGTGAGAGCGAAGCAGCGACGTCGCGGGAACATGAAACTGATCCCGCCGCTGCCGCGCCCGTGGCCGGCCCCTCAAACGCACGCTCGACAGCATCGCGCACGAGCAGCTCCTCGGCGATGGTTACTGCGAGGAAACTCGCAGCAGAGGCACAGCACGCCCGTCACCTCGCACAATTGGAGTTGGAGTTCGCTGCCAGGAAAGTGGAGCTCGAGCGGAGGACGGCCGAGCTGGAATATCAGGCTGAGCTCGCAGCTATTGACGCGTCTAGTAAACATGGTTCGGTTAGTAGTAGGACGCGAAATAGTGTCAAAGAATGGATACAATCTACAGCCAGCCATGCAGGCATGCCTGAAATTTGCAATGACACCTTTAATATGTTGCCTTCTAGTTATAACAAAATCGGCAACCTATGTGCCGGCTCGGGGACAGGTGAGTTAAATACAAATAATATCCCTCAGCCTAGGCTTACTAACACTGCCAACTATTTACAGATTCCTTCACCGAGCTTTAATATCGACAGGAATGACACGATGAACATACCATCGTTACCAGCAGCGGAACTGCCAACGACGTTCCGGCCCAATAATTGTCGAGACATCTACGAGGCGACCGATTACGATTGTACTACTCCAGTCAATTTCTGCTGTCATGACGGCGTGGATAATGTGTCTCGATTAGTAAACACATTTCAAAGTTTGGTAAACAAAGTGGAATCTAATAAACGCAATAAGTATAGGATACATCTTCCAAACTATGATGGCAAGTCCCCTATGGACTGGCTCGTTTTTAAAAGGTCATACAACGATTCGAAAAATACATTCTCAGCAGCAGAAAATGTAGCTCGATTGAGTGCAGCCTTAACAGGAGCCGCGCGTGACGCGGTCTGCATGCTCCTCGCCACATCGCCAGAACCTGACATCATAATAGCAGAGTTGGACAGGCGTTTTGGACGGCCAGAGCAGATAGTGTTGCGGGAAGTTTCAGCGATTCGCGCCCTGCCCAGAATCACAGGCGACCTTAAAGATCTAGCAACGTTTGCCGCTCGTGTACGTAACTGCGTTGAAGTAGTCAAGCTGTTGAACGAAACAGACTATTTACGTTCACCGGAATTATTTAGCGCACTTATCAACAAACTTCACCCGCTATTACGCACACGATGGCTAGACTACGCCGCAGCACAGGCTTCCGCCGCGGCGCCGTCTAGCAGTGCGAAAGTAGTTATTATCCCAATTTTTGTCGCGAGAAGTGGATCTACACATAAAGTTCGATTCGCCGCCCGATGCCCCGCACGTGCAGCGAGAACGCACGCACGCTACATCGGAATCAGAACCAGGGCTACGTAAGTATTCTGATACAGGTAATAAATCTAAAAACATGAAAAAATATCAAAGCATTGTGTGTGCACTTTGTAAACAAAGTCATGACTTGTCATTATGTGACACGTTCAAGGCAATGACAGTTGATGATAGGTGGAGTTTCATTAAAGAAAATAAAATATGTTATAGATGTTTACAAAGAGGTTCGCATAGTTTTAGGTTGTGTAACAAAAATAAAAATAAGTGCGAAATAAATGATTGTCGTCGCAAGCATCACACTTTGTTACATAACCCAAACTTCCTTCCCATAACATCTGATCGCAAAAATGAACACGCAAATTGCGCACTAGCCACACCTTCATTAATGACAAATGAAATTAGCTCAAGCGACACAAATCCCGCAAGGGACGTTACCGCTCACACCACCAACAACCCAATCAACGTGAACCCTACGTCTCGGCCACTCTTGAAGATAGTCGCAGTTACAGTCTCCGGGCCAGCAGGAAGTGTTGACACGTTTGCTCTCTTGGACGATGGGTCGACGTCATCATTCATAGATTCAGACATCTGCTCTCGTATCGGCGTACGAGGACCTGAAGGGCAAATTCACCTTGATTGTGTAAGTGGTTTACATCGAGAAACGGCAGTGCAATACGTCGATTTTAAGATTAAAGGCAGGCACACTAGTCAAACATTTTTAGTACATAGAGCTCGTTCAATTAAAAACTTAGGACTAGCATGCAAGCAGTCAGTCAAGTCAGATGATTTTCGGCAGTATCCGTACCTAACAGACTTATGCGCTGAATTGTGTTACGACAATGCTATTCCTACGTTAATAATAGGGATTGATAATTGGCATTTGTCGGTTGCGATCGCCATCAGGAAAGGCACAAAGTCGCAACCTGTAGCAATTCAAACGGCACTAGGTTGGGTTCTTTTTGGATTTGCCAGTAGTAGAACTAAGCCAATTGACTCATTGTATCACGCCTTTTCGATCGAGACTGAAAATCCGAGGTCTGAGCTCGAAGAGCTTATAAAAGCTCAATACAAATTAGATGCGATCGGTATCACCAAGCATGAGGGACGTAGTACCGATGATCAACGTGCGCAAGATATTTTAGATCGCACCGCTCGTCGACTTCCTTCCGGCCGTTTTGAAGTAGGGTTACTTTGGAAAGCAGACCAACTAACCGCGCCTGAAAGTTACCCTTTAGCATTGTCGAGGTTCAAAAGTTTGGAAAACAAGATGTCAAAGGAACCCGACTATGCTGAGCGGTACCGAAAAAATATTCAGGACACATTGGATAAAGGTTACGCTGAAGAATGTACAGGGGTGGAACCTATAGGTATATGTTGGTATTTACCACATTTTGGGGTGATAAATCCTAATAAACCCGCAAAACTTCGCGTAGTTCATGACGCAGCTGCTCGGTCCCGGGGAGTGTCTCTGAATTCGATGTTACTTCCAGGGCCTGATCTTTTACAAAAGCAGCTCAGTATTTTGATGCGTTTTAGGGAAGGACGGATCGCCCTATCAGCTGACATTAAGCAAATGTTCCCACAAATAAAAATAATACATCAGGACAGGGACGCCCAACGATTCTTGTGGCGCGACGATCCGTCCGGCCCTATTAGGACCTTTCGCATGAGCTCAATGATCTTTGGTGCCTGCTCAAGTCCCTCGACTGCAATTTATATCACCAACCTAAACGCCTCAGAGTTTCGAGAAGTTTCCCGAGACCGTGGCGGTTATTAAAAGCGATACATACATGGACGATTTTATCAGCAGTGTCGACAACATGGAGAAAGCAAATCGTCTAGCCACTGAAGTGGTGACCATTTATAAGCGTGGCGGGTTTGAAATGCGCGACTGGACTACAAACGAGCCAAAAGCTGTAGCCTCGTTGCCCGACGATTTGCTATCAGACGCTGTCATCAATAAAACACAGGACGTGGATTTGTGTAAGGATGCCGTTTCTCGCACTTTGGGTCTCATTTGGCAACCTTTTCGTGACGAGTTGACATTTAACTCTGGCCTTTCGAAAGACTCATGTGCTCCTTTAACCAAGCGCCAAGCCCTTACACAAGTCATGCGCATCTATGATCCTTTAGGGATATTATCACCGATTGTAGTAAAAGGTCGGATACTCTTTCAAATTTTGTGGCGAAAGGGGTTAGAATGGGATGAACAGCTTTGTGAGGATGATCGCAAGGCGTGGCGCGAATGGTTCGAAACCCTAAAGTCCATTTCAGACATACGGATACCTCGCGGGTATAATATGAGTACCGAGGAAGTGGTAGAACGGGAACTGCACGTATTCTGCGATGCAAGCGAGTTGGCGTATACCGCTGTCGCATACTGGCGATATGTTCATGTATCTGGCCAAGTTAGGCTAGCACTTATTGCCAGCAAAATACGCGTGGCACCGTTAAAACCGGCGTCTATTCCAAGGTTAGAACTTCAAGGCTGTTTGATAGGTACTCGCCTTGCCACATTTATTTGCGAGTCTCACCGCGCTAAACCCAGCCGACGATACTTTTGGACTGATTCGATGTCAATATTGGGTTGGTTGCGAAGTGACGCTCGCAGATATAAGCCTTTTGTGGCAAATCGAGTAGGCGAAATCTTGGAAAACAGCGCTGTGGCCGAATGGCGCTGGGTTCCCACGGATCTCAACGTTGCTGACGATGCTACGCGTATTAAACCTAGCACATTTAGTGTAGAGTCACGCTGGATATCCGGCCCAGATTTTTTGCTCACTGACCCAAGTGATTGGCCGTCTAATCCAGCAAATAGCGGCACCGTTGGACCACTTGAACAAATAGAGTTAAAACCATCAGCACGCATCATCAAGTCATCGCCTACACGCTTAAAACCATCTTCGACTTCATCGCCACCACTTATTAATGTTGCCTGCCACTACAATGAAGTAAACGAGTTGCCCGTAGCTGTAGTTGCAAACCCAACACATTGTAGTTCCTGGTCAAAATTAGTAAGGGCAACTGCTAGAGCTCATCAGTTCATTGCCGCATGTATCACGAGGGTCCGGGGAAATTCTGGGAATTTTATCCTCCCCCAATATAACCCTTCGGCGGTCACATCTCAGACTACCCTGCGGCCACTTAATGTTCAAGCATTGGAATTGGCAGAAACCCATGTACTTCGTCATAGTCAAAAGAACACGTTCAACGACGAATTGCAATGCCTACTACGTGGCCGAACCATATCACCGAAAAGTCGTCTGGCAAAACTGTCACCGGCTATAAACCAAGATGGTTTGCTGTATCTAAAGGGGCGCACATCTGCTGTTGAAGGCGTTCCTAGTCAAACCATCTGCCCTATTCTGCTCGACGGTAAGGACCCTGCCGTACGCCTGCTGATCACACACTATCATAAGAAGTTCGCCCATGCTTACTCAGAAACCGTTATAAATGAGCTTCGCCAGCAATATTGGGTACTGGGTATAAGAAATAGTGTAAGATCACTTGTACATAAATGTCAGCTTTGCAAGTTATTGCGTGGAAGACCACTGCAACCGCCTATGGGAGATTTACCAAGAGCCCGACTCGCACACCATCATCGCGCCTTCACATTCACTGGCGTCGATTACTTTGGCCCCCTTCAAGCCAAAATTGGCCGTAGACGAGAGAAGAGGTGGGTCGCATTATTCACTTGCCTGACCTCGCGGGCATTACACCTTGAAGTGGTTCACAGCCTGTCTGCCGATGCTGCTATTATGTGCCTTCGCCGATTTATCGCCAAAAGAGGGACACCGAGTCAGATATACTCCGATAATGGAACTGCTTTCATCGGCGCCAACCGACAGTTGCGTGCACTTTATAATGAAGCTGACTATGCCGCTAATGAGAAAATTGAATGGGTGTTCGTTCCCCCCTCCGCACCGTTTATGGGAGGAGCCTGGGAGCGCTTAGTAAAAAGTGTCAAATCAGCATTAAAGGTCACCCTCCGAGAAAGAGCTCCGACCGACGAAGTGCTTGCCACAGTCTTGGCCGAAGCAGAAGCACTCGTAAACGCGCGTCCGCTCACACATGTCTCGCCCGATTCTTCTGACCCTGAGGCCCTAACACCAAGTCACCTACTACTGGGATCCTCCTCTGGACGCCCAATACCAGCCCAGCTCACGGATTCAGACCTCTGCAGCAGGAGCGGGTGGCGCAGAGCTCTTAGGCTTGCAGATCATTTCTGGCGACGCTGGATAATTGAATACTTGCCAACCCTTGCCCCGCGCCGTGTCAGAGGTCTCCCGACTCCAACCATTTCGATCGGAGACCCTGTCCTCATTGCTGATGGAAACCTACCAAGGGGCACGTGGCCACGAGGCATAGTTTCACGTACATTCCCAGGCCGAGATGCAGTGCTAAGAGTGGTTGACATAAGGACTGCCGCAGGGACGTTACGTCGCCCCTTAAGAAAAGTTGTCCCTTTGTAAAAAGGGGGAGGATGTGCACGACTGTGTATATATAACCTGTTTTTTCTCTATGTTTTTTTATTATTTCTAGTACCTATGGTCTATGCTCAGTTGTCTCAATGAAATATTAAAAACAAAAATATAATTTGGTTACAAATACTAATATTGGCTATAATTGTATATTAGTAGACCAAAATTATAATAAATGAATACAAACAATTGTTCATTTTAATGTTACGGACACATTATAAAATATTCTACTAATGTACCAATATGAACGAATGGTTTTGGTGTGTACCGTTACACAATGTTACACAAACGAAGCCAAAATCAATGCCGTACACTGTTTCAACGCGTGTAGAAGAAATAATTAAAGGAATTCAAGTACTCCCATATGCCAAACCGTTTACCCACTATTTTCGTAATTAAACCAAGTAAACATATAAGTAGAAGACGATTCATTTACCTGTTTTAAGCATAACACAATATGTCTTAAAATTTGCAAAAAAAATCCTCCGCAGCACTGTTTAGTATCACTGTACAGAAACTAATATGCCTACCGGCGCGTGCGTTTCCTTTGGCAGTTCGCTTTGAGTTGCCAGTCTTAAAAACGTTGCGGATGCATTCATTGCTACGTCAAAATGCGAAATATCGCGTTACACAGCTGACGTCACACAAAAGAATGAAATCTTTCCCCGAACTTTGATATAAGATATTGATATAAAATATTTGTTCTAGAGACCTGAAAAACAACTCCCTTGATGTTTTGCATGGTATTAAACAGACCACAAATTTCTTGGCCAGAGCTGTTTAAATCCAAGTTATGTTTTTTTGTTTACTGTGTGTTACACAAAAGACGGATACATTTTGTATGGGAGCAGAAATCAACTTTTTTCGTTAATGCAGTCTACCTATGCCTTATTTTATATGGCCGTTTTAACTTTTTTAAAGTTTGTACCCCGACATATAATGGAGTTTGTATGCGTCGAAGGTGTAGCCATTGAAGTTGTCCAGGAGTACGTCTACCTAGGACAAAAGTTTCAGCTGGGTAGAGACAACTTTGAGAGTGAAATCACCAGAAGAGTGCAGCTTGGCTGGGCAGCATTTGGAAAGTTGCGTCACATCTTCGAGTCACCCTTGCCACAATGCCTGAAGACCAATGTATTCAATCAGTGCGTCCTGCCGGTCATGACATACGGAGCCGAGACGTGGAACCTGACAGTGAAACTAGCCCACCGACTACACGTCACACAGCGAGCTATGGAAAGGGGTATGCTCGGAATCTCGTTAAGGGACAAAGTCCGGAACGAGATTATCCGACAAAAAACCAAAGTCACTGACGTAGTTCAGAAGTGTAGCAAACTGAAGTGGCAGTGGGCTGGCCACATATGTCGCAGAACCGATGATCGGTGGAGTAGACGGGTTCTCGAGTGGAGACCACGACTCGGCAAGCGTAGTGTAGGACGCCCTCCGGCCAGATGGACCGACGACCTGAAAAAAGTGGCTGGTGGTGACTGGATGGCGAAAACGGGAGATCGGGCCATGTGGCGAACCCTGGGGGAGGCTTACGTCCAGCAGTGGACTGCAATAGGCTGAAATGATGATGATGTATGCTGTTGCACACAAATTCCATTATGTTACAAACTTGTTGTCGAGCAGAATCGAGCCGGCAAGGTTTTTTATTTTTATTTTTTTGACAAACCATAAACTATGCAAACACGTCCTGATTTTAACTAATATCAACTTTGCCAAACATTTTAAATTATCTATAAACTTTGTGGTGGTTTGGCCAACGATGCTCCAACTGATTTTATTACGCCGATTTATGTTTAGAAAAAAGCCAATAATATCTTCGGCACAAAACTATACTTACTATATATTTCGAGGAGTATACTAAATGTCTCCTATTTAAATAGCCCACAAAACTTTTCAAGATAAGTAATGTTGACTCCGTTAAGAATGTTTTTGGTGACTGCGATAGTCGAGCAGAATTAATAGGTGCGTTTAGACGAGAACAAGATTGAGCACGCTCGTTCCAAAGATAGTCGGACTGGCAATTCCTGTGAAGTATTTATTTTACCTAAATGTCCTACATAGTCATTAAGTGGTTCTGGTCATTTTCACAAACAGTTTTCTTTTTTCAATAAAGTTTCTGATCCTCAGCTAGCTAAGATGCAGAACCCCAAAAACACATAAATTATTTGTCGAAACAAAACCTTCATTATGAACCTGGCCAACCAAAGTAGGTCAATGCTAACGCCAACAATGTACTTGAGTATAGGTTGAATTTTGCGTCATTTCAGAATACTTACAAGAGTGCCTGATTAATATTCATCCGCACGTGTAATGCACTCCGTATATTACGTTCCTCCCGCACACAATCGGCAGGTCTGCACAGAGATATCAATGTTTATAGTAGTAAAATTAGTATAAGAAATTAAAGGAGGAATGTACCTATACAATATAGCCTTTTGGAATGAGAAAAAGAAAAAATCAAACATGAGCACGTTACAGCGATTTCTCATTTAAAATGTGTTTTAGTTTTACGATTGACACGAGAGACTTGCACTCCCTTCTCATTAGATTACATACATTTATTTTTTAAATTTGACGCTCTGATTCATATTTAATTCATAAATAATTCTCTGAGATGTATGAGGATACATTGCAATTCAGCGACGAAATGCCGCCAGCATCCTCGCTACTATACTTCGAGGTCAGCATTGCAATTCAGCGACGAAATGCCGCCAGCATCCTCGGTACTTCGAGGTCAGCATTGCAATTCAGCGAGGAAATGCCGCCAGCATCCTCGCTACTATAGTTCGAGGTCAGCATTGCAATTCAGCGAGGAAATGCCGTGCCGCCAGCATCCTCGGTACTATACTTCGAGGGCCTTTTTAGATTTAACCTAGTTTTAATTTAATTTAGTTAATATTAATTAACATCTTGTATATACATTCGAAAATAATTGCCTTTAATCCATAATGTACTTTATTTTCTTATGTATAATATTATCCTACTAATATTATAAATGCGAAAGTTTAGATGTTTGGATGTTTGTTACTCAATCACGCTTAAACGGCTGAACCGATTTGAATGAAATTTTGCATGAAGATAGTTTATAGCCTGGATTAAAATAAAGGATAGCCCGAGTCCACGCAGACGAAGTCGCGGGCGGAAGCTAGTGTATAATATAGAATCAATAGATACACAATATTGACATGTAAAAGTTCCCTTGTGGCTAATTTGCAGGATAAATGATTTGTTTTTCAGATTCTAGATTTGAGCATAGGTACATTCATTACATACTGCCATAATAAGAGCAGCGAACGGAGGTAAGCGAGTCACTGAGTACCTCAAAGATTTCGGCGCTTGTTTTTCGCAATTCGTCAAAATCTTTTTTTTTTTTTTTTTGATTTTAATTTGTACGAAACCTGATCACGCATGTCGTTAAGGAAGCTAGGCTTGAAGCGCAATATGCAAGGCATCAAGTTTTCAGACTATTGTTTCCACAATTAGAACCTACGTGCGTCATGCATGTAGTTAACCCGTTACGATCGATTGATCGCTGCGACAGTACGTATAGGCGGTAATGCATTTATGGTATCGATTCCTAAGCTATAATGCTTTCAGATCTTAAGTGCAGGTGTTTACTCGTGTAATCCCAGGGCCTATCTCTAGCGGAACAGCCTCTTAACTCATCCGCGGGGACTATCTAGCGATACACGACGCGGGTGTAAAACAAGCAATTGGATGTAGCCATCCAATTGCTTGTTTTACACCCGCGTCCCTTCACGGCCTAAATACTCCAGGCAAAATACGGTATAGAAAAACATTAATTTATTATAGTATATATATTATAGCGTTTTTTTTGTTGATTTCATTTTAAAATTGTATTCTAAGATGATTTATTCAAGAATCCGGCAAACTTTCCACCCGGAAGTAATTATGTAGCTTTAAATGCGTTGTGTTTTGTTGTACGATTTATATTGAATATTATAGAGCAAATGTTAATGAACCAAAATAAAGACAAACATGTTTATTCATATTTTTTCTGACTTTTTAGAAGCTAGTTAATTTATCATTTTTTTGATGTCTGAAATTTTGTCGGATTTTGTCGCTGGGTGACTATTTAATTGATAATATATCCGTTACACATCAAAAAGAAGCTATTATAAATTATTTCCAAAATTGACATTTTTTCCATACAAGTTGTCAGTTCATTGACTGGACTATAAATTCATCTTGTCCACTAGCGAAACACATTTCTGTTTTATTTATTGCACACCTTAAGCTTTATGGACCATAAACCGGCATTCCTCCGTGTTCATTTGTTGTGACAAGTAGGTATCTAATGTCCGCTTTATATATTGTTGAGCAGGTGCTGTGAACTCATATTTTATATCAGCGACGTGAAAGCGATAAAGTTTTTATTAACTTTGATCGTTTCTCGTATACTGATATTACTGATGTTAGGGCGCCAGTTGCGTTGTCGAAAGACTGGATGAATGATATAAGAAGTAAGACACCTGCCAAATGTTGCCATAATAACGACATTTATTTTTACATGTTACCATGTTCTTATTAAAAGAGGGAACTTCTATAATAACGGAACGGATCTTTATCCTTGGACCGCAAGGACATACTAACATGGCAATTACAACAGCCGACCACAAACAAAATGCACAAGTCGGTATGACCGAAAATCCCAGCACCACCGTAAATAATAATGAGTAAGAGAGTGGTGCGTGAGCGCTGAGGCAATAAATATGTTAAAAATGTGCGCTTTCCTCTGTATGTTTGTAACTCAATCACTCAAAAACAGGTGGAAAGATTTTGCTGAAAAATTAGAATAGAGATAATTTGTTTATCACCTGATTTAGAATGTATGTTATAGGACACAATTTATCACCAAAATCAACCCTCAAAGGGATGAAATTGGGGATGCAAGTTGATATTCACGCGGACGTTCTATATGAACATATACAAACCTTCTCATTTATTGATCCTTTGAATTTTCACGAAAACTTAAAACCAGTTTACATTTCGAAAAAATCCGCTGAGAAAGTTTTCTAAAATTATCGAGAAATATCCAATAGTAAACTTGGCAGCCTCGAGAAATTTCTTTCGATGCACGTACTAGGGACTAGCCCTCAGCGGTTATAAATTCTAGAAAAGTGTCTTGATTTCTGGTATCATCGGTATTTCTAAATTCGATTTAGGTAATCACCCTAATATGTATTACACGAGTTGGTTAACTACAAAAATATGGAATTATAAGCGAGATACCGAGATTGAATACGGGTATTTTTGTATGGTCCCTACCGTCCATACCGTTATATGGTCCCTATCTTAATTGAATGAAAAGTTTCTAATTGAGTTACGAGCAACTCGTAACCGACCAAGGAATATTATGGCGGGCTCCATTTACCTAAGTTTCTCACAATCAGATCATAGTTAGTACTGAATTAATAATAAAGAGTTTTATTCAAATCTGTGCACGAAGTAAGGTACCATAGGTAACATGTTGTCATATAAATCCCAAAGTTGCTTTTTTCTTTTACTCACTCTTTAAGCAAAATGTGACACGCAAATACACTTTGGACAAAGATCTTGGACAAGTGGAATACCTTAGGTACTATAAATATAGATAAAAGAAACGAGAAAAATTCAGTTTCTAAGGCAAAGTAGCTCGACTTTTCCTTCCTTAGCCTTCTTGTAAAGCCTTTGAAAAATTGATTTGTGAGTCTAGATAGCTCAGTTTACGCTTAAGAGTCCGCAGTAAGCTCGGCCGAATTTCACCTTCCCATACAAATGTAGTTCGCTCTCATTTTAAAACTACGTGTTGGATTGTGACGAAACTTTGCATATACAATGACATGAGGTATATCTATGTCTGTAAGTATATGGTTCCAGTTTAAAAAACAAACGAAATACAGCTAAAACAATTTTTGTATGAATAACTTAAATTAGCTGTATTTTTTACTATGGTATCTGAAGCTACATAAACTAATTACAGACATAGATATAACGTACATGCAAAGTTTCGTTACAATCCGACACGTAGTTTTAAAATGAGAGCGGAAGTACGTTTGTATGGAGAATCGAGCTTACTGCGGCCTCTTAAATGCACAAAGAAAAAAGTAAGGAATATTGGATATAATAACTCGGATAAATTGAATAAAGTTTAGAAATAGGTATGTAAACGTATACCTACTTCATTCATGTGTAAAAACTTAGATTTGTTACTGTTCTAAGTATATATAAAACTGTCTGCATTAACGTTTGGACGCATTCGTTTCTGGGATTTGTTTTTGTTATATTTCGCCATAATTATTTAGGCAGCCCGTAACCAGTGGCAAATAATTTGCGCGTATTTCAAAGAACACAGGCAAACCCGCGGGAAAAAATATTGACCTACTAGCTTCCGCCCGCGACTTCCTCTGCGTGGACTCGGGGTAAAAACTATCGTATATTTTAATCCAGGCTATAAACTATCTTCGTGCAAAATTTCATTCAAATCGGTTCAGTCGTTTAAGCGTAATTGAGTAACAAACATCCAAACATCCAAACATCTAAACTTTCACATTTATAATATTAGTAGGATGTCCGGAGATTACCCTTTACGACCGGTTAGCCCAGTGACGCGGCCTACGAATCATAAATCATAAACTTTATTTGCATTAAACATTACCAGATACAAGGTGTTGATACAGTCATAGGTAGGTTTATATGTTTAACCATAATTGGTATGCAAAAAATATTGTTACAGTAACTAATATTCAATTCACAAAAAAATGTTAATTATAATTACTACTTACCGAGATCATTAAATTTAAGTTCAACATGACTACTTACGAACTATGACATCATAATAATGTATGTATGTATGTAAGCACTTTATTGTACACAATAACAGGTTAAAGAATATACATGTCACACAATAGATCAAAGTACAAAGGCGAACTTATCCCTATAAGGGATCTCTTCCAGCTAACCTTTGAGCAATTGAGAGGAAGGTAGGTAGAATAATATTTACCAGCTATACACAAATAATTATCACATTACTGCCTGCAATTACATGTCAAAGAATTCATGTAAACTGTTGAAGTTTTGATTATTTAGCCATCGGTGTAGCTGCTTTTTAAATGATATAATATTCAATGACCGTAGTTGCGCTGGTATGTTATTATATACCTACTTTCACACACATAATTAAACAGCTTTTTTATGTTTCGCTAGACGTGAATGATCATCAGACAATAGTCTGTCCGGATCTCGACAGGCACGAGGATGAGTGTCATATGCTTTTTTAAACATAGATTTATACTTGTAGACAAACATACATACTTCATATATATGTCGGCGAAATTCCAAGCCATATCGTGAAACGGCGCTATTTCATGATTTGGCTGAGTGACATCCGCCATATCGTTCAAAATTCACCATTCAGCGATTTGCCTAGTGACGTTTAGGCAGATCATAAAATTCCTAGGTATATCATGAAACGCCATATCTTTCAATACCCACCGTTATACGTAAGTAGGGTGTCCAAAATTGAAGTAGGTAAATGAAAAATAAATAAGGAGTGCGGACTGATAATCTCCGGCGAGTCGTCGCCACCCCGCTGCGCGGGGTGTCTATTTCTGGTCTGAGGGACACAAGTGAACCCTAATCTAACCGACCTTAGACAGACAGAGTTCGCTTTATGATAAGCCATTTTTGTCCGCCCTGATTATTGGCTCCCAACAAAAACTGCCGCCATCGCATACACAGCGCCACCATACCAGTGGCCAGGAAAGAATCAATTTTCTGGTGTGCCCGGTATAGAGCTAGGAATATCGACGAATGCGTTGCTCTAATCGTTCTGCCGTATTGTTTATCGAGCACACCGTGATTAGCCTGGCCAACTTTTATGCATATCATGAAATGGCGGCGTTTCACGATATGCCTAGGAATTTCGTGATCTGGCGGATTTTACGATCGGCCGCCGACATATATATATATATATTACGAGGGGAACGGTAGCAAACCGAGTAACGAAGCTGAAGGTCCTGGGGTTCGTATCCCGGTAAGGACAAAGATTTGTGCGATGAGAATAAATATTTGCTTCTGAGTCTTGGGTGTTTTCTCTGTATTTAAGTATTTATATCTATTAAATATATCGTGTCTAGTAACCATAACCTAAGCCTTATTGAGCTTACTATGGGGCTAGTTCGATTTGTGTAAGATCATCCTCTAATATTTATTATTTTTTATTATTTATTTATTTATAAAAACGTTTACTTATACAAACTTACCAAGCAATTTACATCTCATATCATACATATACAATATCACAGACTTTTTCTTTTTAACCGATTTCGAAAAAAGGAGGAAGTTCTCAAATCTCAATTCGGTTGTTTTTTTTTATCATGTATTTTTTTCAATGTTTGTCACCTCAGAACTCCGTCATTTATTTATTTTGTAAGTATATGCTTCCAGGTTCCAGGTAGGTCCCATTTTTTCCAAACATCCAGTTGGATGATGGGATCAATGAGGAATTGAGGGAGTTCCCTACACGCGTGTAGTGATTTTGGTATTTTCTATTATAACTCGTGGATTTACATCCGGAAATCATAAGTTTGGTGAAGTGGACTTGATGATGAAGACCACAGATGACTTCAGGAATTCCTCAATTATGTAATTAAATGTACAAAAGTACGTCACAGATTCTGATAAGATTCCGTTGAAATAGCAACTAATTAAGTGCCAATTAAGGTGTGTGTAATAATTAAGGTGATCCTTGTGGAATGGACGGAAGTCCTCAAATATTATCGGCCCAAATACAGCGATTCGGTTTTTAGGGTTCCGTAGTCAACAAGGAATTCTTATAGTTTCGCCATGTCCGTCCTTCCTCGGCTTAGCTCAGTAATCATTACTACCAGAAAACTGTAATTCGGCATGGGTATATAAATCAATCACGCCGACAAAACAGTACAATAAAATCTTGAAAATATTTTTTTTTGGGTAGGTACCTCCCCTACACCTATAGCGATGTAATTTTCTTTTCAACACAATTGCTCGTAACGTACCTCTTATTGTGTCGTTTTAAGGCTCATAATCCTGGATATTAAACACGCGTGTTTTATAACATTACGACACTTGTGTGTTATGGTTATATCCCGATTAAGTCACGTTGGCACCTTGCAGCAAGATGTATGCATGCTCACGGTGCATTCTTAAATTAACCGGGTTGTACAGAATGTACAGCTTTTTTTAAATTCTCGGCAGATGGATTCTTACTCTACTAAATACCTTAATAACTTAAATCCTTTCTGTTAATTAATTGACTATTTCTTTTTGGACATGATATAGAAACGTTTAATTTAGTAAAACGATTCACTTTTGATAATATTTTACACGAGTTAATAAAGCTAACATTTTAAAACGAAAATATTTATTTTATTTTGTATTGGCTGTTTAGAGATTTCATTTAATGCGCGCACACTGCGCAAACTTCACGAAAAAAAACTGTTGCGCGCCATTACATAGGCCACACTGAAAGTTTTGCACTCCTGGCTATTCGCACTCATTCCAATTTCGAATTGATTATTTAAAAAAAAATATAGACCTTTGTTTATGGAATGTACTAAATATTGGCGGGAAATCGATAGTCATTTTTTTTTTGTCAGTTCGAAATAAACCGATTGCATTCAAAATGGATTTGACGCGTAAAGATTTTAGAGCAATGTTTTTTTATGATTTTAAAAGTTCTCTTTCTCCGCATGAGTGTAGTACTCGCCTTCAAAATGCATTTGGTGTTGAAGCACCACATCTGAGCACCGTGAGACGTTGGTACGCTGAATTTAATAGGGGCCGTGTTAGTCTCGATGACGATCGTGAAGGTCGACCGTCAACCGCGGTCACTGAAAAAAACGTTGCTGCTGTGAGACGACTGATAGAAGAAAACCGACGAATCACTTACGACGAAATTCGAGGACAATTAGGGATTGGTATGAGTCAAATACAAAAGATTTTACACGAAAATTTAAAAGTCAGGAAACTTTGTTGTCGGTGGATTCCTCATGAACTAACTTCAGGCCAAAAACGGGCACGTGTAGACTGGTGCCAAGAAATGCTGCGGAAATATAAGAACGGATGTTCAAATGGTGTATATAACATCGTAACAGGAGATGAAACATGGATTTATTGTTACGATCCAGAAAAGAAACAACAGTCTAGTGAATGGGTCTTTGAAGGTGACAGT
Organism: Epinotia bilunana; assembly: GCA_947049275.1. NCBI lineage: Eukaryota > Metazoa > Arthropoda > Insecta > Lepidoptera > Tortricidae > Epinotia > Epinotia bilunana. Next base: position 8,679,430 of record OX346253.1, read on the forward strand.
AGGCCAACAAAAATTCAACAAGCCAAAAGCGTTGCCAAACAAATGATCGCTTGTTTTTTTTCAAAAGGTGGCCATGTCTGCACAGTCCTTCTAAATAATAAAAGTCGCCTTCTAAATAATAAACTGTAAATGCCGAGTGGTACACCACAACTTGTCTGCCCACAGTCTTTGAAAAAGTTCGCGAGACACGACCACGAAGCCGCATACTCCTGCATCATGATAATGCGTCCCCCACACTGCAAAAAAAACAAAAGCGTTTTTGAGTTCCGAAAATGTGGAGACCGTGGCTCATCCGCCTTATAGTCCAGATCTTGCACCCTGTGACTTTTACCTTTTCCCGAAAATCAAGGATTTGATGAGAGGTTTAACATTTAAGACGCCCGAAGATGCAGTGGCGACATTTAACCAACACGTCGAAAACATGCAGTTAAGCGACTGGGTATCATGCTTTGAAAAATGGTTCGAGCGGATGAATAAATGTATAAAATGCAAGGGAGAATATTTTGAGAAGCAGTAAATGTATTAGTTTTGTTTTAAATTGTTTTATTTAAAAGTTACGCAAAACTTTCAGTGTGGCCCTCGTATAGGTTATTTCACAGATATTTGTAAGCATTGTTAATGCACGTTTGGTTATTTACAAAAATGTTGACTCGTGGTGACTAGTAAAGTGATAAAAAGAATGGACGCCACTGGAAATTCTTGGCGATGCATACAACATGTGAGTAGAAACCTGTTTTCCTTAATAAGTAAAGAAAATAACTTTGCAGGCCTATAAAATTTTCATCTTATGGAAAGGATTTTTCCTCGCAAAATGTGTTGAAACACGTCATATGAAACGCGTGAGCTTTGATAATTACATCCTCGGCTCTCTTATCACGCTCACCTGCGGCTCGCGTGATAATTCCGCCTCTGATGTAGTTATCAACATACCTCACTTGTATCACAATGTACTATTCTCGTTAAACCCATGGTGTGGGGTATCGTTGGATAGCTCGTTCAATATTATGGGTTTCCTAAAACAATTTTTTCATCTCTCATACTCTGAAAGTAGGTCATTGTTTATCTAAACAGCGGGTTGAAAGAGAGGCATGTCGCCCCTAGGGCTGAAAAGTAATAAAAAATAAAAAAGCAATGGCAGAAACCTGGACAGCCACAGTTTCAGAAAATTGTACTGATTTTGAAAATCGTTGACAATCATGCGTTATTTTTTTTAATATTGATTATAAATTAATTATTGTATGACTATTATTACTATTTAAAAACGATTGGATATTTTTTAAGTTTTCGTAGTTCAATGTGACCGCTTCAGAACAGCTTCCTAGTCATTAAAAAAAATTACAATGACAAAATCTATACTGCCACACTTCCATAAAATTGTGTTGATTTTTGAAGCTTGTTGATAATTATGATAGTTTTCATTCTTCATTACTACTTATATGGTGTAATATAAATAAAATTATTAATTTAATTTTTCATCCAAACAATAATTAAAATTAGTTTTCGACATAACCACTTCAAAAGCGCGTCCAGGAAATGGTCCACACACTAACATTATTAAAATCTGTCAACAGTTCCCGCCCAAATGGTCCATACACAAACGCTTTTAAAATGGGTTCTATAGGATCCTACTGATTTAGAAAATATTAAAGTTTTTGGCTTTCAATTCATTTCCTCGAATTCGAAATGAAAAGTAGAGTGTTTAACTCGGGGAAAGCCACCCATTTCAGCCTCGAACTATTGGCGCTCTCACTTCGTTCGAGCGCCAAAATATCTCGTCAGGAATAGGTGACTTTCAACCCTCGGTTAACAATCTACTATTCAAATCAGTGATTAGTTTGCCAGATATTGGGCTTTAAAGCCCAAATTTTAGTTCGAGTACATATAATTAATTTAAAAGGAAAACTATCACGGACAAGTTTAGTAGGCATAAGTAGTTACCGAGCAATAGTCGACCAAGAGAAAAAAAAATACATCCCCGCTTTAGGTGTAGGGGAGGTACCCCTACACCTAATAAAGCGGGGGATGTATTTTTTTTGTGGGGTATCGTTGGATAGCTCGTTCAGAATTATTATGGATTTTCTAAAACCATTTTTCAAATCAGTGATTAGTTTAGTGTCCCCCCCCCCCCCCCTGCCGGCTAAATGGCTGCTACTGGGGATGTGAAAAAATTCGTGGTGGTAGTAAATATAATGAATTTAAAAGGAAAACTATCACGGCCAAGTAGGCATAAGTAGTTACCGAGTAATAGTCGACCAACTTAATGTGTACTTGGAAAGGCCAATTTTCGGCCGACGCAACCGCACCGCACGTCGATGTAACTAAGACAGATTGGCAACTACGGAACCCTACACTGCGCGTGGCCCGACACGCTCTTGGCTGATTTTTTTCTCTACTAATCAACGCATTTGCTCTCGGAAATCAGTTCATGTGGTAAATTGGACAAGAAATGTGGAAATGCAATTTCGATCTCCACAGGTGGCTGATAGTTCTCGTTAAGTTTATAATAACTTTATGTTACGAAATCTATAGTTTCTACTAACTACCTATTGTTTGAAGTTATAAACTTTATTTATAAACTTAAATTAAGTACATTTGATTATATTGTTTGGGTAAAAAATAATAAATAAAGTGGTGTTTAAATTAATAACTAAATTAAATAGATAACTTTTATGTGCGTTTACTTAATATTATACTTAAGAGTGCTTTATTGCTCTAAGAGTACCTCTCACAACCTCCATATAATTGTTCACACATTCACATCAGAAGGGCAGGCTTTGTTGGTATAATAATTTAGACTAGGTAATTCTATATTATCATTGTTATTATTAATTGTTGTTTCTATTTATTACGCCAACCAGCGGGTAATTAAGAGTGCTTTGTTAATTAATTCAATAAATTCACGACAAACCCGCAGCGCCGAGCCGAGCACACTAATCCTGCCTGCACGTCTATCATGGCCGCGACATACTCTCCATTTTTCTCGCACTTCCTCTTCCTCTTGTTCTAAGTGGTCTAATAAAAGAGAGACGGATAGTGGGAGAAAAATCGAGAGAGCTCGCGCGCCGTCGCGTGATAGGTAGCCGTGCTGGTTTTCCTCTTCAGCGCTCTGTCACCCTCAAAATTTGTCTCTCTCGCTCGTTTATGTTAGCAATGCAGTGCTCGTCGTCGCCCGCGCACAGAAACTTGCAATAATCGTACGAAGATAGATTTATGTTAAAACGGATCATTATTTTGCAAAAAGTATATGTGGATATATATGGAGTAACAGATGGGGCCAATGGCATCCACTGCTGTTCTAGGACGACTTTCACAGTCCCTGGGCGACCGAGCTCAGCTCGGATAAATATACGGAGGATTTTTTTTTCCCAGACATGAGACCTAGCTATATCGAAAAGTACTAGATTATAAAGTTCATCGAAATGGTTAGAGCCGTTTCCGAATAAATATATAGGTAAATAGACATATATATTACAAATATCGTTTAATAATACAGCATAAATATAGGATACTAATGTAACATTCTATAAACACTTGCCTAGAAGAAACTTTCCAAAGTTATTTCAGCGGTATATTGCCTTTTCGGCGAAATATGTTTCGCTAAATTTCACATCGCAACCAACTTTTCGCAGAATTTTCATTTGGTAAACCAATTGTTGGCATAACTTTACTTCTCACTTTTCTTGTTTGGCAACATTTTTATAATGCAATTAACCGCGAACCTACAGCGCGCGAGCCGAGCGAGCGAAGCGAGCATGCCGCGGCACCGGCCGGCGAAGCGCCAGAACCGAACACTTTTTTACCTGATATATAATCATATAGTATTCAATATGTTGCTAAAATTATGGTATGCCAATCAATACATTTGACGAATACATAAATGACATCTTAAAAACCCGGCCAAGTGCGTGTCGGGCCACGCGCAGTGTAGGGTCCCGTAGTTGCTTATAATACTAATTATCAACTGCTAGTTCTGCTTAAGAAGTTTCACTGTCTGCCTTTGTACACTGAAAGCTGTAAGAAACGAAACAACCGTGAACAAACTTTAAACAAGGGGCTTGACTGACAAGCCGCAAGTCACGATAGACCTGTCGGACTTACCTAGTTACACATAACTTTGTCATTAAACTTATCCAGTTAACATTAAATTGTGTAAGACAAGGTAAGTCCGACAGCACTATCGTGACTTGCGGTTTGTCAGTCATACTGCCTCTCAAGTTTATGTGAAACCATGAAAGTCTATCCTTTATGATTAAATTCCAATATTTGTAGGATCTTTCCGAAAATTGGGTACCTATATGTTGGATTAGCTCGTACGTGGTTAAACAACGTTTGTGGAATTTCAAAAAAGTATCGCATAATTTGGTTGGCGATTAACACGCAGTGATAAAAAAAAAATAGGCACTTATTTTAAAATGTGTATTATGTTATGTACCGTCAAATCCTCCAAAACTTGCCATCATAGAATATAAACTTCCTCAGATAAATGTTTTCTTGGTTATATTTCGTTCCTGGGCAAAGATTGGACGGAAGGGCAATATTGGAGGATTTGACGGTAGGTACTTATTAAGTTGGCATTATGAGGATGGAGTGTACCAACGAACTACTCTACGTATATTAGATTAATTAATTGAGTATAAATAAAAGGATAAAGGAGTATAGATAGCTCAAATCATCTTTACGAAAAGAACACACGTCCGGGCGTTGGTAACTGTCGCTGTATGGTTGGTTATGGTTGTTGTTTCAAAGTATCATACTGTTTGACGCATGTAACGGTTGAATGCTCTAAACATGTAACGCATGTTGAATAGAGGCTCTGTATGCGCAGCGAGTTCAGTGCCGCAGCTGAATCTGCGAAAGTTTAAGATTAAGTTTGTATTTGAAGACTCTGTTGCCTGTATTAGCACGGGTAAACTTGCCGATTTAGACAACAGCACTTCAAGCAGTATACAATCCCAACTAATGGATATAGTTTTTAAGCAAAATGAAACTTATTTCCATAAGTATAAGACGTACTCTTCGGTGTCAGAAAATCAAGAAGGTACTTACAGCTATTGCAGAGCAAATTAGATCGCCCGTTGGCCCGCTGCCTTGCCGGCGCAAAAGATTCGATCTGCTCTGCAAATATTCCACTTAATAAGGCACTTATTGGTTTATGCTCGGATACTCAACGAAAACTTAAGTTGGGCTACGTTCGCCAGCAGTGAAACGTTTTCCATAATGTAGAATATCGTCTGATATAATAAAATTAGAAACTACTACAATTTGGAGTTTGGTGAGCGGGTTATCCAAATGTTGAAGCATTGAATAAATATCATAATGAATAAATTGACGACTCTGTAGCCTAGTTGGTAGTGACCCTGCCTAGGAAGCTGGAGGTCCCGGGTTTGAATCCCGGTGAGGGTATTTATTTGTGTGATGCGCACGAATATTTGTTCCTGAGTCATGGATATTTTATATGTAATTATTTATTTATCTATATAAGTATGTATATCGTCGCCTAGTACCTACCCATAGTACAAGCTTTGCTTAGTTTGGGACTAGGTGGATTAGTGTAAGATTTTTTCCAAATATTTATTATTTTATTATTATTTATTATGAATGATTATTTACATTATTTTATACAAAGTAACTCCCTAGCGCCTGTCAAGTTTTATAAGCCAAAAAATCAATCGTTAATATTGAGACGGCTCGTTGGTTCGTGAGATCAAAAGCCACGATGTGATTTAGTAAGAATTATCTCCTCGCATCACGAAGATGCAACCTGAAAACACTCATCCGTTTTAAGATTAATTTATTATCGGAGTACTCGCCGCGGGCGACATCACAGCGCGAGAACGGATATTGCAAGTTCCTCTTCCGGCGGCCGGAGACGCGCGCGCGTCGTCGTACAAACGCAACATTAACTAACTACTACTTAGTAATGATACTGTCGATTAAACAAACTTCTCTAGCTTTCACACGCAATTTATTCTCTTTTAGGACAATGTTTTACGAAAAGGTTAGAGTGGAAAAAATGTGGGCGAGTATTTATTAGCTGTACCTAAATGCAGTACTTAATTGTAATAAATCAAGGAACGTATTTAAAAAGTGAACGTTTAATATTCAGAAAAAGTAATATTTTCTGTGATCTATGTAGTTGTGAGCCACTGCCCAAATGTTTATATTTACATACATACATACATACATACATTCACGCCTTTATTCCCAAAAGGGGTAGGCAGAGCACATGAAACGTATATTCCAGCGCCACTTTTAGCATGAATGTGGGTATAAACGATCGACAAAATGTGATATTGCATGTTTATATTTATCAAAAGTATATTACTGCAGAGGCCGTGGAAATACGGATTGCCGGCCAAGTAGATATAGACTGACAAGTCTACGCTCGACTGCGAGGCCGGATAGGGTACGACACTGGAAATTCAATGAAATAAAAATATAAACTCCAAGTTTTTTTAAATGGCTGATCGCTACGATATTGGGAATTAAATACCTATCACGAATTTATATTAAGACAACAGAAGGTCGCTCTGCAGGCATAGGCCTTCAATTTGGTATGAAATTCCATTACGGGTCTCTCTATTATAAAGAACACAACGTCTAAATATTACATTGCATTTTTGAGAGAATTGTATTATTGTATCTTTCAAATATACGACGATACGACAATGCAACGCAAGCAAACGAAGAAGCGAATCGGAATCATTTGACAATCCTACTAATATTATAAATGCGAAAGTTTAGATGTTTGGATGTTTGTTACTCAATCACGCTTAAACGGCTGAACCGATTTGAATGAAATTTTGCACGAAGATAGTTTATAGCCTGGATTATAGGATAGTTTTTATCCCGAGTCCACGCAGACGAAGTCGCGGGCGGAAGCTAGTATTTCATATTTTCAAAAGATCTTAATTAGAAAACCATATCGGTAAAAACAAAAATATTTTTGGAATTTTTTCTCCTTTCTCTGTCCGGTTCACACTAATTCGCGATTTTTTTCAAAATTAATATTTTGAAAAAAATCGCGAATTAGTGTGAACCGGACGTTGACGTCTCTTTCCCTGCCCTATTGATCGAGGGAGACCTTAGTACTGAAACGATAAAAAAGTTAGTTGTACGGTTTTCAATTTCTGACATTTATTTTTGACGTTTATTTGTTTTGTCAATTGTCACAACAGATTTTCTCATACATTTGACAACATTTAATATAATCAATTTCTCTATTTTATGAACTAGTTAAAAAGTAGGTAAAATTTAAAGAAACCCGTATTTTTTATTTTTCACGATAACTCAATTTTTTCATACCAAAAGGTTATGCCCTTTGGTATAAAACGACGTCATCTTTCCAACAACAATCCGGAGCTGCAATTTAAAAAAAAGTCGACAAGATTGACAATTGACACTGACGAAGTTCGAGAAGACAACAATGATTTCGCTCATCTTATTTGGGCTGGATAATCCTTATCACTTAACGATGTATATACTCCATCGACATCCAGGTTTCCACTTGGGGCAGATTCGTGCTGTCGGCCTGAGAAAAACCTTCTGAAGTCTTCATTGTGTCAATCGATCGGTGTTTGGTTATAAAATGCCAAGTGCGTAATTGTTGGAAGAGATATCGGAGTCTAATATAGTGAGTGTCAAGTCTTTTGTGATCTTTAACAACGTGCTAATCAAACAGCAACAAAATTAAAGTGTCGAGAAAAGAACCGAAAATCTGTTGTGACAATTGACAAAACAAATAAACGTCAAAAATAAATGTCAGAAATTGAAAACCGTACAACTAACTTTTTTATCGTTTCAGTACTAAGGTCTCCCTCGATCAATAGGGCAGGGAAAGAGACGTCAACGTCCGGTTCACACTAATTCGCGATTTTTTTCAAAATATTAATTTTTCCCTGCCCTATTGATCGAGGGAGACCTTAGTACTGAAACGATAAAAAAGTTAGTTGTACGGTTTTCAATTTCTGACATTTATTTTTGACGTTTATTTGTTTTGTCAATTGTTACAACAGATTTTCGGTTCTTTTCTCGACACTTTAATTTTGTTGCTGTTTGATTAGCACGTTGTTAAAGATCACAAAAGACTTGACACTCACTATATTAGACTCCGATATCTCTTCCAACAATTACGCACTTGGCATTTTATAACCAAACACCGATCGATTGACACAATGAAGACTTCAGAACATAAATTTTAATTTAATTTAATTTTTATGAATGTAGATATAAAACTTTATTTACTAAAGTATACATATACAAAATGATATTAAACTAATTATAATAAATTACAATTAGTAAAATGTAGAAGAAGGTTTTTCTCAGGCCGACAGCACGAATCTGCCCCAAGTGGAAACCTGGATGTGATAAGGATTATCCAGCCCAAATAAGATGAGCGAAATCATTGTCGTCTTCTCGAACTTCATCAGTGTCAATTGTCAATCTTGTCGACTTTTTTTTAAATTGCAGCTCCGGATTGTTGTTGGAAAGATGACGTCGTTTTATACCAAAGGGCATACCCTTTTGGTATGAAAAAATTGAGTTATCGTGAAAAATAACGGGTTTCTTTAAATTTTACCTACTTTTTAACTAGTTCATAAAATAGAGAAATTGATTATATTAAATGTTGTCAAATGTATGCGCCGGCGTCAATGTATGTACAAGGTATCTCGCCCGGCTGCCTGCGATATCTTAAAATTCAGTTTCAACTATGGGGACCTAAGTTTGTGTTTACTTACAGCACCCGCTGTTACAATTCTCTCGGTGCATAATTCGCAGACAAGGCTCTCCAATTAGTCACTTTAAACTTCGTCACCCTATCGGACAGGACTTCGTCACAGACTTCATTCTGCTAAATTACTCGACTGTTTCCAGATACTGCAGCAGAAGGAATAATTTAGTAAGTAACTTTTGTTCTTTGAATTTTACCACAAAATATTCATGGTAATGTAATTGTTTTTAAAAGTACCAGTTACTATCCTACGGAATACGGAGCTGTTATCGATACGTCCGCTTTACGTAAATGAAACTTCTGACTAGCTTCCACTGTCTGCATTCGATATCAATGTGTAGACACTACACCGCCAAATACCATTTGCTGCAGTAGTGAAATGGAGCTGGAAATAAACAAGGGTCCGTTTACTTTCCAATTTCTGCGCCGCAGCGTCGCCGGCACAGGGCTGTTATTCGGAACGCGTTCAATTGCCTCACCTCACCCGTATCGCCTAACGAAACTAGACCTCTACCTACGCTTAGTTACTACGATTTGCGGCGTCAAGATATATTAGTGAGTGACGAGAGTTAACAAGTTGCAGAATAGCGGGGCACGGTTCGGTCGGTTCGCAACGCTTACCGATAAGCTGCTGTCATACCAGTATATTTCTGACCTTCGATTAGGTACGCATATGTACAAGTCTTAGGACGAAATTATACTAGGGATGAGGTGAGTCGAGAGAGGTTGAGATTAGGGAATCGCAAAGCAGTGATTGACGGTTCTAGGGAACGTTCCATGCCTATTAACTTTGTATTGGTTTTTAATTGTGTATTACGGATTGCAAATCATGATGCAAACATGCAGAGATATTGAATTGGTGATAAATATATCAAATAGTTTATTTTATTAGTTACCCCTAAATCAACGTAATAAAAAAGTTAATAAGTACTTAATAACAAACAAACTTGAAAATTAAATTAACACCTTCAGTGCTAGTACTTGTGTAAGTATGACGCACGTGTTTTTCAACACTATTATGGGCAACAATCGTGCCCGTATTACCAACAATATTAATTACCGCAAAAACAAAGGTTTTTTTTAAATCTTTGAATGCAGTGTTTACTTTTTGTAAAATAGGGTACGGTAAAAGAATTACTTTGGAAATTTTAAAATTAACTAGTTAGGGAATAACGTATATTTAATGAGGGAACACAGAAAAATTCCGAAGTCATTCGTTCAAACTATGTAGTGTAGTATTTACCGAATAAAAGCTACAAGAAATAGGAAACCCTCAAGATGATATTCTTTTGTGGGTTACACCACAATCGTTATAAATTATGATTTCTTAAAAACACTTCCAAATAAGTACACTTAAAGAACCCTGGGACTCCATGCAAGCTGAATAAATACTGAAATACAATTCTCAAGCGCAAATATTAGGCAAAAAGTTAAGCAGGTAGTTTGTTTCCAGCTAAAGTATTTGGGGCTCTGTATGGAATGCAATCTCGATCGAGATCAAAATCTGGCGAGATCTCGGCCATATTGTACGAGAATGAGTCTCGTACAATTTTCATACGAGATCTCGCGCGTCTGGTTTTCATATAAAATACTGTATGACAGACAAAAATGTCACCTGACTGACAAATTAAAACCTACTATTATTTGATTAACATTTTGTTACTTTTAATTAGTGTGCTTAAATAAATAATATAAAAAAATTTCTATATTGATTTTTGAAATAAAACGGATATTATATAAACCACAACATTCAGTTTTATTTTTAACCGACTTCAAAAAAAAGGAGGAGGTTCTCAATTCGGTTGTTTTTTTTCAATGTTTGTTACCTCAGAACTCCGTCATTTATTCAGCCGATTCGTATAATTTTTTTTTGTTTGAAAGTATATTGGAAGTATATAACGGCTATCACGCGACGGCGCGCGAGCTCTCTCGATTTTTCTCGCACTATCCGTCTCTCTCTTATAAGAACACTTAGAACAAGAGGCAGTGCGAGAAAAATCAAGAGTATGTCGCGACCGTCCCATGACAGACGTGCAGGTTGGTCCCATTTTTTTCAAAAATCCAGTTGGTTGATGGGATTCATGAGGAACTGAGGGAACTCTTCAATTATATTAGGCACGCGTTTAGTGATTTTGGTATTTTCTATAATAACTCGTGTATTTACACCTGGAAATCGTAAATTTGGTGGAGTGGAATTGCTGATGAAGACCACAGATGACTTATGGAATTCCTCAATTATGTACTGGAAAGTGCAAAAGTACGTTAGGGATTCTGATAAGATTCCGTTGAAATAGGAACTAATGAAGTGAACAAGAAGAAAGGTGATGATCTTGGGGAATCGACGGAAGTCCTCAAATATTATTCGCCCACATACAGCGATTCAGTTTTTTTTTTTTATAATCAACGCATTTGCTATCGGAAATCAGTTCATGTGGTAAATTGGAAAAAAAATGTGGAAATGTCTCGTGGCTTGGCGGAGTACTAAATTGAAGTCGATAAAACTTTGTTTTTAAAGTAAATTATTATTTCACATGTTGATAATTCATAGCATTTGTACGTGGTTTGCGGGCTCGCGTGATCTCGGCTCGGTGTGGAATCTCGCGAGATTCATTCCCTAGGGCTCAGGATTGCAGGGACATGTACCTACACCTACCTAGGTACAATGCAGCTTACTTTCGCTGCGGCGCCACTCGCGTTTAGTGCGAATAGAAGTGTCAAAATATGGGTGCATACCACTTACTCATAAATATGTGCCATTGCTAAGAGCAGTCAGTCGATTAAGGTCATATTTATGAGAGGATTAAATCGATAGGTACATATTTTTGCTCTTGACTGTACAAGTACCTAATACCATTTTCGAATAAGTACCTAAAGGTTTAGGTAGAACAAGTCGCTGCCATGTGATAAACACAGCATTTGTATAAGCTTAGCTTGTGGCTTGGATCAATTCAATCCAGTTATCTGCAGAGTTACTTTCTTACACAATTGGCTACACGCTAGCCCAACAGAGAGTGCACCAAACAAAGTCATATCAAGAAGTGATCGCAGGACTCATTGAATTTGTATAATTTATTTCCTTAGATATTTCGGTGTAAAACTGTACCTAAGTAAACAGATATTGAACATCCGAAAAAAACACCTAAACAAACATGAAGTCCAATCTAACAATAGGCTGAGTCCGAAGGTCATGAAAAGAAAACTATAAAACTCGCTTGTTTCACATACAGAAGACATTCTGAGTTAACCTCACGGACAGACAGGCAAATTCAACTATACAAAATGAAATATATCTGCGTCTTCTTGTGTGCTCTAGTGGCTGTTGTCTATATTAACGGACAAGGGGTACCAATCAGTAAGTTTATTTATACTTCTTGAATTTTTGAGTGGTTTTATGTAGCGTCTGCTAAAACGTAACGAATTCACGCCCCCCTAAGGCTGAATCAGAGAGCTTCATCTACCTACCATTGAGACTAAGGTCATCATTTTATAAAGAAATCGGCCAAGTGCGTGTCGGGCCACGCGGGATGTAGGGTTTCGTAGTTTCCTGTCTGAGCTAAGCCGAGGATGGACAGACGGACATGGCGAAACTATAAGGCTTCCTTGTTGTCTACGGAACCCTAAAAAGGCGTACTACTACTACTAAGACTGACACGGTTAAATGATTTGTGGACAACAGAATCTACCAAGTTACTAGTTCGAATCCATTTCGATAAAATACTCGACCATCTTGAGCCACATCGCTGGCCACGTATCATCACGTAGCTGTGAAGAAAAATCGAAAAGTCATTATGTACTTAATTTAAATCACAGATAACCTCCAATAGATAGAGCCTATACGCGATTTAGTTCGATGCAAAGGTCACCACAGTTGGCGGTAGGTGCGGGTTGCGGGGAGGTCGGTAACGGCGCTGTGATTGGCCGTTTCGAAAATAGCGCGCTTTGTCACATAATGGTGCCAGAAGCGTAGTGATGGGGCGCGTTGGTCGTTAATGGTTTTTTTTTAACGGAGCCGCAATTAATTGTTAATAGAATATTTTACATGGCGTATTATATTGTACATATATATATATATTGTCATTTACATTTGATGAAAAGGGACATGCATACTTTACTACTTCTTCTGGACCAGTGTAAAATGAACTCCTCGTGACAGAATGAAATTTACATTTATGTGATAAATTTGACTTACCTGTGAAATGTTATTCCGTCGTTTGTGTAATTAGAAGTTCGGGAGATTCTCCCACACCACTTCACACAGCAAGAACTATTTTTATAGCGCAAAATCAATTTTAATTTGCTGGTTGTTTGACGCACGTACAGATCGCGTACGTGGTCGATACTGACAATATGGCGCGGGGTAGGGGGGGTTATCAGTGCAAAAACATATATGCGTGGTGACCGCACGTCGTCGCCCTATAGGCTCTATCTATTGGAGGTTATCTGTGATTTAAATCATTAAAGACGGTTCGCGCAGTACGCGTGTGAGCCAGCGAGTGCAACATATTGTCATCAAATTGTACCTAATACCAATACATATTATGTCTCAGATTCACCCCCTGCCTCTAGCATGATACGCGTTTAGTCGAGTTTAAAGCATTTGTCCCTTACTAGAAAGTAAGCTTAAAATTGAGTTATCTACTTAAGAACTTAATAGGTGTAAATCGAGCTTAATGCGGCCTTGCTCGCTAGGCCGGTCCGTGATTGCGCGTCTATCTTAGATGTATAATATTATCTATAAATAACGGCGCGCAATTTATTATTTCGATGATTTGTATTGGAATTCAATTAATCGAGTAATCGTGAATAATGTTGAGAGATGTTTATTATTTCTTTATGCGGGTAATTGATAAAATTGTTGACATGAAGTCGATTTATTTTAAGAGCGGGTAACCCCAAATGGAGTTGTAGGTGTCATGGCGGCGAGGGACGTCATTCGTTGACAGCGCCCGTGATGGTCGCTTGCAAACCCATTGGCTCTTTAATCGAGATTTATTATTGCAATCCTGTTATATTTTCGGTGTTTGTGAATTAATATAGTGATTAAGTTATATTGTGTGACTTTCATTTCGCGGATACCTGCAAGTACACGTACACACGGACACACGGTCCGTAATGTCGGATCCGCCTTCACACACGCCTGTTCGGCCTCCCTAATCCCTCAATATATATATATATATATATATATATATATATATATATATATATATATATATATATATATATATATATATATATATATATATTTGGATACATATATATATTGGTAATATAATAACGTTCTCTAAAATGGCCCCTTTTCGACAACGAAACGATTTCGATGAAATTTGCAATACAGAGGGGCTACCGCGAAACGAAAACGAACTTCGTGTATCTCCCTCTCTGTCACTCGAACTGGCAAGTGCGACAGAGACGGAGATACACAAACGAAGTTCGTTTTCGTTTCGCGGTAGCCCCTCAGGGTGTGTAGTGCGCTGTGTTCACGAAAAATGTAGCTGCTGTTTCATATCTGAAAAATTTCGTTTTCACTGTTTTCACCCGAGAAGAGCTAAGTCGCCCAGGTACTCACTACTATAAAATATATAGATATTGTTTGTGACTTTGTAATTTAAGGTTACGGGAGGGTAATTTCTGAATAACTACTAACATACATTACAGAAAAACACATTCGATTTGAAAGTTTTTTTCCCCGGGTCAATGCACCTTCGCCATCCTGAAGGCCATTTTATTCCGCGGCTCCGTCTGGATCATTCCAATACGCGAAAGCGAGGCGGCTAGTACTTACAAAAGCTTTATTTTTAGAAAAATGTCCTACCGGCGAGCACTCGGTACTCTACTGCCCGCGCCAATTCGAACCCGACTGCGACAACCCCAGCAGGAACGACACAAAAGGCGGCGCCTGCGGCATTCCCGACTGCTTCTGTGACAAGCCGACCTTACGGGATCCGCGCACAGGCAAGTGCGTGGCGCCTCACGAGTGCACGCAGAACATGCTACAAGCGTACTGAGTATTTAATATAGATATTCATCATTACCGTTAAATGGGGTGAGTAGGGTTCGCGGGGAGAGTTGGGTTATGAATGGGGAGAGAAGGTATGAAAGGGGGGTGAGATGGTTTTTTAAGGCTACTGCTACAAAAATAATGTATTCCAATTTAAAATGGAGCTATATAGTAATACTCATAATAACAAAAATCGATCCAACAATCTTCCAAAATCACCTTTGTATGTAAACCCATCTCTCCCCAATTACGAGGGACTACGGGGTGAGGTGGGTTTCCTGTTTATCGTCAAAGTTATGAAATGGAACTACCCAAAATAAAATAAAAACTAAAATACAAACGTCCGGAACACTTATTATATACACCATTCAGTTTGTATAAGTAAAAATAAAATGTTATCGAGGTTTGAATGTCAGTTTTCACCCTACTCACCCCATTTTACGGTAGTTTGTTTTAGGGAGAAATATAATGACGTGATTGTATATTACATTGTTTTTTTAATCCCCGATCCAAGCGCGTAATCGCAGCGCTCGAGCGATGCGCGCGCGGATTCAATCATCGAGAGCCGTTCAAATATTTAATCAAATGTCTCATTTTTAGCGAGATGGTGTTAGGTCTTAGGCAGCTAGCAGCTATTGAAATTTTCAAGACTTTCTTTCACACATTATGGTTAAAAATGGGATTTAACCTTTTATATAATTTACTTTCCAGCTTCAGGTTAGAAGGTAAAACGGAATCCCATTTTTAATAAATAAAATAAGTTTCTGTCAAATATTTTTTGGTACAAGCTTTTATTGCCGACTGTACTTTTCTTTATACCGTCATCAACTGCTCATTGAGACGATTCTAACGAGCCCAAACTCGATGGGGTTATGTGGTTTCATTACAGAGTTCCTATGGCCATCTTCCAGCTCCATCATCAGATCAGCTCCACGTCATCATAATATTGCATTGTCACGCGATTTGCATATTCGTGCAAAATTTCAGCTCAATCGGACACCGGGAAGTGGATCAAATTTAACTTGCAAGATTTGATTACAGACAGACAGACAGACAACGGGACAGGTGAAAGTAAATAAAAGCTTGTAATATACCTAGATAAACTTTAATAGAAGTTCCGACTTCAATTCAGTAGCTACTTTGCCAAACCACATAAGCTCATAAACATTTCCACATTTTCTTTATACAGAAAAAACAAAGTCGTGTGTTGTATGTGGGCCGATAATATTTGAGGAGTTCCGTCGATTACTTATGGATCTCGGAATCTCTCCTTTGGCACTTCATTAGTTGCTACTTCAACAGAATCATATCAGAAGCTATGACGCACGTTACATCATTGAAGAGTTCCATATGTCATCTGTGGGCTTTATCATCAGGGGACCGATTTTTGACTTTCGAGCGCTCGACTCTTTCACTCGAAAACTGACAAATATTATGAAATGCTATTTAGAAATGACGATTGAAAATTTTAAAAAGTGCGGTATTGACCACTCGTATTCAATTCTATCGGTAAGAAGTAAGTGCCTGTGATTATGACACTACAATAGCATTTACTTTTATTTAATTTTCGAGCGCTCGAAAGTCAAAAATCGGCCCCCAGTTCCACTTCACCAAATTTGTGATTTCCAGGGGTAATATATATACTAATCATTACACCCGTGCCTAGTACGAGTATAATTGAGGGGTTTCCTCAATTTCTCATTGATTTTATCATCCAACTGGATGTTTGAAGACAACGGGACCATCTGAAAGCATATACTTTAAAATAAATTGAGAACAATTCGGTTGCATTTTTTTTTCAATGTTTGTTACTTCAGAATTCGTATTTTTTTTTTGTTTATAAGTATATGCACCTGCACCTGGAAAGGTGGGTCCCATTTTTTTCCATGAGGAATTGAGGGAACTGCTCAATTATTCTGATAAGATTCTGTTGAAATAGCAACTAATGAAGTGCCAAAGGTGATCCTTGTGGAATCGACGGAAGAAGAAAAAATAATTCCTAGAGTATTATTTACCGAATATTACTAGAAATAGGAAACTCTCAAGAGGATATTCTTTTCAGCGTTGAAATACATTGGTTTGTATAATGATTTCTTAAAAACACTTTCAAATAGATTGTTCTTAAAGAACCCAGTTTAATGTAAGCTAAACACTGAAATAAAATTCTCAAGCGTAAATACGGAGTTGACAAAAGAATGAAGTAGTTTATTTCAATCTAGAGTGGTTGGTAGTTGGGAGTCTTGGAGGACTTAGATATTCTTTTATAAGGGAATTGCAGGGACAATCCCTGTTCCGAGATGTCTCGTGAATATTCATGAGGTACAACGCAGCGTGCATTCGCTCCGGCGATACTCGCGTTTAGCGAGAATACAACGCCTAGTGACTGCAATACAGCCACATCTCAAGAATAAAATACATTTGAGATGTGGCTCTATTGCACAGTGCAATACGGTCACATCTCGAAAGTAAAATACATTTGACATGTGGCCGTATTGCAGACACTAGGGGACAAGTAATACCGTACCCATTTATCATTATCTGAGGGGTAATCAGAATCACGCAACGTTTCGAACGCGCGTTAGGACAATTTAACTGTAATTTTTCCATATAAAAACCGGCCAAGTGCGTGTCGGGCCACGCGCAGTGTAGGGCTCCGTAGTTGCCTGTCTGTCTTAGTTACGTCGACGTGCGGTGCGGTTGCGTCGGCCGAATTTGTACGAAAATTGGCCTTTTCAATTACACATTAAGTTGGTCGACTATTACTCGGTAACTACTTATGTCTACTTGTTCGTGATAGTTTTCCTTTTAAATTCATTATATGTACTACTACCACGAATTTTTTCACATCCCCAGTAGTAGCCATTTAGCCGGCAGGGGGGGGGGAACACATGACTCGAACTAAAATTAGGGCTTTAAAGCGCAATATCTCGCAAAGGAACCACTGATTTGAAAAATGGTTTTAGAAAACCCATAATATTTTTTAACGAGCTATCCAACGATACCCCAAACCAATGGTTTGACGAGAAAAAAAATTCATCCCCGCTTTAGGTGTAGGGGAGGTACCTTAAAAAAAATCTTTTTCCAAATTGTATTATACTGTTTTGTCGGCGTGATTGGTTTATATACCCACGCCGAATTGCAGTTTTCTAGTTGTAAGGGTTACTGAGCTAAGCCGAAGACGGACAGACAGACGGACGGACATGGCGAAACTATAAGGGTTCCTCATTGACTACGGAACCCTAAAAAGTAACGGTATTCAAATCTACCTGACGCGCGTACAATGCGTTACATGACGCGCAGTTGTTAGAATTGCCGTATAGCACGACACGTCAAACAGAATATAGAGAAATTGAAAGTAGACCACACAGCACTCAAATTGTAACTAACATATCTGAAGCTATCTTGTCATGTGACTGGCCTGATTTAATGAAACATGATACTAACAAACTATTGGATGTATTTATGAGAAAATTGACTTGGAGCATGAACATCCACATGCCAATAAAACTGGCAAAGAAAAAGTTGACTTCCCGTGCACCGTGGATGACAGAAGAGCTAATTAAAGTACAACAAGATATAGAAGATTTGTACATGTTTAAGAGACAATACCCTGAAATTGAATGGGGGAATACCATAACTATAAAAAGAGACACTAGAAGAACCCTTTACGAAAACAGTAAAAGAATAAATACTGACGAAAGAATAAGACGATCAAAAAACCCAAAAAAGGAGATCTGTAACATCATTAAAGAGGAAACAAATAGCGCAGTAACTGATTTTAAATGGGACATTGTAGATAAAAAAACAAATCATATAATAACAACAGGAGAATTGCCTAACTATATCAGCAACTATTACGCAGAAACATGTGTGAGACTCGAACAAGACAACCCACCTAATAACACCGAAGCCAAGCAGAGCACTTGAGAGTACGTTGTCAAAAGAGGGACATAAGCCAGAATTTAAATTCGGTCCTGTAAACTCTGACGTATTAATGCATCTAATAAGAAACAAAATATGTAAGTCTCTAACTAAAGATATCTATGATGTATCTGGATCCCTCTTGTATGACATAATGTTGAGGTTAAAAAACTTAGTTACATTACTTGTAAATAAAGTCCTAGCATCTAGTCATTATCCAAAATCAATGAAACAGGTTCGTCTGTGTCCTATTTACAAAGGAAAAGGAGTAAGAACTGATATCGTCAACTATAGACCGATTAGCATAGTACCAACGATTTCTAAAGTAATTGAGTCAGTAATGTCCAAAAACCTAATGCAGTATCTTGAGGATAGCAAATTACTAACTAACGCAGAATATGCATATAAGGTTGGCAGATCAACAACTAGCGCAACACGGAAAGTCGCAGCCATATTCCTGGATCTCTCGAAGGCATTCGACACAGTAGATCACGAACTCTTGCTCTCTAAACTGGGTGCCTATGGCATAAAAGGAAAACCGCTAAACTGCTGAAATCTTTCGTAGCAGTACGAAAGCAAGTTGTAGAAATAAAAATAGACGGGAAACGATACTGATCCGGAACGCAGGCTACAAGAATAGGTGTCCCGCAAGGATCTGCACCTAGTGCACAGCTTCTTCTCTATATTTCTAAATGACCTGGCAAGTCTTGATCTAGATGGTGAGATGATCCTATATGCGGATGATACTACAGTTATAGTCAATGCAGATACAAAAACACAGTTGACAGAAAAAATTGAAAATGCGGTAAGAATATTAAGTAAGTGGTTCGCAATAAATAGCCTGAAATTAAATGCTGAGAAAACAAATATCATGATATTTGAAACGAAACGCAGCCTCACAGAGAAAACTGATATAACATTATCAAATGGTGTCAAAATACAAAACGAACGAAGCGTCAAACTGCTTGGCTTTCATATTGATCCAATAATGTCATGGAAAGATCACATAGATGCATTATGCAGTAAGTTAGCAAAAGGCATCCATGCTCTAAGACAATTAAGACCACTTGTGTCAGATAGTTGCTTAAAAGAGATGTATTACGCGTACATACACTCTCAACTTTCTTACGGGATTATACCTTGGGGAAACTGTACGGACTATGAGCGTATCCTAAAGATGCAGAAACGTGCAATTAGAGTACTTGCGTATGCCAAGTACAGAGACTCGTGTCGGGAACATTTTAAAAAACTTAGTATTTTAACATCCGTTTCAACTTATATATTGGAAGTTTTGATGTATGTAAAACGTAATCCAAACGAATTTAAAAGGAGAGGAGAAAATAGTTCCAGGCCTATGAGAAATGTTAATGACTTAAAAACAACCTCGTCCAGACTTAAAATAGGCACAAAACTTCCGAAGTTAATAGGACAAAGACTTTTTAACCGACTACCCTCAAACCTTAAAACCATAACGAACGACAAAAACACTGTATAGTTTGCAAGAGTTTCTTTCAAATGACTATGATAACAAGAAAATGACTTAAAAGCTTGACGTTTGTATTCATACTTATTTTATATTTGCCTTCGCTTCATTATTCAATAGCACAATATATTATTAATCTGACATTAAAATTATTAATTTAAATTATTTACGAATAATAACTATTCTGTACACATCTGTACACATCTATTGTAACTGACAAGTCATAATTTTTATACATTTTTATCTTGTATATTTACTGTACAAATGATTTTAATTGTAAAATTATGATAATAAATATATCTGAATCTGACTGCTGGATTACTGAACGCATGAACAGTACCTACACAAGTTTATTTTATCGTCGAAACTACCTACCTAATAATCAGTCGAAACTGTTATTTAACTTCGAAAAATCAATCAGAAGTATGTTCTAATGGATGTAAGTTAAACCACTTTTAACTGCCAGTTTTGATCTTTATTTTGGTTAATGTACATTTGCTCTATAATATTCAAGATAAATCATACAAAAAATAGATATAATGCTCTATTTAAATCATATACATGGTTACATCCGGGCGGAAAGTTCGTAGGATTCTTGATAAAGCATCTTAGAATATCGTTTTCAAATTAAATAAGCAAGAAAAACGCTGTTACTCGTATAAGGTAATCTTTCAAAACCGTATTTTTTCTCGAGTAATATATCAAGGTCATTTCAAGGTATTAATTAGATACTTGGCTCTACAATTTTACAGATCATGGCAGGATTTCATATAAATGTGCTGGGTGGGAGTATAACGCACTTTAATTTTGGTTTAAGTTTCATACGCGCTGTGTGTGTGGTCAAGGTCTCTAATGAGTTAGAATAGGGATACGTACATTGGTAGATTTGGTTAGGGTACACGAGATTTCCCTACTTTGCTTACGGCAGAAGGAAACCGAGGCTTGGTGCGTAATTAACTAGAAATGTTTTAATGGGATTTTATATTGGAATAAATAATAGTTTTGTAAGGCGGCCGATCTGTCTGTCTTTATACGTTCATTGTTAATTTTTTTATACTCGTCCAAACTTAAATCAGATACTTTTTACTATGGAGCTCCCAATTCAACATTTCATAACTGTTGAGACAACTAAAATGCAATGGACCAATCACGTGGCGCCTTTACTGCACTATAATGTATTTGATCCCCGAATAGGACGCCGTCATGAGAAAGTCAAAAGGTAAATAGACATCAACGCACAAAAAAGAAAAAGCCGTTGGTTGCACTTCGTTTTCAATAGATACCAAGTTTGTTTAATTAGTTCAGTTGACTCGTAGAAAAAGTATTGTATACAATAGTTATATAGCTTTTTAAGTCTCGTACCTTAATTAGGCCACTCAGCAAGCTTCGTGGCCTAAACGTGGTACTCGACTGAAAAAGCATACATTATATAACGATTGCATAAAATACTATTAACATATGCTGCAATCATTTTATTATCGCGTCGCGTAATACAATTTACTGCTAGTGGCAAAAGAGATACGGAAGTAATTATCAAAAAAAATCTGTACTTTGTCCTTGGTCGTAAAGAAACTTCGTATCGCCAACGTTTATTGATTACGATTGCAAAATGTCATGCCTTTTAAAGTCGAAGTTGTTGGCAAAAGACGGGTTGTGGAAAATTAGACTAGGATCAAACGACAAAGATACGTACAATAGGTATACGTTACTGTAAGCAAGTCACCGTAGTCGTAGCGTAGCCTAAACCTATAAATAGCCTCTTACGATTCCGCTTGCAACCTAGGAGTTGAATTTAAAAACCTGTTGACTCTTTCATAAAGAATTTCTCACCGCAGCCTCTCGAAAAATCCTCGGCAGAGAACTCTTTCTACAACATCTTACTTACAGCGTCTTATATAGAGCATCGAGCAACGCGCAAAGAGGTTTGGAGTTGTAGTTGTTGGCAGCTGCGAGTGATGAAAGGTCTATAGAACTCGACAATGGTACACACCTTTCTAGCATCTAATCGGCTCTAGCCATAATTCTATTGTGACAGCACTGAGACGCTGTGTTGTAGAAAGGAACGCGGACGGACACGCCGTTTGGAAATAGATCAAATAGGTACTTACAGAAATCTGGGAAATTGTATTATTTTATACGTCCGTTCCGTGTAGGCACACGCGATTTCCATTTGTGCCAACATTGTCCAAGTTACCTACACGCGTAACGCGACAGTGGAACTGAAGTTCTGGAGACGAGTTCTACTCAATAGATACTTGGCATGCGGCGCGCGCGCGCCTGGATCGCGACCTTCGTCACCTTCGACGTGAGACGGTTTCCGCCCACGGGGTCTACTAACAACTCTAAAAATATCGAATTAATTCGCGTCCCTATCCCTGTCGTACATAAGTAAACAAAGGATGAAGTGAAAGGGACAGTTGCGAGTCGAAGTTCAGACCTGCGACTTGCCGTCGTCGGGAAATAGATACAGTGAATTTACTCGCCAAAAGATAAATTGAGGCCTTTTACCTAACTTTTATTTGTTAATAAATGAAATAGGATTACTTTTACGGGTGCGGCTAATTGGGTCAAAATATATTGCTTCGGCTTCGCTCATTTCTACTGTTAGCGTTCACAGTCTCGTAACTTGTTAGACTATTCTATTGTAAAAGATACCACAATACGTACGGAATAGAGTTAATGTGCCTTTAAGGTAATTTAAAGGAGATAATATATGAAGCTGTACAAGTTAACCAAGCGAGTTTTCCCGGCTCCGCTCCGCCCGCGTGAAGTGAACTATCACGTTTCTAAATTAATAATTGTTACATGGGTATGTAACAATTAAACCTAATAGTAATAGATTTAGAAGTCGATACGTGGATTCTATGTCGGCGATATTCTGGAGCGACGCAGTTGTTTTGCAGGAGTTGTCTTTAACTGTGTCCTTACGGCTCCGGTGTTTTCGAATTTGTATAATTACATGCTGTACCTAGAAACGGGAGCTGTTTTCAAAATAAACAGCTCTAAATCAGTTGCGCTCTAACCTCAGACACGGCTTCGGTTTCTGTTATTGGGAAATATTTTTTCAGAAATCCTGTGTCTGCCTGATCGTAACATTTTTAGGGTTCCGGACTAAAAACGGAACCCTTATGGTGCGACTCTGTCCGTCTGTCTGTCTGTCACGAAGTATAATATTTCGGTAACTACTAATTTTAAGTTTGGAATATTTTTAATATCTATCTAAAATGATGGATAAGGGTCAGTTCCAAGTGTAGTTAGTAGGCCAAGGTTATGATATCCATATGGTAGAGCTTGAGTAGCACATTATATAACAGTTTTTTTTCTACAGTGGTTAAATTTTGATTTATAAAAGAAAATGTTGAAAAAAATACTTTGTAATAAATATATATTATTAAGATTATCGTAAATATTACCGGAAAACTATAATAAAACCTTTACCTACCTAACCTAGCGTTTTTTAAAAATTCCTCATTAAGATTGTAAGTACTACGTACGTAATACTTTTGGGTTTGATATTTTTTCTTCTATGAAAGTATTATGAAAATGCCTTCCTTCAAATATATAAACAATTACCAAAATTGGTTCACTTCTTGGTAACTAGCAGTCTGTCCGACTGCCTGTCTGCTAACTCTAAATATTTCAGGAATTCCTCATGTTATCGGTTTGAAATGTGGAATAGTTTAAAAAAACTAACGGAAGTTCAATACGAACAAGAAATGTATGATTTGTGAAGCAAAAATCCATGAAAAGTCTAGTTATTATGACAAATGGGATAACTTTTGAAAGGGTTGATTTGCAAATTATTTCAAACAGAAAAAATACCATACCCTCCCTTGAATGGTTTTTTTAAATTATTGCACATGATATATTTAACTATAACTAGGTATTTTTTGACATTTTTAATTAACTGTATTCTTTAACTTCATGTGAAAGGTATCCCGGTAAGTACTTAAAAAGAGACACCAACCTGTTTATCTGTTACGTAGACCTAATGTTACCGAATGCTACTTTTTTTCATTTGTCAGCTTTGGCATGTAAAAGAGCCCGTGAGGTGTACTTGCAGAATAAATATTTGAATTATGAATGTGAATTTTTTAATCTTCAAAAAGATATGGATATAAGTGAACGTTGGTACTTTTTTAATGGTTTAACAGCTAGACGGAGTCGGGGTAGCGGCGATTATTCCCTGTAGAGTATTCTTTATACAAAATTCAATCTCGTACCGCAGTACTATTTAACTGCGGTTAGCGTCAGTGTTATGTACTTACCAAGTAATAGAATAGTCTGCTTACACTGAGGTCGAGATTAAAGAAAAACAAGTCTTATATGTATTTAAAGGATACTATGGGCCTGACTAATACGAATCTTCGTGAGGTTGTAGGTTGGTGCAGTGAATTCCCAAACGATTAAGTAATTATTCACTTTACGTTTCTGACAATACTGTCATTCTGGGAAACAAATATATGTTTCGATACCAAGTTATTATTGGCCCTCATGCTTGCAAAAATTCTGCAATAATTAGTAATAAACCAATAATTTGTGGTGAGAGTGCCAACTGAAAAGCTGTCAACGTTCATGATAGAGGAGATCTGTTACCACGAGTGGCTATCGAAAACACACGTAAATACTATTCTCGATAGCGAATTAACGCGTTTCGAATAGATTTCGATCGTTACAAATTCGAGCCATCAAATTTGTATTTCAAGGTACCGATGTTCTCCGGCAACAAATACAAAACGTTAATAATCGCCAGCCTTTAGTTTTCGATGCGTTAATAACGTTGGTCTCGTACTACGGTATCGGTACCATGAGTCACAAATTAGACAGACCATATCGAGAAATATCTTATCGACTGTAGTAAACTATTTCATTTGCAAATTAGCGCGTGATAACTTATTATTCTGTCAAGAGATACCGTAGATCCGATCGAGACCTATCTCAAATTAAAGAACGTACCTATAAAAATAAGGGTTTTGAATTAACAACATATATCCGCAAAATTCAGATTGTCACGTTTTTTTTTTTTAAATGCAAATGAATGGCACTAATTCCCCCATATTGAGTTAGAATAAGTGGAAAAATCCGGCGCGTAAAGTTATACAGGGTGTAGTGTAGATTACTTTAAATGTTTACACCTACGCGATTTGCGTATTCTGTAGTGTCATAACCGACATAGGCTAGCATTGAAATTAAAACGATAAATGCTTGTGAGATGAGGCTGAATATAAAAAAAATGTAGTCCAAGTTTTTGCAATAAGTATGTTTGTTGCATTACGTTTTTTGTGTCTTGAACACGCACACATTTGCAATGTAGTAGGTGTGGCTAAGACATCCGTCACGTTCTGACTAGTATGCGCATACGCGTCTATCAAGTAAACTATACGAACTATCGAGTTAACGATTGCGACTAAAGTGACTCGTGGTACAAATTATATTTTTAGTTCTATGTGTAACCGCCGGGGGCGGTGTATAGATAGACTAATAATTTACGCAGTCGCTAGCGACTAAAGTAAACGCGACTCACTGCAAACTGTGGAGCGATTTTTGACTTTTGAGCGCTCGACTCTTTAACTCGAAAATTGTCAAAAGCTATGCAATGCTGTTTTAAAATAGTGATAGAAAATTGAAAAAATCGGCCAAGGGCGTGTTAGGCCACGCGCAGTGTAGGGTTCCGTAGTTGCCTGTCTTTCTTAGTTACATCGACACGTGCACGCCAACTAAATGGTTGCGTCGGCCGAATTTGTACGAAAGTTGGCCTTTCTGAGTTGGTCGACTATTACTCGGTAACTAATTATGCCTACTTAGCCGTGATAGTTTTCCTTTGAACGAGCTATCCTAGGATACCCCACACCACGAGTTTAACGAGAAAAAAAATACATCCCCGCTTTAGGTGCAGGGGAGGTACCCTAAAAACATTTTTTTTTCAAGGTTTTATTGTACTGTTTTGTCGGCGTGATTGATTTATAGACCCATGCCGAATCACAGTTTTCTAGTAGTGATGGTTACTGAGCGAAGCCGAAGATGGACGGACGGACGAACAGACGGACATGGCGAAACTATAAGGGTTCCTTGTTGACTACGGAACCCTAAAAACGAGTATTGATTACTCGTATTCAAATTTATCGGTAAATAGTAAGTGCCTACCATTCTGACACTACAATTTTATTTACTCGTATTTAATTTTCCCCTGGCCGAAGGGTGACCTTTTCCAGTGATTTCGAGGCCGGTTATTTGACACCAGGCACATGCGCTGCGCGTCGCCGTCGTAACGTGTTATTGTGTTATATAAATTTTGTATATTGATATGTACGTATGTTAGTCTGTAAGGTATTTGTAAATATGGGCCTTGTTGCCTGAGACAAATAAATAAGGGTTACTGACCACGCACTTTGAAGGGTTCACTAACAAAAGATCCTAGCTTCTAAGTTCAAGAAAATCTTGTTGTGTTGTTGTTGTTGGTTTTAGTCAAATGTATCAACCCTTTTTAGGGTTCCGTACATCAAAAGAAGAAACGGAACCCTTATAGGATCACTTTGTTGTCCGTCTGTCTGTCTGTCAAGACCCCTTTATCTCAGAAACGCGTGGAGGTATCGTAATACTCAAATCAATACAGTCTATTGAAGCTGTGAAAAAACTTCTAAGTTAACGTAATAAAAAGATGCTTACTGTTGCGCGTAATGCCGCAAAAAACGTATATTTCGAGTTTCGACTCTCTCAAAGGAATCAAAATTGACCTAAAACTATGAAATTTAGCAAGTAGTATCGACTTATACTACAAGTATTTACCTACTGGGAAATATCTGAATAAGGTAAACGCAGCTATTAACGACCCATCGAAAATCGGAAGATATTACCGACTTATTATAGTTACGAGTATTCGTTATTTTTACGTTTCCAGAACTGTTCTAGCTATAAGTAGGGAAAGCTATACACGCACTTGTTCCTTGAGCATCGTATACTTTTACTTTAGTGTGTGTAGCAGTGGGCAAAAGAGATAATACTCATCAGTTTCTGCGGGGGAAGCGCGGACGCAGGTCGCGCCATACTGGCTCTTGTTCCTCCAAGTAAGTACGTGACTTTTCTGCTTAAGACATTTATACGAATTTGTGAACCCTATACTTTATCGTGTATTAATTATTAATTATTGCCGTTTAAGTGTCAGCTTTTGATTTCTTACAACATTTTATTGAAAATAACCATTTTCACCGCTAAAACTATGAATTAAAAAAGGACGGTGATAGCTTCGCCTTTTGTTGTGGCAGCTATCAACGACCCCTGAGTCGGTAATGGCCGCAAAGTAATGTTTAGTTTTTCTCTCTTTTATGTTATTATATTGCATTATAACACAAGTTTGTTTTTACCAGTTTGTAGCTAAACAATTAGTCTTTGTAAAACTCAATTAGCGGACACATAAATTGTTGTCCAGTTTTCTTATTTTAGCGTTGTCAGTTTAACCAAAATTATGATAATTTCGGTAGATCGATATTTTATAGTAATCTTCGTAAATGATTGTTTCTCGTTTAAAGCCGTATTATTTTTTTCATATTTTTTGTGATATTAATTACTAACAATCGATTTTGTAGTCAGAAGGTCGATTGAATAAAAAATGCCTACTTTTTATGAGTCGGTAATAAATTTTATGTTTGTCGTTACATATTTTATTAACGACCCAAACCCGAGCAAAGGAGTCGGTAATAGCAACCATGAGAAACTATTACTGACCCATATGAGTCGATAATAGCAACCATAAGAAACTATTACCGACCCATATGAGTCGGTAATAGCAACCATAAGAAACTATTAGTAATAGCTTCTTATGGTTGCCATTACCGACTCCTATGGGTCGGTAATAAAATATGTAAGGACAATGTATTGCCGACTCATAAAATGTGGGCAATTTATAGTTGTAGTTTTAGGACATACCCGGGTAACGATCGGTAATAGCTGCATAAAAATCGTTAATAGATTCACAGCCGTTATTTTAGGACAGTAATAGCAACAATCGACTTCGTCACTTCTTATATATTTTTTAATACGATAATCCTTTATTTATAGGCATTTAACCGAGCAAATATAATCTTTATACTTAACACTAACATATAAAATTAAAAAACTAAATGTGAAGGCAACCAGTATACTTAAAAAGTAAGGTCGATTTTAAAATTGCCTTAAGAGGGTCGTTAATACCTGCGTTTACCCTACTATACATTTGTGATTAAGTACGGAATACGGAACCCTCGAGTCTGACTCGCACTGTCCGGTTTTTTTTAGTAATTAGCTTATTAGACTTCAAAACTTCAGAAATATACCTACATTCCAAACTGCATTCATATTCTCTATAGATTCTGGGTAAAATGTCTGAAAGATTGTTTTTCAAAAGTCGTAATCGTATCAATTGTTACGTTTTTGGCGATAACATTGATACAAGTGTGCTACTTGCTACATCAAATATCGATCATGCCACACTAGGTAGAATAAGAGAGACGAGGGGTTAATGATCGAGGCCAAACGTATTTTATCCGATGTTTTCCAACATATTTGCGAGGATAAACTAAGTATTTACACATATGTACTTATTGCCTCGCTATAAATATTCTCTGTGGCATTACATCTTTATAATTAATTGCTCTTCTTCTTATTTGTGGAAAAGGTCACGACCTGATTTTTTATTCTATCTTTTCTCTTGAATGTTATTAACTTTAACTGTTCTTCTTTCAATTATTATAATTTACATTTTCATACTTACATTGTTCTGATTAATGAAGAGCGGTGCATCTTAGCACAGGTATAATTTACTAAAAAAAGAGGCATGTATTAAAATACAACATCGTGTTTAACGGCCGTATTGATAAACGTTCTACAAGCCTATTTCAACTTTCAACTAAAATGGCGTTAATATTCGTTTGTCTTCATCTGTCACTTTGACATTTGTGTTCGTCAGAAAGGGACAAAGCACATTTTACTTAGCAGAGGCATTTTAAGTTTTATGAATAAGGGGGTAAGAGTTTCCAGAACGCTGGACTCTCTCCATACAAACGTAGTTTGGCTCTGATTTTAAAAAGGCATCCTGGAATATCATGAAACTGTATACACAATAAGTTTCATCATTATCTAGGCTGTAAACTAGTTTCTATTGCTCTGAACAAAAATAGATATAATATTTTTTTTATAGTAAACTTATTTTCTTTGTAAATACGTTTAACTCCTATCTGTTTGTGCTCTTTGATACGAATACGAGATACACTGTAGAGCATATTATTATGTTATATCTACATTATACATATGTAATTCTTGCGCCTCTTACTAGTCCGAGTAGTACTTATACGTACAGTTTGAAGTATTGCCAAGATTTCGAAACCTGAGTATTATTCTTTTAAATTCATTTAAGTACATGAAATCAGAAACAACAATTACGGAACATAAATTGATACAATCGAATTATATTATAACCGAGCGTGTACTCACAAGACACAGCTTTTTATTGGAGCTAAAACAAAATCTAATAAAACTCCCCCAGAGGGCTCTTCATTAAGTGTCATGCGTGCAAGAGAGGCTGAGACATAATAAGAGGAGTTCTTTTTGCGCCACTCGCGTCTATTACAACCGACTTCCTCTACCTCACATTTCTGTGCTGCAGTGCTTTGAAATATGGTCTTTATTTTAGAAATATAAGAGTTGCTTTTGCAATCACATGTCACAGTTAGTTACGAGCTTGAAAAGGTAATCAACAGACATGGTTATCGTTATGTAATTATGCGAGTCCCCGAGGACATCCGCCCAATCTTGTTAGCCCAAAGATTGGATTAACACTCGTTTGTCTCACAGAAAAATCTAGTACCGTATCCGTGGCAAATTAAGGTACAAACGACAACACTGTTAACTGACCATCCTGTGTTTATATAGAACCTTGTCGATAGTACTGTTTGTTGATAAGTTTTTATGTTTAAGTGCTTTTTACTCAGATATGTGACAATACATTATTATTCTATTCTAACTGATCTCATGATAAATTAAACACAAGAACTACACAACACATGTACATGCCTCATGGTATAATAAATACAAGTCATTTCTTTTAAACACTACTGTTTTAAGGTACCGAACGTACCTGAACCAAATTGCTTTAAGGGTATTGTACCTTGGAGTACGATTTCTTTTTAACGACAAGTATCTTGTAGGATGCTACAAATGGCCTTAATAAAAGTGCGGCTTACTCTTCCCCTGAATGTAGCTGGATCGGCACAGTAGAAACAGTGAACCCAGTACTCTGTCTTGATACAAATGCGACATGAAGTCTCATGCGACCCGTCCAAATGAGAGATGCATTGCGATGCGGATTTTTCCAATTGATTAAATACAACGATTTATATGCTTACAAAACGTTATTACTTATTTGCCTCCTGGTTTCACCATGTCTACTGTGTATTCAGCGGGCGTAGCACGGTTGCCATTTTATCACTTATCGTTGTGAATAAGGCATCCGTCACTCTCGCACTCGCATACTTGTCGGAGCGTGATGGGCGTCTTTACCACAACGATAAGTGATAAAATGGCAACCATGCTACGCCCACAGCTAACAAATGAGTCTAATTCGTACCGGAGCTCATAGATTCGAATGACTTCATTCGTTCACCTCAACTCTGCGGGCTCCCCGGAAGCTTGCTTAAAGAGAGTAAAAGGAAGAAAAGGAGACAATAAGTATCATGGAATGGAACACTTTTCATACACACGTTTTTCTAAGGGTGGGTTGCACCAAACCGTCTGTAATCTTAAGCGGTGTTCGTTAAGTACGGAAAGTATCACAATGTTCTATGTAATCGAAGTTAGCGTAGCGCGTAGCGATTCTTGGCAGCGAATGTGATTCATTGGTATTTTATCTGTATGTATGGAAGACGTGAGATCTGTATAAAGACTCTCATGTAGGTATTTACGTATGGGTATATAAATAAATAAATACAACGATTATAAACGATAACAACGATATATTTATATATATTCAAAAGTGAAGTGGTAGACCATTATTTTTCCATGTTTTTGTACACGGTGATTTTTTTAATCGCCATTCATGGCAATTCATTTGTAGTTTATACTGAACATCTTTAACTACGAGAAAGTGAAAAAAAAAGATTAGGTGTCAAAGCGGACCCCGGGCTCCTTTAGGGGCACAACCGGGGTCTAGTGTTACCAAAATCACTTTAAACATCATTGTTCTTAGAGTCGGCGAATAGACGTTTTAGTATATTTTATTATTTGTTATTATAGCGGCTATAGTAGGTAATACGAGTACATAATCTGCAGAAATTTCAAGCTTCTACCTTATATGGTTCTAAAGACAGACCGATTGTTATGGGCGGGCAAAAAACGCTATAAAAATCCGTTTCATGTACGAGACAACATTTGAGAGCATCATAAGGCTGGTTGTCCATACCATCCATGTTGCCGAAATGAAGATGTAACGGTGGATGTGCGGCGTTACCAGGTGGTGTGAAGTGGAGGCCACCAAACTATGTTGGTAACTTGGCACTGCAACTTTCCGTCTCTGGTCGAAGATCCAGGAGCAGACCCAGAACAAGATGGAAGGATGTAGTGCTAAGAGACAGATGTCGAGGACAGAGCGAAGTAGAAAGTAAGACGAGGAAAGCTGACCCCACCACCATGTGGGATACATAGCTAGGAAGAGAGAGAGTATGATACAACATTTTTGTTATCGCAGCAATATAATAAATACAAATTCTGTTAACATTTTAACAGTCTAGCTATTACTGACACTTATAGACAGACGGACGGACAGCGGAGGCTTAGGAACAGGGTTCCGTTTGGTATTCTTTGGGAACTCGACGCTAAAAATATCTAGTTGGATTCGTTGACCCCAAATATGTATACCTATTTAAACACTAAGTTTGTGATTTTAAGATTAAAAGTGGCCGTCATAAAATTGAAGATGGCGACGCACGAGTTGGTACAAACGACAACACTGTTAACTGACCATCCTGCGTTTATATAGAACCTTATTACTTAAGGTGCACCGATGGTCAGTTAGCTGTGTTGTCGATAGTACCTGTCAAAAAAAAGGTCAAGTGCGAGTCTGACTCGCGCACCGAGGGTTCCGTACAAACTATGAACTAACTCAAGGTAAAGTAAATGTCCCAATATTTGTTAAGTTACTTATTTTAACCCAACACAACAGAATTCAATTTCAAACAACGAACAACTTTTACACCAAGACCATCAAACTACGAGTTGAATCGCGATCTTCATTTGACCTGCTATTGAAATATAACCGCCCCAACCTTATTAATTCTAGAAAAATCTTAACAGCGAGAAGTACGAATGGGATCAGCGCCATCTATCGGCCCCATTTGGTACTAACGTAAAATTATAGAAAATTAAAATCTATATTTAAATTTCTCATTTTCCATGAACGTGGATAACTCTCATTTAAAACCATTCCAAATTTCAAATTGATAGCTTAAGTAGTTCGTGAGATATTTCACTTTGTGATAGACAGACCGACAGACGGACGGAGCCGCACCATACGGGTTCCTTTTTTACCTATTTTGGTACGGAACCCTAAAACTTAAAACTATGTACAGTCAAGGATTTTAATTGGTGAGCCATTTAGAGCTCCCCTTATACTGGACACTTCAAAGCTACCAAAATTAGTTGACACCTAAATGGCCCAACAATTAACCGTACCGAACTAGTTAGTACCTGAAAAAAATTGGTGCTCTTGTCAGCGTGTTCACATTTAGGACAATTTGTTCCTGCAATCTGCTCCACTACTTCTGTACCTAGTAGTAAGTAGATGCAGCGCCGTAAAGCGTTGCACGTGCTACATGATATTGAATTACGACGTAATTTTTACCGTTCGTTTTATAGCATTTCCCAGGGGCGAAAGCCTCTGAAGTCTGAACGTATAGGAGGTAATACGTTTATGAAAAGATATTGTGACTTGTGAGGCATTATGAGCGGAATCCTTAGAGGAGACCCATGAGTGATAATGAATAAATAAAAAAACAATATTAGGGGATTACAGCTTATTTACACCTTAGGTAGGTACTAATGAATCTAGTACCTACTAAACATTTTATCTATGCTGTACTTTTTCTTTTACATTTAATACTCATAGGATGATCATATGGTTTTTTTCCTCTATTATTATTATTATATTAAACTAGTGGCCCTGTGGGCTGTAGAACTCGCGTGCCTGTCTTGTTTTAAAATATATATTTTTGAATTTCAAAAATCTGAACCGACAAATAAAATCTATGTACTTATTGAACTTGCTCACAAAATTTCACGAGATTACTTGATAAATGCGCCCTTTAGAGGAGAACAGCCGGACATATGTTTTTTTTGGCCAAGCTGTAACGGAGAGTTTCGTTCGCTACGCTCTCTTGTTCAACTAAGGTGGGCATGTACTACTGGCAACTAGCCCACGACTTATTTACATAGCTAAATTCATATGAAAGTCAACGTTTGAATCTTTTATTATCTGCATAACACCACGGCTTATGTAAATAAAATATTTCCTGAATCGAAGAGTGAAAAGGTAACAGATACTTTCCCATTTATAATATTATAATATACCTAGTTATGTAGGTAGTTTATACTTGTGTTTGTTCAAAAATAAATTGAGCTATCCGAAGTCGGCGCGTGGATAACCGTAAATGAATGCACCTCTTTCATTCCTTTCAACGCAACCCGACCGTAATTTTGTGTATCTCGTCCCGGCCGTACCGACTAAGGTATACCGACAAATACCTACAGAGAACCTATTAAAGGTTCGCGTTTTGATCTCAGTATCGATAATAATATTTTATAGGGCAGATGGAGAATTAGGTTCCTATAAATAATAAGAAGATTTTCATAACGATATGCGCTCGGCTGTATAAACGCTACCAAAAACTCTATCAAATAATCAAAATACAACAATTTATAAAAAGTGGAAAAAAATGACTAACAAAGAGCGTTATACATGATAACCAGGACCCGAATCAGGTCCAACAGGTCCAACCAGGAATCGAACCCAGCCAAGTTTGTTTATGACCAAAAGCCTTTTAATCATACAACCTGTTTGTGTAGGTTGTAAATAATAGATAGATGTTGTTATAGTTTCTTACGGCCGTATTCATAAACGCTACAAGCCTGTTTTAACTAAAATGGCGTTAAAATTCGTTTGTCCTTATCTGTCACTTTGACATTTGTGTTCGTAAGAAAGGGACAAAGCACATTTTATTTAGCAGAGGCATTTTAAGTTTTATGATTAAGGGGGCGTAATTAAGAAGGTATTAACTAGGATAATTGTTATTTATAACTCAGGCTAACTTTAGACGACCGGTTAGCCTAGTGGGTAGTGAGAGTGAGGCTGCCTACGAAGCTGAAGGTCTTGGGTTCGAATTCCGGTAAACCTTTGTGTGATGTGCATGAATGTTTGTTTCTGTCTCTTGGTAAAGTCAATAAATGTAACAGAGAGAGATATGTCACTTGTCGTCATCATTCATAGTTTCACCTTTTTAGTGTGCCGTGCCAAGATCTGTCCAAGAACGGGACAGATATGCGATTTGACTTGTTGGCCGCAAATTATTTCATATGAAGTTAAGGCCAGCAAACGATTAGGTACTTACCCGCCCAAATGATCCCATCCCCGGCCAATGACTCACATTATGAGCCATGCCTCTACGTGCGAATTCCGCTACGCTACTACGCACTACGGCGTAGCACACGTAGCGTTGCGTGGCCTCGAATGGGTTAATAGGTTGTTTATGGTAAGTCGTCAGCCATTTTAAAACAAGTTCTCAATTTAGCTGCATAGAAGCTCCTCAGGCGCTTATATACTTCAGTCTTTTATATTCATGGTGATTTGTAATCCGTGATCAGGATTCGAAAAATACGCCATCACCTCACTGTTTAGTTAATTAAATTTAATAATGACAATGTTAACACCAATATCCACTGAATGATGAAGTTAGTAGATATGTCCGCCAAATTACAGCGCTTTGGCGGGGAATTTGATCGATCTTACTTACGTCAATAAACTGTGACATCTGCTTGTTATGTGACAATTGACTGTTTATTACTTTTTAATTTAATAATTTTTTCAAGGTGGTTTTAGTTTGAAATTTAAACTACCGTTAATGACAGTGATTTTTCATTAAAAACTTATTCCTAATTCACTTTTATTCAAGAATTACCTACATTCGTCCTGAGTGAATTGTTTGGTTTAGACGCATACAGTAATGTCCCTTTGTCCCTTTCGCAAAACGTCCCTTTCATAAATGTCCCGTTCTGAAAACGTCCCGTTCTGAAAACGCCCCTTCACATAAATTATGTCCATTTCGCAGAACACCCCTTTGCAAAATGTCCCGTTTGCAAACCGTGCCTTGTGCTGATTGTCGCTGAATAAAATATAATTGAATAAAAATATGATACAAGAATTAGCTTACTCGTTGAAATAATGACATAAGATAGATCTTTTAGTGCTCTTAGTCTTTGTTTTCTTCTAACAACATATATCCTGTGTTGCTTTAGTATGCGTGTATGATCTTGAGAATAATCTACATAGATTGGTTTTATGGTTTGTATTGAGCATCGTAAGTAAAAATAAAAATTAAAAATTTGCTTCGCTTGTAGGGACTATTACTTTTTGCCCATTTATCTTTTTAATCCACGGCTACGAGAAGAGGCCTAGTGTCTCTGTACTTGTCATTCTTCAGGTCATTTTGTAGACGAGACGTTTTGCGAATAGGGTGTTTTGGAGACGAGACGTTTTGCGATTGAGTCATTATGCGGAATGGACGTTCAGCGAAAGGGCCTTTAACAGAAGTGGCATTTTGCGAAAGGGATGGGACTTTTTGAAAGGGACGTTTCGCGAATGGGGTATTTTGTACAACGGACCATTTGCAAAGGAGAAGTTTCGCGAATGGGACGTAATTTTGGTAGAGGGACGTGTTGTTAGTGGGACAGGTCTGCCCAGGACAGGACAAACGGGAGTCCAGACGATGATGGTTTATTTTTCCATTATATTTGTTCTCTGTATTATATCGTTTAATTATATTCGTGTTTGGCATCAATTACTTTATAAGAAAAAAATGGTTCCTGGTCGCAAATTAAAAATCACCGTGTATTATACATTTATATTAATGTATTATTGTAGTGCCCTCATGGGGTTTGTGTCGAAACATATTTATTTATAACAGCTTTTATACACACAAAGCAATGAAATAAATGAAATGAAAAAATCGTTCTGGGAATTTTCGTCGAACCCATTCACTGCCAGGAACCTGCCTAGCTCAGCTTAGGAGAGCGCATAGCGATTCCTGGCAGTGAATGTTCTATCTGTCATAATAAGTGCGACCATGACCGTTTTTATCGCGGGTCACATTCGCATTTTACTGAACGTAGAATCGCTACTAGGATTTCACTTCATGAATGTTTTACCGGACTTCAAAATATGCTTAGAAATTCTTCAGAAATAAGAAGCCAGCATCATATCAACTAGTTAAAAGACCTACCTACCTACCTATTAACAAAACCCGGCGCTACATTTCTGTCTTAGAATTAGTTACTGGCAAAACATAAAAAATGGTATACTTACTGTTCAACCTGTGGTCAACAGTAGCGTTTGTTTACTTTGTATAACATTTACAAATACGAAGCACTTAGGTATCTAGTTTTGATGGCACCTGTCGAGGTAATGACAGAGAGTACATGTCCTCCCTCAGACGTGCCTTCTTCCATACGGTTCAGACGACGACGACCATAAAGATTTGGGCTTTTAATTTAGCTTTAGTTTTACAAACAAATTCTCTATACGAGTATCTACTAGGGCACCTTTTGGATCAGCTGTCATAGTGGAATGTGAAACTGTAGTTGACTTGACCACTCGTTCGAATTGCAGTGCATTTTGTGCAGGTGGGCATTTTCAAAAATGTGTCAGTTTTGTGACGAACACTGCTTACGCATTTCTAGCAACAAAGTAAGAAGTTTAGCTACGGTATGCTGTAAGGTGGTGTACCTTCAGTAATTTTCGTTACTGCTCTGACTGAATGAAATTTCACTGAGCCCGACTTCCTCCAAGTTTAAATTAGGCTAACAATGCGGGTCTAAATAAGTTAGCCGTTACCTATTCCCAAGAGACATGTAACGGTAGGATTATAGTGGCGAGCCAAACACTGTCTAGTATGGTTTGTTCCAGTTAAAATAAGGAAAATGCACTGGGCTTTTTGGGATTTTACAACCTCTTTTTGTTGCAAAATATGCAAGGAAAAGCTAATAGAGATGTCATAAAACTGACCGAAATATGGCACGTGTACCTACTGGAGTTGCTACTGATGTATGTTCTATTGTTTATGCGTAATAATCGTTTTACATCCCTACTTGAATATAACTGTGAAACAATAGATTGTCGGTAAGGCTTGGTTTTAAGTACATTTCGTAATTTTATTTGGAACAGACTATAGCAAGATATCAAAGTTGTTAGTTTTGTCGAGGGAGCGCCGGGTCCAGTCGAAACGATAATCCCGCTAGCATGCCAAAACGTTTCGTGTAATCCTACTAATATTATAAATGAGAAAGTTTGGATGTTTTGATGTTTGTTACTCAATCACGCTTAAACGGCTCAACCGATTTGGATGAAATTTTCCACGAAAATAGCCTGGATTATATTATAGTTTTTATCCTGGGTCCACGCAGACGAAGTCGCAGGCGAAAGCTATTGAAAGCATAAAGCAAACTCAATGCAACGATTGGGCGAACAACACCAGGGTTACTACGATCAGAGCTTCTTGAGGTAATCAAAATATTTAATTTCACCAATCAACGAGCAGTGCGTTGCGATCTAATTCGTTTCCCATTGAACCTAAAAACGGCATTTAGCGCATGCCAAAATCTCGTGGTTTGAACCATTCCCGAATAATTCTGAAAGATAATCTAAACTTAGTGTCGCATTTAACACGGTTCAGGTTAAGGCACCCCCGTGAGCCGCTAAATCGGTGAAACGAGGTGACAGTTCATTTTATATTTGCATATATTTAAATCTTTGAGGGACAATCCTTTCCTCCGCTTAGCATATTTTAATAGCAGCAGCAATTTATTTAGACGCTACGTTTAATCTCAGCGGGTTTCATTAAAACTAAACAGACCCGTGTGGTGTCGGGTTAGAATAGCACCACCCCGTTTCTTCCCGTGGGTGTCGTAAGAGTCGACTAAGGGAACAAGGTTGAAGTGTGTTGTGGGCATTGGGCTAGCAACATATCACTGCGATATCACATTTTGTCGATCTTGTATACCCCCATTTATGCTAACAGTGGCACTGGACACAAGTTTCACGTGCTCTGCCTACCCCTTTCAGGGATAAAGGCGTGTATGTATGTATGTATGTATGTAAACAAATATACGTATATAGCCCAAGTAACATTTTGAACCTATAACTTAGGTTTACATCACAAAAAGGTTGAGTAAACGTCGTATAAAGGTTTTAGCGGTGACTACCCGTTGTATAATAGCGTTTGATAACACGTTCTTGCTCTATAAGCTTAAATAGCCAAATTATCCTATTAGCTGTTGATGTAAAGGTTTACATAAGCATTTTATAAAGCCTTTATAGACAGGTGCTATAAAAGCCTCAAATATAGACAGTATAGAGCAATATTACTGTATAACAGTGCTTGAAATCACTATTGTGTATCTAATTTGCGCTATAAGGTTTCCCTGATAACCGCTATAAAAGTTGTGTTTTAGCAGTGATGAACACTCAACAATACAAGGATATTACGATATTGTGGTTCCACAAATCACTGCTATAGTACATGATACTTAAATAGTCATAACGATGCCGTAATAGACCGGTTTTGCTTTATAATCGATTTTCAGGACATTTTTATAGCAGGTAAAAGTGTTTGAATGGTTTTGGAATGCCTATTATAGTCTCATTGCGGTAGACGTCACTGAGACTATTTTATATGCCAAAGCTTTCTATAATGGTTTTGGTTGTTCTTTTAAAACACAACAGCGCGTAGCTGACTTTTTATCTCCTTTATAGGATAAATAAGGCACATAAAGGAAGGAAATTGCTACTTTTCAATGATAATTTTGACCTGTAAAGGCATATGTATCTTGCTTATACAACGTAACCGACATAGGATATGGATATGGTAATAAAATCGGCCAAGTGCGAGTCGGAACTCAGCAATTAGTGTTCCGTACATTCAGTTTAAATGATTCATACTTTATCTCCTGATTTTGAAGTTAACTACTACAAACTAAACTGCTTGATTTATTGTCTGCGCCACCCGCATCCAGCGGCCTCCCGCGACCTTTACCAGGCCCCGTATCATGGTCTGCCTTATGACGCGATAAGTGACGAGATCTATCTATCACTGGCTGACACCGTTCGATAGAACGAGACGACGTTCTTATCTTGTCACTTATTGCGTGATAAGGCCGACCATGATACGGGGCCAGGTCATCGGTCCACCTTATAGGGGGTCTACCCACTTACTTTACACTTTACTTTACTTTACTGTGGTGTGTTGATAGTTTAAATTTGTCGAATCCGCGAGCGATAACCTCAGACCAAGAAAAAAGACAGACAGAGCAGTATAAAAAGCCTAGTGAAGCCGGTTTTCAACCAAGCCAAATAAGTTTAGCGCACGCTCACGCGCACTTATACAAACAAAGAAATTGCACAAAACTGAATATGGGAACACTAAATAATGTGAAAACTATGACGCCTCTATTTGGTTTATTAACCTTTGGTCTATGTATCAGCTTTAAATATGGAACACTATAAATAAACATTCATAAAGTTCGGAGTACTTTATTTTGCTATAGATTATGACAACAATAAATCTTATTTTTACTAGATGCAAATTAAAAAAAAAACACGAAATACAATGCTGTGTTTTCATTATATCAATATTCATTTATCAGACTGCGAACTGAAGAACCAGCGTAAAATGAGACGCTATTCCGATTTTATTTACATTAATTTGTAAATATAATTTAAACTATTAAAGCTAGCGTCATGTTGATAATATTCCCGCCGTCTACACACAATTTCCGTTATGCATGTGTATTTCCAAGTCTTAGTTGGCTATAGTTTTTGAAATAGAGCTGGGGACAGCACTGTATGAAAAAAAGTTACTTTTGTCATATTTTACTCTAGTAAGAGCTATCGTAAAAAGAACTCAAAATGTGTATACCGTCTCAAAATTTTACGAGCGCTCGATTGATACCCCACACGTTTCTTACAATACAAAAAAAAATTGCGAAACCCCTTATTACCCCCAAACTGCCCCCTTTATTAAGATTTACACCTTTTTGGCTTTATTTATGTAATTAGGCCATAAATTTCTATACCTATAGCAAATTTCTGCTTCCTATGTCAAACAGTCTTCGAGAAAACTGGCTGTGACAGAAGGACAGCCTCCGAGTGATCGCATAAGTGTTCCGTTGGACCAATTTTGGTACGGAACACTAAAAAGTGCATTTAATATTTCTTATAACAACCAACACTGAAAAATAAAACAACACTAATGACTACCTATTTCATAAACCTTCCCTGGATATCAAAATGTATTTCTATGTAAAGAGTTTGTGTGACCTGGCTAAAGTCTTATGGAACCCTAATTTTACGATGATGGCGGCCAAAACTTTGTCATGAGTGCTATAGTTAGCCGGTAAGAGCAACGGATTTACTTATTGGCTGTAAAGTAGAAACTGCGGTGAATTTAATTTAAAATTATGAATATATTTTATTGAAAACTAAATAAATCGAGGGCGCATTAAAAAATACTAAATAAACCTAATACTATTCTATCGGTAAAACTTTAGTCGCACGTGCTTCTTGCAGTATTGATCGAATTATTCAATTTCTAAATAAGATAACATAAACTTACCACGATACAATTACTTAATAAAGTGGGTTTATTTTACTTTTCGTTGGGTGAAGTTCACACAGCAAAATCACTTACAATCCGTGCCGAGAAAATTATTAGGAAGAGCGTAGTAATAGGAATCACGGACTCTAGTATACAATGAAATAGCAC
Organism: Epinotia bilunana; assembly: GCA_947049275.1. Lineage (NCBI taxonomy): Eukaryota > Metazoa > Arthropoda > Insecta > Lepidoptera > Tortricidae > Epinotia > Epinotia bilunana. The sequence goes on from OX346253.1 coordinate 8,720,613, forward strand.
TATAATGGAATCACGAACGCTACTACAGTATAAAAAAATACTATAATAGCGTTACTGTGCCCCGTATGTCAATAAATTGTCATAAGAGTCACCATTACATCAACTTTATAGACCTAAAATGTCACAACTAAAACTGCTATGGTTCCACTATGTCACTAAATGGAGATATAACTGCGCCAAATCGGCGTTACTCGACCTTCTTTGGTCTTTTATAGGGCCAAAGGTGGAGTTTGAGATACGTTCTATGGACTGCTATAGAACAAGAGATTGTTACTTGGGGAGGTACCTACCTATTATAACGTTTATTCCATAGTTCTGGCGTGTATGCTACATTCAAATTCAAACATTTATTCGTAATACAAACACACATAATTATGGAAAGGGCAAAAAATATATACGGCCTAGGCTGTGTCAGCATGATGCTGGCTTTAACAGCCACAGCAGACATTCATGATCGTAGCTACAGAGTTCCATAGCAACAGATGTTCCTTACTTAAAAACAACTTACTTATGAATTTCCGCAATAAAACGAACTCCGATTTTTAGACAGATTTGACCGGGTTTGATTCCCGGCTGTGTATTAGGCCTTTTTAAACCTTTAATTAGATTTTTAAACCTTTAGATTTTTTCTTAAATCTGCCTCGTGACAGTCCTATGAACAAATTTCCGTACCTATATCTCTTATAGTTTTGAGTTTACCCTTAGTGCCCCAATTGAATAATACTGCCTGTATAAACTATGCCAGTAGCTATTCATACATATACCTACATATTTTTAGTGACAACGCAAGAGTGCGGGAAACGTATGAAGTGGGGCGTGGCGGGTGTGGTACTCCGCTCGCCGCCTCGCCGCTTCATCAGTCCAGTCAGCCACGTTCACTTCTCTCGGTCGCAAGCGTCGGTCGCACAGGCTATCTATCACAGTTTAGAACTATTTTTTTTATTAATTTCAGTGGGATCGATATTAAGAAATAGTGACTAATAAACATTATAAATTTATTATTGTGTGTGTATTAACAGTTGAAAACTACTACTGCAAGAGGCACAATGTCTGTTACAGAAGAATATAATTTTAATGACATCTTAAAAAATATTGCCAAGTCATATAATCTTTCGGAATGGCAATATTCTGTGCATCATTTTGAGAGTGTCGGTCAAAATTACTTTGGTGTTCTGGTGCCTTTGTATTTTACAGGTACGGATTGTACTGGTAAAGAAGTAAATCTGTCATTCGTACTAAAATTACCACCAACTGATAAGAGATTTCGTCTCAGTGACGCAGTCACACGCATGTTCGATAGAGAAATGTTTGTTTATTCTGTGGTACTTAACAGATATCAAGATATACAGAAAAATCTATCCACAGCCCAATTTGTAATACCTAAGTGCTATTACATATGCCAAAAATATTTCGAAGAGGCTATAGTTATGCAAGACATGCGTGAAGACGGTTACTCGCCATATTCTGAGGGAACATTTTTAGACTTGGATCATATGGTCGTATCACTCAAATCATTTGCTATATTTCACGCATTGTCATTCATATTAAAACAAACGAACGAGAAACTATGTACTGAGATAGAACAGAAATGTGTGCCATTAAGTGAAGAAACCGATAAAAGATATTTGGAAGTATTGAATGACAGACTTTTAAAGGCACAGGATAAATTTTCCAATACGGAATATGTACCACTGTTGACAACCCTAAAACAAAACTGTGCCAAATACATCAAACATACAACAGAATTTGCCGCAGCAACCTGCCTCTGTCATGGTGACATTTGGAAAGAAAATATTCTTTTTAAATACAAAGTAGGTGTTTAAATTAAGTTTATACTTTTTAGCTTATTTATATTAGAGATAAACAAAAAAACATTGTATTTGTGGCTTAGTGTCCGCTTAACTAGATTGCTTTGTCGTTGCATCATAGGTTGAGGATTATTGTCATGATCAAACGCTTGAAGCGTATGGTTTGCTTAATCTACCTAATACTTCTTCTATTCTAATACTAATCTATGTAGTCTTTTTTTCCTTTCTTACGAACACAAATTTCAAAGTGTCAGATAAAGTCAAACGAATCTTAAACGGCATTTTGTCTAAATTAGGTTTGTTCAACGTTGGTGAGAATACCCGCCATTAGAATTTACTCTACTTATGTTTGGTCGAAATGACACTTAAACATGATTCGTAATCGGATAAAACTGTAGCTTGACATTGGCTCTGGCGCCGTTATTTTTACCTAACTTCATAAATATGTAACTCAATTCCATTTTGTTTCAGGATTCGAAACCTATCGAAGCTTGTGTTATTGACTACCAGACCACTCGGACGTGCAGCCCGGCGTATGACGTTCTCTACCTCATCATTAGCAGCACGGATACTACTTTTAGGCACAGACATTTCGGAGAAATCTTGGATACATATTATGGAACATTTGCGAACTACCTCAAAGATGCGGGATATGATGCTGGAGTTCTGTATTCGAGGACATCATTTGATAATGATTTGAAAGTGGTCGGACCGGCGTGCCTCATTGTGGCAAACACTGCTCTATGGTTGTCCCATGGTTTGCAACAGGAAGGCCATGTTCGAAGTAAACGCGTATTGTCCACTCAGGAAGAATTAGCAGATGCAGTGCAGAAATATACAACCGTAGTAAAAAATATCATCGACGATTTTTCTGCTTATGGTTATTTGAATATTTCATAGTTTATTTTGTTATGTATTTTTGTAATGTTACTAAGATATACTTAATATCTAAGATACTATTAGATTTATAAACAAACCAAATTGCTGTTTTACGTTATTCAGAATTGTTACTCGGCTTGTCCATAAATTACGTTATTTTTGTCGATTTTTGGCCCCCCCTCTATCATCATCCTGTTATCCCTTGAGATGGACCCTCCCCACCTAATAAAATGATTATCGTCATCCAATGGCCAGACCCCCCAATTTTGAAATGACGTAATATATGGACAGCCCCTCTTGACTATTGTATGCATTGAATTATAAATTAATTGTGTCTGCAGTTATTTTATTAAAACATTTCGTTATTATACATGCTTTGCTGCCCATATTAGTTAGTAGTAGTTACTCACGTGGTCATTTTGTACGTATGATCCGGCAAAATATAAATTAATAATTAATTTGGGATGGACAAATGCATGAAATCTAATTTTATGTTCTTTTTTGGGTTCCGTAGGTACGGAACTTAAAAGGGAATAAAAGCAAAAAAAACTTTAAAAAAAGCTTTTATTTAAACGCTCTAAAAAGAAGAAAATGAAATTTTCCTTTTAAATTTTAACTATGAACTTACAAGCTCATTATACACAACTTATATGGTCATAAAAGCTTGTCGCGATGATCAATATTTAATTAATTGAAATTTTATTAATTTAAACTTAGCAGATTTTACATAAATCAATAAGTAGGTACTAGTTTATTTACACAAGAAAATCGTGCGACAAGTGTTTTGACCATATAAGTTGTGTATAATGAGGTTGTAAGTTCATAGTTAAAATTTAAAAGGAAAATCTTATTTTTGTGAGTATGTGCGTGCAGTCGGGTAAATACCCATTAGAACTAAAAAAGTCCCTCATAAGGCCAATTTATAAACAGGGCAGCCACATGGAGTACTCAAACTACAGGCCGATAGCGATCCTGCCTGTAATTAATAAAATAGTGGAAAACATCATTGTAAGCCAATTAAGTACATTCCTAGAGAAAAACAACATTATCTCAAATGCGCAACATGGTTTTAGACAAAATAGGAGCACTTCTACCGCCCTAACCCGTTTTACGGATGAAGTGTATGGATACCTAGATAGTAAGATGTATGTGGGGGTGCTTTTCATAGACTTTAAAAAAGCATTCGATACATTGGACCACGAACAGCTGCTGCAGGCGATGGACGAGTGTGGTGTTCGTGGTCCGATATTGGAATGGTTCCGTTCATATTGGTCGGGAAGAACCCTGCGCGTGGCCGTGGACGGAGTCAGCGGCGACGAAGCAGAGGTGCGCACTGGGGTCCCGACTGGCTCCGTCTACGGACCGGTCGGGTACATCATGCACGTAAACAGCGTCACGAATGTAGTGCGGAACTGCTCCACATATATGTACGCAGATGACACTTGTTTAATATATGCTGACAAAAACATTTCAAACGTGCAAAAGTGCATACAAGAGGATCTTGAGAACATACTTAAATGGTCGCACGACAACGGTATCATATTAAACTTGGAAAAAACGAAATGTATGCTCATAAGTTCACCCTATATAAAATCAAGTCACCTTCCTCCTATTAGAGTTATTGGACACACATACGTACAACTGTTTACATAATGAAAAACTTGCTTGTAAATGTATTCCAATTGAAATAGTAGATAAGTATAAATATTTAGGCCTTACGATAGATAAAAATATAAACTGGAAACTACACACTGATACAGTATGCAACAAGCTCAGGTCAATACTATGTAAAGAGATAAGTTTAAAAAATATAGTACCTAAATAAGAAAATATTACGAATGTTATATCATGCATTGGCGGACGCGGTAATTGGATACGGTATTATTGCATACGGACACACTTTCAAAACATACATAGATAAAATTCAACAACTACAAACCAGACTGCTAAAAAATATCACCGATAAAAAAAACTAAAAGTAACTGTAGCAATAACAATTATTTGCCATTATTTAAAACCCTAAAAATTCTGCCAGTGCATGATAAAATAAAGTATGTAATAGCAACTGAGCAATTCAAAAATACGGAACATAAATCGGTCCGAGTGTACTGCCGCGGTCTGAGAAATACGACGCGCCGGACCTACGTTGAGCCTAAAGCTAATAACTACCATGGTAAAAGGACTATAAGTTATATAACACCCAGAATATTTAATACCATCTTTCCGGAAAATGAATGCACTAGTAAAAATATGTTAAAAAAAAGGCTAAAAGAGTTGATATTAGACGCTATTTAATATAATTTAATGTAAACTAGAATAAAGATGTAGGAATATTATTACAGTAACAGATTGGTTGAATAGGAGCTAGTCAATAACAATATTATTCCATACAAAATGCATGAAAAAGCTTGCGTTCTTTTTGGGACACCCTTTATTATAAAACACGATATGTGATGAGAAAAACCACTTGCATGTGAATGAATATGTAGTAACTTAAGATGTCTAGGTACAATAAATAAACTGAAAATGAGTGTACTACTCGCCAATAAACAATTATGTTTGGCGAAACAAATGTAAAAATCATTGTACCTACTTTTCTTTGAAAAAAAAATGTTTTTTCTTCTTTTTAGAGCGTTTAAATTAAACCTTTGTTTAAAGTTTTTTTTGCTTTTAATATATTTATTACTTTTTAGATCGCTCGCTAGGTTTTTCGAGTTGCTCTCAACGAGCCCTTTCATTTGATACCCATATTGTAGAAGTGCATTAAAAATAACTATTCCGCCATCTTGGATGGTCCGCCATATTGGATTTAGAATGACGTCACGCACCTTATCGTGCATTGTCATCGAAACTAAACGTGTATACAAAATTCCAGGTCAATCGGTTGAAGATATCTACTTCAAAATTGAGTTCAAAGATTCCACCCGAACAAATTACATACATACATTGCAAGTTAAATAAAAGCTTTTAAAAAGGAGCCCTTATAGAATAACTGCGTTGTCCCTCAAGACCCTTTTTCTCTGAAGGTATCAAGAAATCAATAGTAAATATTCGGGACTGCAGTCCTTTGGAGCTTTGAAAAAAATAAACTTCATATTAATGTATTTAATGCCATGACAAGTCGCTTTTGCCGCATATTTTGATATTAAGAAATTCCATTATTGACACACGCTTTTTCAGTGGCGCGCCGGTAAACACTACATAACTACACTCTAGACTCTGCACTATACATCCACCAAAATAAAGTTTGAATAAAGAAATGCCATAATGTTGATTCTCGTTAAATATAGGTAAGTATAACAAATAAATTCTGTTACGATGGTATTATTTTGCTGGTTAGTTCTACGCAACAACGTAGCAGCGAACTCTCTTGCATTCGCTTTTTACCGGGTTGGAATTATTTTTTTGGCAAAAGGAATATGATATTGACAGCTGCAGTAGCTATATTTGTCATTGCCAGTCAGTTTACTACAGATATTATAAGATATTTTTTTGTAGATGGGAAAAGGAAAGTGTCTAATTGACCTTCCTTGACACAAAACGTAAGGGAGGAAACTATTTATATTTTTCGAAAATAATCGACGATGCTGAATAATCTGAAACTTTTTTCAAGTGCTAAGGAAGGTTATTCCTATCAAGAAAATATCAGGCACTTTTGAAGTATTTCATCCATTCCCAATTACTGGCTTTTACGATTACCTATTTTATGCACTGTCATGATGGTAGGTATGTGTGCATATTATTTTCATTCCTAGCGCGGAGTAAGGCGTAAATATGCAAGTGTATGAACGAGACACGGCACTGCACTCTCGTGCCACTCGACTGTACGACTCAGCCGCAACATTTTCCAGCCAAACAAGTTTACTTTCAATATTTTAAAACGGGCACTTAACTTCATTCGGCTCAATATTCATGTTGTATGACAATATGATCTCTTAAGTGAAAGTGTAAATATGTGAAGAAATAATGTTTTGTACGTACGCTAGGCAGCTGGCAGATCTCATTGGCATTTTTTTAATGTAGAAAATGATATTGACTTGGCCTACGCACGTTCGAAAAAATACGCATAAGGTTCTTTCGCTTTGTTCAATTTTATTACTTGTTGAGATACTTGAGATAGTTATAACAATACACTTTTGGGAATGAAATTTCTACTTTAACTTTCAGGATAGAGATTATTACCGCAATTTACTCACTACCACAGACGACGCATTTCCTACAAATACCAGTACTTACATAAGGTCTTTAAAGTTAGTTTAGCGTTACTAAGCGGGAGTCAATTTTTAATTACTAAATACGGTTTCCTGGTTTCGTGTATCTCCAACCGGCGGCCACTGACGCGTGCCTACACCGAGTACTTCTATACCGCTTTAGCTTATTCAAATTAAATCTTGTTCACATTTATAAACAACCTTACTGTTAGCTAAATAAGGTTTACATTGGAAAATATTCAAGAAGTTAGGTACATATTAAATTAATGTGGCTTCTATTATTTAGGCTTTAACTAATTAGAATGAGACCACTAATCGTGCCGGTTTATGATTGTTTGATTCCATAATTGTACTGCCTATTGAGCGATTGTGTCATGTTACGATAACATTAAATTGAATTAATGTCACATATATTTAAAAGTTGATTGTTAACTGAAAAGGTAGGTACACTTAAGACAGTTGCCGAAAGAAGACACAGGAGTGAACTGTCTATAGACTAAGATTAATAAGCAGTTGGTCAATTATAAAATGCTCAACATGAAAAGTGCAATCGAACCCAATCAATTGTAGGTAGTTATGTTAGATGTGGAATTGCAAATAGGTCCTGTCCTGCCATTGTGTTCATTTAAAAATAATTATTAAATTCATTATCGATCGATTATTTGTCAATTATTACTTTTTAACCGACTTCAAAAAAAAGGAGGAGGTTCTCAATTAGGTTGTTTTTTTTTTTCAATGTTTGTTACCTCAGAACCGTCATTGATGAGCCGATTCATATTTTTTTTTGTTGGTAAGTATATGTTTCCAGGTGAGTCCCATTTTTTTGAAAATTCAATTGGATGATGGGATCCATGAGGAATTGAGGGAACTCCTCAATTATATTAGGCACGCGTGTAGTGATTTTGGTATTTTCTATTATAACTCGTGTATTTACATCCGGAAATCATAAATTGGTGGAGTGGAATTGATGATGAAGACCACAGATGACTTATGGAATTCCTCAATTATGTACTTAAAAGTACAAAAGTATATCACAGATTCTGATAAGATTCCGTAGAAATAGCAACTAATGAAGTGCCAAGGGTGATCCTTGTGGAATTGACGGAAGTCTTCAAATATTATCGGGTCACATACAGCAATTGGGTTTTTTTCTATAATAATCAACGCATTTGCTCTCAGAAATCAGTTCATGAGGTAAATTGGAAAAGAAATGTTCTCGTGGCTTGGCGGAGTACTAAATTGAAGTCGGTTAAAACTATGTTTTTAAAGTAAATTATCCTCACTTAAAATCTAAAAAAATGATCTCAATTAACATAGCTCAATAAAGTACTGACAATATCATTGTGAGTTCCACAATGTTCGACCTAAGTAGGTACCTACGAGTGCGTTGTTGGTCTATGCTTTTAGGTCGCGGTCCGTGGCTTCGGTTTGGAGAAATTTTGCATAATGCAGGGTTTAAGAGCATCCCTATTCGCTAGTCACGAACATTCCAATTTCTCTTTCGAAAACTGTAGCGGTTTTCCTGCACGAAGTGAACACTTGCAGTAAAAGAGAGCTCTGCAAATTAAGAATTTTTGAATTACCCACTACCTATATGAAAACAAAATTTCTGATTCTAAACAGAGCTGAACTAGTGAATGCTTAAAACTATCATTAGCTGAAACACATGTCACGCTTACTATATAATGCTTGACAAGTTCTACATTAACTATTTATGGGTTCATACCTCGTAACTACTTATCAGTTTTCGGGTACACATAACCATTCAGAATCTTAAGTGACTTTGTAGTTTCGTATGTAGCCAGGGCAGATAAGAAGGTACGTGCATGGCACCATGAAGTACACAAGTAAAGTAAAATGCCTAAAGTATCGTCTGCTGACCGTGACCGACGTGACGTAATTAGACTTGGGCTATAAAAAACCGCATCTATTTCATGAGCAGCGTAAACGTCAGGATTATTGCCAACAAAACATTAATCCAGCGATTATCTTGATTGGGTAAAGTTGCGGCGTTTGTCACCGCACACCGGCGCGTAGACCATGCGTTTTGCTTTTACTGGATTATCGCGTACGTCCAGATATAAATTCGATCCTCTTTCATTAACGTGGAACTAGATTTTTTATTTTGAAGCCATGTTTAAATTCTGGTATATATATATATATATATATAAACAACACTTAGTTAATGTTAGTTATCATCTTGCATATATACTATAGAAAATAAATTGTTATGATATGAACAACACTTTAATTCGGGAGCAACAGTTGCCTATTTATAACTACCTATACATAAATGTTTTTGTTACCAAATTAATTAAGTTGTTACACACACGTGTTACACGATTTATTTTTTATTTTTTATTAATACAATCTAACAATCAAGCTCAATATGAGTGATTCGCCTTCACGGATCTATCACAGAAAGAAGCAATAGCTAAGATTTGACCCATAGGAACTTGGTTGTGCCGTAAGAAACATCTCGACAAACAAAGAACTACTTATGACGCCACAGATACAAACACAGATACGACGCCAACGAGGGGGTGTCATGTTAATCTTTTGACATCCCTCGTTTGCGATGGGGGTATAAAATATAAACAGGTGGAGCAGACGCCTAAAACATACTATAGTGCATAGAGCCAAGTTGGGCCAATTTTCGGACGGAACACTTAAAATGTTTGCTTGTTAATCTCTATCCAAGCTGCCCAGTGGCTGTCTCAGTTTTGGTGCGAGATTACTCTCTCCAAGCACTGCAGTCTTGCGGGAACGGTCCCGAGCCAGAGACTAATGGTGGCCGCTCTCGCCTAATCCCATTGTTTATGTCCGGCTGTTTTATCGGGTGTAATGACAAAAGTTATATCCTGTTATAAATATTAGGTTAAATACGTATAAAGTTAACTCCTTTGTTATCGTATAACGGCGTAACTAAGGCCATTAAAATAATAAAAGCTTCAAACTAGACTAATGGGCCACTTCCTTTCCAGGGTAATGCTGTTCCAACTTGGTTCCTAATTATTTAAATTACAGGTAACTGTGTAATGTTTCTAGTATCGGAGTTAGAAATCTTATTTGTTTCCTATACTGATTTTAGTTCTAAGGCGAACTAAAGCGATGTACTAGGTACTTGGATATTTTACGTACTTTCTATTGCATCGTACCTGGCTGTAGCTTTCTTTTTCATCGTAACATATAGTAGCTGTTTACTTTAATCCTTTCGATTTGCAAACTGTAGAAACAGTGTAGGTACATTTTATAACTTGTCTGAATTGCTGTCTACTCATACATATTAGTACATTGTGATACAAGTGAGGTATGTTGATAATTACATCAGAGGCGGAATTATCACGCGAACCACAGGTGAGCGTGATAAGAGAGCCGAGGATTGTAATTATCAAAGCTCACGCGTTTCATACGACGTTTTTCAACACATTTTGCGAGGAAAAAATCCTTTTCATAAGATGAAAATTTGATAGGCCTGCCATGTTATTCTCTTTACTTATTGATGTCAACAAGTTTTTACTCACATGTTGTATACATCGTCAAGAATTTCTAATGGCGTCCATTATTTTTATCACTTTTCTAGTCACCACGAATCAATATTTTTGTTAATAACCCAACACGCATTTAACAATGTTTACAAATATCTGTGAAATAACCTATAATGGCGCGCATCAATTTTTTTTTGTGAAGTTTGCGCAGTGCGCGCGCATTAGATGAAATCTCTAAACAGCCAATACAAAATGAAATAAATAATTTCGTTTTAAAATGTTATCTTTATTAATTCATGTAAAATGTTATCAAAAGTGAATAGTTTTACTAAATTAACCGTTTCTATATCATATCCAAAAAGAAATAGTCAATTAATTAACAAAAGGATTTAACTTATTTAGTCGAGTAAGAATCCATTTGCCGAGAATTAAAAAAAAAGCTGTACATTCTGTACAACCCGGTTAGTTTAAGAATGCACCGTGTGCATGCATACATCTTGCTGCAAGGTGCCAACGTGACTTAAGCGGGATATAACCATAACACACAAGTATCGTAATGTTATTAAACACGCGTGTTTAATATCCAGGATTATGTGCCTAAAAGCGACACAATAAGAGGTACGTTACGAGCAATTGTGTTGAAAAATATTTTAAGAAATTAGGATATGTTATATATAATGTGTTAAACCAAAACGCCTACGAGAAATATGTTAAGTTGAGTAATGGTTTAGAAGTTTATTTAAAGTTTCAGACATAAATGCAAATTTTGCGTATTCTCTTATCCATAGCTGATTAAATACTTTGTTTTTACTTTCATGAGTAGTGTTTTTTCAGTCCAGTTGTTGCATAAAGCAGTTTGGTAGTGAAGTCTATAAAGTGATAATCGCATGCATCGTTATAATCCTTAGCGCTCAACATTTATCAGAGAAACTCTATAATGATAATGACGTCGTATGCAGTTAGTTGGATGGGCTCTAGATTGCATCTGCATTTTAGATTGGCGTGTGCTCAGCGCCGGCGCTCTCAGAGGCACTTCAGTCTGTTTTATTTCCATTATTCCTTTAATTACCTCAATGACCTATTCAAGTGTTGATGTGTGCCCAAACCGTAACTCATTATCAGTGATCGTAACTTTTGCAGCATTTTTGGTGCAGCATAGTGTTGTCAATGGAATTGGTAAAGGCAATATCAATCAAATTGTTAATTATGGTTAATATTAACGTTATTAACGCAAATTAAGGATTAGGATTGAAATTCTTTATACCAATTCCGTTAACACACTACGCTGCACCAAAAATGCTACAAAAGTTACGATCACTGCTCATTATCCACCAGCACGGCTATCGCGAGACGGCGCGCGAGCTCTCTCGATTTTTCTCGCACTATCCGTCTCTCTCTTATTAGAACACAAGAGGTATATAGTGCGAGAAAAATCGAGAGTATGTCGCGGCCGTCTTATCATAGACGTGCAGATGACGTCTAAACAAGCCTAGCATTAAAGAGAAATATAATAAGCTTTTCACTTGGTTAAAGTAAATGCGTCTAGTAAGGGATATTTCAATAGGAGTGTTTTAAGATGTTTGTTTTAATAATCTAAGTTAATTAACTACACACGGTGATCTGAACCTATAAAGTCAGTCGACTTTAAAATACGTAAAAATGGGTTTCCTTTTTTGCTCGACTCCGGCAGAGCCGAAAGGTACGGATGTAAGCAGTCTATGTTTGTATTTATACTTACGTGTTTTCCATCGTAGGGTTTAAGATAATCTTGATAAGTGAAGTGGCAATCGAGCTTTCGTATATAAAAAAATATTTTTCAGTTACTGTTCCGTAGTCGGGTTATAGTTTTTGAACTGTTTTGCTTGTTGCCCTATGAAAATGCAGTCAGGTGAAATTATGTGTACCTAACTACTTGTTATTGTAGGCGATTGCGTATGAATTAACTTTGTAATATTGGTTGTTTACCAAGGACGAAAAAATTTTTTCCTATTTAAAAACATTGCGTAGGTATATTACCTTATCCCATCAACGAAACTTGTACTATGGTACGGGTACTAGGCGACGATATACATTAAATAGATAAATACACGGACACCATACATGACTGCTACAAATATTCGTACTAAGCGCAAAAATGAATTCCCTCGCCGGTAAAGTGGTCGCCTAATCCAATTGGTCTACACGGTCGCAAAAAATAACGTCTAACGTTTAGATAAAAAAATCTGTCATTACTTTTGAGAAAAGGGTCTGAAGAAATACCGGGAAATAACAATTGTCATGAAAAGTCCAGTGAACTTTAAATCCGTGTTACAATCACTCTCTCTCCCTCCATTTCTCTGGAGAAAACGTCACCCCGGTTTTTATATCTAAGCTTATCTAGGCCGCTGTCGCTCGGTTGTCGTAATCAACACGCATGAGTAATACCTACTAGCTAACTCGCAGCGCCCCTCCGACAGTGCAGTGGAGCGGTTAAGATAGGTACTCTCATAGCCCGTTTTACCTGCCTCATTTCTTTTCGGAAGTAAGCGATTTTATTAGGTAATTATAAACCATGAATGCCCACATTTTAATCATCTTTCGAAGGTGTGGTTTAGAACCTAATGCTAGCTAAAGGAATGCCATTCCTTTATTTAGCGGCAGTCATTACATAGTAGATGTTTTGGCGGTTGTAGGAACAAGGCTGCCCCCGATTTCTATTTAAAATTAGAAAGCAATTTCGCGTTTTGCCTAGTGGCAAAACTCCTTCGGTAATATTTGTTTTCTAGCGGCTTTACGAGCTGCAATTGTTTTTTTAAATTATGGATTGACAAGTTGTCACATGGAAAAGTGTCGTTTATTTAATTAATTGATATTATACTGTGAAAGCAATACATTCATATTTATAATTCGTTTTTTAACAGCCTATATTTGACAGCCGTCATCTCAGTACAATTTATGTCATCATTGACGTTTATTGTACAATAAACGTCAATGATGACATAAATTGTACTGAGATGACAGCTGTCAAATATTGGATGTAAGGGCATTTTCACTATAGTGGACTATGCTTTTAATACTTCTCCTACCGGCCAGCACGCGACAAGAGATTCATTTCTCGACAAACCTGGAAGCGATGGGAATCGCCTTCCAAAAGCAATAACCAAACGTGTGACTTGTGTTTGCTTTTTGTATGCATCGTATGCTTAGTTAGACACGGATCCGTGCAAACCATTCGAATGTATATAAATAGTTAACACATTTACCTAGTATATTATTTATTTATTAATTATCAATTAACAACTTTCCTTAGCTTCCATATAAACAAGTACTCCAGTCTCATCATAATTGAGATTTTCCAAAAATTCTATTTCTATTCTTGCATACGCAGTGGATGAATGTATATCTTCCACCACGAGGGCCGATAATCCATTGGCGATATTTGTTAAAAGGGGAGGTACTGTTTTGACTGATTTGACAATTTTGACATCCACATACGATATTAATCACTTGGTTAGAAAGCTAGGAATTTACCTACTGATACTGATTGTCAATCGCGGCCAATACACGGTGATTAAATACTGATGGTCCTGGTTTGCCAGTATTTGCAACAATACTCAGTTCTGCTTCTTCCATATCCCCATCTCGTTATATCTTATAGCTCCGTACCGTTGTTACCATCCACCAAGTACAATCGTTTGATGTGCCTTTAGTCGCTCACGGATTGTTTCTTATCTGTGGGCGGATTTCAAAATCATCCGGATATTCTGCAATATATTGACAATCCTGAGATACACGTCAATATGCATGTGATTCGGATTGTGATATGGGTGGATCATCAGTATTTAATCATCGTGTATTGGCCGCCAATGACAACTTATAAACTCCCGACGCAAAAAGAAGGGTTGTCAGTTTGACGTGTCTGTAACCGTGTGTCTGTCTGTGGCATCGTAGCTCCTAAACGAATGGACCGATTTTAATGCGGTTTTTTTGTCCGAAAGTTGAGATGGTTTTTAGCTACATTTTAACAAAATCGGCCGGTTTTGAGACATTGAACTTTGAAATTAAAATGTCGGGGGTTTTTCAACTTTTCTAAGTTGTTATTTGAGCAGATAAGTATGTACCTAAATTTAATTAAGGTAGTAGTCGAAGCTGTGATGGTCTAAGAGCTAGCGACCAAATCGGTCATGTGGCTTCAGCTGTATTGAAACTCCGTTAGCTACTTCCCTGAACAACCTTTCCGATAATCTTCGTGCTGGCAGACCGCGGGCGGTGGGTGCGGGTGTAGTGGGGTGGAGAAAAAAAAGAAAAAAATGTGGGCTCAGCGACTTTAATTTATTTTCAAACAGTTGCTCTGTACTCCCTGTGCACCCAAAAAAAAAATTAAACCGATCGGGTGGTGGTAAGGGGTTGCCAGCGTTAATTAAAAATACCAAAATAATAATAATTTTCATGTGGGCTCAGCTGTATTGGCTTTTTTTCTGACACGAGATTAATTAATATGTTAGCCCCAAAAAATAGCCATACAAAAATATCGGTGGAAAGGTATCGAAAAAAATTGTTGAAATCGTTGGATTTCGTTAGAAAATGTGCTGAGGGGAAGGCAAAAGCGGATGTGAAGGGGATATCCAGCCGGCGAACGCGTCAGCGCGCTCACGGCGCGTCGATTGTGTTCGGCTAACAGAGAGTAGCCGCTGTCCTTCTCGCACCCGTTGACCGGGAAAACCCGAACGTTTCCGAACGAGCAGCTGCTTCAGCTGTGCGTCTACGCATTTTCATTCGTAGTAGAAATAGAACTTATTTTTATTCGAGCGAAAAAATATTCCCTGCTTCTATGCCTTTTTTTGTTCATTATTATTTACAAAAAATATTCTATTTATTTCAAAGTTCAAAGTGCTTTATTTGTTAAACATAGGTATAACTGAGAGATACAGAGATGTTAAATAATTATTGCGAACCACTATGTTTTGCCAGTTGGCGTACAAAAACATTATATTATTATACTTAATTACATAGAATTACATATATTTTACTAACACCTTTAGAATCAGAAAACTACTAACAAACTGTGGATCATGTTGTCCGAATAAAGAAATAAAATTCTTTATTAAATCACCCAATTTGTCGAATACAAAATAATTAAAAATTAAATACTTCATTACATTTAATTTATTAATTTTATTTATGCAAAAATTTAATTTTTTTTCTCATTATTTATGCAAAAAAAATTATTCATTTTTATTCCTTTTTTTCATTCATTTTTATTAGTGAAAAAAATGTATTTATTTTTATTTCTTTTCTTATTCATTCTTATTCATATGCGAAAAAATTGTATGCGCGTAGAAAATTCAGTCTGATTCCTTTTTTTATTCATTTTGGTTTATGCGAAGACATTGTATTAGCTGAAGCAGATGCTCGTTCGGAAACGTTAGGGTTTTCCCGGTCAACGACGTGCGAGAAGGACAGCGGCTACTCTCTGTTAGCCGAACACAATCTTCGCGCCGTGAGCGCACTGACGCGTGTGCCGGCTGATATCCCCTCCACGTCCGCTTTTGCCTTGCCCTCAGCACATTTTCGAACGAAATCCAACGATTTCAACAATTTTTTTCGATACCTTTCCACCGATATTTTTGCATGGCTATTTTTTCGGGGCTTACATATTAATTAATCTCGCGTCAGAAAAAAAGCCAATACAGCTGAGCCCACATGAAAATTATTATTATTTTGGTATTTTTAATTAACGCTGGGAACCCCTTCCCACCACCCGATCGATTTAATTTTTTTTTGGGTGCACAGGGAGTACAGAGCAACTGTTTGAAAAATAATTAGTCGCTGAGCCCAGATTTTTTTCTTATTTTTCTCCACCCCACTACACCCGCACCCACCGCCCGCGGCCAGCACGAAGATTATCGGAAAAGGTTGTTCAGGGCAGTAGCTAACGGTTTCAATACAGCTGAAGCCACATGACCGATTTGGTCGCTAGCTCTCCGTCCATGAAGTATGTTGAACTTTATTTGTAGAAAATATAATCCCACCGTCTAGAGACCTGCCCAAACAAACATCATAAAAACGATCCAGTACCTAATACTAGATTTGGCATGGTCGTGTTTGATTCCACTGTAGTCGTAATATGTAGTAACATGTATAACAACATTTTTAACTCTACAGAGAAAGGCAATTTCACGAAACAATTGTATATAAGCATCTCTTAGGTTGCTTAGGTCTTAGGTATTCGGCGTTGGTTGACTATTCAGCGCACTAGAATAGTTGTATGTATATCGCCAACGAAATAATCCTTTTCACTAGCTAGAGCCAGCAGGGGGCACTACAACGGGTAGCCCGAGTGTTCTAGTTTTTATAAACTGAGAAAATACAAAAAAGACTTATGGAAGTTTACCAGTTCTTAGGTACTAATAAGAAAAAAGCTTTGTAGGTAGTGATTATTTGAAAGTTTCCCTGCGCTCCTGGCACGCTTCTGACCGCCGCCGCCCGGCCGCAGTTTATAACGTTTCAGTGGGTAATATCGTTTCGGAAACCCCGGACGTCTTGCCAATATTCTTTTCACAGAAGCACAATAGCGCGAAAATTTCATTTCGATGTAAACGGTCTCCTCGCCGCGTGGCGACAAATAATCCATTTATTTTTTATTATGTACTTACTTCGCAAAATGTTTGCCTGGACAAAGGATTATTTGTAAACTAAAATTGTTTTTAATTGAATGTTAATAATGATTATAATGGATCTGTTATGGAACCTATCAAACACAGTTTTTAACGAGCGACCGAAGCGAACGAATTTTTCAGTTTTAGCTAGGGTCGAAATTCCTTCGTATGCCCGGATGTCAAGTTGTCCGGCTGTTCTACTCTACAGGTCGCAATTCTCAACAGATTCTCGTGTAATTTTGTGAGCAGGTTCGCTAGCTATATTGTTTTTTTTTTGGTCAATTCAGTCTTTTGAGTTAAAAAAAAAGACATGCGGGCGCGCCAGTTGTATAGCCCACAAAGCCACTAGTTAACTATATTAAAAACTTATCGAGAACAGATTTCATGAAATAAATTCACTACCGTTACATGGGTAGAGAATAGATTTTTGTTTTTGTATCGAACGTCATTAATAAATTAAGGCCGTAACGCACAAGCCGCGAGACTATCAGCACGGATATCACGCGACGGCGCGCGAGCTTTTTCGATTTTTCTCGCACTATCCGTCCCTCTCTTATTAGAACAAGGGGTATAGTGTGAGAAAAATAAAGAATATGTCACGGCCGTCCCATGATAGACGTGCAGGCGACTATGGCCGGCGGCGGTCAAGGTGGAAAACGCCTCAGTCGCCTAGTCTGTTAGCTTAGAACAGTTTAATGATATGCTTGCATAACAAAGATGTGAGTTACCCATAACAAACTGTATTGCTTTGAAGTCGAGGTTAATATAGTATTAACCCCCGCTAGCTACTAGCCAAGTTTCAAAACTGAAATTCATTTTCATCCAATATCCATCAGGCTTCGCAAACTTCTGGCTGCCCCAAATTAACAAGTCGGCATAAACAACAAAAAGTTGCTTTCGTTTTAGTCTAACTAATCTAATTGGATCTTACAGTTTTCATATCTAACAATTAAACGTTTTGAGTCGATATTGGTGGCTGGTGCGTATAATTATATTTGTTTACCTCAAAGTTTCAGACGCTTTGCAACAACCAAGGATGGATTGAAAACGTCATGGAGAGGAAAGCGCCTACGAGCAGAGCGCCCACTTACCGGGTTCATGGCACTGAAAGTGTTAAAGAGGGCAATTATTTAAGTAAAAAAAAAATAAAGGAATAGGTACCTGGATGTCAGTAACTCTAAATATCGCCAAAGAACTGTAATGTAGATCCGTACGCTGTGCCACGCGGCGGCGTCACGCTGGCCTCCACTCGGTGAGTTGCACATTTGAGGGGCTATTGTGTGTTCCT
This sequence comes from Epinotia bilunana, assembly GCA_947049275.1. Classification (NCBI taxonomy): domain Eukaryota; kingdom Metazoa; phylum Arthropoda; class Insecta; order Lepidoptera; family Tortricidae; genus Epinotia; species Epinotia bilunana. The sequence goes on from OX346253.1 coordinate 8,738,925, forward strand.
GACTGGTGATTTGGTGAGCCTCTTTTTAATTAACGCTGGCCGATGTACTTTCCTGTTTGTATTTTGCCCGTATTCCTTCGGTAGTCAAAAATACAATATATTAATATATTGACAAAGAAATAAAAAATTAATAGATACGCAAAATGTACCTATATATGGGTAAGGCCGCCGACATTGTTAGTTTTGGTCCGAACAAAACTTTCCAGTTCGTTTTCTCCACATGTGTAAGCACTACCGTCGTTATTGTTAGTTCATTCTATAAAGCAATATTGAGCTTGTTTCCCCATTTCGCCCAGTGAATAAAAGTGGTTGTTTCTATAAAATACTTGCATTTATGTTCACCAAACCCCCCTAATTTTGGTCGAAAATGCCGTGTCGCTTTTTTCCGAGTACTTTTAAACTATGAATTATTTTCATATTTAAACATTTACAAAAAAACGTTTAAATACGTTTGAAAGATTAGACACATTACTTTCTGTTAGTACAAGAACGGTGTTTAAATACTTTGATTTGCTTATTTTACTCATATAGATCTTTAGATTAGTGGGCAGAGTTTTGGCTTTCGTGACACAAAATTTTGTGTTATGCATAATTACCCCTAAATATTAACAGAAAACTGGGGAAATACGTATACGGCAACACCTTTAAAAAAAGAAACTGTCATTTTTAGTTTGTCTATGAGAACCGTTTAAGGTGAGTGGCATATTTTCGTCAAAATTTGTGTTTATGTATATCTCTAGTAAGTAAGCGTTTCAGAAGTTCACTTTAGTATGGTTGTTTTCGTTTATGTTTAAAGCTTACATGAAACATGTACAATTGCGTCTAGTTTAACTGAATTTGGTTTTATAACCTAAAACGTTTGTAAAAAACTGCTTTTGTGTTATATATGTATGGCGCTTTTGTGTTACTTTTGTGTTAACCATAACACTAATTTTGTGTTCAGTAACACAAAACAAGTGTAAAGAGTCATGCAGATTGAGAATACTGTAATAGTAAAGAAAAACATTTTATTATTATCGTAAGATTAATTCGAATTGTTACTTAAATTTGAATAGTCTAAACGTATTACTCTTGCAGTAATGGTCGTCGGGTGCCAACCAAAACTCACTATTTAGTGCATTTGCAGAAAAAAACAAATATCAAGTGTGTTAACGTAGTATAGGTCGAGTTTTCATGTACTTACCTATTACTTCTTATTAGATAGTTTAGCTTATCACCGGACGATGTAGGTACACCAGTGATGCCGCATTCGATCAAACTTGAATTAGGTCTTAAGGTGTAATTCCGTGAATCGCGGCTATCGCAGCCGCGCGCGATCGATCGCCTGCGACACGCGCGGCATGCGACGGTTGGGGTATAATAAAAAGGTGGCCGGTTTTAGGACTTGAATTTTTTTTATAAGTATTTTAAATTTTCTTTTCTTATCGTAAAAAATACGTAAAAATAAGCATGTTTTATTCTTTAAACTTGTTCTCTCAGATCGATATTTACCGAGATATTTGGGTTCAAATGTCAATCTTTGGCGGTATGTTAGAAGATCGCCGCCGTGTTCGTGGTTATGTTTTTTTGTATAAAAGAGCGGAAAACTCCTATAGAGAAAAGTTTTTCATGTAAAAGATGCTTATTTCGACGTGTTCTATACGTAACAAACATTCAAAATAGGTGTTGTAATGACACCACTTTAGCAAAGTGCTGAATTTCTCCTTAGTTCTTAATTGATATTGTGTTTTTGATATTCTTTTTACGCTGTGACCCGAAGACTACCGTGCTTTGACCCGCCTCTTTGACGAGCTGTCGATGGCCTACAACCGGAGGCTGACCGTCGAAGAGAAGGGTTATAGGGCCATCCTCCGGGGTATCCACAAGGATATCCCAGAGGACGAGGTAGCTGCGGACCTCAAGCGCAAGGGGATCGCCGTCAGGGAGGTTCATCGCCTCTACAACAAGCAAAAAGGGAAGTACGATATCGTACTAATAGTCACCGACCCGGATCAGCGTAAAGTAGTCCACTCCCTTAAGGAGGTCCTTAAGATGGCTGTGAGGGTGGAGACTCCTAACAAGAGGACCCACCTCTCGCAATGTCACAACTGCCAGAGGTTCGGCCACGGCGCTCGTGGCTGTCACTCTCCCCCCCGTTGCGTCAAGTGCGCTGGGGATCACGCAACTCGCGATTGCGAACGCCCAAAGGGATGCAAGGACCCGAACGGCATACGGTGCTGCAACTGTTTGGGTCGCAAGCTCCCCCATGGGCATACTGCCAATTATGGGGGTTGCCCTTGCCGCCCAAAGACTCGCGACAACGGAAAGAAGTCGAAGTCCTCGCCTCCCTCTGGGCGAAAGCAAAGCGCGGGCCGTGCTGCTCCCCATAGCACTCCGCAACACTTCCCCGCCCTTCCGGCCGTAGGGCTAGGTGCCCCTAGGAACCCGCCGCCTTCTGCGGCCGCAGGTCCCCGCCCGGTGTCTTCTGCACCCCAATCCCAGGCTGGTCCCTCTGCATGGGGGCCCGCCGCCAGTCAAGCGGGCCGGCCCGCTATAGATCCCCTCTATGCGCTTATGCAGGTAATTCAGGTACTCCCACCGGAGGTAGCGAGCGGCCTGACTGCCCGCATATTCGCAACGACGACGCAGTATCTCGCCGCACCAAGCGGCAGCCAGGTTCACGGTGCCTACTAGTATGGATAGTACATCCCAGAAGCTTAAACCTGCTTCGATTACCATTGGCATTTACAATGCCAATGGCTTGAGAGGTATGAAGGACGAGGTGATGAATTTCCTTCGCGATCACTCAGTAGATTTACTCCTGGTCCAAGAGACCTTTTATCGTCCCAGCATTAGAGCCTTTCGCGTCCCTGGATACGCTCAGATTAGAGATGATAGGCCATTTGGGGGCACGCTCATTTTCTACAAACGTAACTTGCATTGCATAAGACTCAATCCCCCGCCCCTGACAAATATGGAAGTGTCGGTCTGTCGCATCTCGATGGAGGGTCACCCCCCGATATCGATTGCTTCAACCTACCTTTCACCTCAACGAGACTTACTTTTGACTGACCTCAACTCTTTAGCCTCCCTAGGTCCTTGCGGTCATCGTGGCCGGGGACCTAAATCCAAAGGTCTGGCATAACGGGCTGGTATACAAGTTATACCAGCTCGGTATACCGGACAGACTCGTACTCACCATACGAGATTTTTTGATCGAAGCTTTCGATATCGACTGGAGGGAACGCACTCGGACCCACACCCCATCCGGGCCGGAGTCCCGCAAGGCTCCGTGCTCTTTCCCACTCTCTACTCGTTGTTCACGAACGACATTCCCAGGCACCCTAAGGTGCAACTGGGGTTGTTTGCGGACGACACCGCGCTCTTTACGACCCATTGTAAGTACGCTACTATCCGGCGATACCTCCAAGAGGCAATCACCGACCTAGGTCGTTGGTTTAATCTTTGGCGTATCGAAGTCAACCCGGAAAAAAGCACTGCAATAGTCTTCCACCCGTCTGACTGCGTTAGTCCAGAAAGACGGGTGGCTCCGATCCAGATGTTTGACCGACCCATCCCCTGGGTCAACGAGGCCAAATATCTTGGAGTGACCCTCGACAGGAGACTGACTTTCCGTAGCCACATCCGCAGGGTTCGCAACCGCGCGTTGTTCGTACTAGGAAGGCTTGGGCCGATGATCAAAAAGTTTAGTAAAATGTCACTTAGAAATAAGCTGACACTCTACAAGACTTGTGTTCGTCCAATCATGACATATGCAAGTGTAGCATTTGCTCACGTGCCTATGTCATCGCTCAAGCCGCTTCAGGTCATTCAGAATCGTTTTCTCCGTAGGTGCGACGTGGTACCAATCGAACCTCAGCCTGCACCACGACATGGGGATTAGCACCATGTATGGTTTCTTTAAGCAGGCTGCCAGACGTTATTTTGACAACGCTCCCCACCATAGGAATCCGTTAGTAGTAGTAGTAGGAAGGCTGCTGATTACGTTCTCATCCCTCCCCCCTCTGTCGTTACTCGGCGCTCACTGATTAGGGGCCGCACGGTCCGGCGTCCTAGGCACACACTCACGGACCCGGACGACGAAATCACAGCGTCCATCGAAAGATGGAACGCTGCGCTTTCGGCGTCCAACACATCGCGTACACTTCGGCGTTCCCGCCGGCGGGGACGTCCACCGCGAGATCGCGACAACACAGACATACAGTCCCTATTCGTCCCGGTACCGCCGCATACCGGGTAGAGTCAGTCCGACCCAAGTCGGGCCTAGCTGAGTTTCTTGCTGGACTCTTCTCAGCTAGGCTAGGTTTTAGCGAACCAGCGATAAAACTCCCAGTAGTTCGACACCACTCACACCCCGTTGATACCGTTCAACCAATCTCACTGGAGCGCAAACTCGTAGAGTATTCCAGTGCACAAACTTTCCCGCGTGGTCGTGCCGGAGGCTCCCCCTGGATTTTCCCCAGGCTACCCTCCAACCACGCAATTCGACCGCTATATTGGGTTCGTCCTATTATAGCAACAGTCAGGTTCAAAAAAAAAAAAGCCGGCCCGGCAGAGCTTGGCTAGCGGCTCGCCGTGTGCCCAACTCTCTCCCCTCACCCTCCTCTCCTCCCCGCCACTGGCCGCTTGGTTACCGAGTGCACTGCCGTGGCATCCCGACTTCTGGCCGCTTGGCTCCCGAGTGTTGCCGAAGTCTTACGCTCCCCTCGCCCCTTCCAGGCCGCTTGGTCCCCGAGTGTTGCCTGAGGAGTGAGTTGGTAGGATCCGCGTTATCCCTGGCCGCTTGGTTACCGAGTGCACTGCCGGTATAACTAACCCGCGTCCGTGATACTACCTGGCCGCTTGGATACCGGGTGCACTGCCGGAGTATCACTGTCCCGCCGTTCCCGCCTCTCACCGACCTGAATCGTATCCGTTCGGCAACCGTGCCCCGTACCGCGAGTAATAGAGCCCGTGTAGAGCATAAGTGTGTAGCATTTAATAAAAGGGCGACAAGACCCAGTTTTAACTATTAATCCGACCGCTGTTCTCATTTACCCCTGCTCCTGCTAGGCTCCTTACCGTCTGAGTTAACTAGGAAACCCTCGATAGCCCTTCAGGCTTAGGGATATGTGTGTCCGGCTAAACCCGCACATCACAACGCAATGAAACTTTTGTGTTCCTAAGAGCTATGCTGCATATGAATGTGATTTTAATTAAAATGCTGCCATTGAATTTAAAGAGTCAGCTCGAACTAATTAATCATTTAGTTTCTACGTTAGATATTTTCGATAATTATTTTATGTTTGCAAGAATTCTTCAAACTTTTTAGGAAACAAATTAGGAAATAAGTTTTAAGAATACTTGAAATCATAAAATAGTTATCAATAATATTGCAAGTAGGAACTAAATGATTAATAAGTTCAATCATCTTCCAAGATTTTTGGTGAGTTTGCTTTAAAAGTTGTCAGCGTTCTAGTTATGAGCCCAAACTGATTGATCTCATTAATTATTTAGTTATTAGTTGATATTGTATTCTTGATATTCTTTTTACGCAATGAAACTTTAGTGTTACTTACAGCTATGCTCAATTGCCTTTGATGAATGTGATTTTTATTGGATAAATAAACAAAATAAAATAAAACTCGTTTATTTCAGACAACCACGAGTCCATAACCTAAAAAAATATATCTATACTTATTATTTACTAGTGTTAGTTGTGTCTACTACTTAATATCATGTCAAAAACCAGATCACACACGAGTACGAGGTCACTATCGAGTGTATGCTAGTCTAATGTAGGAGAAGCTGAAATAAAAATGCTGCCATTATATTTAAAATGACAGCTCTTAATGTTAAGCCTCTCATCATAGACTGGTGCAACCTGTGGTGTGTTGCAAGAATTCTTAAAACTTATTTGTTTCCTAGAAAATAGCTCAATTTGTTTTTTTTTTATGATGATTTGTTTTTTATACAGAAAAGGTAAATATCTTTTCTGTATAAAAAAGCAGATCATCATAAAAAATCCTGATTTAGTCAAATACCGATCGATCACGTATCTAAAATGTTGTCATTATAAATATATTAAAATACGTAAAAAAAAGATTTTTTTTCCTTACCCTGTATTTTAACACTAGTATGAAACTCTCTTTACAAAAAAATGTGTTACTTTTGTGTTGCATTTGTGTTATGGTATCACAAAAGTGACTGTGTTATTTTTGTGTTATAAAGTGACAATCTCAACGGCCTTACCCATATTCGTGTTTAATGCGTATTAGTATAAATTATACCTATTCCTACCTTATACATTTCATTTATTTATTTAATCATATGGCAAGCAAGTCGCTTACTGAAATAACATATTAATATATACTAAATATAAAATGTATAAAATCTATACTTAAGAGTCCGCAGTAAGCTCGATTCTCCACACAAATGAACGTAGTTACGCTTTCATTTTAAAACTGCGTGTTGGATTGTAACGAAACTTTGCATATACAATGACATTAGGTATATCTATGTCTTTAATTAGTTTATATAACTTCAGATACCATAGTAAAAAAAATATAGCGAATTTAAGTTTTTCATACAGAACTCGTTTTTGCTGTATTTCGTTTGTTTTATAAACTGGAAACATATAAACTAATTACAGACATAGACATCCCTCATGTCATTGTATATGCAAAGTTTCGTTACAATCCAACACGTAGTTTTAAAATGAGAGCGTAACTACGTTTGTATGGGAAGGTGAAATTCGGCCGAGCTTACTGCGGACTCTTAACTGTAATTTTATATCTACTACTTCACCCATATCGGGCTGCGTCCACATCAGGAGAGAATAAATCAAGGGATTCCCCAGCGTGTTTGCGTTTTGGATAGTCATGGATGATGTGGTGGATAGACAGCACAGGAGCTCCGCAATCACATGCCGGTGAAGTTCGCCAGCCACATTTGAACATGTAATCCCCACAGAGTCCAAGTCCGGTTCTTAGTCTGTTCAACTGACATCACTCCCGTCTGGGGGCCGACGAGTCGCTGGGCTTTTGCGTAGGATCGTAGTTTTTCACGTCGGCCCTAGGAGGATTTCACTTCCGTTCGTCCTTCCATCTTTCATTTCATTAATCTCGAATGGTTCTCCCATCAGATTCAACTGGAATACGGGCTCGATCTGAGATTAAAAGGCTAAATTATACGGACTATAGGTATTATAATCTGGGAATAAAGTCTAATCTTGTTTTGTCGAATTGGCACTTTATAATGGGGTATATTCTGCTGGTTGGTAATTGAAAAATAGGCATGTTGCACGTAGTGGTGTCTTGTCACGCGCCCGATCCTATCTGCTGCCGTTCATGTTGATCGGAGGACGCGGTCCTAGATTATTGATAGTAATGCCTTGTAAGCGCTAACGGGTACTAGAAACAGTATGCCAGCTGGCCAGAGAGTGGGTGATTATGATTAATATTAATTTAAATACTAACGACCGCGGCTTATGGTCTGTTCGTTCACCTTCGATCATCCGATCTTAGATGGTTAGGCTGTAACTAACACTACAAAATTGACAGCATCGAAAATGTCCCGGCGCAAGAAAAAAGTACAGTAATAAGGCGTAATAAGAGTGTTGGCATCGAGCGGTGAGAAGTAGAACAAGGTTGATTGACGACATCTAGGAGTGGGAAGCCGAACTAGGTTTAATATCGACATCCAGTGGTAAAAATGAACCTATAAAGTTGTTTTTATTGGTTAATAGATGGCGCTAAAAGTAATTCTTGTGCTGACATCTAGTGGCGAAAAACAACTACAAGGTTTGCCAAGTGACCCGCTTTGGCATTAAAATTAACAATCTAGGTTTGCTAACGACATCTAGTAGTGAATACTCAAACTGACTAGTTTACCTATTGGCCAGCAGATGACTTTAAAATTACGAGTGGTAAAATAATGGTGCTGACATTTAGTAGACGAGAAGTAAGGACACCATTTTATATACGACATGTGTTAGTCAATAGATAACATTAGGTAAGCCCATGAACCTAGAATACTCTGGACAGGTTATAGTAATATTAATACCACGTGCGAGCGAGCTGGTAGCATACAAATCTCGATAAGTGTGACAGAAAGGGAAATATCATTCATTGTCCTTGTCATAGTTCCACTTTTTTTATTTGCCACAACTGATTTAGAATTACCCGTCCAAATTAAGTAGGTTGTTTAAGGCAAGTCATCAGCCATTTTAAGACCAGTTCTTAATTTAGCTGCATAGGAGCCTTTCCGTCCCTCATTGTGGCATCACGTACAGCCTAGTCTGTCTAGAGTATTCTAGGTTCATGATTAAGACCAATGGCAAAAAACTTTTCACCTGCATATAAGTAACTTTTTGGTAACCTGACTGTTTCCCCTATCTCAACCTTGTTGAATTCCAATCTGCCTGTTACCCTCGCGAAAAATCTGGCTGAAAATGTGTAAGATAGGAATATTAAAAAAGAATATAAAAGCATTTCATATTTACATAAAACAGTTACTCAATATGTGAATTACAATGTTCTTCCTACTGTGTAAACAAGTGTAACTAGGTAGAAACGATGTAGATGAGGTTATTGTGTTTGCGTTCGGGGCGCCCCGTCGTCGCTTGGGATTTGGATCACGTCCCGTGTCGCCTCGCCACGGAGCCCCGATACCTCCCAGACTGTCAACTATAAACTGTGACACGCATAATATGGAAGGTCCACGGAAGAAACATATCTAGTTACTGTTTTTGAAAATTTGATTTTTATAATTATAATATAATTAATACAAATGTAGAGCTCGTGGCATTAATATCTTCAGGAAATGTTAAATAAGCTAGATAATAGCTACTTTATGAAAACACCCCCGACCCAATAAACATAGCTAAGAACCATGTAGAGAACAAGTTTCGATAAAAAACAACTGCACTCAAATCGGTACATCCGTTTGGGAGAACACATATACACATAATAAACTTATAAAACCCCTCGTTTTCGCTCGGGGTTAAAAATATAATATTGTAATGCATTCAATTGATTTTAATTAATGTTTTTTTCAAATATAACTTATTAATTTATATAAAAAAAAATCTGTATGCATATGAGCAATTTTTGTGACTACTAATTCTACAATATTACCTTGGTTCATCCGTTCACTTAATTTGGTCTTGATTATTACGAGTATGTAAAGACAATCTTTAGTGTAAATAAGGTAAAAGAAACTTAAACACGTATATTTTTTCCCGTATTGACATTGTGAAAATATTGAAAAAGATACGTGGTTGGTAATCCATTCCTTATCCGTTCCTTGTGTGGACCTCAAGATTTCAGGTTTTATCTAGACGAGAATATAAACAACAATAGTAGGTAATACTTTCAGCTGCACCGGGATGGGACCTCAGATTAACTTTTTGCTTGTAACATTGTTACCCCGTTAAGTTTTTCCCTGGCTATTCGTTTTCCGAATACACACAAAAGTGTACATTTCAAAACTGCGATACTGTCCTAAACTCACTGAAAATATTTCTTAATGTGCGTCACTGCTCTTAGGCCCATTTACTCTATAAGTACCTATTACCTATGCTAAAAGTTGCAGCCTTAAACATTTTTGCGGTAAAGGACGATCCTTGCATTTAAAATCCCGACAATGACAGAGGTACAAAAACGAGTTACATAGTATCCAATTGGCAGCCACGATAAAATTAGATCGGTGTTACACATGCTCTTTAGTAGCACGAAAGCATGCTAGTTTCGAGTAAACAGCATGTGCCATGTAAAAGTTGCTAGTAAGTAGCATGCTATTTGCATATATAATAATTCAGCATGCTCAAACAAGCATGCTACTAAACAGCATGTGTACCAGCACCTTAAGGTTACTAGTAACAACTCTTATTGGAAAATACATGGAACATTTGTATAGTACAACTGAATACAAATAAATGAATGTACATTTACAACGAACAATTTTGTTTTTATACCAATACATTTTCAGACTGATGCGTCGCGGATACGCACATTTAAGCAAAAAGGAGTGAACGTGAACTAATAGAAACGATTCGCATTTCATATCTCATCTCATCTCATCACGATACCTCATCAATACGATACCTCAGAATGATGTCCCTCAACTGTAATATTTGAAAGTTAACCAGATACCTACCAGTCCAAAGGCGCTGCTAAATACGCGGATGTCACACTGTTTTATATTGAACTATTACGGCACCGATTTTCTTAGGTTGAAAATAAAAGTACTTAATTATGGCGCGGGTAATTCACAGAAAAAACTTCAACGCCAATTCAGCCTACATATTTTCTAGCGGAAGAAACCACTTCCTGGATCGAGGCAATTTCTACAAATATAGACTCGCCTCTTGCAAGTTTACTTACTTTGAATGAAGGACTTAAATACGTAGTTTTTTTCATACTAAGGAATAGCTGCAAGGTATAGGTTGATACAGATTTTTTCTAGTGAACAGGATATACCGCACTGTATTTATTATTCTAGATAAATATAACTTTTATTGGACTTCAAGAGGTTCGGCTCCTAGGAGGTTAGGATTTTGCACGCATAATTCAGTTTAGAGCAATAAAATGTACCATCGTGACTGGTAAATTTTATTGCTAAAACGGAAAAATATTGATAACACCAGAATGTAATATCACTGTCGTTTACTTTTAGGCGGGTGGCGTCTTTTTATACCAAGTCCTAAGAGAGAGCGAGGGTCATGCCAATAAAGGGTCCACAATGCGCACGGGTCTCCTCTGCCCCCCTATTCTGTAACTTGTTTTAGCTCTCCTCAACGCTCACCCACAAATATATCTTGACACCGCGATGCGTAGTAACTAAGCGTAGGTAGAGGTCTAGTTTCGTGACGGGTGACCGGCGGGGTGAGCCGCTTTAGCGAGTAGCGAATAACAGCCCAGCCCCCTATTCTCTAACTTGTTTTAAGCTCACCTCAACGCTCACCCACAATATATCTTGACACCGTGATGCATAGTAACTAAGCGTCGGTAGAGGTCTAGTTTCGTGACGGGTGGCCGGCGGGGTGAGCCGTATTAGCGCTTAGCGAATAACAGCCCAGAGTTCACAAGCTGAGGTGTCTGTTTACTATTACGCTTGTTTGCTTGTATCTCTTTAATTAAAATAAACTTGTTCAACTTACAATAAACGTAACCCTACTATTGCGTTTAACCAAGAGGCTAAAGAAGGGAAGCGAAGAAAGAAAAAAATGTGTATGTTGCTATATATCAATATGCATGCCTGTAGTATGAATGAAAATAGAATGCGTGGGGAGTAAGAGAGACGATTACTGTTTTTTATAGCACCTACACGAATGTAACACGCCTGGCCAGATTACAATGATAAGGTTAAGAATGTATAACATCTTAAATACGAGTAGGTACAATCTCATGCCGCAAAATGTCGGCAAAATTATTTTAGCTTTGATGCATTTTGGAAAAGTTCAGGTTGCATTCTGTGGCGGCTGGAGGTAATCAGAAATCGTTTTGCGTTGTACATTACCAAAGTCTTGTATTCCAAGTCAAAAATATGTTTCATGTTCCTGCACCTACTTGCACGGACTGTTTCGCTGATGCGTTTCGTTCGTTCGTTCGTTTGAACTATTCTCAAACTTCGTGCTTGTAACATTAAGCAATATAATTTTGTGACTAAAATATTGGGGCGTGTTTAAGTCCCATAACCGCAGGTCTCATTCGATTGTATATGTAACAAATTATGCTATCTGACCATGACCTACGGCCGCTACGTCTCACACAGTATTTTCTCTCTCAAGTGCACAGCAAATGATTATACTCCAGGAAAAATACGGTTTTTAAAAACGATCTGAAACGTTTTTTTTGTCGATTTCATTTTAAAATGTTATTCTAAGATGCTTTATTCAAGAATCCGACAAACTTTCCATCCGGAAGTACGTAAATTATATAGATTTAAATGAAGCATGCATTGTCTTTTTTTGTATGATTTATCTTGAATATTATAGAGCAAATGATAATGAACTAAAATAAAGACATTTCAGACCCCGTATCATGGTCGGACTTATCACACGATAAGTGATAGGATAGAGCGTCCGTCACTGGCTGACACCGTTCGATAGAAGGAGACGACGCTCCTATCTTGTCACTTATCGCGTGATAAGGCCGACCATGATACGGGGCCAGAAGCCAGTTAATTTATCATTTTTTGATGTCGGATATTTTGTCGGATTCTGTCACCGTTAATATATCCGTTACACAGAAAAAATAAGCTATTATAAATTATTTCCAAAATTGCCTATTTTCCATACAAGTTGTCAGTTCATTGACTGGACTATTAGTATAAGTGTTTCTTGCTGGCAACGTTTTCAAGTTTTTATTGAACATCGCGTCGCAGGCCGGCGCCGCAATAAACCTCTCCTACATATTCAAGTATTTAGCAATGGTAAGCCGCCGTCAGAAATTATTTAAAGCGGAAAGGGAAAATCCAAAATAGATAGATTAAAGAATTGAAATGTTGACATGACTTACGGCGGTGCAGGCGGTGCAGTTCAGAAACGTATTAATTAGTTGTGTTAACCTACGAATAAAAAAATAGATTAGATTAGTTTAATGTATTTAGTTGTAAGTCATTACAGTCATATATGTACGCCTGAAAAGGTAGGGTATACCCTACATTTACCCTATAGGGTGGTCCTGATTAAAAAAGTGCGAGTGTAACTGCAAATTTAACCCATTCCCACACGCAATAAACAAATTGACTACTTTTAATTTTTATTTCATTGCCAGTTTGAGAAAAGCACTATACAAATCTCGGCGAGAAACGGGGTTGCCGGCCGCGTATCCCTATCCGGCCTCGCTATGCTCGGCCGTCTATATATCTACTTGGCCTGCAACCCTTCGTTTCTCGGCCTCTATATAGTAATGTACTAATATACCATTATAAGAAAGTACAGTGTAAATTCGCATACGTGACAAAATTATATTCATTTATATCATGATCGTCAAAAACAAAGAAAATAATAATATTAATGGATTTTTCAATAAAAGGCGTTTCAGGCGGCGTAAATGGTGGCATGGTTCATTCCGCAAAGGGCTCATTCCTTAGCCTGGGGACTGCAGCCCATTCCATTTTATCTATGAAACCTGCACGGCTATCACAAGAGCTCTCTCGATTTTTCTCGCACTATCCGTCTCTCTCTTATTAGTACGCTTAGAACAAGAGCTATAGTGCGAGAAAAATCGAGAGTATGTCGCGGCGCAATTATTATTATCTTTTCTTATCACGTTAAACGCCAGACCAAAATTTTCAATTCTCTTAAATATGTAACTTGGTGTAAATATGTTTATTATATCGATATATATATACACGCTTTTTCATTTTGTAATTGGAAATATAGTTTAAGAGTTTAGTGGTGGTTTATCGCGACAAATAAATAATAATTAAGTAAATAGTAATAAATAAAATGTCTTTTTCTGTTACGGTCACCAGCAACCCCCACGGCGCTCTATGATGAAAAATTGAAAAGCGCGCCACGCCGGCCACTCCGCCGGCGCGGTACTGCCCAATAAAAACCGAAAAAATGTAAAATAGGTTGACTTGCATTTATTGTGGCAATGAACCAGGGACTTATTCTTTGCACTGCTTCAATAACATAAATCGCTATCTGTTTCCCATTTATTTTTTGAAATTATTGTAGCATGTGTGATGCACGCGCCTAGCTTGTTCCTTACTTGGGTCATATTTCTAATATTTCCCGGAGTATTTCTGAATGACCCTGCCATTACCTAATAATAATAAGTTTCGCTACTATTATTTACACTATTTAAGTTATGTGAAGTGCACGAATAAACACTATAATTTGGAAATAGTGTATTTTTTCATTTTCGTATATTTTCGGTAATTTGCCAAATTCCACAAGATTCCAGCCCCCGGCGAAAGTTTCTTTATTGAGCGCCTTGCCGGCCACCCGCATGCATAAAATAGCTGATAACTGCTTCACGTGGCGCAGCCCAGTGTCTTGAAAACAGGTTTGACATGAGGTCACTGGTGACCCCCAAGGCGTATTAGAAGAGATTCCATCGGTGGCCCCCATGGCGTTTAACGTGTTAAGTTATGCGAATCATACCTGTTACTTAGTTTCCAAAATGTAAAATGAAGACAAGACACATAATTTCGGTTAGCACGTATAATGTTAGGATTTTCGATAGATCTAAGGAAACATTCTCACAGGTTATTTAGATTTAAGTTAATTTCTCCAGGGCACTAGTTATCTCTATTCCAATTCACATTATTTTGAAAATGATTTATATTAAGTCAAATTGTTTGGGTTAATTATAAAGTTTTCAAATTACAACATGCACTGACGTAACATTCGATTATTTTGTATGAAAAAAGAAGTTTGTTACTTGTTTTGAAAAACGAAAAGTGCTAGGTAAGTATCTCATTTCTGTGAATATGCTAAAATTATCGGAAATTAAGAAATCCACGGTGTTAGAGGCTAATGATAATGCTCATCACGATTTATATTTGGCCTCACCAGATCATAGTATCTGTGATATCACATATATGCGAGTTATATGTCTATTGTTACTCAGACTATAGGATATGCTAGTAGGATATCAATTGGTGAAGCTGATAAATAAATACGATTGAGATAACTACTAGCATTATCTTACGTTATCTTATAATAAGTATCTACGAGGAATTTGTAGGTATAAATATTTACATTCGACTAAAATACATGCATTCCGTAACTTTGTCTTAAAAGGTTAATACAGTTGTGGATTTTAGTATTTTTTATAAAAATACAAAAAGATTCGACTTCTCCATCAAGGGTTTACCCGTCAGTACCCCTTGCACCGGGCTTAGCGGCTTAGTCCCGGGCCCGACTTCTGTGGTGGCCGCAATCGGAACCCTACTCTCAACATTTTCTCGTTTGATTTTGAACCTCGTCCTAAATATAACAATGTCCTTTCTCACTTGCGCTTGCCGAACAACATTTGTTCTTCCGGAACCGAAGCTGCGGAGCCACGAATTTGCAGCTTTCTACTTTCATACATTTTCTATTATTTCAACAAGACAATTGATTGAATCGGGTGCGAAACTTCGTTTAATATAAAGAGGATAAATGTCAATCATTTGAGATCGAGAGAGAGAGAGAGAGCGACAGGCAGAGAGAGGGCGCTATGTATAAGTATAAGACTTGTTTAGCTTTTGAGCTTTTCACGATTTAAATATCTAATTAAAACTGCTGAAAGATGACTTGATCAAACCGAAACAAAGTACTTACTTTATCATAATCAATTTGAGACGGTCGACCGCTTAAGTATGCTCAGTCCTCGTCTGCGCGGCGCGCGTGTGCAGGGGTATGATGATAACGGGGCGCGGGAGACGTGCGGGAGGCGAAGCCGCGGCACGTTCGACCTATAAGCTAACTTGGTTCTGGCTCAGGGTTAACGCCCACTAATCGCCCCGTCCGTCACCTGCCTGACGTCCTTTCTTCCTTTTTTTCTCATACGTTTTAGGGTTCCGTAGTCAACGAGGAACTCTTATAGTTTCGCCATGTCCGTCTGACCGCCCGTCTTCGGCTGAGCTCAGTAACCATTACTACCTACTAGAAAACTGTCATTCGGCATGGGTATATACATCAATCACGCCGACAAAACAGAAGAATACAATCTTGAAAAAAAAATGGTTTTGTGGTACCTCCCCTACACCTAAAGTGGGGATGTCATTTTTTCTCGTTAAACCCATAGTGTGGGGTATCGTTGGATAGCTTGTTCAAAATTATTATGGGTTTCTTCAACGATTTTCAAATTTAGTGATTTGTTTACGAGATATTGGGCTTTAAAGCTCAAATTTTGGCTAAATGGCAGCTACTGGGAATGTGAAAAAATCGTGGCAGTAGTACACATGATGAATTTAAAAGGAAAACTATCACGGCTAAGTAGGCATAACTACTTACCGAGTAATAGTCGACCAGTTATAAAAGGCCAACTTCGTACAAATTCGGCTGACGCAACTGCACCATTTCGTTTGAGCACGCGTGTCGATGTAAGTAAGACAGACAGGCAACTACGGAACCCTACACTGCGCGTGACCCGACACGCACTTGGCCGATTTTTGGAGATTCCTCCACTCTGTACGCATGAACGGCAGCGCGTCCCTAAGGGACGCGTCTGGGGAACCAGACGTCCTCCCGGCAGCCGACAGGGTTCAGCCCAATGCAAGCACGCAACACCGCCGAGGCGGAAGCGCGACAACGGCGGGGGCGACGTCGCGGTTACCGCGAGACGTCCGCTGTCGACATGTTATCTACGTTTGAGATAGGCGGCTACGCCCGTGCGCCGCAAGCGCAGCGTTCCTCGCGCTCTCCTCTAGCTGTGATATCAAAGAATTTCGGACTTCTACCGACCTATGTTGGTAATTCTTAGCTTTTACCGGCGAATCATAGGATTTACCGCACTTCCGGCTTTTACAGTGACATATGCACTATAAAATATAAAATTATTAATGTTATTATTACTAGGATTAACTATTTCCTTATTTTGTGTTCTTAGGAAATTTAGACGTTCTCCGCAGCAGGCAAAGGCACCTATTCTTATCCTACTATACACTAACCGAAACGAAAGTAAAATTAAAGTCCATTTTCAAATTATTCTGCCAAGTGTAAAAGTAGGACTCTTTATTCTCAGAAATCACCATAGAAATGAGGGGCTTCGGGCTTTATTAAATTTTTATCATGGAGCTTTTACATTTATGTTGTTGTTTTTGCCGTAAGCGTTCGTGACTGGCATGTTTAGCACATTTCGCTGCTTGCAGTTCACAGCTTGTCTCGACTCACTACATCGCCCTCATTGGTATAACTTCACACCCAGATTCCTAACAACTATACGCTATCTAAGGTCAGATTTATACTGGTTTGCCTCACTTTAGTTGTCGGAGAGCCTTGCGAATACCGACCCGGCAACGCGCGGACTCCGGCCCACGACGGCAACACCGCGCCGCTAATGCACGCATTCACACTACCCTACTGTTCAAATGAATTCATTCCAAGTTTTGAATTAACACAAATTTTTCATAAATACGCTTATGTGATATTTTTATTATTTAAAGATACATTTACGAGTACAAGCACCACACTTAATCTTAAACCTGCATATATTACCTAATAGTGATGTATGAGAGACTATACATTTAAGAAAGAAACCATTACGCCCATGGCTAATGCAGTTATCATGGTCGACTACGCAACGCCATACTACGTTCGTCATGTATCTAAGATCTAAATGTCACTTTTTGTACAAACGACAACACTGTTAACTGACCATCCTGTGTTTATTGAGAACCTTATTACAATCCACTTAAGGTGCACCGATGGTCAGTTAGCTGTGTTGTCGATAGTACCTATGGGAAAATGGCAGAATTGTGTTGTCCTAACGTGCGTTCGAAAAGTTACGTGATCATCCCTCTGTAGGCCTGCCTGCGACTTATGAAATACTTTACGAACAAGTGCATAAGTGTACTGAAAATTAATTATTTTTCTCACTGAGTGAGAAAACGTTAGAATCATAGAATAGAAGCGAGATTGCTTTCTAGCGAAAATTCAGCATAATATCTTCATAATTTTATGAGATAAATTAACATACATTTTACGGGAGAGGAATAAATATCCCTTTTATTAATTTATAATTCGATATTTTGGTATTTTTTATACAGCTTTAAATTTGTAAGATGTAGATATTATATTCTATTTCTTCCGTAGTAGGTACCTACTTACTTACTAAAATATACGCGTAGGTAGATACGCGCAATACTGTAGGTAGCCAAAATACAGAAGCAGGTCAACATGAAAATGTAACAGCGAAAATGAAAAGGAAAATCACGTTCGGGCTGGTGTTTGCCGAGCGATTTGAGGGGCGCGGTAACTATTTATGATTCGGCAGTTTTCCCACTGTTTCCCATTTGATACGTCCCTTCAGCGAAGCCATTGTCATGTAACGATGAGGATGACTCACGTTACACAGCTTTCAGATTCCAAGTAGCTTAGTAATCGTATTCGGGAAGTTAAAACATTTAATTCGATAGGTACCAAAAATTAATATAAATATCGAGGTGCAATAAAGAGTATTTATTATTATTTATTTTATGAATAACAATAAATACGAATGAGGTACCTTGTATCCTAATAATATTATAAATGCGAAAGTTTGGATTTTTGGATGTTTAGATGTTTGTTACTCAATCACGCTTAAATGGCTTCACCGAATTGGATGAAATTTTGCACGAAGATAGTTAATAGCCTGGATTAAAATATAGGATAGTTTTTATCTCGGGTTCACGCAGACGGGCGGATGCTAGAATATTATACATTCGTACTACCTAATTTCTTATACTTATTAGTCTTATTCACGGTCGCGGGACCATGGTGTCCCGCCCGGACCACAAGGGCAATACATAGAGGCGTTTGAAGGCCTCCACACACCGGTCGCGGTTGCGGGTCGGGCGCGGGCCCGCGCAATTTATAAAACATTGAAACTACACTTTAAACGCAAGTCGAATGCAGTCCGGACGCGGGCGCTAAATTACAACTCGGGCAGCGCGGCGTGGGTTGGGCGCGGCGCGGGTCGGGCGCGGCGCGGGTGGGAAGCGAAGCGGTTCAAGCGAGGTGCTAGATAAGTAAAATGAATGCACCTTCGATAACTTCCAAGAGCGCAAATTTTTGTTGACCTTTGTAATATAACGGTTACTAAAAGATAGTGAATGTTGACGTTGATTTAAGTATTACACAACATTTTCTCAGCGACCCTTGCAAATCCAAGGAAAGATTATACAAGTGATATTTTTCTTCAATTGAGTATCGCATTTAACTACTATAATCTTCCCTTTAGTTTGCTAAAACTATCATCAACTGATAACGTCAGTATAATCTAAATCAAATAAAAAATATATACCTATTTCCTCTAAAATATAATACTACACGCCGCCCGCCTGCGAGCTGCGGTGTGAATATACCTCTTCATCTTCAACCGCGCCCGACCCGCGCCGCGCCTGACCTGCGCCGCGCCCGACCCTCGACGCGCCCGACCCGCGCCGCGCCCGACCCACGTTCGATCTGTGGAGGCCTTTAATTATTGAAAGCCACGCGGTACACCGAGCGGATGCAGTCCCTGCTCGTGTCGTGGAACTCGTGGAACGCACACAGAAACAGCCGCCACCAGGGTGTACAGGGACTCTTGCTGGTTGATGGAATCTAAAATACGTAGACCGAGTTATGGGGTGAAGATGATTGACTGATGGCTGTTCTTTTAAATGAGACAACGGACACCTGCCAGTATCACATTTCATCTCCTTCGGACGGTAAGGTAACTCGACCTCTGCTAGATGGGCCCTCGTGATAATAATAGCGACATTAAATAATTACCTAAGGTTAACAGCGGTGCAGAGCTGTGGGTAGAGAGGTGGCACTGGACATGAAACATTAAGTACAATAAATCTGCTCAGGTTAACTATAGAGTATATAATGCTGACAATTACACGGTTCAACTCACGTATTAAATGTTACTACGGGCGACACCGCCGCGAAAACACTCATCCTGAAGAAGAACTCCCGAACAGTTCGTAACACGTCGCCCGTAGTGACATGTGATATGTGAGTTGAACCGTCTAATTATTAGCATTATTTCAACATGTCTCACGAAAGTTTAAATGTGACTACACAGTATATGTTTTAATATTATTATAAGCCTGTGCTTATCATAATATTTTATGGATTGGCGTAACTAACCACCACAATTTCATCAAACGCATATTAAGCTTAAATATTAAGTAACTCGCTGGACTCGAACTCGCTTGTCCGTAACATTGCTCTTCTGTGTTAGTTATATCCCTTGCAATATCGCATTTTTTTTATTGTTAATTTACCTGCGTAAAATATTAATGGATTACTTTGGAACTAGAGGTAACGAACAGAGCAGAATAAATAAAAGTTTGTGATAAAAGTCAGTGATGGCTGTACGCGGAAGCCTTAGGCCGTGAAAGCACTGGTAGGCGATCTCAGTACATCAATTCGCCCAAGTTGCAATTATATCGCCATTCGCGTCGTCAATAGGCATGGTGCCTCATGTTCAAATTGATAACGTAATGATGCTAATTGGATAGTAAACCACCAAATTATCGTAATAAAGCATAAATTATAAAATATAATATATTCGTAAAACTTTAGAAAAAATATGCATTATTTTTTATTGTCCAAGAGTAAATTTAAAGTTACCATTATAATCCTTACGCTTTTATAGAAATAAAATTGTACGACAACTATGTACTTAAACGCAGTATTTCGCGACCTAAACAACAATTTACCTGATTTTCCATACAACGATACATGTACTTGGTACTAACAAATGTCCTTGTGACGTCATACCTATATCTGTCAATCAGTACGAAGCGTTTTGCGCTGGCGCCAGCGGTGTCAATCTTTGTATCCATTTTTTGGGTATTTATGATCTTTAATTGTAGTTGCTCCCATATAAACATTTGTTCTTCTCCAAAAAACTGGTTCGAATGACCTCATAAAAAATTTAGTCACCATGCCTATTGCCCCACCGTGTGGTTCCAGTCTTAGGACACTTAAGAGACACTTGTCAAGCTCATTCTTACTTTGCTCTTCGAATTTGTCTACTCTCAACTGCTGCCCAATACAAGGGCTAAGTTATGGAGATTCTTTAATCTATACAGTATGCAGAGTTGCTAAAGATCATGTACATATATGCTTATATTGATTAGCATTCGTAAGAATGGTTTATAAATAGATCCTTATAGTCACTTCCATCCTAAATATGAGTTAATGTAAATGAGTTAGAGTAAATGATAAATTTTATTATTATTTATCATCTATATAAAAAGCTGTTCATCACTCCCAAGCTTGATAATGTTAAATCTTTCAAAAGAAAAATTCGAAAAACCCGTGATAAATATCGGTTAAGTTTTTGCCCCTGCTTCGAGGGCAATCTAAGTTTCCCCTCGCTTCCCTTTCACAACACTTAGTAGGTATGCCTACTTTTATTTAACTTATTTTGCAATTCATGAGAACCCAGAAAACAGATATGACGCATATCTTTATGGTAGAATTTGATTGCTAAGTTTATTTATACGTGGTCATAAAAAACATAGGTACTATGAATTATTAACACATATAACGTGGCGCGTCTTGTGGGTGTTTCCGTGATATAAAGCTAAGTTAAATATGGACGGACCTTTCAGTGTTCAACTTTTAATACAAAATCCAGTTATTCTATTATAATTAGGTATACTGTATTTGATGTTTGTACCAAACTGACGCCCCGTTAGCCTAGTGTGTAGTGACACTGCCAAATACGAAGCTGAAGGTCCTGGGTTCGAGTCCTGGTAAGGGAAAATATTTGTGTGATGAGCGCGAATATTTGTTTCTCAGTCTTGTCTGTGATGTTTTCTATTTATTTAATTACCACATACCACAAGCTTAATTCATTACTCTGGGGCTAGTTCGATTTGTGTAAGACTGTCCTCTAAAAAAAGAAAACAGAACTTAATATTTTCTTCTACATCTATTTTGTAACTGAATGCGAATTTCAGTTGCGTATTGAAGCTGTGTGCCTCATCAAAACTCGCTACGTAAAACTCAAATGCATAAAACTTTGCGAACATGGAACAACAACAGGGCTGATAATTACCTTCCTAACTTGCAAACGAGTAAACTTTAATGCAAATCATTAAATTACTTGATTCTACAGCGTGAGGCTTATAGCTTGTAAGACAAACGTGTTATGTTGCGGAGGTCTAAACCACATTACCGACACTAAGCGACTTGCCAGTTTTTACGACGGAACCCGCTCGGCGTGAACCGACAAACTTTTATTTAAGGTCGATCCTTGCTAGTAGGGCCGTTTTAGGTGATAATGTGGACACGCTGGACAAAAGCACCAATTTTTTTCAGGTAGTTGTTAGGTTCATATAAGTTATTTGGAACTCGAGATATTAATGATATACGTATAATTCAAAATTGCCGCCATAAAATTAAAAATGGTCGACACGGAGGAGTTGGTTCCTATCAAAAACTTAAAGCTATGGACCTAACAAGTGCCTGAAAAAAAATTGGTGCTTTTGTCCAGCGTGTCCACATTTACGACAATTTGTTCGAGCACTCTGCCCCACTATGCCGCCTAAAATACATTCGAATTTTAAAATTCTCGCAATGAAAATGCACGATAAGGATCTATTCTTTGTTTTTATTCGCGTTGGTATACTAGTTCATAGTACACTTACTCACCGCTCGACTTGGCTGAGCTGATTCAGCAATTGAAACCAATTAAATTGGGAAGTAGGTAGGATGTGGCAATTTAAGGGGCTCCTCTACGCCAATGACCTTCGATCTGAATCCCTTAGTTTTCTAATGTTTTTTGTAGCTTATTATATTAACAACAACGGCTTTAAGCAATATAGTATCCCACATTTACTTCAAAGTTTATTGTTTTCGAGATATTTGGCATCAAAGTTGAACAATTTTAGGCCAAAAAACTGGTTTTCTGGCCATAACTTTTCAATTCTTTTTCAATTCAAGTAAGTAACAAAACAAAGTTTTTGTTCATTATTTTTTGACGATGATTATAAAATTTCATCTTTTTCTGATGAAAGATGGAGCAGTAAAATGGTTACAGGTGAAAAAATAGGGGTGACTAGATTTTTTTTCTCTACTTTGGTTTGTTAAAATGGATTTCTACGAAAACTATGTTACTTCTCATATCTTGCAGATTATGATATATTTTTTCTGACGGGTAAATTGTTACGTTATAATGTATAAGATGGTTACTAAACAACTCATTTTCACGAAAATTTCAAAGGTCGAGCCTTAATGAATTTCTCAGATGAAGATTGATCTATTGACTAGAAAGCTATGTTCACAGATACCGGTGACCGTGGCACTCCGCGATAGAAGTCGATGTCGATGTGTGCGATATTCTGTTCAAACACGCGCGCGTGCCATTTCCGCATCGTCATTGCGGTTCTACGATAAGGAATACTTTCTGGGCTAATCACATTTTATCTAGGTCATTATTAAGCGTTTATCCATGTTACGTAATTTAATATTTTATTTGCAAAATAGTTCAAATCAATAGTTTAGTCAAAGGTCGTTTTATATCGGTCCAACCCGATTGCGCAATCAACTTTTTTATTTTATTTTCATGGATTAATTATTTGTTATATTTAATGATTTTGTTAAAGTCTTCGCTTTGAAAATGATGTTAACCTGTATGAGGGCTTGGAATTAAGGACTTTCTTCAGTCTGTGGCTATTACAATATGCATATTGGTCTAGATTCAGAAATCAAAATTAAAACATTTATTTAGCAAATAGGCCACGAGGGCCCGTTTACGAGTTAAATGTCTATCCGTAGACTCTTAATATTTAGTATGAGTACATTATTCATAATAGAATTAAGTACACCAGAGTTTACATGTCAAGTACAATAAGAGAAAAAAATACAATCTTATTTCTTAGAGGCGTAAAAGATCTCCAAGTGTCAAAATTAAAATAATTATAATTAAATCTCATAGGTACCCACAGAGATGTATAAGGTCTCTGTGTGTCAAAAACTAGGTAATAAAATAATACAATGAAGTGAAGACAGAGTGAAATCTCTCATATCAATTCCGCAGAACAGTGGAATGAAGTTATGCTTGTCGTCCTTGCAAACATGAACTGACCAGACACCACAAACAGCACCCGTTCACGAGTATGACGCATATCTCAGCCATCGCCTCCCTCGACCATGTGATAGGTAAGGCGACCCGATCAACGACGCCGCCGTAAGCAAAGACCTTTAGGCGAGCATCACAAATTCAAGCTGCAGGACATTTAAATTATAGGTAATTTAAGCTAAATACACAATACTGAAAGAACTTTTAAATGACAAAACTCATTATGTGCTCATGTTACATGTATGAGAGGTGATTTAATTTTACAAAGTATTAACATCCTCGTTTAATCTTATATGTATAAATAACTAAACAGTATATTAAACTACAGGCTTAAAGGCGTCCTGTCGTTTAAAATAACATTCACGGTTTAATATGCTTGAAGCTGACAAGAACTAATTTTGTTGAAATTGATGTTATTTAAGCAGTTTTTTAAGAAAAACTATTTGTGCTACCACATCAAAAAGAAAATGTTAATATTCATCATATTTCAAAAACCGTGGACGGACTTGATACATAATTGGACGAAATCTCTATAGAAAATAATTGCAACGATTGGTCTTAAAATCATCATTAAACGGTTCTATATCTAACATTCGCTCTCGTTTACTCCTATATAAATAGACAGTGTGCGCCGTGTGCGCCACAAGGGCATTTTGGTATTGACAGCGTCTTTTCTCACGTTAAAAGACGCTGTCAATACCAAAATGCTTAGACTTAAATCTATTAAAGGGCAAATTCACTACATCGATAAGTATTTTATTGTAAAAGCGTGTACAGTTCCCCACAAACGACGTGCTAACCTTACGAAGACGTGACGCTGAAACTGCAAGCTTATTTTTGATTCTAGTGTTGTAGTCGTGGATATCGCTGTTGAGTTTGAAGTCATGGAGATTTTTCTGCACTTACATAATTTTCTCAAGGATGTATTGAGATGCTAGAGTGAGAATTTTTGGATCCTTGATTTTTTCTCTTAATGAGTCACGGGCTCCTAGTTCATAAATAGAACGCACTGCTCGTTTCTGTAGCAAAAAGATAGTCTGGATGTCCGCTACTTTCCCCCACAACACGATTCCATAGGACATAACAATGTGGAAGTAACTGTAGTACATCAATTTCGCTGTCTCAATGGTTGTCAGCGGTCTGATTCGCCTCACTGCATAAACTGCTGACCTAAGTTTACCTGTTAGTGTGGCAATATGGACATGCTATTGTAGTTTTGAACCCAAGGTCACGCCCCGAAATGAAGTCTTTTCTTCGAATTTTAGAACATCGCCCTTTAACTTGATATGCGCTTGATTTATCTGCTTAACATTGAGTAGCGTAAATTCGATGCAATTAGTCTTCTTTGCATTTAAAAGGAGGTTATTCGCTGTAAACCGATTGACAATAGTGGACAAGGCATCGTTAATGGTGTCGAAGTTCTTATCTTCTCTATCCCCTTTGAAGAAAATACGTGTCTGCAACTAACACAATATTATGTCTATAGGTAAGTTATTGATATACACTAAAAACAAGAAGGGACCCAGGATTGATCCCTGGGGCAACGTTAGCGCAACGTTAATAGCAACGTTTGACCTGGCTGATTGAGTCCCATTCATGACTACTCGCTGAGTTCTGATCGTTAGGTATGATGATAAGATATCAAGGGCTCCGTTTTTTTATCGTATAATGACTTAGTTTTCTGATTAAATTGTCGTGATCAACGCAATCAAATGCTTTCAATAGACCACAGAAAACTCCAACAGCATCTCGAGCCTTCTCCC
This sequence comes from Epinotia bilunana, assembly GCA_947049275.1. Lineage (NCBI taxonomy): Eukaryota > Metazoa > Arthropoda > Insecta > Lepidoptera > Tortricidae > Epinotia > Epinotia bilunana. Next base: position 8,764,396 of record OX346253.1, read on the forward strand.
AGGCATCAAATATATTTTTAATGAACATCACCACACCAGCATCAGTGGTGGAACGGCCCCTTGTAAATCCGAACTGGCTGCTATTCAGCAATTAATTACGGATTGAAATGGGAAAGAAGCTGTTTCTTAAAAACTTTGCTTAATGCCGGTAATATTGATATGGGTCTGTAGTTTGTGGGGTCGGATATCGTTCCTGATTTGAACAATGGGATAATTTTTCTATGTTTCATCAGGTCACGAAAAACTCCAGTCAATACTTTTATTGATGATTATCTCTATTATAGAATGTAATACTTTGACAGAAAGTCCCCAAAGACCTTCCGTCTTCTTGAGATTCAATGAATTAAACGTTTTTATAAAGATTGTAGGGGTTACACAGTTAAAGCTAAATATTTCTGTACATTCCATAAAATTTCCCTTTAATTATGATTTAATTATAATTCAGCAGCGGCTGGCGATGAATCTTAAGACTAAGTGGTATCTACAGCTACATCAGCAAAGAACTGTTCATAATGATTCGCTTCATCGAGATCGGAACTTATCAAAGTTATATAGTGCGGGTCTTTAATCTTTATTTTTCCAGTTTCACTGCTGATTACATGCTATACTTATTTTACTATTACTTGTTATACTTGGTTTTACCTTATCATTAGAGTTCTGTATCTTTTTGGACAAGTAATTAGCGGTGGCACATATTTTCTTAAAAGATTTCGAGAAGTTCATAACATACTCCAGAAATTCCGGTCTTTTGTCCGTAGTTCTCGAGTCATATAAATCATTGAGCCGGCGACAGATTTTTGAAGTTACAATATTTTACGAACAATGTTTGTGTTAAAACTACTTAAGTCTATATAATGATGATTTGGTTATTTGTCACGCTTGAATGAGCACCAAACCACGTGAAGCTCCCAGGACAATGCAATCAATGGTAAAAGGCATCGATATCGCTTTGTGTCCGCCCCCGGGACGCTAGAGTGCCGCCAACGGCGACGGGGAGTGCTCTAGCCGCTCCTGAAATACAATTGCGGACCCGCTGAACATTTTGACAACAGACCATCACTCGCTGTTTTCGTCAATTAGTTCACAGTAGTATTCTATACAATGTTACATAATTTCAATAATACAATTACAATTATGGCTCTTTCAAGTCAAGCATAGCGTTACTCAACTACGTTTTTATATCTCTGGCCATCCGAATGTCCTAAGATATTTAAAAACATAGGTAAACCTCCACAAAATGAAATCTATATATATAAACGTATAAAAGTCCTGACTGACTGCCCAAACCAAAGGCCCAGCCCAAACCGTTGAACCTAGAAAGCTGTTTTTTTTCACTTTCCACCCTCAAGGGGGATTTTTTTTTTCAGCTACAAAATTAAAACTTTATGAATAGTTTGAGTCCCGGGGAAGGACTAGAGTTTGTCCCGCATAACATCCCCTAAGAGGGTGAAAGTTTGTATGGGGCTACGATACTTATAAACGAGTTCCACGCGGAGGGAGTTGAGGGCAGAAGCTAGTATATTATAATTCGAAAAACCATTGAGCTACTTTTTTTTCATCAAGTCGTATCTAATAATTAATGCACAGTTATTTATTACACGCGGAGTTTTACTCACCTACTCGTGTCATCGATATTACTCGTACTTGTATTAAAATAATGCGGATACACACAAATGGCCCTTTATTTGGGAGGCACTTTTCTATTAATTGATTTCAGGTAATCGTCGATATGAATCCGAACCATCGGCATTACGGGCAGAAATATATTTTCACCGAGTGATGCGGAAGAAGTTAAACCGGTTTGGGCGAAGGTTACCAAATTCGGAATAGGTTTAATTCTGACTCATCCAGATTCTTATTTAGTCAGGTTCCGAAAGTGTCCAACTCTTATGAGATCGTGATAGTAATAAGTTGAATACTGGTTTTGTCAAATTCGCTAACGAATAAATTCTGAGAAAGTCAGATTTTAAGTAAGTTCAATTAGAACGAAAACAAATTATGGCTGCGTCGAATTCATTAATAAAGCCTTTTCTGATGAGGTCAGATACTGGATACGTTTAATTCATTCATAGGCTATTTCTATTTTAGTTCGATTTTGATTACGTTAAACTCTCGTAAGTGACATTTCTAGTGTCAGTCAATTTCATGGTACGTCATGCGGATACACAGTCAACCACAAATATTTGTAGCATATTTTAACGAAAAATGGAATAATAGTATTTTCGTCACAATTGCTGAAAACGAGTTTCTCATGGCATCGATTTAGCAAATACTCCTAGTTTTACCGTATCACAACCTACAATACCGTAATAACCTGATAGTGTTTTATTTTTATTTTATCAAAAAGGACATAGTACATATACACACGAGGCGTTTTAATTTAGTTGGGTAGAGATTTTTTTTATAAATTAAGAATGGTTGTTTGTCTTCAACGTGACTATAAAAGAAGAAAGAGGGTGTCGTACTTTATATGTAAGTTAGAAGTACTTAAGTATCCCCAAAAATTCTAAACAATTCTAGCTGTTTTTTTTCCTAGCCAGTGTTTTGAAAAAAGTCGTAAGAGACACGTGTGTGTGATCGTTATATACTCGGTTGATTTTGGAGTCGTGATCCAGGATGTGTTTTTCAAACTCCATAAACATGTAGCATTTTTACTTTGAAGAAAAAAGAAATAAACCTTTCCTGATTTTAGTGAGAGTCGGAGCATTCAATTGCTAATTGTTTGTGGAAATTGATAATGATAAACATACCCTGTATCATGGCCCCAAAATCACCCTGTATATACGAAACGCCTCATGGTAAGGATCAACTTAGCAAACTACCTATAGTATAGTACATTATAGTAGAAGTGTGCAAGTATCTATAGTGCAAAATTGTATTAACACTAAAATAATGAATTCCTTCTGTTACGTATTAATATTTCATAATAATTACTCAAAAAATAATTACCTTTTTGGACGTTATACGTCGTACGTATAGTCGTATTTATAAGCAATTTTTTTGTCTTGTCCTTCTCGCAATAAGTATTGCAAATCTTACGAGGCATTTAGCTATATTTCCACTGAAATATGTGGCCGGCAACTATAGGTGTCCCTCTCTTACTCACATCTTAAAGAAAGAGACATTATTGTAGTAAAATATGGTCCGTCTAGAAGCCTCATTACAATGCAGTGGTGGACGCCTGTCAACAACCGACATACGGTGAAAAAGTTGTGAAACAACAATTGTCTCTTATTTAGACAATACCTGTTTCACAGCCTACAATTGTCGTATTTTCTTGACAATTGTAGCACCTGTCGACTTGGTGAAATAGGGGCGTCTTATCTTATTTTCTAGCTAACTATACTTGACCTTCGCAGAAGGCTTATAAGTTAGAAAATGACTAATTAAGACCTATCCTTATTAAGAATTCCCTATAATTAGATTCAGCCGTAGTAAAGAAATATACTTAATCAGATTTTGTTTTAAAAATAAACATTTCTTGTTTGAATCTGTCTTTGTTCCAATCTGACCTAATACGGAAAAACTCCCCGACCTACTAAGAATCTGACATTCCTAGAAAAAGATTAAATAAGAATTTGCTGAATATAGTATTAGAAATGTTCAGAAACAGACTCACTCCGAATAAAACCTAATAAAAACATGATCTACCCAGAAGCTAACTAAATAAGAAGCTGGAAGACTCAGAATTAAACTTATTCCGGTAACCTCCGCCCAAACCGTTGTTTACCACCGTACGCTACTTACTAATGATAACTCCTAATATATCATCATCCTCCTAGCGTTATTTCCGGTTGTACCCCTAAAGAAGTCCAGGGTCCGCTTTGACACCTAATCCCAAGATTTGGCATAGGCACTAGTTTTACTAAAGCGACTGCCATTTGACCTTCCAACCCAGAGGGAGGTCTAGTGACCTTATTGGGATCAGACCGGTTTCATCACGATGATTTCCTTCACCGAATAGCTAACGGTAAGTAAACATTCTGTACATAAGTTCCGAAAAATTCATTGGGATTCGAACCCGCAATCGCCGCTTGACAGCCGCATGCCTGAAACACTTAGGCTACCGTAGCTCTCCTAACTAACTCCTAATATATATTATAACGTATTACTAGCATGCTTAATGCCAACAAATATCGCAAGTGAATTGTCGAAAAACTAGAAATGTAATAACTAAACCGATAGAAATCCACACGAGTGCTCTTTAAGTTAAATAAGTAAAATTGGATACAGTCATGCAATCTGCGAATACGATACAGAACCAATTTCAATAAGACATGAACGGGTACATTGTACCAAGAATGATTGATTGCCAAGATTAGAATTGACCTCTCACTGGGGGATTTCCGTACAAATGAGTGGCTCGAATATAAAAAGCATTACAACAGGATGAGGTCGGACCAATCCCGGCTGGCTCATCCCTGAATAAACTGTAATGAAATTGTCCAAGACGAAGTAATGCTGAATTGAATTCCTCTGGAATTTACATTGCAATTATCATGTTTTATGGTGACAAGCGTCCCTATTCTGGGATTATTCGAGCGTTAAATCCTGCCTAAACTTTAATTATAGCAACCGTTCGATCACGAAAGGGGTTCCAATTTATATTCGGCGTAGTGGCGACGGCGGACCGTTAGTAAACTTTTTTTTCAAATTTCTTAGGAAAGGTTTACCCTGCGGGTTCATTGGTTTTCTTAATACTATTGTAACAAAGAAAGTCTGGTCTCAGTTGTTATATTTTTTTTTAAAGAAAATACTGTTTTAAAAGCCTCCGTCCTAGAAAATCTCCATAATTGTATGTTATTTAAGTGGAACTGTCATTAACCGAAGTGATTAAACGATGGATATATTATTGATATTTATGGGTAGAAAAAAGAAAAACAAACGTTTCCCTCCTGATTCCTCAAGTTTTTGGTTTTGAAGTATGTTCTAATATAGCGTTCCCGGCATACTCTTGATTTATACCCAAGTTGTGAGTGTCAGAGATACAATATAGTCAACAATACTGTTTGTCGTTGTCAGCACCGCTGAGAATGTTGACAGCTCCACTAATGTATGAATGCAGTCAACAAAGGTTGCCTTCGTAGAATGACTGGATTATCCTGACGAGAATCTTTCAGTCAACCTCAAAATAGATATCTAGCCTAAACAGCTAATTTCAGATTTTGAACCCGGGACCTCCGGCTACGTAGGCAGGGTCACTACCAAGTAGGTTACAGAGGTCATCATCATCATCTGTGGCAAGGAATATAGATATTAGCATTATTGCTGTTCACTTAATAACATCTACTTAATTTAATAATCCTAAAGTACTGTACTCATTTGACTGTATAGCAAATTCATTTCGAGTTTGCAGCTGTTATTGTGTTAGAAGGTTTCTCCATTCAAAGCCATAGTGGGCTTATTCCCGTCGCATCACCAGCTAATGAACTGCGGCCGGTCATATTAAGCCGCTAGTGAGTTATCCGCCGTGCCCACATTCGTTAGAGGCCTCGGCCCGTATTTTCCTCTTGCCGACATTGCTTGTCATAAAAATGTTTGATTTAATTTATTTACTTAAGCTGCACCAATAGGCTTTATGCACATGTTTTAAGACGAGGTTCGCTTTAGAGCAATATATTTAGTAGAAGCTGATATCTTCTTATAATTTAGTAGAGGCATTAAAACTTTTTCTAACAGAGTATTTTTATGGATCTTTATTGAAGGGTCTGAATAACTTTTATTACTTCGGCTCAGCAACATCAATAAAAAAACTTACGCAAGAACATGGGATATATTCGACTTAACGTATTGAATTGGAATCAGTTTTGTGTTTAAATCGTAAAACTATTATACCTACCTATACTGGCTATCTAATATTGTGTTTTTATCATCACGCGTATTTTGAACACACGTTTGAGAATAAATAGTTCAACAACGTTGGAAAATCCTTAGTATTTCATTTGAAATATTATACTTATAAAAAATCGGATTCCTTCAATTTCATTATAAGAAGATATTTATTTTATTATTAAATTATGTACTTACCCAAAAAATGGCAACAGACGTCTTATTTTAAAACGTGATTTCCAAAGAGGGTGTATACTTTCGTTATGTGTCACGATCATACACGATACACGGTCAGATATTTTGCGTTTTTTTTTTAGGTAATCTTAATAGTGACAACAAATAAAATTAAATGTTTAAATATCCAGAATGTATTTCAGAATCCTGTACAGTCAAATCTCACTCGCACTTGGCCGATATTTGTATCGTTGTTCGTATATGTCATGGTTCGGGGTCTCGGATTATATCCGTCCAAATCCTTGATATTGGAGTCGCTCGCTGACCTTGCCGCCCCGCTGCGCTGCTGTGTGTGCAAATCTGATACTTCATTGAATATGTAACCACTATAAATATTGTAGTTTGTTGGGGCGCTCTGTAATGACGGGCTCGGTTGACGGCGGAAGTGACACAAGAGGTCAACCGAATAACGTGCAATATGCTGAAGAATTAATAGGCAAGTATACAATATTACTAGATATAGATATACCTATTATGTTTTGGATTTAAGTAGGTATTTGTAAAAAAAAAAACATCTAGAGAGGTCTTTACCCAAGAGGGTTACACAATAGGCTCTGAAAAAAAGATAGGTACACTAAATAGTGTAAGTATTGTAACCAAACTGCCGATTAATCGGTGACGTTAACCCTCAAAATTACACGTAATTTATGTGAACTGCACGGCTATCACAGGACGGCCCGCGAGCTGTGTCGCGGCGAGATAGGCTTTCCGTCTCTTTCTAAGCGTTCTAATTAAAAAGGGACGGATAGTAGATTTTTCCGCATAGTTATATATTTCACGATTGAATATAATGGACACTGAGGATAACTGGATATTCCTTAAACCTAAACGCATTTCTCAAATAGAGTTCGGTAAATACGAAGGTATAAAGTGTTTAATCACCTGCATGCCTCTGCGGACACCTCGCCACCGCGTTATTTAGGTGGTCATCGATAAATTTACTCTCGCAATTTACCCACCATCTTGCTCAAATTTAAATTAAATTAAATTTTAATTATTTTAATTTTTTCAGGCACCGTTTTTTATGAAGTGAAATATTACGGCATATAAATTGTACATAATGTGTTGATATGGTATGGTATTTAAAGAGTGAAGGCCAGAGGAATGAGATGGGGGGGTACGTTGCTACTTGCTAAATCAAGTTGTAGGTAAAACAGCGTTGTTAAAAGGTTAGATTATAAACGCCCTTTTAAAACTACACGTTTTCTTTAATGTCAAGGATAACGATTGTTTACAATTTTGAGTTGTTACGTAATATTACACCATGAAAAAAATACCTAATTCTATAATCTTACTTTTGGTGCATAGGTAGCTACTTGCATGTTTTTTGTTTTCAATAAGTAATTGTTTAATTAGAATGAAATATTGAAACTTCACAAGTAAAATATAACTATTTATCAATGAGGCCAGATTAAATTACCTGTAATGTTCCATGTGTGCCTATTTTTTATTAAAAGCTTTTATTTAACTTGCAATGTATGTATGTAATTTTTTCGGGTGGAATCTTTGAACTCAATTTTGAAGTAGATAATATATCTTCAACCGATTGAGCTGGAATTTTGTATACACGTTTAGTTTGGATGACAATGCACGATAACGTATGTGACGTCATTCTAAATCCAATATGGCGGACCATCCAAGATGGCGGAATAGTTATTTTTAATGCACTTCTACAATATGGGTATCAAATGAAAGGGTTCGTTGAGAGCAACTACAAAATAATGTGACATTCTAAATCCAATATGGCGGACCATCCAAGATGGCGGAATAGTTATTTTTATTGCACTTCTACAATATGGGTATCAAATGAAAGGGCTTGCCGAAAATACACTGACCGGCAGAAAATTTGGCCCAAAAACTTCGTGATTTCAAACTATAAATTGAATAGATTAAATAATGTTTTAAATAATGAGTATATTTAGAAAAAAATAATGTGACCTCACCTTTAATCCAATATGGCGCACTATTGAAGGTTTTTGTGCTTTCCTATAATTAAGCTCTTTGCTGCTGGTCAAGCATACGTGGCCTTAAGTAGGGTAAAATTATTAGAAGGTCTCCTTATTGAAGAGCTGGATTGTTCGAAATTAACCGTCAAACAACCTTACAACAATGATGTGTTGAATGAGATGAACATACTAAGAAACCTAGCCAGCGATAAGCAAAAAGTAAAAAATAATTAAAAAAAAAAGCTTATTTAAACGCTCTAAAAAGAAGAATTTGTTTATATATTTTTTTAACTGAAGTTACAACCTCATTATACACAACTTATATGGTCATAAAAGCTTGTCGCGCGATTTTCTTGTGTAAATAAACTAGTACCTACTTATTGATTTATGTAAAATCTGCTAAGTTTAAATTAATAAAACAATTAATTAAATATTGATCATCGCGACAAGCTTTTATGGCCATATAAGTTGTGTATAATGAGGTTGTAAGTTCATAGTTAAAATTTAAAAGGAAAAATTTATTTTCTTCTTTACAGCGTTTAAATAAAAGCTTTTTTTAAAAAACATGTGTGTTTAGGTTGCAAGTTACCTGTAATGTACTTACATTACAGGTAACTTACCTACTTATAAATATGGAATAAGTAGGTACTTACCTACTTATTCCACATTCGACTTAGATAGGTCACACATTTACAAGCGACAGGGCGAAGTCAGTAAGAATAAGGTTGAATTGATGAAAGTGCGAGATGCTAGAACTCGAATGAAAATGATGGTTTAACAGTCGTCTTCACCCTTCTCTTACATTTTGTTTTCCTCTGTTGTATTGATTCATGTTATGCATAGTTTCATGCCTACCGAATAGGAACAATGACTAAATCATTGAAACCCGCCTTTTACGTAACGTTTGTTTAATGTCTGACTAAAATGCGTCAAATAATGATAAGTTTATCCATTGTACTATCGACAACACAGCTAACCCTATAGGTAATTAATCAAGGGACCCAACTTAGAAAGATAGGTAGGAAATAAAAACAGCTAACTGACCATCGGTGCACATTAAGTGCATAGTAATAAGGTTCTATATAAACACAGGATGGTCAGTTAACAGTGTTGTCGTTTGTACATACATCGTCACTGCAAAGTGGGCTACTTTCCATGTAAAATGCGGATCACATCGACTACCTCATACCGTCCCATGCACTAAGGCTCCGACGAGGCCCGGCACGCGCGCGATAATCCGCAGTAATACGTGATAAACGATCAACGTCTCATATCCAATAACCTGGGGCTGGATTCGACAAATTTGAATAAATTTTATTACAAGCCAATCGATTCGCACCTTGATTAGCACGTTCATATTTCTCTACATTGAAAATCTATATCCCAATATTTACATATACACCAATTATCTTAGGTACAGACAGTGTGAACTCTGTATAAAATTTACTTAAATAAAAGGTACCTATCCATTATCCAATACTTATATAATTGCCGTGTACTATATATTGCCTTGCTGGAATAAATAGAAGGGCCGAGTTGGGTCAAGGGGAATAGCTTCGCTTTACACTGTAATTGCTAAAAGTGGAACGGATAATTTGAGAACAACTATTAGTTATACTTTAAAGGTTTCGCTCGTACCCAGCGGGGAGTAACAACAAGAATTTAAGTACCTGGTTCTGGCCTCCTTATCTACTCGGTCTTCACAAGACCAGTTTCTGAGGGTGAGGGGACTGCGGCAGCGTAACATGATTCATCTTGAAAAATTTTAATTGTCCGAAACCGTTTATTGGGAGATATTATAAGCCTATCTGAGTGAGTCTGGGGGTGGTCTGGGGTTTCGATTTCAAGGCATGATAGTGACTTCCCTTCTTAGATTAAAGTAAGATTAGCCAAACGATGTAAATATCCTGAAAACAAGTGTTTTTCAAGTGTCGCCCTATAGTTTTCAAATTTTTTAGGGTTCTGTACCTCAAAAGGAAAAATCGGAACCCTTATAAGATCACTTTGGTGACCGTCTGTCTATCTGTCAAGACCCTTTATCTCGGGAACTCCTGGAGGTATCAAGTTGAAATTAAAACCATATACTCGTCTACAGTTCCTTGAAGCTGAGAAAATATCAAACTACTTAGTTAAAGTAAAAAAAAGATACGGCCGCTTATGCTGCAAAAAACGTATATCTCGACACTCTCAAGGGAATCAAAAGTTATTAGAGTACTTTCCATTGACCTAGAACTATGAATCTTGGCAAGTAATATTGTCTTATACTACAAGTACAGGGAACAATCTGAAAACTATACATTTGTCATTAATACGGAATCCTCGCTGGGCGAGTCCGACTCGCACTTGTCCGGTTTTTTTGCCATTATATACACTCGCAAAACCTTATTCTCTCATTTATGGAGTCTGGCAAAGAATGTGCAATCTTATGTTTATGTAGAATGGTAGTAATTGTCTCTAATAGCTGTCTTTTTTGCCAATTTAATAATGTTGTGGCGGTCGATTCAGTCTCAAGCGCCCACAAACAAGATTAAATCGCTTCTCCCGCACTCTCGTTCGGCCGTCCCACTTTATGACGTTGCGACTTTATAAACAGAAAGCAAAGATTATGGTAGCCAAGTAATTTTAGATATTATAGCCCTCATTTATCGAAGTTACTTTTGTGCCATGCAGCCGCCAGATTTGCGTGCTAACGAGACAAAACAATGGCTTTTGTTTGTTATCTGGATACTCATTGTCTACAACCAAATAACGGAGAATCCACGGCGGGAATCTAGGCCTGTGTATGAACAGTTAACTATCTATTTAAAGTTAATGAGGTGCACATTTAAATGAACACAATCTATCATCTTTCTAGAATGTTATAACATGAAGATGAATTAAGAACGTATTCTTTCTATGAAAGTCGGTTGATAAACAATATTTCCTGACAGGGTTTGCGAAGGCTCAGGGGGCCTGAAGCGCTTATGAATCTTATGATCAAAACCGTTGACAGCCATTGAATATTCGCGCTATACGCACCCCCTGAGAAGCCCAAAAACGCTTTGGGCTTAAAACCAGTAAATTTCATAATACCTTATTCAGTAATACCCCTAATTTTCAAAGTACCCCATGGTAATTTGAAAATTAGGGAAATTTTAGGCTTATGAGCCCATGCTCATAAGCCTAAAATTTCAAATTGTCTTATTCTTAAAATGAAAGAAATTCATTATGACTTCATAGAGAATATGACTAAAACGTCATATTCTCTAAATACCTAAAAATTTAAATGCACAAATCCTGCAAATACCGAATGATAGAAATGACAAAATATTAAAATAACTCAAATTGAAAACACCTAAATGGCAAAATGCCTAATTTTTTTTCACGAGTTTGATTTGAGAGAATGATTTGTTATTGATATTATGACTTCCCCCGCTCTACCCTACATATGAAATGGACTGTACCTAGGTTACTACGGCGTTAAATAAAAATACAGGAATATATGCCTATTATGCCTTTATTTCATTCTACGTGTAATACAAATTTAGGTTTGGTTGTTTTAAGCATATGTTGTTTTGCCATGAAAGTGTTTTGAGTTTAGGCATTATGACACTAACCTATTTTGAAATTTGGCCATATTAAGATTCCGGTGTTTTAAGAAAAAAAATTAGGCATTCTGCAATTTAGGTATTTTGAGACCAAGAAGTTTTGAGATCTGGGAATATTGATAAAGAGGTAAAATGCAATTTTGTAGTTGTAAGCCCAAAGCCCAAAAACGTCTTGGAGGCTGGGAGCGCTCGCAGTGCTTATTGTCATATTCGAGCGCTTACGGTCAAAACCGTTGACAGGAATCCAATATGACAATAAAAGCGCGGCGCGTGCCATAATCCCAAATCCATGTCAGAGCCCCTGATCCGGGATCCCGATGTGCGTTGCGGGCATAACGAGAATGAAAACTTTTCACCTAATTCTGTACTTTACCCTCATATGGAAATGACAATTATATTGACATGTGGCATCGTGAATGGAAATTATTAATACTTATTTGTGCAATATTTATGGCAAGTAGATTATTTTCGGATTTTATTTCAGCTGACTATTTTATACTGTCGGTTTACGACTTTTCACTATTGTATATTACCTACATGAGTATCGCGTTACTTTTCTATGTATTTCAAGTTATGCATTAGTCATTCAATTTGTGTTTTTAGGCTAGGCTTAAAATAATAAGTCTCTACATTTTACAGGACGGCATCAGCACTGGAAGTAGGTTATTGAACCCATCGAAACCACCTGAGATTGAATCGAGACCTGAAACATGTAAGCCAAGAATTTATAATCCAATTCTTATTACTCGTATTGTCCATGGGAGCCATTAATTGCTAAGTTTAAAAAAATACAATAAATTATTAGGAAATGATACTCCTATGAATTTGTTAGTAAATCACGAATTAAACAAGGAAGTACGATTTCATGTTACTAATGAGGTTGCGTGACAATAGATTGATAGGAAGACGTACTTACGAAATAAAACATTTAGCATACATGTTAATTTGCCAGGAATACATGCAACTCGATTCGGTTTACGAATTTATATGTAAATACTGGTATCAGACCCTGCGATCAATTCGCATGCCCTTGGCTGCTGTGGTGAAAAACAATTTTGCTGGCGGGACACAAAGCTAATGGAATTGGTTCAGATTAAATTGAAATTCCTATTTATATATATTTATATTATTAACTAGTACAGTTTGTATGTAAGATCGTAAGTATGTAAGTTGTTTTTTGTCGACCGATTTAGCCTACTAGTTGGTAGTGACAACGCCTGCGAAACTAGCGGTCCTGCGTTCGAATCTTTTTTGTGTGTGATGAATGTTTTCTAAGTATTTAAATATTTATAAATATCTATTGAATAAATCGTGGTCTAGGACCGATAACACAAGCCATATTGAGCTTACTTATTATGGGGCTAGTTCGAACTGTTCCGTAATATTTATTATTTACTTATGTAATTTCGGTGACACTGCAATATTATGGCACTATCGAGTTGATCTGATCATGCAGACGAGAGTTGGCCGTAGTACTTACTCTAAAACCACTCAAGATAAAGCCCTCATTGGGTTCATTGCAACCCTCTCAACGAGTAGCTTATGACTATGAATAAGTTTCAGTTAAAAATCAATTTTTGGTAAATGCTTTTATTGCAGACTTACCTTTCTGTATACCATTATCAAACACTCGTTGAGACGATTCTAACGAGCCCAAACTCAACGGGGTTACGTCGGGTAGGTACTGAATTCCCATGGCCACCTTCTGTCTCCTGTCACCAGATCAACTCAATGGTACCATAATATTGTATTGTCATCCAAACTATACTAATACCCAAAATTTCAGCTCAATCGGTTACCGGGAAGTGGGTCAAATTTAACTTGATAGATTTCATTACAGACACCGGGATGGGTGAAACTAAATAAAAGCTTGTAAAAAAAGTACAGTAGCAAGAAAACCTTGTACCAAAAATTACATCTTTGAACGTTTGAACGTAGAAACTTGTTCAGGGTAAGTACCACATGAGGGTAAGACATAAACTACATAAGACATATATCGCATCGACCAAAATTATACCTACGTACCTTCGTACCGTACGTTATGACTGACACGATAATAGGTACCTTAACTACCAATTGTCGTGTCAGTCATAACTAAGTAATTTTTTTTGCTAAATCATTGCAAGATTCGAAGTAGTCTTAGGCAAAAAATATATAATCGCAACTTTTTTATAGTGGAGAGTCTTCTAGATCTGTTAATTAAGTCAACCACCAGGTTAGGATCGTCATTGCAATGGCAACTTAGTTACGCGCGTAGAACTCAGCTCACACAACAACATCACATCGTACCCACATCGCCCACTGTCGGCTCTCTCTATTGCGTTAAACCTTCGGTGTTTGAGCTTATCGACGTTTTATTATCTACGGTTTCATAATATGGTTTCGCTCCCGAAAACCCGCTCTGCCGAGAGTGTGCGTCTTCAAAATGTCGTTTCAGATTTCTTCTTGTGCGTTTTTATTTACCTTTTAAACAATGTTTTGCGGTGGGGTCAAAGTAACAGACTGGGAATTAAAACATACTGTATTTTTTGCTGCGTCTAATAGCGATTTACTTATTTCTTACTATTTTTTTGAAAATGTTTGTTATTACTTAATAATTTACATCTGTCAGAGAAAAATATCCACTGTTTCAATCAGAAGCTCAGCAACCATTTCTTAATTATACACACTTAACGCAGGTTAAACCATTCAGTGCCAATCACAATACACATGGCTCACAATGCCACGGCTTCTTTTCCCTACATAAGGACATTAAACTGCTACGAATTACGGCGTAGCGCTACGAGCGTAGCGATGAATTGGTTAACACATTCATTGCCCAGAATCGCTACGCGCTACGCTCGTAGCCGATCCCGTGGTTTTCCTCGTATGTAGCGGAAAGCGACTACGGCGGTCTGATGCATATGTCGTCATGGGCCCTGAATGGGTTAATAATGTAGCTTCTAATTTTATTGACAGTCACGGCGGGAATATCGAAACAGCCTGATTCCTCGTAAGGCGCAAAATGATGTAGTTAAATTTTTTTTAAGAAAAGAAATTGAATTGAAATATCGCTCAAAATATAAGAATTATTATAAGTAACTATACTTTATTAGGTAGGTATGTCGATTTAAGATTCGAGGAAGTTGTGTCCCTGGACTGTCAGGTGGCTAGGATTTCAGTAATAAATTGTGTGCTCCATAGTACGGATAATTAAACTAACGTAATGTGAGACAAGGTCAAAAGCATATCGAATCCAACGAGGGATTCGGAACTAGACGTTAGTTTGATATGCTACTTTATTATGCTTTTATCGTATCTTTTTTAATTCGACGAAATTCGAATATATATATATATATTGTTTTTTTTAATTTTTATTCAGGAGATAACACAGAAAAACGTACATGAGATGAGCAAAAGAGATATCAACTAAAGTAATAATAATAAAAAAACTAAATTAAAAATAAAATAGAATAGTACTAAACTTTGACTTTTGAATGATCATCTAAATTAATTAGTTACAGGCACAAACACATAACGAAAGAGAAAATTATAATAATAAGGCATATTATTTCCGGCTGTGGTCACCTGGCTAGCGGGGAGTACTTGCACAGACATAACCTTAGCCGTACCGTACGTACCGTACAGACATAGCCAGGATCATTCACCAGCAACTGGCTCTGCTAAACGGCCTCATGAACCGGGAAATGCCGTACTGTAAGTACCTATACACCTGCGCCAGTTCTCGTAAATGGTCGTGCCACGCTCTATTGGGACCGATCTGTCATCACGGACAGGACTAGTCTAGCCAATAGGCCAGATATCGTGCTGACAGATCGATCGAAGCGCCTTGCAGTGCTCGTCGATGTCCTCCATGACGAGAACTACGTGAAAGCTGAGAAGGACGTTTGACGACCTCTGTAGTCTAGTTGGTAGTGACCCTGCTTACGAAGCCGGAGGTCCCGGGTTCGAAACCCGATAAGGGCATTTATTTGTGTTGTGATGAGCAGGAATATTTGTTCCTGAGTCATGGATGTTTTCTATGTATTTAAGTATTTATTTATCTATATAAGTATGTATATCGTCGTCTAGTAACCATAGTACAAGCTTTGCTTAGTTTGGGACTAAGTCGATTGGTGTAAGAATGTCCCCAAATATTTTTATTTATTTATTTACAAAGCCAGCAAGTACCTGGCTCACGAGGTGACCGCCATGTGGGATGTTGATTCGACGATCATTGTCCCGATAGTCGTTTCTGCGAACGGTCTAATAGCGAAGAGTCTCGACCAACACCTCAAGAGACTCGCTAGATGGCTAGATCAAGGGTCAGAAACAGAAGGTGGTACTCCTGGACACTGCACGGATAGTCAGGAGGTCCCTCTCTTTGCCGCCCGGACCGCCGGTAGTTTAGGCCCCGCCTCGCTGCCGGCGGCGCCCTAGGCTAGGTTTTTATCATGATTTTATGTTTTTTTATTTTGTTTGTTATTTATATTTTACTTTTTATATAATTATTGTACAAACCTAGCCTAAGACCAAATATAAATAAAGATAATAAAAATAATTTATTAAAAACCTTATCGCTAATGTTAACAATGTACATTTAAAATACTGTAATATGAATATACATATTATCAATATAGGGTTTCCTATATGACAAATAAACCCAATTCCATAAGCTAAAGGAATTCCGTTGTTAATAGATCGTATTTATCTCGGTAACGAGCTCCCACAGACTAATCCCTTGCCGCCCAAGTGCCTTGCGTGTATTTCACCCAAATCGCTCCGTACCTTTTCGAACATTCATTTGTGCATAGGTATATCGTTCTATAGGCACACAGGTTCACAGGTTAATGCTTTTTGTAATACCTTTTCCAGATATAACTCGACTTGCCAATTCTACAGTCACCCTGACCAGCCGTATCAGAACTATTACTAGGGCAAATTCTAAATTTTTAGGTCCAGGTTAGACTTGTAAAATTGTAACATGAAGCTTCGTGAAATGGACCCCTGGAATGTTTCATAAAATCCGTTCAGTAGGCCGTTTTTGCGGTTAAGCGGAACAAACATCGGGCGAACGAACAAACTTTCTTGTTCATAATGCAAATGAGGATGTTTTGATGTTTGTTACTCGTTCACTCAAAAATTACCGAATAGATTTTGCTGGGTCTTTTCGTCAGCTTAAACAACAATAACATAAGGTACGCTTTCGACGCCGCGGGCCATGTAAATTGTACAAGTACAACGTTTCAACGATTTACCTAAACAAATCATAAGTAGTAGTTAAGTAGATTTAAGTGTTAGTGTTAAGTTTTATTTTATAGGTACTAATTACTGTTGTCATTGTAAATTGGTTTCCCAACAAATCATTGAATGATTATTTTATTCGAAATACTATATTTAGAAGAAAATATATTATCTTGTTTAGAAGGTACTATTTTAGAGATTGACACACCGATTGTTTAGTGGTGCAACGCAAACGTGAGAAAATAATTAATGAATTTACCTTGGATTGTAGTTAGTTTTTGAATGGACAACTTTGGCGGAATTTGGTCTACTTAAATAATCTCACTAGATACGTGACTTGACTTTCATAGAATCATAATACAATCATTATAAAAAAGAAATAGGCCGCTAGAAGAGAGAAGTTCGTCTTTGAGTTTGACTTTGGCGTGGCTGTTTATTAATTGGAATTTTAATGTTTTACCTTGGACGCTAGAATAACTAAGTAAGATGTAATCTATACCAAATATGAAGATCTCTTGGTTATTTTATTTATTCAGAATCGAAGCTCAAAGATACTGATAGCTACTTACAAATACTTAATAGATTTTACAAAGGTGTTTATTTTTTGTACTTTTTAGTTTCTATATCTTCGATTGGCGGTAGACTTGCACTTATAGTTGCTCTAAATCTCTCTAAATCCGTGAGCTCTTAGAACAGTATTCAGGTTCATCTGAAATCGCTTATTTTGCCATAAGATCGAGTAAGATTCTATCTTGTCGATCTTTTATACCCACATTCATGCTAAAAGTGACACTGGAAACACAAGTTTCATGCTAAAAGTGACACTGGAAACATAAATTTCATGCTAAAAGTGACACTGGAAACAGAAGTTTCATGTGCTCTGTCTCCGGCTTTTGGGAATAAAGGCGTAAATCTATGTATGTTACGTACGTATGTGGGTGGATTTTCAAAGTAACGTTTTTTAAGTAAGTAAGTGTCACAAGACACTTATAAATATCAGTCACAAAAATATTTCAAATATTTTTTTTACACGTTGTTGACAAAAATATGGTCACTTATTTAACATAATTTTAAACATCTCACATCGCAAGACCTAGAAAAAAAACCTTAATGTTTATTTATCATCGCGCAGCAACTCTGTGAGGCATGTCACATTCGCGGATTCCGCCAAACAATCGAGCACAACATCTGAACCACTTATATAAAACTATATTTTACCATTAAAAAGATAATTCGATTATGCTTATAAACGTATATTATTTAGTAATAATACTTTATTAACAAAAAAGAATTATCAAAATCGGACTACTCTATAAAAAGTTATGCGTGGTCATACATAAAAAAAAACGCGTTGACTTGAGAACCTCCTCCGTTTTTTTCGTCGGTTAAAAAAGATCGGCTATTATGTTTCTGTCACACGTTTACCCAGCAAACGACTTCGTGAAACTACCTACCTGCTAATGTTTGATTGACCCGCACTGACGCCATGTTTGCAATGTTACGAGAAAGTATATCAGTTGTACTTACGCATTGCAGTGAGCGGAAGTGCAGCTGTGCGTTTTTAAGCGGTTTACGTGGTATGTATTTCCAGCGATGCATATTCCATGCATGCCTCTAGTTAAGAAGTCAGTTCCATGGATAATCATTTAAGCATTGTAGAACGTCATAACTTGAAAAAAAAATACAACGTTGTATAGCTGGTTAGGTTCTTATGTTCGTGTTAAGATCATGTATTAATGGCGTGTATCGTTTAGCTGTAATCACAACAAACGTTAGTGGGCGTCATTTCCCTGCCGTTATTTCGCTGTATAGGTCACAGCTCATTAGAGCCACCCAGCACCCGACCCGCACCGCCTCGTCTCGAGCGGTTAGTATTCTTTATATGCATTTGTATCGGCATTCGCTCACTACATCAACTCCTTAGTTAGTAGAGTTCCGAGGCGAGGCGGTGCGGGTCGGGTGCCGGGTAGCTCTAATGAGCTGTAACCTTATTTTTGTCCATCGAAATGACGAGCACGCCATGGAAATGACTGTTAAATATTGAATTTTCACAAATTTTAGCCTAGTTTTTATACCTAGGTACTTTTTGTGGTATATTTTATATTTATAAGTAAATCGTACTTGAAAACATAACATTCCATTATGATTTAATATCTTTCTATACAGCCGTCATTCGCTACCGTCAGCGTCATTTCGATGGCGCAAATAAATTTAGTCGCTGTTTGATACTAATCTTGACTTTTAAACGTGTGCCTTATATAACTTTCAAATTCAAATGTTTTTCATATCCCATAGAAATTTAATTTGTATATAATCCCGTGAACCAATCGCACTTTTCTAATACAGCCGTCATGCCGCTGCCATTAGCGTCATTTCGCTGGCGCGAATAATTTCAATATCTGTTTGCTACTTAACTATAGAGTTTTAACTGGTGCCTTATGTACCTATCAAATCTAAATTAAAAGGTGTTTCGTTATTCGTAGCTATTTTGGGCAATATCAAAAAAAATAAGCCACCTTTATGACACAAAAATTCATCCATGTATGTAAAATATAGACATACCCGAAGATTGTTTTATGTCCTCACGAGCTGTACTTGACAGGGATTTCCGATTGTTTTTTTTTTTGAGATTTAGATTTTTTACACATCGAACAAGCCACATAGTTTGCTCAATAAGGCTTGTATTATGAGCAGGTACTAGAAGACGATATTTTGAATAGTTCTAAAATACTTTAATGCATATAAAACATCCAAGACTCAGGAACAAATGGATGCATGCTCGTCACACAAATATAATCTCCGAAAGTATCAATATATTCGTGACACATCACATGAGGTCCCTTCTTACACATTTGTTAGATCATTCTGTACTAGGATATTATATATATTGACTTTTAGCTAGTGTTCGACCGAAGTTTCGGTTTCGATTTCGGTTTCAGCCAGTTTCGGCCCAAAAATCATGATTCGGCCAGAGGTTCGGTTTCGGCCAAAAAACAGCCGAACCTTTCGGCCGCGCCGAAACTTACAACATCGTACTTTCGGGTCGCGTTCGGCTAACGTCGGGTGCGCTCGGCACGGCTGGCAATATGACTTCGCTCGCATTCTCCGCCGGCCACTGAATTAGTGCTCTTTGCTCGTGTAGTGACGATTGTGTTTGTTCCCCGAATATTGGTAAATAATTTAATTAAGTATTTTGTTTTTGTTATGAATTCGTAATTTCATAGTTAATTCTTAACGCTTATTTGCATAATTTACAAAAAGATTGACGGATATATTGGTTATTTATGATATAAGAGCAAAAGTGTACTTATTTCATTAAATGACTTTAGAATTCGTCTTAGTTGCGTGTATGTAATATAATATTATTATATGATTATTTATATATTAAATAATAAAATATTTTAATATTAAACTTGTTTTATTATCTACCATCTACAATTAACACGTCGCTACCTCAGTATTACAGTTAATGTACCATTTTAAATTTTTCACTTTTTAGGGTAGTTAAATTTTGACCCAGTGCCAATATAACAATGTTGAAATTTCAATTCGATAAAAGTTAAACGTAGAAACCTGTAATATGAAGCCTGCGAGATTGTTCATTAATCAAATATCTGGAAAGAACGGCTCACTGACATTTTTATTCAACGTTTTAATCACGTTTATAAAAGGTTCGGTTTCGGTTTCGGAAAAAACATGTTTCGGTCGGACACTACTTTTAGCGATCCTCAACGGCACAACTTAATAATACAAGGCCAAAGATGAAAGTGTTTATTTTCTCTTATCCCTGAAATCTATAAAAGCTTATATATTAATAGGCCTCTATAGGAGGTCAATTGATAGCCCCCACGTCTCACTCAAGGTAATATTGCACGAGGGGAGCTATGAATCGACATAGGCATTTAATCTACACAATCTAATGATAAAGATTACGTTAATTTCGGGAAAATAAACATTGTGTGTGAAAAACAGAGTAAAGTAACTCTACATAAGAGTAAAGTAAAACAATATATTATTTGCGCATCTGCTGAGTAGTACGGGTCGTGACTTATCCACCCACTACATCCGTTGTATCAGTTTCCGCTAGCAGCGACACAAAAGAAGTAACTGGACCGCCTTGCATGTAATCTATTCCTTCCTGCTGGTATGAGTTCGTTTTGGGAGGTTGAATCAAATTCATCATATCAGCCGAAAGACGTCCACTGCTGAACATAGGCCTCCCCAAAGAGTGCCAAAGTGACCGGTCCTGCGCTACCCGCATCCAGTACGTCTAGCACAACTTGCTGAGCTGACTAGTCGCTTCGCGTGCGACTGAGCGTCTTTTGTCTCACTTGCACCGTGCAAATTAGAAAGAGGAGAGTAGATCGTTCTCGACTCGCGTCGCGGCGCGGTGTCAGTTGTGCTAGCCCCACTGCATCAATCAATTTACGTTCTTCGATTTGGCAAATTATCAAAACGTGGAATACTGTCAAAAATATCGAATATAATATAAATTTTCACTTTAAGTAATGTTATTTACCAATATATTAGAACTATAAAGGTAGGTAAAAGGGTTTGAAACCCGGCTCGTACCACTGAGATTTTTCAAAGTATGTACGAAGCATAATTTGATATTTACCAGTGACATTTTGGTGAAGGAAAACATCGTGAGGAAACCGGACTAATTCCAATAGGGTCTTAGGAAGGTCAGATGGAAGTCCCTGTCGTAAAACTAGAGCCTACGCTAAATCTTGGGATTAGGTGCCAAAGCGGCTCCGCGGGTTGGTTTAGGGCTTCTTCTCGTCTTCTTGGTCGATACGTTCTTGTCAGAAGGGTCGTAGTCACTATGAGTGGCGAGCAGATGTCACTCGCCTCACGGTTTCTTGCCATTTCGATCTATTCTCGGCCTTTCTGGTACACTCATACAATTTACCGCCCACGGCAGATTAGATCTGGTCTGTCCATCGCATGGGTGATTTTCCGCGCGGTCGACAACACAACAAGACGATGGAGTCGCCGTCTTGCCTCGAGACGTGTCCGAAGAATTTGCGGTTGCGAGTTTGTACACTGCTGGATAGTTATCAGAATGTCTAAAATTAAAAATAAACTAACTTTATATTTTGAATATAAGTGAAAAAATTGTTAGGTATTAGATTTTAGTGATATCGAACGTAGGTTATTTTACGTTAGTTTTTTTATTATTTTAGACAATGCCATTGGTTACGCCGTCAGAGCGTCTGCTTACACCGCCTTCATGCGTCAGAAGAAAAAAATAGTCTGTCTGTCAACAATTTTCCAAGACGCCTGTCACCGCATGATATCTCCGCAATAATAATATATTTACGCCTAAATTAGTGATAATAATCGTCTTCTCGGATTCCTCGCTCACCCGCTCAAGCTGCATAGCAAGAAACTTTCAGCAATTCTCCGTATACTCCTGTCTATATATACCGTATACTCTGAAAATATTTCGCACCGCTATAACTACTCGTATACTGCAAACAAAATCAGTGTTTATGCTCTCCTGCCGTCGGACTACTGCTTGTTTTTCTTCCTGGCCGCGGACTACCCTGCTCCAAGCTGCATACCGAAAAACCTAAAGGTAAGCAGTTTCAGCTCTTTCGAAAAAAACATATTTGGTTTGTCTTTAAATTTATTCTACGGCGTACCCTTGCCTTCAGCTCCGCACCGCTCATTACCGCATAGTTAAAATTGCCTATTTACACGGCCTAATCAGCCATAGTAGCCGCAGCCATTTTAAGCTTTCGGTATTTTGAATTTGGGCAAAAAAACCATTAGGGATTTAGATTTTAGGGATTTTGAACGTAGGTTACTTTACGTTAGTTTTTTTTTAATTTCATACATTGCCATACGTAGCCATTATAAGCTTTCGGTATTTTGAATTTAGGTGCAAAAACCATTAGGTATTTAGATTTTAGGGATTTTGAACGTAGGTTATTTAACATTCTTTTTTTTTTTAATTTTAGACATTCTGATACGTACCCACACTACTTGATGCAGATTTCTTGGAGTATGAAAACATTTGTTCGAAATTCGGTCCACGATACTCCATGCATTCTCCTCCAGCACCTCAACTCTAGAGCGTCTATTTTCCTCTGTTCAATCTCTCGCAGCGTCCACGGAAGCATACAAAATTATAGGGAAAACAAGGTTTCGTACAAGCCTCGTCTTGGTGGCTTTCGTGATATTTCGATTTTTCCATATCTTTTTCAGCTTACCCCAATGGAATCTCTATGCACGTTTCACCTCTTCTATGCCCCCGCCGTTGTTCGTTATTAAAGCTCCAAGGTACACATATGACTGTACAACTTCAGAGTTCGCAATTCGAGTTACATCCGGGAGTTTTTGTTACGGCGGTCTATAATCAGTATCTTGATCTTACTTCAATTAATCTTCAGTCCGAACCCCAGACTGATATGTTCCATCCTCACCAGCAGCTCTTCCATTTTATCTGGACTGGTTGCAAATAAAGTGGAGTCATCTGCGTAACGCAGGTTTGCTATCCTATAGCCACGAATCACAACGCCGTCCGTCCAGTCTTCGAGAGTGATGCGCATGATTAGTTCCGTGTAAATATTGAATAGGAGCGGCGAAATTATGCACCCCTGACGGACAATGGAAGTTTATGGACAGCACATCTTCCGTTCGCAAAGAGTTCTCAGCAAGTGTATAAGATGTTTCGGTGTTCCCATCTGTGTCAGCGTATTCAAAAGAGCCGACCATTTCTCGGAATCCAAAGTCAACAAAAAAAATGTTGAACTCACGGGACTTTTCGATGACCTGTCGGATAGTGAGGATCTGTTCACGTGTACCCTTTCCTTTCGAAAATCCAGCCTGTTTGGGCGCTATCTTTTAAGATAGGTACGCCTTCAGTATTTCGTTGAGGATATGGAGCATGACTTTGCTAGAGTGTGATATGTGAGCAATAAGACGGTAATTATTGCACTTCCTAGTCGATTCCTTCTTGTATAATGGGGTAAAAACAGTATGGGTACAATCAGTTGGCCATGCTCCGGTTGGCCATATCTTATTGCAAATAACGTGAAGGATATCGGTACCATATTCACCCAAGGCTCTGATGGTTTCTATGGGAATAGCATCTCTGCCTGTAGCCTTTCCATTTTGATGGTGTCCGATAGCCGCTTCAACCTCAGAGAGCAGAATATCCGCCTCCATTTCCTCAGGCTCTGTTCTTTGCAAATTCTGGGAATCAGGATCTTGAAACAGTGATTGGCAGTAGTACCTACACTCTTCAGAAATTTGGTCGAGTTCCGTAACTAAGGTGTTATTGTTGCTTTCAACGGCCCAGGATGTGGAAGGCAATGTTTTGTGATAATTTGAATCTTATGGTAAAGGTCTCTAGATTCGTATTTATCAGCAAGTACTTCTATCTGGTCGCAGATCCCTCGAAGGTAGTTGTTATGGTCTCTTTTAATGCTTGCTTGAATATGCACAGACACTGTTGAGTTCCATTACAGCTACCTTTGCTTTAATTTCACGCTACGGTTTAGGGCTACTACCGTGAAAAACGCTAGGAGGATCGCCATCAGGCGATCAGAACTATTACCTAACCCCTGCCTTTGCTATAATTTTACCGGGTGTGGACTGTAATAGGAGCAAAAAACTTGAAGGATGATCTCATAGAATATCCGCAGTTATTCTAAATTGGTCAGTGTTTCAAAATTATTGAAATCGGAAAAAAATATATTTGAAGTTGTGATCCATAAGTAATGAAATTCGACATCACGATATCGTTGCATGTATTAAATATCTTGGTAGAACTCTGGTCACTTATGTCAGAGTGATCAATAGTGTCTTCGTTCTCTATTAATTTTTGAAGTTTTTTTACTGTTTGCAACACTTCATGTACTTAAAAAGCAAGATAATGTTAATAGTATTCCAGTTAACTAAAAGAAGCCAGGCATGATGTGCTGTTACTTCGAAAAACGTTTGATTTTCTCGTTTTCTTTTATAAACTTTTGGAACTGATTGCTGATTCGCTTAATAATCCACCGTTTAATTTTTTGATCCTGTTGCAGGCCACGTTATGCATGTATAGGTATTCAAAAAAAAAAAAATTATTGATAGATTTTGCAGTTGACTTGATTTGATTTTGACAGTTAAAAAAATATTTAAGCTACATGCGTAGACCTTGACAAGCGATCAGACCCGCGGCTATCGTGCGTGTGATGTTTATTTGCCCGACCACGGCAGAGCCGAAAGGAAGGGATATGTTTTTAGCAGTCTATGTTTGTATTTACGTTTGTTCCACGTAGCGTTTAAGATAATTGACACGATTCAGCGCCTGAGTGATTTTCGCGTACTCGTGTTTCTAAAGAAAATACTTTCACAAAAATACTGACTTTCGGTGAATCGACACTATACAACGTGTTTTTTTAACCGTATTAGAGCGGAAGCCCACTTAAAGTATCCAAAACGTACTAATCATTACTGAACAAAACAAATATAGTTAAGTTTTTAATAATAAAAGGTAATTAAGTTTGAAAAATCTTGTATAGCGCGCGGTGCGAAGTTCATTCACCCGGTTAGAGTTCCTACGTACATAAGATGGCGGGTAGCGTCACGTGGTCACTCGGCTGGATGATTAAAATTATTATTATTACAAAAAAACAATACTTATACATAAAAAAAATAAAAAACACCTTTTTTAAGTTCTTTGTAATGTATACATTAACTGGGCTTCGGCTCTAAGACGGGTAAAAAAACACCGTGTATAAATACATCCGTAGGATATACAAATCATGACCCAAGCTTGTAATATTTTTAGCACAATAAAATAAACTTTCTTTTCCAACTTGACATATTTATTTGCACTGTTGATAAAGTGATCTTTCAATTACTATATATATAAATATTACCATAAAAGAAGTAAAGCCGAAGAAACTTAATTAATTGTTTCCCTGTGCATATTGCAGAGGTTAATAGAAAAATAATATGAAACACTTCGCACTAAGGTTCAGTCAATAAAATAAAAATACTCGTAGCAATATAAGAAAAATATTCGGCAGTAGGGTGGCGTCAATCGAAATTCTGGGCTAATATTTATTATTTCGTTAGTGATCACGTGTTTACACTAGTATAACCCACTTTAATTGAATATACAATGTATTGATCAACATAATGCTAACACTTTTTAAAAATAAATAAATATTGTGTTATTTACACCGAAGTAATTCCTCCGGAGAGCTGGCGTTACGTCAAATGAGCTGATAACCCTGCAGATTCCGCAAGCAGAGGCCTCACAGCATCTCAATTAAATAAACACCATTTGTGGTGGCACGGACCCAATTGGTTATTAACTTGATAGGTGTGCACACTTAATCTGTCGCACCCTGTTGGCGACAAAAGTCTTCCAGCGGCTAGGATTGTGCCCACCCAACCATAGACCTTGATATTATGGTTGGTTAAACATTTAAATTCTTGATACCATTTAGACTTTCTATAGTTACATCATGTAGTCGCTTGATATGACTTGATGTAGCTTGTTGTAACACAGGCAGGATCATGACATTGTTGATGTGGGTTGTAAATATTAACTTCTTATTATTGTATCGACGGTTCAATATTTCCCAGCATGTGACGTAATTATCTGAGCTAATAGGTAGGTGCTGTATGAGTCTTTCTGGTTCTCCCTTAATCTTGCTCTTCAGGAACTGCATTTTTTGGGCATTTGATAGACAAGGATTACTATGGATAGCTTCTGTAAATAGGTCTTTAAATGAAACCCATTGTTGGTAGTGTCCATGAAATACAGGTATGTCTAGACGAGGGGTCGACTGCTCCCGGTGCGACGTTGACCATAACTTGCTGTTGATCTCTGTCTTCATAGGAGCGTACTCGTTTTCGTATTTAGTGAACATGTTTTCGTAATGCTCGTCTGTTCCACCGGTTTCACTGTCAATTCCCCAGTGCAGCGAGTCTATGGCAGCCCAGCGGGAGCTTAGAGACCTAAGTAGGTCTTCGAGCTCCCATTTTTCTCCAACACGGTTTAACTTGATATTCGACAGAGTTCGAGCCAATGCCTTGAAGTTGCTACTATGTTTGCGTAACATTTCATCCAATTGGCTGTGATTTCCTTGCGTGGTAAATGATGCAGAGTTTTCTCCTCGTCCGGAACCTGCTCCGTGGATTTAGCAGATTGTTTATTGCTTGGCACTGCCAAGGGTCTTTCTGCTGGCGTAGGTCGATCACTGCTTGACGTACGTTGAGCGTAAGTTTGAATCAAATCTCTTGTTTCTGTGTATATGTGAAATGTTTCATCGTAAAGGTTGTTGTAGAAGTAGGCATGTCCAGGATTTTCAAACTCACGTAGCTTTCCGTCGTCGTTGTCGAACTCCTGCAAGTATAATTCAAGAGTCTCTAACTTCCTCTTGATGTAATCTGCAGTCTTGCGATCTACACCGTCTTTCTTAAAGTTGATCTTTGTTTACTTTATTGCGTTTTGTAGTTGGATTTGACCTTGGTACAATTCCTCCTTTCCTTGGTAAATTAAGGTAAAAAATAAAAATACTTGTTAGTAAATTCTTGCTAAACGGCGGTAGATTGGCTTGATGATCACCTTTCTTGCTGTGTCGTGTTCACTTTAGGTATATGCTCAATTTTCGTGACTTGACCGTTCGTGGATAGGTACCTGTTAGCCTTGATGCTCTAATCTTGATTTGGAGCCCTGGTGCTCTTTAGACCTTGTTGTCTTACTTTATGCTTGATAATCGCTTGCTTAATTACAGGTAAACAGTGCTCCTGCACTCTATATGCGATATATGTGCCTTCTCAATTCACTGGTGGAACCCGCTTGTGGGAAGCCAGCAAACCGATTCACTATCGCAATATAAGTACAAAAACACCAAATACCTGCTTAGGTTCGAAGGACCATTCATGTTCGAGTACTTGTCAACTCTCACATTTACTTGATAGGTTTTTTGATGGTAGATTGGAACACGAAAGACGAATTCTTGATTTAATCTTGATTTATTTAACTTGATAGGTGTGCACACTTAATGTTTATCGAACGTGAAGTGAGGTAAAATGATTTATTGGCTAATGACGAAATATTATACAAAGCACATGCTGATGGTGCAAATGAGTGCTATGACGCACGTGCTATGTACTCGTACAAACCCAATGCGCATGAAACTTACCAGATTGATTGAGACATGTACACTTTGAATTAACCGTTAAGATGCAATTTCTGTTTCGATTTTTAAAACATTTTACATATTTAAAACAGTCCTTATTTATAAGAAATGTTACGCCAGCGAAGCCTCGCTACTTATTAGTTTATTTTCGCTTGTCACCTGAGCTCGCGCTAACTACCTAGTATCTCAGTTTGACCAGGCTTACTTAAACGTAGCTCCAAAGTAAACAGCAATAAGCCAACTTGTGGTAAGTGAGAGCTTTGATCTTGCTGGTTTTATGCATAGTTTTAAGCCGGGTAAATTCTTCAGTTCACAGTACATGATAGTCTTTCTTCATTTTTAATTAATTACGGCACAGTTTTATAAACATGCGTTAGACCAAATTTCAGATACAATTCTACTGAATACTGTTTTGATCATTACTAACCGACAAAAGCTGTAACGGATCTTTATAAAACCGGGGGTGATTTGTTATTTAATCAGTTCTGAAAAAAAAAGTAATAATCATTCTAAAAGCGCATAGTTTCTTTATTGCTGGTGCAAGTCCACCTAACTCGGGAATATGAATTATATAAGTTGACCGTATTTACGAGTTTTGTGACCCTGATATATCCTTTCTCAATTACACTGTCGGGGCCTATTCCTCAACCTGAAATGAAATTGCATATCACGTTATCATAATACCACACACAACCACAATAACTACTCCCGCTTGGTAAAAAAAGGCCAGCACGCGAAGTTGTGTAACCAGACCGCAGGTGATAGATAGTACGGATTATCATCGCGGCTCAGGATGTTGCGTCCTTAAGCTTGAGTCACACTTACATATTATATGACATACATACATTCGTTAGGATTAGGCCACAAGGCTTACATTTGGATTAGGCTATTATGCTGTGTTGAGTAGGTAAAAATGTACTATCATGATTCTTTTGAAATAGGTATGTGGAAACAGCTTGTCAAACAATAGAGAAAGTGCATGGTCAACCAATGAATCTCACCGAGCATTGGTTATAAGTATAAAGATCCCCCAGAATGGTTTACTCGTTATGTTGTATTAGTATTGTTTAAAGTTTTATTGTATACATTGTTCTTGGGGAAGACAAATGGTGTCTACCCATCTGTAGAAATATTTGCTGAAAAGGGTTTGTAAACTTAAGATCACGGATTGATCGCCGGTCCGTGTCAAGTTTGATTGGGTTTCAAACATTACTTTAACATTTGATTTGTGGGGATATTTCCCACGGTCGACATAAACCAAACGTTATGATTAGCAATCGTGTCGCTTTTGTTTGCCAGCTCTAACTCTTTTACCTACCAACCCGTGTATTGATATAAATCGTTATAACACATGTTTCAAACACGTACAACATGCAGTTTTTACTAACATTCTTATAATCCTACTAATATTATAAATGCGAAAGTTTAGATGTTTAACCGATTTGAATGAAATTTTGCACGAAGATAGCCTGGATTAAAATATAGAATATTTTTATTTTTATCCCGGGTCCAAGCGGACGAAGTCGCGGGCGGAAGCTAGTAGGAAATAAAACAGAAAAAATGAAGACGGACGGAGCTACGCGGGCAGCTAGTGAAGCATAAAAATGTATCCACTATCATTCCTGTACATATTGTTGTACCTACTTTTTAAATCAGATTGCTTCGCAAACATTGACTAAATTAAACAATCCAATTAGCTAGTACCGCATTCAGGCCAATATTAACTGACATGAACTAAATTTCGGGATATTACGTTATAGACGGCTACGATTATTTGTTGGGTGTTTCGGGATAATCCCGGAAAGGCCAGGAAGCCCGGCTCAGCTGTAAGACGAACAATCACCGTACATACTTTGTCCACTGGGATTAGGCTACTTACTAACGTAACGACCCACTGGGTTATGCGGTGAATATTAGACGGTCCGGGCAAGACATATTAATTTGTCTGTAATATATTAGTGGAAAGTTAACGGCGGGCAGGCATATTTGCATATAATGCTAAATTGTATAATGCTGACTTACTCAGTCTGGTGATCTGATTATAATACTCCTAGACATACAGATCACGCATACAGAGTTGAGCGTTTCCAGTGCTGTTAATAATATACAAATTATGTACCAAAATAAAAGAAGGTAAGTCGGAAACGCCTATTTTAGGTTTGAGAGAGGCAAGGCATTGCGGAATCTCTTTTCGTTTATAATCGGAGCAGTTCACCCAGCCCAGGGGAAACACCTCCACCTTACAGAATACCTATCGTATTAATAACAAGACTTATACTTTTTCTGTAGGTATGCGGTATTGGGTTACTGGTGGTTAAAGTCCAAAGAGCTCCTGATGCTGTATTGAGAACGAGGGTCCTGAATTTGTGTCTTGCTATCAACACAGGCCACTTGAAATCAAATCAATAAACTATCGACCACTTACTGCATGAATTTGAGTAAGCGAAAAACTAACGACGAATATTGATTAATAATAAAATCCAGAACGAGCTTATAAAAAGTGGGTTGCGATTAATCCAGTTCAGATATTAAAATTCTATCCGTGCGACTACATTACTAACGGCCATTCCCAATAATCAATCCACGGATAGTTTTCCTTACCAGCAGTTACATTTTGACAGATTACCCGTAGAAAATGTGTCAAAATGTAACTGCTCTTAAGTAAAACTATCCGTGGATTGATTATTGGGAATGGCCGTTAGTGAGCGACTAGAAATACCTCGCGGATAGGTTAGTTTTAAGGTTCCGTAGTCAACAAGGAACCCTTATAGTTTCGCCATGTCCGTCCGTCTGTCTGTCCGTCTTCGGCTTAGCTCAGTAATCATTACTATTAGAAAACTGTGATTCGGCATGGGTATATGAATCAATCACGCCGACAAAACAGTACAATACAATTTGGAAAAAGATAATTTTCTAGGGTACCTGCCCTACACCTAAAGCGGGGATATAATTTTTTTCTTGTCAAACCCATGGTGTGGGGTATCGTTGAATAGCTCGTTCAAAAATATTAACCATTTTTCAAATCAGTAATTCGTTTGCGAGATATTGGGCTTTAAAGCCCTAATTTTAGTTCGAGTCATGTGTCCCCCCCCCTGCCGGCTAAATGGCTACTACTGGGGATGTGAAAAAATTCGTGGTAGTAGTACATATAATGAATTTAAAAGGAAAACTATCACGGACAAGTAGGCATAAGTAGTTACCAAGTAATAGTCGACCAACTTAATGTGTAATTGAAATGGCCAATTTTCGTACAAATTCGGCGGACGCAACCGCACCGCACGTCGATGTAACTAAGACAGACAGGCAACTACGGAACCCTACACTGCGCGTGGCCAGATATGCACTTGGCTGGTTTTATTTTTATATAAGAGTCCCACATAATCACTCGGGTCACCCCCTGCGCGCGGGTAGTATGCGTAACGCATCCCCCCCCACCCCTAAACAAAAAAAAAGGTTAGTTATAAATTGTTAGTGCTACCTGTATCTATTAAACTGTGCTTACATTCTTCAACTTGTCTACAAATATTCAAGAGTTAAATTTTGAATGGTTTTTTGACTTCGACGGACGTTGTGTCTAATGTTTTTTGTAGCGTATTATGTTAGCAACAACGGCTCTAAGCAATATAGTATCCCATATTTACCTACTTCAAAGTTCATTGTTTTCGAGATATTTGGCATCAAAGTTAAACAATTTTAGGCCAAAAAACTGGTTGTCTGGCCATAATTTTTGTGTTAATTAGTTTAAAATTAAAACCCTAGACACGTTTTTAGAGAAGTCAAAGACGAAGCCAAATATGTAGATTTCGTATATGTTAGATCTTTCACGTCAATAGAGATACGAAATAAGTGTTTTTTAGACAATGTTTAAAAAAGTCATACAAAATTGAGTATTGATTTCCTTCAAAATCCGGTAGACAAAAATGGAGATAATAGTTTGAAGAACCGACAGCCGTTTGACTTATAATTCTACTAGCTTCCGCCCGCGACTTCGTCTGCGTGAGCCCGAGATAAAAACTATCCTACATTTTAATCCAGGCTATAAACTATCTTCGTGCAAAATTTCATCCAAATCGGTTAAGCCGTTTAGGCCCTTTCGACGCATAATGCCAAATACGCAAAATGCCATTTTGTCGTTTCGCGTATTTGAAAAAAAAAACGCATAACGCCAAAACTGCACAATGCCAAAAACGCACAATGCCTAAAATGGGTAAGTTAATGTAGTGCTTACAGTTTCCGAGTAAATTGGCTTTGACATACGGACGGACGGACATGACAAAACTATGAGGGTACCGTTTTTTGCACTTTGCTACGGAACCCTATGCCAGCCTATGCTTCCCTTGGCCAGGAAGTGAGATTTTCTCCCGTGGGCGGTGAATTTCACTTACGACCTTGGGTGACGTAAAATAATAATGGACCCACAAATGAAATTGATTAACAATGAAATAAGTAATTTTTTTTTTATCAAATAAGGTAGATAGACTGTTTTGTTAGGTACTATTCTACGCATGAAATGACTGGTAATAGGGTTTTTTTCAAACGTTAAATTTAAAAATAAATGAATTAGAATTCCGTTCAAATTGGTGCACCTAATGTCCATCTGTCACTCGTGTCACTCATGCCATAAATTTAATAATTTTGGTTCATGTAAAGTGAAAAATCTGTTATTAAAAAATTTCTATTAACGACTATACAGTGGAATACGCAACTTTAAGAAGAGCTGTTCCAGACGAAACTAAGTGCATTTTTAGGGAGTGCCCAATAATTGATCTTCGCACATTGCCCAGTCTGCATAAGGCGATGATTTTATGCAAATATAATTTTTATATCCCACCAGAAGCCAGGATGTGTATACATCACATAGACAGATGACTGGGCTGATGTTGTGAATGATCATACTGCAGAAGACAGTTTCAACGCAACGCATTTTGAAAGGGGCCCTAGAATTAATTAAAATAACTGTTTTGTCTGCTATGGAATAAATAACATACTTTACTATATTCTTTTTCATTCACCACTGTGTTTATTCATATGTACCTAACTAACTTTTAATAACTAACTTCTGCCTGCGGTTTCGTTCACGTTTAATTCAGGATAATAAGAGGTATCGTATCACCTAATCCAGCTACCTATTTCTTTATCCAGAATTTAACGCGAGCGAGGCCGCGGGCATATGCTAGTACCATTAAAATAAAGCATTGAATGTAAAGTCAGTACAATATTTTCGCTTGAGATAGGTACATTACATTACATTTACTTAAAACATAAAAATAATTTTAAACTTAAAATATTGTACTTTTTACCGACGTCCTCCTAACACTTCCTAGGTGACTTTTAGCCTTACTTCAACAATTTTAATAAAATTAATTTTCGCTGAAAGTTCAGTGGGCTGATGCGGTTTCTCGTAAATTTTCCTAGATATTTTCTATATACTACGTCAAAGCCAATATCAGCACTACGACGTTTGCGTTTGCGGCATGGATTTCTCAAGAAATCAACATTTTTTTGGTCATTGTAAATGGTTTCTTTTTTCAGTTTGTTAACAAAGTTAAAGAGAGATGGATTCTTGTGGATTCTACTGTTGATCCTGTGGTTCCAGCCTTCCACTGTGTTATTAGTTCTGTGTCGTTTACCAGCTACACTTATAAAGCTCAAGGGCGAGCCACTGTTTTTTAATATATGATTGAAATTTCTTTGTGTTTCCGTCATGAGGGCTTATCTTCAGAATAGATTGCCAACCGTCTTCCATTTTGTCAGCAGGTAATAAAGGTAAATTAGCAGCCAATCTCGTTTTCTGTGTTCTTTTTTTTATTCAACTTTAATTTTTTTGACTTCTTCCATACTGCCTTATTCATATGATAAAAGCAACCAGAAACCTGAACATCAGGATATACTTTTTTTATTGCCCTTATGACACCTTCTTCGAAATCGCTTTTAAATTCATCGATATGGACACCCAGTTTTGTTTTTATGATTTCAAACAATCGTGCGTAGGTCGTTTTAGTTTTATTCGGTAACAATGCAAAGATAACTGGAACAACGTTCGTTACTTCTGTGTCAGAGTTCAGATCAATATGCAAAGTGTACAGTTGTGCAAACGGTTTTGGGCAACACAAGAATGTACCATCTCCGAAATATACATTTGAATCGAATGATTTTATCAAGGTCCTTGAGATTTTTGAACAAAACACCAAAATTCGCTCCGTGTTGCCGTCATCGCACAGTAAGACGTTTTTAGACAATACATGGGGTATGACAACATCTTCCAAATTATTAAAATACATTTTGTCACATGCGAGATAATTTTTTCTTGCCCTGTACATTGCGTCTTGTTTTTCTTTAACCGTCGGCAAGCATAGATTCTTTTTAGTAGTGCGTAGTGCCGCCAAATGTTTTTCAAGAATTGTTGGTACCGGGGACAAACTTCGGCATACCTCAGTTTTGCATCCAGTAATAGAAATATAAACTTCATTACTTATTGCAGGCCCTCGACAGGAATGCTCACTATGCCGTATAATGTTGTGGGCCGAGTCCAATGTAATAGATGCGTTGCACTTGTCTTTCCGGTTAGAACATCTCCAGGCAGAAGTATTATTCTTTATATTTTTACTGGTATTTTTGTTATAGCGATGCCCACGGTACAGCAATGTGGGTTTTTTTTTTGATTTACCGTAAAAATTAGTTCTTCGTTTCCAGACATTTTCACAACAATACTAACAATGATTGACACTTAGGCACACATGTCGTATAAATTATCAATAATTTTAATCGTAAGTGGCTAGTAAGGATGATAAGTTAAAACCTTTCTAGATATTTGTAAGCTATACAAAGTTTTTCTAATAGAAAAGTACAGTCACCATCAAAAGTAACTGCATACATTAAGAGTTCAAAAGTCTTTATTGCAACGGATTAAGAGTTTTTGATCTCTTAATATATGTAGTTACTTTTGATGTTGACTATACCTATTAGAAAAAAAACAACATGTCGCGTGCTGTAAGGAAGTTTTGGGTGATAACTTTTTTTTAATGTATGGGAAATATACTGTTTTCACTCTTGAACCTTGGATATTCTACTTTATGACATGATCTTTCAAATGATATAATAATATATCTTCAAATTATGGCGATATTTTGTCAAAAGGTAATGAAAAATGACAAATAACCTGAAGAATACCTTAAAAAATTTGAGGGTCCATATGCCGAACATCCTGTATGATCCCTGCACGCAATGTGCCAACCGTGCTGTGTGTAAAGTTATTAGCTTTTGGCATTATACGTATTCGGCATAAAAAGAATTTGGCATTATACGTATTTGGCATTATACGTATTTGGCATTATACGTATTTGGCATTATACGTATTTGGCATTATACGTATTTGGCATTATACGTATTTGGCATTATACGTATTTGGCATTATACGTATTTGGCATTTCGCGTATGAATGGCGTTTTGCGTATTTGGCATTATGCGTGGAAAGGGTTTAGGGCGTGATTGAGTAACAAACATCCAAACATCTAAACTTTCGCATTTATAATATTACTAGCTTCCGCCCGCGACTTCGTCTGCGTGGACTCGGGATAAAAACTATCCTATATTTTAATCCAGGCTATAAACTATCTTCGTGCAAAATTTCATCCAAATCGGTTAAGCGGTTTAGGCGTGATTGAGTAACAAACATCCAAACATCTAAACTTTCGCATTTATAATATTACTAGCTTCCGGCCGCGACTTCGTCTGCGTGGACTCGGGATAAAAACTATTCTATATTTTAATCCAGGCTATAAACTATCTTAGTGCAAAATTTCATTCAAATCGGTTCAGCCGTTTAAGCGTGATTGAGTAACAAACATCCAAACATCTAAACTTTCGCATTTATAATATTATTAGAATCTGTAGTGTAAAAGTAGGAGATACGATTCAAAACTTGTCAAAAATCGATGAAAACCTCGGGTGGCCCCTTAAAGGATCGTGTTACAATGAGTTTAACACAGGCACAAAGCACTTAAGAAAGTTCCGTCTGTATTCCGGGGCTCTTGCTTAACGTTAGTCATTGTAGACATGGGAATGATAAAAAGTTTCGCCTATACAATGGACCTGCACTTGCAAACTTTTCTTTTGAAAGTGTATTTTTATTTAGCGTCACTTTTAATCGAGTCATTGAAGCCCTTCGCTTCGACATCCGGCTAATTAGGCTCTTGTTCGCAATTTCTGATTTGCCGTCCTGAGTACATAATACATGTGTATTATAGATATAGAATATGTATTCTATATCTATTATTTATGGAATGCTGATCGATATTTAATTTTTAATACTTATTGAAAACTCTTGCATGAAACGTGAACGAAATGCTGCGTTTTGTTTAGACTTTGGTTTAATTTGTAAAATAAATAATTGGAGGTGGGATGCTGCAGGGTCATCCTCAAATAATTAACGTCACTTCCATCTACAAAAGATAAGAATTTCCCAGCAGTTAAACATTGTAATACTTATTTAATGTAAACATGCTTATATTTCTGTTTCTTATGTTTGGTTTGATTATAAAAAAGGCTTTCGTATGTCCGGTTGTCCGGCTGTCCCCTCTATAGGTCGCATCTCTCAACAGATTCTCGTGAAATTTTGTGGGCGAGTTCGATATTTAACTATAGGGGTAAAATGCTTTCGTATGTCGGGTTGTCCGGCTGTCCGGCTGTCCCTTCTATAGGTCGCATCTCTTAACAGATTCTCGTGATATTTTGTGAGCGAGTTCGATATAGGGCAAAAATGCTTTCGTATGTCCGAATGTCCGGTTGTCTGGCTGTCCCCCCTATAGGTCGCATCTCTCAACAGATGCACGTGAAATTTTGTGAGCGAGTTCGATATTTAACTACAGGGCAAAAATGCTTTCGTATGTCCGGTTGTCCAGCTGTCCGGCTGTCCCTTCTATAGGTCGCATCTCTCAATAGATTCTCGTGAAATTTTGAGAGCGAGTTCGATATTTATAAGAGGGTAAAAATGCTTTCATATGTCCGGCTGTACCCTCTATAGGTTGCATCTCTAAGCAGTCGCAAAACAGATTCTCGTGAAATTTCGTGAGCGAGTTCGATATTTATAGGGCAAAAATCGCCCTCGCCTGAGCCGTTCGGCCGAATAAAACAACCGTTCACATAGGCTGCGGCGAGCTCGGTTCGGGCGAACGTTGATACATTTGACATAACAATTTTTATATTTGACAACAATTTTTATATTTGACATAACAATTTTTATATTTGGTAACAAAATCCAAAGTTACAATTTTGTTGGCGAGTCAAAGACCCACTATGCAGACGTACGTGTGCGGTGCGCGAGCATCGATCGTTGTGAGAGTAGCGCTAAAAACCTAAACTTCGCGCGGCGCCACTCCGCAACCGGGCCTTAAGTATTAGTAGCGTTAAATATTGCACATGGTTGTCATGTGCAGAAGTCAATCAAATTATTTGAGAAATACCCGTCTATTAGTCCAGAAAGGTTTATCCATTAGTTATGATATCAGCAATCCTTGCAATGAAAAATAAACTTTTAAAAATATACATAATTACATGCATACCTATACAAACTCGATATAAAATGAATTTATTTATTATTATTATTGGGAAACATTTTTTTTGCCTGAACGCCTTAAAAATATGTAACCGCGTCACAGAAGCTTTCAAAGACTCGGAGAGTAAAGCTGAGGCCATGGGCAAAAGGCCGTGAAGATAAGGCTAAACTGCCTCGGAATGCAATTTTGAAGATGACGACCGAGACCCTCAGTTAGTACAAAAAGGATGACGTATCGATTACGTCCCCTAAATTTCTAATAACATTCAACCACTTGCACATACATATAGACACATTCCTTTCATTTTCGTTACCACTTATTCATTCTAAGCTGTACGATAAATATTTACGGTAAATTATTTGATAATAATAGATTTTTTCCAAGTACCGCTCTAACATTAAAAACGGTTAAATACTCATTTACTTAAACATTTGAATAACCGTGTGTGCTGTTTAGAAAAAAAAATACTACGCAAATCAAGATGAGTAAAAAAATGCTATTAATATTGTATAGCCCTATATTCAAACATTTTTTTTTATAATAGTGTTTATAAGAAAAAATCCTCAGTTCTGTGTGTCTATTGGCAAAGGCCTCCTCCAACTCTTCCGATGTTTTTGATCTCTCGCCATTCTTGTCCAGTAGGGGCCTGCAGTTATTTTTTGTTGAGTCATGTCCAAGACAAGGGGAGGAGAGAGCTGGGAAGATGAATTAAAACTAAAAAATGCTATTAGTATTACCTAAATACGTATATATCAGGTAATTGAGCTTATAAGCATGTGTGTGTGTGTGAGCGCGATGCAAACTTCAGGATAGATGAGAATAATATAAATTACTAGCTGATGCCCGTGGCTTCGCTCGCGTGGTTATAGGAAAATGTAACATATTGAATTTTCCCGTGGGAATAAGATGTTTTCCCGCTGGCCTATGTCACTCTCCAGCTTCTAAACTATCTCCATACAAAAAATCATATCAATACGACGCTCCGAACAAACACACACACTTTCGCATTTATAATATTTGTAAGGATTTTTAAAGTTGTAAAATCCTCATTTTCCCCAGAATTAGGTTTTTATCTAACGTAATACGATCAGCAATTAGGAACGAAAGATTTCTTGCATTTTTTCGCCACAGAAGCGCTTGATTATTGAGCTAGTTTATATTGAATGAAGACGTATTTACGTACTACGTGGGCAATTTGTTTGAGAGTGCAATTACAGTGTACAAATTGACTATGCAAATAGAAAACTCGCAATGAAAGAATTTTATTTGATATTTCAGTGAAAGCAGTTAACGCAATTTGTGGTGGTGTAAAATGGTGTACTCTCGCGGTTATATGTGCACCGCGCGCAGGAGTAGGTACCTACAGCGAGTAAAACTATTTCATTTCAAATTGAATAGGATTAATACTCAAGGAAAAAACCGGTTATGAAAAACATGAATTTATAACAGTGTTTATTTTGTTGATTACATTTTAAAATGTTATTCAAAGATGCTTTATTCAAGAATCCGACAAACTTTCCACCCGGAAGTAATTATGTAGATTTAAATGAGGCATATATTGTCTGTTTTAGTAT
Organism: Epinotia bilunana; assembly: GCA_947049275.1. Taxonomy (NCBI): domain Eukaryota; kingdom Metazoa; phylum Arthropoda; class Insecta; order Lepidoptera; family Tortricidae; genus Epinotia; species Epinotia bilunana. The sequence goes on from OX346253.1 coordinate 8,803,499, forward strand.
GATTTATCTTGAATATCGAAGAGCAAATGTAAATAAACCAAAATAAAGACAAAAATATTTATTCATATTTTTTCTGACTTTTCAGAAGCTAGTTAATTTAACATTTTAGATGTCTGAAATTTTGTCGGATTGTTTCGCTGGGTAACTATTTAATTGATAATATATCCGTTACTCAGAAAAAAATAAGCTATTATAAATTATTTCAAAATTGTCATTTTTTCAGTTCATTGACTGTACTATAAGTTGAATGGAACATAGTACGAATATATTTGAATACTTTTTTTAAAAGCGGCAACATCAGGTATTTGGAATGTGTACCTAAAAAGTCAATCCCTTTTGAGTCGTTCCCTTGTTGAACGAGAGAACGAAGCGAGCGAAGTGATCTGCTTCAGCTTGGCTTTGTCCAGCTGTTTTACTTTATATATTGCATTTCTCAAAAGATTGTCGTGAAAGTTTTGGAGCAGGTTCATTAATTAAGTATATCGTTTTTTTTGTCGATTCATAAATTTTGGTATGAAAAAAAATGTTTAAAAAAAGCGGCCAAGTGCGTGTCGGGCCAAGCGCAGTATAGGATTCCGTAGTTAGGCAACTACGGAATCCTATACTGCGCAGACAGGCGTCTGTCTTTGTTACATCAACACGCACGCGTCATGTGAATGGTGCGGTTGCGTCGGCCGAATTTGTACGAAAGGTTACGATGTACCAATGCTAGAAGCTTGAATTAAATATATGTTATAGTTAATTAAAATTGCTATTATAAGTAAAAAAATGGAGGTGTCTCTATCTTATAAGTAATAAAAAATCTATTTTTATTTTTTTATAAAGAATGTCATGAGGCTTATTACTGACATATGATGTATGTGTCTTAGCTAAGTGTATTATATGTATGAAGCATGGAATCATTCGTTCCATTAAAGCGGAGATATTCATGAAAATTAACATTCTTATTTATTTTCTTTCTTTAAAAATAAGATGAGGAGTATGCTGAAATTTAGTATAGGACTTACTAACGTTGTGACCTATCATCAGAAAAAAAATCAAGCGGAAAAGCTATTAAGGCACAAGATGTTCCCTTACCCTAACAGGCCTTTGATGACGAATTGCGTGGTATCTCACGGCCTTGTCAATTGATCCAATTTTATGTTCCTCTAACGTTGTCAATGTGTTCACAATAAAAACGAATAAATAGTTATGTTTCTATCCCTGTACTTCTTATTGATATATTTTATGTTAGAAGAAGTACTTATATAAAAATTTTCGAACCAACTGCCCATTAGGTTAGGTTTATTTACGTCAGGTTTTTGAATTATCATCTCAATTCCAATATCTAACTGTCGGCAATGTTTTTCATTTAAGCTGTCAGTTGGCAGCGAGTTATCAGTTATCAATAAGGAACTACTGCAGTCTGGTCGGCAAGTATATTCTATCGCTGCGCTCGCTTCTGTAATGCTAGACTTCTTGCGTCATTGCTTTAATGGGGTTACTTTGTAAATATTGCGTTTCTGTCTAGGTTAGATTTCCCAGTAGAGCTAATTGGGTAATTACAATTTCGTCAGCAGGGCTACCAGAAAGAGAAAGAAAGAAGACATTTATTCACTACACAAAAGACACACAGAGACAAAGGGAGTACAAATACAATACAATTGACACATAATGTGTGTGTCTTCGCGGCAGTGAATCGGTCGCTGTCTCAGCATTATGCCAAGGTGTCAGACAGACACCTACAGCGCTTATTTTCAGACAGCACCGTACCTGACCCAAGGAACGCAACACAACATACTGCCGATACAAACGTATACACATAATAAATAAATAATTAAAATACTAAATCTGTTAAATATGTGACACAAGCACAATGGGATGAGAGACAATGTGAAAAACGCGAAACGGTTGGGATGTTTAAAAAATAAAATGGATAAAAATTAAATACGAGTAAAGTGCTGGATGGGTTAGGGTTGGGATTTTTGGAGCGTCAACAAATAGCCCTTAAGCTGGCGCCTAAAGGTATACCTGCTAGACGCTCCTTGGATAGGTGGGGGGAGATCATTCCAACAGTTGGACGCCGCTAACCTAAAGCTACCTCGAAACGCCGCGGTCCGATGGTTTGGCACCAGAATCATCGCCTTACACCTACGCGCACTCTTGGGCCATACAAGTATCACAAGAAGGTGCGCGAGCTCTCTCGATTTTTCTCGCACCATCCGTCTCTCTCTTATTAGAAAACTGAAAAAGAGGTATGGTGCAAGAAAAATCGAGAGAGCTCGCGCGCCGTCTTGTGATAGCCGTGCTGAAGGCGACACATGTAGGACTGTCTCGACTTGAATCGTGGCCTAAAGCGGATTTCATCGACCTCATATTATGATGCATTAGATAATTTTAAACACTTCCAACATACATTCAATCAGAATTCAACTCATTCACAGCTTCTTTGCGTGCTACGCTCCTAGCCGATTCCGTGGTTTTTCCGCTAAGTTGGCACCCTCTAAACGTTTTTCTGGCAGTAAAAGTGCTAATAATAATATGTAGCTGTCGTGTATGTTGATTTTCGCAAAATTGTGGTTTGTATTTGAAAAAAAAAAACAGCCCTAAAAGACATGTTTCCAGACTGGGTAACAATATTTTTTAGTTACACACGCACACAATCCAAGATAACGTTTCAAGAGAACATAAAATAAGCTTATACTCGTATAGATAATAAAGATCGTGTGCTTTCTGGAGTTGTTTTAAGACATAAATATATTAGATCTCACCTCGCTCGGTGTCTACGACCATGGCTCGCGTATTGAATAGAGATACAGTTCACGTTCCCGCCAGGTGCCAGGCGTGGCTTCCACAAATAGAAATAGCTCTGCACGACCGCAGAATTTATTTGTGAACTTTTGTACGATTTGATAGTGATCTTTATTTTATTGCAGTCACAATACGCTCCCCCGCGCTGTTTAGTAATGCAAAACAATATTTTACGTGATTTTTTATGAACCTGCTGTTTTAGTTGGTCGGAAAGTTTTTACGAAGTAATAAAATGTTTACGTGAAAGCCTGATGTGATTACTTAGGCATTGTTTTTTTTGTGTTGCTCTCTTGTGAGTAAGCATTATTTATTTATGTTATCAGGACTATTTAACTGTATTCTAGGCAAAACTTTAGGCATTATGTCGCTTTGAAATGTGTGGGTATTGAAATTACTTAATCTCCTAATTAAGATCTAACTAGCTAGGAAGATAAATGGAAACATTTCGTTATACTTATTCATTTGCTACGACATTGTTTGAGCACTTTTTAGATTCAAACATTCATCGATTTGGCTGTTTATGTATACTCTATCTGAAACTGTAAAAATAAATTCTGCCAAACGAACACAAACAAAGAACGACTTTGGTCCGAGTATGGGGGTAGATTTTTAAATGCGTGTTTTTTGGCAGGATTTATACCAGTTTAAACTTTTCGCAAGGACTCAAAATTATCAATGATCATTGTTATTGAGAAAGCGGTGATATAAATAAAACAGTCACTTTGAAAAATATCATTTATATAAATTTATACGACAACCCGTTTTAATACCATCTAGAAATGTACACAGTTTATTCACACTTGCGTAATAATGGATAATGCTTTATCAAGAAGAAGTATACTACGGTATTTATTTATATAATACTTTCATACGTACAATGAGAAGTAACATTAGTCATTTTGTTGCTTAAATTAGGTAATAACTGGAATCCAAATAGCCAGCAGACTGGAAATTAGTCCTTTAATTTATCTCTGATTTCTGATTTTGTTAAGGTAGGTGATTGCAAAATGTTCAGGCACTACAATCGGGAGACAAACGAGTATCTACTGCATACAATGTCACGATCAGAATTTGTAAGGTACACAATCACAATCTAAGGCCGAGTGGACCGATTCTCGAGTCCGATCCAGACGAAATTCAAGATTCCATAGCGATAGTGGAATGACTTGAGAACCGTATCGGTTTTCCAGTCACGATAATAGCGGTCTAGGCTAATGAAAGAGATAGGTGCTGACGTTTAATAATTGATAAACCAAACATTAAAACAGCAAGTGTATCCTTTTCGCAATTATAATGGGAACGAAAACTTGGTAAAAAATGCGCTTTCCATTTGCGTCGTACTCTTAAAAAATAGAATGGCATTTAGTGTCACAATATTTGGAAACAATTTGTTCATCCACTCGGGACTGGACAAAGCGGGTTTGGGCGCCGCGCGCCGCTGTACTGCCGCCCGCGTACGGACTCTAAACCACTGAGCTCTCGCTTAATCCTCACTCTATTTCACAGTGTTTCGAATATAAAATAATTTGAGCAAAAGAATATCACGGACTAGAAATGATGAACGTTTGTAATACTGCTCCTATTTGGTTAACATGATTCAAACGATTTATATTATTACAAACAATTAACATACATATGTTTTCTTACTAGGTAGGTATGGAATTGAGCCTCTTGGCAAAAAGTCATACGATATATTTCACATTCAATTAAAAATATAATTAGACCTCCATAATGTTTTATACATGCGTTATATAAATATGTATAACCTTCAAGGTCAACAACAATGAAATAAACAAGCTTCCAATAATTGACGTATTGCTAAGGTATGAGTATTTGGAATGTATTTATAATTATTTACAATATTTACAGTTACTCGTACTTATATGAAAGCATCACTTCCCAATTTCCGTTAGACAAAATATTCCCAATTTCCGTTAGACAAAATAGTATGAGAAGCGGGTGGATCTTTGATGATTTCAGTTTCAGTTTCTTCAAGGATAAAGATCGAAAAGTTCATAAGCACGCATGCAGTCAGACTAGGTACAATATGTACATGAAGTTTTATATACACAGCTAATCAGTAAATCACAGCTCCTGATTGAAGGTTAATTTTACCGACTGTAGTGTCTGTCGGTCTGTTCTTATTGTGAACCACTACTGTACCAATAGACGGCGAAACATTTCATGTTCGGCCGATCGTTATGGAATGACTACAAAATGGGTAGTGGATTTTTTTGTTCGAAGTAGCGATTTAGAAAGTATATGTTGAATACTTGTAAAGGTAAAGTGGAGGTTTACGACAAGAACATTCAGACCTTATAATGACTAGAAAGGAATACAACCATCGATATAGTATTTTTAACTATAACTAGATAACTAAATTATTTAAAAAGTAACCGATTGTGACTAATAAATATAAATATTTTATTTAAAAAAAAATCTTTGCTTGCAGTAATATATTCCGCATATTTACAACAAATAGATAACCGGGCACTTTTTAAAGTAGGATCACGTACATCTAGAGGATACACATTAAAACCATTCACGACACTAAATTTAATTCGAGGTCACTTCAGCTTTGGTTTGGTAGGTGACTTTCTTGGGCACGTTCCGTTTGAACGACTGATGCCGACTGTCACTCTCCAAGCTCACTTCACTGGACTCGGAGTCCGGACAGTAGGGCACAGCCTCCGGGCACACGTGGCGGTCCACGCACGGGATGGGATTGTCGAAGGAATGTTCGAGGGCCCTCATGCGGAAGGAGTCAGGGTAGTGCCTCGAGTGGCGCCTGTTGGAGCGCGCGCGCGCGTCCAACGGGTCCCGGCATCAGGAGCAGCGCGCGCGAGCCGGCCGGCACGTGCCCGCGCGCGCCTGCCGTCACAACCGACACATTTCGTGCTGCGACACCGACGAGTACATCATTGTTGACACTGGATACTGCAACGCAAAATACCATATTACGTACATATCATTCATCAAGTCATCTGGAAACCTTCAATCTGATTGTTATCGGTGATGAAAGTTAATGATCACGATTGTATGGTATGCCTATCGTTTAATTCAAAGTAAAATACAAAATATATTTAATAATTGAGGTTGATTATTTACTATATAATTTTACCACTTAAGACAGTAAACACTGAAGAAAAATGCTGAAGAACATTCAACTAATGGACGTTGAGCATAGGGATTGCAATCCGGTATGTTTCCGATGTGATCCGGTCGGATCCGGCCGGATTAATATTACGCTACTGCGTATATTAAAAATTAAACATTTTGTCAAGTTTGATGGCAAAGAGGGCTGGTGAAAATAATATTGGTTTGCTTTTATAATACTTAAAAAACAATCATTCAAAATGTAAAAAATAACTACTTCTTTTGAAAGTTTAGTAAACCAACTCGTTTCTCTATTTGAGATATGAGATACTCTATCTATTCAAACTCAACTATCGACTCAACTATAGTTCAACTTGTACACGGCTGTACATATGTTTATTACTGCTTGCGCTTACGAAAACTGCCATGTCACTGTCACTGCCGCACAAATCAAAACTGCATAGGTACAAGGTACACATACAGCCGCGCGTGAAGATGACATGAACTGCCAAAATGTTATTAAAATTATATAATCAATATTCAACGTGTGAAAGTAAACATAACGAAATTATATAATCAATAATCAGACATAACTAATAAACAAAATAAATTTCATATTCGAGATCGAGAATATCGAGATTCAAGGAAACTATCACGATTATCACGAAATTAAGGATAACATCACAAATATTATTATTTTCATAATTAACTAAAATAGATTGCTTCCTGTAATCATCAGGAATGTCTAGAATGATATGTTACTAAAATAATATAATCACCGCAAACATAACAATTAAACAAAATTAAATTCTAATTCTAGATTCAAGGAAACTATCATGAAATTGGGGTTAGGAATAGTAAGATTTGTAAAGCAAGACTAATTGTAGTGCTGCGTTTTAGCAATCTTTTTGATTCTACCTGATCCGGTGAAATATTACCGGATCCGGTGGCTATCAAAATATAACGGATCCGCTGGACCGGATCGCAATCCCTAGTTGAGCGCTTTGATCTATGTTTATTTAGTTATGAAGTTTAACTCCTTTCCCCACTGTACTTGCTAGTTGAATGAAGGAGGTTCCTTCAAAAACATTAAACCATTGTTTAGCCTACCCTGGCCCACATTATCGAACTTTATGTAAACGTTTGTGTAAGTCGTAAGGAAGCTGGGCAAATGTTTGCCGCCAGCCCGTTAATCTGCGGTGACGCAAGTCACTGACGCGAGATCTCAATATTTCCTTTCTACGCGCCACTATGTTGTTAACTAACAACTTTCAGGTTTAATTAACAAATTTTGTTGCTTATTTGAGTCAGGTCATACAAAAGTCCTTTTGATTGCTTTTACAGTGGGACTATTATACATTTCTTAAAACAATTATGTATGCAGACGGTAGTTTCTGAGATAATATAATTTATACACCAAACACAACATTGTTGTAAGGATTCGGACTACAATGCTTATATTTAAAATGTAAACTCAACATTAACAAAGGGCACATCACAAGATTAGTGATTAAATAAAAACACATTACTTGAGGAAATAAGTGTTTGTGTTCAGTTGATGTTGGGTTCGTGGCGAAGCATGCAATGCTGAGGAAAACGGTATATACATCACAATTTAAAACAGCGGTTCAGTGGGATAACAGCATTGCAGAGAAGAATATTTACTAAAACCAAGTGCACATATAGAGGGATAGAACACGACGTTTAAAGGCCAGGCGAGGGACACACGGACGTGATTGTAAGCCCGGTCACTTATTATATCTTTTCTGGAGCAATGAATGGTATTACGTTACATTTCACTTAAATTAATGAAAACATAGAAGTGTAATACGTTCCACATATATAATGTCCACTCAATAAAGTGTATAATAATACACTTGTTGATGTTGATACAATTTTAAGTAGGTTTCGCGTGAAATAAGGCAAATAATCAGTATGAATTAAGGTACAAAAAAAACCACAGCAAGTTTTATGCTTAATTTCAAACACTCAAAATGGTACTCCACATGCACAGCGCAAGATATAATAAGTACAGAGACGTAGTGCAACATTTGAAGTTATACAGAGTCCATACACGTACCTCTACCACATCTGTTTTGATGAAGTTCTTTCTCAGAAAACTCATCCCATCTACTAAGTAAAGTTTACCGGATTATCTTCATTCTTTCTTTGAGAAACATCAAATTTACGCAAAGTTAGACAAAGAGTAGATAAAATCTCAACAAGGCACTTGGAAATTTGGAGGAAATACGTAGACTGTATAGAGAGAAGAGTCAGAGTCGCTATATGTAAGTTTGTTCGCAGGAGTTTTGTCTAATTTGCTGTATCCCGGTTAGTTCGCTCGATGAGTAATAACGACGTGTCGAGCGGAACTGAAAGTAAAATAACCAAATCTAAGTAAAAAGCTTACATACATTTGCAACTTATCAGAAATTCACTCGGGGCTCTGACAAAACATTTTTATTCGTCGTCGTTGATATCTGGCCAGGTACTAGGAATGTTTACAAGACTGCATAACCAAGCTAAAAATGGGTCCCAAAGGACTGTTCAGGATACTCAGTACCAGTAGGTTAATCTTATTTTTTGACATGTACATCAAGAAGCAAGTGTTGTTAAATGAAACATAGAAATGAATTTAATCATTAGAAAAACAGATTAGGTACTGTATCGTGTAATTTGTTGTCATATTGTTGCGTAAATAATGAACTACGCTTTGTAAAACATAACATATAAGAGTGACCAATTGATCATCATGATAGGAGTCACTTCTTACTTGTTTACCACTTGATCACAACGTCCGCTTTCTGAATTGATTTTCATTAGATTTATTTCAATGATTTTTAAGCTGAGGAGTATCAAATGATAATGCATTATATTCAAATCAAAAAGAATCTTATTATGATTGGTTCCACGACCGATTTCGGCCAAGGCGACTGCTGTCAACTCCGTAACTGTCGCTTTACGCACGTGTCGAATCAACACTTGAAACTATTACCTGATATTATTAACGCCATGATGGCTCCAGCAAACAGAAAGTATAAATAGCATATGTACCTACATTTATTTAGAAGACAGCAAATACTTACTCGTAAATGGCAATACGGTATTTGACAACAAACATTGTGTTATTGACATTATCAATTAACACAACTTGTAAGTTTAGACACTGAAAACATAAAGCCTCTATACTTATTTTTGGTATATTAAAGTTTTTTTAAATTCACGGAGATTAAAAAGGACGCTGTTTAGGCATACAAAATAGTGACGTCACTATTCTGTATTTCCCTAGAATGATTATGGCACCTAGCAGTGTTTTTGACCTTTCATAAAAAGTTCCTCATTTGAGTATAAAGGCCTCCACCCACCGAACTCGTGTCGTGCGCGGCGCGTGTGCTGCGCGGGCCCGCGCAAGTTGTAACAACAACGAACGCGTTCAAACACACATCGAACGTGGTCCGAACGCGGACCCGCGGCGCTAAAGTTACAACTCGGCAGCGCGGCCGCGTGTCATGCGCGTCGCGTGTGAAGCGCGGCCCCGCGCGGGCCCGCGCTGCTGAGTGTGATAGAGATAGTGAGATACATATTAAATGTGTTGGTAGTGAGAGAGATATGAGGCGCGGGCCTGCGGGCCCGCGCTGCACACGCGTCGCTGACGCGGCGGTGTGAATATTCCGCTTCAACCGCGCCCGACACGCGCCGCGCACGACACGGGCCGCGCACGACACGCATTCGGTGGGTGGAGGCCTTAAGTAAAATACAGTAGGTATTTAGTGGTATCGTTAGTACCTGTGACTGTTTGGAGCGCAGCTGGGGCTGGTATTTCCGTCGCAGCTTGCGAGGACAACACACGCACAAGATCCTCAGGAAAGCCCTGCAACAAAGAAATGGATAGCTGACGATATTTCCATAAAAATCCTAATATTAAAAAGAGGTGAAGTATGTAAGTTTGTGGACAAACTTATATTGTTTGTGCAATGGAGAAAGGGATCATCTCCGGAACGACTCATCCGGCTATATTATATCCCGTGGCTCCGGGTGCGTTATTTGTAGTACGTAGGCAGAGTCGCGGGTAGCTAGGGTAGCGGTAAGCTAGTCTGTTATTAAATTGTTAAATTGTAGTTAAGATCACAGGTATTTTGGTTTCTTTCATAAGCCCATGTAGGCTTCAGTAAAATATGACGATGAATAATGAAAATATTTTTACAAGCACACTGCAATACATCAAGGCCTTTTTTTCGCGGCTGGTCCAAGCAACTGGAGACCCCAGAGCTGGCGCTTGCCTCTCGCAACGAATTTCCATTGCGATTCAGAGGTAATGCTGCCGGGGTCCATGCCGCAGTCTGACCTCCTAGAGGCGGTGTTCTTTTTATAACTTCCCTTTTTATGCTTTCGTTTTTACGTATATTCAATTTTGTTTTTATTGTTCATGATTATCTTGTATTTTTAAAATTATTAAGTATTATAATCTGTTCAAAATGAAGGTAAAGTATCATCATATCAGCCGAAAGACGTCCATGTCCAGGTAAAATATATCTGAACACGATTTTATTTTCTGTGGCAATTAGTGTTTTAGTGTCATGGTATCAGTGATGCGTAAGTGGGTACCTTTGATATCTAAACTAAAAAAAAAACTACTTTTTTAACCGACTTAAAAAAAAAGGAGGAGGTTCTCAATTCGGTTGTATTTTTTTTTTATTATTATTTTTATTATGTTTAATGTTTGTTACCTCAGAACTCCGTCATTGATGAGCCGATTCGTAAATTCTTTTTTTTGTTTGTAAGTAGGTAGTTCCAGGTGGGTCCCATTTTTTCCAAAAATTCAATTGGATGATGGGATCCATGAGGAATTGAGGGAAATCTTCAATTATATTAGGCACGCGTGTAGTGATTTTGGTATTTTCTATTTTAACTCGTGTATTTACACCCGGTAATCATAAATTTGGTGGAGTGGAATTGATGATGAAGACCACAGATGACTTATGGAATTCCTCAATTATGTACTTAAAAGTACAAATGCACGTCACAGATTCTGATAAGATTCCGTTGAAATAGCAACTAATGAAGTGCCAAAAGTCCTCAAATATTATCGGCTCACATACAGCGATTGGGTTTTTTCCCCTAATAATCAACGCATTTGCTCTCGGAAATCAGTTCATGTGGTAAATTGGAAAATAAATGTGGAAATGTTCTCATGGCTTGGCGGAGTACTAAATCGAAGTCGGTTAAAACTTTGTTTTTAAAGTAAATTATATAACTCATTATCAATAGGTACCTTAATATCAATCAGTTAAGTACTACCTATATCCTAGATTACAATTGGTTTCTAGGCGACGGTGTAATAATTCGTTCTTAAGATGCTGTTGCCGCTTAAGTGTAGGTACTCTTTTATTTTAAGATCTAAGTCAATCGAACCGAGATAAAACGTTAGATTCGATTTTAGTGAGTCGACCGAAGTACCTACCTTCCAATATTCGACCAAGTCAATATAACAAGTTAATGTTAGAAGTTACTTATTCGTATGTTCGTAATCATTTGTGATCAGTGAAATAACATAATATGGCATTGGATTCTGAATTTATTTCCAACACCGAGATCATTGGCTGATGGCTAAAAAAGTTGCCAGTCGATAAAAAGGCATTCACACTACCCAACTCGCCGCTCGCATACCTAAGGCGCGGTACAGCAGTGTTGGTCAAGCTATAATAACCCGGTTCCTTCTTAAGGTCACTTAAAATATACTTTGATATTTATAGACTTCATGCTTCTGCCCGCGACTTCGTCTGCGTGGAACTCTTTTATGTCGTAGCTCCATACAAACTTTCGCCCCCCATTTAACTCCCTTAAGGAATTGTTTTTGGGATAAAAACTATCCTATGTCGGGACTCAAAACTATCTCTATACCAAATTTCATCTAAAATCAGTTCAATGGTTTAAGCGTGAAGAGGTAACAGACAGACAGACACACCTTCGCATTTATAATATTAGTATGGATACTCGTAGTATGGATAGTCCAAGATATTCTAGTAGTGTTTCATTAGGTATTCGACGCCAACTTTGTTTTGTTTTGGTACTTCTTTATCAATATATGTATATATATTCATGTAGGTATGTAATGTAACCAATGCAAATTTTTTTCCTACATGTACTTCGAAAATCAAATCCACTTTAGATGCAAAGTTCATTATAAGATAAATGAATGATTTATAATTCCCGCCCGAGGCGCTAACAAAGCATTTAAGGTTACCGTGTTGATTAGCCCTCGGAAATCGCGGCGATAAGAGAAACTTCCATCAGATTCATTTGGAAATATCATCAAGGAAGAAATTGAAGTTGAGCGTAAGGCAAAGACTCCATTAGCATTGTAATTCCTTTTCCCTTTTCAATAGACTTTTGGGAATTCGATAAAGGTTTAATTAAGTGGTGGTGAGAGTTTCAAACAATGAATAAGAGATACAACTTTGTGCGACTTAAATACTTATATCCACTCGTTCCGGTCGATTGCTCCTAAAATGACGGTCTTTAACCTAATTAACGACTTAACTAGAGAGGTCGAATTGAGTTAAAACGCTTAAGTACCAAGTGTCGGGATCAATTTGATAAAACAATTAGGCTTTGATTAATTTAATGCGATTCGTATTGTATGTAATTGAGTCCTACTGCGCGATAGGATTGGATTCGAAGTTACGTAAGGTTGGTTACTTATACTGTAATACTTAATTGTTTTATGTCGAAAGTTCCAGACTTTCGTTTACCACAACGTACGATTGTTATTATCACTTGCATTTTTATTGTTATTATCACATGCACTAACAACATTTGCCGTACCTATAGTTTATAAGGCATCGCGGTGTTCCACTGATTGTTAATAACACTGTTTGTGCAGAAATATATAAAACAAGATTTGTCCTGGGTTAGGTTAGAACTGCGAGCGAAACAGCTTCTGAAGAGTTGTCAATTAGGTTATGTTCGATGCGATCCCAACAGATATAACCGTAACAGGCTTGCCTGCAGTTCTTGAACTGCAGTTACAATAAAAACAATTGGCTGACTACCGGTAAGGTAGGCGAGGTCAGATAACTGCATGTGCAGGAGACACCAACTAATATTATAAATGAGAAAACGGTGTAAACTCCGGAACCATTTCAAAATGCTTCCATCTGTGGACATGGACGTTATATTAAACCGGTTTTCCTGCGTTCTTTGCAAAACGCGGGCGAAGCCACGCGGACAGCTAGTGTCAAATATAGGTATTCAAAATAAATATAGAATGTAACATTTTTGCTATTATGACCAATGTAAAGTTATAAGATATACAATGATGGCAAACAACATTATACTATACTAGCTGCCCGCGTTTTGCAATGAATCCAGGCGAAGCCGCGATATAATATACAGCCTATATACATTCTGAATGTCTATTCCATACTGGTGAAAGATACTTTTAAAGTCTGATAAGTCGTTCCAATTATTATCCCGGACATACAAACTTGCAAAGATACAACCTCAGATTTTAAGACTTTACCTCTCTAAATTTTATTGTAAATAAATTGATGCAGTAAAGAAAAAAATATTATAAAATCTATCGCGGAATATTACTTGGAACATTAGATTAAAAAATCTCCTTAATATTTTCTTTACAAGAACTTCACAATTGCATAATTCCACCAAACAGCTGTTGAATTTAGTCGGTTCGTTCGTTACGCGACTCGAGACAAAGTCGACCCAATTTGTTTTCATTAATTTATGATTTGTTGCCTAGGTACATTAATTCTTCTTGGTTTACTCTTGCTTGATTAAATTGTCTCGAGTCCTTCGCCTAATAAGTATGTATTTTCAATATAGGACAGTAAAAGTGGATGGTTTTCCTGAATATTATTAGAATCTTATGTCTCTTTGCAATTCTTAAATTATGTAAGTATAACATTATTTCAGGTTAGCAGGTACCACGATTTATCTTACGAAAGTTATTTGTAAATATTTCACACACCGCTTGTTCACGTAAATGTTCACCTAAAGTACCTACACATTTTTAAGAAACTCCTTTTATGTCTAATCCTGCTCTTCTCACAATCTTTTTAGTTATTGAACATGAAAGATTGGTCATTGTTCTTTATTAATAATATTTAAATATCTTACCTACACGTAATCATTGCCCAATTAATTAATCATCATCATCATCTTCATCAAATATTATACATTAATTTTTGAGATGTTGTTTCATATTTTTCACGTATCGGGTTAGAATAGCACCACCCCCTTTCTTCCCGTGGGTGTCGTAAGAGCCGACTAAGGGAACAAGGTTGAAGTGTGTTGTGGGCGTTGGGCTAGCAACCTATCACTTCGATATCACATTTTGTCGATCTTTTATACCCCCATTTATGCTAACGGTGGCACTGGACTCAAGTTTCATGTGCTCTGTTTACCCCTTTTAGGGATAAAGGCGTGTATGTATGTATGTATGTACAAATGCATATTCATCAACTCTCGCTGAAATGCCAAGACGTCAATGGCAAATGGTATATTTTCGTTATAAGTTATAACATAGTTTTGAATAGTAAGTACCTAAATCATATGAAGGAATTTTCCTGCATATTTGCAAATAACTGTGTCGTTGTCGTGTCTAAAAACGCAGCGTCGTCCAGCCCGGTTTTTTTAAATTCAGCTTTAATAAATTCGTTAGCACACGTTTTTGCTTTAATAAAAATTTCGTATAGTAAAATGCGGCCTAAAAATTTGCAAGAACGTATAAATTGTGTCAATATTTTTTCACCTAATCCCGGGGCGGCTGGCCCGCACCTCTCGCGAAAGATGAAAAGAGAACCAGCCCGTTTATTATTTTCACATTTCACAGAAAATAAAAACGACTGTTCTAAATGTTGCGTGACTTGAATCCTGCACTAGCCATAGAAGCACTCTTCGATCAAGATATAACAATTGATCATAAAATGCTTCTATAATAGAGTGATCCATGCACCGTTTATCATCCCTTTAATTTTTTAGGGTTCTGAATTTCAAAAGGGAAAAAGTAACCGTTATAGAACCACTTCGTTATCCGTCGGTCTGTAAAGATCCTACTCGGGAAAGCGTGGAAGTGCAGTATAACCTGAGTTATTGACATCTCAAGGGGCCAGCAGCTTTGTGTCAATTAAAGAGGTATTTCATATAACCAGATCGTACCAATTAACCAGGGTCAAAAAAATGTAGTCTCATTTATAGAGGTTCCCAATAACAGAGGTTGTAAATACTGCAGATTTATTTTATGGAGGTGCAAGTCGTGCAAGTTATAAAGCATAACAAAAGCAAAAAATCGAATACCTAAATTATGATTTTATGATATAGAAAAAACTGCCTACCTACGTAAATATTATTATTGTAAATGATTTCTCTTAATTTTCAAAAACAAACAGATCGTGTTACAAAAATCATATTGTTTTTAACTGTTTTGTTTGAAAATTTGTAGGTTCGGGTTGATTTCATGAAAATCGCTATAATTACACAATTTTGAAATACAGTTATGATATTTGTAGGTAGGTACATCACATTAAACTACCTTAACTACAAAAGGCAAAAATATCAGTGTGATGTAACGGCCTTTCAATTATAGAGGCCTTGGATGCCTCGTGTAACAATTAAAGAGGTCATTTCATTTTAAGAAAAAAATTTTTTTACGGCGTTTCAATTATAGAGGTATCCGGTGCTTCGTGTGCCAATTACTTAAAAAAATACAACTGATTTAACAGCGTTTCAATTATAGAGGTCTTCAATCGCGCGTGTGTCAATTATAGAGGTAAAATTAAGAAAATAGGTCCCGAAATTTCCATTGCAGAGGTCTTTTATTGCCAAGGGACCGGGACCTACCATTTGGTTGCAATTATAGAGTTTTCTCAGGTATAGGAACAAATCCAAGGACTAAAAAAACAGTTTTTTTGCGATTATAAACTTGTTCACGGTTGGCAAAGTGATCGTGACATAAATCACATAAATGATGCGATGCGACACAAGTCGGCTCCCCATGCAAACATACTTAGAAACAAAAAATTTGAAAGTAAATAAATCTCTTAACATAAAACAATTCTTCTGTGTATTTTTTTTCTATTATAATTTCTAGCTATAGAAACTAGTTTCCGACCTACATGTGGCGGATCCCGTTTAAACAACGTTTACAAAGTTTCATCTTATTCCAGCACGCTGTTTTAAAATGAACTACGTTTGTATGAGAGTCAAGAACTCTTAAGTTTGTCCCTTAATGTCAGCAACAAAGCACGGAACCCTCAGTACGCGAGTCCGATTCGCACTCGATCGAGGTTTGATGTTCTGTTAACTTACAATAGCCTTGAAATACCGCTTTAGACAAATAATTTCGTTGAGTACCTAACATTGAAATTATCAGCATTTTTTAAAACACTTACCGATATAATTTCCAACGAATCTTTATAAATGCCTTGAACTGGGTCGTAATAAATGTATAGTAAAATTGAATATTGTCCTTGCATGCATTATCTTTTACGTTGAATATCCACCAGAGCTGTATGAGGATGCAAGGCGGTGAGCGAGGAAAAAATCCACCAATAGCGTGGCTAGCCGCGCTCGCGCATCGTTTCCTTTTGGTCCAGTTTTTCCTCGTTCACCGTCTCGCAACCTCGCATGGCTTTGTTGGATACTCACCCTAACTGTCATCGGTTACTGACTTTTAGCGTAAAATATAGCAAAAATCTAATAAAATAGGAAATGTTATACTTTCAGTGGAGACAAAATCGTAATGAAATTTTCCTGTAAAATAATTAGACATTCAATCATTCAGTAATTTAAATAAATAAATATGAATACCTACCAAACAAAAAGATTACATGAATATATTTCTTATTTTGCTGGCAACTAACAGTGCCTGTTGCTCAATATTAAAAGAAAACCGTTGGTAGGCTTTCGTTGTAATTAAGAGTCGGCTGGAAATCGAGTTTTTAAACTACACAAGAATACGGGTTGGTAAAATACCGTCATATTTCCTAAAATAGTTCAAGGTTGTAGTTTTGTTTAATCCTGTCATGATCTTTATTTAATTTTACATCTAAACTGCTAAAACAACAGTAAAACATATAACGTTACCAGGTTTAAATCGGACTCGTAAAAACCCATGAAAAAAAACGGAGCGAGATATCGCAAAAATCGTGATTTTTGGATATTGATATTTTTATGATAGGATCCAGGAAATTGCTAATACAGTTGGGTATTGTAAAGAATAGCATATTATGTAAATAAAACAAGTGTTAAATATTTTAAAAACCTATTGCAGTTATTTAATTTAGGGTGACCCGAAATATTTCACCGCGAGTGTATAATAAATATGCAATTAACTTTTCGCTGCTATTGTATATAGGTACACGCACCATCACCCCGTCAATATTTTCATCTCTCGATGTCGCAATCTTATAGTATTTACAGACGATCGAACGGTCGGGCCAAGAGGGATACAGCTATCTGAAAAATCAGAGCGATATAATGACTCTCTGATTCTTTCAGATAGCTGTGTCCCTCTCGGTCCGCCGGAACGTTCGTTCGTCTATTAATACTATTAGTGGAGTAAATAATTCATCTGAAGTTCAAAGTAAGTCGTTGCTTATGTACTTACCTACTAAAATATTTCCGAATAACTCAGTTGATAATTATTCAACATGCCTTTTAATATTAGAAATGTTTATTCTATATACATGAATCTTCAAATCAGATAATTGGGAACTAAATATTTCGTACGTTCCCAGAAATTTCCTACATTGGGTTAGAACATTATTTTGTCTTCTGTATTTAAGTACAAAACAAAAGATTCCATTATATTATTGTGCGTTAAAAACGTTCTGTAATTCAAATTAGTCCTGATTTTAAACTAAAGACTGGATGAAGGTTCTGATAAATGAACTTTACCTGGGTAAACATTGGAATTATAAAGGTAAAACCTAGGGCTGTCAACGCTACCACCTTCAATTACAGACGCCTCAAAACTTACAAATATCAAAATAAGTTAGAACTTTCGTACTTTTCCGTTTCTATAGTTATATGATTAACCCATCGTATGCTTAGGCACGGATCCTCATATTCATACATGGCATATACCATAGTTACACAATATTTTAATCATGTTCAGTGACAACCCTATCAACGTCGGCCTATCGCCCCGAGACGGCTCTGCTGGTTAGATAATGAGTATTTACATACGACGCAGACTCGCCTAGTTACCTTCAATTCATAAGTACTACAATTATTCCAAACATCGCACTCCAGGGGCATTTTGCGGGCACGTCAGTTAGCAAGGTTCACAAAAAATGTAAGGGTTATGTAAGTAGGTAGCACAACTTCAGATATTTTTTAAATTCTTCTCTTAATTTTCACAATGCATACGTATCAATATCAACCAATTTATGCGATTTCGTTAAATTAAAAATGAATGAACATCTCACTAACTTGATCGGTAAAATTTCATGTTCATTAGCCCAATTTTAAGATATTTTTGACATACTAGGTATTTGATGTTCTAAAAGAAATTCAAACGTTCAAATTATTAGTAAATTGTCAAAGGATAACATAGGTACTAACTTATTTTTTTTTTTACATTTATTCAATTTAAGATCCTTAGCGTCTCCAGACCGATCATCTGGCAAGCTACTCCCCTTTACAGTGATTGAAGGTTAGGTCAGAGGTTGTTGGGCTGTAAGCCAATTTCAATCAGAATTATTTATTCAGGCAATGGCTTGGACATAACGGCTGCTAACTACATAACATCGGGATCAGCGCGCTCTCGACAAAGGAGCAATTATTAAAGTTATGCGAGACATCTTATCTTTGATCATTGCAGAGAATTGTAAAAGGACATAATTAATATATGCTCCCCTAACTAGTAAAATGAATAAATGCTACTTAGTGACCTTTTTTGTGAGCAGGTTCAATAACGTATAATTTTTTTTTGGCGATGCCAATAAAAATAAAGTCTTTTGAAAAGTGCTGGGCACAGGCCTCCTCCTGTCTTTCTAAACATATAAATAGACTAGCTGCCCGTCCTGGCTTCGCACGAGTGGTGCAAGATGACTTTCTTACTCTATTACCTAATATTAAGGCTTGTATACCCGCTAAAGTCCTTGAGCGTATGGGCGGAGCCTCGACCCTCTCCCCGCGCAAGTCGCCGTCGTTTATTAAGCGTTACATAGATTAAGTTACAGACGCGTCATCGCGCCACCAATGCAAGGGTGGACGTGTGTGGGTGACATTCGTCATGCTTAATTGAAACGTGATATTTGTTAAGTTTTAAACTAATTTTCGGTATATTTATTACGTTCTACTTCCTTGATTTGATGATGATGGCGTGTACAGTCAGCATCAGATAGTTAGTAGCATCCAAAGTAGCTAAATATATCGTAACACATTCCTTACTCCTACTTATAGTAACAAAGACTATTTCGATGAATGTACGTTCCGATATATTTGGCTAACTTGGCTGCTACTAACTATATTATGCTGACTGTACAGAAATCGGCCTCGGGTAAATATATACTTACAGATTAGTTGTACGTTAACCATACTTTGTTTCATATCAAATAATAACTCTGTATCGAACTTGGAGTTGGCATGCAACCCATAGGTAGGTACTTACAATATTTGCCAAGCCCACTATTTTTATTAGAACTTATTCTATTAACACTTGACAGTCATTAATACGAGCAGATAAAACAATATTGTTAGTAGGCAATAGATATTGTAAATATATTTACTAATAAAATGTCTGGTTTTAGCGATTTCCAATTTTGATACTGATTAGATATTTGATACTTTGAAAGAATAGGTATTTACTTGTGTATTCTTTTTCCTCTTCTCTTGTAAAATTTCTTGATATTACGTATTTTCCTCCTGCGCTTATTTTACCCCAAAGACCCAAAATAATTATTGAAAAATTTGTAAGACCTACTAACTCTAGTATCGTAAGTTTGTATGTTACTAACAATCTATGGGCAAACTGGCCTGAAATAAAGAATTTATTATTATTATTATATTAATAATATTATATTATTATGTCTTTCCCGCTCACGGGACAGTGACGTCCCGGACCCGGAGAGGCGTGCGTGGAGCTAGGTACCTACAAAGTACCAACTGAGCCAACACGTAGAGGCCCGTTTGACAATTTAATAAAATGCAAGGAGTACACCGAGCGGATGCTGTCCCTGCCCGTGTCATGGGACGCACACAGAGACAGCAACCGCTGAGGAGTATAGGGCCTATTGATGGTTGATGGAATCTAAATGAAACGGATTATTGGGTGAAAATGATGGACTAGTGGCTGGGCTATTGGGTGAAACATCGGACGCCTGCCTAATAAAACTGTCTCACTTTTTATCTCTATTTTATTTTCTTTTTATTATTATATTATTATTATTATTACCCGTGTGGTGTCGGGTTAGAATAGCACCACCCCCTTTCTTCCCGTGGGGGTTGTAAGAGTCGACTAAGGGAACGGGGTTGAAGTGTGTTGTGAGTGATGGGCTAGCAACCTGTCACTGCTATATCACATTTTGTCGATCTTTTATACCCACATGTATGCTAACAGTGGCACTGGACACAGGTTTCATGTGCTCTGCCTACCCCTTTTAGGGATAAAGGCGTGTATGTATGTATGTATTATTATTATTATTATTTCCCATCTTGAACTAAAAACAAAATCTAAACTATACCTACGTAAATGTTAATTAGGTACAAATGCCAACACAGTTAACTGACCATCCTGTATTTATACAAGAACCTTATTACAATGCACATAAAGTGCACGGATGGTCAGTCAGCTGTCTTGTCTATAGTACCTACTACTTTACAAACCACGAAATAGATTGTCCACTCTATGCAACAAAATTATCTGTCACTAAAAACTTAACTATACGCAAATATTTATTAGTTACCTACTATACGAATCACAAACGGATTGTCCACTCTATGCAACAAATATAGTCCACAATTTCCACAAATATTTAAAAATTTCGGCGCAGCGCAAATTGACACAGGTCCGTCATGCAACGTGTCTCGTCCCGCACTGACCGTATGGACGAAAACGGGGAGGCGTAGGAACTTTGGCGGAATATTTCAGAAAACGAGATAATTTTTTAAGAAAGTAAGAAAATGATGCCCTTGTTCATTATTGTATGAAGAAAGTTATAAAATTTCATATTATTCTGATAAAAAATGGAGCAGTAAAATGGTTATAAGTGAAAAAATAGGGGTGACTTTAGATTTCTTTTTCTCTAATTTTTATTGTTAAAATGGATTTCTACGAAAACTATGACCCGTCGCATATCTTGCAGATTATGATATATTTTTTCCGACAGCAAAAATGTTACGTTATAATGTATAAAACGGTTACAAAACAACTCATTTTCACGAAAATTTCGAATGTGGAGCCTTAAATACGTCAAACCTGCCAATTTATCTATCAGAGCCAGCTTTAGTGGTTTCATAACACTTCTTTACGCAAGAGAAGACTTATTGCCTATATAAAATCCATTCGGTATCATAAATCTGCAAAATAATATATTATATCTTCACGTTTACATGCCTCCTGTCAAATATTTTCAAAATTAACAGCTACATAAAGTTGTCAGTTCATTGCGCACTACGGGTTTACCTACACCTACCGTGTTAAATATTTCCCACTGACCTTTGTTGAACAGCAAAAAATTGTTTAAGTGCAAATTGTAGTCGTTAGACGTAAAAGAGTACCCTGTGCGCATTATCGGTATCCGAAGAATCAAGATGGTGGCTCCTGCCGCAACCAGTCAAGTTCATACCTTCAATAATATTTTTTTTGCAATCAAATTCCGTATTTTTTTCAACGGAGAATAACCTTGGTAATTGATAATGGTACCAACGCTTTGCTTTAATCCAATTTGTGCGGCGGAGTTCCAGAGGAAGTCAAGGAATTCAAAAATTCGTCGGGTAGTGAATACTTTTGTCAGCAACTACCACGGTGTCCACAGAAACATATTACACTTTAAACGTTATGTACCAAAAATTAAAAATGTTGACCATCACATCAGCCGTCTCCTCCAGGGCTCCTACAAAAATTGTTACAATGACCGGTCCTGCGCCACCTGCATCTAGCGGACTCCCGCGACCTTCACCAGGTCATCAGTCCACCTTGAGGGTGGTCTACGCATGTGATCGCCATGCAAGAATCTTTCCACCAAATTGAAATGTGTTCCGCCGGCTGTGACTTAAGTTCAGCGAATTGGAGGGCTATATAGGTTACCTTGATACTGCAGAAGGTCTAGTTTCTGACTCCCAGCATAACTTTCTCCATTGCTCTTTGGGTAACTTTGAGCGTTCTTAACAGGGACATAATATCTAAGTATTGTGATTACTTGGCAACACACACTAGTCAAAGACTTTCGTCTTGGGACACTGCGGAATGTTTGCACAGGACAACCAAGTCGAATTCGACGATTTACCTCTCTTTTTGAAGTTGGACCTATAAGTACTTGAGATTATTTAAGCTGATGACCAAATTGCATCAAAGTAATCCATTCAAAAAGCAACTGTACCGTCCAAGGTAAAAGATTTAAATTCCAATGACAGTTTCATAAAAAAAGTTATAATTTGTACACAGTCCGACCTTGGTATACACGATGATTCTTAATTCGTGATCAGGAGTTGAAAAATATTGATAAACAGCCAAAACATATTTCAATGGATGAGGTCTCATGCAATGAAATCACTGTTTAGTTAATTAAATTTAATGTTAATGCTAACACTAATGTCCACTGAATGTTTGGTCACCCTACATTTCTTGAAGTTAAGTAGATACGTCAAACACACAACATACGTCAAATTTTCACAAACTACCGTTAGGGTGACAACTATTTTGAATTATAAAGTAATTCCTTATTCAGTTTTATTCAGAAAAAAAGAACGTTTGTTTTAAGTAACTTCGAGTGAATCGTGTTTGGTATGAATTAGAGAATTGGAAAATTTTACTCCTGATCACGAATTAAGAATCATCGTGTATATACTTAATCGTCAACTTCGTGCGTAAGTGTCCGTTTGTAATGGTAGTGGCACTACGTGGTCATTTGACATGACATTTACCTTATTAGTGTTCATATTTGGACCAACTCGCTTGAATGCTTTTCTAAGGTCATTAAATATCGTACTCAAAAACGCAAGGAGCATCAGACATATTAATAGACCACGATTGTAGAAGCTGATGTTCCTATCCATCGTTGGTACATGACCATTACCAATTTTAAGTAAGGAGTCAGCAAAATCGCGCTGATCTTTTTGATCTAGCAGGACTCGCGTGTTAATCTTGAGCTCTTGTTTTGTAATATGCGCCCAAAGCTAGGATCTTTTTAGAGTTGCGTTGTCTCGTCAGCTCATGTGCCTCTTGTAACAACAGACAGGATTTGACAAAATATATATATCTGACTGAGTCTAATTAAAAAGAGATCTTTTGTTCCGCGTAAACACTTACTGGTCAATGGGTACTCGAAAGGATTATCTATTATTAATTCCGAAACACATCTTTACCTGAGAGTCGGAGTGACTCAAGATCATTTCAGTCATCACGTTTTTAATTATTTAATATAAAACAGTGTTCAAAATCTGCAGAGAAGAAGATCAATAAATATTTAATGCTTCAGCCTGTGTCCTACCTGTTGGATCTATTGCCACAAACATGTACTAAACTTTTACCCCCTTATTCATAAAACTTAAAATACCTCTGTTAAATAAAACGAGTTTTGTCCCTTTCTTACTAATTTAAATATCAGAGTGACAGATAAATATAAACGAATTTCAACGGCATTTTAGCTAAACTAGGTTTGTTCAACGTTTTACTTGTTAGGTTAAATTAGAACTTCCACCACATTACTACGCGAAAAAAGTCGCAGGTACAGCTGGTACTTATATATGTTTGAAGAAATGAAGTCCTCATGATCATTAAAGATGGGGCGCCTCATCCTTACAAAAATAGGCCCGTTTGTGTTACAGCTCTCGCCTGTTTCCTCCTCCTCAAAAAATCGACATAAGTAAGAATAAAAAAAAATTATGCAATCAAGTGTTAACTATATTTTAACTAATAACTATTTGTGGTGATAGTACCAAATGCCAAGCTGTCGACATTCATGAAGGAGAAGATCTGGCCGAAGGGTTGTAGGTGTAGTTTTCTGGCGATTTCGAGGCCGGCCGGCTATTTGACACCCAGAACTTGCGCCGAGCGTCTTAACGTGTTTTGTGTTATATTATAAGTTTTGTATATCGTTATATATGTTAGTCTGTAAGGTATTTGTAAATATGGGCCTTGTTGCCGGACTAAAAACAAAAAAAATTGTTCGCTAAATATCTTACGTAATGAATAGGCACCATGAATAAAGTCACAAAATCATATCAGCCAGTGCGAATACTCGTAACACTTCGGCTGAAGTGGCTGCAAAGACTGGTTAATAATAAAACAGAACTCATTAAAACTCCACTTCCCCACTTGTTTCCTATTTCTTTTCAATTTATTCCCCTAAATTTGGGTTAATGCGACAGTAAATTTTACGAATGTATTTTAATGTCTTTACTTTTATTTCGGTCGTCTTTTTAACCGCTTTTAGATGACATGACAGCTTGCCCAGAAATCTTTCTAGAGTGAACGACGCAAAAAAAATACATTATTTTAAAATACCATTTTCAAATTTCATCTCTCTAACTCTCACACTCCTTGTTGCCTAAACAAACGTGATAGCTTAACAAATATGTATACTTATTTTTCTCAAACTTGCAATGAAATATTGACGTTGTGTTCTATCGGCTTCAACGTATCACGTTTTTGGCGTGGCAAGACGAGAGATCCGTTCACGGAATATATAATTGTTTTAGGGAATTCCACTCCAGGAGATGCAAGCAGGAGATGTGGCTTGCACCACGTTCACTGAGAAAATGGGCCGTCCGGACCCGTCAGGGTGATTATGGGTGATTTCGACGCATCATGTTCTTTATACCTCGTGTTAAAACTACGGCCTGTTTGTCCCACATAAACTTTATTGCAATCGTCACAGGCAAGCTTGTTAACTCCCGACTTTCTGCGACTTTTTTTTTTCTCCTTGCCATTGCACAATGCACAGTCTAAATCGCAAGGTGTTATTCGTTTCGGTTGAAAGCCACGTTTATACCGTTATTATTTAAAATTTTATACTTAGATCTTATCAGACAATTTGCCAACATAAGTTATGCTTGCTTTTTACTTTTTAGGTGGTTCCAAAGATCGTGCAGCGTACAGCAGATTGTTTACCATTTTAGTCTATTTCTTTCTTATAAAACCATCCACAATGAGACTTGCTGTAACCGTTTGAAATTTATAATGATCATCAGAAAGAGGCACTCTCAATAACCTATGTGCATAACAATGAAAAGCAGCTAACTTATGTTGCCACGGATGAGTGGAAGAAGCTCGGTTAACTGTCCCTGTATGCGTAGGCTTACGGTAAATTTGGAGTTGATGTTTGTTCAAATTTAGTAATCGTTAAATCCAAGAAATTCAATGAGTAGTTCTAATTCCTTCTTAAACTTGATTTTAGGATGCTTTTTGTTGATGTCATTCACAAAAGTAGGCATACAGCTACAGTTATCCCAGCTCTTCCACTCATCCATGGCTTTGTTGAAACAACATGGAATTACACGTGTCGAGGTTTTGTCATTATTGGTGATGGTTTGTTGTAATTATTTGCATGTTTGCACGTGCGGGGGTGTTTAAAAAAAAAGGATTGTCCCACCGCTTTCATGATCAATAGGAGTACAGGCACTAAATAAAATAATCTATAATATGTACTATATTTTCTTAAAAAAGGATTCAAAATGTATTCAAATGGAGAAAAAAGCAATGCAATAAGTTAAATAATCAAAAAGTATAAGGTGTTCAAGGTTTTAAAACGGGGGTATATTCTGTCCCTTTTCCGCAAAAGGAATATATGAAACGATTGTCATTTACTATTTCGCTCTCAGTTTGTAAAGTCACTAACTGCGAGGGCTCTCTAACAAACAATATTAAAACGGTGGTAGCTTCGTAATTCTTTGAGATATCTTAATGGGATTTTCGTCACTAAGCATCTTTTTTTGCCTTTTTCTTTTGGAGTTTTAATACATTTTGAGTCTACACCCGTATTATTCGAATTTACCAAATTTTTGTACTAAATTACATAATATGTATATTATGTATTTCAAATATATAGTTTACTAGCTTCTGCCCGCGAATTCGTTCGCGTGGAACTCGTTCTAATATTATAAATGCAAAAGTCTGGATGGTTGGACGTTTGGATGTTTAGATTTTTAGATGTTTGGATGTTTGTTACTCAATGAAGCTCAACGGCTCAACCGGTTTGGATGAAAATTTGCACGAAGATAGTTTATAGCCTGGATTAAAATATAGAATAGCTTTATCCCAGAGCCAAGCAAACGATGTCGCGGGCGGAAGCTAGTTATAAAATAAGTGATAAAACTGGCCAAGATCGAAACGGACTTACGCAGCGGGTAAACGCGCCAGGTGGGCTGCGGGGTTAGACGGCGACGCCATGGCCCTCTATTAAAGATTTTCGTATTGCTTTCCATTGGGGCCTCGGATTTCGGAGACACAATTGTAACCAAGACTTTTTAAATAGGAGTTCGAAGTTTTTTTCTCGTTTAGTAGGCTGCCGGGTACTTTTGAACGTGTTAATAATTACGCAATTTCAGATCTTTTCTGTAAAAACGATCTGAAATTATGGGTCACAAATTCTATGAAAAAGAAACATTATTAATGCTTGAATTATATAATGATAGCACCATCTAGCGAGCTTAATTTTAGTCCAATTTCAGCTCGATAGATGCCGCTTATATCATGCAGTTTTTGATATTTTTAGACCAATAAAAATAACATATCAAAACGTATTAAATGGGTTTTATTTGATTCTAAAATTATGAAAGAAACACTAATCTAAATGTATGTATAATGAAATACAATATTTCCGTAAGTTCGCAAGCAGAACATTATATCAGTCCATATTGTAATTAAGTTTGGCCCGGTTTGTGGTCGACTGAAATCGGCATAAATTAAAAACGATAAGACTGCATGAATGCTTTCAAATCCACAACCGTCGATGTTCTTCTTAATGCTTAAGAGTCACCAGTAAGCTCGGCCGAATTTCACCTTCCCATACACACGTAGTTATACGCTCGCATTTTAAAACTACGTTGGATTGTGGCGAAACTTTGCATATACATTGACATGAGGTATATCTATGTCTGTAATTAGTTTATATAGTTCCAGTGCATAAAGCAAACGAAATACAGCAAAAACAAGTTTTGTATGAAAAACTTAAATTCGCTGTATTTTTTACTATGATATCTGAAGCTACATAAACTAATAACAGACATAGATATATACCTCATTTCATTGTATATGCAAAATTTGATTACAATCCAACACGTCGTTTTAAAATGAGAGCGTAACTACGTTTGCATGGAGAATCGAGCTTACTGCGGATTCTTAAGCTTTGTTTTTACCTGGGACCAGGTTTTTCTCGGCTTTAATACTACGAAAAATGGAATTGAAACAAAAATTAAACAAAAATCAATAACTGATCGTTTACCAATAAAAATAACAAAATAAACTGATAAAAAGAAAACAAAAAACCTTCTTATCACTGGGGTTCGAACTCGCAACCAAAAAAGAAGATTAACCATTGGTCGTCCTCGAAGAGTAAGCCAGGCTTTTGGGAGAAAATAAGACCAAGCTAAATGTAAAATCCTTGCAGTATGAACTATGTCCTATAGTTTCGAAACGCCATTTTGCTTTCATTATACGCCACTGTCCTATTTGAGCTGTGATCAAATTTTGATAAAATTGTTTAGTATCTTAAGAATATTAATTAAGAAGGTAATTTTAGAAATTAAATATCCCATAAAAAACTTTCCTGCATTTATGGATTTCTGTATACCTAAATCTATGTAGTATTGTGTGATTGCCAAGTCACAAAATTTTATTTAGCAAGCAAATAAAGATTAATAACAATGCCTGAGACTTGGCTCTACGAAATATCTCACAACTTTTTACGGTGGAAGAGTTTCGAGACTTGGCCGTTTTTTACGTGGAATGTTTTTTATGGGATCTCACTTCTTTTCGTACGTTATTGTGTTATCAATATAACATACGAATTATGGATGCAGTCCCATTCTTGCTTTTTCATGTTTTGCCTCATTCACTGCAAATATAACGTTGTAATCCTATATTTTTATATGGGATAACAAAGTTATTTATACAGTTGGTGTATCTAGAAAACTGAAGTGAAATTGCATTTTTTTTGTCTTGATTTATTTATACACTAAACACTAATTATATTCTAAATTTGAAGCTTCTATATCTGCTAGAAGTGCCTTAGACTTTTGATGATCGGTGAGTCAGTGAGTGACAAAATTAAGAAACTTTGACTAGTTATAATTCTTAAACCACTGGTTCAAATTGGATGAAATTTAAAATATATCGTGGTTTTACAATGCGTGCTTGGTTACTGAAAATTCAGGCTTCTAGTTTTATCCACAACGAAGTTATAGGGGGTCGAAAATGGCCTGAACTGCTTCGAGAAAAGCCGTGCCGCTCGCTGTTTTGCTCGACTTGGCGGGGGCACTGCCGTGTCCCCAGATTTTAATTTGTTTTCCAAAATTGTTAAATGTTTCAAAATAATATTACGCATGTTTTGCTCAGCGGAAAACAAAATATAGTACAGAGTACTTAAAAGTAGTATCACGAAGTATTTTTTTCATAAAAGTTAGTTGTTTTGTGTTTAAATACGTCAAATAATAATAAAAAAATAAGTCGGTTTTATTTCACATTTGGTTAATAAAGTTTACAATACCTTTTGTAGTTCCTTTTATTCTGTTTTGAAATTAGTGACGTATTTTCATAAAAACGATACTTCTTGCTGAAATAAATATTATATACCATTATATTTAGTATTTTTATGTTGCTTATACAGTATATGACCAACTAAGATACATTCTAGCGTTTTTTTTAATAGGCACTCCTATATCGCCGCCAACCACAATTTCTGAAAACGTCCGGAGGGAGGGTGGTCGCATTAACCGCATGCAAAAATACGCAAATAGTTGCATCTCATCTTCGCTGATAGATGACATGTTTCTTAGCGGAATAGCAAATGAATATGGATGGTCTAACATTGGTTCCGTGGCGGAACTGGCGGAAGGGGCGGTGCCTCTTATGGGACGCTACATGTGTAAGCACATTTGCCCCGTCCTATTTGAGCCACACCATCAGATCCGCGGCGTCGGCCGCCGAGACGGCGGCTCGGATGAAACATACAAAGTACTCCGCCTTGGAGCCAATGTACGACTTTGTACCAGTCGCGGTGGAGACTGCGGGACCTTGGGGTATGGAGGCCAAAGATTTTTTACGGGATTTGGGTCGGCGGCTTAGGGATAGGGGCTGTGATCCTCGTTCCGGATCGTTCCTGGCTCAACAGATTTCTTTGGCCATTCAGCGTGGCAACGCCGCCAGTGTCATGGGAACTTTCGGGCCACCAACGATCCGGGGCGGTCCTTTTTGTTAGTTTAGGTTATAACGTGTTATTGACGAAGCCTGTTGCGGATTCTATCATTGTTAGTTAAGTACCTGCCTGGGGGGATGTTTGTTTGTACGCAATTAAAGGAATATTGTTCTCGTAACATATCATGGACTTCCGCAAAGTAACGCCTTATTCAATCAATTATTAGGAATTTCTTACAATATTGGAGGCCTGCAAAGCGACCTTCTTTTGTTTCAGTATAAATTCGTGACCCAAAATCGTAGCGTGCAGCCATTAGAAAACATGTTTTTTTATTTATTTTATTGCGTGTTTGAGAAAAGCGCTATACACAACCTCGGCGTGAAAAGGGATTGCTAGCCTTGTATCCCTATCCGGCCTCGCTACGCTCGTACGTCTATATCTAATTGGCCCGCAATGTTTTAATGTTTATTTGGGCAAACAACGATACAATAATACTTAATACCACGGCGATAAGATATACATCACCCGGCGAAGTTGCCTCCACTATTTTTTTTTAAGGATAGCAAGCAAAACCAACAATGTGAATACTAGTTTTCAATTTAAATTTAAGAAACAAAACAAGGAGACTAAAATTTACTTAATACTTCGGCGATAGGTACAAACGCCAACACAGTTAGCTGACCATCCTGTATTTATATAGAACCTTATTACAATGCACATAAAGTGCACGGATGGTCAGTTAGCTGTGTTGTCGATAGTACCAGCAAAGTACCACTTATACATATTTTTTAACTAGGATACTTAGTAATCAAACCAATAATGTGAACTAGTTTAAATTTAAGTAACAAAAAAAGGAAATATAAATTGAATTATAGGTGATTAATAAAATAAGTGTATCTTTATGTAACTCTTTTAAACTGCGAACCAGACTACGCTTAAATATATTGAGATTCCGTCATATTGAAAATATCGGCATTGCTAAATCTATCATTTATGTTTTACATGCTCTACCTACTTAAAAATGAATTAGCCTTATAGTTTTTATGTGTGAGGGGGACACAGAACAAATAGTTAACTCGTCTAGTGTTATTGCGTGGAACTTTGAAACTTAATGCATTTAAGAAATATGGGGAGTCTGTTACATTATTTACGATTTTATATAAAAACATTTGATCTTTTAATGTGCGACGGTCTTCGAGTGAAACTATTCTGGAATTATCGAATTGAGATTAAGAAATGTATGCTTTATAATTCAACTGCCTTAAAAACTAATTCTATATCCTCTTTATTGAATGAACATAATATATATTTTGTATTGCGGGTTCCAAGCAGTCGATTCACATTCTAGAATAACTAATGAGTTGAAGAATCAAAAACGTGTCAGGTCTCTTGAACTCCTTACCTGCTCTTAGGACAAATCCTAATAAGCGGGAGGCTCGTTGTGTTAAGAAATCAATGTGATCTTTAAATATCATCTTACTTAAGAGGCCACGAAAATAGGGATTGCATAGACATTCAATCCCTATTTTCGCGGCCTCTACAGTAATGTACCTACTATTATTAGAAGAGTACAACCGTTGAGAAGCCGGAAAATCTCGGTGTGAAATGGAAGTAAGTATTTTAAATAAATATAAATCAAAATTGTGAAGTAACTATTTTTAATAACAACAAATAAGTAATTATAATGACATTAATGACGGTATCTATAGATCCAAGTTGAAACCCCGTGGACTTATTAAAGAGCTTTATAAATTGCTTTTCTTTTATAGTAATACAAATTCACACGACAATCGTGTGTGATTTCCATTTAGTGTGACGTTTATTTTTCACGTCATAACCAGCATGTCCCACTTATTCCTTGGCGTTTTCCAACTCTGTCGCGTCACGTCAAGGGTCTATTAAATTAATGCACAGTGTGGTAATTTTTGTATAATTGCCACGACCTAAATGTTAATTTTCGTTGAAATTGCTGGTTTTATTATTTTACTGAACGTGTTATTGAAACCAGACATTGTTACTATGCTACTAAAAAAAAAAAAACATTGGAACGGAAGCTCAGCCAATCTCGAGTAAAAGCTAGCAATTACCTACTACATTGTTTGTAAGGTTATCTTTATACCTCGATCCATATAACACTAGAATTTTAACGGTCAAAGTTATCTACGTTGTTTCGTTTATCTAGGACATCAAAGATAAAATATTATGCAGAGTAGTTTTGCAAAATATAGCACTGTTTTTTTAATTTGTTTTCCTCGGAACTACATCACGATTAACGCACATTATACGGAGTAGCTATGGTTACTCAAAACTAAACCACTGGCTAAATTCTCCATAACTGTGTTTCTTTTCTTATTTCAATTCATTTAATTATGCATTGAAAATGAATTGAAATACTTTGCAAACACCATGAACGTTAATACTTTTTTGTTACATAGCCCGATTTGCTGCTTAGGAATTGCCAATTGCTTACATTACTCCCTACCAATGATGTTACAACCTGCACCTGTGTCCATCTTCATGAGGATGGGTTGATCATTTACATAGAATGTTTGAGTAATTTCGTTTCCCGCCCACTTGACGTTTGCCATTTCAACAAAAAAGTGACTCCTCTCGTATCATTATGCACTTTTATCTTCATAGACATGCTCGCAAAATGATTATTTTTATTACAGTTGTGGCATGTTTTACCATATGCCAGACACTTATTTATTGGATGTGTTTTACCGGAGTTCCTGCAATTATTTATAGTTTTTGAACTGTTACTGGAATATTGGTTTACTTTTCGCGCGACTAGGATTTCAGGTCCCTTATGTTTTGCTGTACGTGTAATCTCGTTGCTTCAGCATTTTTGAGGTAAGCATAACATATGCAATAGTCAGCTTCGTGTACTCTTCCGAAATTAATCTAATTTTTAAATCTTCATATTGGCTATCCAGTCCTGATATGATTTTGCTGGCTATAAGTTGTTCTTAAAGTTTTCCCAATCTGAATTGGGAAACTGTCGTCCCGTAATCTTCTAAGCGTTCTCCGATATTTTGTTTCGTCATAAAAAAAATCATGCCGAAGAATCGTTAAGTTTTTTCTCGGAGAGAAATATTTTTCAAAATTGTTCAGAACGAGCTCAAATGTTTCTTTCTCAACTTTTGCGAACGTATTATACTGCGTGGAACGGAACGATGGACTTTCCCGCAAGAGGGGGATTATTGAGCGCTAGTACGTCACATTTTCCAGATAAACAATTTTTTTTGACGCGATTTTTTTTTTACCTCGGCGTTGTCCGACTGGAGCGTCGAGCTCCATACAAATGTAAAAAAAAATCGCGTCGAAAAATATTTTTTTTCTCTTTATTCTTATCAGAACACGATACCTGTCAAGCCCTTGATCGGTTCATACCCCATTTTTGTTACACCCTGTATATGGATATTCCTTTAGTTAATTCCTTATGCGTTACGCACTTTGGGTCTTAGTAGGTAGGTCTATCTAACACGTTCAGCAACTAAAAAGTTAAAATGGATTGCTGAGCGTTTTAGATATACCTATTTAAATACAATTTAAATGATGTATATATAAAAAAATACCGATCCATAATAAAAAAAAATTGGGCGCGTTAGCATCGGCAACTTGACTACCTCACCTACTATTTAATTTTAGGCAATCTTAAGTTATCTTAAGTTCATTAATATTACAACGTGCTCATTTTCACTTTATTATTTTGTAAACAACCTAGAGAGCTCGCGCGCCGTTTTGTGATAGCCGTGCTGGACACACACACACACACACACACACACACACACACACACACACACACACACAGGAATTTTAGTCTTCAACTGTAATGTAATATTTATTCCATCTTAATTTTACTTTTAACGAAAGAGAAGTGAGTGTTTTGTACTGCAAAATGGTAATATTTTAACTAGTTTGTGTTAATCGCACTCGCAGGCGGCCAAGATACAGGCTCAGCCTAGTTTGGCGTCTGATTTATTATTATTTATTATAAATATCTACAAAAGCGAGTAGTTCTTTATGTTGTTACGGCTGCGGTCTCGAGTAAGGTGCAGGTATTTCTCCAGTTAGCTGCTCTGCATTCCGCTGTGCACTACGTCTCTTCGCGTGTAACCTTCAAATGACGTTCCTACGAGGACAATGGTGCGATGCTGCCAGCACGGTGCCGGGGTAAACTTGCCAGTTCCGCCGACGGGCGGAGGCAGCGGATGCAGATGTGTCGCCATAATGGTGCTACATTTGTGTGTCACCCTGAACAAAAGTTCCCTCAACTCAGAAAGCTAGTAAACGTGAAAATGTATGCTACGTACGTATTAGAACATTTATTATAACAGTTTATATACATCTGTCTCTCTCAGCAAGACCATAAAACTTCTACGGTCGTACTTAAATAGATTTAAGTACGACACTTTAGGGTATTAGATACATTTATATGTATAGGTGGGACCTATAATTAACTTAGTACGACATTTTTGTAAAATCACTAATTTACTGAACTTAGTGTAATAGCAACACCAAAATGCCCCTGAATTACAAGGCATAATTTAAGTACTGCACAGCATGGAAATTATGGATATTGTTACAAATGCCGTATTCTTCTCGTGCCTGATGGGTCGAAATCATTTGTTTGTTTGCAACTCAAGCAGTCACCTATACTTATACAGAATGACTTTCAAAAGTTCGAGAATCGAAACATCCCTTTGTTCCCTTATTCATGACTTTGTTCTCAAGGGACGAATCGTTGTTTCGAATCAAACTTCAATGCATTGTCATCTTTAGACTATTGTTCTATCACTGCAAGAGTCCATTGAAATGGCTTAACTTCCACTGGTCGGGTGCAATTTGTAAACTTACACAATTATTTTCCGGTAATCGGCTAGAAGTTTGAAAGTAATGGATGTTGTACCTAACTCTAGGACTTGGATTGTATTTAGGTATTTTAGCTTTTTTTCATTAATATTAAATTAAAAATGGTTTTTATTTTATTTTTACAAACTGTATTTAAAAATAGTACTTACATACTTAAATAAATCAATATTTGCGGACAATCTGCTTACACAACTCGACCTAGTCCCAAACTAAGAAAAGCTAGTACTATGGGTACTAGACGACGATAAACATACTTATATACATAAATAAATACTTAAATACATAGAACACATTCGTGCTCATCGCACAAATAAATGCCCTTACCGGGATTCGAACCCGGGACCTCTAGAGGTCCCGGGTTCGAATCCCGGTAAGGGTACCCTACCCGGTAAGGGTGACCCTGCCTACGAAGCTAGCTTCGTAGGCAGGGTCACTACCAACTAAGCTAAATCGGTCGTCAACTTTGGTATACCATTACGTACATTGCATATAGTTTTATGTTAATATGTTAAACATTATTCTAAAACATTGGTTTTCAAACCAAGTCAGTTTCAAACTTAGAATAAAAATTCAAAGGACAAGTCCAAATTAATCCTGCTAAATATTTGTATATTTTTTTAGTGTCAGAATTATTTATAATCGCGACAATTCGGAAAAAAGATTCGAATGGTTTTCGAGTTGACAGTAGCTTAATAAGTCCATATTCTGGCACCAGTACCAAAATACCCAAGTAATAAGAGTGTACTTATAGCTATTGGTAATGTGTTATGCTCCGTGTTAAATACAAATCTCGGTGCATGCGACGTCTAGCTACTCAAATATTGAGACTGACACTACACACATCTAATTTTCGATCATCGGATATGACCTTAGTGGGCCTGCAAGCAGGGTGGATGTGAGTAGTCCGCCTTGCTCGAATCGTGTACGAGTACATACGCGTATGTACGTATGTACGTAGGCTGGCATATTATATATTGGCCCTAAGCAAGTATGGTACCTGTCCGGCATACGTACTATCGACAACACAGCTAACTGACCATCGGTGCACCTTAAATGCATTGTAATAAGGTTCTATATAAACAGAGGATGGTCAGTTAACAGTGTTGTCGTTTGTACATACGTAGGCTGCCCCATTATTTATTTATTTATTTATTATTATATTTA
This sequence comes from Epinotia bilunana, assembly GCA_947049275.1. Lineage (NCBI taxonomy): Eukaryota > Metazoa > Arthropoda > Insecta > Lepidoptera > Tortricidae > Epinotia > Epinotia bilunana. Next base: position 8,838,964 of record OX346253.1, read on the forward strand.
TTTACACAGCATTACAGTTGTAACTTAACCAATGCACTGGTAAACGTAGGTGCATAAAAGAAACTATAAATTATATTGGAACACTGGATTGCCTGCTATCCATCATCTCGCAAAACTTTAAACATGCACAACAGACCGATGCCCATCGCCATGCACAAAAGTCGCATTGGGGTACTGACACCAGAAGCGCATTGAAAAGCTTCATCGCCCGAACAAATGGCGAGTTTCTGTGCGACAATGTCCGGGCCACTGGCACTGCCAATAAAGGACGCGCACGATGTTTTAGGGTTATTCGAGGGACGTCTGGTACAAACAGTCGCACCAGTTTCTCAACCAAGTCCAGAGTATCCACGTCTCCACGTAACACCCTACTAGGACTTAGGATATAGCTGCCCTAACCTAATTAAACGCTGGTCAACTAATTTAAGCTTGTTTTTTTGCGAATCAATCATAATAACAGTCTATTTATGGAAAAAAATATGGTCTTCAATATACAGAAAACAATACATAAAGATATTCAAAATTATGTTAAATAAAATATGACATAGTACAGAATTATGACTATGAAAGTATTATGGTCAGGGTTATTAATGATAAAAGACTTTTATGACCAACAGTTTTATGCGTAAAGTATTATGCCAATTAAAATAATGACAATAGATATTATGCGACTAGAGGGGGACCCTGATGGGACAATCATTGTTGGTAAAATAATCAGATTCAATTGCTATTGCCGCCCGCCTCCGCGGTGTTTGGTACCGAGTTGTAGCGGACGCGCACGACGGACGTCCGACTCACTTGCTTCATTAGGCACACACGAGAAGTTACACCTGCTTGTTATTGCCTGCAGTGACACAGTTGTAATCGTGTTAACTATACGTACGAGGATTTAGGTTTTACAACTTATTGAGATGGATTCTCAGCGGTGAGAGGAGGCCTGTCCCTACTGCTGGGCATGGCATATATATAATATTATATATATATATATATATATATATATATATATTACATATAATATGTATATACATATATATATATATATATATATATGTTAAGGTAGTGGTTTAAAAAAAATATTTTTTTATTGAAATAAAGTTCATTCTTTTTTAAATATTTTATAAAATCCCGTGCAGTTAAAATTAAATGTGTGAACTCGTGAATCAATATACGATGTAATCGCGTTCTCGAAAACGTGGTACTAAACTCTCCACGGACGGATACCACGATGTTAATTGGATACTGCTCTACAAACGAAGTCGGTTTGGCTGAATAACGGTTAAGGTCAATGTCAACCCAAGTAACAAAAAGTGGTTTGTCCTAGAACCACATATTATCAGGACTATAACGGGATAGTAAGCGCTTATAACCACGGAAAAGGGCCCAATTCATAGGCATAGGTACTTGTCCTAATAAAGCACTAAATAGTAGAATTAGTGACCAACCAATTAAGCCAATAGTAGACTTATATTTGGACTTCGCAAAACTATTTGCTCCTGCGAAGCTGAGTTATGAGCGCCTTACAAAACCAGACAAGACTATAACGTGCTCCATATTTCTTGTAGCTTTTCCAAAAACAGTTGTGAATTTTGTGTTCCTGTGTTGTTCCCTGCATTATATAAAAAACTTAGGGTAAGCCATTTTCCTAATAAAAGTCTATTATTTTAAGTCTTACATAATAATACGTAATTACGTATACATATAAGATGTACGTGCATTCTCATGCGAACCTATATTTTCGTTGAGGCATATTGAGTTTTTTAATCAAATTTTTAGGCACTTCTTGAAACCAGCTTATTTAATAAGTTGTATTTAAAATAAATTAGGTTGCAATAAGAAATATAATCAAAAGTCGAGCAATCATTTTGAAGCAAATGGTTTTTCATCAGAACTACAATATCGCCATATTGTTAGAAATTAGGGTTCCATAATAATTTAAATGCACCAACATCAGATTTTTTTAATGGCTTTTGTCCTATTTTTATTTATGTCAAGAAGCGTTGAGGCGTCCTGAGTCAGGACATCTTTTTGATTTCAAAAGTGTTATTATATTTTTCCTGGTACGTATTTTTTATTTGAATAGCCTTCAATATCACTTTCGTTATCCCCCTGTTAAGATTCATCGCTAATAATCTCCTCGTGGTCTAATCTAAATCGCTTTCTCTAGAAACCTCGATACAATTATGTCATACATTTCCATTGTCACTATTTTGTGCGGAACCCGCGTCAATTTCTGTGATACGTTCTTTGCCTGTTATAAAATTAGCACCAGATATTCACCATGTCCGTGATGAGACCATAACAGAATTAGCAAGACCATTAAGAACGATTGTACTCCTTTACGGGCTTCATGAAGATTATTTTGGATAATAATGGTAATTCATTAAACCTTTATAAACACATTCGGATAATAGCAGTATTTGATAATGCTCAATAAGAATAACTACATTTACTCGTAGATTAAGCACTTAAAGAACTAATTTACTTATGAAGGACCCACAAAGTAGACTTATAAACCCTTATAAATGTAAGTAACAAGTGCAAATGGTTTCCAGTACGTTTGGTTTTATTTGTTGCTGGTATAAGCATACTTTACTTATAACGGTTTTATAGTGCAATAATAAGTATCGCTTACCGGAGTGAATAGTGCCAAGCGCGTGTCCGCCTTTTCAATACCTTAATAGGACAACTTAGCTTATATTGTGCCGTTAATTAAGCCTATTAGCGATTATAAGTTAAGCTATAAGAACAGATGTACTAGAAGCGCAAACCAACTTCACGTATGCTATTAAAAGCATGGTAGCTCACCTACTAGAACCATTATGAGAGAGTTATTAGTGCTGTAGGTCTATCAAATACGCACTCTGGGAAAATTTTGTTGCTTGGGGAAGTTTTGAAAGTAGCCTCCGGTATTGACAGATATCTGCGGATTAGTACTATAAGCTAAGACGGCAGTCTTACTTACTTGTACGTAAACTCCGAGTATCTCACATCCCGCACCACCAAATTAGCCCTAAACTTTTTAATTTGGCGAAAAACTCGACGCCTAAGTATCACTTACATCTAGCCAGCGTCCGATTAGCAAAATGAAGGGCAACAATTACACAGCCAAATGGCACGGAAAATTATCCATATCCTCTGAGGCTTCCAGGAAATTAAAAGTTATCTGCCAAGGGCGATACGGACGAATATTTAACACAGCAGCATTTTACCCAAACATTTTAATAGCAACGTTCGATTATTGCCCAATAATGGATAATTTTAACCTCAATAAAGGATAGTTTTATTATGATAGTTTTATGTTATGGCAACTAATATGTATTCTAATTGTATTATATTTTTTGGGTTTCTTATTATATTTTTAAGGACATTGTTCAGAAGCTTGCGCATAATTATAAATTTATTTATTTTATTGCTTGTGATAAATAGGAAAGAAGAAACTTTACACAAAAAATCCATGAAAATAAGTTTCTAACATATCAACACAATTATTGTTTTGTCGTTTGATACTATAATATATCTCCAACTCCATGATTAACAAAATAAAAAGAATGGTTCTAATAGTCAATAACCTGAAGTTCTAAGACGGTTTTACTAATTAACTTACAAATAACTGTTTTGCAAATTCACCAAGTTCAAGATTATACTCAAGGTTCAAAGTTCTTTGCAATTACGAAAAATATACGGTTTTTATTATGTTATTTATTTCAATCATATCACAAATCCTCCATAATTCTCACATATTAAACAAAACCTCAATCTGAATGATGCTCTAAAACCCAAAACATTCGAATTCGACTCTTATACTTGTTCTTAAGCCGGCAAACTTTGCTCATTTGTAAAAGGTATCTCCGATATTGGTCGACAAATTATTTCGTAAAATTCTTTCTACGTATATAAATTTTCATGACTTTCCGATGGGAGCAATTAAAACTGTCATGTTTTTCCGAAGTTTCCCAAGTAATTTATACTTTAGCCGGTCAAATGTTATTTTCTATGCAGTAAATTATGTCCGCGTCACTCTTCACATCTCTGCTTTGAATTATGGATCAATGAATGTCCCTACAGCAGTAATTCAGAATACCTACACCCATATTTTATACAAAGTGTATTAAAATTGACTTGTACTCGTATAAACCGGAATACGCGAGCATTTTACCGACACAGACAATTTAAGCGAGGTACCTAGCAACTAACGTAGGTCGCGTTTTAGTCTTGTCAAGAACTGAGCCATTTCTGATCACAAAATAGAACATTGACATTGACCAAGCAGCCTTTTGCGCCACCTGCTAAAAGTCGTTTGTCTTTTGTCTCACAAGCTGGCGCGGCGTCATAAGAACTCTAGAGCACTATTGTCTGCGAGTAGTTGGCATCTCTCAGCCCTTCGTAAAGTGCCGCTGAAAGCTGTTATCGATCTATGCAATACAAAATAATATAAAAAAATGCAATCGCAATGAATACATCGTTACCTATTTTCACATGCACTAACCTTAAATTAAGAGTAACAGAGTTTATTGTTTGTGACACATTTTAACAACGTAAATATTACCTACCTGTTAATTTATTAACCATGGCCAAACATGTACTTAGGTAGGTACTTAATGGAAAATTAACATAGCTCTCGGCATTAAAGGCATTTATTTGAATAACCATTTCAAGTTGAATTATTCTAATATTTTTTATTTAAAAGCAAAAAACTCAACGAAATCACTTTACGTTTTACTGGAAACGTAATCTGGGGAATGAAAGTCTTAGGGCTTCCCCTGGGTCGACCCGGCAAATGGAGTACTCGCCGGGCAAACGACGGCTTTTTGTCAACCGACAATACCACAAATTGTGGACGCGGGGACACGCGTCCGGGTGGCAGCCATATTGCGATACGCAAAATGATCTCCCGATATAACACGAGAGTCATAAGTAGTATGAGTACCTATGCCTTGTGCTTTTATGACCCGCAGCTGGAAGTGGGATTTTCACAAAAGTTTAAATTAATTCATATAATTACTCGTTTCTATTCATTCAGATGGCTACTCTCTGTATTGCACAGCATTATGAAATCTCATGCGCAAATTACCTATCGCGTTTTATAAATGTAGGTTTTTTTGTAAAACATTTCAGGGGCGCGATAACTTACGGAAGGGGACAGGGCATTCATAGGATATCGCTTTTGTTTCATGTCTTTTGTATACTGTACTGATTTTCAAAGAAAAGACAGATACATGAACATACCGGTATGATATGCCGCGGATAGGTCACAATGTGTAGTAAGTAGAATACTGGTGCAGTAGTGACTGCCATTGAGTAGCTATTGCCCGTAGGATTCGTTTTATACAATAGCCTTATTTTATTAACGTTCACGACTTACCTAATGTACAGCAAAAAAAGAGAATATGTAACGACAACTTCATTAACGACCAGATAAGAATATATTTAGGAAATTGCTTGAAAAATATGCTTGGAAAAGGCAAGACAAGGGGTGTCTATGCCTATGCCAAAAGTACCTGATTAATCGTATGTAATCTTTGTTTTATAGTTGTAGGTATTGGCAAAAAAAAATCAATGAAAATTTATACAAGACACACACACCCCACATTTATGCTAAAAGTGGCGCTGGAATAGACGTTTCATGTGCTCTGCCTACCCCTTTTGGGAATAAAGGCGTGACTGTATGTATGTAAGTATGTATTTATACAAAAGAAAACGACTTCAATGCTGTTGTGTTTCGCCATGCCACACAGACACATATTCGCATTTTCTTTCCATATGAACTGCTCTCCAATAGCATATAGATGGTTACTACAAATAATTGTACGGCTTGCCGTCGATAATATTTGAGGACCGCCTTGGATTCCTCGAGATTCACATTCACTATCGGTACCTCCACATCATAATATATATATATATATAAGTATTCGTTGCTACGACAACAAAGTCGCATCGCAATCTGTATCTATATAATAGGTCATTATCAGTTCTACGTCACCAAATTTGAGGTTTTCGAGAGCAAACGCATGATTTAGGTGTTTTAGAAAATACTGAAATTGCATTGTGCATGCCTCTGTCATTGTGAGGCTCTGATGTTGGAATCCATGGAATTGAGGGAACTCCTCAAGTGTGATGACACTTGAGGAGTTCCCTCAATTCCATGGATTCCAACATCAGAGCCTCACCAAATTTATATGGGATGACCTACTTTCGATAATTCAACAAAAAATATCAAAATCGGGCAACATGGTAAAACATTGAGAACCTCCTTCTTTCCTTCCTTCTATTGGAGTCGGTAAAAAAACATCTCAAACTTGTGTCTGTACACATTTGCAAAAAATAAAAAAAGAGGTTAGCGTTTGTGTTTTTAAGGAAAAAAGCTCAAAAAAGGCTAATGATTAATGAGCATTGATTTAAAAGAATAAGTTAATTTAATAACACAGAATAAACATTTTCATTAAATCCAAGGCACATGCATGATAGTCCAGCACCTTTGTACATCCAGAGCTTGCGTCAAAACCGATAGTTCTGATTCTTTGCAGACTTGTTTAATATGAAGAATCCAAGAGTGTGACCTCGAGCGCCGAACGCACCTTTGTCAAACATCGAAAATACCGCGAAAACCCTAAAGGACAAGTTTTTAAGGCTTGTATACCCGCTAAAGTCCTTGAGCGTATGGGCGGGGCCTCGACCCTCTCCCCGCGCAAGTCGCACAACCCGCCGCCGCCGTCGTTTATTAAGCGTTACATAGATTAAGTTACAGACGCGTCATCGCGCATCGTTACCAATGCAAGGGTGGACGTGGGTGGGTGACATTCGTCATGCTTAATTGAAACGTGATATTTGTCATAGTACATAAATTATATAATTGATTAAGTTCAAAAATTATGTTTCTACTATTATAATACTATTTACTTACGCACTAATCGTAGTTCCGTCAGCACGGCTAGCACGAGACGGCCGCGACATACACTCGATTTTTCTCGCACTATCGGTCTCTCTCTTATTAGAACATTACGAAAGAGAGGTATAGTGTGAGAAAAATCGAGAGTATGTCGCGGCCGTCTCGTGCTAGCCGTGCTAGTGAAAACGAAATTCGTTCGAATAACTCTCATTGTCGCTCGAACTAGCAAGCGCGACAGAGAGGGAGATACACAAACGAAGTTCGGTTTCGTTTCGCGGTAGGCCCTCAGCACGCCTAGCACTAGACGGCCGCGACATACTTTCGATTTTTCTCGCACTATACCTCTGTTACTAAATATTCTAATAAGAGAGAGACGGATAGTGCGAAAATAATATAAAGGTAATAATAATAATCAATACCTACTGTTGCCCTTAGGCCATTTTTTAATGTCGCTATTAATAGGGGCCCATCTAGCAGTTAGCGAGTCACCGTCTGCCAGAGATAAAATGTGAAACAGTTTTATTGGGCAGGCGTCCGATGTTTCATCCAATAGCCCAGCTACTAGTCCATCATTTTCACCCAATAACCCGTTTTATTTAGATTCCATCAACTAGCAATAGACTCTTACACCCCAGCGGGTGCTGTTTCTGTGTGCGTCCCATGACACGGGCAGAGACAGCATCCGCTTGGTGTACTCCTTGCATTTCATTAAATTGTCAAAAGGGCCTCTACGTGTTGGCTCAGAGCTCCACGCACGCCTCCCAAAGGTCCGGGACATCATTGTCCCGTGAGCGGGAAAGTCATATAATCCATACTATCCATACTTCCATATCCATACTCCATACTAATATTATAAATAACATCTTGCCCCCTAAACAGTCAGGTTTTAGGAAGAAATGCAGCACAGCTACAGCCCTTCTCGACGTTATTGATGATATCCTTGCCGCTGAAAATGATGGATATGCTACAATTCTTGTTTTGTTGGATTATTCGCGCGCCTTTGATACAATAAATACAGCATTGCTATTGTCTAAATTAGCTTATTACGGTTTCGACTATAAGGCAATCAACTGGTTTGCAACTTATCTTAGTGATCGGTCTCAGCGGGTCGAAGTGCAAAATACTGAGGGTTTAGTGATGTCTTCTCAGGAAGTCCTGACCACCAGAGGCGTGCCTCAGGGATCCATCTTGGGACCTATTTTGTTTATTTTATATAGTGCAGATATAATAGGCAATATTAGAAATTGCAAATTTCACCTGTACGCTGATGATTTGCAACTATATATATCGTTTAAGCCCGAACATACTATCTCGGCAGTTGAAGCATTAAATCAGGACGTAAGTAAAATTGCGCATTGGTCTAGGATTAATAGCTTAGTCCTAAACCCTTTAAAATCGAAGTTTTTAGTGCTCGGTACAAAACATGAAATTGCCAATACGATGTCCCATAACCCTCAAGTTCGTATTCTTAATTATAATATAACGCGCGTAGAAGAAACCAAAAATCTTGGGGTCCTTATGGACGGAAGATTGCAGTTCGAAAATCACGTGCTAGAGATTGTTCGTAACTGTTTTTATCGCCTCAGTGTTTTGTATAGGGTTCGTGATTACTTAAACATCGAAATCCGTATCAAGCTCTGCGAAACACTAATCCTATCAAAACTGAACTACGCGGATACAGTTATTGGTAAGTGTCTTTTATCCCGTACAAAACGAATTATACAGAGAGTCCAGAATGCTTGTGCTAGATTTTGTTTCCCGATTCCACGCCGTGCTCATGTCACACGTGCTATGCAACAAATATAGTCCACAATTTCCACAAATATTTAAAAAATTCGGCGCAGCGCAAATTGACACAGGTCCGTCATGCAACGTGTCTCGTCCCGCACTGACCGTATGGACGAAAACGGGGAGGCGTAGGAACTTTGGCGGAATATTTCAGAAAACGAGATAATTTTATAAGAAAATTAAGAAAGTAAGAAAATGATGCCCTTGTTCATTATTGTATGAAGAAAGTTATAAAATTTCATATTATTCTGATAAAAAATGGAGCAGTAAAATGGTTACAAGTGAAAAAATAGGGGTGACTTTAGATTTCTTTTTCTCTAATTTTTATTGTTAAAATGGATTTCTACGAAAACTATGACCCGTCGCATATCTTGCAGATTATGATATATTTTTTCCGACGGCAAAAATGTTACGTTATAATGTATAAAACGGTTACAAAACAACTCATTTTTACGAAAATTTCGAATGTGCAGCCTTAATAGTACCTTCTCGGGACGTTTTTAAAGTAGACTAAGTTTGCTACAATATGAGACTAAAATTGTCTCTGTAGACCTGTAGAGCGCTTGACGCAAAGTACTTACCCCGTACTTTCAGGCGACATGGTTATTGGATTATAACAAGGCTGTAAGGTTTTTTTTTTAAATAGATTATGTATCGTTTTTGTTTACAAATACAAATACAAATATTTATTTGCCAGAATATGGTAACATAAGCATGCTGCATGCAGATGTGCTAATATTTATTATTATTATTATCAATTACGATGTCAGTATTATATGATTAATACTGACATTATACGTTTATTTTACAATTCAAACGAAATTAAAAGCACGCTATGTTTAAAAGAAAAACCCACAGACATCATACTGTGTGACGAGTGTCTCTTTTTCTCGATCAAAGTGCTCGGAAGCACTGACCGTATTCACGGGCGCTGTTTGTTTACATGTACCTACTTAATTGAAAGTATGTACAAACAATGCGTTTACAAGCGGCGACTGCGGTCATGTGGCACAACCGTTTTAAGTAACTTGTTTAAAGCCGTTTTAAGTAGTTTGGTATGGCCTGCATTTTTCATCGTGATCTTTTATGATGATGATAGAACTGATGAATGATCATTAGGCTTTCTCCGTCCTACTACAAGGTACAGTTAGGGGTATTAATATACTTACCTACATAAATAAGGATATAAATATCTGTACACGCCTTTAAGCCAGTGACAATAGAGTCCTGTACAGATATGAAATGAAATGTAGTTTATTAATAATAATTATTACAGGTCATTTGTAAGTACATTTGTATCATAAGTGAAAGTAATTAGGTTTATACATCATTACATTTTGTACATCTATTTATTATTGTCATCATTATCATAATCTTTTATCTACTTATAATAAAATTCAGAGATTTATTAATCTGAATTAAAAAAAAACAGCCAGTATCAAACTAAGCATTGTTCTGTCACGAATGATTTCAGCTTCCCATGAACGGAAAACATGAAACTTTTTTTATTAGTACCTTATTATTCTAGCTTCCGCTTAGGATAGTTTTTATCCGACTGCGACGACTAATAATTTTCCGAAACATTTGACTTCCTTAAATTTTTAATTACTTCTTAAAATACTAGCTGCCATATCTGTAAACTTTCAGTGACGGCAAAATGGCTGGCTTGTCTTAACTATCCAATATAATAATTTCGATCCGGTGTGTGTGACAGACCTTCATAAAACGCGTTCTAAACGATAAAGTATAAAAAAAATATCAATTCTAATATGGGAACTCATATGCGCGATAATATGCCTTTGTATACTCTGCCTTTACTCTCCAATAAATGAAAAAAGCAGAGTAATTACGACAAAGGGCCTCGGGGTCGCGTTATGGTTATAGAACGTGTGGTTAGGTATAGTTTGGAAAATATAAATTGGCCGTCTGATATCTTAGAGATCTTTTGTTCCGCGTAAAGACTTATCGAGAAATGGGTACTCGAAAGTATTATCTACTCGTATTATTAATTCCTAAACACATATTTACCCGAGAGTCGGAGTGACTCAAGTCCATTTCAGTCATCAGTGTTTTGTTTCTTTAATATAAAATAGGTTTAAAAATATTATGTAGAGAAGAAGCTCAATACAAACTTTAATGCTGCAGCCTATGTCGTACATGTTGGATCTATTATCACAAACATCTACTAAACTTTTATCCTCTTATTCATAAAACTTAAAATTCCTTTGATAAATAAAATGTGTTTTGTCCCTTTCTTACGGATTTAAATATCAGAGTGACAGATAAAGGCGAATTTTCAACGTTTACTTGATAGGATAAATTAGAACTGCATTTTTCCTATGTCCAAGAGAAGAAATGCGTTGATTCTCACCACATTACCATGCAAACGAAGTCGCAGGTACAGTTATTTTTAATATTATTCTTTATTTTTAAATTGTCAGTGGCATGTTGTCAAATTCGTCAGTTATAGAGCCTGTTGTTCAGAAGCCACTTTTTCATTCTTGATTTGAAAGGCTCCGAGGCTATAGACAGACTAAGCTGACTTCGCAAGTCTTTGTTTCTCAACCACCAGCCTGTCTCCTTGCCTATTGCTCCGCAGGGGATATCTGGGATTGGTGCCCTTGCATTTGAAATAACCGAGGTTTTCGCGTGTGATATTTATGTTCGTATATTAATACTCCACTGTAAACGTTTGCTGTTAGAGGCTCGAAAATTAAATAAAAGTAAATGCTACTGTAGTGTCATAATCACAGGCACTTACTTTCCACCGATAGAATTGAATACGAGTGGTCAATACCGCACGTTTTTTAATTTTCTATCGTCGTTTCAAAATAGCATTTCATAATTTTTTACAGTTTTCGAGTGAAAGAGTCGAGCGCTCGAAAGTCAAAAATCGGTCCCCAGATCGGTTACACACGGCGACTTTTTCCTGCGTTGCAAACCCGATACAATTCGGTACCTACCAATATCCCTGTATTGTAGCGCTACCGAGAAACGAAATCTAGTTTCGTTCGTGCATCTTCCTCTCTGTCGCTCGAATATGCAAGTGCGACAGAGAGCGAGACAGCCCCTCAGGTGATTTTGGCAGATATTCTATAGCTAAATAATAGTGTCGCGCCGCGCTTTTGTGAAAAGCGCTTTTGTATTGCTCATAAAGTCGCCGTATATAACCGATTTAAAAGTGAATGTTAAATGGTTCGAGCTATAATTGTCTCAGGGCGTTTTTACATACAACAGTTCATAACTGTTCTATAACACAACTAGCTTCCGCCCGCGACTTCGTCCGCGTGGACCCGGGATGAAAACTATCCTATATTTTAATCCAGGCTGTAAACTATCTTCGTGCAAAATTTCATTCAACTCGGTTCAGCCGTTTAAGCGTGATTGAGTAACAAACATCCAAACATCCAAACATCTAAACTTTCGCACTTTTAATATTAGTAGGATAATTGTTGAACACAATATACAAATGTTTTCACATCTCTGATCATTATTTTCCCCAGATGAGAGCGGCTGCGTCAAGTGGGTTCTGAAAAGAAACGCGTTTCGGGCCATTTAAACTCAATGATCATCATGTGCCAGGGCAAAGATCAAAGACGAAAAGCGATGAGAGGGTCTGAAAGCTGACGCTTTTAAGAGTACTCGTATTTATGACATTTCCAAAGGCTCGGGTTCTGACCAGCTGTAGTGGGATTTTGACCCAATATCCTTTGCGTTGGCAATCATATAAGTTGCAGGACTCCTTGCTCTACAGCACTTACTCGATGACACTTTCTACTCAAGAGGATCTTATGAGATAACGATTAGAATGATAAATGATAATCCTGTTTTTATTCTGGAATTTCACTAATATTAGTGTGAAGTATTATCAAACCACAGAGGTGACAATTTTGCCATAACAACATGTCAATATAATTATCATGTTAAGCACCTATGTGAACTGACAGTTATTCCAACCCCATTCTTATCGCGTTTTCATAATAGAATATGTGTAAAATGTGTGAATATATGTGTAGAATGTGTGCAATATGTGTATGAAATATATACTTTTCCAAATTTGTATATAATGAAAACTCCAACAGTTAATTCAAACATGTCCGTTACAAGATTGACTTTGATAGAATCAGCTGTCTCTATCTCCAGTTTAGCAATGTGTATATGATGAGTAGGTTTTGCGCAATTTTTGGGGTAGGTTTATATATAACAAATTTGAGTAAACAATAATATGAATATTGCATATGATATAAAAATGTACTGCGTCACTTCGTCTGACAAATTGTATTCATCAGTTTTGATAGAGAGAGTAGGTACATACCTAACGTGAAATTGAATACAAACTTCCACCGCGCTTCAACAGTTATTAGGTAAGTGAAATGCCGTATCCCTCAGTTGTTGAAAATGTTCCGAAACGTATTCCTCCGAAGTGTAATTCAGACCAAGTTTATTCCAAGATTTTCACGTTTAACCTCCGATTAAGTCCTTATTCCTGTTTGGTTGAATCTCGCCTGAGTAGGTACATACAGCGACACACTATGTTACTGTTAATGTACCTTTTTATAAAAATTTAATGTTAACCTTTTTATCAGATTAATATCAAAATAAATTGCCAGCTGGTTAAACCAATTTTCCAGCTGCCGTTGGCGTCAATCAAAGCATTTTAATTAAATAAATAATAGTGAGTGGCAGTGGCAGTTTTTTTATTCACAAGATGAAATCGAATCAGAATACTATGCAAATAGACACACGGCTTCAAATATTAATATCAAAGTAAGCAAGTGCTTTTCTTCTTTTTCTGCTTATTTAAGCTTATTTTTGAGCTGCTCTATGTAGTTTATTCTAGGTCTTCCTCTTACTCGCTTCCCCTCTATCTGTCCTTCAATTATATTGAGTATGAACTTGTCATGTATGAGGTGCCCTATCATCTTCCCACTTCTATTTTGTAAGTTTCTCATTAACTGCCTGGTTTGTCTCACTCTATTCAGCACTTCTTCATTGGTTACCCTCTCTCTCCAGCAAATTTTCTGCATTCGCCTCCAACACTACATCTCGAATGCTTCTAATATCTCTGTATCTTTCTGTATCGCAAACCGTGCTAAATAATCGTAAATCGTATCATGACCCGACTGTCTTTAAAGACACTGAATTGCCTCGTTCATTGCTTGAAAGATTGATGTGATAGCGACGCCGTCGCGTCGCGCTTAAAGCTATATGAGGTCGCTAGTGAAAGGTAGACAATATACCTAACCCCGGTGTGCCACTGCCACACCGTTGATTGGAACCTGGCGCCGTGTCGCTCCGCCTACCCGTAGTCGTTTTCGAGTGACAATGACAACGCATTAGGTGTCGGCGGGCCGCTTACTAGGTTACGATTGTGACAAAAGCTACTACTTAGGTCCGCTTTGTTTTCGTGAATATTCATGTATTGCTTTTGTGTCCTATAATAATATATTTCTGATTAAAACTTTAAAGGTCTGGAAAAAATAAGCTTAATTAAGGCAATAGTACATTTTGATACAAGTGAGGTATGTTGAGTGTGTGAGCCGCAGGTAAGCGTGATAAGAGAGCCGAGGATGTAATTATCAAAGCTCACGCGTTTCATACGATGTTTTTCAACACATTTTGTGAGGACAAATCCTTTTCATAAGATGAAAATTTTATAGGCCTGTTATTTCCTTTACAACAGTTTTTTACTCACATATTGTACATCGCCAAGAATTTCCAATGGCGTCCATTCTATTTATCACTTTTCTAGTCACCGCGAGTCAACATTTTTGATAATAACCGTTTGTTAATGCGTGTTTACGCATTAACAATGTTTACAAATATTTGTGAAATAACCTATAATGGCGCGCAGCAGTTTTTTTTCGTAAAGTTAGCGCAGTGCGCTTGCATGTGTTAAGCCAGACTTAGATGAAATCACTAAACAGCCAATACAAAATAAACTGAATATTTTCGTTTTAAAATGTTATCTTTATTAATTAATGTAAAATGTTATCAAGTGAATAGTAAATTAAACTTTACTATATCATATCCAAAAAGAAATAGTCAATTAATTAACAATAAAAGCAAATTAAAAAAAAAATTAAAGCTCTTATTTAAACGCTCTAAAAAGAAGAAAATAAAATTTTCCTTTTAAATTTTAACTATGAACTTACAACCTCATTATACACAACTTATATGGTCATAAAAGCTTGTCTTTATGATCAATATTTAATTAATTGAAATTTTATTAATTTAAACTTGGCAGATTTATCATAAATCATTTATTTACACAAGAAAATCACGCGACAAGCTTTTATAATCTTATAAGTTGTGTATAATGAGGTTGTAAGTTCATAGTTAAAATTTATAAGGAAACTTTATTTTCTTCTTTCTAGAGCGTTTAAATATAAGCTTTTTATTAAGTTTTTTTTTGCTTTTAATTTATTTTTTCTTTTTAGTTATCACTGGCTAGGTTTCTTAATCTGTTCATCGCATTCAACGCATCATTGTTGCAAGGTAGTTTACCGGTTAATTTCAAAAAATAATAATAATGACGTCACATTATTTTTCGAGTTGCTCTCAACGAGCCCTTTTATTTGATACCCATATTGTAGAAGTGCATTGAAAATAACTATTCCGCCATCTTGGATGGTCCGCCATATTGGATTTAGAATGACGTCACGTACTTTATCGTGCATTGTCATCCAAGCTAAACATGTATACAAAATTTCAGCTCAATCGGTTGAAGATATCTACTTCAAAATTGAGTTCAAAGATTCCACCAGAATAAATTACATACATTGCAAGTTAAATAAAAGCTTTTACGTCACACCTGGCCATAATGCGAGTTTTACTGCACGATGCGCGTACGATAAAACTCGCATTGTGGCCAAATGAAGACGTAAAATTGTGTACTTACCACGGGCGGTAATTCGTAAAGCCCCAGATCGCATATTTATGGCCCTCACCTTCGGTTCGGGCCGCAAACACCTGCTATCTGGGACATTCACGAATTCACCGCCCTAAAAAGGATTTAATTTGTTTAGTCGAGTAAGAATCCATTTGCCGAGAATTAAAAAAAGTTGTACATTCCGTACAACCCGGTTAATTTAAGAATGCACCGTGGTCATGCATACATCTTGCTGCAAGGTGCCAACGTGACTTAATCGGCATATACCCATAACACACGAGTGTTGTAATGTTATAAAAGGTACGTTACGAGCAAATGTGTTGAAATATTACATTACGTACCTAGGGCGGTGAATTCGTGAATGGCCCAGATCGCAGGTGGTTGCGGCCCGAACCGAAGGTGAGGGCCATAAATATGCGATCTGGGGCTTTACGAATTACCGCCCGTGGTAAGTACACAAGTTTACGTCTTCATCTGGCCACAATGCGAGTTTTACCGTACGCGCAGCGTGCAGTAAAACTCGCATTATGGCCAGGCGTGACGTAAAATACATTATTTCATTTCTTTGTTTTGGAATTGGTACACAAAAAAAAGGAGAACTATGATACGATTTTTTCCCACCAGAGGGGTAATCACGTAACGTTTCGAACGCGCGTTAGTATAATGCAACTGTCATCTTTCCATATAAAAATTGACATTGTTAATTTTAATTACCTAACGCACGAACAATGCGTTACGTGGTCGACCTGCAGATTTGTTTGTTTTGTGTCTTAATTACACAAATGAAATTAGGGAATCAAATAAATAAACTTAAAAACCGTTTTAGCGTAAGTAGAAAGGGTTTGCGTCGGCTTTCATTGTTTTGGCATTAACTAAAATCCGTCGTACTCGTAATGCAGTAACGTGAGTGCCGCAATCTCCATCACCTCCGCTTAGTTAGTGAACGCGAAATTAGCGTGGTATGCGGGTTCATTTAATTATTAACTGGTAGCTGACTTCGTCATGAGATACAAAGAGAAACATTTTACTTGTTTAAGTAAGTCACGTAGGTAGATAACTATGTTGAGGTTTTAGCTCGTTTTACGTTAATTCGTGGATATATGAAAAATTGGGGCTGGCTGAGAGACTTACAAATTAATTGCTATATCACCAACATTATATATACTTTATCATAAAAAAAAGAAGTTATATATTGCCTACCACTAGTATTGTGATAAAATAACATTATGGCGTTATAATCAGAGCTCAGAAAGGGTGAGCTATTCTTATTTAATTAATGTCAAGTGTAGATATTAATATGGATACACCCTGAAAATAAATATTAAAACAAAAACAAAACTTTATTCATTATGATTAAATTATAATGACAATAGATTGCAAAGACTGTACTGACTAAGGTTATTTTTTCTTCTAAAGATGGTAATGGTAATGGTAATAAAGAACTGACACATATTGCATTGATTCTAATTCACTTGTGTTCGTTTTAACCGTAACATAACGCTCGTAGGAGAAAGGCAGCATAAACAAAATAATTTCATTACACATTGGACAAAATGACAGGTATATCCATGTTATGCAAACTTTGAAAACAGCTCACCCTTTCCGAGCTCTGATTATAACGGATTAATTGAAGTCACCTCTGATATTAAAGTCCCATCTCGGCGGTACTAATATATTTTACTATGAGTATTTCTATTACGTTAATTTGCATAGTAACGCTGAAGATGTGGGATAGTACTAGGATAAAGGTCGTCATACTTGTCATACTTTATTAGAAATACCCACACAAATAAAATGCCGGATAGCGAAAACATGAACATCAGGGGTAGATAAATATTAACCTCACATCAACTTATATTGATATTGTTACGGAATCATATGTGAACCTCAGACCAAGAAAAAAGACAGACAACAGTCAAGTGAAGCCAAAACACATACAAACAAAACCAAGCTACATCAAGTTTAGCACACGCTCACGCACACATATACAAACAAAATTGCACAAAACTCTTCAGCACGTGTCGCAATGCTGTCAAGATCATTTATTTCGAGTTTTGTGCGATTTAATTTGTTTAGCGTGTGCTAAACGTATGGGGCTTGGTTGAAAACCGGTTGCCTTCATGTTCGTAACGCTCCGTCTGTCTTTTTTTCTTGGTCTGACATGTGGACATGATGAGCAACCATGGCCTTGTAAGCGCGATTACGAGTTACACAAAAGTAGCATCACGAAAAAACCAAGTGACAAAATCCTGTATCGATCACATATATTATTCGCCCGATCCTGTTGTCGTCCTTTCCAAGGTGCCGTTGGTACTTTGGGCCAAAAGGGACCGCACCTTGGAAAGGACGACAAAAGGATGGTATGGCATTCAAAGGGACGGAAAACCGTCCTTTTTGGGACGATCTGGCAACAATGCTCCCTTCCTTAGACAAAATAGTAGAAAAATATGTTAGTAGTCAGATACACACATTTTATGAAACCAATAACCCCTATAAATCAATTTGGATTCCAGCCTAATAAAAGGACATCTATGTTACTGTCAAGATTTACAGATGAAATCAACCAACACCTTAATGATAAAAAACATATAAGTATTCATCATTTTTAGACTACAGTAAAGCGTTTGACACACTACAGCACGACACGTTAATAGAAAACTTAGAGGATTCCGGTGTTCGGGGTCCGTTATTAAAGTGTTGCACAAGCTACCTACAAAACAGATCGTATCGTGTGAAAATAGGAGACACATTTAGTGGAAAAGTTCTGGTGACAGAAGGTACGTACAGCACAAGGTTCCACTCTATTACTTAACCTTGTGTATGTAAATTATATACATAAACTTTTACATATACACTCTAGCCATTCGAAAACAGTACGCCCAGTGAGCATTATAGGTCACGACCACCAGTGCCTTCATTCTAGACCAAATGACGCAAAAGATTGTAAATGTTAATACATTTAAATAAACTCAATGAAGACTTATATAGGTAATATAAACAACTGGTGTCACCAAAATAATCTCCTATTAAATCCATCCAAATCAAAATTGATGTTGTTAGGCATGAGAAAGGTGTTCGCTTAGAGAGAGAGCCACAGAAGCACGCAATCTAGGTTTGATAATGGACGAAACCTTAATATTTGAGAAACATGTCTCGGAGACGATGCGGAACTGCTTTTATAGGCTCAAAGTTTTATACAGAATTCGTGAGTGTCTTTCTGTGGACGTCCGTGTGGACAATAGGGGTGTAGAATCGAAAATTATTATTACTCCAAAAAAATATGCGTAGTGACGAAAGACGAAATCTCAAAGAATTACGAAGCTGCAACCATTTTAATATTGCTTGTTAGAGAGAGAAAACGCAAACAGTATGTGACGTCACATTACAGGATGCTGCCGGGGGCCCGCGTCGACGGCGGCGCCGACCACGATGCGGCGCGGCACGTTGCCGTCTATAGTGACGTCACAATCTACAAGCGTCATCGTTTCATGTGAAGTTGCGTTTTACAAAAAAGGGACAGAACACAACCCCTTCTTAAAACTTTGGAAACTTATAACTTCGTGATTATTTAACCTTTTGCGTTGATTTTTTCTCCATTTGACTACATTTTTAATCCTTTTTCGAGAAAATATGACATTATTGACAATTTTATTTAGTGTCTACACCCCTATTATGTGATTCAC
Source organism: Epinotia bilunana (assembly GCA_947049275.1). Classification (NCBI taxonomy): domain Eukaryota; kingdom Metazoa; phylum Arthropoda; class Insecta; order Lepidoptera; family Tortricidae; genus Epinotia; species Epinotia bilunana. The sequence continues at coordinate 8,858,213 of OX346253.1, forward strand.
TTATACTTTCGAAGCTCAACTACGGCGATGTAGTGTTCGGAGGGCGACTACCCGCCCCCGGACTGGTAAAGCCTTGCAGCGAATTCAAAACGCATGTGCACGTTTTTGTTTTCCCGTTCCGCGTCGTACCCATATTACTCCGTTTTTAAACCGGTACGACTAATGAACATGAGCTCCCGTAGACACCTTTCGCTACATTACTTTTTGGAGTGATCAAAAATAAGTACCATCATACCTTTTCGAGAAACTGATCTCTCAGCGCGCTGTCAGACACGCATCTCGACTTGCAAGTCATCCACACCGCTAGGTTTCCTTTCGTGGCAGCTTTCGTTTTGCTGCCACCAAGTGTTGGAACGACTTGCCACCACCAATACGTAAATCCAATACAGTCGCCTCTATTAAAATGTCCTTCAGAAAATTTTTGATTGCCAAGCAGAAAAATAATACCTACTTAGGCCACCTTGAACATTTACACTCGTACTCTTGCGCATTCTCATCCAGATACAGGCACACACATACTTTGATGTCATACACATAACAGGCCTCCACCCACCGAACGCGTGTCGTGCGTGGCGCGTGTCGGGCGCGGCTGAAGCGGTATATTCACACCGCAAGTGGGCGGCGTGTAGCAACGCGTGTGCAGCGCGTGTGCAGCGCGGGCCCGCGCGGGTCCGCCGCGTCATGTCTCTCTCACTACCAACACATTCGATATGTATCTCACTATCTATCACCCTCAGCAACGCGGCAGCTGCGCGGGCACGCGCGGGCCCGCCGCGTCAGTGACGCGTTAGCAACGCGTGTGCAGCGTGGCATATCTCTCTCACTACCAACACATCTAATATGTATCTCACTATCTCTATCACACTCATATTGACACGCGACGCGCACGACACGCGGCCGCGCTGCCGAGTTGTAACTTCGGACCGCGTTCGATGTGTGTTTGAAGTGTAGTTTCAATGCTTTACAACTTGCGCGGGCCCGCGCAGCACACGCGCCGTGCACGACACGCGTTCGGTGGGTGGAGGCCTAACATGTTTAAAATATATAGGTAGGTACCTAGTTGTATAATACTAGTTGAAAAGAGATTCAAATTTTTGTTGTACTTAATTTGATGAGTCTATGCCCCTATTATGTTGTATTCTTTCAGTGCCATTTTGCTTTTAGCGTAATATTATGGTGAAATTGTATGTAGTTATTTTTGCTTTTCTGTACCAAAATCTTTACGCTAATAAATTATTTTCTTTCTTTCTTTCTTTCTAAATGTTCGGCATTACAACATGTTTGCAAACAAAAATACCTGGGTGTTATAATAGACGGCCATTTAAACTGGGACGGACATATTCAATCAGTGTGTACTAAATTAAGAGCTATTATGGCAAAAATGTATATCCTACATAATAGAATTCCGTATAAAATCAGACTAGACATGTTACAATTAATGCGATTGTGGAAAGTATCATCTCCTACGGTCTAAGTAGCTACGAACGTACCTTTAAGTCATATCTCGACAAAATATACAACTTACAGATTAGAATACTCAAGATAGTAGTACCATTTAATATTAGAAACAGTCTGAAATGCGATGAAGATCTTTTTAAGGCGTGCAAAGTGCTGCCTGTTCACACAAAATGTAATTATCAGATACTATAAGAACAATTCTTTAGAGCCGATATCCAAAAGCCAATTTCACATACAAAAGCTACTAGACAAGTTACAAATCGCATGCTAAATAAACCGGAATTTAATATTTTTTTACGGACGGAGAACATAAACGCGTCTACAGGCAATGAGCACAATATGCGAAGTGTATTTTGTACATAAGCACTCATAACAAGTATTGTAACACATGAGAATTTCAAAAAACAAATCTACCTACTTGCGCAAAATCTACATGACTTATGCTAAATCCCAGAATCTTAAAAAACGTATAATACGTATATTCGAAATGAGAACGTCGAAGTTGGTTGACACAATATCTTCTCGGACATTAAACGTAACATTCATAATACATAGCCACGATATAAATACGTAAAACAATTGTTCTGAGCATATTGGTTCAATGGCTTAGAAGAAACGCTGACAAAACGACGGGCCCGCGAATCCCGATCTAAACAAGATTAGAGTCAGACCGTCTAGCCGCGAGATATGGCCGAGATGCTTTAATCTGGGGACCGACCCTCATGAACAAAGATATCAGAAAGCAATAGTTAAACCCCGACAACTTATTCCAGGAATTAAGAAAGTTACATCACAGTGGGTGGAAGTTTTATCTTTTTTATACCATCACTAATGAGATAGATTTAGAGGTGCTAGAACGAGTTATAATACTATGATTTGAAGATCAGGTACACAAAAAAAAACATTTCTTAAATCAATGCAAATATCGTTGATCCAAGACAATATTGTCTTCCATATAAGGAACACAATATTGTTTCAAATGTAAAATAATATAATTGTTAAGATGGTTGTATTCATCTGAACGAATATATTGTTAATAGAAGATTCAGAGTATGTTTTTGTTTAAGATGTGTTGTATTTTTGACTGAAGCATTATTATTTTATTCATCTGACATACTCAATTCTTAAATTAAAAATATTCCACTCTTGTTATGACCATATATCGTTTTGATTAGAGTTGTAAGTTTTCTCGTAATACAAATAAATGCCTTTATTCTTAATATATGAAACTGACTCTTAATTTAACAATCTGGCTCAGTTGTATCGACTATCTAATGTTCTCAAATTGACTATTCGGTATTTTCAAATTAATGATTCGAGTCGGTTGTATTAACGAGTGTGTATTTTCAAATAACAATCCCATATATTCAGATTAATAATTAGGATCTGTTATATTGATAAAAGCGGATTGTCAATATGACAACTTAATATTTTAGTTTAATTATTTCGCTCTGTTGTATGAGTAATACGTGTAATTAAATTGTCAATTCAGTATTCTATAACTAACAATTCGGTTGCGTTTCATTGATTAGTTTGCTATCTCATATTGACAATTCAATATTGTAAAATGTAAGAAGCCGTAGGAGCGGGGGAGACGTAAGTGAAACCGCAGTCTAAGGTAGATACCTTTTAATGGTAGGTATCCCGATTCTAACTACGTTCACTTGGTTGCTGCTCAGCTGCCTATTAGGCACAGCTGATTTCTATCGAGCAAAATGTATGTCATCATGGACATCATGTTAGCATTTATCCGTTTTGGTAATCCGATTTAGCAAAAGTACTAAATGGTTGCCTAAGCTATAAAGTTCGCTCGATAGAAAACCTAATCGCAAATACCATAAGTCGGTCTCGGTCAGCCTCGCCTCAAATAACTGTGTAAATTAACTAACGTGTAAAAAGAGTAGATCTAAGCATTTATCTACCTAGGGTTGAACGATCCAAAATCTAATATCAAACAGAAATAACTTACTTTAAAAACAAAGTTTTAACCGACTTCAATTTAGTACTCCGCCAAGCCACGAGAACATTTCCAATTTACCACATGAACTGATTTCCGAGAGAAAATGCGTTGATTATTAGAGATAAAAACCCAATCGCTGTATTTGACTCGATAATATTTGAGGACTTCCAACGATTCCACAAGGATCACCTTTGGCACTTCTTTAGTTGCTATTTCAACGGAATCTTATGACGTCTCTGTGACGTACATTTGTACTTTTAAGTATATAATTGAGGAATTCCATAAGTCATCTGTGGTCTTCATCATCAATTCCACTCCACCAAATTTATGATATAGGTGTCAATATCAATATCAATTATTTATTCTGCAACAAGGCCACAAGGCCACAAGGGCACTTTTACGTGTCAAACGGTATTATTACAATACAATAATAATAATCTTACACTATAATAATTTAAAATTTGCAGATTAAGGACCGATATAAACGGTCAACAAACTAAATGTCACTAAGTTAATGAAAACAAAACAAAATTGAAAAATATGACCATTACATTAGATATAAGGTCTGTATCAGCATTAACAAGAAGTTAATGATATTAATTCAGTATTCCAGAGATGTATTTAAAAGGTCTCTGAGCGTCCAAATACAATAATTATTATTCTAATGTTCGTAGAGATGTACCTATACGGTTTCTAAGCGTCAAAACAAAACAAAATAAAGGAACATTAATGTAATATTGTCAGAGATGTACAGGTTCAATAACAATAAAACGTGTCAAGATCTGAATGATGTCTCTCGACAATACGATAATAATAATAACAATACTAGTATTTAAGTACTATGCCCCTGCAAGCATGAACAGTCCGGACTCCATAAACAGCACCCGATCACGAGTATGACGCATATCTCAGCCACCGCCTCCCTCGACCATGTTAGGGAAGGTGGCGACCCAATCAACGACGCCACCGTCAGCAGGTGTTTAGACATTCTTTTTATTCTGACAAAATAAATAATGTGATTAGTGAAAATAACTACTGCTGCTGTAACAACGTTTAAACTAAATGATGTCATTGAGGCTCCCGCTGATACTGCTGTTGTATTTCGTTGTAGCGCCCATTTCAGAAAAGCTACACTTGTGTCCATCACAGCCAATTACCCGGAATGGTAATCGTACGATTCTGAAAAGCCTCAATTATATTAAAAGAGCAGCGCCCGCTCGAATGTTTACCATAATTTCAGTAAAATTCAGAGCTTTTGTGAAGTAATTAATAGCTTCGCATATTCCATTTATTGGAGTTTATGACTCAAATTGCGTAAATAATTTATATCGACAAACTATCGAACGGGATGTTTATGAGGTGATGTATCAAAACAAAACCACGGGCCGTGGTGACATAATTATGTTAGTTATGCACTTTATGCACCTTAGATAATTGAGAAAAATATTTATTTACATTTGCCAGGATAAATCATACATCCGACTATTAGAATTTGCGTTGCAACTAAGCTGCGTTAAACAGTATATTGTTTGGTGCTGAAAGCGAACGTCAGCGAACGGTGAATAAATTCAGATTTGCATCGCAAAATGCGCTCAATGTGAAACATTGTCGAAAAGCCAGCACCTCCTACGCTTTGTATTGATTTACTCAGCCTGATATCCCATTATGTTTACCAAGAACCAATGCAAATATTGTCTGTTAGAGGAAATATTTTGCGTTTGGCATGTACGTGGGAAGGTAATAATACTAATGGATTTTCGCCCTTTTGACTTTTTTCTGCAGAATCTTTTGCGGTAATAGGTTCACTAAACGAATTTAAACTTGGTTTTGGGATATAATACTAGTACTAACCGCGTTAGTGACCGATACTTTTAATTACTAAAATAGAAGTAGAGTATGTAGTTTTTTAGTGCAATTAAGTACACCATGTGTATTATTTTTAAACTTAATGAGATTTAAATAGTACCAGTCATTAAAAATACTTTATAAAAAGAGGATACAAAGGCCTTGAGGTGGCAAAAGGCTAATCTCCGGTTGGCAAGAAGGAGATCTTAAAAACATTAAAAAACATATCACAGTGAGTATTCCAAACATATTTATACTAATAAATTAGAAACAGTCCGGGCATCCGCAAATTGCTTTTTTTATTAATTAAACTTAAGGATATCTTTTTAATAAAAAAATCGGCCCAGTGCGTATCGGGCCACGTGCAGTGTAGGGTTCCGCCAAAGGCCAACTTTCGTACAAATTCGGCCGACGCAACCATTTAGTTGGCGCGCGCGTGTCGATGTAACTAAGAAAGTTGCCTGTCTTTCTTAGTTACATCGACACGCGCGCGCCAACTAAATGGTTGCGTCGGCCGAATTTGTACGAAAGTTGGCCTTTCTAAGTACATTTCAAGTCGGCCGACTTATACTCGGTAATTAACTAGTTATATGTACTACTGCCACGATTTTGTTATTATTATTCCCAGTAGCAGCCGTTTAGCCGGCGGGGGAAGGCTAACCTATAGGTTTAACGAGAAAAAAATATATCCCCACTTTAGGTGTAGTACCCAAACAATTTTTTTTTCCAAAATTTTATTCTTCTATTTTGTCGGCGTGATTGAATTATATACCCACCCATGCCGAATTACAGTTTTCTAGTATCAATGGTTACTGAGCTAAGCCGAAGACCGACGCACGGACGGATGGACGGACGGACGGACAGACGGACGGACGGACGGACGGAAGGCCAGACGGACATGGCGAAACTATAAGGGTTCCTTGTTGACTACGGAACCCTAAAAACAGCAGAAAATGTTTGTATTAGGCTAAAATTCGACTAACCAATAACGAAGAAGGAAACAAATGTTGTTCTCTGGAAACAATCCTACCAGTGTTAAAAATAAACCTAAACTTTGCCCGGACCAAAAAATATAAGGTGCTTCCAAATTAGATGCCAATACTTTAAGAGATGTTAACTTACATCAAAATAATTTGTTTTTCACTCCTCATGCTCAAAAAGTGCGTCATATTAGGCTTAGCAAGCGGGGCTAAAGTAGCACATTTAGCCCCTAGGGAAAATATGTATACATATTTATTACTAGCTGATGCCCGCGGCTTCGCCCACGTGGTTATGGGGACATGTAACATATTGAATTTTCCCGTGGGAATTAGATGTTTACCCGCTGGAAAAAGTTGCCTATGTAGTGACATAGGCAGGCTGGAGAGTGCTCCAGCCTCTAAACTTTCTCCATACAAAAAATCACATTAATACGACGCTCCGTTGCGTGAAAGAAAGACAAACACACACCCACTTTCGCATTTATAATATTAGTAAGGATTTATAAAAAAAGACGGATGGCACTCCGGGAGTGCCGGCAGAAGTGAAAACTTATATTAACGTTGCGCATTCTTGATATTTGATGATGATGAACTGACATCATCAACTATCGATAATCGTTTGTAAAGTGAACGTGAATCGAATCATTGAATCGATTTAAATAATAACGGTAACAACCGATATATCTCGCAACTAGAAAGACGTCAAACCGTCCCGTTTATTCCCTAATTTACAATAATAAAAAAATGAACGCCGCTGACCGACTATAGCCGCGTCCAAACGTTCAAGTGTGGTTGACTGATACATGACATAAGCTATGAAGATTGAGCGGGATAGACTGCTGTCTATCTCGCTTTATCGTATGCCCCGTGTGCTGTCCGCCGCGCTCAGCCTTTTGGACGCGGCTATTAGACGGTCAGAGGCGTTTATTCGAGGTGTCAATATTTTTTATCAGTGTCAAAGCAGTTTATTAAAAAAAATGGCGCCAACAAATTGAACAATCTTTTCGCCTTGGTATAATTCTTGATTGTGGATGAATAATCTTTGTTTTTACTATTTCCTCGCATTCGAAGTGAAAACTCACTCGTCACTTCGTTCGGGAAAATAACCATCTCGTGATAATATGGCTTACTTTAGACCCTTGTTATACAATCTACTATTAAATAGGAATTAAGAAAACTTTTTATAGGAAATTTTTTGTTTTCATTTTCTGAACAAAATATTTAATTAAATTAAAATTCTGCCCAAACATAATCATCCTGGGCATTTAACTGACAAAGTGGTTATCACTTTATTTCAAGTGAGCGTCCTTGTTTGTCATCGATGACAAATAATTAAGATTGGCGGGATAAATGTTAGAAGGTAACACACTTTTCATAATTTTCAATAAGTACCAATAAAATGAATAAATTTTACTTTATTACTAACATATTTACTATTTAACGATTTAATTACATAACGACACAACACGCACGTAAGACATTGACATTTATTTTAGTTTAATTAATCCAGTTGAAGTGGGCAGTTAAGTGACAGTCAAGAGGTTTTATACGATTATAAAAGAAGTCCTGATCATTGAATTCTGATTATCTTATTACCAGGGTGGTGTTATTACGAGGCACAGTTGTTTTCCTAATATTCTCCAAAAACTAACACAAACTTCAAATTAGTTTTATACTTAAGTCTACTAAGGACGAGTACTAACAGCTCTGAAAGTTATGTGCATCTATTATGGAAGCACCTTATATAATAGTTTCCATCCCGGGTCCACGCAGAGGAAGTCGCGGGAAGAAGCTAGTAATTTCTAATGCCAAAATCCATTTTATTACTATTAATACCGTTACTCCTTTAATGATGAGAGCTTTCTATGTTTTACTTTAAACTGTTCTGTGCAAATCCAATAATTCGCATCATTGTCCGGCGCAATCGACAAGATGAGCTCCGTTCGACCAACTTTAAATGGATTATCGGAGGCGTCGGAGAATCGCCCGAGGCTCCGCCGCTTTTCAACAAGATTATGATCTATAGAATTTGCCTGCTAAATTAATAAAGAAATTGTGGTCTAAGTTTTGTATTTCGAAGCTTAGGTGTCACCTCAGTAGTTATTGTTTCATTCGTACATATTATTTGACATTATTTTAACAGTGGCCTTTCGGTGAAAGAAAACGTCGTGAGGAAACCCATCTAAACCTAATAAAGTCTAGTTTTCACTCTGGATACGTAGGTCAGATGGCAATGGCTTTCTAAAAACAAGTGCCTACGCCAAATCCTGGGATTAGCTGCCAAAGCGGACCCCGGGCTCGTATAGGGAACTACCGGGAAAAATCCTAGGATGATGAAATTTTAACAAAATCTGTCGTAAGTAGTTAGTCCTTTTCTAAATAGGTTGACACTCTTAGAAGCTTAATTCTTGTTTATATTACTCACCGTACAAGAGTATTTATACTTACAGGGTCAGACGTATGAGGGACCCTAAATCGGTAAAAGGTAATAAACTGTACTTAAGCCTAATGGCGTAGCCTCGGACTCGGGACAGTTTCAGAAAAAGTATAATACTCTCACTCTTACAGTTCAGTTAAGTAAAGGATGGGACTAGTTTTGATCACTGAAACTCCATCGAATATAGGTGTTGTAGGATCGATCTGGTCGTATTGTTTTAGTGGCTTTGCCCCCTGCGCGAAAATTAGTTCAAGTCCGTATTTTAACTTAACCTTACTTAACCTTACCTAGTTAATTGGTATTACTTAAAAAGTTCTGTTGTGACACGAAAATAAACCATAGAATGGTATGGCTAATTTTCGTGTCACAACGGAACTTTTTAACTACTATCAATTAACTAGGCTAACTACTGGCCAAGAATTTGGTCCTTACCATAGAATATAAAATGATAGCAATTCATGCAAGGGTTTCGGGCTATTGCTTCGTTTGATTGGTCAAGTAACTCGTATACCCATAAAAACATTCCATTTAAAAAAGACGCCAAGTCTCGAAACTCTCCAGAGTTAAAAATTGTGAGATATTTTATAGAGCCAAGTCTCAGGCATTCTTATTAATCTGTATTTGCTAGCTAAATAAAATTCTGCAATTTGGCAATCACACAACTTTACTGCATTAATGGATTTTTCATACCTAAAACTATGTAGCAATTGTGTGTATGCCAAGTCACAAAATTTTATTTAGCTAGCAAATAAAGATTAATAAGAATGCCTGAGACTTAGCTCTACGAAATATCTCACAACTTTTTACGGTGGAAGAGTTTCGAGACTTGGCGTCTTTTTTACATGGAATGTTTTTTATGGGATCTCATTTCTTTTTGTATGTTATTGTATAATCAATAGTATATAGAAATTATGAATGCAGTCCCATTCATGCTTTTTATTTTTTTGTCCCGTTCACTGCAAATATAACTTTGTAATACTATATGTTTATATGGGATTACAAGTTATTTATGCAGTTGGTGTATCTAGAAAGCTGGACATGCTCGTCGTTTTAGGGTACCTTTGTTTAGGATTTTTCCGATTTAATCAGAAAAAAATTGGCCAAGTGCGTGTCGCGCCACGCGCAGTGTAGGTTCCGTAGTTGCCTGTCTTTCTTAGTTACATCGATACGCGCGCGCCAACTAAATGGTTGCGTCGGCCGAATTTATACGAAAGTTGGCCTTTCTATGTAGGTACATTTTAAGTTGGTCGACTATTACTCGGTAACTAGTTATGCCTACTTAGCCGTGATAGTTTTCAACAAGCTATCCAACGATACCCCACACTATGGGTTTAACGAAATAAAAATTACACACCCACACACACAGAAGTGTGTAAGATTGTCCGTAAATACACATTTGCGGACAATCTTACACAAATCGACCGGGTAATCGTAATCACGTAACGTTTCGAATGCGCGTTAGGAGAGTTTAACTGTCATTTACCCATAAAAAAATGACATTTAGATCTACGTAACGTACGCATAATAGAATACGTGATCGACCTGCTAGTCTCAAACTAAGCAAAGCTTGTACGATGGGAACTAGACGAAGATAAACATACTTATATAGATAAATAAATACTTAAATAACTAGAAAACATCAATGACTCGGGAATCATCTCATCGCGCAAATAAACGGCCTTACCGGGATTCGAACCCAGGACCTCTTGCTTCATAGGCAGGGTTACTACCAACTAAGTTAAAGCGGTCGTCCAAAATTAACACAGGTGTTCAAACCAAGCAATGATTTTTTGTCACAATAAGATTTTTTTCATGTTTCTTGACGCATGATGATGACGATAAAATAATGATGTGATTCATGTTATCACTAATTTGGGCCACAAAACTCTCAGAAGCATTTTCCATCTTGCGAGTCTGTTTCCGGCTCTTGACGCATAATATCCTGTATACATTCACTTTAATAAGGGTGGACTTGACTTAATTGCTAAAGAGACTTAATAAGTATCCAATGAATTGCAAAAAAAGGTTCAATCAACGAAGTGTGACTGAGAATGCCTTAAGGGGATGCCTTGATTCGAGTCGAACACGCCCCCTAGACAAAGACACGCTTATGCCTTCCGCGCACGAGAAAAAGAGATGGAACACTCTTCGGGAATGGCCTTTTTGGACAAATTTCGATAAATACCTTACTTAGAGAAGTTTTATTAAAATTTCATAAAGTGAGATTTTAGATGAGATGAAATACTATAGTATTAACTTGATTGTGTCGTAAAATAATGTATCGTTTGAGTAGGCTGAGAAAAAAAAAGGAAAATACAGACCCAACTAGATTTTTTTTGCTATCGAGGAAATTTTAAGCAATCATATATCGGTAAAATCAGAAAAACAATCATATAGTCAAGAATCATATATCCGAAAATCAGACCTTATTGTTTCCTAATCTAGTCAGAACGGCGTTTCAAAGCACGGGGTAATTTCCAATGCAATGCCTTAATGCAGAATTTTAGAGTTAAAGTTAATTGTTCTAGTTCATACAACATTAGTGAATTGAGAGCGCGTAGGAAATAAAATCAATTATTTACTGTAACGCTCAATGTGATCTGTTCCAACAAAATTTAGTGGCTATTAGTTGAGTAATCTTACGATCCCGTCTACGTTGGGATTAGGAGTTTAGATTCTATGGCCAGTTGGTGAGAGTTTCAAGATCGGGAAGCTGAGGTGAGTTACCTACTTTATCACTTTCACTGCCAGGAACCCGCCTAGTGGGCGCCTACGCCGCAGTCGCTTTCCGCTACACACGAGGAAAACCACTGGATCGGCTACGGTAACACGTAGCAATTCTTGGCAGTTAATGTGGTATTATACTGCAGCGTCGAGTTGTGTTATGGCTCCTATACATGATGGCCCATCCTATGGCCCAGCGCTATGGCCATGCGATGGTTGAACGCCACTACACGATGGCGACATTCAGTTGTGATCGAATCGTATTGCGAGATGGACGTCGAAGCGTTAGCCGCTGCGGCAATTTGCCTAATATTTACATATTGCGCTTTCTCCCCGATATAATTCCAAAAACTTTATTGTTTCGTGTTGAGGCCACGTACATTTCATTTCATTTATTTATTCATAACAATGGATATTGTATTGAACATATATAGGTAAAATTATATTAATTACACACATTACATAAGAACAAATTCCCTTCTCATTATCAGGTAACAATATCAAGATTAAAAATAAGATTATATTATGTTATGATATAGGTAAGTAACAATAATTATTTAACACAAATTACATAATGGTGTCTTGATTAAAAATATGTTAATTATCCCTAGTTTACAATTGATCTTGCACGAATTCTGCTTCTGCTATGGAATAGTACGATTTTTTCAGAAGATACTGTTTCAGTCTCGCATTGAGCATTTTGCTATTCGTGATAGAACTCCGTACTAATACACGTCATTTTCGATTTATAAAAAATACACAGCACGAACGTCCACACTCAACCGCGGCATTTCGCGGTTGAGCTACACGTGCGCCATTGCGCACGTGTAGATGCGTACCGCCATCGCTGGCCCACTCCCTTTGATGTGCGGCTGAAAAACGGACACCGCGGCCATCCCGTCGCCATCCCACCGCGCCATAAGCCATCCGACACCACTACCCTCTCTACACGCTGCACCAGCCTAGTGGACCAGCAGGATGGCCCATCGTGTGGAGCGGCCATTATCAAAATGGCTTTTTTTGTTGTCGGGTTTAGTGGGTACACCGTGGGTTCCACATCGCGTCACGCATTCCCCCACCCTACACAAAAAAGGGCACAGGTGGTTAATATTAATGAAATTAAATGCCACCATGCACACACCACTACCTTTTTAGGGTTCCGTAGTCAACAAGGAACCCTTATAGTTTCGCCATGTCCGTCTGTCTGTCTGTCTGTCTGTCTTCGGCTTAGCTCAGTAAGCATTACTACTAGAAAACTGTGATTCGGTATGGAAATATGAATCAATCACGCCGATAAAACAGTACAATAAAATTTGGAAAAAGATTTTTTAGAGTACCTCCCCTACACCTAAAGCAGGGATGTAAGTAATTTTTGGTATGGGGTATCGTTGAGTAGCTTGTTCAAAAATATTATGGGTTTTCAAAACCATTTTTCAAATTTGTAATTCGTTTGCGAGATAGGGCATGTGCCCCCCCCCGCCCCCCTTCCTGCGGAAGTCTCATACAAAATTCCATCCCCTTAGTTTAAGGGGTTGGGGGTTGATTGTGTAGTAATCATAGCTTACATACCAAATTTCAGCTTTCTAGGACTTCAGGAAGTACCCTAAAGGTTTTGATGATCAACGTGAGTGAGTGTGAGTTTTTTAGATATCAAGAAAATCGAAAGTATAAGTCCTAAGAAGAATAAGTAGTCAATAAACGCACCCTGCACATTGTTTACCATGCACATGCTGACTCATTGTTGAGTTATGGACTCAGTTGGTATGGACGTACCTTAAAAACATATTTATACATCCTATAGATCCTCTAAAATGGTACAATTAAAACAACCTGTAGCCAAAAAATATTATGGACGAAGAACTCAAGAATAATTGATCCCCAAAATGTATAATAGAGTCCTATGTTACTTGAGAACACTAAATTAAAATTAGGTAGCTTGAAAGAAATATTTAAACAAATATTATGAGATGAGTTCGATAACTCCATAAAACAATCAGTAAGTAACTATAAGTTAAGTTAGTAACTATTACATTGTATTAAAGATTAATTACAGTCACAGTGCCTCTGGCCACATGTGTAATTGTGACGAGTTGTTAGTTAAATTATGTAAAAAAACAGCATTAAAAACAAGGTAGTTTGTATATAAGCACCGTTGTCCTCCTGTCCCGCTAGTGGCTCATAGTCATCTTATATGCACTCGAATGGAAAATATGTTATGAATGGGCTACGTCGGGCTGGCACAGTCATATTTCGGTACACGTCTCTATTACTGTAAGAATAAGGGTGTGTTACGAAATATTTGGCTACTCTGGCTGCTACTAAGGTCGATGTCACACTGCGCCGCATCTCCGGATGGAGGTGCGGAGCTGCATACAAATTTCGCCGGACGGAGGTGCGGTGCAGTGTGTCGTACCACACGGAATATATATACAAACTGAGGTACTTGCATACGAGTACAACGAGCTCCGCATTTCCTTCCGGAGATCCACCTTACTATATGACGCTGACTGTAGTACAGTGCAGTTTCTATAACTACTTGTGTCATAAAACGAGCGAGCTCCTCGTCGCTAACAAATTGCTCCGTAGTTTGGCGAAATGATGTATTTACTGTACACATTTTTTATATGTTCATGTGAAAAAAAAAACTTTTGTATAACTGTATTTTATTACTGCTCTGTTATTTCAAATGCCTAGGATTCTAACCCAGTTCTATTACTTTATATAAAAGGGCAGATGATAAGAATTACTTTCTGATCTTAATTATTTCTCCCGTTTCTGATGAGGTTATGCCGTTATGGTGGTGAGTGTTTCTGCAGTTGTACTATCGAAAAACAGCTAACTGACCATCGGTGCACCTTAAGTGCATTGTAATAAGGTTCTATATAAACACAGGATGGTCAGTTAACAGTTTTGTCGTTTGTACGAGACACGAGAGAATTGTCCATGCATAATACTTTTACGTGATCTGATATTTATTAGGCTTTGTGAGTAAGTACAAGGGGCTCGGGACGAATTCAAATAATATTGCCAGCATGAACATGAACCTAGGTCCTAGGTTATGTTTCTATTTAATTTCATACCTACATAACTTGTTTCTGATGACCTGGTATATACCTAAAGGTCGCCGGAGTCCCCTGGATGCGGGTGGCACAGGACCGGTCACTTTGGCACCCTTTGGGGGACATAGACATATGTCCAGCAGTGGACGTCTTTCCGCTGATATGATGATGAGATAACAAGTGTTGGTTTGTACTGTAAAAATATGCTTTAGGGCGAGCTGGCAACGTTTGTTGTTGATATCTCTTTTACCATTGAGCCACCATACCATTACCATTTGATTATACATAATAAACAGTTAAGAGGAATTGAATATTCATATTACTTTACCTGTATGATATTTTATTTTCTAGGTAGGGTTTATAAGCAAGTAAAATTATTTGATTTTCTACCGAGCACGTTCTATATAGACGTACCTATACTTATAAGAAAAGAATGTTTAACCCTTTTTAAGGCCTTCATTTCAAAAATATCGAATGTCAGCGTTTCTCGTACAGATTAAGACATATTTAACAGACAGAAAGTGGAAAAAAGGTTTAAAAAGCTTCCTTAAAATATGGTCGTAGCCTAAATATATAGTTGTTTCACTGACAGAACTGGCAGCTGCGTAGATTGGTGAAGTAATAAGTCACGTCTTACATTACCTTTTATGTGACAAGGATTAAATTATCTTAACGTCACCGGTTGAAAAAATATGGTGACGCTGGTGACATACGAGGAAAATTTACCGCGCCCGGAATCAAAAGTGACGTAGCATGATTTATGACGACATCGCGACTCTGGTCACGATTCCCAAACACAACAGGGCTGAGGTTTACCCCTAATTGACGCTCTCAAATTTATTATGTAATAAATATCTCGGTTACCGACTTTGAAAGCGCTATTATTAAAATCACTATAAGCTGTATGAAACAGTACGGCTATCACAAGACGGCGCGGGAGCTCTCTCGATTTTTCTCTCACTATACCTTCTTTCTAAGTTTTCTGATAAGGGGGACACGGATAGTGCGAAAGAAATCGAGAGAGCCCGCGCGTCGTCTTGTGATAGCCGTGCTGAAAGGGGTTTGCGGTTATCTCTAATCGGTAATAGTACATTATTGCAGAAACTGATATTGATATACACGACATGAGTCATAATGCCAGTTTCTGTCGAAGTAATATTATAAATAGAAGAGAGTAGAGACTGCTCGATCCCACAGTCAAACTGTGCAAACGGTTTTGCGGGACCCTGTACTTGTTTATGTTGTATCGTTTCTTTCTTAATCAATAAATAAATAAGTAATAAGTAAGTAAAAGTGCGTGTCGGACCACACGCAGTGTTACAATATTTTTGCAATCCACCCAACTAGTAATGTCTACTTAGCCGTGATAGTTTTCCTTTTACATTAATTATATATACTACTGCCATGATTTTTTTCACATTTCCATTAGCAGCGATTTAGCGAGATTATATGAAAGTTCTACCCTCGTCTTTCTAATTTGCATGGTGCGAGTGAGATAGAGAGACGCTCAGTCGCGCGGGAAGCGACAGAGCAGCAAGTTCTGCTAGACATACAGCAGTTACATTTTGACTCTTTTTCTACGGTAATCTGTCAAAATGTAACTGCTGGTAAGGAAAACTATCCGTGCATTGATTATTGGGAATGGCCGTTACTATTTTCATATCGCCTTACTGTAGTACGAGTCCTACTAATATTATAAATGCGAAAGTTTAGATGTTTGGATGTTTGTTACTCACGCTTAAACGGCTAAACCGATTTAGATGAAATTTTGCACGAAGATAGTTTATAGCCTGGATTAAAATATAGGATAGTTTTTATCCCGATTCCACGCAGACGAAGTCGCGGGCGGAAGCTAGTAGGGCAATAATTTCCGAGCATAATGGAGAAAAGGCACATGCAATAACATATTGACGTGTGTGTTCTTTATAATAACAGGCTTTACCTACTTACTTATTACGTTTCGAATACGGCGAGACGAGAGGTCCATAATGGAAATTCATACAAATTTTAAGGTCAGTCATACAAAACTAGGCCCGCAAACTGGTCTTCCTTTGTTTTATGTATGTGTTTCACAACATCATAGCGTTCAGCCATTCCAGAAAATCTTGGTGATTTATTAGGTATTTCATTGAATGTTTCAGAAAAGCACTGTACTTACAATACACGTCTGCGTGAAAAGGGATCCCACCAAAAACATAAATGTAAAAATGGGAGCCAAGTTCAATATTAAGAATACGCGTGGTTATCAACTTCGCCGACAAAAGAATTGAGATCTAAATACCAAGTTCAGTAGATAAGTAATCCTAAAATAAAATGTAGTCTTAAGAACATACCATTTCTTATTTTTTTCTACTACATTAATATTTGCTATATATAAAATATAACTTCTTAAATGTGAACAGTCGAATTATTTACACAAAGCAGATAACTTAGGATAAAATGATGCTCAAGAATTGCCTTGGCTAGTAGTAAAAATGACGAGGTTGATGGATACTGGTGAAAAAAATGGAGCGGTCTCTAACGTGGAAGTATATACAAAAATATCTAAAAGGTTAATCAGCTTTTATTTGTATGATAGTGAAAAAATAATTTATGTAATCTTTAGTAAATGTACAATACATGTGAAATGTGAAGCACGCTAAAATCGGTTAACTAGAAAAAAATATCATACTTATATTGTTTTTTTTTAACCAAAACTATAAAGTTTAGGGTGCTCAAATTTTGCACATTAATTACTAATTTACAGCCACACCAATAATAATAATGACAGGCCCAAACTCGAGGGGGGCAGAATCACTTAGCTTATCCTGGCACGGCCTTTCGGATTCTAGATATTCTAAGGGGTTTTAAAACATACTTATACCAAATTTCATGTTTCTATGTTCAATAGATTTTGAATTATTAAGAAGTCAAAAGTGGTTCGAAATGGTTCGTGTAAATATGCATAATATGCTGCAGCGTGTCTAGGTTTCCAGCTTCGTATCTCTGTATCTACTTGGCCGGCAATCTTAAATGTTCCTTTTCGCTTTTAAGCACTACTTTTTAACCCCCGACGCAAAGAGAGGGGTGTTATAAGTTTAATGTGTCTGTGTATCTGTGTATCTGTCTGTGGTATCGTAGCTCCCAAACGGATGGACCGATTTGAATGCGGTTTTTTTGTGTCATAGATAATTTTATCCCGAGTGTTCTTAGTCATGTTTCATGAAAATCTGTTCAGCCGTTTTTGAGGTATTAGACTTTGAAATGAAAATGTCGGGGGTTTTCAACTTTTCTAAGTTGTAGTTATTATCGAAACTAATTAAAAACTGAAACATGACTGGTAAAGTTATGACTTTACCAGTCATGTTTCAGTTTTTGAATACCTACCTAAATACATTGTGTAGTGTACTTTTGCTATGACGGGAGCTGGTAATAAAGTTACCTCGATACTCCACGGTTTTTCACGATTTATTCGAGTGCAGTAAAGTGGGCGTGTGTTTTGTTAATGGTTAGCAATTTCAGAACTATGTATAACAAAGTTACGGGAGTTGTTCGTGGTACTAAATTTAACTTGGCAAATGGGTGCAGCTGGTTTTTACTCGAATAGGTGTGTGAAGTACATTAGGTAAGTAGGCTGTGTTGCATTGCAACCTACTGCAGTATACGTGAGCCTACAGTGTAATTAGTTAATTGCCTAGGTAATCCACGGGGCGTTTATTAAGTTTAACTTTCTATCTACTCTAAATAGAATAAATTATTAAAGACGCCCTACGAGTAGATATGTGGGTTATGTGTTTACACGTAGCCTTTCATATATTAAGTATTTATTGCTCATAAATCAATCGTACGTGTTTAAAAATTAAAACATATCTACCTTTTAATGGAAAGATTTGCGCACTAAATATTTGTGAAACTTTTATCATCTGAACTTACCTACGAAAATCTCTGCTCCAACAGGCGTAGATGACCGGGTTCATGGAGGAGTTGACCCAGCCCAGCCACGTGACGATCACGTTCACGATCTCCTCGTGCGCGATGCACGCCGAGCAGATCCCCGACAGCAGGTTCACCACGAAAAATGGCAGCCAGCATACTATGAACACACCCATCACTATCCCCAAAGTTTTAGCTGCTTTCTTCTCTTTCGCGAATTTTGCCAATTTGCGCGATAAAGAAAAGTTTTTGGGCAAATGCTTGCCGTGCGTGGCGACATTGGTTAGGCGCGTGGAAGAGCGAGACATGCCGTTGTTTTGCAGCGCTGTGAGCGGCTCCTGGTCCGCTTCCTCGGGCGTGCATGCGCCGTGGCAGGCGTCGCTGCGCTGGCGCATCGTGCCGCCGCGGTGGATCCTTAATGTCAACTCTAACTCGCCGCTTGGCCGCATTATCGACTTAGTGCCGATTTTCAACGACCGCGTCTGGATAGTCGCCGCGCGATAAATACGGTAATAAGTGAACACCATCACGAATAGAGGCAAATAAAACGATATCATTGAAGAAAATATAATATATCCTAAGTTTTCCGTAAATGGGCACTTGTAATCCGGCACTTCCTCCAATCGGACGGCTCGCCACCACGCAATCGCGGGAAACGATATAGCCCCGGAACATACCCAAACGGCCGCTATGAGAAAAGCGGCTTTCCGTCCGCTCATTCTCATTGGATATGTTATAGGGTCAGTGATAGCCCAGTAGCGGTCAAGAGAAATCACGCACAAGTTAAGTATGGAAGCCGTGCTGAATAAAACGTCTAATGACCGCCAAACGTCACACCAATCCACTCCAAAAAACCAGGTATGCTCTAAAACTTCGTACATTGCCGAAAATGGCATTACTACTAAGCCGACAAGGCAATCCGCTACTGCTAGTGATGTTACAAAGTAGTTAGTGGAGGTGTGAAGGTACCGTTCCCGCACAACGGCCAATATAACGAGCATGTTGCCGAACACTGTCGTTAACGAGAAAAGGAGCAAGAAGGTAACGAGTAGCGCTCGATCTTGGAGTAGCTTAACATATTCGTTCCACGTTTCGTCGGTAGTGGAGTTAAAGCCAGTGATGTTGTCGAAAGTGGCGTTAAACTCGAGGGCAGCGTTATAGATGGCTGCGCCTAGAGCATACTCCGGCCCTCTCAGTACCTCCAATGAGCCTCTGGCCACTAGTGTTTCGGGATCGCTGGCATTCATATTTTTTCGATAATTATTTGCTAGCTAGGACCATGGTAGGTGTTTATGTTTTCCTTGTTTCGCTCGCAGCCATTTTGAGATTAAATTCTTGGCAGGCATTGTATTTGCGTATTCGGAATTCTGGCACATATTTCGTTGGCATATTTTTTCCGCCTGCAGCTATGTCTGGCCACACTCTGCAACAAATAAAAAATATAACTACAAATCTTAAACACGAGTGGTATCTACTGCCTAGGAAATATCGAGTGAACCTCTTTCAAACAATAATTGATTAATCAATTTGAAACCTACAAATGATTACTAGACATTATGTTTATTCAAAATAGAATGAAGCTGAACTTTTCGACAAAGTTGAAATTGTCCATCAATATTTTTTAGATGGAATGCGTCAATCATTCGAATTGTTTTCGTGACGGGGCGTTCTGGGTTGTTAAACTTCTTTATACATCTTGTCAGTGGCCCATCAGACAGATGGTTAACTACGTCGTTGAGTCCCACATAGTGTTGAAGTCAGATACTCGGTGGTCTCGTACCTATTAATTAGCTATATACGCAGAAGCGCCACGTAGCGATTGCAAGGTCCGGGGATATGTGAAAAAACGCAACGAATATTTATTTAGTTCTATAGAAGAAACATAATCCAATGCAATTAAAGACATAAACAGCATTTTAACAATCCTACGATATATGCTATAGGTAAGTAGACAAATAAACTTCGAATAACAACACGTAATAAGATAATTGGATTGTTTGTTGTATTTTCCTTATGTCGCGTCGCAACCAAACAAGAATAGGACTTCCTCTGAGGTTAAAACCTCAAAATACTATAGACTAATCTTGGTATCAAGCTTATTCTCGTTTGGTCAAATCCGGCCTTAGTTGCAAACAGCGATATCGAATTAATTACAGGCTCCAAGCGATAGAATCGTAATACTTAAATACGTAGTAGCGCTAACAATCGATCTAACAGCCTGGCATGGCGGACCAAGAAGGACGAGGATACCGGACCGGATACTTTGAGAAATTGTTATACCTCTCTCATCGTATGTTACCGTTAGATTCTGAACACCGTCAGTTTATAATCTTACTCGCGATATTATAAACTCTCGAAAAATTGTGAACTGTCAAACCCGTTCACAATTGAACGCATTATTTTATAAACTATTAATGTCGAATCGTCAAATTAGCGTAGAACGCTGGATGTTATAGCTCAACACACTTGGCTCACGGACCCTCGTTGCGGAGTCATCGGTTTTATGTTCGAATCAAACTGCCCAACAAAGTACGGGCTCCTCGTAACGGATACAGTGAAAGTAAAAATTTCATGCAAGCTCAACTGACTGCAACCAATGGTTCGAGAATTTTAACAAAGCAACTATTTAGCTACATCATTGTGTAGCAGTTGGAAACTGACTGGCAGTTCTCGATTACTTGAAAAGAAATTTCATTAGCCGAGTTTTTTATAGCTTTGGCAAAAGTAGACATATGCGATAAAACTATTTTAGGTGAGGAGCGATTGCGTGTCTGTGGAAATAAAATAAACGAGCCATCAGGTCCGAAGAGGTTGCAGGCACCGTTTCGAGTTTAAGCGTTTACGAGGTCCTATTGTAGGATCTCCGATACCACAAAACAACGATACGACGAACGATCTCCGATACAACGTTAGGTCGATAATTAAAGAATGAGGTATGAAAACTATAAGTTCCATTCTGCAAATATCACGTAACTGATAGGACGCCACCGATTTGAATGACCAACAGTCATCTGAAAGTATAGAAGATGTGAGATAAGTATTCACAATTTTTATGGTCGTCAACCTCCGCCCGATTTACGTCATGTTCCAAACTTAGTCATTACCGAAAGGGTCTCAATGCATTCGTACGCCTTATGCCGAGTAAATCGCGTCATCACAGCCTTGTGTCCTTGGGTTGGGACATAAATAGCGCTTAGCGAGCAGCCGGCGAGATCAAACGAATTGTGCTCCATGGGCCGTGATCGGCCCGTGCACATGAGGGCTCTGATCGGCTATACTACGACCCAGGCAAACTTTACTCTGTTAACGTAGCTTTTCACTTGTTTCGCGTATTCACCTGAATATGGTTTGGATAAGTGTTTGTTGTTTTAAGTCGACGAGCATCATACTAACTTATTTAACCTCAAGTAGCATATCATTTTGTTCCTTCTAGCTTAACATGTTATTAACCATTTGCTGTGGGATTTGTGCAATTTATTGAACAATGAAACTCATTATCATCCTCCTAGTTATTCCCGGTTGTGCACTAAAGGTCCGCTTAAGGCACCTAATTCCAAGATATGGCGTAGGCACTAGTTTTACGAAAGCGACTGCCATTTGACCTTTCAACCCAGAGGGAAAACTAGACCTTATGTTTATTTATTTAAGTAACAAACAGTCGTTTACATAAAAGGGTTATACAGATGTTGCTTACATATAAGACCTGGAGTTTCCTTAATTTTTTACAGTTTTACAGTTTGTACTAAATTTAATTTATAATAGATTCTAGTGATGTGCTGTATCCGTAAGTTTGTATACAATATTATTAATTGTGAAAGCATAAAAATATATTATGATAGGACAATGAGAGAAAATAACAGAAAAGCGGATTTTAGTGCTATAATTGAGCAGTTAAACAAATCTATATTGTCAAGCTTCACATCTTCATTAATAAATTTGCAAGCACGTCGTATATAGTTATTTACGATACAAGTGCCAAAAATAGGAAATTCGCAACGAGTGGTGATAAATTAAACACGACCGAAGGGAGTGTTTCAAATCGACACGAGTTGCGAATTACCTATTCGCACGTGTATCGTACAACGTTTTACTGTACATATGGCTCTTTAAAGTTTCAACATATGCACGAAAAGTGCTCTTTTCCGCACTAGTGCGGGAAAGTAGCACCATATGTACTGTAAAATATGTTTTTAGCATAACACTTCCTACTGTAAGGAATCGAAAACAATTTCTTTTACTGACAATGGCGCTGATACCTAGGAGGGACTCTAATAATTATTTGATGTAATAGTGAAGGGACATCCAATATATTGCGCATAATTTTTACCGTTCAGGCAATTCGACTCTGGAATGCTCTTCCGCTAACTATCCGTCAAGCACAAAGCAAATTCACTTTCAAGCGCAAGTTACGCAAGTATCTTTCTGATAAGCGCGTAGGATAGTTGTCAACATCGTATTTTTCACTAGGTGCAAAAGGTAATATGTATATATTAGTGTATATTATTTTGTATATGTGTATGTTTTTTTTGTTCAGTATGTATTTGATAGAAGTTTATCTTGGATTAAGTTTTCATTTAAATTTAAATGCCTGCACCAAATGTTTCTGTTTTGCCCAATGGTTGACTGGTAGAGAATGCCTTATGGCATTAAGTCCGCCATTTGTACTTTATCTTGTATTGTGCAATAAAGTTTAAATAAATATTTTTTTTATAGAGTAGGACGGAATCTACTCAGTTTCGACGGTCACTGAGAGTTTGGAGTTTGTGATGAGTTAATGACTCTGTATAGTTAGTGTGAGTGGGACCAGTTCTAAAATCAAGGGTTCTAATAAACTTTTTTTGTATTCGTTCTACTCTATTGATATGGATATTATGATACGGTTTCCAAACTACGCAGGCAAACTTAAGGTGGCTGCGAACAAAACTGTTGAATAAGACTTTGTAGGTGACACTATTTTTGAAAGGTTTTCGTAGCCGTAGAATAAAGCCTAGTTGTTTATAGCCTTTTTTATAATCGAGTCCAAATGAGGTGTAAATGATAATTTTGAGTACATTATAACTCCAAGATCACGGATTTGTGTTACTCTACTCAGTTGATTGTTGCATAAATTGAAGGTATAGTTTAAGTTAGGTATTTTCTTTGAGAAATTAATCGCAAAACATTTATTTAAGTTTAAAAATAAATTATTATCAGTACAAAATGTTTCAAAGTTTATTAAGTCGTCTTGCAACAAATAATAGTCGTCAACTGAATTTATAACTTTGTAAATTCTAGTTTTTAATATATTTATCAATATCATTTATAAAAAGTGTAAACAGTAAGGGTCCTAAGTGGGACCCCTGGAGCACTCCGGAACTAATGGACTTCCATTGAAAGGCGTATCCTGACAGAACTACACATTGGCTTCGATTTAAGATTTAATCCAGCGAAATAAGTCTCCGTGATACCAAAGCTTGAAAAGAAGCGTGCTGTGACAAATTTTGTCAAAAGCTTTGGCGAAATCAGTGTACACGGCCTCTACGCAAGCGCCTTCATCCATCGCGAGAAGAATTATATCACCAGCAAAAGTCAATAAGTTAGTGTCCACCGAGCGACTCTTGTAAAAACCGTGTTGATTGGGGCTGATGTGATTTTTTACAGCATGATAGAGTTGACTAGTAACAATTTTTTCGAAAATGTCATTAAACTGACAATTTTGAAATAGGCCTAAACTGTTCAATATTTTGGCTAACTTGACCCTTCGAGATAGGAGTTACAAAGGCTTTTTACCATATTTCGGGAAGGCATCCAGATTAAATCGATTTTTGGAAAAGAATAGTGGGGGGAGATGCTAAGTTTACAGAGCAGTTTTTTATAAAAATAGGATGAATACCATCAGGACCTGCACCTTTGTTGGTGTTAATAGCATTCAATTGTCTATGTACAGCGGCGCGGTTAATATTAATACTACTTATATCTATTAAGGGTTCAGTGTCAATCGACAAATTGTTATTTGATTACTCAAAAACTGAGTGAAAGTAATCATGAAATAGATTACAAATTTCTACACCATCCGAAGTGGTCTTTATATACTTCATAGTCTGCGGCATTTTACTTTTAGAATTGATTGACTTAACCTGACCTAATTATTTCTGGTCGTACGACCAGAAATAATTAGGTTGTGATTTAATTTTGTGTTCCGCGTAGGAAATATATAACTATTGTAGCATTGCAACTCCATCTTTTCTGCACGTTTACGTAGTGTTTTAAAGGTCTCATAGTCTAGAGATTTTGCTGTATGTATATATTCCATAACTTATGGGACTTGCGCTTTTCACGTAAAACATTTTTCAATGATCTAGGGTACCACACCGGGACGGACGCTGAGACATTAATCTTACGCCGAGGGATGTGATTAGTAGGTAATCAATTTATTTAAAAGATCATAGAATTTTGTGACACAGCTTGTCAAATCGTCATTTTTGAAGAATGTATACCAATTTATTTGAGACTTTTCTAGGTTAATCTTGTTATAATCGCCATGGTTAAAATTGAAAATACAATTAGAAATCGGTTTAAGAGTGGGTTCAAAGTTCAAATGTATATCTATAGTCAACGTTTTGTGGTGATTGTCTTCTCGCGTAAAGGTCTTAGCACACTATAACAACTCAACAGCCACTCGATTCAAAGCAAAATATTGAAATTTAAGCCTTATGTCGTATTTCCTACAGTACAATTTTCCATTGTTGTTAAGGCACGACACGTGTACGACGCGTAGACCACACGTCGTACACTACTTGAATATCATTTTTTGAAATTAAACCTAAATAATATGACATAGGGCTTAAATTTCAATATTTGCCATAGAATCGAGTCGCCGTTGAGTTGTTATAATGTGCGAAGACCCTCAGTGGCTGGTCGCATGCAGATACAATGCACTCTGTGCTGCACAGTATTAAATCGAGAATGCGATTAGTTGACGTTAAAAAATGTGGTTGAATTGTTTTAACTCGGTAAATGATAAAAAATTATGCACCACTCGTGTTGTGAAACTGTTAGCTGTAATTAGATTAATTCCTGAGGACGATTTCATTGGGATTAGACCGGTTTCCCCGCGATGTATTCCTTCACCGAAAAGACACTGTTGAATATCAAATGATATTGCGTACATACGTTTTGAAAAAACTCAGTCCAGATTTAATGTCACATGCCTTGCCTCTCGGCTACAGTGGAACAATGAAACTATCTGCGGATAATTAACGGTTCACTATAAACTTATACTAGACTAATCTCATGTCTCAAAAGTTATAATCAACATTGTTTCCCAAACCTAATTAGCGCTATTAATTACGCGGTTTGTTATCGGCTGAGCCCGGGACTTTGAGATCCCGGGATGACGTCATTAATCTTCCGGGATTCTTGATTGATAGCAGTCCCAAGACGTCTCAAATTGAGGGACTTCTGTGCACGAGACAAGCGTGTGGGATCTATTAGTCAAGCTAATTGATTGGAAAGAGTTACTATGCATTCTATGCATGTCTCTCGATGGGGTTGATAGCTCGTGTAATTTGGGCGCGTTTTACAGAAAAAGTATTCTTATTAAGAAATATATTCACACAATACTTGAGGGATTCTCGTAGGCCACATCCCCAAAAGATTGTCTACCACGGACGAGAGAAAAAGGCGACACTCAGGAATGGCTTATTTGGACAAATCTTTCTATTTTATAATACGCGAAGCCGATTTGTACACTATCAGATCTAACAGTTATGGACTGTTTTTGATAAATTGTAGGTCATACGATTCATCTCATTTTTAATTGGTGTCTAAAAAACTGAAATTTGTTTAAACTAATAATAAATAATAATAATAAGCCTTTATTATTTCCATATTTGGTACATATGTAGATTTTAAAAGGTTTATCTAACATTAATAAATATGGATCCCTAATTGGGTATAAGCCTCCCCCAGCGTTCTCTGTCCTTTCCTTTTTCCATCCACTATCTGCCTGTTACTTCTTGTATGTCGTCTGCCTACCTCTTGCTTGGTCGGCCGACTTTCCTTTGTTTAAACTACTGAGAGTTAACTACGTCACTTTAGCTGCGTGACGTGTCCGCGTCCATAAGGTCGTGAGCTCCAGAGAGGTGATCACGTAACGTTTCTAACGGGTGCACAACGTTTTATAAAATTCCACAATCTAATTTGGTTTGATATACCATTGCTTATTATAATGTAACGGATGGTACAATATTGTTTCAGACAATTCTCAAATGATCTAATGTAAAAAAAATATAATGATTTAAGGCTTTAATTACAATTAGTATAAAAGGCATTTACTATATTTATCACTTGGTATAAAACGTGTTTATTATAATGACTTACTTGTCATAATTCAGCAATGCTATAAATTTCAGAAAAGAAGTTGATTTTACAGTAGATATAAACAAATCATTAAAAAGAATGATATAATGAATAATAAAATAAATAAGCGAGACCGTCGAAGCTCCGTCGGAATGCCTATCAGTTACTGAGTTGTAATCTTCACCTTTCATTCCCCTTATTTCCAAAACGGATGGTCAGAGAGAAAAGTCCCTTTGCACTTGTTAGGTAGAACTGGTGGTAAAACAGTGCGCGAGCCGAGCGAGCGTAGCGAGCGTGCCGCGGGAGCGGCCGGCGAAGCGCCAGAACCGAACATTTTTAGTATACATTACATATCATGTAAGTACTTACAAAAGTCTACGGCGGAGGGCGGGAGATTGAGTCCCAGAAATGAAAGCGGGGCTCCGTCAACTTCTTGGGAGACATTGTTATATGAAAGCGCAATTATTTTAAATAATATGTATATGTTAAACATATTTATGTCATAAATGCGTTATATGAAGACGCACTTATTTTAAATAATATGTATGTTAAACATATTTGTCATAAATGCATTATACGAAAATAGAATTATGCCACTTGCAAATTATGTTATTTTGCCTTTGATATCAATCGATAATTAGATTAAAGCAAAATATTGCAAAATAGCGTTATATCAAACGTTAAATTATACCAACTTTATGCCAATTTCATTTATATCAAGTGTATGTTAGTTTTTCTGACATTATATGAAACATTACGCACCCGTTTCTAACGCACGTTAGGACAACTCGACTGTCATTTTCCCATACAAAAAGTGACATTTAGATCTTACCTGACGCGCGTACAATGCGTAACGTGATCGACTTGGTTTTGAATTGAGATGACAATGTAAAAACGAATACCAAGAATTGAATGCCATAGTCACGCCAACCTATAGTAGGTATGTTCTTACTTTTCTCAAGTGTTTGGAATGCAAGGAATTGTTTTATTATGTAGATCGGGACGGACCCTCGCGTTTCAATTTTGATTTCAATATGTTGAGAAACACAAGACAATTCCATTTCAATACGTTTTACGCGCTGGTTCTATCATCGCGTCGAAACTAGCGCGTGATATATATATTTAAATCAGATTGAAATGCGTAACGCATGTCTCGAATTGACCTGCCCTGGCCCATAAAAGAGTTGCTCACAGAATAAGGCTTATTGATGTTGAACATTTTGCAATCGTAGTCGTCTCCCTCGCCTTCTCTCATTATCTGCAAACCGTAATTCTCGGTGATGACAACAACCTATTACTTTTGTTTTCATTCCCTTTGAGTCATCAGAAGTTCCGGAGACCGGAAAGTGCAGTTTTTGAAGAGTTATGAAATTCATTACTTTCCGAGGGAGGGTTTCTTATCCGCGTCTTTTCATTTCGACGTTTACTTTAACAACTTCAGTTCAGTTTATATCAACCTCAGTTCACTCCAATATTAACTTTATCATTGGGTGATAAGGCCGCTTTTGCAATTAATAAGTTGGATAAGATACTAGATTGCGAGGGTAAGCAGTCGACTTGCTCAGAGCGACAGTGACAAATCTGTCAGTTCGGAAGCGGACGGGGTGATTTATTGGCCAAAACAACCTAACGAGAATACTGTTTTGTCCATTTTGTCTAGTTCTATGTCACCTAACGGTTGTAATTTTATTGATAACTAATAGAGCAATACTGCGGTTAACTAGCTGTTTCTTTTTTTTACAAGCCTCTTGTACTAACTTCACCTATAACTAAGCATGTAACCATATGTGTCATTCATTGTAAGTATATAAGCATATATACTTATAATCTTGCAAGCCGTTTTATAAAGTGAAACTGATGAGATGACAGTGCCAGGTGGTTAAATCGTAAAATGTTCGTTTTGTAGAAACAAATATTTATATATTTTACGTATAATATTATTTGAAATAATACAACCGTTTAAGCATCTATAGATGATAGAAAAAAGCATAGATGGTCGGCAATATTAAATAAATAACAGCTTAAAACGTTTACTTATGGGTTAATCTTTTTCTCTTCTATGCTCATATTTAATAAAGAACTCCTTGGAATAAAAAAGAAATCTTGGTAATCTCTGGAACCACATATGCAATTTCAAAAATCCTCCCGATCGAATTTCAATATTTTTGATGGACATAGGCTATATTTCATTACGCGGGATTGCTTGCGTTCTTTGCAGTACGCGGGCGGAGCCGTGCGGACCTGCTAAATAATCATTAATAAAGTAGGACTACTTTATTTCCCACCCATAAAGTCAGGTAAGAATTAAATTTATAATGAATGGTTAGTTGTAAAACTAATGACCTGATCTAATTAATGTATTCCTTTGTATTGTATGAAAGAAACTCTCAACGCAAGCGGAGGCTTGCCGGAAGTCTGCGCCGCCGCCGTACATCGTGAACACCGCGCACCCTGCATGACACAAATGACGCGAGGAATGGCCGCCGAAATTGCCGATATAATATAACTCCTGAACTCTTTGGCGAATTTTCACTTAAGCAAATGCCATTAGGGGTGTAAGATTTTATAAAAGATATGTTTTTTGACTAGGAACTATCTATTGGTAGTGTTTTTTTACGATACATATATCTAGTAAAATAGTCAATTGATAATTGTGCCTAGAACGCCTAGACGTCTTCAAAAAGCGTAGCACGTTAACACTGCTACGTAGGTGAGAGCAGAGAGTTCGAAATTGCAGAAATACACAATACTAAATACCCCATAATTAATTAAGTATAAGGTGGCGCATCGTTACTAACGATTTCTCAATATAATTTGAGACGTTGGTGCCGTTAAGAAGCCTAATAAGTCTTCTGGTAGATTTTGCTACACACTTCCCTAAGACGTTGTAGGGAGGAACTGATTGAAAGATTTAGTGGCCCGAGACAGATTGTTCCGATAGCTCAGTTGGTTAGTAGCGACGGGCCATGAATGCCTGTGGTCGCCGGTTCGAATCCGGCTCGGAGCATAACATTTTTCAATTTTTCCTTTAATTTAAAATGTATGCAATATAATGGTATTTTATAGGGCGGATAGTGTAGGTACTAGTGTATAGTTAGGAATATTATTAACAAATTTACAACTGTATATATTGAAGATATGCAAAAGCAATATATTTGATAATTATTTTTACCTACCCAACTACTGCCACTTATTTAGGTATCACATTAGCTTCACCCTATTGTTTCACTCTATTTATGAAGACCTAAAGAAACAAACGAATTTTTACTTTTTACTGTTTGATACTAGTCGAATAGCGTCAAGGCTGAAATGTAAGCTTCTTTTCTTCGTTTCTAGGAACTAATAAAATGGACCGCGTAAAAAATACGTAAGTAGTTTACGGTTGTCCGCATTGTAACATGTGGCTTGGAGGCGTATTCTCGGGCCATTTGAGGTGACGTCT